>JAEOAD010000015.1:21495000-26295000 GCA_036365145.1 Orientallactaga sibirica | reverse complement strand
CCTAATGCATCCATTCTCATTCTCCCTCTCTCTATCTTCCCCTCCCTCTTCCTTCCTTCTTACCCTTTCTCTTCCCTCTCTCTCTCCCTCTGCCTCCCTCCTTCCTTTTCTCCTCTCTCTCTTTCTCTCTCTGATTGCAAATAAGTAAATATATGCAAAGCTCATACTGTAGCAGAGACATAAGCCATAGGAAATCCCTAGCCAAATCTTGTTCACTTCACTTTCTGGATATCTATCTAGACAGCCCACTTCTCTGCATCCCTACAGTGTGGTCCTGGTTACCACCATTACTCTCCTGAAGGATCACAAACCACTCTTTTGTCAGTATGCTGTTATTCTATCCCTCATAGTTTGCTTTTTATTTCCATGTGTGTGCATATGTGGTTTATGTATGGTGTATGCACATGTGTGTGCAGATGCACATCCCCTGAGTGCATGATTGCAAAGGCCCAAAGATTTCTTTTTTTTTTTTTTTTCTGTGCTGTATCCCTCTGCACACATCAGTTCCCCAGTGGATCATTTGTTGGGAGTGATGGTACATGGGACCTCTCCTACTTTGATTCATCATTCCTGGGTCCATTTCTTTTTTAAAAATATTTTATTTATTTATTTGAGAGACAGTAAGAGTGAAAAAGAAGCAGAGAGAGAAGAAAAAGAAAGAAAGAAAGAAAGAAAGAAAGAAAGAAAAAGAAAGAAAACGGGTGTGCGAGGGCCTCTGCAAACATACTCCAGACACATGTGCCACCTTGAGCATCTGGCTTCATGTGGGTACTGGGCAATCAAACTCAGATCCTTAGGCTTTGCAAGCAAGCACCTTAAACGCTGAGCCATCTCTCTAGCCCCACCATTTCTTTTTATTGTGGACATAGTGGCATATGGAGATCTTTGATTTAAGGTATGTTCAGCAGGATGACAACTCAGTCTTTCAGAAGGTTCTCTCCAATCTATACCCTCAGTGTAGGTTTTGTTTGCTATAGCTACTGTTGTATGTAAAATATATGAGCCACAGGCTCCATGGTCCTGGGCATACCCTAACCCTCAGTACTGAGGATTGAAGCCGGGGCCTCATGGGTGCCTGTCAACCACGCTACCACTGAGCCACAGCCCAGCCTTCAGATTCTGGGTAGCACTTTTTTGGCCACACATTTGCCCCCAGGGACATCATGCTCTATTAACCAACTCATTATTTCTTGCCAACCAACCCCCCTTAGCTGCCCTTCTAACCTTTATGGCTATCACAGTAATCGTAACCTCCCACCTTCTGGCAGCTCACCATTTCCAATTGGTTTCTATTCCTTGAGAGGAACCCCTTCCTGTCTTTGGCTATGAGAAAGCCTCGCTCTGAAATCATTCTCCTGCATGGGGCTATAGGACTGCAGGGGAGGACGCCACTATGCTTCTTAGTGATGCTGGTCCCCCAATTTGGCAGTGTATTCTCAGTTTTGGTGAGTTGTGTGATGGGACCCACCAGATTTCAGGATATGGCTAGTCTTGTGTAATATTTACACTGTAGCAAGCTCCTTTCCTCAACATCCTAAGTATTCAGCTATCCTCCACTTCATTCAGGTTTCACATTGCCTTTTCCACACTTCTAAGAGCTGCACACAGGAAGGTTGCTTGGGGAGTCCTTGAGTCTTGAAAAACTGCCCCTACATCTGAGGTTGAGCAGTAGCTTTGATTCTCTTGGGTAAGGGTAGATTAATCGCCACTAATATAACTAGCCATATTTTCCCCTTATTTTGCCCATGGAACTTAGCATACTATATTAACAATAAAAACACTTTGTGAGGGAGTGCTATTCTGACAACCAAGTCTGGTGCCTTGGAAAGACCATCAGACAGTAGGAGACCCAAATACTGGAGAGCTCTTCAGCAGAAACTTAGGTCAGTCCCTTCCACCTGACTGTTGAGAGGGCCAGAATCAAATTTTAGTCACATATCTAACACATACAAGAACTTACAACGCATTCTTCATGTACTGTTTTCACAACAGTTTCATCCTCTTTTAAACTTATTTCCAATTCACTCTGACTTTCTCATTTGCTGTCCAGCACTGAGCATCATCTCATTTAATACAGGCTTCACTATGGTCAGCTATGGTGAAGATACCAAATTTCTGTAAGCTTTGATTTTTGTCATCTGTGAGGATAATTATGTCCATTTTGTAGGGTTGTCATGAACACTTATTAAAGTATACTCAACTGCTTTGCCCAAACAATAAATCCAGCTATCCAATTTAACTTTTATAGGCTATCAATGTAGTAATGTCTGGAAAGATAAACATCAGTTTATTCTAAAAAATACTCAACATACAAAGTTTTATTAATTTTATTTATTATGGCATTAATTAACTAGAATGCTTTTATGATTCTTGTAATTAGCAGCAGTCTAATAGAAGCAGACAAGCTGAGATGTAATGAATGTCCATACCAAAGAACTCATTTATGTGGTTGTTTCAATATGAAAATGAGGTAACTGCCCCCTCTGAGGGCAGGGAGCCCAAAGATGCTTGACTTCAAAATCTAGTTGTACAGAAATGTTATATTGCTTTGGACTGACTTACTAGCTGTAACTGTGAGACTAATTCTGCCCTTGGGACTTAGCATACTATATTAATAATTAAAACACTTTGTGAGGGAGTGCCATCCTGACACCAAGTCTGATTCCTTGGAAAGACAACTGGATCACACTGCAGGAGACACGAATGCTGGTGAGCTCTTCAGCAAGGCCAGAAACAGGGCAGTCCCTTCCACCTTGCTCCTTGTGTAGGATCACATTCTATGATGCCTGTCAACATGAAATAAATATATATTTTATTAACCTTACAGTATGAAAATATATTTATTGGCTAAGAAATCATGTATGCATTGGACAGATGAGAATGATGAAAGAAATCATGTATGCATTGTATAAATAGGGATAACAGAAGTGGAAAGCCTAAACTACATGCCCCCAAACAATAGGAAAATAAAATAGGTGGACAAGAGCTAGGTGTAACTTCAAAGTCCCTATTTTGTTATTCTACTTGAAAAGTGATCTAAATATATCATATAATGCTCAGAGATCTTTCACACCCAAAAATCCATTCGCTTTGGTCAATGATCTTTATGAAGTACTAGTATGTGTAAGAAATGTACTAGTTTTTGAGCATATAATACCAGACATATATGATTAGTAACAATCAACTGAACAGCTACATGTGTAGGATAAAGAGTAAGCCCTTGACAGGGTGGCCACTCCCTGTCCTCAGGGATAGTGTATTTATTGGAATGGGAATATGTCTATCTGAAGAATAAATGATTGTCAACTTGCTGAAACAGGAAAAAAACGTTATAAGGTTTTAGAGACAGGAAGCATCATTGCAAATCCAGGTGGACTTCATGTTGGATACAAGAAGTGAGCTGAAATTGAAGGATACTGAGAAAAAAAATCAAAGGTGCTCAGCTTTCTTGACTTTCGAATTGCTGTGACTCAAATACCCTACAGAATGTAAGGGAGGAAAGGTTTATTTTGGCCCACAGTTTCAGAGAGATTTCAATCCATTGCACAGGGAATACATAGTAGCTGCAGGATATAGTAGGAGCTTCTTATGTCATAATGACTAGGAAGAGGGACCAGAATCAGGGGTGGCTATAACCCTCAAAGTCCTGCCCTAATGACATACTTCTGCCAGTTAGCTTTCACCTCCGAAAGGTTCCATGGCCTCCTAAAATGGCACCCCTTATGAGGATCAACTATTCAAAACACAAGCCTGTGAGGAATATTTCAGATTGAAAACATACCAGGCCTATTTAACTGGCACTGTTAAGTACTGTTAAGAATAGATTTTTTTCTAAGTATTTTATTTTTTATTTTTTAATATTTTATTTTATTTATTTATTTGATGGAGGGAAAGAGGCAGTGAGAGAGAGAGAGAGAGAGAAAATGGGCCCACCAGGGCATTCAGCCACTGCAAACGAACTCCAGACACATCACACCACCTTGTGCATCTGGCTTACTGGGGAATCAAATTAAGGTCCTTTGGTTTTGCAGGCAAGTGCCTTAACCACTAAGCCATCTCTCCAGCCCTAAATATGTTATTTTTATTTACTTATGGGGGGGGAGAATGGGCATGCCAGGGCTTCTAGCCATAGCAAATGAACTCCAGACACATATGCCACCTTGTGCATCTGGCTTATGTGGGTCCTGGGGAACAAACCTGGGTCCTTTGGCTTTGCAGGCAAACACCTTAACTGCTTAGCCATCTCTCCAGCCCTAGATTTGTTTTTATATGTAAATAACATGTGTTATCCTCTCTCAGTTTTAAGCACCATGATGTCAGAAACTATGTATAATCATTTCTCAGTATCTGGGAGCATTGGTCCTAGTGCCTTCCTCTGTGAACACCAAAATCAGAGGATGCTTAAGTTACCTGTATATAATGACATAGTATTTGCATGTAACCTGTGCACATTCTCCCATACTCTTTACATCACCTCTAGATAACTTATAATATTTAGTGTAGAAGAAAAGGGACTCCCAGCATTTACCTGAGAGTAACTTATGGGATGGTGACACAAAAACACAGTTTGTAACTAGGTGACCTCACAAGAATCACTCCAACTGAAAAAGCACACTGCTGAAATGGAATCTCATCTTTTTTATTTGGGAAGGTATATCTTGTTTGCTGTCAAGGTTATAGGTAAAAAGTTCCAGTGGTAGGGCTGGAGGGATGGGCTTAGCAGTTAAGGCATTTGCCGGCAAAGCCAAAGGACCCTGGTTTGATTCTTCAGGACCCACGTAAGCCAGATGCACAAGGGGGCACATGTGTCTGGAGTTTGTTTGCAATGGCTGGAGGCCCTAGCATGCCCATTCTCTCTCTCTCCTCTCTCTCTCTCTCTCTCTCTCTCAAAGAAATAAATAAATTTTTTAAAATCTTTTTTAAAAAGTTCCAGTACTAGGTAACTAATTAAGGTAACTTAAAAGAGCCCATCAGAAAATTGTTTATAAAGGCTAATCATCACAGGAATTTACACTTAAGAGTATGGACTTATCCTATCTAAAGAGAAGACAAGGGGGAATTAGAAAAGAATTCTGCTGGTACTGCATGCAGATTTGGCAGGGACAGTGTTGCTGGACTGGGCCAGCTGCTGACATGTCAGCTTTAAGAGAAAACAGAATAACAGAGAATATATGAATATATAAGATTAATGAGGGCTGGGGAGATGCAGTTAAAGGCACTTTCTTGCAAAACCTGCAGTCCAAGGTTCAATTCCCCAGTACCCATATAAAGCCAGATGCACATAATAAATAAATAAATGTTCTTTTAAAAATATGAATGTGTAGCTGGGCTTTGTGATGCACGCCTTTAATCCCAGCACTTGGGAGGCAGAGGTAGGAGGAACACTGTAAGTTCAAGGTCACCCTGAGACTACATAGTGAATTTGAGGTCAGCCTGGGCTAGAGTGAAACCCTACCTCAAAAAACCAAAAGGAAAAATATTGTATTGCATTCTTTTAAGGTAAAGAACAGAAGAAAGGAATTGGAGATACAGCTCTAAAGTCACTTGAGCACCCGTTCCCATCAAAGATCTGGGTAAAATTGATTTTAATCCTAACCCAGTACTTGGCCTGTGGGATTTAGTCAGGTCACATCTAGAGGGATAGTTCTACTATGTTACTGTTCTTTATAACATGTTGAAATGAAATGTGCATGCCTTCCAGTTTCCCCCATCACACAAACTGCCTCGGTTGGTGGCAAAGCCTGACTTAGAGAAGTCACTGGAGGGAGAAGTCACAACTGCACTACCTAGCTAGCTGCTCTTTTCCTCCACCCTCCCTCCTCTCTCCCACTGACAGTCTCCAAGCATCCAAATGCCCTCTGTGGAATGCACAGTAAAGTGTCCCTCCCCTAGCCTGGCAATGTTCTCCAGTCCAGTTTTCTGCCTCAAGCATTTTCCGTTTACACCTAATTGTCCAACTAGCTTAGCCAAACTAGACTCTTCTGTACCCATAAGGAATTCTAGTGCCACCTATTAAGAGATAATGATATTATCTCCTCTTTGTCCCAGAAACAAATGCCCTGGTGACTCAGAGAAGCACAGTATCTGTGAGAGGATAGAGGGAGAGAGTGCATGAAGCAGGTCACAGAAGGCTTCTTGGCCCTTTTAAGAGGTCGCTTTTGAATTCCCACATTTATTACTTCCATCACTGCTTGCAAATTGTCCTTTGCTTTCCTCTATTGCTATTTCTCTTTCTGTAGATTTTTATCTCCAGACCAGGCTTTTTACAGCTCCTGCAGCCTTTTCTCATCATTTCCTCCATAATTCTGATGCCTCATGGGTAATGGACCTCCATATTGGGTCTGTTGTGTCTCAACCTGGAAACTGTAGGATTTGCCATTTCCCTAAATATGTCACATGGAAGTGTCTGTTCTAATCAAAAGAACTTATAATGGCTATACCAATGTATTGGGTCATGAATCAATTTGCTCGATCATCACTTCTACCAGGGAAGAACTGGAAAGGAAGAAAATGTATTTAAATGCCCCAAGGTACCTACCATCTGCTTTAATTCCCATCATCACCTGTTGAGGTGAAATTAGGTGATTTGCCAAAGATCATCACATTGCGAGCTGAAGCATCAAACCTCAATGCTTCTGTTCCTTTTTAAAAAATATTTTATTTATTTATTTATTTACTTATTAGAGAAAGAGGCAGAGAGAAAATGAGAATTGGTGTGCCAGGGCCTCCTGCCACTGCAAATGAACTCCAGACAAATGTGCACTTGGTGAGTGTGGCTTTACATGGGTACTAGGGAACTGAACCCCGGTTGTCAGGCTTTGCAAGCTAGTGCCTTTAACCACTGAGCCATCTCTCCAGCCCATCTTTTCACTACATAATGCACTTAGAATAAAAAGGCCCATTCAGAGATATTCAGATTCTCCTCACCACTAGCACAGACATTCACTAGTATATAAACTGCCACCCCCACACCTGGAACAGAATCCTGGAGTAGCAGAAAGAAAATCCACCCAATGACCTTGAGTAAGTGCCTTCACCTTGCTGAGATTCAGGGTGCTTATTTGCACACATGGCTTTACAGGGCTGATATCAACACTAAGTGACGCCTATATAAGACCTGGCAAGTTGTCTTTCCATTGGCTGCAAAGAAAAAGAACAATTGCATTCCTCATAGCTTTTGTAAGTTAAGTGTAACTCCACCTCCTTCCATTAACAGAGTGTAAAATGGAAGCAGACACTTGGGTCTGAAACAGGTGTTTCTTAGTTGGGCTAACATATTACATTATCTGGGAGGGGCATTAGCTGATTCATAACAGAGCAGATTAACAATTAACCCAAGATCCCTCCACAGCAACCAGGAGGTAAACTGGTATCACCATCAACATCCTTTGAAACCCTTCTCCATAGCATCTACCATTGTCTCTCAGACAAGACACTTTCAGATTGTTGCAAACCCGTGTGTGTGTGTGTGTGTGTGTGTGTGTGTGTGTGTGTGTAAGCATACACATGCAGGTGCTTGAGCATCAGGATCTCTTGCTGCTGCAAATGAATGCCCTGCAGATTTTAGGTGAGTGAGTGAGGAATTGAACCTGAGGCAGCAGGTTTTGCAAGCAAGTGCCGTTAACTACTAATCCATTTCCCAAGTCCCCAGGAGTGAGCATTTTTAAGTGTGGGGAGGTTTAGGAGGGCTGTTAAGGGTGATGAACAAGCTCTGTTTGCTGCTTGCTTTTTTTCTTTTTCTTGAAATTTGGCTATATAGCCCAACTAACCTTGGTCTTAAACCCACTATGAAACTCAGGCTGTTCTGAACCTCCCAATCTTCCTGCCTCCACCTCTTTAGTGTCCTTTCATTAGCCAGGTATGTAGCATTGCATCTAGTGTTGCCCGTGTTTCCAAGAACAGGCTTGACATATAATCAGAGATGGATTTTAGCTCTGTCTATTCTGTGTGAAGTTGAGTATACTACTACTTTAAGATCCAGTTTTCTCATTAATAATGTGAAGGCCATGAGGCTTCCAAAGGCTGTCATGAAAATTAAGCCAAAAGTGGATATAAACCACTTGAGATAGTATCTGCCACTCTATAAGCCATAAAACGTTGATTATTAGCAGAGACCAGGATTTGAAGTTCTGAGATACAGGGCAATCAAGATGAAATGAAGACACCTTGGTGCTGGGGGACCACTGCCACATCTGACACATAATGTCTGTCACAGTCTGGCCTCCAGCCTCTGTCTACCCCTGTGTCATTTTTATTTTTAGCCATTGGGTGGATGAATATAAAACATGGAATAACATAATAACTGTAAAATGATGGAGTCTGAGCAAGTGGGTTACTGTATATGACTATCTTCATTCCACAAACTAACCTAAGCCTGGGTTTAAACAGAAATGTAAAAGAATAACATCTGCAGAATTGTTGGGTGAAGGGTGTTGAGAAATCTATGTATGCTTTCCAGGGAAAAGCATGGCTGGTGGTCACAATGACCAGTCTTGGACAGAACACCTTATTAATTGAAGGAGCTGAGGCAGAATGATGCATCAGTGATAGAAGTCCTTCCTGGACTGGCCAGCTAGCTGCCAGCAGGGAGGCAGAGTGTGGACAACACCATGCTCCTCGTGGTTGTGTTTAACCTTGAACAGTGATGAAGATCTAGAGGAAACATGAAGCCAGCATGCAGAAGTACTGCTTCAAAGTGCTTATCAAGTTTTTTTTTTTAGGTAGAGTCTCACTCTCGCTGACACTCACCTGGGACTCACTCTGTAGTACCAGCCTGGTCTCAAACTCATAATAATCCTTCTACCTCTGCCTCCTGAGTGCTGGAGTTAAAGGCATGAGCCACCACACACAGCTGTAAAGTATTTTTAAACACAAATGAATAGTGAGGGAGATTATTTACCTTGGCTTTTAGGAAACATTATGTTTCCATTTTATTTGTTTTACTAAAGGCAATTAAAGATAATGCTTGTTAACTGATAACATACAGTTTCATGTTTTATAGTAGCTGGGTGTGGTGGCGCATGCCTTTAATCCCAGCACTTGGGGGGCAGAGGTAGGAGGATCTCCAAGAGTTCGAGGCCACCCTGAGACTACATAGTGAATTCCAGGTCAGCCTAAGATAAAGTGAGACCCTATCTCAGGAAACTGAAAAATAAAATAAAATAAAATAAAAAAATAAAATAAAATAAAATAAAATAAAATAAAATAAAATAAAATAAAATAGATATAGCAGAGTTACTCCTTTTTGCTCATGAAAGCCAACTGTATGCGTGTCTTCTTAACTCTACATTAGATGGTTTCATGGGCACCTTAAAATCAACTATAGCCAAGGAGGTCCTGGTAGCCTCCAAAACATTAAAGGCTATTGCCAAAGGCCCTTGGTTGCCCTTGAGAAACAGATGGTAAGATTGCTGAAGACATCTCTTGCCTGAGAGGCAAGGTCACTGAGACAGCAAGCTGGTGCTGAGCAAAAACCTTCTCCCTATAGACCAGACAACTGAAAGCTGGAAAAACCTTCACTGCATGCAGCCTTATGGGAGAAAGAAGTCATCAGCAGTGAAAACAGTGGACACTGGAAAATTCAAGTTTGGCCATACAGGCCCAATGACTGAATGGGTACAATAGTGGCATGTCTGCTCTTGGGGTAACTAAATGCTCCATAATTGGACTGAAGGCCCTCTCTATGGGAGGGAATACATGCCTGGTACTGAAAAAACTAATCAAAAGTCTATGGCAGGGGAGGTCATGAGCCTTAGGGGTATAAAGCCTGCTCTTGTCTGGCTAAATGTATATATTATTCCCACCAAGCTGCCCTGAAAGCACTACACTTAATGTTCATATTCACATATTAATGCTACTCTCACTTCTGGTTAGAGAAGCTTCTCTTTTCAGATGGCGATGACCACTGGGATGACCCAAAAGGCAACATAGTGCTGAGAAGAAGGGATGGAGGAGTGCCCAACACTGAAACGTCTCTGTCACACCCTCCAAGGCTCAGGGCCCATTGCGGAAGAGGGGGCAGAAAGAATGTAAGAGCCAAAGGAAGGGTATGACTCCTTACAATGCAACTGTCCAGACAGAAATTGGCCTTGATATCCATGACCTTGCAGTGCCTAGCAATACCTTCGCAAGACCCTCATAATAGAAGAAAAAGATGATGACATCAAATTAAAAGAGAGACTAATGGAGAGAGGGAGGGGATATGACAGAGATTGGAGTTCTAAAGGGGAATGTGGGGAGGGAAGGGAAATATCATGCATTTTTTGTATGTAAGTATAGAAGTTGTCAATAAAAAAAATTTAAAAAAATCAACCATAGCAGGAGGATTTTCACTGTGGAAACTGCAAACACTAAAAGTTAAGACTCCATTTCCAACCCTTCTGAAGCTGATTGTTCAACATTTGCTAGCATGTACCGGTTTTACAAGACTCTTATTAGTTATTTCAGTATTGCTACTTTATCAATGGAAACCTGAAGTTGATGGAGGCTAAATAAATAACATACTGCAAACTTTTCAATGGGAAAGAAAGGATTAAGAGCCAGACCATCTGCCTCCAGAGTTCATACACTGAACCATTTAAATCTTCACAATGCTTATTTTTAAAATTATATGTGAGAATAAAAGTCTATCTTACATCCTAATTTTAAGATTTTTAAACCTTAAATTAGGCCAGTCAATTGGCATATAAACAACTTTTAAATGTGTGTCCCCATAAGAACATCAAAAACCTGAAGCTTGGTCTGGAGAGGTGGATTAGCGGTTAAGTCACCTGTCTCCTAAGCCTAAGAACGCTGGTTCCAATCTCCAGGTCCCACGTTTATCCAGATGCAAAGTGATGCAAGGGTGCAATGCCACAGTTGACCACAAGAGGGAGTACGCATCTGGATTTCGTTTGCAGCAGCTGAGAGGCTGCTGGTGCGCCCATCTCTGTCTTCCTCTCCCTCTCTCTCTGTCTCTTTCTGGGTCTCTCTCAAAAAAAAAAAAAAAAAAAAAAAAACACCGAAGCTGTCAGGGTCAACTTCATGTGAACTCTGAGGGAAAAAAATGGCAAAGTCTTAGAGCAGCTGAGTGAATCCAATTTATATTATAAGTGGGAGGAAAGTTTGATGCATTTTTACTTCCTTTGCTCCACAGCTCCAAGCTTAAAAGTCTTGAGGGCAGAAGCATATGCTGCCAGTGTGGGACCATGGTCCCCCATTCCTTAGGGACCTTATTTACAGACTGGTGTAAGGTCTGTTGTGATCTAAGACTACTGGAAGGACTGACACAAAATGCTCACCTCTGTCTACCTCACAGGAAACTAGCTGATGTTTAGCAGACATTGCTAGAAATATTGTAAAGAAAGAACAATTCTGGAGGCAAAAGGTTACAGTTGAGCTATGCACCTGAGAGGCAGAGGCAGGGTGGAGTTTTAGTAAACTTGAGCAAAGTTAAGACTCTATCTCAAAAAAAAAAAAAAAAAAAAAAAAAAGATGGGATGTAGCTCAGTGGTAAAGCACTTGTATAGCATGCACAAAGTCCTAAGTGAGATCCTTGGTACTCCCACACACAGAAAGAAAGAGAAAGAAAGAGAGGAATGCTGGGCCTGTTCTACCCCTGTGCAACATCCTCAACAGGAAAGGAGAACATGGCACTGTGGGGTGACTATGGCCTCTGTGGAAAACCTCAGCCTTCGGCCACAGCATTGAGGGCTCTTGGTTTCACAGGCCCTCTTTGGCCTTCATTTACAGGAGAATCAGAAAGAAAAGGTATCATGACAGAAGCCAAGATCAGAGGGAGGGGTTTTTGGTTGTTTTAAGGTAGGGTCCCACTCTAGCCCAGGCTGGCCTGGAACTCACTCTGTAGTTCCAGGCTTGCCTTGAACTCACAGCAATTCCTTCACTTCTGGGATTAAAGGCATGTACCACCATGCCCATCTTGGAGTGAGGGTGTTTGAAGATGGAAGAAAGGGGCTGCAATCCAAGGAATACAGGAACCCACTAGAAGCTAGAGCTTGAAGGGACAGAATAAATGGACAAAAATTGTCATTGAAGAAGCACAGACACTAGATTAATTAGACAATGTCTGTTTTGTTTTGCTTTGTCTCGTTTTGTTAGAGACAGAGTCTCATGTAACTCAGGCTGGCCTCAAACTCACTATGTAGCCAAGGATGACCTCTAGAAGGAACCACCCCTACCATCATGTTGATCTTAGCCCTTGCCAATTCAGTTTTGACTTCTGATCTTCAGAACAATAAAAAATAAATGTTTTTGGTTAAACTAGAGAAAGAGAGAAAGAAAGAAAGAAAGAAAGAAAGAAAGAAAGAAAGAAAGAAAGAAAGAAAGAAGAAAGAAAGGAAGAAAGAATATCCTACTTTAGTCTTCAATAATTAAAGTAGCAATAATAATGTGCCCTGGGGGGAACAATGTGACTTATGAGTTGTCACATTAGGGCTGGAGAGATGGCTCAGTGGTAAGTATGCTTCCTATACAAACAAGAGGGTCTGAGGGGGCCTGACACTGGTCAAGTTTGAATCTCCAGAAACCATGTAGACATCTGGGTGTGGCCCTGCGTACCTGTAACTCAAGTCTCACGCAGGGGAGCTGAAACCAGGGAATCTGCTGTGTTGGTGAAAAAACAGCAACTTCTGGTATCAGTAAGAGATCCTGGCTCAAAGAAATATGTAGAAGAGCGACAGAGTGGGACACCATACTGTCTGCTCTGGGCTCCTGCAGGCAAGTGCACCCTGCCACAGGTAAGTGCATGTGATGACACAGGGCATATATACATGCATACACCACACACATAAAAGAGTTGTCACATGAAACTATTCAGAAATATAATTATCAACAACAATAATCAGAAGGCAAAGAAACAACCAGGAAAATACAGCAAAAAGGGATAAAATAAATGGACAAAAACTCAAGAAAGCACAGAAACTGGTTTATTATCCAATGACGTGTCTCGTTTTGTTTTTAACCTTTAATTGACAACCTCTGTGTATATAGACAATATAAAATGATCATAATCCCTTTCTGCTACCTTCCCCTATTCCCCATCCACTGAACTCCTTTCCAACTTCTCTCTTCTATTTTGATGTATTTATTTTCCCCTCCTATTATGCAGGTCTTGCATAGATTGTGCCATCCACTGTGAGGTCACCACAGCCACTTTGTGTCTGGAAGAAAGCATTGCAAAGCACTCCTTCCCTTCTTTTGGTTCTTCCTATATTTTTTCTGCACCTCTGCCGCAATGGTCTCTGTGCCTTGGAATGTGTGAAGAGATATCTCACTTAGTGCTGAACACATTGTTTTGTTTTATTTGTTTTGTTTTGAGGCAGGGTCTGGTGTAGCTCTGGCTATCCTCAAACTCCTGATCCTGCTGCCTCTATCTCCCAAGTGCTGAAATTTTAAAAATGACTTTAAAAAAATATTTTTATGTATTTAATTTGCAAGCAGAGAGAAAGAGAAAGGGAGAGATAAAGAGAGAGAATAGGCACTCCAGAGCCTCAAGCCATTACAAACAAACTCCAGATGCATGTACCACTTTTATGCATCTGGTTTTATGTGCGTACTGGGGAACTGAGTTTGGGTCATTAGGTTTTGCAGGCAAGTGCCTAAACTGCTGAGCCATCTCCCCAGCTCCTAAATAATGACTTTTAAACAATAGTCTTGAGTCAGGCATTATGGTGTACACTTGTAATCCCAGCATTTCATAGGAGGAGGCAAGAGGACCATGAGTTTGAGACCAGCCTAGGCTACACTGGAAGACTGACTCAAAATAAACAAGCAGGAAAAAAAAAAAAATACAATTGTCCTGAACATGACCAGAGAGCTAAAATAAAACACAGATAAATACTAAGCAAATCAGAAAATTATGTATGAAAAACACTACAATATCCATTGAGAGATGAAAACCATGAAAAGGAACCAAACAGAAGCTCTGGAATTGCAAAGCACAACATTTGAAGTGAAGCTTTCACTCTTGGGATTTGAATTTATGTGCTAGAGCAGCCACAACAGCATATCATAGCCTAGGTGGTTTCCTCTGAGGCCCCTCCCTTGTGTGCAGGTGGCATCTCTGCTGCTTCTTCACGTGGTGACTTGTCTGTGCACACTCTTATCACTCTTCTAAAGATAATAGCCATGTCTGATTAAGTATTTTAACCTCGTTTTTAATCAATTTAATTACCAGGATCAATGATACGCACTTACCAAACTGCTAGTCAACATTTTACTGGAAGTTCTAGCCAGAGCAACTAGACAAGGAATAGAAGTAAAATACACCAAATAAGGAATCAACAGATAAAATTATCCCTATACTTCTATATCCAAATAACCCATAAGAACTCTACTTAATGATAATAAATGAATTCAGGTTACAAGATCAACACACAGGAAAGTTGTTTCTATACACCAAAGTGAGGATTAAAAAGGGAAGGAGGGGCTGGAGAAGTGGCTTAGCGGTTAAACGCTTGCCTGTGAAGCCTAAGGACCCCAGTTCGAGGCTTAATTCTCCAGAACCCACGTAAGCCAGATGAACAAGGGGGTGCACACATCTGGAGTTTGTTTGCAGTGGCTGGAGGCCATGGCGCGCCCATTCTCTCTCCCTCCTCTCTCTCTCTCTCTCTCTACCTGCCTATTTCTGTATCTCTCTCTCTCTCACTCAAATAAATAAATGAATAAAATATTTTTAAAAAAAAGGGAAGGAAAGGCTGGGGAGATGGCTCAGTGGTTAAACATGCTTGTTTGCAAAACCCACTGGCTCTGGTTTAATTCCCCAGTACCCATGTAGAGCCAGATGTACAAGTCTGGCATTGGTTTGCAGCAGCAAGAGACCATGGCACACCCATATCACACACATAAACATGAGCAAATAAATTTTTTACAGAGGGAATTAAAACAAGTCCATTTATATTACAGTGGCATAAAAAGTATAAAACACACACACATGTATTTAACTAAAGAGGTCAAATATTATACACTCAAAACTATGCATCCCACTCTTGCACACATTGTAAAGCTGGGTAATAGCAGTGGGTAGTACTATAACAGAGCCTGGCTGCATCCTAGGCCAAGCAAATTAGTCTATTTTTTTTTTTTTTTTTGAGGTAGGGTTCCACTTTAGCCCAGGCTGACCTGGAATTTGCTATGTAGTCTCAGGGTGGCCTTGAACTCATGGCAACCCTCCTACCTCTGCATCTCAAGTGCTGGGATTAAAGGCATGCCCAGCTGAGTCTATTACTTTTATTTTTTATTTTATTTTAGTGAGAGAGAGAGAGACAGAGACCGAGAGACCTGGAACATCAGTGGCTTCAGCCACTGCAGTTGAACTCCAGACACTTGCGCCACCTTGTAAGCATGTGCAACTCCATGCTTGCCTCACCTTAGTGCATCTGGCTTATGGGGGATCTGGAGAGTCGAGCAGGGATCTTTAGGCTTCACAGGAAAGTGCCTTAACCACTGGGCCATCTCCCCATCCCTGAGTCTATTATTTTTGAATTCAGCCTCACTAAAGTTCTCTGGACATGGGAAGAATATAGCCAAGTTCTTTGCCAGAGGATAACATGAATGGCCTCTATCCCAGTTCCTAGCTGAAATTTCATGACCTGGGTGTTCTGTCTGTCCACATTTCTCTCAGCATTTTGGTCTTTCAAATTCCATGAGGAATAACCCATGAAGCTCTGCTTAAAGCATTCTAGGGTTTTGCAAGTCCAAAGTTCCAAATTCTTCCACATTCCTCCTGCAAAGTTTCAGTTCCAAAAGCCTAAAAACCACATGGTCAGATTTATCACACTAATAGCCCCACTTTCCAGCACCACTCCATGTTGCTGGGATGAACATCCAACCAGACACAGTTTATGAGAGGAAGGGATTTATTTCAAGCTTACAGATCCAGGGGGAGTTCCATCAGTGGTGGAAGAAGCTTCTCTCTTCCACACATCCAAGCAGAGAGAAAAACTAAAGCAGCAAACACCAATACCAGCAGTCATGAACCCAAAAAGAACTCAAACCTCTCTCCATAACTTTGAGCTGGAATTCAGATCTGCCCCCAGTGACATGCCCCACTGTAGCAGGAATATGCCACTAGGGACTGAAGCTGCAAACTCTATTTTAATAAAACAACTGAGCCTATGAGGCCATACATTTTAAACTATCACATTCAAATTACCACAGTTACTCTTCTCATTACAGCTATAAAATACCTGTTAAAAGCAACTGCGGTAGCTTGACTCAGATGTTCCCCATAAACTCATGTGTTTTGAATGCTTGGTCTCTAGTTGGTGACAATTTGGAAGGTGTAATATTGCTGGAGATGTGTTGCTGGAGGGCGGACCTTGAGGTTTAGTAGCCTTCACTTTGTCAGTACTAGTTCAGCTCACTCTCTTGCTGCTGTTTTCCACAAGTCACAAGAAGGTAATATCAAGACTCTGCTCTACCATTTTTTCCCTGCAATCATGAAACTATTCCTTGAGAGACTATAAGTCAAAATAATTCCTTTTATCCATCAGCTGCTTTTGGTGGGGTGTTTTGACCCAGCAATACAAAGGTAACTACAAACCAATGGAAGGAAGGAAGGGCTTATTTTGGTCCACAGTCTGAGGATACAGCCCAGAATGACAGGGGAGTCATGACAGCAGGAGCATATTGCATGCACATTTAAAAAGCAAAGAGAAGAATACTGCTGCTCAGTTCTCCTTTTCTTCAGTCTGGGACCTCAGCCTATGGAATGGTGCAATGCACTCTTAACATGAGGCTTCCCACCTCAATTAATGCAATCTAAAATCTCTTTAGGAGCCAGGAATGGTGGTGCACGCCTTTAATCCCAGCACTCAAGAGGCAGAGGTAGGAGGATTGCTGTAAGTTCGAAGCCAACCTGAGGCTATATAGTGAATTCCAGGTCAGCATGGGCTAGAGCGAGACCCTACATCAAAATAAAATAGAATAGAATAGAATAAAATAAAATAAAATAAACTCCTTAGGGCTGGATAGATGGCTTAATGGTTAAAGTGCTTGCCTGCAAAGCCTAAGGACAGATGTTCAATTCCCCAGAACCCACATAAGCCAGATGCACATGGTGGTCCGTGCATCTGGAATTCATTTGCAGTAGCTATGAGGTTGAAATTTGGGAAAAGGAAATTTAGAAGCCCCTATCCCAAAGTTATGTCCTGTAGGCTTTTTTTTTTTTTTTTTTTTTTTTTTGCTGATTGACACTGTAGTGTTTGTACTGTTTCAAGACCATGATCTGTATTGCAGTCTCTATTGTAAATCATCTTATGCTTCTTTAATCTCCATAGCACAGCTGCACATATTTGCCCCCTAGTTAACTATTTTTTTCTTGCCTCTTGCATACTCAAGGTCTCTGGCAT
Organism: Orientallactaga sibirica; assembly: GCA_036365145.1. NCBI lineage: Eukaryota > Metazoa > Chordata > Mammalia > Rodentia > Dipodidae > Orientallactaga > Orientallactaga sibirica. The sequence goes on along the minus strand of JAEOAD010000015.1, from coordinate 26,277,652 downwards.
TATGTTGGGGGTCTGAGCTCCAAGAACAATAACAAATAGCCCAAAATAAGGTATATAAACTCTGAATCACCAGAGCTCAGGCTTTGAAAGAGATTCCCCTGGGCCCACACTGGTGTGAAAATAAATTGTGCATTCAGTCTCTAGTGCCAGTTCTGTGAGCCTTAATTTTCTAAATCAGCCCACAGGTTGGCCCCTCGTGTCACCTTCGCTGCAGAGCTTGGTTGTAGCCAGGAGCAGCCTGAGGACACCTGGTAGGCACCACCCAGCCTCTTTGCTCAGGATCCACACTCTATGGGGTGTGGCCTATGCTATCAGACCGTGCTCTGCCTGGTGGACCTAACAGGGAAAGTAGACAAATCATCTGGGACTCCAGAAATCAGGCAAGATACCACAGTGCTCAGTTAGACCCATCAAGTTGATGGAAGAGAAAGACTGATCACTTCTCTGTAATCATTTTTTTTTTGAAGCAAGCCCAACAGACTGATATGCGAGAGAGAGAGAGAGAGAGAGAGAGAGAATTGGCGTGCCAGGACGTCCAGCCACTGCAATCAACTCCAGATGTATGTGCCACCTTGTGCACATGTGCTACATTGTGTGCTTGTGTCACTGTGTGCCTAGCTTACATGGGACCTGGAGAGTTAAAGATGAGTCTTTAGGCTTTGCAGGCAGGCGCCTTAACTGCTAAGCCATCTCTTCAGCCTTCTATAGTCATTTTGATTGTTCTGTTAGGCCACCTCAGTGAGGGTGGCCATGTGAATCTATGACAGTCATTGTGACTGTTCTGTAGGCCACCTCAGTGGGAGGTTGCTATCTGGAATCTGCAGCAGTCACTGTGACTGCTCAGTTAGGGCCTAAGTGGGAGATACCTGTCTGTAATCTGTTGTGAATGAATGTGTATGTGATGTGATTGTTTGTGGCTCCATGGCTAAAAGGCTACGGAATCTGATTAGGCCCTAGCCTGTGGTTCCTTGGCGATCCTCATAAGGCTTATGCCAGCCCTCCTGGAAGGGGACCTGACATTGGGGTTTGTTCAGTCAAGGCAATGCCAAGAGGCACCTAATTTCCTGCAAAAGGAGAGGCCAGGAGGGTGAAATGAGCTCTGTCCTGTGCAGTTCCTGCTCAGGAGGTCTTTGTGACACTGACACAGGGTGGAACATCATGGATGGGTCTGTCAGCAAGCTCACTATTTTGAATTGTATGATCACTAACTTTAAGAAGGGATATACAGGAGGTTATGATATTAAGATGACACCAAGAAAGTTAAAGATCCTCTGTGAATTGGGATGGCCAGCGTTTAATGTTAAATAGCCCTCAGAGGGAACTCTGAATGTAACTAAGATTGTAGATAAGTAAAATACAAGATTCTCCTACTCTTTAAAAAAAAAACAAACAAACAATCAGCAAAGTCATCAGGGAGCTGCCCTGGAGTCCTGAGTAAAAATTAAAAACTCTCTCTGGAATATAGAAAAGAAAAGAAAAAAAAAAAAAAACAGCTCAGCTAGAGTCAGACCAGAAGCTTCAAGGCCAGAGATCACCCCCCCTCCGCCACATACAGTTGTCCCTCCAAACACACTCTCCAGTAATGAGGTACTGGCTGGCAGGGCTTGATAAAGGCTAAACTCAAGGCCACAGAGAACAGGGTGGAGATTGACAGTGCTGTTTGGGTTACTGAGGAATCCTACCACTTCAGGGCCTGACACTGGGGAAGAAATTAATCGATGGAAGGAGGTGAACCAAAATAGAAGTCTCTCTGCAAGTTTTTGCAAAGGGTCTAAGCTTAATATTGGTAAGATGCTTGGGCCTCTTCCGGAGACAGTCCCAGCCCTAACCAATCAGCTGTCCCTCTAGCTCACCTGAGCCCACCACCATAAGGTTAAAAATCTGTTTGTGAGGAGAGAACAAGCTCTCTGAGCTGCATGACCACTTGGGAACCTCCAGCTGCTGGTGTGTTTCCCCTCAGCTCAGCCCAGGCCCAGCTGGGCCGAGCTAAAGGGAGAGCACCCTAGCCCTTACTTTCCACATGGGTTCTTTCTTCACATGGCTGAAGCACTTTGAACCCTCTTTTTTGTCCTTCCCATGGTTTTTCCAGGCCCACCACATAGGCTCTCAAGTCATGGAGGTATCTTTCCTTGGTTCTGTACTTCCCTCAGTAAATAGAATAATTTAATAAGTAGTCTGTACTTCCCTAGCTGTACTTCCCTATATAAATATAATAATTTAATAAGTAGTCTTAACTGGGTGGGTGGTGCACGCCTTTAATCCCAGCACTTGGGAGGCCAAGGTAGGAGGATCACTGTGAGTTCTAGGCCACCCTGAGAATACATAGTGAATTCCAGATCAGTCTGAGAGTGAGACCCTGACTCCAAAAACCAAAAAAAAAAAAAAAGTATTTTCAGTCTTATGTTATTCAATTCCTTGCTTAAAAGTAGACATGAGGGCTGGAGAGATGGCTTAGTGGTTAAAGTGCCTGCCTCCTAAGCCCAAGAATGCCCATTTGATTCTCCAGGTCCCACGTTTAGCCAGACACAAAGTGACACAAGGGCACAATACCACACTTGCCCACAAGGGGGGTGCACATGTCTGGAGTTCGTTCACAGTGGCTGAGAGGCCATTGGTGAGTCCATTCTCTATCTGTCTCTCTCTCTCTCTGACTCTCTCCAGAAAAAAAAAAAAAAGTAGACATGAACCTAGGGTTTAGGGTTCAAGGACTTTCCTGACTCCCTAGCACCCCATTACAAGTCAGCCCAAAGGACAGCAACTGGAGACCCCAAGAACCACCTCCCAGTCATCCTCTGAACCCACCACCCCACTTTGACCACACCAGACACTGATCAATCTATGCACAGCTAAAGCATGAGGAATCTATAGTCCTGCTTCAGTTGCAAACCTGGAGGCCAACTGGTCTACGCATGGCAGAAGCCTGAGGAATTCTGGAACACTTTTGGGTCTTGGTCATGAAGCCACCCCATCTATCTCGGACTGGGAATGGTCCTGTAACTGGTATTATCAGTAGGATTAGGGCAAGGGCACTACAGGATTGGAATTTTCTAGAAAAAAATAGCCATAGTTATGTGTTAATATAGTTACAGAGGACATAATTATGAGTATTATGTGCTTCTTATAGCCCTTTGCCTTTTTCTCATAGGTCAGGTTGGACACCTATGGGCCCCTACTTCAAGCTGGTTTTCAAGGTTGACTAATAAGTCAGACTGCTGAGTATGTCTCAACACCCAGAGGGGTGTAAAAGATACACCTCTATTATAACACTCTGTCTGTTAATAGAACATACTTTACATAATGGCAGAGAACATGTTTGGAAGGGTTATCTGTTTTTCATACCAGTCTGTGTTCTATCAAACCATGCTGTACTGGGAAATGCCCATGATGTTGTACAAATGCCACCATAATTCATGAAAAAAATCAGACTCCCTGCCTTACCAGACCCAGGGATATCTAAACTTCCTAACTGAAATTGTCTCTTCCTGCCTAGAAGCTATAAAGTTTCAGATGCTTCTCCAGGGCTACCACAGGGTTAATATCAATGATACAGAGATGAGTGCTGTCTCTTAAAGTCATCTATAAAAGCCATCCATCAAAAGAGGGGCTGAGAGCCAGGTGTGGTGGTGCATGCCTTTCTTTAATCCTAGCACTCGGGAGGCAGAGGTAGGAAGATCACCATGAGTTCAAGGTCAGCCTGAGACTACATAGTGAATTCCAGGTCAGCCTGAGCTCAAGTGAGATCCTACCTCCAAAAACTGAAAAAAAAAAAAAAAAAAAAAAAAAAAAAGGGGGGATTGAGGTGGAAATTGGGGAAAGGAAATTTAGAAGACCCTACCCCCAAAGTCATGTCCTGTACTGCATTCTTTAGTGCTAACTGACACTGTAGTATTTGTACTATTTCAAGACCATGATTTGTATTGCATGCAGCTCCTATTGTAAATTATCTTGTGCTTCTTTTTATCTCTATAGTGCAGCTGCAGACATCTGCCCACTATTTTTTTCTGTTTCTGTAAAACTTGCCTATCACATACTCAAGGTCTTTGGCATTAGGCCAGGGCTCTGAGCTCTGAGCTCTGAGAACTAACAATAATGAAGAGCCCAAGATGAGGTATATAAACTCTGAGCCATCAGAGCTCAGGATCCAAGCTTTGAAAGAGATTCTCCTGGATCCACACTGGTATGAAAACAAACTGGTTCTCTACTCAGTCTCTGATACAAGTTCTGTGATCCTTAGTTTCCTGTATCAACTAGAGGCCCTGGTGCACCCATTCTCAATCTCTCTCTCTCTCTCTCTCTCATAAATAAATAAAAATAAAATATTTTTTAAAAAATTAGAAGGCAGAAGTTGTAGGTAGGGATCAGATCATTAAACTTGGGGCTGACCTGGTAAGATGGTGGCATAGTAGCCATGCCAAAGCAGCCGGCGGGTGGGGGGGGGGTAGTTGAAATAAACAGGAAAACAGCACAATACACTTTTCTACTGAAAAGTGAAGGTGTATAAGAAATTATCAACCTCAGCAGAGAAGCAGGAGAGACCCAGAGCTTCTACCAAACAGGCAACCAGCCAGAATTGGCTCCCACCATGGCAGCCACCTGGCCCTGCCTGAGATATAGGAGAAGCCAGGAAAAGGATACTCCTCTCACACCAGCCTCCTTGCCTTCCCCGTGAAAAGGATCACAGAAATCAGCTACCCAGCTCTACAACTTCAGGAACACTCCACAGTCTCCCCTCCCCCATCTGCCAGCTCCAGCTAACACTCAAGACCTGTGGAAGGGAATTCAGCTATCCAGCACCCAGCACAGTCAATCAGAGCAATGGACCCACAGACTCAGCCAACCTAGATAAGCCCACGATGCAGTAAAGAGGGACCCTAGAGGCGGGTGTGGTGGTACACACCTTTAATCCCAGCACTCAGGAAGCAGAGGTAGAAGGATTGCTGTGAATCTGAGGCCACCCTGAGACTACCTAGTGAATTCCAGGTCAGCCTGGGCTAGAGTGAAACCCTACTTAGAAAAACAAAAAAAATGAGAGGGACCCTAGCAGGCAGGCACATAGCATAGGTGAGACCGAAGCAATCCTGAAAGGTAACATAGCCTACTTACACAAAGTCAGTACCTGCCCCAAAGCCCGATATATAGGCCTGCATTGGAAGTGCTAATCGCACCTTCCATGGCAGGGCAGGTTATGTGTTAGGTTTGATTGATGGTCGCTTTTGCCGTTCTTCTTCTTTTTTTTAAATGTATTTATTTATTTATTTATTTATTTGAGAGAGAGAAGGCGGCAGAGAAAAAGAGAGAGAGAATGGGTGCATCCAGCCACTACATATGAACTCCAGATGCATGCTCCTCCTTGTGCAGCTGGCTTACGTGGGTCCTGGAGAATCGAACCAGGATCCTTTGGCTTTGCAGGCAAACGTCTTAACTGCTAAGCCATCTCTCCAGCCCTGACTTTGCCATTCTTTTATTTTTATTTATTTTTTATTATTTTATTTTATTTTTTAGAGAGAGAGACAGAGAGAGAGAGAGAGAGAGAGGGAGAGGAAGACAGAGATGGGCACGCCAGCAGTGTCTCAGCTGCTGAGAATGAAATCCAGATGTGTGTGCCCCCTTGTGGTCAAGTGTGGCATTGTGCCCTTGTGTCACTTTGCATCTGGCTAAACGTGGGACCTGGAGATTGGAACCAGCATTCTCAGGCTTAGAAGGCAGGTGCCTTAACCCCTAAGCCATCTCTCCAGCCCTGACTTTGCCATTCTTAAATAAGCTGTATTCTGGGGTTATCTTTGTTGATCCCTGATTTATAGTGCCTTCTCCAGACCCTCTCTCAAAAAGGGCTTCTGGGACCACGCTGAGCAGCAGCACATTGCAGCCCAACAGACAGTGGCTTTGCAGCATGCTCATGTATATTCATCTGAATGCTTCATAACTCAAGACTCTGCATTTGGGAATCTTATTCTTCCTGTGTCACCATGCTTTGACCCAGAATGAAGGAAGTTTTTGTCATGAAAGGGACTTTGTGACAACAAATGTTAGAGTATTCTTATTCAACTCTGTACAAACTGACTTTCAGAATTTTGGTGAACTTAAATATTTTTTTGTTTCTGTAAAAGAGAGGTATATGTAAGTGAGAGCATGAAAAGGAGAATTGGGATAACCAGCACGTTGGAAGCTGTATCATATCCTTGAAAAATTGATTATGATGGCTATGTTGCCATTGATTTTTAATTCTCAATCAGATGGAATTGAACAGTCCCATGAAATCAACCACCAAACCCAACTAGTTGGATTGAACATGTCATGTCCATAATAGCAATCAAGAACCATGTATAAGGCTGGTGATGAAGCCTGGGTTTGATCTTTAGCACCACATAACCCAAGTATGGTGGCACACTCCTGTAATCCCAGCACTCAGGAAGCAAGAGGAGCAGAAGTAGATGGTCATCTTTAGCTACATAGCGAGTTTAAGGCCAGCCTGGGATACATGAGGCCTTTAAAAAAAAAGTCTTTAAAGAAATGAGGATGCTTCTTAAATATCCAAGGGATAAACTGGGTATGGTGGCTCACACCTTTAATCCCAGCATTCAGGAGGCAGCCATAGGTGGATCACCGTGAGTCTGAGGCCACTCTAAGATTACAGAGTGAATTCCAGATCAGCCTGAGCTAGAGTAAGACCCTGTGATGGTTGAGTTTGTGTCAACTTGATTTGTTTAGGAATCCACAGACATTCCTCATAAGTGTGTCTCTGAGGCTGCCTCTAGGAAGGATTAACTAAAGGAAGAATCCTTCCCCCAGGGTGAGCCCTTCCCCCAGAGTGGGCGGCCCCTCTTGGAGGAGGGAGCTGTTTGATAAAAAGAAGCTCTGGGAAGAAAGGCTCTCTCTCCTCCCACCTGGCTGCTGGTGCTGCTTGCTGTTTTCTGTTTGGTGCTTGCTGCTTGGTGTTTGCTGCTTCCTAGTGTGGACTGAAGACCAGGGTGGACTGAAGAGCAGCATCTCTCCAGGACGCCTTCAGGCCTTCAGTGCCAGATGGGACTGCTGAGGCATCCAGCCTCATGGGCTGAGCAGCTACTGGGTTCCTTGACTCTTGGACCTGCAACCTGCTATTGCTGGACTGTCATAAGCTAATCCAATAAATTCCCTTTTAATACAATTCATTCTATCCGTTCTGTTCCTCTAGAGAACCTTGACTAATACAGACCCTACCTCGAAAAAACGAACAAACAAACAAACAAACAGAAAAGATAGGCTTAAATTACATGCATGCATATTTGCAGTTTAGAGGGGTGATGCCAATGAACTAGAGTCACAATATTCATAAATGTTCTTGGTGCACTCACCACTAGTTCTTCTAGTCTCAATTTTAAGAAACCCAAAACAAAATTAAACTACCAACCAGTTTTAAACATATTTTACAAATAACTACCATTATAGATGATGTGACAATGCAATTATGAAAAACAGCTAAGTAATGCAGTGGATTTAAATTTATATATCCTAGACTGGTGTAGTGGTGCATGCCTTTAATCCCAGCACTGGGGAGACAGAGGTAGGAAGTCTGCTGTGAGTTCGAGGCCACCCTGAGACTACATAGTGAATTCTAGGTCATCCTGGGCTAGAGTGAGACCCTATCTCGAAAAAAATGAAAGAAAAAAAAAACAGCATAATAAAGTTGGGTGTGATGGCGCATGCCTTTAATCCCAGTACTTGGGAGGATAGCTGTAAGTTTGAGGTCAGCCTGAGACTACATAGTGAATTCCATGTCAGCCTGGGCTACAGTGAGATCCTACCTCAAAAAACAAACAAACAAACAGCATGATACTGGTACAAAGATAGACAGGAAGGTCAGTTGAACATAACAGAGGACCCAGATGTAACTCCAGGCAGCTACAGCCATCTGATTTTCGACAAAAATGCCAAAAATATTCATTGGAGAAAAGACAGCCTCTTCAACAAATGGTGCTGAGAAAACTGGATACTATAAGTAAATGAATGAAAATAGATATTTATCTCTCTCCATGCACAAGCATCATGTTCTAATGAATCAAAGACTTTAATATCAGACTGGAAAGTATGAAAAGAGGGGAAACACCTCAACATATTGGCATATGCAATGACTTTCTGGATATAACCCTAGTTGCTCAGGAAATAAAACCACTAATCAACCACTGGGACTTTATAAACTTTAAAAGCTTTTGTACAGCAAAGAACACTATGAATAGAGCAAAGAGGCAACCTACAGAATGGGAGAAAATCTCTACCAGCTATACCTCTGACAGAGGATTAATATCTAGGATATACAAAGAACTCAAAAACTAAATAATAAGAAATCAAACAACCCAATTAAAAATGGGCTATGAAGCTGGGCATGGTGGCTCACGCCTTTAATCCTAGCACTCGGGAGGCAGAGGTAGGAGGATTGCCATGAGTTCAAGGCTACCCTGAGACTACATAGTTAATTCCAGGTCAGCCTGGACCAGAGTGAGACCCTACCTCAAAAAACCAAAGGAAAAAAAATGGGCTATGCAACTAAATAGAGAGTTCTCAAAAGAAGAAATACAGATGGCATACAAACATCTTTTTTAAAAGTTCTACATCCTTAGCCATCAGGGAAATACAAATTAAAACTACTTTGAGATTCCATGTCACTCCTGTCAGAATGGCTATCATCAAGAAAGCAAATGACAATAAAGCTGGCAAGGATGAGGAAAAAGAGGAACCCTTCTACACTGTTGGTGGGAATGTAGTCTGGTATAGCCATTGTGGAAATCAGTGTGGAGGTTCCTGAAACAGCTAAAAATAGATTTACCATATGACCCAGCTATACCACTCATAGGCATATATCCTAAGGGCTCTTCTCACTACCTTAGAGATTCTTGTTTAGCCATGCTTATTGCCACTCTATTTACAGTAGCTAGGAAATGGAACCAACCTAGATGTTCCTCAAATGATGAATGGATAATGAAGATGTGGTACATTTATACAATGGAGTTTCTATTCAACAGTAAACAAAAATGAAATTATGAAATTTGCAGGGAAATGGATGGATCTGGAAAGGCTTATGAAAGCCAAATGTTGCATGTTTTCTCTCCTAGCTATAAATGTTTAGTCTTATACATGGTTTGGACTAAAAATTGGTAGCAGAGGCCAGTAAACTAGAACGAGGCTATATGGGAGGAAGGAGAGGGGAGGACTTGAGGAAACAGTATTCCATATATGTAAGTAGATGAACAGATTCCCAGAGGTGCAATGGCCTAAGTGGGGTTGAGTAAGAGATTGAGTAATGAAGGGTGGGGGTAGGGTTAATCAAAATCCAAGATGTAGCCAGGAGTGGTGGCACACCCCTTTAATCTCAGCACTTGGGAGGCAGAGGTAGGAGGATCACCATGAGTTTGAGGCCACACTGCAACTACATAGCGAGTTCCAGGTCAGCCTGGACTAGAGTGAAACCCTACCTCGAAAAAAAAATCAAGATGTTACGAATAAGCCATATAGTGCACTCAGAAGCCATAGATTGTTACTAGAAAATTTTCAGTGCAAAAGATGAGTTTCCTTCCAGTGAGTTGTTGGCCAGGGAAGTCCCTGATGCCCCCAAAACATTATAGGCCATTACCGAGGCTCTTGGTTTCCCACCAGGAATAGATGGTAAGACCCTATTGCTGAAGACTCCACATACTTTGGCTGCAAAGTCACTAAGAAATCAAGCTGGAGCTCAATAGAAAATCTTCTCCCTGTAGACCAGCTGACAGAAAGCTGGAAAAAGCTACACAGCATGTAGCCCTATGGGAGAGAGAAGTCATCCGTGGTTAAAATAGTGGACACTGCAAGCCTTAAGCTTGGCCATCCAAGCCAAATGACAAAATGAGGACAATTGTGGCATGTCTGTTATGGGGGAACCAACTGCTCTTTAACTGGACTGGAGGCCTGTTCCATGGGAGGGAATACATGCCTAGTACTAAAAACCTAATCAAAAGCCTATGATGGGGACTGGAGAGATGGCTTGGTGGTTAAGGCATTTGCCTGAAAAGCCAAAGGACCCTGATTTGATTCTTCAGGTCCCATGTAAGCCAGATGCACAAGGGGGTGCATGTATCTGGAGTTTGTATGCAGTGGCTAGAGGCCCTGGTGCACCCATCCACCCCCTCTCTGCCTCTTTCTCTCAAATAAATAAATTTTTTTTTTAAAGCCTATGAGAGGGGTGGGGTCATGAGCCCTAGGAATGTAACAACTGCTCTCATCTGGCTAAATGCATATATTAGATTCACCAAACTGCCTTGTAAGCACTTTCTTAATGTTCATACCCATATATTAATGCTACTCTCACTTTTGGTTAGAGAAGCTTCTCTTTTAAATGGTGGTGACCATTGGCATGACCCAAAAGACACCACAGTACTAAGAAGTGACAGAGCCGGGAAACATCTCTATCTTACTTTCCAAGGCTCAGGGTCCATTGCAGAAGAGGTGCTGGAAAGAATATAAGAGCCAAAGGATGGGTAGGACTGCTTACAATTCAATTGTTCAGACACAAGTTGGCCTCAATATCCATGACCTCACAGTGTCTAGCACCCTCATAACAGGAGGAAAAGATGATGATGTCAAAATAAAAGAGAAACTAATGGAGAGAGGGAGGGGATAAGAAGGAGAGTGTATTTATGAAGGGGAAAGTGGGGGACAGGATGAAATTATCATGGTTTATTGTCTATAATTATGGAAGCTGTCTGTAAAAAAGTTTTCAAAAAATTAAAAATAAAAACTTCTTAGCTAGTTTATTTCTGGTAGAGCATCTGTGATCATTCAGTTTTCCTCCAGGAAAATTTCCTCAGTGAACAATGAATGTTCCCTCTTTTCTTTCCATTCCTAACATACTTGATGAAAATGCAGTTTTTACTGTAAAATCAATAGATTTCACGTTCCTTCAAGATCTGTCCCACCCCCACTGCAGTGTGATGGAGCTGCTTGATGGGGTCCTGGAAGAACACTTCCAGGAAGTGGAAAATACAGCACTGATTTTGTTTTAAGATTTAGCCTCTAGCCCAGGTTTGAATAGGTGTGAACTTTGTGACATGGTCAAACTTCGATGCATTTCCAACAGTTAGTCTCTGGGTTAAGATAATAGGCTTGCCCTATCTACTCTTAGGAACAATTACAGGGAGTTTAAAAGGCAACAGTGTGTATGGGGAAGTGCTTGCTAATTCCAATAGCTAAACAAACAACACTAAAATTCTTGCCTCAAGCTTGAATTCACACAGGCGACCACACTCTCCTAGGCTTGTCTGTTCTAGGCTGTTAACAATGCTTCATCTTTCAGGTACAGTAGGAGCAGTATGGGAGGAAATAAAACCTGTTGATGCCAGTCATTTAAAAGCAGATCATGCCAGGCGTGGTGGCGCATGCCTTTAATCCCAGCACTCGGGAGGCAGAGGCAGGAGGATCGCTGAGAGTTCGAGGCCACCCTGAGACTGCATAGTTAATTCCAGGTCAGCCTGGACCAGAGTGAGAGCCTACCTCGCAAAACCAAAAAAAAAAAAAAAGAGCAGATCATTATCCCCACCAATTAGGGTATTATACCTGAAGCCAAGTACTATTTCCAACACACTGCAAAGATTAGGAAGTAAAAGAGTTTTACTGGTAAACTCATAAGAATGCAGAGACTTGTGCTCAAAGCTCCCATTAGCAATAATGGTAGTTATTTCTGCTAGGTCCACAGAGAGAGGAAAGTTGAATGTGATCCATAATCTATGTTACTTAATGTCATTGGTTTCCCTGTTGCCCCTTCAAACCAGCAGACGCCAGTAAGTACAGTAAATAGAACTAATAGCACTGAGTTCGGAGAATACTGATAATCTATTTCAATGAAGCTTTCCAACAAGACAAGCCTACAGATATTTCAAAATCTTGATGTCCTTGTGCTTGTATTTTTCTAGTATATTTAAGAAGGAAGGCAATCGTTTAATGATGGTAAGATATTTGAATGGATAATATACATGTCTCTGTCAGCCAAAATATTTCCCTTTAGTTTTTTCTGGTTGTAGAAAAATTGATTATGGGTCAGGAGAGATGCTTTAGTGGATAAAATGCTTGCTACGCAAGCATGAGTACCTGCAAAAGCTGGACCTTGTAGTGGGCATCTGTAATCCCAGTGAGCCATTGTCAAGAAGGGAGGCAGAGAGCAAAAATGTTCCCGGAATCTCTTAGGCAAGCTAGCCTGGTTTACACAGCAGTTAACTATAAGAGACTCTACCTCAAGGTGGTAGATGAAGACCTATAACCAGATGTCCTCTGACATGTGCACTCACACTCCACACACACATCATACTAGGGCTGGAGAGAGGGCTTAGCAGTTAAGGCACCTGCCTGCGAAGCCTAAGAATGCTTGTTCAAATCTCCAGGACCCACGTTTAGCCAGATGCAAAAGTGCAATGTCGCACATGCACATAAGGGGACACACGCATCTGGAGTTCATTCACAGCACCTGAGAAGGCGCTGGTGTGCCCATTCTCTCTGCCTCTTCCTCTCTCTGTCTGTCGTTCTCAAATTTTAAAAAGTACTAATTTTTTTGTTTACTTTATTGATTTATTTGAGAGCGACAGAGAGAGAAAGAAGTAGATAGAGAGAGAATGAGCACGCCAGGGCCTCTAGCCACTGCAAACGAACTCCAGATGCACGTGCCACCTTGTGCATCTGGCTTTTGTGGGTCCTGGGGAATCAAGCCTTGAACTGGGGTCCTTAGGCTTCACAGGCAAGCGCTTCACCACTAAGTCATCTCTCCAGGCCCCTAATTTATTTTTTTATTTGCACGAGGAGTTGGCATATCAGGATCTCTTCCTACTGAAAATTAATGCCCATGAGTGATTAGGGACTTGAATCCAGGCCAGCAGACTTTGCAAGCAAACACCCTTACCTTTTACCCCCTGAGCCATCCCCAGCCTCAAATGTCTGTTTTTCTGTTTTTTGGTTTTTTTCCCCTGTGTATTTGTTTGGGTTTTGTGGGCTTTTCTTTCTTTCTTTCTTTCTTTTCTTTTTCTTTCTTTCTTTTTTTTTTTTTTTTTGAGATAGCTCTTGCTATATAGCCCAGGTTATCTTCAAACTTGCACTTCTCCTCCCTCAGCCTTTTGAATGCTGGGATTACAGGTGTGCACCACCACACCTGATGCCCTTTAAATCTCATGGTATTTCTATCCATGCTGTGCATTGTAAATTGCACAGAATGTAAAATTGTGGAAGGCACAAGCTATACATTGTACTTCCCTGCATGGTAGATGCAGTGACCATGTCTCCTAGACCAAAAATCTGGACACATGCTCTGACAATTATATTTATAGAGAAAGGGAAGTAACAACTGAAAACCATGTTTTCCCTACACATCTGTGCTTATTGTATCCAACAGATACATTCTATTAGAATATATTCTGCATGGCATATTTTCCTCATGGCTGATTGTTGACTGCTTAGCTTGTGGAGACCACAGATCATATATTAGTAGATGGAAGATCAAATATGGTCTGTGGTAATTTTTTACTTAAAAAAAATTGAAAGCCAGGCATGGTGGCACATGCCTTTAATCCCAGCACTGGGAGGCAGAGGTGAGAGGATCACAATGAGTTTGAGGCCACCCTGAGACTAGAGTGAATTCCAGCTCAGCCTGGGCTAGAGCAAGACCCTACCTTGAAAACCAAAACTAAATAAATTGAGCTAGATGTGGTGGCACATACTTGTAATCCCTTTATTCAGAGAGGGTGAGGCAGGAGGATTGTGAGTTCTAGAACAACCTTAGCTATACAGCAAGACCTTATCTAAAAAGAAATTAATTCATCAACTAATTCAATTGAATTGTTCCTCAATGATTTTTGATTGCTGATGTCACATAAAATCATCTTATCTGGAAAATCTGAAGGTCTACAAGCAGAGGATTCTTAGAAATCAGCTCAAGTTGCTGTGTGTGCTGACACACATCTGTAATCCCAGCACCTGGGGCTGAAAGGAAGAGAACTGTGAGTTTGAGGCCAGCCTGGGTACATAATGAGAAGCTGTTTCAAAAATTAAAAGATACAGAATATCAAATCAGACTATTTGGTATTAACTCATTCAACAAACACTCGACCACCTTCTTTTGCAGGAACTGTTCTAAGCTTCGAGAGTAAACTGCCCAGTGACACAAGCACCCTGACTCTCAAGAACATTCGTCATAAAGGAAAACAGCTAAATTGAATATGTAATCTGTTAGGTGATCAAAACAAAGAAGCAGGAGCCGGGTGTGGTGGTGCATGCCTTTAATCCCAGCACTCGAGAGGCAGAGGTAGGTGAATCTCTGTGAGTTCGAGGCCAGCCTGAGACTACACAATGAATTATGGGTCAGCCTGGACTAGAGCAAGACCCTACCTCAAAAAACCAAAAAGCACACACAAAAATCAAAGAAGCAGTTTTAGGAGAGGGGGTGGACTGGACTGCTGTGGTAGAGGATGTCTCACTGTCATTACAGCCACCTGGGAATTCACCTTGGGAATGATGGAGCAGAGATAATCTGGGGCTCCTGGGCTTCTTGTGTGACAGACAAACAGAAAAGAATGAAAATCAAATGACATAGTTACCAGGCAGCCACAGAGGGTACCTGTGAGTTGGAGGGGCATAGAGAAGTGGGAGGGGCTGACAGGAGTGGGAGGAACTTAGAGAAAGAGAGAGAGATGACACAGCCCAGGCCTTGCATTTCATTTCTGAGCACACAAAGCATAGCTGACTCCAGGGATGCTTTCTTGCTTCCTGCTAATAGAAGCTCAGACGCCAGAGGAGAGATTATGTGGCCTTTAAAACCTTAGCTGCAAAAAATAAAAACCTAACTGGGCGTGGTGGCACATACCTTTAATCCTAGCACTTGGGAGACAGAGGTAAGAGGATCACAATGAGTTTGGGACCACCTTAAGACTACATAGTGAATTACAGGTCACAATGTAGGTGAAACCCATCTGGAAAAACTAATAATAATAATAATAATAATAATAATAATGATACATAAATAAAAACCTATAAATCCAAGCTAGAAAAAAAGACTACATGGGCTGGACAGATGGCTTAGCAGTTAAAGGCACTTGTTTATAAAACCTAACAGCCTGAATTCAAGTCCCCATTACCTATGTAAAGCCAGATACAAAAAGTGGCACGTATGTCTGGGGTTCATCTGCAGTGGCAGGAGGCCCTGGCTCACTCATTTTGTGTGTGTGTGTGTGTGTGTGTTTCTCTATCTCTCACATAGAAGATCATAGAAAGAAAGAAAAAGGGGCCAGGTATGGGTGCACACGCCTTTAATCCCAGCACTTGGGAGGCTAAGGTAGAAGCATCACTGTGTGTTTGAAGCCACCCTGTGACTACATAGTGAATTCCAGGTCAGCCTAGGCTAAGACCCTACCTCAGCCCCCAAAAAAAAAAAGACTATGCAAAATTGTCCAAAGAGATCTGCAGTTAAGCTTCTAGAAATGAAAAAGAGAGAGAGATAAAATTTAAAACTCACAAGTTTAAAAGGAGACTGCACATAGCTTAAGAATTTGTGAACTTGGGCTGGAGACATAAAAACACTTGCCTATATTGCCTAATGACCCAGGTTCAATTCCCCAGTACCCACGTAAAAGCCAGATGCACAAAGTGGTACATGCATCTGGAGTTCATTTGCAGAGGCTGGAGGCCTGGCATGGGTGCATTCTCTTTCTCTTTCCTTGCAAATAAATAAAATTTTAAAAATACTTCATAAAATGCTTGTCATCAATTGGGAAGATATATAATATCTTAAATATATCTTATTATATATTATATTATATATCATATTAAATATATCATATTTAAATGATGAAAGTAGTGTCAAAAATATACAAAGATGATGGGCATGGTGGTGCACACCTTTAATCCCAGCACTTGGGAGGCAGAGGTAGGAAGATCACTGTGAGTTTGAGTCCAGCCTGAGACTACAAATAATGAATTCCAAGCCAGCCTGGCTAGAAGCCCTAGTACATCATTCTCTCTCTCTCTCTCACACACACACTCTCTCTCCTTGCAAATAAATAAAGTATTTTTAAAAAATTGTGAACTACAAGTCAGATCCTAAAAACTATCCTAAATGCAGTCCAGAGAATATAAAGAGATACAAACTATGCAAGAAGATTTTAAAACTTGGGTGACACTTTGGTCTAATAAATATGTGATTAGATTCTCTGAAAGAATAGAGAGAAATGGGGGAAATAAAATATTCAGAGTTAATAGTCAAGGCTTTTACAGAACTGTTGAAAAGCATGACAGACTTGGTTATAGCAGGCATTTGAATTTTGACCCTGTGTCTGTCTATAAGCAAAAGTTTTCAACCATTAACCAGAAATTTGCCTTTCAGTGAACATTAGTTTCCTGCTTTCAAAGGACTTTCACATAACATTTGTGCAATGTATTTTGTGAACGTATTGAAATTCTTGAATTTGTTTACCTGACAGTCAAGTGAAGCAGTATGACCATTCTTTTTATTTTGTAATCTCAGGACTTGAACCCAGGGTTTTGAAAATGCTAGGTTAGCATTTTACCTCTGAGCTAGATGCCCAGTCCCTATGCTCTTTCTTTGTAGGGTAGAAAAAGAGATCCAAGTTACTAATGTGCTTAAATAGCACTTGTGGTGTGATGCACACAGCAGTCACTGCTAGTGAAATCGGTGATTCTTGGCACTTTTTACTTCCATTTCAACCCTGTTTTAAATTTCCCTCTCCTTTATTTTTCTCTTCCCAGGAGTGATTTTGGAGGTTCCCTGAAGTCAGTGCTCTTGGGTGGACTGCATTGGAAGTCAGTGTCATTGTGACCTGGAAGTTTCATAAATCACTCTCTCCAGTTGCTATGTGCATAAAATGTAATCATCTTTTTTCTTCTTCAGAGCTGGGATCCCAGGACTTCATGTATGCCAAACACGAAGCTTAGCACTGAACTACACTCCTAGTCCCCAACTTTTTTTTATTTAGCATAACATAATAGACTACTTCTCTGCATATCCCTGCCTTCCTTCTTTGCACATTCCTGCCCTCCTTCTCAGCTTTTCTCTCAGTACACATACTTACATCAAACAACTCGTGATACTCCAAGTAAATGAACATGTATCAAGTTCTCAGGGCACCAAGTTTCCATCCAGAAATTTCCTCTGTGCCCCTCCCCTGTCCTTGTCATCCTTCTTCAATACACTCACGACCCCCTGCTCACCATAAACCTTGTGGTGGTCTGCACACAGCTGCTGTCCTTCAGGACCCTTCTCAATCTCAGCAGCCCCAGGCTTTCTCTGGACACCAAAGGCATCATAAACGACAGTGTATATTGATCTCTGCTGCCTTACATTCTGTCTCCTGGCACATCTGCCCTGTGAGGGGTGCTCAATTAATTCTTGGCAAATCAATGGTCTGGAAAGTCTGGGAAAACCCTGGTGGAAAGCCATGAAACTAAAAGGTCACTGCAGGACAACTTGTAGCAGTCTTGGGCCCAGCAATACTACTTCTAGGAAATGTGCCTATGTAAACAGTTAATACTATGTTCAAAGATTTAGCTACAAGGCTAGTACACTCAGGTCCTATTTAAACAGCAAAATTCAGTATATAACTTAAAGTTTTTCAATAGAGCATTGGTTATGTATAATACAATACCTAATACCCATTAAAACACGTATGGAATATATTTAGTGATGATATTTGAAGGTCCCAATTAGTGATATTTGAGATAAGAAAAAAAGGTATGACTTCTTGTGGTCAGCTGACTACATGTCAGACTGTTAACAGTGGGTTTCTGGATGGTGTACTATTCTAATTTTTTTCTGATTTTGAAAAAAATCTGACTTTTCTATGAATAATCATTAGCTTGTGATTTTAAAAAAGAAAAGTTTTGGAGACGGGGGAGATGGCTCAGAGGATAAGGTGCTTGCCTACAAAGCCTAACGACCTGGTTTCAATTCCCCAGTACCCAAGCCGGATGCACAAAGAGGCACATGCATCTGGTGTTAGTTTACAGCAGCTGGAGGCCTTAGCATGCCCATATGCTCATTCTCCCTCCCTCCCTCGCTCTCTCTCTCTCTCTCAAAATAAATACTAGTGAGACCCTATCTTGAAAAAAAAAAGTTTTGTTTCTAAAGAGGATCCCTCGAAGTGGCTGTGCAGACCCCCAACATTCCAGGGTGCAGAGGGGGAGTCTGTGCCACTATTTTGCCCTGAATTCACAAAATGGAGCCATGGGGGGGGGGTCCTTTCTAGTAAGCTGTGGAAAACTAGGTAAAACCCAAGTTAAGTGGACAATTTCCAATAGTTCACCTTTTCCCCCTCCTGTTAGCCCATTTGCTTTCCAGATAAATGCTCCTCCAACTTCCGTGCAGACACTGAAACGGTTGTGGAGCACTCTGTCCCGGCAGGGTGCCTCCCAAAGCCCTCACGCAGCTTCTTAGCTTGGGTTTACTGGACTTGGTGGCAGGTCTTCCGCAGTTCCCAGAAGGGGAGCCCCCGCAGGCCTGGCCGCGCGCCCAGGGCAGCGTCCCCTCTTCCCGCGCTGGCGGGCGCCGGGCCGGGTGACTCCACTTCCTCGGCTCGCCTTCCCGGAGGTCCCCGCCCACGCCACCGCCACCGCCAGCTCGTCTTTGTGAAAGTCCCGCTGGAGCCTCTGGGCGGAAGGGGGAGGGGCACGCATGTGTGCTTCAACCCGAGCTTAGACGCGGACCTGCAGACGAAGCCCGCTCGCTCTGCCCGCGCGGGTGGCGGTCAGTGATTTCGGGTTCACTGAATTAGGTCCATCCCCTGGCGTAGATCTGGAGTGACTGCGCAGGTCAAGGATCCGATGGCCTGATGTCTCCCTGCCCGCGAGCTTTGCACAAAGAACTGCCAGATAAGGGTCCCTGCGCTGTCTGTCAGCAGCGTGCGTGCCAATGTGTAAAACGCAAATAAACAAAAAAAGATGCGTTTCATCATGCCAGGCTGGCTTGAACTCACGGCAGTCCTCCTGCCTCAGCCTACTGAGTGCTGGACGACAGGCGTACCACACTTTCTTATTTCACTTTCCAACAGCTCCTTAAACAGGTGTCTCTGGTCCCAGTATACTACACGCAAGGTCTGTGGAAAGCTTCCCAACCTTTTCTCCTGGGGACCCACGCACTCCCACCCCACCAGATGCGCAGGCCCCGACTGCGGGCGCGAGGCGAGCTTGCTCTGGGCGCGCGCTCAGACCTGTGCGCAGCACTGCGCAGAGACGCGGGCGTGCGTCACGGCGCGGCCCACGCTTGGCCAGCGCGGGCGGCGGGTTCCGCGCACGCTCGGGGAGGAGGGGCGGCGGTCACGTCACGTCCGCGGCCGGGCCGCCTCCAGCCCAGCTAGGGAAGGAGGTCGTGCTTTCTCGCCTCGCGTGCCCCGGGCGCCCTGGGGCCCAGGACGATGCTTGCGGAGACGCGCCCACGGCACGACCCGGGCTATGCCGCGGGACCTTCGCGCGGGCCCCATTGTTCCCTCCGCGCCGCCGTGCGGTTGTCCAGCCCCGCCCCAGCCCACTAGCCTTCGAAGTCGTATTTCCTCCGGTGCCTGAGCCGCCCTTTACTTTTTTTTTTTTTTTTTTTTTTTTTTCTTTTGTTTTCAAGGTAGGCCCAGACTGGCCTGGAACTCTTTCTGGAGCCCCAGACTGACCTCGAACTCATGGACCTCCTCCCATCTCACCTCCCCAGAGATGGGATTAAAGGCGAGAGGCCCGGACTGAACGCCCTCCCCCTCCCTCCCTTCCTTCCTTCCTTCCTTCCTTCCTTCCTTCCTTCCTTTTCAGAGGGAAGAAAGAGGTAGATAGAGAATGGGTGTGACATCCCCAGTGCTTTTAGTATTGGTCTTTAGGAGAGAAGGGAGCACAGATCTTACAGGAGAGTGTGGCTTCAAAACTCTTGGAGACCTTGGTGGAGCTCCCGGAATCAGCGTGAACTCTGCTGAATCAACTGCGGACTATTTGGAGGCATTTTTAGAGTTGTCCTGTCGGGACCATGCTTTTATCTTACAGATGAGAAAATCCTCAGGCTTGTCAGAAGCTACCTAGCTAATGTGACAGATAGGAGTAGGATGTGTCTCAAAATACTTGTAATTATGAGGTGCGTATATTATTCCCTCTTTATAAAAATGAAATGCCTTCCTCAGTAATAGATGCAAATCCCAGATCCACACACAAAAACACATAAAATGCCCTTGCCACTAAAAAAGCCAGATTTGGCAATGCCAAAACAAGATACCAGCAAAACATTTTAGTTATTGCCACAAATTGTAAGTACTTATTAATCACACAAAATAACTCAAAAGAAGGGGCACAGAAGCTAGTAAGATAGAAAGGGGATATAAAGGGAATAGAAAGGTAGGGGGTATGTAATAGGATGGTATTATATATGTGTAAGTAGAAGAACAGATTAATGGGTGTGAAAAGGCCTAAGTGAGGTCAGGAGAAGAGACTGAGTAAAGGAAAGGTGGAGGAATGGTTAATCAAAATCTAAGAGGATATAAATAAGTCATATGGAAACCTACTTTTCTGGACAATGGAACACTCAGAAGCCATGGATTGTTACTAGAAAAATTTCAGTGTAGGCCAGGGAGGTCACATACCCCCAAAACATTATAGGCTATTGCCGAGGCCCTAGGTTTTCCACCAGGAATAGATGGTAAGACCCTATTGCTGAAGAAATCCACATACTTGGGTTGCAAGGTCACTGAGAAATCCTGCTGGAGCTGAGCTGAAAGCCTCCTCCATGTGGACCAGCTGATAGAAAGCTGGAAAAGGCTATGCTACATACAATTCAATTGGAGAGAGAAAACACCAGTGAAGATACTCAGCAGTGAACACTGCAAGCTTTAAATTTGACCAGCCAATCCAAATGAGCTAACAGGTGCAATAGTGCAATGTCTGTTATGGGGGAAACCAACCACTCTCTAATTGGACTGGAGGCCTGCTCCGTGGGAGGGAATACATGCCTGATACTGAAAATCTACAACAGGGGTAGTCCATGAGCCCTAGGGATGTTTTGCTGGTGTCTGGCTAAATGTGTATACTATGCTTACCAAACTGCCCAGTAAGCACTTCTCTTAATGTCCACACCCATATATTAATGCTACTCTTAATTTTTTGTTAGAGAGGCCTCTCTTTTCAGATGGTGGTGACCTTGGGATGACTCAGAAGGCACCATGGTGCTGAGAAGAAGGAACAGAGGAGTGCTCAGCACTGAAACATCTTGAACACACCTTCCAAGGCTCAGGGTCCATTGCAGAAGAGGGGGCAGAAAGAATGTAAGAGCCAAAGGAAGGATAGGACTCCTTACAACATG
Organism: Orientallactaga sibirica; assembly: GCA_036365145.1. Classification (NCBI taxonomy): domain Eukaryota; kingdom Metazoa; phylum Chordata; class Mammalia; order Rodentia; family Dipodidae; genus Orientallactaga; species Orientallactaga sibirica. The sequence continues at coordinate 26,256,339 of JAEOAD010000015.1, read as the reverse complement.
CTCTTGCAGACACAAAATGGCCAGGATATCCATGACCTCATAAGACCATCATAATAGGAGGAAAAGATCATAACGTCAAACTGAAAAGAGAGACTGAGAAGGGGAGGGGATATGATGGAGAGTGGAGTTTCAAAGGGGAAAGTGGGGGGAGGGAGGGAAGTAACATGGGATATTGTCTACAATTAGGGAAGCTGTCAATAAAAAATTAATTAAAAAAATATATATATATATATATTTTTTAAAAAAAGAAGGGGCACAGAGGAGTGCTTCCCCAAGACTGCATAGAAGATCCCACTAACCTTACTTCTATAATAGTGTTGGATGTCTGCCCAAATGCTAAGGGGCTCATTAGTGCCCCTTAGCTAAGGGGCTCAAGTGCCCCTTGCTGGGGCTAAGCTGGGCATGGTGGGCATGCCTTTAATCCCAGCACTCAGGAAATAGAGGTAAGAGGATTGCTGTGAGTTTGAGGCCAGCCTGAGACTACATAGTGAATTCCAGGTCAGCCTGGACTAGAGTGAGACCCTACCTCGAAAACAAACAAACAGGGCTGGAGAAATGGCTTAGCAGTTAAGGCATTTGCCTGCGAAGCCAAATGACCCAGGTTTGACTCCCCAGGACCCATGTAAGCCAGATGCACAAGGGGGTGCATGCATCTGGAGTTGGTTCACAGTGGCTGGAGGCCCTGGCATACCCATTCTCTCTCTGTCTGTCTCTCCTCTATCTCTCTATCTGTGCTTGCAAATAAATAAATAAAAATTAAAGAAAAACAAAAAAGTTGCTGGAATAGATCCATTGACCATCTTTTAGAATATAAAATCCATGAAAACATAAGATTTAAGTGACAGTCTTGTAGTGCTGGTAGGGCCTGTTGTCTTTGGAGTTCCAAGGGTGGCCAACTATACCAAATGCCTAGTTGAGGACCAGACCGCCAAACAAATAGATGTGAAGGTCAAAGGAGCCCAAGCTGAAAGTGGTAACCATGAATAAAATCTGATCCTCATGTGGGTTGTTGTAGCAGACAGCTTCAGGTTCGCTGAGATGAACTTCCAGACCAGGCACAGTTATGGAGGAAGGGATATTATTTATTGAAGCTTACAGATCCAGGGGAAGTTCCATAATGGCAAGAGAAGCGGCCTGCTCTCCACAGGGCCAAGCAAGAGAGAAAAACCAACCAGCCACCACAGCACAGAGCAAAACTACAGCCAAAAGGTCACACAGCACACTTCAGGAACTCCTGCTAGGCACGTTTGCATATCTTTACAATGGAATCTCAAACCCACACCATTAACACCTAAAGACCGGCCCCCAGTGACATTGCCTCTAGCAAGGTGATTGCAGATGCAAACTATAACTAGTAAAACACTGAATATATTGGGGGACATATATTCAAACTACCACAGTTGTGAAAAATGGCTTCCACAATGATGAATACAATTCATTGTAATACACCTGAGTACACCTTCCTGTCCATGAAGAAGTTAGGGGTCCCAGCGATGGACCCCATAGCAAACCCATTTATGAAATGTCTCAATTTTAGGTCAACCACAATACCAGGGAAAGAGGCAGTACTCTTGTCTGGCAGCTGACTTTTTTTTTCAAATATTTTTTATTAGTTAGGTATATAGTGTACATGTAGCCATGATGATATCATCGTTAGCCTTCTCCCTGTCCTCCCCCATGGGTAATGTGGGTCTTGCCTTATGTGGGTAGCCATCAGTTATGTGGAAGAGGCAATGACTCTGTGTATAATGACCCAACTCATGGCTCTAACAATCCTTCCATCCCCTCTTACGCAAATTTCCCTGAGCTATGTTGGGTTCACTTTAGTTCTATTTCAGTGACAAGGTTTTGTGAGTCTTTGTGTCTCTGGATATCTGATTTGGTAGAGGTTGAGAGTTCTTTGTGTCTATCTCCTTCACCTTTGTGCTGATACCAGTTTCACCAATAAAGCAGCACTCTTGGTCATTTCCCCTATAACTCAATGGCTTCATCTGGTGCCCTGTTGAGGTGCGATGGGCTAATTCTCTCCTCAGGTTCTGTGTCCATCTGAAAGAGAGAAGCAGATTCTCCAACAGAGAGTGAGGTCAGTGTAAGACACATGGATAATTTACCCTGACAAGGATGGTAAAATTAGCCCTTCTGATGCAAGCCCATATACCAGGCTTATTTGGCAGGTACTGACCTGGTGTAATCCCAGTTACCTTTTGGGATGGCTTTGGTCTCAGCTATGCTTCATGGCTGCGTGGGTCCCTCTTTGCTGTGCTGTGGGCTCAAGTAGGTCGGCTGGGTCTGTGGGTCGCTGCTCTGATTGTGCCAGGTGCTGTGTAGGTGAGTTCCCTTCTCCAGGTCTCTGGTGTTTGCTGGTGCTTGTGCTGGCAGTGGGGAAAGGGAGTCTGTGGATGGAGGCTGAAGTCTGCCTACTGATCCTCATGATCTTCTTCCTCGCAAGTTGCTCTGTTAGTCTCTGCTGTCTTCCTTCCACATTTCTTGAGTTTTCGAGGCCAGTGTAAGTGGAAAATCCCCTCACCTGGCCTTTTTTTCCCCCTGCGGCTCAGGCTGAGGCTGCTGGCTGCAGCAGTGTGGAGCTCACCGCCTCTGCTGGAGCTGCTTCTGCGTGCTTCTGTGGGCTCTAAATGGTTTGGATTTCTCCTAATTCTCTGCTGTGATGGATAATTTACTATACACCTCACTTTTGTAGAAGAATGTATTTTGCTGGGGTTTTTTTGTTGTTGTTTGTTTTGTTTTTTGCTTTTTCTCCCCAAGGCTGTTTTGGTGTGGTTCCTATGCCACCATCTTAACAGGAACCCATCTCTCTCTCTTTTTTTTTTAAATTGCTTATTTATTTTGCAAGCAGAGAGAGAGAGAGAGAGAGAGAGAGAGAGAGAGAGAAAATAGAGAGATAGAATGGGTGTACCAGGGCCTCCAACTACTGTAAACGAACTCCAGAAGCATACTGTGTACATCTGGTTTGATGTGGGTACTGGGAAATCAAACCCAGGTTGTTAGGCTTTGCAGGCAAGTGCTTTAACCACTAAGCCATCTCTCCAGCCTGATGTCTATCTTTTATCTCTAGCAATTTGACCAGTTTCTAGAAATTGCGAAACTCTAGGTGGCTGGGTAGAATCTATTAATTTTGATTTGATAATCCTACATAATGTTCCTGAAGTCAAAGCAGCATATCTGCCAATTATGGTGCACACATCTGTAATCCTAACACGTGGGAGGCTGAGGCAGGAAGATCATGAGTTTGAGGCCAGTCCGAGCTACATAGTGTGTTCTAGACTAGTTTTAGCTACATACCAAGACCTTATCTCAATAGTGCATACATACATGCGGGGGAGATAGTTCAGCAATTAAGAGAGCTTGCGGCTCTCCAATGGGAGAACACCAAGTTCAACTCTCTAAAACCACATAAAGCTGTATGGCCACACACAAACACACACACACACACACACACACACACCTGAAATCCCAGTCCATGGGGAATAAGGACAGGAGAACCTCTGGTGATCTGTGATGAATAGAAACTCAGGTGAGGGAGAAACCCTGTTGCAGTCAGGTTCACATTGCTGGCAGAAATCACTTGATCAAGAGCAAAGGGGTTTCTTTTCACTTACAAGCTCGAGGGGAAACTCCATGATGGCACAGGAAAACGATGGCACAAGCAGAGGTGAACATCACTTCTTAGCCAATATCATGTGTACAACAACAACAGGAGAGTGTGCCAAACACTGGCAAGGGGAAACTGGCTATAATACCCATAAGTCTGCCCCCAACAATACACTGCCTCCAGGAGGCATTAATTCCCAAATCTCCATCAACTGGGAACCTAGCATTCAGAACACCTAAGTTTATGGGGGACACCTGAATCAAACCACCACAAACCCCATCTCAGAAATAAATATTAGTCACAAGAGAAGCACACTGATGTTCTCTTTTGGCCTTTGCATGCTTGCTCATAGAGTGACTGGGTGCATCTGCATGCACACATGCATATATACCCCCCACACATCACACCATACAAATATATTCATGCATGCACCAAAAAACCCAAAATACATACATCCATACATGCATACTTTCATAAGAAAGTTCAAAGGACCAAACTTAGACAAGATGCTTTCATAATATAATACATTAGGGGAGTTAACATATCAGATAGTAAAATTTATAAAATTAAGCTGGGCATGGTAACCCAGCACAAGGAGGCAGAGACAGGGGTCTCATGAGTAACATCAGCCTGAGTTACATAGCAAGTTCCAGCCTGGGATACAGTAGCAAGACTCTGTCCCATTAATTAATTAATTAATAGTAATTAAGGTAGTATATATTGGTACAGAATAGAAAAATGAATGTGACTCTAGACAGACCAGACATGCCTGAAGAATAAAGAAAAGAAAGCTGAGTGTAGTGGTGCATACCTTTAATCCTAGCACCTGGGAGGTAGAGTTAGGAGGACCATGGTGAGTTCAAGGCCAGCCTGGGATTACAGACTGAGTTCCAGGTCAGCCTGGTCTAGAGTGAGACCTTACCTCAAAAAATAATAAGAAAAAGAAAGATCTTCCAGGAAATAAGGCTGGAGGCCTGGCACAGCTATTCTCTTTCTCTCTCCTTGCAAATAAATAAAATTTAAAAAAACACTTCATAAAATGCTTGTTATCAATTGGGAAGATACATATATCATATTTAAGTGATGAAAGCAGTGTCAAGAATATACAAAGATGGAGCTGGGTATTGGTGGCACATGCCTTTAATCCTAGCACTTGGAAGGCAAAGATAGGAGAATCACCGTGAGTTCCAGGCCACCCTGAGACTACATAGTGAATTCCAGATCAGCCTGAACTAGAGTGAAACCCTACCTAAAAAAAAAAAAAAAATATATATATATATATATATATATATATATATATATATATATATACACACACACACACAAAGATGCTGGGCATGGTGGCACACACCTTTAATCCCAGCACATGGGAGGCAGAAGTAGAAGGATCACTGTGAGTTTGAGTCCAGCCTGAGGCTGCATAGTGAATTCCAGGTCAGCATGGGTTAGAGTGAAACCCTACTTCAAAAAAACAAAAAATAAAGTAAAAAAATATATACAAAGAGGGACTGGAGAGATGGCTTAGTGGTTAAGGTGCTGGCCTACAAAGCCTAAGGACCCAGGATTGATTCCCCAGTACCCATGTAAGCCAGATGCACGTGGTGGCATATGCATCTGGAGTTCATTTGCAGTGGCAGAGATCCTGCCATGCCCATTTTTCTCTAATAAATAATAATAAAATATTTTTAGAAACATAAAAAATAGATACAAAGAAAGCTGGAGAGATGGCTCAGCTGCTAAGGTGCTTGCCTGCAAAGCTTAATGACCTGAGTTTGAGTCCCTCTACCCACAAAAAGCCAAATGCATGGTGGTACAGTAGTGTATGCATCTGGAGTTCATTTGCAGTGTCGGGAGGCCCTGACATGCCCATTCTATTTATCTCTCTGTCTCTCTTCTTCCTCTTTCTCTCTGCTTGCAAATAAGTTAAAAAATTTGAAAAAAATTTTAAAATACATTTTTTAAAAATTTAAAAAATTATTTTAAAATATACAAAGAACACTTAGTAATTAATAACAAAGAACAGGAAAAATGGACCAAAAGCTAAAACAGGTACTTTACAAAAGAGGAAAGGCAAATTATCATCAAAACATGAAAAAGGGATGAAGGAAAGATGGTTTAGCAGTTAAAGCACCTGCCTGCAAAGCCTAAGAATCTCCAGGTCCCATGTATAGCCAGACGCAAAAGTGATGCAAGTGCGCAATGTCACACATGTGCACAAGGGGGCGCACATATCTGTAGTTCATTCACAGCAGCTGAAAATGCTCTGGCATGCCTATTCTCTTTCTGCCTCTTCCTCTCTCTCTGTCTCTCTCAAATAAAAAAAAAATGAAAAAAGAAAAGAAAAGATATTCTGCCTTGTAAGGAGAGACATGCACACCACAATACTTTTGCATACCTAATAGAATGACAATTTCAAATGTAGAGAAAGCTATATAACATTGGAACCTCTTATAACACTGTTAGTGAATATGTAAATTTTGCAAGCACTTTGAAAAACAGTTAAGCATTACCTACCAGGATTGAGCATGTAGGTGTACTGAGACTACATAGTGAATTCCAGGTTAGTCTGAGCTAGAGTGAGACCCTACCTTGAAAAAAACCAAAAATAAAAATAAATAAATAAAAGTTTGTATGTTACATTTTAAAAATATTTTATTTTATTTTATTTATTTGCAAGCAGAGAGAGAGATAGAAGAGAGGCAGACAGAGAGAGAATGGGCACACCAGGGCCTCTAGCTATGGCAAAAGAACTCCAGATGCATGTGCCCCTTGTGCATCTGGCTTATGTGGGTCCTGGAGAATTGAACCAGGATCCTTTGGCTTCACAGGCAAATGCCTTAACTGCTAAGCCATCTCTCCAGCCCTGTATGTTACATTTTTAAAAAATGTAATAGCTTTCTGCTGTGTGCCTACCACTGGCTGTCAAAATGGGCAAGTTCATGAAACCTGGGAAAGTGGTGCTGGTTCTGGCTGGACACTACTCCGGACGCAAAGCAGTCATCATGAAGAATATTGACGATGCACCTCCTATCATCCCTACAGCCATGCTCTGGTGGCTGGAATTGACTGCTATCCACACAAAGTGACAGCTGCCATGGGCAAGAAGAAAATTGCCCAAAGATCAAAGACCAAGTCTTTTGTGAAGGTTTATAACTTTGTTTATAACTTTTTTTATAACTCATGCCTACAAGATACTCTGTGGATATCCTCTCTTGGACAAAACTATTGTCAACAAAGATGTCTTTTTTTTTTTTTTTTTTTTTTTTTTTTTTTGGTTTTCTGAGGTAGGGTCTCAATCTAGCTCAGGCTGACCTGGAATTCACTATGTAGTCTCAGGGTGGCCTTGAACCCATGGTAATCCTCCTACCTCTGCCTCCCGAGTGCTGGGATTAAAGGCATGTGCCACCACGCCTGGCTCAAAGATGTCTTCAGAGACCCAGCTCTGAAACATAAGGCCAAATGGGAGGCCAAGGTCAAGTCTGAGAAGAGATACAAGATGGGCAAGAACAAGTGGTTTTTCCAGAAGCTTCAGTTTTAGATGTATTTTTCTCCCATCATTAAAAACAAAACAATCAAAAAAAGTGGAGTATATAATTACATATTCATAAAAGGGAATTTTGTGGAGCATGGAAGTAATGAGCTACTACCTACACCTGTCAATGTGGATGACAAGCAGTGTTAGGAGGAGCAAGTCGAGAAAATATATACTGCTTGTCTATTTAGGCTAAAGTTCAAAACAGTAAAAAATAAACATTCTTTTGTAAGCAAACGTGCACATGTGATGGTTATCCTAAAAAAGGATTACTATCCTAAAATTTAGGACATGACTTCAGTGTTGTGTGTGGGTGCTTCAGAGGCAGGCCACACAGTGACTTGCTGAGGCATGGACAATCTTCTCATTCTTAACCCAGAGAAAGCTAGACAGAGTGCTCACTCTAATTTTAGTTCCCTAAAAATGCATATTTGGAGCTGGGAAGGTGGATCAGCAGTTAAAAGTCACTTGTTTGCAAAGCCTTGGTTCCAGGTTCAATTCCCAAGCCACCCACATAAGCTAGATAAAAAAATTGTGTATCTGATGTTCGTTTGCAGTGGCAAAGGCCTGGCATGCTCCCCCCAAAATAAGTAAAATGTATATTTATGTTTATGAGTATGATTACTATTTAGAAGCTATATTTTATTGAAAATAAAACAAAAAATAGGGGCTAGAAAATGGCTCACTGATTAAAAGCACTTATTTACAAAGCCTGCTGGCTCAGGGTTCAATTCCCTGCATCCACATAAAGCCAGATGCATAAAGTAGTGCATGAAATATTGGCTGTTTGTCATAAGTACCTTGAATCACCCAGAAGTGACTAGACAGTAATGCATCCAATTTAATAAGCTAAGTAATATTTGTCAGCTGCCTTAAAAAGATCCATAATTATGATTAAATTTTTAAAAATGTTGGTGATTATTTTTTAAATTGATGTTTCTTCTTTGCCCAGTAATGTTGGAGAATCATGATTTTTAAACAAAGGAACAGAAATGAGTGGCCCAAGTGCCTAATGAGTATACTTAATAGCTAATGTTTATAGATTCACGTCAGAGGAAACCATGATAGGTCAAGAGTGAGTGGAGTTCAGCTTAAAGAAAGTTGCAGTGGGTCCCATAATCCTGAATAGAAACAGGAGCAATCTTCCTAAGCAAACCTACATCTGGTAGGATCCAAGGCAGGAGTGTAACTGGCCCCAAGCAAGGAGGAAACACAAGCTCTCTATTGGAGAAGTGCTCAGGCTTTGTCTTATGCCTGTATGCCTGGTTTTTCCCAGTCAGTTTTGGATGCATTTCTGGCCCCCATGGCCTCAATCTTCAAATCCATGCAGGGCTGGCTACTTGGAAAGAGGCTGACCCTTGTTCTGGGTCCTAAATTACCAGGAGAAAGATTGTGATTGTTTCAGCTTGGGTTTGGCAACAACTATTAGTCAACTCTGAACAGAGAGGGAAAGGAGGAGCCACTCCTGCAGATACATGGGCTATCTAACAGTTCATGCCCTGCAGAAGGCAGGAGAGAATGCCAAGGAGAGCAGGAGAGCCTTTCTCAGCAAGAAGAGAATTGTGGGCAAAGGCCCAAAGGTAGAAATGTCTGGTGGCTCTTCTAGTAACATTGGGTGGGATCATTTGGGTAGATATGAGGTTATGCAAAAGTACTACAAGATTAAATTGGAGGATTGCAGTCATATTGGAGAAATTCCTGAACAGCAAGCTAAAAGGGTTAAATATTCTCCATTTTACCATTTTAACTATACAGATTGAATAAGTGTATTAAGTCTTTATCAAAGTTATTATGTCATGTGAAGCTTTTGGAGGTTAGAAGTTGTTTAGAACTGTGCATGGTAGCTCATGTCTGTAATCTTGGATGCTGAAGTTGGAGGATTGCTAGGAGTTCAAGGCTAGTCTGGGCTACATAATGAGCTCCAGCTAAGCCTGGGCTAGAGAAAAGCTTTGCCTCAAAAACAGAACAAAACAGAGCTTCTAGGTAAGATGGTGGGATAAGAGCCATGCCAAACCAGCCCAGGGAGGGATTTAAGCAAAACTACAGCAAAATACACTCTTCTGAAAAGTGAAGGAGTATAGGTTTTGCTTAGACACAGAGGAGAAGCAGGAGAAACCAAGATCCACCAGAAAGGAGGAAAATGGCTAGAATCCCACTGAGGAGCTTGCAGCCCAGATCTGCGTGCCAGGCACCACCCGCCAAGTGTGCCTAGCAGCAGCAGCACAGACCAAACAAGGGGACTTTCCAACCTCATCAGTCTCCTTGCAGAGCCCAGAAATCTAAAGACAAGTCAACTGAGCTACTGAAAGAGATCCAGGGGAACAGTGTGAGCAACTACAGGCTTCCCCCAACCATCAGAACCGCAAACCTCAGGTATTGAGCTCCTGGCAACAGCGCATCCAGAACAGCTGAGCTGAGCTCCACAGCACAACATGGAGGGATCAAGGTGGGAACTCAGCATTGGTGAGATTGGAAGCCACACCAAAAGGTAAGGAGGCCAACTGAAAAAAAAAAAAAAAAAAAAAGGTACATAGTCCTGCATTGGAAGTGCTAATCTCTCTTTCCATGTCAGGGCAGGTTATGGGTTACATATTTTTGGTTGGCTTTACCATTTTCAAATAAGCTGTACACAGGGTGTTGAATATTGCTACCTTACATATGCTTACATATTTATAGGCCCTTTGTCTTTTGCTTTTGTCATTATTGGGGGCAGGGTCTGATCCAGATCCAGGCTGACCTGGAACCCAATTCAGAAAAGAATTCTCTACCTCCTAGCTGACAGGATTAAGGGTGTAGAGCAACACACACCCTCAGGGATTTTGGCCTTATAAGACTATCTGTTTGTTTTAATCCCCACAGTTGTATACTCTGTGCTGGTTTTTATTGAATGTGTATATTGCTCAGTTGAAGTTTAGAATGTGCCAGTATATTGTTCCACCAAGTCCATTAGAATACTTGCTTAGCAAGCAAACTCAACACCTAGGATTATTTCTGTTTGATTGGGGTACTTTAAACTCATATCCTGAAAGTATATAAAGGTGGATCACCACATCTAAAAACACAGCAGGTAAGTAGAAAACCCAAGCATCAAATAAATTCAGGATGCAAAATTCATTACATTATAATACAAGAAACACAAAGAATCAAGACAATGCAATCCCACCAAAAATCATAACTCCATCAGAAATGATCACCAATGAGACTATTTAGATGAAATACCTGACAAAGACTTCAAAAGAATGATTCTACCTATACTAAAAGAAATGAAAGAAGTGGTTAAGGTGCCTGCCTGTGAAGCCTAAGAACACCCATTCGATTCTCCAGTTCCCGCGTTTAACCAGATGCAAAAGTGACACAAGCATGCAATGTCACACATATGCACAAGGAGGCGCACACATCTGGAATTCATTCACTGCTGCTGAGAGGCTGCTGGCATGCCCATTCTCTCTCTGTCTCTCTCAAATTAAAAAAAAAAAAGAATGATATAGAATGAAAAAGGGATTCAGTGGATGGAGCAGAGGAAGAAGGACAAAGGTGGGTGATGGGAATGGATTATGATGTTGATATATTGTGTAAATGTATTGAAGTTATCAATCAAAGGATTTTTTTAGTTGGGTGTAGTGGCACATGCCTTTAATCTCAGCACTTGGGAGCCAGGGGTAGGAGGATTGGAGTGAGTTTGAGGCCACCCAGAGACTACATAGTAAGTTCCAGGTCAGCCTGGACTGGAGCCAGATGAGAGATCCTACCTCCAAAAAAAAAAAAAAAAAAAAAAAAAAAAAAAAAGAGTGTTTTTTTTTTTGTTTTTTTTTTTTAAAGATTTAGGTGAGCCTAGTGATACAGGCCTGTAATCATTAACTGCTCGAGAAAACCTGAGGCAGGAAGATTATAAGTTCAAAGCCAGCCTGGGCCACTTAGACTTTATTTCAATTTTTTTAAAGTATAAATAAATAAATAAAGCTGGGGATATAATTCAGTGGTAGCATACTTGCCTAGCATGTGTAAGACCCTGAGAGATTTAATCCCTAATACTGGAAAGAAAAAGAATCTGTAATCACTGACAGGAAAAGATCTGTTCATTACCAGAAAAGAACAAAACAAAACAAAGGAGTAGAATGACATGTATAATATGATTTCATCTATGTAAAATACTCTAAAATCCATAGCTTTAAAATAATAGAGATGTTTCTAAAAGAACATTCACGAGGTTGTGAAAGTGGTTTCCTGTGGGGCAGGAAATGGGTTGCTGAGTAGGTAAGGGAGGAGGTGAAAAGCAGCATTGAGATCAAACATGTCACAGGCTAGAGAAGAAAACAAAGTACAAACACATTGAAAATTAAGTCACAGGGCTGGGGAAATGCTCAGTGGTTAGAGCCTGCCTGCCTGGGTTCCCCAGTACTTGTGTAAAGCTATATGCAAAGTGGTGAGGTCTCAATGCACCAGTGACAATGGGAGGTGGAGCCTGGAGACCCTTCAATTTGCAGGCCAGCTTGTCTGACATCTTAGTTTGGCAGTTTATTAGCAGTGGCAGGAGACCATGACTCAAAGAAGGCAGAGCACAGACACCTTAACATTACCTGTAACCTCTACACACACATTGTGGCACACATACCCCCCCATAAGATAAATTTTTTTTTTTTTTTTTTTGTTTTTCGAGGTAGGGTCTCACTCTGGTCCAGGCTGACCTGGAATTAACTATGTAGTCTCAGGGTGGCCTCGAACTCTCGGCAATCCTCTTACCTCTGCCTCCCGAGTGCTGGGATTAAAGGCGTGTGCCACCATGCCTGGCCCTAAGATAAATTTTTTAAAATTTAAATTACAAAAAAAGTTAAAGCAATTTTCATTAAGAATTGGAAAAAAAAGAACTTTGTTTCAGAAATGAGAGTAACATTGGCCACCATTAATTGAAATTTGCAATGATTAACACTTGCCATGCTCTAGGCACCTGTTAAGCCTTTCACAAATATCAAGTCATTTACCACTCATGAGGGCATGATGGGTAAATGCTGTATTGCTCTCATCTTCCTGATCAGTTTTGAGGCACACAGGATAAGTTACAGGCCCATGATCCCATTGCCAGTAAGTGACAGAATTGGGATTCTAGGGTGTATATGTGTGTAACAGAGCTTCTACCTTGTTTTCATGAGATAGGGTCTCACTGAGCCCAGCACTCACACTGTTTTTGTTAGACTGGCTGACCTTTGAGCCCAAATGCTCTGCCAGGATTACAGTCATTTATGGTATGATCTGGCTTTTTTTGGTGAGGGTTAGTAGATAGAACTCTGATCTTCATGCTTGTGCACTCTCCAGTCCCAGGATCCTTGCATCTCAGTTTGTTGTGTTGTAGGCTCTTTTTTTTTTAATTAATTAATTTTTTTATTTTTTTTTAGGTAGGGTCTTACTCTAGCCCAGGCTGACCTGGAATTCACTATGTAGTCTCAGGTTGGCTTTGAACTCCCAGCATTCCACTTACCTCTACCTCCTGAGTGCTGGGATTAAAGGCATGCACCACCGTGCCAGTCTTGGTTTGGCTTTTTTTTTTTTAAAGATTTTTTTTTAAGTTTTATTTATTTATTCACAAGCAGAGAAAGAGAGATAGAAGAGAGGCAGACAGAGAGAATGGGCACTCCAGGGCCTCTAGCCACTGCAAACGAGCTCCAGATGCATGTGCCCCTTATGCATATGGCTCATGTGGGTCTTGGAGAATCGAACTGGGGTCCTTTGGCTTCACAAACACCTTAAACACTAAGCCATCTCTCCAGCCCCTGGTTTGGCTTTTTGAGACAAGCCCTCGTGTAGTTTAGGTTGGTCTGTCCTGCTGAAAGTGGCCTTGAACTCCTGATCCTCCTGCTTCTACTTCCTAAGTGCTGAAATTATAGGCATATGTAATCCTAGTAACATGCCCAGCTTCTTGAATCTAAGCTTTTGCCACTTAATACTTAATAAACCCATACAAAAGCATTGGTATAGGTATTGACTCATGTGTCCCCAAACATCTATTGTCCCTCAAGTCACACATGAGAAAATTGGTATGCTTATCTCAGAATACTTGAAATTACCTATTTTCAAGTTCATGTATCCACTTTAAGTTATCTTTTGTTGTTGTTGTTATAACTTCTAGCATTTAAAAATGGGCAGTTTTGAACATTGTAGTGATTTAAAGTCTCTACAAATTCTTTGGCATTCTGTTGGCTGGGGAGGTTATAAACCCTAGAGGACACTACTTCTGTTGTCTGGCTAAATGGATATATTGTGCCCAACAAACTTCCTTCTAAATTCTTATGCTTTTGCTTATATATTAATGCTACTCTCACTTTTGGTTAAAGAAGCTTCTATTTTCAGATGGTGATGACTACTGGGGTAACTCGAAACTCACTAAAGTGCTGAGAAGAAGTGACAGTGGAGTGCTCTGCAGAAAGAAGGAAAGAGCCAAAGAAAGGGAGGAGTGCTTATAATCCTGTCTTTCTGACACAAAGTGGCCTCAAAGTGGCTGTCACTACCTATAAAAAATTTATATTATAGAAAAAAAATTATATTATAGGAGGGAAAAATGATGACATCAAAATAGAAGAGACTAGTTGGAAAGAAAGGATTCAGTGGAGGAGGGACTTAGAAGAGGGAAAAGGGAAGATAGTGAGAGGGGATTATGATCATGGGATATTTTTTAGAAATACTTTATTTATTTTTGCCGGGAGTGGTGGCACACGCCTTTAATCCCAGCACTTGGGAGGCAGAGATAGGAGGATCTCCAGAGTTCGAGGCCACCCTGAGAATACATAGTTAATTCCAGGTCAGCCTGGACCAGAGTGAAACCCTACCTTGCAAAAAAAAAAAAAAAAAAAAAAAAAAAAATTTTTATTTATTTGAGAGAGAGAAAGAAGGAGGGAGGAGAGAGAGAGAGAGAAAGAGAGAGAATATGGGCGGGTTTTCCAGGGCTTTTAGCCACTGCAAATGAACTCCAGACCCATGTGGTACTCTGCATCTGTGGGTACTAGGGAATAACCCAGCCATCAGGCTTTTCAAACAAGTGCCTTTAACTGTAGGGCCAACCAAGCTTCCAAATAAACTTTTGTCCCCACAGACCCTCTTAAAGATCAAGGTGCTTGTGGACACTCTTTGTTAACCAAGTTTCTGGAATACAAGGCTAGGAGTGAGGTTATGATGCTAGAAAGTGTGAATAATTTTCCCCAATCTCTTGTGTATTTAATATTTCCACTAAAGCCTGTGAAAATTCTTCACACACTCATTATCACCAACAGCTGGCATACGTGGCATTTATTGTTTCTGTTGCATCTCTCCCGTTATCAGCAGGGTGCAATGAGGTAGAACAGGTCTTCCATACCAAATGGAGTACCTCTTTTAGGTAGTTCTAAGATAGATCTTCTGCTTGTTTTCTTCTAGTGGGTTACCTATCTTTTTCATATGGACCTGTATGAGTTTTACATGTTTTAGATTCAACTCTTGTTAGTTATATCTGTACCCTACATTTTCTATGCTGTGGCCTGGGTTTCTTTAAGTTGTATTTATTTATTTAGTTAGTTATTTGTGGGTGTATGTGTGTGTACTCATGTGTGTGTCATAGCACCTGTGTGGAGATCAGAGGACAAAATGGAGGTGTCTGTGACCCACTTTCTGTGAAACAGGGCCTCCTGCTGTGCAAATGAATTATCAGACTATAAAGGAATATCAGACCAGCTGGCTCACAAATTTTAGATTCTCCTGGCTCTGCCTCCCATTGTCATAGGTGCACTGGAATCACAGATGCATGTCCCTTTAAAAAATATTTATTTATGAGACAAAGAGAGAGAGAAAGAGAGAGAGAGAGAGAGAGAGAATGGGCATGCCAGGGCCTCCTGCCAGTGCAAACGAAGCCCAGATGCACGTGCCACTTTCTGGCTTTACATGGATACTAGGGAATTAATCCAGAGCCTTCAGACTTTGCAAGCAAGCACCTTTAACTTCTGAGCCATCTCTCCAGTCCCACATGTGCTTATTTGCATCCAGCTTTTATTTGGGAGGGCAGGGTTGAAGTAGGGTCTCACTGGAGCCCAGGAATTCTAGGCCTGGAATTCACTATGTAGTCTCAGGGTAGCCTCAAACTCACAGCAATCCTCTTACCTCTGATTCCCAAGTGCTGGGATTAAGTGTGTGCCACCATGCATGGCTTGCATCCAGCTTTATGTGGGTACTGAGGAATTAAACCCCAGGCCGGCAAGTTTTTTAAGCAAGTACCTTTGACTGCTGAGCCATTTCTCAGCCTCTGGCTTGAGTTTTCACTCTCTCATATCATTTCATGTATAGAAGTCCTTTGTTGTAGTTCAGTTTATCATTTATACTTTTACCTTTTTATTGAAAACAATTTTTAATTTTTTTATTGACAACTTCTATACCTATATACAAAAAATGCATGATATTTCCCTCACCTGCCCCCATACCCTTTTAGAACTCCATTCACCGTCATATCCCCTCTCTCTCCATTAGTCTCTCTTTTAATTTGATGTCATCATCTTTTTCTTCTATTATGAGGGTCTTGCAGAGGTATTGCTAGGCACTGCAAGGTTATGGATATCGAGGCCAATTTCTGTCTGGACAGTTGCATTGTAAGGAGTCGTACCCTTCCTTTGGCTCTTCCATTCTATCCGCCCCCTCTTCCTCAATGGTCCCTGAGCCATTGGAGGGTGTGACAGAGGTGTTTCAGTGCTAGACACTCCTCCATCCCTTCTTCTCAGCACTATGTTGCCTTTTGGGACATCCCAGTGGTCATCACCATCTGAAAAGAGAAGCTTCTCTAACCAGAAGTGAGAGTAGCATTAATATGTGAATATGAACATTAAGTGTAGTGCTTTCAGGGCAGCTTGGTGGGAATAATATATACATTTAGCCAGACAAGAGCAGGCTTTATACCCCTAAGGCTCATGACCTCCCCTGCCATAGACTTTTGATTAGTTTTTTCAGTACCAGGCATGTATTCCCTCCCACAGAGAGGACCTACAGCCAAAATTATTGATAATTATTATACATTCATATAATGTACCTTGAATATAACCCCTCCCTACTACCTTCTCTTATCTCTCTTCTCTATCCCCCTTCCTTTCAACCACTTCATCCCAACTAGGCCCTCTTCTACTTTGATATCCTCTTTGCCTTGTGTGAATGTGTGTGAGACACACTGAGTGTAATTAGAGCTGCCAGACAGAGAACGAGTGGGGTTATCAAAGCATGTGGAATTTACTTGTGGCTAAAGCATTGAGGAAAAGATCTTTCACTTCCCCAGGAACCTTAACTGTACATATATGTTTTAGCTTTTTGTGTTTCTTTAAAAAATTTTTATTATTTGTGAGAAAGAGAGTGTATGGGTGTACCAGGGCCTCTTGCCACTGCAAACTACAGTTGTATGCACCACTTTGTGCATCTGGCTTTACATGGGTACTGGATAATCAAAACCAAACCTTCAGGCTTGCTAGCAAGCACCTTTAACTGCTGAGCCATCTCTCCAGCCCTGTTTTTGCCTTTTATATACAGAATTATATATCCTTGACTGGGGAGATGGCTCAACAGTTAAAGGAGCTTGGTTGCAAAGCCTGCCAACCTGGGTTCAATTCCCTAATATCCATGTAAAGCCAGATGCACAGAGCAGCACATGAATCTAAATTTGTTTGAAGTGTCAAGAGGCCCTGGTGCTCTCTCTCTATCTCACACACACTTTCTTTCTCTCTCTCTCTCTCAAATAAATAAAAAAAATCCCAAAGTTATAAAAAATCTTTTATATTAGCTTCCTAAATATAACCATTTTTTCAGCAATGCTATCACTTATGTTTAAATTCTCATTTAAAAAAAATTAAGGGCTGGAGAGATGGCTTAGTGGTTAAGATGCTTGCCTGCAAAGCCAAAGGACCTCGGTTCAATTCCCCAGGACCCACATAAGCCTGATGCACAAGGAGGTGCATGCATCTGGAGTTCATTTGCAGTGACTGGAGGCCCTGGTGTACCCATTCTCTCTCTCTCTCAAATAAATAAAAAATTAAAAACAGGGCTGGAGAGATGGCTTAGCAGTTAAGGCTCCTGCCTCCTAAGCCTAAGAACACTGGTTCCAATCTCCAGGTCCCACATTTAGCCAGATGCAAAGTAACGCAAGGGAGCAATGCCGCACTTGACCACAAGGGGGCACACGCATCTGGATTTCGTTCACAGCAGCTGAGAGACTGCTGGCGTGCCCATCTCTATCTGTCTTCCTCTCTCTCTCTCTGTCTCTCTCTGTATCTCTCCAAAAAAAATTTAAAAAATTAAATATCAAGTTTTATTTATTTGAGAAAGACAGATATATATGATATAAGACAGAATATATATATATATATGACATAGTTTCAGATGTCCTCTAAATATTAAGGCACCCCAGGGAATAGTGAGACATTTGCCATCCTGCTGTCCAGTTGCCAAGATCCAGGACTGAGATGTTTCTGCCCTGTGTTTTTCCAAAGCAGAGCCTTCTCCTGAACAACGCAGCAGTGCAATGACTGCACAAGCACATTTTAATGTATTTCCTGATAAATTTCCTTGGTACTGGAAAATAATACCATTTTTCTTCTATAATATTTCCTGCCCATCTCCCCCAAAGAGCTCTCACTGTTGCTTTTATTTTTGGTCATAGAGAAAGAAGTCCATAGTAATGAAACAATTAAGGGTTCTTTCTAATCTATAAATCACCATCAAAATTGATCTTCTGCTCCACCTCAGAGGTTCCAGAAATTGTGCTAGAAAGTTTTAAGTGACTGTCCTTCAAGGTTATCATAGCTTCCCCACAGCCCATTAAGCTCATCTGTAAGTGATAAGTGATGAGCACAGGCTGAGAGATACAAGGAGGTAAAAATGAAGACAGAGAATGAGTCAGCGGATGGGGAACTTCAGTTTGTGAGAGCAATCATTGTTTTACTTTCATTATCTTTTTAATTTCTGGACTTTAAAAGTACCCAGCTCTCATGAGCTAAAATCAATAAAATTAACTTTAACACAAAGCTTCATTTTTTCCCCGTTTTTTGTTGTTTCAAGGTAGGGTCTCGTGCTAGCCCTTACTGACCTGGAATTCATTATTTAGTCTCAGGCTGGCCTCGAACTCTTGGCGATCCTCCTACCTCGGTGTCCTGAGTTCTGAGATTAAAGATATGCACCACCATGCCCAGCCTAAAGCTTCATTTATTTTTAAATTTTATGTGTTCATTTGAGAGAGCGAGAAAGACAGAGAGAGAGAGAGAGAGAGAGAGAGAGAGAGAGAGAATGGGTGTGCCAGGGTCTCCAGCTACTGTACATGAACTCCAGACGTGCCACCTTGTGCACCTGGTTTAGATGGGTACTGGGGAATTGAAGCTGGCTCCTTGGGGCTCACAGGCAAATGCTTTAACTGCTAAGCCATCTCTTCAGCCCCTAAAGCTTCATTTTTAAAGCCTTGTACAACTTGATCCCCTTAGTCAATGGTAGATTGAAGAACCTTGCTAAGGAGAGAAACTTCTATATTAATTAAATAGTTAAACTATTAAAATAGGAAAATTAGTAGAACATTTTAGTTGGGGCTTTCCATGCTGTATATTAAAGGAGAAATTAATTGATGGGGGAGGGGTTCAGACCATTCTTAAATTGGTAGGAACAGCTATTTTTGGATAGGAGAGCTTTTCAGATCAAAGATCATGTAAGTTGAGCCGGTGCTTTTTTTCATCTTTAAAGATGAAAAACCAGTATATATAAAAATTTTGTTTGTTTATTTATTTATTTGAGAGTGACAGACACAGAGAGAAAGAGGCAGATAGATAGACAGGGAATGGGAGGGCCAGGGCCTCCAGCCACTGCAAACGAACTCCAGATGGATTTGCCCCACCTGGCTTACGTGGGTCCTGGGGAATCGAACCTGGAACCGGGGTTCTTAAGCTTCACAGGCAAGCACTTAATGGCTAAGCCATCTCTCCAGCCCCCAATAAATATTTAAAACATGATGTTCACTGTTACTTATTTGTGTGTTGTATGTATATGTGTATAATTTATGTCTATGATGTGCATACAGGTGCACACATGTCATGTCACAGTGCGCATGTAGAGGTCAGAGGACAACCTTGGAGTATTTCTCCTCTCCTTCCATCTTCTTTTTTGAGATAGGTTTTCTCCTGCTGCTGCTGCTGCAGCAAGCTTCTGGTTTACCCTGGCTCTGCCTCCCATTGCTGAAGGCGCATTGGGATTACAGACACGTGCACTAACTACTTTGGAAGGGCTTTCCATGAGTGCTGAGGAGGATGGATGAACTCCAGTTGGCAGGCTTGCAAGAAAGCCCTTTAACTGCTGAGTCATTTTCACTGCCCATCCTCATTATTTTAAAAGTGAGGTGCACCAATATTAAGAATCAGTAATAGGCTGGAGAGATTGCTCAGTGGTTAAGGCACTTGCCTGCAAAGACTAACGATTTGGTTTCAATTCCCCAGTACCCATATAAGCCAGATACACAAAGTGGCGCATGCATCTGGAGTTCATTTGCAGCAGCTGGAGGCCCTGATGCACCCATTCTCTCTCTCTCTCCCTCTCTGTGTCTCTCTTCTCTCTATCTCTCTGCTTGCAAATAAATAAATAAATAAATAAATTTTTTAAAGACTCAGAAAGCTTTGATGATAGTACATACCCAAACAACTGTCACTTACAATTCCAGAAAGTTCTCTCATCCTTTTGTACCTTTCTAGTCAAACTCCTAGTGGTGTACTTCAACACTTACTACTTATACCAAGGCAACCACTTTCTAAAATTTGTTACCATACATTAGTTTGCCTGCTATTGGACTCCATATAAATGGAGTCATGACATATATATTATTTTATGTCTGGTTTCTTTCATTCAGCACAATTCCAGATTCATCCAGCCTTTTCATGTATCCATACCTCTCCCTCTTGTTACTGTGCAGGACTCCTTTCTGAGACTTTACCATAATATATTTGTCCATTCACCTATTGCTGAACACTTCTCTTTGTGCTATTATGAATATAACTGTTGTAAGAATTCCATTTGTTTTGTCTTGTTTTTATACAGAATGTAGTCCAAGCTGTTCTAGAACTCCATAAGTAACTGAGGCTGGCCTGGAACTAGTGATCCTCTTACCTCAGCCCCTTGAGTTCTGGGATGACAAACATGTACCACCAGACTCAGTTTATTAATTTTCTTATACAATAAATTTTTATTAGAGAGAGAGAGAGAGAGAAGAACTGGCACACCAGGGTCTTAGGTGCTGCAAACAAACTCCAGACATGTGAGCCAGCCACCTGTGCACATGCATCACCTTGTGCATCTGGCTTACATGGGTTCTGGGGAGTGGAACCTGGGTCCTTAGGCTTCACAGGCAAACACCTTAACAGCTTAGCCATCTCTCCAGCCCTATACAAGACATTTTGTGAACACACATGTATTTTCATTTCTCCTAGGAGTAGAATTTCTAGTCACATCGTAACTCTTTGTTTAATTGTCTAAGAAACTGGAAAACTGTTGTCCTCATTTTGTAACCTGACAGCAATGTACAAAGGTTTCAAGTTCTCCATATGGTTGCCACTTGTCATTATCCATATTTTTATTACTCAGGGAGTATGAACTTGTACCTCATTGTGGCTTTGATGTACATTTTCCTAATGATTACTCATGTTGAACATTTTTCCAAAAGTTTATTGGCCATCTGCACGTTTTTTTTGAAGAATCCTTTGCACATTTTTTTGGAGAGAGACGGGGGGGGGGGAAGAGGAAGACAGATAGAGATGGGCATGCCAGCAGCCTCTCAGCTGCTGCAAATGAAATCCAGATGTGTGCGCCCCCTTGTGGTCAAGTGCGGCATTGCGCCCTTGAGTCACTTTGCATCTGGCTAAACATGGGACCTGGAGATTGGAACCAGTGTTCTTAGGCTTAGGAGGCAGGTGCCTTAACTGCTAAGCCATCTCTCCAGCCCTGGACATTTTTTATTAAGATGTCTTTTTAAACTTTAACATTGATGGAATTAAACTGAGTAGGTCTGATGTATCAGATAAGCCCCGTTCAATCAAAACAAACAGAAATCCACCCCAGCAGTCCCACCAGCTTAAGCCTAAGTGGAATTTATTGTATCATAGAACTGGAATTCCTTGGGAGGTAGTTCTGACTTCAAGAATGGCTTGACTTCGTTAGAGGGGATGTGACACCAGGACCTGTGCTTTGCCCATTCATCTCTTGACTCTGCTTTTGCTGTGTGAACAGTTTTTCAGTGGGACTCACCAATCAGAGTAGCAAGTTGGACCCAGGTGTTCCAGCCTTGCAGCCTCTCAGGTTCCAGCCAATTGGGAAAGAACACTTGTCTGTCTTCCAACAATGTTGGCAAAGACCTATTGGTCCTGACTATCTACATATAAGTGTAGTGGCCAAGGGGCCCTGTTTCCAATGACAAGCCTGAAGCTCACCTGAAACACAAGTGGGAATGGAAAGAAGTCTCCAGGAAGAAATGAAAGTTTACCAAAAGGAAAATAGAGGGTCTGCGGAGATTGCTCAGTGGTTAAAGGCACTTGCTTGCAAAACCCGCTGGCCCAGGTTCAATTCCCACATAAGGAGGACAGGCATTCATTTGCAGCAGCAAGAGACTCTAGCACACCCATACACATGCGCATGTACACACACAAACACATGAATACAAATAAATAAAAAGGAAAATGGGGGCTAGAGAGATGGCATAACAGTTAAAGGAACTTGCTGGTAAAGACTAATGTCCTGGGTTTGATTCCCCAGTACCCATGTAAAGTCAGATGCCCAAAGTGGTGCATGTGTCTGGAATTTATTTTCAGTGGCAAGAGGCCTGGGGTGCCCATTCTCTCTCTCTGTGGGTCTGTCTATCTTTTTATCTTTCCATCTTTCTCTAGTATACAAGCCAACAAATAAGTAAGTAAATAAAATATTTTTAAAAATTGAAATTAAAATATTTCTAAACAGTAAAGGAAAATGGAATTTTTTAATTTTTATTTTAATTTTTTTATTTTAGAGAAGTTACAGGAAGAGAGAGAGACAGAATTGGTGCACCCGGGCCTCAGCCACTGCAATTGAACACCAGACACTTGCACCACCTAGTGGGCATGTGCAACCTTGTGCTTGCCTCACCTTTGTGCATCTGGCTTATGTGGGACCTGGAGAGTAGAACATGGGTCCGTAGGCTTCGCAGACAAACACCTTAATCTCTAAGACATCTCTTCAGCCTGGATATTGTTTTTGAACTTGTTTGCATCTTCACTGAATAGGTTTCACTGAGATTAATGCCATGTGAGACAGTGTGAGGTGTGGTGACATGGGCTATCTGGAAGCTCTGGTCATCCCTGACAGTACTTGGGCAGCCCTCTCACCATCTCCATGACACCATGCCTGACACAGGCAGGCAGGAAATGCCAAGAAGAACATCTTCCTGTTCTGCCCCTAGCCGATCAGGTAATCTGGGAGGCAGATAGATACCAGTGTGGATTGGAAGTGCAGGTGAGTTAGTGAGGGACAATACTTATGAAAAGAAACAAGTGCTGGAGTGGGCAGGAAAACCTTCAAACCATGATGCAGGTCTGAAGCTCATGAAAGGAAAGGAGAAAGGCAAGCTGATAGGACGATAATGTCTCTCACTGTGGTACAGCTCTAGAAACATCTAGGCAGCCTAACCAGGAACTCTCTCACAAGGATTGTTCTTAAAGAAATGCTACACTAGACTTCAGAGGTCATATCCTTGTGCTCTGCCATGGTTAATCACTGTCTAAGGGTGTTTGGGAGAAAGTGCTGCACCCCAGATGGTAGGTGGAGCCAAAAGATGCTGTAGCTGGGGTTGCCAGTCTTCTGTACCCCAAGTAGCAAGTTCTTTTTGATTGCTATTTGTTTGGTTTGAGACAAATTTGGTTTGTGGCCCAGACTGGGCTTGCACTTGTAATCCTCCTGCCTCAATCTTCCAAATTCTGGGAATTACTGGTGTGTGCCACCCAACCTGGCAGCAGGGAAGTCTGAGTTGCACAACCCTACTGTAGTCCAGCCACTCTGCTCTTGCCTGCTATGGAGCGTTCAGAAGCTGCCAACTGCCCCACTCCCTGTGGGTGAGCTCTCAGTTCTATGTCTTACACTTCTTCTGGGGAAATATTTCCTCAGCCTGGATTGCTTTTTCCTCAGACATACTACTCATTCAATACCTGCTCTCCTGTGTGTCTCTTTTCACAGTCTTCATTCTCTTTCCTTTATCCTAATGGTAAAACTTTGATTCTGGCTAAAGAGGATTCATTAGATTCACTTTACAGAGAACAGGGTAAGGAACTATTTTTGCAGTGCATGGTTTGAATGTTCACCGTCATGTTTATCCAATCTGGGAAGATATCATCTATGTGGTGGGAGAATATCGTTTTCCCTCCTAAAGTCTGCTATGGAGACTGGAAAGACAGTTTAGAGATTAAAGGTGATTGATGCAAAGTCTGCTGGCCTGGATTTAATTCCCCAATACTCAAGTAAAGCCAGATGCACAAAGTGGCACATGTGTGTGAAGTTCATTTGCAGTGGCAGGAGGCTCTGGTGCTCACTCTCTCTCTCAACTAACTAACTAAATATTTAAAAATATTTAGAGCCAGGCGTGGTGGCTCATGCCTTTAATCCCAGCACTTGGGAGGTAGAGGTAGGAGGATCACCATGAATTCGCGGCCACCCTGACATTACATAGTGAATTCCAGGTCAGCCTGGGCCAGAGTGAGACCCTACCTTGAAAAAAAAAAAAATTAAAGTCTGCTATGGAGCAAATGTTTGCTATTGTTGTATAAAACTCCACACTGCAAAGATTTAAGCCCCAAGGTGACTGTGTTAGGCGGGCCTTTGGAAGGTAACTGAGTTGAGATGACTCATGAGGGTGGCCCAGGATGGGATCAGTGTCTTTATAAGAAGAGGTGTATGAGGTAGAGAGACAGCTTATAGTTAAGGCACTTGCCTGCAAAGCCTGACAATCTAAGTTCAGTTCCCTACTGTCCATGTAAAGCCAGATGCACAAAGTAGTGCATGCATCTGGAATTTGCATTGGCCGGAGGCCCTTGTATGCCCATTCATTCTCTCTCTCTTTTTCTCTCTCTCCCCTTGCAAATAAATAAATAAATAAATAAATATTTTTAAAAACAAGAAGAGGTGGAGACATTAGCACTCCTGATACATGAAGACAAGCAAGAAAGAGGCCATCTAAGCCTGGAAGAGAGCTGTCACCAGGCATCGCCAGCACTTTGATTTTGGAATTTCTAGCCTCACAGCAGTGAGAAGCCAGTGTCTGCTGTTAAAGTTACCCTGTTGATGGTGCTTTGTTAGAGAACAATACAAAGGCTCAAAACAAGAGGCCCCACAGTGTCAGAATCTCTCCAGAAAAGAAAGCTGTTCCTAAGGCACAATACCAACTGACAAAATGAGAGATGTTGGATATGAAAATCATCAACGAGCCCTCAATCTGGTGGGTGAGTTTGTTGGCATTCCCAAGGTCTCAAAATTGTCCTCTCAATTATTTTTTTAGTGATACAAGTAAAAACAGTAACTTTTTCTTTTTTAATTTTTCAAGGTAGGGTTTCACTCTAGCCCAGGCTGACCTGGAATTCACTATGTAGTCTCAGGGTGGCCTCAAACTCACAACGATCCTCCTAACTCAGTCTCCCAAGTGCTGGGATTAAAGGTGTGCCTGGCAAGAAAATAGTAACTTTATAGTGAATATATCTCAGACACCACTTTAGCCAGTTATCAAAGTCAATATTACTGGATTTAAGTCAAACCCGCATTTCATCCCTCTTCATATGAAACACTGACTTAGGGGACAACCTGGGAAACAGCAAGATTCCATCTCTCTCTTTTTTAAAGCAAGTGTAAATTTGACAGTAGGCAAGCCAGAAAACCCAAGTTAAAGGACATTCTGGAAAATGGTTGCCCTGTCTTAAAATGTCAAGTTAGCCAGGTATGGTGGCATATACCTTTAATCCCAGCTCTTGGGAGGCAGAGGTAGGAGGATCGCTGTGAGTCTGAGGCCAGCCTAGAACTACAGAGTTCCAGGTCAGCCTGGTCTAGAGTGAGACCCCACCTTGAAAAAAAGAACAATAACAACAAAAAACTGTCAAGTTAGACAAAGTCAAAGTATAGTTCTAGATTAAAGAAAGTTAAAGAGATGCCAACTAAAGGCAATGCATGTTCTGGGACTGGATTCTGGTCTGGAAAATAAAATACTATAAAATACAACTGGAGAAATGGATGAAGTGTGTGCATGGACCATGTTTAGGTAATAGTATTAGAGGATGGGATTACTCAGTCTTAAATGTCTTGTTTTGGCCATTTTGCTGTAGTCATATAAGAGAATATCCTTATCTTTGAGGCCTGCTGCATGGGAAGAAATTCATGCCTGGCACTAAAAACCTCTTCAGAAGCCTATGACTAGGGAGGTCACAGGCCTCAGGGGGAAGCTACTATTGTTGTTTAGTTAAATGGATATGTTGTGCTTGTTAAACTGCCCTCTAAATATGTATGTTTTTTTTAAAATATATATTTTTTATTTATTTATTTGAGAGAAAGATAGTGTGTGAGCATGAGCACACCAGGGCCTCAGCCACTGCAAACGCACGCCAGACACATGCACCACCTTGAGCATCTGGCTCATGTGGGTACTGGGGAATGGAACCCAGCTCCTTGGGCTTTATAGGCAAGTGCTTTAAATGCTCAGCAGTCTCTCCAGATCCTAAGTATGTGTGTTTGTGCACATACATGAGAGCTGTTCCCATTTTGGTCAGAGAAGCTTCTTTTTTGCAGATACTAGTGACTACTAGGAAAACTGAAAGCTTGTCAAAGTGTTGAGAAGTAACATTTGCGTGCTCAGCACTAAATGAGACAATCTTTTTAAAAACTTTTAAAAATAGTTTATTTATTTATTTGAGAGAGGGAGGCAGAGAGAGAGAGAGAGAGAGAGAGAGAGAGAGAGAGAGAGAGAGAGAGAAGAGAGGGAGAGAATGGGCGCACCAGGGTCTCCAGCCACTGCAAACAAACTCCAGATGCATGCGCCCCCTTGTGCATTTGGCTTACGTGGGTCCTAGAGAATCAAGCCTCAAACCTAGGTCCTTAGGCTTCATAGGCAAGCGCTTAACCGCTAAGCCATCTCTCCAGCCCTAAATATAGTACTTTTGATTTCCAAATTCTCACTGATTTAAAAAAATTCTGCCAATGTACAGGCAAGTGGTCCAAAATACCTTATATTCAAGCATTTTTCACTCTGTGAGCACAACCTTCTCTCTGCTCTATCATGCTCCCACTAACAAAGTTTGGTCTTTGTCTCTGGAGTTGTAAATAGAATAGAAATTTAAAACGAAAACGCATAGCTTCTGAATGAACGAATAAATAAATGAATGTATGAGGGGGAAATGGTTGTCTTGAGTCTATATGAAAAGAGCACTTGAAATGAATGAGTTTATAAGAGCATATATATATATATATATGTGGCTCACAGCCCTAAGGCTATAGAATGATTTCTGTTCTGAACAGTGCCATTTCATTGTGGGTGATGTTCTCCACCAAGCCCACTGTACTAGATGGCATGATCAACTTTTACTGTTGAGTGTCCCCCAGAAGAAACACTGAAAGTACTTGGGGAGTTATGCTGTCCTGCTGTATTCCCCAGGGACAAAAAGTAGATCAAAAATAATTTAAGTTCTGGGCCAGTCCAGGCAGATGTACCTGTAATGTGTTACTTAGTGCTTTCCCCTGAAGGGCTTGATGTGTAGATGACCAGGTGGCCCTGGGAGTAAGAGGGAAGCCTAACACAAATCTCATTGTTGGACAGAGACAAGACACAGATCTCTCTGGGGTTTATGCTGCCTCAGGAAAATCCCTAATGGCTCTTTCTTAGCTTCCTGCCTTACAGAGCCAGGGGGCTGCAGGCACAGGGAATCTCAGGATCCTGGCCCCAGCATAATAATGGGTGAATGCCAAGTCACTGTGAACAGATGGGGACTTCTTATAAGAATTTGTAACTGTTTTTACATTTGCTTTATCTTTACATGCTTCTATGGAACTATTAACAGACAACAGCCTCAAGATTTATGTTTAGACATACTCAATACTGAGTTTATAAGAAATTTTCTAAAATTTCTAATAATGGTCAAATCTGCTTTCATATTTTTAAAAAATGTGTTTCAGGAAAGTTATAAGAAACAAAGTTCCAAAATCAATAAATGATAAAATCTGTATGTTTATTCTGGGCAAATAGTATAAGTTTTGTCTACTCTCTCATAAAAAAAGTTATTTCAAAAGGCCTTTGGAGGAAAAAAATTTAAATGGTCATATTAAAAGTCTTATGGGGGGCTGGAGAGATGGCTTAGTGGTTAAACGCTTGCCTGTGAAACCTAAGGATCCCGGTCCCAGGCTTGATTCTCCAGGACCCACGTAAGCCAGATGCATAAGGGGACACATGCATCTGGAGTTCGTTTGCAGTGGCTAGAGGCCCTGGCGCGCCCATTCTCTCTCTCTCTACCTGCCTATTTCTGTATCTCTCTCTCAAATTAATAAATAAATAAAAATAAAATATTTTTAAAAGTCTTATGGTAAAAACTTGGTAGTTATGAGATGACTGACTAAAAAAGATAAACTAGAGAAAAAACTTTAAATGTTGGATGTTAAATGTTTGATGAAAAAGATTGTTACAAAGTAGTTATATAGACTGTAGAATAAAAGTATGTAGATGAAGGTATGAGTAAGCTTAAACGGAAGATTAAAGACAAAGTGCTTGATCAGATTACAGACTTCTTGAGATATAAAATGACTATTAGCCCAGGACTTACATCAGACTAACAAAGGAAGGCCCTGGTTGGTAACAGGTTACTATGGTATTCAGGCTGTAAATTTAAAACTTTAACTCATTGATGTTAATATGGTCATGCTAATGGTTATGAAAGACTGAATTTAGAGTGCCCCACCAAGTAAGCTAGGTTCCTATATTTGTCAACCTCTTAACTAAATCTTAAGATTAAAATTGACTCATTAAAATTTAATTCTCTCCTAAGGTTATTATATCTAAAACCCTGCCTCAAAAAAAAAAAAAAATCTCAGAGAAAGTTTTCTGCTCAGCACCAGCTTGCTTTCTCAGTGACCTTGCAATAGTGGCATGTCTACTCTTGGGGTAACCAACTGCTCCATAATTGGACTGAAGGCCCTCTTTATGGGAGAGAATACATACCTGGTACTGAAAAACCTAAGCAAAAGTCTATGGCAGGGGAGGTCATGAGCCTTAGGGGTATAAAGCCTGCTCTTGTCTGAATAAATGTATATATTATTCCCACCAAGCTGCCCTGAAAGCACTACACTTAATGTTCATATTCACATATTAACACTACTCTCACTTCTGGTTAGAGAAGCTTCTCTTTTCAGATGGTGATGATCACTGGGATGACCCAAAAGGCAACATAGTGCTGAGAAGAAGGGATGGAGGAGTGTCCAGCACTGAAACACCTCTGTCACACCCTCCAAAGCTCAGGGCCCATTGCTGAAGAGGGGGCGGATAGAATAGAAGAGCCAAAGGAAGGGTATGACCTCTTACAATTCAACTGCCCAGACAGAAATTGGCCTCGATATCCATGACCTTGCAGTGCCTAACAATACCTTCACAAGACCCTCAAAATAGAAGAAAAAGATGATGACATCAAATTAAAAGAGAGACTAATGGAGAGAGGGAGGCCCTGGATATGATGGACCTGATTGGAGTTCTAAAATAAACAAATAAATAATAAAATATTAAAAAAAAAAAAAAAGGGGGAGGGGGAGGGAAATATAATTTTGTATGTAATTATAGAAGTTTTCAATAAAAAATAATAATTAGAAAAATCTCAGAGGAATTATCTACTCTCTTTTCCTACTTTATAAGGTAAGTAGGCCACATTTGGAGACACTGAGCAGTATTTATCTGTCATACACTTAGAAACTACTCAATTCATGGTGAGCAGTAAAAGAAAATTCCAAACAAAGTTATGTTGTGATTTAAGATGTAATTCCTCAATTCCTCCAACAATCAATCTTAATACTTTAGATTTAACTTATGTCATTACTAAACAAGTTTACCAAAGTGCCACAGACAGAATTACAGGGTTGATTAAGGTTTGAGTAGTTATTGATTGTGTCATGAAATTTTGTGTATGTTTGGAATTCACTATAGTTCTATAAAATTGATTTGGAGTATATTGAAAATATTTGTTTTTGGCTCAGCAGTTAAAGGTGCTTGTTTGCAAATCCAGATGCACATAGTGGAGCATGCATTTGGAGATTGTTTGCAATGGCAAGTGTCCCTGGCATGCCCATTCCCTCTCTTTCCATTAGACTTGTCTCCTTTTTTTCATTAGACCATGACAGTGTAGTCCAGTTCCTCTATTCTATGGGTATATTAGATATAGCTGAGTTAATTTCAGAAACTGACTTATAGATTGGATGGACATCTTATTTGGCCTTTAAAAGTACTAAATCTCCTCATAAATATATGTAAATATAAATATTATATAAAGGTATGCCAATTCTGATGAACTTTTAAAGTTGTAAAGTTTTTCATGTCTTCATATTTAAGCCAAAAATGTTACTACATAATATAGATTTCTTGTTTATTTTAAATTCTGTTAGCAGATCTTTTGTTCATAGTTTACTCTCTGTAGCTTCATGTGCCTTAAATATGTGAATTCTACTTTTTGTTAATATTAGACTTTTCCAGATATCAGAATATTGTAATTTGGTTTATACAAAATGCATGATGTGTTTGGCTATCAATAAGCATACATCTCCATGCCTGGCTAAAACTCTGTAATTTTATGATGGTTCTTGTCTTGTGCATGCTAATTTTGCTGGATGATTATCACTGAGGTTATAATATAAGTCTTGTAAAAGGTGAATTATTGTAATTTTGTTCTTAGGAAATATGAGAAGCTCCCCATATCTTAGGGAAATCCACTGTATACAAACAATGTTAATATAGTTTGTCTAAGCTTCATATAACAGTCATAAATATTTCTGTAGTTAAGCTTTAAAATTGTCCAATGGTAAAAGGTACTTATTTAAAAAATTACGTCTGTCATATTGTTTCTAATGTATATTAAAATTGGGCTTGCTTAACTCAACAATAACCAAGTTTTATTTTATATTTATTTTTTATTTTATTATTTATTTATTCATTTGAGAGAGAGAGAGAGACATATAGAAATGGGCAGGTAGAGAGAGAGAGAGAGAATGTGTGCACCAGGGCCTCAGCCACTGCAAACAAACTCCAGATGCATGTGCCCCCTTGTGCATCTGGCTTACGTGGGTCCTGGAGAATGGAGCCTCAAATCAGGGTCCTTAGGCTTCACAGGCAAGTGTGTAACTGCTAAGCCATCTCTCCAGCCCCTAAGTTTTATTCCATTCTTAAGCTATGTATAATCAGTCTCAATCAAGGTTTCAATTAATTGTCTCATTTCTGATATCTTAAGTTTATTGTATATAGAGATAGAGATATTGATACTTAAGACATATTTCCTGCCCTAGAAAATTGCTGTTCTGCTTCCAGTTTGGGGGGGGGGTAATTGGTACCTGCTTTGGTATATAGACTAGCCAAAGGTGTTTTCAAACACAGATGCTAAGTTTTTATACTGCCTTTTATACCCTCTTTGACTGACATACAATTTCTAGATTAAATCAATTGGCTTAAAGTTATTGATAAAATAATTGATAAAATATTGTTTTCAGGGCTACTAAAATGTTCTGCCTATACTTATAACTGACAGATACTTAAAAGATAGAATGTGTATGTTTTCTATGTTCCAGATATAGCTTACACTGTCACCTGGCAACTAAGCTTAAATATTAATCAGAATGATTTTAAACTATTGTGTCATTCTCTAATCAGATCTGCTTTGCTAACCAGATATGTTCTGCATCTTTTTAACTAATCTGTTTTACTAATCAGATATGTACAGTCTCTCTGAGTGATTAATAACCATGTATAGAAGCTGAAGTCAATTGGAAACATTGGAGTTAAAAGGATAACCAATATTTTGGTTCCTGCTTCCAGGTCAGAAGGCCATAGGAGATGATGGGACATTTGCTAACTTCTAGCCTCTGATAAGTTACCTGTCTTCTTGATCAGAGAGGATATGGAGACCCAGAGATTAATTCCAAGTCAGTGTATCTGCAACAGGAGAGTCACATCAGAGGAAAATCAGTCCTCCAGGCTCCCAAAAGAGGGAGGGCCTCTTGGTCAGCACGGCTTTGACTTATCCTAGCAGATGACAGTGCTGACAGTCACAGAACTCCTTACAGGTCCCTAAAAGTTTCTCTTACAGTGCCATTATTGACTTCTAAAATATACATTTAATTCTGGCAGCCTATATGGTCTTAATCAGTCAGTTTAATATATATATGTGACCACAGTATAAACAAAGATTCAGACTAATAGGCTCCCCTGTCTAATGCTGGCTTATAATACTAAACTCTAACATTAACTCATCCCTCTGCCTGACCCTGATTATTTCTGAATTTCACCTACCCTGGCCCCAGTTCTTCCCACTTGCCTTAGCCAGAAGCAGAGCTATTCCTCAGGCCCCCTCCTTCCTTAGCCCTTACCCTACCTTATCTAGGGATAAGTACACCACCACCCCAACGGGCACTCTCAAACTTAAACTCTCTCATGTTTCTACTCTTCCCCTGATACCAAAATGCTCCTCTTGAATAAACTGGTGCCCCTCTGCCTCCTGTCTCTTGCTCCAAGCCCTCTATCCCTCGCTTCTGTGTGCTCATCCTCCCCTTGCACCTGGCATTTTGATGTCATATCTGTTGACAAGGATAATAAGCTCCTTAATTCTTCCTTCTGTCTTCTCACAGGGTTTGCAGAGCCCATCTCCCTCACCTTCTCTATAACAGATGTTGCCAGTGACTGCCCCAAAGCCAGCTCACTACAGGAATGGTATGAGAGAAGTCTGTTTCATTCATGACCAATCATAACAGCATGCTACACTGGTGCTGATGGAGGGTGCTCACTATCAATCTCGCCATTCTGCCACCTCTAGCCACCATGGAACTGCCCTGAAGGGAGACCCATGGACTGCATTATCCCGACTTTCCAAGAACTCATCGCTCCTACAGACAGCACGAAGAAATTAACCTTCGTCTCTTATCCTTAACAGAAGGCTGAAATATTAGATCTGGGACAGACTCCCAAAATGGAATTACCAAGGACAGCAGAAGGGTGACAGAGACATAAGGGAGTAGGTTATCCACATTCTTCAAGAAACCAGCCAGTCACTATCCCTTCCTTGCCTAACAATGTCCCCATCTCATAAGTCACCTGGTCACTGTTCTGGTGTCACACCCTGGCTATCTTAGATCTTCCCTAAAGGAACATTTCTTATTCAGCCTTTTCCCTTTCTCACCTTCCCCCAATTGAAGAAGCCCTATAAAGCCCACTTTCTGAAAACTCAGGTTAGCTGTGCTCCTCTCTTGAGAGTCAACTCTGGACGCTCATGCCTTTCCCAAATAAAAGGTTTATCTTTGCCTCAGAGTGGTTTGTGTGGTCATGGTTATTCCCAAATCTTACAAATGGGATAGAAGAAAGTAATGGGAGGGAATTAAGATCAAAATACTGTACATGTATGAAAATTGCCAATTAAAATGCTTTTAAGGGCTGGAGAGATGGCTTAGCAGTTAAGGCACTTGCCTGCAAAGCCAAAGGATTTCAGTTAAACTTCCCAGGATCCAAGTGAGCCAGATGCACAAGGTGGCACATGCATCTGGAGTTCGTTTGCAGTGTCTATAGACCCTGGAACACCCATTCTCCCTCTCATTCTCTCTCTGTCAAATAAATAAATAAAAATAAAAATATTTTTTAAATGCCTTTAAAAATAGAAGGTCCTTTTTTTCAGCAAATATTCTTTGGGGGTCCATAACATATGAGCACTCCAGTTTATTGTCCCATTTTTGTTTTGTTTTGTTTTGTTGAGGTAGGATCTCACTCTAGTCCAGGCTGACCTGGAATTCACTATGTAGTCTCAGGGTGGTCTTGAACTCACAGTGATCCTCCTACTTCTGCTTCCAGAATACTGGGATTAAAGGTATGCACCACTCCACCTGGCAGAAGGTTTTTTTCTTTATTTTTTTCTGATTTATATTTGTTTATTAGAGACAGAGAGAGGGGAACAGAGAAACAGATAGTGAGAGAGTGAGAATGGATGCACCAGAACCTCTAGCCACAACAAATGAACTCTAGACACATGTGCCAGCATGTGCATCTGGCTTATGTGGGACCTGGAAAATTGAACATGGGTCCTTCAGCTTTGCAGGCAAGTGCCTTACTGCTAAGCCATCTCTCCAGCCCTTTTTTTTTTTTTTTTTTTTAAAGCTGGCTATAGTGGGACACATCTTTAGTCCCAGCACTCAGGAGGCAGATGTAGGATTGCCATGAGTGAATTTCAGGTCAGCCTGGGCTAGAGTGAGACCCTACCTTGAAAACCCAACAAAACTAAACTAAACTAAACTAAACTAAACTAAACTAAACTAAACTAAACTATTTTTTTTTTCTTTCTTTGGGGGAGTGGACATTCAAGGCAGGGTCTCACTGTAGCCCAGGCTGACCTGGAATTCGCTATGTAGTCCCAGGATGACCTCCAACTCACAGTGATCCTCCTACCTCTGCCTCTTGAGTGCTGGGATTAAAGGTGTGTGCCACCATGCCAGGCCTAAAGTGTTGTTTTTTTAAATTATACTCATGAAGGTCTGGGGACATGGCTCAGTGGACAAGGACCAGAGTTCAGATCCCCAGCAAACATGCAAGTGCCAGCTGGGCATGGCAGCTTGCCTGTACTCTTAGCGCTCAGGAGGCAGAGACAGGATCCCTGGGACAAGCTCACTAGCTACACCAATTGAATCAATAAGGTCTGTGTTCAAGTGAGGCACCCTGATTCAGTAAGTAAAATAGAGAGCAATTGAGAAAGACACCTGATATCAACTTCTAGCCTCTACACACATGTGCATACACATGTACTTGTATACCTACACATATGTGCATCCACACACATATGAACACACATACCCACATGCATACCACAAACACATATACACTCAAAAAATATATGTGTGAAAAAATCAAAAACACCTGAAGGAGCCAGTGTGGTGGGGCACAACTTTAATCCCAGTACTCGGGAGGAAGAGGTAGGAGGATTGCCATGAGTTTGAAGCCACCCTGAGACTACATTGTTGGGGTCCCCCCTAGGGCCAGCCCAGGATGGATGGCAGGGTCTCTGCTGAGTTGTGGGGTGAGAGGCATGGAGTCATGACACAGACTCCAGGAGTTGGGTGGAAGCAGTAGAGGGCGAGCTGCCACAAACTCGTTTATTCAAGGAAGTGTAGGGGGTTTTAAGAGGCTTGGCTGGCCAATCATTGTATGGGGTGGTCTCCTTTTTGTGACCAATGACAGCCTATCTCTGGACAGATCATCTGGAAGCAGGTTTCTTGTGAGCATGGGACTGTAGCTATTGTCACGCCAGGCCTGCTCAGGACACCATGTTCACAGAAGCCACTTCCTGGTTTCTTCTGCCATGCAGTCTGGCTAGGGCCAGACCTGCATTGTGCCATACATATCCTCCTTTTTGTTTTTATTATTGGCAACCCTGGGAGGGTTTTTTTTTGTTTTTTTTTGCCAAGCCATTGTTGAACCCAGGCCCCAAGGGATCATCACATGCGACGGTGCCTGTCTTAGGTTGCCCCATCTCATGGAGTCTTACCCATCATTGGCTACCTGCCATCCTAGTGAGAAAACCTGAGTGATGTGGCCTGGTTTCTTTTAGCATCTAGTCTGGCTAGGGCCAGACCTGCATTGTGCCATACATATCCTCCTTTTTGTTTTTGTTATTGGTGACTCTTGGAGGCATGGTTCTTTTCCAAGCTATTGTTGACCCCAGGCCCCAAGGGACCATCACATGTGATGGTGCCCATCTTAGGTTGCCCAATCTCCTGGGGTCTTACCCGTCATTGACTACCCACCAATCTGGTGAGAAAACCCGAGGGGTGTGGCTGTTGCCTAGGAGGCATGGGATGGCCAAGTGGTGGTGGCTCTGTGGCATGCGAACTGTCGCAGCAAGCAAGAATTAACTATAGAACCTGAAAAAGAGTGAGGTGGGACAGGTTGCTGGGTGACTGTCATGAGCTCACCCTTAGTGTCATAATTAGTAGCATTGAGTGTCCTTAATAGTAGCAGATCAATGTAATCAAAGGAGTTGCAAAGGAATTAGCAAAATAGAGGAAAAGGAACAGCGAAATAGAGTGGCTAAAATAAAGCCTAGGAAAAGCATGGGAATCTAGACCCACTGCACCAAACAAGTATGGCCTAAGAAGAATTGTCCAAAATGGTTTTTGGGAAGTGGTAGCAGGGAAAAAAGGAGATAAAAGGAGAAAGGGGGTGTGGTAGTTTGAATATATGTCCCCCAATATATTCAATGTTTTATTACTTTATAGTTTGCATCTGCAATCACCTTGCTAGAGGCAAGGTCACTGGGGGCCAGTCTTAAGGTGTGGTGATGGTTTGAGATTCCATTGTAAAGATATGCAAATATGCGTAGCAGGAGTTCCTGAAGTGTGCTGTGTGACCTTTTGGCTGTAATTTTTTTGCTCTGTGTGCTGTGGTGGCTGGTTGGCTTTCTCTCTCTCTGGCCCTGTGAAGAGCAGGCTGCTTTTCCTGCCTTTATGGAACTTCCCTTGGATCTGTAAGCTTCAATAAATAATATCTCTTCCTCCATAACTGTGCCTGGTCTGGAAGTTCATCTCAGCAAACCTGAAGCTGTCTGCTACAGGGGCGAATAAGTTTAAAGTCCCGTATCCGGACTGAGAGGTTTTGCATCATCCTCTTCATCAAGGTCAATCCCCGAGTCAGTGGCTGGATGGATGTTCCTGGCAGGGATCCAGATCAGGATCTGTGAAGTTTCTGGAAAGACACAAGCATACCCTCGGCCCTGTGTTAAAAGAGGGGTGGGGTTCCGGTCCAGATATTAGTAAGAGGATCTTTCCAGCAGACTAAGGGTAAGGGTTGGGATCTCCAATGTTTGTAGACTGGGGGGGAGTCCTGCCTCATCAAAGGTGAGAAAATTGAGGGTGAAGAGAGCCTCCATCAGGGCCAAGTGGGATTCCTTGGGTGACATAGTAGACTTTTGTTTTATAATTAGTTCCTTTAGGGTCCAGTTAGTTCTCTCCACAATGGCTTGTCCTTGTGGGTTGTAGGGGATCCCAAGGCAGTGTTTTATTCCCCAAGATTCCATGAAGGATGTGAATTGGGCAGATGTATATGCAGGGCCATTGTCAGTTTTAGTTGACCAGGGTATGCCCATGACCAACATAGCAGTTTGTGTTGCCTTAATGACATGGGACGCCTTCTCCCCTGAGAGAGCAATAGCAAAAGTAAGCTTAGTGTAAGTGTCTACAATAACATGGACATATTTGAGGTTACCAAAGGAAGGTATGTGGGTAACATCCATCTGCCAGATAGAATTTGGGGTAAGGCCTTTAGGATTGACTCCTTGAGGCTGTAAGGGGCCCAAGGGGATACAGGGGCACATTACTTACAGGTATGGGTTAAATGTTTGCATTGGCTAAGCAAGAGTTCAGGGTATAGGGTCCGTAGGTTAGTGGGGGTAGATGGAGCCTTTGGTGTAAACATCTAGCTTGGTCTAAAGGTGGCAAGGATGAGACAGCAGTAAACTTGTCTACCTGTGAATTCCCATCAGCAATAAAGCCAAGCAGAACAGTGCATGAGTGAATGTGCTCAATAAGTCTGAAGGTGGAAGGCCCATTGTAAAAGGACTTGTTCAAAGTAGGAGTCAACGCCAGATTTCTGGGCTGCCTTGCAGATGAGAGCCAGATCAGAGAGGGGGGTGGTGTACCAGGGCCTAGCTGTTGGGTCCAGCCCTACGTTAACAGGAAGACGGCAAAGGGTGGGGCAATGGGGCGAGTCAGCAAACTGGCAGTTGCCTGGGTATGTCCAGGATGGATCAGGCAGAGGTCCTTCCAAGGGTAAAGAGGGGGAACGGTGGTTGTGAGCACGGCTGCCTCAGGTGGAGGTTTGGGTGGCGGTCTTTTATCATGGAAGGGTTGGGCTGGGAGGGATGAGTTTTGAAGATCTAGTTTTGGTTCCTCCTTACAGTGTTCTTAAAGGGTGAAAATGGCTTCTTCCACGGAGGAAACTTTAAGGCCCCCAAGTATGGCAAGGAGGATAGGACTAATCCATGGGGCTAAAAAAAGTGTTTCATCCCAAACGCCATGGAGGTCCTTTTGTTTCACTTTTAAGCCATGTTGCAGGAGGAGGGCCTTAAGAGCCTGCCATTACAGTGTCTTCTGATGGGGAGAGAGGTTGCCCATTATGGTGTGGTGGTGTTTGGTGGGGGGCTAGGCTGTGACACCCCTGAATCAAGGGGATAACCCAGATCAAAAATGATAGCCCAGGACTGGAGAGATGGCTTAGCAGTTAAGGCACCTGCCTGCTAAGCCTAAGAATGCTGGTTCCAATCTCCAGGTCCCACATTTAGCCAGATGCAAAGTAATGCAAGGGCGCAATGCCGCACTTGCCCACAAGGGGGCGCATGCACCTGGAATCTGTTCACAGCAGTTGAGAGGCTGCTGGAGTGCTCATTCTATCTGTCTTCCTCTCCCTCTCTCTCTGTCTCTCTCTGTGTCTCTCTCCAAAAAAAAAAAATTAAAATTAAAAAATGATAGTCCAAAGGATAATCATGCAAACCACAACTCCTAATGCCGGGGCCAACTGAGACATACAGATAGAATGTTTAGGACCCATATGTCTTATGCTTAGTGGGGGACTTCCATGGGTCATTACTCCATGGCCATATGCCCACACAGTGTCTCTGGGGAAGCTCAGCCAAAAAGGCCTTGCCTTGGTTCTGAAATTGGGTGGGTCAGACCCTTATGTGATTTCACCAGGACAAACTGAGTTTGGAGGGGCTGACACAGATTTCGCAACCATGAGGTGATGTGTGCCTTCCTGAGGGGAAAAGGATGAGAAAAAGGAAAAAGGGGGAGGAGGGGGCTGGCCGCTCACCCTCAGGCAGCTGTCAGCACACAGAACAGCAAGGGGCATACTCATCGGATGATTAAGAAGAGGGCGTCTTGCCAAACGCTGAGGGGGCTGCTCACTGGACGATCAAGAAGGGGGCATCTTGCCAATGCCGAGGGGGCAGAGGGTCCTTGTTCAGGCGCCAGATGTTGGGGTCCCCCCTAGGGCCAGCCCAGGAGAGACAGGAGGGTCTCTGCCAAGTTGGGGGTAAGAGGCGCGGAGTCACGACACAGACTCTGGGAATTGGGTGGAAGCAGCAGAGGGCGAGCTGCAGCAAACTCGTTTATTCAAGGAAATGTAGGGGGTTTTAAGGGGCTTGACTGGCCAATCATTGTATGGGGTGGTCCCCTTTTTGTGACCAATGACAGCCTGTCTCTGGACAGATCATCTCGTAGCAGGTTTCTCATGAGCATGGGACTGTAGCTGTTGTCACGCCAGTCCTGCTCAGGACACCATGTTCATAGAAGCCACTTCCTGGTTTCTTCTGCCATGCGGTCTGGCTAGGGCCAGACCTGCATTGTGCCATACACTACATAGTGACCCTACCTAGAAAAACACACAAATAAAACAACAACAACATCAATAACAACAAAACCTGAAAGAGAAGAAAACATGGACAAGCTGGACAGCTCCAAAAACTATACATGAAAGAGACAGAGGGAGAGACAGACACACACACACACACACAGAGAGAGAGAGAGAGAGAGACAGCTAGAAGAAAACAAACCAAAATAAAAACAACAAATGATTTTGGGTGAAGGGCATACAGAACTTTAAACTGTACCTGCATTTAAAATTCCAAGAATGGTGCTGGAGAGAAGGCTTAGCAGTTAAGGTGTTTGCCTAAGCCCAAGGACCCAGGTTTGATTCCCCATTACCCATGTAAGCCAGCTGCACAATATAGTGCATGTTTCTGTGGCTGGAGGCCCTGGCATGTTCATTCTCTCTCTCTCTCTCTGCCTCTTTTCTCTCTCTCAAATAAATAAATAAAATATGAAATTCAAAGGATATTATTTTAGTCTTTTTTTCTAAATATCAACAGGCATGGTGGTGATGCCTTTAATCCCAGCACTCAGGAGGCAGAGGAAGGAGGATTGCTGTCAGTTTAAGGCCAGTCTGAGACTATAGAGTGAATTCTAAGTCAGCTTGGGTTAGAGTAAGACCCTACCTAGCTTGAAAAAAAAAATCCAGTCATGGTGACACACACCTTTAATCCTAGCACTCAAGAGACAGAGATAGAAGGATTGGCTGTGATTCTGAGGCCAGTCTGAGACAACATAATGAATTCTAGGTCTGCCTAGCCTAGAGTGAGACCCTATCTCAAAATAGAATAGAATAGAAAGAATAGTAGAGTAGAGTAGAGTAGAGTAGAACAGAACAGAACAGAACAGAACAGAACAGAACAGAATAGAATAGAATAACAACAAATTGTGTGTGTGTGTGTGTATGCTGTGCACTCATATGCTCACATGCATGCACAAGTACACATGCCAGGGTCTCTTGACACTGTAAAAGAATGCCCATCCAGCTTTATGTGGGTGGTTAAGGAATTGAACCCAGGCCAGCTGGCTTTGCAAGCAAGCACCTTTAACCACTGAACTATCTCCCCAGTCAGTCCCTGTACCCTCTTTTGATGTTAATCTTACAGCTAGGGACACATTTTAAGCAATCACCACAGATTTTTCTTTCAAGCTTTTGAATTATTTTGCAAATCAAAATAAGAAACTCAGGAGAGTTCTAGAACTCTGTTGGAAATAGAAGCATTCCTCTCCTCTAAGTGCTTATCACGTGTTCTTGCATATCATTTTCTCTGCCAAAAGTGGTTGTTTACAACTAGCTATTTTGCAAAACAGAACATTTTATGGTTTCAATTTTGTAAATGGAAATAAAATGTATGCAAAGAATAAAGGCCCAAGAAAACACAATAAATCTACCAAAAATAATTTCAAATGGCCTGACATCACTTTCCTAATGTCATGTTAATTTCATAATCATCCTGTGCCCTAGTGACAGGACCATCCAGGGAGAAGTCGGCAGAGGTTTGTTTGGTTTAGATACAAATTCTTATAAATTAGAAACACCCTCTCTTTAGTGTCTTCTTCTGCTATTCTGCTACTATACTGTCCATACATACAGAGTATCTTATAAAACAAGACTAGATATGAATGAGTCTCTATGGCAGACCACATTATTCAACGGTTACTCCTCAAAAGCAAAATAAAATACCTTTAGTTTGGGGTGAATCAGTATTCTTGGTGACAAAATATTTCTCAAGCTTCCTTGCAGATGTGGTAGCCAAATGAAAATCAACAGAAAATGTAGGGTGAGCTGGAGAGATGGCTTAGTGGCTAAAAGCACTTGATTGCCAAGCCTGATTGCCAAGTTTGATTCCTCAGTACCCATGTAAACAAACTCCAGATGCAAAAAGCAGATACCCAAAATGGAATGTTAGTCTGGAGGGGCAAGAAGCCCAAGTGTGCCCATTGTTTTTTCTTTCTCTAATTCTGTTGAATAAACAAATATTTTAAAAATGAAATTGGGGCTGGAGAGATGGCTTAGCAGTTTAAGGCATTTGCCTGCAAAGCCAATGGATCCAGGTTCGATTCTCCAGGACCCACGTAAGCCAGATGCACAAGGGGGAGCATGCATCTGGAGTTCATTTGCAGTGACTGAAGGCCCTGGCACACCCATTCTCTCTCTCTCTCCCCCTATTTCTCTCTCAAATAAATAAATAAAAATAAAAAACATTTTTTAAAAATAAAATAAAATAAATGAAATCGTAGGGCAAGGTTTCTAGAAAGGTCTTTAAAATTTGTTGGGGAGGCCTACTCTTTCCCCTGGGACCTTTGCTCTGTCTGATCAATGTGGAGATAAGGCCCTCACCCTCCAGATGGCAGAGGAAAGAGCAACAAGAGGCTGGGACTGCGATGTTGTCTTAAGGTTGGCATTATCAGTCTGACCTGATTTTCTCTGAACTCCTTTTAAGTGAATGAAAAGTCAACTCCTATCTTATATAAATCATAATGTGTTTGGATCTCTGAAATTGGCAGTTGAATATAATTCTTTTTTTATAGGTGTTTGTGTGTGTGTGTATGTGTGAGGTGTATGCACATGTGTGTGCAGATGCACCTGCCCACTGCACTCATATGCAGGGCCACAGGAGAACATTATGAGTAGTACTCTATTGTTCATCCAAGCACTTCCTTGAGACGGAGTCTCTCACTGAATGAATCCTGAGCAATTGCCCTTTTCAGTCAGACTGGCTGATAGACTTAAAAAGCCCCAGCAATTCTCTAGTCTCCACTCTTCATAGGCTATCTGTTCCAGGGGTGTGTGTGTGTGTGTGTGTGTGTGTGTGTGTGTGGCCATTCCCAGCTGTTTGCATGGGTGCTGGGGAGTCAAACTCAGGGTGAATCAGGTCTTCTCATGCCCTCATGCTTCTGCAGCAAGTGCTCTTATTTGCTGAGCCATCTCCCCAGCCCCTGAATATGATTCTTTTCATATCATCTTTGATTTTAGAACTGAGAAGAAGACAAATGCACACAACAACAAAGAATACGCTTAAGAGATATAAATAGGGGCTCAAGAAATTGCTCAGTGGTTAAAGGTGCTTGCTTGCAAAACCTGACTGCCAGGTTCAATTCTCTAGTACCCATGTAAAGCCAGATGTACAAAGGGCTGCATGCATCTGGAGTTTGTTTGCAGTTACAAGAGGGCTTGGCACACCCATTTTCTCTTTCTCTTTCTTCTTAAAAACAAATGCAAAATGAGTTTCATGTCAGCCTGGCCTACAGTGAGACCCTGCTTTAAAAAAAAGAAACAAAGGCCAGGTGTGGTGGCGCACGCCTTTGATCCCAGCACTTGGGGGGCAGAGGTAGGATTGCCATGAGTTTGAGGCCACCCTGAAACTAAGTAGTGAATTCCAGGTCAGCCTGGGCTAGAGTGAAACCCTACCTCAAAAAATCAACGCCCCCCCCAAAAAAAATAAAGAAAGAAAGAAAAAAAGAAAAAAGAAAGAAAAAAGAAAAAAAGAAAAGAAAAGAAAAGAAAAGAAAAGAAAAGAAAAGAAAAGAAAAAAGGGAATGATTATGATCAGGATGGACAAAAGTGCATCACACGGAGGTCTTCAGTTATCCTAAGTGTTTTCTTTTAAAGTAAGTGATAGGAAAGGGCTCTGAGTGCCAAATGGAAGGTGATTGTCTAATTCCAAAAAAGTAGCCATTAATTTAATGGATAGATTGCCTGATGGCAAACATTATTGTAGCTGTTAGGAAGGTATATGGGATAGGCTGAGTTCACATAAGCTTTCTTCCTGTGGGTTTTTTTTTTTTTTTTTTTTTTTTTTGTATAAAATGAAGTCTTTTGGCATTTGGCAAAGGTATTTTTCAGTTAAAAAAAAAAAAAGTCATCAAGGCAATTAGACACAGAATGTTTTTTTGTGTGTGTGAAAACCATAAAATGGCAGCAGAAATGAACCCATTTCCTTTAAACGCTATCTCTATTGTCATTTTAAAAATTCCCTTAGTAATGCCATTTTGCTTTTGGTAAACATTTTAGAAGTTTTTCAGGATAAAAGTTAAGGGGTAACTAACCCATCCTTTCACTCTTTGGATTTTACAAACTTACCACATTGTGCAACCACATTAAATTATTATTGTAAAACCTATGTGTTGAGAAGGGAACTGGTAGAT
Organism: Orientallactaga sibirica; assembly: GCA_036365145.1. Classification (NCBI taxonomy): domain Eukaryota; kingdom Metazoa; phylum Chordata; class Mammalia; order Rodentia; family Dipodidae; genus Orientallactaga; species Orientallactaga sibirica. Next base: position 26,213,407 of record JAEOAD010000015.1, on the reverse strand, counting down.
CTGTGTTCATAGGGCCCACACACAAGTTCTAAACTTAAAGTTCTTCTTTCCTATCCCATACTCTATTAAGGTTTGTGGGACCAGCTGGCCTCCTTGCTCCTGCCACTGTGCCTTTCCTGTCATGATGGAATGTGCCCCTGGAACTGTAAGATGACATAAACCCTCTCCTTCCTTAAGCTATTTCTTTTTTTAAAATATTTTATTTTTTATTTATTTATTTGAGAGAGAGAGAGACAGAAATAGGCAGGTAGAGAGAGAGAGAGAGAGAGAGAGAGAGAATGGGTGCGCCAGGGCCTCCAGCCACTGCAAACGAACTCCAGATGCATGCACCCCCTTGTGCATCTGGCTTAAGTGGGTCCTGGAGAATTGAGCCTCGAACTGGGGTCATTAGGCTTCATAGGCAAGCGTTTAACTGCTAAGCCATCTCTCCAGCCCCCTTAAGCTATTTCTTGCCAGGTGTTTGATCACAGCCACAAGAAGAGTAATTAATATAAGAAATTTAGTACCAGAAGTGGAGCGATTGCTGAAAGGAACCTGACTATGTGGTTCTTAGACCTTTGGAAATGGTTTGGAGGAGGAATGTGCATAAGTTTGGAACTTTGAGTTAGAGATGCCTCACAATGCTGTAAGCAGAACTTAAGGAGCCATTGTGGTGGGAGTTTGGAGGACCAGAATGCTGAAAGAAATACAGACAGTGGAGGCCTGGCTCATGACTTTTTTTTTTTTTTTTTTTTTTTTTTTTTTTAGTGGGGAACAAGGACTTAGTTCATGTGATATTATGGCAAAGAATCGGGCTGCATCTGCTCATATCCTGTGACCTTAGTAAGACTAAATTGAAAAATAATGAATTGATGTGTTTGGTGGAGAGAATTTCAAGGCAGGATAGCATTGAGCCTGTGCTATGGTTATTACTTACTACTCTCATTCAGATGGACAGCAAAAGATACACAATGATATGAAAAAAGTAAACTATAAAGGGAAAAGGTTTGTGAGGAAGTTTAAAATTCTAGACAAGGAGAATACCAATTGCCTATAATTGGTAAAAATATTTAAAAAATTATTGCAGTTAATAATAAACCTCTTTCTCTTCACTAAGACACTAGAAAAGATACCTGCGGACAAGACCCCACCCAGTGAAGGCTCTAACTTGTGATGATGCAAATTCTTCTGAAAGGAGAAAGCCTGAGCAGAGAATGCACCAGAAGGGATTCCCTGCTAACACAAACAAACAATAACAAAAACTACTTAGGAAACTTTCCATAGAGTCAGTAACTAAGGCACAGAGACACCATTACAACTTTGGTCCAAGGGTGTCAACCTCCATCCCAAGTTGGCAGCAGAAACTGGCTTGTTTTTGTAGACATGAAAGATGAAAGACTAAGGTGGTCATGGTGTTTTGTTCCATAGTTTCAGAGAGCCAAAAAGGCCAGGTAATATGTGGGAAGGTCAGACTCCCTGCAAGGAGGCCTGAGAGGATGCTGAGTGAAGCTGTGAAGATGAAACCTGTGTTCCAGTACAGACCCTTGAAAGTCAGAGAAGCCAGGACCATGAGATGTTCACCAATGCAAGCTGTGGACCCAGAATGGAGCCAGCCCAAGAGAGAAGTTGTGTGTGCTACCCACAGCAGAGCTGGAAGGGTGGTGCTACCCTAGCCCTGTGGAGTCCAGATGACTCCATCATGAGTCCTAGGTACCAGACTTTGAGCTTAAGGGTTTGGTTTTTTGCCCTGCTGAGGTTTAGTCTTGCTTTGGTCCACTCTTTCGTTGCTATACCACCATTATACCCTTTGGGGAAGGGAACATTTACTCTGTGCAAAATAATCCAGGGCACTACTTTTTTTAAATTGAAAACTTTATTGTTATTTATTTATTTATGAGAGAAAATGGGCATGTCAGGGCCTCTGGCCACTACAAACAAACTCCAGACACATATGCCACCATGTGCATCTGGCTTATGTGGTTCCTGGGGAATTGAACCTGGGTTCTTGGGCTTCATAGGCAAGTGCCTTAACTGCTAAGCCATCTCTTCAGCCAGTGGGAACTTCAGTTTTAAAAAAAATATTTTATTTATTAATTTTAAGAGAGAGAGAAAGAGACAGAGAGAGAAAAAGAGAGAGAGAGAGAGAGAGAATGGGTGCACCAGGCTATAGCCACTACAATGAACTCTAGAAGCATGTGCATCTGGCTTTATGTGGGTACTGGGAATCGAACCTGGGTTCTTTGGCTTTGCCAGCCAGCACCTTAACCATTAAGCCATCTCTCCAGCCCTAAGTAAGAACTTTATTATATGAACATATTGCAAATTGTTCCTTTTCCCATTGGGTTATACTTGTATGTTCCTTCACCCCAATCTCCACTGCACTAAAGGCCCTTCTTAGTGGGATTATCTATATTCACTGTGTGACCAGGAATGCACCAGTCTGTCTCTGTGGGTTGTGTCAATGCCTTTGAGCACACCTTCCCACCCTGTGGCTCTTACATTCTTTTTGCCCCCTCTTCCATAATGTTTAGGGTACTGCTTTTTTTGTTTTGTTTTGTTTTGTGTTGTGTTGTTTTTTGAGGTAGGGTCTCACTCTAGCTCAGGCTGACCTGCAATTCACTATGTGGTCTCAGGCTGGCCTCAAACTCACAGTGATCCTCCTACCTCTGCCTCCCAGTGTTGGAATTAAAGGTATGCACCATGATGCCTGGCCAGGCACTGCTTTTTATAATAATGAAACATAGGAAAAACTAGGGAATAACCACTTGTACCATGGACTGAGAAATATTCAATGAAATATCATAAAACCTATAAAAGGGCTGGAGAGATGGCTTAGCAGTTAAGGTGCCTGCCTGCAAAGCCTAAGAACACCCATTTGATTCTCCAGGTCCCACCTTTAGCCAGATGCAAAAAGTGATGCAAGGGCACAATGCAGAACTTGCCCACCAGGGGGCGCACACATCTGGAGTTCGTTCACAGTGGCTGAGAGGCTGCTGGCATGCCCATTCTCTGTCTCTTTCTTTTTCTCTCTCTCTCTGTCTCTCTCAAAAAAAAAAAAAACCTATAAACATAAAAATCTGTATAAGTAATTATAATAGTCATTTAAACTGGATAAACTGCTTAAAGATTGAGAAAAGTATGAAAATGTCATAATGAAACACATTATTTTATATGCTAACTTAAATAATTAGTAAACTAGAAATTAAAGAAAAAACTATGCAAATATGTCAAAATCAATGATTGTCAGGAAAGAGGCAAGTGGGTAACTACACAAAACTAAAGGGCTAAAGTACTTAGTATATTAGGAACCTCCTTCTGGGATACCAGTATACAAGATATAACCCCCAATTAAGGGATGTTGACAGACCAAACCAATAAGCCCAGTAGAAGGTGGAGAAAGCTTAATCCTAAAACTGTAGGATCTGGCTTGTGAATCCCAGGACCAGTACTGGGTTACCCCCCACAGTGACTAGTTGACTAGGGAGATCCATGAGGACCCCAACCCAATACAGGCCATTGCCAAGAACTTGGCTCCTGTAATAGGCAGCTTCACATTGCTGGGATGGATATCCAATCATACAGTGTTCTTTGGGAGGAAGGGATTTATTTCAAGCTAATAGATCCAGGGAAAGTTCCATCAATGGCGGAAGAAGTTGGCTCCCATTCATAAATTCAAGCAGAGTGAGAAACCACCACCAGCCAGCAAACACCAAAAAATTAGCAAGCAGCAGCGACTTCACCAGAGCTCAGACTCCTCTCCACACTTTTGAGCCAGAATCAGATGCAGCCCCAAACACACCTTTGGGCTGGATTCCAGAATCCATCCCCAGTGACACCTCCTCTAGCTAGGCAACTGGTGACCCAAGTTATAAACTTAGTAAAATACCTGGGTCTATGAGGGACATACATTCACATTCAAACCACCAAATTCCACCTCTGGCCCCCATAGACTAATAATCACACCACAATATAAATCGCATTTAGTCCAACTTTAAAGGTCCCCATAAAATTGCGGATCCCAGGGCCAGATTTGGTTGAATCCCCACAGCGAGCATTTGGCCAAGTGATCTGTGAGATCCCTAAAACAATACAAGCCTTTGCCAAACAGTGATTGTCAGACAGAGCTAAAATGTAAGACCCTATTGCTGAAGACACCATAGACTGCCATCCCAGGACACAAAGAGACCACATGAGAACCAAGAGGCAGACCCTCGTGGTGCTGTAAAGTGCTATGCAAGCTACTATGTGATAATGGTCACCAATAGTACAAATAAGCAGGAGACCCTGCAATCTATGTAACCTGCCCAGACAGACAAGAAACATAGACTTGTGCAATAGTGGCACACAGCCCATGTGGGTAACCAACTGCCCTTTGATTGGACATGAAACCCACTCAGTGGGAGAGAGTTCATAACTGGTTCTGGGAACCAAGCCAGCACCCCACAGGTAGGAAATTTACAACCTCCAGAGAGAAGCCCCACATTGTTCTCTGAACAGGCTGAGTGGATATCCTTATCAAAATGTCTCTCAAATTTATATGCATACACCCCTTAATCAAAGTTGCTCTTACTCTTGGTCAGAGAATCTGTTTTTTTTTTTTTTTTTAATAAACAGATGGCTGAGAATACTGGGGAGATCCAAGATTCACCAATTCAACAAGAAAATATAGCTGACTGCTCACCATGAGATGCGCCACCTCTATCACATTTGCCAGGGTCCAGAAGAAACTGTAGAGGGAGCAGTGACACAGTATTGCTCCCAATGCTAGCCTGACAACCAACTCCAGGGAATTGGCAACAAATACAGTGGTGAACTGAAACACATTATAATAGAAATACAGAGGCTACAGAGAACTCAAAACTAAAAACAAACTGCTCAGGGATTGTTGTGAAAGAGGGGGTGGGAAGACTGTAAAAACCACATAGAAATACCTTGAGGGCTAGAAAGATAGTTTAGCGGTTAAGGCATTTGCCTGCAAAGCCAAAGGATCCTGGTTCAATTCTCCAGGACCCACATAAGCCAGATGCATAAGGGGGCACATGCACTTGGAGTTTGTTTTTGCAGTTGCTGGATGTCCTGGCATGCCCATTCTCTCTCTCTCTCTGCCTCTTTCTCTCTCATAAATAAATAAATAAATAAATAAATAAATAAATAAATAAATAAATAAATAAATTTTAAAAAGAAATATCTTGAGAGATACAGCACCCCCAAAAAACTAATTATCCCACATTGAACACCAAGGACCCTACTGAAGAGGGCCCATAGGAAAATGGGGATGGGGTGAGGGGATATAAGACTATAATCTATGTAAAAAAAATATTAAAGCTGGGTGTGGTGGTGCATTCCTTTAATCCCAGCACTCCAGAGGCAGAACTAGGAAGACTATGGTGAGTTCAAGGTCACCCTGAGTCTACATAGTGAATTCTAGGTTAACTTGGGCTAGAGTGAGACCCTACCTCAAAAAACAAACAAACTACGTGTGTGTGTGTGTGTGTGTGTGTGTGTTTAAGTGAAAAAAAGAAATAACTAGCCAGGTGTGGTGGTGCACACCTTTAATCCCAGCACTCGGGAGGCAGAAGTAGGAGGACTGCCTTGAGTTTGAGGCTACAGAGTGAAGTCCAGGTCAGCCTGGGCTAGAGCTAAACCTTACCTCGAAAAACCAGAAAAAGAAAAGAACTTACTAGTATTTGATACTCTTAAAGACTATTGAGTAACTGGAAGGTATATGTAGACAGTCTGGCTTTCTGCTTGCATGTCCAGATGCCTCTGCTGTAAACCTGAAATAAAAACCCTTTTTTCCCATTAAAGAAAAAAAAAAAATCCCATAGTCCACAAATAGCAGAAAGGAACTCACACCCAGGGCTTTATACCATGTTCTATGATTTATCCCAAATTATCAAAAAGCATTTGCTATTTGGGAGGCTCAAGGCATCACTAACTGAGTTATTTTCTAACTCTGACCTTACTGTTGACTTTTTTTTTTTTTTTTTTTTTTTTTTTTTTACAGTCTTACCTCTTAGCTGGCCTAAGTGTGGCCCTCCTTCCTCTACTTCCCAAGTGTTGGGAGCACAGATGTCAGCCTAACATCACAACTGCTTTCATCAAAGGTGACAAGAGAAGATCTCTCTGGCTGACTTGGCTGCTCAGACATGGCCATTTCCTTCCTGGATTTATAGTAGTAAATTCTGTCCTGATACCTTTCTCTCTCTCCCACTCCTCCTTCAGACTAATCCCTTATCAGTTTCCAGTTGCTAAAACCAAATAATAAAGAGGGAGAGTCTCCAAGGGTTACTGAGTTTACTGGGAATAGCACTGAAGTGGAAGTGTGCTTGCTGCAGTAGACTGTGTGCTTGATGAAAGAGAATAGGCTAGAGGACATTTGTGAAAGCAAAGTTAGGGAGGCTTACATCAACTGCTTTGAATCAGTGATCCTTGGCTTCAAGGATCACAATAACAAGGGCGTTGTCAGTCCCCTTGGGTAGAAGTTGGACAGACTCTTGTTGGGCAGTTGTTCTTGAAATGTTTTCTGTGTTGTGCTGTGATGGCCCATGTTCAAGGCTGTGGTGCTGGCAGTCTGTCAGGCACCCCTGTGAGTGAGCCTTCCCTTCATGCCTCTCTCTGGTCCTTTTGATCAGGGCTGAACTCCGTTAATATACATTACCACCCACTTGGTGGTTTAAAATAATAGTAATGAATTATTGCAGCTCTGGGGGTCAGAAATTTGAACTGAGATCTTCAACTTCACAGGATGAGATGAGGGTCCAAAGGCTCTGGGAAGAATCTGCCCCTTGCCTTCTTTAGCTTCTAAGCCACCTAACCTTGGCTTTCAGCAAGCAGCATTGCCCTGACCAACGAATGCTCCTATCATCATGGTCTTTCCATGGCTGGTTCTCCTGCCCCTCCCTACTCAGGACCCACCTACATCATCACAGTAACCCCCTTACATCACAGGAAGGTGGTTGTCATCTCAATTCCATCTGTAACTGCAATTCCCCCTTGCCATGCAACTGTAGAGCCTCAGTTTCCAGAGATCAGGATGCCTTTGGCAGCCCACTATTCTGGTTTCACTATCTTCCCACCAACCCCTCACACATGCTCATGGGCTCTGTGCTTCATGCATCCTAGATTTCAGAATCTTCTTCTTCCTGCTTACCCATCAATGGATGTACTCTGGCTGTCCTTCCACAGTCAGCAAACATTTACCAAGCCTCTCTTGTATGCTAGGTGTTTCACTAAGGCCAAACAAGAACAAGGAAAAAAAAAAAAATCACAAAGTCTTTGTTGGAAGGAGCTCCCTTGGTAGTGGAGCTGATAGAAAAATCACAAAAACAATGAGAAGCCATAATAATTTTTTTTAATGGTTTTTTCGAGGTAGGGTTTCAAATCACCAGACCTGGAAAACAATGAGTCTCAGGGTGGCCATAATCCTAATTTTTGGGATGGGATGGAGTGTTGTATTTACTTTTGTGTTGCTGAGATAAAACACCCTAGCAACAAAACAACCAAAAGCAGCTAATGGAAGGGAAGTTTTAAATTTTTTATGTTTTATTTATTTATGAGAGAGAGAAAGAGAGACAGAGGGAGAGAATGGGTATACCAGGTCTCTAGCTTCTGCAAACAAACTCCAGATGCATGTGCCACCTTGTGCATCTAGCTTTATGTGGGTACTGGGGAATCAAACGAAGATCTTTAGGCTTTGCAGGCAAGCACCTTAACTGCTGAGTCATCTTTCCAGTCCCAAGTTTTTTATTTTTGCTTACAGTCTTGAGGGGAAGTTTCAGCATGGAAGGGTAAAAATGATAGAATAGAGGCTGGATATCACTTCTTGCCGCAGCAGCTGGAAGAAAGCAGCAAGAGTGAGCAGAGCTCTGGCAAGGGGGAAGTTGGGCTGTAACACCCCAAAGCCACACCCAGTAACACACCTCCTCTAGCAAGGTTCCACCTCCCAAACTTCCACCAGCCTGGGACCATGCATTAAAGATACATAAGTTTATGGGGAAATCTGATTCAAGCCACCGTATTCTGCCCTTAGCCCCATAGACTCATAACCATGTTGTGATGTAAAATGCATTCAGTCCAACTAAAAAGTCCCCATGGTTTTTTTTTTCAACTCCAACACTGTTCGAGTACCCAAATCCAGAGTTTCATCTGAAACTCAAGGCAATCATTAACTGTGAACCTGTAAAATTAAAACAAGAGTTACACATAATGGCACAGAGTAAATATGCTCACTGCAAAAACAAGGCATTGAAAGGAAAAACTGAACCAACCAATGCAAGATCTAAAACAAGCAAGGCAAATTATCAAGTCCTCTATATCCATGCCTGGCATGTAGGACCACTGGTAAAATCTCTGGGGTTCCAAATCTTGTCCCTCCAGCCATATCTTCTTGCTTTCTGGGAAGATCCACCTGAGGCAAAGCAAGCAGCTTTCTTTGACAGCTGTCCTAAGGTCCTGACATCTCTAAAATCCTAGAAGCGTTACTGCAACCCATGGTTCATCCATGCTCCCACCACAGCATTTGTTCAGAGATGATGAGCCTGTTCTACATAGTCTAGGGGCCATCTCCAAAAAACCGAGTTGAGAATCCAATGACCTTCTCTTGCATTTGTCATCCTTCCAAACCAGTACCAGGTGGGTAAAACCACAGATTTGTTAATCCAGGAAGAATAAACTTGACTTTGAGGAGCAGGAAAACTACAGTATTCTTCCATCAGGCCCCCTCTGTTTTAAAATGTCATTCTTGTTCCTATTGTCCCAATGCAGAGCAGCTGGCCCAATCTCTCAAACATTTGCAGCTGAAGTGGGCTACAGTCTCCAGTCCAAAACCTTCATTTCTTTCTGTGCCAATTTATATCTGTCTGCTGCTTTCCTCATCATACTAGTTTATTACTTTTAAATTCAACTTTGCTCAAGCTCTCAGGACACAGAAAGAGTACAGCCAACCCCTCTCACACAAACTACCTCTAGCTCCATTTGGACAAATATCTTCTTCCCTCATAAGTCAAGCCTCCATAGTCCATAGTTCTTTCTGTGTTTAGGTCTTTCCACTCCCACCAGAATGGTCTATCACATCACTACAAGGCATCTCTTAGTCCAAAATTTCAAATCTTTCCATATTCTTCCTGAAAATCAGTTCCAAAAAAACCCCAAACATACATGGTCAAATTTCTAGCAATAATGACCCCACTTATCTGGTTCTAATTTTCTATTGTAGTTACCTTCATATTGCTGGAATAAAACCCCCAACCAAAAGTAGCTGATGGGAGGAAAGGATTTATTTTGGCTTACAGTCTCAAGGAAGAGTTTTAGCTTGGTGGAGAAATGATGGTAGAGCAGAGGCTGGACATCATTTCTTGCTACCACAGCTGGCAATAAGCAGCAAGAGTGAGATGGGCTACAACACTCGGGAGGCAGAGGTAGGAGAATCACCATGAGTTCAAGGCCAGGTCAGCCTGGGCTAGAGTAAAACCCTACCTTGAAAACCAAAAAAAAAAAAAAAAAAAAAAAAAGCTGGGCTATAATGCCCCAAAGCCCATCCCTAGTAGCATGCCTCCTCCAGCAAGGCTCCACCTCTCAAATTGCCAACTTCATTAAAAAACACATAAGTTATAGAGGACATCTGTTTCAAACCACCAGATGGGATAAAAGGAGAATAAAAGAGATGAAGGAACACTGAGGACTTGGAATCTGGAAGGAGCCAGAGTATAATGAAAATTTACTGTTCCTATTCCACTTCTGGATCCCAAATCAGGTAACAGGCATCATCATGGAGCAAGAGGATCTGTGATCCTCCCTGAAGTACCAGTGCTCTGATCTGGTGGACTAGGTGATCCAGGGACTGAGTAACTATAAACAATGAGAGTCAGGAAGATAGCGGAAGCTCATTCCCAAGGCAGTGCACAAGCAGCTGTCTATAGTATTTGGAGGAAGGAATCCCAGAGGATGATCTTCTTATCTTACATCTTGAACCTGACCCCAAAGCAGAGAAAGCAGAGGTGGTCAGGAGGAACTGTGAGATTCAAAGACATGGCTTAATGTCAGAAGATCCTGGCTATGTCTGGTGACTTACTTTTGTTCTTACCTGAAATCCTTGAGAAACCCAGAGGCCACAGTCTGAGTCTGTATGTCCCCAGTCACAGAAATTACAGAATAACCAGGGGTCCTTCTAGTTTTGCACTGGAAACACAAGCACACATGCATGTGTACTCTTCCTCTCTCTCCCCCCCCCACACACGTTGCCATGTACTTTTCATTTTAGCATTTATCTTCACTAGTTATAAAAAAACTGACCTCTCACTTAAAATCTCATACAGGCTGGGGATCACTCAGCAGTTAGATGTGCTTTCTTGCAAAGCCTGCCAGCCCAGCTTTGAGCCCCTAGTACACACATAAAGCCAGATTCACAAAGTGGCACATGCATCTGGAGTTCATTTGCAAGGTAAGAGGCCCTGGTGCACCCATACTCTCTTTCTTAAATAAGTAAATAAAAACATTAAAATAAAATAAAACCTCACACACATACACCCAAGTAATTTCCTTTGTTGATTGTATACAGTCAAAAAGCTACTTGGAGGGACTGATTCATGTCATATCAAGTGACTTTTGTGACATATTAGTGCTTCATATAGGACTTCATAGTTGGCCAAAGTTTTCCTAGATCATGAATTTTGCTCCTTAGAACAACCTTGTAGGACAGCTGTTTGTTGGGGTTAAGCCCTAAATTCCTGTCAAACTGAGTCCTTTTCAGAGAACTTTGACTCAACAGGGATTTTCTATTTACCATATTACATAAAATAATTTGTTTTTTAATTTCATACATGTATATAATTTTTTTTCAAGGTAGGGTCTCATTCTAGCCCAGGCTGGCCTGGAATTCACCATGTAGTCTCAAGGTGGCCTCCAACTCTTGGTGATCCTCCTACCTCTCCTTCCTGAGTGCTGTGATTAAAGGCGTGCACCACCATGTCTGGCTTTATAGTGTATTCTTTTGTTATGTTTTTCATGAGTGAGTGAGAGAGAGAGAGAACTGGCACACCAGGGCCTCTAGCCACCACTATCAAACCTTGTGCACATGTGTGACCTTGTGCTCTGGGTGACCTTGTGTACATGCATCATCTTGTGCCCCTGGCTTACATGGGTTCTGGGGAGTTGAATCTGGGTCCTTAGGCTTTGCAAGCCAGCACCTTAACCGTGAAGCCATAATTATCCTCTCTTATCCCCTTCTCACTCCTATTAAACTTCTTCTCAGCTAGTCCTTTTTATACTTTAATGATTTTTTGTTTGTTTGTTTCTTTGGTGATCCACCGAGTTTAGTTAGAGTTACTTGCATGGGGTTGTTTACTGGCAGATGGACAATTTACCAGTAGCCACACCACAGAAGAACATGACACTCTCCGCTCCAACCATCATTAGTACCAATAGCTCCCCAGGGAGGGGTGGGGCTCTATGAGCCCATCCCCCATCCATCATGGAATGTTGATGGGCCCAACCTTGGGCAGGAAACCACAGCTGCCGGGAGTTCTTGAGTGCAACAGCCATGTCACATCCACAGCACTCATCCATCCTTGATCTCACATTCTTTCCATCCTCTCTTTTGCAATGTTCCCTGAACCTCAGAGGGGGTGGTGTAGATATCTCATTTAGGGCTGATCCATCAATAATCGCTTATTCTCAGCACTCTGACCAGTTATGAGTCTATGCAATAATTGCCACTCAGTGCAACAAGAAGCTTCTCTGATCAGGTCTGGAAGCAGGTATAAACACCCTTATTTAGAAAGATGTCCATTATCAAAACAACCTGTCCATTTAGCAAAACAAAAATAGATGGGAGGATGGCTCAGCAGTTAAAAGTGCTTGCTTGCAAAGCCTGCTGGCCTGGGTTTAAATCTCCAGTATCATGCGAAGCCAGATGCCCAAAGTGATGCATGCATCTGGAGTTCATTTACAGTGGCAAGAGGCCCTAACATGCCCATTCACACACTCACACTTTCTCTCCTTGCAAATAAATAAAGAAGCAATATTAAAGAAAAAACTAGCCAGGCATGGTGGCACATGTCTTTAATCCCAGCACTCAGGTGGTAGAAGTAGGGCGATCAGTGAATTTGAGGCCAGCCTGGGCTAGGGTAAGATTCTACCTTGAAAAATAAACAAGTTGTTGCTGGGCATGATGGCCCATGCCTTTAATCCCAGCACTTGGGATGCAGAGGTAAGAGGATTGCTGTGAGTTCGAAGCCACCCTGAGACTACAGAGTGAATTCCAGCTCAGTGGGCTAGAATGAGACCCTACCTCAAAAACCAAAAAAAAAAAAAAAAAAAAGAAAAAAGAAAAGGAAGAAAGGAAAAATAAACAAGGGCTAAGGAGATTGCTCAGTAGTTAAAGGCACTTACTTGCAAAGCCTGCCAGTACCCAGGTAAAGCCATGCATCTGGAGTTTGTTTAGAGGTGGCAAGAGACACTGGCATGACCACACTTTCTCTTTCTCTCCCTCCTCCCTTTCTTACTCTCTCATTCTGCTCAAAAATAAATAAAAATATTGTGTTTTATTTATTTTTTTAAATAATTTTATTTTTATTTATTTATTTATTAGAGACAGAGAGAGGGAAAGAGAGAGAGGGAGAGTGAGGGCCTTTAGCCACTGTAAACGAACTCCAGATGCATGCATCCCCTTGTGCATCTGGCTTACATGGGACCTGGAGAATCGAACCGGGGTCCTTAGTCTTCACAGGCAAGCGCTTTAACTGCTAAGCCATCTCTCCAGCCCAAAATATTGTGTTTTAAAAAAGAAAAAACATACAAACAAGCCAGGCATGGTGGCACAGGCCTTTAATCCCAGCACTTGGGTTTTTTAAAATTAATTTATTTATTTAAGAGAGAGAGAGAAGAAGAAGAAGAAGAGGCAGATAGAGAGAGAGAGAATGGGTGCACTAGGACCTCTAGCCACTGCAAATGAACTCCAGATGCATGTGCCCCTTGTGCATCTGGCTTATATGGGTCCTGAAGAATCTAATCAGGGTCCTTAGGCTTAGCAAGAAACACCTTCACCGCTAAGCCATTTCCCCAGCCCTGTTTTTTTTGTTTTGTTTTATTTTGTTTTGTTTTGTTTTGTTTTGTTTTGTTTTTCTGAGGTAGAGACTCACTGTAGCCTAGACTGACCTGGAATTCACTAAGTAGTCTCAGGCTGGCCTCAAACTCACTGCGGTCCTCCTACCTCTGCCTCCTGAGTGCTGGTATTAAAGGCATGAACCACCATGACTGGTCTGATTCCAACATTTGGACTAGGGACGCTATGATTTTGAGGCCAGCCTGTGCTACAGAGAGACTTCCAGGTCAGCCTGAGCTAAAGAGAGACAATGCTTCAAAAAAATGTTTTTTTAAATAACAGTAGTTGGGGTTGGAGAGATGGCTCAGCAGTTAAGGCCCTTACCTACAAAGCCTAAGGATCCTGGTTTAATTCCCCAGTACACATGTAAGCCAGATGCACAAGGTGGCACATGCATCTGGAGTTTGTTTGCAGTGGCTGGAGGCCCTGGCATGCCCATTCTCTCTCTCTCTCTCTCTCTCTCTCTCTCTCTCTCACTCACACACACACACACACACAAACAAATAATAAATAAAAAAAAATAACAAAGCCGGGCGTGGTGGCGCACGCCTTTAATCCCAGTACCCAGGAGGCAGAAGTAGGAGGATCGCCAAGAGTTCAAGGCCACCCTGAGACTACATAGTGAAGTCCAGGTCAGCCTGAGCCAAAGTGAGACCCTACCTCGAAAAACCAAAAAAACAAAACAAAAAAAACAAAACAAAAAAACAATAGTTGGTTCTCCCACCCAAAGGCCTGTGACCTCCACAAGCCACAGGTTTTTGACCAGGATTATAGTCCCAGGCATGAATTCCCTTCTGTGGAGCAGGCCTTGAATCCAGTTAGAAAGTGGTTAGTTACCCTACAAACAGTCATGCCACTATTGCACCAGTGGGCCTGGCAGGTCAGTTGTGGAGTATGCAGAGTCCACAGCTGGGGAAAACTGTTGACAACTTTTCTTTTCTAGCAGCCTGAGTAGCACCTTCCAGTGCTGTGAACACTAGCCAGAAGGGAGGAAGATTCTAGTTCAGTTCTAGCTTGAATTCTCTGCTGTTGTACAACCAAAGTGTGTAGTGTCCTCAGCCATCAGAATTTACCATCTAGTTTGGGTGGGCAACAAAGAGCAATGGCAATAGCCTGTATTTCTTGGGAGTCCTCTGGGGTTTCTTGACGAACAGCTCATAGGGAAGTACCCCACAGCTATGTCGTGCTTTGAATGGAAGATACTGCCCACAGGCTCGTTGTTTGAACACTTGGTCCCCACCTGGTAGAGCTGTTGGGGAAGGTTGTAGAACCTTTAGGAAGTGGAGCCTTGCTAGAGGAAGTGGGGTCTTTTGTGTTTCCATATGAACTTTAAGATATCTTTCTATTTCTGTGAAAAATGACAGAAGAACATTTAGACTTTATTTTGTTTTTGGGGGGTGGTGTCTGAGGTAAGATATTGCTATGTTGCCCAGGCTGGCCTCATACTTGCAGTGATCTTTCTACCTCAGCTTCCTAAGTGCTGGCTTACCAGCATTCACTGCCATGCCCACCTCTCTCTAAGATGTATTTGGTTGGTTTTGAGCTTTAGAAATTTTTGTCAATTTCACATACATGTATACATGTATATATTGCATTTTGATCATATACCCTCTACATTGCTCTCCATTATCCCTTCTTCTCCCAACCACTTACCAGTCTTATGGAAGACTCCCCTTTCTCCCAGTAACTCTGGACTCTCATTATTTCCTCAGATAGGGAGTGGCCTAATTAGACCCTCCCCTGACTAGAACAGAAGATTAACTGGCCCCATCATGTGCGAGTCTGGTCTTGTTCAGACCAGACAGCTACTTGCAGTTCATGAGTGCAACAGCCTGGTTATATTTGGATGACAGTTTCACAGCATGCCTTCCTGTCCTCCAGCTCTTACATTCTTTCCATTCTCTCTTCCATGATGTTTTCTGGGCCATAGCAGGGGTGTGGGGTGCTGATATATATGTCCCATACAGGGCCAAACACTCACTCATTATTCACTTATTTTCAGCACTTTGACCAGTTATAAGTTTCTGCATTAACTGCCTCCACCACAAAAAAAAAAAAAAAAAAAAAAATAAAGCTTTTCTGACTAGGACTGAGAGCAGGACTAATGGGCAGGATTTGCTGGAGTTTGGGATTGTGCATTGAATCTATAGATAGATTTTGGTAGGGTGGCCATTTTCACAGTATTAATTCTTCTGATCCATGAGTATAGGAGGTCATTCCATCTTCTATTATCTTCCCCAGATTCTTTCTTCATTATTTAAAGTTTCCATTGTAGAGGTCTTTCACTTCCTTCACAGCCATTGTGAATAGGATTGTTTCTCTCTTTTTGTTTTTATTAACTTTTTATCAACAACTTCCATAAATGTAGACAATATACCATGATCATACTACCTATCTATCACCCCTCTTTTTCTCTCCTCCCAAGCCCTTCCACAGAAACCCTCTTTTTTTCCAACTAGTCTCTCTTTTAACTTGATGTCATCATTTTTTTTCTTCCTATTATGTAGATCTTGTGTAGGTAGTGTCAGCCACTGTGAGGCCATGAATATCAAAGACACTTAATGTCTGGAAGACAGCATACACATATAAAATATGAATATGTATTGTAGGCACTACTGTGCATCCATTGTAAGCACTTTTTCTTTTCCTTTGCCTCTTACAATTTTTCCACCATCTTTCTGCAATGGTTCCTGAGCCTTGTAAGGTATGATAGAGATATCTCAGTGCAGAATACTCCACTGTCATTTCTCAGCACTATGGTGACTTTTGAGTCATCCCAGTGGACACCACCATCTGCAAAGAGAAGCTTCTCTAACCAAAAGTGAGAGTAGCATTTATATATGTATATATATAATATACATAATAATATAATATATATAATATAATACATATAATATAATATAATATTTTATATATATATATATGTGGATTAACAAGTATTTAGCAGGCAGTTTGGTGGATCATATATCCATTCATTCAAACAACAGTAGTAGTTTGCCCCTTGGGCTTATGACCTCACCAGGCATATAGGCTTTTAAAAAAAAAAAACTTTTTTAAAATTTTTAATTATTTTTTTGGAGAGACAGAGAGAGAGAGAGAGAGAGAGAGAGAGAGCAGTGTTTCAGCTGCTGTAAATGAACTCCAGATGTGTGCGCCCCCTTGTGGTCAAGTGCGGCATTGCGCCCTTGCGTCACTTTGCATCTGGCTAAACGTGGGACCTGGAGATTGGAACCACTGGAGATTGGAACCAGTGTTCTTAGGCTTAGGAGGCAGGCGCCTTAACCCCTAAGCCATCTCTCCAGCCCCATATAGGCTTTTAATTAGGTTTTTAGTACCAATCAGGAATTTCCTCCTGTGAAACTGGCCTCAACTCTAACCAAAGAGCAGCTGGTTTCCCCCATAACAGACATGCCACTATTGTACCAGTTGGTACATTTGGTATGGCTGGCCAGCTGTAAAGCTTGCAGGGTCCACTGATGATTAACACCATTGATGACTTTTCTCCCCGAACATGCTGCATAGATAGCTCTTTCCAGCATCCTGACAGCTAGTCAACAGGGAGGAGACTTCCAGCTCAGCTCCAGCTTGATTTCTCAATGAACTGCAGCCCCAGCATATGGAGTCTTCAGCAATAGGGTCTTACCATCTAGTTATGGTGGGCAACCAAGAGCCTTGGCAATAGTCCCTGGTTTCTCAGTATGTTTTGTCATTGATATATTGGAAAGCTACTGATTTTTTCATGTTAATTTTATACGCTGCAATTATGTTAAAAGTTTTATCAGCTCTTGGAACTTTCTGCTAGAGAATTGAGAGCCTATTATGTTCTATTTACTTATTGACGTGTGTGTCTGTGCATGCATAAATGGAGATCAGAGGAAAACCTCAAGGTCTGTTTTCACTGCAAACAAATGCCCTCAAGCTTCAGATTTTCCCGGCTCCACCTTCTACTGTCTAGGGACATTGAGATCACAGGCACATGCATCACTTGGCATCCAGCTTTATGTAGGTGCTGGGGAGGATTGAATTTGTGTCTACAGGCTTTGCCAGGAAACACCTCTAACTGCTGAGCCATCTCCTAGCCCCTTGTATCCTTTTTATTTACTTCTTTTGTCTTTTTGTTATTATTTAGGTTTTTTTTGAGGTAGGATTTCACTTTAGCCTAGGCTGATCTAGAACTCACTCTGTAGTACCAGGCTTGCCTTGAACTCACAGCAATCCTCCTACCTCTGTCCCCTGAATGTTGGGGTTAAAGGTGTGCATCACCATGCCCTGATCCTTCTTTTGTCTTATTGCTGTAACTAAAACTTCAAACCTTAAGGAATGGAGAAAGTGGGCATGTTGTCCTGTTCCTGATTTTAGTAGGAATGCTTCGAGTTTTTCCTTCATTGAACTTGACGTTGGCTATAGGCTTGTCACATACAGGCTTTATTATATTGAGGTATGTTTCCTTCATCTGTAGTCTCTCTAGGATTTTTACCATAAGGGATGTTGGACTTTTGTGCATCTGTCGAGATGATTATGTGATTTCTTCTCCTTGAGACCATTTATGTGATGGATTGCCATTATTGATTTGCATATGTTGAGCCATCCCTGCATCACTCCAATTGATCCTCCTTAATCATGTTGGATGATCTTTTGACCTATTCTTTATTATTTTATTTTATTTATTTATTAGAGCCAGAGAGAGGGAGAGACAGAGAGAGAGATAGAGAGAGAGAATGGGCATGCTGGGACCCATTCTAACCACTGCAAACAAACTCCAGATGCATGTGCCGCATGTGCATCTGGCTCATGTGGGACCTGGAGAATCGAACCTGGGTCCTTAGGCTTCGCAGGCATGTGCCTTAACTGCTAAGCCATCTTTCCAGCCCCTGTTCTTTTTCTATTTTTATTTACTCATTTGAGAGAAAGAGGGAGAGAGAGAAGAAGAGAGGGGGAGAATGGGCGTTCCAGGTCTTCAAGCTGCTGCAAATGAACTCCAGACACATGTTCCACCTTGTGCACCTGGCTTATATGGGTCCTGGGGAATCAAACCTGGGTCCTTTGGTTTTGCAAGCAAGCATCTTAACTGCTAAGCCATTCTTCCAGCCCTTGACATGTTCTTAAATGTGTGTCTGTTGGGTAGCTGAGGTGATGCTGAGTCCACTGAGGTGGCACAGCCTCTAAATGCACAAGGAGGACCTGTGTGATGTGGGTGTGGGTGCTGGGGTCAGGGTTTGTTTTTTGGTGTGTCCTCCAACTTCACGTTCCATCCATACAGTGGGTGAGCACCAGTATGCCAGTGATTAAGGACCAGGGAGTTAGTGTATCCTCTGACCTCAAGTTCTGGGGTCTGTCCATTCAGGGGGACAAAGTTTTGGTGTGCCTTCCGCCTTTAGGGTCCATTCATGTGGTGTGTGGATGCCGGCATGCTTCAGGTGAGGTGGGTTTTGGCAGGATCTGGGGTCTGTCCGTACAGTGCAGGGCACCATGTTCCTGAGGATCCTGGTTATCACTCCTGCTCTTGTCTTACACAAGATGAGTGGGGATCCACTGCACTCTGCTCTCAGTCCACATGGGCCAGATGCTGTCTGAATAGATTGACAGAGACATTCATAGTTTTCTGGCGCTCCTTCATAGGAACCACAAGGGAGGACTTAGCCCATTGAGGGCTTAGTATGGGATTGTTACAGGTTCTCTTCATCAAAATAAGCCAATATCTGTGGAACAGAATGAATGACAGATACTTCTAGAACAACATGAATCATTGATTCTCATGCTTTCCCTCCAATAAAGCACAGGATATGCTTTATTTATTTATTTATTTATTTATTTATTTATTTATTTATTTACTTATTTATCCCAGTTCTCTAAATACCAGGACTTGGAATTATTCTGTTCCTATAAAAGACATTGTGAGGCTGGAGGGATGACTTAGCAGTTAAAGTACTTGCCTGCAAACCCCAGTTCTATTCTATAAGACCCACATAAGCCAGATTCACAAGGTGACACATGTGTCTGGAATTCATTTGCAGTGGCTAAAGGCCCTGGTGTGCCATTCTTCCTCTGTCTTTATCTCTCTCAAATAAATAAAAAAACAAGACATTGTGTAGGGCTGGGAGTGCAACTCAGTGGTAAAACACTTGCCTAATATGCATAAAGCCCTGGGTCCCATCCCACCACAGTATAAGAAAAAAAGTAGAGGGAACAGGAGGAGGAGACTAACAACCACAAGACAATAACACATCTTGGAGGCAAGGCTCCCTAAATGAATGGAATATTATATAAAAGTCTAATAACCATGGCTCCTCTAAAACTAAGGAGACAGAATTGACAAGATATTAAACAATCCATATGGTCTCTTAGCATGAAAGTAGCACAGACACCCTCTGTATTTCTAGTTATAAACTTCAGTTACTAAAATAAATCAATATAAATGTTTAATAACTGAATACATTTTAATGCAGAGATTTGAGATAATAAAAAAATTAACAAACTGGCCAGGCATAGTGGCACATGCCTTTAATCCCAGAACTCGGGAGGCAGAGGTAGGAGGATCACTGTGAGTTCAAGGCCAGCCTGAGACTACATAGTGAATTCCAGGTCAGCCTGGGCTACAGCGAGACCCTACCATGAAAAAAAAAAAAAAAAAATATTAACAATTGAAGGTATATCACAATTTGGGTGACTTTTAAGGGAATTATATTATATGAACAAAAGCCAGTTCCAAAATATTATATACTATATCATTCTATTTTTTTTATTCTATTTTTTTTGAGACAAGTTCTCACCATGTAGCCCAGGCTTGCCTGGAAATCACAGTCCTCCTGCCTCAGCCTCCTGAGTGGTAGGATTAAAGGTGTGCATGACCCTGTGCTGATCCCTAGACTGTAGGTCCTGAATGGATCTTATTGCCTGAGACTCAGATGACCTCTTTATAGAACGCTGCTCTGAACTCCTGCCCAGACTACACTATCAGGTTCTTGGAAGGAGCAAATGGAATCATGGCTGTAAGAAATTTTGGGAGTACTCACATGCTATGGATATAAAGCTCAGTAATGTGATTTGGCAGGAGTCCTGCTGGTGGTTGCTAACTAATTTCTGTTGCTATGATTTGGAAGGTAAGTTAGCTTCATCTGAGGGTGGTAGGTCCTGGGCTCACGGGTACTTGGCTAAGTGATGAGGACTTGGCAGCTGCCATTCTGCTTCCCACACATGGGCCATAGAACCAGGAGGAAGGAAATCCAAGGGTCACATCCAAGCTGAGCTCAAATCACTTCCACAGGCATCTTATGTTGCTTCCATGTTGAGTCTAGGCTGAAAGCTAAGCACAGGAAGCTGAGTAAAGAAAAGTTCGTGTAATCTGATTTTCTAGTCAGATGGCAGAGGGAGCCCACAGCCCCAGTTTTGGGTTTTGGTGAGACAATGATTCCTATGCATGCAGGTCAGCTGTGGGAAGAAATGCCATTTTTTGTCATGCTTTATTTTTAGGAGGGTGGCAGCTGAGTTCCTTCTTAAGAGAGCATCTGCTGCTAAAAACAATGCCAACCTGGGGCCTGAGCTCAGGAAACACCCCAATGTTGAAGAGCCTCAGTTTGGCTTGCCACAATCCCTGGGTAAGGGACGGGCTTGGCAGGCAATTGTGGAGAACAGGAAGGCTGGACCCTGACAGGCTAGAGGGTAAAGAAAGAGGTTGGCTCCAGCTGGGAAGTGCCTAGGGAGAGATTGGGCAGGAACAGATCTCAACAACTGAGAATCACCAGTGAGTATGATCGCTCTGAGCCTGAGACCAGTGGGTGCATCAAATTCTGGAGCCACCTGTCATTCGCTGGCGTAAAGCCTGAGAATTCTGAACTTCTAGGGGTGTACAGGATAACCACAGCAGCATCCCTCCAGCAGGGTGATGAATACTCAAGAGCCTTGCAAGAATGAAAGCAGGTCCTGTTCACATACTGATCTCGGGGCTATGGTTTCCTCCCACACTCCCAGTGCATGCAGAAGACACCCCTTAGTAAGACAACCACCTAGTAGCCAGATAGTATTTGATCTGGAGAGACATGAAAGGGCACAGCCATCTGTCCAGCCCATAGACTGCAAAACTAAGTGTGGCCAGCAGAGGGCCATGACACACAGTAAAAGGGAAAAGGCTGCTGAGTAAACCCCTCTGCTAGACATCAGATGCCTTTGAGATACCCACCAGGCACCCTCGTGAACCTAAGGAAAGACAAGACACAATCCAGCATTCTTCCGCCTCATCCAGGGAACTAGGTTCTTCAGTCTCCAAGGACTCAGGAAGAAGCTACTCCAACACCTCATCTTTTCTTTTCTTTTGTGTGGTTCTTTTTACACACATTTAGCAATATTTTTACTGCATTATAGTTTTAACATAGTGTACGTTTTTGTTATTCCCCTTCATATATTCATCTAATATTGTCTATGCATTTTTCCATTCTTAGGCAATATATTTTTTTCTTCGGGTTTTTTTTTTTTTTTTTTTGCCACTTTGTTTTGTTCTTTCTTCCTCCTTCTCCACATTTAAATAACACTTGGACTTTATCTTATCAACTTAAAAAATTATCATATTTAAGATGCTCCTTTTCTTACATTTATCTGTTTTTTAACTTTTTCACTATTGGTAAATCTTTCCATTTTTCTTTTTATTTTCCCTTTCTGTTATTTTGTAAAATTTTTATTATTTATTTGGAAGATGAGAGAGAGAGAGAGAGAAGAGTGTGCCAGGACCTCTTGCCACTGCAGACACACTCCAGATGCATATGCTGCTCTGTGCATCTGGCTTTACATGGGTACTGGGGAATTGAACCTGGGCCATCAGGCTTTGGAAACAAGTGCTTCAACTGCTGAGCCATCTCTCCAGCCCCTCTTTTTGTTCTTTTTTTTTTGGGGGGGGGTTGAGGTTGGGTCTCTCTCTAGCCCAGGTTGACCTAGAACTCATTTTGTAGTCCCAGATTGGCCCAGAACTCACAGCAATCCTTCTACCTCTGCCTCCTGAGTGCTGGCTAAAGGTGAGAGCAGCACTAATCTATGGCATCAACACAAATATTCAGAGGGTAATTTGATGTGCACAACAAATCCATTGAGACAAACAACAGTAGTGGCTTCCCTGTTGGGGCCTATGGCCTTCCCAGACATAGGCATTTGATTAAGTTTTGAGTACCAGGCATGGATTCCCTCCTGTAGAATTAGCCTCAACTCCAGTCAGAAAACTGCTGGTTATCCCCATAACAGTCATGCCACTAACTGTACCAGGGGGCACATTTGCCTTGCGTGTTGGTTGAAACGCATCTGTTATATAGGCATCATTGTCCACATACCATTTAGTTCCTAATCTTAACACAGCAAGACTGTTTACTTCTGCCAGGTCTTCACCAGTGAAACCATCAGCAATAATGTGTCCACCTATTTTTCTTGAACTTTTTTTTTTCATGGTAGGGTCTGCCTACCCAGGTTAACCTGGAATCCACTATGTAGTCTCAGGCTGGCCTCAAACTCACAGCAATTCTCCTACCTCAGCCTTCCAAGTTCTGGGATTAAAAGCATGCGCCACCACGCCTGGCTCCCTTTTTCTGTTTTTGGGGTTTTTTGTTTGTTTTTTAAATTTTTTTTTATTGACAACGTCTATACTTACAGACAATAAACCATGATGTTTCCCTCCCCTCCCCCCCATTCCCCTTCAGAATTCCACTCTCCATCATATCTCCTCCCTCTCTCCATTAGTCTCTCTTTTAATTTGATGTCATCATCTTTTTCTTCTGTTTTGAGGGTCTTGCAGAGTATTGCTAGGCACTGCAAGGTCATGGATATCAAGGCCAATTTCTGTCTGGACAGTTACATTGTAAGGAGTCGTATCCTTCCTTTGGCTCTTCCATTCTTTCCACCCCCTCTTCCACAATGGACCCTGAGCCTTGGAGGGAGTGACAGAGATGTTTCAGTGCTGGACACCCCTCTGTCCATTCTTCTCAGCACTATGTTACCTTTTGGGTCACCCCTGTGGTCAATGCCATCTGAAAAGGGAAGCTTCTCTAACCAGAAGTGAGAGTAGCATTAATATGTGAATATGAACATTAAGTGTAGTGCTTTCAGGACAGTTTGGTGGGAATAATATGTACATTTAGCCAGACAAGAGCAGGCTTTTTACCCCTAAGGCTCATGACCTCCCCTGCCATAGACTTTTGATTTTTTCAGTACCAGGTATGTATTCCCTCCGGCAGAGAGGGCCTTCAGTACAACTAGGGAGCAGTTGGTGTCCCCAAGAGCATACATGCCACTATTGCACCCATTCAATCATTGGGCCTGTCTAGCCAAACTTGAATATTCAGTGTCCACTGTTTTCACTGCTGATGACTTCTGTCTCCCATACACTGCATGCAGTGCAGCTTTTTCCAGCTTTCAGTTGGCTGGTCTACAAGGGAGAAGGTTTTCTGCTCAGCACCAGTTTGCTTTCTCAGTGACCTTGCCTCTCAGGCAAGAGATGTCTTCAGCAATAGGGTCTTACCATCTATTTCTCAAGGGAAACCAAGGGCTTTGGCAATAGCCTTTAATGTTTTGGAGGCTAAAGGGACCTCCTTGGCCAACAACTCACTGGAAGGTATCCCATCCCAGGCACTGAAAATTTTCTAGCAACAATCTGTAGTTTCTGGATGTGCCATTATTCAAGAAAGTAGGTTTACATAAGTCTTATTCAGAATATCTTGAATTTTGAATTTTGATTGACCCTCCCCCTGCCCTTCTTTTACATTCTGTTCCCATGGCCTCGCTTAGGCCTTTCCCCTCCCTGTAATCTGTTCTACTTACATAAGTACAATACCATCCACTTAAGTCCTTCCCTCTCCTCTCTCCCTTACAGCCTTTTACCAGCTTACTGGCTTCTCCTCGGTCGCTGGCCCTAAGTGAAGCTAGCAGCGAGGCTCCCGCAGCTTGGATGCCAAGACTTGGTGGTGGCAGGACCGGCTAGAAGGCTCAAGATGAATCACATGACCGCTTTAGGGAGCAGTAAGGAGCTGAGCCACCTGCCCGACTTCAGTGCAATGTTTTCCCCACCTGTTAATCCTGAGAAAACCAGACCAACCACACTGGGGAGCAGTCAGTTCAGCGGGTCAGGTATGGATGAATGGGGAAGTACAACATTTTGGGGAACAAGTAGCCAACCAAGTCCATCCAATGATTCATCTAGAGGTTTTACCGACAGCCCTCATTACAGTGACAACCTGAACGACAGCCAATTAGGGGCCAAAGAAGACTTGTCCCCAACGCCTTTCATGAACTCAAATCTGATGAGTAAAACATCAGAAAGAGGCTCATTTTCTTTGTATAGCAGAGACTCCGGATTACCAGGCTATCAAGACAAACTGTAATCTGTCATTACAGAAGAGATGGTATCTGCTGTCTCCACTTGGCTGTGCTTGTGTGTATACTGTGCTCTTTCTTTCTGTGGATCATGATGTCATGTGCACAGGGGAAGTTGTTATGACTATGACTTGAATAGCTGAGTGAAATCCAGCCTTTTTTCATGTTGATATTCACATTGAATCAAAATAGGACATTTCCTATCTAGATTTGTCTATAATGAAGAAAAATATAACACTAAACTTACTAACAAGCAAGCATTTATTCTAAGAAGTTTGTTGTCTTTTTCATCCTGTGATATCTGCACACATGCAAAACTACAAATTTTTCTTTAGATAATAGCTTTAGGATTATAATCTACACAGTTACTTCTCAATTACTGTATTTTTAGATTGTTGGACTGACACTAGAATCTTGTAATAAGGAAAAGACTTTTTGAAAAGACTTACATAAGATTGTGGTAAACATTTAGCAAGATGGCATATTTGAAAATATAATGAGTCTTCAATGTTTCTTATAATCTCCAAGATTTTTATTTTGAAAATTACAAGCCATAGAAAAGGTGTGAAAAAAAATGATTACCCATGTTCTGTTCTTAAAGATTCAGCAAATATCTTCACATTTGTGTATACATATTCCTTTGCTTTTATTTTTATTTTTTAAATTATTTTTATTTATTTATTTGAGAGAGAGAGAAATAGGCAGGTAGAGAGAGAGAAAGAGAATGGACACTCCAGGACTTCCAGCCACTGCAAACAAACTCCAGATGCTTGTGCCTTCTTGTGCATCTGGCTTATGTGGGTCCTGGGGAGTTGAACTTGGATCCTTTGGCTTTGCAGGCAAGCACCTTAACCACTAAGCCATCTCTCCAGCCCTTCCTTTGCTTTTAATATGTGTGTATATATGCATGCATGCTATTGCAGCTTTGTGCACACAAGGAAGCACACTTCATTGAACCATCCGAGAAAAGTTGACATTCTAATCTTGTTTTGTACTTTTATGCCCTCTTCGGGTTTGATTTCTTAATTGTCACCCATCTCCAGGGCTTTGTCACTTCTGCCTCTTTTTCTTGGCTATTTCCAGCATCCAGCTTTAACATAGCCATAGAGAGTTGTAACCCAGCCAGCTTGGAGTAAGGGCAGACAGTCTCCTGACACCTCAGGCTACTTATATAGGACCAAAAGCCTTTTAGCCAAGAAATAGAAATAAAAATACCATTTATCTTTATTCTATTTTTAAATATATTTAGAATGTTGTGTTTTTAAGGAAGAGAGGAAATCAAATGAGGTTTTTGTATAACTAAGTCTACAGTTATTCTATCTATGCTTCATTTTTAAGCTTTGCTGTTTCCAGCAACTGTGTGAGCTAATTAGTAATATGTACAGTCAATGAAGAGAAAATATACTCATTAATGTTAACTTTCTTGCCCAAGATCACAGTTGAGATTTGAACACAGTATTCCTAATTATAAAACCCATACTGTTTCTAGGACATCTGTGCTTTTGTTTAATCCGCTTTTAGAAATATAAAAAGTCTACACTTTCTTATTCATCACTGAGATTATTTCCTGCCTTTTTGTTATGATTGTTTCTTGACATCTTTGAACATGACCAAATTCTATTCATGTCAACATTTACCTTTATTACCTAAATAAACAAATTTCTCTAAACAATGCTGTGAACTCAGTCCTTTATCCACCATCAGACCAGGGTCAGAGAACAATTTTCCAGGGCTAGGGGTGTGGCTAATGCTCACCTAGCAGCCACTAAGCCCTGGGCTCAGTTCCTAGCACTGCACAAACTAGACATGGTGGTATGCATCTTCAATCCTAGCACTGTAGGAGTGGACGCAGGAGGGTAGACATTCACGGCCATGCTCAGCTGCATGAGACCAGATTTTCCAGATTGTATAGTATAACACTCAACTCTCCCATAAAACTGTGTTTCAAGAACAGGATTTCCAGAAACAAGTCTGATTTAATGTACAGGCTCTCATTTGTTGACTCTTAATATAAGCCATTATCTTATATACCCATAGGAATTTGTATACCAGGAAATGGCATAAAAGGGTACTGATAAGAGACATATGAGGGCTGGGCTTGGTGGAACACACCTTTAATCCCAGCACTTGAGAGGCAGAGGTAGGAGGATTACCGTGAGTTTGAGGTCACCCTGAGACTATACAGTGAATTCCAGGTCAGCCTGAGCTAGAGCAAGACCCTTCCTTGGAAAACCAAAGAGAGAGAGAGAGAGAGAGAGAGACATATTAATGTCTTTCTTTGCTCATATATTTATTTATTTTATTTATAGCAAATAGCATAATATGTCTTTCATGTGAGAAAATGTAAGTAAAGTAAAAAAAAGTGCCTCAAAATGTTAATGGAAATCAGTTGGGCAGTGAGGAAGGAATATCCTAGGAAAGACGCCTAATGCCCTCAGCACATAGCAGTAATATACTCCAGATAACATACTGTGACTTGCTGCTTGAGGAATGTTTCGTTATCACAAAGTTTAAAAATGGAAAACAAATTGGCCATTTAAGTTTCTGCATAAAATCTGTAGGTCATTTAATAGTGATTCATTGCTCACCACTCTTGCACAAGTAGAAAGACCATTAGAAGATCCATAGTTCAGGGTTTGATATATAACTATTCAAAGAAAATATATGTGTGTGATGTCTACATTTATATTGATCATATTCTTCCTCTTAGCATTTCTTATGGAGTTCATGATAAGTAAGACTATTTCTCCTTTATGTCTGGTAGTCACACTTTTCTCTCCAAATCTGGCAAACATTTTACCTGTTGGAATTTCATAATCAGTGCTAAGTGTTTACACTGATGTACTATAGTCTTTCATGAAAACCTCTTGTTCTATCTACTAAATAAAGAAACAGATCAGCTCTGTCCAAAGAAGGAAAAAAAAAATTCTCAGGCTGGAGAGATTGCTTAGTGGTTAAGGCCCTTGCCTGTGAAGCCTAAGGACTCAGGTTTGATTCCCTAGAACCCATGTAAGCCAGATGCATAAGGTGGCACATACGTCTGGAGTTGGTTTGCACTGGCTGGAGGCCCCAACACGATCATTCTCTCTCTCTCTTTTAAATAAATAAATAAATAAAATATTTTTTAAAAATGTTCTCATCTCTTTAACTTTTCTCCTCCCCTCTATAACACTGTGCTCTAGTCTCCATCTTCTTTTATCTATTTCACCTTGTTTTTCCAATTTTTTTCCTTTCCCTGGCTCTTTCCTTTATCTCATTCATTTACTATTTCTACATTTAGCCTAAATAATTTATAACCTCATAGAAATTCTACATTAGCTTTGCTATTTTTAGTTCTATCATCATTGGTAATGTATTTATTGGACTGTGATTGATTTTTTAAAAAATATTTGTTTGAGCCGGGCATGGTGGCTCACGCCTTTAATCCCAGCACTCAGGAGGCAGAGGTAAGAGGATCGACAAGAGTTCGAGGCCACCCTGAGACTACATAGTTAATTCCAGGTCAGCCTGGACCAGAGTGAGACCTTACCTCGAAAAAACAAACAAACAAAAAAATTTGTTTGGCTGAGTGTGGTAGCGCACGCCTTTAATCCCAGCACTTTGGAGGCAGAGATAGGAGGATCACTAAGAGTTCGAGGCCACCCTGAGACTACATATTGAATTCCAGGTCAGCCTGAGCTAGAGTGAGACCCTATATTGAACAACAAAACAAAACAAAACAACAACAAAATAATAACAATAATAAATATTTGTTTGTTTGTTTGTGTGTGTGTGTGTGTGAGAGAGAGAGAGAGAGAGAATGGGCGCTCCAGGCCTCTAACCACTGCAAATAAACTCCAGATGCATGCACCACTTTGTATATCTGTTTTACATGGGTGCTAGGAAATTGAACCCGGGTCCTTAAGCTTTGCAGGCAAGTGCCTGAACTGCTAAGCCATCTCTCTGGTCCCTGTAATTGATTTGAAATGTATTTCTGCATCTTAAATGAGTTAATTGTTTGTCTCTACCTCAGGAAGTATTACTAAGGATTGAAGCTTCAAGACCAGGCTGCTCAACAAGAAAATCTTCTGGTGTTTATTTCAGCTCTTCTGGAATTGAGGAAATTACATAAACAACAACAGAGACAAACACACACAAAGAGACAACAAGGTAATACAACTCCTCCAAAAGATCTTAACTCAGCGGGGCGTGGTAGCACACACCTTTAATCCCAGCACTCAGGAGGCAGAGGTAGGAGGATCACTGTGAGTTTGAGGCCACCCTGAGACTACATAGTGAATTCCAGGTTAGCCTGAGCTAGAGTGAAACCCTACTTTGAAAAACCAAAAAAAAAATTTATATATATATATATATATCTATCTTAACTCTTCAGCTGCCGAACTCAAAGATCCTAACTCCTCAATTACTGAACTAAAAGATGCTGAAATAGATAAAATGCCAGTTTTCTGGTAAAGATGCATCAGTGAGGGGCTGGTGGATGGCTCAGTGTGTAAGAACACTTGCACTTGCAACACAGCATGAGAACCTGAGTTTGATCCTACAGCCCACTTTAAAAGTTGGTCATGGGCTGGAGAGATGGCTTAGCGGTTAAGGCACCTGCCTGCGAAGCCTAAGAAACCAGTTCCAATCTCCAGGTCCCACGTTTAGCCAGATGCAAAGTGACGCAAGGGCACAATGCCGCACTTGACCACAAGGGGGCGCACACATCTGGATTTCGTTCACAGCAGCTGAGAGACTGCTGGCGCGCCCATCTCTATCTGTCTCCCTCTCCCTCTCTGTCTGTCTCTCTCTATGTCTCTCTCCAAAAATAAATAAAAATAAAAAGTTGGTCATTACCATGCTACCAAGAGGGGCAGAGACAGGAGGATCACTAGAGTCCAGCCCCAAACTAGGAAGCTACAGGTTCAGCAAACTGTCTCAGGGAAGGAAGGAAGAAGAGTGATAGAGGAAGAAGACACCTCACCCCTTCCTCTGCCTGTGTGCATGGGGCACATGCACATGTGTGTATAAACCACACATACACACAAACACTCCCCCAAATGGTCACCTCAGTCTGAAAAAGGGCACAGACTAGCAGATGAATTCAACCCAGACTCTAGAGAGGAAAGTCAGCAACATGCAGTAAAGTTTCAGCACAATGGATGAGAAAATCAGCAATGCAGATACAAAAGTAGGTAACGTGGAGGAAAATTTCAATAAGATAATTGAGAATTTGAAAAAAGAATAGGAATGTTGAGAATGAAAACTGATGAATCAGCCAGGCATGCTGGCACACGCCCTTAATCTTAGCCCTTGGGAGACGGAGGTAGGAAGATCGCTATGAGTTCAAGGCCACCCCAAGACTACTGAGTGAATTCCAGGTCAGTCTGGGTTAGGTGAGACCCTACTTTGAAAAACAAAACAAAACAAAAAACCGATTAATTAAATCAAACAAAAAAAAATATAGTATGGATGTGGTAGCACACGCCTTTAATCCCAGCACTCAGGAGGCAGGGGTAGGAGGATCGCTGTGAGTTTGATGCCACACTGAGAATACAGAGTGAATTCCAGGTCAGCCTGGACTAGAGTGAGACCATACCTTGAAAAACCAATATATATATTTATATACATATAACAATAATATATATAACAGAGCATTACCAATAGACTGGAGCAAGCAGAAGAAAGAATATCAGGGCTTGATGACAAGGTTGATGAAATACTACCAGAAAGCATTATCACACATTCAAGCACTCTGGATATGATCAAGAGACCAAAACTCAGAATCCATGGGAGAGAGGGAGGAGCTAACCATAATCTATTATAGTGAAGATGTCAGAAATGGAAAGAAAAAAAAATAGATTAACGACAAAAAGGGGAAAGTTCCATCCCACCTACAGAAGCAAAAACACCAGAACCACATCACATTTTATCAAGCCTCAAAGCCAAGAAAACATGGAACAATATATTTCAAGCCCTAAAAGTAAGTAACTGCCAACCAAGAGTGCTATATCCAGTGAAACTCTCTTTTAAAACTGACAAAGCGCCCAGCATGGTGGCATACACCTGTAATCCCACAGGCAGAAGTAGGAGGATTGCAGTGAGTTCAAGGCCAGCCTGGGACTACAGGGTGAGTCCAGGTCAGCCTGGGCTAGAGTGAGACCCTATCATGAACCCACCCCCCTCCCCTGCAAAAAAAGAAGTAACATAGGCCAGGGAAGAACTTAGTGAAAAATTAATGAAAGAGTTTGTTGTTTTAAAAATTAATGAAAGAGTTTGTTGTTTTAAAAAAGAGGTAAATCAAGGCCACCCTGAGACTACTAGAGAGAGTGAGACCCTACCTAACAAATAAATAAATAAATAAATAAATAAATAAATAAGTTAGATGACACTTAAGACACTTACCTGTGAAGTATAAGGATCCTTGTTCAACTCTCCAGGTCCCACATGTTAACCAGACGCATAAGCTGACACAAGAGTACAAGGTTGCACATCCACACAAGGTGACACATGTGTCTGGAGTTCAATTTCAGTGGCTGGAGGCCCTGGCACACCAATTCTCTCTCTCTGTGTCATTAAAAATACATACATACATACATACATACATACATACATACATTACATTCATACATAATACTGAAGACTTCCTGTCCAGAACTAATCAAGATAAAGAGAGAAGACCCAAATTGATAAAATTAGAGATGAAAAAAGATTACTACAGATTGCAATGAAATACAGAGAATCAGCCAGGTATGGTGGTACACACCTTTAATCCAGCACTCAGGAAGCAGAGGTAGGAGGATCACCATGAGTTTGAGGCTACCCTGAGACTACATAGTGAGCTGGGGCTAGAGCAAGACCTTATGTGGAAAAACAAAACAAACCCCCCCAAAAAAGAAAAGAAATACAAATATTCATTAAGGATATTTTGAAAACTTACATTTAAAAAAAAAAACCTGGAATATCTGGAAGAAATGGACAAATTTCTAGATAAATATGAGCT
Source organism: Orientallactaga sibirica (assembly GCA_036365145.1). Taxonomy (NCBI): domain Eukaryota; kingdom Metazoa; phylum Chordata; class Mammalia; order Rodentia; family Dipodidae; genus Orientallactaga; species Orientallactaga sibirica. The sequence goes on along the minus strand of JAEOAD010000015.1, from coordinate 26,182,001 downwards.
CCCAAAATTAAATCAAGAAGATATAAACAGGAGCTGGGAAGATTGCTCAGTGGTTAAAGCTTGTTTGCAAAGCCTGACCACCTGGCCTGGGTTCAGTTTCCTAGTTCCCATGTAAAGCCAGATGCACACAGGGCTATCTGTGTTTGGAGTTCATTTGGAGGTCCTGGTGCATCTCTCTCTTTCTCTCTTTCTTCCTCAAATCAATACATAAAATATTAGAACAGAAGATACAAACAACTGAAATGTATGCATAACAATCAACAAGATTGAAGCATTGGCCAGACGTGATGGCCCACACCTTTAATCCCAGCACTGTAGGCAGGTAGATTGCCCTGAATTCGAGACCACCCTGAGAGAACGTAGTTAATTACAGGTCAGCCTGGGTCAGAGTGAGACTCTACTTTAAAAAAACCAGTAAATAAATAATTAAATAAAAGATTGAAGCATCATTAAAAAAATCCTTTCAACAAAGACAAGCCCAGGTCCAGATGGCTTCAATGCTGTATTCTACCAAACCTTCAAAGAAAACCTGACATCAGTGCTCACCAAACTGTTCCATAAACTAGAAAGGAAAGGAACACTCCCAAGCTCATTCTATGAGGCCAACACTACCCTCATACCAAAAACAAAAGGACATAACAAAGGGAACACAGATGCGAATATTCTTGATAAATTTTTTGCAAATTGAATTCAAGAATACATTAAGATCATGTACTATAAACCAAGTTGGTTTCATTCTAAGGATACAAGATTGAATCAACATATACAAATTAGTAAGTGTAATTCAGCACATAAATAGACTTAAGTTTAGAAACCACATGATCACTCTCCCTCTTTCTCTGTCAAATAAATAAATAAATAAATAGGGGCTGGAGGAATGGCTTAGTGGTTAAGGCATTTGCCTGCAAAGCCAAAGGACCCAGGTCCGATTCCCTAGGACCCACAATAGCCAGATGCACAAGGGGGCACATATGTCTGGAGTTCACTTGCAGTGGCTAGAGGCCCTGGCATGCCCATTCTCTCTCTCTTCCTCTTTCTCTGTTAAATAAATAAATAAATAAACCATATGATCAGATGAATCAATGAAGAAAAGACCTTTGACAAACCCCAACCTCCTGTATGTTAAAAGCCCTGAGGAAGCTAGGAATAGAAGGAACATACCTCTACATAATAAAAGCTACATATGACAAACCTATGGCCAACATATACTAAATGGGAAAAACACCTAGAGCATTTCCTCTAAAACCTGGAATGAGGAAAAGGTATTTGTTCTGCCCACTTTTAATCATATGGTATTCAAAGTCTTAGCTAAACCAATTAGACATGAGAAATTGAAGAGATACAAATATGAGAAAACACGGTTAAGACATCCCTATTTCTAGGCAACATGATTCTGTACTTAAAAGACTAAAAAACTGCATGAGAAAACTCTTAGACCTGATACATACTTTTGACACAGCATCAGGATACCAAACCAACATATATTTTTTTTCCATGTATCAATAACGACTCGTTGAGAAAGAAATCAGGAGCCGGGCGTGGTGGCTTATGCATATAATCCCAGTACATGGGAGCTAGGGTAGGAGAATCACTGTGAGTTCTGAACTACATCATAATGAGTTCCAGGTCAGTCTGGGCTGGTGTGAGACCCTGCCTCAAATAAACAACAGAAAGAAAGAAAAATAAATCAGAGAGGAAATCCAATTCATAATAGTTTTAAAAAAAAACTAGGAATAAACCTCAAAGATAAAAACTTCTAGACACCGAAGTAAAGAATCCCCATGCTCAAGAGTACGTAGAATTAACATTGTGAAAATGGCTACATTACTGAAAGCACTTAACAGATTTAATGCAAATTCAATGTAATTCAATTCAAAGTTTCAATGACATTCTTCACAGAGCAAACCATTCTAAAATTCATATGAAAATACACGCCAGAGGCATGACAATATCCGATCTCAGATTATACTACACAGCCATGGTAACAAAAACAACATGCTACTGGCACAAAACAGACCTGTAGGCCAGAGGACCCAGAATCAACCTATATCGTTACAGCCACTGTAGTGGCTATCAAATATATCAAATAAAGCTATCAAAAATATTCATTCAATAAAAGACAGTCTCTCTGACAAAATGGTGCTGAGTAAATTGGATTTCAACATGTAGAAATCCTGCACCAAAATCAAAGATCATAACATACAACCTTAAACTTTGAAACTGCTAGTAAAATATTTTAAGATATAAGCATAGGAAAGCATTTTCTGCAAAGGACACCAATCCACACAAAGTAATCCCCAGAGTTGAATAATGGAATTACATAAGGTTCAACAGCTGCTGCACAGCAAAAGAAACAATCACCCGAGTGAAGACAGACTACAGAATGGGGAAGCATCTGCCAGCTACATTGCAGAGTGGGGATCAAAGAACCACAAAAATTAAGCATTACATCATCTGATCAATAACTATACTAATGAAATGAATAGACAGTTCTCTGAAGAAATAAAAACAATATTTGAACAGTATTCAACATCCTTATTCATTAGCAAAATGCAAATTAAAACTGTTTGAAGCCAAGTGTGGTGGTGCATGCCTTTATTCTCAGCACTGGGAAGCAGAAGTAGAAGGAATGCTATGAGTTCAAGGCCAGCCTGGAACTACAGAGTGAGTTCCACATCAGCCTGAGGTAGAGCGACATTCTACTTCGAAAAAACAAACAAAAAAACAAAAAAACTGCCCTGAGATTTCATCTCACCCCAGCTAGAATGGCTCTCATCAAGAAAACAAATAGAACTACTACTGTTTTCTGGCTAAATGGATAGATTGTGCCCACCAAACTGCCCTCTAAATATCTATGTTCATGCCTATATAAATGCTGCTCTCACTTTGGGTTAGAAAAGCTTCTCTTTTCAGAGGGTGGTGACCACTGTGGAGACTCATAACTCCCTGAAATGTTGAGAAGTGACAGTGGAGTGTTCAGCACTAAGTGATGCATCTCTATCACATCCTCCAAGGCTCAGAGCCCTTTTCAGAAGAGGTGATGACAGAAAGAATGTAAGAGCCAAAGGAAGGGGAGGAATGCTTACAATGCTGTCATCCAGTCACAAAGTGGCCTTGATATTCATGACCTCACAGTGGGTGGTGCTACCTAAACAATACCTGCAGAATAGGAGGGAGAAAATAATGACATCAAAATAGAAGAGAGACTAGTTGGAAAGAAGTGATTCAGTGAAGGGGTTATTCAGGAGGGACAAAAAGGAGAGGTGTGGGAGGGGATTATCATCAGGGTATATTGTCTGTATGATGGAAGTTGTCAATAGAAAGTTTAAAATTTTTTCAATCAAACAACAGGATGTTGGAAAGAACACTTACTGCTGGTGGAAGTGTCACTGTGCAGTCACTGTGGAAATCAGTACGGAAGCTCCTCAAAAACTGAAGCATAACTGGCCAAAGTACAAAGACTAACTGTTGAATGCTCAGCCTAAATGGGTCATCTAGATTGTGCCCTCCAAAGCTTAGAGAACATTGTAGAGGAGATGTTGAAAAGAGCCAGAAGGATAGAGTGTTACGGAACACTGTCTTCCACTCTTGGCATGACTGCTGCAATCAAAAACTAACAGTAAGTAGTTGGGTGTGGTGGTGCATGCCTTTAATCCCAGCACTTGGGAAACAGAGGACTTGAGTTTGAGGCCACCCTGAGACTACACAGTAAATTCCAGGTCAGCCTGGGCTAGAGCAAGACCCTACCTTGAAAAACAAATTAACAGTAAGGGCTGGAGAGACGGCTTAGCAGTTAAGGTACTTTCCTGCAAAGTCTAAGGATGTAGGTTTGATTCCCCAATACCCACGTAAGCCAGACGTACATAGTGGTGCATGCATCTGGAGTTTGTTTGCAGTGGCTAGAGACTGTGGTGCACCCATTCTCTCTCTCTCTTTCTTTCTCTCATTCTCCCTCTCTCTCTCAAATGAATGAATGAATGAATGAATGAAAATAAAACATTGAAAAACACTGACAGTGGATGTGCAAGACTGGGCCTGGCAACATTCATCATGGATCAACATCGTGGAGGGGAGAGGTGCTCATGAAACCCTACTCTTCCTAAAGGATCTATACGCACTCAGTGGTGCATGGAATATGGAACATTTTCTTCAGTGGTGTAGCCACTGGGAAGTTGCTTATGGCCCTGTAAATAATTCTTTAGCTTCTGTAAGCAACCCTAATTAAATTTAATGGTTCCCCCCCCAAAAAAACATGAAAGTAGAAGGGAGAGTAGTTGGGATGGGAATTAGGTCATCAAAATTGGAAAGGGAAAAAAGAGGGTGGTAGGGCATGAATATGATCAAAATACATTATATACATATATGAAAATGGCATAATGATGCCCATATTGTGTATGATTAATATATGCAAATAAATAACTGAAAATAGAATTATCACATAACTCATTTATTTCACTCTTGGGTCAACCCCACAGAGATCCTTGAACATTCATGTTTATAGCTGCACTATTCCTAATAGTCAAAAACTGGAACCAGCCTAGATGTGCACCTGTGCATGAATGGATAAAGAAAATGTTCACGGGAAAATCCAACCCTAAAAGAAGATGAGATTATGATACTCTCAGAAACATGGATACAACTGGAAATCATTATGTTAAACAAAATAAGGCACACTCAGAAAAATAAATACCACATATTTTCTCTCACATGCAGAACCTGAATTTCAAATCATATGTGTGTCTATTTATAAATGTGTGTCTGTAGGTTGCAAAATTAGAAACGAGATCATGAAAGGGAAGAAAGAAGGTTTAAAAAAAGGTGGAAAATAGGGCTGGAAGAGATGGCTTAGTGGTTAAGGTGCCTGCCTCCTAAGCCTAAGAATGCTGGTTCCAATCTCCAGGTCCCACATTTAGCCAGATGCAAAGTGACGCAAGGGTGCAATGCTGCACTGGACCACAAGGGGGAGCACGCATCTGGATTTCATTCACAGCAGCTGAGAGGCTGCTGGCGTGCCCATCTCTGTCTGTCTTCCTCTCCCTCTCTCTCTCTGCCTTTCTCTCCAAAAAAAAAAAAAGAAAGAAAGAAAGAAAGAGAGGGAGGGAGGGAGAAAGGGGGAAAGGGAGGGAAAAGGGAGGGGGAAGGAAGGGGGAAAGGGAGGGGAAAAGGGAGGAGAGGGGAAGGAAAGGAAAGAAGAGGAGGAGGAGTAAGAGCACTTGTTGCACAAGCATGAAGACCTGGGTTTGACCTCCAGCACCCACTTAAAAGCTGGGCATGGCTGTGCATGCCTGTAACCCCAGTGCTGAGTGGGACTGACACAAGAGGATTGCTGGGGTTCACTGGTCAGCCAATATAGCCAAACACCAGCATAAGCTCCAGGTTCAGTGAGGGACTCTATCTCAACGAAATAAGGGGAAGAGTGATAGGGACACCCGACATCCTCTTTGGTCCTCCTCCACATGTATATCCATGGGACCCACACATCTGGCACACGCGTGCGCACGCACACACACACAACTATAAACTGCACCAAAAAAATTAAAATTACCCTGTGAATATGATGATTATTAATCTCAATTGTCAACTCAATTGGATCTAGAATCAGCAAGTCTCCTGGCTTGTCTGTGAGGGAGTTTCTAGATTGGGTGAGTTGAGCTGAGAAGGCCCCCCCTTAACTGGGGGTTGCACAGTTCTTTGGGCTGGGAGCCTGGACTGAATAAAAAGGAGAAAGCAAGCTAAGCACATGCAGTCATTGCTCTCTCCTCACTGGGGGAGCTACATGACCAGCTGCTGCATTATCTTGCCACCATGTCTTATCTGCCATGATGGACTGTTCCTTTGAACTGTAAACTCAAATAAACTCCTCCTCTCTTAGGTTGTTTGTCAGGTATTTTATCACAGAAACAAAAGGAATAACTCCATGTTTTTCAAGAAAAATGAAAATAGAGCCAGGTGTGGTGGTGCATGCCTTTAATCCCAGCACTTGGGAGGCAGAGGTAGGAGGATCACTGTGAGTTCAAGGCTACCCTGAGACTACATAGTGAATTCCAGGTAAGCTTGGGCTACAGTGAGACCCTACCCTGAAAAAAAAAAGAAAAAGAAAAAAGAAAATAGGGGCTGGGGAGATAGTTCAGTGGTTAGTGGTGTTTGCTTGTAAAGTCTGCCGACCTGGGTTCAAGTCCCTAGTACCCAGGTAAAGCCTGATGCAAAAATTGGCACACATATCTGGAGATCATCTGCAATGGCAAGAATCCATGGTGTGCCCATCATCTTTTTCTCTTGCTCTCTCTCACTTTCTTCACAGATTAAGACCCAGGTTCTGTTTACATTGTCCAGTGTCCAGCAGTGTTTGGATAAACATGAAATGAACACACCACAGGCAAAATAATGGAGGGTCAGGGAGTTGTGTTTGAGTGCTTTCCCCACCGACCAACCGGACTTGCAGCTTTTATTCAGATTCAGGCAGCCAAGGCAATGAGGAGTCAGAGAGTGAGGCACCAGATCATGAGTTGTTTATGTTTATCAGGAAATCTTTGGAGAAGCTGTGAGTTTCCCTATCATCAAGAAGCACCACCCAAGGGTCATAGTTTTCCATGTCCATAGGCTTAGCCTGTGCAAAGACTATCCTTTTTCCAATTAGTTTGATCTCCAAAAAGTTTGATTCCCATACCCACGTAAGCCACACAAGGTGACACATGAGTCTCCAGTTCATTTGCAGTGGCTAGAGGTCCTGACATGCCCATTCTCTCTATATATATCTGTCTTCCTTTCTCTCAAATAAATATTTAAAAAAATAAAAGAGCAGGGTGTGATGGCATGTGTCTTTAATCCCAGCATTTGGGAGGCTGATATAGGAGGATAGCTGTGAGTTCAAGGCTAACCTGAGACTACATAGTGAATCCAGGTCAGTCCGGGCTTGAATGAGACTGTACCTCAAAAAACCAAAATAAGAAAAATGAGCCAGGTGTGATAGCACACATACCTTTAATCCCAGCACTTGGGAGAAAGATTTAGGAGGATTACTGTAAATTTGAGGCCAGCCTGGAACTACAGAGTGAGTTCCAGGTCCAGCCTGGGCTAGAGTGAAACCCTTCCTGAAAGAAAAATGAAAGATGAAAACAGAAGTCACATGATAGCAAAGGTTATCTTCTACAACTCATGAAAGTACATTTTATCAAAGCCTGGGCTTTGAAGTCAAAGAGGTAAACTATGCAATCTTAAATGCATTAGTCTCTTATAATTTCAGTCCTTAAGTGTAAAATAGCTGGGCAGAAATTAAATAGGCAGTATATGTGAACGGTCTGAGCCAGTTTCTTATATACAGTATTACCATTGCTGTGGTCTTGACACAGTGTCATCACAATCATGGTCTTGGGTGTGGAAAGAGGGCACAGTGATGGAAATGGTATCCATAAGGGTCACCAAGAACTTCTATGTCACCAATGACCCTCACTCCATTTATAGAGTTCCACAGAACTCACACTCAAAGACTTTGGGGAGGTGATGAGCAAACAGGGTGGTGTGAATGTGAAAAACAACAGGTTCATCTTCACCTCACACCTTAGGGAGGCACTAAGTACAGCACTGACTCGCCTCCCTGAAGAGCATGAAGCAGGTGGAAGATGCCATGTGAGAAATGCAGAGGGCCAGAGAAACCCATTTTTCTCTTGAGTATAGATAAATGAATATTTGAAGGGCTCACAAGTGAAAGGCTAGTTTCATTTATTCTGCTGGGTCCTGAAAAGCAGAACTCACTCCAGTGGGTGGATGTTACCTCTGGATAAACTTCAGCTCAAAGAATTTCTAATAAGGCAGCCATTCAATGACAGTGCAGCTGTCCGTCAGGGAAACACAGCATGCTGCCCAGCCGGAAGAGGATTGCAGCCCAGAATCTGACACTGGATGGGTAAACTAGACTACATAACCCCCAAGCTTCTCACAACTCAGAAACTCTGTTTCCAGAGGGACACAGGGGCAGGTGTGGTGGCACATACCTGTAATCCGAGCACTTGGGACGATGAGCAGGAGGATCACAGATTCAAGAACAACTTAGGAAGACCCTGACAGAGGCGAAGAAGAGATGCATGGGCTTCAACACAAGCAGTCTTGGGTTAGCAAGCCATTCATGTGGTCTCCCCTAAATGGTAAATCTTGGGGTCAGCAGAGTAGGTCAGAATGCAGTGATCTTTAATACTGGTGCATTCACTGCAATCAATGAGAGGATGAATACGTATACTCCACAAATAGTACTGCTGACCCACTCGAAGGAGGGTACCTGAAGTGCCCTTTTGGTGTTAAGGTTTTTTATTCCAATAACATGGAAAGCTATTATTGCCACTAACATTTACAAACTTATTTTGAAATTAAAAATAACTGCTTCCACATTTGAGCACATTAATTTCCTTACTTATAAGAGGGGTGATATTTGTTGCTGTATTCTTTGCCTATATGGATTAAGAACAGACCTGGTTCTATTGCTAGGGACCTATGTTATTGAACAAAAAATATGCAGATGCCGGGTGTGGTGATACACATCTTTAATCCCAGCACTCAGTAGGCAGAGGTAGGAGGATCACTGTGAGTTCAAGGCCAGCCTGAGAGTACATAAGGAATTCCAGGTCAGCCTGGACTAGAGCAAGAGCCTACCTATGCAATAAAGGAAGAAGAGATGCAATCAACACTGTAACATGTTAGTGTGATCATAACATGCAAAAGTGAGAAAACAAAGCAAGAAAATTTTCTATAGAAAAATTAAGTAGGATAATGTAAGGAGAATTAGCACATGGACCAATTCAGTAGAGACCTCAATCATGCTGTTATTACCATGGGACCTTCTAGGTTTGCAGAACGTGCAGGCAAATGCATCATTACCTTTTTGAATTATTAAGTTGGTGATATGTATTTGAAGCTGAAAAAAAGAAAGAAAGAGAGAAAGAAAGAAAGAAAGAAAGGAAGAAAGAAAGAAAGAAATGGAAAGAGAGATGGAGAAGGGAAGGGAAAGAAAGGCAAAGAAATAGAAAGAAAAAAAGAGAAAAGTGGACCTTGACACTGTTTTCAGGTAGAGGAGAATGCAGTGATTTTGTGTGAGGATGTTGATGAGAATCTGAAAGAATATGGTTTTGTTAGAGGGTACATGCCAGATGTGGTAGTGAACACCTTTAATTCCTGCACTCCGCAGGCAGAGATAGGATGATCTACATGAGTTTGAAGCCAGCTTAGAAGTACAGAGTGCATTTCAAGTCAGCCTGGGCTAGAGACTCAAAAGCAAAATGAAAATTATATGGAATGCTTCATGAATTTGCGTGTCACCCTTGCGCAGAGGCCATGCTAATCTGTTTGGTTCTAATTTTAGCATGTGTGCTGCTGAAGCCAGCACAAAGGTCACTTTGTGTGAGGAAAAACAGTCCAGGAAAAGTAAGGAAGCATTCATCTAATTGAGAGCTCAACCCAGCACTGTCTTGCCCTTTGGTGCCCGTCTTTAGAATTCCCAAAGATGCAAAGGCACATGGGCTGGCAGACCTGAGGGTTTTGCCAGAAAGCAGTGGGAAAGGAATTACCCAGCAAGGTCCCCATAGAGCCATGGGCGATGGCAGCAAGCTTCCTCCAGAGGATGGGCCTGGTGTCCACCTGCCCTGGCCAGCCTTTCCTCTGCGGCCTGCAGCTCTGCGAGAATCCTGGGGTCTGAGATTGGCTTTTCTACTGTTGGACTCAGTCCTATGCAGGTGGGTGGACTTACAGACGGGACTTTTTTCCAGGCAGAGCGGAGAGCAGACTTGTATGCCCCTCCCTCAGTCTCGTAACTTCCAAGCAAATGGACGCTTGGCAGCAGTCAGTGTAAGGACCTTGACCACTAGCTATTCATAAGACCAAGGGAGTAATTTCTAGAATTGCATGCCCCCATTTACTGCAGATAGCCTACTATCCCTTCTGCTTCTAAGGGGTTGTGTCCAGCACACAGCCAGCCACTTCCAGGGGTAGCTGTGACTCTGACACTGCAAAGCATTAAAGTGGCTTCAAGAGTCAAAAGTGTTTGCGATGCTAGCCCAGGTCAGTGCTGCTAACACATTTGTGGGGAAGGGACACTTTATGGACTCATTTTTTTGATTTGTTTTCTTGAGGTAGGACTTGCTCTAGCCCAGGCTGACCTTAATTTCACTATGTAGTCTCAGTCTGGCCTTGGACTCACAGTGATCTTCCTATGTCTGCCTCCTAAGTGCTGGGATTAAGGGCATGTACCCAGCTTCTCTATGGAATTAAAAAAATTTTATTTTATTTATATATTTGACAGAGAAAGAGAGAGGGGCAGATAGAGAGAGAGAGGATGGGCATGCCAGAGCCTCTCACCACTGCAAACAAACTCCAGATGAATGCACCACCTTGTACATCTGGCTTACATGGGTACTGGGGAATCAAACTTGGGTCTTTAGGCTTCTCAGGCAAGCACCTTAACTACTAAGCCATTTTTCCAGCCTCCCTATGACATTTTTAAAAGATAACTATTAAGCCAGTTGGTATCTTGGGAGACTTTTCAACTACTTCTTTAAAAAAAAGTTTTATTTTAGGCCGGGCATGGTGGTGCACGCCTTTAACCCCAGCACTCGGGAGGCAGAGGTAGGAGGATTGCTGTGAGTTCGAGGCCACCCTGAGACTACATAGTGAATTCCAGGTCAGCCTGAGCTAGAGTGAGACCCTACCTAGAAAAACAAAAAAAAAAAAGTTTTATTTTATTTGAGACAAAGAGGCACAGGGAAGGAGGGAGAGACACAGAGAAGAATGGGCATGTCAGGGCATCCAGCACTGCAAACGAACTCCAGACATATGTGCCACCTTGTGCATCTGGCTTACATGGGTCCTGGGGAATTGCACTTGGGTCCTTTGATTTTGCAGGAAAGTGCCTTAACCATTAAGCCATCTTTCCAGCCTCCCTATGACATTTTTAAAAGATAACTATTAAGCCAGTCAGTACCTTGGGAGACTTTGCAACTACTTCTTTTAAAAAAATGTTTTATTTATTTGAGACAAAGAGGCAGAGGGAAGGAGGGAGAGACAGAGAGAGAGAATGGGCATGTCAGGGTATCCAGCCACTGCAAACGAACTCCAGACATATGTGCTACCTTGTGCATCTGGCTTACATGGGTCCTGGGGAATCGAACTTGGGTCCTTTGGTTTTGCAGGAAAGTGCCTTAACCACTGTGCCATCTCTCTAGCCTTCCAACTACTTCTACTTCTCTGCCTGTCTCAACTCTCCTTACTCCTCCAGTAGTAACAGTAAGGATATCTCAAATTACCCTCTTCAAGTTGCTACATGTTTTGCTTTGAGTGAGACCTTCGTTTCATGATCAATAGAGAAAGTGTATACCGGGCGTGGCCCACGCCTTTAATCCTGGCACTCAGGAAGCAGAGATAGGAAGATCGCCATGAGTTTGAGGCCACCCTGAGACTACATAGTGAATTCCAGGTCAGCCTGGGCTAGAATGAGACCTTACCTGGGAAAAAGAATAAAGAGTGCCCTCTGCAGCTGACGCAAGGCTGGAGGCTCCCCTGGCCTGTGGTGGAAGAGGGTGCTCTGCTTTGACTCCCTCCCAAACCTGTTTCTCAGCTTAGTCTCTCGGTTGATTCCTTCTATGAAAAGACACTTAGTATTATTTATTTATTTATTTCAGAGAGAGAGAGAGAAGCGGGGGGGGGGGGAGAGAGAATGGGCACATCAGGGCCTCCAGCCACTGCAAACAACTCTAAGACGTATGTGTCACCTTGTGCATCTGGCTTATGTGGGTACTCAGAAAATGAACCTGGGTCCTTGGGCTTTGCAGGCAAGCACCTTAACTGTTAAGCCATCTCTCCAGCAAAAACAAAAACAAAAACAAAAAAAACCTCTTCATGAAAATGCTGGCTCACCTACATGAAGTTTCCCTACCACCTATCTGTATGGGTGGCCAGGGGGCCCTCCTTTGGGATGTCAATCATAACATGTTGCACTCCTGGGTTCAAGTTAGCTCTATCAAGAGACTGCAGTGCACACATAGGCTAGAGGGGGGTTCTCCTGTGGGTCCTGGTGAGAAAGTCCAAGATTCAAGTCATCTTCCATGGATTCACTTGAGACTATGGTGTCTATGGAATCTCACCAAAGGCATTGTCCCTCTCCTTCCATAGTCACTCCTCCTTGCTTCACAGACCCTGGGCATATAGAGCCTTTTCTAGGGTAGTGACTCACCAATTTTCACACAAACAACATCCTCCACATGGAATGTCCTTTTTCTGAGAGAAAAACATATATCTTCCTCTCCTCTAGCCATCATTTACCTAAGAATGATGGGCAGGGACAATATGAGAGCTAAGTCTGCTGAAAGCACACCTTCTGACAGACAAACTTCTGCAAGAAAGTGCTGGTCAGAGTTCAACTCTCAGCATAGAAAATGGCGATTTTAAACAACTTGTTTTTGGCGGTGGGCTCTACTCATCCATTCTTAGGAATCAGAAACTATTCCACTCCCATCTCTTAGATTTCTCCTGTAAGCCACACACACTGCGATGGAAATCAGGTTTCCTGGCCTCCTAAAATTCGCTCTAACATGATGTTAAACACATGATCACACCACAAGGGTGCATACAATTCTGTTGTGACAAGAGCTCTGAAAGAAGAGCTCAGAGTCAGAGACTCTATCAGGAAAAGGTCTCTGGGGGATTAATACTCGACCAGGATGAGATAAAGTGAAAAGGAGAGGGAGTAAAAAGGAAACAGGGAGGGGAAAAGGGAGAGAAATTGGGAGAGGGAAAAGAAGGCCAAGTGAAAGGTATTTCCCAGGCAGAAGGAAATGCCTGGTGCATGAAAGAGGTTCAATTCTCTGGACAAAGGACAGGACAGTGAACTGGGCACAAGAGATGGGATGAAGGCAAATTTATAATCCAATACTGTCTCAAAAGAAAATTAAAAAGGGATGGGGATGTAGTGGGAGAGTGTTTACCTAGCATGGGAAAGGTCCTGGGTTCAATCACTAATACTGCAAAGAGAAAAGGGGAATCCTGGTGGGTGTCACACAAAGCAATATTACGATCAAAATTTTACTTCAGGGGCTGGAAAAATGGTTCAGCAGTTAAAGTCTCTTGCTTGCAAAACCTCAAAGACGGGGTTCAATTCCCCAGCACTCATGTAAAGTCAAATGTACAAAGTGGCACATGTGTCTGGAGTTCATTGGCAGTGGCTAGAGGCCCTGTTGTGCCCATTCTCTCTCTCTCTCTCTCTCTCTCTCTCTCTCTTCATTTCTTTCCTGTTTATAAATAAATGTCTTTTTCTTAAAAAAAATGATGTTCCATACTCTTTAAAAAATTTTTTAACTTTTGAGGCTAAGGAGATGGTCAATGGTTAAAGGCAAAGATTTATGGCCCAGGTTCTCAATTCTCCAGTACCTAAGTAAAGCCAGATGCATAAAGTGGTACAAGTGCCTGGGGTTTCTTTGCACCAGCAAGAGGCCCTCGCACACCCATATTCAATCTCTTACACTCTTTCAAGGGGGTGGGGTAGGGTCTCACTCTAGCCCAAGCTGACCTGGAATTTACTATGCAGTCTCAAGCTCGCCTTGAACTCGGAGATCCTCCTACCTCTGCCTCCTGAGGCTGATATTAAAGGCCTGTGCCACCACGTCCAGCAAAATATATTTACAAAAAAATCACTCAGTGTAGGGGACAACCTGAGTTCATCCATAATGGCTATAACTAGTTTTGACACAATTCTATGGAAAAATAAGTGGTGAAAAATAAACCAAAGAACCAGAGTATTTTATCTTTACTAGCTTTTGTAAGACATATCTTCTAACTATTCAGTTTCCCCAAAAGGCTGATATACTTCAGTATTTGGAAACCTCAGTGTTAATTTTTGAGTTGCAAGAGGTAACCTAACCAACTCCCTTTTGGTTTGGTACTAAGGGATATACCTTTCTGAACGGCACAATACAGGCCTGGCCCTAGCCAGACCGCATGTCCGAAGAAACCAAGAAGTGGCTTCTGTGAACATGGCATTCTGCGAAGGCCTGGCATGACAACAGCTACAGTCCCATGCTCGCAAGAAACCTGCTACCAGATGATCTGTCCGGAGACAGGCTGTCATTGGTCACAAGAAGGGGCCCACCCCATACAATGATTGGCCAGCCAAGCCCCTTAAGACCCCCTACACTTCCTTTAATAAATAAGTTTGCAGCACCTTGCCCTCTGCCTGCTTCCACCCAACTCCCAGAGTCTGTGTCGTGATTTCGTGCCTCTCACCCCCAACTCAGCAGAGACCCTGCCATCCCTCCTGGTCTGGCCCTAGGAGGGACCCCAACACCTTTCAATAAAACTAATGAATGAAATGAAAAAAAAAATCACTTTAGGGTTGAAGAGATGGCTTACTGGTTAAGGCAAAGCCTAAGGCCTATAAAGCCTAAGGTCACAGGTTCAATTCCCCAGGACCCACATAAGCCATATGCACAAGGGGGTGCATGCATCTGGAGTTCGTTTGTAGTGGCTGGAGCCCTGGCATGCCCATTCTCTCTCTCTCAAATACATAGAGAAAAAAAATCTTTAAAGTCACTTCAATAAAGTAACTAGGGGGCTAGAGGCATGGCTCAATAATTAAGAGCATTCAGGGAATAAAACCACTAATTAATCACTCATGAAATTACAAAGCTTTTGTACAGCAAAGGACACTATGAATAGAGCAAAAAGACAACCTACAGAATGGGAGAAAATCTTTGCCAGTATACATCTGACAGAGGATTAATATCCAGAATATACAAAGAACTCAAAAAACAGAATACTAAGAAATCAAACAACCCAGTTAAAAAATGGGCTATGGAACTAAATAGAGTTCTTAGAAGAAGAAATACAGATGGCATATAAACATCTAAAAAAGTGTTCCACATCCTTAGCCATCAGGGAAATGCAAATTAAAACCACTTTGAGATTCCATTTCACTCCTGTCAGAATGGCTTCCATCAAGAAAACAAATGACAATAAGTGTTGGCATGGATGTGGAAAAAGAGGAACACTTCTACACTGTTGGTGGGAATGTAATCTGGTCCAGCCATTGTGGAAATCAGTGTGGAGGTTCTTGAGACAGCTAAAAATAGATTTGCCATATGATCCAGCTATAGCACTACTAGGCATATATCCAGAGGACTCTTCTCACTACCTTAGAGATACTTGCACAAACCATGTTTATTGCTGCTCTATTCACAATAGCTAAGAAATGGAACCAGCCTAGATGTCCCTACACAGATGAATAGATAAAGATATGGCACATTTACACAATGTAGTTCTATTCAGCGGTAAAGAAAAATGAAATTATGAAATTTGCAGGGAAATGGATGGATCTGGAAAGGATTATATTAAGTGAGGTAACACAGGCTCAGAAAGCCAAACGTCACATGTTCTCTCTCATATGTGGATCCTAGCTACAAATGTATAGACTTACGTGTGAAATGGAACCAAAAATAGGTACTAGAAACCAGTAAGCTGGTAAAAGGCTATAAGGGAGGGAGGAAAGGGAAGGATTTAAGTGTATGGTATTGCACATATGTAAGTAGAAGGAGGGGAATGGCCTAAGTGAGGCCATGGGAAGAGAATGCGTAAAAGAAGGGCAGGGGAAGGGTCAATCAAAATTCAAGATAGTGTGAATAAGACTTAAGTAAACCTACTTTTTTGAATAATGGCACATCCAGAAGCTGTAGACTGTTACTAGAAAATTTTCAGTGCCTGGGATGGAATACCTTCCAGTGAGTTTTTGGCCAAGGAGGTCCCAGTAGCCTCCAAAACATTAAAGGCTATTGCCAAAGCCCTTGGTTGCCCTTGAGAAACAGATGATAAGACCCTATTGCTGAAGACATCTCTTGCCTGAGAGGCAAGGTCACTGAAAAAGCAAGCTGGTGCTGAGCAGAAAACCTCTCCCTGTAGACCAGCCAACTGAAAGCTAGAAAAAAGCTACATTGCATGCAGCCATATGGGAGACAGAAGTCATCAGCAGTGAAAACACTGGACACTGAAAATTCAAGTTTGGCCATACAGGCCCAATGACTGAACCAGTGCAATAGTGGCATGTCTGCTCTTGGGGTAACCAACTGCTCCATAATTGGACTGAAGGCCCTCTCTATGGGAGGGAATACATACCTGGTGCTGAAAAACCCAAGCAAAAGTCTATGGCAGGGGTGGTCAAGAGCCTGAGGGGTATAAAGCCTGCTCTTGTCTGGTTAAATGTATATATTATTCCTACCAAGCTGCCCTGAAAGCACTACACTTAATGTTCATATTCACATATTAATGCTACTCTCACTTCTGGTTAGAGAAGCTTCTCTTTTCAGATGGTGATGATCACTGGGATGACCCAAAAGGCAACATAGTGCTGAGAAGAGGGATGGAGGAGTGCCCAGCACTGAAACACCTCTGTCACACCCTCCAAGGCTCAGGGATCATTGTGGAAGAGGGGGCGGATAGAATGAAGAGCCAAAGGAAGGGTATGACTTCTTACAATGCAACTGCCCAGACAGACATTGGCCTCAATATCCATGACCTTGCAGTGCCTAGCAATACCTTCGCAAGACCCTCATAATAGAAGAAAAAGATGACATCAAATTAAGAGAGACTAATGGATAGAGGGAGGGGATACGATGGAGATTGGAGTTCTAAAGGGGAATTGGGAAAGGGGCTGGAAATATGCATTTTTTGTATGTAAGTATAGAAGTTGCCAAGAAAAAAAATAATTAAGAGCATTTCCTATGGAAACATGAAGTCCCGAATTTAATGCCCAGGACCCACATAAACAGCTGGGTGTGACCATGCATGTCTGTAACCCCAGTCTTGTGGGAGACCAGAAACTTGAGAACCACTGGTGCCCATGAAGAAATGGCAAGGTCTGGGATCAGTGAGACTCTGCCTCAAGTAAGAATGAGTAGTCCTGGTGTGGTGGAGGCATGCCTTTAATCCCAGCACTCGGAGGCAGAGGTAGGAGGATTGCTGTGTGTCTGAAGCCCAGCATGGGACTACAGAGTAAGTCCTAGGTCAGCCTGGGCTAAAGTGAGACTCTACCTTAAAAAAAAAAAAAAAAAAAGAGCTGAAGGGCAGTGGAGCCAACACCTGGCGGCATTTTGCTCTGGCCACCAAAGGTGAGTGCATGGGTACATATATGTGCATACACCACACACACACACACACACACACACACACACACACACACACACACAGAATAGGGGCTGGGGATGTAGCTCAGTTGGTAGAGTACTTACCTGGTACACATAAAGCCCTGGGTTTTGATCCTCAGAAGTAAGATGAGTAAGATGCCACACTTGCTGCTTGGAGGTAAGTACAACTTCCTCTCTAAAGTCACTGATAAGAAAATTTCACTGACACCTGTATTATCCAATATCACCAGCAAGAAATGACACCTTAGGCAGATGTCTTGTCCTGGCCTTTTTCTCACTCTGTTTTTAGTACCCTTATTCTTTCCTTTATGTTTTTTTTTCATATATATATGTTTAACAGAGAAAGAGGGAGAGAGAATGGGTATGCCAGGACCTCCAGCCACTGCAAACGAACTCCAGATGCATGTGCTCCCTTGTGCACTGGCTAACATGGGTCCTGGGGAATTAAACCTGGGTCCTTTGGCTTTGCAGGCAAATGCCCTAACTGCTAAGCCATCCCTCCAGCCCTCCGTTATGTTTTATAAGGCTAAAGTCCTATATTTTGGAGCTAGGTGAGGTGGTGCATGTCTTTAATCTTAGCATTTGGAGAGCAGAGATAGAAGGATCACTGGGAGTACAAGGTCAGCCTGGGACGACAGAGTGAGTTCCAGGTCAGCCTAGACTAATGACATCCTACCTTAGGAAAAAAAAAATTTTTTTTTTAATGAGTTTTTTCTGTCAGAACCTCTGGAAGTAAGTCTTAGGGGCTATAAAGTTCCTTAAATACCAAAGAAACATGTTACTTACCTAAAATAGCACTGTTTCACAATGAAGGTTGTCTGGGGACAGCATCAACAAGATCTTAATTGTTGGACCCTTGGACCCAAAAGCACTGTTGCTCTGAATTCTTTATTGTGATATACATTACATACAACTCAACTTTTTAAGGTGCACAGTTCTGTGTACATTAAATACATTCCTCTTGTGTAACCATCACCATCCACCTCCGGATGTTTTCATCCTCCTCAAATGGAACTCCAATCATTAAGCATGAACTCCCCATCCCCTCCTCCTCCCAGGCCCTGGCAACAGTAATGCCACTTTCTGTTTCTATAAATTCCCCAGAACCTCTTATGATTCATAGTTTTGCCCATTTTGTTTGGCTTACTTCACTTATGCCTAATATTTTACTGCATCCACCATGGACTTAGGTGGCTTCTGTCACTTGGCTACTGCGAACAATGTTAACGATCATGTGGATCCACGTTTTTCAGAGTTCCTTTCTGTAACTTCTTTTGGGCATGTATCCAGAAATGGAATATACCAACCAAACCCAAAGTGAAAGGCCATAGAAAAGCCCTATCAGCTTTCTCATCTTTTTTTTTTTTTTTTTTTTTTTTTTTTTTCGAGGTAGGGTCTCGCTCTAGCCCAGGCTGACCTGGAATTCATTATGTAGTCTCAGGGTGGCCTAAAACTCATAGCCATCCTCCTACCTCTGCCTCCATGCCACCACGCCTGTCCTGGTTTGGTTTTTGAGGCAAGGTCTCATGTAGCCTAGGATGGCTTCCAACTTACAACTGTAGTGGACGACCTACTGACCCCTCCTCCCCCTCCCAAGCGCTGGGGTTCCCGGTATATGCCACCAGGCTCAGTGAGTTCATGCAATGCTGGGGGCCCAGGGGCATCATGCAGGCTAGGGAAGCACTCTTCCAACTAGGCCACACCTCCAGCCCCACCCATCAGTTCTGTTACATCACTTCTCACATAACCTTCCATCATATCGAAGAACTGTTTGAAGGGTTTGTTTTGTTTTTTAAAAAATATAAAGATAGCCAGGCATGGTGGCGCATGCCTTTAATCCCAGCACTTGGGACGCAAAGGTAGGAGGACTGCCGTGAGTTCAAGGCTACCCTGAGCCTACTGAGTGAATTCCAGGTCAGCCTGGGCCAGAGTGAGACCCTATCTCAAAAATAAATAAATAAATAAATAAATAAATAAATAAATAAATAAAAATAAAGTCAGAGTCTAGCTATGTAGCCCTGGCTGGCTTCAAACTTACAGGCATGTGCTATCATGTCTGGCTTTTGGAGCTGTCGAAGCCCTCCAGGCCTAGGTGAGCTTCTAGAGGCACTGCCTCAGTTCTCCAGGGTTCAGCTGAGCTGTAGAAGCACAAAGGTGAGTCCAAGCCACAGCCAATATTGGGCTCTGCAAGATCCTACAGCATGGATGTAGATTCTGAGGTGGAGTTTGGTAAGTAGGGAAAAGAAAAAAAAAAAAAACTTTTATAAAACCAGTAACAGGGAAAACAGGAAGGTCAGGGAAGGTGGTAATATCCACACTAAGGCCAACAGCTGCAAATACACTTCTTCAAGCAATTTTTCCACCTGCTAAAACACTAAGTGAAGTGTTTCCACCAATCTCAGAACTTTCTCTTCTTGAGTTTTTCCAAGGGTTCTGTCAGAAATTCCTTTTCTGTTGGAATACTCTGAGTAATTTCAGGAGTGGCTGTATACTATGGAGCAGAGCCCTCCTCTTTAATCAAAACCAGCCTAGCTCAGGGTTTAGATTTTAACTGAGGACAGAAGTACTGGGTTGTAAGATGGTCAGTGAGTTTCAGGCGCAGCAGGTGTGCTGTAAGGGGTTACGATGAGGCTCAGCTCCTCATTGGGTGACGGGAAAGAAGTTTGAGACTAAGCCAGTGTGACCATGATGACTCAGTCCCGTGTCTTCCTCATTCTGCCCAGCGGAGGACTGGATAATGCAACTGGTCCATGTCTTAAGACAGTGACCTTGTGGAGCAGTGAAGTTCAATGCATGTTATTTGATAGACTATGGACAAGCCAGGGTCTCCCGCTGCTGCCAATGAACTTCACACATGTATGCAACTTTGTGCGTCTGTCTTTATGAAGGTACTGTGGAATTGAAACCCAGGCCAGCAGCCTTTGCAAGCAAGCACTTTTTTAACCACTGAGTAACCTCCCCAACTCCTTCAGTGCATGTTAAAAGGTCACACGTGGTTTTGCTATCCCTGGCCCTTCTGGGTTCCTGCTGAAGGTGGGTTCAAGTAGGGCCTGAGCTCAGCAGACACTCCTAAGTATACAAGGTCATTGCTTTGGCTCTGTTACCAGTCAGCTACCCACATGGTATAAGGTTCCCAGACATACACATTATCCCAGGAAGAGGTTAACAGGTCTCTGTTTCAACTTAGGGCTTAAAATATACATTATATGCAATTACCTGGGCCTTATAGTGGACTGTGAGCCAACATAAATTAGTCATGAACTTTGGTACCCATTCGCTCTCCATATGTAGCATCCTTAGGAATCTGTGGGGAGGAGTGGTGACTGGCAAACAGAGTGAGGGAAATCTGGGTTTTCTAATACCCCACTGTCCACTCCAACAGTACTTTCTAGAATAAGATGAAGGTTGAAGATGCATGCTCTAAGTTCCTAGTTTTGCATGAAAATGTGACACTGGGTTGGTTTTTGTAACTTCATATTCCTGAAACTGATTTGTGCTGGTGTGTTGAGTTTTTATTTACTTGACAGAATAAAATGATTTACGTTTATTTTCATGTAATGGTTAACAGCAGTAATAACATGGCATTCCGTACATATTTTTTAATATATTTATTATTTGCAAGCAGAGAGAGAGAGAGAGATTGGGAGGAGAAAAACAGAGAGAATGGGAGTGCCAGGGCCTATAGCCACTGCAAATGAACTCCATGCCACTTTGTGTATCTGGCTTATGTTTGTACTGGGGAATTGAACCTAGGTCCTTAGGCCTGGCAGGCAAGCGCCTTAACTGCTAAACTATCTCCCCAGCCCATCCATACATATTTTTTAATGAGACTAGATTCTAAATAGATACCTGTCACTTTCCCTTCCTTGTACACAGTTGTGATTTTACCACACAGTACCATACTGTGTTCATGTAAGGTAGGCTGTTCTCCCTGTTCAATTCTGAATTTCTAACAGACTAGTGACAAATGCAAGGTGGCCTAATCAAGCACTCTTTCATAAAATGGCTGGAGTTTCTCTGATACCTCTAAAAATATGAATTCATCCTCAGTCTTCCCTAGTATCAATGGCCTAAGGAGTCAAAGGTTCCAAAGATCTTATCAGTATTTGCTCAGCACAACCATATGTATACTACCACACAAACTCCTACCTTATTTTATTCTCACGTAATAAAATGAGGTAAAGAGAGATGGAATAACCTTTAAGGTGTAGAAAAGGTAAAGAGGAAGCAATGTAAAGGGTGTCTGTTCCTGGTCACTCACTTCCAATTCCTCTTCCACCTTCTATATATACCTCTTTTTCGGCAAGGTGAGACGTCGCAGGAGAAGGCAAGATGGCTGCCATCCTTCAGTTATCACAGTACTGTACCTTTAGAATGGACAGCATCAGCACTGTGATAACTGAGCCAGGGCAGCCTGTCAGTCACTGTGTCCATCAGCGGCAATCTTGCTGGGTGGCTGCATTATTCCTTCAGAAGCCTCCTCAGGAAGTGAAGGCCTTAAAAGGTCCCCTATGGATGGAGAAATGAGGAGAGCAAGGGGTTAGACAGTGAGGCTGAAACAGTAAAAGGCCCAGCAGAATATCAGAATTTATAACAATTTATACATATTAATGGGAATGAACAAGGAAGTGACTGGGCTTTCATTCTGACAATACCTTCAACATGCCCTACACTGCCCAGCTATGTCTTCTCCATTCACGTGGAAACTATTTCTTGAGGGAGTATTATATTTCAAGACCTTTCTAGATGTGTAGGAAGTGGCAAATAATCAACATGAGAGTAGTATGTCACATGGCCTGAAAGTAACTGCTGGGTGCTTTTTCACTAGAAAAATCCTATGGGGTTAACAGTGACTTATTTACTAACTTATCTAAAAAGGATTATGGAAATAAGTTAGATATCATAAACACACTTTACAGATAGGAACAACCAAACACCTTGAGAAAGTATGAAACTATCAAAAAAAAAAAAAAAAGGTAGTTAAAAAAAAGCCCAAGAGAGGGCTGGCAAAGTGCTCACTTGGTAAAGTGCTTGCCTTACAAGCATGAAAACTCCAGTTTGATCCCCAGAACTCACACAAGAATGCCAGATATTGTATTACCAGCACTGATGAGGCAGAAATAGGAGGGTCCCTTGGGGTTCACTGGCCAGCCTAAATGGTGAGTTCTAGGCCAATGAGAGAATCTGTCTCAAAAAATAGATAGATGGGCTGGAATGATGGCTTAGTGGTTAAGGCACTTGTCTGTAAAGCCAAAGGACCCAGGTTCTATTCCCCAGCACCCATGTAAGCCAGATGCATAAGGTGGCACATGTGTTTGGCATTTGTTTGCAGAGGCTGGAGGCCCTGACATGCCCATTCTATCTTTCTCTCTTTTTCTGCCTCTTTCTCTCATAAATAAATAGTAGACATCTCTCCAGGGGGCTGGAGATACTGCTTAATGGTTAGGGCGCTTGCCTGCAAAGCCAAAGGACCTAGGTTTGGTTCCCAGGACCCACATAAGCCAGATGCACAAGGTGGTGCATGCATCACGAGTTCATTTGCAGCAGCTGGAGGCCCTGACAAATCCATTCTCATTCTCTCTCTGTGTGTGTGCCTCTTTCTCTCTCTCTCTCTCAAAAAAAAAATGTATATATATAGGTTTTCGAGGTAGGGTCTCACTCTAGTCCAGGCTGACCTGGAATTCACTATGTAGTCTCAGGGTGGCCTTGAACTCACGGTGACCCTACCTCTGCCTCCCGAATGCTGGGATTAAAGGCGTGCGCCACCACGCCCAGCTATCTTCTTAATATTAACTTATTAAAACCATGATTCATGGCTGGAGCGATGGCTTACCAGTTGAGGCACTTGCCTGTGAAGCCTAAGAACCCAGGTTCAATTCACCAGTACCCACATAAGTCAGATGCACAAGGTGGCACATGCATCTGGAATTTGTTGGCAGTGGCTGGAGGCCCTAGTGTGGCATTCTTTCTCTACCTTCCTCTGTCTCTATCACTCTCTCTCCAATAAATAAATAAATAAAATATTTTTTAAAAACATGATTCATTCTGGTTTTTTCCACATCAGTCATAAAGTCTCAAGTTATTTCGGCAGGAGTAGAGCTTGACAGATATTTCTAAAATATTCATGTTTTCAATTAGGCATTTGCTCAGTTTCACAGTCATTATATGCAGATTAGATATGAACTGTGCTTCAAATAAGTCAGACACAGGAGTCAGGTAAAAGGAAAGGGCACCGTGACTTTAGCTCAACAATTAACTATGAAACTGAACTGATTTTCAGAAAGTAATATCTAATGAAATAACCCACCCCCACACAAATCAAAAACATTCTCTAAAGTGCAAAACTAACTAGAGGTGAAGAGGTTACCACCATCTGGGACTCAGCTGACTGATGTAATACACAGACGAGACACAAGAGAGCAATGAAGACTAAAATACAAAAACAACAGTTTCCTGGAAATAGTGGCTTGTTTTGACCCAAATCATAAACATCTGTTATGTGAACAAAATGACTGTTTTAGAATAAAATTTTGGAGAGCTGAATTATCAAGATGGGTGAAAATACTAGCACCAACAATCTCCTGACCACAAATTCTGCCAGCTATGGCAAAGGATGCAGTCTCCCCTTACATGGACATACTTGATCTTAGGTAACCATGGGAAGAATTAAATAACCCTGAATACTTAGTCATTTATATACCAGCCCTTACCAGATGTATAACCGGATGACTTGACATAAAAGACACAGAGGTGAAGTTAATGTGTAATAAACTGCAAAGCTGAAATTTACCATATTAGCCATCACTAAAACTCACACAAATACCAAACACTTTTGGTGGTACAACTAAGGGATATTTCTTTTTTTCTGAATGTGTATAGTGTGCATATATGTTCACATGTGTGGGTGTGCATACATGACACCAGAAGTCAACACTAGGTGTCTTCCTCAATTGCTTTCTACTTTCTTGAGACATCATTTGTCACTCAACTCACCAATTTGGCTATATTACCTAACCAGACCCAAGGATTTTATACTGTCTCCACCTCTCTAGTGCTGGGATTACAGGTATGTGCCACCATGTTCATCTTTATGTGGGTTCCGGGAATTTGAACTCAGGTCCTCATGTTTGCAAGCAAGCATTTTACCCATTGAACCCTCTCCCCAGACCCAGACAGTTCCCTTTTAAATTTATTTTTCTAACTAACATCAGAGGGGGGGGGAAAATAGGCTGACTGCTTAATGATTAAAGGAAAAAAAAAACGGGCTGGAGAGATGGCTTAGCGGTTAAGGCGCCTGCCTGCTAAGCCTAAGAACACTGGTTCCAATCTCCAGGTCCCACGTTTAGCCAGATGCAGTGACGCAAGGGCGTAATGCCGCACTTGCCCACAAGGGGGCGCACGCATCTGGATTTCATTCACAGCATCTGAGAGACTGCTGGCACGCCCATCTCCATCTGTCTTTCTCTCAAAAAAAAAAAAAAAAAAAAAAACAATGGCCTGGGGAGATGGCTTAAGGGTTAAAGGCACTTGCTTGCAAAGCTTGCTGGCCCAGGTTCATTTCTCCAGTTCCCATGTAAAGCCAGATGCACAATGTGGCATGTGCATTTGGAGTTCATTTGCAGTGGCAGGAGGCCCTGGTATACCCATACTCACTTCTCTCTCTCTCCCTCCTTCCCTGTCTCAAAAAAAAAAAAAAAATTATATATATATTTTTTCCCCCCCTGTAGGGTCTCTCTGTAGCCCAGGCTGACCTGGAATTGACTAAGTTGTCTCAGGGTGGCCTTGAACTCATGGTGATCCTCCTACCTCTGCCTCCCAAATACTGGGCCTAAAGGCATGCACCACCACGCCCGGCAAAAATATTTAAAAAAAAAAAAAAAAAAAGCCTAGCAAGGGACTGGAAAGATGGCTTAGAAGAGATTTGCCTAAGCCAAAGGACCCAGGTTCCATTCCCCAGGACCCACGTAAGCCAGATGCACAAGGAGCACATGCATCTGGAGTTCGTTTGAAGTAGCTAGAGGCCTTGGCAAGCCCATTTTCTGTCTGTCTGTCTGTCTCTGTCTCTGTCTCTCTCTGCTTGTAAATAAATAAAATTAAAGAAAAAAGAAAAAGCCTGGCAAGTCTCTAATCACTTCGGAACTTCCAGCTATGGGTGAATTTTTCCCTCGACCTAGGACCTAGGGAGGGGCTCGGCCTAGACCCTAGCCCAGGCCCAGTCAGGAGGGCCCCCCAGCTCTTATTCTCTGCATGGATTCTTTATCCCCTCCAGATCCCCACACGGCAGGGTGCTCCTTGAACTTCCTTTTCTCTTTTCACGCTTTTTCTCCCAGGCCCTCCACATGCGATCTCTAGCCATGTGGGTGCCTTTCCTTGGCTCTACTTCCCTAAGTAATTATAATTTAATAATTTTTATTTATTTATTTGATAGAGAGAGAGAGAGGGAGAGAGAGAATGGGCATGCCAGGGTCTCCAGCTACTGCAAAGGAACTACAGATGCATGCGCCCCCTCATGCATCTGGCTAATGTGGATCCTGGGGAATCGAACCTGGGTCCTTTGGCTTTCCAGACAAACGCCTTAACCACTAAGCCATCCCTCACCACTAAGCCATCCCTCCATCCCAATAATTTAATAATTTTTAAAAATATATATTTTATTTATTTATTTGAAAGAAAGGCAGAGAGAGAGAATGGGCGTGCTAGGGCCTCCATCTCCTGCAAATAAATTCCAGATGCATGTGCCCCTTGTGCATCTGGCTTACATGGGTCCTGGAGAATCAAACCAGGATCCTTTTGGCTTTGCAGGCAAACACCTTAACCACTAAGCCATCTCTCCAGCCCATAATTTAATAACCTTTTAAAAGCCTAGCAAAATCACCATTTTGGGATATTTAATATTCTCATGAGTTCTCAAAAAGGTATTTTCTGCTAGGCACAGTGGCACATGTCTGTAGTCTCAGCATTCAAAAGGCTGAGGCAATAGGATGGAAAGTGTGAGGCCACTCTGGGCAACTTAGCAAGGCCTTGTCTCAAGATAAAATTAAAAGGACTAATGGCTCTATGGCCTGCCTGGCATCTGTGAGACTCTGGGCTAAATCCCCAGCACCTCAAAAATGGTATTTTAGGGGCTGGAGATAAGGCTCAGCTGTTAAGGCGCTTGCCTGAAAGGCCTAATGACCAGGGTTCAATTCCCCAGTACCCACATAAAGACATGTACAAAGTGGTATATGCACCTGAAGTTCATTTACAGTGACTAGGGGCCCTGGCAAGCCTATTTTTTTTCTCTCTCTCTCTGCTTGAAAATAAATAAAAGTAAATTAAAAAAAATTTTTAAATGGTACTTTAAACATAATAAGTGCTTCAAACATGTTTTTTCTCTTCTTGGAAATTATTATTAATTTTTTTGGTGTTTTTCAAGACAGGGTCTCGCTATAGCCCAGGCTGACCTGTGTTGTGCCACCACACCCAGCCTAGGGAATTCACTCTTTATAAATGTGTATTTTTCTCTTTAAAAAATTTAAAACATTTTATTTATTTATTTATGAGAGAGAGAGAGGCAGATACAGAGAAAGAGAATGGGCTGGGCGTGGTGGCACACACCTTTAATCTCAGCACTCAGGAAGCAGAGGTAGGAGGATCGCCATGAGTTCGAGGCCACCCTGAGACTATATGGTGAATTCCAGGTCAGCCTGGGCTAGAGCAAGACCCTACCTCAAGAAACCAACAAAAACGAAAGAAAGAAAGAAAGAAAGAAAGAAAGAAAGAAAGAAAGAAAGAAAGAGAAAGAGAGAGAGAGAGAGAGAGAGAGAGAAAGAGAAAGAGAAAGAGAAAGAGAGAGAAGGAGGGAGGGAGGGAGGAAGGAAGGGGGAAGGAGGGAGAATGGGCACACCAGGGCCTCCAGCTGCTGCAAACGAAAAACTCCATCCAGATGCATGTGCCACCTTGTGCATCTGGCTAACGTGGGTCCTGGGGATTTGAAGCGGGGTCCTTTGGTTTTGCAGGCAAGTGTTTTAACTGTTAGGCCATCTCTGTAGCCCTAAATGTGTATTTTTCAAAAATTCAGTCTAGGGTTGGAGACGTAACTTAGCTGGTAGAATGCTTGCCTAGCATGCACAAAGCCACAGGTTCGATCCCAAGCACTGCATAAAGTGAATGCAGACCTATAATCTTAGCACTTGGGAGGTGGAGGTGGAAGGATCATTAGTTCAGTGTCATCCTTGGCTACATAGTGAGTTTGAGGCCAGCCTGAGCTAAAGAGATCCTGTCTCAAAACAACAACTACTAGATATATCAGGAATATTTTCTCCCTCAAATGTTTTTCTTTCAAGAATTAAATTAGCTGGACATGGTGGTGCATACCTTTCATCCCAGCACTCTGGAGGCAGAGGTAGAATAGCTATGAGTTCAAGGCCAGCCTGAAAGAGTACATAGTGAATTCCAGGTCAGCCTGGGCTAAAGCAAGACTCTACCTTGGGGAAAAACAAAACAAAACAACCAAAAACAGGTGACCACAAGGACCCAGGCTACAGTAATAATGTACATCACACAGTAAGAGATGGGGGAAGAAAAGCAGGAGAGCAGACTGTTCCTCCAGAGAGACGATGTTAAACTGGATTCTGCTGCTAAAGGAACAAAGCAGCTGGGGATGGTGCCTCATGTCTGCAATCTCAGTGTGGGAGGCTGAGGCAGCTACACTGCAATGAGTTCAAGATCACCTTGGGCTACAGTGAGGTACTGTCTCCAAAATGCAAACCAGAGACATGGAGATGGTTCAGTTGGTAAATGCTTTCCTTGCAAAAATTAGGAACTGAGTTTGATCTCTGGTATCATTAAATGCTAGGCATAGTGGGCCTGTAACCCTGGTGCTGGGGAGACGGAGATAGGACTATCCCTGGGGCTAATTGACCAGCTAGTCTAGACTACTTGGTGAGCTCTAGGCCAGTGTGAGACCCTATCTCAAAAAATACAACTGGCAGGCTGGAGAGATGACTTAGCAGTTAAGGCTCTTGCCCACAAAGCCAAAGGATCCAGGTTTGATTCTCCAGACCCATGTAAGCCAGATGAACAAAGTAGTACATGTATCTGGAGTTCATTTGCAGTGGCTGAAGACCCTGGCATGCCCATTTTCTCTGTATGTCTCTCTCAAATAAATAAAAATTAAAAAGAAAAAGATGGGTGGTGCCTGAGGAATGATACCTGGGGTTGTACTCTGGCCTCCACACGATGCACACGTGTGTGCACATACACACACACGCACAGAAAAAAACATATACACAAAAAACACAAAAATAAAACCAAAACAATAGCAACAACAAAAAAAATAGAGCAATTGTTTCTTGAAAACCAAGCAGCTGTCAAGCTCTGGCATGCTGGAGATCCTGCCTCTAACACGAGGTACAAATGATCTCAGTAAAATCATGTCTCCATTTACTTCTCTGTAAGCTAAAAATTAACCCAGGTGTTTAAACCTTTCAATGTTGTCTACAGGGCTGGAAAGATTGCTCAGTGATTAAAGGCACTTGCTTGCAAAGGCTGATGGCCTGGGTTCAATTCCCAGTACCCACATAAAGCCAGATACACAGTGGTGCATATATCTGGAGTTGGTTTGCAGTGGGAGGCCCTGGTTGCATCTACTCACATGTATTCTTTTTTTTTTTTTTTTTTTAAACAAGAGTGAGAATTTATTAGGCAAACACAAAAGCTCTTGCAGAGATTTCAGGAACTGTAATGGGTCAACAGCTAGAGCCATATCTTTGTGAAGAAGAAAGCATGCTATAATCACAAATTGTAATTCTGGCTTCTGTAGGTTCTTGAGGATGGCCCTCCTTGTATTCTGCATAAGGGACTAGAATGTGTGTTCATTTCTGCTTGCCTTTTGATCTTTATAGTGCTTTATGTTGGCCTCAAACTTATCAAGGACAGTTGGTAGACATTCATAAGCTCATTTAGGCCTTTCTGAAATGGCTCAATAGCTGGAAGTGCACCCCGTGTCTGAATGCGCAAATTAATTTTGCTCTCTGAAGGATGGGTTGTACTGTAACCACAAAATTCCACTTCTGGGTTCTTCGTGATCATGTACTGCAGAGAATTTCCTAGGGCATGGTCCTCCTTGTGCAATACAAATGTCACACACAAATGTCTATATGTTCCAGCTGCCTGGACCATTTCCAGGGCTGTCTTCCTCTCACCTTCAGCCATTGAGGTCTTCAATCCTGGTATTTTTCTCTCCAGTTCCTGGTCCTCTTCCATCGCGGGTGGCAGCTTCCTGGATGCTCTGGTAGCACTGGCCAAAAGGAGGCTCTCCCCCATAGCATAGAAGACTCAGAGGAAGCAAGAAGGAAGAAAACGAGCAATGGAAGGATACTCACATTGTATTCTTATTCTCTCTGTCTCACTCTGTCTCTTTCCCCAAATAAATATTTTAAAAATTAATACTAGCCGGGCGTGGTGGCACACGCCTTTAATCCCAGCACTCGGGAGGCAGAGGTAGGAGTATCGCCGAGAGTTCGAGGCCACCCTGAGACTACATAGTTAATTCCAGGTCAGCCTGGACCAGAGTGAGACCCTACCTTGCAAAACCAAAAAAAAAAAAAAAAAAAATAAATACTGACTATATACTAAATAATTGGATATACTATGAAACCAGTTAACTGTAAGTCAACATACTTTAAAACTGTACTTTAAATTCACTGTCTTTTTGGCTATAATGTGATTAGTTTTCTTCTTTCTTTTTTTTTTTTTTTATTTTAGTGATTAGTTTTCTAACTGGAAAGTCAGGGTACAATTTAGTGACAATATTATATAACATGCCAACGTCCTGTAAATCAAATTGCTCAAATGCCAGTGTCTGCTTTCTTAGAAATGTGCAGCACACACACTCTGCTATACTGAGTTTTAAAAACTAACTTATGCCTGCTAGAGACTGTGGGAACCCGGAGGAGGGCTACAAACTTTTCTCCTTCATGGAGAAATTGGCTCAAGAGCAAGAAAAAGTTAAGGAGAACTACCCTCAAAGCCAGCCCTGACATTCAAAAGCAGCATCAACTGGGAGGAATCTGAGAAGGGGGTCACAGTTCCACCGACATCAAGGACTGGCCTCTACACAGTGTGGTGCTGTACAGCAAATACGTGTGACAAAAGCCAACAAACACCCATCCTTCACAGACATGTACCGAGTGACACAGGTACCATGAGCTCGTCTCCGCATGCTTATCAGAGGTTAGTTTGAAAGACTACAGGAGACCAAAAATTAACAAATAAATGAACCAAAACATTTCTGTTCTCTTTGATGGGCATTTCCCCTTCCTAGGTGTACTGAACAGAAATGCTTCCAATGTCTCCACTGTGGCACAGTTATTTTACTTTCTGATTTTGCCCTGGATTACATTTATCCCTGGACTTTGGCTCTACTTGTTTGCTCACAAATCAATTTAATTCTGAATTTACTGCTGTATCATATCCTCTTTAGAATAATTACTCAAAAAGTATACCAGTATTCACACCTGTAATCCCATCACTTGCACCCAGGATGCTGAGGTAGGAGTGCTCAGAATTTGAAGCCAGTTTGTGTTACACATTGAGTTCAACTCAGCCTGAGCTACATCGCAAGACCCTATCTCATACAACAATTACAGCAACAAAACCTTGACCAACCAAAAGGCTTCCCTCAGTTACTCATCACAAATGGAAAATGAGTAATTGTAGCTGGGTACAATCCCACACTGGGCTGAGAAAGGAAGATCTCAAGTTCATATGCCCACAGGCTGCCCAGCAAGAGCCTGTCCCAGGAAACCACCCCTCTAAAACAGAATACTTAACTTTAAAACAAATGATCACCTCTCACGAGCCATATATAATATGTTCTGATGGTCTTCTATGACTCTACAATACTCTTGTGGCTGCAGTACTGCCATGTAGCTTTCCAAATTCCCTACACGGCACAACATCAAAGCTTGCACTGACTTTCCAGAAACACAATTATATCCCATTTTTCTGCAGGGCCCACTATTCTTACTGCTTCTATTCCTACATCTGTGACATGAATTCATTTCTATTGCCACATGCCACAGTGGCAACACACTCATTTAGCTGTGTGTTATACACTATGGCACTGTTTCTAACTAATAGCCAGTCGATAGCACTCTTCTAACGTCACAAACTGTTCTCATGTCCCTTCACAACACTTACTGGTCATTTCCACAAAGTGCCTGCTCAACATGCATCTGATCATTGATGAGCTTCTTCATTCCTCAAATTATCACCAAGGTGGATGCTTAATTCTTATCTCTGAACGACCTTATAAGGCACTTGACAGCTGTCTATAAAATGCAGGATGGTACCAAAGGGATTCAAACCTCTCCTAGTGCTATTATTGAGTCTCTTTAGACAAAATACTCTTAATTACTGTTGGCACTATACTTTTTGCAGAAGAACTCAGCAATCTTATGAGCCCTAATGTAAGGGTACAAATTAAATGAAGGAAAGACAAAAAGAAAGTAAATGAAAAACAAAAAGCAAGGTGTGGGGCTAGAAATTGTTCAGTGGTTAAGGCAGGTGCCTGAAAAGCCTAAGGAAATGGGTTTAATTCCCCAGTACCCACATAAAGCCAGATGTACAAGGTGGCATATGCGTCTAGAGTTCGTTTGCAGTGGTAAGAGGCCCTGGCACAGCCTTTCTTTCTATATATACCTGTCTCCCTCCTTCTCTCTCTCTCAAATAAATAAAATAAAATTCTTAAAAAAAAAAAAAAAGCCAGGTGTGGTGGCACACACCTTTAATCTCAGCACTCTGGAGGTGGAGGTAAGAGGATCCATGAGTTTGAGAGGCCAGTCTGGGCTATATAGTGAGTTCTAGGTAAGCCTGGGCTAGAGTGAAACCCTACCTTAAAAAAATAAAAATAAAAGAAAGTACATGAAGGTGAGTAAGGATTGGTGGCAGTGGGCATCACAATCATTACCATGTCACCCAAGGTTTTCTGATATATTTGGGTGTACCTAGGAGCTTTTTAAGCAGTTATAGCCACAAGCACGGGACCCAAAATTCCCAAAACACTCCAGCTAGTCCTTTTAGAAACTTTCACTTTCTGTTTAAAAATTGACCTCTGCAAGTAGGACTTGGCTTCTGGATAGAACTCTACAAAGCAGTCTCTAGGAGGTCTCACCCAGTAATACTTTAGTATATTGAGCTCCCCAAATCTTCACATGCAACACAGTAATGGGAAGTAGTTGGTTGACAAACATAAAATCCCAGTACTTCAAGGAGTTGCCTCTTTAGAAATTAATTCATGGGCAAAGCTATAAGCCAAAGCCGTCTAAAAGAAATATAATCAGTACACTATGTATATGTATTACAACATCACATCATACCCATAAATACACACAAATACTGTGTCAAAAATAAAAATAGAGCCTGAAGAGATGGCTTACCAGTTAAGGCAGTTGCCTGCAATGCCAAAGGACCCAGGATCAATTCTCCAGTACCCACATAAAGCTGAATGCACAAGGTGGTGCATACATCTGGAGTTTGTTTGCAGTGGCTAGAGGCCCTGGCATGCCCATTCTCTTTCTCTCTGCCTCTCTCTCCAATAAATAAAACATTAAAAAAGAATAAATAAAAATGTAGGGGTTGGAGAGGTGGCTCAGCAGTTAAGGCACTTGTCTGAAAAGCCAAAGGACCCAGGTTCGATTCCCCAGTACCCACATAAATCCAGCTGCACAAAGTGGTGCATGCATCTGGAGTTCATTTGCAGCAGGTGGAGGTCCTGGCACACTCATTCTCTTGGTCTCCTCTCCTCTCCTCCCCTCTCCTCCCCTCCCTCCTCCTCTCCTCTCCTCCCTCCCTCCCCTCCCCTCCCCTCCTCCCCTCTCTGCTTGCAAATCTCATGCATACAAATACATACATACATACATACATACATACATACATACATACATACATGTTTAAAAAATAAAAATGTAGAGGGCTGGAGAGATGGTTATGCTGTTAAAGGAGCTTGCTTGCAAAGCCTGGAGGCCTGGGTTCAATTCTCCAGCACCAATGTAAAACCAGATGCACAAGGTAGCACATGCACCTGGAGTTCATTTGCAGTGGCAGGAGGCCCTAGCATGCCCATTCTCTCTCTCCCTGCTCCCCCAAATAACATATTAATTAATTAACTTATTAATTAATTTAAAAACATGGGGCTGAAGAGGTGGCTCAGCAAGCAGTAAAAGGTGCTTGATTGCCAAACCTGTTGTTGGCCTGGGTTCAATTCCCCAGCCACCAGGTAAAGCCAGACTGGCGTTTGTTTGCAATGGCAAGAGATCCTGCTGTCTCCATATACATCCACAAGTAAATAAAATTGGGCTGGAGAGATGGCTTAGCAATTAAGGCACTTTCCTGTGAAGCTCAAGGGCCCAGGTTCAACTCCCCAGAACCCACATAAGCTAGATGCACATGGTGGCACATGCCTCTAGAGTTTGTTTGCTTTGGCTAGAGACCCTGGTGTGTCCATTCTGTCTCTCTCTCTCTAATAAGTAATAAGATAAATAAATATTTAAAAAATAAATAAAATTTTAAAACCAAAATAAAAATGTGTCTTCCAAAAGTTACAATGTAAGTGACATATGTAAGTTTATATTCTCTAGTAGCCACATTTAAAAAGAACTAAAATAGAAATATTAATGAACTATATCTATCTTTCTTTCTTGAATCTAGTCCTGGATACAGAATATATTTTATACTTAAGCATATCAATTCCAATATTGAATTTCAACAAAGATAGTATGTTATTTAGATTTCATAGAATTTATAACAGAATAGGCACATGCTCTAGTATGTTTCCAAACATATTTAGGTTTCCAATCACTCAATCAAGTGTGGACTTTATTTTATTTTTTTAAATTAAAAAATTTATTTATTTATTTATTTGAGAGAGAGAGAGAGAGAAAAAGAGCAGTGAAAGAAAGAGAGAATGGGCACACTAGGGCCTCCAGCCACTGCAAATGGACTCCAGACTCATGTGGCACCTTGTACACCTGGCTTACATGGGTCCTGGGAAATCGAAACGAGGTCCTTTGGCTTTGCAGGCAAATTCCTTAACCGCTAGGCCATCTCTCCAGACCTCAAGTACGGGGCTTAGGGGTATAGCTTAGTGGTAAGTATCAGTCTGGAATGCATGAGGCCCCTCAGTTCAATCCCTTATGCTGGAAAATAAAAGATACTGCATTCTTTAAAAAAAAATTTTTTTAAATTCACAGTTGGGAGTGGTAGCGCACGCCTTTAATCCCAACACTCAGGAGGCAGATGTAGGAGGATCGCTGTGAGTTTGAGGCCAGCCTGAGACTACATAGCGAATTCCAGGTCAGCCTGGGCTAGAGTGAGACCCTATCTCAAAAACCCAAAATAGGGCTGGAGAGATGGCTTGGTGGGTAAGGCGCCTGCCTGCCAAGCCTAAGAACACCCGTTAATTTTCCAGGTCCCAAGTTTAGCTAGATGTAAAGGGACTCAAGGGCGCAATGCCGCGCTTGCCCAGCCTATTCTCTCTTCCTCTGTCTCTCTCAAATAATAAAATATCTTAATAAACCAAAATAAATCTAATCATTGTGGCTGTGCTTGGGTGGTGGATGCCCCACGGGACAGTAGTGCTAGCAGGTACAGTCAGTCCTGTCTGTCATGTGTTTTAAACCTAAACCAGAATTAAAGATGTTACCCAGCCAGCCAGCCAAGTATTGCTACAGGATATACCAAGAGTGCAAATGATATCAAGTATTTTCTGTCCCCCTTCTAATCTTTAACTCTCACTCCTTCAGTGCAAAGCAGCCCTTCCTAAAGCAGTCTCTGGAAAGGGTTACTTGGCAGAGAGAAAGAACATTTCAAGAACAAAAAAAAAGGAGGTTAACTTCCTAGGTATACCTGGAAATTTCTGAAACTGTTGCTTCTTTGTCTAGGACATCAGTAACGCTGCAAAAGTTACAATCATTGTTTAAACTGAGCTTCTCAACTTATATATGGCAGCTGTCACTGAATCCTCAGATTCAAGTGCCCCTCCTAACTTTCCCTATGCCAGGAGCACTTCTTTAACCTTCCTGACCTGTGCTTGTTATCATACCAAAACATGAATAATTAAGTGAATGAATCTCACACCAAGCTATCATTCATTCATTGGCTAAGGTACCCAAATCTACCCTGAGCAAAGCTTTTCTACAACACCTGGAAGGTACCCTCCTCCCCCAAAGGAACCAATTATCCTCTCCCTTCTCTCTCCCAGAGTCACAGTGCACTGTGACTCCCCAGCAGCTAATTTAAAAGTTGATCTTTTAAAGGACCCGGATTCCTAACGTAGTTCTATTTTGAGCCTTCTTCCTATTCTGAAGCTAAAGCTGGAAGGGCTTAGGTGGTGATGTCACGGAAGGGAGACTGGACTTTTTCAGAAGGGTCTTCTCTGGCGACTCTGAGGACACTCTAAGGTGTGTGTGATGGGGGGGGGGGTAACTGAACATGCTCACTTCTCATCTTTCTCCCCTCCTTCCCTCTGGAGTCCCAGTTAGTCATTAGGCAGGAAGAAAATAAATTCAAACAGCAAGCAAACTTACTTGCATATTTCATATGCTAAATATCTCATAAAAGAAGACAGGAGGGAAATGCCCAATTCCAGGGAAAAAGGGTGATGCTCTCCACTTATTCCTTTTTCCCTAGTAACTATAAGGCTCATGGCAAGAGAGTACTTGTAGGGACAGCAGAAAGGAAGAAAGCAGGGATTGCATATGTAGGAGGCTGGCAGAGAGCAAAGCTGTTGAGATATTCCTGACCAGAATCCCTTCTCTTCCCCTTTTTCTTCTCCCTTCTGGAATATACTTGGGGCTGGGTGTGCCGTTCTGCTTTGGGAGGCATTTGGCTATGGAGACCAGAGAAGGGCCAGGGTGCGGCCCACAGGGAATAAAAGCTTAGGCCTGGTTCTGGGCTAAGTTTAGCGGAAGTGTCGAGGGGGGCTGGGGGCATATGTGAGTGGAAGGCCTACTGAGGAATAAAAAACAGCGCCCTAGGTCAAACGGGGAGAGGACCTCTCTCAACCCAAGTTCAATGCTGGTCAGCGGGGAGCAGGGATGAGGGAAGAGAAAATCCTAACAGAGATGTAAACTCCACCTTGGCGTGTGTGGGGGGAGAGCAGACCGCCCAGAGCAACAGCAGGTGAAAGAAGCGCTTTTCGACAACTCCTGGGGGTTGGGGTCTAGGGAGGAGAGCTGGAAGTGCAGGTCATGCAGAGGCTTCTCAGCTCACGACACCTGGTCCAAGGGGGGCGGGGGTGGGGGGGCTTCCCGAGGTGTGGTCTTTCTTCAGGAAGATGACAGCTGGCAGTGGGTACTGGAATTGAGGGAAAAGATTCCTTACTTGGAAGGCGGCGAGGAGCCCAAGTGTCAGCTGCGGCCAGGAACAGGGGTCTCAGCCAAGTCCCCTCCCCCTTCTTGAAAACTGACCTGAGTCAGCATCACCTTCCCCCCAATAATGTTTCTAATAAAAGAAACAGCCGCTCGGACGCAGGGGAAAAAAAACCTGAAGCTCTGGGTGATGGAAATAAACAGGTGAGCCCAAAGAGAAGCGGGAAAGTGTGGGAATGAGAGAATGAAACAGGGAGGGGGGGTAGGCGTTCCCGAACGTTCTGAGAAACCGAGGCTTCCCCACCCTCCCTCTACTCCCTTCTGCCTCGAGAATCTGCGTGGAGGCTGCGAGCCAAAAATGCCACTGTGACTGCCACCCTCCACTCCGCGCCCCTTTTCCCGCCAGCCTACCCCAGGGTCCCGCGTCCCGGCCTCGGAGCCGCGCGGGGCTCATCCACAGCGCGGACCGCCGCCGCCGCCGCCGCCGCGGGGACTCCGCTCTTCCTCTCCACTCCGCGCCGCCTCCTCGCGGACTCCTCCCGCCGGATCCGTCATGTAAACAACATCCAGGCTCTATTTACAGTGGCCACCTAACGGCGAGGGACCCACGCCAGCACCCCGCAAGGAGGCGGGGGTGGCGAATAGCGAGTGCGCCACAGCTCCACGGGCCGCCCCGCCCCTGCGTGTCGCTGTCCTCGGGGCTCCGGAGAGACCCGGGGCTCCCCGCGCCCGCCGCCGCGGACGTGCCAGGCACGAGGCCGCCCCCCGCCCCCGCCCTGCAGGACGGACAGTCCAGCCCAGCGACGCCAGCCCAGCCCAGCCCAGCCCGGCCCCGCGAGCGCAGCCCAGGTCCCCGCGCCACGCCGCCTACCCGAGCGGGCGAGCCGGTGCGGTGCCCGGGCCCCAGAGCGTCCTCCGCCGCCGCCTCCCCGTGGCCCCGCGGGCGCCAGGCCGACCGGGCAGCGAGTGCGAGTGCGCGCGCCCGGGCCAGCCGCGCCGGAGCCGCTGCGCCCTCCCGCCCGGGGCGCGCCGCCAGCCTGGGCCACGAGCGCCGCAGCCGCGCGCACGGACGGACGTGGGCACCCGGCGCCCCCGGCCGCCGCCCCCGCCCCGGCCCCTGCGCGGGCCCGGCACCCACCTGCGCCCCCGGGGGTCCCAGGCCCCCCTTCCTTTGTTCTGCCCTCTATTTGCATGAGGATTATCTATGACGCAGCAAGGCTCGCCACAACGTGACCGTCGCCATTTTTCTGTTTTTATTCTATCTCTGCCATGTGATAGATGGGGGGGGGGGTGGA
Organism: Orientallactaga sibirica; assembly: GCA_036365145.1. Lineage (NCBI taxonomy): Eukaryota > Metazoa > Chordata > Mammalia > Rodentia > Dipodidae > Orientallactaga > Orientallactaga sibirica. Next base: position 26,144,189 of record JAEOAD010000015.1, on the reverse strand, counting down.
AAAGGGAGACAGGATTAAAAAAAAAAAAACTTCCGGGTCTCATGACCGGGAAGAGAGAAAAACAAAAGGGAGAGGAGGCTGAACTCCCAGGGAAGGCGGTGGCGTGCGCGGGTGCGCGCGTCCGCCTCCGCCGCGAGCCGGGCATCCTCCGCCTGTCCAGCGTCCCCACCGGCCGCGCCCTCCGCTGGGTCCCGCGGGCCGCCCTCGCTCGGCTCGGCTTGGCTCGGCTCGATCGCTCGCGCGCAGCCTCTCGCACGGCCTGCGTTCAAAGGCCGCCGCTTCTGCTAAGTTCGAAAGCAGTTTGCCCCGGGCGCAGTTGTTTACGATGCGACCACCTCGTGGTAAGAGCAGGCAGGATCACACCGTGCAGATCTTTCCTCTTTCTGTCTTTTCACTCTTCCTAAAGCAGAGCACACCCTTTTGTGGCGGTTAGGGCACGGGCCACGCACCATGGATAACTATTTAGAAAGGAATTTTAAACAAATGGTTGTTCAGGATCAGGAAGGGCTGTCTGAGAAGAGGTTTCGTGGAGCAGGGTGAACTCGTGTTTCACGCTACTTCACATTCGGAGAGCCTAATAGGTGTCTTTCCCAAGTTCACGGCCGTGGAGCAAGTAAATAATGGAACCCCGCCATGCAGCACTCCAGTGAGACACGCAGAATTCTGTACTTTTGGTTACTACTGTATTTCCCTCACGTACTTTCACTTTTGTTTCTCTTCAGTTTCCTTTTTGCTGTTTGCCTCAATTTTATGACAGGAAACAGAAATGACTAGAGTATCTCAATTTACAGGAGTAGACTTGAGATAACATCTAGGTCAAACACCCAATTAATCCAATTTGGATTGAACCCTACTCACCTAACATCCTGGATGGGGGAGTAAGGAGGATTTGGGATGCGTTGCTTAGCAGCCAATCTCTGGGGCTCTGTTTGCAGTGTTCCTATGTTACAAGTTAAAGATGGGGAATACTGAAAGAAAACAGCTTCTTTTGGAACTGCTGTGGGATTGAGGCTTGACTCAAATATGTGTGCTAATGCAGACTGCCCTTTACCTTCTCCCCAAGAAGTTTGTCTTTGCTTTTTAAAAAATATTTATTTGTAAACAGAGAGGCAGAGGAGAGAAAGAGAAAGGGCGCCCCAGGGTCTATTGGCCCTGTAAAGGAACTGCAGATGCATGTATTACTTTGTGCATGTGGCTTTATGTGGGTACTGGGGAAGTGAACCCAGGCCGTGAGGCTTTGCAAACAAGTGCCTTCAGCCGCTGAGCCATCTCTCCAGCCCCAGGTTTTGTCTTTTCTTACCAAACATGCGACATGATTGCTGATTTGCTTTTATTATACTAAAAGTTTGCCACTCTCCTTGTGTCACTGTGTCCTTATGCTTGTTTCATGGTGCCTTTCAGCTTTAGCACAGAGGAGAGTTACTGTATTTCTCACAACCAAGGGCAAGCTTCAAGTACCAGAGTGAACCACATTCACCGTAATCTCCTGAAGGCCACATCACCCTGATCCACTTTTATGTATTCTCTGTGTTGAGCACACCTTCTTGCAATGAATTAGCAATTGAAGGCCTTGAGGGAATCTTTTCCATAATTCCATCCAGATCTAGGAAATTTCTAGCATGTTTCTGGAGATGTTATGACACTGGAGATATTTCATGAATCTTACACCTTTGCTGACCATTGTTGGCAGATTTTAGTTACACACATCCAAGCAAAACTTATTTTATCCTCTTCTTTTTTTTTTTTTTTAACCATTTTTCCCCTCCCTCCTTTTACTATGCCTGGTTCCTCTTTAAATTCTTTGTGATTCAAGTAAATAAATTAGTTGTTGACTCCTGTTCTTTGGGAGTTTCTTTTGCTTTCATAGTCTCTGAGAGTTTGGAGACATGTGCATAGTGTTTTAACCCTGTTCTCCCTGGAAGCAAACCATAGGTACCATGTTAAATTTCAAATGAAGAAAGTGCTTATCATGCAAGGATGAGTAACTGAGTTTGGATCCCCAGAACTCACTTAAAAAGCCAGGCTCCATGGCACACACTTTTAATCCCAGCACTCTGGAGGCAGAGGTAGGAGGATTTCTCTGGGTTTGAAGCCAGCTTGAGATAGTGAATTCCAGGTCAGCCAAGGCTAGCGGGAAACCCTACCTCAAAAAAAATTTTTTAAAGCCAGACATTGAAGCCGTCTTCCTGTTGCCCTGTTGACTAGCCCTTCTCATGCTGGAGCGATTCAGTCAGTTGGGGGAGAAAAGTCAACAGTCTTAACCAGCAGTGAACCCTGCAAGCTTTATGGCTGGCCAGTCAGGCCAGATGTACCAACAGTGCAATGGTGGTATGTCTGTTATGAGGGAAATGAACTATTGTCTGATTAATCTTGAGGCATGCTCCATAGGAGGGAATTCCTGCCTGGTACTGAAAACCTAATCAAAAGCCTATGGCTGGGGCGGTTATAAGCCCTAGGGGGAAAACTACTGCTGTTGTCTGGCTAAATGAATATATTATGGTCACCAAACTACCCTATAACTACTTAGTGTTTAGGCCAAACATTAATGTTACTCTCACTTTTGGTTAGAGAAGCTTCTTGTTTCAGACTACTGGCCATTGGGGTGACTCAAAACTCACCAAACCGCTGAGAAGAAGTGACAGGACAGTGAAGTGTTCAGCACTGAGATATCTCTATGACGCCCTCCAAAGTTCAGAAACCATTGCAGAAGAATATTAGAGCCAAAGGAAGGGGTGGGGTGCTTTGTAATACTGTCTTCCAGACACCAAATAGTCGTGGTATTCATGGTCTCACAGTGGTACCTGTACAAGGCCTGAATAATATAGGGGAAAAAATGATGACATCAAAATGGAAACCAGTTGGAAAGATGAAGGGATTCAGTAGAGGCAGGATTTGGGAAGGGAAAAGGGATGGTGGTGGGAGGGTCCTATGATCATGGTATATTGTCTGTATGTATGGAAGTTGTCAAGTTGGCGTGGTGGCTCATGCCTTTAATCCCAGCACTCCGGAGGCAGAGGTAGGAGGATCGCTGAGAGTTCGAGGCCACCCTGAAACTACATAGTTAATTCCAGATCAGCCTGGACCAGAGTGAGACCCTACCTCGCAAAACCAAAAAAAAAAAGTTTCAAAAAGCCAGGCACTGTAGTGGGCAGCTTTGATCCCATTATACCTAAAGTGGGAAGGTGGAGATAGGAGAATCTGCTGGAAGCTCATAGCCAGCAATGAACAGCAAGAACTGCCCCAAATGAAGTGAAAAGACCAACACCTGAAAGTTGCCTTTGACCTCCACACATGCACTATGACACACATGCCTACAATCACACACACGAACACACAAACACACATTGTATACACACATACACAAAAAAGCCTGTATAACTACTTTATAGCGATCTACTTAAGATGTAGTTAAGATCTAGATTTATTAATGTCCACACAATGACAACATTACAGCTTGCAGAAGTAGTTTGTAAAATGCTCCCCGCTCAGAAAAAGAAAACCCATGTTTTCACATCTGTGAAAAATATTACCTTTGAAACTCCATCTAATTGGTATCATAGTTTTCTGGTCTAGTAAGAACAAGCTTTTTCCCCCTTCTTGTGGAAAGCATGCCGGTTTGTACCTTTGAAGTAATGCTGGAGACGTGTGGGTAATAGGAAGCGCTGCTGGCTGTTAATTAATTAGATCACTTTAATCAAGAGCCACTTGCTGAGGAACTTATTCCCAGGCCTGAGTCAGGTGCTAAAGAAACATGATAAAGATTTGGATTTTGTTCTTAAGGAAAACACACTGGTGGTGAATAATATACAGACCTTAGTCAATAAAGACACAGGAAGATGATGCATATCTGTTCAGCTTCCTCAAGAAGTGTGTCATTGACTGGGCACAGTATTCAGAAGAAGGGGGTTAAGGGAATAGCTGGGTGTGGTGGCACACGCTTTAATCCCAGCACTTGGAAGGCAAAGGTAGGAGGATCGCGTGAGTTTGAGGCCTCCCTGAGACTACATAGTGAATACCAGGTCAACCCCCCCCCAAAAGAAACTGGGAATAGAAGGAACATATCTCAACATAATAAAGGCTATTTATGACAAACCTACAGCCAACATAATACTAAATGGGGAAAAACTTGAAGGTTTTCCACTAAAATCAGGAACAAGATTAGGGTGTCCACTGTCCCCACTTTTATTTAATATAGTACTGGAAGTCAGCTATTGCAACAAAGCAAGAGACACACATAAAAGGGATACAAATTGGGAAGGAAGAGATAAAATTATCATTATTTGCAGATGATATGATTCTATACATAAAGGACCCTAAAAATTCTATAAGCAACTATTAGAGCTGATAAACACTTTTAGCAATGTAGCAGGATACAAAATAAACACACAGAAATCAGTAGCCTTCCTATTTACTAACAATAAACATGCTGAGGATGAAATCAGGGAATTATTCCCATTCATAATTACAAAATTAAATGAAATACCTTGGAATAAATGGAACTAAAGAAGTAAAGGATCTCTACAGTGAAAATTTTAAAACACTCGAGAAAAATTACAGAAGACACTAGGAAATGGAAACACATCCCATGTTCTTGGATTGGAAGAATCAATATTTTGAAAATGTCAATCTTACCAAAATCAATCTGCACATTTAATGGAGTCCCCATCAAAATTCCAATGGCATTCTTCACAGAAATAGAAAACAAAATCCTGAAATTCAATTGAAAGGACAAAAAACCCTCAAATACCCCCCAAAAAAAAACCTTAGGCAACAAAAATAAGGCTGGCAATACCACCATACCTGATTTTGACCTATACTACAGTCATAGTAACAAAAACAGCATGGTACTGGCACAAAAAAAAAAAAAACATACATCAGTGAGAGAGAATAGAGGACCCAGATGTAAGTCTGGGCAGCTACAGCCACCTGAACTACAACAAAAATACCAAAAATATTCACTGGAGAAAAGTTAACTTCTTTAATAAATGGTGCTAGAAAAACTGGATAGCTATATGAAGAAGGATTAAAATAGATCCTTATCACTCTCCATGCACAAGAATCAAGTGTAAATGGATCAAATACCTTAATATCAGACCTGAAACTGCTAGAGGAAAAGGTAGGGAAAACACTTCATCATATTGGCTTAGGCAATGACATTCTGAGTTAACTTTCTCCAGTTGCTCAGGAAATAAAACCACTAATAAACTACTAGGACCTCATGAAATTAAAAGGCTTTTGCACAGCAAAGGACACGGTGAATAAGCAAAGAGGAAACCTGTGGAATGGAGGAAAATCTTTGCCAGCTATACCTCTGTCAGAGAATTAATATCCAGACTATACAAAGAACTCAAAAAACTAAATAATAAGAAATCACATAACCCAATTAAAAATGGGCTATGGGGGCTGGGGAAATGGCTTAGCAGTTAAGATGTTTGCCTGTAAAGCCTGAGGACCCCAATTCTATTCCCCAGGACCCACATAAACCAGATGCACAAGGGGGTGGTGCGTGCATGCATGTGGAGTTCATTTGCAGTGATTGGAGACCCTGGCGTGCCCATTCTCTCTTTTTCTCTGCCTGTTCCTCCCTCTCTCTCTGTGAAATAAATAAATAAATAAATAAATTTTAAAATGGGCTATGGAACTAAATAGAGAGTTCTCAAAAGAAGAAATAAGGATGGTCTATAAACATCTAAAAACGTGTTCTACATCCTTAGCCATCAGGGAAATGCAAATTAAAACTACTTTGAGATAGCTTCTCACTCCTGTCAGAATGGGTATCATTAAGAAAACAAATGACAATAAATGCTGACAAGGATGTGGAAAACAGGAACCCTTCTACACTGTTGGTGGGAATATAATCTGGTCCAGCCATTGTGGGAATCAGTGTGGAAGGTCCTGAGACAGCTAAAAATAGACTTACCATATGACCCAGCTATACCACTCCTAGGCATATATCCTAAGGACTTTTCTGACTACCTGGGAGAGATTTGCTCATCCATTGGCACTCTATTTACAATAGTTAGGCAATGGAACCAGCCTAAATGGCCCTCAACTGATGAATGGATAATGAAGATGTGGTACATTTATACAATGGAGTTCTATTCAGCAGTAAAGAAAAATGAAATTATGAAATTTGCAGAGAAATAGATGGATCTGGAAAGGATTATAGTAAGTGAGGTAACCCAGGCCCAGAAAGCCAAACACCACATGTTCTCATATATGGATTGTAGCCACATATGTTTGGATTTATATATGAGTTTAAATAAAAAATGGTAGCAAAGGCCAGTAAGCTAGAAAGGGGCTATGAGGGAGGGAGGAGAGGGGAAGACTTAAGGAGAGGGTATTGCATATATGTAAGTAGATGAACAGATTACTGTGGATGCAATGGCCTAAGTGAGGTCACGGGAATTAATTGGGTAAAGAAGAGTGGGAGGAAGGCGAATCAAAATTCAAGATGTCATGAAGAAGCTGTATGGAAACCTACTTTTTTGGATAATGGCACATCCAGAAGCCATAGATTTGTACTAGAAAAATTTCAGTGTCAGGAATGGGATACCTTCCAGTGAGTTGCTGGACAGGGATGTAGGTCCCTGATGCCCCAAACCATTACAGCCATTTCCAAGGCTCTTGGCTTCCCACAAGAACTAGATGGTAAGACCCTGTTGCTGAAGACTCCACATGCTTTGGCTGCAAGGTCACTGAGAAATCAAGGTGGAACTCAACAGAAAACCTCTTCCCTGTAGACCAGCTGACAGAAGCCATGCAGTCCTATGGGAGACTTTAGCAGACAGCTTCAGGTTCGCTGAGATGAACTTCCAGACCAGGCACAGTTATGGAGGAAGGGGTATTTATTGAAGCTTACAGATCCAGGGGAAGTTCCATAATGGCAGAAGAAGCTGGACTGTCTTCACAGGACCAGGCAAGAGAGCAAAACCTACCAGCCACACAGCACAGCACACTTCAGGAACTCCTATTAGGCACACTTTGCATATCTTTAAAATGGAATCTCAAACCATCACCACACCTTAAGACCCGCCCAGTGACATTGCCTCCAGCAAGGTGGCTGCAGATGCAAACTATAAACTAATAAAACACTGAACATATTGGGGACCATATATTCAAACTATGACAGAGACAGAAGTCATCAATGGCAATAAACAACAGTGGACATTGCAAGCCTTAAGTATGACCAGCCAAATGAGTCAAGTGGTGCAATAATGGCATGTCTGTTATGGGGGAAGCCAACCGTATACTACTTGGACTGGAGGTTCACTCCATGGGAGAAACTACATACCTGCTACTGAAAACCTGGTCAAAAACCTATGACAGGGGAGGTCATGAGCCCTATGGGAGTAAAGCCTACTGTTGTCTGGCTAAACAGATACACCATCCTCATCAAACTGCCCTGTAAGCACTTCTCTTAATGCTCATACCCATATATTAATGCTACTCTTACTTTGGTTAGTGAAGCTTCTCTTTTCAGATGGTAGTGACCAATGGGATTATTCAAAAGGCACCATAATGCTGAGAAGTGTCAGAGGAGTATTCAGTACCGAAATATCTCTATCACACCTTCCATGGCTCAGGGTCCATTATGGAAGAGGTAGTGGAAAGAATGTAAGAGCCAAAGGAGGGTAGGACTGCTTACAATGCAATCTTCCAGGCACAATGTGGCCTGAATATCCATGACATCACCAATGCCTGATACTACCTACTCAAGACCCTCATAATAGGAGGAAAAGATGCTATCATAATAAAAGACTAATTGGGAGGGGGAAGGGATATGATGGAGGGTGGATATGTAAAGGGGAAAGTGGGGGAAGGGGAAGGAATTATCATGGTTTATTGTCTATAACTATGGACATTGTCAATAAAAAAATTTTAAATAGAAAAAAAGTAAATCTGATCCAAAAACTCTAAAAAACAGAGAAACAAACAAAAAAAAATTTATTTCAGGCTGGAGAGATGGCTGAAAGGTTAAGGCACTTGCCTTCAAAGCCTAATGAACTGGGTTTAGTTCCCCCGTACCCCCATAAAGCCAGATGTACAGTATGGCACATAATCTGGAGTTCGTTTGCAGTGCCACTATGCCCTAGTGTGCCCATTCTTTCTCTTCTCTCTTTCTCTCTCTCTTGGCAAATAAATAAAAATATTTTTTTAAAAAAAAACTGGTTTCAGGGGGTGGAGAAATGGCTTATCATTTAAGGCACTTGCCTGTGAAGCCTGAGGGCTGGGTTTTTTTATTACTCTATAGTTTGCATCTGCAATCACCTTGCTAGAGGCAAGGTCACTGGGGGCCCGGGTCTTAAGGTGTGGTGATGGTTTGAGAGTCCATTGTAAAGATATGCAAATGTGTCTAGCAGGAGTTCCTGAAGTTTGCTGTGTGACCTTTTGGCGGTAGTTTTTTACTCTGTGTGCTGTGGTGGCTGGTTGGCTTTCTCTCTCTCTGCTTGGTCCTGTGGAGAGCAGGCCGCTTCTCTTGCCATTATGGAACTTCCCCTGGATCTGTAAGCTTCAATAAATAATATCCCTTCCTCCATAACTGTGCCTGGTCTGGAAGTTCATCTCAGCGAACCTGAAGCTGTCTGCAACAGTAAAGTGGTACCGAGGAGTGTGGGGTGAGATGAACCTGACCGTGTGGATGTTCGGTTTTTGCAACCTTTGTTTTGGAGGAATGGGCATGGACTTGGTGCTTGCAACTGAAGATGCCTTCTGGAGTGGTAAGCCAAGTTTTATGGACTATTCTGATGAGAGTTTGAGAATGCTAAGTGCAGATAGTACTGAACTTCGAGGCTTGGCTTATGTGGATTCTAAGGGGAAAGAAAGACTACAGAGGACTTTGTTGGAACTGGGCTACTGGCATAAGGGATGGCTACGTTCTGCTATCCAGGCCCAGAAAGTTTGATCAAGGTTAAATTTGTAATGGACTGATGTGCTTGGCTAAAGATATCGGACTGAGATTTTAAGATTTTGAGTTGGAAAACCTGAAGCAAGCTAAAAGTAGAGGCACTGAGACTGGTTAAGCTGCTATTGTTGACACATTAGCAATCTTAAGGAAGGTGGAAGGAAGGTGGCCTGACTTGATTTACATTAAAACAATGGAGAGGATGCCTGAGGAAAGACTGTTAGAAATGCAAACTCTTTGGAAAGAGTTGACTGGAGAAGGAACCTGCTTTTCAAGGCTATGGTTTATTTTGTCCCTGAATTTAGAATATGGCTGTGTCCTGCACACCTGGTATTAGTTTTGGAAGCATGAAAAATGCATGGAGTGGTCATGAGTTGCACACGGTTCCAGGAGCCGCTGCTGAGATGCGGCATGAGGCAGGGCATGGAGACCCTCAGGAATAGGCTGGAAGAGCCTTTGGAAGATGGACCGTGGGTTGCATGGAGACCTGAAGATGTTTTGGATATACCAGGACTGTGCAAAAGGGCTACCATGGAGTGCAGTATTGGCATGGGATGAAAGTTTTCCCTGGCGACTCTGCCCAGCTGGAGGGGCGGAATTGGAAAACCTGGAGATTGTCAGTCTCTGGTTATATTGAACTTGAACTGCAGAAGTTTGATGACGGCTGATGATAGTTGAGTTTGCATTATTCTAGTCTCTCTTTGCTTTTTACCAGTTAAAAATGTTTACTCTGTGCCTTTACATGTTGAAAGTATTTAACTTGTTTGATTTTACAGGACTCACTATCTTAAGTTGGTCAAGACTGTGAGAACCTTTGAAATTGGACTGAGTACAATTTACAATGTGTGATAGTTATAAATCTATTAAATAAGAGCTAAATATATTGGGGGCCAGGGGCGGAATGTGGTAGTTTGAATATATGTCCCCCAATATATTCAATGTTTTATTACTCTATAGTTTGCATCTGCAATCACCTTGCTAGAGGCAAGGTCACTGGGGCCCCGGGTCTTAAGGTGTGGTGATGGTTTGAGAGTCCATTGTAAAGATATGCAAATGTGTCTAGCAGGAGTTCCTGAAGTTTGCTGTGTGACCTTTTGGCGGTAGTTTTTTACTCTGTGTGCTGTGGTGGCTGGTTGGCTTTCTCTCTCTCTGCTTGGTCCTGTGGAGAGCAGGCCGCTTCTCTTGCCATTATGGAACTTCCCCTGGATCTGTAAGCTTCAATAAATAATATCCCTTCCTCCATAACTGTGCCTGGTCTGGAAGTTCATCTCAGCGAACCTGAAGCTGTCTGCAACATTCCCTGTAATACTTTTATTGGGAATAGCATTCTATTTAGTAGGCACACAACATTTTATCACTTTCACAGTTGATAAAGATTATTTGGGAGTTATAATGAATAAAACTGCTTTAAATGTTTTTTTTTTTGTTGTTTTGTTTTTTTTTTGGAGAGAGACACAGAGAGAGAGGGAGAGGAAGACAGATAGAGATGGGCGCACTAGCAGCCTCTCAGCTGCTGTGAACGAAATCCAGATGTGTGCGCCCCCTTCTGGTCAAGTGTGGCATTGTGCCCTTGCATCACTTTGCATCTGGCTAAACATGGGACCTGGAGATTGGAACCAGCGTTCTTAGGCTTAGGAGGCAGGCGCCTTAACCGCTAAACCATCTCTCCAGCCCATAAATGTTTTAATATAAACCTTTAGTTGGGTATATACTTTTATATCCCAGATACCAAGCAGTTGAATTATTAAATTCAATGATAAGTGTATGTTTAAGTTTTCTTTTGGGCGGAGGAGGGGGTTTTGAGGAAGGTCTTGTTCTAGTCCAGGCTGACCTATAATTAGTCTCAGGCTGGCCTCAAACTCATAACAATCCTCCTACCCCAGCCTCTTGAGTGCTGGAATTACAGGTGTGCACCAGGCTGGAGGGATGGCTTAGTGGTTAAGGCGCATGCCTGAGAAGACTAAGGACCCCAGTTTCATTCTCCAGGTCCCATGTAAGCCAGATGCACATGGTGGCACATATGTCTGGAGTTCGTTTGCAGTGGCTAGAAGCCCTGGTGTGCCCATTCTCACTCCCTCTCTCTGTCTCTAATAAATAAAGATAAAATCTTTAAAAAAAAAAAAAAGTGTGCACCATGATGCCAGGCTATGTTTAAGTTTTTTTGTTTGTTTGATTTTTCTTGTTTTTTCCAGGTAGGGTCTTACTGTAGCCCAGGCTGACTTGGAATTCACTATGTAGGCTCAGGATGGCCTTAAACTCATGGTGATCCTCCTACCCTGCCTCCCAAGTGCTGGGATTAAAGTCACATGCCACCATGCCCAGCTATGTTTAAGCTTTTTTATATATTTTATTTATTTATTTATTTATTTATTTATTTATTTATTTATTTATTTATTTATGAGAGAGAGAAAGAGAGAGAGAGAATGGGCATGCCAGGGCTTCCAGCCATTGCAAATGAACTCCAAATGTATGCACCCCCTTGTGCATCTGGCTTACGTGGGTCCTGGAGAATTGAACCGGGATCCTTCGGCTTTGCAAGCAAATGCCTTAACTGCTAAGCCATCTCTCCAGCCCTGTTAAAGTTTTTTTTTAATGCCAAACAAGGGGTTGGAGAGATGGCTTAGTGGTTAAGCACTTGCCTGTAAGGCCTAAGGACCTTGGTTCAAGGTTTGATTCCCCAGTACCCACATTAGCCAGATGCGCAAGGTGGCACATGCATCTGGAGTTTGTTTGGAGTGGCTGGAGGTCCTGGTGCACCTATTCTCTCCTTCTCTCTCTCTCTCTTTCTCTCTGCCTCTTTCTCTGTCATTCTCAAATAAATAAAAATAAAATGTTTATTTAAATGCCAAACAAACTGGGCATGTGGCATGTGCTTGGAGTTACAGCTACTCAAGAAGGTTGGGACACAAGGAGTGCTTGAGCCCAGGAGCTAAGGCCAGACTAGGCCATAAGGCAAAATAATGAGATTCACAGCTTAAAAGATGCCAAGTGTCTTTCCACAGTGACTAGCAATTTTACATTCCCGCCAGCAATGTGTGAGTTTCTCCACATGCTTGCTTACAGTTAGTCAGTCTTTTTGTCTTGGTTATTCTAGATGTATATACAATTACATTTTGGTTTAAATGTATATTTTCTTTTTTAAAAAAACATTTTTTAAAAAATTTATTTGAGAGAGAGAGAGAGTGTGTGTGTGTGTGTGTGAGAGAGAGAGAGAGAGAGAGAGAGAATAGGCATGCCAGAGCCTTCAGCCACTGTAAGTGAACTCCAGACACATGTGTCACCTTGTGCATCTGGCTTATGTGGGTGCTGGGGAATCAAACCTGGGCCCTTTGGCTTCACAGGCAAACACCTTAACCCCTAAGCCATTTCTCCAGCCCCCAAAATATTTTTGTTTTATTTATTTGCAAGCAGAGATAGATAGAAGAGAGACAGAGAGAATGGGTGTGTCGGCCTCCAGCCACTGCAACCAAACTCCATGTGCATACGCACCCTGAGCATCTGGCTTCATGTGGGTACTGGGGAATTGAACTTGGGTTGTTAGGCTCTTGCAGCCAAGTGCCCCAGCCACTGAGCCATCTCTCCAGCCCTAAATGTGTACTTTCTTTTTTAAATTTTTATTTATTTATTTTATTTGAGAGAGAAAGGGAGAGAAAAAGGAAGAGGTAGATAGAGAGAATGGGTGTGCCAGGGCCTCCAGCCGCCACAAATGAACTCAAGATGCATGCATGCGCCATCTTGTGCATCTAGCTTACATAGGTCCTGGGAATTAAATCTGAGTCCTTAGGCTTCCCAGGCAAGTGCCTCAATCACGAAGCCATCTTTCCAACCCTCTTAATTTTATTTATTTTTCATTTATTTGATAGAAAAAGAGAGAGAATGGACGTGTCAGGGCTTCCAGCCAATGCGAACAAACTCCAGATGTATGTGCCACCTTGTGCATCTGGTTTATATGGGTCCTGGGGAATTGAACCTGGGTCTTTTAGCTTTATAGGCAAGCGCCTTAATTGGTAAGCCATCTTTCCAGCCCTAAATGTGCATTTTCTGATAACTAATGACATCAAGTATTTTTCCATTTTGCCAATTCCACATCTTCCTTGTCAAAGTGTCTGCATATCTAACTCATTGTTTCTCAGGCTATCTTTGCTGAATTTTAAAAGATCTTTATACATTCTGACACTCTGGATATGCCATAAATGCTTTGTAAATATTATTATTGTTATTTCTCTTTTCTTTCTTTCTTTTTCTTTCTTTCTTTCTTTCTTTCTTTCTTTCTTTCTTTCTTTCTTTCTTTCTTTCTTTTTGATTTTGTTGTTGTTTTTTTTTTTTGAAGTAGGGTCTCACTCTCACCCAGACTGACCTGGAATTAACTATATACTCTCAGGGTGGCCTCGAACTCATGGTGATCCTCCTGCCTCTACCTCCTGAGTGCTGGGATTAAAGGTGTGCACCACCAAGCCCGGCCAGTAAATATTATTTCTTTTATGTGCATATGCATGTTTATGTGAGTGGGAATGTACCTGTGTGTGCAGGTTTTACCAGGTCATCTCTCTTTCTCTCTCTGGGTGTTTTCAGGTTCTTGGTATCTTACTCAAAGAATCAAAGAAGGGCACACATAAGTAGATAAGTAAAGGTTTGAATACACTGCCAAAGGGCAGCAGGCCACCAGAATGGACTGTATTCAAGGGTCCCAGGAAGTTGTCTGGGCTTTTTCTATAGGATTTTTAAGGAAGAATGGACCACTTTCCTAGGGGTATGATTTGGGTGGTACTCTGGTTTGATGGACAGGTTTGGATTATAGCTATTGTGCATGCCCTTCCCATGATGCATCTGATTTTATGTATACCCAGTTATTCATAGGCATAGAGAGTAAACAAAGGTTCCCCCGAAAGTTCACTTAGAGGACACAGTTTTCCTTATTGCTCATACACAAAACTAGTCCAGGCTGAATGCCCTCTGCTGTTCTGAGCATGGGTCTATCTAAGAACATATTTGAAGAGGAACTGATCATGAATTATGGTCACTAAGAGGAAGAGAAGACTAGTTCATTGTTTGGAGTGGGGTGTACACGCAGCAGTGTACAGGTGGGGTCCCAGGTTGTTAACAGGTTGCTGGGTGCATTGTTTAGGAGAAGGGTATGTTTACTGCTTAAGCCAAGCAGTGTTGTGGGTGGCTGAACTGTTCCCTATGCTTGCTGTCTCACTCCATGCATGTGTGTGTGTGCATGCATGCGTGCATATGTGTGCACATATGGAGCCTAGAGATGGAGGTCAGGTGTCTTCCTCTGTTGCTTGCCACCTTATTTGTTGATGCAGGATTTCACTTTTGTTTTCCTTGAAAAGCAAAAGTTTCTTTAAAAAATATTTTATTTATTTATTTACTTATTATTTATTTATAAGCAGAGAGAGAGGTAGAGAAGGGGTTCACCAGAGCCTCCTGATGCTACAAACAAACTCCAGATGCATGTGCCACTCTCTGTATGTGGCTTCATGTGGGTACTGGGGAATCAAACCCAGGTCTTCAGGCTTTACAAGCAAGTGCCTAAATTGTTGAGTCATCTCTCCAGCCTGAGTAAAAGTTTTAATTTTCTTTTTTTATAATATGTTTTATTTATTTATTTGAGAGTGAGAAGGATGCACAGATAGATAGAGAGAAGAGAGAGAGGGAGAATGGGCACACTAGGGCATCCAGCTACTGCAAACGAACTCCAGATGCATGTGCCCCTTGTGCATCTGGCTGATGTGGGTCCTGGAGAGTTGAACCAGTATCCTTTGGCTTTGCAGGCAAATGCCTTAATCACTAAGTCATCTCTCCAGCCCTAAATTTTCTTTCTTTTTTTTTCTTTTGATTTTTCGAGGTAAGGTCTTGCCCCAACCCCGGGCTGACTTGGAATTCACTATGTAATCTCAAGATGGCTTCAAACTCAGTGATCCTTCTACCTCAGCCTCCCAAGTGTTAGGATTAGAGGCATGTATCCCCACATCTAGCAAAAGTTTTAATTTTTGTCCAATTTGTCAAGCTAGGTATTTAGCTCTGAAGTAGAATACTTACCTAGCATACACAAGGCCCTGAGTTTTATCCCCAGCACTATAAAAAGATAAAAAAGTCCAATTTATCAAATCAATTTGTCACCATTTAATAAAATATTTTATTTACTTGCAAGCAGGGAGAAAGGAAAAGAGGGGGAGAGAGAAGGAATGGGCACACCAGGGCCTCCAACCACTGCAGATGAATTCCTGATGCCACTTTGTTCATATGGCTTTACATGGATACTGGGGATTTGAACTGGGACTGTCAGGCCTTCTAAGCAAGCGTCTAACTGCTGGGCAGTCTCTCTAGCCCATTGTCTGTGACTCTTTATGTTTGTGTGTATGTGTTTCATGTGTAAAAAAAAAAAAAAAAAAAAAATCTGCCTGACCCATAGTTGCAGAGATCTTGTCTTGCTGCTGTATAAGGGGTAACTAGCAGCTTTTGTTGAAAGGAGTATCCTCTTCCCAGTGAACTATTTACCATCATTCGTGAGACTCAAGTGACTACGTGAGGGAAGGTCTGTTACTGATTCTAGTCTCTTCCATTCATCTAAATGTCCACTGTTATGTCTTTAAAATCTTCCAACTGCCGGGCGTGGTGGCGCATGCCTTTAATCCCAGCATTCAGGAGGGAAAGGTAGGAGGATCGCCATGAGTTCGAGGCCACCCTGAGAGTACATAGTGAATTCCAGGTAAGCCTGGTCTAGAGTGAGACCCTGCCTTGAAAAAAAACCGAAAAATGAAAAAACCAAAATAAAAATAAAAATAAAAAATAAAATCTTCCAACTTAGGGCTGGAGAGAACTGGAGTGTCGGGCACAGTTAAGGACCCCAAGCCACTGGAGGTTGAAACAGGTCTGAGCTGTCAGGCATGGCTAAGTGCCCCAGGCCACAGGAGGTTGCAGCAGGCCCAGACCCCAATAATCTCCCCTTGAGACCAAGAGTGGGGTTGTTCCCTCCCCCGCCTGGGGCACCTGGACATCCAGATAAGACTTAGGTTTCAGTTTCCCCATGGCCATTTTTTACCGTTCACCCAGGAGATCCCTATATGTTAATGAGGTATTAGCCAGCTGCCTTCACACAGCCAATCCCCCCTGTGACCTGTACCCCATTCCTCTTCCCGCCACTACATGAACATTTAAAAGCCTCCTCCCCTGGCAAACAAATGAGCTGTACTCTGACACAGTCTCCAGGATATTTCTTCCCATTGCACTCACAGCCACTCAAGACCCTGCTCCCCAGCCTCCTGGACATCTCTGGGGTGCCGGTGCACAGCGGCCTCCAAGTGGCCAGGGACCCACAGCTGGCACACGAACAGGGACTCTCTGAGACACACTGAGATAGGTGAGTACTCACCCTGAGGGACATCGGCCCCTATGGTCTTATCTCCACACTTAAGGGCTGGCAGGTTTCTCTTTTTTTTTTTCCTTCTTTGCTTTCAGTTTGCACTATCATGAGGGACTGAATAAGGTGAATGGGAAACTGATGTCTCTTGGCCAGGGCCACTCCCTGGCATTGATCGAAGGCCCTAAGCCCACTGTTTGGACCCTGACACCTAGGCATTAGAAAAAACCTCCTGTCTAGTTGTCTCCAACAAAAAAACCCAGTAATGCAACGACAATTTAAAAGCACTTAGGGTGGTCGCCGGTCTCTTAAGCTTGCAGACAGGCTTGCATACAGACATTTGGGGAATCCCCCTGGTACTACCCAGCCCTCAGGAACGTTGGCCTGTGGTCTTGGCATCTCCACTCTTTTTCTATCATGGGTAATATCACCTCCCACCAAAAGGAGTCAGAAATTCAAGGTTTATGAGCACCTCTCAAGGCTAGAGGCATTAAGCTTTCCCAGAAGGAAGCCATCTCCTTCTGGGAGGAATTCCTCCAGATTGCCCCTGGGTGATCTCTGAGGATCCATATGACCCAGACATATGGACCTGCATAGCTTATCTGGCTAGATGAGAAGTTCAGGAAGGGATTCTCCCCCTCTTTCCTCCCAATTATAGCCACTATTAGGCAATGTATTAGTCCTCCTAAGTCCACCACGCCCAAATCAGATGATGACTCTGATGAGGAAGACCCCAAGGACTGGCCGGTAGTGGACCTCAGTTCCCTTGAAAAATCTATAGAAGAAATTAGAAAGAAAATTACTCCAGACTCCCCCATGCCCACCCCCTTTTATCCGCCCCTACCATCCTACCCACCCTCTGATCCAAGCTGCCACCCTCCAGACTCATGTTACACTAGCTAAAAGAATCCCAACATGACAACTTCCCCTGACCAGGACCCTTCTTCATCTGCCCCCTTACTTACACTTACACAACAACCATGCGAACTCCAAGATAACAATACAAATACACATAATAATATCCATATCAGGCCAATGACCTTAAAGAACTCAGACAGGCAGTCAGGGAGGATGGGATCCATGCACCATGGACAAGTCCCTCCTCCAGAGCCTACAGGGCTCCCATAATACCCCTCAGGACTGGCATGACATCTGCCAGTCCTCACTGCCCAGCCCCCTGTACCTTCAATGGGAAGCTCTCTATAGAGATGAATGCCTCCAACAAATAATAAGGAATCAAAACCAACAAAACTTCCCCTGGGGGCCTGGAGAGATGGTTTAGCGGTTAAGCACTTGTCTGTGAAGCCTAAGGATCCTGGTTCAAGGCTCAATTCCCCAGGACCCACGTAAGCCAGATGCACAAGGTGGCGCATGCATCTGGAGTTGTTTGTAGTGGCTGGAGGCCCTGGTGCACCATTCTCTCTGTCTATCTGCCTCTTTCTCTCTGTCTGTCACTCTCAAATAAATAAGTAAATGATAAACAAAAAATTAAAAAGGAAACATCCCCTGGGAATTTGAGGAATTATTTGGGCAGGGCAACTTCTCTACAGGTGTTCAACAAGCTCAACAGCCCCCAGGGTATTACGACCAAGTCTGACTCTATGCCCTTCAGGCATGGGACAAAATAACCCCCCTTCCAGCCCCCAAGATAATACCTCCTCCTTGCTGTCCCTCCATCAAAAGCCAGAAGAAACCCTCTCTGATTTTATACTGAGAACAAAAATCAATTTAGAGAGAAAAATTCCTGACCCAACAGCCAGGGACCTCCTCCTCAAAAACATCATCTGGGAAGGCATGACCTCAGAATGTAGACCAGCCTGCCCAGGTCTAAAGGATGAACATTATGATAAATGGATAGTTGCTACCCAGGATATTGGGACTGCCTCACACAAGACTGCTTCCTTAGCACAGGCCTTTGCAGCGGCCTTAAAAGCTGAAGGAAAATGTTTTAATTGTGGGGAGGAAGAACATTGGAAAAGGGAATGCCCCCAACACCAGGCCATTAAGGGCCAAAATACACCCACCCATCCCCCAAAAACAATCTGCCCTAGATGCCACAAAGAGTTTCCCTGGAAAAAAGACTGCCACTCCAATTATGACAAAGATGGAAAAGCCCTGGCACCTTTAAATTTCAAAAGGGGAAACCCTCAACCCTGCCAGTAAGAAGGAAAGTTCATAATACACAGTGGGTGACAAGCATTCTAGAGGGAGCTCACCCAAGGTTTGCCCTAGAGGTTGGAGGCAAAAAAATTCAAACACCTGATTGACACAGGGGCAGATAAGACAATCCTAAAACAAACTGAAATTCCCCAACACTGGGAATTAATCCCTGGGCCACAGCTAATGGGGATAGGGAGTCCTTCACAGGCATTTATCACCAAAGAGACCTTAAAATGGAAGGACCCAGATGGAATAACAGTTCTTATCAGACCCCTAGTGGCCAATGTAACACCCAACCTTTTAGGGAGGGACATCCTTGAGGCCCTAGATATGATCATTACCAGCAATATAGAGGGAGAATGCGTTGAAATGGAGGATTATGAGTGATATCTTCACTGGTGTCACCCCCAATCCTAAAGGCCATTGTTAAAGATGAGACTTCCTACCTAGAATGGCTCTCTAATGAACCAGTCTGGGTTGATCAGTGGCCTCTGCCAAGGGAGAAACTCAAAATATTAGACCAATTAGTGACAGAATAACTCCAACTTAATCATATCCGCCTCTCACAGAATCCATGGAATACTCCTGTATTTGTGATTCAAAAGAGTTCAGGGGGCTGGAGAGATGGCTTAGTGGCTAAGGCGCCTGCCTCCTAAGCCTAAGAATGCTGGTTCCAATCTCCAGCAGTTCCAATCTCCAGGTCCCACGTTTAGCCAGATGCAAAGTGACACAAGGGCGCAATGCCGAACTTGCCCACAAGGGGGCGCACACATCTGGATTTCGTTCACAGCAGCTGAGAGACTGCTGGCGTGCCCATTTCTGTCTCCCTCTCCCTCTCTGTCTATCTCTCTGTGTCTCTCTCTCCAAAAATAAATAAAAAATAATAATTAAAAAAAAAAGTTCAGGGACTTGGAGAGATTGTTTAGCAGTTAAGTGCTTGCCTGTGAAGTCTAAGGACCCTGATTTGAGGCTCAATTCCCCAGGACTCACATAAGCCAGATGCACAAGGTGGCACATGCATCTGGAGTTCGTTTGCAGTGGCTGGAGGCCCTGGTGCACCTATTCTCTATCTGCCTCTTTCTCTGTCTGTTACTCTCAAATAAATAAATAAATGACAACAAGAAGAAAAAGAATTCAGGAGGATGGAGGTTATTACAAGACCTCAGGGCTATTAATAAAACAACGCTTATTTGGGGCACCCCTCAGAGAGGGCTACCAACACTCCCCTCCTTGCCATCAACATCAAAGACTGCTTTTTTTTTTCTATTCCCCTACACCTCCAGAACCGACAATGCTTTGCATTCTCAATCCCTTCTGTTAATAACTCCGGGCCAACCAGGCACTTTGAGTGGATGGTACTGCCCCAAGGGATGTCAAATAGCCCCACTATATGCTAAGAGACAGTTGCTATGGCACTAAATCCCCCTTTAGACCAAGGCCTCAACATTTATCATTACATGGATGATATTGTGGTATGGGAGGACTCATCCATGTCACCAGCCAAACTGAGGGACCAACTAATACCCTTTCTCATTTGGGCAGGCTTTAAAATTGCCCCAAACAAAGTTCAACTCATTCCCCCCATAACCTTCCTAGGGACAGAGCTTTCCCTCACCTCCGCCCAGCCCCTTAAACCTATGCTTTCCTTCCCTCAGAAGCTCACATTCGCTTCACTTCAGAGCTTCCTGGGAAATTTCAATTGGCTCCAACTGTGGCTACCTAACCCTACCAGTGACTTACAGCCCCTTTTTGATATGCTGAAAGGCAATAAAGACCCATCCTCCCCCTGGGTCCTGAGCCCAGGAGCAAAACAGGTATTGATCAAAATCAACAGTATGTTTCAAAACATGGCCCTTGCTCGATATTCACCAGAGAGACCAGTTCAACTCATGATATTCAATTTGTCCCCAACTGTGATAGGAGCACTATATCAATCCCAGGGGGTCCTAGAATAGATCCACACTTCCACTGGTGGTGCTCCAAGAATAATGTCAGAGGTTGATGCCCTTGAAGCCATGGTCAAATCCGGGAGGGACCTGGCCCTCCAAACCTTAGGCAAGGAACCTGATATCATCTTAACTCCATTCTCCCTCTCCAATATTCAGTGACTACTTAAAAACCATTCCCAATTTGCAGTTAGTCTAATGGGCTTTCCTGGTCAGGTTGGCAACCATTACCCTAATGAAAAATGGGTCTCCACCATACCTCTTTTACGATGGCTCCTGCCCCATCTCTTCTCAAAGAAATCAGTCCCCAGGACACCCTCCCATCTTTACAGATGGAGGAAAAAAGGAGCAGCTGTGGTCCTGTACCACCCAAGTGATCAACCTCCCACCATCCACTTTAAAGAGCTTCCTAACAAATCCCCACAATATAAGGAACTGTATGCTATTTATCTTGCACTACGAAAGGAGGAAGGCCCCTTTAACCTCTTTTCCGACAGTATTTATGCTGTCAACCTGCTCCCCTGGGCTCATTTGTCCAGCTAGATGAAAACCCACTTTCACTGCTGCTAATTAAAGTTTCCAATCTCATACATAAGAGGAGGCCCCCCTGTTTGTACAACATATCAGGTCCCATAGCCCCCTACGAGGCACCCTCACTGAAGGGAATGCTCTAGTGGACCAAGTGGCCACCCACAGGAGCCCAACAGATACCCTTCTGGCCACCCTTGAGGACGCTGAGCAATTCCATGTTAACACCCACGTCAACCTCAAGGGGCTACAATCACGCTTCCCCCAATCCCTAAAAATCAACTCCAATGCATACTAAAAACCTGCCACTGTCACGCCTCATTAATAACCACACCTGCCCTTCAGATGATGGGCACCAACCCTTGAGGCCTCAAAGCTAATGCCCTTTGGCAAATTGATGTCACCCACATCCCCCAATTTGGCCAACAGCAATATGTCTTTGTTACAGTGGATACATATTCCCGCTTCATATGGGCCACAGCACAAATGGGAGAGTTCAAAAAGTTTATATATCATATGCTCTCCACCTTTGTCATCATGGGTATCCCTCACCAAATAAATACTGACAATGGTCTAGCCTTTACTAGCTCAGCATTTAAAGCCTTTTGCATGCAATGGAAAATTACTCATTACACCGGAATCCCTTACAATCCACAAGGTCAAGGAATAATAGAAAGAACTCACCAAACTCTAAAACCTCAACTTAAAAAAAAAAAAAGCCCAATACATACCCACCCAATCTTCAGCTGGCAATAGCCCTGACAACCTTAAACATTTTCAACATATACAAAAACTCCCAGCATCCCCTATCTCCCTCCATGGGCACACACCAGTAGCTGCCCCTCTATTCTGGTACGATGGCAAGACCTTTTGGATGGAATATGGAAGGGACCAGACCCCCTTTTCACCACGGGGAGAGGATTTGCTCGTGTTTTCCCCCAGGACCAGCCGAGGCCCATCTGGGTCCCAGTTCAAAATGTCCGATTCAATCCCACAGACAAAAGGATGGCCCGCCTGTCATTGACAGATCAAGGACAGAGGAAACACCACCCTACTGACATCACCTGAGCCAGAAAAAGGGGTCTCTCAGGAGGGACATTCATAACCTTGTGGATGCAGCTAGAACCATATGCCTGCCACAGGCATCCTCTCTATCATTTTGATGGTGGTTTTTATAATCTTACATTCCAATGCATTGCCTCTCTTGCTGCCCCTCCCCCTAATACTCTCCAAAGGCATTTTGAGGCCCGAGAGACCTATCAAGGGGCCAGTAAAATCATTGGCACAGGATATTGCCCCATTCAGGGCTGCCAGACCACTGTCAGCTTTCCTGTCTTTCCTAACTCTACACCCTGCACTAATCAAGCTTTTGCATGCTTTGCCTATTGTCAAGAGAGAAAAGAGTGCCTTGAAAACCAGGAATATTTTGAGGGATGCTGACACAAACACTATGTCTTCAAAAATAAGTGGCATATGGGAGGTGGGGGAGAGATGCTCTCTTCACCAACCGCCGGTGGAGACAATATATACTTTCTATATTAGACCCCTGGGATGAACACTGGTGGGTGGGGGTGACAGGAAAACTTTATGCTCATGGCCTCTCACTATCTCCCTCGGCCTACCTTCATATCTCTAGAAAGCTTGTCCCTGCTTCTCACCCTGTTTTTACTCACTACCACATTCTTTCATAGGAAAAACAAGTCACAGAAAAAATACAAGCCATAACCTGGACACAATACATCCAGTATGTGGCCGACCTTCTCCCCTTTACTAACCACCCCAGTGCTTCTAACCGCTTCTTTTGTGTGCCCATCACCTGCCCCCTGCTAACTGCAGCTCCTATTAATGCCACCCATGAATACCCCACATCTACAATGAACTATTCCCAACCCCACCTTACTGATATTCCCCTCTTTGATGCCAGTCAAGGTATGCCCCTTTGCCTGTCCAGCTCCAAGCTGACCAGATCTGAATGCCTCCTCAATATTTCTATAACTAGGACCACTTGTGTCAAGATGCCCACTCTCCTATGGTGTGAAGGGCTAATCACACCATGCATAAATGTTTCCTTCCCCACTTATTGTTCCCCAATCTTGATTGTTCCACAGGTGTATCTCTACAAGGAAGAAGAAGCGGCCTACAAACTCCATCTGCGCCAACCGAGAGAGATTTTCATCCCCCTACTGGTGGGCCTTGGCATGATGCTGTCCCTGGGGGCCTCCGGTGCTGCAGGAGCCGCCCTTGTCCAAACCAACCACCTCACAGGGGATTTCCAAGACAAGCTTGACCAGGCCATGGTATCCACTACCACCAGCCTCGAGTCTCTTCAGAGACAATTGAACTCTGTCGTGGGTGTGGTACTCCAAAACCGTAGAGCCTTAGGCCTCATCACTACTGAACATGGTGGAACATGTATGGTCTTAGGAGAATAATGCTGTTTTTTTGTCAATGAATCAAATGTTGTTGAAAAAAATGTTAAAACTCAAAAAACTCTGCAAGGAGCTCCTTGACTGCTATAAACCTGACCACCCCACCACCTGGTTCTCTAATCCATTAGTCACCTGGCTTCTCCCTTTCCTTGGCCCCCTCCTGACTATAGAAACCCTGTTACTTGTGGCCCCCTGCCTTATCAAATTTCTCAGACAACAAATAACTAACAAACATTGCTAAGGTTGCTACCAGTCAGGTTCTCATGCACCACCTAGCTCTGTCTGGACCTGTGATAAACTACAAAGACCTTGCTCAATGTGATGATACTGCCCCATTATAAAAACAAAGGGGGAGTTGTCGGGCACAGTTAAGGACCCCAAGCCATTGGAGGTTAAAACAGGCCTGAGCTGTCAGGCATGGCTAAGGGTCCAAGGCCACAGGAGGTTGCAGCAGGCCCAGACCCAATAATCTTGCCTTGAGGCCTTGAGGCCTTGAGAGCAGCAAGAGTATGGCTGCTCCCTCCCTCCCCCACCCTATGTGGGGCACCTGGACATCCAGATAAGACTTAGATTTCAGTTTCCCTGTGGCCATTTTTTACTGCTCACCCAGGAGATCCCTATGTTAATGCAGTATTAGCCAGTAGCCTTCACACAGCCAATCCCCCTGTGACCTGTACCCCGTCCCTTTTCCTGCCAGTACACGAACACTTATAAGCCTACTCCCCTGGCAAATAAACGAGCTGTCCTCCAACACAGTCTACAGGGTTTCTTCCCATCGCACTCACAACCACTCAAGACCCTGCTCGCCAACCACCTGGACATCTCCAGGTGCCGGTGCACAATGGCCTCTGAGTGGCCAGGGACCCACAGCTTAGCAGTCAAGTCACTTGCTTGCAAAGCCAAAAGACCTCAGTTCAATTCCCCAGGACCCATGTAAGCCAGATGCACAAGGTGGTACATATACCTGCAATTTGTTTGAAGTGGCTGGAGGCCCTGGTGCAGCCATTCTCTCTCTCTCTCAAATAAATAAGTAAAAGCAAAATATTTTTAAAAAATAATAAAATCCTCCACCTCAGAGCTAGCTAGGTGTGGTGGCATATACCTTTAATGCCAGCACGCAGGAGGCAGAGGTGGGGGAGTGCCATGAGTTTGAGGCCACCCTGAGACTACATAGTGAATTCCAGGTCAGCCTGGGCTAGAGTGAGATTCTACATTAGAAAAACAACAACAACAAAAAAATCATCCAACTTTGGCAGAACTGTTTGACTTTTCTATACGCTTCTGTATCAATGTTAGTAACAGATCCTCAATTAGCAAATGTGGCTCATGTCTATCACCCTAACCCTTAGAAGGTGGAGGCAGGCCCATTCCAGGTCAAGTTTACTTACATAGCAAGCTGGAGGCCAGCCTGGACTACATGAGCCCCTGATTCAAACATAGAACAAACAAACAAACAACAACAAAAAAAAAACCCCAAGCAAATAAAAGCTTGCTGGTACTCTTACAGCTATTATGTTGAACACATATCTCAGTTTCAGAAAATTGACATTTTATTTTTTATTTTTATTTGTTTATTTGCAAGCAGAGAGAGAGAGAATGAATATGAGTGTCCCAGGGTCCCTAATTGCTTCAAGGAACTCCAGATGCATAATGGATGTGACACTTTGTGCATCTGGCTTTATACAAGGACTGGGGAATTGAACCCAGGCCCACAAGCTTTTGAAGCAAGTCTTGAACCACTAAGCCTTCTCCCTAGCCCTACCATTTTGACAATATTGGATTGTTCATTCCATGGATATGGTATATCTTTAATCTGTCTTAACAATGTTTTGTGGTTTTTGCTTGTTTGTTTTGTGACAGATCTCACTCTGTAGCCCAGGCTGGTCCCCAACTTGAGCTTCTGCCTCCTGAGAGCTGCTGGGATCACAGGCATATGCTACTATGCCTACATAAGTTTAATTTTTAACAAACTGGTTTGGACTTCTTAAATTTAATTCTCAATATTAGCTGTCAAATAAAGCAGTAAAAAAAGTTTTACAGGGCTGGGGAGATGGCTAAGCAGTTAAGGCGCCTGCCTCCTAAGCCTAAGAATGCTGATTCCAATCTCCAGTGGTTCCAATCTCCAGGTCCCACATTTAGCCAGATGCAAAGTGATGCAAGGGCGCAATGTCGCACTTGTCCACAAGGGGGAGCACACATCTGGATTTTGTTCACAGCAGCTGAGAGACTGCTGGCATGCCCATTCTCCATCTGTCTCCCTTTCCCTCTCTCTCTGTCTGTCTCTCTCTAAAAAAATGTTTTAAAGTTTTACATAAAGAAAAAAAAAAGAAATCAAGCTGGGCCTGAGCTGAAAACCTCCTCTCTGTAGACCAGCTGACAGAAATCTGGAAAAAGCTACGCTGCATGCAGTCCTATGGGAGAGAGAGAAGTCATCAGTGAAGATACTCAACAGTGGATACTGCAAGCCTTAAATTTGGCCAACCAGGCCAAATGAGCTAATGGGTGCAGTAGTGGCACTAATTGGACTGGAGCCCCACTCCATGGAAGTGAATATATGCCTGATACTGAAAACCTATGATGGGAGAGGTCATGAGTGCTAGGGGTGTAACACCTGGTGGTGTCTAGCTAAATGCATATGTTATGTTCGCCAAACTCCCCAGTAAGCACTTATTTTAATGTAAATACTCTTTCTGTCAATGTTACTCTTAATGTTAATACTCTTAACATTAATGCTACTCTCACTTTTGGGTTAATGAAGATTCTTTTCTCAGATGGCAGTGACCTCTGGGATGACTCAAAAGACACCATAGTGCTAAGAAGAAGTGACAGAGGAGTGTTCAGCACTGAAACATCTCTATCACACTGTCCAAGGCTCCAGGGTCCATTGTGGAACATGTGGCAGAACGAATGTAAGAACTGAAAGAAGGGTAGGGCTGCTTACAATGCAGTCTTCCAGAACCAAAATGGCCAGGATGGATATCCATGACCTTGATGATGCCTGATACTCCCTCACAGGACCCCCATAATAGGAGGAAAAGATAAGGACATCAAAATAAAGGAGATGCTATTTGAAGCAGAGGGGATATGATGGAGAGTGGAGTTGTAGAGGGAAAAGTGGAGAAGGGAAGGGAATTATGGTTTACTGTCTGTGGTTATGGATGTTATCAATAAAAAAGTCAAAAATTACATTTTTTAAAAGAAAAGAACAGCCGGGCATGGTGATACATGCCTTTAATCCCAACACTCAGGAGGCAGAGGTAGGAGGATCACCATGAATTTGAGGCCACCCTGAGACTACATAGTGAATTCCAGGTCAGCCTGAGCTGGAGTAAGACCCTACCTTGAAAAACCAAAAAACAAAAACAAAAAAAACAAAGAAAACCTTTGCCTATGTCCTTTTTCACACAGAGGAAGAAAAACAACTCACATAGCCCCAGGCATGAACAAGAGGACAAGAAATGGTAGACCAAGGCCTATAAGTCCACATATAAAGGACAGCCACTTGCCACTAATGCTCAGCTGCATATGATGTCCACACTGAGGGTGTAACAATGTCCTCACTGTTCTCCATATTAAGGAAGTACTTACTGTTCTCCACGCCAAGGGTGTACTTTCTGTTGTCACTGTTCTGTATGCCAAGGGTGTACTTTCTGATCTCACTGTTCTCCACGCCGAGGGTGTACTTTCTGTTCTCACTGTTTTTCATGGTCAGGGTGTACTTTCTGTTCTCACTGTTCTCCACGCTGAGGGTGTACTTCCTGATCTCATTGTTCTCCACGCTGAGGGTGTACTTCCTGTTCTCACTGTTCTCCACGCTGAGGGTGTACTTCCTGATCTCACTGTACTCCACGCCGAGGGTGTACTGAGGGTGTACTCACTGTTTTTCATGGTCAGGTGTGTTCTCATTGTTCTCCACGCTGAGGGTGTACTTCCTGTTCTCACTGTTCTCCACGCTGAGGGTGTACTTCCTGATCTCACTGTACTCCACGCCGAGGGTGTACTTTCTGACCTCACTGTTCTCCACGCTGAGGGTGTACTTTCTTTTCTCACTGTTCTCCACTGAGGGTGTACTTTCTGTTCTCACTGTTTTTCATGGTCAGGGTGTACTTTCTGTTCTCACCTTTTCTCCATACTAATCTTGTGGGTTTTTTTCTTTCTTTCTTTCTTTCTTTCTTTCTTTCTTTCTTTCTTTCTTTCTTTCTTTCTTTCTTTTTTTGGTTTTTGGAGGTAGGGTCTCATTCTAGCTCAGGATGACTTGGAATTCACCCTGTAATCTCAGGGTGGCTTGGAACTCACTGCAATCCTCCTTCCTCTGCCTCCCATGTGCTGGGATAAAAGGTGTGTGCCACTATGTCTGGCATTTTTGTTTTGTTTTTTTGAGGTAGGGTTTTACTGTAGCTCAGGCTGACCTGGAATTCTCATGGTGGCATTGAACTCATGATGTTTCTCCTATCTCTGCCTCCTGAGTGTTGGGATTAATGTTGTGCACCATCATGCCCAGCCTAAATGTATGTTTTTTTCTCCTACTTTTCCTCCATGCTAAAGGGGAAAGTGGTGTACTTTCTCCTGTCACCTGTTCTCCATGCTGAAGGTGTACTTTATCTTCTCACTTGTTCCTCACACTGAGGGTGGACTTTCTATTCTTTCTTGCTGTCCATACTTAGGGTGTACTTTCTCCTCTTATTTCTTTGTTAAAAGCAATCTGACTGCTTATTCTACTGTGCCCCAGTGTGTACTAACCCTCCATAATACAAAAACTGAACCTGCTGACATGGTTGGGATTAAGGGAAATTTTGGAGAAGGCATGTTCATACTGAATAGTAGTGGGAATTAGGTTGCATGGTAGGAAAGTTTTGTACTTCTGAAGCACACCCCAACCTGGTTTTTTTTTGTTTGTTTGTTTTTTGTTTTTGTCAAATGTACTTTCTTTTTAAGTTTTAAATTTTTATTTTTTTGAAGATTAAAATATTTTTTATTGACAACTTGTATACTTATAGACAATAAACCATGATATTTCCCTCCCCCCACTCCCTTTCAGAACTCCACTCTTCATCATATACCCTCCCTCTCTCCATTAGTCTCTCTTTTAATTTGATGTCATCATCTTTTTCTACTATTATGAGGGTCTTGCGAAGGTATTGCTAGGCACTGCAAGGTCATGGATACCGAGGCCAATTTCTGTCTGGACAGTTGCATTGTAAAGAGTCATACCCTTCCTTTGGCTCTTGCATTCTATCTGCCCCCTCTTCTGCAATGGACCCTGAGCCTTGGAGGGAGTGACAGAGATGTTTCAGTGCTGGACACTCCTCCATCCCTTCTTCTCAGAACTATGTTGCCTTTTGGGTCATCCCAGTGGTCATTGCCATCTGAAAAGAGAATCTTCTCTAACCAAAAGTGAGAGTAGCATTAATATGTGCATATGAACATGAAGTGTAGTGCTTTCAGGGAAGTTTGGTGGGAATAATATATACATTTAGCCAGGCAAGAACAGACTTTATACCCCTAAGGCTCATGACCTCCCCTGCCATAGACTTTTGATTAGTTTTTTCAGTACCAGGTATGTATTCCCTCCCACAGAGAGGGCCTTCAGTCCTATTAGGGAGAGTTGGTTTTCCCAAGAACAGACATGCCACTATTGAACCCATTCAGTCATTGGGCCTGTCTGGCCAAACTTGAATTTTCCAGTGTCTCTGTTTTCACCACTGATGACTTCTGTCTCCCATATAGCTACATGCAGTGCAGCTTTTTCCAGCTTTCAGTTGGCTGGTCTACAGGGAGAAGGTTTTCTGCTCAGCACCAGCTTGCTATTTTTTTGAAGATTTTATTTTTATTTATTTGTTATAAACAGAGACAGGGAAAGAGAGAGAGAGAGAGATTGGGCATGCCAGGGCCTCTATCCACTGCAAATGAACTCCAGATGCATGTGCCACCATGTGCATCTGGTTTACGTGGGTCCTGGAAAATCAAACCTGGGTCCTCTGGCTTCATAGGAATGCACCTTAACTGCTAAGCTATCTCTTCAGCCCTGCACTTTCTTTTTTTAAAAAACTTATTTAATTTTTTGAGGAGATATAAAGCAGACATACAATGGGCACACCAAGGTCTCTTTCTGGTGCAAATGAACTCCAGATGCATGCACCACCATGTGCATCTGGCTTACGTGGGTACTGGAAAATTGAACCTGGGTCCTTAGGCTTCACTGGCAAGTGCCTTAACTACCAAGCCTTCTCTCCAGGCCCTGATTGTCATTTCAAACATAGTAGATCATGTCATTTTAGAAATTGTAATTCACACTAGCTTTTAAATTCTTTGCTTACTGTGATAGCTTGAATGTGGAATGCCCCCTATGGCCTCATGTGTTTGTAATTAAGCTGCATACTCAATCCTCAGGTGATGGAGCTTTTGGGAGGCTGAACCCAAATGGAGGAGGTATGTCACTGGGGATGAACCTTGAGATTTACTTATCCAGTCCTACTTTGTGTTCCACCTGGACTACTTTGTACCCTTGCTGCAGTGATCCAATGTAGCACTCAGCCATGCTTTTCCTGCCATGATGAAACTTCCTCTTTGAGACTGTAAGCCTGAAATAAACCCTTTTCCTCCCATCAGCTTCTTTGGGTTGGGTGTTTTGTCCCACCAATGAGAAGACAACTAGTACACTTACTTCATGTCAGTCAACCTTTTTCTCTCCTGCACCCTACGTCATAGCTCCCAAATATCCAGTACTCTAAAAATAGAGTATTTTTCTCCTAAAAATAGAGTACTTTTCTCCTGTTGTTGTAGCAGACAGCTTCATGTTCGCTGAGATGAACTTCCAGACCAGGCACAGTTATGGAGGAAGGGATATTATTTATTAAAGCTTACAGATCCAGGGGAAGTTCTATAATGGCAGAAGAAGCTGGCCTGCCTTCACAGGACCAAACACAGACAGCAAAGCCACATAGCACAGCACACCTCAGGAATTCCAGCTAGGCACACTTTGCATATCTTTAGATTGAAATCCTAAACCCACCACCACACCTTAAGATCCACCCAGAGACATTGCCTCCAGCCAGGTGGCTGTAGATGCAAACTACAAGCTAATAAAACACTGAATATATTGGGGACCATCTATTCAAAGTACCACAGTCATAGTGTCAATCTCGTCATGGTAGTCTGCTACATCCATATCTGGCTTAAAGATAAACAAGTCATAAGAACTGGGTGCTCATGTGCTTATGCAGGCATACCTTCTTTTCTTCTCTATCTCTGGGATCTGCCTATATCTTTATTCCAGTTGATAACCAACCATCCTCCTGATGGCCATATTCATCATTGTATTTACTTACTTATTTATTTATTTTAAATGTTGGCTGCTATTTTTTTTTAAAAAAAATATTTTTTATTTGAGAGTAAGCAAGAGAGAGAGAGAGAATGGACACACCAAGGCCTCCTAGCCACTGCAAATGAACTCCAGACACATAGGCCACCTTGTGTATCTGGCTTATGTGGGCACAGTGGACTTGAAGCTGGGTCCTTAGGATTTTGCAGGCAAGTGCTTTACCACTAAGCCATATCTCTGGCTCTACTTATTTAATTAAACTTTTTGGTATGTGCATGTGTGTTAGATGTGTGAGTATGTGTTCATATGTGTGTGAGTGGATGTGCTAGTACTTATGCATATGTGTGTATGTGTGTGTGGAGATCAGAGATTGACATCAGGTGCCCTCCTTAGTTTCTCTCCACCTTATTTGTTGAGGCAGCATCTCCCACGAAACCTAGACCTGGCTGATTGGGCTAGACTAATCAGGCAGAGAGTCCCTGTCTACACTTCCCCAGCACTAGGATTCTGTCACACCCAAGCATTCTACATGGATGTTAGAGAACCCAAGCTTAGGTCCTGACACTTCTACAGCAAGCACTTTACCCGCTGAGCCATCTCCCCAGCCCCTTTAGATTTTTTTTTTTTAAACCTGGGCATGGTGGCACACACCTTTTAGTTATTTATTATTTTTATTTTATTAGAGACAGAGAGAGGGAAAGAGAGAGAGGGATAGTGAGAATGGGTGCACCAGGGCCTCTAGCCACTGCAAATGAACTCCAGACACGTGTGCCCCCTTGTGCATCTGGCTTACATGGGACCTGGAGAATTGAACCAGGGTCCTTAGGCTTCACAGGCATATGCCTTAACCACTAAGCAATATCTCCAGCCCTATTTAGATTTTTTTGAATTAGGATCTCATATAGTCCAGTGTAGCCTTAAACTCATTATGTAGTTGAGGCTGACCTTGAACTCCTGATCTTCTGGCCTCTACTTCCCAAGGCCTAGGATTACAGGTATGCACCACCATACCTGCTTCCATCATCATTTTAGATAAGCTTTCTATTTATATCAATTTGTCTTTATCTGTTTAACCCATTATACTAATTTTACAATTTTACTTTCACAAGAAACTTAATTTCCAAAAGATGTGTGTGTGTGTGCGCGCGCATGTACATGCACGCGATGTGCAAAGATAGGTAAATATCTAGTCACTGTCATCCATTACTTAAGTCAGATCATCATCATCAATTAAATCCTTTATAACTCTTTTTTTTTTTGTAAGGTAAGGTCTTGCTCTAACCCAGGCTGATCTGGAATGTCGTCTCTATGTAGACACTCAGGAGGTAGAGGTAGTAGGTTCATAAGTTCAAAGTCACCCTTGGCTACACAGTGTGGTTGAAGGAATCTAAGCTACATGAGACCATCCCCTGCAAACACACACATACACACACAACACATGGGCACATTACCTAGATTTTTGAACTATATTTTATCTCATACTTTTTGACTTTTAAAAATACTCTTACTATTTATTTACTTGCAAGAGAGAGAATATGAGAATGGGTATTTCAGGGTCTCTTGCTGCTACAAAGTACTTTAAATACATGTACCACTTTGGGCATCTAGCTTTACATGGGTACTGGGGATTTGAACCAGGGCCAGCAGGCTTTGCAAACAAGCACCTTTAACTGCCAAACCATCTCCTCAGACCCTCTTATACTTTTTCTAAACTAGATATAATTACTACAAGTGTTGTTTCAAAGATTTAGACAAGAAATATGTAGTGCAGGCTGGGCATGGTGGCATACACCTTTAATCTCAGCACTTGGGAGGCAGAGGTAGGATGATTACTATGAGTTCGAGGCCACCCTGAGACTACATAGTGAATTCCAGGTCAGTCTGGGCTACAGTGAGACCCTACTTCAAAAAAAAAAAAAAAAAGAAAGAAAGAAAGAAAGAAAGAAAGGAAGGGAGGGAGGAAGGGAAGAAAGAAGAAGTACAGCAATAGTGCCTGACACATGTTAAATGTTCAATAAACACTAGTTACCTGCCTTCACTTTTCATTGCTTTTAATGGTCCACTGATAAAGCTGCAGGAGTGGCAGTGATAGAGAACTTCCTAGCATGTGCTGAAGCTCTGGGCCCAATCTCTGGAACTGCAAAAGTATTAGACATTGTATCTACACAAATATGAAAAGGAGGATGGCAAGTTAGTATACTTTGAGATGTCTGTCAAAGGTACCATCAAGACCTTTTAGAAATGATCAGAAAATTACTATATGCCCAAACTTCTACCTTCCTGTGAACTTCCCAAGGAGATAATACAGCCTTTTAGAGTTTGTTAAAGAGAAAAATCCCTTAAACTGATTTTTGTCAGGTAATCGGTTCCAGCCATGAGAAGGTAACTAACACAGTCCCCCAGCTCCTTCCTCTTCTGTGGAATTGTCTCCCATTGCTTGTGGCCACTTGCTTGGTCCTTCCTTTCCTAAGTTCCTTCTGCTTTCCCCTACTAGGGTTTCCTGGGGTGACTCCCCAAATACTGGCAGTCTATTCTTTATACCCTGGTCTGCTTCTGGGAACCCCAAAGAGAACAACTCTCACTGTGTAGTAAGTTCCTCACTGCTCTGGACACTGTGAAGGAGATGGGATGGAAAAGGGAGGGAGATTGAGAAATACAGTTCATAAATTCGCTCATCCATTCTTCCTCCAGTAAAGACTTGTTAAGCATCTATTTCATATCATGCTCTGTGCTCAGTGCTGGCCAGGAATTCTATCTCCTAGGGCTCCAAGGAGTCACCCAACACTTCAATCTTACCAAGCTTGCCTCAGCAGGCACAGCCAGATTGACAATGGGAGTGTTAACAGAGGAGGTTTCAGGTGAAGGAGATGGGACAAATGAAGGCCAGTGTCCCGGATTGGCTAGAGGCACAGAGCTGTTAGTTAGCCCAGCTAGTCAAAAGGCTGAGGGACCTCTCTCCTCCAGCCAAGCAAGATGCAAAAAGGAAAGAAGGCCAAGGGGAAGAAGGTGGCACCTGCAGAAGCAGGAAGCCAAAAGGTCGTAAATCCTCTGAGAAAAGGCCCAAGAATTTTGGCAGTGGACAGGACACTCCGTCCAAAAGGGAGGTCATCCGCTTTGTCAAACGGTTATATCCGGCTGCAGCAGCAAAGGGTTATCCTGTATAAGTGGCTGAAAGTGCCTCGGGCAATCAACCGGTTCACCCAGGCTTTGGACTGCCAAACAGCTACCCAGTTGCAGAAGCTTGCCCCACAAGTACAGGCCAGAGACCAAGCAGGAGAAGAAGTAGAGGCTGTGGGCCCGGGCTGACAAAAAAAGCTGCTGGCAAAGGGGGTGTCCTGACTAACCGACCCTCTGTCCTTCGAGCGGGGGGTCAACACTGTCACGACTTTGGTGGAGAACAAGCAGGCTCAGCTGGTAGTGTTCCTGCCTGCCCTTTGTCGCAAGATGGGGGTCCCCTACTGCATCATCAAGGGGAAGGCCAGGCTAGGGCGGCTGGTGCACAGGGAGACATGCACAACCGTTGCCTTCATGCAGGTCAACTAGGAAGACGAGGGAGCCCTAGCTAAACTGGTGGAAGTTATCAGCACCAATTACAACGACAGATATGATGAGAGTCGTTGCCACTGGGGGGCAACGTCCTGGGTCCAAAATCTGTGGTTCGCATTGCCAAGCTGGAAAAGGCAGAGGCCAAAGAACTCGCTACCAAGGTGGGCTGAGTGTATGCCACGGAGCTTTCTGTACATCAGATAATAAAAAACACTGTCCTTCAGGGAAAAAAAAAAAAGCTGAGGCAGGAAGATTCAAATTTCAAAGCCTATAAAGTATGTTGGTTTAGAAAAAAAAAAAAAAAAAAAAAAAAAGTCAAGACCTGTCTTGGCTATAGAGTGAGTTTAAGGTTAGGCTGTATAACTTAGTGAGACCCTGTCTCAAACAAACAGAACTAAAAAGAGGGCTGGGGTACAGGCCAGTGTTAAAGTACTTCACATGCACGAGGCCTTGGATTGAATCCAATATTTTAAAAAGGGGTGAATGGGGTTGGAGAGATGGCTTAGCCGTTAAGGCGCCTGCCTGCTAAGCCTAAGAACACTGGTTCCAAGCTCCAGCGGTTCCAATCTCCAGGTCCCACGTTTAGCCAGATGCAGTGACGCGTGGGTGCAATGCTGCACTTGCCCACAAGGGGGTGACACATCTGGATTTCGTTCACAGCAGCTGAGAGGCTGCTGGAGCGCCCATCTCTATCTGCCTTCCTCTCCCTCTCTGTCTCTCTCTGTGTCTCTCTCCAAAAATAAAAAAATAATTTTTAAAAGGGGTGAATGAAATTCACACGGAGAAGGAGCAAAAGCTCAGTGTGGATTCCTAACATCTGTACTCTTAGGGAATCCCTGTCAGGGGAGTGAGCCAACTGTCATAACTAAAAAGGGCCTTAAAAGCCACAAACTGACTTCCGTTTCTTTAATTCTGAGGACCCTGAAGGCCCAGATCAGACAAAATTTCTTCTATTGCTTACCTGTGAACCTTCCTTTCTTCTTCCTTCCCTCCTACTCTCCTTCCCTTCTTTCTTCTTTTATTTTTTAAACTTTTTTTTTGAGGCAAGCCCAACAACCTGACCTTTTTTTTCAAGGGGAGGTGGAGGTTGCCTGTCAGAGCCTCTAACCATTGCAATTGAATACCAGACCCCCTTGTGTGCACGTGTGACATTGCATGCTTGAGTCCCTGTGCATCTGGCTAACATGGGACCGGAGTGGAACATGAGTCCTTAGGCTTTGTAGGCAAGTGCCTTAACCACTAAGCTATTTTTTACAAGCTTTTTATTGACAGCTTCCATAAGTATAGACAATAAACTATGACAATCCATTTCCTCTGTTCCCATTTTCCCCCTCTCAAATCTCCTTTTTCTTTTTTGAGATAAGTTGGCCTTAAACTCATGCAATCCTCCTGCTTTAGCCTCCAAAGTGCTAGGTATGAATCACCTGAGGGAACTAATGCTGTATTATGCTTCTTAAACTTTTCTCCAAGGGTGCCTCTGGGCTCAGGAAACTTCTCAGACATTATTCCTTGTTATCCCCCTCCAAAGACTTCTCAATACCAAAATATATTGTTATCTCAGTTATGCAGGATAGAATTGTTTAAACTATCCTTGGAGTTTTTTTCTAACTTTCAAGAGCCTCTGTCTGCCCCTTGGGGGCGACATTGCCCTTGTTGAGAATGCATCATCTGGAGAGACTAAATGTGGTCAGGTTTTCTGGATTTTAATACTCTGAGAGACAGTGAGTTTGGTGGAGTAAGCAATGGGATGTCATAGTAGGTTCTTGAACAGCAGGCAAAGGCTGAAATGGTTGAGGAGTGCCTGTATCCATTAAATACTGCAGGCAGCCTCCTACCAGCACCCCACAGAGGAAGACCTGGCTTTCTTGTGTCCTTCTGCAGGTTGAGCTAACAGTGATACAAATATTAGCCTGGCAGAGTGGCTCAGGCCTTTAACCAAAGCATGTGAGAGCTGAGGGTACAGAGAGTTCCAGATTAGCTAGGGCTACAATGAGACCTTGCTTCAAACAAAACAAAAAAGAGAACTATAGCTGGGCACAGTGGCACTTGCCTTTAATCACAGCACTAGGGAGGCAGAGATGGGAGTATCACTGTGAGCTCAAGGCCAGTCTGGGACTACAGAGTGAGTTCCAAGTCAGCTTGGGCTAGAGTGAGACCCTGCCTCAAAAAAAAAAAAAAAAAAAAAAGAAAGAAAGAGAGAAAGAAAGAAAGAAAGAGAGGAAAGAAAAGAAAAGAAAAAATGAAAAAAAGAAAAAGAAAAAGAGGCTGGGCATGGTGGCGCATGCCTTTAATCCCAGCACTTGGAAGGCAAAGGTAGGAGGATCACCCGTGAGTTCAAGGCCACCCTGCGACTACATAGTGAGTTCCAGGTCAGCCTGGGCTAGAGTGAGACCCTACCTCAAAAAAAAAAAAGAAAAAGAAAAAGAAAGAAAGAAAGAAAGAAAAGAAAAGAAAAGAAAAGAAAAGAAAAGAAAAGAAAAGAAAAAAAAAAGAGAAAGCCAGGCATGGTGACTCATCCCTTTAATCCTAGCACTTGGGAGACAGAGGTAGGAGGATAACTGTGAGTTTGAGGCCACCATGAGACTAAATAGTGAATTCCAGGTCAGCCTGGCCTAGAGCAAGACCCTACCTTGAACCCCCCCTCCCAAAACAAAAGACAACAAAAAAAAAAAAAAAAAAAAAAAAAAACAAGAGAGAGTAAAAGAACTATAGACAAATATTCCCTTAATCCTGAGAGGTGTGTGTGTGTGTGTGTGTGTGTGTGTGTGTGTGTGTGTGTGTATAGTGTTCATTACACTGAGGGAAAACAGGCACACAAAGTGTTTTGGGAACACCCTCTCAGGACTCCTCTTAAGAGTTATTCTGCTTCGATTTACATTCTAATAAACCCTTATTTAATTTGCAAAAGGTGGGGAGGGGCTGGGAGACGGCTCAGTTGTTAAAGGCACTTTCCTGGGATTAATTCCCTGGTATCCACATTAAGCCAGATGCACAAAATGGCACATGCATCTGGAGTTCATTTGCAGTGGTAAGAGGCCTTGGTGCACCCATACTCATCCCCACCTTCAAATAAATATTTAAAAAAACAAAAGAAAGTGTGCTGGCTATGAGTACACAGCTAGTGATGATGGAACACAGGCAATCTTGAAGCAGAATGGATGTTAGGTGCTGGTCTACTGTTACCTGATAAGTAGAGCTGTTTGTCCAAGGTGTGACGCTGCAGTCTATACCCACTGGCAGCACCAATAGAGATTTATGGACCTCTGGTAATAGTGCCAATGGAGCCAGGGCTTCAAGTTAGAAAGTAATGCATCATAAGACTTTTCATATCTGTTTGATTAAAAAATTCCTAATTCTAAGCCGGGCGTGGTGGCGCATGCCTTTAATCCCAGCACTCGGGAGGCAGAGGTAGGAGGATCACCGAGAGTTCGAGGCCACCTTGAGACTACATAGTGAATTCCAGGTCAGCCTGAGCCAGAGTGAGACCCTACCTCGAAAAAGCAAAAAAATAAAAAATAAAATAAAAAAAATAAAAATTCCTAATTCCAGTAGAGTTTGCTCCTGCATAAACAGAGCAGAATGAATGGCCTGTGCCCCTATGCCATATGCTGAAGGTGGATGTGCACAGCGGGACAGCCAAGTCACCTCATGTGAGTCTCCAATGAAATACAAAAAGCAGGACTTCCAGTTAAGATGACAGCGTAGGAACCATGCCCAAACAGGCTAGGGGAAAAAAGCAAAGCAAAAAAAAAAAAAAAAAAAAAAAACAGCAAAATACACTCTTCTACTAAAAAGTGAGGTGTACAGTAAATTATCAACCACAGCAGAGAAGTAGGAGAGACCCAGAGCATCTAGAGCCCACAGAAGCAGGCAGAAGTGCCTCCAGCAGCAGCAGGAGTTACACATGGCTGCAGCCGCCGGGCTCTGCCTGAGCCACAGATATTAAAGCCAGGTGAGGGGATTTTCCACTCACACCAGCCTCCTCACAAACTCAAGAAATGCGGAAGGAGGATGGCAGAGACCAACGGAGTGGCTTGTGAGGAAGAGGTTCACCTGGATGAGCAGATGGACTTCAGCCACCATCCACAGCCTCCCCTCCCCCACCACCAGCACAAGCCTCAGCAAGCACCAGAGACCTGGAAAAGACAGCTTACCTACCCAGCACCCTGCACAATCAGAGCAGCGATCCACAGACCCAGCCCACCTTCCTGAGCTCACAACACAGCAAAGAAGGACCCAAGCGGCTGTGCAGCATAGCTGAGATCAAAGCCATCCCAAAAGGTAACTGGGATTACACCAGGTCAGTACCCACCAAATAAGCCTGGTGTATAGGCTTGCATCCAAAGGGCTAATTGCACCATCCATGTCAGGGTAAATTATATGTTAAACCTGATGGATGGTCAGATCTGACATTCTTAAATAAGCTATATTTTGGGTTGCTCATTTGTTGCTTCCTGATTTATACTGCCTTTGTTTCCTCTTCTGTCATTCATTGGGGAAGGGTCTCACGTGGTCACAAGCTGACCTTGGAACCCTCTATAGACCAGAATCTTAGCCTCACAGTTGGCAGGGTTAAGGGTGTGGGGCAACACACATCATTAGGGACTGTGACTGTGTTAAAGGATCTGTTTGTCATAATACCTACTTTTGCACAAATACTCTGTGCTGTATTTCATTGAATGGGTACATTGTTTAGTTAAGTTTTTAGAATTTGACTGTATTCTGTTGCATTCAGCCTACTTGAATACTCTCATAGCAGGCAAACCCAACACCTAGGGTCATGTTTGTGGTTATGCAGAGAGTGTTAAGAGCCACACCTCACACCTTAAGCTCCTACCCTGAAGATATATAACATCAGATTGATTGATACAACTAATATTACTGCAGATAATTAGAAAACCCAAGCATTAAATTAACCCAAGATGCAAAAATCTCTACATTATAATACAAGAAACACAAAAAAATCAAGACAATATAAATCCACCAAAAAAGTATTCATGCATCAGAAATGACCTTCAGTGAGACTGAATTAGAAGAAATTCCTGAGAAAGATTTCAAAATAATGATTATAAATATGTTCAAAGAACTCAAAGAGGAAATCAAAGGGTTCAAAGACCTCAAAGAGGAAATCAAAGGATTCAAAGAACACACAGGAAACCAATTTAATGAAATAAGGAGGTCAATACTAGACATAAATAAGGAAATAGAAATAATAAAGAAAACCCAGTCAGAAATACTAGCAATAAAGAGCACAGTCAGTGAAATAAAAAACTCTGTAGAAAATCTCTCTAGTAGAATGGATGAAGGAGAGAACAGAATATCTAAACTAGAAGACCAGGTGGCAGATCTAATACATTCCAACAAAGAGAAAGACAAACTAATAGGAAGGTATAAATGGGAATTTCAAGATATTTGGGACACTATGAAAAGATCAAACATGCCGGGCATGGTGGCGCACGCCTTTAATCCCAGCACTCGGGAGGCAGAGGTAGGAGGATCGCCGTGAGTTTGAGGCCACCCTGAGACTACATAGTTAATTCCAGGTCAGCCTGGGCCAGAGTGAGACCCTACCTCGAAAAACCAAAAAAAATAAAAAATAAAAAATAAAAAGATCAAACATAAGAATTCAGGGTAGGGGCTGGAGAGATGGCTTAGTGGTTAAACACTTGCTTGTGAAGCCTAAGGACCCTGGTTTGAGGCTCTATTCTCCAAGACCCACGTAAGCCAGATGCACAAGGTGGTGCATATATCTGGAGTTCCTTTACAGTGGCTGGAGGCCCTAGTGTGCCCATTCGCTCTCTCTCTCTCTCTCTCTCTCTCTCTCTGCCTCTTTCTCTGTTTGTCACTCTTAAATAAATAAATAAATAAATAAAGACAAAAAAATTTTTTAAAGAATTCAGGGTATAGTAGGAGGAGAAGAATTTCACTCCAAAGGCATAGTAGATGTTTTCAACAAAATCATACAAGAAAACTTCCCCCAAATTGGGAAAGAGATGCCAATGCAGATACAGGAAGCCTTTAGAATACCAAGCAGACAAAACCTGGAAAGAACCTCTCCCCACCATATTATAATTAAACTACCGAACATAAAAACCAAAGAAAATATATTGAAAGCAGCTAGAGAGAAAAAGCAAGTCACCTACAAAAGCAAGCCCATAAGAATAATAGCAGATTACTCAACACAAACTTTAAAAGCTGGAAGGGCTTGGAGTGATGTATTACAAGTTCTGAAAGATAACAACTGTCAACCAAGTTACTTTATCCTAAAAAGCTATCCATTCAAATAGATGGAGAAATAAGGACATTCCACAACAAAAGCAGGCTAAAGGAATATTTGAAGACAAAACCAGGTCTACAGAAAATACTTGAAAGGATCCTCCATGCTGAAAAGAAGGAAAAGCACACATATAAGGAACCTGGAAAAAACAAACCATACTCCAATACTAGTTAATACAAGAGTGCAAAGGTAAAAAGGAAGAACTACAAAACAAGAAAAATGGCAAAAATAAATACACAGCTTTCAATAATTCTTAATATCAATGGCCTGAATGCCCCAACCAAAAGACATAGGTTTGCAGGCTGGGTTAAAAAGCAGGATCCTTCAATTTGTTGCCTCCAAGAAACTCACCTTTCTACAAAGGATGGACACTATTTTAGGATGAAAGGTTGGAAAATGGTGTTTCAAGCAAATGGGCCTAGAAAACAAGCAGGGGTAATATCTGACAGGGTAGACTTCAGACCAACATTAACTAGGAAAGATAAGGAAGGTCACTTTATATTGATTAAAGAATGCTCAAACAAGAGGACATTACAATCCTAAACATATATGCACCTAACACGGGGGCTCCCAATTTCATCAAACAAGTGCTATTAGAATTAAGGTCAGAGATAACACCAAACACACTTGTAGTGGGTGACTTCAGCACCCCACTCTCACCAATTGACAGGTCACCCCAGCAAAAAATAAACAGATACGCTTCTGGATTAAATGAGGTCATAGAACAAATGGACCTAACAGATGTATACAGGACATTTCATCCAAATGCTGAAGAATACACATTCTTTTCAGCACCACATGGAACATTCTCTAAAATAGGCCATATATTAGGACACAAAGCAAATCTTAACAAATATAGGAAAATTGAAATAATGTCTTACGCTCTATCAGATCACAATGGGATCAAATTGCAAATCAATAACAAGAAAAGCTATAGAGCATACACAAAATCATGGAAACTAAACAATACACTAATAAATTGATGAATGGGTCAATGAAGAAATCAAGAAGGAAATCAAAAAATTCATGGAGTCAAATGATAATGAGAATACAACATACCAAAACCTTTGGGACCCAATGAAGGCAGTCCTAAGAGGGAAATTTAGAGCTTTAAGTGCTATGTTAAGAAATTAGAAAGGTCACAGGTAAACAACTTAATGGTGCACCTTAAGGCTTTGGAAAAAGAACAAGGCAAACCAAAAATCAGTAGATGGGAAGAAATAATAAAGATAAGGCAGAAATTAATGAAATAGAAACCTAAAAAACAATCCAAAGAATCAATGAAACAAAGAGTTGGTTCTTTGAAAGGAATGAACAAGATAGATAAACCCTTATCAAATCTGACTAAAAGAAAGAGAGAACAGACATAAATTAATAAAATCAGAGATGAAAAAGGCACCATTACAACAGACACCAGAGAAATTTTAAAAATCATAGAGAGGGGCTGGAGAGATGGCTTAGTGGTTAAGCACTTGGTTGTGAAGCCTAAGTACCCCAGTTCAAGGCTCAATTTCCCAGTACCCAGATGCACAAGGTGGCACATGCATCTGGAGCTCGTTTGCAGTGACTGGAGGCCCTGGTGTGCCCATTCTCTCTCTCTCTCTCTCTCTCTCTCTCTCTCTCTCTCTCTCTCTCTGCCTCTATCTCTCTCTGCCTGTCTCTGTCAAATAAATAATTAAAAATAAATAAAAATCATAGGGACATACTATAAGAACATATACTCCAATAAGTTTGAAAATCTGAAAGAAATGGATGATTTCCTTGATTTATATGACCTACCTAAATTAAATCAAGATGAGATTAACCACTTAAATAGACCTATAACAAGTATGGATATCCAAGCAGTTATAAAAATCTCCCAACTAAAAAAAGTCCAGGCCCAGATGGATTCACTGCTGAATTTTACTGGACCTTCATGGAAGAACTAACACCAATGCTTCTTAAACTTTTTCATAAAATAGAAGAGGAAGGAACCCTACCAAACTCCTTCTATGAAGCCAGCATCACCCTGATCCCAAAACCAGACAAAGATAGAAAAAAAAAGGAAAATTACAGACCAATCTCCCTCATGAACATAGATGCAAAAATTCTCAACAAAATATTGGCAAACAGAATACAAAAATATATTAGAAATATCATTCACCCTGACCAAGTAGGCTTTATCCCAGAGATGCAGGGATGGTTCAATATACATAAATCAATAAATGTAATACATTATATAAATGGACTGAAGGGCAAAAATCACATGATCATCTCATTAGATGCAGAAAAAAGCATTTGACAAAATCCAACATCCCTTCATGATAAAAGTCCTACAGAGACTGGGAATATAAGGAACATATCTCAACATAATAAAGGCTATTATGACAAACCCACAACCAACATAATACTAAATGGAGAAAAACTTGAAGCTTTTCCACTAAAATCAGGCACAAGACAAGGGTGTCCACTGCCCCACTTTTATTTAATATAGTACTGGAAGTCTTAGCCATAGCAATAAGGCAAGAGACACACATAAAAGGGATACAAATTGGAAAGGAAGAGATCAAGTTATCATTATTTGCAGATGATATGATTCTATACATAAAGGACCCTAAAGACTCTACCAGCAGACTGTTAGAGCTGATAAACACCTATAGCCATGTAGCATGATACAAAATAAACACACAGAAATCAGTAGCCTTCCTATATGCTAACAACAAATGTACAGAGGATGAAATCAAAGAACCTCTCCCATTCACAATTGTATAAAAACAAATAAGGTACCTTGGGATAAACCTAACCAAGGAAGTGAAGGATCTCTACAAGGAGAACTTTAAGACACTCAAGCAAAAAATTGCAGAAGACACTAGGAAATGGAAAAACATACCCTGTTCTTGGTTTGAAAGAATCAATATTGTGAAAATGGCAGTCCTACCAAAAGCAATCTACACATTTAATGCAATCCCAATCAAAATTCCAACAGCATTCTTCACGGAAATAGAAAAAACAATCAAAAAATTCATTTGGAAGCACAAAAAACCTTGGGTATCTAAAACAATTCTGAGCAACAATAATAAGGCTGGTGGTATCACCATACCTGATTTTAACCTATATTACAGAGCCATAGTAACAAAAACAGCATGGTACTGGCACAAAAACAGACATGTAGATCAATGGAACAGAATAGAGGACCCTGATGTAAGTCCAGGTAGGTATAGCCACCTGATCTTTGACAAAAATGGCAATAATACTCACTGGAGAAAAGACAGCCTCTTCAGCAAATGGTGCTGGGAAAACTGGATATGCATCTGTACAAGGAAGAAAATAGATCCTTATCTCTCTCTATGCACAAGAATCAAGTCCAGATGGATCAAAGACCTTAATATCAGACCTGAAACTCTGAAACTTCTAGAGGAAAAAGTAGGGAAAACCCTTCAACATATTGGTCTTGGCAAAGACTTTCTGAATATAACCCCAATCGCTCAGGAAATAAAACCACAGAACAACCGCTGGGACCTCATGAAATTACAAAGTTTTTGTACAGCTAAGGACACTGTGAATAGAGCAAAGAGGCAGCCTACATAATGGGATAAAACCTTTGCTAGCTATACATCTGACAGAGGTTTAATATATAGGATATACAAAGAACTAAAAAAATTAAATAATAAGAAATCAAACAATCCAATTAAAAAAATGGGCTATGGAACTAAATAGAGAGTTCTCAGAAGAAGAAATACGATAGCGTATAAACATCTAAAAAGAAGTTCTACATCCCTAGTCATCAAGGAAATGCAGATTAAAACTACCTTGAGATTCCATCTCACTCCTGTCAGATTGGCTACCATCATGAAAACAAATGACTATAAATGCGAGGATGCAGAAAAAGAGGAACCCTTCTACACTGTTGGTGGGAATGCAATCTGGTCCAGCCATTGTGGAAATCAGTGTGGAGGTTCCTGAGACAGCTAAATATAGACCTACTATATGACCCAGCTATACCACTCCTAGGATTATATAATAAGGACTCATCTCACTACCTTAGAGATACTTGCTTGACCATGTTTATTGCCACTCTATTCACAATAGCTAGGAAATGGAACCAGCCTAGATGTCCCTCAACTGATGAGTAGATAATAAAGATGTGGCACATTTACACAATGGAGTTCTACTCAGCGGTAAAGAAAAATGAAGTTATGAAATTTGCTGGAAAATGGATGGATCTGGACAGGATTATACTTAGTGAGGTAACCTAGGCCCAGAAAGCCAAACATCACATGTTCTCTCTCATATGTGGATCCTAGCTACAAATGATTGGACTTCTATGTGAGTAAAAATAAAACTCAGTAGC
Organism: Orientallactaga sibirica; assembly: GCA_036365145.1. Lineage (NCBI taxonomy): Eukaryota > Metazoa > Chordata > Mammalia > Rodentia > Dipodidae > Orientallactaga > Orientallactaga sibirica. Next base: position 26,099,378 of record JAEOAD010000015.1, on the reverse strand, counting down.
AGAAGCCAGTAACCTAGAAAGAGGATATAAATGGAATAGAAAGGGAGGGAGGGGGACTTAATCGGATGGTATTGTATATATGTAAGTAGAAGAACAGATTAATGGGGATGAAAAGGCCTAAGTGAGGTCAGGGGAAGAGATTGTGTAAAGGAACGGTGGAGGGAGGGCTAATCAAAATCTAAGAGGATATAAAAAAGTCATATTGGGGCTGGAGAGATGGCTTAGTGGTTAAGGCACCTGCCCGCTAAGCCTAAGAACATCAGTTCCAATCTCCAGTTCACACATTTAGCCAGATGCAAAAGTGACACAAGGGCGCAATGCCACACTTGCCCACAAGGGGGCACATGCATCTGAATTTCATTCGCAGGGGTTGAGAGGCTGTTGGTGTGCCCATTCTCTGTCTTCCTCTCCCTTTTTCTGTCTTTCTCTCTGTGTCTCTCTCCAAAAAAAAAAAAAAAAAAAAAGTCATATAGAAACCCACTTTACTGGACAATGGAACACTCAGAACCCATAGATTGTTACTAGAAAATTTTCAGTGCCAGGGATGGGATACCTTCCAGTGAATTGTTGGCCAGGGAGGTCACAGATACCCCCAAAACATTATAGGCCATTGCCAAGGCCCTTGGTTTCCCACCAGGAATAGATGGTAAGGCCCAATTGCTGAAAACTCCACATATTTGGGTGGCAAGTTCACTGAGAAAACCTGCTGGAGCTGAGCTGAAATCCTCTTCCATGCGGACCAGCTGACAGAAAGTTGGAAAAAGCTATGCTGCATGCAGTTCAATGGGAGAGAGAAAACACCAGATACTCAACAGTGAACACTGCAAGCTTTAAATTTGTCCAGACAGGCCAAATGAGCCAATGAGTGCAATAGTGGCATGTCTGTTATGGGGAAAACCAACTGCTCTCTAATTGGACTGGAGGCCCACTCCATAGGAGGGAACACATTCAGGACATAGTTATTCAGGGGCCCTAAGGGTGTAATGTCTGCTGGTGTCTGACTAAATGTATATACTATGCTCACCAAACTGCCCAGTAAGCACTTCTCCTAATGTTCACACCCATATATTAATGCTACTTTCACTTTTGGTTAGAGAAGCTTCTCTTTTCAGATGGTGGCGACCTTGGGATGACTCAGAAGGCACCATGGTGCTGAGAAGAAGTGACAGAGAAGTGTTCAGCACTGAAACATGTCAAACCTACATTCCAAGGCTAAAGGTCCATTGCAGAAGTGGGGGCAGAAAGAATGTAAGAGCCAAAGGAAGATTAGGACTCCTTACAACGTGCTCCTCCATACACAAAATGGCCTGGATATCCATGACCTCACAGTGCCTGACACCACCTACATAAGACCATCATAATAGGAGGAAAAGATCATGACATCAATCTGAAAAGAGAGACTGATTGAGAGGGGGAGGCGATATGATGGATAGTGAAGTTTCAAAGGGGAAAGTGGGGGGAGGGAGGGAAGTACCATGGGATATTGTTTACAATTAAAGAAGTTGTCAATAAAAAAATAAATTAATAAATTAATTTTAAAAAAGAAATACATACATACAGCAGCCTGGTGTGATGATGCATGCCTTCAAACCCAGAATTTAGGAGGTAGAAGCAGGAGTATCAGGAGTTCAAGGCCAGCCTGGGTTACTTGGTGAGACTGAGGCCATCTTGAGCTACCTGAGACTGGTCTGAGGAAAGAAAGACATATATGCCTTTGCAGTAAGTAACACTGAATAGGTAGCAAAACCAAACACAATGTGCTTGTATGTTACCATTCTGCCACCTCACAAAATTTTCCTTCCTACATTTTTGACTTACCAAATAATAATAATGAATAAGATATATATTTTTTGGTAGAGTCTTGCCTAGGCTGACCTGGAATTCACTATGTAGTCTCAGAGTAGCCCCAAACTCCTACCTCTGCCTTCCAAGTAAAGGTGTGAACCACCACACCTGGCTCCAGCTTGATTTCTTTCTTTCTGGTTTTCTGAGGTAGGGTCTCACTCTAGTCTAGGCCGACCTGGAATTTACTGTGTAAAATCAAGGGTGGCTTTGAACTCAGGATGATCTTCTTACATCTGTCTTCCCAAGTGCTGAGATTAAAGGCATGTGCCACCATACTTGGCTCCAGCTTGATTCCTGAGTGACCTTGCAGCCCAAGCATGTGGAGCCTTCAGCAATAGGGTCTTACCATCTAGTTCTGGTGGGAAACCAAGATCCTTGGCAGTGGCCTGTAATGTTTTAGGGTCAGCAGGGACCTCCCTGGCCAACAACTCACTGGAAGGTATCCCATCACTGGCACTAAAATTTTTCTAGTACCAATTTATGGCTTCTGGGTACACCATTATGCAAAGAAGTAGGTTTCCATATGGTTTATAACATAACATCTTAAATTGTGATTAACCCTCTTCCATTCCCCTGACTCAACCATGGAATCCCTTCTTCATTCCAACTACCTCCTAAATTCTGGAATTAAAGGTGTGTTCCACCACTCCTGGCTGATGTCTTTTTAAAAACATGTTTTATTTTTTTAAATTTATTCATTTGAGAGAGAGACAGGGAGAGAGAGAGAGATACAGAAAGAGAGAAGGGAAGGAGGGAAGGAGAAAAATGTGAATGCTAGGGTCTCTTGCCACTGTAAATGAACTCCAGATACATGTGCCATTTCATGCATCTGGCTTTGCATGGCTACTGGGAAATCAAACCCAGGTCGTCAAGCTTTGCAAGAAAGTGCCTTTAACCACTGAGCCATCTCTCCAGCTCTCTCTTAAAAAAAATGTTTTTTCTTAGCTGGGCGTGGTGGCGCATGCCTTTAATCCCAGCGCTCAGGAGACAGAGGTAGGAGGATCGCCGTGAGTTCAAGGCCACTCTGAGACTACATAGTTAATTCCAGGTCAGCCTGGGCCAGAGTGAGACCCTACCGTGAAAAAAAAATTTTTTTTCTTTACTTGAGAGAAAGAGAGAAATTGGCAGAGACAGAGAGAGTGAATATGGGTGTGCCAGGGCCTTCTGTCACTGTAAACGAACTCCAGATGTGCCACTTTGTACATCTGACTTTATGTGGGCACTGGGGAATGGAACCTGGGCTGCCAGGCTTTGCAAGCAAGCACCTTTAACAGCTGAACCATCTCTCCATGCCGTGATGTCCTTTCCCCCCCTTTTTCCATCATTCCTATCAAATAGATAGGTGTTGTGGAGGTAAAGATGGGTAACTGCTGTTAGAGGATGAGAATGTGAGGATGATTTCATGTCTTGAGGATAGTGTCCCAAAGCACTCCTTCCCACCCTCTGACTACTACATCCTTTCTGCCCCTCTCCAGCAATCTTTCCTGAGCCTTGGAGAATGTGCTAGAGATGTCTCCTTTATCACTAGCACCCACAAGCCACTTGTTCCTCAGCATGCTGGTGAGTTTTCAGTCTCCCAAGAATCAACTTTTCAAGAAGTTTCACTGGTCGGTGAGGAAAACATCTGCTACATTTTTAAAGAATAATTTTAGTTTACAAAGGACTCATAAACCTGTAATTATCTGTCATTCCCTCCTGCAATTAAAAAGTCCAGTTTACTATCTTACTATCTTGTTGTATGCTCTAGAGGAAGCCCAAGATAGCAATTTTCTGGAGAATGAACAAGACCCCAAAGAAATTCCTCTGCAGGGCTGGAGAGATGGCTCAGTGGTTAAGATGCTTGCCTGAGAAGTCTAGGGACCCAGATCCCATTCCCCAGAACCCATGTAAGCCAGATGCACATGGGGGCACATGCATCTGGAGTTTGTTTGCAGTGGCTAGAGCCCTGGAGCACCTGTTCTCTGTGTGTGTGTGTGTCTCTGTCTTTGCTTACAAATAAATAAATAAATAAACAATTTAAATAATTTATTTTTGTTTTTGTTTTTGTTTTTGGAGGTAGGGTCTAATTCTAGTTCAGGCTGACCTGGAATTCACTATGTAGTCTCAGGGTGGCCTCGAACTCTCAGCAATCCTCCTACCTCTGCCTCCTGAGTGCTGGGATTAAAGGTGTGCACCACCACGCCCAGCTAAATTAAATAATTTTTTAAAAAGAAAGAAATCCCTCTGCAAACTCATCTTCATATGTGTGCATGCAAATGCACACTTGCCACAGTGCATGTGTGGAGGTCTGGAGATAACCTTCAAGTCAGTCCTCTCCTTTCACCTCACTTTGAGGAGGGTTTCTCCTTATTTACTACTCCTTTTGCTTTGCTATAATGAACTTCCAGAAAATTCTCCTCTCTCTGCCTCCCTTCTTGTAGTTATTATAGAAGCCCACCACAGCTTCCAGCTTTTACACAGGTTCTGGGGATCTAAACTCAGGTAGTCAGAGTTGTCCAGCAAGCACTTAATGCACTGAGCCACTTTCCCAGCCCAAACTTTTTTTTTTTTGAGAGAGAGAGATAGAGGGAGAGAGAGATAGGTACAGAGAGAGAGAGAGAGAGAAAGAACAGGCGCACCAGCTGTTTCTCAGCTGCTGTAAATGAACTTCAGATGCGTGTGCCCTCTTGTGAGCAAGTGCAGCATTGCATGCTTGTGTCACGCATCTGGCTAAACGTGGGACCTGGAGATTGAGCGGGTGTTCTTAGACTTGGCAGGCAGGCTCCTTAACCACTAAGCCATCTCTCCGGCCCCCAAACTCATCTTTTTGTTGCTGTATTTTGTACTTATTAAACACCTGTTATATGCCAGGCACTATGGCAGGTGTTCAAATAAAGAGATGGACAAGAAGCCAGGTGTGGTGGTACACACCTTTAGTCCCAGCATTCTGGAGGCTGAGGTAGGAGGATCAGTATGAGTTTAAGGCCAGCCTGAGGAGACTATATAGTGAATTACAGGCCAGTCCGGGCTACAGTGAGACCCTACCTCAAAAAAAAAAAAAAAAAAAAAAAAAAAAAAAAAGAAAGAAAGAAAGAAAGAAAAGAAAAGAAAAGAAAAGAAGAGATGAACATGACATAGCTCCTTCCCAGTAGGAGAGACATGTGAGTGTTTAATTCCCTATGAGGCCTGCATGTTAGCATATATCCCACATGCTCCAGGATTTTATTTTTATTTTTGGTTTTCGAGGTAGGGTCTCACTGTAGCCCAGGCTGGCCTAGAATTCACTATGCAGTCTCAGGGTGGCCTTGAACTCACAACAATCCTCCTACCTCTGCCTCATGAGTGCTGGGAATAAAGATGTGTACCACCACACCCTGCTTAAATTTTAATTAATTACTTTTTGATGAAGTCTTATATATCTCAGGCTGGCCTTGACCTTGTTATATAGCCAAGAATAACCTTAAACTTCTGATCCTTGTGCCTCTACCCCTCTAGCGCTGAGATTAAAGGCATGCACCACCATGCCTGATTTTGGGGGTGGGGGGGCTGTAGGAGGCTTAAGGTAGGGTCTCACTCCAGTCCAGGCTGACCTGGAACTCACTCTGTAGTTCTAGGCTGGCTTCAAACTCACAGTGATCCTCCTATCTCTGCCTCCCAAGTCCTGGGATAAAGGTGTGCTTCACCATGCCCAGCTTCATTCCTTATTTTAAGATACAGTTCTCTGGAGGTTAATTTTTTTTTTTTCTGGAGACTTCTGTACACGTTGATCCTAGGTAGGAATGTTTTCCTAGATCTCTGGCATGCTGACTCATGTGGGATACACTGTAGCATAGTTCTATCCAGTACCAGGACACCAGAGAAGTCCTTCTGGAGGAGGAAGAGACTTCTGAGATTAGCATCAGCTTTCCTGTCTCTGTCTCTAGCTAGTCTTGACTTCATTAACTGAGTTGCGGTTCTGAGCTCCCTAACTGTGGTAGTTTGAATATATGTCCCCCAATATATTCAGTGTTTTATTAGTTATAGTTTGCATCTTCAATCACCTTGCTAGAGGCAATGTCACTGGGGGCTGGTCTTAAGGTGTGGATTTGAGATTCTATTGTAAAGATATGCAAATGTGCCTAGCAGGAGTTCCTGAAGTGTGCTGTGTGACCTTTTGGCTGTAGTTTTGCTCTGTGTGCTGTGGTGGCTGGTTGGTTTTTCTCTCTCTGCTTGGCCCTGTGAAGAGCAGGCTGCTTCTCCTGCCATTATGGAACTTCCCCTGGATCTGTGAGCTTCAATAAATAATATCCCTTCCTCCATAACTGTGCCTGGTCTGGAAGTTCATCTCAGCAAACCTGAAGCTGTCTGCTACACTAACCAAATCTTTTTTTTTTTTTTTTTTAAGTTTTTCGAGATAGGGTTTCACTCTAGTCCAGGCTGACCTGGAATTCACTATGTAGTCTCAGGGTGGCCTCGAACCTCACAGTGATCCTCCTACCTCTGCCTCCCGAGTGCTGGGATTAAAGGCATGTGCCACCACACCTGGCTTCCTAGCCAAATCTTTATCCTGGGAAAATGAAATATTTGTGACTAGTGAGTAAATAGCATGTACCTATATGTTGTAATTATCCCAAATTAGTTACCTCCTCCATAAGACTGCAGGGTCCCTGAGGGAAGAGGTGCGCAAGCTTCATTCATCAATAAAGTGAGCATCTTGCCATGGTAAGCCCTCACTAAGTATGTGCAAATTCAAGGACAGGTGGATAGATGGATATCTGTTGCAGTCAGGTTTGCATTGCTGACAGAAATCACCTAACCAAGAGCAGCTTGTGGGATAAAAGGGTTTATTTTGGCTTACAGACTCAAGGAGAAGCTCCATGATGGCAGGGGAAAATGATGGCATGAGCAGAGTGTGGACATCACCTCCTAGTCAGCATCAGATAGATGGACAACTGCCAAAGGAGAATATGCCAAACACTGGCAAGAGGAAGCTGGCTATCAAACCCATAAGCCCATCCTCAATGATACACCACCTCCATGAGGCTTTAATTCCCAAATTGCCATCAGCTGGGGACCCAGCATTCAGAACACCTAAGTTTATGGGGGAAGGCATCAAGAGAGACTTCTGGGAAAGATGGCTGCATAGTAGTCAACACCAAACTAGCCTAGGGAGGGATTTAAGCAAACCCACAGCAAAATACACTTTTCTTCTGAAAAGTGAAGGTGTATAGGTTTTTATCAGCCACAGCAGGGAAGCAGGAGAGACCAAGATCTACCATAAAGGAGAAAACCAGCCAGAATCCCGCTGAGGCACTTGCAGCCCATGTGGTCCATGCACCTGCCCCAACCGTGCCCAGCTATCGGAGCAAAGACCAAACAAGGGGATTTTCCAACCTCATCAAACCTGAAGGGGAGTCAGTGGAGATCAGCTAAGGAGCTGCTGAAAGGGATATAGGTGGGACCAGCTGAGCAGTTCCACTACAACTCCAGGCTTCCTGTACTCTCCCATCCCCCAACCATCAGAACCATGAATCTCTGGAGAATGCATTTACTCCCAGGCAGCAGGGCATCCAGTACAGCTGATCAGAACACCAGATTCACAGCACAAAACAGAGGGAGAGAGGTGGGCACTCAGTATTGGTGAGATTTGAAGCCACCCCAAAAGGTAATGAGGCAGACTAACAAAAAAGCATGTACATAGGCCTGCACTGGAATTGCCAATCTTTCTCCATGTTAGGGAAGATTATAGGTTACATATTCATCATTGGCTTTGCCATTTTCAATTAAGCTGAATTTGAGGTTTGACTACTGTTGCCTTTGATGATTTCAGATTCATAGGGCCTTTGCCTTTTTCTTCTGTCATTACTGGGGACAGGTTGTGATTCAGACCCAGGCTGACCTGGAACTGATTTCAGAATGGAAATGTCAACCTTCCAGCAGACAGGATTAAGGGTGTAAAGCAACACATACCCTTAGGGATTTTGGCTTTACAAGATTATCTGTTTGTTTCATTTCCCACATTTGCATACTCTGTGCTGGTTTTTATTGAATGTGTATATTGCTCAGTTGAATTTTTCCAGTAAATTGCTCCACACAGCCCACTAGAATACTTGAATAGCAGGCAAACTCACCACCTAGGATTACTTCTGCAGATAGATTGGAGTATAAGAGCTACACTTGGTCCCTTAAACTCCTACTCTGAAGGTACATAAAGTTGGATTTCCAAGTCTAAGAGTACCACAGATTATGAGAAAACCCAAACATCAAATCAACTCAAGATGAAAAAATTGCTACACATAATACAAGAAACACAAAGAATCAAGAGAATACAACCCCAGCAAAAATTATAAATACATCATAAATACCCACAATGAGGCTGTTTTAGAGAAAATGCCTGACAAAGATTTCAAATTTTTTTAATCTATACTCAAAGAAATCAAAAAAGAAAACAAAGGAATTAAAGAAGACAATAAAGTCCTGAGGACATTCCAAGAGAACACAGGAAATCAGCATAATGAAATAAGGAGGTCATTAGAAGATATGAGTAAGGAAATAGAAATACTGAATAAAAAACCAAGCAGAAATTCTAGCACTGAAAACCACAGTTAATCAAATAAAAAACTCTGTGGAAAGTCTCAGAAGATCAGGTGGCAGATCTAAACAGTCCAACAAAAAGAAAAATAAGCTAATAGGAAGGTATGAATGGGAATTTCAAGATATTTGGGACACTATGAAAAGATCAAACATAAGAATTCAGGGTATAGTAGAAGGAGAAGAATTTCAACCCAAAGGCTTCGTAGGCGTTTTCAACAAAATCATAGGAGAAAAATTTCCCCAAATTGGGAAAGAAATGCCAATGCAGATACAGGAAGATTTTAGAATATCAAAGACAAAAACTGGAACGAAAACCTCCTCACCATGTTATAATTAAACTACTAAACATGCAAACCAAGGAAAATATATTGAAAGCAGTTACAGAAAAAAAAAAAAAAAAAAACACAAGTCACCTACAAAGGCAAGCCCATCAGAATCACAGCAGATTACTCAACACAAATTTTAAAAGCCAAAAGGGCTTGGACTGATGTATTCCAAGTTCTGAAAGATAACAACTGTCAACCAAGATTACTTCATCCCACAAAGATATCTATCCAAATTGAAGGAGAAATAAGAACATTCCACAACAAAAACAGGCTAAAGGAATTTATGACAACTAAGCCAGCTCTACAGAAAATACTTGAAGGAATCCTTCATGCTGAAGAGAAAGCAAAGCACACACATGAGGAAACAGAAAAAAAAAAAAAAAACCTTACTCAAATAACAGTTAAAATAAGAGAGTAAAGGGAAATCAGGAAGCATCACAAAATAAGAAGAATGGTGAGAATAAACACATACCTTTCAATAATAACTCTTAATATCAATGGCCTCAATACCCCAAACAAAATACACAGGCTTGAAGACTGGATTAAAAGTCAGGATCTTGCTATTTGTTGCCTCCAGGAAGCTCATCTCTCAATAAAAGACACCATTTTAGGGTGAAAGGATGGAAAATGGTATTTCAAGCAAATTGGCCTAGGAAACAAGCAGGTGTCACTACCTAATATCTGACAGGATAGACTTCAAACCAACATTAGTGAGGAAAGACAAAGAAGTTCACTTTATGCTGATTAAAGGAACACTCCAACAGGAGGACATTACAATCCTAAATGTATATGCACCTAACATGGGGGCTCCCAATTTCATCAAACGCTATTAGACTTAGGGTGACAGATAACACCAAACACAATTGTAGTGGGTGACCTCAATATCCCACTGTCATCAATTGACAGGTCATCCAGGCAAAATAAATAAATAAATAAATAAATAAATAAACAGAGAAACATCTGGATTAAATAATGTCATGGAACAAATGGGCCTAACAGATATTTACAGAACATTCCATCCAAACACCAAAAAATATACATTTTTCTTAGCAGCACATGAAATATTCTCCAAAATAGACCATATATTAGAACACAAAGCAAATCTTAACAAAACCAGGAAAATTGAAATAATCCCTAAGTTTATGAGGGACACTTGAATCAAACCACCACATTTTGCCCCTGGCTCCCATAAACTACTGAATATACATGAAGTAAAATGTAATGCATTCATCCAACTTTAAAAGCCCTCATACTTTTTTGCAAATGATGTTCAAACATCCCCATAGTCCAAAGGTCTTTTAACTGAGCTGCAATGCTAAAAAACAAACCAAAAAACCCATAATGACACAGAATAAACATTCACACTGCAAAAGATGGCATTGGGCATAGCAAAGAAATATTCAACCAATACAAGATTTAAACAGAGCAAACATCAAACTCTGTAGCTCTAAGTCCAACAACTCTAGTTAGTGACAAGTCTTCAAGTCTGATAATTCTGACAAGTTATAAATTTCTGGAGTTCCAGTTCTGTCCCTCCAGCTAGGCTATTCACAGTCTTGGAAAACTTTATCCAGTAGCATCAGTATTCCTTGGCAGCTATCTCATAGTCATCTCTTATCCACTGGGTCTCCACTGCAACCCACAGTTCATCCTAATGACTCCACTGGGTCTCCATGCAGCCTGCTTCACACTGCCCATGGCCATTTCCAAACTACACAATGGTGTTGCAAATTCAATGGCCCTCTCTTTATTGCATTTGTTATATTTCATAATACCAGGTGGGCTATGATTTTATTAATCTGGGGGGAGGAGTAGCCCTCATAATAGATGGTGAAAAGAAACCTTCCATGTAAAAAGTCAGCTCTATGACTATGTGAACATGAAGCCAAACCTACAGAAAACACTTCAAGGAATACTCCACACAGAAGAGTCAAACAACCAATCTCAAGAGCCTACAAGAAGAAGATCACAATAACCAAAACTAGACCAGGCTTACAAAAAGAAAAGCTACCAAATTCCATAAAGTACCCCATCATGGCAGAGATTACATTGAACCTCAGTTATAACCTTCAACAGTAACAGTTTTAACTCACCTATCAGGGGCTGGGGGATGGCTTAGTGGTTAAGGCACTTGCCTGCAAAGCCAAAGAACCTTAGTTCAATTCTCTAGTGCCCATGTAAGCCAGATCCACAAGATGGCACATGCATCTGGTGTTTGCAGTGGCTAGAAGCCCTGGTGTGCCCATTCTCTCTCTCTCTGCCTCTTTCCCTCTCTCAAATAAATACATAAAAATAAAATATTTTACCTCACCCATCAAAAGTTAACAGGGTGGATCAAAAAACATGAACCCTTCTATTTGCTATCTTCAAGAAACCCACCTCACCACTAAATACAGACACCTCTTCAGGGTGAAAAGATGGAAAATGATATTCCAAGCAAGTGGAAATAAGAAACAAGCAGCCGTTGCTATATTAATACCTGGTGAAATAGACATCAAACTAAAAATAATCAAAAAGGACAAACAAGCCACTTACTCACCAAAGGAATGATCCAACATGATCATCACAATCATAAATCTATATCACCAAACAGGTGCACCACAGTTTATAAAACAAAACCTACTTGACAAAAAAACAAACAAACAAATAAACACCAACACTATCATAGTCAGAGACTTCAATATTCCACTGTCATCAATAGACTGATCATCCAAGCAGAAAATCAACAGGGAAATAATAGAGCTCAAAACAGCATACATCAACTAGACCTAATGGACATCTACAGAAAATTCCACCCCAATTCTATAGAATACACATCCTTCTCAGCAGCCCATGGAACCTTCTCCAAAATAGACCATATATTAGGCAATAAAGCATGCCTCCATAAATTCAGGAAAATTGAAGTAACTTCCTGCATCATATTAGATCACATGCTTTAAAGCTAGAAATCAATAACAAGACATACATCAGGAATTCTACCAGCTCCTGGAGACTGAACAACAAACTTTAAAACAATGAATAGGTTGTGCAATAAATTTAAAAAATTTATAAAATTCCTAGAATTGAATGATAAGGAAAATACAACTTACCAAAACTTATGGGATACAATAAAGGCAGTCCTAAGAGGCAAATTAATAGTGCTAAATGCTTTCATAGCAAAGATGGAGAGATCCCAAATTAATAACCTAACTGTCCACTTAAAGGTATTGGAAAAGCAAGAAGAATCCAACCCTAAGAGCTCCACATGGAAAGAAATAATCAAGATCAGAGCAGAAATTAATGAGTTGGAAACTAAGAAAACAATTTTAAAAAAATCGATGAAATGAAGAGCTGGTTCTTTAAAAAAAAAAATAAACAAGACTGAAAAACTCCTGTAAATTTGATCATGTGATAAAAAGAGGAAAGTCTCAAGTTAACAAAACCAGAAATGAAAAAGGAAAGGACACAACAGACATCAATAAAATTGGAAGAATCATCAAGACATACTTCCAAAACCTCTACTCCACAAAATTGGATAATCTGGAAGAAATGGATGAATTTCTAGGCACATACCACCTACCAAAACTAAACTCAGAGCAGATTAATCTCCTAAACAAACCCATCACATCCACAGAGATTGAAAAGTTAATCAAAAACCTCCCTAAAAAGAAAAGTCCAGAACCAGATGGCTTCTCAGCCAAATTCTATCAAACCTTCATTGAAGAATAGAAACCAATTTTTCTTAAACTGTTTTGCATAATCTGAAAGCAGGAAATCCTCCCCAACTCCTTTTATGAAGCTAGCATCACCCTGATACCAAAACTGGACAGAGATACAACAAGAAAAGGAAACTACAGGCTTATATCCCTGATGAATTTAGATGCAAAGATCCTGAACAAAATCCTCACAAAACAAATTCAACAACATATTGAAAGTGTTATTCACTTTGATCAAGTAGGCTTCACCCCAGGGATACAGGGATAGTTCAACATACAAAAATCAGTCAACATAATAAATCACATAAATAAACTTAATTGTAAGAACTACATGATCATCTCACTTGATGCAGATAAGGCCTTTGACAAAATACAACAACACTTCATGATCAAAATGCTGGAGAGAATAGGCATGGAGGGTTTATATCTCAACACAATAAAGGCTATATATAAAGTAACTAAAGCCCAAATGATACTTAATGGGGAAAGACACAAGGAGTTCCCATCGAGACCAGGAACAAAACAGGAGTGCCCACTCTCACCACTGCTCTTCAACATAGTACTAGAAGTACTATCCCAAACAATAATACAGGAAAAAGAAATATAAGGGATAAAATTGGAAAGGAAGAAGTCAAGTTAGTCCTATTTGCCAATGACATGATCATATACATAAGTGACCCTAAAGACTCCATCTCTAAACTTTTAAAGGTGATTAATTCCTTCAGTAAAGTGGCAGCATACAAAATGAACACATAAAAATCTGTAGCCTTAGCTGGGCGTGGTGGTGCACACCTTTAATCCCAGCACTTGGGAGGCAGAGGTAGGAGGATCGCTGAGAGTTCAAGACCACCCTGAAATTACATAGTTAATTCCAGGTCAGCTTGGATCAGAGTGAGACCCTATCTTGCAAAACCAAAAAAAAAAAAAAAAAAAAAAAAAAAAAAAAAAAAAAAAAACTGTAGCCTTTCTATATACAAAGGACAAATATACAGACAAAGAAATCAGGGAGGCTGTTCCATTTTCTTTTTTTTTTTTTTAATTATTATTGTTTTTTATTGACAACTTCTATACTTACATACAAAAAACACATGATATTTCCCTCCCCTCCCTCCATTCCACTTTAGAACTCCAATATCCATCATATCCCCTCCCTCTCTCCATTAGTCTCTCTTTTAATTTGATGTCATCATCTTTTTTTTTTCTATTTTGAGGGTCTTGCGAAGGTATTTCCATTTTCAATAGCAACAACAAAAAAAAAATGAAATACCATGCTATAACACTAACCAAGGATGTGAAAGACATATATAAAGAAAACATTAAAAACTCAAAGAAAGAAATTGAGGAGGACTTGAAAAGATGGAAAAATCTCCCATGCTCCTGGATAGGTAGAATTAATATTGTGAAAATGGCAATTCTACAAAAAAAAAGCAATATACAGATTTAATGCAATACCAATAAAAATTCAGCATCATTCTTCACAGAAATAGAAAAAATGATCTCAAAATTCACATGGAATGAGAGCAGGCCTCAGATATCCAAACATATCCTCAGTAAAAGAAATACCTCTGGAGGTACACATGACCTCTGGAAGTATACCTCTGGAGATATACATGATCTAAAGCTATATTTAAAAGCCATGAGCCAATGGGTACAATAGAGGCATGTCTGTTATGGGGGACAAAACCACTCTAATTGGACTGGAGGCCTGCTCCATGGGAGGGAATACATGCTTGATACTGAAACCTACTATAGGTGTAGTCCTGAGCCCTAGGGGTGTAATGTCCGCTGGTGTCTGGCTAAATGTATACACTATGCTCACCAAACTGCCCAGTAAGCACTTCTCTTAATGTCCACACCCATATATTAATGCTACTCTCACTTTTGTTTAGACAAGCTTCTCTTTTCAGATGGTGGTGACCTTGGGATGACTCAGAAGGCACCATGGGACTGAGAAGAAGTGACAGAGGAGTGCTCACTACTGAAATATCTCTATCACACCTTCTAAGGCTCAGAGTCCATTGCAGAAGATATGGCAGAAAGAATGTAAGAACCAAAGGAAGGGTAGGACTCCTTACAATGCACTCTTCCAGACACAAAATAGCCTGTATATCCATGACCTTGCAGTGCCTACACAAGACCATCATAATAGGAGGAAAAGATGATGACATTAAAATAAAAGAGAGACTGATCGAGAGAGGGAAGGGATGGAGTTGCAAAGGGAAAGTGGGGTAGGGGCACATAATTACCATGGGTTATTGGCTATAATTATGGAAGTTGTCAATAAAAAAATAAATTAAAAGAAGAAGAAAAAACCAGCATGGTACTAGACCAATGGAACAGAATTGAAGACCAAGAACTTAGGTCAATTCTATATACAAAGGACAAATATACAGACAAAGAAATCAGGGAGGCTGTTCCATTTTCTTTTTTTTTTTAATTATTATTGTTTTTTTATTGACAACTTCTATACTTACATACAAAAAACACATGATATTTCCCTCCCCTCCCTCCATTCCACTTTAGAACTCCAATATCCATCATATCCCCTCCCTCTCTCCATTGGTCTCTCTTTTAATTTGATGTCATCATCTTTTTTTTCTATTTTGAGGGTCTTGCGAAGGTATTTCCATTTTCAATAGCAACAACAACAAAAAAAATGAAATACCATGCTATAACACTAACCAAGGATGTGAAAGACATATATAAAGAAAACATTAAAAAACTCAAGAAAGAAATTGAGGAGGACTTGAAAAGATGGAAAAATCTCCCATGCTCCTGGATAGGTAGAATTAATATTGTGAAAATGGCAATTCTACAAAAAAAGCAATATACAGATTTAATGCAATACCAATAAAAATTCCAGCATCATTCTTCACAGAAATAGAAAAAATGATCTCAAAATTCTTATGGAATGAGAGCAGGCCTCAGATATCCAAACATATCCTCAGTAAAAGAAATACCTCTGGAGGTACACATGACCTCTGGAAGTATACCTCTGGAGATATACATGATCTAAAGCTATATTTAAAAGCCATGAGCCAATGGGTACAATAGAGGCATGTCTGTTATGGGGGACAAAAACCACTCTCTAATTGGACTGGAGGCCTGCTCCATGGGAGGGAATACATGCTTGATACTGAAACCTACTATAGGTGTAGTCCTGAGCCCTAGGGGTGTAATGTCCGCTGGTGTCTGGCTAAATGTATACACTATGCTCACCAAACTGCCCAGTAAGCACTTCTCTTAATGCCCACACCCATATATTAATGCTACTCTCACTTTTGGTTAGACAAGCTTCTCTTTTCAGATGGTGGTGACCTTGGGATGACTCAGAAGGCACCATGGGACTGAGAAGAAGTGACAGAGGAGTGCTCACTACTGAAATATCTCTATCACACCTTCTAAGGCTCAGAGTCCATTGCAGAAGATATGGCAGAAAGAATGTAAGAACCAAAGGAAGGATAGGACTCCTTACAATGCACTCCTTCAGACACAAAATAGCCTGTATATCCATGACATTGCAGTGCCTGGCACTGCCTACACAAGACCATCATAATAGGAGGAAAAGATGATGACATCAAAATAAAAGAGAGACTGATCGAGAGAGGGAAGGGATGGAGTTGCAAAGGGGAAAGTGGGGTAGGGGCACATAATTACCATGGGTTATTGGCTATAATTATGGAAGTTGTCAATAAAAAAATAAATTAAAAAGAAGAAGAAAAAAACCAGCATGGTACTAGACCAATGGAACAGAATTGAAGACCAAGAACTTAGGTCAAGCAACTACAGCTGCTTGATGTTTGATAAAGGTGCCAATAAAGTAGATTGGAGAAAAGACAGCATCTTCAACAAATGGTGTTGGACAAATTGGATAATCATATGTAGAAAAATGAAACTAGACCCATTCATCTCACCGTACACAAAAATCAAGTCCAGATGGATTACAGTCCTCAATATAGGCCTGAAACTGGGCTGGGCATGGTGGTGCACGCCTTTGATACCAGCACTCAGGAGGCAGAGGTAGGAGGATTGCTGTGAGTTAGAGGCCACCCGGAGACTATATAGTGAATTCCAGATCAGCCAGGGCCAGAGTGAGACCCCACCTCACAAAACCAAAAATAAAATAAAATACATAGTGAATTCCAGATCAGCCTGGGCCAGAGTGAGACCTTACCTCGGAAAAAAAAAAAAAAAAAAAAACCTGAAACTGAAACTGTTCTCCTACTGGAAGAAACTCTCCATGATTTAGGACTGAGGAAAGACTTCCTGAGCAAAACCCCAGTAGCCCAGGAAATTAAACAATCACTCAACCAATAGGATCTCATGAAACTAAAAAGATTTTGCACAAACATACCATAAGGAAAGCCAATAGATTACCACTGAATGGGAGAAAATTTTTGCCAGCTATGCCACTGACAGAAGCCTAATATCTGAAATCTACAAAGAACTCAAAAAACTAAGCAATCGGGGCTGGAGGGATGGCTTTGCAGTTAAGGCATTTGCCTGCAAAGCCAAAGGACCCTGGTTAGGTTCCCCAGGACCCACATAAGCCACATGCACAAGGTGGTGCATGGGTCTGGAGTTGGTTTGCAGTGGCTGGAGGCCCTGGCATGCCCATTCTCTCTGTCTTTCTCTCTGTCTCTCTCAAATAAATAAAACTTAAAAATAATAAAAGTTTTTTAAAAAAAACCTAAACAATTGAAAATCCAACAACCCACTCCAAAAATAGGACAGAGAACTGAATATGGAGTTCTCAGAGGAGGAAATACAAATGGCTAACATACACTTACGGAAATGTTCAACATCCCTAACCATTAGGGAAATGCAAATTAAAACAACTATGAGATTCCACCTTACTCCAGTAAGGATGCCAATCATTAGAAAAGCTAACAATGGGCTGGAGGGATGGCTTACTAGTTAAGGCGCCTGTTTGCCAAGCCTAAGAACGCCTGTTCTATTCTCCAGGTCCCACGTTTAGCCAGATACATAAATGAAGCAAGTGTGCAATGCCATGCTTGCCCACAGGGGGTGCACACATCTGGAGTTCGTTCACAGTGGCTGAGAGGCTGCTGGCATGCCCATTCTCTCTCTCTCTCTCTCTCTCTCTCTCTCTCTGTCTCTTTCTGTCTCTCTCAAATAATATTTTTTTGTTTTTTGGTTTTGCAAGGTAGGGTCTCACTCTGGGTCTGGAATTAACTATGTAGTCTCAGAGTGGCCTCGAACTCACGGCGATCCTCCTACCTCTGCCTCCCAAGTGCTGGGATTAAAGGTGTGCATCACCACACCCAGCAAATAATAATTTTTTTAAAAAAGGCTAACAACAACAAATGGGACACCAAAGATTGCACAAGTTAAAACAGATGCGTGAAACCAAAGAGAAGCAGAAAGGAATGAGAATTCCTGCCTCAGAGAATTCCTGCCCTTCTGAACTTCATAAAGGCACCTTGCCTCAAAAAACAAAAACAGCAGCTATAAACTGAGCGTGGTGGTGCACACCTTTAATCCCAGCACTCAGGAGGCAGAGGTAGGAGGATCGCCGAGAGTTCGAGGCCACCCTGAGACTACATAGTGAATTCCAGGTCAGCCTGAGCCAGAGTGAGACCCTACCTCAAAAAACAAAACAAAACAAAACAAAGAAAACAGCAGCTGTAGTGGCCCATAACTTTAATCCCACTTCAAAAAGAAAGAAATGAAGAAAGAAAGAAAAGAAAGAAAGAAAGAAAGAAAGAAAGAAAGAAAGAAAGAAAGAAAGAAAAAGGCATGGTGGTGCACACCTTTAATCCCAGCACTTGGGAGGCAGAGGTAGGAGGATGGCCATGAGTTCAAGGCCAGCGAATACATAGTGAATTCCAAGTCAGCCTGAACTACAGTGAGACCCTATCTCAAAATACCAAAAAAAAAAAAAAAAAAAAAAAAATTCCTGGTTTGGTGGCTCATACCTTTAATCTCAACACTAGAGGCAGAGGTAAGAGGATTTCAACTCCCCAGGACCTACATAAAGCCAGATGTGCAAAGTGATGCATGTGTCTGGAGTTAATTGGCAGTGGCAGGAGGCCCTGCCCACCCCCCATACACATTCTATCTCTCTGGTGCTCTCTCTTCAAATAAGGAAAAAAGACTTTGAACCAAATAAAGGGAGAAGTCCTGTCTTCAAAAGCTCATTGTTTGATTTTATTGATGCTTAGTGTGCACTTCCCAGCCTTGCTGTCCCCCCACCCCGCTATACTGCCCACTACTTATTGCTTGATTTAACTTTTGTTTTGTTTTGTTTTTCAAGGTAGGGTCTCACTCTAGCCCAAGCTGACCTAGAACTCACTCTGTAGTCACAGGCTGGCCTGGAACTGATGTGATCCTCCTACCTTAACTTCCTGAGTGCTGGGGATGTCTGGCATTTTTTTTTTTAACTTTAAAAAATTATTTATTTATTTATTTATTTGCCAACAGAGAGGGGGAGAGAGAGAATATGGGAGTACCAGGGCCTCTAGTGGCTACAAACAAACTTCAGATACACGCACCACTTTGTGCATCTGGCTTTATGTGAGTATTGGGGAATCAAACCCTTGTTAGGCTTTGCAGGAAAGTACCTTAACCACTGAGTAACCTCTCCTCTCCAGACTCTTCTTTAACTTTTTAAAAAATATATATTTATTGGGATGGACGGATAGCTTAGCAGTTAAGGTGTTTGCAAAAGCCAAAGGATCTAGGTTCGATTCCCCAGGACCCACGTAAGCCAGATGCACAAGGTGGCACATGCGTCTGGAGTTTGTTTGCAGTGCCTGGAGGCCCTGGTGTGCCCATTCTCTCTCTTTTTCTCTCTGACTCTCTCAAATCAATAAACAAAACTTTAAAAATGTTTATTTGAGAGAGAGAGAAAGGGGGGGCAGATAGGGAATGGAAGCACGAGGGCCTCCAGCCACTGCAAATGAATGCCAGACTCATGCACCACCTTGCTTATCTGGTATACATGAGTATTGGGGAATCGAACCTGGGTCCTTAGGCTCCACAGGTAAGTGCCTTAACTGCTAAGCCATCTCTCCTCTTCTTTAATTTTTTATTGGCAATTTCCATACATAAACACAATGTACCCTGATCATATTCCTCTTCTCCCACTGTTCTTTATCTATCCTCCCCTGCCATTTCCCACTGCCACCACCACTGAACCCCTTCTTTCCAACTAGCCCCTCTTCTATTTTTACTTTATTTTTATTTTTTTGGTTTTCAAGGCAGGGTCTCACTCTAGCCCAGGCTGACCAGGAATTCACTATGTAGTCTCAGGGTGGCCTCGAATTCATGGCGATCCTTTTACCTCTACTTCCTGAGTGCTGGGATTAAAGGCCTGTGCCACCATGCCCAGCTCCCTCTTCTAGTTTGAGATCATTGTTTTCCCTCATCTTTTTGTTTGTTTGCTTGTTTTCTGAGGTAGGGTCTCACTCTAGCTCAGAGTGACCTGGAATTCACTGTATAGTCTCAGGGTGGCCTTGAACTCACAGTGATGCTCCTACCTCTGCCTCCCAAGTGCTGGGATTAAAGGCATGTGCCACCATGCCTGGCTTTTTCCCTCATCTTATGCAGGTCTTGTGCAGGTAGAGACAGCTGCTTTAAGGTCATGAATGCAACCACCACTTTATCTCTGTAAGCAAGCGCCTTTAGCCACTGAGCCATCTCTCCAGCCTCACTTTATGTTTGGAATACAGTGGCCCAAAGCACTCCTCCTGAGAGATGAGAATCAACAAAAAACAAATTGTGTTTTAAAATGTCAGGATGAGGGCTGGAGAGATGGCTTAGCAGCTAAGGCGCCTGCCTGCTAAGCCTAAGAATGCTGGTTCCAATGTCCAGCGGTTCCAATCTCCAGGTCCCACGTTTAACCAGATGCAAAGTGAGGCAAGGGTGCAATGCCACACTTGCCCACAAGGGGGCTCACATATCTGGATTTCGTTCACAGCAGCTGCGAGACTGCTGGCACGCCCATCTCTGTCTCCCTCTCCCTCTCTCCTCTCTCTCTCTCTCTCTCTCTCTCTCCAAAAATAAATAAAAAATAATAAAAAATTTTAAAAATGTCAGGATGTATGCTACCAAAGTCTTCCTCCCTATCCTTTGATTTTTACATTCTTTCTACCACCCCTTTTGCAATGGTCCCTGAGCCCTGGAGGGTGTGATAGAGATGTCTCAATGTTGAACACAATTGTTACTTCTTAGCACTGTGATGAGTTTTGAGTCTTCCCAATAGTAAATGTAATCTGGAAAGAGAAGCTTCTCTAACCAAACATGAGAGCAACATTAATATATGGGCATAAACATAAATATTTAGAGGGCAATTTGTTGGGCATATAACCATTTAGCTGAACAACAGGGTGTTTTGGTTCTTTTTTGTTTTTGTTTTCTGTTTCATGGCTGATCTGGAAAATTCACTATGTAGTCTCAGGGTGGCTTTGAACTCATGGTGATCTTCCCACCTCTGCCTCCTGAGTGCTGGGATTAAAAGCATGTACCATCATGCCCAGCAAGATTTTTTTTAATTAATTCATTTGCAAGGGGTGGGGAAGAGGGAGGATGAATGGGCACACCAGGGCCCTCTAGCCACTGCAAACAAACTCCAGATGCTTATGCCACTTTGTGTGCCTGGCTTTACGTGGGTACTGGGGAATCAAACCTGCCTTAACCACTGAGCCATCTATCCAGCCCCTATTTGTTTTAATTATATTTTACTGATGCTGAAAATGGAGGGTGACAAGGCCAAATGATTGGGGCAAGGTTATAAACCCAGTGTGTGGTAAAGCCAAGATTCTTATCTCACTATGTCCTGGGCAAGAATTATGCTTTCAGTATACTCACTGTCCCATAGGCAAAAAGAGGGTGAGAAATCCTTGTTTTATAAAAACGGGATTGGGAGGACGTGTCTGTCTATGGGCCAATTTTTTTGTTTGTTTGTTTTTTGTTTTGTTTTGTTTTCCCCAAGGTAGAGTTTACTCTAGCCAGGCTGACCTGGAATTCATTCTGTAGTCCCAAGCTGACTGGCCTCTAACTCAGGGATCCTCCTACTTCTGCCTCCCAGCATGCTAGGATTCAAGGCATGCACCACAGTGTGTGTGTGTGTGTGTGTGTGTGTGTGTGTGTGTGTATGCCCATGTTGACCTGGAATTCAGTATGTAGTCTCAGGGTGAGCTTCCTCCAGCATGCTGGGACTACAGCTGTATGCCACCACAACAGGCATGTCTTAATGATTTGAGTAACGACAAACTTTGTTGGTTGCAGTGTTGGGCTGGGAGGAGGCCAAGTTCTCAAAGCTAGCCATGAGCTAGGCTGCATGAGCCAACTTTGAAAGCACCCACGATGGAGAGGTGAGAGTTCTGCTTTGTTCACTACTGGACCCTCCACTTCTAGAATTATTCACTCATTCAGCAAATACCTTAACTGCCTACTCTATGCCAGGGCAAGTGCTAAGAACTTTGCAGACTACACAGATCCTCAGCTCCCATGGTGCTCACATCAAGTAGCCATTGTTTGAACCTCTGGCCTAGACAACTGATTGGGATATTGACAAACTAAGTAGCATGTTGGGAAGCAAGACAAGGGTGATGAAAACACAGAAATAGAGCCAGGCGTGGTGGCGCACACCTTTAATCCCAGCACTCGGGAGGCAGAGGTAGGAGGATTGTCGTGAGTCTGAGGCCACATTGAAACTACATAGTGAATTCCAGGTCATCCTGGGCTAGATTGAGACCCTACCTTGAAAAACAAACAAAAATGGGGGGGGGGCACAGAAACGTCTGTAATGCCCAAGAACAGGACACAGAGAAGACGTAGAGATTAGAAATGCACTGTCATTTGAAGCCATGAATGTGTCAATGGACTGTCTCTAAAACCATAGGTCTCCCAATACTGGAGGTATGCAAGCAGACACTGTGGTCTCTTCCCAGGGAAGCCCTTTAGACAGGCTGTGGGGCTGGGGAAGAAGGTATAGAGGTCAAGGTTGATAGACTAGTCACCATAACCTATGCCCTGTGTGATTCAAGCAAAACATTAAGCACACTTCTTTCTTTAAGTATTTATTTTGTTATTTATTTTCAAGGGGGAGAGAATGAATATATGCCAGGGCCTCCTGCCACTGCAAACAGATTCTAGATGCAGGCATCACTTTTTGCCATCTTTCCAGCTCAGAATCTGGCTTTATGTGGGTACTGGGAAATCAAACCTGGGTCATCAGGCTTTGCAAGCAAGTGCTGAGTTATCTTTCCAGCCCATACTGAGCCCATTTCTTCCTCTGTAACCAGGGAAAATGAATTTCCTTCATCCAACAGGTGTTTGAGATTGAATGATACTGATGCAGAATTTTGGGGTTCCTGGAGGCCTATGAACCCCAGCTTAAGGGTTTTTTTTCTGACCTTGTCTGCTAAAGCAAAGAACTGATAAAACAGACTCCCAGAAGGGTAAATGATAAAATATTAAGTTTACTTAGGGAGAAATCATGAGTTGTGAAGTTTATTGTAGGGGAGAGTAAGCTTTAGGGAGAAGGCTTAGCTGAAAGACTCAAGCCAAAGGAATTCTTCTCCTGCCAACATGGAACGGGAGAGAGGGGAGATGGAGAGAATCTCCATCACACAGAAATCTCTGTGGACAAAAGAGCTCTGGAGAAAGCACAGATACCCACACACGGGAGGCAAAGCATGAGAACCCAAAGATCCCCTTCACATAAAAGACCAGGGAGGGTTGAGCAATAGTGAGGGACTCAAAGATCAAAGAAAAATCATACATGTGTCAAAATGAGAAACCACCCCAAAGCAAGACACATGTAGAAGACATGCAGGAAAATACCCAGGCAGAAAGAAGTG
Organism: Orientallactaga sibirica; assembly: GCA_036365145.1. NCBI lineage: Eukaryota > Metazoa > Chordata > Mammalia > Rodentia > Dipodidae > Orientallactaga > Orientallactaga sibirica. The sequence goes on along the minus strand of JAEOAD010000015.1, from coordinate 26,076,131 downwards.
CAAGCCAGGCTGAGACGGGGAGAGACAGACTTACATGAACGCTCTGGAGGAATCACAGGAAGGGGAAAGATGGCTGAGCCACATGGTGAGACTAGATGAGACACCAAACCTAGTTTTGCCAGGGTGGGCAGGATAGCATCTCCTTGTTCTCCCTTTGGGGTTCTGTCCCTGACTAACTGCATGTAAAAAGCTATCTTACTCCTGTTTCTTCTTCAGTATGACAGTGCAGAGCTGAGGGTTGACATCTAGTATCACCAGTGTTTGCAGAGAAGTGGGAGTTGGTGGCCATTACATAATTTCAAGTATTTGATTTTGCCGTTCTAATGGGTTCTGAAGGTCCATGATTCCAACTCAAGTGCCCTGGCTGGGCGAGGAAGAACAGATAAAGAAGAGGTGCCTCCTCAGTGGGCTTCTGAATTCCCCCAAAGTTGGGAGGCAGTTGCTTTATTGAAGTGAAAGGGAGGCTTCCGTTTCCTGTGGGGGATGTAACTCCCCTGGCTGAGCCAGTCCTTGGCATGTGCTTTGCTCTAGGTCCTTGCTCACTTCATCTGATAACAATCTGGCAACCATGCCTGATACAACCATGCCTCAAAGTAAAAGGAAGAAAGAAGGGCTAGAGATATGTGTGGCTCAGCACTTACCTGGCAAGCTGGAGGCCCTATTCCATAAAAGAAAAAAGAGGGAAAAGGGAATTCTAATAGCCAAAATCAAGGCATGACCCACTGACTACCCTCCTGTTATGAACAGCCAAGGCCCCAAGATCTTCCTGAATAAATAGGGCTTTGCCCAGGGAAATATGATCTAATTTTTCTTCTTCCTCTGCCATGGAAAATTCCAGTCCCACCAGCAGCTCTTTTGGCTCAAAGCCAAGAGGCAGGCAGCCTCTTTTTCTATTTTTCTTGTCCCTGGAACAGAGGACCATTAGGTGGTTCCAGATTGGGGCTCCAATGCATCACCTCTGCTATTCAGCAAACTGGTCAGCTTAGACATTTATGTACCCAAACTGGGAGCTTTAGCTTTCTGTCCCTTGTCTCTGGGACTGCTATTACAAAAGACTACAAGGGGATTTTTTAAAAAAATAAAATTTAAAAGCAGGGTTTTGGGCTGGAGGGATTGCTTAATAGTTACGGCCTGCAAAGCCCAAGGACCCAGGTTCGATTCCCCAGTACCCACGTAAGCCAGATGCACAAGGTGGGACATGCATCTGAAGTTGGTTTGCAGTGACTGGATGTCCTAGAGTGCCGATTCCATCTGCCTCTCTCTTTCACTTTCTCTCTCAAAATGAATAATTAAAAAAAAAAAAAACCAGGGTTTCATGTAGCCCAGGCTGGCCTTAAACTCACTATATAGCAGAGCCTGACCTTGAACTTTGTTGTTATTGTTGTTTTTCAAGGCTGACCTGAAACTCACTCTATAGCTCAGGCTGGGCTCCAATTCCTGGTAAGCCTACTACCTCCGCCTCCTGAGTGCTGGGATTATAGGTGTGCCCCACCAAACCAGTCTTTACCTTACTCTTATAAGCACTTCACGTTTGTAGCTTGGAGGTATCATCCTTATTGTTATGTCCTCCTTCACAAATGTCCAGTTATGTCTAGTGTTTTGTCTTTTGCACATCAAAGAACATGGAATAAAAGAGTTATGTATCTGGCTGGGTGCATTGAGAAGCAGAGGCAGAAGCACCCTCCACAAATTTGAGGGCAGCCTGGTCTACATAGTGAATTCCAGATCAACTGGGGCTATATAGGAGACCCTGTCTCAAGAAAACAAAACAAGGGTTTCGGTTAAGATGGCAGCACACTAGCCACACCAAAGAAGACCAGGGAGGGATATAAGCAGAAACACAGCAAAATACACTCTTATACAGAGAAGTGAAGGTGTATAAATTATTATCAACCATAGCAGAGAAGCAGGAGACACCAAGATCTTCCAGAAAGGAGTAAAATGGCCAGAAGCTCCAGCAGGTTTCCAGGCACTCTGCATAGCCTCCCATCCCCAAACATCAGGACCCTGAACCTCCAGAGAACTCATTCAACCACTGCCACCCAGTACCAAGAGAGATCAAGGTGGGCATTCAGCATTGGTGAGATTGGGAACCATCCCCAAAGGTAACAGGGCCTACTTATACAAAGCCTAATATGCAGGCCTGCACTGGAAGTGCTAATCTCCCTTTCCATGGCAGGAAAGGTTATGTATTAAATTTGACTGATATATTCTTGGTTGGCTTTATCATTCTCAAGTAAGCTATATTTTGGTGTTGACTATTGTTGCCTTTGATATTTCCTGAATTTTAGAGCCTTTGTCTTTTTCTTCTGTCATTTTTGGGAGCAGGGTCTGACTGCTTCAGGCTGACTTGGACTCCATTTAAGACCAGAAATCTCAAACTCCTAGTTGACAGGATTAAGGGTGTGGAATACATGCCCTTAGGGACTTTGGCTTTACCAGATTATCTGTTTATTTTAATCCCCATGCTTGTATACATAATCTGTGTTTGTTTTGATTGTATATGTGTATTTGAAAAGACATAACAAGACAGAGGAGAGAAAAATAAAGGACCGATAGTATACTTTAGGGATTTAATAGGCAAATGATTTAATGTCAGACCTGCAAAGCTATTGCCTGTGTCTTACTTAGGGTTTGAACATATCTTTCTTCTGTTGAGACTAAAAGACTAAATGTGAGATGAATGTGAGATCACATTATAAGCTCTCTTTTATTAGTAATTTTGAGTTTTTTTGCCCTAGAGAACCAGCAAAGCTCAAGGCTGGGAGGGGCCTTAAGTCATCTGATCTGCTGTCACCTGGGTCTGCTCTGCAGTCTTGAGTTTTCACATTCCTCCTCAACAGAGAGTGTGGTTTCTTTCTCCCTTCCCTTTCTACAAGAGCAGCAAGGGCTGGAGATGCTTAGGGTGCTTGCATAATAGACCTCACATAAACTGGGTGTGGTGCAAATGCCTGTAATTTTAACACTTGGAAGGTGGTGGCAGGAGGATCAGGAGTTCAGAGTCATTCTTGGTTACATAGTGAGTTCAAGGACAGCTGGGGACACATGATATTCTGTCTCAAAAAAAAAAAAAAAAAGCTGGGTGTAGTGGCACATGCCTTTACTCTCAGCACGTGGGAGGTAGAGGTAGGAGTTCAAGGCCAGCTTGAGACTACATAGTGAATTCCAGATCAGCCTGAGCTAGAGTGAGACCCTACCTCAAAAAAAAACAAAAAAAAAAAAAAAAAGAAAGAAAAATAGAGGCTACAGTACCAGGATGCAGTTAATACCCACAATGAGCTGTTGACCAGAGAGATCCACAAAATTTCCCAAAAGAAGACAGACTTCTGTCAGAGCACTTGATTACCCACCAGAGGTTAATGGCAAGACCCTACTGCCAATGACACCATATGCTGTTGGTACAGACCATGGAGAGACTGGCTGGAGTCTGGAAGAGAGCCAGTCCCAGATAGTTAGCCCATCTAGTGCAAGAAGGTGCTACATGAGCTACTGGGGGGAAATGGCCAACATCTGTCTGAGCAACTTGAGATCTAAACTATTCAGAAGCAAACAACCTGACATGATGCTCACACAAGTGCAATAGTGGCACACAGCCATGGTAGGTAACCAACTGCTTTTGGATTGGCTAACAGATCCACTCAGTGGAAAGGAAACCATATCTGGAACTGGGAAACAAGTCAGAATCATATCAGATAATGAGTTCACTCTCCAATTTCAAAGATCCCACCAATCTTGGGCTACAAGAGGGCCTATACCTATTACAGTCTCTCTAAACTAACAATGGTTATCCCATTTAATCTGTGCGGACTTTACTCTCCATTGGAGAATTTGCTTCTCTTTTTCAGATGGACACAGAACCTGAGGAGAGAATCAGCCCATCACACTTCACCAGGGCCCCAGCTGAAACCATAGAGTAACTGGGAAAATGACCAAGAGTGCTGCTTTCATGGTGAACCTGATATCAACACAAGGGTGAAGGAGATAGACACAGAGGACACTCAACTCCTACCAAACCAGAGATCCAGAGACACAGAGGCTCCCAAGAGCCCATCACTGAAGTAGACCTAAAACGAACCCAACATGGCTCAGGGTCATTCACAGAAGAGGGGGCAGAAAGATTGTTAGAGCCACAAGTTGGGACATTACACACAGAGACATTGCCTCTTCCCCATAACTGATGGCTACCCCCAAATTGCATGACCCACAATCTCCATGGGGATAACTGGGCATCCCCAACAAGGAGGATCCCTTTGGGGGGGGGGCAGGTATAAGGGTAAGGATGCTACCAACATGTGCTATTTACATACTGAATATGTCCATAACTAACAAAAAAGGAGAAAAAAAAAAAAAGGGGGCTCGAGAGATGGCTTAATTGATAAGGCACTTGACTGTGAAGCCTAAGGACCCAGGTTCAATTCCCCAATACCTACATAAGCCAGCTGCACAAAGTAGCACCTGCATCTGGAGTTCATTTGCAGTGGCTGGAGGCCCTGGTGTGCCCATACTCTGTCTGTTTACAACTCTTTTTCTAAGTGCCTGTTTCTCTCTCAAATAAATGAATGAATGAATCAATAAAATATTTTAAGAAAGAAAGAAAAGAGGGCTGAGAGATAGCTCAGCAGTTAAGGCATTTGCTTGCAAAGCCCAAGGACCGGAGTTCAAATCCCAGTACCCACATAAAGCCAGATGCACAAAGTGACATATGCATCTGGAGTTCTTTTGCAGCACCTAGAGGCCCTGGTGCGCCCATTCATATTTCCTCTCTCTCTCTCTCTCTCCTCTCTCTCCCTGGTGTGGTGGCTCACACCTTTAATCTTAGCACTCAGAAGGCTAGGGTAGGGGAATCACTGTGAATTTGAGGCCAGCCTGAGACTAGATAGTAAATTCCAGGTCAATCTGGGCTAGAGCCAGACCCTACCTCAAAAAACTATTAAAAGACACATTAATTGAACTATTCCTATGTCCCACACACCACACTAAGCTAGTGTGTTTAGGGACAGAGAACAAAGGCCCAAATCCTGACCTCAGAGAGCTTTCAAATAAGGGGGAAGAAAATAAATACCCTTCAATTTTTAAGGGAATGACAGATATGGGCAAGTCCCCAGGCAACTTGCAATAGGAGAGAGAGAAAAGGTTAGCAAGGTGCAGCTGTGATGTTAAGGTGCAATAGGAGTGTGCGGCTCTTGTCTGTAATCCTAAAACTTGAAGCTGTGGCAGGAGGCTCTCTAGTTCATTGCCAGCCTGCGTTGCATAGCAAGTCTTTTTCTTTAAAAGTTATTGAATAGGGGCTGGAGTGATGGCTTAGCAGTTAAGGTGTTTGCCTACAAAGCCAAAGGACCCAGGTTAGATTTGCCAGGACCCACATAAGCCAGATGCACAAGGGGTACATGCATCTGGAATTTGTTTGCAGTGGCTAGAGGCCCTGGAATGCCCATTCTCTCTCTGTGTCTCTTCTATTTCTCTCTCTCTGCTTGCAAATAAACAAACAAAAGATTTAAAAAATAGGTCCAGCATGGTGACACATGTCTTTAATCCTAGCACTCAGGAGACAGAGGTGGGAGGATCGTCGAGATTTCAAGGCAACCCTGAGACTACATAGTGAATACCAGGTCAGCCTGGGCCAGAGTGAGACCCTATCTCGAAAAACAAAAAAACAAAAAACAACAACAAAAATTTAAAAAAATAATCATTAAAAAGAGTGACTGAGGGCTGAAGAGATGGGTTAGTGGTTAAGTGCTTGCCTATGAAGCCTAAGGACCCTGGTTCGAGGCTTGATTCCCTAGTACCCACATAAGCCAGATGCACAAGGGGGCGCATGCATCTGGAGTTCATTTGCAATGGCTGAAGGCCCTGGTGCACCCATTCTCTCTCTCTCTCTCTCCCTCTCCCTCTTTCTGTCTCAAATAAATAAAAATAAAATAAACAAAAAAAGTGACTGAATAACCAACTTCCAGTTAAGATGGCAGTATAGTAGCCATGCCAAAGCAGTCTAGGGGGGCAAATAAGCATAAAAACACCACAATAGAAAAGCTACTGGTTTCTGTGTGTTTATTTTGTATCCTGCTACATTGCTAAAAGTGTTTATCAGCTCTAACAGTTTGCTGGTAGAGTCTTTAGGGTCTGTTATGTATAGAATCATATCATCTGCAAATAATGATAATTTGACCTCTTCCCTTCCAATTTGTATCCCCTTTATGAGTGTCTCTTGCCTTATTGCTATGGCTAAGACTTCCAATACTATATTAAATAATAGTGGGGAAAGTGGACACCCTTGTCTTGTTCCTGAATTTAGAGGAAAAGCTTCGAGTTTTTCTCCATTTAGTATTATGTTGGCTGTAGGTTTGTCATAAATAGCTTTTATTATGTTGAGATATGTTCCTTCTATTCCAAGTTTCTGTAGTACTTTCACCATGAAGAGGTGTTGGATTTTGTCAAATGCCTTTTCTGCATCTATTGAGATGACCATGTGATTTTTGTCCTTCAAACCATTTATATGGTGTATTACATTTATGGATTTGCGTATGTTGAACCATCCCTGCATCTCTGGGATAAAGCCTACTTGGTCAGGGTGAATAATCTTTCTGATAAATTCTTGTATTCTGTTTGCCAGTATTTTGTTGAGAATTTTTGCATCCATGTTCATGAGGGAGATTGGTCTATAGTTTTCTTTTTTTGATCTGTCTTTGTCCAGTTTGGGTATCAGGGTGATGCTGGCTTCATAGAAGGATTTTGGTAGAATTCCTTCCTCTTCTATTTTATGGAAAAGTTTGAGAAGCATTGGTGTTAGATCTTCCAGGAATGTCTGGTAAAATTCAGTAGTGAATCGATCTGGGCCTGGGCTTTTTTTAGTTGGGAGGCTTTTTATGACTGCTTGGATCTCTGTGGTTGTTATAGGTCTATTTAAATGGTTTGTCTCATCTTGATTTAATTTTGGTAGGTCATATAAATCAAGGAAATCATCCATTTCTTTCAGGTTTTCAAACTTAGAGGCATATATATTCTTAAAGTATGTCCGTATGATTTTCTGAATTTCTTTGGTATCTGTTGTGATGTTGCCTTTTTCATCTGTAATTTTATCAATTTTTGTCTGTTCTCTCTTTCTTTTGGTCAGATTTGCTAAGGGTTTGTCAATCTTGTTAATCCTTTCAAAGAACCAACTCTTTGTTTCATTGATTTTTTTGATTGTTTTTTTGGTTTCCATTTCATTAATTTCTGCCCTAACCTTTATTATTTCTTCCCGTCTACTGATTTTTGGTTTGCCTTGTTCTTCTCTTTCCAAGGCCTTAAGGTGAAGCATTAAATTGTTTAATTGTGAACTCTCTAATTTCTTAATATAGGAACTTAGAGCTATAACTCAAGATATTATCAATAAGATATATGTAAAATTACTTTTTTTTTTTTTTTTTTTTTTTTTTTTTTTTGGTTTTTCGAGGTAGGGTCTCACTCTAGTCCAGGCTGACCTGGAATTCACTATGTAGTCTCAGGGTGGCCTCGAACTCTCGGCGATCCTCCTACCTCTGCCTCCCGAGTGCTGGGATTAAAGGCGTGCGCCACCACGCCCGGCTGGCTAAAATTACTTTTTTGAATAAGGGCATGTCTAGAAGATGTAGACTGTTACTAGAAAATTTTCAGTATCTGGGATGGAATACCTTCCAGTGAGTTGTTGGCCAAGGAGGTCCTGGTAGCCTCCAAAACATTAAGGCTTTTGCCAAAGCCCTTGGTTTCCCTAGAGAAACAGATAGTAAGACCCTATTGCTGAAGACATCTCATGCCTGAGAGGCAAGGTCACTGAGAAAGCAAGCTGGTGCTGAGCAGAAAACCTTCTCCCTGTAGACCAGCCAACTGAAAGCTGGAAAAAGCTGCACTGCACGTAGCGTATGGGAGACAGAAGCCATCAACAGTGAAAACAGTGGATGCTGAATATTCAAGCTTGGCCAGACAGGCCCAAGGACTTAACGGGTGCAATAGTGGTGTGTCTACTCTTGGGGTAACCAACTGCTCCATAATTGGACTGAAGGCCCTCTCTATGGGAGGGAATACATACCTGGTACTGAAAAACCTAAGTAAAAGTCTATGGTAGGTGAGGTCATGAGCCTTGGGGGTATAAGCCTGCTCATGTCTGACTAAATGTATATATTATTCCCACCAAGCTGCCCTGGGGACACTACACTAAATGTTCATGTTCACATATTAATGCTACTCTCACTTCTGGCTAGAGAAGCTTCTCTTTTCAGATGGTGATGAGCACTGGGATGACCCAAAGGCAACATAGTGCTGAGAAGAAGGGATGGAGGAGTGTCTAGCACCGAAACACCTCTGTCACATACTCCAATGGCTCAGGGACCTTTGCGGAAGAGGGGGCGGATAGAATGGAAGAGCCAAAGGAAGGATATGACCTCTTACAATGCAGCTGCCCAGACAGAAATTGGCCTCGATATCCATGATCTTGTAGTGCCTAGCAATACCTTTGCAAGACCCTCAAAATAGAAGAGAAAGATGATGTCATCAAATTAGAAAAGAGACTAATGGAGAGAGGGAGGGGATATGATGGAGACTGGAGTTCTAAAGTGGAATGGGGGAGGGGAGGGAAATATCAGGTGGGGATTTTTTGGTATGTAAGATTAAAAGTCAAAAAAAAAAAAAAACACCACAATACACTCTTCCACGGAAAAGTGAAGGTGTATAAGGAATTACCAACCACAGAAGAGAAGCAGGAGAGACTCAGATCTTCTAGCAACCACACAACCAGCCAGAATGGGCTCCCACTGTGGTACCTGTCCTCTGGGAATAGCTATGCAGCACTGCCCTGCCTGAGTGACAGGAGTAGATCCATGGGGAAGGAACTCCCACTCACACACACCTTCTCACAAAGTAAAAATCTGAGGGAGGGAATAGCAGTGACCAGCTGAGTGGCTCTTGAGGAAGAGGACCATGGGACCAGCTATGCAGCTCTAGTACAACTTCAGGCATTCTCCCTAGCCTCTACTCCCCCAACCACCAGTGCCAAGAACCACTGGAGATCTGGGGAAGGGAGGTCAGCCATACAGTATCCAGCACAGATGATAAGATGTGGATCCACCAACCCAGCCAGCATAGCCAAGCCCACAGTGCAGTAAAGAGGGACCCAAGTGAGCACTCAGCATAGAGGACTGGAAGTCATTCCAAAAGGTAACACAGAGAGAGAGAGTGTGAGTGAGTGTGTGTGTGTGAATGGGCACACCAGAGCCTCCAGCTACTGCAAATGAATTCCAGACTCATGTGCCACATCTGGCTTATGTGGGTATAGGGGAAAAGAACTTAGGTCCTTAGGCTTCACAGGCAAACACCTTAACTGCTAAGCCCCAGCTTTACCATTATGTTTTCAAAAATATTTTATTTATTTGACAAAGGGGGAGGGAGAGAGCAGGCCTACCAGGGCCTCTAGCCACTGCAAACGAAATTCAGATGTATGTGCCACCTTGTGCATTTGACTTATGGGGGTACTGGGAATTGAACCTGGGTCCCTAAGCTTCACATACAAGCACCTTAACTGCTAAGCCATCTCTCCAGCCCACCATTCTTTTTTTTAAGGTTTATTTTTATTTATTTATTTATTTAAGACAGAGGGATGGAGGGGGGAGAGAGAGAGAGAGTGAGAATGGATGTGCCAGGGTCTCTAGCCACTGCAAACAAACTCCAGATGCATGTGTCACCATGTGCATCTGACTTAAGTGAGATCTGGAGAATCAAACCTGGGTCCTTAGGCTTCGCAGGCATATGCCTTAACTGCTAAGCAATGTCTCCAGCCCCAGCCCACCATTCTTAAGTGAGGTTGCAGCAGACAGCTTCAGGTTCGCTGAGATGAACTTCCAGACCAGGCACAGTTATGGAGGAAGGGATATTATTTATTGTAGCTTACAGTTCCAGGGGAAGTTCCATAATGGCAGGAGAAGCTGGCCTGCTCTTTTACAGGACCAGACAAGAGAGAGAGAAAGCACAGCATACCTCAGGACCTCCAGCTAGGCACACTTTGCATATCTTTACAATGGAATCTCAAACCCACCACCACACCTTAAGATCCGCCCAGTGACATTGCCTCCAGCCAGGTAGCTGCAGAAGCAAACTATAAACTAATAAGACACTGAATATATTGGGGGACATCTATTCAAACTACCACAAAGGCATATTTTGGGGTTGTCCTTTGTTGCTTCCTAATTTACAGTACCTTTTTCTTTTTCTCATGTCAGTCTTGGGGGCAGGGTCTCACTTAGCCCCAGGTTGACCCAGAACCCATTACAAACCAGAAATCCCAGCCTCCTAGTTGAGAAGTTTAAGGGTGTGGAGCAACACACCTTAGGAACTTTGACTTTGTTCAATTATCTGTTTATTTTAATTCTTATTCTGTTTTTTAAAAGATTTTTATTTATTTATGAGAGAGGGAGAGAAAATTGGTGCACCAGGGCCTCCAACTACTGCACTCAAACTCCAGATGCATGTACCACCTTGTACATCTGGCTTACATGGGTTCTGGGGAGCCAAATCTGGGACCTTAGGCTTCACAGTAAAGTGTCTTAACTGATATGTCACTTCTCCAGCCCTTAATCCTCACTATTACACAAATACTCTGAGCTGGTTTTGATTGAGTGTGTATTTTTGCTCAGTTGAATTTCAGAATTTGCCTGTATTTTGCTCCACTCAGCCTACTAGAATACTTGCATAGCAGGCAAAGCAACATCTAGGGTCACTTCTACTGTAATTCTGGGACCTGGCACCTTAAACTCCTAACTCTAAATATACATAACATCAGATTTACATGTGTTAGAATACTGAAGATAATTAGATAACCCAAGCATCAAATTAACCCAAAATGCAAAAATCTCTACATTATAATACAAGAAACACAATAAATTCCACCAAATATTATAAATCCAAGAAATGATCTCCCATGGGACTGATTTAGATGAATTACCTGACAAAGATTTCAAAAGAATGATTATAACTATGTTCAAAGAAATGAAAGGATTCAAAAAAGAAAAAGAAACTTCTGAAGGAGAACACAGGAAACCAACTTAACAAAATGAGGCAATCAATACAAGACATGAGTAAAGAAATAGAAATTCTGAGCTGGGTGTGGTTGTGTACACCTTTAATCCCAGCACGCAGGAGGCAGAGGTAGGAGGATCACCATGAGTTTGAGGCCACCCTGAGACTACATAGTGAATTCCAGGCCAGCCTGGACTAGAGTAGAACTCTACCTTGAAAAAAAAAAAAAAAAAGAAATTCTGAAGAAAAACCAATCAGAAATACTAGAAATGAAAAACAGAGTAAGTCAAATAAACAATTCTGTACAAGGCTGAAGAGGTGGCTTAGTGGTTATGGTGTTTGCCTGAAAAGCAAAAGAGCCAGGTTTGATTCCCCAGGACCCACGTAAGCCAAATGCACAAGGTAGCCCATGTGTCTGGAGTTTGTTTGCAATGGCTGGAGGCCTTGGCATGCCCATTCTCTCCCTCCCTCCCTCTCTATCAAATGAAAGAAGAAAGGAAGGAAGGAAGGAAGGAAGGAAGGAAGGAAGGAAGGAAGGAAGGAAGGAAGGAAGAAGAAAACATATATCTTAAAAAAAAACTCTATAGAAAGTCTTACCAATAGAATGGATGAAAGAGATAACAGAATATCTAAACTGAAAGACCAGGTGGCAGATCTAAGACAGTCCAACAAAGAGAAATACAAACTAATAGGAAGGTATGAATGGGAATTTCAAGACATGTGGGACACTACAAAGAGATCAAACATAAGAATTCAGGATAGCCAAAGGAAGAGTAAGACTCCTTACAATGTGTTCCTCCAGACACAAAATGGCCTGGATATCCATGACCTCACAGTTCCTGACTACCTACACAAGACCATCATAATAGGAGGAAAAGATCATGACATCAAAATGAAAAGAGAGACTGATTGAGAGGGGGAGGTGATATGATGGAGTGTGGAGTTTCAAAGGAGAAAGTGGGGGGAGGAGGGAAGTACCATGGTTTATAATTAAGGAAGTTGTCAATAAAAAAAAACTTAAAAATCTTAAAAAGAAGTTAAAAAATAAATAAAAAATTCAGGGTAAAGTAGAAGAATTTCACTCCAAAGGCATAGTAGGTGTTTTCAACAAAATCTTAAAAGAAAATTTCCCCTAGACAGGGAAAGAGATGCCAAAACAGACACAAGAAGCCTTTAGAACACCAAACAGGCAAAACCAGAAAAGAATCTCTCCTTGCCATATTATAATTAAACTACTAAACATACCAAAGAAAATACATTGAAAGCAATTGGATAGAAACATCAAGTCACCTATAAAGGCAAGCCCATCAGGATAACAGGAGATAACTCAACACAAACTTTTAAAAGCCAAAAGGGCTTGGAATGATGTAGTCTACATTCTGAAAGATAAAAACTGTCAACCAAGATTACTCTATCCAGCAAAGCTATTCATCCAAATTGACAGAAAAATAAGGACACTCCACAGTAAAAACAGGCTGATGGAATATATGAACACTAAGCCTGCTGTACAGAAAATATTTGAAGGGATCTTTCACACAGAAGAGAAAGGAAAGCACACACATGAGGAAACAGGAAAAAAAAAACATACTCAAATAATAGTTAATACAAGAGAGTAAAGGAAATACAGCAAGCACTATAAAACAAGAAGACTGGCAAGAATAAATATATATTTTTCAATAATAACTATTAATATCAATGGCCCCAATGTCCCAACCAAAGGACACAGGATCTTTCTGTTTGTTACCTCCAAGAAACTTACATCTCCATAAAAGAAAGACACTACCTAAGAGTGAAAGGATGAAAAATGGTTATTTCCAGCAAATGGGCCTAGGAAACAAGCAGGGATTGCTATCCTAATATCTGACAGGATAGACTTAGTTAGGAACCAACATTAGTTAGGAAAGATAAAGAAGGTCACTTTATATTAATTTACAAAAAATAATTCAAGGGCTGGAGAGATGGCTTAGTGGTTAAGGTGCTTACCTGCAAAGCCTTAGGACCTATGTTTGACTCTCCAGGTCCCACAAAAGCCAGATGCACAAGGTGATGCAAGCATGCAAGGTTGCATGTGCACAGTAGGTGACACATGTGTCTGATGTTTGATAACAGTGGCTGGAGGCCCTGGTGTGCCAATTCTCTCTCTCTCATAAAAAGGGGGGCTAGTCTGTTGGGCTTTCCTCAAAACAAAATTTTAAAAAATCAATAGGAGGACATTACAATTCTAAACATATATGCACCTAACATGGGTGCTCCCAATTTCATCAAACAAGCACTATTAGACTTAAGGTCACAGATAACAGCAAACACAATTGTAGTGGGGACTTCAATACCCAGCTCTCATCAATTGAAAGGTCATCCAAGCAAAAAAGCAACAGAGGAGCATATGGACTAAATGATGATGGAACAAAAAGATATCTACAGAACATTCCCATTCAAATGATGCAGAATACACATTATTATTATTATTATTATTTTGAGGTAGGGTTTCACTCTAGTCCAGGCCGACCTGGAATTGACTATGGAGTCTCAGGGTGGCCATGAACTCATGGTGATCCTCCTACCTCTGCCTCCTGAGTACTGGGATTAAAGGTGTGCGCCACCACACCTGGCTAGAATACACATTCTTTTTAGCAGCATATGTAACATTCTCTAAAATAAACTATATATTAGGACACAATTAAAAGCCTTTTTTTTTTTTTTTTTTTTTGGTTTTTCGAGGTAGGGTTTCACTCTGGTCCAGGCTGACCTGGAATTAACTATGTAGTCTCAGGGTGGCCTCGAACTCTCGGCGATCCTCCTACCTCTGCCTTCCGAGTACTGGGATTAAAGGCATGCGCCACCACGCCCAGCTACAATTAAAATCTTAATACAGGAAAATTGAAATAATTCCTTGTACTCTATCTGATACAATGGGATTAACCTATAAATGTATACATCATACACAAAATCATGAAAACTAAACAGTATACTACTGAATGATGAATGGGTCATTGAAGAAACCAAAAGGAAATGAAAAAATTCATAAAATCAAGTGACAATGAGAACACAGCATACCAAAACCATTGAGACACAATGAAGGCAGTCCTAAATAACTTGATAGCTTTAAGTGCTCATATTAAGAAATTAAAATGAAAAAAAAAGAAATTAAAATGGTCACAAGTAAACAACTTAATGCTTCAATATAAGACCTTAGAAAAAGACCAACACAAACCAAAAATCAGTAGACAGGAAAAAAATAATAAAGATTAGGGCAGAAGTTAATGAAATAAAGAAGAAAAAAAACAAATACAAAGAATCAATGAAGCTGGGCATGGTGGCACACTCCTTTAATCCCAGCACTTGGGAGGCAGAGGTAGGAGGATCGCTGTGAGTTCGAGGCCACCCTGAGAAAACAGAGTGAACTCCAGGTCAGCCTGAACTAGAGTGAGACCCTACCTTGACAAACCAAAAAAAAAAAGAAAGAAAGAAAGAAAAAAAGAATCATTGAGTGGGGCATGGTGGTGCATACCTTTAATCCCAGCACTTGGGAGGCAGAGGTAGGAGGATTTCTGTGAGTTCAAGGCCACCCTGAGAATACATAATGAATTCCAGGTCAGCCTGGGATAGAGTGAAACCTTACCTTGAAGAAACAAACAAAAGAATAAACCCTTAGAAAATCTGATCAAAAGAAATGGAGAAAAGAGAGAGACACAACTTAATAAAATCTGAGATGAAAAAGGCTCCATTATAACAGATACCAAAGAGATTCAGAAAATCATAAGTACATACTTTAAGAACACATATTCCACTAAATTTGAAAATCTGAAAGAAAATCTGAAAGATTTTCTAGATTTATATGACCAACCAAAATTAAATCAAGATGATATAAAACACTTAAATAGACCTATAACAAGTAGGGTGATTGTTGCAGTCAGGTTCACATTTCTGGCAGAAATCACCTGACCAAGAGCAGCTTGTGGGAAAAAAGAGTTTATTTTGGATTACAGACTCAAGGGGGAAACGATGGCATAAGCAGAGGGTGGACATCACCCACTGGCCAACATAAGGTGGACAATAGCAACAGGAGAGTGTGCTAAACACTGACATGGGGAAACTCGCTATAATACCCATAAGCCCACTGCGAACAATACACTGCTTCCAATAGTTGTGAATTCCCAAATCTCCATCAGCTGGGAACCTAGCATTCAGAACACCTAAGTTTATGGGGGACACCTGACTCAAACCACCACAGTGATCCAAATAGTTATATAAAAGATAAAAGCTCCCAACTAAAAAACATCCAGGCCCAGATCGATTCAGTGGTGAATTTTTTTTTTTCGAGGTAGGGGTTCACTCTTGTCCAGGTTGACCTGGAATTCACTATGTAGTCTCAGGCTGGCCTCAAACTCACAGCAACCCTCCTACTTCTCTCTCCTGAGTGCTGGGATTAAAGACCACATGTGTCACCATGCCTGGCTATTCAGTGGTGAATTTTACCAGATCTTTATGGAAGAACTAACACCAGTGCTTCGCAAACTTTTCCATAAAGTAGAAAAGGAAGGAATTCTATGATGCCAGCCATTACCCTGATACCAAGACCAAACAAAGACCGAACAAAATGAAAATCACAGACCAATCTCCCTCATGAACATAGATGTAAAAATTCTGAACAAAATTCTGGCTAACAGAATACAAGAATATATTGGAAAGCCAGGCATGGTGGCCACTCTGAGACTACATAGTGAATTTCAGGTCAGCCTGGACCAGAGTGAGACCCTACCTTGCAAAACCAAAAAAAAAAAAAAAAGAATATATCGGAAAGATTATTCACCCCAACCAAGTAGGCTTTATCCCAGAGATGTAGGGATTGTTCAACATATGCAAATATAAATGGTCTGAAGGACAAAAATCACATGAGCATCTCCATAGATGCATAAAAGGCATTTGATAAAATCCAACATCCCTTCATGGTAAAATTCCTAAAGAAACTGGGAATAGAAGGAACATATCTCAATATAATAAAGGCTATTTATGACAAACCTATAGCCAACATAATACTAAATGGGAAAATCTTGAAGCTTTTCCAGTAAAGTCAAGAGCAAGACAAGGGTGTCCACTGTCCCCACTTTTATGAAATATAGTACTGGAAGTCTTAGCCATAGCAATAAAGCAAGAAACACACATAAAAGGAATTGGGGCTGGAGAGATGGCTTAGCGGTTAAGGCGCCTGCCTCCTAAGCCTAAGAATGCTGGTTCCAATCTCCAGGTCCCACATTTAGCCAGATGCAAAGTGACACAAGGGTGCAATGCCGCACTTGACCACAAGGGGGCTCACACATCTGGACTTCATTCGCAGCAGCTGAGAGGCTGCTGGCGTGCCCATCTCTATCTGTCTTCCTCTCCCTCTCTCTCTCTGTCTCTCTCGGTGTCTCTCTCCAAAAAAAAAAAAAAAAAAGGGGGATACAAATTGGACAGGAAGAGATCAAATTATCATTATTTACAGATGATATTATTCTATACACAAAGGACCCTAAGGACTCTACCAGCAAACTGTTAGAGCTAACATTTTTTGCAATGTAGCAGGATACAAAAGAAACACATAGAAATCTGTAGCTTTCCTATATGCTAAACACAAGCATGCTGAGGATTCCCCCAGCACAGTGTTCAGCAGGTCCTGTTGGAGATGATATGTTTCATTGGTAAGCTACAATAATGGGACCAAATGACAGTCCTGACCAGGATGGAGTATTTTTATTGACAATTCATTTCCCAACAGATTACCCTTTAAATCACCTAAGGTTGCATTTTACAACAAGAATTTATCAACTAGATATTAACAGTAATGGCAGTATTTGTCATGATATTTTATAGTCACAGTGGTCTCCAGCACTGTGTCAAAAGTACTATTGTCCATCTGTTCTCTGTTGTGTGATCCCAATCCAGATGATACTTTAGGGCCTGAGATTGCTCAGATCTACAAAACAGAGAAAAGTACAACAGGATAGCTCGGGAACAGACTCAGAAGTATGTGATGTAATTAAAGAAATTATTGGATAACCTCTCCAAAGAAAGATAGGGGAACTCTGAAGTTCTTTTGATTTCCACTTGACTGCTTCCTATTGAGCCCACACCTCATCTTCCCCTGCGCACGTTTGCCTGATACAGCAGTGCCACATGTTTTACATTCTTGGAACAACAAACTAGAAATACTGTACTTCTGTACAATGCTGCCTCCTAGCAGAGAAGCATGTGTGTGAGTAGCCAGTTTTCCGAGCGTAACCTAGCCATGAGACTAAAAGTTTTCCTTATTGACTTAAATTTGGATAACAGCAAGGTGTAAGGGATGGTGGGTACATGCTATGTGTTTGGCTGGAGAAAATGCTCCACTGACTTGTAGGAGATTTTATTTTAAGTGGATTACATCTAATCTCAAAACAATTATAACAAGCAAAGTTGAAGAACATGAAGCTGTGTTTGTATCCATTTCATCCCGAAGAACCTACAACTTAGATAAAAATTATGACCAACTAGATTAAACTCTATGCACATCCTATATTTTATAATCTAGGTTTAACTGGACAACATTTAAGTGAATTAGAGCTATTAATACATAAAAGTGTGATGGGCTTTGTTCCCCACTCTTACATCTCCCTATCCCTTCAACTCCTTTAGCCCCGTTCTCTCTGTAATTTTTTGGTTTGTATGTGGTTTCTCAGTTAATACGCAGCTTATAGCTGAGTAATTCTCAGCTAATCGTTCTTATTTTTCTTATGTTTTAACTTCTTTAGGTCTATTTGGATGTAAGGGTGAAAATTCATTTGGTGGAAATACTTTTGTATATTTAAAGACCCAGTTGCTCTTCTGGAGCTTGTATGTTCAAGAATGATTAAACTGATTACTACGGTCATTACATATAGAAACTGGGCTATGGAACTAAATAACAAGTTCTCAAAAGAAATACAGATGGCATATAAACATCTAAAATATTCTATATCCTAAAAGAAATAAATAAAATAAAATATTCTATATCCTTAGCCATCAGGGAAATGCAAATTAAAAGTACTTTGAGATTCCATCATACTCCTGTCAGAATAGCTACCATCAAGAAAACAAGTGACAATAAATGCTGGTGAGGATTTGGAAAAAGAGGAACCCTTCTACACTGTTGGTGGGAATGTAAACTGGTACAGCCATTGTGGAAATCAGTGGGGAGGATCTTGAGACAGCTAAAAATAGATTTACCATATGATCCAGCTTTAGCACTCCTAGGCATATATCGTAATGACTCTTCTCACTATTTTAGAGATACTTGCTCAACCATGTTTATAGCTGCTTTATTCACAAAAGCTAGGAACTGAAACTAGTCTAGATGTCCCTCAAGTGATGAATGGATAATGAAGATGTAGTATATTCATACAATGGAGTTCTATTCAGTGGTAAAGAAAAATGAAATTATGAAATTTGTAGGGAAATGGATGAATCTGGAAAATATTATTCTAAGTGAGATAACTCAAAGCCAGAAAGCCAAATACCACATGTTCTCTCTCATATGTGGATCTTAGCTGCAAATGTTTAGACTTGTGTAAGTTGGAGTAAAAATCAGTAGTAGAGACCAGCAAGCTAGAAAGGGATTATATGAAATGGAGGAGAGGGGAGGACTTAAGGAGATGAATAGATTACTGGGGTGCAAAGGTTTAAGTGAGGTCATGGGAAGAGACTGAGTAAAGGAAGGGTGGGTATAGGGTTAATCAAATTTCAAGATGTTATGAATAAGTCATATGGAAAACAACTTTTTTGGATAATGACACACCCAGAAATTATAAACTGTTATTAGAGAAATTTCAGTTCTGGGCTGGAGAGATGGCTTAGTGGTTAAGGTGTTTGCCTGCAAAGCCAAAGGACCCTGGTTTGATACTTCAGGACCCACGTAAGCCAGGAGCACAAGGTGGTGCATGTATCTGGAGTTTGCTTGTAGTGGCTGGAGGCCCTGGTGCACCCATTCTCTCTCTCTCTCTCCCTCAGTTTTTTTTATTTCTCTCTCTCTCAAATAAATAAATAAAATATTTTTTTAAAAAAGAAAAATTTCAGTTCCAGGGATGGGATACCTTCCAGAGAGTTGTTGACCAGGGAGGTTTCTGATGCCCCCAAAACATTACAGGCCATTGCTGAGGCTCTTGGATTTCCACCAGGAATACATGGTAAGACCCTATTGTTGAAGACTCCACATGCTTGGGCTGCAAGGTCACTGAGAAATCAAGTTAGAACTGAGCTGAAAACCTCCTCCTTGTAGACCAGCTGACAGAAAGCTGTAAAAAGCTATGCTGCATGCAGGCATATAGGAGAGAGAAGTCATCAGTGGGGATAAACAACAGTGGACACTACAGCCTTAAGTTACAATCCTTAAGTTTGGCCAGCCAGGCCAAATGACAAAATAGGTGCAATAGTGGCATGTCTGTTATGGAGAAAACCAGCTGCTTTCTAATTTGACTGGAGGCCCATTCCATGGGAAGGAATACATACCTGGTACTGAAAACCTAGTCAAAAGCCTATGGTGGGGCCGGGCGTGGTGGCGCACGCCTTTAATCCCAGCACTTGGGAGGCAGAGGTAGGAGGATCGCCATGATTTCAAGGCCACCCTGAGACTACATAGTTAATTCCAGGTCAGCCTGGGCTAGAGTGAGACCCTACCTCAAAAAACCAAAAAAAAAAAAAAAAAAAAAAAAAAAAAAAAAGCCTATGGTGGGGTAGGTCATGAGCACTAGGAGCGTAACACCTGCTCTTGTCTGGCTAAATACATAAAACTGCCCTGAAAGCACTACACTTAATATTCATATTCATATATTAATGCTCTCCCTTTTGGTTAGAAAAGCTTCTCTTTTCAGATGGTGGCGATCACTGGGATGACCCAGAAGTCACCATAGTGCTGAGATGAAGTGATAATGGAGTGTTCAGCACTGAGACATCTGTATCACACCTTCCAAGGCTCAGGTTCCAAGGCAGAAGAGGCGGTGGAAAGAATGTAAGAGACAAAGGAAGGGTAGGAGGATTGCTTTCAATACACTCTTCCAGACAAAAAATGGCCTTGATAGTCATGACCTCACAGTGCCAGGTACTATGTACACAAGATCTTCATAATAGAAGGAAAAGATTATGATTATTACAGACTACTTGAGAGGGAAAGGGGATATGATGGAGGGTAGATTTGTGAGGAGGTAGGGGATGGAATTGTAGTTTATTGTATATAATTATGAAAGTTGGCAATAAAAAAAAATTTTAAAGGTGGAAGTGGTGGTGCACACCTTTAGTCACAGCATTCAGGAGGCAGAGGTAGGAGGGTCACCTTGAGTTCGAGGCCAGCTTGAGACTACATAGTGAATTCCAGGTCAGCCTGGGCTAGAGGGAGACTCTACCTCAAAAAACAGAAGATAAGTGTTTTTCTTTCTTTCTTTCTTTTTTTAAAATTTTTTATATTTATTTTTATTTTGGAGAGAGACACAGAGAGATAAGGAGAGGAAGACAGAGATGGGTGTGCTAGCAGCCTGTCAGCCGCTGTGAACGAAATCCAGATGTGTGTGCCCCCTTGTGGGCAAGTGCAGCATTGCGCCCTTGTGTCACTTTGCATCTGGCTAAACGTGGGACCTGGAGACTGGAACCGGTGTTCTTAGGCTTAGGAGGCAGGCTCCTTAACTGCTAAGCCATCTCTCCAGCCCTTTTTTCTTTTTTAAAGGAAAGTCTGGAGAGATTTCTCAGTGGTTAAGGCACTTGACTGAAAAACCTAGTGACCTGATGACCTGGGTTTGATTCCCCAGGACCAATGTAAAGCCAGACACACAAAGTGGTTCATGTTTCTGGAATCTGTTTGTAGCAGCTAGAGGCCCTGGTACACCATTCTTTGTGTGTGTGTGTGTGTGCTTGAAAATAAATAAGCTAATTTTTTAATTCTTTTAATTTTTAATTTTTTAAAATTTTTTAAAATTTTTTTATTTTTGGAGAGAGATACAGAAAGAGACAGAGAGAGAGGGAGAGGGAGGCAGATAGAGATGGGCACGCCAGCAGTCTCTCAGCTGCTGTGAATGAAATCCAGATGCGTGCGCCCCCTTGCAGGCAAGTGTGGCATTGCGCCCTTGCGTCACTTTGCATCTGGCTAAATGTGGGACCTGGAGATTGGAACCGGGTTCTTAGGCTTAGCAGGCAGGAGTCTTAACCACTAAGCCATCTCTCCAGCCCAAATAAGTTAATTTTTTAAAAAAGAAGAAAGGCTGGGTGTGGTGGTGCACGCTTTTAATCTCAGCACTTAGGGGGCAGAGGTAGGAGGATCACTGTAAGTCCGAGGCCACCTGAGACTACATAGTGAATTGCAGGTCAGCCTGGACGAGAGTGAAATCCTATCTCTAAAAACCAAAAGAAAGAAGGGGGGGCGCTGGAGAAATTGTTTAGTGGTCAAAGCGTTCGCCTGCAAAGCCAAAGGATCCTGGTTTGATTCCCTAGGACCCACATAAGCCAGATGCACAAGAGGCCCATGCATTTGGAGTTTGTTTGTAGTGGCTACAGTCCCTGGTATGTTCATTCTCTCTCTGCCTCTCTTCTCTCTCTCTGCTTGCAAATAAATAAAAAATAAAATAAAAATTTTAAAAATTAAAAAAAAAAGAAAGCAGTTGCTGTCGGCAAGCATCTTGAGAGGAACAGAAAGGCTAGTTCTGATAGACAGCTGAATCCACTGATTGGCTCCAGGTGGGTTTTCCTCCCACCTGGAAATATGAGTCCTCCACAGCCCGTGCCCTAGTGGCACAAATTTGTCTTGTGTAGTCTAGCAATAAAATCTCTTAAGATAATTTAAAAAACATCAAGGGGGCTGTATATGGCTTAGTGTTTAAGGCATTTACCTGGGAAGCCTAAGGACCCAGGTTGGATTCCCCAGGACCCACCTAAGCCAGATGTTCAATATGGTACATGCATCTGGAATTCATTTGCAGTGGCTAGAGGCTCTGGTACACCCATTGTATCTCTCTCTCTCCCTCTCTCTGTCTCTCTCAAATAAATGAATAAATAAATAAAATATTTAGAAGAACTAGACTCAGAGGAAGCTTAAGGACAAGTTTATGAAAGCTTGAGAGAAAAAAATCATAAGCCAACAAGGTATAAATCATGGCAGCTGCTAGCAGAGGGAGAGGGATCATAGAGAGAAAAGCCTCGTTTTTAGTGAGGATCCAGAAAGCAGGCAGGTTCAGCAATAAAGGTCAACAAGCAGCTGCATAGAGGGATGGGGGTGGCCCTCAGAGAAACTGAGAAAACTGAGAGAGCCAGCATGCCTAAGATCTTGGCTGGTATCCAAGAACAGGCAGAGGTGAAAAGCAAAAGTTGAGCCTTTTTTAAAAGTTAGAACTCAGTGCTTACAGTGCAGGTCTGCAAATCTGAGGTCTGCCTTGGAGAAGGGTATTGCATGGGTGCATACATTATTGAATTAAGGAATAACTATTCCTCCCATCTCCTTAGCATATCCGTAGAGGAGTCAGTATTCTTGAGGGGGTGGTCTCCTGGGTCTCTTACAGGTGGTTTAGAGTAGTGAACCCAGGCAGGCAGGATTTGCAAGTTAGAGCCTCCAACTGCTGAGTCATCTCCCCAGCCTCCTCAGTTGGATTTGTGTGTGTGTGGGGTGGGGGGTTCAAGGTAGTGTCTTTATCTACACCAGACTGACCTGGAATTCACTGTATAGTCTCAGGCTGGCCTCAAACTCACTGGGATCCTCCTACCTCTGCCTCCTGAGTGCTAGGATTAAAGTGTGTACCACCACACCCAGCTAAATGTTACATTATTTTATCTTGTGTGTGTGTGTGTGTGTGTGTGTGTGTGTGTGTGTGTGTGTGTGCCACAGTATGCATGTGGAGGTGAGAGTGGAAAGTGGAATGTGAAAGGACACAATAGACCTGGTCAAGCATCCTCCTGTGCAGCCCTTGCCTTTAGGCACACATAATGGAGGCCACCACCCAAGTTGATCTTCCTGAAAGATAAAAGAGAAGTTCCAGGAATCATTAACATAGGCCTTATTGCAAAATGCAGGTTTATACCCTTACCTAAGGAATGGGAGGACCCCTCTGTGCAAATGTACCATGACCTTCCTCTATCTCTTTATTTCTAAATATCTTTGTGAGTACATAGCATAGAATGTTTCTTGCCTCAGTTCCACCTACGTGACCTATGTAATGAATACCTTGTGACTTCTTGTAATGCACCCCCACCCCAGTTTAACAGCAGCTTTATGTGACTTTGTAGTTTAACTCCCATTCTGTTTTTACTGTAAACATCATGTGGTTATTTCCAATAAAAGCTGACCCTCCAAACAGTTCAGGGTTGCACCCCAAGATCTCAAACTCTATGGTGTAGATGGGGTACACCAGCTTTTCTTCTTTTTCTTTCTTTTTTACCCAATAAAACTTTGCTTCACACTCCATGAATCAATGGTCTTACTTGTGTGACACCAGAACCCATAACAGAGAGGACAATCTCAGGTGTTGGTCCTTGTCTTCCAGAGAGCTTCCAAGGATTCTGTCGTCTTCACCTCCCATTTCACCATAGAAGATCAGGGGTTTTTTGTGTGTGTGTGGGGGGGGGGTTCAAGGTAGGGTCTCACTTTAGCCCAGGCTGACCTGGAATTCACTCTGTAATTTCAGAGTGGCCTTGAACTCATGGCAATCCTCCTACCTCAGCCTCTCAAGTGCTGGGATTAAAGGCATTTGCCACCACCCCTGACATTTTAATTTTTAAAATATTTTATTTATTAGAGAAAGAAGAAGGCACAGATAGAATAGGTGTGTCAGGGCCTCTAGCCACTACAAATTAACTCCAGATATATGTGCCACTTTGTGCATGTGATTTATGTAAGTACTGAGGAATTGAACCTGAGTCCTTAGGCTTTGCAGGCAGGTGTCTTAACCAAGTCAACTCTCTAGCCCGAAGGTTAGGTTTTATGTGGATTCTGGGTAACCAAATTCAGGCCCTCACACTTGTGCAGGAAGCACTTTGACATTGAGTCTTCTCATCAGTCCAGAAGTTACAATTTTTACATATCATAGTTGAAGGACTAAGATTTTCTTATTAGCTGGGTATGGTGGCACATGTTTTTAAGTCCAGAGACTGAGGTAGGAGGATTGCTGTGAGTTCTAGGTCAGCCAGGGGTTGCAGAGTGAGTTCCAGCTCAGCCTGGGCTAGAGTAAGACCCTGCCTTGGAAAAAAAAAAAAAAGCTTCTTTTCTCTTTTAAAACATTTATTTGCAAGCACAGAGAAAGTATGGGGCACCAGGCCTCTTACAACGGATGCAGGCACCACATTGTGCATCTGGCTTTATGTAGGTACTGGAGAATTGAACCCAGGCTGTCAGGCTTCGCAAGCAAGCACTTTAACTGCTGAAATAGCTCTCCATCCCCAAAAGACTTTTTTTTTTTTTTTTTTTTTGAAAAAAACATTTAAACCACAAGTGTCTTAGGAGACATAGTGACTTAAGATGCCTTCGTTATCCAAAAGAAGTCAGGCAATCTTTCTATTGAAATTTTATATAATCTAAATTTAAAGTTTGTTTTCTGACAAATCCAGAAAGTAATATTACTCATATTCATGTTGAGTAAAAATTGCAGGAGGCCACTGTCTTGAATCTGATTGTTCCATTTAGGAAAAAAGCAGGTAAGACTTAACAACTGAGACAGGTTTTACTGTGGAAAGCCTGAGAAGAGCTCTGACCAGGCAGGTCAGAAGCCACTTCCCTGACAGACTACAGGGTGCTTATGAGGATGTGGAGTCACTGGAGTTCTTCGGTTACGTGGTAGTCCACCATGCATCAGGGCTTGAGCCACTTCAGGGAAATGATAATGGACAGGTGGTCTAGATCATTCCAGGAAAGTGATAATAGGATGGGAGGTCTAGATCATTCCAGGAAAGTGATAATAGGATGGGTGGTCTAGATCATTCCAGGAAAGTGATAATAGGATGGGTGGTCTAGATCATTCCAGGAAAGTGATAATGGATGTGTGGTCTGGGTCATTCCAAGAACATAATAATTAGAAGGGGTGGTTTGGATCACTCTTGGGAAACAAGAGACTAACAATGAAATGGCAGAGTCCCAAAATGGAGACATTCTGGTTCTAACATCCCAGGCCCTTTACAGAGTAGGCAAAAAAAAAAAAAAAAAAAAAAAAAAAAAAAAAAAAATCAAACTGCAGTAGCTCAAGATAAATAAAGTTCCGTATCTCCAAGCTGAATTGCTCATCTGATCTTCTGAGAAATCAAGGTTAGAGGGAGAGAGCTAAATTTTCCACACAAGCTAATTTCTAGTGGTTTGGTAAGGAAGGACCCTCAGCTTTAATCCTTACGCAGAAGTGATTGAAAATAATCTCAAATTAATTAATCAGTTATTTTCCAATTGTCTCCTAGCTCCCACATTACAAAGAATGTAACTTTAAACCAGGTGTGGTGGCTAACCTGTAATCCCAGCACTAGGGAGAAGGTAGGAAGGTTTTTGGTTCAAAGCAAGCTTGGGCTACATAGTGAGACTTTCAAAACAACAAAACAAAAACTAAACACTGGATTTCATTCTGTATCATATAAGAGCTCTGAGGGATTCAGACTGTGTTATGAGGTCTAGTACATAATATAATGATCTTATTATTTATTCCATTAGGGAAAGTTTTTTATATGTTATACTTATCTATAAACCTTTCGAAGGCAGGAGCAACAAAAGACACACTGCTAAACTCCTTTCAGCAGGCTGAGTAACTCAAATACTTGGCATAAAAACAAAACAAAACAAAAAAAAACTTCCAGTGGTAGGAGATGTAAAAAAAAAAAAAAAAAAATCACATGAATCCCGAGAGTCCTCAGAAAATAGTCCTGGTAATGGAATAAATTTGTCTGGCATGGTATAATATTCTAAGAACTTTCCAAGCATCTTGAGTTTGGTAGTAGATTAAGGAGTAATAACAAATCTACTGTAATCCCATTTACTTGGGAAACTGAGGCAGGAGGACTGCCGGGTCAGCCTGTAGTACATAGTGAGATCTATTTCAAACAAGAAAAGGCCAGTGTTATAGCTAAATGCAGAGCACTTGCTTAGCATACATGAGGCCCTAGGTTCAATTTCCAGTACTGCAAAAATAAAATACAGACCAAGCGTGGTAGCGCACGCCTGTAATCCCAGCACTCGGGAGGCAGAGGTAGGAGGATCGCTGTGAGTTAGAGGACACCCTGAGACTACATAGTGAATTCCAGGTCAACCTGAACTCGAGCGAGACCCTACCTTGGAAAACAAACAAAAATAAATAAAATAAAATAAAATACAGTTTGGGCGTGGTGGCACACACCTTTAATCCCAGCACTTGGGAGGCAAAAGTAGGAGGATCACCATGAGTTTGCGGCCACCCTGAGACTGCACAGTGAAACCTAGGTCAGCCTGGGCTAGAGTGAAACCCTACCTCAAAAATAAAGTAAAATAAAATAAAATAAAATACAGAGTGAGTGGGCTAGGGTACTGGAGAAATTTCTCAGTGTTAAAGGCCCATGGTTTTGAAGCATGCTGGCCCAAATTCTATTCCCCTTAATCCATGTAAAGATAGACATTAGGCTGGAGAAATGGCTCAGTGGTCAAGGCATTTGCCTGAAAAGCCAAAGGACCTAGGTTCAGTTCTTTAGGATCTACATAAACCAGATGCACAAGGTGGCGCGTGTATCTAAAATTCGTTTGCAGCAGCTGGAGGCCCTGGCACATTCATACTCATACTCTGGCCCAGGCTGACCTGGAATTCACTATGTAGTCTCAGGCTGGCCTCGAACTCACGATGACCCTCCTACCTCTGCCTCCCGAGTGCTGGGATTAAAGGCGTGTGCCACGACTCCCAGCTAATAAAAATAATTTTTAAAAAGCTGGAGAGATGAGCTGGGCGTGGTGGCGCACGCCTTTAATCCCAGCACTCGGGAGGCAGAGGTAGGAGGATCGCCATGAGTTCAAGGCCACCCTGAGACTACATAGTGAGTTCCAGGTCATCCTGGGCCAGGGTGAGACCCTACCTCGAAAAACAAAACAAAACAAAAAAAAGCTGGAGAGATCACTTAGTGGTTAAGGTACTTTCCTGCAAAGCCAAAAGGATCCAGGTTTGAAACTCCAGGACCCACGTAATCCAGATGCACAAGGTGGCACATGTGTCTAGAGTTTGTTTGCAGTGGCTGGAAGCTCTGGTGTACCCATTCTCTCTCTATATCTGCCTCTTTCTCTCATTCTATCTCAAATAAATAAATAAATAAATAAATAAATAAATAAATAAATAAATAAAATTTAAAAATATATTAAAAAGAAAGATAAACATTGAGGCCGGCCTGGGAGTACACGGTGAGTTCCAGGCCAGCTTGGAGACCCTACCTCAGAAAAACAAAACAAAACAAAACAAAAAAGTAAAATAAAAAAGAAAGAAAAACAGTTGCATGCATCTAGAATATCTGGAATTCATTTGCAGTGGCAAGCGGTCTGGGGACAGACACACACACACACAGTGTAAATAAATACTTTTTTTTTTTTTTGGAGGCAGAGTCTCACTCTAGCCCAGGCTAACCTGAATCTCACTCTGTAGCCCCATGCTGTCCTCAAACTCACAGTAATCCTCCTACCTCAGCATCTAGAGTGCTGGGATTAAAGGCATGTGCCACCATGGCAAGCAATAAAATATTTTATTTTTAAAAAATATTTTCATTTATTAGAGTGAGAGAATGGGCACACTAGGGCCTCCTGCTACTGCAAATGAGTTCTAGACCTATGTGCCACTTTGTATGTCTAGCTTTATATGGGTACAGGGGAATTGAACCCAGGCTGTCAGGCTTTACCAAAAGCCTCCATTTAATTCCCTAGACATCCACATTAAGCTGGACAGGTAGCAGCAAGACATCATGATACACACACACACACACAAATTAAAATGAAGAATAACCAGCTTTGTTAACCTTACCTTTCAATCTTAGGTTCTCATCTGTAAAAATGGAGAAAGAAGCTACATTCTTTACAAACTTATAAGAATCTGATGAAGGGGCTGGAGGAAGATTACTTTGTGGTTAAGATACCTTCCTGTGAAGCCTAAGGACCCAAGTTCGATTCTCCAGTACCATGTAAACCAGATGCACAAGGGGGCACATGTGTCTGGAGTTTGTTTGCAGTGGCTGGATGCGCTGGTGTGCCCATTCTCTCTATCTGTCCCCCTTTATTTCTCTCTCAAAATGGATAAATAAATAAAATTTAAAACAAAAAAATTAGATGAAGAATGGGTGGCCATGGTGGCCCACATCTTTAATACCAGCACTGGGAGAGGCAGAGCTAGGAGGATCACCATGAGTATGAGGCCAGTCTGAGTGCAAAGACAGTTCCAGGTCGCCTGGGCTAGAGTGAGACCGTGCCTTGGAAAACCAAACCAAACAATCTGTTGAAGGAGCTGAACATAATAGCACGTCTATAACTCCAGCAATCAGCTGAGGCAGGATTCCGAATTCCAGACTTGCCTAGGCTACACAGTAAGACTGTCTCAAAAAGCCCAGAAGAAATGTGATTAAAGTTCATCATGCACACAGGTGATATAGAGGCAGCACAGGTGATGCCAAATGAATGAGAAGCTGTGCCAGCAGAAACAGATTACATATTCCAGATTAAGGGTCATCTTTTGTTTTGTTATTTTTTTCAAGGCAGGGTTTCACTCGAGTACAGGTTGAGCTGGAACTCACTCTGTAGTTCCAGGTTGGCCTTGAACTCAGTGATCCTCTTACCTCTGCCTCCTGAGTGCTGGGATTAAAGGTGTGTGCCACCACCCTCAGCTCCTTTTTTTTTTTTTTTTTTTGAGTATAGAGAGCCTGAAATTCATTTACCATGTTATAGAGAAGACAGACACATAAATTATTGTGTGAAGATTTGCACACTATGAGAAATGTTAGAAGTGGATTTGAAACCTTAGGCAAAGAAAACAGGAAGACTTCCAGGAGCATATGCAGTGACAGGAAGCACTCATTCACAGAGAAAATACTCTGTGGTAGTTTGAATAGATGGCCCCCAATATATGCAGTGTTTTATTAGTTTATAGTTTGCATCTGCAGCCACCTGGCTGGAGGCAGTGTCCTTGGGCGGATTTTAAGGTGTGGTGGGTTTGAGATTTCAATCTAAAGATATGCAAAGTGTGCCTAGCTGGAGTTCCTGAAGTGTGCTGTGCAGTATGGCTTTTGGCTTTTCTCTC
The DNA here is from genome assembly GCA_036365145.1 of Orientallactaga sibirica. Lineage (NCBI taxonomy): Eukaryota > Metazoa > Chordata > Mammalia > Rodentia > Dipodidae > Orientallactaga > Orientallactaga sibirica. Next base: position 26,046,885 of record JAEOAD010000015.1, on the reverse strand, counting down.
TCTTGCCTGGTCTTGTAAGAGCAGGACAGCTTCTTCTGCCGCTATGGAATTTCCCCTGGACCTGTAAGCTTCAATAAATCCCTTTCTCCATAACTATGCCTGGTCTGGAAGTTCATTTCAGCAAACCTAAAGCTGTCTGCTACATACTCCAAGTACCAGGGAGACCTTGTGAGCACATGTCTCATTTTCCTCACAATTCAGGAACTTAACTCAGAGAGACCAAATGATTAATGGCTAATAAAGATGATTATGGTGTGGTTTATAATTTTTTCAGTACTGTGAATGGAACCTAGGGCCTCAGGCATGTTGGGAAAGCACTCTACCACTGAGCTATATCAACAACCCTATTTTTCTCATCTTTACCCCTTTATCCTTATGGTTTTCTTTCTTCTTTTTCTTTCTTTCCTTCTTTCTTTTTTTCAAGGGTTTCACTTTAGCCCAGGCCTCACCTGGAATTCACTACGTAGTCTCAGGTTGGCCTTCAACTCACAGTGATCCTCTTACCTCTGCCTCCCAAATGCTGGGATTGAAGGTGTGTGACACCTCGCCTGCCACCCCACCCCCTGCCTGGTTTTTTTTTTTTTTTTTTTTTTTTTTTTTTTTTTTGAGGCAGGTCCTCACTGTCACCCAAAAGGACTGTGATCCTCCTACCTCAGCCTCCCAGGTTTCTAATTGAATACTAACAGCATGCCAAGCACTGTGCTATGTCCTTTATAAACATGGTCTCATTTAATACTATAAGCCTTTGAAGTGGGCATCACCGCCCTTTTAGAGATAAGTCAACTAAGGTTCAAAGAAGTTAAGAGGCTTACACAGTTGGTCAATGATGCTGTTGAAATTTGATCTCCCCGTGTTTGAACCTAAAGCCCAGTTTCTTCCTTTCCTGCAATTCCACATTAGCAGCTGAGATGAGGGCCCTTCGGGTGGCTATGCACATGGTGGTCCATTGAGGACTCTTTTGTAACATGCTATGTTGCAATCTTGGCTGGATTTCTGTCGTGTGCTTACCTGTCTCAAATTATTTTGTTTCATAATGAAAGCTTCACAGAGCACAATGTCCTAGGACCATGTGCGTAGCTCCCTCTGATTCATGACACTTCCTCCTGGTGTTAATAAAGACATTTTAAAGGTAGGAAAAAGAACCAGATGACAGGGCAAGGTGGGCTGTAGGTCAGTTAGTGTGTTGTTGAAAGCCTTATTTTCTGTGGAAATTTACAGAATCAGTTCTTGATAGACATAGAGACCTTGATAGACATAGAGATATACTAAAACCAACTTCAGAGTGCAGGTGGGGTGGGGTTCTTTTTTTTTTTTTTTTTTTCGGTTTTTCGAGGTAGGGTCTCACTCTAGCTCAGGCTGACCTGGAATTCACTCTGTAGTCTCAGGGTGGCCTCGAGCTCACGGAGATCCTCCTACCTCTGCCTCCCAAGTGATGGACTAAAGGCGTGCGCCACCACGCCTGGCTCTTTTGGTTTTTGAAATGGTACTTTGTGGGGCTGGAGAGATGGCTCAGTGGTTAAAGGTCTCTGCTTGAAACAGTATATTGCTACATTACTGAGGCTCGTCTCCTGGGCTCCCAACACTGGGACTTACAGGCACATGCTCCACCTGGCCAGCCTAGCAATGTTTTTATATTTTTTAATGTATTTCTTTTTATATTTATTATTTTATTTTTTATATTTATATTGGTTTCTTGAGGTAGGATTTCTCTGTAGTCAGGCTGACCTGGAATTCACTATGTAGTCTCAGGGAGATCTTGAACTCACGGTAATCCTCCTACCCCTGCCTCCCAAGTGCTGGGGATTAAAGGTGTGTGCCACCATGCCCAATGCAACATGTTTTTAAATATTTTAAAAATTATTTTTATTATTTGCAAGCAGAGAGAGAGAAGGAGAATATGAATATGAGAATGAGCATACACCAGGGCCGCTAGCTACTGCAAATGAACTCCAGTTGCATGTGCCACTTTGTGCATCCCATGAGGCTTTGCAGGCAAGTTCCTTAACTGCTAAGCCATCTCTCCAGCCCAGCAACATTGTTTTAATAAGCTTTCCAGGTGATTCGGATGCATGCTCCTGTCTTTCAACCTCTGCAAAGAATTATCAATGATATATTACACAGCAAAGGGCAGGACGGAGAGGAAGATTAAACATGCCCAGCCCCTTCTCTGTTTCCTACTGAAGTGTTGGCTGAAGGAGCTCAGAATAAGGTCTACCGAACACTGAGATATTTTAGGAGATGAGTCTATGGAACAAATGTTGGCACAAGGGTTGTCGGCCTGAGTGTACTATCTTGCCAATTCTGTGTGTGGAGAAGCAACAGAAGAGGAGCTGGGTTGGCATGATACTGTATCTGGCTCTGTCCCTTGCTCTCCAACACAGAACAGTCAGGATTTTATAGGAGGCTCTTCCCCATGATGTCCCTACTGCCAGTTGCCTCACCCTCTCTGAACGGCAGGCAGGCAGGCAGCCAATGGAGGGAAGGTACGATGCAAGGCATAAAGCATCTCTGTGGAGGAAGCTAGGATGCAAAGGCATATTATACCATGTATGTGGAGGAAGGTATGATGCAAAGGCATATCAGAGCTCTCTGTGGAGGAAGCTAGGATGCAAGGCATGTCATAGCATCTCTGCAAGATTTTGTACTTTTTCTTGCAGTGGGAAAACAACAGAAATGGGCTTTTACTTTAGCAGTATTTCCAGTGACTGCATAGGAAAAAAGTGCAGGAAATGGCGACTTACAGGTGATTATGGTACTACTTGGGGTGGGAAATTGAGAGCTGTGTGCAAAGTGGAACAGAATTAAGAGACTACCCACCAGGATTGTGGCTCACTCCTTTAATCCCAGCAGTAGGAACAGAGGCTGAGGTACCTGGGCTACAAGCAAAGCCTTTTCTCAGAAACAAGACAAAAAACAAAGGGGAGCCGGGCGTGGTGGCACATGCCTTTAATCCCAGCACTTGGGAGGCAGAGGTAGGAGGATCGCCCTGAGTACAAGGCCACCCTGAGAGAACATAGTGAGTTCCAGGTCAGCCTGGGCTAGAGTGAGACCCTACCTTGAAAAAAAAAAAACAAAACAAAACACAAAACAAAACAAAAACAAAGGGGGCAAGAAGAGTATGGACTGGAATATGTGGGGGATAGGGAAAATAGCCTACTGGATTTGGTGAATTGGGGTGTGTGTAGGGAGGAGAATGACACATCCTGGTCACACAAGGTTCCGAGCATAAGTGAACCACATCCCTGTCCTCTCCCTTCCCCAGGGAACTGGGTTTTAGAGCCAGGGTTCAAAACTCCTGCTTAAACGTAACTAGAGGTGATTCAAATGCTTGTGAAGGTTCTCTCCCAGACACCTAAAACTGTTTGGCATGTAATAAGGGCTCACTCCCCTGCCCCCATTTCTTTTTCTTGGGACAAGATCTTGCTACACAGTGCATAGTTAGTGATCCTCTTGCCTCAGCCTCTAGAATGCTGAGATTAGAGGCACCACTGTGTAGGTTTAATGTATGAATGAACAAATTAATGAGGCTTCCTTTCAAGCTTCTTTTCCCATGTGTACCTGGAAAGGTTGCATAATGAAATAACATAACCTCGAACTGAGGCAGAGCAGGCGCTCAACAAGTTGTAATTTTCCTTTCCACCTCCAACACGGTCCCGGGCCGCTTCCTTCCCCCGCGCCGTCTCTGCCAGCCTGCGCCCCCGCAGCGGTCCGCAGGTCGCCGGGGCACGTGGGCCGGGAGCGGAGAGGAGGGGGCGCGGCGGCGGTCGCGCGGAGCCCGGCTCCCGGCTTACGTAAGGAGCTAGTCCCGCGCAGCCGGCGGAGGTTCGGAGGCGGCGCCGCCCAGCGGGACGCGGGCTGGAGTCACCGGTTCTGCCGGCCGACGTGCGTGCTCACCGACCCCTCCGGACCGAGGGGAGCGGGCTTCGGACCGGGCGGGGGGCGGGGCCGTGGGCTGCGCGCGGGCGGCAGCCGCTGGGGAGCGGCCTCCGTGCTGCCCACGTGCGGGGGCTCCAGGCCACCCTGCGCGCAGAGCCGCCCCCGGCCCGCGTCTCCCGCGCCTGGGGATGCGCGGCCGCGGGGCCCGGCTCGGGGCGCGCGCTGGCGGGAGGATCGGAGGGCCTGGCCCCGCCGACCGGCCGACCTCTGACCCTGGCCGACTTCGGGGGCGGGGACCCTGGAGTTCTCCCTGGTCGCGGCCGGGGGCGCGGAGGTGGCGGGGGGCGGGGCCGGGGCGGGGTGGTCTTAAAAGTCTCTCCTTCCCGGGGCAGGGACGGCAGACGCGTCCCTACGCGTGCAGGGGTCCGAGCGGAGGCCGGGAGAAGTTCGCGGGCCGGCCCTCCTCGCCAGGCCATGGCTTCCAAACTCCTGCGTGCGGTCATCCTCGGGCCGCCCGGCTCGGGCAAGGGCACCGTGTGCCAGAGGATCGCCCAGAACTTCGGCCTCCAGCATCTCTCCAGCGGCCACTTCTTGCGGGAGAACCTCAAGGCCAACACGGGTGAGGGGCCGCGGGCCGGGGCGGGACGGCGAGGTGGTCCAGCCGCCTGGGGGACGGCCGCGGGCTCGGGTCGCCTGGGCGCCGGCGCCCTGCCCCCGCCCGTGCGGTCGTGTGGCTCGTACGTGCCGCGGCGCATGCAGCCGGCGCCCGCGCGGCTCAACCGCGCCAGGGCGGAGACCGTGGCTGGCCAGGAGGAGGCTGGGAGGTGCCCGGAGCGCCCCGCGGGAGAACCCCACAGTACCTGGCCGAGGGAGCGAGCCCATCCGCGGAACCCCAGCCCCGCTCGCACGCGGCCTCCTGCAGGCGGAGCCCCTCGGTCCCTCCGTCCTGCCCGGGTCTCACAGAGCCGAGCGTCCCGGTCCCTAGCGGGATTCCCGGGCCGCCACCTGTGGGAGTCGCGTCCGGCGACGCGCTGGGACGCGGTGGCAGAGCCGTTGCGTGGCTGTGAAAGGCCGGAGTATCTGTGCGAAGGTCCAAGGCATACTGTCTGTCCCCATCACTCCTTCCTCCCCAAGCCGGGGGCGGACCGATGGGAGACTAGAGAGATTCCTTCTAATAATTGCGTTTTGGAGTCAGCTTTCCTGGAAATGGCTTCTTGGGAACGTCTCCCTGGGCAGGCGCGGGGAAGTTGGAGATATAGACCACCTCGTCCCTTACTCTGACAAGTTCCTCTCCTTTCACCCACCACTCCACGTCCACACCAGTTCCAATGGTTTATCGTTAAAAGGCAAGAGAGCTGTGGTGGTGCTGCGGGGTGCATGCCCTTCTTGGCATACAGATGTTTGTAATCACCAACTTTCCCATGAAAACGAGTTAGTGCTTTCTCGGGTCCTTTACTCTTTTTGTACCGGTGTCGTAGGCGCTCGTTATGGGCTAATTTGTCCACGAATCTGAATTTCAAAAGCTCCTGTTAGTGCGAACAGGTGGGTGGAAGACTGAGTTGGAGAACCGAGGGAAATGACTTGGAGTCATTACTTGGAGAAATTACTTAGAGTATGTCCCATCAACCAACCTCTTAAACAGGTTGAAAAAGCCCTTATTCTGACTCCCCAGGACAAGTGTCCTCATCCCTGTGACACAAGTGAAAGCGGTTTGTGGACTAGATAGCATTTTTTTTTGGGGGGGGGTGTTGTTTAGAGGCAGGGTCTCACTCTAGCTGAGGCTGACCTGGAACTTACTCTGTAGCCCCAGGCTGGCCTCACAGCCATCTTCATACCTCTGCCTCCCAAGTGGGGGATTAAAGGCGTGCACTACCTCTCCAGGTAGATTGCATTTTCAATGACCTGTTGCCTTGAGTGCCATCCCCCCACCACACACTGGGGATTGAACCCCTACCTCACACACAATAGACCGTTGTACATTGACATTGAGCTACCCCCAACCAGTTTCCCTACCCTGGCCTTGGACTTGGACTTGTGATCCTCCTTCCTCAGTGGCTGGTGTTACATGACATTACTGACCCCCTCTCCCGCTGGGTGCTCAACACAGGGCTTTGTGAATGTTAGGCAAGGGCTGTACTGCTGAGCCGCATCCCTAGCTCCTGGTTTTATTTTATTTTATTTTGATTTTACGAGGTAGGGTCTCACTCTGGTTCAGGCTGACCTGGAATTCACTATGTAGTCTCAGGGTGGCCTCGAACTCTCGGCGATCCTCCTACCTCTGCCTCCCGAGTGCTGGGATTAAAGGCGTGCGCCACCATGCCCGGCTCCTGGTTTTATTTTTAATACCTTAGTCAAATGCACTTTACTCCTTCAAAATTTGGAATACTGTTTTGGGGTAGAGCAACCTGAGGGTTTGGGTGTAGATTGAGCTGCATATTGAGGAGATGGCGGTGGTGAGGGATGACAAAAGCTAGCATGAAATTCTCACCTGACTTGGCTTGGAGAGCCTCATACTGTACCTCCCAGGGCTAGACTAGTGGCCCTTTCATTTATTTTGGTTTTTCAAGGTAGGGTTTCACTCTAGCCCAGGCTGACCTGAAATTCACTATGTAGTCTCAGGGTGGCCTTGAACTCATGGTGATCCTTCTACCTCTGCCTCCCAAATGCTGGGATTAAAGGTGTGTGTCACCATGCCTGGCCTAAGTTATTTATTTAAAAAATTTTTGGGGGTGGGGAGCTGGAGAGATGGCTTAGTGGTTAAGGTGCTTGCCTGCAAAGCCAAAGGACCCAGGTTTGACTCCCCAGGACCCACGTAAGCCAGATGCACAAGGGGGCACATGCATCTGGAGGCCCTGGCACACCCATTTTCTCTCTCTACCTGCCTATTTCTGTCTCTGTCTCTCTGTCTCTCTCTATTTTATTTTTTCGAGGTAGGATCTTGCTCTAGATCGGGAACTCACTCTGTAATTCCAGGTTGCCCTTGATCTCATTGAAATTCCTGCCTCAACCATCTGTGTTCCAGTTTATGCTCTGTTCTAAATTGTAGTTTCTAGTCTTAAATCCCTTCATTCCCCCATCATCTCTTGGAATAAGATGAGCTGTTTTAATGTCTAGGTTTTTTGTTTGTTGCTTTGTTTGTTTTTTGAGGTAGGGTCTCACTCTAGCCCAGGCAGACCTGGAATTCACTATGTATTCTCAGGGTGGCCTTGAACTCATGGCATCCTCCTACCTCTGACTCCCAAGTGCTGGTATTAAGGGCGTGCACCACCACGCCCGGCTCCTTTTCTTTTCTTTTCCTTTCTTTTCTTTTGTTTGCTTTTTTTTTTTTTTTTGAGGTAGGGTCTTGTTCTAGCCCAGGCTGACTTGGAGCTCACTTTGGCCTAGAACTCACAGTGATTCTCATCTCAGAGTGCACCACCTGGCTTGGGTAGAACCTTTTTTTTTCTTTAATTAACTGATTAAAAATGTTACCAAAGAAAGAAGAGAAAGAAAAGACTGCAGTTTGTTTTATAAGTGGCTTGTTCCCAGTGGACTTGGTATGATCTAGATTATATTTTCTCTCAGAAGGTCTAAGAAAGAATCTCAGAAGCCCACTGGCTGGTAAATAAGAAAACATTACAATGTTCATTTTCGGTTTGTTTTAAATAACTTCTTGGTGGAGAAGTACAATATCCCTTCTGAATGTACATTTTCATAGTTAAAGGTTAAAGGAGTTGATGAAATACAACAACCCCCCCAGGAACTAGGAACTTGGTATAATTTGAGTTGGAAAGTAGCTCAGGCCATCTGCTGCAGCCTGGATCTGGGCACACTCCTGGCTACATAGCTGGCTTCCTGTGGCTGCTTTCTGCCCTGCTGGGAAGGGCCACTCTGCTCCTACTGCCTCTAGAAAGGAAGTTTGCCCTCACCTCTCCTGGCTGACTCCCACCCATCTCCTTTCTCTACCCAGGCCTTCTCTTGTAGCCGTTGAATACAGCTAGAGTAAGGGTGATGAGGGCTGGAGAGATGGCTTAGTGGTTAAGGTGATTGCCTGCAAAGGCAGATTTGACTTCCCAGGACCCATGTAAGCCAGATGCACAAGGTGGCACATGCGCCTGGGGTTTGCAGTGGCTGGAGGCCCTGGTACACCATTCTCTCCCCCCCCCCCCACCTCTCTCTCAAATAAATTAAAAAAAAAATAAGGTGCTGGCTGTGTAAGAACATTGTATAAAAACATTGTGCCTCTTAATTATATTTAAAATTTTGGTTTTGTGAGTTAGTCCAGACTGGCCTCAAACTTCCTCTGTACCCTAGGATGACCTTGAGCTTCTGATCCTCCTGCCTCCACCTCCCAAGTGCTAGGACTATAAGTGTGTGCCACTACACCCAGCTTCAGGTGCCTCCTGCTGTCCTTATTTTAATTTTTTGGTTTTTCAAGGTAGGATCTAACTCTAGCCCAGGCTGTCCTATGTAGTCTCAGGTGTGCCCAGAACTCGTAGTGATCCTCCTACCTCTGGCTGGGAATTAAAGGTCCACACCTGGCCTGCTGTCCTAACCAATACCATGTTTTACTTCCTACTAAAGGGGTTCATTTAGTCTGGATTAAAGGCTTAGGTTACAAATTCTGTAACCTTTTCTCCAGAGTCAAGCAGCCTAGAGCAGTAAAGAGCATTCAGTCAGCTTTGATTCATGATGAAAGTTTATGCTCACAAAGGACCTGAGATTGCCTTTGTGGTAGGTATTTTCCCCTGGCCCCTCCCAGGCTGCTTGGAGCAGTGCAGGCTGAGGCTTATCAAATGTTGGAGGACCCACTCCCCAGGGCGGAGCTTGCATTTTTCAGGAAGAAGTATGCTAAAGAAATGAATGAAGCATCCTACATTCTCTCATCAGGAACATTAGCTTTTTTCTTTTTTTGTGTATGTGCCTGAGTGCTTATGTATGATAAGTACCTACATTCAAAACTACTGGCACTCCATAAGTGTGTGCTGGGGATGGAACTCACTTGTCTTAAAGTGCTTCCCTAGCGTGCACAGAATGCACTGGTTAGGTCCTTAGCACCACATAAACTGGGTGCATTTTTTGGTTTGTTAAGAACAGGGTCTCACTACTCCAGACTAGTCTCAAGCCCCTGACCCTCCTAACTTCCAAGGGCATTTAAAAACTTTTGACATTTATTTATACTATATACCATGATCATAATCTCCCACTACTCCCCGCCTTTATCCTCCCTTTATTTCCCTTCTACTGAATCTCTTCTTTTTTCTTTTTCTCTTTCAAATATTTGACAGAGAAAGAGGCAGATAGAGAATGGGCATGCCAGTGCATCCAACCACTGCAAATGGATTCCAGATGCATGTGCCACCTTGGGCATCTGGTTTATGTAGGTCCTGGGGAGTTGAACCTGGGGCCTTTGGCTTTGCAGGCAAGCACCTTCACTTGTAAGCCATCTTTCCAGCCCTCTTTTTTTTTTTTTGGTTTTTGAGGTAGGGTCTTGCTCTAACTCAGACTGACCTGGAATTCACTGTGTAGTCTCAGGGTGGCCTCCAACTCACTGTAGTAGTCCTCTGCCTCCTGAGTGCTGGGATTAAAGGCCCAGCCCAAGAGCATTCTTAAACAGCAGATGACACAATGTGCCATACAATGTTGATTAGACAGAATCTAGTTCAAACCCAAAGAATATTTATCAAGGTCCTCCAAACAAAATTCTAGGACTTGCTCTAAATTTTTTCTCCCTATTTTTTACAGCCAGCTAGTGGGCTCTGCTTGTGTCCTGGTCTCCCTGTGTTTCCCTTTGCACAGTTCACACCACACTCCATTCTCCGTTCACACTAGGCTCCCTGGTACCACTCACTCCTATTCACCAGGAGCCACTTCTCCACACAGCATGCAAAAACCTTTTAGAAAAGAATTCCTCCATGTTACTGTATTATTTAAAACACTTCAATGGCTTCATAGAGCCTTCAGAATAAAATCCACCTTCAGTAGGATCCGCAAGGCTCTACTGGATCTGGCATTTGCTCATGTCTCTGGTGTGAATATATCCCTTCTGCCCTAGGCTCCTTTTTTCAAGTTCCTCACACTGCATGATCTCATCCTAGAACTCTGCCTAGAACACTCTCCTTCTAAGTCATTATGCTCTCGTTCCTTCTGTCTCGTATGAATTAGAGCATTCAAACTCCTGTAGAGGCCTTCTTAATCATACAACTTAGGACAACCACCAGAACCCTGGTTGTTAACTCATCAACACTTCATAATATGAGTCTCACCTCTACTGCTGTTCTAGTGATTTCACAAGTATTGTGACCTTTTTTGTGGACTCTTTTATGAATAGGGATAGAATAGGTGCTCAAAGATACCTGCTGATGGGGCTGGAGAGATGGCTTAGCCATTAAGGCAGTTGCCTGCGAAGTCTAAGGACCCAGATTTGATTCCTCAGTACCCATGTAAGCCAGATGCACAAAGTGGCACATTTGTCTGGAGTTCATTTGCAGTGGCTAGAGTCCCTGGTGCATCTCTTCTATCTGCCCCTCCCTCTTTCAAATAATAAAAAAAAGATAGCTGCTGAGTACTTTAAAAAAAAATTATTGAGTAATGTTTTTGAGACAGTCTCATGCAGCCCAGGTTGGCCTGATGCAAGCCTATAAGCCAGCTCCTTGAGAGGCTGAGGCAGGATAATCATGTGTTCAAGGGCAACCTGGGCTATATTTGAAAAGATCCTGTCTCAAAACAGGGGCTGGAGAGATGGCTCATTAGTAAAGGCCTGCAAAGCCTAATGAACCAGGTTCAAGGCCCTGGTGCACCCATTCTCTCCCTCCCTCCTTCCCTTTCTGTCTCTCTCTGCTTAAAAATAGATATTTTAAGCTGGGCGTGGTGGCGCATGCCTTTAATCCCAGCACTCGGGAGGCAGAGGTAGGAGGATCGCCATGAGTTCAAGGCCACCCTGAGACTACATAGTGAATTCCAGGTCAGCCTGGGCCAGAGTGAGACCCTACCTCGAAAAACCAAAAAAAAAAAAAAATGGAGAAACAAAAAACAGGAAAATGTTCATAGTATATCTTAGTGGGAGGAAAATTCAATTATCAAATTTGTTAACAATTCTAAGTATCAAGATGCCATTAAGGGTGATTTGACTTATTTCAGCTTTTTCTTTGGAAAAAAAAATATTTAGGGAAACAGATGGCTCAGCAGTTAAGGTGCTTACCTGCAAAGCCTAATGACCTGGGTTTGATTCCTCAGTACCCATGTGAAGCCAGATGCATAGAGTAGTGCATGCATCTGAAGTTCGTTTGCAGCAGCTGGATGCCCTGACATGCCCATTCTCTCCCTCCTTCTCTCTCCTTGCAAATAAATAAATCAAATATTTAGCAAAGTATGCCATGTAGAAAATAAAAGAGGGCTTGAGGAGATGGCTCAGTGGTTAAAAATGGTTAAAAGTCAAGTGCTGGGCTGGAGAGATGACTTATCAGTTAAGGTATTTGCCTGCAAAGCCTAAGGACCCATGTTCTACTCTACATATCCTGTGTAAGCCAGAAGCACAAAGGTGAGGCAAGTGCAAGGCCTCACATGCCCACTAGGTGGCACCAGTGTCTGGAGTTCGATTTCAGTGGCTGAGGCCCTGACGTGCCAATTCTGTCTTTCTCTCTGTCTCTCTAAAGTAAAAATTAAAAAGTCAAGTAACTTGGGCTGGAGACATGGCTTAAACTTTAAGGTGCTTGCCTTCAGAGCCTAAGGACCTAAGTTTGATTCCCCAGTACCCACGTAAAGCCAGCTGCACAAAGTGGCACATGCATCTGGAGTTCCTTTGCAGTGGCTGGAGGCCCTGGCATGCCCATTCACTCTTCTCTCTCTGGTTGAAAATAAATAAAAATATAATTTAAAAAAAGTCCAGTGCCTTAACTGCTATCTCTCCAACCCCATACATGGCATATTTTTGATTAGAAAAGCCACTACTGTGCTTAGTGGTTAAGTTACTTGTCTGTGAAGCCTAAGGACCCAGGTTTGATTCCCCAGTACCCATGTAAGCCAGATGCACAAGGTAGCACATACGTTTAAAGTTTGTTTGCAGTGGCTGGAGGCCCTGCCATGCACCTCCCTCTGTTGCTTTCTCTCAAATAAACAAACAAATATAAATAAATTTTTTAAAAAAGAAAAAGCCAGTATTAAAAAATAATCATTCATAGATTCAGATGTACACATGGCTAAGCTGGGCTTCCTTACTTAGGCTACAAACAGTGCTCTCCAAATTCACATAAAAACACTAAACAGTAATAAGACAAGGTGGAGTTGATCTCTAGATATGAGAAACCCTAAGCTAGTCTGGTCCTTACTTGGCCTGGCTTCATCCCGAGTCTCACCAAGTTGGGAGGGAAAGTATAACAGAGCCTATTCTAGACATCCTGGAATGAGCCGAGGGAGGCCCTGGATGATCTATGAAAGTTAACCATTTAAAGTTGACACAGATGCAGTGTTGAACTCTGACTCTCAGGTCTCTCCACCCCTCTGTCCAATTCTGAGAAGATTTCACTCTTACATAAGTCTTACATTTATACTTAATGAGTACCCAAAAGCCTTGAGCCCTTTGAACAAAGTCATCTTTTTGGAAAGGCTGAGCTCATAGCCTGAATTTGAAATGCTGGACCCATCTGTATCCCCCCATGCAGAAGCTGCAGTTAATAATAATGAAGAGCAGAAACAGGTTTGTTCTTGGACAGATGCTTCCAAATGGAAGTTTCCCAGTTTTCCTGCACTTGAGATCTTAGATCTAGTATAGAACAGTGTGACCTTTTTTTTTGTTTTGTTTTGTTTTTGAGACAAGCCCAACAGACTGGCTTTTTTTTTTTTTTTTAATGTGAGAGAGTGAGAGTGGGAGTGTGCTGGGGGTGGAGAATTGGCACACCAGGGCTTCCAGCCACTTTAATCTAACTCCCGACACGTGTGCCTCCTAGTGCTCATGTGCAACTTCGCACACTTGCGTCACATTGCGTCTGGCTTAGGCAAGAGCCCTTAGGCTTTGCAGGCAAGTGCTTTAACTGCTAAGCCATCTCTATCCCCAGTGTGACCTTTTTAATATCACTATTTGATCCTTAAAACAGGATTCTCGGGCTGGAGAGATGGATTAGCGGTTAAGGCGCCTGCCTCCTAAGCCTAACAATGCTGGTTCCAATCTCCAGCAGTTCCAATCTCCAGGTCCCACGTTTAGCCAGATGCAAAGTGAGGCAAGGGCACAATGCCACACTTGACCACAAGGGGGTGCTCACATCCGGATTTCATTTGCAGCTGCTGAAAGGCTGCTGGCGGGCCCATCTCTGTCTTCCTCTCCCTCCCTCCCTCCCTCTCTCTCTGTGTGTGTGTCTCTCTCCAAAAAAAAAAAAAAAAAAAAAAGGGATTCTCGGGTCTTTCAGATTAAAAAAAATTAAAACACTTATGATAAAATACATTTGTTTATTTATTATTATTATTTTGGTTTTTCAAGGTCGAGTGTTGCTCTAGCCCAGGCTGACCTAGAATTTACTATGTAGTCTCAGAGTGGCCTCGAACTCAAGGCGATTCTCCTACTTCTGCCTCCCAAATGTTGGGATTAAAGGCGTGTGTCACCACGCCTGGTTTGTATTTGATTTTGCAGACATGCATTACCTCACTCAGCTGAACATGAGAATTAACTTTTCATGTAGCAGACTGGCCTTGAACTCCTGATCGTTCTGCCTTCATCTCCCAAGAGCTGGGGTTACAGACATGGACCATTACACCTAGCATTAAAAACAGTTCCTTAAATTAATGTAAGCTTAATGCCTGTGTTTACTAGTCCAATATAATGTGTTGTTCCATTTTATTTTATTTTATCTTTATGGAATTCACTATGTAGTCTTAGGCTGGCCTCAAACTCACAGCCATCTCCTACCTCTGCTTCCTAAGCGCTGGGATTAAACACATGAGCCACCATGCCTGACCCATTTTTATTTTATTTATATATTTTATAATTTTTGTTGGACATGGAATTCATTATATAGTCTCATGGTAGCCTGTAACTCATAGCAATCATCCGTACCTTTGTCCCCTGAGTGCTGGGATTAAAGGTGTATGCCACCATGCCTAGCTAATTTTTATTTTTTACATTTTCAAACCTAGGAACACAGTGGAAAGTTTCCCTCCCGTCTTGGACCTTTGGCTCTTCCATTTCTCTTTAGAAAGTGCTTTTTACTGTTCCCCAGTGCAAACATCTATAGCATGTATGTAATGTATAGTAATGACTTTCTTTTTTGGGTGGGGGGAGGTGTTAGGGATCCAACCCAGGGCCTTGTACACACCATGTGAACAGTCTTATCACTAAGCCACACTTCTAGCCCGACTATTATATAATACATACATTTAATTATTTGCCATCAGAGAGAGTGAATGGACATGCCAGTACCTGCACCATTTTGCATCGTGTTTTACCTGGGTACTGGGGAATTGAACCTCTTGTCATTAAACTTTGCAGGCAAGTACCCTAACCACTGACATCTCTCCAATCCCATAGGTTATTTTCATAAGTAAATATCTCAATAAAATTAGTATTGGCATAATTAGCTACGTTACAGGTATTATTTGACTCCCTTCCATCCTTCCACTAATATTCTTATTTTCTGTTCCAGATTCAGTTTAGTATTGCACATTGCATTGACTTGTCATGGTTCCCTAGTCATCTGTAACCTCAGTTTCATGGTTGTCTGTGTGTGGTGTATGCACATATGCACTTGTGAGTAGGCCAGAGGAAGATGCTGAGTGTCCTCCTATATGGGTGTTTTCCATCATAATCTCCTTGAGATAATTCCTTCCTTCCTTCCTTCCTTCCTTCCTTCCTTCCTTCCTTCCTTCCTTCCTTCCTTCCTTCCTTCCTTTATTTATTTATGAAAGAGAATATGGGTATTCCAGGGCTTCCAGCCACTGCAGATGAATACCAGATGCGTGTGCACCTTGTACGTCTGGCTTATATGTGTACTGGGAAATCAAACCTGGATCCTTAGGCTTTGCAGGCAAATGCCTTTAACTACTAAGCCATCTCTCTAGCCCTGAGACAGTATCTTACTGAACCTGATGTCTCCCAATATTTCTGTTAGACTTGCTGACCAGGGAACTTCACAGTCCTTCCGTCTCTGCCTCATTAGCACTGTGTTCAGAGGCTTATGTTTTTACATAGGTGCTGGGCACTGGACCTGAATCCTCATGCTTGTGCATGCAGCAAGTGCCTTTAACCTTCTGAGCCATCTCCTCAAACCCCAGAGTTTCATTTTCTTTTTTTCCCTTATACTTGATCTATATCTGCATATGTTTCTTGTT
Source organism: Orientallactaga sibirica (assembly GCA_036365145.1). NCBI lineage: Eukaryota > Metazoa > Chordata > Mammalia > Rodentia > Dipodidae > Orientallactaga > Orientallactaga sibirica. Next base: position 26,031,714 of record JAEOAD010000015.1, on the reverse strand, counting down.
TGCCATAAATATTTCATGACTGACACTTTTAAAGTTACTATTATTTTTACTGACAACTTCTATACTTAGGTACAAAATATTTCCCTCCCCTCCCCCCATTTGACTTTAGAACTCCAATCTCCATCATATCCCCTCCCACTCTCCATTAGTCTCTCTTTTAATTTGATGTCATCATCTTTTTCTTCTATTTTGAGGGTCTTGTGAAGGTATTGCTAGGCACTGCAAGGTCATGAATATCGAGGCCAGTTTATGTCTGGGCAGTTGCATTGTAAGAAGTCATACCCTTCCTTTGGCTCTTCCATTCTATGATTGACACTTTTTGAGTCACCTGTTACAATGTTTGACATCTGACCTTGCATAGATAAGTAGCTCAGGGGCCCTCGAAAGGTCTTCTGGGATGCTTCTCAGAGATGCTCAGGTTGTACTTATAGACCTGCCAGGTTAATGGGAATTGAGGTTATTTATAGTCAGTCTTCTGGTAGAGCTGAATGTCCTGGGAAGTATGTCTTACAGTAAATGTTTAAGAGCCACATAGTGCTGGCTTGTAAGATGAAAAGCCGTGAGACAGGGTCTGCTTTCTGAAGGGAGCTACTCAGTCTATTGGGAGAAACAGGCAGTAAGAAGAAGAAGCAATTGTGGCTACAAGAGAAGCCTCCTGGCTCCAGTGGACATAGAAGAGGTGCCCAGTGTGGAGGAGGAGGAGCTGGGATTGGGGAACACTGTTTTTTTTTTTTTTTTTTTTTTGTTGTTGTTTGCTTTTTTTTTTTTTTTCCTTAAATGAACTCCAGACACATGCTTCACCTTGTGCATCTGGCTTACATGAATTCTGGGGAAATGAACCTGGGTCCTTTGGCTTTGTGGGCAAGCACCTTAACCACTGAACCATCTCTCCAGCTGTGTTATTTTTTGAGGCAGGGTCTGTAGCAGACAGCTTCAGGTTTGCTGAGATGAACTTCCAGACCAGATCCAGGGGAGGTTCCATAGTGGCAGAAGAAACTGGCCTGCTGTCACAGGACCAGGCAGGAGAGAAAAAGCCACAAGCCACACAGCACAGCACACCTCAGGAACTCCAGCTAGGCATACTTTGTATATTTTTAGATTGAAATCTTAAACCCACCACCACTTAAGATCCGCCCAGTGATACTGCTTCCAGCCAGGTGGCTGCAGATGCAAACTATAAACTAATAAAACACTGAATATATTGGGGGCTATATATTCAAACTACCACATTCTAACCACTGAACCATTTCTCCAGCTCTGTTGTTCTTTGAGGCAGGGCCTCACTATGTAGTTCAGTCTAGCTTATAATTCACAATGTAGCCAGACTTGCAGCAATCCTGCTGCCTCAGCCTCTTGAGTGCTGGGGTTATAGGTGTGAGCCCCCTGCCTGGCTGGGAACAGTTTTCAGAGGGGGTGATTCTTCATTTTTTTAAAAAAACTACTTTATTTATTTACTTGAGGGGGATAGATAGAAAATGAGTGTGCCAGGGCCTCCAGCCATTGTAAGTGAACTCTGTGCATCTGGCTTGACGTAGGTACTAGGGAATTGAACCTGGGTTCTTTGGCTTTGCTGCAAACGTCTTCACTACAAAGCCATATCTCCAGATTCCCCTACCTTTTTTATGTTTGAGGTAGGGTCTTACTCTAGCCTAGGCTGGCCTGGAACTCCCTCTAGTCCTCCTAACTCAGCCTCCTGAGTGCTGTGACTAGAGGTGTGTGCTACCATCTGTGCTCAGGTGTGTTTTTTAAAACGTTTTTTTTCATTTATTTGCAAGCAGAAAGAGAGATTGGTGGGGGGGGGGAGAGGGAGTGAGAGAGAGAAAAGGAATGGTCATGCCAGGACTTCTTGTTGCTATAAACTCCAGATGCATGTGCCACTTTGCATCTGGCATTATGTAGATACTGAGGACTTGAACCCAGGTCATCAGGCTTTATAAGCAAGCACCTGTAAATGCTGAGTCATCTCTCTAACCCTTCTGGGTGGTTTTTTTTTTTTGGGGGGGGGGGTTTCGTAGTAGGGTTTCACTCTAGTCCAGGCTGACCTGGAATTCACTATGTAATCTCAGGCTGGCTTCAAACTCACATTGATCCTCTTACCTCCCAAGTGCTAGGATTTAAAGGTGTGCACCACAATGCCTGGCTTCCTTCTGTTTTTTTTTTTGAAGCAAGGTCTCACTGTAGTCCAGGCTGGCCCTGAACTTAATGGCAATCCTCCTACCTCAGCTTCCTGAATGCTAGGGTAATAATGTATGCCACCACACCCAGAAAAATGTTTATAATTATTGAACGAGTGCTGAATACATATGTAATCATTGTACCATTCTTTCAGCTTTTAAGTATGATAGAAATTTCTGTACTTAAAAGTTGAAAAATTAAGCTAGGCATGGTGGGTGGCACACACCTTTAATTCTAGCACTTGAGAGGCAGAGGTAGGATGGCTGGGAGTTTGAGGCCATCCTGAGGTAGTGAATTCCAGGTCAGCATGGGCTAGAGTGAACCCTACCTTGAAAAACCAAAAAAAGAAAAAAAAAGTTGAAAAATTATGTTAACACATATATGTAAGAAAGGGAAGGACAGGAAACAAGACAGATATTCTCCCAAAGATAAATTTTTTAAATTTTTTCTTATTTTTTATTTTAGAGAGGGAGAGAGAGGGAGAAAGGGAGAGAGGGAGGGAGAGACACACACACACAGAGAATTGGTATGCCAGGGTCTCAGCTACTGCAATCAAATTTCAGATGCTTGCGCCACCTAGTGGGCATGTACAACTTTGCGCTTGCGTCACTTTTTGTGGTCTGGCTTACGTGGGATCTAGAGAGTCAAACATGGGTCCTTAGACTTTGTAGGCAAGTGCCTTAACTGCTAAGCTATCTCTCTAACCTCCTAAGATAATTTTTTTTTTTTGGTAGGGTCTCACTCTGGTCCAGGCTGACCTGGAATTAACTATGTAGTCTCAGGGTGGCCTCGAACTCTTGGTGATCCTCCTACCTCTGCCTCCCGAGTGCTGGGATTAAAGGCGTGTGCCACCATGCCCGGCTTTCCCTAAGATAATTTTAATTCTCTGGTTTTAGCATGACAGAGAAGAGACTGGGAATACTGGTTATAGAGGATAAAAAGAATGGAGGGACTATAAAACTTCCTTGTAATCCAAGATCACAACAGCATGCTCTTAGTGTGATCCCTTATGTGAGTTGTCACTCAAGTACCAGTTACCTGTTAAAGCCTGTCAGGCCTACTACAGGGAGTGGAATCATGATAGCTGCTCTTCATCTTCTTCAGCTGACTCTGACACATGATACCAGCTGTCTGGTGAGGAGGTGGGGGGTCATTGCCACAGTGTACTGTGACCCTCCTTCCTCTGGAGTTGTAGTTGTCCATTGACAATCATGGCATACCTTACCTGTTTGCATTTTTGTCTCCATTTGTCTCTGATTATGCTGGGAAAGGAAAAGCTTATTTTGTTACTTTGGTATTCTACACATGCAAAACCAAGAGTGCTGCCTCTGAGCTGTACCTCAGCCCCAGTACTCAGCCTCAGAACCCTGCCCCAGTATCTACCTAGCCTCAGCACCCAGTCCTAGCACTCAACCTCAGAACCCATTCTCAGCATCCAGCCCCAACATACACCCCAGCACCTACCCAGTCTCAGCACCTAGCCTTAGCACCCCAGGTGAGGGAAAGCTGATGTTTGCTGCTTCATGTCACTTCTAGCCCCCATCCCTGATGCTTTTAGATACACAAAGACAATGTATCCTAGTTTATGAAGCTTTGAGATGCACACAGAAACAGTGGACCCTGGTTTAGAAAGTTTAAACCTTTCAACCTTTGTAGCATTCAAGTGAGGATGAATAATAATGAAGCTAGTAAATTAGGGTTCAAACTTCTGATTACGAATAAATTATGAAGGGCATATTGAGTGTTTATTGGGCATGCCAGGGCCTCTTGCCACTGTCAATGAACACGAGATGCTTGCACTGTTTTCTGTGTCCAGCTTACATGGGTAGCTTGGGAATTGAATCTGGTCCAGCAGGCTTTGCAAGAAAGTGCCTTTGGGGCTGGAGAGATGGCTTAGCAGTTAAGGTGCTTGCCTGCAAAGCCAAGAACCCAGATCGATTCCCTAGTACCCACGTAAACACAAGGTGGTGCATGTGTTTGCTCTGCAGTGGCTGGAGGCCCTGGTGTGCCCAATTCTCTCCCTCTCTTTGTGTCTCCCTCAAATAAATAAACCAAATAACTTTTTAAAAAGTAGCTGGGCATGGTGGCACAAGCTTTTAATCCCAGGAAGAGGTAGGAGTATAACCATGAGTTTGAGGCCATCCTAAGACTACATAGTGAATTCCAGGTCAGCCTGGGCTAGAGTGAGACCCTACCTCAAAACAAAAACAAGCAAACAAAAAAGAAAGTGCCTTCAGCTGCTGAGCCATCTTTCCAGCCCCTCAAGTAAATTATATTGTGTTAGTATATTCTGTATTGCTCTGTCAAGACTTACAAACTTGGAAATTACCTTCTTTTAAAAAATTTTTTTTATTTATTTGTTATTAGAGAGAATGGGCATGACAGGGCTTCCAGCCACCGCAAGCAAACTCCAGATGCATGTGCCACCTTGTGCATCTAGCTTATGTGGGTTCTGGGGAATAGAACCTGGGTCCTTGGGCTTTGCAGGCAAGTGCCTTAACCACTAAACCATCTCTTCAGCCTAGAAATGACATTTTCCTTATAAATCTTTTTTTCAAAAAATATTATTTATTAATTAGAGAGAGAGAGAGTGAGTGAATGAATGAATACGGGCGTTCCATGGCCTCCAGCCACTGCAAATGAACTCCAGATGCATGTGCCACCTTGTCTGCCTGGTTTTATGTGGGTACTGGGGAATAGAACCTGGGTCCTTAAGCTTCGTAGGCAAGTACCTTAATCACTGAGTCATCTCTCCAGCCCCATCTTGTAATGTTTTAGCAAGCTTTCACGGTGGGTCCAAGCATTCAAACATGTATTTCCCTTAGCAAACCAAGTTTTATTTACTTCTAAAATTTTTGTTTGCTTGTTTGAGAGAGAGGAGCCAGGGCCTCCTGCCATTGCAAACAATCTCCAGATACGTGTGCCACTTTGTGCATCTGGCTTTGTGGAGGTACTGGGGATTGAACCCAGGCCAGCAGGCTTTGTAAGCAACGGCTTTTAACTGCTGAGTCATCTCTCCAGCCCCTCATAAGTAAGTAGTAGAGGCTTTTTAGGGTTACTCTGTCCCTTCCTTACCCCCTGCACTGACATTTAGTCCTGTTTGGCCTTTCAGACACAGTACAAAAGGTCTCATTCGTACAGCTTCATAAAGTCCAATTTAGATGGCTGATGTTATATTTTAACAGTCTCACCTCCACGTCCTAGGATTTAACAGCAGGTCTGGCAACAAGTATCCCTTACTTAGACCAGTACTATTGGAATAAGGCAAAGTTATCTCCATTCAGCAAGTTCTGAAGAAGCTAGTAATTATTTTCTAGGCTTCAGCACTTGTTCTTGGCAACATTAACCAGGGACCCTGGCACTTTGTTGGTTTGGGACTTGTCCTAACAATTTTCAGTGAGTGAAGCTTCTGCCATGTGCTGGACTGGCTCACGTGTGCCTGTGAGTTCTAATCTACACACGTATCCACAGAGCAGTTCTAATTATAGAATTTAAAAGTGAGGGGCTAGAGAAAATGGCTTATTGGTTAAGGCATTTTCCTGTGAAGCCAAAGGACCCAGGTTCAATTCCCTAGGACCCACGTAAGTCAGATGCACAAGGGGCCACATGTGTCTGGAGTTCGTTTGCAGTGGCTGGAGGCTCTCGCATACCCATTCTCTCACTGTCTATTTCTCTTTGCTTGCAAAAAGTAAATAAATAAAATTAAAAAAAAAGAATTTAAAAGTGAGTAGCCAGGCATGTCTATAATCCCAGCCTGGACTAGAGTGAGACCTTCCCTCAAACAAGCAAAGACCCAAAGTAAAGCTATGTAAATGGCCTCAGGTCATACCACTAGTTGGAGAGAGAAGCTGGCTTTCAAACCAGTATTATACCTTCTCCAAGCTGAAGAAGGGACCGCAACACTCATGTCATGTTTTACAAATGCTGTTTTTTTGTTGTTTGTTTTTGAGATGGAGTCTCATATAGGCCAATCTGACCTCTAACTTCTTTCTGCCTATAGTGCTTGCTAGAGGGTCTTGCTGTACAGCCCAGGCTAGACTGTAACTCACTGAGTGGCCAAGGCTAGTCTTGAACTCCCACAGATCCTTCTCAGGCTATCAGATACAGGTTGTTTGGTACAGGAAGGTGACTGCACCTTCTTTTTTGTTTTGTTTTGTTTTTTTTTTTTTTTTTTTTTTTTTTTTTTTTGGAGAGAGACAGAGAGAGAGGAAGACAGAATGGGCGTGCCAGCAGCCTCTCAGCCGCTGCTAACGAACTCCAGATGTGTGTGCCCCCTTGTGGGCAAGTAGGCATTGCGCCCTCGCGTCACTTTGCATCTGGTTAAACATGGGACCTGGAGATTGGAACTGACGTTCTTAGGCTTAGCAGGCAGGCACCTTACCACTAAGCCATCTCTTCAGCCCTAAAAACATGTTCTTTTTAAAAAATATTTTTATTTTTCTTTATTTATGTGTGTGGGGGGTGGGTGGGAAGAATGAATGAGAATGGGCACACCAGGGCATCTAGCCACTGCAAATGAACTCCAGACACATGTGTCACCATGTGCATCTGGCTTACATGGGTTCTGGGGAATAAAACCTGGGTCCTTTGGCTTTGCAGGCAAGCTTCTTATCGGTAAGCCATCTTTCCAGCCCCTAAAACATGTTCTGAAGCAGTGTGTCCCAATCTACTTATGCTGCTATAGCAAAAGGTTTCAACTGGGTAGTTTAAAATAACAGAAATTTATTCTATAGCTTTTTGATGTGGAGTTGTTAGAAACAGGGTTTTGCTATGTAGCCCAGACTGGCTGCAGACATGAGGTCTTCCTTCCTCACTCTCTTTGAGTATTGGGATTATAGGTGTGTGCCCCCATGCCAGGCTCCTTCCGACAGTTCTGAAGACTGGGAGATCAAGGTGTCAGCAGACTCTTTGCTTTTAAGTTGGAGCGTTGAGCTGCTAATATAGCCTGGGGATATACGGGGAAAGGGCTAAGTCTCACCATATGACTCCAGGTTAGCCTCAGACTCCTGCCTCAGCTTCTCACTGAGTGTTGGACTTATGTGTCATCATGCCTAACATGAAAGGTTTTTTTGTTTTTATTTGTTTTTTTCCCTCCTGTCCTGCTCCATTACTGAGCTGTATCCTTAACCCTGGAAGTGTTTTTTTTTTTTTCCCCCTCCAAAGAGGAGTCTCTCTCTAGCTCAGGCTGACCTGGAATTCACTCTAGTCTCAGGCTGGCCTCAGACTCACAGTGATCTCCTACCTCTGCCTCCTGAGTGCTGAGACTAAAGGTGTATGCCATCACACCCAGCCAAAGTATTTTTTTCCCCTGTGCTGTTCGTCTACTGAGCTATACCTGTAGCCCTTGAAGACTTTTTGTTTGTTTGTTTTGGTTTGGTTTTGGTTTTATTTTTTAAGGTAGGGTCTCGCTCTAGCCCAGGCTGACCTGGAATTCACCGTGTAGTCTCAGGCTGGATTCGAACTCACAGTGATCCTCCTGCCTTCTGAGTGCTGTGATTAAAGACATGTGCTATCCTGCCTGGCCTGGCTGTATTCATCTAAAAAAATATTTATTTGAGGGAGAGAGAAAAAGGCAGATAGAGAAAAAAGAGAATGGGCATGCCAGGGCCTCTAGCCACTGCAAACAAACTCCAGATGCTTGTGACACCTATGTATCTGGCTTACACGGGTACTGGAGAATTGAAACAGGGCAGGTAGGCTTTGCAAGTAAGCACCTTTAACTGGCAAGCAATCCCCTTGCCCTTCCCAGCCCCTGTTTGAGACATGTTATGTAGCATAGGCTTGCTTCTTTTTTGTAATCCTTCTGCCTCTGTCTCCTGAGTGATGTGATTACAGATATGTCTCCAAAATACTGGAATTCACTCTAGTGTCAGGCTGGCCTCAAAATCATAGTGATCCTCCTACTTCTGCCTCCCAAGTGCTGGGACTAAAGGTGTCTGCCATCACACCCAGCAAAAGTATTTTTTTTTAAAGCACCAGTTGACATTCTTACCAGCAGTAAAGGAGGTTTCCACTTTACATTGCCAACTTTGGGTTTTTGTGTGACTGGTTGAAGTGGTTTCGTGACCCTGAATTGTGGCTTTGGTTTGCATCTCCTGAAGGACTGGCAGTGTTATCACCTTTTCCTGTGCTTATTATGTTCATTCAAATTTTTTTCTTAGCCAGGCATGGTGGCACATGCCTCTAATCCCAGCACTTCGGAGGCAAAGGTAGGAGGATTGTCCTGAGTTTGAGGCCAGGCTGGAATTACAGAGTGAGTTCCAGGTCAGCTTGGGCTAGAGTGATAGCTTACCTTGAGAAAAAAAAAAAAAAAAAAAAAAAAAAAAACAACCAAAATCTTTTTTTTTTTTTTTTTTTTTTTTTGAGGTAGGGTCTCACTCTGGTCTAGGCTGACCTGGAATTAACTATGTAGTCTCAGGGTGGCCTCGAACTCTCGGCGATCCTCCTACCTCTGCCTCCCGAGTGCTGGGATTAAAGGCGTGCGCCACCACGCCCGGCCAAAAACTTTATTAAAAAATTTATTTATTTACTTATTTGTTAGAGAAAGAGAGGCAGAGGAAGACAGAATGGGCATGCCAGGATCTGTAGCCATTGTAAACTCCAGACACATTGCCACTTTGTGTATCTGGCTTTATGTGGATACTGGGGAATTGAACCCAGGTCCTTAGGCTTTGTGGGCAAGCTGAGCCATCTTTCTAGTTCTTGACTTTTTCTTTTTGCAAGTGTATGTATGGTATGTCTATTCATGTATGTGTGGGCACATACTCGGACACCTGTATATGGAGGCTGGAGGTCAGTCTTGAGTGTCTTTCTCAATTGTTCTGCACTTTTTTTGAGACAGGGTCTCTCACTGAATCTGGAGCTCACCTATGCATTTAGACTAACTAGCCAGTGAGCCCCTGTATCTGCCTTCCCAGGCTGGGTGTGTAGCGAACTTACTGTGATCCTTCTACCTCAGCATCCAGAATGCTGGGATTATAAACATGCATTGCACCTGGTTTGTCAATTTCATAGAAAAGTCTAGTCATGGCAAAAGGGAGCTTGGGAACTTTTGGTGGTAGTGGTGGCCATACCTGATTGGAGTTTATGGGCACTGAGGGGCATGACAGAGAGCCAAGTGTACTGTGAATCGTTGAGCAAGAATGATTAGTGACACCTGGGATTCCAGATGTGAGCCAACATCCGTGGCCCTTTTTTTTTTTTTGCATGTGTATGTGTGTGGTATGTATGCACATGTATGTGCTGTGAAGACCAGGGGTTGACATTACATGTCTTCCTCAACCACTGTTGACCTTATTTACTGAGACAGGGTTTCTCAGACCCTAGAGCTTGCTGGTTCAGCTAGTCTACCTAGCTAGCATGGCCTGGAGATCCCTGACATTTACTTGGGTGCTTGTGTCCAAATTTGGGTCCTTATTGACTGAGTCATCTCAGCCTCCATAACTGGCCGGCCTTCCTTCCTTCTTTCCTTCCCTTCCCTTTCCTTCCTTCCTTCCTTCCTTCCTTCCTTCCTTCCTTCCTTCCTTCCTTCCTTCCTTCCTTCCTTCCCTGTCTGTCTTCTTTCTCTCTCTCTCTTTCTCTTTCTTTCTCTCTCTCTCCCTTCCTCTCTCACTTCCCCCTCTCCCTCCCTTTTCTCCTTCCCTCCCCTCTCCCCCCCTCCTGGCCTGCCTGCTTTCTTTTCTCTTCTCTTTTCTGTCTTTTCTCCTTTCCTTTTCTTTTCCTTCTTGTGGCAATCCCAATAGACTGGCCTTTAAAATTTTGTTTTAATTTATTTGAGAGAGGAGAGAAAGAAGCAGATAGAGAGAATGGGTATGCCAGGGCCTTCAGCTGCTGCAAACTCCAGACACATGTGCCACCTTGTACATCTGGCTTATGTTGGTTCTGAGGAATTGAACCTGGGTCCTTTGGCCTTGCATGCAAGTGCCTTAACCACTAAGCCATCTCTGTACCCCTTTTTATTTTCAAGGTAGGGTCTTGCTCTAGCTCAGGCTGACCTGGAATTCACTCGGTAGTCTTTGAGCGGCCTTGAACTCATGGCAATCCTCCTACCTCTGCCTCCCAAGTCCTGGGATTAAAGGCATGCACCACCATGCCTGGCCCATTTAATGTGAGAGAGCAAGAGTCAAGAGTTAGAGAAAATTGGCACTCCAGGGCCTCCAGCCACTGTAATTGAACTCCAACAACATGTGCCACATTGTGCACGTGTATGACCTTGCACGCTAGGGTCACATTGTGCATCTGGCTTATGTGGGACCAGCAGAGTCGAACATGGGTTCCTAGGCAGGCAAGTGCCTTAACCCTAAGCCATCTCTCTAGCCCTGGCTTTTATTTCTTGATGGCCATAGCCAGCATTGGGGCTGGGAGATGGGTTAGTGGGTAAAAGCACTTGCTGTGCAACCCTGATGACCTGAATTCAAAACCCTAGAATACATGTAAAAGCTGGACATCATAACAAGTGTCTAATCACAGCCCTCCTATGGAGACATGAGAGGCAGAAACAGGAGAATCTCTGAAAGCTCAAAGGCCAGCTGCCTTGGAATCTGAAACAGTTAACAACAAGAGACTCTGCCTCAGGGGAGACTCAAAATTCATTGCTCATTGTCATTGCTAAGAAGCAGTGACAGTTGAGTGCTCAGCACTAAATGAGACATCTCTGTCACACCTTCTGAGGCTCAGGGAACATTCCAGAAGAGGTGGCAGAATGTAAGAGCCATAGCATGGGAAGGAGTGGTTTGAATGCTCTCTTGTGGACACAAGTTCATGACCTCATAGCAGCTGCACCATATTGGACCCATTGACATGATGTCATGGATGATAGACAAGGGCAAAAAAGAAAAATGATGTATAAATGGAAAGAAGGTATTCTGTACAAGGGTTTGAGGGGACAAAAGAAAGTAATGGGAAGGGTTATTATCAAATACCATTACAATATAAGAAACACACACAAAAATACCAAGACAATATAAAGCCACCAAAAAGTATTAATCTGTCAGAAATGACCTCCAGTGAGACCGATTTAGAGGAAATGCCTGAGAAAGATTTATTATAAATATCCTCAAAGAAATCAAAGAGGAAATCAAAGAACACACAGGAAACCAGTTTAATGAAATAAGGAGGTCAATACAAGACATGAATAAGGAACTAGAAATAATAAAGAAAAACCAGCTAGAAACACTAGCAATGAGAAACAGAGTCAGTGAACTAAAAAACTCTGTAGAAAATATAACCAGCAGAATGGATGAAGGAGAGAGCAGAATATCTAAACTAGAAGATCAGGTAGCAGATCTAATACAGTCCAACAAAGAGAAAGACAAATTAATAGGAAGGTGTGAATGGGAATTTAAAGATATATGGGACACTATGAAAAGATCAAACATAAGAATTCAGGATATAGGGCTGGAGAGATGGCTTAGCGGTTAAGGCGCCTACCTGCTAAGCCTAAGAACCCGGTTCCAATCTCCAGGTCCCACATTTAGCCAGATGCAAAATGACGCAAGGGCGCAATGCCGCACTTGACCACAAGGGGGCGCACACATCTGGATTTTGCTCACAGCAGCTGAGAGACTGCAGGTGCGCCCATTCTCTGTCTCCCTCTCCCTCTCTGTCTGTCTCTCTCTGTGTCTCTCTCCAAAAATAAATAAAATTTAAAAAAATTGAAAAAAAAAAGAATTCAGGATATAGTAGAAGAATTTTACTCCAAAGGCATAGTAGGCATTTTCAACAAAATCATAGAAGAAAAATTCCCCCAAATTCGGAAAGAGATGCTAACGTAGATACAGGAAGCCTTTAGAACACCAAACAGACAAAACCTGTAAAGAACCTCTCCTCACCATATTATAATTAAGCTACCAAACACACTTACCAAAGAAAGTACAGTGAAAGTAATTAGAAAAATCAATTCATATACAAAGGCAAGCTCATCAGGATCACAGCAGATTATTCAACACAAACTTTAAAAGCCAGAAAGGCTTGGAATGATGTATTCCAAGTTCTGAAAGATAACTGTCAACCAAGGTTACTTAATCCTGCAAAGCTATCCATTCAAATAGACTGAGAAATAAGGACATTCCACAACAAAAGCAGGAGACAAAACCAGCTCTGCAGAAAATACTTGAAAGGATCCTCCATGCTGAAGAGAAAAAAAAAACACACATATAAAGAACCTGAAAAAAGAAACCATACTCAAATACTAGTTAATACAAGAGAGCAAAGGTAAAACCAGGATAACTACAAACAAGAAAAATGGCAAAAATAAATACATACCTTTCAATAATAACTCTTAATATCAACAGCCTCAGTGCCCCGACTAAAAGACAGGCTTGCAGACTGTGTTAAAAAGCAGGATCCTTCAATTTGTTGCCTCCAAGAAATTCACTTTTCCACAAAGGATAAATACTATCTTAGGGTAAAAGGTTAGAAAACTGTGTTTCAAGCAAATGGGCCTAGAAAACAAGCAGGGGTCACTGTCCTAATATCTGACAGGGTAGACTTCAGACCAACATTAGTTAGGAAAGATAAGGAAGGTCACTTTGTATTGATTAAAGGAACACTCCAACCCTAAACATGTATGCACCTAACATGGGGGCTCCCCATTTCATCAAACAAATGCTATTAGAACTAAGGTCACAGATAACACCAAACACAGTTGTAGTGGGTGACTTCAACACCCCACTCTCATCAATTGACAGGTCATCTCAGCAAAAAATAAACAGAGATGCATCTGGATTAAATGAGGTCATAGAACAAATGGACCTAACACATATATACAGGAAATTTCATCCAAATGATGCAGAATACACATTCTTTTCAGCAGCACATGGAACATTCTCTAAAATAGATTATAGCAAACAGGACACAAAGCAAATCTTAAGAAATACAGGAAAATTATAATTCCTTGCACTCTATCTGATCACAATGGCATCAAAGTACAAATCAACAGCAAGAAAAACTAGAGTATACACAAAATTATGGAAACTGAACAATACATTACTAAATGATGAATGGGTCAATGATGAAATCAAGAAGGACATCAAAAAATTCATAGAATCAAGCGATAATGAGAACACTACATACCAAAGCCTTTGGGACACAATGAAGGCAGTCCTGAGAGGGAAATTTATAGCTTTAAATGCTATATATTAAGAAATTAGAAAGGTCGCAAGTAAATAACATAATGCTTCAACTTAAGGTCTTGGAAAAAGAAGAACAAGACAAACCGAAAATCAGTAGGCAGGGAGGAATGATAAAGGTTAGGACAGAAATTAATGAAATAGAAACCAAAAAAAAAAAAAAATCCAAAGAATCAATGAAACAAAGAGTTGGTTCTTTGAACAGATAAGATTGATAAACCTTTAGCAAATCTGACCAAAAAAAGAGAGAAGATACCCAAATCAATAAAATTGGATATGAAAAAGGCACCATCACAACAGATACCAGAGAAATTTAAAAAATCATAGGGACATACTATAAGAACATGTACTCTACTAAATTTGAAAATCTGAAAGAAGTGTTGATTTCCTTGATTTATATGACCTACCAAAATTAAATCAAGATGAGATTAACCACTTAAATAGACATATAACAAGTATGGAGATCCAAGCAGTTATCAAAAATTTCCCAACTAAAAAACGTCCAGGGGCTGGAGATATGGCTTAGCGGTTAAGGCACCTGCCTCCTAAGCCTAAGAACCCAGTTCCAATCTCCAGGTCCCACGTTTAGCAAGATGCAAAGTGATGCAAGGGCGCAATGCCGCACTTGACCACAAGGGGGCGCACACATCTGGATTTCATTCACAGCAGCTGGGAGACTGCTGGCACGCCCATTCTCTGTCTCCCTCTCCCTCTCTGTCTGTCTCTCACCAAAAAATTACAGTAAATTTAAAAAAAAATCCAGGCCCAGGTGGATTCACTGGTGAATTTTACCAGACCTTCATGGAAGAACTAACACCAATGCTTCTCAAACTTTTCCATAAAATAAAAAAGGAAGGAATCCTACCAAAAGTCTATGAAGCCAACATCACCTTGATACCAATACCAAAGATAGAACAACAACAACAAAAAATTACAGAACAATCTCCCTCAAGAACCTAGATGCAAAAATTCTCAACAAAATATTAGTAAACAGAATACAGAGTATACCAGAAAGATCATTCACCCTGACCAAATAAGCTTTATCCCAGAGATACACATGTATGTAATACACTGTATAAATCTACTGAAGGACAAAAATCACATGATCATCTCATTAGATGAAGAAAAAGTATTGGACAGAATCCAACATCTCTTCATGATAAAAGTCCTACAGAGACTGGGAATAGAAGGAAAATATTTCAACATAATAAAGACTATTTATGACAAACCCACAGCCAAATAATACTAAATGGAGAAAAGCTTTTCCACTAAAATCAGGCACAAGAGTGTCCACTGTCCCCACTTTTATTTAATATAGTACTGGAAGTCTTAGCCATAGCAATAAGGCAAGAGAGACACATAAAAGGTTATACAAATTGGAAAGGAAGTGATCAAGTTAGCATTATTTGCAGATGATATGATGCTATACATTCTATACATAAAGGACCCTAGAGCCTGGCATGGTGGCGCACACCTTTAATCCCAGAGGTAGGAGGCAGAGGTAGGAGGATCACTGTGAGTTCAAAGCCACCCTGAGACTACATAGTTAATTCCAGGTCAGCCTGGGCTAGAGCAAGGATTGTATTAAAAGGGAATTTATTGGGATTAGTTTAATGGCAGTCCAACAATAGCAGGTTGCAGGCCTGAGAATCAAGGAACCTGGTAGCTGCTCAGTCCACGAGGCTGGATGGCCTAGCAGTCCCAACCCAGCACTGAAGGCCTGGAGGAGTCCACGCTGCTCTTCAGTCCACACTGCTCTTCAGTCCATGCTGGAAAGCAGCAAGTGCCAAGCACCAAGCAGCGAACAGCAAGCAGCACTGACAGCCAGCAGGGAGGAGAGAGAGCTTTCCTTCCCAGAGCTTCCTAGATAAAGTCCCCCTCCGAGGGCTGCCCACTCTGGAGGAAGGGCTCACCCTGGGGGAAGGATTCCTCCTTAGTTAATCCTTCCTAGAAGCAACCTCAGAGATGTTGTACAGATGGCACACAAATATCTAAAAAAAAAATGCTCTACATTCCTAACCATCAGGAAAATGCAGATTAAAACTACCTTGAGATTCCATCTCCTGTCAGAATGGCTACCATCATTAAAACAAATGACAATAAGTGCTGGTGAGGATGAGCAAAAAGAGATCCTTCTACATTGTTGGTGGGAATGCAATCTGGTCCAGTCATTGTGGAAATCTGTGTGGAGGTTCCTGAGACAGCTAAAATTAGAATTACCATATGACCCAGCTATACCACTCCTAGGCATATATCCTAAGGGCTCATTTCACTACCTTAGAGATACTTGCTAGACCATGTTTATTGCCACTCTATTCACAATAGCTAGGAAATGGAGCCAGCCTAGATGTCCCTCAACTGATGAGTGGATAATGAAGATGTGGCACATTTACACAATGGAGTTCTACTCAGCGGTAAAGAAAAATGAAGTTATGACATTTGCAGGGAAATAGGTGGATCTGGAAAGGATTATACTTCGTGAGGTAACCCAGGCCCAGAAAGCCAAGCATCACATGTTCTCTCTCCTATGTGGATCCTAGCTACAAATGATTGGACTTCTATGTGAGTTGGAATAAAACTCAGTGTACAGGCCAGTAAGCTAGAAAGGGGATATAAAGGGAATAGAAAGGGAGGGAGGGTGGACATAATAGGATGGTGTTGTATATGTGTAAGTAGAAGAACAGATTAATGGGGGTGAAAAGGCCTTAGATCAGGGGAAGAGATTGAGTAAAGGAAAGGTGGAGGGATGGCTAATTAAAAGCTAAGAGGATATAAGTAAGTCATATGGAAACCTACTTTTTCGGACAGTGGTACTCAGAAGCCATAGATTTTTACTAGAAAATTTTCAGTGCCAGGGATGGGATACCTTCCAGTGAGTTGTTGGCCAGGGAGGTCACAGGTACCCCCATAACATTACAGGCCATTGCCAAGGCTCTTGGTTTCCCACCAGGAATAGATGGTAAGATCCTATTGCTGAAGACTCCACAATACTTGGGCTGCAAGGTCACAGAGAAATCCTGCTGGAGCTGAGCTGAAAGCCTCCTCCATGTGGACCAGCTGACAGAAAGCTGGAAACAGCTACACTGTATGCAGTTCAGTGGGAGAGAAAGAGAAATCACCAGTGGTGATACTCAATAGTGGACACTAAAAGCCTTAAATTTGGCCAGCCAGGCAGGCCCAAAGAGCCAACTGGTGCAATAGTGATATGTCTGTTATGGGGGAAACCAACCATTCTCTAATTGGACTGGAGACCCGCTCCATGGGAGGGAATACATCCCTGATACTGAAAACCTACAACAGGGGTAGTCATGAGCCCTAGGGGTGTTTGCTGGTGTCTGGCTAAATGTATATACTATGCTTACCAAACTGCCCAATAAGCACTCATATGTTAATGCTACTCTCACTTTTGGTTAGAGAAACTTCTCTTTTCAGATGGCTTGTGCCTGGCTAAATTGAGAGGGGGAGGGGATATATAATTGAGAGTGGAGTTTGAAAGGGGAACATTGGAGAGAGGGAGGGAAGTACCATGGGATATTGTCTACAATTAAGGAAGTTGTCAATAAAAAATAATTAAAAAATAAAAGAATTTAAAATATTTTTATTGCAAGCAGAGAGAGAGGGAGAGAATGAATGAGAATGAGTGCACTAGGGCTTCCTACTACGGCAAATGAACTTTATATGCATGTACCACCTTGTGCATTCAGCTTTACATGGGTACTGGGGAATTGAACCATGGTTGTTAGGCTTTGCAAGGAAGTACCTTAACTGATGAGTCATCTCTCCAGCCCAGTTTTTGTATTTTGAGAGAGGATTTTGCTGTATATTCTAGGCTGGTATTGACTTCATTGTAGCCTAGGCTGATCTTGTATTCACAGCAATCCTGTCTTAGTCTCTTGAGTATGTGCTACATGGGTGGTGCACACCTTTTATTTTCAAATAGTGAACAGCACCTTGGTCATGGTTGGCATAATCACTAGTTCAGTCCTTAGTGTGGAGTGACTGTTGCTCTTGGTGTTACTATTGGTTTGCTGTGACTGCATGTTGGCCCGAGTGCACCATGTGGGTTTTTGGTAGCTGAGAAAACCCTGTCAGAAATATCAGTCTTGCCCTCCCCTCCACCCCTTTTGGGAGGCTGATGTGTGAGGCACATTTTTTGTATTCGTGCTTTAATTCCCTACCAGAGCATTCTGAGAACGTTGAAGGATAGAGACAAGAAAGGAGACAAGAGTCCGTGTTGGGTAGCAGTCTGTCCTGTCCAAACAGATGGCTCTGGAGAAGAGCTGCTGTCATGCTGGTCATAGCCAAGAGCCTTCCTGCTCAGGCACAGCCCAGCCCAGCCAGCTGTGCTCTGGCCTTCTGCAATGGCCAGGAAAGTTATCCTTGTCCCCTGAATGGGGTCAGTTATTGGATGGGAATGAGGTTACAGGGAGACTGTTCTATGGCTTTTGCAGAGAAATCCACAGTGACCAAAAGGTTTGAAATGTAACCTTATTCCTCAGGCTGAAGTGTCTGGAATGGTGGGCTTGAGCCTGAAAAGATGGCTCTGTCTCTAAATGTTCTGTCTTTAAAGTTTGTCTGCATTCTGGCCAACCTCTCAGACTGCTTGCCCTTTTCCTGTTTGCTTCTTTATGAGTGCACATGTTTCCATCCTGGGCCAAGAAAATTCCAATGTCTTCATGATTTATTTAGTCTTAGAAAGGAGAGTTCTGGGGACTGGAGAGAGCAAAGTACTTAAGACACTTGCCTGCAACACCTAACTACTGGAGTTTGATTTCCCCAGTACCCACATAAAACCAGATGCATGAAGTAGTGCATGCAACTGGAGTGCATTTGCAGTGCGTAGAGGCCCTGGTGTACCCATTCTCATATTCATTACCCCTCCTTGCTGCAAATAAGTAAAATATTAAATAAAAAGAAATGAGGATTCTGTGCTATTCATTATTCCGACCAATAGGAAGGGTCAAATGATCTGTTGGTGGCCAGGGAAACTAGGGGTTCCTTTTGCCTGGGTATTGGCTTCCTTTCTATCACAGTCACTTCAGCTCTGCCCCTATCAAAAGTCATGGCTGTTGTCCTTGCATCTTGTTACCTGTTTTGGGAACATATCCATTGCCAACAAGTTTCTGGACCCAGACTACAAAATTAAAGTTCTCCAGGCAAGGTACAATGGCAAGAACATTAAAGGACTCTGGCAGGTTTCAGGACTGAGTTCAGTCTTGTACAGTGATCAGTGTCTTGCCTGCCCATGGAAGCAGAGAGAGACTCCTTCATCTTTAAAAAATCCCTGTCCTCACCTCAGGAAAAACTCAGTGGATAAAGGGAAGCTGGGATGGTTTGAGGTTTATGGGAGTGGAAGCTGGCTGTATGTACCCTTCACCTGAGGCCCCAGAGCCAGATCCAAGGAGTTAAAGTTCCATCAGTAAAGTAACAGGTAGAAAGAGATGCAGATTTGGGAGAGAAGCTCTTATAGATGAAGTGCAGAGTCCCGTGGAAGAGTTGGAAGTGGAGTTGGGCACCAAGATGCCTCCTGATCTTCAGTCTGCTGGCAAGTCCTCAGGTTGTATTTGCTCTGTAGTTCATCATGAAGCCATGCCAGTGTTTCCATAGGCATGGTCCCTTGAAAAGATGCAGATGCTGAAAATGAATCCTAT
The DNA here is from genome assembly GCA_036365145.1 of Orientallactaga sibirica. Lineage (NCBI taxonomy): Eukaryota > Metazoa > Chordata > Mammalia > Rodentia > Dipodidae > Orientallactaga > Orientallactaga sibirica. Next base: position 26,012,759 of record JAEOAD010000015.1, on the reverse strand, counting down.
TGGAGGGTCTTTCATTTATCCATTATTTATTTTTTAAAACTTTTTTGTTTTTGTTTTTTCAAGGTAGGGTCTCACAATAGCCCAGGCTGACCTGGAATTCACTATATAGTCTCAGGCTGGCCTCAAACTCACAGTGATGATCCTCCTACCTCTGCCTCTGCAGTAGGGATTAAAGGCATGTGCCACCTCACCCAGCTACCAGTTAAGTAAATTTTGGCTCAAATATAGGTTAAAATACAAATTTTCTTTTACCATCAACTTAATTTTTCTATTTTTTATTTTTGACAGTTTCACACATGTATATAAAATACTTTGATCTTAGTCACCACCTGCCACCATTACCATCTAATCTCCCCCTCCTACTCCTGATAAACTCTTTCCAACTAATCCCTTTCCAGCTTTAATGTCATTGTGACCTACTGAGTTAATTAGGGTTGCTTGCACAAACCTGGGTGAACGGTTATTTTCTGGATGGGCAGCTTACCAATGGGTACACCAGTGAAGATGATTCACCCCTCTTCCACTAGCTATTAATTGCAATAGCTCCTTTGGGAGGAGTGGGATCTCGTGTCCCTCCCCCAGTCAACCAGCAAGATAAGTGATGAGAGATTCAGATGATTAGATAATTGTTGCCTAAGTCTACCTGGCATGGAATGGAATTGAAGCATGTGAGATCTTAAGTCTTTTGGTGCTCAAAGAAACACAAATGAGTAAGATTAGGGTCTTTAGAGTTTCAAAGTTTTAAAAATTACTTTATAAATCTTGTCTTTAGAAAAAGCTTACAAGTCCCTGTTGCTTGGGATTTATTAGAAAATTCAGGGTAATGCTTATCCCAGAAAAGGGGATTAATCCCAGCTGGTTTTTGGCTTTTGAGCACAATGTAACCCTCACTTGGCAAAGTGCATTTTAGTTTGAAAGTGGTACACTGGTAAGTTTTTTCCTTTATATTAAAGTTGATACTTTAATTTTTTTAAGATTTTATTTTTATTTATTACAGAGAAAGGGAGGGAAAGAGAATGGGCACACCAGGGCCTTTAGCCACTGCAAACGAACTCCAGATGCATGTGCCACCATGTGCATCTGGCTTATGTGGGACCTGGAGAATTGAGCCGGGGTCCCTAGGCTTCGCAGGAATGCGCCTTAACTGCTAAGCCATGTCCATCCCCACTACTTTAACTGAAATTCTTTGAGTTGACACAAACATTTTGTGGGTGTTTAAGAATATTGGATAGCTCCAGGAGCAAGCAGTTGCTTATATGGACCAATCCTTTCTTGCTAAGAGCTCAGGCTTGAGGTCCAAGTGCAATCTACAGTAATGATTTTTCTGCATAAGTTGGTCAACTGGCAGTATCACTCAATTTCATACACACAAGTGACAGACTGCTTGGCTTAATTCAGTAATCTCTCTTCCTCAATTACTCAAGGCTTGTCAGGGAATAAGATATAGGATGGCATTTAGATCCCAGCACTCAGGAGGCTGAAATAGGAGGATCTCTGTGAGTTTGAGGCCATCCTGAAAGTACATAGTAAATTCCAGGTCAGCCTTTGGTAGAGACCTTACCTCGAAAAACCAAAATAAATAAATAGCGATAGCATTTAAAGAAAGCATTACTGCATGGAATGCTTCATTCGTACTGTCTCTCTCTCTTTGCAAATAATAAATTTTTTTTTTTTTTTTTTTTTTTTTTTTTTTTTTTTTTGGTTTTTCGAGGTAGGGTCTCACTCTGGCCCAGGCTGACCTGGAATTAACTATGTAGTCTCAGGGTGGCCTTGAACTCACGGCGATCCTCCTACCTTTGCCTCCCGAGTGCTGGGATTAAAGGCGTGCGCCACCATGCCCGGCTAATAAATGTTTTTTTAAAAGACAGTTGTATATGATCTGACCTGGTTAGAAACAAAAAAAGTGTTTTTCAAGGTTACCAAGATTATGGACATTTAAATGTATACTTAATAGCAGTTATTAAGGTTGTGTCACAAAATGTATTTTCTAATATGTTCAGTATTGGAAATGATAACATGCATATAATATTACTGTTTTATAATCCAATCCTTTCTCTGTTCTCTTTGTATGTGTACACATGTGTGTTTATGAGTGCACATACTTGTGTGCACGTGTGTGTGTGTGTGTGTAGGCCAGAGCACAACCTTGAGTGTTCCTCAGGAAATACTACCCACCCTTTAAAATTATTTATCTGGGGCTGGAGAGATATCTCAGGGGTTAAGGCACTTGTTTGTCTGCAAAGCCTGATGACCCGGGTTCAATTCCCAGTACCCATGTAAAGTTTGATGCACAGTGGCACATGCGAATGGAGTGGCTGGAGGTCCAGAGGCCCTGGTGCACCCATTCCCCTCATCTGCTTATAAATGAAAATATTTTACCAATTATCTCGGCTTTAAAATTTATTGATTATTTCTCTGTATGTGTGTGTGTGTGCATGGGCGCATATGTGCTATGGCCTGCACATGGAGGTGTCAGAGGAATGTGTCTGTGCTTGAACTTCTTTGAGACACTGTCTCTTGCTGCTGCAAACAAAGAGCCCCTGATTCTTCTACCTTTACCTTCCATTGTCTTAGGTGCCCTGGGACCACAGACACACTTTGTATCTGGCTTTATATGGTTCTGGGGAAATGAACCCAGACCAGTAGGATTTCCATGCCTTTAACATGTGAGCCATCTCCTCAGCCTCCCTGAATCACTGTCTTTGAGATAGGGTCTATCATTGGCCTGGAACTCACCAAGTAGGCTAGACTGGCTAGCGAGCCCAAAGGATCTACCTGTCTGTCTCCCCAAGCACTGGAATTACAAGAGTACCACCATGCTTCACTTTTTTTTTTTTTTTTTGGTTTTTCGAGGTAGGGTTTCACTGTAGCCCAGGCTGACCTGGAATTCACTCTGTAATCTCAGGGTGGCCTCGAACTCATGGCAATCCTCCTACCTCTTCCTCCCGAGTGCTGGGATTAAAGGCGTGCACCACCACGCCCGGCTTCACTTTAAAAAACAAAAAAATAAAAACAAACAAGAAACAGTTTTTGACAACCTCCATACATGTAGACAATATACCATGATCATAATCCCTCCTTCCTAACCTCTGTTTTCCCTCCCAAATTCCCCCTCTTCTAAATCCCTTCTTTCCAGCTTGACTTAAAAAATAATTTATTTATTCAATTAAAAGAGAAAGATACAGAGAGAAAGAGGCAGATAGAAGAATGAGTGCACCAGGGCCTCCAGGCACTGAAGACGAACTCCAGATGCATGTACATACCCCCTTGTGCTTACGTGGGCACTGGGGAAGCGAGCCTCAACCGGGGGACCTTAGGCTTCACAGGCAAGTACTTAACTGCTAAGTCTTCTCTCCAGCCCGACTTTTTTTTTTTTTTTTTTTTTTTTGGTTTTTCGAGGTAGGGTCTAACTCTGGTCCAGGCTGACCTGGAATTCACTATGTAGTCTCAGGGTGGCCTCGAACTCTCAGCGATCCTCCTACCTCTGCCTCCTGAGTGCTGGGATTAAAGGCGTGCGCCACCATGCCTGGCTCCGACTTTTTTTTTTAATGTGTGTTCTGGAGATTGAACTCATGCCTCTGTGTTTTCAAGACAAGTACTTTACTAATAGAGCTGTCTCTGTAGCCCTTCCTTTTTTCCTTATCTGTTTTCTCTCCCCCTGCCTCTCCTCCCTTTGAGGGGGTTGTGTGTGTGGAGAGAGTCTCTAGTGTACCCTTTGGGAAATTGGATCAGCTCTGCGCTTCATCTGTGCATGCTGGCCTTATCAGTTTAGAGCGGTGCCTTTTCTTCCACCTGACTGGCAAGAGCAGACAAGCTAGCTTTCAGGACAACCTCTGTCTTCTGACAAGGTGCTGTATGTTGTGCATCACAGTGTTTGCTGGCTGGGTTTTGGCTTTTGATTCTGGGGTCTTGGGGGTGGGTGGAGGTTGAGAGACATGGGCATGCTTCCCCTCCTCTTCTAGAGGGAGCCAAGGCTTCCAGAAATGGCTGGGAAAACGTGCTGTACTGGCGCCGACCATTCGGGACACTAATGACACATGCACCACTCTTGTTGCTTGCTTGGACGGGAGACCACCACCACACACACCTTTATTACAGGAAATAGCACAGCTTATATATCCTATGAAGACCAATCATAATATAGTTGCTAGGCGAGAAAGCTAACTTGGCTGAAGCCCATACGTTGATGCAATGAGGATATGCCTCCTAGCCAATCACCATAACTTCCTGTTTATTGACAAGACTCCAGCTCAACGCCCTTTGGCAAGGTGCCAGCCGCCATCTTCAACGTGGATGGTGCGGCCCCAGATGCCGCCCGCCACACTGTACTTGACACTTCTGGATTCTGTATAGATGGCTCTGGAAGTCTTCCACAGGGTTACTTAAAGGTGGGCTTGGATTAAGCCCAGATACTCTCTCTCAGGGGACAGGTACAGGCTCCTTCCCATCCTTCTGCTTTCGTTCAGGCCTTCATTTTGCGTCCATCATGCCATCCCCATTACATTATTACATTGTCTTATCTTGAGGCCTGTATATGATACACCACCCTACATTTAGTTCTACTGTGTCATTTTGAAGGGCCCCACACTTCCCATTCACACCAGTCCCTGCACTTGAAGTTCCTGGTTGTGGGTCTTGTTCCTGTTACAATTTCCTGGGGTCCTTGGCCACTGACGTCCTGGGCGAGGGAGAAAGGAGTTGGGAGGGAAGCAGCAGGGTCCTTCCTGGAGCAGCGGTGAGTGTGATGACGACAAACATGATGGGCAGTGAGCACCTGGACGACCATCTGATGGAGTGGGTTTATAAACACTTGGGGAAGGTTGGGATGGCACATACAGACTATATGGCATAGTTTATGGGCTGTTATCTAGGTGGTGGAAGGACTAGTAACTTCAAAGCTATGGGGGAAGGATAAGGGAAGGGGAAGGGAGGAAGAGGAGATAACAGAAAGTTGTTGGGGGGAGAGAGATGGTGAGAAGGCTACATGACTCCAGCCACATGAGGGTCTCTTAGGCAGCTAGCCACAAGGTCAGGAACTGTGGGGGGCAAAGTCTGACTTACGTAATAATGGCCAGAGTCTTCTGGGGTCGGGGGGAGGGGAGGGCCTCGCCAGTTCTGCCCACCCTGGGTGATTGCAGCACACTACAACCTACAACATAGGGAAGGCCGTCACCGTCCCCAGGGACTCCCTGGGGATAGGGCCAGCTGCAACCCCACAGCCCAGGGTCCCTGGCCATGTCCAGTAGTTCAGGCCAGCCTTCTCACAGGTCCAAGCCGCTTCTAGCAGGCCCAACACCTGGTCTTGACTCTGGGAGTAATATTGCTAAAACTGCTGTAAGCACTCTTCAGAATCAGTCCTTGAGTAGCCACATGTCTTTTCTGTGTGCTCTTCACCTATTGCTGTTTGAAGTCACCTAGGTGCCCCAAGCCTCTGCAGTCTGCGATCCTGCTGAACTTCATTCCCACATCTCGACTTGTTGAGTAATCTCTATAGGTTTTTTGGTTTTTCGCGGTAGGGTCTCTAGCCAGGCTGACCTGGAACTCACTATGTAGTCTCAGGGTGGTCTTGAACTCATGGCACTCCTACCTCTGCCTCCTGAGGGCTGGGATTAAAGGCGTGTGCCACTACATCCGGTTTCTATAGGTTTTTTTTTTTTTTTTTTTATGTTATTTCTTTACAAGCAGAGAGGGGGTGACACAGAATGGGCATGACAGGGCATCCACCTGCTGCAAATGTACTTCAGATGCATGCGCCACTTTGCTCTTGCCTAGCATGTATGAGACTGGTTTCATCCCCAGCTCTATGAAACAATAGCAGACCCACCAGACTCAAGTTGACCACTACTCCCATTCACTTGGTTTTGAACAAATAGCTTTCTGGGAAAGGCTTCTGGGAAGGTTGGACAATATTTGCCTTCAGAATAATGGCACTTTCTCTGTTTTTCTTTCCTCTTCTTCCTCCTTTGAGACATCATCTCCCTTTATAGCCCAGGCTGGCCTGGAGCTCACTATCTTCCTGTGTCCGCCTTTTGAGGGCTGGGCTATAGATGTGCACCACTATACCCTGTGAAGTAATAGCTTTCTCCTTTTTAAGCTAAACTTTTTTTTCTCAATTCTCAGTGTTCATTCATTCATACATGCATCAAGTTTTTGTAAGGCATTCAGTATCTGGCAGTCACCAAAGATAAGAACATAAATCTGCCTGCCTACCTGTCCTCCTCATTGAACTTTACTAGCTAGGGGAAGTAAGCTCTAGAGTTCTAGAAAACAGCTTATTATTATTACGCACCTCAGAAGATCTGTATGTGGTGTGTATCCACCTTATTAAACTTGTGTGGATAGATGGAATTAGGACCAGGGTTGTGGTGCTAAATGGCCATTGAAGTGTAGGATCACAGAGAGCTTGGAAGTTCCAGTGATTGTTTAACCAGGGATGTGGGCACCACACAGATCCTTCCCAAGGGATCTGAAAACACGTTCTTACCAAATGTTATACATGAATGTCTATCACAGACGAAGAGTAGAAATGAGGCTGGGGTACTCTGGTGGAGTGCTTGTATAGCATTTGTAAGACCCTAAGTTTAAACCTCAGCACTCCTGAAAAAAGAAATTAGAACTGATAAAATGTTCATTAACTAATGTATTTATCAAACTGTAATATGTATGTGATGGAATTTTATTATTTAAAATTATTATAAAACATACTATTTATATACAAATGTATATATAATATTATACAGTCATAAAAAGAAGTGAGGTGTAGATACTAATTCAACATCAGTGAACTTTGAACTTTGAAAATACCATACTAAGTGAAAGAAACCAGAAACAAAAGACCACACATATGTGAGGCCATTTATAAGAAATGCCCATATAGGCAAATAGAGATAGAAGATACTCATTGCAATACAGAGCAGAGGATTTAACATGATAATTTGTTTGCTGAACTCAACTGGTAGTTTGTACATGTAACACACGGTTATAAATTAAGATAGAAGCAGTTTTTCTTTGAAGTGGTCTTTAAACTCACATCCTTTTTAAAGAGCTTGGCAGTCTGCTCATAGTGCCAGGTGGCATTTACAGCTGTGTCATTGGGCGCCTTCTGCTGATGTTGAGGCTAAGGGCTCATAAAAGAAGTAACCTGATTGTCATGTTACACAACGTTCTTTTTATTTTATCTTTTTAAGTTTTTGGAGACAGGGTTTTGCTTTGTAGCCTGACCTCAAACTTGATCCTCTTGCCTCAGCCTTAGTGCTGGGGGTACAGCTTTTGGAGCCCAGCGGTAGCCTTTCCCTTGGGTCTTTCCGGCAATGGCTACTTCTGAGGCTCCCAAGTCTCCTTGCACTGGTTGCTTGCCTGTTCTTCCACCACACACTGTTGGAGGCTCAGTCCCCAGGCTGTGGCTCATTTCCTGTGCTTCTTGGTCTTGGTCAAGGGTATGTAAGTAAAGTTTTTCCCCACTTTGACCAACAGATGAGGTTTTGCTATGTAGCCATGCTGGCCTCAAACTTTCAGTGATCCTCTTGTTGAGTGCTGGAATTAAAAGCTTGTGTTACTACACCCATCCCAAGACTTTGTTTTGAGTGTCTCTTATTCTTATTTTTAACAGAAGTTGGTGGCATGGCAAAGCAGTATCTAGAAAAAGGTCTTTTGGTTCCAGATCATGTAATCACTCGCCTAATGATGTCAGAGCTGGAAATCCGGAGCAATCAACACTGGTTACTAGATGGTGAGTGGATGATGGGCAATCTGGACTTCCAGAAAGAGCCAGTCATGGTCTCCTTGCTCAGCCCCATGGTTTTTTAGAGTGGAAGCTGCCTTACACCTTAGTTCTTGTCAACCTTGAAACCCCATGGTGAGGTATCTTAGTTTCCTGCCTGCTGACTGTCACCATGGAAACCCTGACTAAGGGGCTAGTATTGCCTCAGGCTCTCTAGTTTCCACAGCAAAGAAACACTGGGTATAACTCAGAGGGTGACAAACTACAGTTGTAAATACTCAGTTTTCAGCTGGCAGATCAATAGAGATAGAAGATCTGGAAATTGTATATTCAACATGTAGGAGGTAGTTATAAAATATATGGCCTTAACTGAGTGTGAAGATGCCTGTGGTCACAGTACTTGAGATACTGAGGCAGGAGGATTGCTGCAAGTCCGAGTCCAGCCTGGGCTACATAGTGAGTTCCAGGCTACTATGAGTGAGAACTTGTCTTGAAATAAAAAACAAACAAACAAAGCCTTTGTGTATACTTTTGGTCTAGCTATTTTCTTCTGCATTTCTTCTTAAGGATACACCTGCAATTATGTTTATTTCAGCCTTTGTTTTAGTCTAAAATTATTTTATTTATTTACTTATTATTAGTTATGTACATACTCAGTGTGTAAACAGCACATATTTACCCCTTAGCCTTCTCCCTGTCCTCCCCCCTCTGAAGGGACCCTCCTCGTTGGGAATGCCAGTTATCCCCATGGGGATTGTGGATCATTCATAGTGGGGGTAGTGATCAGTGTGGGGAAGAGGCATTGTCTCTATGCATAATGTCCCAACTTGTGGCTCTAACAATCTTTCTGCCCCCTCTTCTGTGAATTTCCCTGAGCCATGTTAGGTTTGTTACAGGTCTACTTCAGTGATGAGGTCTAGGGAACCTCTGTGTCTCTGGATATCTGGTTTGGTAGGAGTGTTCTGTGTCTATATCCTTCAGCCTTGTGCTGACACCAGGTTCACCGAGAAAGCAGCACTCTTGCTCATTTCCCCAATTACTCTATGGTTTCAGCAGGGTCCCTGGTGAGGTGCAATGAGGTGATTCTCTCCTCAGGTTCTGTGTTCATCTGAAAAAGAGAAGCAAATTCTCCAATGGAGAGTGAATTCAGCACCAGATAAATGAGATAACCATTATTAGTTTAGAGAGAATTTAATAGGTGTAGGCCATCTTGCAGCCCAAGATTGGTGAGAGCTTGATATTGGAGAGCAATATGATGGATATGATTCTGATTTGTTTCCCAGTTCTAGTTATAGGTTCTGTTCCACTGAGCAGATCCGTTAGCCAATTCAAGAGCATGTGGTTACCCACCATGGCTGTGTGCTACTACTGCAGTTGGATGAGTATCATATCAGGTTGTTTGCTGCTGAGTAGCTTAAACCACGAGTTGCTTGGACAGATGTTGGCCATTTTCTCCCAGTAGCTCATGTGTACCTTCTGGCACTAGTCTGGGGACTGACTCTCTTCCAGGTTCTAGCCAGGTCTCTCCATGTTCTGTACCAACAGTATGTGATGTGTTCTTGGCAGTAGGGTCTTACCATTAACCTTTGGTAGTTCATCAAGCGCTTGGACAGAAGTCTGTCTTCTTATGGGAAACCCTGTAGGTCTCTGATCAACAGCTTATTGTGGATGTTAACCACATCCTGGTACTGGGAATTAGTTATAGGCCAGTGCAAGGGAAAATGAAGAAAAAGATAGGTAATATAAAAGAGAAAGAGAAAAAAGAGAGAGAGAGATTAGTCTTCATCATACCCTCTCCAGGGCTATTTGATTCAGGTGTTCCCTCTAAGGACCTGTTGAAGGTTCAACCTTTTAGTCTGTCTTTCAGGATATAGAATTTTATGGTACCAATTCCATTTGGGTCCAGTTTTTTGTCCCCCCTGCCACCTTACTCTGCCTTCTTGCCCCGCCTTCTTGCCCCACCCTCTCTATTGTCCGATGCTTATTAGGTATGTCAGCATCTCAGGAAGATCCAGGTTAGGAGCCACAGATGAGTGAGACCATGCAATAATTATCTTTCTGGGATTGGGTGAGTTCACTGAGAATGATCTGTTCCAAGTTTGACCATTTTTCTTAAATTTTCTTTGTGTGATTTTTTTTTTTTCCTTACTGCTATGTAGAATTCCATAATGTAGATATACCACATCTTGGTTATCCATTTATCTAATGATGGACACCTGTGTTGATTCCAGTTCTTAGCTATTATGAATTGAGCAGCTATAAACATGGTTTAGCAAGTCTCTCTGAACTGAGGCATGGAGCTTTTAGGGTAAGTGTCCACTAAGGGAATAACTGGGTCTATTGATAACTCTATAGTCATCCTTTTTAGGAGTCTCCATATTGTTTTCCATAGTGGTTGTACCATCTTGCATTCCTACTAACAGTGAATGTGGGTTCCTATTTCTCCACAACCTTGCCAGCATTTGTTTTCATTAGATTTTTTTTTATGTTTGCTATCCTTACTGGGGCAATGTGGAATCTCATAGTTGTTTTAATTTCCATTTCCCTGATGGTTAGGGATGTTGAACATTTTCTTAAGTGTGTGTTTGCCACACTTCCTCTGAGAACTTCCTGTTCAGTTCTCTGCTCCATTTTGTGAGTGGGTTGTTTGATTTTTTTTTTTTTTTTTTTTTTTAAGAATTGTTTAGGTTTTTGAGTTCTTTGTAGATTCTAGAAATTAGGCCTCTGTCAGTTGTATAGCTGGTGAAAATTTTCTCCTATTCTGTGGGTAATCTATTGGCTCTGCTTATTGTATGTTTGTCTGTGGAAAAACTTTTCAGCTTCATGAGATCCCAATGGTTGAGTGATTGTTTAATTTCCTGAGTGACTAGGGTTTTGTTCAGAAAGTCTTTCCCCACTCCTATATCAAGGAAACTTCCTCCTATTTTTTCTTCCAGTATTAGTAGAGTTTCTGGTTTTATACTGAGGTCTTTGATCCATTTGGACTTGATTTTTGTGCATGGTGAGATGTGTGGGTCTAGTTTCATTTTCCTGCATATGGTTGTCCAGTTTGTCCAGCACCATTTGTTGAAGATGCTGTCTTTTTTTTCAAGTCTACATTGTTAGGGCCTTTGTTGAATATCAGATAGCTGTAGTTACTTGACCCATAGTCCAGGTCCTTTATTCTTTTCCATTGGCCTATAATCCTGTTTTTATTCCAGTACCATATTGTTGTTATTACTATGGCTTTGTATGTAGTATAGCTTAAGATCAGGTATGGGGATGCCTCCAGAGGTGTTTCTTTTGCTGAGGATGTTCTTGGATATCCGAGGCCTTCTGCCATTCCATATGAATTTTGAGATCAGTTTTTCTGTCTTTGTGAATAAAGATGTTGGGATTTTTTTTTAATATATATTTTTATTTATATTATTCTGATTTTACATTCACAGTATTGGTTCCATTGTCCTCCTCCCTGTCCTCCTACTTTCAAAGGGACCCTCATCAATGGGGAATGTGGGTCATGCATTGTGAGGTTAGTCAAGAGTTCTGGGGGGTATGCCCCAGTCTCTGTGCATAAAGACCCAACTTGTGACTCTAACAATCTTTCCGCCCCCTCTACTGCGAGTTTCCATGAGCCACATTGGGGTCATTTTAGTTCTGCTTCCTTGATGAGGTTTTGGGAGCCTCTGTGTCTCTGGATATTTGGCTTAAGTTGGAGTTGGATGTTCTCTGTGTTTATCTCCTTCAGTCTTTTTCTGGTGTCCTAATCGCCATGAATGCTGTATTCTTGCCCTTCCCCTGCGTTGTTCTATGGTTTCTGCTGGGGCCCTGGTGAGGTGTGGTTAGCTGATCCTCCCTTCAGGTTCGATGTCCACCTGAAAAAAAGATAAGCAAATTCTCCAACGGAGAGAGAAGTTAGTACTAGATAGAAGGGATGACCATATATGTTTTGGAAGGAATTTTATATGCGTTGGCTCTCTTCTAGCCCACATTTGGTGGTATCTTGATCTTGGAGACTGAGCTCATTTTTTGTACCTGGTTTTGACTTATTTCCCAGTTCCAGCAATGAGTTCCATTCCACTGAGTGGATCTATTAGCCAAATTAAGAGCAGTTGGTTACCCACTATGGCTGTTTGCCACTATTGCACTTGTATGAGCATTACGTCAAGTTGTTTCCTGCTGGGTATCTTAGACTACAAGTTGTTTGGACCAATGTCGAACATTTTCCCTTCCCTTCCCTTCCCTTCCCTTCCCTTCCCTTCCCTTCCCTTCCCTTCCCTTCCCTTCTTCTCCTTCTTTCTTCTTTTTTGGTTTTTTTGAGGTAGGGTTTCACTCTGGCCCAGGCTGACCTGGAATTCACTCTGTAGTCTCAGGGTGGCCTCGAACTCAGGGCAATCCTACTACCTCTGCCTCCCAAGTGCTGGGATTAAAAGTGTGTGCCACCACGCCTGGCTTTTCTTGAGTGTTCTTATATTTTCATTATAAGTCTTCCACTTCCTTGTTTAATGTTATGCCAAGGTATTTTATTTTATTTGCTTTTGTTGCTATTGAAAATGGGGCAATGTCACTAATTTCTTTCTCTGTATCATTGTCTTTTGCATATAGAAAGGTACTGATTTTTTTTTTTTTTTTTTTTTTTTTTTTTTGGTTTTTCGAGGTAGGGTCTGTCTCTGGCCCAGGATGACCTGGAATTAACTATGTAGTCTCAGGATGGCCTCGAACTCTTGGCGATCCTCCTACCTCTGCCTCCCAAGTGCTGGGATTAAAGGTGTGCACCACCACACCCAGCTGAAAGGTACTGATTTTTGTGCATTGGTTTTTTATCCTGCTACTTTGCTGTAGCAGTTAATCACGTTTGAGTTTTGAGATGGAGGTTCTCAGGTCACTTATGTATAGAATCTTGTCATCTGTGAATAGGGTTAATTTAACTTCTTCCTTTTCAATTTGTATCCCTTTTATTTCTTTCTCCTGTCTTATTGTTTGAGCTAGGACTTCCAGTACTATGTTGAAGAGCAGAGGTGAGAGTGGACACCCCTGTCTTGTTCCTGATCTCAATGGGAATTCCTTCAGCCTCTCCCCATTAAGTATTATTTGGGCTTTAGGATCTTTATATATAGGCTTTATTATGTTGAGATATAGACTGTCCATGCATAGTCTCTCCAATGTTTTGATCATGAAATATTGTATTTTGTCAAAGGCTTTTTCTGCATCTATGGAAATGATCATGTGGTTTTTGTGTTTAAGGTTATTTATGTGTCACATTACATTAATAGATTTCTGTATGTTGAACCATCCCTGTGTTCCTGGGATGAAGCCTATTTGATCCAGGTGGATAATGCTTTTGATGTACTGTTGAATTGGGTTTGTAAGGATTTTGTTCAGGATCTTTGCATCTAAGTTCACCAGGGAAATAGGCCTATAGTTTTCTTTTCTTGTGGCATCTCTGCTTGGTTTTGGTATTAGGGTGATACTAGCTTCATAAAAGGGAGAGCTTTCCCTGTTCTCTGATTACGTGGCACAGTTTGAGAAAAATTTGTTTCAGTTCTTCCATGAAGGTTTGATAGAATTTAGCTGAGAAGCCATCTGGTCCTGGACTCTTTTTTGGGGGGAGGTTTGATTATCTTTTCAATTGCGATGGGTGTGATAAGTTTGTTTAGGAGATCAATCTGCTTTGATTTGAGCTGTGGTAGTTGGTATATATCCAGGAATTCATCCATTTCCTCCTTATTTAGTTTTGTAGAGTAGAGGTTTTTGAAAGTCCTGATGATTCTCACCACTTCACTCATGTCTGTTGTGATCTCTCATTTTTCATTTCTAATTTTATTAATTTGAAGCCTCTTTTTTTTTTTTTTTGCTTCATCATATTGGCCAGGGGTTTATCAATCTTTTTTATTTTTTCAAAGAATCAGCTGTTACATCAATTTTAGTAATCATTTTCTAAGTTTCCAATTTATTAATTTCTGCTCTGATCTTAATTATTTCTTTCTGTCTGGAGGTTTTTGGGTTGGATTCTTCTTATTTTTCCTATGCTTTTAGGTAGTGGTGTGGTAGTTTGAATAGATGGCCCCCAGTATATTCAGTATTTTATTAGTTTGTAGTTTGCATCTGCAGCCACTTGGCTGGAGGCAGTGTCACTGGGCAGAACTTATGGTGTGGTGGTGGGTTTGAAATTTCAATCTAAAGATATGCAAAGTTTGCCTAGCTGGAGTTCCTGAAGTGTGCTGTGCTGTGTGGCTTTTGGCTTTCTTTCTCTCTGCCTGGTTCTGTAATAATAGGCCAGCCTCTTCTGCCATTATGGAACATTACCTGGATCTATAAGTGTCAATAAATCCCTTCCTCCATAACTATGCCTGGTCTGGAAGTTCATCTCAGTGAACCTGAAGCTGTTTACTACAGATGGTTAGATTAGTGATTTGGGATCTCTTTGTCTTTGTTATAAAGGCATTTAGTGTTATGAATTTTTCCCGAGGACTGCTTTCATTGGTCTGAATTTCTTCCCCTTATGGTAACCCCATGATTTGAATGTTGGGACGTTTGAGGGTTTCCCACAGTTCCCTCATGTTATGTTCACAAAAATTTTTGAACTTATTCAAACTTTTGGACTCATGAACTGTTTCTTCTGTTTTGTCTTCCAGTTCTGAGTTTCTCTACTCCACATGGCTGATTCTATTTTTGAGAGCTTCTATAGAGTTTTTGACTTGTTCAATTTGGTTTGTATTTTCTACTGCCTTTTTATGTATAGTATTCATCCCTCTGTCAAGTTCCCTTTTCACATCAGTTTCTGATTTTCTTAATGCTTCTTGGAATTCATCTTTGCATTTATTTATGTCTTCATTGAGCTTAGCCAGATGATTTGTGTGTGGGGGGGGGCAAAGTTTTATTGGGTATAAAAGAAGAAAAGCTGGTGCACACCAGGTCTACACCCAGCATTTGGGTTCTCAGGATGCAGCATTGAACTATTTGGAGTGTCAGCTTTTATTGGAAATAATCACATGATGTTCATAGAAAAAACAGGATGGGAGTTAAACCATAAAATTATTATTAAGCAGGGGTGGGGAGCTATTACAAGAAGTGACAAGGTATTCATTACATAGATCACATGGGTAGAACTGAGGCAAGAAACATTCTATGCTATGTAATCACAAAGATATTTAGAAACAAAGAGATACAGGAAGGTCATGGTACATTTGCACAGAGGGGTCCTCCCATTCCTTAGATAACAGTAAACACCTGCATTTTGCAATAAGGCCTAAGTTGATTCCTGGAACTTTCCCTTTATCTGTCAGGAAGATCAACTTTGGGTGGTGGCCTCCATTATGTGTGCCTAGAGGCAAGGGATGCACAGGAGGATGCTTGACCAGGTCTGTCCTTTCACATTCCATTTTCCATTTCCCCCTCTGATATGACACTAAGTCAAATCCTTGACTCCTAAAGAACAGTATCTAGGGTCTTGTCATCTAAGGGTTGTATTGAGTCTGCAATACCATGAGTTTAGCAGAATTTATTTTATTTTTTATATGAGTATCAATGTAGGATCCTATGGTAAAGCCTAAGAGCAGTAGTGTCAGGGGGCCAGCAATAGAAGAGATAAGGGAAGTCAGCTATGGAGACCAATTAAACATAGACTGAAATCACTTTATCAGCGGTTTGTCTCTGAAGTCTTTTTTTCTTTTTTCTTTTTTTTTGAGATTTTATGTAATTAAAGCCAGTTTATTTCAGATTATTTCTGACTGATTGGCATAAAAGAAGTTTTACCTAAAGCCATACATAGGCGCCCTTGTTTCATAAAAAGTAAGTCTAATCCTCTTCCATTTTGTCCCCTCCACTTTTGGAGTGGTTAGGATGACCTGGTGGGGGCCCTTCCAATGTCCCAATATGGTGTGTCCAAACTCTGTCACCAGACTGAAAGGGATGGGGCAAACAGGGTGTGTCTGAAAAGCAGCCTTAACTTGAACAATGGACTCCTGGACTCTTTGTAAGAGTTGGATAGAAAGAAGCCTTTCATTAGTCAGTTATCTGTTTAAGATCCATCTGGGGCAGGATGATGGGGGGGGGTATACATACATTTATATATACCTGGTCCTTAACAGGGTGAAGGGAAGGAGGCCCATCCATCCTTTACTGGTCTCTAGGGTTAATTTAGTTAAAGTCTCCTTCAGTGTCTGATTCATCCTTTCTACCTGTCCTGAACTTTGGGGATGATAGGTGCAGTGTAATTTCCAATTAATCTCCAGTGTCTCAATCAATTCCTAGTGATTTTTGACATAAAGGCAGGCCCATTATCTGATCCTATCTTGAATGGCAACCCACAGCATAATTCCTTAACTACTATATGTGTTGTCTCAGACTTGGTGGTGAAAGCTTCTAACCATCCGGAAAAGGTGTCAACATAAACAAGTAAATATTTATATCCATACTGACATGGCTTTACCTCTGTGAAATCAACTTCCCAGTATCTACCTGGCTTTGTTCCCCTTTCTCTCTCGCCCCCATTGGTGGCACCTTACCAGAAGAGGCATTTGTCTGTTGGCATGCCTGATAGGCGTGTGGTGGTGCCCTTGATGACTGAGTCCATACCTGGGAAGAAAAACTTTCCGTATTAGCTCCGCTAGCTTGTTGCTGCCTAAGTGAGTTCCTTCATGTCGTTGTCTAGCCAGTCTCCACCCTAGGGCTTGGAGCAGCAACAGTCCATTCTTTAGTTGGTTCCATCCTTGTGGGGTCTGTTCCTTTATCAGATGAGAGGTGAGCTCTAGGTCCTGTTCCATGTATGTTGGTTGCTCAGGAAGAGTGGGTGCCAGGAGGGTGACCAGACAATCAGACAGATGCTGAGAGGCAGCACTCTTTGCTGTTAGGTCTATCAGTCTGCTCCCTCTTGCTTCTGTGGTCTCCCTTTTCTGATGGCCTGGACAAGGAATTATAGCCACTTTAGCAGGTGCCTAATGGCAGCCAATAAGTCCAAATTTTCATTTTTATTTTTAATGTCTTTACTTTTGGCTGTTAATAGACCTCGTTCCTAGTAGATGGCCCCATGGACATGAGTGTGGCAAAGGCATAATAGCTGTCTGTGTAGATATTCACTGTCTTGTCTTTTCCAAATATCAGAGCCTTGGTCAGTGCTATCAGTTCAGCTTTCTGAACGGATATACCCCAAGGTAGGGCCTCAGCCCACAGGGTCATCACAGTTGCCCCTGCATACCTGATTCTGTCCACGACAAAGCTGCTGCCATCAGAATACATCACCAGATCAGGGTCCAGGCCAGAGTCCTTGGAAGGAGGAGGTGATCTCTAGGCAGTCATGCACAGGGGTTGATGCCTCATCAGTTTCTGGCAGCAGGGAGGCTGGGTTCAAAGCACCTGTTTGGCAAAATTATATCCTTGGTTGATCTAAGAGCAAGGTCTGGGAGGCTTTTTAAGAGTCTCTATCTCATGTGGGGCCATAACTAACAGTCTTAACCAGCTGATTTTTGAGGTCCTTTTTTTTTTTTTTTTCATGTAACCTTCCTGGTTCTTTTCTATTTGGTCTAGTTTAGTGAGGACAACATTCATACAATTATTGGACCTTTGTTGATTTTTCTGCAAGTTCTGCTAATTGCTTGTCCAGGGTTGCATAGCTTGTATATTCATTTTGGGGCTCAGATCCTGTTGTCTCTATGTTTTGATTAGAGACTTCCATTGTGGAACTGGGCAACCTTGTTAGATTTATTTGTATTTGATTTTCATGTTGTTCCTTTTGTGCTATGGTCTGCCCATCACAGTGAAGGAATCTTATTTAATTTAGGAGGAAGCTGTAGTTTACCCTTGAAGTGTCTTCAGTGATTATTCTCTTTTATGCTTATCTCAATTAGGCTTCTGATGTCAATGGGGCCTGTCTGCTTAGATGGGAGGAGCCTGCGAGGCTCTGGTGGGGGCCCAAGGACCTGATGAAGGGGCTTATTGGTTGGTGGTTGGGGTATGGAACTGTGTGTTCAGGTAGCCCCAGGGATCAGGGAGTAGGGGGGAATGAGACAAAGCTGACTGGCTTTGACTGGCTTTGTCTGTGGCATGGTGGTGGAAGGGGAGTGGATGGGTGTATGGCACAATACAGGCCTGGTCCTAGCCAGACCGCATGGCAGAAGAAAACAGGAAGTGGCTTCTGTAAAAATGGCGTTTTGCCTGCGCCATTGATGTGACAACAGTTACAGTCCCATGCTCGCGAGAAGCCTACTACAAGATGTCCTGTCCAGAGACAGGCTGTCATTGGTCACCAAAAGGGTACCACCCCATACAAGGATTAACAGCCCCTTAAACCCTATGTGCATTGTGCTAAATAAATGAGTTTGTGGATTCTCGCTTCCGCTTTCACCCAACTCCCAGAGTCTGTGTCGTGACTCTGTGCTGCTCACCCCAATTCGGCAGAGACCCTATTGTCCCTCCTGAGCTGGCCTTGGGGGGGGGACCCCAACAGATGGGACTGCAGGGTCCTTTGACAAGGTGGAGCAGGGAGGTGGGACTGCTTCGGGTCATGTGACATGGGGGGAATGGTCTGGTGGCAGGAAGGGAGAGGAAAAGGGGGGATGGTAGCCTGCTTGCCTGGGTTGGAGTTGCCGCCAGGATGTTCAGGAGGACCTGGCATGGCTGGGATGGCTATCCAATGGTGGGAAAGCCCAGGAGGGAGGAGGAAATACTAGCCTGCTGGTCTGGGTCTGAGTTGTCTGCAGGAGCAGAAAGACCTGGTCTGAGCCTGGCAGTCTGGTCCTGGCTGGGATGGTGAGGTGGGGGGCGAGGGGGGGAACCCTAGCCTGCAATAGTTCTGGAGGGACCTGGTGGCAGGGCGGCTGGGCTGGCTGCTTCAGGGGTTTGGGAGACTGGTGGCTGGGAATGAACGGATCCCCTACTGTGCTCCTTCGCGCCCTCTCACTGGAGGTCTACTAGGATCTACAAACCCCTAAGAACCCCACAGATCCTGCGTTTCCTTCCCTGCAAGGTGAAGTGTGGTTAGACGGATGCCATCTTGACCAGAAGTCTATTTTAGCCTTTTAAAATTTTATTTATTTATGAGAGAGAGAGAATGTGAATGAGAATGGGTGTACCAGGGCCTCTTGCCACTGCAAACTCCAGACATATGAACCACTTTGTGCATCTGGGGAATTGAACCAGGCCATCAGGCTTTGCAAGCAGCTGCCTTTAATCACTCCAGCCCTATTTCAGCCTTTCAGTCTTTTCTGGCAGATAGTAAGACATTAATTTTTTTTTTCTTGTCGAAGCAGGATCTCTTTATTGTAGTAGGAAGGTGTTTATATAGCATTGAGAAAGAGGGTGGGGTCTCAGGATGGGATAAAGGTGTAGGGACCAATAGTGTTTCATCACTTTAGCAGTAGCTGGGCGGAGGCAGTTTTGGCTTAGGTCTTGCTGAATCACTCCTAAGCGGGAGTAATAGGCCAAAGACAGGTCACTAAACTCTAGCCAGGCTCAGGAAGTTCCACTGGGCCTTGTGCCCGGGCCTCGCAGGGCCCAACATCTCCCCCTTTTGTTTTTGTAAGAACGGTGGAAATCATGGCCCCTGCCTTAGGTTGTCCCCCTCTGGGGATCTTACCTGTCACTGGGTACCATGCCTCCAGCCCGTCGAAAGTCCACTCCATGACCTGTCTTAGGTTGTCTCAGCCTGTCTGAGATCTTACCCGTTATTGGTTCCATGGAGGGCAGGGGAGGGACGTTAGGAGGACAGCCAGTCAGAGGAAGAGCCTGGCTCCTGAGTTGTGAGCCTGTGGTAACGTATTTCGATCTGATGAAGTTTAATTGCCTCTAGCCATTGGTGAATGAATTGTGTAATCTCATTAATTACATAGGGCCTGACAGTGAGGATAAGAAGGAGAAGAAGGGGTCCGAGGAGAGGGAGAAGGTAGGGTAAGAAGCCATGTAAGCCCATCCACAGTGGGTTGTCTTGGAGGTCCCGTCTCTTCCTCTCCAAGTCCCGTCTCCTCCTCTCCAAGTCTTCCTGGAGCTTTTTGATTTTGTCCTTAACGTTTCCCGATCTATTGGCCCGTCAGCGTTCTTCCGTGTGCAGGAAGGAGAGAGGTCCTCACACGGGGCACCAGTCTGCCGGGTCCTCCCGGCAGGTAGGGCTGAAGAAGGAGCCGGTCCAGCTGGTCCCTTCTTGGGGCTGAGCAGGATGGTGAGTGTCGGTGACCCAGAACCCCCTCCTCCAAGGCACCGGAGAGAAAAACACACTGGGTCAGGAGTCTTGTCGAAGCAGGATCTCCAAGACATTAATTTTTTAAGATGCTAATATCACAGGATAGGTGTCAGCTGTATAAAGATGTACAAACAATTAGCTATGCACACCAAGACAATATAAATTTTATGGTTTCCCAAGTATATACAGGAGGAAATTACCTATTGTTTTGATTTGAGGAAGGATTGGAATAATTTATTTTTTATTTTTACTTTTTTTTGAGGCAAGCCCAACAGACTGGCCTTTTTTTTTTTTTTTTTAATGAGAGAGGGAGATAATTGGCATGCCAGGGCCTCCAGCCACTGTAATCAATCTTCAGACATGTGCACTACCTTGTGTATCTGGCTTATGTGGGACCTGGAGAGTCAAATATGGGTCCTTGGGTTTCACAGGCAAATGCCTTAACCGCTAAGCCATCTCTCCAGCCCTGTTTTTTTTTTTTTTTTTATGAGAGAGGAAGGGAGAGAATTGCCGCCATGGCCTCTTGCCACTACAATCAAACTCCACCTTGTGGCATGTGTGACCTTTTGCACATGTGTCACCTTTTGTGTCTGGCTTAGGTGGACATTGGGAAACCATACTTGGGTCCTTAGGCTTCATAGGCAAGCACCTTAACCACTAAGCCATCTTTCCAGCCATGGAATAATTTTATGGAAATAGTGAGTAGGTGGATGGTTCTCAGGTAGAAGAACAGAGGATAGGAGAGATGGATTTGGGGGAGGGTATATAGGTCAGTGTCATTTTGTAAGATGAATTTGTATAATTTTAGTGAATTTAATAATCTGAGCTGAATGATCATAGCTGTGTTAAATTCCTTTAGAGAAGTGGCTGGTGCATTGGGAGTGTGAGCGTGAGGTGCCAGACCACTCATCTTCAGTCCTTGTTCTTATCTCTTCTGTTGTATATAGTCTTGCATAGTCACCTGACCTCCTGGTGCATCTTATTCCTCATGGCACATGGCTGAAGAAAGTGTTTATAAGGATGAAATGAGTCCATGTCCAGTGTTAAGTTCAAAAATAGTTTTAGAAATATTTAGGCATGAGGGTTGAAAAGTGAATCATTTATGGGATGTTGTATATCTCTTTAAAATGCTTGCTTTTGGGAGAATAGCTGAAGTCCATTTACATCACAAGCCTGTTTTTAGTGAAGTGTGGCAGTCTTCCAACTGAGCTAGTTTGCATCTTTCTCCTTGAAAACCCATCTGGTCACTTTCAGTTGTGATTTCTCTGTCAAGCTCTGGCATCCGTCCACTTGGATTGTGGCACAAGGATGCCTGGTTCCTGTGTTCAATCTTAGACCCCCTATGTTGCAGTGCTTTGTGGAATGTGCTTGCTGAATGTGCTAAGGTGATGACTTTGCAGAGGCTGGGCACAGAAGGGATTTTGGATGATGGATGACTCATCATCTTGGTCAGTATGGCCGTGGAGAGGCTTTCTGCTGGCAGTGGGTGGAGATGAATAGAGTGGCTATAAGCCAGGTGGGATGAGGAAGTGGTAAGTGCTCTGTCTGGTTTGGCCAGCTCTGTCCATGTTAAAAAGTAGCAACACTTTTTTTTTTTTTTTTGAGACAAGGTCTTGCTCTGTAGTACATGCTGGCCTTGAACTCTTTGCAGTAATTCTGTTTCAGCACCTGGTCATAAGTCATTATGCTGGCCTTTCAAATATATTTGGTGCGCCATTCAGTTTTCATTGCTGTAACAAAATAACCTAAGTTAAGTAATTTGTAATGGAAAAAGTTCAGTTAGCTCAAACTAAGAGCATGGTTAGGGCCCCTTGGCTGCACATATGTTGGTGCCTATACACAGGGAGAGAGATCTCACCATGTGACTCAAGAAGCCAGTGTGGATGGGAATATCTTGCTCTTTCAAGTAAAGGAGCAAGTCGCTCTTGAGAATTAGCTAAGACCTAGGCTAAGCCCCAGCCCCCAGCTGAAGGAAAACCTCACCTACAGCTAGAAGTTCCTAAGTGATTAGAGAGGGCCTGCCCTCCCCTTGCAAGGTATTTATGACCTTATGGTGGTGGGCTGTCTTCCTGACCAGATGAATCAGAGGGATAGCTGGTTGGTTAGGGCTAGGGGCTGTCTCAAGAAGAGATTAGGAGCCCAGCGTGGTCTTTAATCCCAGCACTCTGGGAGGCAGAGTTAGGAGAATTGCTGTGAGTTCGAGGCCATCCTGAGACTACATAGTTAATTCCAGGTCAGCCTGGGCCAGAGTGAGACCCTACCTCAAAAAGCCAAAAAAAAAAAAAAAAAAAAAAAAAAAAAGAGAGAGAGAGAGAGCGGTTAGCTAAGAGAAATATATTTTAGGCCTTCAATTCAAGGTAAAGGTAAAGATAACTTCAGACCAGGACTTCGTAAACTTTTTCCATTCTTGCCCAAGAAAATTTTATTCAACTCTGGGTATGTAAGTTTATAAAAAAGATATATCAAACATTTACTGGTTAAGAAAGAAATCTGTTTTTATTATTTGTTTTTTCTCTGTTAAGCCCTGTGGAAGTATAGGAAAAGGAGTACACAAGGCAGATGAGACATGGGAGAAAGAGCTCTGGAAGGTATGGGTAGAGTATGGGTAGAGAGGGTTCTTTGAGAAGGTGGGGAGGATGAGAAAGGCCACGGTCAGGCAAAAGAGCCCCATGGCTCTTGAGCGGGCCAGTCGTGAAGGAAAGGAATTGTTGCTTCCGAGCAGGTTTCCTGGCATAGTCATGGATGAGGCTTCCCACACAGCCTCAACCCCAGCCACAGAGCTCCACACCCTAACTAGGACAGCCCCAGCCCCGCGAACTTGCTTCTGTATCCATGTCCCTTGGAAAGGAAGCTGCAGTGAAGAGTAGGTGAGGTCAGGGGATGGTGGGACTGGCAAGCTGCTTGAGGCTGCCCTCTGTTCAGCATGGTAACAGGTTGCTTCTGACCACCAAGGGGGTGGCGACAGAGCAGGTGTATTTTTAGGGGTGAGGAGCAAAGACAGGAGAGCTGCTCCCACTGCAGGGAAGACAAAGGGGCATGTGTGTGTGTGGGGGGCAACATTTGTTAAAATAGTTTTTTAGTATAAAAATATTTTTTCACTTATTAAGCCAAAAGCAAATTTGCCTACTAGTTTATCTCACTTTCTAATGTAGTCACGAAGTATCTGGATATTCTCAAATGAAATAATTTATAGACATTTAAATTTATATACATATACTTGATTTCCAGTTAAATAATGTGCTGAGAGAGAAAAGAGAACTTCATCAAGGTACATGTTAACTTTCAATGAGACTAGCAGCATGGTTGAATTAGGAAAAAAACCTGTTCAATGGGGACATGAAGAGAGAGACATGAAATTTATGTATGTATGTATGTATGTATGTATGTATGTATGTATGTATGTATGTATATTACTGGGGAGAGAGAATATGAATCAATGAATGAGAATGGATGTGCCTGGGCCTCCAGCCACTGTAAATGAACTCCAGACATAGATGCTACCTTGTGCATCTGGCTTATAATGGGTGCTGCGGAATGGAACCTGGGTTCTTAGGCTTCATAGGCAAATACCTTAACTGCTAAGCCATCTCTCCAGTTCTGACATTTTGATTGACACTTGACCTGCAATTTTATTTTTTTCTCCTCTTTCCCCATTCCTTCTCCCCTCCCTTCCTTCCTTTCTGGTGGCTGCTGACCATTACCAAAGGAATCTCATGAGCTTCTGGGCATTTCTCCTACTTCTGTCTCCCTCCTTGTTAGGTCAGAGGCACACTGGCTTTTTACATGGGGGTTTGGGGATCCAAGTTCAGGCCTTTAGTTGAGCAGCCAAGTAAGTGCTTTATCCACTGAGCTATTCCCTAGCCCACACCTTTGGTTTTGAAAGCTTAAAAAAAAATTTTTTTTTCATTTTTTGGAGCATTTTTCACTTATCAGTCTGCTGCTAACTGATCAATGCAGCATGTGGAGCTTTCATCCACTCCTTCACTGGCATCTGGAGCACAGTGCCATATGCTGTCTCACTGTCTAAGTGAGATGGAATATAGAGGTTAGAGCCTACACAAACAGCTCTTAACTAAGCAGGTAAGGTGACATAAGACAGGACAGAGAAGAGGCTTACATGAAGCAGGTGTGACTCCTTTTACCTTCCTGAGCTGCTGTGAACAGTTTGAGCTCCCTCTCTAGGAGAGGCTGGGAAATGCCACCTGCTTCCCACTGCAGCCTGACATGTGATTAATGGTAGGAGCAATAGCTGGCATTTGTAACCTGGCTCTTGGTTCTCCACAGCTGGGACTAGTTGAGTGGTCAGAAGCAGTCCTGTTGGCTGTAGAGTTTTATGGAAGGGGCTGATGTAGCTTGGCCTTATTATTTTTTTTTGGCCTTATTTTTTAGATATTTATTTATTTGAGAGAGAAAAACAGAGAGAGTAAGTATGGGCATGCCAGGACTCCCTGCCACAGCAAAGGAACTCTAGACACATTTGCCATTTTGTGCATCTGGCTTTATGTGAGTACTGGGGAATTGAACCCAACTGTCAGGCATTGTAAGCAAGTACTTTCACCACTAAGCCATTTCCCCAGCCCACAGCCTGGCCTTTTTTTTTTTTTTTTTTTTTTTTTTTTTTGAGGTAGGGTCTCACTCTAGCCCAGGCTAACCCGGAATTCGCTATGTAATCTTAGGGCGTCTTCAAACTCACGAGGATCCTTGTACCTGTGCCTCCCAAGTGCTGGGATTAAAGGCATGTGCCACCATGCCTGGCCAGCCTGGCCTTTTAACAAGGTGTTAACCCCAGGCAGATATGGGCTGCTGTTCTTTGGAAGTGCCCACTTCTTTCCATGAAGCAGAATGTGTCTATGTCCCTCCCTGTGGATGAATACACTCCAAATTAGGAAAGTAGACATGTGGCTTCCATTGCCCAACTCAGCAGCTGCTGTGGCACCACTGCTTTCAGTGCCTCCCTCAGGCTCTTACCATGGCTGGATAGAAGCAGGTGTCAGTGGCCAGCCATATGGCAACACACCAGTGAGGGGTTTGTGAATCTGGGATCTGGGAACCCAACTAGGATCTGCTGGTCCTATGAGTAGTGGTGCAGCTGAAAGAGTCAAAGAAATACTAGCTTTCCACCTAGAGTGACATGGACAGAAAAGCTTTTCCAGTTAAGGGATAAGGGGGAAGGGTAAGGACAGCTTGGTAAGGAAGATTGAGGCAAAAAGTGTCTTGCATTCCTGATGAGAAATGCCAAGTACCAAAGTGAGAAAGCAGGCACTTGTGCTTAATATGATCTTCACTTTAGCTACCTGCATTTCTGCGCTGGGATAATTACTGGAATAGATTCTCAGTTGGAATTGGCTGCTTAGGAAGACTAGCATCTCTCTCCTTCCCTTCTCCCTTTCTTTCCTCCCTCTCTCCTTGCCTCCCCTCCCCCCACTCTCTCTTTTTCTTCCTCTTCCTCTGAAGTGTTAGTGTTATAGGTACATGCCACCTCTTCCAGCTATAATTCTCTCTTTACAGATTTGTAAAAACTTTTCATTGATAAGATCCACACATATACACAGTAATCCCTGGCCATAATGACCACAATCCCCTCCAACCACTCTCCTTTGTTCCCCCTCTCTTATCTTCCCTCACTAAACTCCGTCTTTTCAACTAGTCCCTCTTTTTTTTTTGAGAGACAGAGAGGAAGAGACAGAGAGAGAATTGGGCACACCAGCAGCCTCTCAGCCACTGTGAATGAATTCCAGATGCTTGCGCCTCCTTGTGGGCAAACGTGGCATTGCATGCTTGTGTCACTACATTTGGCTAACCATGGGACCTGGAGATCAAGTGGGCGTTCTTAGGCTTAGCAGTCAGGCATCTTAACCTCTAAGCCATCTCTCCAACCCTAGTCCCTCTTTATATATATATGTGTATGTATGTATGTATGTATGTATATGTATATATATATATATATATATATATATATATATATATATATATATATATGTATGTATATGTATGTATTTGCAAGGAGAGAGAGAAAGAGAAAATGAGCACACCAGGGCCTTTAGCTGCTGCAAACTCCAGATGCATGTACTGCTTTGTGCATCTGGCTTTACCCATTTTGTGGGTACTGGGGAATCAAACTCAAAGTCATTAAGTTTTGAAGGCAAGTACCTTAACTGCTGAGCCATCTCTCCAGCCCCAGTCACTCTTTTATTTTGATGTCTTTTTAAAGAAAATACATGTAGTTAATTCTCAATCTCTCTCTCTCTCTCTCTCTCTCTAATTTTGGTTTTTTGAGATAGAGTCTTGCTCTATCCCAGGCTGACCTTCACTATGTAGGTTGGCTTTGAACTCAGAGCAATCCTACTACCTCTGCCTCCCAAGTATTGGGATTAAAGCCTTACACCACCATGTCCAGCTCCTCTCTGTGTATTTTGTATTTTTCTAGGTAGGGTCTCCACTGTCACCCAGGCTGGCCTCACAGCGATCTTCCTACTTCTGCCTCCTGAATGCTGAGATTAAAGGCGTGCACTACCATTTCCAGCTCCAGAAGACAGCTCTCTTAACTTCGTAAATCATAAAGGAACAATAATGGTACTAAAAACAGAATGAGAAAAAGGCCAGGAGAAGACATCTGCTGGGGTTAAAGGTGTGTACCACCAAACCCAGTGGTGTAATTCTCCCTTAAAACATTTTAAATGCTGCCACCTGCTGACCAAATTTTTGTGTGCATCTTATTAACTGGTCTGCCCACCTGGCATCTCACTGTCCTGAACACTTCAAGAATAAACACTACTTAGCCCTGAAGGCATTCCCAGTTCTCAAAGGGGCTGCCAGCCACATTGTTCAGTAGGATGTGTGCCATGCTGGAGTGGCACAGTCTTTTTTGGGTCATCAGTGTGAACGGTAATAGCCTGGTCAGTGTTTTCTCTCCCTCTCTCTCTCTCAATGTGTGCATGCACATGTCAAATGCTGAGAGAGAAGAGAAGCAGACAGAGAATGGACCTGCCGGGGCCTCTAGCCACTGCAAGCAAACTCCAGATGCATGCGCCCCTTGTGCATCTGGCTTACATGGGTCCTGGTGAATCAAATGGGGATCTTTTGGCTTTGCAGGCAAACCTCTTAACTGCTAAGCCATTTCTCCATCCCTCGGACACTAATCTTGAAGACAGATCAATATTGCTGCCCACTTTTGGAGCCTTTGCTTATTATATAACTAAATGGCAGCCATTCTCCAAGGCCCACAATACCCTAGATTTGTAGAAATATCCCTTGGTGTGTGTGGTGGGGGTGACCTAGCCTATTCCCAGGGTCTTTGTGACCACTTCAGAGTCTAGGACATCACACTTACTCTGAAATGACTCTTGAAACCCTGTCACTTCTGTCTGCCTTTGTTATTTTTATGTTTTGTCTCTCTGATGATTAGTCATGATCCAAAAGAACTCATGCCTTACTGTCCCACACCCACTTCTGTTTCTATCATTGATTCTCTTCCTCATGGTGCCCCTGGAATCCTTATTTCTTTCTCCACCCTCTTTGGCAGAATTCTCCCACTCTCTCATTTTTGGTGTTAGTTTGTTTCCCCAATGTCTCTATTATTCTGTAAAAGCTCCCAGTCTGGAGTCCCAGGCTACCCTCTAACTCACAATAGTTCTCCCATATCTCCCTTCTAAGTGCTAGGTTTAAAGGCTTGCAAATGACTCCCATGCCCAGCCAATCTACCATTTTATTAGTCTTGTCCCCTCTTTCTCCTTCCTTCCATCATTCTGCTACAGCTTGTACCTGGGCCCTCAGGCATGTTATGCAAGTGCTCTACCAGCAAGCTACATCCTAAGTAATCCCTCTTTATTTATTTATTTTTTTGCCTTT
This sequence comes from Orientallactaga sibirica, assembly GCA_036365145.1. Taxonomy (NCBI): domain Eukaryota; kingdom Metazoa; phylum Chordata; class Mammalia; order Rodentia; family Dipodidae; genus Orientallactaga; species Orientallactaga sibirica. Next base: position 25,985,040 of record JAEOAD010000015.1, on the reverse strand, counting down.
TTAAAACCCCTGTTCCCATATTGCTTTCATTTTCTCCCACGTTGGCTCTCTGTCCATTATAACTTTCCCTCTCCTTGAAGCTTGACCCAGTGCCAGCCACTGCTCTGGGATTTATATTTCTTTATTTATTTTTTTTAATTTCAACATAAAGCTATAACAATTATCTGAAACTGAGATTATTTACAATTAAACATTTAGGGTCCTGATTCACAAAAGTTAGTGCATTTTATAATTTATTTGTGAGTTGTAGAAAGGAAGCAAACAGAATGTAGAATATTCCCCAAACAAAATTTATAACAAATGGCTTTTAGAAGATAGCCCATCAAACTGGAAATTAGAAAAAAGTAACAAAACAAAGTCAGCAACTGCACTTGATTTGGATTTGCATTTATTTTTATTTATTTATTTGAGAGAGGGAAAGAGGTTGAGAGAAAGAGAGAGAGAATGGACGCACCAAGGTTTCCAGCCACTGCAAACGAACAGATGCATGTGCCCCCTTATGCATCTAGCTCATGTGAGTCCTGGAGAATCGAACAGGGATCCTTTGGCTTTACAGGCAAGTGTCTTAAGCACTAAGCCATCTCTCCAACCCTTTTTTAAATTTATTATTTATTTATTTATTTGAGAGAGGGAAAGAGGTTGGAGAGAAAGAGAGAGGGATTTGTATTTTTTTGTTTGTTTGTTTGTTTTTTGTTTTTCGCGGTAGGGTTTCACTCTAGTCCAGGCTGACCTGGAATTCACTATGTAGTCTCAGGGTAGCCTTGAACTCATGGTGCGCCACCACGCCCGGCTTGGATTTGCATTTCTTTTTTTTTCTTTCTTTCTTTTTTTTTTTTTTTGGTTTTGTGAGGTAGGGTCTCACTCTGGTCCAGGCTGTCCTGGAATTAACTATGTAGTCTCAGGGTAGCCCTGAACTCATGGTTATCCTCCTACCTCTGCCTCCCGAGTGCTGGGATTAAAGGCATGCGCCACCACGCCCAGCGGATTTGCATTTCTTAAAACCCACTTTTGGGCTGGAGAGATGGCTTAGTGGTTAAGGTGTATGCCTGTGAAGCCTAAGGACCCCAGTTTGATTTTCCAGGTCCCACATAAGCCAGATGCACATGGTGGTGCATGCATCTGGAGTTTGCAGTGGCTAGAGGCCCTGGTGTACCCATTCTCACTCTTTCTCTCTCTCCCTCTCTCTGTCTCAAATAAATAAATAAATAAATAAATAAATAAATAAATAAATAAATAAATAAATAAATAAAATCTTAAAAAGAAAACACTTTTGGATCAGGAATGATCATCCCCAGTTTACAGACACAGAGAGGTCAAGACACCAGGGCCTGAAAGTGAGCCAGTGGTACTGCTAGGCTCTCAGAAAGTTTACCTCTGGAGTCTGTATCACTCTCTGTGGGACTGCTTTCCCCTAGTGGCATACTCCAGTTCATATGACTTCATATTCATTGCTGTGTGAACAGAAACAACCTAGGTATATAGAATGTGCAGTTGCAGGCACACACATGTAAAGAAGTTGGCATGTCTCTGTCTCCACAAGCAGTTCCCAGAAGCCATGCAGGATGTGGGTTTCTAAGCTGTCCTGCAAGTTGCCTGCTATGGATATTAGATCCAGGTATGTCTGAGAATGCCTGTCTGACAATTTGCTTTCCCACTATTCAGTAGTGAGTCACCCTGAGGTGATGTGTAGCATCCAGTGCTGGACACCTGTTGTACTGTCTGCAGAACCAGGCTTACAGTGTGTCATCATAAAAATAGCACTCATCTAACAGCAGGTGTGTGCAAGAACTCCATAGGAAGACTGGATGCAATATAGTTCTGAAGTCTAGGCATAGTGAGTTCAGCTTACTTTGTATCTAATTGTTCTTTTAAAAATTAATTAATTATTATTTGGAGAAAGCCAGAGAGGCAGACAGACAGAATGGGCATTCCAGGGCCTCCAGACACTACAAAGGAACTCCAGATGGAAATGCTGCTTTGTGCATCTGGCTTTATGTTGGTGTTTGGGAATTGAACCCTGGGCCATTAGGCTTTGCAAGCAAGTGCCTTTAACCTGAGTCGTTTCTACAGTCTCTTATCCAATTGCTTTGACTCCTCTAGAGGGCTCCAGAGAGCAAAACAGTTGAGTTGCAGGCCAGTGTATGCTCCCACCACCTACACAAACTAGCCATTTACACTGTGGCTTAGAACCTAGGTTTCTTAAGGGTTCCTTTCTAAAATATTTTTATTTATTTATTTATTTATTTATTTATTTATTTATTTATTTATTTATTTATACTTGAGAGGGAGAGAGAATGGGCATGCCAGGGCCTCCAGCCACTGCAAACGAACTCCAGATGCATGCACCACCTTGTGCATCTGGCTAACATGGGTCCTGGGGAATCAAATCTGGGTCCTTGGACTTTGCAGGCAAATGCCCTAACCGCTAAGCCATCCCTCCAAGGGCTCCTTTCTAAACATATAAATTATGTACACTTAAAGATAGCTTCACCAGTGTATTATATTTCCTATTAAATATGTCCTATAAAATAAAAGCTTACAAAGAATGAGAAAATTGTAAGTTTGAGCAGGCTTTCAAGAGACAGGACCCAAGAGTCAGCTGAAGGGCAACTTGTTGTAGATGATGGCTGGAGAGAGTTTGCAGCATGTCTGACAAGCAGCAGCTGTCTGGAGTAGGGCAGCAGGCAGCCTTTGTGTACATTTGTCACATGCGACTTAGCAAGCTCTCTGATGGCAGCTGGGGTGTCTGTGCGGACTCAGCACATTTGTGATTTTGGCACTAGAGAAAGGAATTCTTCTAATTTTTCCATGGCCACCAAGACCTATTTTAAGTTGACACTGCCACTTTCAGTGGTCATGGAGGTAGAGATAGGCTGGTGTCTTTATTTTATTTTTGACACTCATACACATGTGTTATGTATTGTGATCCTATCCCCCACTCCTCCTCATTACCATCTCTTATCACTCTTGAGCTGGTGTCCTTATGTGAAGTGACTGAGGGCTGGAGAGATGGCTTAGCAGTTAAGGCATTTGCCTACAAAGCAAAAGGACCCAGATTCGATTCCTTAGGACCCATGTAAGCCAGATGCACAAGGTGGTGCATGTGTCTGGAATTCATTTGCAGTGGTTGGAGGCCCTGGCACACCATTCTCTCTATATATAATAATCTGTCTCTCTCTCTCTGCCTTTTTCTCTCAAATAAATAAATAAAACAAAATATTTTAAAAGTTTATGTTCTAGATGTTGGATCTCTTACTGTATATTCTGTCCATTTGGTTCTCTACTATCATTAACTAGGATATAAAGACCTTTAATAAATGAGTGATTTTAGCTACACAAAGGTTTTTGCCAGAGCAAACAACCTGGGGTGACTTATTTAGGGTGAATGGTACTATTTTGGTACCATCCTAGCCAAGCCTTGAGTTCCATTGGAAACTGGCCAAACCCATGAGTGAGTTGTGAGCGAGTATTGCACTGTATGAGTGTGTGAGAGCAAGATTGAGATTCAGTCTCATGGGATACTTTGCTTGGAGTTTGAAGAAATGATGTTCATGAGCCCAGGTTTATATTTTGTTCAGGATAGATGGATTTATATACTTTGCACTATCCAAATAGTTCATTTTGAAATCAGACTTTAGGTTTTTTTTTAAATTTCAAAATTCTATGTGTTTTTAAGGTACACAGTGATGTTTTGCTTTTTGAGGCTTGCTATGTTGCCCAAACTGACCTAGAACTCATGATCCTGCCTCAGCCTCTCAAGTGTTGGAATTCTAGGCATGTGGGAATACACTCTTAGCATGTTTCAGGTAAATAATAGAGAATTACTAGGTATAGCCACCATGCTGTATGTTAAATGGCCCACCTTGCTTAAAAGCACAGATGCAGGTGAAAATCTGGGTAAAGGAGCTTTCAAGGATATGCATATAATTATTTTGGTAACCTAAGAATAACATACTCATACACTAAAGAGCTAAAAGGATAGGATCTTATACTTTGTCTTTTAGTAGAAGAAATGAAAAGGGTTTGGCTCACTTGAGTTAAGCAAAAAGCTGGGACGGGCGTCCAGGTCCAGTTAGTGGTTTCAGCTCAGTGCATTGTCTCCTTTGCTCACATGACTAATCTAAGTATAGACACTACTCTTAATAGAAGGAAAACTTGCTTTTTTTTTTAAATTTACAGAGGTAGATATAAATTCTTAGTTTGATTATTCTGTCACTGAAAGTTTTTCAAGAACTAGTTAGGTGATGACCTACAATTGATACTTTATATGTTTTGGTATTTAGGTTTTCCAAGAACATTAGTACAGGCTGAAGCCCTGGACAGAATTTGTGATCTGGATCTAGTGATCAGTTTGAACATTCCATTCGAAACACTGAAGGATCGCCTCAGCCGACGTTGGATTCACCCTTCTAGTGGAAGGGTCTATAACCTGGACTTTAACCCACCTCAGGTGCAGGTAAGAATACATATACAAAGTACTTTTGGAAAAAAGGCAGACATTTTCAGGTGAAAAGTAGGTAGAGGATATTAGTAGGCTATTTAGTTTAAATTCATTAGTTACCAAAGAAGGGAAATCTGAGTCAAAACTAGGAGGCCATTTTGTATCCATTGGACTTTGAAAAATTTAACAAGATGGAACATAGCTGATTTGAATCTGGGAAAAATGACCCCTTTTTTTTTATTAACTTTTTTTTCCCAAGGTAGGGTCTCACTCTAGTCCAGGCTGACCCTGAAATTCACTATGTAGTCTCAGGGTGGCCTTGAACTCTCCTCCTACCACCTCTGCCTCCTACCTCTGCCTCCTGAGTGCTGGGATTAAAGGCATGCGCCACCAAACCTGGCTTGTTTGTTTTTTGAGGTAGGGTCTTGATGTAGCCCAGGCTGACCTGAGCTATGCAGTCTCAGGCTGGCCTTGAACTTTTGGTGATCCTCCAACCTCAGCCTCCCAAGTGCTAGGATTAAAGGTGTGCACCATCATTCCCAGCCTCACAAACTCTTAATAGCCCTTTTATAATTTTTAATGACAATTTTAATATATATACATAATATATTTTGATCATAATCCCCTCCCATTCCTTTCTTTTGTTCTCCCTCACCCATCCCCTTACACTGGACCCCTTCTTCCTTACAGCTAGTCCTTCTTCCATTGATGTATGTATGTGTGTGTGTGTGTGTGTGTGTTTGGCCCTCTCTTCCATCATCCGTGATGATGCATTGTGCCCAACATATCTATTTTGCCAAACAACAGTAGTAGCTTACCTCTTGGGCTTATGACCTTTCCAACCATAGGCTTTTGACAAGGTTTTCATTATGAGGTATGAATTTCCTTCTGTGGAGGGTCCTCAGATCCAGTCAAAGAGCAGTTGGTTATCCCCTGCCCCCAGCTGACTGTTGCACTAATGGGAACATCTTGCCAGGCTATCAGTTGTGTAGCTTGTGGGGTCCACTGTTGGTTAAGGTTATTGAGGACTTTTCTTGCCCCATGTCTCTAGCCCTGTTTTTTTTTATTATTATTTATGAGAGGGAGAGGGAGAGGGAGAGGGAGAAAATGGGCCCTCCGGGGCCTTTAGCCACTGCAAATGAACTTCAGGCACATGTGCCACAATGTGCATTTGGCTTATGTGGGACTTGGAGAATCGAACCTGTGTCCTTAGGTTTTGCAGGCAAGCACCTTAACTGCTAAGCCATCTCTCCACCCCTGCTTTTTTTTTTTTTTTTTTTTTTTTTTTGATGTAGGGTCTCACTCTAGCCCAGGCTGGCCTGGAATTCACTATGTAGTCTCAGGCTGACCTTAAACTCACTTACAGTGATCCTCCTACCTCTGCCTCCTGTGTGCTGGGATTAAAGATGTGCACCACCATATGGCTTATTCTGAACATGTTTAGTTTGGCAACTCCTTCCCCTGGCCCCACTTAGACCTTCACACCCCAACATTCTGCCCTTCCACTTATATATCTACCATCCCTTTCTCTTAAGTTCTCTCCTCTCTCACACCTTCTTTCTAGCCTCCTGGGCTCTCCTACTGACTTTTAAAACAAAACAATTATTTTATTAATTTGAGAGAAAGAGAGAGAGAGAGAGAAAGAATGAGACAGATAGAGAATGGGCACGCCAGGGCATTCAGCCACTGCAGATGAACTCCATATGCATGTGTCAACTTGTGCATCTGGATTACATGGGTTCTGGGGAATCAAACTGGGGTCCTTAGGCTTCGCAGGCAAGTATCCTAAGCAGTAAGCCATCTCTCCTGCCTCTGACTCTTTTTAATTAATTAATTAATTAATTAATGTATTTATTTATGTATTTATTTTATTTATGAGAGGCAGAGAGAGAATGGCATGTCAGGGCCTTCAGGCTCTGCAAATGAACTCCAGATGCATGCATCACCTTGTGCATATGGCTTACTTGGGTACTGGGGAATTGAACCTGGGTCCTTTGTCTTCGCAGGCAAGTGCCATAACCACTAAGCCATCTCTTCAGCCCTCTACTTAGTTCTTTAGCCCATTTTTTGATTGGGTTGTTGTTTTGATTTTTGATTGGGTTGTTGAGTTTGTTACTATTTTATTTTTTCTTATTTATTTGCAAGCAAAGAGAGATAAGAGAGGAGAGAGACAGACAGAATCGGTATGCTAGGGCCTTTAGCCACTGCAAACTCCAGATGCATGCTCCTCTTTGTGCATCTGGCTTTATGTGAATACTAGGGAATTGAACCTAGTTTGTTATGCTTTGCAGACAAGAGTCTTAACTACTAAACCATTTATCCAGCCCTATTATAGTTTTTTGAGTTCATTGTATATCTTAGATATTAATCCTCTGTCAGATGTGTAGCTGGCAAAGATTTTCTTTCTGCTTCATTAAAAGTGTCCTTCACTGTACAAACCCTTTTTAATTTCATGTGGTCACATTGGTTGATTATTGGCCTTATTTCCTCAGTGACTGGAGTTCTATTCAGAAAGTCCTATATGTTGAAGTGTTTTCCCAACTTTTTCCTCTAATGGTTTCAGAGTTTCAGGTCTGATGTTAAGGTCTTTGATCCATTTGGAGTTGATTCTTTTTTTTAAAGAAAAAAGCACGGTTAAGGTGCTTGCCTGCAAAGCCAAAGGACTGAGTGAGATTCAGTTCCCCAGGACCCACGTAAGCCAAATGCACAAAGGGGTGCATGCGCCTGGAGTTCCATTTGCAGTGGCTGGAGGCCCTGGTGTTCCCATTCTCTATCTGCCTCTTTCTCCTTCGGTCTCTCTCTCTCTCAAATAAATAAATGAAAAAATAAATTTAAAAAATTTGAAAAAAAGAGTACTTTCCTGTTTCAGTGACAAGAATGGAATTGGAACTCTGATGGGGATTGCATTAATTCTATAGCTTGCTTTTGGTAATATAAATATTTTCACAATATTGATTCTTTGAACCCATGAGCATGGAATATTTTTCCATTTTCTGGTGTGTTCACTTTTACTTTTGAGTGTTCTAAAGTTTTCATTGTAGAGGTATTTCACTTGTTGGCTAGGTTTATTCCAAGGCATTTTTCATTTTTTCAAGGCGATTGTAAATGGGAGTGTTTTATTTCATCCTTAGCACATTTGCTATTAGAGTAGTAGGGAGGCTACTGATTTTATACCCTGCCAGTTTGCTGAAAGTGCTTATCACTATAATAATTTTCTGCTGGAGTCTTGAGGGTCTCTTATGTATACAATCACATCATTTGCAAATAACAATCTTTTTTTCCTTTTCTATTTGTATTCCTTTCACTTGCTTCTCTTTCCTTATTGCTATAGCTAAGACTTCCAGTACTATATTGAATAAGTGGAGAGAGTAGACACTCTCGTTTTATTCCTGATTTAGTGGAAATGCTTTCAATTTTTTTGTTGGTTCCTATTTCATTAATTCCTGCCCTGGCTCATGTGCTAAAAAGCACATAAAAAGAGTTTAAGTTCAGTATTAATCAAAAAAGAGAAATTGGGGATTGGAGAGATGGCTCAGCAGTTAAACGTGTTTGCTTACAAATCCTGATGGTGTGGGTTAGAGTCCCCAGTATACACAGATAGCCAGATACACAAAGGGCACATGTGTCTGGAGTTGGTTTGCAGTGGCAGGAGGCCCTGGTATATCCATTCTTTCTCTCCCCTTGCAAATAATTTTTTTTAAAGAGGTACTGACTGTGCATAGTGGCGCATGCCTTTAATTCCAACACTTGGGAGGCAGAGGTAGGAGGATTGCCATGAGTTCGAGGCAACCCTGAGACTACATAGTGAATTTCAGGTCAGCCTGGGCTAGAACCAGACCCTACCTCGAAAACCCCCCCCCCAAAAAAAAAATTAATTAGAGCTGGAGAGGTGGCTTAGCAGTTAAAGGTGCTTGCTTGTAGGGGCAGGATGTCCCCGTTTGATTCCCAGTACCCAAAGAAAGCCAGATGCACAGTGTTTCACATGTGTGTTCATACTGGTAGTAGGCCCATACTCATTCTCTCTCTTTGTCTTCCTCTTTCTATCTGTTTTTCTCTCATGATAAATATTTTTTAAAAAAATTAAAATTTAAGCCAGGCGTGGTGGTGCACGCCTTTAATCCCAGCACACGGGAGGCAGAGGTAGGAGGATTGGCGAGAGTTCCTGGCCACCCTGAGACTACATAGTTGATTCTAGGTCAGCCTGGACCAGAGTGAGACCCTACCTCGAAAAGCCAAAAAAAAAAAATAAAAAAAAAAAATTAAAATTTAAGTAAAAAGAATAGAATGTCATTTTGGATCCATTGCACATGAAAAATTTAACAAGATAAACATTGCTTATTTGAATCAGGGAAAAATGGCCCCCTCACTTTTGTTTGACAAAACATTAATAGCCTCTATTTTAAAGCCACATAAGTAGCGAACATCTAAAAGGACTAAAAGATCTATTTTTTAAAAATTAATTATTTGAGAGATGGAGAAACAGTGATGAGTATGGGCATGCCAGGGCTTCCTGCCACTGCAAACGAATTGCATGTGCCACTTTGTGTATCTGGCTTTAGACGGGTACTGGGGAATGAACTCGGGCCATCAGGCTTTGCAAACAAGTGCCTTTACCTGCTGAGCCATCTCTCCCACCCCATACAATTTTTTTTTTTCTGAGGTAGGGTTTCACTTTAGCCCAGGCTGGCCTGGAATTCACTCTGTATTCTCAGGGTGGCCTCGAACTTAGTGATCCTCCTATCTCTGCCTCCTGATTGCTGGGATTAAGCATATGCCACCACATCCAGCTTCCATACAATTTTTAATTATCTGTGTGTGAGCATACTTGCCACAGTGTGTATATTGAGGCCACAGGACAACTTGGAGGTGTCTGTGCTCTACCTTCTTTGAGATAGAATCTCTTGCTATTGCAAAGGAACTGCCAGACTAGCTGGCCCACAAACTTCAGAATCTCCTGGCTCCAACCTTCCATTATCATAGACTTGTTGGGATCACAGATGCATGTGCCACTTTGCATCTGGCTTATTTTGAGTACTTAGAAACTCAACCCAGGCCAGCTGGCTTTGTAAGCAAGCACCTTTAGCTGTTGAACCATTCCCCAGCCCATAGCACCTGGAGAATCGAATGGGAGTCCTTAAGCTTCACAGGCAAACACCTTAACTGCTATGCCATGCCTCCAGCCCCCAAGTTTTTTTTTTTTTTTTTTGGTTTTTCAAGGTAGGGTCTCACTGTAGCTCAGGCTGACCTGGAATTCACTCTGTAGTCTCAGGGTGGCCTCGAACTCACAGCGATCCTCCTACCTCTGCCTCCCAAGTGCTGGGATTAAAGGCGCCACCACGCCCGGCTCCAAGTTTTAATCTTAGTTCAACTCACCATTGAGAGAATAGCCTATAGAAATTGAAATGATAATGTTTATTTCAATGTTTGTGATAATCAAAACAATAAACAGAAATGAATGCTCATCTATAGGGGGCTGGTTAAATAAATTGTAGAATGTCCATATCATCTTAGAATATAGTCAGTAAAAGGGATGAAATGTCTTTATAGTTCCTCCCACCCCTCTTCACTGCTGGGGATCAATTCCCACTGAGGTATACCTCCAGTCTCTGATAATCTCCTCTTCCCTTCCCTTCCTTTCCCTTTCCCTTTCCCTTTCCCTTTCCCTTTCCCTTCCCTTTCCCTTCTCTTTCCCTTCCCTTTCCCTTCCCTTTCCTTCTTTTCCATTACATAGCCCAGGCTGGCCTCAAACTCAGTCCTTGGCCTCCCCAGTGCTGAGGGATTACAGGTGTCTATCACCATGCCTGTTTCAGATTTTCTCTAGTTAATCTGATGAAACCACATTGAAGTAATACCTAACATAGTCTGTCAGTATAAAGTGGATAGAGTGGTGTGGTGTCTTGCTGGATAAACTCTTCATGGAAAAGTTGGTTATATTTGAATGTAGCTAGAGACAGTAATTATTACAGAACCTACTTTAAGGACTTCCCTACTCCTGTGTTGTATTATGACATTGTGTCCTTTCAAGGCTTATTCACTTGCGTTAAACATTAATTTCCTTCAGAAAATTTTCTTAAATAAATGTAGTTCCTTTGTTAGGCCTGTTTTTATTCATTCATTCATTCATTCATCTTTGACTCATTCATTCTAGAGGCCCAGCTTCCTATATTTATTGGCCAGGCTGGCCCTGGCCTTCTGCATAGCTGGATCTTTAGGGATGTGCCACCAAACCACTGAAGTGGCCCAAGAAGTGACAGCAGGGAAATAAGATAATTGGAAATAAAGGGAGTTCTGAAAACACACACAGAAAATGAAAGCTCATCACAAATGCTTTACAGCTTGGCTTTGTCAGGATTTGCTGGTAGAACAGGTCTTATAGAATTTGCAAAGCTTCACTAGAGAGTTACTCTCCAAAGCCCATTTCCCCTAAGAGAACACATGCAGTGACAGTGCTCCTTCCTCAGATCATGGTCAGCTGACCCTACTAGCCACTGGGGCAGCTCTGCAAGAGGGTGGCCATGGCCATCCTAGTGCCATTCTGCTACTCTTGGAAGCTGCGTCATGCTTACTGGTGCTTTGAGACAAGCTCAGCGCATTGCAGCCATCAGTGAAATGAAGGTGAAGGGAAGGAATGGAGGTCATGTACAGCCTCCTTCCATCTCTCCGGTAACTGTGGAGTCCTGTCAGAATGCTGTGTCCTTCCCATGCATCATACCCAAGGCCCTGAGTAGCAATGGGATGTTTAGTGTTTTCAAAGTTGCAGCAGGTTTCTGATTATCCATTTGAGCAGCCCCAGCCTGCCTTTGACAAGTTACTTTCCTGTGACCCCGCCCTGGCGAGAAGAGCTGTGGACATGGAGGGAAAATTCCAATGTGTCCACTTTGCATTTGTGGCCATTTAAAAAATACAAAGAGCTGGGCGTGGTGGCGCACGCCTTTAATCCCAGCATTTGGGAGGCAGAGGTAGGAGGATTGCTGAGAGTTCGAGGCCACCCTGAGACTACATAGTTAATTCCAGGTCAGCCTGGACCAGAGTGAGACCCTACCTTGCAAAACCAAAATAAATAAATAAATAAATAAAAATACCAAGAATGAACTCAGAATGTTGGATATTTGCATCATGCCTATTTTAATATACACATTAGAGTATGTCATTTTGTGTGTGTGGGAGGGGGTGTTGAGGTAAGTCTCATTCTAGCCCAGGCTGACCTGGAATTCACTGTGTAGTCTCAGGGTGGCCTTGAACTCACTTCTACTTTTGCTTCCCAAGTGCTGGGATTAAAGGCATGTGCCACCATGCCTGGCTTCATTATTTTGATTTAGTAAAAAGGAAGATGGCAGTTTGTGGAGTATTTAGAAGGTCAGTGAGAAAGGTGTGTTGTTGGGAAGGTGTCCCAGGATTTAGCCTGAATGGAAAGCACTGTTGATCAGTAGTAGCTCTGGGACATTTTTGTGAAGATATGAGCAGTTAATATTAAGATCAAGTGTTCTCAAGAAGTAAGGTCAGGGCTGGAAAGATGGCTTAGTAGTTAAGGCGCTTGCCTGCAAAGCCAAAGGACTGCGATTCGATTCCCCAGGACCCATGTAAGGCAGATGTTTAAGGTGGCGCACGCACCTGGAGGTCATTTGCAGTGGCTAGAAGCCCTGGCATGCCTTCTCTCTCTCTCTCTCTCTCTCTCTCTCTCTGCCTTTTTCCCTCTCTCAAAATAAATAAAAAAAAAAAAATATTTAAGAAAGAAGTAAGATCAGTGCTCTGAAGGTCAGGCCCACTTGTCCTGTGGTTGGAATCCAAATTGAACACATGGGTTTTTTATTTTGTTTTGCTGAGCTGGAACTCACTCTGTAGTTCCAAGCTGGCCTTGAACACACAGTGATCCTCTTACCTCTTCCTCCCAAATGCTGGGATTAAAGGTGTGCACCCACCACCATGTCTAGCTTAAACATAGTTTTACACAGGAAAGTTTTTTTTTTTTTTTTTTTTTTTTTACTCGAGGTAGGGTCTCACTGTAGCTCAGGCTGACCTGGAATTCACTCTGTAGTCTCAGGGTGGCCTCGAATTCACGGCAATCCTCCTACCTCTGCCTCCTGAATACTGGGATTAAAGGCATGCGCCATCATGCCGGGCTACACAGGAAAGTTTTAACCTTGGAAAAGCCCAATAGTTGGCCATACTAACTGACTTCTCTGGTTTTTGTAGGGCATTGATGACATCACTGGAGAGCCACTAGTCCAGCAGGAGGATGATAAACCAAAAGAGGTTGCTGCAAGGCTAAGACGGTACAAAGATGCTGCCAAGCCAGTCATTGAACTGTACAAGTGAGTTCATCACTGTGGTCATGTCAGTGCACATGCGAGAAAGTATGACGACTGCTGGGAAGGGAACTGGGCTGAAGTATGTAGTGTTTCTTCTGACCAGATGAATTGTAAAGGTCCATTGCCTCCCAGAAGGGGAATGACATGTTGGAATTACACATGAGATAGAAAGTCTAGTATACTTATCCCGGAACTGGGAGAGCACAAGGATATGATCCTACTTACACCTGTGTAACTTTCTTCAGGCTTGTTTGCTTTTTTTTCTTTTGGGTGGTAAGGGGCAGGCAGCTCTGGAGACTAAAGCCAGGGCCTCGTGCATGTAGGCAGTTGTCCTACCACTGAGTTTCACCTGAGCCCTTTCACTTTCCTGCTTAATTGGCTCACATAATGGACTGTGTTTTGACATTCATCCATTGTGAATAAGTGACTTGAATAGATTGGGCCTGGATATGTCTATAGGGAGTTTAGCAACACAGAGTTAAAAACCATAAATGAGACTATAAATTCAAATAATTACAAAAGTCAAGCAGATATTAGAAATGCATTAGGGCTGAGGATGTAGCTCAGTGGTAGAGCACTAGCCTAGCTAGCATGCATGATGCCCTGGTGGCAATCCCCAGCACTTGTCAAAGGGACAGAGAGCGTGTGAGTGTGTGTGTGTGTGTGTGTGTGTTTTACTGGATCGCTCCTTGGCTGATCTGGCCAATCATAACCAATAACCTACAGGGGTCATAGGCCTTGTGGCACAGAAGTCCTTTTGATAAGGAGAAATCCAGCTAGAGGAGTCTCAGTTTTAATATTCTTAATAAAATATGAGGTTTTAATTAACATACAAGCCAAACAGAGTCTAGGGTGATAACATTCACTACAGTGACTTATGACTTATAGATACTAACTGACTTCTCTGGTTTTGTAGGGCATTGATGACATCACTGGAGAGCCACTAGTCCAGCAGGAGGATGATAAACCAAAAGAGGTTGCTGCAAGGCTAAGACGGTACAAAGATGCTGCCAAGCCAGTCATTGAACTGTACAAGTGAGTTCATCACTGTGGTCATGTCAGTGCACATGCGAGAAAGTATGACGACTGCTGGGAAGGGAACTGGGCTGAAGTATGTAGTGTTTCTTCTGACCAGATGAATTGTAAAGGTCCATTGCCTCCCAGAAGGGGAATGACATGTTGGAATTACACATGAGATAGAAAGTCTAGTATACTTATCCCGGAACTGGGAGAGCACAAGGATATGATCCTACTTACACCTGTGTAACTTTCTTCAGGCTTGTTTGCTTTTTTTTCTTTTGGGTGGTAAGGGGCAGGCAGCTCTGGAGACTAAAGCCAGGGCCTCGTGCATGTAGGCAGTTGTCCTACCACTGAGTTTCACCTGAGCCCTTTCACTTTCCTGCTTAATTGGCTCACATAATGGACTGTGTTTTGACATTCATCCATTGTGAATAAGTGACTTGAATAGATTGGGCCTGGATATGTCTATAGGGAGTTTAGCAACACAGAGTTAAAAACCATAAATGAGACTATAAATTCAAATAATTACAAAAGTCAAGCAGATATTAGAAATGCATTAGGGCTGAGGATGTAGCTCAGTGGTAGAGCACTAGCCTAGCTAGCATGCATGATGCCCTGGTGGCAATCCCCAGCACTTGTCAAAGGGGACAGAGAGAGCGTGTGAGTGTGTGTGTGTGTGTGTGTGTGTGTTTTACTGGATCGCTCCTTGGCTGATCTGGCCAATCATAACCAATAACCTACAGGGGTCATAGGCCTTGTGGCACAGAAGTCCTTTTGATAAGGAGAAATCCAGCTAGAGGAGTCTCAGTTTTAATATTCTTAATAAAATATGAGGTTTTAATTAACATACAAGCCAAACAGAGTCTAGGGTGATAACATTCACTACAGTGACTTATGACTTATAGCTCTCTCACTCCAATTTAGCAATTTTGTTTGTTTTCTGAGGTAGGGTCTTGTTCTAGCTCAGGCTGACCTGGAATTCCCTATGTAGTCTTAGGATGATCTTGAACTCATGGTGATCCTCCTACCTCTGCCTCCCAAGTGTTGGGATTAAAGGTATGTGTCACCACGCTCAGCTCGATTTAGCAACTTTGATATAGATGTCTCAGATAGCTTTAATGCTGAGCACTCAGCAGTTGCTCATTCTTAGCACTTTGATCAGAGGCTTGAGTCTCCTTGGTAGTCACCACCAACCATGAAAAGAAATGTTTCTAACCAAAGGATGAGAGATTAAAAAAAATTATATATAAAATAAGAAGGGGCTGGAGAGATTGCTTAGTGGTTAAGCACCTTGAAGCCTAAGGACCCCAGTTTGAGACTCAATTCCCCAGTATCCACATAAGCCAGATGCACAAGGTGGTGCATGCATCTGGAGTTCATTTGCAGTGGCTGGAGGCCCTGGTACGCCATTTTTTTCTCTCTCTTCTGTCTCTCTCTGTGCCTCTTTCTCTCTCTGTTTGTTGCTCTCAAATAAATAAATAAATAATAAACAAAAAATTTTTTAAAAAGAAAAAAGAGCTGAAGGGATGGCTTAGCAGTTGTTCCTTTGGTTTTTCAGGCAAACACCCTAAGTTTAATTCCCCAGGACCCGCATTAGCCAGATGCACAAGGAGGGTGTGTGCTTCTGGAGTTTGTTTGCAGTGGTTGGAGGCCCTGGCGCACCCATCCTCTCTCCCCCCTTCTCTGTCAAATTAATTAAATAAATAATTAACTAATTAAACACAGGGGAGAGAGAGCAGCATTCTCTGGGCATAAACCTGTTTATTAGCCCAGCTTTCTGACCATCTTATGGTGCTGTGCCCTGTGTTCTATAATTAGGTGCTGGCTCATGATTTGGTTTTGGAAAGTAGATTTTTTTTTAAAGATTTTACTTTTATTTGAGACAGAGGGAGAGAGGGAGAGGGAGAGGGAGAATGGGTGCACCAGGGCCTCCAGTCATTGCAAACGAACTCCAGACGCATGCACCCCCTTGTGCATCTGACTTACGTGGGACCTGGAGAATCGAACTGGGTTCCTTAGGCTTCACCAGCATGTGCCTTAACCACTCAGCAATCTCTCCAGCCCAAAAGTAGATTTTAAAACAGATTTGGTATTGCCTCTAATGGATAGTCTTCTTAAAGGAAAGGTCACATGGAGTATCACGGTGATTGTAGGCACTCAACATATGAGTGAGCTAGAGGGCTGTTGGAGTACCAGGAGATTGTATTTGCTTTACACTGTGTCTCTTCTTCTTTCCTAATGCCATTGTTTTAGTCAGGTTCATATTGCTGGCAGAAGTAACCCAACCAAGAGCAGATTTTGGGAAAAAAGTGTTTGTTTTGGCTTACAGACTCAAGGGGGAGTTCCATGATGGCAGGGGAAAACAATGGCATGAGCAGAGGGTGAACTTTACCCCCTGACCAACATAAGGTGGACAATAGCAACAGGAGAGTGTGCCAACACTGGCAAAGGGAAACTGGCTATAACACCCATAATCCCATCCCCAACAATACACTGCCTCCAAGAGCCTTTAATTCCCAAATCTCCATCAGCTGGGGAGACTAGCATTCAGAACACCTAAGTTCATGGGGGACACGTGATCAAATCACCACATTCCTCCCTTGATCCCCATAAACTGATATCCATACATGATATAAAATACAATGCAGGGCTGGAGAGTTGGCTTAGCGGTTAAGGCACCTGCCTGCCAAGCCTAGGAATACCAGTTCCATCTCCAGGTCCCACATTTAGCCAGACGCAAAAGTGAGGCAAGAGCACAATGCCACACTTGCCCACAAGGGGACGCATGTGTCTGGAGTTCGTTTGCAATGACTGGAGTTCACAGCAGTTGAGAGGCCACTGGTGCGCCCATTCTCTCTCTCTGCCTCTTCCTCTCTGTCTTTCTCTCTCTCTCTCTGTAAAAAAAAAATACAGTGTATTCAGTCCAATTTTAAAAGTTCCGTAGTTTTAATTAATCCTAATGATGTTCAAACACTCCCATAAACCAAGGTCTTTTAACTGAGCCATAATACCAAAAAAAACCCCCCAAAACCATAATGACAGAGAATAAACACTCACACTGCAAAAGATGACATTGGGTATAGCAAAGCAATAGTCAACCAATACAAGATTTAAACAGGGCAAACATCAAGCTCGTAGCTCCAAGCCCAACACCTCTAGTCAGTGACAAGTCTCCCAAGTCCAGTAATTCTAACCACTGACAAGTCTCTGGAATTCCAATTCTGCCCCTCCAGCTAGGCTGCTCATAGTCATCTGGGGCTGACAACTCTCCTTAGCAGCCATCTTGTGGTCCCAGCATCTCCACAGGATCTCCACTGCAACCCATGTTCCATCCTCATGGCTCCATCAGGTCTCCATGCAGACAATCCAGCAAACCTGTTTCACACTGCCCATGGCTGTTTCCAAAACACATGACCATGTTGCAAATTCAATGACTCTCTCTTTCCTGCATTTCTTTTTTTTTAAATTTATTTTTATTTATTTGACAGAGAGAAGGGGGGGGTGAGAGAGAGAATGGGTGTGCCAGGGTCTTCAGCTGCTGCAGACAAACTCTACCTTGTGCATCTGGCTTATGTGGGACCTAGGGAATCGAACCTGGGTCCTTTGGCTTTGCAAGCAAACGCCTTAACTGCTAAGCCATCCCTCCAGCCCTTTCCTGCATTTCTTATACTCCATAATACCAGGTGGAGTGCCAATTTGTTAGCCCAGTGGAGAATAACGCAGACTTTGAAGAACAGCATTCAGGTCCCTTTAAAAGACTGCATTCTTTCTGTTGTCCCAATACAGGTCAGCTGGTCAAATCTCAAAGATTGAAATCTCTCATATAATTGCAGCTGAACGGGCAGAAGTTTCAGTCCAAACATTTCATCTTTTCTCTCTCTGCTCACACCATTCCATTTCTACTCAATGCAACCTTGCACAAATTCTCAGAACAGGGGCATAATAGCAAGCCTCTCACAAAAACTGCTCCTAGTTCAGTCCAGGTAAAGCTCTTTTTCACCCTCATAAGCCAAACCTCTATCATTTTTACTGCATTTAAGTCTTGCAACTCTGACCAGAATAATCCATCAAGCTGTACTTACAGCACTGCAAAGTATCTCTTAGGCCAAAGTTTCAAATCCTTCCACATTCCTCTTGAAAATCAGCTCCAAAAGGCCAAAGCCACACAGTCAGGTGTTTTCCAGCAACCCCACTCTCGGTCCCAACTTTACTGTTGCAGTCAAGTTCACATTGCTGGCTTTTGGTAAAAAAAATAAATGAATAAAAATAAAAGGGTGGGGGGTATTTTGACTTACAGACTCAAGGGGAAGCTCCATAATGGTAGGGGAAAACGATGGGATGAGCAGAGGGTGGATATTACCCTCCTGGCCAACCTAAGGTGGACAATAGCAACAGGAGAGTGTGCCAAAAACTGGCAAGGGGAAACTGGCTATATACCCATAAGCCTGCCCCCAACAATACACTGCCTCCAAGAAGCATTAATTCCCAAATCTATATTAGCTGGGAACCTAACATTCAGAACACCTAAGTTTATGGGGGACACCTGAATCAAACCACCACAGCCATGCTGAAAAGAAATCTAAAATGCCTTTGTATTTGGACTGTTTTTCAGGAGCCGAGGAGTACTCTACCAGTTTTCTGGGACCGAAACTAACAAAATATGGCCTTATGTTTACACACTTTTCTCAAGCAAGATTACACCTATTCAGTCCAAGGAAGCATACTGAGCTGCTCTTGGAGGAACCAGGAAGACATGGTCATTCATTCAGTCATGTGTGTAGTGTTGGTGCAATGCAAAAACCAGAAGCCAACTGAGATAGCAGCGTTTCTCCTAGTTTAAATAATAAGGTGATAGTGAGCTCAGGGAGACAAGAGTTCATGAAGAAGCTCTCTTCTGCCCTGGTGAAGGGGACTCTGCACATGTGTCATGCCCTTCAGAAGAAAGTAGTACAGGCTGGATTTCCAATGGTGTCTAACCTACCCTCTAGCTGGGGGATGATAGTAATGTTGCTATTGTAGCCCTTTTGCATGCCATGGTGGGGGTCTATGGTTCTCTCTACTGTCCAGAGGCTGTTGACCCACAGCACTGATATGCTAAGCCCGAGAATGCCAAGGACTCAAAGTGTTGGCTTTGTCATGGTTCTCTGCCATGTCTCCTTGGTGACAATTGAATCAATGCTAATTGTACTCAGTGGTTGCTTCTCTTCAGTGATTGTGTCCACATTTTTTTTCTGTGTGGTAGGAATTATGCTTCCCTCTTAGACATCCTAGTTTCTGTGGATTGTATTTTCTCTTATCTGTTTTCCCTCTAACCTCCTCCTATGAATTGAGAAGTAGAGGACTGGATTGACTGCCTTCATGCACAGAACCTAAGCTGGCCTAAGGGACTTTCTTTAAACAATTGCTCTGGCTCTCAGGCCCACTCTGTTTCTTTATGAAAAAAAAAAAAAAAAAAAAAAAAAAAGATCCCTTAACAGTCTTTGGGAGGGCCAGACTTGGTGGTGCTCGCCTTTAATCCCAGCACTCAGGAGACAGAAGTAGGAGGATTGCTGCGAGTTCGAGGCCACCCTGAGAATACATAGTTAATTCCAGGTCAGTCTGAGCCAGGGTGAGACCTACCCCGAAAAACCAAACCAAAACCAAAACAAACAAACAAAAAAAAGTCTTTGGGAATTAGAAATGGTCATGTGTGGCCACAGTATATAGTCATATCTTATATATAGAAGTAGTAGTAACAAGATACATGGAATTGTTAAAT
This sequence comes from Orientallactaga sibirica, assembly GCA_036365145.1. Classification (NCBI taxonomy): domain Eukaryota; kingdom Metazoa; phylum Chordata; class Mammalia; order Rodentia; family Dipodidae; genus Orientallactaga; species Orientallactaga sibirica. The sequence continues at coordinate 25,965,512 of JAEOAD010000015.1, read as the reverse complement.
GATGAATTTTAAACATGCTGCTAGATATTAATGCTGACTAGTGTTTTTCTCCCATGAGAGACCCAAGCAGATGATAGTGAAGGGAGCAGAGCCTGGAGTGGAGAGAGATGCTACACTAGGTTTGCCTACACTGAGTACCTCAGCTTTACCATGATGTAAGACAAAATTTTTTTTTCTTCTGTTTCCAAAGATACAGTCTATGGGTGTCCTTGAAGTCCAGAAATAAAGATCCTAGTATTTCATTATTTATTGCATATCAGTAAATCATTTGTGAAAAGGTCTTCCTGGTTCCAGACTTGTGACCACCTTGTATAATTCTTGCTATCCTTGGGAAGAATAATGAAATTTCTCCTGACCGCCTTAAAAAATTTGTATCCTTCCTTCATGCAGCATGTCTGTCCCCAGGTAGCATTCTTAAGTTCTGTCAGTGACTTCCTATAACTCTTCACACTGGTGTGGGGGAGGGGGCTCTTTCAGCACTTCACATCATCCAGATCCTGCAAGTATCTGTTAATTCTGGTTTATTCACTGCTGTGCATATTCTCTCTGCTGGTGAGGCCATCTTCTTTGCAGTACTGCCCAGACTCTTGAGTCCTCCCTTGTCCCTTTGTGGGAATATTCCTTGGCTTTTTCAGTCACAGAGAACATGAGATTGTTGGCCGCTTAAGTGCCTGTAGCATGTGCCGGCTCCGGTCTGAATGTCAGTGATTATGGTATAGACACAGAATGCTTTGGAAGATTGCATTTAGATCCTGTGGGTAGAGATCAGATGAAACCCAGACATGTAATTAAAGCTGGCTTCCTGGGGAACTAGTACACAGAAATTTCAGATGTGGGGCAAATTGCACAATTTAGAGTACTATTGTCATGGCATTGTTTCTACAATCCAGGAGGGACAGTTAAAGGTATTAATGGATAATTCAAAAGAGGAGTGTGTGCTTTTGCAAAGTGGAAAAAAAATATCTTATTTCTTCATCTTCCCTGTAGAATTAGGCAGAAAGGAACGAGAACTGTCCACACTGCTGCCTGGATACTCTTTCTGCACCTTCCCCCCTCATCTCGCATTCTGGGTCTCAGCCATGCTTGCTGTGTGGCAGGTGCCCAGCAAGTGCAGTCCAGACTAGCAAGAGATAAACACCACTGGTGGGCTTTGAAGCACTGTGCTGCTTTTGTGTCCAGTAATCTAAATTGTGTGCATGCATGCATGCATTCATTCCTGGTTTTCTTCAAACTCTTCTGTTTTTCTTCAAACTCTTCTGTTTTTCTCAATGATTTTGTGAAAATAAAGCTACCTTGAAAACATCTTGACAGAAGTAAAATTTCAGGAGCATCTTGGTTTTCCCTTTTAACAATGCAGCTTCTTCACATTTATGCACTGAGAAGAGTTCTCCTGACTTTACATTCTGTGATTGTACCCAGCTCTTCACTCATTTGGTTTCCTCTTTTCTACCTGGTTATGACTTGGGAAACTGCTGTTAATTCCTCAAAGAGATGACAAACTTAAGATAGGTATCTTTTATTGAAGGCCTGCTAAGTGAAATGTGCCCGTTCAGACCTGGATGAGCATCTCAATGAATTTCACTAGCATGCTAAGGGACATGTCACTCTTTGTTTTATGAGCAAAGGAGCTATATCCAGGATGTGAAGTGTCTTGCCAGGTTCCTGCTACCAGTGAAGTATAGCCTTCACGCAGACCCAGGTTATCTTGCCCTAAGCAACCTAGGGCCCTGTCCTACTAAGGTCTGCCCTGGCTTTGTAACAAGTATCTCAGACTTCACTGGGGTGACTGGATGAGGCTGTGCTTTCCTGCTCTGCTTAGATAAATGCTAGGGAGCATCTTGCTGTGGTCCTCATCCCCAAGTCCTTTTCTGTAAATACAAGGCTGTGAGGCAAGCTGGGTTTTAGACCCAGGCTAATCTGCTCAGCAGGCAAGTCCATGTTCTTTATAGACCCTGGTGGAGCCTTTATCCTTGATACATCCCCTGCCTTGGTCTACCACCTACAGCAGGGAGCTCTCTCAAGCTATTTAAATACTGTGTACTTCTGTCTTGATCTGAATAAATCACTCCTTTGCTCCCCCCACTCCCCAAACAGGGCCACAGATGACAGACAATCTTTTTGAAAGTGCTAGCAAATGAAGAAGTGGTGATTGAGCACCAAATACAGTAACTCTTTTTTTTTTTTTTTTGGTTTTTCGAGGTAGGGTCTTACCTTACTTAGCACAGGCTGACCTGGAATTCACTCTGTAGTCTCAGGGTGGCCTCAATCTCACAGCAGTCCTCCTACCTCTGCCTGCTGAGTGCTGGGATTAAAGGTGTGCACCATCACGTCTGGCTCCAAATACAATAACTCTTGACTCTTGTAATATGGTTCCTGGGCCCAGAGTATATATCCCAGATGTCAGCACCAGATTCACAGCGTTGCCCACCTCCTGTTGTGTTTCTAGCAGTCATGGCACTGTCCAGGGGAGACTTATTCCTGTCTCATCTGCCGCACCCCTCATGGCCCCCAGTCAAGCTCAAAATAAGCTCCAGTGCCACCCAAGTCACTCCTCTGGTAGAGAACAAAGGAAAGAAGGACCAAGGGTGAGTGGGATCTCAGAGATTTGCCTGCCTTTCCTGAGATGTAAAATATTGAGGTGGGATAATCTTAGATAGATGCTGAGCAAACTCATAAATACAATTTAGTTTTCCAGAGCCCCAGCTTAAATCAGACAGACCATGTCTTTCCAAATGTGTTATTTGTACTCTTTGTATGTTCTTCATCTGCCTAATCAAATTGTCACCACTTACCAGTGCAATCAAGATCTCAATTACCTTGTCTTCTTGTATGTTAAAACTGAAATAATCTTATTTATTTAAACACATGCTATTAGGTAATCATAGGCATTCATCAGGAAATAACAAAGGGCCTTTTCTGTGCCTTTCCCTGATGAGCTCCCCCATCTCATGAGCAGGCAAATCTGCCGTTGCTGCTGCCTGGACTCCGCTTGCTGGACTCTGGTGCCAAGACAGGAAATAGCCTTCAGGGGTTGTGGTGGTGGTTGGACTGTGTCTACAGAGGCCCTGTGTCACCTGTGTGTTCGTGCTGTGGCTGGCCTACAGAGAGGCAGTTGTCATGGACCCCTATGTGGAGTATGAGTTACTTTCACTTACCCACTCTCCAGTGTGTGTGGTGTCCAGAAGAAGCCACTAATGGAGCCCTGTGAGAATGCGGTGTATCATAACTGAGCTACCCTGGGGTTTCCAGATGAGGGGCGAGTCCCAGGTGTTGGGAAATCATGAAGCCATATTTCAGCTATTAAAGAAAACTTGCTTCTTGTGTCTGTTGAAACATTAAAATTGTCTGTAAATGCCATCCCTTATCTGCACAATTCTTGCCAAAATAAATGTCAGTATCTGTACACTTTAGAATCATTTGTGTGGTGTGTACATGAGGGAGACAGGCTAAGCATTGCCCAGAGAGTAAAGGCCCCAATGTTGGCATGAACATGAATGCCTTTCTGTAAGAAGCACAGTATCATTAGATAAAAGGGTTCTTCTTTAAAGCCTTTCAAAGGAGCAGAATCTCCTTAGGGCACAAATCTTTGTATTTAGAGAAAAAGGAAGAAAAGTGAAAACTCAGTCTTTACCTAAGTTGCAAGCCACATTAGGGCTCAGAGGGCTTTTCCAGTTTTATGAGAATTTGTGCTACTGGTTTTTTATATATTCTTGTTTTTGATATGAGCAGATCTCTAGGGAAGATGTTGAGTTGCAGCAGCATTTCCCTATGATCCTTCCCCAGCTCAAGGTGGTGTTCAGTTTACTGTGGGAAATGTCACCTGACTTCTTCAGTGTGACCATGGTTGGGCCTCTCGACTTTGGGGTGCGTGCTTAGTTCAGGTGTCCAAGCCTGGACTCCATTGTGTGCATGCTTCCTCACTGTCACTCTGTTAATTCATTATCTTGCATCAAGATTGATTCATGCTCCTCACTTAGGAAGTTTTCTTTCTGCTTAATAACTAGTTAATGTATTTAATACTTGTGCAACCATTTACACTTGACAGTGCTTTTATGAATACCACTGCAGCTGCATTATCAGTAGTTCTCCAGTTTTCAGATGAGAAAAATAGTGCACAGAATGTTTTGTAAATAAAATGACAGCTGGTGGCAAAGCAAGGTCTGCACAAAAGGTCAAGAAGATCCCATCTGCTCTGTCATGTTGCCTCATTTTTGTGCTGTTGAAGCTTGTTTGTCCACTCTTAATCCAGTACACATTTTCACTGACATTATTTAATTTTATTCTTGAAGTAAATGTATGATACGGTTTAGGAGACTCAACCATAGCAAAGGATTCTAATGTAGGAGCCTCTAGCATTACTCAGCAGAAACAAACTCCAGCAAAGTTGTCTAGCAAGGGTTGGAGAGATGGTTCAGCAGTTAAGGCTAAAAACTCAGGTTTGGGTCCTCAGTACCCACGTAAAGCCAGATGCACAAAGTAGAGCATGCATCTGGAGTTTATTTGCAGCACCTAGAGGCCCTAGCATGCACGCACACACACACTCTCTTTCACAAATAAATAAAAATATTTTTTTAAAAGAAACTCCAGCAAGGTGGTCTAGTGGGAGCAGGGGGCAATGGAAGAAATACTTCCTACACAGAAGAAACCAGAAAGACAAGCAGGCCCTGGTCTTTCCCACCCTGCATGCCTCTCTCCCCTGTGGGTCATCCAGTTAGCTGAACCTAGCCAGAGGCCAGCTGGCAAGAGCCTAAGAAGCAAAAGAAGCCTTCTATGCATAAGGAGGCCTGGATATATTAGCAATGCAGTAAATTGCTGATGTTCAAGACACCCTCATTTGGGGAGGATTTTTGCATCCCTGCTCCATTGGCCATTGAAAAAAAATGAGATCTGACATCAGTTAATTGTGCCACACCTGAACCAAAGCCAAAAGTGCCTGGCTACACTTATCCTTTCCCCTGGAGTGGGGCTGGCAGGACCACAGGGTTGCTTCAGCTGGGTCTCAAGTGATGACTTAGAACAAAGAAGTAGCCAGCCTATGGTGGGTGAGTAGGTTGTGGGCCTGGGAAGTGGCTCAGTGGTTGAGGTTCTTGTGGCATGAGGACCAGCATTTGAATTCCTCAGCTGGGGTTGTGTGCACTGTAATCTCAGCACTGGAAAGGCAGAGATAGGAGCATCAGTTCTTGGGCTTGCTGGTTAGCTACTTTAGCCAAATTCAGGAGCTCTGGGGGTTCAGAGACCCTGCTTTAAAAAAGGTAGAGAATGTGCTAGAGAGATGGCTTAATGGTTAAGGTGTTTGCCTGCAAAGCCTAATAATCCGAGTTCTATTCCTAAATCCCCGCGTAAAGCCAAATACACAATGTGGCACATGCATCTAGAGCTTGTAGTGGCTGGAAGCCCTGGCATGCCCATTCTCTGTCTCTTCTCTCTGCTTTAAAGTACATAAAAATATTTGGGGGGGGTGTTCACTCAGGTTTGCATTGCTAGCAGAAACTGCCTGGTCAAGAACAGCTTGTGGGGAAAAAATAAGGTTTATTTTGGCTTACAGACTAGAGGCATGATGACAGGGGAAAATGATGGCATAAGCAGATGGTAGAGGACATCACCTCCTGGGCAGCATCAGATGGATAATAGCAACAGGAAAGTACCAAACACTGGCAAGAGGAAGCTGGCTATAACACCCAAAAGCCTACCCCAACAGTACACTATCTCTGGGAGGCTTCAATTCCCAAGTTGCCACCAGCTAGGACCTAGCATTCAGAACACCTGAAGTTTATGGGGGACACCTGAATCTGACCCCCATAAACTGGTAACAATACATGATGTAAAATATAGTGCATTCAATCCAACTTTATTTTTATTTTGGGGTGGAGAGAGAATGGGCACACCAGGACCTCCAGCCACTACAAACGAACTCTAGACATATGCACCACCTTGTGCATCTGGCTTATAAGGGTCCTGGGTAATCAAACCTGGGTCCTTAGGTTTCACAGGCAAATGCTTTAATCATTGAGCTATCCCTCCAGCCCTTTTAAATCCAATTTTAAAGTCCCAATAGTTTTTATCATCGATCCCAATGAGGTTCAAATATCAGTCATTTAACTGAGCCACAATACCAGAAAACCCCAGAAAACCCCGTAACGGTACAGAATAAACAGTCACACTGCAAATGATGACATTGGGTATAGCAAAGAAGTGTTCAACCAGTACAAGATTTAAGCAGGCCAAACATCAAACTCTGTAGCTCCAACAACACTAGTCAGTGACAAGTCTCCAAGTCTGATAATTGTAACTAGTGACCAGTCTCTGGAGTTCCAATTCCACCCCTCCAGCTAGGCTACTCACAGTCCTAGAAAACTTTATCTGGTGCCTGCAGCTCTCCTTTGGCAGCCATCTCATAGTCCTCCCATCTCCACTGGGTCTCTGCTGCAACCCACAGTTCATCCTAATGGTTCCACAGGGACTCCACGCAGGTAATCCAACAAGCCTGCTTCATACTGCCATGGTCATTTCCAAAACAAACTGTTGCAAATTTAATGACCCTCTCTTTCTTGCATTTGTTATACTCCATAGTACCAAGTGGACTGCCAGTTTGTTAATCCAGAGGGAAATAAAACTGACTTTGAAGAACAGAGCACTCCTTCAGCATTCTTCTGCATTCTTCCTGTTGTCCCAATACAGATCAGATGGCCCAATCTCACAAACGCAGTTGAATGGGCAGAAGAATTAGCCCAAATATTTCTTTTTCTTATGTACCATATCCCTCTGCTCACACCAATTCATTTCTATGCAATGCAGTTCTGCACAAATTCTCATGGGCATAACAGCAAGCCTCTCACACAAGCTGCTTCTGCTTCTAGCCCAGTTCAGGAAAATCTCTTTCTTACCCTCACAAACCAAACCTCACAATCCATAGTTCTTACTGCATTCTGATCTTTCAACTCTTACCAGAATGGTCCCATCACTGCAAGGCATCTCTTAGGCTACAATTTCAAATCCATATTCCTCTCAAAAAATCACCTCCAAAAGACCAAAATCCACACTCAGGTATCTTGCAGCAATGATCCCACTTCTTGGTACCAATGTTACTGTTGCAGTGAACTTTACTGTCAGAAAACACCTAACCCAGAACAGCTTGTGGAGAGAAAAAGGTCTATTTTGGCTTAGAGACTCGAGCAGAAGCTCATGATGACGGGGAAACGATGGCATGAGCAAGTAGACATCGCCTCCTGGCCAACATCTGATGGACAACAGCAACAGGAGAGTGTGCCAAACACTGGCAAGAGGAAGCTGGCTATAACACCCATAATCCCACCCCCAACATTGCTCTACCTCCAGGAGGCTTCAATTCCCAAATTGCCACCAGCTGAGGACATAGTATTCAGAACACCTAAGTTTATGGGGGACACTTGAATCAAACTACCACAGAGGGTTACACAGATTCATGGTGGCAGGGAAATGAAAACATGACATGAGCAAAGACTGGATATCATTTCTGCCACAGTAAGTGGAAATAACAGCAGGAGAGTGAGGTGAACTCTGGCAAAGGGGAGCTGGCTATAACACTGCTAAGTCTGCCCTCAACACCTCCATCCAGCAAGGCTCCACTTTCCAGGTTGCTACCAGCTGGGGACTGAGCATTCAGAACACATGAGTTTACAGGGGACATCTGATCCAAACCACAATGCCTGACAAGGAGTAGTCAAGGATAAAGAATAGTTCAACTCCAGGCCAGGTAAGGCTAGAACAGCTGCTGTTTGCCCAGGCTGCCTGCATGTCATCCCCATTCTGGATCAACTGATTGTTATCTTTACATTAAACCACACTGACTAACTCAGACAAATGGCTCTGGTAGAGAGAGAGCAGAACACCCCATTGATCACCTCCCCTGCCATAATATGGAGCCCTTTATCAATCCAACATGGTCAGTTAGTGCTGGGGGAGTAACTAAAGTTGCTTAGAGACCTGAAAGAACCATGTTTTCTACTTTATTTGTATAAAAATTTGTTTTTCTGATATGAAGTAAGTAAAACATGTCTATTATGTAGTATCATACGAAAGTCTTGCCCAGGAATTTAGGTTAGACAGTGAAGACTCTGAAGATAAACAATTGCTTAAGTCTGAATCTTCCTATAAAATTCCAAAAACCATAATCCCAGCACTTGGGAGGCAGAGGTAGAAGGATCACTGTGAGTTCAAGGCCACCCTGAGACTACATAGTGAATTTCAGGTCAGCCTGAACTAGAGTGAAACTCTACCTAAAAAAAAAAAAATAAAATCCAAAAACCATAGGAATGAACAAAAACAGGAAATAGAACACTATAAACTCTTATTTGAGGGAAAGTAAATATCTGAAATCAGTAGAATCAGCTATAGAGCCTTAGTGGAGAATTAGGCAGGATTTATTTGGGAAAAGAAACCTACAGAAATGGGGGAGATGGTTCATTGGGTAAAGGTGTTTGCTTGCAAAGCCTGCTGGTCAGGGTTCAATTTCCCAATACCCACACCCATGTAAAGCCATATGCACAAATGGCACGTGTCTGGAGTTTACACTAGCAAGAGGACCTAGCATGCACTCTCTCTCATAAATAAAACCATTTACACAAGGGCTGGAGGGATGGCTTAGCGGTTAAGGCACTTGCCTGTGAAGCCTAAGGACCCAGGTTCGATTCTCCAGATCCCACATAAGCCAAATGCACATGATGGCACATGCATCTGGAGTTTTTTTCCAGTGGCTTGAGGCCCTGGCATGCCCATTCTCATTCCTCTCTGTCTCTAATAAATAAAAAATAAAATATTTGAAAAATATTTACAGCAAAACAGGTTCCATGACATCTAGGATATATTTAACTCTCCCTAATACTATACACAAAACAGTTTATAAATAAATGGTTTTCTTTTTTGGTGTGTGTGTGTGCGGTTTCCAAGGTAGGGTCTTACTCTAGCCTAGACTGACCTGGAATTCACTCTGTAGTCTCGGGCTGACCATGAACTCAAGGTGATCCTCCTACCTACCTTTGCCTCCTGAGTACTGGGATTAAAGGCGTGTGTCAACCACACCCAGCAAGAAATGGATTTTTGTGCACCAACTGAGGAGGGCAGTGCGGAGCTAAGAAAGCTAGTAAGCTGCTCAAGTCTTGAGACTGGACTGTAGAGACACCTGGCCAAGGAAAATCCAACCACCTTGAAAATGAACAGAAAAAGCAGACAATATCTGCACAAGATTATTTTTAATATTTATTTATTTGAAAAAGAAACGTAGATAGAATGGACACACCAGGGCCTCCAGCCACTGCAAACGAACTCCAGATGCATGTGCACCTTGTGCATTTGGCTTTACATGGATACTGGGGAATTGAACCTGGGTTCTAAGCTTCACAGGCAAGTGCCTTAAGTGCTAAGCCATCTCTCCAGCCCACAAAATTATTTTTAAAGGAAATAAGTTGGGAATGTAAATTATTCAGCTAATAAAACAGCCAGGACTCTACCTCAAATCAGAGGAAACTAGTATAACACTCCAACATGATTCAAGTAGAATTAGCAAGCAGTGGCTGATGTGGAAAAAAAACACACACACACACACACACAAAAAAAAACCACCACAGGAGTAAATGCAGAGCAAAAGCAGGAGCAGAGCAAGCATGGGGAATGAGAGTTGACCAAGTCTGGCAATGAGGAGACCATGATGCTAGGACATAATTTATAGGGTGTGTAACAGAGTGCAGATTCAATAGCATATACAAAAGATCCATGGACAAGGGGAATGACAGCTCCTTATGGAATTAAAACGAAAGGGTGAGAAGGTGAAAAGCTCAGGAAGAAAATAACATTATAGAGGATGAAGCTCTGACACATTTATAATTGAATTTCCCACAGGTAAAACAATAAATTGAGATCAACAGTCAAATGCATTGTCCTGTAGAGCTTATAATGATAGGTTTAAAACTACTTCAGTCTCCCATATGACTGGAGTATAAGGAGTGCTGTGTGTCTGAGTCCGGCCTGAAGCTACATAGCGAATTCCAGGTCAGCCTGGGCTAGAATGAAACCCTACCCCCAAAACAAAACAAAACAAAAGAGTATACTCTTGTGAAAAGTATCATCAAGATAAAAGATAAAGAGCTGTGGCATATGTGTAGTTTATTTGATTAAAGAAATCAAAATGAAAGTAGTCATGTGGGAGTGGTATGTGAATGTGTGTCCAAAAATAGAAATAACATGATTGAAAAACATTGGAGAGGGCTGGAGAGATGGCTTAGTTAAGGCGCTTGCCTGTGAAGCCTAAGAACTCATGTTTGACTATCCAGGTCCCATGTAAGCCAGATACACAAGGTGACACAAGCATGCAAGGTCACACATGTACACAAGGTGGTGCATGCTTCTGGAGTTTGAATGCAGTAGCTGAAGGCCCTGGTGAGCCAATTTTCTCTCTGTGTGTCTCTTTCTCACCTTCTTGCTCTCATAAAAAAATTACCAAAAAAATGGAGAAAGAAGAGAAATGAGAGCAGAACAAAAAATTGCTACATAGGTAGTAAGTAGAAATGGAGGTATATCATTTACAACTGGCAAACCAATTAGTGGAAGCTCAAAAACAATGGAACAGAGTATTAATAGAAGTAAATTTTCTAAATGTCAAGGCAAACTGACAGGGAACTAAGTAAAAAAAAAAATACATAAATGCAGGGCTGGAGAGATGGCTTAGGGGTTAAGGCGCCTGCCTCCTAAGACTAAGAACGCTGGTTCCAATCTCCAGCGGTTCCAATCTCCAGGTCCCGCGTTTAGCCAGATGCAAAGTGATGCAAGGGCGCAATGCCGCACTTGACCACAAGGGGGCGCACGGATCTGGATTTTGTTCGCAGCAGCTGAGAGGCTGCTGGCGCGCCCATCTCTATCTGTCTCAAAAAAATACATAAATGCAGAAAAATTCAACAAATATAAAATAAAACCACATAGAAGACTAAGCATATCACCTATATCAGTATTTGAAGAAGAAAGTTTTTTTTCAGGGCAGCTTCTAAAACAAAATCCAAAGCTATACAATAAGCATACCTAAAATAAAGTAGTTCTGAAAGACATGTGAAATGAGGAAAATGCAAACAGAAAGATAGCAAAGGTGGACATATTCTAATATGAAAGTGGCTTCAAGGCCCCAAAGTACACACTTCACACCACCCAAAGTGCTGGCTGTCAAAGAAGCACACCTCACACAGCTTTCCCCATCCAAAATGAGTTTGTAACAAATATAAATATGTATCAATACAAAAATTTGCCCAGCACCAAACTTAAAAGGGTTGGCATTTTTTTTGAATTTACAAATACTTTGGTTTATTTAGAGCATTACCATAAATAGCTTTTCTCTATCCTGTAAAAAAGTGTAAAATTTTTACAAGTCCATGAACTAAAAACTAAAGTCTTGTTATTTTTTTTATTTTATTTATTTATTTTTTAATTCCATGATTTTATTATGCCAGAGGCATTGGGTCTTCTTATTTTTTTTTTTTAAAGAGATACTGGTATAATACATTGGCTTATTAACAATTAAGGCATTTTGTATACACAGTATCAGTGTGGACTAAAACAATTTTATACTGATTATTTACTATGATGCTTTAAACTTTCAAAGTCTTTTCAACAGAAGTAGCTATAGACATTGAAGTGTCTTTTTTAATTTATAAAACACAATAAAATTAATGCTTGGTTTTTGTAATTCTTAGTAGTAAGTCCTGTCTTATTTTCTCCAATAGTATAAATTGTAGTCTCACGCAGGACTGCATGAAGACCCAGCAGTTCTCACACCATGCTGCACATAGTTATTTTATTTTTATTTTTGGAGAGAGACACAGAGAGAGACAGAGAGAGAGGGAGACAGATAGAGATGGGTGCGCCAGCAGTCTCTCAGCTGCTGTGAATGAAATCCAGATGTGTGCGCCCCCATGTGGGCAAGTGCAGCATTGCGCCCTTGTTTACTTTGCATCTGGCTAAAAGTTGGACCTGGAGATCGGAACCGGGTTCTTAGGCTTAGCAGGCAGGCGCCTTAACTGCTGAGCCATCTCTCCAGCCCTAAAGCCTTGTTATTTGACTACTTGGGTAAAAGAAATGTCCCAAGTAAGATTAAATTTGAATCTGTTCTGATTGTATCATAAATTATAGTTCTGTATGCTGTGCTTCCTGATAAGGGATGGATAGTTTTAAAACATGCATACATTATATTTGTCTAGATACAGTAACTATAAATCAGGTTTTTGAGAGATTATTAAAGGCACAAATAAGCTGGTATGATGGTGCATTCCAATAATCCTGGCTACTAGGTTTGGGGCATGGATGCAGGAGGACGGGAAGTTCAAGGCCTGCCTGGGCTACATAGTGAATATGAGGCTAGCCTATGTACCTTAGTCAGACCTTGTCTCAAGATAAAATTGAAAAGAAGGGGTGGTGTGATAGCTCAGTGGGTGAGCACTTGCCAGTCATGCAGATCACCTGGATCCAATACCTAGCACCACAAACAAAACAAAACAACTCAGTCAATACTATTTGTTTATTTAAAATTGAGAGAGAGAGAGAAGGAGAGAGAGAGAGAGAGGGAGGGAGGGAGAGAATAGCCATGCCAGGGCCTACAGTCACTGCAAACAAACTCCAGATGCATGTGCCACCTTGTGCATCTGGCTTATGTAGGTCCTAGGGAATCGAGCCTGGGTCTTTTGGCTTTGCAGGCAAGTGCCTTAACAGCTAAGCCACCTCTTCAGCCCAATACTTACTTACTTCCTCCCTCCCTCCCTCCTTTCTTTCTTCCTTTCTTCTTTCTTTCTTTCTTTTGGTTTTTCAAGGTAGGGTCTCACTGTAGCCCAGGTTGACCTGGAATTCACTGTGTATTCTCAGGGTGGCCTCAAACTCACAGTGATCCTCCTACCTCTGCTTCTCCAGGGCTGGGATTAAAGGCATGTGCCACCATGCCTTGGCTAGTTTTTTTTTGTTTGTTTGTTTTTTGAGGTAGGGTCTCGCTCTAGCCCACGCTGACCTGGAATTAACTCTGTAGTCTCAGAGTGGCATCAAACTCACAGTGATTCTTTTATGTCTGCCTCCCGAGTGCTGGGATTAAAGGTGTGTGCCACCATGCCAGGCTCTGGTTAGTTTTTTAAACTTAAAAATTTCCCTCCAAATTAGTATTTAGACTTTTAATCTCCACAAAATTTAAAAAGAATATATCTGTGGCTGTTCATCTAGAAATAGTAACTAATTTCTTCTTCCTCTTTCTTCTCTTCTTGCCACATTTGCTTTTCTTCACTCTTTTGGCCAAAACTTTTAAAGCTGGATGAATGCATTGCATTTTACATCATGTATGGTTATCAGTTTATGGGGTCAGGGGCAGAATGTGGTGGTTTGATTCAGGTGTCCCCCATAAACTTAGGTGTTCTGTATGCTAGTCTCCCCAGCTGATGGAGATTTGGGAATTAACGCCTCCTGGAGGCAGTATATTGTTGGGGATGGGCTTATGGGTATTATAGCCAGTGTCGCTTTGCCAGTGTTTGGCACACTCTCCTGTTGCTGTTGTCCACTTTATATTGGCCAAGGGGTGATATCCACCCTCTGTTCATGCTATCGTTTTCCCCTGCCATAATGGAGCTTCCCCTCGAGTCTGTAAGCCAAAACAAACTCTTTTTTTTTCCCCCCAAAAGCTGCTCTTGGTCAGGTGATTTCTGCCAGCAATGTGAACCTGACTACCACAGTGGTCAACCCATCTGATTTGTCTGTTCGTTTGAGACAGTGTTTTATTGTGTAGCTTCTCCCAGCCTGGAGCTCATTGTCCTCCTGACTGCTGGGATTACTGCTGAGCATCAGGTACCCGGCTTTCATTTAACTTGTGAATACATCTGTCAGCGCAGGCATTTGCCAAGATGTCTACATTCTGATGTTATTTTTGGCAGTCAGTCCACACTGGTGTCCCTGTTCTTTCAGTCCAGTGACTCTTCTTATTTGCTCAGAGCACCGAATCCAGGTTCAGAGCTTATTTTTTATTTCTGCTTCCTACAGCATATTCCATTGTTGGAGACTGCCTATTGGGAACTTTTCAGGATTCAGGCAGAGCACAAGCTGCTGTGCCCCTGTTAGGAGTGGGCAGCTCCAGGGGAATTCAGGGAGGGGGTTAGCCCAGCTAGAAGAAGGCTTGTGGAGCAGACATTCGCAGACACCAGTTGCAATGCAGAACACAGCAGAGCACTTTATTCCAGTCACTGAGTGCATATATATGGAGTGCACACACAGGCGCACTGCATACAATGATCTTATGAGCATAAGAGGTGCTGAATCATGGTTATCTAACAAGCTGCCACCACTTTTATGCTCGGCTAGAAGTCAAGCCTATTACCATGTTTGGTACATGCCTCTACATTCCACCCCCTAGGCTTGGGGGACCTGGCAAACATACCCTCTTTTTGCCCAGAGAACAGAGCCTTGTGCCCATAAACTGCAGCAACAATATAAAGAAACAGAAATCTACCAAGATTCCTGCAACTAAAGCTAAGCTTATGAGGGTCCACTGCCAGGTAGATCCTATAATGCCCACCATGGAGTGAGGGGTGTCTTCAGTGAGTTTCTGAATTGAATCACCTCTCCATATCCATGCAATACCCTGTGCATAGCCTGGCATATATGGACAGCATTCTGCCTGTAAGAGGGCAGTGGTGAGTAAATCTAAGGCCATCCCACTCTGTAACACCACCTTCCTCATCTGGTTAGTCTCATCTAACAGTGCATCAAGTATGTGTCTGGTTATGTTCAAGGATTGGGACACATGTTGGGCAAGGGCTTCTACTTGTACTTCAACAGCTATTGTACCTGCCCCAGGGACAAAATACAGCCATTAGATAAAACCACCAGTTGGCACTAGCAGCTTGGTGGTAGCTTTGGTGCCAGCAATGTGTTATACCACTTATATGGCCATGGTGAGCAAGTGGCTAGGATTTTGCTAGGTATGTATGGATGTTCCCTAATACATAATCCTGTCCACTTCCAAATCTTCCTGGGAGTGCCTGTAAATGAGCAGCCAATCCCACCATTGTTCTTTCTATTCTGTATTCTAACATTGCAGAGCATGGGGGTCTGTATCCAACCTGTCTTCCTATGAGAAATAGCCCTTTGTTTTTGCTCATCACACACTGGGACCATGTTTGCTAATCGTACACACACACTTTCCATCCATCCCCACCTATTGCATACCATATGGTCCAACAAGGGGTGAGGGTATTGTCATGGTTATTTCATAAGAGAGCTTTGATCTGCCACTTCTGTTGGTCTCATCCCAAACCAGATGAATGCTTTGCTTTCCATCACTGAAAAGCAGTCCAGTTGTTAGAAGTGGCTGGGGCTATGTTCCACGGTAGTTTTCCCACTACACTGGGGGGCAGCTCCATACAGACTTAGCATCAAGTCACATTGTGGACCTGTGTGAAGATGTGACTCCAAGAGACTACAGAGTTAGCCTGGCCTATTCCTGGTCAGAAAGAGAGAGCAGTTAAGAATATCATTAAAGGTAAATCTTTGCTGTCAGGCAATATGCATGCCACCTTGTGATGTAATAGTTGCTTGTCCAGCCCATGATACCATACTTTCTCTCCTTGTATGAGTAGGGTAGGTATCAGCCAAGTACAAACCACTACACTGTGTTTTAGAACAGCAGAAATGATCACTGGTAATTCTGCAGCTATTTCTATCAGCCATGTAGTAATATTAGAGAATAAGAATTATTATGGTCTAGTCCTGCCCGTCCTCCCCATGGTGCTAATAAAACTGCCCGTAGTCCAGATAATATGGCCTGAGCCCCACCCCCAATCCACTGTAGCTCAGGCTGACCTGGAATTCACTATGTAGTCTCAGGGTGGCCTCGAACTCAGGGTGATACTCCTACTTTTGCCTCCCAAGTGCTGGGATTAAAGGCGTGTGCCACCATGCCTAGCTCCCAAACTAATTTCTGTAAGGGCTACTAATATTAACCAGTTTTGTCTTATATAACTAATTTCAAAAAGACCTGATGGATGGTACCCAATAGCATCCTATCCAGGGGACTCTTTCAGGGGTTTCATTTAATAACTGTACTGCCATAGTTAATGTTTTCTGCCTACCTTTCCCTGTGGGTGCCAGAGCATGTAGTTTCATTTGCAAGAGACCATTTAATCTCTCAATCAAACCTGCCACCTGGGGTCCATAAGGCATAGGTATCATCCATTGGATGTCCTGTTTCTTGGCCCAAGATTGGGTGTCCTGACAATCAAAGGCTGAGTCTCAGTCCTTTTGGATCTCCACAGGCATCTGATAATGGGACACAAGTACCTGTAAGGCCCATAATGTTGTAGGCTGAGAAGAGGTAACGATTGGATTAGCAAAGCCTAATTGGGTGGTTGTGTCTACTGCTGTAAAGAGAGAACACAGGGCAGGGACTGACATTGTCTACCTGCCAGGCAGAGATGGGTCCCAGAGCTCATTTCATATGTCCAGGACATAATGGTAAGTTCCCAATTTGTGGGTCAAGCAGTCCATGATGCTCATGATGTTCTTTACTGTGTTGTGCAGTGGTAGTATAACTTCATTCAGTTCTCAGTAGTCTGCAATCATTCGCCAGGAACCATCAGGCTTCCGGACAGGTCATACCAGGGAGTGGTATGGTACAGGCCAAATGGATGATACCTGCTTCTTCCATTTTAGAATGGTAGCCCTGATCTCTGTATGTCCTCCTGGCAATCAACATTGCTTCATAGTCACTACTCAGGAGGCCTGCAGTCGTTGTACCAGGGCATGATGTGGATGCCCCTGCACCACTGTTTTCATAGTTCCTATATGAAAGTGAAAGTCCCCTCCCCTAGTGGTAACTTGCAAGCCTTACTGGACATCCACTCCCAAGATGTACTCAGCTATAGGAAACACACACACAGTGTAGCAATGATGTGGGAGTTTTCCTGTTCCCAAAGTCAAAGGGACTTGTCAGGCCATTATCTGTCATCCCCTTCTTCTTCCTCTTCTTCTTTTTTTTGTTTTTTGAGGTAGGGTCTCACTCTAGCTCAGGCTGACCTGGAATTCACTATGTAGTCTCAGGGTGGCCTTGAACTCATGGCAATCCTCCTACCTCTGCCTCCTGAGTGCTGGGATTAAAGGCATGCACCACCACGCCTGGCTTCATCCCTCTTATTCTTCTGTGGTAACCATCAGGCTGCTAAACTTGGAAGGATTTCCAAAGATAAGGGTAGTACTCATGCCAGTGTCAACAAGCACAGTCTCCTTTTGGCATTTGGTGGGGCTAAATAGTCAATTCCACATGAAGCCTCCAGTTGCCCAAATTCCCCACAATCTGTACATCTTGGACAGTGCCCTAGTCGGGGAGGTAGTCAGTCAGACTTACCCCTTGTGCTTGAATAGATGTGGGCAATGGGGTACATTGCTGTTTAGGGACAGTTTCTTCCATAAGGCCAATACCATATTCAAGGGCTGACCATCCAATTTGGCCTGAGTCCAGTGGCCAATAGATTGAACCATAACTGCCTGCAAGTCACTTTTGTCCGTTCACCTTCCCATGTGTTGGAGAAACTACTTACTGGTTTTCCATTTTTCTTCTGCTTTTGTGGTTCTGGGGCACACAGTTTTGTTGGCTGCACCTGCTTGCTTTGTCACCCAATTTCAACATCTCCCAGGCAGGCTAGTGCTGTGGCCCACATGAACAAGTTGGTCAGTGTAGGGAGCTAGGAAAGTTGCAAGCAATGCAAATGTCCCAGGGGACCCAGACACCAAAATCATATCCTTCACCTGAGAGGTAAACATTTCCTCATCTGGGCTCCTCTGATTCAGCCAAATATCATCTGCCACATGCCCATCTCCTGGATCACCTGCACCAAGTCCAGGTAGGTGGCCCATTTACTGACCTGTTCTAGAACATCTGCAGTATTTCTCCATACTATTTGTGCAGCTGACATCAGCCTCTTGGCCAGGGACTGGTTCCCTCATCTGGAGCTGTACACTGCACTTCTTGCAATCTTAGTCTTGATGGAATATTAGTAATACTGGTCAGTGTTACCATTTCTTCAAAGTTTAGCTGCATATTATCAGCTCCATCATTCTTTAAATGCAACAACCAGACAGGAATCATTACCTGAACCCACCGTCTGCATTGTTTGGCCAGCTCCTACCATTCTATGGCTTATATGTCTTGTACATGGTTTGTTGGGTGGCCTGGATTACTGGCTTCAGCCCGGGGCCTGTTCCTCCAACTCCAACCTCTGGCGTATGGCTGAACATACCTTGTATGCCAGTAGTGGGGGTGTTGGACTCACCCACTGTGGAGTTTCATCATCAAGGACCTCTTCCAAAGCCAGGGTTGCTGCATTACCCATAAGGTATCCTTCAGGTTATAGCTCCTTTGTTTGCAGTGCCAGGAGCTGTTCCTGCAATTCTTGGCTGTCCTTCTGGACTTGTCTCAATACAGATGGAACCTTCATTCGCAGTTCCTGCAAGTCTTGGCTGTCCTGATGGACTCACTTCAATACAGACAAAAATAGCCAAGCCATTGGTCTGGCTGTCTCCTGATGGGCCAATGGGATTCCTCCCTCTAATTCCAAGGCCTTTTCCACTTCAGCCTGACTGATTTCTGCTCAATCCTGAGCCCAGTCCATCAAGAAGGCCACCACTGTATACCACCATTTAGGACAACATGTCTGGTGAAAGGCTGTATGATGACCATGCCAAGTGTCAGGAGAGAGTGGCTCTATGGGAATATATGGAGAGCATGAGCCCAGCTGAAAGAAGGCTTGTAGAGCAGACATTCACAGACACCAGTTGCAATGCAGAGCAGGGCAGAGCACTTTATTCCACTTGCAGAGTGCTTATATTCCACTTGCAGAGTATGTGTGCATAAGGGGTGCTGAATCATGGTTATATAACAAGCTGTGGCCATTTTGTATGTTCTGCCGGAAGTCAAGTCTATTATCAAGTTAGGTATAATACCTTTCCAGCCCCTCTCTCTACAGTCTTCAGCTTCCTGGCTTCTCATTTCCTAAGGAAGTAGACAAGGGTAGGAAAAGTGATGGCTACAGATCCCTTCTGTCCTTAAATCCTCTCCTGGTTTTGTTTTTTCTCTAAAGACTGTATCTAAATTCACCTTTATCCCAAGGGTTTTGGAGTCTGGAAATCAAAGCCAGAGGAAGACTGTCACAACTGTTCCTCCTCCTTTCTTTCCTTGTGGCAATGGGCCAAAAGGAACCAAGCTGTCTCAACTGAAAAGTTGCAATAAAGGAAGAATTTGGTTAAATATTTCTAAGTATTCCCTGATATACCCTTTTTGTGTTATTTTGAGACAGAGTTCAGGCTGGCCTCAGACTCATGATCCTCCTGAATCAGCTTCATAAATTCTGGGATTACAGGCCCCATATCTTTTGCACAGTTATTCATGTATAGAAAGGTACAAGAAAGGTCTAGAAATGTATCTAAGTGTCCACAGTGGCTGCTTCTGGCGAAAGCAGTGTGAAGCAGAAACTGCAATTCTACCTTGTGCATGGGAACAGATGGTGATTGACATGTGTGAACCCCATCCACAATGCATTCAGGTGCACACCTGAACTAGAGGTGTAGAAAAGGTTTCTTATCCTCGTGCTTGCTGATTTCTTTGAAGGTAACTGGGGATTGTCTCTTGGTCACTTCCTCCTCACTGTGGATATGATCAACAAGACATGAACTCATCAAATGAGGTTCTGATCTACACTTCACCATCTGGACTGCTCAGTATGCCTCCAGGCTCTGGGTTGTCTCTGTTGTTCCAATGCTCCTGACCCTGGCCTTTATTACCACTCTTCAGAAGCGGGCACTAGATTGTCTAGAACTTTTGTTTGTCACCAAAGCTGTTAAAGAGTAGGAAAGTAAATGGATGTAGTCTCTATCTTGCTACTTTGGTCTGTTAGTTCATCTAAATAGGGTGACCTAAGGCTAATGAGAGACTTGTCTCAAAAAAGGTGGACAGGCACTAAAATGATGGACCAGTGAATAACGTGCTTACTGCACAAGCATAGGGACCAGAGTTGGAACCCCAAGAACACATGCAAATGCTTGCTGGGCACGGAAGTCCACCTGTAATTCTAGTACTCAGGAGGCAGAGACAGGGTATCACCAGGCAAATTGTGGTTAGCTAGACTAGCTGAGTCAGAGAGCTCTAGGTTCAAGTGAGAGGCTCTGCCTCAGGCAATAAAAGGAAGAATGATGGAGGAAGACATACATACATAGGCAAAAGAAGGTGGATGGTGGGCTAGAGAGATGCCTTAGAGGTTAAGGCAGTTGCTTGCAAAGCCAAAGGACCCAGGTTCAAATCCCCAGGACCCACATAAGCCAGATGCACAAGGAGGCACATGTGTCTAGAGTTTGTTTGCAGTGGCTGGAGGCCCTGGTGCACCCATTCTCTCTCTCTGTCTCTCCGTGTGGCTCTCTCTCTCTCTGCCTATGTGCCTCTCTCTCAAAAAACATAATTAAAAATAATTTTTTTAAAAAAGGTGGGTGGTACTCCTGAGGAACACTTGAGGCTGTCTTCTGGCCTCCACTTGCATGTACATATACATGAACATGTACATACATGTGCACACATATGCATAGAAAAGAAGTAAAACCTTTGAAGAATATTTTATTTTTCTGTAAGGGGAGAAAAAGAACAAACACACAGAAAGAAAGAGAGACAGAGGGAGTGAGGGTGCACCAGGGCCTCTTGCTGCTGCACCCAAACTTCCAGATGTATGTGCCATTGTGGGCATCTGACTTTACTTGGGTACTGGGAAATTGAACCAGGTTTTGCAAGCAAGCACCTTTAACCACTGATCCATCTCCCCAGCCAAAGAAGTATAACCTTTATGAATGATTTTATAATTTTTTTAAAATTTCATTTCAGAGAGAGAAAAAAGAGAGACAGAGAGAGAAAGAGAATTGGTGTGCCAGGGCCTCAGCCACTGTAATTGAGTGCTGGACACTTGCACCACCTAGTGGGCATGTGTGACCTTGCGTTTGCCTCACCTTTGTCTGTCTGGCTAACATGGAATCTGGAGAGTCAAACATGGCCCCTTAGGCTTTGTAGGCAAGCACCTTAACTGCTAAGCCATGTCTCCAGCCCTTAATTTTTTTTCTTTTAATTTTAGTTCAGAGAGAAAGAGAGAGAGAGACAGAGAGAGGAATGACTTTTTAGTGGGCATGGTGGTGCACATCTGTAGTCCCAACATTTGAGAGGTAGAGCCAAGAGAATCAGGAGTTCAAGTTCCTCCTAGGCTACGTAGTGAGTTTGAGGGCAGTGTGGGCTACATAAGATCCTGTCTCAAAGAGACAAAGCATAACCTGTTTAAAAAATACATTTTATTAACAGCTTCCATAATATAGATAATAGACCATGATAATTCCCGCCCCCCATTTCCTCCTCCCAAATCCACCATCCATTGAATCTCTTCTTCTTTCCAGTTAGTCTTTTTATTTCAATGTCACCATTTTTTCCTTCTGTTAGGAAGGTTTTGTGTAGATAGTGTCAGAACATTGTGAGGTCATGAATTCAAGGCCATTTTGTGTCTAGAATATTGCACTGAATTTAGTCCTAATCCTTCCTTTGGCTCTTACATTCTTTCCAACACCTCTTCTGCAATGGACCCTGAGACTTGGATGGTGTGATAGAGATGTCTCACTTAATGCTAAACACTACACTGTCACTTCTTCTCAGCACTATGGTGACTGAGTTATCCCAGTGGTTAGCATTACCTGAAAAGAGAAGCTTTTCTAACCAAAAGTTGACAGTAATATTAATATATGGGCATAAACATAAAAAAGTGCTTAGAGGGCAGTATGGTGGGCATAATATATACATTTAGCAGAACACAGCAGTTGTTAGGGCTTATGACCTCCTCAGCCATAGTCTTTTGATTAGGTTTTCAGTACCACACATGAATTCCCTTCTGTAGATCAGGCCTCCAGTCCAATCAGAGAGAAGCTGGTTTCCCCCATAACAGACATGCCACTATTGCATCAGTTGGCACATTTGTCCTGGCTAGTCACCCATAAGGCTTGCAGGACCCACTGCTGTTTATCACCGTTGATGACTTATCTCTCCCCAAAGGCTGCATGTTTCATAGGTCTTTCTAGCATTCTGACAGCTAGTCAACAGGGAGGGGCTTCCACCTCAGCTCCAGCTTGATTTTTCAGTGACCTACAGCCCATGCATGTGAAGTCTTCATCAATAGGGTCTTATCATCTAGTTTTGGTGGACAATGCCTGTAATGTTTTGGGGGCATCAGGGACATCCCTGGCCAACAACTCGTTCAAAGATATCCCACCTCTGGCAGTGCAATATAATAACAAACTATCTATGACTTCTGCACACACCATTATCCATATCCATAGAATACTTCTGCTTATACCTTTTCTCTTTTAAAATGTATTATTGGCTAAATAGTAGATGTCCATATGGCTTATTCATAACATCTTTATTTTATTTTTATCTTTTTTAAGGTAGGATCTTGCTCTAGGCCAGGTTGACCTGGAATTCACTGTGTCATCCCAGGCTGGCCTCAAACTGACAGTGATCCTCCTACATCAGCCTCCCAAGTGCTGGGATTAAAGGTGTGTGCCACCACACCCAGCTTCATCTTAAATTTTGGTCAGCTCTCCTCCTACCCTTCCTTTTCTCCATCCCTTCCCCTCATCCCACTTAGACAATTCTACTCCCAGTAATCTAACTCTACTTGCATATCTATAATACCCTCCCCTTTCTTCCCTCTCTCATAGCCCCTTTCTAGATTTCTGGCCTTTCCTACTGATTTTTACTACAACCCAATACAAATCTAAACATTTGTAGCTAGGATCCACATATGCAAAATGACTTTCTGGGTCTGGGTTACCTCAGTTAATATAATCCTTTCCAGATCTATCCATTTCCCTGAAAATTTAATTTTCCTTTACTGCTGAATAAGAGCTCCATTGTATAAATGCACCACATCTTTACTATCCATTCTTCAGTTGAAGGGTATCTAAGCTGGTTCCATTTCAGAGCTATTATGAATAAGCAGCTATAAACATAGAGGAGCAAGCATCTCTATAGTAATAAGTAGAGTTCTTAGGGTATATGCCAAGGGGGGTATAGCTGGGTCATATGGTAAATCTATTTTTAGTCATCTCAGGAACTTCCTCACTGATTTTTACAATGGCTGTACCAGTTCCAATCAACAATGCAGAAGAATTTCTCTTTCTGTAATCCTCACCAGCATTTATTGTCAGTTGTTTTCTTGATGATAGCCATTTTGACAGGAGTGAGATAAAATCTCAAAGTAGCTTTAATTTGCATTTCCCTGATGGTTAAATATGTAGATCATGTTTTTAAATGTTTGTTAACCATCTATATTTCTTGAGAAATCTGTTCAGTTCCATAGCCTATTTTTTTTTTTTTTTTTTGAGAGAGACAGAGAGAGAGGGAGAGGAAGACAGATAGAGATGGGTGCACCAGCAGCCTCTCAGCTGCTGCAAATGAAATCCAGATGCATGCACCCCCTTGTGGTTAAGTGCGGCATTGCACCCTTGTGTCACTGCATCTGACTAAACGTGGGACCTGGAGATTGGAACCTCTGGAGATTGGAACTGGCGTTCTTAGGCTTAGGAGGCAGGCGCCTTAACTGCTAAGCCATCTCTCCAGCCCTATTTTTTCATTTTTAAAATATCTTTATTTATTTATTTTCATGCAGAGAGAGATAGAAAAGAGAGACAGACAGAATGGGTGCGCCAGGGCCTCCAGCCTCTGCAAACAAACTCCAGATGAATGTGCTTTGATCTGGCTTTATGTGTGTACTAGAGAATTGAAACTGGGTTGTCAGGCTTTGCAGGCAAGTGCCTTAACTGCTGAGCCATCTCTTTAGCCACATAGCCCATTTTTAATTATTACATTTTTATATTTATTGAGGGAAATACAGAGCGAGAGAAAGGCACCCACGTGGCTAGAAATCACATGTGGAGGGCCTAGAAAAACTGTGGAAAGAAAAGAGAGAAAATAAATTTCAAGGAGCTCCTGCCATGTGGGGACCTGGTGGGGATAAAGGAACTCATGTGGAGAGTAAGGGCTAGGGAGCCTCTTGGCTGGGTCTGGGCAGCCCAGGCCCAGCTGAGGAAAAAACTTCCATAGCTGGAAGTTCCCAAGTGGTCAGAGACCCTGACCTCCCATTGCAAAAGTATTTATTCCCAGGAGGTCTCCCATCCAAGTACTAACTAACCAGGCCCAACCCTGCTTAGCTTCTGAAGCTTCTGAGATCTGACAAGATCGAGTGCGTTCAGGGTGGTATGGCCATAGACGAGACATTTATAACCTTATAGTGGTGGGCTGTCTTCCGACTCAGGTGAACCAGAGGGACAGCTAGTCAGTTAGGCAAAGCTGTTTTTGATTGGGTTGTTTGATTTCTTATGGTTTTTTTTTTTTTTTGAGTTCCTTTTTTGGTTGTTGTTGTTTTGTTTTTTTTGAGGTAGGCTCTCACTCTAGCTCAGGCTGACCTAGAATTCACTATGGAGTCTCAGGGTGGCTTTGAACTCACGGCGATCCTCCTACCTCTGCCTCCTGAGTGCTGGGATTAAAGGCGTGCTCCACCACGCTCCGCTTTTTTGAGATCTTTGTATATCCTGGATATTAATCTTCTGTCAGATGTATGGCTGGCAAAGATTTTTCCCATTCTATAGGTTGCTTCTTTGCTTTATTCACAGCTTTTGTACAAAAGCTTTTTAATTTTATGAGGTCAAAATATAACCTGTATAGGGCTGGAGAGATGGCTTAGTGGTTAAGGGCCTGCCTGCCAAGCCTAAGAACGCCCATTCAATCTCCAGTTCTCACGTTTAGCCAGACGTAGTGATGCAAGCACACAATGCTACACTTGCCCACAAGGGGGTGCACACATCTGGAATTTGTTCTCAGTGGCTGAGAGGCTGCTGGCATGCCCACTCTCTCTCTCTGCCTCTTCCTCTCTGTCTCTCTTTCTCTGTCTCTCTCAACAACAACAACAACATATAACCTGCATAAATGAATTTTTTAAAATCAGGCATGGTGGCTCATGTCTGTAATCCCATTACTCAGTGGGATGAGGCAAGAGGATGGTCATGGGTTGATGTCCAGGTTGGGCTACCTCATGAGTTTCAGGCCAGTGAGACCCTTTTTCAAAAACTATTTTAAATAAATAAGCAACTTTTGTGTGTATAATGTGTATGTTTGTGGGCACACATATGGGTGTGTGTATATGTGCCTGTGGAGGTCAGAAGTCAATGTCAGGAGTCTTTAATTGCCTGGCATGGTTTTTACATGGGCAATGGAGATATGAACTGAGGTACCCATGCTTACCAACTGAGCTATGTCCTGAGTCCCACATAATAAGTCTTTTAAGTCTTATAAGAGAGCTCAGTGTAAGCATCAGGAATAGCCACCCTATGTTAGGTTTGTTCCCTTTGCCTGGGGTATTTTCCCCTGGAAAATCCTTGGTCATCCTGCAGTTCTTGAAGTAAATGTCGCTTTCTCAAGGAGAGTTCTCCTCACTCTGAGTTTAATCATCTCACTCCTTTGCCACCAGCCTCCTGTTAAACATTCTCCAACAGGACTGGCACTGTGCCTTTCCTAGTTGTTCACATGATGGTCTGCTGGGTGACTGTTTCTTCCTGTCATTCTGTTCCATCAGACTTCAAGCTCTTTGAGTGAGAGAAGCACAGTTTTTTTATTTGTTCAGAGTGATAGCCCAGGGACCAGCACAGTACCTGTTCAAAGTTTTTAAGTGAAAGAAAGCACACACATGTGCACATTACCATCACAGGAGAAAGGCAACCTAGAACTTCAAGTGGAGCTCATGGAATCAAGCTTTCTCAAATGTTCTTGCTGTTAAACTCCTTTTCACTTTGCAATTGCTTTTCCCCTATCCTCTCACTTTGGTTCTCTCAATCTTCTACAACCCATGCTTGATAAGAAGAAGTGGATTTCCTTACTCATAAAATTAGGAAACACAAAATGTAAACACAGTTCAGAGATATTTGTGGTCATGTTGCCATCAATGATTCACTCATTTGCTTTGTATGTGTGTGTGTGTGTCCCCTTGGGAGATGTTAACATGCAGCTCCATGTAAATCTTATCTTGAAAATCCTGCATCCTGTTGCCAGGGATACCTTCAAGAGTCAGGTGCTCCTCTCTTGGTATCCAGCTCCCTAAGTGTTTGGGGAAAACTATTTGAACTACTGTGAAAAAAGACTGTAGTGTCACAGTGTTGGGTTGCAAATGTGCTTCTTTCTCACAAATATATCACATCAGACTGCAGTGTTCCAAGTCGGTATTGAGAGTCCCTGACCACTGCCATCTCCCACCCTAGAGGCTGATACTAGATTTTTCGGTCGCCAGCCAGCTGATATGAATAGAAAAAGCATGGCAGGTTGAGTGAGAGCTTTCAGAGGCCAGGTCTATAGTGGTGTATGTCTTTTTTCCTCAGTCCTTTAGCCAGACTCAATGCTGGGGCTATCACCAACTGCAAGGTAGGTCTCTCTCTGCTTTGCATCTACCAGGTATGCCAATGTACACATGTGAACAGTGAGGTTCAGAGAAATTAAGTGATTGATATAAGGACATTAACATGGCTAATAAGGCCGGGCATGGTGGCAAACGCCTTTAATCCCAGCACTTGGGAGGCAGAGGTAGGAGGATTGCCATGAATTTGAGGCTACCCTGAGACTACATAGTGAATTCCAGGTCAGCCTGAGTTAGAGTGAGACTCTACCTCAGAAAACCAAAAAACAAAACAAAACAAAACAAAACAAACAAAAACATGGCTAATAAGGGCTGGAGAGATTGCCCTGTGGTTAAGGCACTTGTCTACAAAGCATAACAACCCAGGTTTGATTCCCCAGTACCCATGTGAATCCAGATGTACAAAGTGGCACATGCACTTGGAGTTTGTTTGCAGTGGCTGGAGGCCTTAGCATGACCATTCTCAATCTCTTTGCTTGCAAACAATAAATAAACTTTTTGAAAAAATGGCTGATAAATTATGCTCTATCCAAGTCTTCGATGCATAGCATGGTGCTCCTGCTCCAGGCTTAGCTGAAGCATGGTAGGTACTCAGAAAAGGTTTCTCGGCTTCTGACGGTTTTAACTTGGGATAGTATTTTATCTCGGAACTGTCCTTTTCTATGTGTATTTCTCCATTTCGTTCAGCAAACTGCATCTGACCTCCACTAGTTAGAGTCCGGGCGAGGTGACTGGCTGGTAAGGACCTATGTTTGCCAGTCTCTGGAAGTGAAGTTACACCATCTGTACCCCTTGCTTATGCATGCATGCCTCCTGGCCACAAGTGGAGACGTGGCTCCTCTCTTGAACAGTTGAGTCTGGAATTGATTTGACTAATAGAATGTGCAGGATGCACTCTGTGGGGGCTTTTGAGGCACAGCTTGAAGAAGGCTAGAAGCTCTGCCATCCTCTTTTGAGGAATCCGGCCATCATGTGAGGAAGTGGTTGTGCCATGTGAGGAAGAACCAAGACTCTTGGCAGAGCTCCCAGCACCACCTTGTTAGCAGTGTGAGTGAGTGATCCTACAAGTGGGACCTTGAGTCCTGAACAGACACTATGGGATGGAAATAAGCTAAAAAAATCATTAGCAAGTGACTGGTTGTTGCTGTTTTAAATTATCAGATCATGGATGGTTTACTAGGTAGAAATAGGTAATTGAAACAAATGACTTAAAAGACCTGAAATATTTTGCCTGAGCAGGTTTCCTTGTTCCCACACCTTCTACCACTACTTAAGCTGTTGTGGTTTGGGAGTTTTGGAATTTTATGTAGGCATTTCTCTTTAATCTTATGAAAGTGGAGAACTTCAAACTATAAAGTAAATTTAGACTGGAAACTGTCCTTAGCAGTGGTTGTCCTGTTGGCATTGCTATTGGGCAATGGAAACATGGTGCCTTCAGGATATTGTTGTAGTTACCATTGCGTTGCTGGGGCACCTGACTAAAAGCAGCTGATGAGAGGAAGGTTTTTCTTTTTCTCTTTCTTTTTTTTTTTTTTGGTTACAGTCTCAAGGTGAAGCTCTATGGTAGGAGAAAGCATGGCATGAGCAGAGAATAGACATAACCTCTGCCATAGCAGGTAGAATAGAAAATAGCTAGAGAGTGAGCCAACTCTGGCAAAGGGGAGCTGGCTATGACACCCTTGTGTAGTTAGAATGTATGTCCTCCATAGACTCAGGTGTTTATTAAAGCTTGTAATTTGGGTCTCCAGCTACATAGCTGAAGGAGGTGTCACTGTGGGGTGGATCCTAGAGTCTATACCTAAGGTGTCACTGGGGTCAGATTTGATTTTCAGCCCAAAGGTATGCAGAGTGCTTGAGCTCTGGTGGGTCTTGCTTGCTGCCAGTTCCCTGCTTGCTGATTTTAATTTTTGCTGGCTGTTTGGTTGTTTCTCTTTGTTTGGATGTATGGAAGCAGCTTCTTCCACCAAAGATGAAATTTCCCCTGGTTCTATAAGCTTGAAATAAAACCCTTTTCTTACATAAACTGTGCCTTGGTTGGATGTAAATTCCAGCAATGTGAAACTAACTACAACAACCCCTAAACCTGACCCCAACAACATACCTCCAGCAAGGCTTAACCTCCAAAACTGCCATCATCTGGGGATCAAGCATTCAAAGCACATTAGTTTATGGTGGACATCTGATTCAAACAACCACATTCTGTCTCTGGCCCCATAAATTGATGACTATCCATGATGTAAAATGCAATGCATTCAGTCCAACTTTATTTATCTTATTTATTTGAGAGTGAGATAGAAAGAAAGAGGCAGATAAAGGGAGAATAGGCGCACCAGGACCTCTAGCCGCTACAAACGAACTCCAGATGCATGCACCACCTTGTATGTCTGGCTTCTGTGGGTACTAGGAAACCAAACCTGGGTCCTTAGGCTTTGCAGGCAAGTGCCTTAACTGCTAAGCCAGCTCTCCAGCCCTCCAACTTAAAAAATACTCATAGTTTTTTATCAATCCCTATATTATCCCCATAGCACAGGTCTCTTAACTATGTTCAAACATTCCTATAGTCCAAGTTCTCTTAACTGTGAGCCTGTAAAATAATAATAAAAAAAAAACCACATGATGGGATAGAGTAAACATTCGCCCTGCAAAAGTTGCTATTGGAGGACTTGCGAGATGGCTTGGCAGTTAAAGATGCCTGTTTGTAAAGCTTAATGGCCTGAGTTCAATTCTCCAGGACCCATGAAAAGTCAGATGCACAAAGTTGAACATGCATCTGGAGTTTGTTTATAGTGGCAGGAGGCCCTACTGCACTCATTCTCTTTCTCTCTTAAATAAATAAATAAATAAATTCAGAAAATAGCCATTAAAAACAAGATGAGATGAGGCATAACAAGGAAAGATTGAGGCAATGCAAGTTCTAAAACAAACAGGGCAATAAATTCTCTGGGGTTCCAATTCTACCCCTTTAGCTGGGCTGCTTCCAGCTTGGGGAACAATCCACCTGGAGCCAGCAGCTCTCTTTGCCAGCTGTCCCACAATCCTAGCATGTCTAAGTTCCTGGGTCTCCACTGAAACCCATGGTTCATCCTCATAGCTCCCTTGGGACACCATGCAGGGACTCAAACAACCCTGCCTCACATTGCCCAGTGGCCATTTCCAAAACACAAAACTGCATTGCATTGCAAATCCAATGCCCCTCTCTTTCCTGCCTTTGTTATACTCCCATAGCACCAAGTAGGCTACCAAATTTGTTAATCTGGGAGGGGAACAAATAAAGCTGACTTTGAATAGTAGGAAAACTTCTTCAACATTCTGGCCTTCTACTTTTCAAAGGTTCAGCATTCTTCCTGCTGTGCCAGTGAAAACCAACTGGTCCAATCTCAATGGTGGTAATCTCTCAAATGACTATAGCTGAATGGGTGCTCTCTCCAGCCCAAAACTTTAATTTCTTTTTGTGCCATATCCTTCTCTTCACCTCAGTCCATTTCTTCTAAATTAAACCCTGCTCAAGTTCTCAGGAAATGGGAAGAGCACACATCTAGATAAAGCTCTTTCTTCCCTTTGTAAATCAAACCTCACTGCCCACAGTTCTTTCTGCATTTAGGCCTTTCAACTCTGACCAGAATTGTTTATCAGACTCTGCTTACAACAGTGCAAGAAGTTGTTTAGACCAAGGTTTCAAGTCCTTCCACATTCCTCTAACAAATCAGTTCCAAAAAATCAAAACCCACACAATCAGGTTTCTAGCAGCAATGACCATACTCCACAAGTACCAATTTTCTGCTGTAGTTACCTTTGCATTAATAGGATAAAGCACCTAACCAAAAGCAGTTGATGGGAGGAATGTTTTTATTTTGGCTTATAGTCTCAAGGGGAAGCTCCATGATGGCAGGAGAAAGCATGGCATAAGCAGAGGCTCTGCCATAGCAGGTAGAAAAGCAGGAAAGTGAGCCAAACTCTGACAAAGGGGAGCTGCTTATAATACCCCCAAGCTTGCCCCCAATAACACACCTCCTCCAGCAAGGCTCTACCTCTAAAACTATCAGCTGAGGACCAAGCATTTAAAGCATCTGAGTTTATGGGAGACATCTGAATCAAACCACCAGAGATATAGTTGATATTCTGGAACCCTCTGGAAGGAGACTTCTTAAGCATCATAGAAGAAAGGAAGATTTACATCATGACATTTGAAGGATGTAACCTTTGTCAAAGATTCAGGCCTTTAATTTTTTTATCTTTAGACACTCATACCTACTTAATTGTTGAAAACAAAAAAAAAATAACTTAAAAATCTGTCATGCTTCTCTAAATGGGGATAGTATTATAATAGGCTACCATTTAAATTGGAACCTATTTGAACTTTTGCATCTAACATAGTAGAACAAGTCAACAGTACTCTTCATCATTTTCATGGGGAAACTGAGATGTGGTGCAAGTTGGCCATGACTGTACACTTCCTGAGAGCCAGGATTTCATGGCTGTGCTTGGTAGACAGTCTTGGTTCTCTGTTGGCTTCTCTGCAGACAACCCTGCCTGTTGAGGACTGTAATTTTTATGTTTCTGAAACTAGTTTGGTGAGCACCATGATGTGAGTGGTATTTGGGTGTTTCTTATTTTTCTGCTTGCTCATGGAGCCAGATGCACATATCAGTGGATATACTTCATTTACATTTTTGATATTTGCAAAGAAATGCTGTTTGCAGATGTTCCTGAATGTGCCTCAGGGCAGTTGGATGTTTCTGCCCAGGGAAGCTCTTCTCTCAGTCTGCACTCTTTTCCCATGGGCCCCAGGGACTGTGAAGGAGCCTTCCCACTGCATATGCTTCAACTGTGGGAGCCACAGGCTTCTGGCCTTGTTCAAGCTCTGAGCTGAGGGAGTGCTATGAAGTCGCATGATGTTTGGATGAAAAGGGCAAGATAAAAGAATGCCCCTCTCATCTTTCCATGATCAGTAAAATCTTTCCATTCTATTTTATTTAGTTTACTTAAGAAACTTTTTATTTATTTATTTACTTGAGAGAGAGCAGAGAGAGTGAGTATGGGTGCACCAAGGCTTTCTGCCACTGCAAACAAACTCCAGATGCATGCACCACTTAGTACATCTGGCTTTACATAGGTACTGGGGAATTGAACCCTGATCCTTAGGTTTTGTAGGTAAGCGCTTTAACATTGAGCCAACTCTCCAGCCCATTTTATTTATTTTTGACAGGGTCTCACGATGTAATATAAGTGGGCTTTGAACTCACGATCCTCCTACTTCTACCTCCCCAGTGTGGAGACCACAGGTGTGTGTCACCACATTTGACTTGACCACTGAAATATAAGTGGTCCCTCTGGTTGCTGATCAAGCCTTGGATATGCCTGAACAATGAAAGCAAAGGTGAGTCTATGCTAGGCCCACTGGTTTCAAAAGTAATTAATGAGAGTCAGCATATATAGGGAAGTATGGTGGGATACCCAAGAAGGAAATTTCTAGGCCATCTGTTTATACTCCCTTCTTTAATGGGTATGATGCTGCTTACAATAATAATTCAAGAAGGGAAGGGAAGGGATATAATCATATTTTATAGGTGGTCTGATTAACCAAAATTAGGTTCTGAGTGTTCTTACCCCAAGGCTCTCATTGCTCTGAGTGAAGAGGTCTCAGGATCTGGGGCAACCTTTTCTAGGGAGCGAGTTTGTGCCATACGACCACTGTTGCTGTGAGCTTTGTTACATCGATGATTTCTTCTAAGGGCCAGTACCTTCACTTAGGAGGCCATGGAGAATGAAAGTTAGTGTAAAAGAAACCTCATCTGTCTCTCTCTCTTAGACACATACACACAGAAAGAGAGAGAGAGAACATCTCTTCATATGTACCTGCTTCCTAGTCTCTCCTTTTTCTCTTCTTAATTTTATATTTGTATCTTATGAATTATCAAATGAACAAAATGGGGCTGGGGAGATGGCTCAGCAGTTAAGGTACTGGCCTGCAAAACCTAATGGCAAGAGTTAAATTCCCTAGTACCCATGTAAAGCTGAAGGCACAAAGTGGCCCATGCATCTGGAGTTTGCCTGCAATAACTAGAGGCCTTGGTGCACCCATTCTCTTTCTCTCTCTCTCTCTGTCTCTCTCTCTGTGTGTGTCTCTCTCTCACTGCTTGCAAATAAATAAAAGTATTTAGCAGGGTGTGGTGGCACATACCTTTAATCCCAGCACTCAGGAGGCAGAGGTAGGAAGGAGGATCACCGTGAGTTCAAGACCACCTTGAGACTTCATAGTGAATTCCAGGTCAGTCTGGGCTAGAGCGAGACCCTACGTTGAAAACTACCCCCCCCAAAAGGTATTTAAAAAAACAAGACTGAGAGGGGGAGGGGATATGATAGAGAGTGGAGTTGTGAAGGGGAAAGTGTGGGGTGAGAGAATTACTATGGTTATCGTCTATAATTATGAAAGTTGTCAATAAAAACCAAAAAAAAAAAACCAAAAACAAAACCAAAATAGTGCTGTCCTAGAAGTGTTGTTAGAGTGTCACTTATTTGGACAACTAAAGGCTTCATTCTGAAAAACAGTAGTAACTTAGATCCTGCCTCCATGTCTTTGTGACCCCTCAGAGTCTCATGTGTGCCTCCACTCTGACACTTAGATGGTTCCTGGCTTCCT
This sequence comes from Orientallactaga sibirica, assembly GCA_036365145.1. Lineage (NCBI taxonomy): Eukaryota > Metazoa > Chordata > Mammalia > Rodentia > Dipodidae > Orientallactaga > Orientallactaga sibirica. Next base: position 25,932,359 of record JAEOAD010000015.1, on the reverse strand, counting down.
CCAGGAAGCGGGGTCATCATGGAGTCAAATGTAGCCATAAAATCATAATCCTGATGGTTCAATCATTTTACATATTTGATTGAGCCATATGAAATTGCAGATATGCAATTTCTTAAAAAATTAAAATGTTGATTTGGTAGAGTGCTTGTCTCATATGTATGAAGCCCTGGGTTCAATTCCAGCACCACATAAATGGGACATGGTTATGCCACTGTACATCTGGCTTTACATGGGTATTGGGTGATCAAACCTGGGCCATCAGGCTTTGTAAGCAAGTGCCTTTAGTCAATAAGCCATCTCTCCATCCCAGGCTGTGCACTTCTTAATCTTAAAATTCACACTTAGGAGGTGGAGACAGGAGGATCAGAAATTCACAGTCATCCTCAGCTATATAAGGACTAGCCTGGGATGCACGAGACCCTGTCTCAAAAATATAAAAAAAATCGCTTTAGGATAATTGTAGGACCATACACAGTTGTAAAAAAATCATAGAGAACCCATGTACCTTTTAACTCCTGTTCTTCTAAGCATACCAGTGTGTGTACCTATAATTCTAACATTACAACTGATATGTAAACAGTGAACACCATGAACCTCCCCATCACATCAGGATTCCTCCTGCTGCCTTCTGCAGTCACATCCATCTTCCTCCCTTCTACTGGCAGCCACTGTTCTGTCCTCCAGATTTATAATATTTCCATTTCAAGAAGGTTATATAAAATGGAATCATAAGTATGTCACTTTTGGGATTGGCTCTTTTTACTGAACATAGTTCTCTGCAGATATATTTAGATTGTTGCACTAATCAATAGTTCATTGCTTTATTACTCAGTGTTATTCAATGGTTTGGGGGTATCATGGCTTGTTCAACTATTGCTATGGTTTAAGTATGGGTGGGTCTGCTTTGAAACTCATATTGGCATTTAATTGCCATTGGGATGTATTAAGAGGATGGGAACAATGTGACTGTGGTCTTCAGAGGTGGAGCCTTTGGGAGAATTAGACAAGGTCTGGTGAGGCTGCCATGCTGGGATCCTGATGACTTTGTACAGAGCAGGAGAAAGAAGCCAGAGAACCTGTGATGGATGCTCAGTGCCAAGAGGCTGACAGGAACAAGGTCATCACTAGATGTAGCCTCTTAACCTTGGCTGGAACCATTAGACAAAATATACCTGTTTTCTTATAACTTACCCGCTGTGTGGTATTGTGGTATTTGCCACAGAAATTGGACTCATATAACCACTCAATAGTATTCATATTGTTTCCAGCTTTTAGTTGTTACAAATAAAGCTGCCAGGAACATTCATGTGTACAATCTTCCTGTTGCATACATGTATGAACAGGTTTTCATTTGGGGGGAATAAGTGCCTAAGAGTACAGGGGCTGGCTCACATGGAAGTTGTGTATGTAGCTGAACTCTCATCCAGAGTGACTGTACTGTTTTACATGTCTGCCGCCAATGAGGAGTGGTCCAGCTTCTCCCTCTGCAGTCTTGCCAGTATGTGATGCTGTCATATTTTTAATTTTTGTTCATTTATTTGTAAGCAGAGACAGAATAAGAATGGGCACCCCCAGGACCTCTTTTCACTGCAAATGAACACTAGGCATATGCACCACTTTGTGCATTTGGCTTTATGTGGGTACTGGGGAATCAAACCCAGGAGGCCAGGTTTTGCAAGCACTCAACTTAACTATTGAGCCATCGCTCAGCCCTGCTGTCATTTTTGTTTGTTTGTTTGTTTTTTTGAGGTAGGATCTCACTCTGGCCCAGGCTGACCTGGAATTCATTATGTAGTCTCAGGGTGGCCTTGAACTCACGGCGATCCTCCTACCTCTGCCTCTCAAGTGCTGGGATTAAAGGCGTGCGCCACCACGCCCGGCTCCTGCTGTCATATTTTGATTGATGTCATTCTGATAGGGTCTCCAGCCACGCAGATGAACTCCAGATGCATGTGCCGCTTTGTACAACTTGGTTTTAAGTGGGCACTGGGGAATCAAATTCAGGTTGTTAAGCTCTGCAAGTACCTTAACCACTGAGCAATTTCTCCAGCTCAAAAGCAACTTGGATAAGGTTTGTTTTTCCTCCTGTGGATTGTCAAAGAACTCTTGGTTAGTTTTAGATACTAGAAGGGGTTTCTACTATTTCTTTCTGAAAATCTTAAAGGTTTACATTTTACATCTAAATCTACATCCACCTCGACTCTCTTCCTCTTTTCTTCCTTTCCTTTGTTTTAAAAAATATTTCATTTATTTGAGAGAGATGCAGACAGAAAGAAAGAGGCAGACACAGAGAGAGTATGGTTGCACTAGGGCCTCTTGTCATTGCAAATGAACTCCAGATGCATATGCCACTTTGCATCTGGCTTTATGTAGGTACTGGGGAATCAAACCTAGGCAGTGAGGCTTTGCAAGCACGTGCCTTTAACCACTGAGCCAGCCCTTCCTCCTTTTTTTTTTTTTTTGGTTTTTCGAGGTAGGGTTTCACTCTAGTCCAGGGTGACCTAGAATTCACTATGTAGTCTCAGGGTGGCCTCGAACTCTCAGCAATCCTCCTACCTCTGCCTCCTGAGTGCTGGGATTAAAGGCGTGCGCCACCACGCCCAGCTTCTTCCTCCATTTTTAAATTGTTTTTTTTTTGTTTGAGATATGTTTTGTTTTAAATTGGTTTTGCATTTGTAATTTTCCTACCGTAGCATCTCAGGTGTTAGGATTACAGGCATGTACCATTATGCCCAATACACTGAAATTTTGTCAAAAGTTATGTCAAAAATCAGTTGGGCATATTTCTGAGGGTGTATTTTCTGGTTTGTTTATTCTCACATTGATCTGTGTATCTTATTCCTCTGTCAACACCACACTTTTTTTGTAGCACTGGGGAGGGAACTTAAGACCTTGCACATCTATGCAAGTGTGTTCCTACTGAGCCACATCCCAGCCCTTACCACCACACTATTTTGATGTCTTGGGCTTAACAGTAGGCCTTCCTATTGGTTACAGTAATTTCTCCCACTTTATTTTCTACAGATGCAAAACTTTTCTGTCTCTCTCTCTCTCTCTTTGGAGAGGAAGACAGATGAGTGCGCCAGCAGCCTCTCAGCTTCTGCGAATGAAATCCAGATGCGTGCACCCCCTTGTGGTCAAGTGCGGCATTGCGCCCTTGCGTCACTGCATCTGGCTAAACGTGGGACCCGGAGATTGGAAGGGCTAGAGATTGGAACCAGTGTCTTTAGGTTTAGGAGGCAGGCGCCTTAACCACTAAGCCATCTCTCCAGCCCTCTCTTTTTTTTTTTTTGACCATTTGTAGGTAAGCGTATGGCCCTTTATTCTGAAATACTTCAGTATGAATTTTCTAAAATTAGGAATGTTTTTCTTTACATATGACAGTGTAATTAATGTCAACAAGTTTATCTCTGATAAACTTCTGTTCCGTATTTTATCTTTTTAAAACTAACACACACACACACACACACACACACACACACACACACACACTGCCTCCGCCCAGGGTCCTCCTAGTTGTCATTGTCATGTCTCTTCAACAGCCCTTGATCTTAAACATAGTCACAGCCTTTACTTTTTATGATATCAATACCTTTGGCGAATAACCTAGTTCTCTCTTCTAATAGTACTGTCCTCAGTTTCCCCAGGATTTGACTTGGGTTGTGTATTTTTGTCCAGAACACACCTTAGTTAGCTGGGTCTAGGCTTTCCTTATGCATCTGCCTCCGCTGATTATTTTAATTTTGCCCACCCGGTGAAACTCTTGTCTGATGTGCAGTTATTTGGACAAAAAATGGCAACTTTATGATATGATGGACAGATCTTTTGCTTAATTTCCAACCTGTTGATCCAGTGCAGAAACAGAGCCCAGGACTTAGGAATCGTCATCTCAGCCTGCGCAGACGACTTACCCTATTGGAGTGTGGATCAAGATCTATGATAAAATCGGGGCACATCCCTCTGGCGCCCGGTGAGATGACGACCCGCGACGCCTGGTAGTGCCGGGCACGGCGGGGAGCGCCCGGGAGCGCGAGGTGCTCCCGCCCCGCCCCTCTGCAGGCCCCGCCCCCTGCCCCGCCCCGCGGCCGGGTCCACCCGCGGCGGCCAGACGCGCGCGGCGACCCTCGGCCTCGGCCTCGGCGCGCGCACTGATGGGCGCCGCGGAGCACAGAGGCAGGAAGAGCCCGAAGCTGTTCTCGTCGCTGCGGCGGTGGAGGGTGGCCCGGCGGCCGTGGAGGACGCGCTCGACCCGCCCCGAGGCGCAGGGTGAGTGTGGGCGCGGGGGCCCGGACGGACAGCCGGCCGAGGGCAGGCCTCAGCTCGGGGCCCGCGGGGCGTAGGACAGGTCCCGGCGCTCTCCCTTCCCCGGCACGTCCCGTCTCCACCGGTGGCGCTGCCCCGGGGAAAGCAAGGGTGACGAGGCGACAGGTCTTTCTCAGGTTTGCATCCCCTCTCGTTCCCACACACCTGGCCAGCCTCTGCAATGCAGTGCCTTGGGCATGACCGCGCCCCCAGGCTGCGCTCCTGGGGCCTCCCCATCGCTGCACGACCACCCGCTTCCCCAATCTGCGCTGCCAGCCGAGCCGAGCCCAGCCCGGCACATCGCCAGGCTCCGCCACAAGAGGCTACTTTCTCTGCAGTCCGTCCTGTCCTCGCCAGGGGCTCTGCTCACACTGATTCATCCATAATTTGTGTCCAGCCCCACTCTGCCAGGGTCTGAAAGAAACACAGGCAAGGCTGTGCACGTGGGACTACTCCTAGAGGGAGCCTCACCAAGCTCCACGAAAGCTCACCTTGCTCCGGGTGCTTGGGAGGGGCGGAGACATCTGCTGGGAGAGGAAGGAGCAAGTGCACTGGAAGACCTTTCTGAGGGGAAGCCATCCTGGGAGCCCCAGAGCTGGTCGAGTTACTACCGTCCCGCTGGGAAACAGTGGCCTGGTTCTTGGGGCTGAGCAAGGGGAAATTGAGAGGTGCAGGACAGGGAGCAAGTCTGAGCAGGCCAATAGTTGGAGTGGACATTTTACCTCAGTGAGATGGGAGGCTACTGCAGGGAAGAGGACATGATCGGTTGGCTAATAGCTTCGTTTGTCTGCAATGGTCATGCCCTGGACTCAGCCCGCGGATTCCCCCTCATCTGCCTTCTCTAGAAGCCATTCTTACCACCTGTAACCTCTCCTTTAGTAGTACTTCATGGCCTGTAAGGGCATTTGTCACTGTTGCTGTTACACAGCACACCAGCCTCTTCTCCCCAATAGGCTAAGGTACTGTGTGTGTGTGTGTGTGTGTGTGTGTGTGTGTGTGTGTGTGTGTGTTCCAAGGACCCTTCTTCCCAGAGCTGACATGCCTTGATTTCTAAAATGGCCGACGAATTCCATGGAAGAAGCTTGATTGCGCCAGGGACCCTGTCAGGACATAGTCACTTCTGCCCTGTTGCTTTGAGGATCAAATGAATTAATGCATTAGAAGAGTTAATAATTATAAGGTGCTGGCTCATAGCAAGCATGATCAAAACAAATTTATCAAGACCAATAATCTTGAACATATTTATTGCACTGGAAATAATCTTTTCTGTTGGTAATTTAAGGAAATTCTACAGCTTGTCATTGTCATTTTGCTGGCTTTCAAAGTATGTGCTCCTACATTTAGTCATGGTGTCTATACGAATTCCTTCCTACTGTCATCAAGCTCTGCTACTGAAACATAGCAGGGCTAAAGGCGATCACTCTTTCTCTTTAGCTTGTATGGGATCAGAATTGCAACAGATATTCCTTGAGTGATTATTGCATGTTTCATGTGGCTCCTGGGATTGTGTGAATACGTACAGAAGAGGAATACATGGACATTGTCACTGTGATAACTAAGGTTAGAAGAAATGTATGAGTTTTGTCATTTTAAACTAGGTGCATATTGAAAGCACAGCATCCTCTTCCCTGCTCCTGTCTTGGGGTTCATCCACAGCTTCGTGACACTCATTTCATAGGTAGGATCTTAGCAGCTCCTTGCATTCCTTAATATTTATTTCTCTTCCCTTTTCCCAAACATTCCTAGGGATAAGGCTGTTATCATATTTTCTGTTAAATGGTACATTATGGAGCAGGCCAAGATCTTGCTCGAGTTTTGATAAGCCCAGGAGGGAGGGTGAATCTAGAGATACCGAGTGACATGCAGGAGGCCACATGACTGGCAAATGGCTGACTCTGTCCTGACTACCTGTTGAACATCCTTTCTCCCATATCTCCTAGCACAAAATTAATATGTCCCCAAATCATATTTATGGAGGGGAAAGGTAAAATGAACTACCATGCAAAGAAAGAAATCCATATCCCAAATTCATTTGATTTTTTAAAGGGCAATCTGGGGAGTGGTGGTTCATACCTATATTCCTAGCACTTTGCAGGCTGAGGAAAAGACCCAGCCTTAAACAAGCTCAAGGCCAGCTTGGTCTACACAGTCAGTTTAGGACAGCCTGCTTGACAAAGTGAAAGCCCATTTCAACAAAAAAGTATAAGTAGGGGCTGGAGAGATGGCTTAGCGGTTAAGGCGCCTGCCGCCTAAGCTTAAGAATGCCGGTTCCAATCTCCAGGTCCCACTTTTAGCCAGATGCAAAGTGACACAAGGGTGCAATGCCGCACTTGACCACAAAGGGACGCACACATCTGGATTTCATTCACAGCAGCTGAGAGGCTGCTGGCACACTCATCTCTATGTCTCTCCCTCTCTCTCTGTCTCTCTCTCTCTCAAAAAAAAGTATAAGTAAATACAGTCTGTATTTTTCATGATGATATCAGCATTACTTTGAACATTTAGAATTATATGCTGTGATGTTAGGCTGTGGTTTTAGTCTGCCACGAATAAGTGGCACTCATTTAAGCTGTGTGATCTTGGCTGGGGTTGTGTTTTCTGATAAATGGGAATGCTTATTTATATCGCTCTTGTTGCTGTGGTGTTTGGATGTGTTCCTGGTATACAGAGGTTCAGTAAGAGCTGTCTACTATTTCTATGAATATTAGTCCAGAACTTTCACCACACTACCACACCTCATATATGGTTAGTCATGGGACCTAAGATTCAGTGAGCTCCTTGAAAGACCTTTGGGTCAGCTAAATCTTTGTTCCAGTCAGATCTTCTGTACCACCAGCATCCTTCCTTTATATGTAATATACACTTATTTTTTTTCCTTTTTTTTTGGTTTTTTGAGGTAGGGTCTCATTGTAGCCCAGGCTGACCTGGAATTCACTATGTAGTATCAGGGTGGCCTCGAACTTATGGTGATCCACCTACCTCTGCCTCCCAAGTGCTGGGATTAAAGGCATGTGCCACCATGCCTGGCTATATTTTCTTTTTACCAGGAGGCTGTGACTGAGAAGGAATGTGGCTTCTAGGGACTTGTGATGTCACCCTAACACCATGCCCTGAACATAATAGACATTCAGAGAACAGCTCCTGGTGTAGGTCCTTGCCTTTCACCTTCCTCCCACCCCACCCCGAGGTAGTGTCTCACTCTAGTCCAGGCTGACCTAGAATTCACTATGTTGTCTCAGGCAGGCCTCTAACTCATGACAATCCTCTTACCTTCACCTCCCAAGTGCTGGGATTAAAGGCATGTGCCACCATGCCTGGCTGTTTTTTTTTTTTTTTAAATATTTACTTATTTGACAGAAAGTGAGAGAGAGAAAAAGAGACATATATATATATATATATATATATATATATATATATATATATGATTTATACACACACACACATATATGGAGAGAGAGAGAGAGAGGGAGGGAGAGAGAGAATATGAATATGGGCATGCTAGGGCCTCCAGCACTGCAAACTCCAGACACATACACCACTCTGGGTATCTGGCTTTATGTGGGTACTGGGGAATCAAACTCTGGTCCTTAGGCTTTGTAGGCAAGTGCTTTAACCACTGAGCAATCTCTCCCGCCCATCTTCTACCTTGTTTAAAGCAGGGTCTCTTATTGCTTAGTGCTGCCTTTGCCGGGCTAGCTGGCTTGCAAGCTTCTGGGAGATTTTCATTTTTCTTCTTCCTTTCCCATATTGTGTGCATTGAGACTACTGAGCCCAGTGACAGCATCTGGTTTGTATGTGGGCTTGGGGGATCTAAACTCGGATATTCATGCTTGTGTGACAGCCTTGTCCACTGAGCCATTTCCCCAGCCAGGTATATGCTACTTTTAATCTTGAAAGATTATAGCTTTATGCTAAATCAGCTGCCACCAGCAGGGAGTGGCATTCATGATTCCTTTCTGAGCACCCTTAGATTTAATTTTTTTAAAAAAGTTTTTATATTTTGGGATTTTTTGTCTTTTTGAAATAGTGCCTCACTCTAGCCAAGGCTGACCTGGAACTCACTCCATAGCCTAAGCTATCCTCAAACTCATGATTCTCCCACCTCTCTGGGCTTATAGGTATGAACAACTACACCATGCTATCCTTAGACTTTTTAATGCTTGCCAGCTTGCTGTGTGAAATGTTGCTGCGTGCTTTATTCCACCTTGAAGTTTTAATGTTTTTTGACAGCTTCCCTAATTATAGACAATAAACCATGATAATTCCTTCCCCACCCCCACTTTCCACCCAGTGTCCCCTTCACATATCCACCCTCTATCTTATTAACTCTCCCTCTCAATTAGACTCTTTTATTTTGATGCCATCATCTTTTCCCTCTATTATGAGGGTCTTGTTCAGGTAATACCAGGAACTGCAAAATCATAGATATCCAGGCCATTTTGTGTCTGGAATATTGCATTGTAAGCAGTCCTACCCTTCCTTTGACTCTTACATTCTTTCCAGCACCTCTTCCACAATGGACCCTGAGCCTTGGAAGGTGTGATAGAGATGTGTCAGTGCTGAACACTCCTCTGTCCTTTCTCAGCATTATGTTGCCTTTTGAGTCATCCCAGAGGTCACTACTATCTGAAAAGAGAAGCTTCTCTAACCAAAAGTGAGAGTAGCATTAATATATGGGCATGAACATTAAGAAAAGTGCTTACAGGAGAGTTTGGTGAGCCTAATATATGCATGTAGCCAGACAAAAGCAGATGTTACTCCCCTTAGAGCTCATGACCCCCCACAGGCTTTTGACTAGGGTTTCAGTGCCAGGTATGTAGTCCTTCTGGAGCAGGCCTCTAGACCAATTAGAGAGTGGTTGGTTTCCCCATAACAGACATGCTGCTATTGCACTAATTGGCTTAGTTGGCCTGGCTTTGAATTTTGTTTTTTAATTTTTAAAAATTATTTTATTGACAAACCATGGTAATTACCCCCCCCCACACACACATTCTCCTTTGCAACTCCACTCTCCATCATATCCTCTCCCCCTCTCAATAAGTCTTTTATTAATTTTTTTTGTGTGTAGTTTCTTGAGGTAGGGTCTTGCACTAGTCCAGGCTGACCTGGAATTCACTATGTATTCTCAGGGTGGCCTCGAGCTCCTGGCAATCCTCCTACCTCTGCCTCCCAAGTGCTGGGATTAAAGGCATGCGCCACCACGCCCGGCTAAGTCTTTTATTTTTGATGTCATCATCTTTTCCTCCTATTATGAGAGTCTTGTGTAGGTATTGTCAGGCACTGTGAGGTCATTGATATCCAGGCCATTTTGTGTCTGGAAGAATGCATTGTAAGCAGTCCTACCCTTCTTTTGGTTCTTACATTCTTTCTGCCACCTCTTCTGCAATGGACCCTGAGCCTTGGAAGGTGTGATCGAGTTGTTTCAGTGCTGAGCACTCCTCTGTCACTTCTCAGCACTATGGTTCATTCTGAGTCATCCCTAGGTCACTGCCATCTGAAAAGAGAAGCTTCTCTAACCAAAAGTGAGAGTAGCATTAATATATGGGCATGAACATTAAGAGAAGTGTTTACAGGGCAGTTTGGTGATCATAATCTACATTTAGTCACACACCAGCAAACATTACGCCCCTGGAGCTCATGACTTCTCCCATCATAGGTTTTCAGTATCAAGCATGTATTACCTCCCATGGAGTGGGCCTCCAATCCAATTAGAGAGCGGTTGGTTTCCCCCATAACAGACATGCCACTATTGCATCCATTGGATCATTTGGCCTGGTTGGCCCAACTTAAGGCTTGCAGTGTTCACTGTTGAGTATCTCCACTGATCACTTCACTCTCACTGATGGAGCTGCATGCAGCATAGTTTTTTTCCAGCTTTCTGTCAGCTGGTCTGTAGGGGGGAGGTTTTTAGCTCAGCTCCAGCAGGATTTCTCAGTGACCTGCAGCCCAAGCATGTGGAGTCTTCAGCAATAGGGTTTTACCATCTATTTCTGGTGGGAAACCAAGAGCCTTGGCAATGGTCTGTAATGTTTTGTGGCATCATGACCTTCCCTGGCCAACAACTCACTGGAAGATATTTCATTCCTGGCACTGAAAATTTTCTAGTAACAAATCTATGGCTTTCATGGTCAAAAAAAAAAAAAAAAGTAGGTTTCCATATGACTCATTCATACCCTCTTAGATTTTTTTTTTTTTTTTTTTTTTTTTTTTGGAGAGAGACAGAGAGAGAGGGAGAGGAAGACAGATAGAGATAGGCACACCAGCGAACGAAATCCAGATGCATGCACCCCCTTGTGGTCAAGTGCAGCATTGCGCCTTTGCGTCACTTTGCATCTGGCTAAACGTGGGACCTGGAGATTGGAACCAGCATTCTTAGGCTTAGGAGGCAGGCGCCTTAACCACTAAGCCATCTCTCCAGCCCCACCTTAGATTTTTTTTTTTTTTTTTTTTTGTGAGGTAGGGTCTCACTCTGGTCCAGACTGACCTGGAATTCACTATGTAGTCTCAGGGTGGCCTTGAACTCTCGGCGATCCTCCTACCTCTGCCTCCTGAGTGCTGGGATTAAAGGCGTGCGCCACCACGCCCAGCTCACCCTTAGATTTTGATTAGCCCTCCTCCCACCTTTCCTTTACTCAGTCACTTCCCCTGACCTCACTTAGACCTTTCCATCCCAAGTAATCTGTTCTCCTATTTACATATATACAATACCATCCCCTTAAGTACCCCCTCTTTTCCCTCCCTTATATCCCCTTTCTAGTTTACTGGCCTCTGCTACTGAGTTTTATTCCAATTCACATACAATTCCAATCATTTGTAGCTAGGATGCACACATGAGAGAGAACATGTAGTGCTTGGCTTTCTGAGCCTGGGTTACATCTAAGTGTAATCCTCTCCAGTTCCATTTACTTCCTTGCAAATTTCATAATTTCATTTTTCTTTGCCACTGAACAGAAAACTCCATGGTATAAATGTATCACATCTTCATTATCCACTCATCAGTTGAGGGACATCTAGGCTGGTTCCATTTCCTGGCTATTGTGAATACAGCAGCAATAAACATGGATTGAATTGTTTTTATAATTAATTATTCTGAGTATATTGGCCATTCTTTTTAAAAAAACATTTTTATTAATTTATTTGCAAGGAGAAAGAGAGAGAGAAAGGAGAGACAGACAGAGAGAATGGGCATGGCAGGGCCTCCAGATGCATGCACCACTTTGTGCATCTGGCTTTATGTGGGTACTGGCGAAATGAACCCAGGTCATTAGGCTTTGCAGGCAAGTGCCTTAAATGCTGAGCCATCTCTCCAGCCCTGTCCAGTCTTGTATGTCTTTTATTTGGTAACATATTTTTCTTTTATTTATAGGATTTTTTTTTTTTTTTTTAGATTTTGTGGTTTATTTGGTTTAGAAATTTAGATTTTGAAAACAACTTAAAAATATATAACTGGGGCTGGGTTGGGGCTATTGCTCAGCAATAAAGTCTTCCAGGTTGAGTTCAATTCTCCAGCCACCCACATAAAGCTAGACAGGTGTTCATTTGCAGGCTCAAAAATCCCTGCCACATGCATGTATATGTGCATGCATACACACACACACACACACACACACACACACACACACACACACAATGTATAACTATGAAGTTCCCCTTCCCCCATTTCTGATGCTCAAATTCAAGGTCATACCCATGCTAAACAAAAGCTCTATTTCTGACTGTGAGTATAATTAAACTGTACCATGGATATTAATCTTTCAAATGTATCCATCCTTCCAGACAACTATATTTTAATCAAATATCAAAGCTTTTAAATTGCAGAAAAAGGAGTGATCAGAAGGTGAATATATTTCTGTAGTCTGTAGACTTTTTAAGCCCTTGAAATTATGGTCATTAGCCTTGAGTTCCTCCTATAAGAAATAACCTCCCCCAAATCCTATGGGCCTCGACATGGGAGACACAGCTAGAACTAGCTTAGCCTCCATCAGCACACAGTGCCCTCCAGGACAGGAAGAGAACAGAACTTTGGTGGTTTTGTTCCTTGCTGCAATAATGATATCTCTCTTTTTTTTTTTTTTTTTTTTTTTTTCGAGGTAGGGTCTCACTCTGGTCCAGGCTGACCTGGAATTAACTATGTAGTCTCAGGGTGGCCTCGAACTCTTGGCGATCCACCTACCTCTGCCTCCCGAGTGCTGGGATTAAAGGCTTGCGCCACCACGCCTGGCTGATATATCTCTTTTTAAAAACCACACCAAATAAGCCGGACGTGGTAGTGCATGCCTTTAATCGCAGCACAGAGGTAGGTGGATCACAGTGAGTTTGAGGCTACCCTGAGAATACATGGTGAATTCCAGGTCACCAGGTCAGCCTAGACTAGAGCGAGACCCTACCTCGAAAAACTATAAAACAAACAAACAAACCACCCATAGAGGTAATGGTTATTTGAACGATCAAATTAAGATCCTAGATCTCAAATGACTATAAAAATATAAGATAGCTAGACTCTTAATCTCTGGAAAGCAAACAACACTTAGCCAGACTGGACAAACATCATTTGCCTACAGTGTTGGGCCCAGTCCCCTACTCCCTGCTCTGCATACAGGTGCATAATTGTAGATAGAGTGTGGGTCCCCAGGTGTGGCTCCAGATAAGCAGCATCAACCTTTGTTAGAAATGCAAATTCTCAGCACCCATGTCAGGGTTACCCAATCACAAACTGTGGGACAGGGCTTAAAAATCTATCCTTCAACAAGTCCTGAAGTAGTTCTGAAGCATGTTGAATTTTGTGAAACGAACCCATAGGATAAGCAAAGGCTTCTTAGCAAATGTGGGTTTAAGTCCAGCTCTTCCATTTGCCAGTGTGTGGCATGAGTGAGTTATCAGGCTCCCAAGCTCTCCCCAATAAAGAGCAATGTTGTCCTGTCTTACTAGGACGTTGTGAGATGTGACATGGAGTGCCCTAGTTCTACTGCTTCCTAGCTATGTCATCTGACAAATCACTTGGCCTTTCTCCTTCATTTTTCTCTTCTAACAAAATGGGATGCATGTCAACTACCACCCTAAACAGTGTGTGTGTTAGAATAATTTTACAATTTCAATTCTATAAATAAGAAAAACCAAAACAGAGAGAGGTTGAGTAATGATTCCACAGTGCCACAATTAGGACCTTGGGATTCAAACCCTTGCTTGCTTCTCTGTGGAGATGGTGCAGGTTAAAACTGCTTGGTATGCAAGCATGTGGACCTAATTTTGGACCCCCAGTACCCACATGAAAATTTTGAGCAGAGTGGTACTTGTCTGTAATCCCAGCACTGTGGAGGAGGAGAGGGGTGACCTCTAGGGTCAAGTCACTGAGCCCTAGGCTCAGTGAGATCCTGTCTCAAAGAATAAGGTGAAGAAATGAGACATGATGACACCTAATGTTGACTTCTGACCTCCACACAACACACACACAAAGACACTGTTTCACAAATAAGTTCTCAGTAAATATATGCCAATGGCAATAGAAAAAAGTTGCTTAGCAAATACTACATATACACAGGCTCATTTCCTTCTTCTTGCTGGTAGGTCTCTGATGTCGTATAGCTGCGCACCCCACTTCTGTGGTCAGTCTCCAATCATACACTTCTGTAACTGCTCCACTCCCCATCAGCGATTCCTCTCTCCATATTGCCTCTTTGGTAGCTGTTTGGGTGCCCTGGCAACAGAGGAAGGCTGAGTGTCATGGTACAGCAGAACTCATCTCCTTTTACCCTTGCCCAGAATGTCTGGGGAATGAATGACTAAGCTAGAAGGGGCTGTGGTTGTAGGGTCAGTTGCTCTGCTTCATTTGTGACATATCTTAGAGTCTCTCTTTGTTTACTCATTCACTAATCACTATTCAAGAAATAAAAGTACTTTAAAAGTCACAAAGAAATATAAAAACCTTATAATTTATTGCTTGTATGTTTAACTGTCACCGTTTGAGTAGTTTTTTTTTTTTTTTCCAAGTTAGGGTCTAGCCCAGACTGATTTGGAACTCACTCTGTAGTCTAAGGCTGGCCTTGAACTTACAGTGATCCTCCTACCTCTGCCTCCTGAGTATTGGGATTAAAGGTGTGAGCCACCATGCCCAGCACTTTATTTTTTTTTTTTTTTTTTTTTGGTTTTGCAAGGTAGGGTCTCACTCTGGCCCAGGCTGACCTGGAATTAACTATGTAGTCTCAGGGTGGCCTTGAACTCTTGGTGATCCTCCTACCTCTGCCTCCCGAGTGCTGGGATTAAAGGCGTGCGCCACCACGCCCGGCAGCACTTTATCTTTTAAGGGTCTTGCTCTAGCCCAGGCTGACGTAGAATTCACAATGTAGTCTATGGTCTTAGGGTGGCCTTGAACCAACAGCAATCCTCCTACCTCTGCTTCCCAAGTACTGCAATTAAAGGCTTGATTAATGCTTTTTAACTTTCAGTTTTGTTTTGCTAGGATAAAAAAATAAAAAGAAGCCTTATACTCTTTAAATTCAGGGTCTCAGTTGTTCTTGAAAATTCTCTTTAGTTTTACTCTCAAGATGACCTTGCCTGCTAGGCATGACTCACCCATCCTAGTGACTCAGAAGTGGATTTTAACAAGACAAGGACTGTGCAGAATGTGGAAGGATGCAGTGGCCACTGGCACTGTAGCTGCCTTCACTAAATCCAGTTACTGAGACAGAACCATCTATAATGGCCTTTGGTATGAGTTTATGTGAAGCTTGGGGTCTGCCAGAGACCTGTGGGAAGAGCTAAGGCTTAAGTCTGTCCTTGTCCTCAAATGAGATGTGACCTTGAGTTTCTTGGCGCTCGTCTGACCCTAACTGGAATGGCCTGAGAGTCAGGGGTTTAAGGCTTTGATATAAATATTGTGCCCCAAGGGAAAATAAGGATTGGTTTTATTTGATGAAGCCTTCAAACCTCTTTCAATTTGATTTAAGAAAGGATAAATTACCCATGTGTGGTGGCACATGCCTGTAATTCTAGCACTGAGACAGGAGCATTGTGAGTTGGAGATAGCTTGAACATATAGTGAGATCCTATCTCAAAAATGAATTATTAATCAATTAAGGATGGATAGAGAGAGAATCATGTATCAAATATAACAAAATATGTGGATATGGAGATCACTGACAAGTCTTTCAACTTGTATGCTTAAAACTTTTCAAACCCATCATTGGTAAAATGCAGATATCCCTAGCAATGATGAGATGATACATTCAACAAAATATAGTTACTTTCCTTGAAATAAAATGACAGTCCTTCATTCTTCCTCCCATTCCTTTCTACTTCCAGCCTTAGTTTCCTCCTTGTGGTGGTGGTGGTGGTGGTGGTGGGGTACAGCTTGCTTGATTACAAAGGGCCAGAGTTAGCTGGCCACGCTAAGGGCTTTATGCTCCCTGGGATATAATTCTCACAATAACTCTCCAAGCTAGTTATTATTGTCTATATTTTATGAGGAAACTAAGGCTCAGAGGGCCATACTTGACTCAGGTCATGGCAATAATATTAATCTTACAGCATTTATGATGCCTTCCTTTAGGTGTCAGACATTGTGCCATGCCCTTTGCATGTTTGAACCTACTTGAGATCCACTCAAACCTACAAGGTGTGTCCCATTACTGTCTTCAGTTTGCAGAGTTGGAATGGAAACTGTGTAAGAATTTACTCCAGTTTACTCTAAGACCAGCAAATGGCAGAGCCCATGTTTGAAGCCATTTCGTTCTGCTGCAGAGCCCTTGCCTTACTAACCCAAACACAAAACCTGGCATCCCTTTGCCCAAGTCCAGAAATCAACATACCTGTGGACACCTCGTGACTTGCTCCTGAGGACAGAGAACATTTTGTTAGGCGCTGACATCATTCTCAATGTTCAGAGCACAGTCAGGCACTCTGAGTAATATTGATTGAAAGAGTGTGGGGCGCTTTCAACCTCTCAGCCCCCCAAGACGTCCATTTCTTTTATGTGATGTATAGGCCAGTGGCTCATTTGCTGGTTAGCATGGAGTTATAATGAAAGCATAGGTGATATTCAACTTTCTATCACCATAACAAAGCACATGAGATAACTTGCAAGGGGAAAAGGTTTGGGGGTTCGAGTCTTGATAGATTGGGACCATTACTTTGGGCCTGTGGTTAGACAACATATCAAAACAAAACAAAAATGGCTCACTTCATGGCCAGAAAAGAAAAAGAGGAAGAGGCTGGGCTCCCATAATACCCCTTGAGACCATACCTCTAGCGACCTAAAGACCTCACGCTATATCCTACCTCTTAAAGGTTCTACCATCTTGAGGGTCATGCCTTTGTTGTATGGGCCTTTGGAAAACATTCAAGCATCGACTGTCACAACATCTTTCCCTCACTGGCCTAAATTATCAAAGCAGAGCAGAGGGTGACTATCCACTGCCAAGGGCAAGATAATAAAAACAAATATTCAAGCACTTTCAAGTTTTTTTTTTTTTTCAAGGTAGGGTCTCACCCTAGTTCAGGCTAACCTGGAATTCACTATGTAGTCTCAGGGTGGCCTTGAACTCATGGCGATCCTCCTACCTTTGCCTTCCTAGTGCTGGGATTAAAGGCGTGTGCCACCAAACCCAGCAGCACTTTCAAGTTTTCATGGAGTCTCTGAATTTTCACAGCTAGAAGCCAGTTCAGGGACCCTTAGTGGCAGGGACAGGTTAACTACATAGCCATATTTGACCCCTGGCTGCTCATTACATGAGCCAATGAACACTGCAGTTCATACTCTTAAATATGTCCATGCAGCTGGTAATTACTCCTCACATTACACACTGCTGTGCTGTGCTGACAAAGTACCGCATCTGTTCTCCCCTTTGATGTTCTCTACGGCCTGCTACATACCCAGGGCAGCCTCAGTTTACAGGGGAGGAAACTGATGCCAGAGATGTTAAGTCATCCACTCTATGTAATGGTAGAGAGAGGTCTTTGACACACTTGTGTCCAATCCAATCCTAACCCAAGATATTTTCCATGTCAGTACTGCATTTAATCCAGCAAATTTTGGGGATCAGAACAACAGGTAGATGTATGTGTCCCGCCCCCCCCCCCTCAATTTAGGTCCTGTCAGTTTTTCTGGAGATTTGTTTTCCAATTTGTGTAGTGGGGAATAAACAATTATCCGTGAGGAAGCATGGACTAGAAGACCCCTACCCCCTTACTCTCATTTCATGCTGGAGTTTAAACCCAAGGCCTTGTGCATGCCAGGCAAGCAGTTGCCACTGCGCCACATTCCCAGCCCCAGTTTTGGAATGAAAATGTTTAGAACACTATGGTGACTGCGGCCTATTTAACTTAAATTTCAGCTCACTTGGACACCCTACTTAAAACTATCTCATTGCCACGTTTTGCTTTTCTTCCCAGCATTCGCTATTGCTTCCCGTGTCTGTTTCTTTATTGCTGGTCTGAATCCTCTGAACAGAATGTAACAGTAGCCCCTGGAGCAGGGCTTAGTCTCTTGTTTCCTATTCTAACACTCTAACAGGTGCCTGCCACAAGGAACCATTTGTTCAAGGAAGGAAGGAGGGAAAGGAAGGTATCCAAGCTTTGTAAGGATAAAGTGTGAACTGAATGTTTGAAAGGTTTCCTGGAAACTTTATTGTTTTTCAAGAGGGATTTCCTGGTCTGCCTTCCTCATGCCTGTTCCTGGCTGAGCCACTCACTGGCTCACAACTGATCACTGTAGCCTTCCTGGGCATCAGCTTTTTGCCTGGGTGGCTTCAGAAATCTGGGTCCATGCAGCAGTCACAGGTTCCCCTGAGCCCCTGAGGGCTGTGGACTGGTTCTGTTCACTGTTGTGCCCCAGCACTAAGCATGGGGCCTACGCACAGAGAGGTATGATGGTTGTTAACTGAATGCAGCAATGAAGAGGTGTGTGAGAAAGAGCACAAAGCTCCATTCCCTCCAGAGTGGAGGCTGCCATTTGAAAATATGTCCTGCATCTGCCACCCACACACTTTGAGCATGAACTAAACCTCTCCTGAGGCAAGGAGGCGCTAGGCAGTTGGATCCCCACCTTGGGGGAAGAGAGGTAAGCTTAGGCTCCAGATCCAGTTCCATGCCACGTTTTGGAAGCTGTGTTTACGTCTGCCTTCATCCCCATCCTTTTGACTCTAGCATACGCAAAATTATAACCCCGTGCACCGACTGACATGCCATTATCATAGTCCCGTGCTCCTCAGTTGAGGGACTTCGCCCCTGCGGCCTCTGTCTGTGAATGAAAAATCAAAAGTCAAGAGTTGCAGAATCAGCTGGACTTTCCTGCTCTTCTGCAGTAGAGGGAAGAAGCAGAGAATGAAAGACTCTGAAAATAAAGGTAAGGAGCCGACTGCTGAGGGGAGACTAAAAGGTACTCCAGTGAGATGTCACGACATAGGTATGCTTAGTTTGTATTAATTGCTGATTTACGGTTGCTGGGCATGTATTCAAACATTATAGTTATGTAATACATGTCTTTTTTCAATGACTGGATTCTGCTTTCTGAATACTGTCAATTTTCCACTTTTGTACTACAAAAATCTATTTTTTATTCTTTATTTAATCTTGGCTGAGTTCCACATAATTCCATTTCACAGTTCTTTTTATAATAGCTCCCAGAATTTTGGTGTTTTTCTTTTGTCGGTGTTTACAGTCATTACTCATTAAAATGTAGGTTTTCGCATATTATTGGAATATCTGAAGTACTTGGAACTTAATCCCTTTGGGATCTTAAGGGAAAAGTATCAGCGAATCCCTTAGGGAACGTTCATCTTTCCGAGGGCCCAATGGGGAGTCAACGCTGACCTTCAGACCTGTTTACCTTGCAGAAGGATGTTCCTACGCAAGCTCCCCCGTCCCCCCCCACGCCTCTCCAAAAAAAAGAAAAAAAAGCCACGGACCCTTATTCTGTAGGAGAGATGGGCGAGGACAGAAACGGATTTATAGGACAGCTCAGGACGGGTAGGGTTACTGGACACGAGCCAACCAAATTTAGGTTCAACAACAAGGATTCTGGAGGATTCCGGGGTTTAAATTCTGAGGCTTGAACATTTCTGCCGCAGTTGGGGGAGGCGCCGTGGACCCGGGGGTCTCCGGAGGCCACACGTGTCCTGGATCTTGCTTCCCTGGGCATCGTGGCGGTCCGGGTCCGCACGCCCGCCGAGAGGCCCGCGCCCCGGGCCGGCGCCCGGCTGGTCGCCCAGGCAGGCGGCGTCTCGGCCCGAGCTGCTGCGCCACGGCCGGCCGCGCGCGTTGCCCTGGGCCTGGTGCGCGGCGCAGTGCGGCCGCGGCCGCTCTCCTGGCTGGGGAGGGAAGGGGAAGGGGAGGGGAAGGGGAAGGGAAGAGCCACACCCGCCCAGGCAGCGCTGGTCTTCCTCCCGAGCAGCCTGGCCCTGGTTTGTTAACAGACTCCGCCCCCACACACACACACACACACACACACACACACACACACACACACACACACACACACACACACACACACACACACCACACCACCCCCCCGCCTGTGATGAGACTGGCATTTCTATTTGCCAAAGTGCCAATGTAGGTTCTCAGTGGATCTTGGTTTCTCTAAAAAAGGTTTTAAGGGTGAGAGGCTGGGGGTAGGGTTGCCTGTGTGGGTGGACTTAACGTTTCTATAGCTCGGGGTTCTTCACCGTCCGCTTATTGAGCCTTGCGGTTTTGATGTTTAAATTTTAATTAAGCAGCTTCAGTGAGGAAAGTACAGCTGTGTGTACGCTTGGTAAGTGCAAAGAGGGCCTGTTCACTCCTGTTTTTTAAAAAAATATTTTATTTTTGATTATTTATTTATTAGAGACAGAGAGGGAAAGAGGGAGAGGGAGAATGGGCACGCCAGGGCCTCTAACCACTGCAAACGAAGTCCAGGCGCTTGTGACCCCTTGTGCATCTGGCTTACTTGGGACCTGGAGAATCGAACCCGGACCCTTGGCTTCGCAGGCAAATGCCTCAATCGCTAAGCCATCTCTCCAGCCCTCACTCCTGTTTTTAAGCTAGCCACTCATGGACAAATAATCCCCCCCCCGTGTGTGTGTGTGGGGGCGCATCGCGGTCTGCAAAGTGTTTAACTTCAACTACAAGAAGAATGTTGATCTTTCCTTGTTGTCTGCACTGGCTGTAGAAAGGGTTAATGGGAAGAAAAAAAAATGCTTATTTGCCAAGTCATGCTAGGCCATGGATAGAATTTAGAAACAAATAGAGCTTCCTGAAGACTGAAACATTCCTCATCTCATGTGTCCTGTGCCCTTTTTGGTGGAAGCTGGTATTTAGAATTCAGAATTTTTATGTGTTGGAAATAGAATTGAGCTAAGAGTCCAGATAGGCTCTGGCTTTTACAGTCATCACTCACTGGAGATAAGACTTGATTTCTGTGGGTCTTAGCTTCTTTATTCCTAATATGGAAAGATATTAGATTGATTACATTAATGTTTTCCTCATTGCGAGCGACTTTATGGGCTTTAATCAACATTTTAGATAGAATAACTAAATCTCAGAAAGTATCACACATTTAAATGTAACTGAAGTACTTGGGACTTAAACCTGTTTAGGAAGAGAACGTTCATAATTTTCCTCACATTTACAGAGGTGTCTGGGATTCCCAAATAGGTTATGAACTAATGTTCCTCAAGATTCTTCCAAGCTCATTTCTTGAGATGATAGAATCCTTTTATGACTAGAAGATGGGACTTTGTTGACGAACCCTGCTGAATGTGTGTTTGGGCATGTGCATGGGGGGGTAAAGATAAGGTGTGAGCATGGTCACTAGACTATGAGGACTACTTTGGGTATCAAAGTACCAGTTGGTGACTAGAATATTAAACAGTACACTAAAATGCAGAGTCCTTATATTGAAAGGATCCTAGGGAAAAAGGAATAAAAATGTAGGGAATGTTTGGAAACCAGCTTTCCTTGTCAAGACCAAGAAGAGACCAGGTGAAGTATAAAGAGGTTAATGGAACAAATAAATGCTCAGGATGCTGATAAGCAAAACTGAAATTTAATAAGGTACTGCTACATGACAGATATTCAGGAAATGTTGAATTGTGTTTTAATAACAGCCTTCCTTTCTTTGACTTCTTTTTAGTACATTTTAGGACAGCTCAGGGAGAGTTTTAAATACAAAAAAATTTATATTATACCCAATATATCTCAAAATGCTTTGCAAGCCAAGGGGAAAAAATGTGACAACTAAAAATAAAACATTTGAATGAATTAATAAGTAGATGTTGGCAAACATGACAGATAATTTTCATAATAAGTACCAAGTCTTTTATTTAACAAATAGCTTATATGTGAAAAGTTGTCTGCCAGATATTTTATATACTGTAACAATACTGCCAGGTAGAAGGTATTTTACATGTGAAGAAGTGGACTCATTATTTTGGTGTAGCAGTACACCATCAGAAAATGGCAGACTAGGATTCAAACCTGGGTCTTTCCCCTCACCAAACCATTCCCACAGTAAGGCTTGTTTTTTTAAGAGAGAGACAGAGAGAGAGGAGAGATAGAGAATTGGTGTGCCAGGGCCTCAGCCACTGCAACTGAACTCCAGATGCTTGTGCCACCTAGTGGATGTGTGCGACCTTGCGCTTGCCTCACCTTTGTGTGTCTGGCTAATGTGGGATCTGGAGAGTAAAACATGGGTCCTTAGGCTTCACAGGCAAGCACCTTAACCACTAAGCCATCTCTCCAACCTGGTAAGGGTTTTAACATAAGTAAACTTATGAGTTTAGAGTTTTAAAATAAAATTATATACATCATTTGTTATTAAAATTATTTCACCTTTGAAAAAAACCTTTTTAGGGTTGAAGAGATGGATCAGTGGTTAAGGCACTTGCCTGCAAAGCTTAAGGACCCAGGTTCGATTCCATAGTACCCATGTAAGCCAGATACACAAGGTGGCACATGCATCTGTAGTTTGTTTGCAGTGGCTAGAGGCCCTGGCATGCCCATTTTCTTTCTCTCTCAAATAAATATGTTTTTAAAAACTTTTATTGGCAACTTTCATACATGTACACAATATACCATGATCACAATCCCCTCCCATCATCCTCTTTTTATCCCCTTCCACTGAATCCCTTCTTTCCAAGTAGTTCCTATTCTATTTTGATGTCATCATTTTTTCCCACCTATTATGCAGGTCTTTTCTAGGTAGTATCAGCCACTGTAAGGTCATGAATGCCATGGCCACTTTGTGTCTGAGCGTGATGGTACATGCCTTTAATCCTAGCACTTGGAAAGCTGAGATAGGAAGATTGCTGTGAGTTTGAGGCTAGCCTAAGACTGCATAGAGAATTCCAGGTCAGCCGGGGCTAGAGTGAGACCCTTCCCCAAAAAAACCAAAAAAAAAAAAAAAAAAAAGGTGTGTGTGGGGGAATGTGAGCTTAGAAAATTATGGCATTTCACTATTTTTCTTGTGTTTACTTGGAAAATAGACATTTTAAGTCTATAAATTCAGCAGCATGCTCCTTATGGCAGAGATGAGAAAGAATAGAATTTGAAAAATTGGGTGGAAATTGTTTTTTGTACAAGAGGTCAGAGAAAATATTTCTTTCTCAATGTTTCTGTTATTTTGAGAGATTTTACTTAAAAATAACAAACATGGCATTCCAAGAGCAAATGAGGCTATGCCTACGATTTTAATGTGGTAAAACTAGGGTGTGAACATTGTTTGTGATAGTGGGCCTAAAAGAATTTTTCACTGGAAGTTATTACAGTATTTACTGAGGAGTTGAACAAAACCTAGATTAATAGGCCTCATGTATTCAAAAGTAATATAGTGTCCTCCCCTCAATTTATAATTCAAAATAATGAATTGGGAAATGTATACATTTCATGATTTTTAAAACTTTTATTTATTTATTTATTTATTTATTTATTTATTTATTTATTTAACTTTTCATTGACAAAACCTCCATATATATAGACAACATACCATGATCTTACCACTCTCCCTTTTCCCCCTCTCAACCTCCCTCCTCTGAATCCCTTTTTCTTTCCAACTAGTCTCTTTTTTTTTTTTATAATTACTTTTCCCCTCTATTATGCAGATCTTGTGTAGGTAGCATCAGACATTATGAGGTCATGAGTGCCATGGCCTCTTTGTGTCCGGAAGACAGGATAGTAAGCATTCCTCCCCTTTCTTTGGCCTTTACATTCTTTCTGTCACCTCTTCTGCAATGGTCCCTAAGCTTGGAGGGTGTGATATAGAGCTTCTCACTTAGTATTGAACATTCTGATGTCTTCTCAGCACTTTGATGAATTTTGAGTCTCCCCAGTGATAACTGTCATCTGAAAAGAGGAGCTTCTCAGGCTAGGGAGATGGCTCAGTGGTTAAAGACTCTTGCTTGTTCAAAGTTTGCCAGCCTCGGTTTGTTTCCCAGTACCCACGTAAAGCCAGATGCACAATGTGGTGCATGCATCTGGAGTTCATTTGCAGGGGCAAGAGCCCCTGGTGTGCTTATACATACTCTCTCTTTGCTTACAAATGAATACATAAATAAATAATGTTTTTAAACAGCAAAGCTTCTCTAATTAAAACTGAGAGTAGCATTAATATATGAATAGAAACACAAGGATTTAGTGGCCAATTTGTTGGCATGGTATAACAATATATCCAGACAACAGCAGTAGTTTAAACCCCCTCTATAGCTATGACCTTCCCAGCCATAGGATTCCCGCCTGGAGTGGGGTCTCAAATGGTAGCAATTGCTTTTCTCTATAACAGACATGCTACCATTACATCAGTTGGTACCTTTGTCCTGGCTGCTTCAGCTGTAAAACTTGCAGGGTGCACTACTGGTTAAGACAGCTGACTTTCCTTGCCTGGCAGGCTGCATAGATCTTTCCAGCATCCTGACAGCTCAGCTCCAGCTTGATTTCCTACTGTCCTGCAGTCCAAGCATGTGGTGTCTTCAAGCAATAGGGTCTTACCATCTAGTTCTGTGGGCAACCAAAAGCCTGGGCAATAGCCCAAAATGTTTTGGGTGTGTCAGGGCCCTCTCTGGAAGGTATCTCACCTCTAATATTGAAATTTTCTTGTAACAATCTATGGCACAGCATTATCCATCCCCACAGAGTACTTCTGCCCAGACTCTTTCTTCTTTAACATATGTATTATTTAGCCAGCAAAGAAGTATGTTTCCACATGTAATTTTTTTTTTGTCTTAACCATCATGGCTACTTTGATACTTGTAGAGAAAACACAAAATCTTTCAGAGGTTTCTGTCATTGCCTGGGTGTGCTGGTGAAATATTTTAGGAGGGGTGATCTGTACATGGTAATGTTGGGATCAGAGGCAGGTTTATGACAGTGGTTCTCACTGAAATGGTGCCACCTCTTTGGGTACATATTGGAAATTTCCAAACGTGCTTTTTAAATGTTACATAGTGCAGAGACTCTGGTTGTATTCATGGGCAGAAACCAGAAATGCTACATGTCCAACGTTCTGGCCTGTCTCATGCAATGATGTGCTCTTCTGTTTAACTCTCAATGTTTCATTAAAGAGGCAGGCGAAAACCCCCTTTCCCTTTCTGAGCCACACATACTAAAATTTCCAGGAGTTCCAGATACAAATCTAGAAAAATTATACTTAATTTTGTTTAGAAAATCACTGCCCCCAAAATACTGCATGTAGTTTTCAAGCCAGGAAAAAAAATTGCAATACAGTAAACCTTTCTCATTCAGTCTACTTGCAGATATATATATTTGTGTGGGTCTTTAGCCACTGCAATTGAACTCCAGACCTGTGCGCCCCTTTGTGCACATGTGTGACTTTGCTTGCTTGCGTCACTTCGTAAGTCTACCTGGAGAGTCTAACTTAAGTCTTTAGGCTTCACAGGTAAGTGCCTTAACCACTAAGCTGTCTCTCCATCCCCAGGTGCAAATATTTGACAATTATGTCTTCATTCTGCAAGTGCTTATATAGTGAAATGCATGCTATTTATCCTAAATGACTCATTTCATTTCTACTTTACATTTCAGTTGGAGAATATATTTGAATATATTTGTGCATTTAATTTTGTGTTATGTAGGTAGTTTTATTTTTGCATTTTATATCAATATTAATTGGGAATGCAAAATATTTTTATGTGTATATAAAGTTGTGTTGCCCACTTACTGAGCAGCAAATTGGCTTGATTTTAACCCCCTTTCCTGTTTTGTTTTCATTTTATGCAGTGTTGGGGATCAAACTCAAGGCCTTGTGTGTGCTGAGCAAGCACTCTACCCCTGACTAAGCAAGCACTCTACCCCTGACTAAGCAAACACTCTACCCCTGACTAAGTAAGCACTCTACCCCTGACTAAGCAAACACTCTACCTTTTACTAAGTAAGCACTCTACTCCTGACTAAGCAAACATTCTACCCCTAAGTAAGCACTCTACTCCTGACTAAGTAAGCACTCTACCACTGACTAAGCAAACACTCTACCCCTGACTAAGTAAGCACTCTACCCCTGACTAAACAAGTACTCTACCCATGAGTAAGTACTCTACCCCTGACTAAACTAGCACTCTACCCATGACTAAGTAAGCACTCTACCCCTGACTAAACAAGTACTCTACCCATGAGTAAGTACTCTACCCCAGACTAAGTAAGCACTCTACCCCTGACTAAGCAAACTCTCTAACACTGAGTTGCATCCCTAACTCTTCATCTTCCTGCATTAAAAGAATTTGAGGGGCTGGAGAGATGGTTGAGTGGTTACAGTGCTTGCTTACTAAGTCTGACAACATGGGTTCAATTCCCCAGTGCCCATGTAAAGCCAGATGCATAAAGTGGTTTACACATCTGGAGTTTGTTTGCAGCTGCTGATGCTCTGGCTTGTCAGTTTTTTCTCTCTCTGTGTCTGTCTGCCTCTCTTCTCTCTGTTTCTGCTTTAAAATAAATAAATAAATAAATAAAAAAATTTAAAATGAGCCAACATTAAAACTTCCAAAGCGTACATACTCAATTCTGTATATTTGGCCCCCATAAAAAAGATGAGAACAGTCTAATATTGTCTGCAATTGGAATTGAGCTGAGCATAAGCTACCGTCTTTATTTATTTATTTATTTATTTATTTATTTATTTATTTATTTATTTAGAGGTAGGGTCTCACTCTAGCTCAGGCTGACCTGGAATTCACTATGTAGTCTCAGGGTGGCCTTGAACTCATGGCAATCCTCTTACCTCTGCCTCCCAACTGCTGGGATTAAAGGCATGTGCCACCACACCTATCTTACCCTCTTTATTTATTTATAATTAAAAAATATTTTATTTATTTATTTGAGAAAGATGGATAGAGAAGCAGATAGATAGAGGATGGGTACACCAGGGC
The DNA here is from genome assembly GCA_036365145.1 of Orientallactaga sibirica. Lineage (NCBI taxonomy): Eukaryota > Metazoa > Chordata > Mammalia > Rodentia > Dipodidae > Orientallactaga > Orientallactaga sibirica. The sequence continues at coordinate 25,905,717 of JAEOAD010000015.1, read as the reverse complement.
CTCCAGCCACTGCAGATGAACTCCAGATGCATACACCACCGTGTGCATCTGGCTTACGTGGGTACTAGGTAATAGAACATGGGTCCTTATGCTTTGCTGGCAAGCTCCTTAACCACTAAGCCATCTCTCCAGTCCTTTATTTTTATTTTCAGACAGCATCTTTCTGTATAGTTCAGGCTGGCCTTGAACTACTTGCTATGTAGCCCTTGTTGGCTTTGGACTTAGTCCAATCCAGGCTGGTTCTGGACTCATGATTCTCCTGTCTCAAACTTTGAAGTACTGAGGTTATAAATGAAATCCTGGGATTTCAGGGTTCTAAATCTGTTAGAAAATGACATCACTGATTGTTGGTTTCTTGTCATGCATCTGAAACTGGTACTTTAAAGTTTTATTTTGAAATGTTTCTGGGATATAGAAATATAAATCATTTAAAAATATTTTACTTATTTATTTATTTGAGAGAAAGAAGCAGATAGAGACAGAGAATGGGTAAGGCTGGGCCTCTGGTCACTGCAAATGAACTCCAGATGAATACACCACTTTTGAGCATTTGGCTTATGTGGGTACTGGGGAATTGATCCTGGGTCCTTTGACTTTGTAGGCAAGTGCCTTAACTGCTAAGCCATCTCTTTAGCCCCAAGAAAGATTTTTTTTTCCCCAGGTAGGATTTCACTCTCGTCCAGGCTGACCTGGAATTCACTACGTAGTCTCAGGCTGGCCTCAAACTCATGGTGATCCTCCTACCTCTGCCTCCCGAGTGCTGGGATTAAAGGCATGTGCCACCATGCCTGGCAGAATGATTTTTTTATTGACAACTAATGTATTTATAGACAATAGACATGTAAATTTCCTCCCCTCCATCACTTTCCTTTTCACAAACCCACTCTCCATCATATCTCTCCCTCTTAATTAGTCTCTCTTATTTTGATATCATCATCTTTTCCTCCTATTTTGAGGGTCTTGTGTAGGTAGTACCAGGCATTGTGAAGTCATAGATATCCAGGCCATTTTGTGTCTGGAAGATTGCATTGTAAGCAGTCCTACCCCTCCTTTGGTGAGTTGCTGTGTTTTTATTTATATTCACTGGTCAGAAAGTGCCAAGGATTCTACCATCTTAGTCACCTACTCACACCCCACCTAGGACTGTGGTTACAGGCATGCATGTCCATGCCTGGTATTTATTTATTTATTTATTTAATGTGGGCCTCTGAGATTGAACTCAGGTCCTCATACTTGCACTAAGCATCCTTACCCTCAAGCCATCTCTCCAAGCCTGGTGTCTGTCATTCTTCTGCTTTTTTAAAAAAGAAGTTAAGATTTAATTAATTAATTAATTAATTAGAGACAGAGAGAGAGAGAGAGAGAGCAAGAGTGAGCAATAGAGAGAAAGAGTGAAAGAGAATGTGAGAATGTGAGTGCCAGGGCCTCTAGCCACTGCAAATGAGCTGTACACACACACACACACACACACACACAAAGAAGCTGGGCATGTTGGTGCATTGAGGCCAGCCTGAGAGACTACATAGTGAATTGGAGGTTAGTCTGGGCTAGAGGGAGACCCTACCCTGATAAAAACAAAACAAACAAAAAAATTGGCACTTTTTTTTAAAGCTGTCATTTGATCTGATGGCCACATTGTTAAGTGCCATTGCTTTATGGAAGCTCATTGAACTAATGCATGGTTATTTCACTGTTCAGTACATCTGTTACATTTTTCTAAGTTAACATTTTAATGTTATATCTTTTAATTTCTTTGGAGACAAGGTCTTGCTATGAAACCATAGCTGGCCTAGAGCTCATTATGTGAACTAGGTGGCCTCGAACATGCAGTGATCCTTCTGCCTCTGCACGCTGAGTGCTATGATTGCAGACCGGAGCCACAGTACCTGGGGAATGTTAAACATATTTTTAAAAATATCAAGGACAAAAAAAAAAAAAAAAAAAAAAAAAACAACTTGTGAGTCACTGATAAATCAGTTTTATTTTATGGACTTGGGGAGGAGACATTGCCTGGAAGTTGGGGGATATTTGATATCTGGGCACTCAGGCCTTCTGACTGATGGTTTTCTCTTACTTTTTAACTTATTAATCAGAAAATCATGTGTATGTGTGTGGAAGGTGGGTATCCAGCATGCACAAATGTGGGTACTGCTGTGGGTCAGCACCTCACTCCTTTATATTTTTCTGCCTGTCTCCATCCTCTTCCTGGGCTGAAAGCAGATACTTTTTCTTTTATCTCATGCAAACTTGGAAGCTTTTTAAAAAATCATCACCTATGAATCATTGGATCACATATGCTAAAAACGAGAGAAATTTGTACTTGTGAAATCTAAAAAGCTTAGGAAAAGGTATATTTGCTCCTTTTAAGGCCATTTAGTTTGGTCCTGCATTGTCTAAATTTAGACTGCTTTTTCCGAGCTGAGGGGGTGGTGGCAGAGAGCATAGTTATGACCCCTGCTGTTATGAGGTGAATGGGAAAATCTGGGAACAAGTGCTAAAAGTAGACTCTCAAGAGAGGTCCTGCTGGGAGGGACTTGTTCTAAATGGGACAAGATAGGATATGGAGAAAAACCAGTGGTTGTATTCTCCTTCTGCCTCTGCTGTGAGACTTGGCCTATCCAGGACATAGAGAGTATATCTGGCTTTGGAATCCAGAATTTCAATATTAAAACACTAAAAATTTAATAAATATTAGAATGTTAGCAATAAACATTGTTATTACTAAATTATTAATATTTATCATTGAATCTTTTTAAATTGGGTTTTATTGCTATTGATATTTAATTAATTTATTTTTTGGTTTTTAATTAAATATTTATTTATTTATTAAAGGGTGAGTGAGAGAGAGAGAGAGAGAGAGAAAGGCAGAGAAGGAAAGAGAGAGAGAGGGAATGGGCCATTGCAAATGAACTCCAGATGCATGCACCACCTTGTGCATCTGGCTTACATGGTATAGTAGACAGCTTCAGGTTTGCTGAGATGAACTTCCAAACCAGGCAGGTTATGGAGGAAGGGATATTTATTGAAACTTAAAGATCTAGGGAAAGTTCCATAATGGCAGAAGAAGATGGCCCACTTTTATAGGCCCAAGCAGAGAGAGAAAAAGCCACAAGCCAAAAACAAAAACCCAAAAGCCACACCATACAGGAGCACACTTAGGAATTCCAGGTGAACTTAGAACTTTGTATATTTTCAGACTGGAATTTCAAATCCACCACCACACCTTAGGGCAGGACCCTAAGATCTGCCCAGTGACACCTCCTTCTCTCATGTGGCTGGAAATCTACAAAGCTTTAATAAAACTACTGAATCTATTGAGGGACATTTATTCAAACTACCACATTTTGCTCCTGACCCTCAATAGATTCATAACCATCTCACATTGTAAACTGTATTCAGTCCAGATTTAAAGGTTTCCATAGTCTTTGCCAACTTTGGATAGTCCCAAAGTCCCAAGTCTCCTCTGAGATTTAAGATTGTCTCTTAGCTGTGAGTCCTGTAAAATCAAACAAGTTTTATACTTTCAACATATAAAGGCACAGAGTAAACATTTTTAAATGGTATAAGGCATAACAGAGATAGACTAGAATAATACAAACTGAACAACTATCAAGCAAACATCAAGCTTCTGCAATTCAAGTCCAATATCATAACCAGTGACTGACAGTCTCTGGATTTTATAATTTCATCCCTGTAGCTGGGCAGAGAAGCCAGGGAAAACTTCCATTCCAGGACAGCTGTGTGCTCCATGGTAGCCCTTGAACAGTCATGGTATATCCAAAACATCCTTGGATCTCCATGGAAACTATGTTCTATTTTCCAGAGGCTCTTCCATCCTATAAGGGTCATCATGCCCTGCCTTATGCTGCATCTCAGCAGAAGCTCCTGGAACTGTGTGTAATTCATAACTATTCCATGTATTTTTTTTGAGAGAGACAGAGAGAGAGACAGAGACAGAGAATGGGTGCACCAGTGGCCTCTCAGCTGCTGTGAATGAATTCCAGACGTGTGTGCCACCTTGTGGGCAAGTGTGGCGTTGTGCCCTTGCATCACTTTACGTCTGGCTAAACGTGGGACGTGGGAGAATTAAACGGGCGTTCTTAGGCTTGGCAGGCAGGTGCCTTAAACGCTAAGCCATGTCTCCAGCCCTCCACATAGTTTTCATGCTTCTGAAACCAATACCAGGTGTGTAGGACACAGTCATATTCTTAATTCAGGGATGAAATATATCATGAACTTGGAAAAGCAGGTTTCTTTTCTCCAGTCAACTCTGTTCCAAAAGAGTTTGTATTTTTATCATAGTCTTTCCTCTCCATTGTTTTTTTTTTTTTTTTTTTTTTTTTGAGAAAGTGCATGCATGTGAGAGAATTGGCATGCTGGGGTTTCAGCCACTGCCATCGAACTCCAGATGCATGCACCATCTAGTGGGCATGTGCAACCTTTCACCTTTGTGCATCTGGCTTACGTGAGATCTGGAGAGTCAAACTGAGTCCTTAGGCTTTGCAGGCAAGCACCTTAACTGCTAAGCCATCTCTCCAGCCCACCATTGTTTTAAGGTAAAGCAGTTGGGCCATCTTCCTTAAGATGGTTAATGTGTTTGACAGTAGCAGCTTCAGTAACCTAAAACCAATCTCAGTACCTATAATTTTAAGTTGTTTGAGTTTTCTAACTTAAACTTAGTCCAATATCTTTAGCCACACACATCAGTCCATTACAAATTTAACCTTGATCAAACTCTCTGGGCCTGGGAAGCAGAACATAGCCATCCCTTAAGCCCAGTAGCCCAGTTTGAACAAAGTCCTCTGTAGTGTTTCCTTCCCCTTAGAAACTTTATAAACCAAGCTTATAAGTTCTATTTTCTCTGCACTTAGCATTTTCAACTCTCATCAGTCCATGATACTTACCACCACTCCAGAAGGCATCTTCAGTTGCAAGCACCAAGTCTGTGCTCGTTTCTCCAAGACACAAGTTCCAAAAGACCAAAATCCACATGGTCAGATTCATCTTACCCCACATTCTGGTACCAGTTTCTGTGGCAGACAGCCTTAGGTCACTGAGATGAACTTCCAAACAAGACACTGTTATGGAGAAAGAGATATCTATTGAAGCTTACAGATCTAGGAGAAGTTCTATAATTACACTTTTATAGGTCCAAGCTGAGAGAGAAAAAGCTACAAACCAAAAAACCCAAAAGCTACATCATGCACAAACATACTTAGGAATTCCAGGCAGAACTCAATGCTTTGTATATCTTTAGACTGAAATTTCAAATCCACCACCACACCTTAGGGCTGGACCCTAAGATCTGCCCAGTGACACCTCCTCCACTCAGGTGGCTGGAAATCTAAAAAGCTTTAATAAAACTCTTAAATCTATTAGGGGGCATTTATTCAAACTACTATATGTAGATACTGGGGAATTGAACCTGCGTCTTTAGGCTTTGCAGGCAAATGCCTTAACCACTAAGCTATCTCTCCAGCCCTTTTAAAAAATTTTGTTTTTTAAGGTAAGATCTCACTGTTGTCCAGGCTGAACCTGGAATTCACCTGGAGGTCTTAGGGTGACTTTGAACTCATGGTGATCCTCTTACCTCTGCCTCCCAAGTGCTGGGATTAAGGGTATGTGCCACCACTGGCCTATTTTTTTTTAAATTAAGAACATGCTTTTTTGTAAAGGCATGCTCAACAAACTGGCCTTTTTTGTGTGAGAGAAGGAGAGAGAATGAGAGAATTGGTATGCCAGGGCCTCCAGCCACTACAATTGAACTCCAGACACGTGCATCCCCTTGTGCACATGTGCAACATTGCACACTTAGGTCACTGTGCATCTGGTTTATTTGGGACCCAGAGAGTTGAAATGAGTCCTTAGGTTTCACAGGCAAGCGCCTTAACTGCTAAGCTATTTCTCCAGCCCAAGAACAAACTTTGTATGGCTACATCATGTGTTGGTACCATCTTTTCCCTCCTCCCTTCTCCAATTCTGCTGGGGGACCTCCTCAGTGGGTTGCTGGTATTCCCCATGGGTTATGACTTTTGCCTTGTGGGAGTAGCAGTCAGTTATTGGGGGCAGGCAATGCCTCTGGGTATGACGTCTCAGCCTATGGCTCTTACAATCTTTCCACCCCCTTTGCCATAAAATTTCCTGAACTTTAGTGGAAGTGTTTTAAGTCTCCTTCAGTGATGAGCTCTTATAAGCCTCTGTATTTCTGCTTTAGTATGTGTTGCATATCCTCAGCGTCTCTCTCCTTCACCCTGGTTCTGATTATCAGGCTCACCATGGAAGCAGCACTTTTGCTCATCTCACCAATTTCTCTGTGGTTTCACTTGGGCCTTGACTGAAAAGCAAGGGGTGGTTTATCTTCATGGGTATCTCTACCTTCTGAAAAAGACAGATTCTCCGACAGAGAGTGAAGTCAGCATATGTTAAATAGGATAAATGTTATTAATTTAAGGAGATTTTGATGGATGTACCCCTCTTTTAGCCAAAGACTAGTGGGAGCTTGACATTGGAGAGCATAATCTTTGTCTCCGTAGGATTCTGACTTGGTTCCCAGTTTCAGATATGGGTTCTTTTCCACTGAGCAGAATACCATTGATTACCCACCAAAGATCTTTGCATCTAGGTTCATCAGGGATATGGGCTTAAAGTGTTCTTTTCTTGTTGCATCTCTGTCTAGTTTTGGTATTAGGGTGACGCTAGCTCTATAAAAGGAGTTGATGATCATTCCCTGTTCTCTGATGATGTGAAACAGTTTGAGAAACATTGGTTTCAGTTCTTCAGTGAAGGTTTGATGGAATCTGGCTGAGAAGCTATCTGGTCCTGGACTTGTTTTTGGTGAGGTTTTTGATTACCTTTTCGATCTTGATGGGTTTGATACATTTCTTTAGGAGGTTAATCTGCTCTGAGTTTAGTTTTGGCAGGTGATATGTATCTAGGAATTAATTCATTTCTTCTAGATTATCCAATTTTGTGGATTAGAGGTTTTGGAAGTATGTCTTGATGATTCTTCCAATTTCATTTATGTATGCTGTGACATCTCCCTTTTCATTGCTGATTTTGTTAATTTGAAACTTCTTTTTTTTATTTGATCAAATTGGCCAAGGGTTTATCAATAATGTTTAATTTTTCAAAGAACCAGCTTTTCATTTCATAAATTTTCTTAATTGTTTTCTTAGTTTCTAATTCATTAATTTCTGCTCTGATCTTGATTATTTCTTTCCATCTGGAGATCTTAGGGTTGGATTCTTCTTGTTTTTCCAGTGCCTGTAGGTGGATGGTTAGGTTGTTAATTTGAGATCTCTCCATCTTTGTTATGAAGACCTTTATCACAATGAATTTTCCCCTTAGGACTGCTTTAATTTTGTCCTATAAGTTTTGGTAGGTTGTGTTTTCATTATTGTTCAATTCTAGAAATGTTACAATTTCTTTTTGGATTTCTCCACAAACCATTGATTGTTTAAAAGTGTGTTCAGTCTCCAGCAGCTGGTGGATTTCCTGATGTGTCTCTTGTTATTAATTTTTAACTTTAGAGCATTGTGATCTGATATGATGCAGGAAATTACTTCATCAGTTTTCCTGAATTTATGGAGGTATGCTTTATGGCCTAAGGTTCCATGCACTGCTAAGAAGAACGTATATTCTGAAGAATTGGGGTAGAATGTTCTATAGATGTCTGTTAGGTCTGGTTGATCTGTGGTATTGTTGAGCTGTATTGTTTCCCTGTTAATCTTCTGCTTGGATGATCTGTCTATTGAAGACAGTGGAGTATTGAAGTCCCCAACTATGATGGTATTTGTGGTAGTATGAATAGTTGGCCCCCAATATATTCAGTGTTTTATTACAGTTTGTAATTTAGATCCATAGCCATCTGGCTGGAGGAGCTGGATCTTAGAGTCTAGCCCTAAGGTGTGGTGGTGGATTTGAGATTCCAATCTAAAGATATGCAAAATGCCCGAATTCTGCCTAGAGTTCCTGAAGTGTGCTTTGTGCTATGGTGTTAGGGATTTGGGCTTGTGGCTTCTCTCTCTCTCTGCATGGACCTGTGAAAGTAGGCTAATTTCTTCTGCCATTACTGAACTATCCTTGGATCTGTAAGTGTCAATAAATATCTCTTCCTTCATAACTGTGCCTGGTTTGGAAGTTCATCTCAGTGAACCTGAAGCTGTCTACTACAGAAATTGGTACTGAGAGTGGGATGAAGTGAATCTCACCATGTAGATTTTGGTCTTTTGGAACCTTCTGGAGTGGCAATCCAAGTTTTATGGACTATTCTGGTGAGAGTTTGAGAATGCTAAGTGCAATGAAAATTGTATTTGGAGGCTTGGCTTATGAACTTGGAGGCTTGGCTTATGAGCTTCTAAGGGGAAGGAAAGACTGCTGTGGACTTTGTAGGAACTGGGCTACTGGCATATAGGATGGCTGTGTTCTGCTGCCCAGGCCCAGAGAGTTTGATCAAGGTTAAATTTGTAATGGATTGATGTGCTTGGCTAAAGATAATGGGCTAAGAGATTTAAGATTTTAAGTTGGAAAATTTCAAACAAGTCAAAATTACAGGCACTGAGACTGGTTTTAAATTACTGAAGCTGCTATTGTCAACACATTAGCAGTCTTAGGGAAGATGGCTCAACTGCTTTACATTAAAACAATGGAGAGGATGCCTGAGGAAAGACTATGATAAAAATACAAACTCTTTTGGAAAAGAGTTAACTAGAAAAAAATCCCCCAGCTTTTCAAGATCATGATTTATTTTGTCCCTGAATTAAAAATATGACTGTGTCCTATACACCTGGTATTGGTTTCTGAAGCATGAAAAATATGTGCAGTGGTCATGAATTACACATGGTTCTAGGAGTTGCTGCTGAGCTGCAGCACATGGTAGGGCCTGATGACCCTGATAGGCTGAAAGAGCCTTTGAAAGATGGACCGTGGTTTGCATGGAGACCCAAAGATTTTTTTGGATATACCAGGACTGTGCAAGGGCTTCCTTGGAACATACTGTTGGCCTGGAATGAAAATGTTCCTGGTTACTCTGCCCAGCTGGAGGGGCAAAATTGAAAAATCTGGAGACTGTCAATTACTGGTTAAGACTGAACTTAAACTACAAAAGTTTGATGTTTGTTTGATGGTTGTTGAATTTACATTGTTCTAATTTCTCTCTGTTATGCCTTATACCGGTTGAAATAGTTTACTCTTTGCCTTTATATGTTAAAAGTATATAAGTTGTTTGATTTTTACAGGACTCACAGCTAAAAGAAAATCTTAAATCTCAGAAGAGACTTGGGAGTTTAAAACTATCTTAAAGTGGTTTAGACTGTGGGGACCTTTAAAATTAGACTAAATACAGTTTACAATGTGTGATGGTTTTGAATTTATTGGGGCCCAGGGGTAGAATGTGGTAGTTTGAATAGATTCCGTGTTTTATTACAGTTTGTAATTTAGATCTGCAGCCAACTGGCTGGAGGAGGTGGATTTTAGAGTCTAGCCCTAAGGTGTGGTGGTGGATTTGAGATTTCAATCTAAAGATATGCAAAGTGTCTGAGTTCTACCTGGAGTTCCTGAAGAGTGTGCTTTGTGGTGTGGTATTAGGGATTTTCGCTTGTGGCTTCTCTCTCTCTGCTTGGACCTGTGAAAGCAGGGCCAGCTTCTTTTGCCATTATTGAACTTACCCTGGATCTGTGAACTTCATTAAATATCTCTTCCTCCATAACTGTGCCTGGTTTATAAATTCATTTCAGTGAGCCTGAAGCTGTCTGCTACATTGTTAGTGTTTATTTCTGTTTTGTTGTCAAGTAGGTTTTGTTTTATAAGCTGTGGTACTCCTGTGTTTGGCACAGATAGATTTATGATTATGATGTCCTCATGGTGGATTGTTCCCTTATTGAGTAAGAAGTGACCTTCTTTGTTTTTATTTTTGGGATTCAGTTTCTGTTGTTTTCTCTGTGTTTTCATTGGAGGCTTCCTTGTGGGACTAGGTATCCTTGGTGGAGAGCTCACAGTTTTTTGACTTTCATTTTTTTTTTTTTTTTTGAGATAGGTTATTGCTCTAGCCCAAGTTGACCTGGAATTCATTATATAGTCTAAAGCTGGCCTCGAACTCATAGCAATCCTCCTACCTCTGCCTCCTGAGTGCTGGGATTAAAGGTGTGTACCACCATGCCCAGCTCCATTGTGGTCTTCCCATCTTGGGGTAAAAGTCTTATTTTATTAAAGAGGAAGCAAGTATTTTTCCTTGTGGGATCTTCAGTGAATGTTCTGTTTTAAATCTGAACCAGATTGGAGTAGGATGGGGTTATAACCGTAGATGTGCAGATTGTGGAAGTTTTCAGTGCATAAAGGGTACCTGGGGAACTGTGAGATGGGGAACTAACCAGGAGCTCTGGCCTACTCACTCTGCATGCACACTCCAGTGCAGGGGATCCGGGAGTTAGGGGCCCAGGGGCCATCAATTAGGAAGCTCAGGAAACATGAACAAAAGGCCTGCTTCTGCAGCATGCAGGCAGGGTCCAGGCAGCCCTACACCAGCAGCAGGGGTACCAGGCTGGGATACTGGCCTACTCACTCTGTATGCTCCCTCCAGCACAGGGGATCTGGGATTTGGGGATCCAGGTGCTGGTCAATTAGGAAGCCGCGAGCAAAAGGTCTGCTTCCATAGCATGTATGTAGGATCTAGACCACCCCACGCCAGCAGCTGGGGTGTGGGTCGGGGCTTGGAAAACTTGGAGGTGGAGAACTAACCAAGAGCTCTTGCCTACTCATTCTATGCATACCTCATCATTGAATCTTATCAGACTATTAGGGTATGCATCTATATATATATATGCACACCCAAACATCACATATTGCTAGCTTTCTGTTGCTATGACAGAATATCTGAGAAAATCCACTTATAGGAGGGAATGGTGTTTCTACTCTTTTACTCAAAAACTCCATGAATATACCCAATGTACTCTTCCCTCTACAATTTCCTATTCTACCCTTTATTGAATCCCTTCTTTCCAGCTAGCCCTTCTATTTTGATGCCTTTTTCTTTTTTTGCCCTCATAGTATGCAGTTCTTGTGCAGGTAGCAACTGCCACTGTGAGGTCATGAGTATCAAGGCCAGTTTGTGTCTGGAAGACAGTACTCTACTGTATCCTTTGGCTTTGGCATTGTTCCTGCCACCTCTTCTGTACTGGTCCCAGAGCCTTGGAAGGTATGATAGAGATGCCTCACTTAGTGCTGAACACTCCTCTGTCTTTTCCTGTTGTGCTTTGATGAGTTTTGAGTCTCCCCAGTGACTAAAAGTGAGAGCAGCACTAAAATATAACATTTATATAAATATTTATAAATATAAACACTTTTTTGTGTTAATTAATTTATTTATTTTCTTTTTTTAAATTTTTTATTTTTTTTTAGAGAGAGACACAGAGAGAGAGAGAGACAGAGAGAGAGGGAGAGGGAGACAGATAGAGAATGGGCGCACCAGCAGTCTCTCAGCTGCTGTGAACGAAATCCAGATGTGTGCACCCCCTTGTGGTCAAGTGCGGCATTGCGCCCTTGCGTCACTTCGCATCTGGCTAAATGTGGGACCTGGAGATTGGAACCGCTGGAGATTGGAACCAGCGTTCTTAGGCTTAGGAGGCAGGCGCCTTAACCGCTAAGCCATCTCTACAGCCCTGCCTTCAGCTCTTTTTTGAATGATTATTACAACTGGATGTTTAGTGCTGATAATGGGGGCTGTGTGATGATGCTAGATGTCCAGTCTTAACAACATGTGCTATGTGGTAATGCTCAGCACTCTTGAGTCATGGCAACTTGAGGGAACCAGGAGATAACTGTAGCCACTGCTTGGTATTCCTCACCATTTCTCTTTACTTTTGACAGCTCTTCTCTGTCCCCCTTGGGTTATTTACCTTATTTTAGGTTGTTTTTTTTTTTTTTTCCTGATGGTCGGGTGTTCATCTGGCTCAGCATCGTGCCTGTTACTGTTGATATGCAGGATCTATCTATGGAATGATTATAATGTATCATCCCCTCCCATCCCAGTGACTTAGAAGATCATTACAGATTCTCAATTAGCCTGATTTCTATTGTTTGTATTCTCTCAAAGGCAAGAACAGAATTTTTGTTTTTGTTACTTAGTATGCAGTTTTATTATTATTTGTTTTGGTCTTTCAATGTATGTACGTGTGTGTGTGTGTGTGTGTGTGTGTGTGTGTGTGTGGCCTCGTGGCCCTCCAGCCTGTGGAGTAATACCACCCACATTCAGGGAGGGCTATTTCCTCTTAATAACTTCTCTGTGGAAACTCCTTCACAGATTCAGCCAGAGGTGTGATTTACTGGTTTTGTAGGCACATTTCAACCCAATTGTTGCTGGGACAAACACCCAACCAGAAGTGCTTATGGGAGGAAAGGATTTATTTCAGGCTTACAGATTCCATGGAAAGCTTTATCGTGGTGGAAGAAGCTGGTTCACTTATTCATCATCCATCCATAGCTGAGAGGGAGGAAAAGCCAACACTAGCAAGCATGAACAGCCAGAGCTCAAGCTGGATACTTACACACTCAGTAGGGCTGGACTCAAGATCCACTCCCAGTGATATACCTAAGGCTCTGCAGGACACACACATTCAAACCACCACAACAGTCAGTCAGGAATAAGCCTGTAGGGTACATGCATATTAAGTTTCAGTAACACCACCACACAGACTTATCACATGGTGGTACTAGGTTGTGCTCCTCTCAGCAGTGTGGGAAGTACCTTGTCCTCCTTCTCTATCAACAATGGAGTCTGTCAGTCTATAATTTTAGCCATTCTGATTGCTATATAGTAGAATACAACTCTGGTTTTCATTGAATTTCCTTTGTGACTCAGGTTAAGTACCTTGATATAAATAGTCCCTTTGGATATAGGTATGTTGTTTAAGACCTGATTATAAGTTTATCAAGTTTTCTATTTTTTAATTTTTATTATTGATTTATAGTTTTTTTTCCCCTAAAGCAGGGTCTCACTGAAGCCCAGGCTGGCCTCAAACTCATGAGGATCCTCCTACCTCAGCCTCAAGTCTTGGGATTAAAGGTGTGAACCACCATCCCCAGCTAAATTTTTCTTATTGACATATATTTTGGATATAAATCCTTTAGATATATGTATTGTAAATTTTTTCCACATTGTAGCTTGTATTTTTACTCTCTTAAAGATGACATGTTGTTTTTTGAAACAGGATTACTTATGATGAAGCCCAGGCTGGCCTCAAATTCACTGTTTGTCCAGGTTGGCTTTGAGTTTGTGATTCTCCTGCTTCTGCCTTTGAGTGCTAGGATTATAGCCATGCTCAATTTCCCAATGATTTCTTTTGATGCACAATTTTTTTTTTGATTGGGGGATGATCTGGGGATTGAACCCTAGACCTTATGCAAGCTAAGCACATCTCTATTACTGAGTTATACATAAAATTCTTTAAAATAGCCTATCAATTTTGCATATTATAATTATTTTTTGTGTCCTGATTAACAGATTTTTATTTTCTCTATGTAATGAAAATATCACTTTATGCTTTCTTCTGTTTATTTTATCTTTTTAAAAATATTAATTTATTTTCTTTGTTTATTTGTAAGCAGAGAGAGAGAGAGAGAGAGAGAGAGAGAGAATGGGTGTGCCAGGGCCTCCAGCCACTGCAAATGAACTCCAGATGCATGCACCCCCTTGTGCATCTGGCTTACATGGGTACTGGGGAATTGAACCCAGGTCCTTTGGCTTTGCAGGCAAGTGCCTTAACTACTAAGCCATCTCTCCTGTTTGTTTATTTATTTATTTGTGTGTGTGTGTGTGTGTGTGTGTGTGTGAGAGAGAGAGAGAGAGAGAGAGAGGGAGATAAGATAAATAGAGGTAGGATACACATGTCAGGGCCTGCAGCCACTACAAATAAACTTCAGGCATCTGGCTTATGTGGGTACTGGAGAATTGAACCTGGGTCATTAGGCTTCATAGGCAAGTACCTTAAACATTAATCCATCTCTCCATCCCTAAACATTTATTTTAGAGTGTAATCACTTAAAATTTTAGATGCATTGGATCTGCTGAAAATAGGCATTTAAATAAATTTGAGTAATGACTTTTTATTTTTTATTTTTATTTTTATTTTTTTGGTTTTTCGAGGTAGGGTTTCACTCTGGTCCAGGCTGACCTGGAATTAACTATGTAGTCTCAGGGTGGCCTTGAACTCTCAGCGATCCTCCTACCTCTGCCTCCCGAGTGCTGGGATTAAAGGCGTTCGCCACCACGCCCGGCTGAGTAATGACTTTTTAAATGCATTTTAAAAATTGTTTTGGTGATTGAACTGGGAACTCAGGCTTGGTAGCTGGTGTTCTTCCCCCAGGAATCTACATCCCAGTCCCCTTTACTTTGTTTTAAAAATGATAGACAAAATTGTATATATTGGGGCTGGGGAGATGGCTTAGTGCTTAAAGGTGTTTGCTTACAATACCTGATGGTCCTGGTTTGATTCCCCAGTACCCACTAAAGCCAGACACACAAAGTGGTACATGCATCTGAAGTTCATTTGCAGTGACAAGAGGCCCTAGCATACCCATCTTTCTTTCTCTCCAGTAAATAAAATATTTAAAAATTGTATATATAACATATTACATGGTGTTATAAAATACATATATATATATGTAGAATGATTAAATTCAGCTAATTAGCAAGGCACATTACCTCACATAATTTTCATTTTTGTGGTGAGAACACAAATATACTCAATTTGTATTTATTCAAGCATGTAATAAACCATTAATTTTAGTTACTATGTCATAGATCATAAACTTGGCTTTTTCTTATCTAACTATAGTTATGTGTCCTGTGACTAAAATCCCCCACCATCTGTTTCAGCCTCTGGTAACCACCACTTTATATTCTACTTCTATTGGGTCAACTTTTTAAATTCCATGTATGTTAGGCCATATGGTATTTGTCTTTCTGTGCCTGGCTTAGTCTACTTACATAATGTCCTTCTAGTGTATTAATGCTGCCCCAAATACTGGGATTGCCTTTTTCTGTAGTGGAATAGTATTCCTCGTTTATGTACAGCTTACTTTTCTTATCATTTCCCAGTGATGGACAGTTTGCTTGATTCTATATCCTGGCTATTGTCATACTTCAGTAAACATGCCAGTGATGATATTTCCTTGATATACTTGCTTAGATTCATTTGGAGACTTGTCCTTTTGTGGATTTATTGAATAATATAGTTGTTTCATTTTTAATTTTAGAAGTCTTTATTAGCATATATTGATTATACATAATATTGCGGTATTAGGATTCTATAGAGAAATAAAACCAATAGAATGAATATATATTATAAAGGGGATGTGTTAGATTGGCTTACACAATCTTTGTTGGGCTGGGCAGTCCAACAATGGCTGTCTGTAGGCTGGAGAGTCTGAGAAGCCAATAGCTGCTCAGTCCATTAGGCTGGATGATTTAGCAGTCCTAATCTGGTCCTGAAGGCCTGGAGGATTCCCAGGTCAATGAAGGATGGCAACAACAGTGTGCCATCACCAGTGAGAGGCAAACATGGGCAGGAAACAAGGGCTGTTTTGCCCTGGAACTTATTTATATGTAGGCTGGCACAGTGTGGCTGCCCTTTCTTTCTACTTCAGTTAATTCTTCCTGGAAATGCACTCACAGACCTTCCCAAAAGGCATAGCTCTTCCTTGGTTCCTGATCTGATCACGTTGATAATAGAAATTAACTTCCAGTTGGATTTGTGACATTTTCATACATGTACATAATTTATTTTGATCATATTCATCCTGTGCTACCTTCTCTAATTGCCCCTCCCAGTTAATTTTTTTGTGGACCCTCCATGCTGTTTTCCACAATGGCTGTACTAATTTAGATTCTCATCCAGGGTGTAAGGGATCCTTTTTCTATATCCTACATTTTTGTCAGCACATGCCTTTTAGGTAATAGCAGGAGGGAGTGAGATGGTGTCTCATTGCAGTTATGATTTGAACAATTCCTGTTGGTCATGTGTATGTCTTTTGAGAACTGTGTTTCCATCTTTGCCTAATTTTTAAATTATTTTATTTATTTATTTGACAGAGAGAGGCAGCTCTAGACTGAGAGAGAGAATGGGTGTGCCAGGCCCTCCAGCCCTATGTGCCACTATGTGCATATGGCTTATGAGGGTTCTGGGGAATTGAACCTGGGTCCTTAGGTTTCGCAGGCAAGCACTTGAATTGCTAAGCTATCTCTTCAGCTGTCTTTGTCTAATTTTTAATTGGATCATTTGTTTTCTTGCTATGAATTGTTTGAGTTCATTAGATATTTTGCATATTAACTCCTTATCAGATGAATAGTTTGAAGATATTTTCTCCTATTCTGTAGTTTGTCTTTTCTCTGTGTTAATTGTTTCTTTTGCTGTGCAAATGTTTTTTAGTTTGATGTAATCCCATTTTTCTGTTTCTGCTGTTGTTGCTGACCCTTTGGAGTTCAAATCCAAAATGGAACTGCCTAGTCTCAATGTCATGAAACTTTCCCCTTATATTTTATTCTATATGTTTCATAGATTGAGGGATTATATACAAGTCTTTAATCTTTTTCAATTTATTTTATATATAAAAGAGACTTGGCCAGGTGTGGTGGCATACACCTTTAATCCCAGCACTTAGGAAGTAGAGGTAGGAGGGTCGCAGTGAGTTTGAGGCCAGCCTGGGTTACAGAGTGAGGGCTATCTTATCCTGGGCTAGAGTGAGACCCTACCTTGAAAAAACAAAACAAAAAGAGACTTTCCCCTATTCTTCCTATATTGTATGTTCTTAGCACTCTTGTTGGAAGTCAGTTTCAAATGTGTGGATTTATGTCTGGTCTCTCTTTTCTGTCCTGTTGGTCTGTTTGTCAGTTTTTGTGCCAGTATCCTGTGGTGTTTTAGTTGCTATAGCTGTGTAGTGTATTTTGAAATCAAGTAGGATGGCATCTCTGGCTTTGTTCCTTTTACTAAGATGGTTTTGGTTATTCAGGTCTTCTGTGATCTCACATGAATTTCAAGATTATTTTCTCTTTCTCTGAATAGTATCATTGGTTTTTGACAGAAATTGCATTGAACTTATGAATTACTCTAAGTATGGACATTTTAACAATAGTAATTCTGATCCATGAACACAGGTAGTATTTCCATTTATTTATGACTTCTCTGATTTCTTTTCAGTGTAAAGATCTTTCATCTGTGATGGTGTCAACTTGACTGGATTGAGGATTACCTGGAGAACTGGTAAAGCATGATTTTGGGGTGTGTCTGTTAGGATGCTTCCAGAGAAGCCAGAATTTAAGTTGGTAGACAGAGCAAGGAAGATCTACCTTTAATGTAGGCAGTGGAGGGCTTAGATAGGATCAGATGACAGGGTAGAACTTTGTGTCTTGATGCTGTGGCCCATAACTCTATTCTTTCCCTTGGTATCAGTACTTTGGGCTCCATGATTTATCCCCAAAGCCCTCCGCTCCAGGCTGTCTCCCACTGAATGTTACATCATTGGCTTCCTTTGTTCTAGGCCTTAGTATTTGGACCCATCCACACTATGGCCATTTCCAATGTACTTAAACTGTTGTTGTTACCTTTTCATTGCTGGGACAAGCACCCAATCAGAAGTAGCTTATGGGAGTAAAGCATTTATTCCAGGTTTATAGAATCCAGGGGAGCTCCATCATTGTGGAAGAAGCTGGCTTACTCCACTACACATCCATAGCAGAGAGAGAAAAACCAACACCAGCAAGCATGACCAGCCAGAGCTCAGACTGCCTCTTCACACACCTGTTAGGCCTGGACTCAAGATGTGTCCCTAGAGACATACTGCTTACCCAGCAGGGCTTTGCTTACTGTAGACTTAAGTAGGAAGCTTAATCTTTTAATTTTTATTTATTCATTTATGTGAGAGAGGAGGAGGGAGGGAGGAAGAGAGAGAGACAGACAGAGAGAGAGAGAGAGAGAGAGAAAGGAGAGAATATGGGCATGTCAGGGTCTCCAGTGGTTGCAAATGAACTCCAGACCCATGTGCCACCTTGTGCATTTGGAATGGGGAATCGAACTTGGGTCTTTTGGCTTTGCAGGCAAGTGCCTATACCCATTAAGCCATTTCTCCAGCCCAAGGAAGCTTAATCTTAATAAAAAACTCCCTGAGGCTACAGGGACATATATCTGCATTCAAACCACCACGTTAACTTAACCAGGTAGATGTTCAGTCACTTAGCTTGTTCAGTATGGGAAAGGAGATGATAAATTGGACTACAGTGTAAATGATACAACATGACTTGTGTGGGGTAAACTAAGCCATAAACATGTAGGCTTTCCTATGAATAGGAGGAAGGAGAAGGCTTTAAGGAAGGAATCTGAGATGTACCGTGCTCATTAAATGTCAGCTGTCAATAGTATCTTGAAAAGCAATCCCTGGAGGGAAATAATAACAGAAGAGCTTGATCAGTTTTGAGTGACCTAAGTGACTGCTACTGTATGGTGGAGTAAGGATTTGAATCCAGATGGACATTGTCTTTCCTTTCCACTATCCTTTCTTATTCCCTGTCTGACTTTCCTTCCTTCCTCCCTCCCTTCCTTCCTTCCTTCCTTCCTTCCTTCCTTCCTTCCTTCCTTCCTTCCTTCCTTCCTTTGTTCCTTCCTTCTTTCTTCCCTCCCTCCCTCCTTCCTTCCTTTGTCCTCTTTCATCTCCCTTTTCTTCTTTACAAAGATTTGTTTTCCTTTTTTTGTAAATCAATGCACTTTCTATTCATTTTATTAATTATTATTTTTTGGTTGGCATAAAAGAAATGGGTTTCATTGTGATATTTTCAGACATATATTATCATACTTTGTTCTTAGCCCCATCATTGCTCTCTCCTGTCACTCCTCTCTGTCTCTCACTATTCTTCTTCCTCCCCAATAGATAGCCCTTTTTTCATGCATTTATATTTCATTACCCTCTCTTGTTCCCCCTGCAACCTCCCTTTGACCCTTTTTTCCTAGACCCCTTTCTATTTTCATGTCCTACATATACATACACATATAAATTTAAGTCTAGCTTCTGCAAATGTCAGAATTATTTTATTTTATTTAAAAATTTTTTTATTGACAACTTCTATACTTACATACAAAAAACCTATGATATTCCCCTCCCCTCCCCCTTTCCCCTTTAGAACTCCATTCTCCATCATATCCCCTCCCTCTCTCCATTAGTCTCTCTTTTAATTTGATGTCATCAACAACAGAAATTATTGCAGAAGACACTCCCGACATTTGCAGGAGGGGATGAAACTGGAGATAGATCACCATATTAAGTGGAATAAGTCAGACTCAGAGAGATAAATATTGCATGTGTTCTCTTATATACAGAATCTAGACTTAAATTTATATATATATATACATTCCTACCAGCACTGTGTAGGCTGTGTAGGATTCCCCAGCATTTGATCACATCACATTGGTTTTCTTAGTGATGGCCATTTTGACCAGAGATGGAAACTCAAAGTAGTTTTAATTTGCATTTCCCTAATGATAAATGATGTTGGACATTTTTTTCAGATATTTATTGGTTGTATTTTGCAGAGAACTGTTTATTTAATTCACTATCACATTTATTGATTGGACTATTTTTTTGGAGATCTTCATATATTCTACATATTAATCCCCTTTGGGTGTGTAACTGGTAAAGGTTTCCTCCCATTCTGTGAGCTCTCCTCACTCTGCTGTTGTTTCCTGGGCTATGTGGAAGCTCTCTAGTTTCATGTGATCTCATGTGTCAATTCTTAGCATTATTTCCTGTGCTATTAGACTCCTTTTTGGAAAGTCTTTGCCTATATCTTGAAGTATTTTACTTATGTTTTCCTTTATCCATTTCAGGATTGTGGGTCTTATGTCTTTGATGCATCTTGAATAGATTTTTTGTGTAGGATCTATTTTCATTCTTTTATATATGGACGTCTAGTTTTCCTAATACCATTTGCTTCGGAGGCTGCCTTCTTTCCTAAAGTATGTTTTTGGCACCATTTTCAAAGATTAGGAGGCTGAGTGAGTTTATTTCTTGACAACTTTGTTCTATTCCATCTGGTCCCCATCTCTGTTTTTGTGCCACTATCATACTGTTCTTGTTTCTATAGCTTTGTAATATAATCTGAGATTAGGAACTGTTATGTCTCCACAGTTGCTCTTTCTGCTTAGAATTACTTTGGCTATTCAAGAATATTTTGTGCTTCCATATGAATTTTAGGATTGTGTTCTAGTTCTGTGAAGAATGTCACTGGAATTTTGATTGAACTGAGCCTATAGATTGCTTTCAGTAATACTGTTATTTTCACAGTATTAATCTTAGCAGTCCATGAGCATGTGAGATCATATTCTAGTGGTGTATAGGTTTCTCTCTCATTTTTGTGACAAAATACCTGACAACAAGCAATTGACAGAAGGAAGTGATTGCTTTTTCTTATAGTCTGAGGTTCAGTCTATCAGGGCAAGGCAGGCATGGTGGCAGGATCTTGAGGATGCTAGTCACATTCAGTCCTTGGAGAAAGCAGAAGTAATGAATGAATGCTGCTGTTCAGCTCTCTTTCTCCTTTTTATTTAGTCTGCCCACAGTTTGGGTGGTTCTCCCATCTCAGTTAACCCAATCCAGAAACACCCTCACAGACAAATTCCCAAAGATTTATTCCATGGGGATTCTAAGTCCTGTCAAGTTGACAATTGGAATTTAATGATTGTGTCTTCTGTTTCTTTCTTTAGTTTTCAAAGTTTTCATTGTAGAGGTCTTACCTCTGTAATTAGCCCTAACTTGGATTTTTTTGAAGCTGTTTGAATAGACTCCCTCCCCCCATTTCTTTCTCAGCAAGCTTGTTATATAAAAAATCTATTGATTTTTGTATTTGTTCACTGCTGACCCATCTTGTCAGAGGAGTCACTATCTCAGCAAGTTCCACAAGTATATGAGGTATATGGGAGTTGCAGGCTTGTCCTGTGTGCAGGATCCCAGCCTGCTTTCACAAGGACCTTCCTAGCTTACATTCTGGGTGAGGCTTCTGCATCCCCACCCCTGCCAGAGAGCCATGCAGATGGAGTGGCAGTTTTCTTCTTTTCTGTGAGCTACCTTCTGTTTCTTTCTGTAACTTTCCGCTGCCCTGTCATTCTTTTATTGGGTTTTTGAAGCTCTACCCCTTTCTCTTTGGAGCACAGTAAAAGTTTTTCTGTTCTGACACTTCTTTGCTAGGTCACACAGAGGCAGTTTTCTATTCTGCCACCTGACCCTAAAATAAGTTTGTTTTTTTTTTTTTTTTTTTGAGACAGGGTCTCTAGCACAAGCTGGCTTCAAACTAGACATATAGCTGAGAATGACTTTGAAATTAAACTTGGGATCCTTCTACCTCTACTTCCTGAGTGCTGGGATTATAGGGGTATGTCACCAAGTCTGGTTTATGTGGATCTGGGGATCAAATCCAGGGATTTATGAAGGTTAAGCAACCATTCTACCAATTGAGCTACATCCCCAGCCCATGTTGTGTGTGTGTTTTTTTTTAATTGTAAAAATTCTGAAACAGCTGGACAGGGTGGTGCATACCTTTAATCCCAGCACTTGAGAGGCAGAGCTAGGAGGACTGCCCTGAGTTCAAGGTCAGCCTGAGACTACATAGTGCATTCCAGGTCAGCCTGGGCTAGGATGAGACCCTACCTCAAAACACCAAAAACAAAAACAAGACAAAATTCTGAAGCATAAATTTTGTTTCAATTAGGTTATGCTATATAAGAAACCACCCTAAAACTTTGTGGTTTGAGATAACGTGTGCTTTTCCAGCCCACATTTCTTTGGGCAGTAATTTAGGTGGGTTCAGCTCAGCTGCTGTCAGCCAGGCTCACTTACATGCATGGGACATCAGCTTCTCCAAGTGGCTCTCATATTACAGTTGGCTAGCTTGGGCTCATTCTTCTAGAGTAGTAGAGGAGCCAAGGGAGGACTAGAGAAATGGCTCAGCAGTTAAAGGCACTTGTTTGCAAAGCCTGATATCTTGGGTTCAATCCCCACTACCTACAGAAAGCAAGATGTGCAAAGTGGCACATGCATGTGGAGTTCGTTTGCAGTGACAAAAGGTCCTGGTGCATCCATATTCATTCTCATTCTCTCTCTCCTTGAAAGTAAATAAATAATAAATAAATAAAAAGAGGAGCCAAGGGAGTCAGAAGAAGCCCTTGGAGCTCTGGGGGTTGGGTAGGCTTGGAAATGGCACGGAACATTTTCCCTCTGTCCTCCCACAAGCTGTTGTAGCAAAGTATCATATGCTGAGGGGCTCAGGCAATAGACATTTCTTTCTTTTTTAAAAAAATTATGAATTACTAAGCTTATTTGGGGGGAAATCACAAATTATGCTGGTTATTTAAGGGAGATTGGGTCTAGGAAAGGAGGCTAAACACATGGAAATTAGGAAGCACACTCTCATGTAGAAGCACTGTATAGTTTATAAGGTTCATTTAAGAAAAATTGAGGTCTGGGGCTGGAGAGATGGCTTAGCGGTTAAGGCATTTGCCTGCAAAGTGAAAGGATCCCGGTTCAACTCTCCAGGACCCACGTAAGCCAGATGCACAAGGGGGCACATGCATCTGAAGTGTGTTTGCAGTGGTTGGAGGCCCTGGTGTGCCCATTCTCTCCCTCCCTACCCTTCTAACTCTCTCTCTCTCTCTCTCTCTCTGCCTCTTTCTCTCTCTCAAATAAATAAATAAAAATTTTTTTTTAAAAAAAAAGAGAGAAATGAGGTCTTTAGAAAAAGACTGGAATAGCCAGGCATTGTGGCACACACCTGTAATCCCAGCATTTGGGAGGCAGAGGTAGCAGGATTGCAATGAGTTCAAAGCTACCCTGAGACTACATAGTGAATTCCAGGTCAGCCTGGGCTAGAGTGAGACTCTTCTTTGAAAAACCAAAACAAACAAACAAACAAACAAACAAAAAACTGGAACAGAATTCTAAGTACATGGAAAGTAGAACTGAGATGTGTCTGTAGGAGACTCAGAAACACACATGGCATATGCTGTGTGCTTTCTTGAAGAGGGAAAGTATCAAAGCAGAAGAGAAACTAAGGGTCTTTGGGGAAAAAC
The DNA here is from genome assembly GCA_036365145.1 of Orientallactaga sibirica. NCBI lineage: Eukaryota > Metazoa > Chordata > Mammalia > Rodentia > Dipodidae > Orientallactaga > Orientallactaga sibirica. The sequence goes on along the minus strand of JAEOAD010000015.1, from coordinate 25,882,618 downwards.
TGGAGTAGAGCCACAAGCACATGGAATGGAATTAAACTGAGGCTTAAAGAGAAATTAGGTAAAGCCATAAGCACGTAAACTTGAGAGAAACTGAGGCTTTTTGAGAGAATTTAGGGTAAAGTTGTAAACATATGAAAAGCAGAATCTAGGAGATTGTGTAGGGAGACCTAAAAGGAACCCACATGGCATCTGCCATGTGTTTTTAAACTTTTTTTTAAAAAGTTTTATTTATTTGAGAGAGTTAGAGAGAGAGGGAGGGAGGGAGGGAGAGAGGGAGAGAATGGGCACGCCAGGGCCTCCAGCCATTGCAAACGAACTCCAGATGCATGCACCACCTTGTGCATCTGGCTTATGTGGGTCCTGGGGAATCAAACCAGGGTCCTTTGACTTTGAAGGCAAATGCTTTAACTGCTAAGCCATCCTTCCAGCCCTGCCATGTGTTTTTAGAGGAGTTAAGAGGACAAATGGTAAAACTTCATGGAAAAAAATGATATCAAAGAAGAGACTAAGAGATTCATAGGAGAAAGGAGTGATGAAGAGGGTTACACTCATGGTTACCCTGAGTTTAAACAAAGTACACAGGTAGCAAGTCTAGAGTTGGTAAGAGCACCCATGTGGTAGATTCGGAGATCAGAGAAAGATCTTACACGTAATTAAAGTGAGAAATTATCACAAACTATAAAGCAGAGACAAGCAGAAAAGTTTAGATTAAGAAAAAATGCAATGCTCTCCCACCCCCACCCAGCCAGGCTAGGTGGAGGTAGAGGTCAGAGTCAACTATATTTGGGCCACACAGGGTTAAGAATCCAGGAGAGAACCACACACACACTGAGGGTCCCATCCAGAAAGCAGAGAGCCATTTCTTTCTTTCTGAGTTTTGAAGGATTGGAAAGTGAAGATCACAATGCTGTTTGGACCCTTTTTGTGCCTTACAGAATGCCATCGTCTCACTATGTATGCCTTCACATGGTGGGAAGAGAGAATGCTGTGCCTTATCTTTTAAAGATACAAATCCTTTCATGGTGCTCCTGTCCTCATGATCTTATCTTAACCTAATTACTCCAAAGAGCTCATCTCCAAATTTCATTACTTTGGAGAGGTTTGGTAATATTGAAGAAAAATAAACTCCATTTCCTTAATTATAATATCTGCTCTCCTATTATAGGCACAGATTACTTCCATGATCCCAATTTGTGATGTCTTCATCAGTAAGCAAGCCATCAGTTCTGCAGCATACCAGCTAACAATTCAATTCTGACCATATCTGCTTTTGGTGACATCACATGCCATGGGTTGAAGGCTCAGTCCCACAGGACTGTTCAGGCACTAGTCATGAGTCCAGGCCTCTTGGCTTCGGACAGGCTGGCTACAAATGGCTTTTTTTAACTCCCTCTTTTGGTGCCATTTATTTGTTAGGGTGGCTCCCAGAACTCAGGGAAATGCATGCACTGGTTATTGGAAAGGTCTGGAGGGGCCTTGGGTATTCCTGAGGCATGGATGAGTTCTTCTTAACTTTCTTATCAGCACTCATATGTTCAGCTACCCAGAAGTTTTCTGAGCCCCCCCAGGTAAGGTCTTGCTGTAGTTAGGCTTGACCTGCTATTCACTTTGTAGTCTTCAGCTGGCCTTGAACTCAGAGCAATCCTTCTACCTCAGCCTCCTGAGTGCTGGGAATAAAGGCATGTGCCACCATGCCTGGCTCTTTTTTTATGGAGATGTTATTGTATAAGTATGGCTGAAACTTGGACAATTGTGTACAAGTGTGACTAGATAGAATGTTATGGTTTAATGTTAATAGATGAGTGGGACACCCAGCAAGGCCTGTCCAGATTCTTCTAGTTCTTTCTGTACAACATTCCTTCCTTTCTGGTGTGGGGCAGGATCCCATTTGCAATGATGGAGTGATGATGTATTATCAAAGACTTATGTGTTTGAACACTTGGTCCCCAGCTGATGGTGCTGTTTGGGAAGGTTGTGGAACTTTTAGGAGGTGGGGTCACTGGCAACTGGCCTTGAGGTGCTATATAGCTCAGCCCCACCTGCTGTGCTATTTGCTATCTGCATCCTGACTCTGCTGAGATGTGACTCAGGCACCCAGTCTGGCCTGCCATGCCTTCCCTGCCATGGCATAATTTCTGTTTGAAACTATAAGCCAAATTAAGCCCTTTTACTTCCCTAAGCTGTTCCTGGTCTGGTATTTTGTTCCAGCAACAAGACAGTAACTGATACACACTTCAAGTGTAAAATACTCAATACATTTCAAGTACATACCATGAAGGTCTCAATCCCATGTCATCTTATACATTGGGTTAAAGAAAATGTAACACAATTCATTTATTTTATTTTATTTTATTTTATTTTATATTTTATTTTATTTTATTTTATATTTTAATTTTTTGGTTATTTTGAGGTAGGGTCTCACTCTAGCCCAGGCTGACCTGGAATTCACTATATAGTCTCAGGGTGGCCTTGAACTCATGGCGATCCTCCTACTTCTGCCTCCCAAAAGCTGGGATTAATAGTGTGTGCCAGTAGACTGAGATCACTTTATTTTTAAGGTAGCCATTGGAAACTTAAAAATTAAAGTCACTGCTCACATGTATGGCTTGCATCATATTTCTTCTGGTTAGTGTTGTGCTCTGTGGAAATTCTCTGCTGATCATAGAGTATAGCATAAATGTTAGTTATAGGCTAAATATGCACAGAAGATTTATCTGAGAGGATAGGGATTCTGTGACCATATAAATCTTTTTAACTTTTTTTCAAGGTAGGGTCTTGCTCTAGCCCAGGCTGACCTGGAATTCACTATGTAGTCTCAGGGTGGCCTTGAATTCATGGTGATCCTCCTACCTCTGCTTCCCAAGTGCTGGGATTAAAGATGTGCACCACCATACCTGGCTTTAAAAATTTTATTTATGAGAGACAGAAAGAGGAGAGACAAAGAGAGTTAGAGGGAATGGGCATGCCAGGGTCTCTAGCCACTGCAAATGAACTCCAGATGCATACTCCGCTACATGCATCTGGTTTACATGGGACCTGGAGAATCAAACCTGAGTCCTTAGGCTTTGCAGGCAAGTGCCTTAACTGCTAAGCCATCACTCCAGCCCAACTTTTACTAATTTTTTTAAAAAAGTATATTTTATTTATCTACTTGAGAGAGAGGAAGAAAGAGAGAAAGAGACAGAGAGAGAGAGAGAATGGGCATGCCAGGGCCTTCAGCCACTGTAAGCGAACTCCCAATGCACGTGCCCCCTTGTGCATCTGGCTTATGTGCGTCCTGGAGAATTGAACCAGGATCCTTTGGCTTTGCAGGCAAATGCCTTAACTGCTAAGCCATCTCTCCAGCCCCTAAATTTTTAATGTAAGCTTTTATGTAGGCATCTTAATTTTTCTTATGTGTAATAGAAAAGTAAGATGAGTGTGATAATTCAATTATATGAGCAAATAATTTTATGCATTGAACTACAATGTTGTAAGCATTGTGCTAGGTACTATTGTGGGTAGAATTCTTGTGGCTATACAAGGCAGATTAGTGTGAATCAAATAAACTGAAAAACTGGAGATCTTATAAATGTGAAAGGTGTTGGGAGGAAAGGCAGTATAGGAAGCATCCTGAATTTCTTACCTGTGAATTTTGTCTTTTTATGTCCTCTTTTCCTCTCAGATTTCCTCTTTCTCTTTGGCAACATTATTCTCTGAGATCATCTGCCTCCACATGTCAGGAAGCATGGCTCCTGCAATCTGTGCACATCATCTTTGCTCAGAAAGGTCTCAGACTTTCTTTTTTTTTCTTAATTCTAATTATGAGAGAGAGGGGGGGGGGAATGGGCACACCAGGGCCTCTAGCTGCTGCAAATGAACTCAAGACACATGCTTCACTTTGTGCATCTGGCTTACATGGGTCCTGGGGAATCGAACCTGGGTCCTTTGCAGACAAGTGCCTTAACCACTAAGCAATCTCTCCAGCCCTTTCTCTGGTTTTAAGACCCATCTGTTGACCTATCTTGGTTTCAGACCCTGCCCTTGGGCTGAGAAAGCTCTAATTCTAGCCACAGAGTAGAGAATTTTCCAGAAAAAGGAATATTGTTCTTGATTGATTAAAAGAAAATAAATGTGTACTACATCTGCTGCTATATTCAGACATGGTTTGTTCCCTGGTGATTTGTGTGCATAGAGCTTGGTCCCTAGTGTGGCCCTGATGAGGTGGTGGATCCCAGCAGTGGTCTTAGTAGAAGGAAATTAGGTCATCAAGGCTCCAAACTCATGAGTACATTAATGCTGTTTTATAAGAGTAGGTCAGAATAATAGAGTTATGTTGGGCCTAGAAGGTCTGTAATGTTGGCTACTCAGGAGGATGAGGCAAGAGGTTCCCAAGATCAAGACCTGCCTGGGCTACAGAGTTAAGACTAGCCTGGTCACTTAAAGGGGGGGGGACCCTATGTAGCAGTTATTCCTTCTTAGATGTGACAAAACCCCTTACCAGAAACAGGTTATGGAAGTAAAGGTTGTATTTCTGGCTTATAGTTTTGAGGGGAAATTTCATCATGGTGGGGAAAGCACAATAAGAACAGACAGCTGAGTATCACATTTCCACATAAGCAGGAAGGAAGCACAGAGAGAGTGAGCCCAGTGTAGCAAGCAGAGCTAGGCTGTAACACCTCTAAGTCCGTCCACAGTAACATTTCTCTTCCAGCAAGGCTTCACATCCAAAAGGCTTCATCAGTTGATGATCAAGTAGGAGGCTTAATTATAAACACATGAGGCTATGAGGACATTTTAAATTCAAACTGACCACATTCTACCCCTGGTCTGCATTGACTCATGACTATTTCATGATGCCAAATGCCTTTCATCCAATTTTAAAAGTTCTTTACCAGTCCCAACACTGTTTAAAAGTCTGAAGTCCAGGGGCTGAAGAGATGGCTCAGAAGTTAAATGTACTTCCTGTGCAAGCATGAGTGCCTGAGGGTGCCTGAAACTGTCTGAGTTCACATCTTCAGATTCCATGTAAAAGAGCTAGCTATGGTCATATGCACCTGTCACCCCACTCCTGCAGGAAAGCAAAGACCTGAGAATTAGTGGAGCCCTGCAATTTTTGCAATTAGTGAAAGGAGGCTCTGATTCAAAAACAAGAAGAGGTGGAAGATCAATGGAGTGGGACATCCAGTGTTCCACTCTGACCACAGCTGGTGAGCAACCCCCATTGCAAGGGCACATACATATACCACACACACACACACACACACACACACACACACACCCCCCCATTCTACACTACACCACATCTCTCTCACACACACATGCATGCTAGAAAAAAATCCAAAGTTTCATCTTATACTCAAGACAGTCTTAACTGTGAGTCCTATAGAATAAAAACACAAGGTAAATACTCCTAGCATACAATGGCACAGAGTAAACATTCACACTCAAAAAAGGAAGAATGGGAGAATATCAAAAAAAGACCAGACCATGTCCATCACCTGGGACTTGTGAGGAAATTTTCTAGGCTCCAAAAGGCTTGGGCAACTCTGCCCCTCACCTGTGCTATTTGCTTCCTGGGAAGAATCTACCCCAACAACTTTCCTTGGCAACCATACTATTGTCCTGGCATCTCCAAAATCCTGGGGTCTCCATCAATGGTTCATCTCACACCTTCACACAATGACCTTTCAGGCCCTTCCTATAGGGACTTCCACTCTGCCTCACATTGTTTTAGTCTCAGTGGTTCCCTGGAACCATTATGCACTCCATAACCCTCCATTCTTTGAATCTTCATGCTAACAAAACAAGTATCAGGTGGGTGTTGTTGAGGAAGCCTGACCTTGAGGAGTAGGAAATTCCCTCAGCATTCTTCCTTCAGGTATCCTCCTTTCCAAGGAATCAGCACTCCTACTATCTTGAGCCTTCAGTGGGTTAGATCTTATCTAATTATGACTCAAATAAGTTAAATATTTTATCCAAGTTAAAAAATTGAGGCAAGAAGCTGAAGTCTCCCTGAAGTCCATGATCTTGATTGCTATCCTGGATGTATCTGAGTAAGTTGGGTTTGTGTTGACTGAATTTGACAGAGTTAGCTCTTTGCTTACCCGTTAGCTTGCTTCCCAACAATACACATAATGGGAATGCAGATAAGGGAACTGGCCTATTGTGACACAGAGTCACTTCCTCTGGAATTGGAAATTGATAGCAGTGTCCTCTCCTCTTACAGCCAAAGCCTTAAAGGTGATAGAAAAGTACTGTCAGTATTAGTACAAAGGTACCATGAAGCTTCAAACATACCCGGTTGGACATTTCAATTGTAGAATCTGTAATCTTCCACTTTTTTTAGAAAATGCATTTTCCACCAATATATGCATGGCTTCCTATAGTCCCTAGCACTTTTGCATAGTGATTGCAGAGGCAAAAAGGTGAAACTCTATCACCCACACACAGTATGTGGCCCAAAGGAATATTCTACTAAAGTGATGGTTCATACATCATTCAGGAAAATGGTCTTGGTCACACCTAAAAAAAGTCAAGCTAATATAATTTGAAAAGGCTCTGAATCTTCTTCTTTGATCCCACCAGAATAAAAAACAGTAGCACATGGGATTATTGGGCAAATTTATATTAAGTATTATGATGGGATGCTGAGGGATCTGACCTAAACTTGTCAGAAAAAGTCTCCACTATATACTCCATGGCTTGATAAGTAGTGAATGCAAGGCTAACCTTCATGAGACTGAAGTGATTCACAGAGAGCGCTTCTCCACAGGTGGCTCACTGACTCTTCAAGTGACAGTAGTTCATTTATTTCCCAAGTCTTTGTCAGGTTTGAAGCATCAACATGGCCTTGCCATCCTGTCATGAACAGTCTGGTGTGTGCTAGGCTATTTCAGTGTCACTCTTTGTGAGAAGATGTAGTGTTCAATGGGACCTCACGGAGATATATCTTACCTGGTTTTGAGAACTTTGATAGATCCCTGGAGGAGTGCTTTTCTGTATCTTTTTCCTTCTTTGTGTGAGGGAAGGTGAGTAGTTTCCTCTATTATACAGGGAGGGAAGGTAGCTTTGTGTGGGCGCCAGATTATAGAGAACTTGTATACAATAGATCTACTACTAAAGCTGTTTTTTAAAAACCATGTCTCTATATATACTCAAACTTGTATAAATACACATGTCAAGTGTAATCGATAGTGGTCAAACGTCTTTTAAAGTTAGGAGCTTGCATTCATTCATTCATTCATTCATCCACCCATCCATTTTTTTTTCTGACAGAGTCTCATGTAGCCCAGGATGGTCTTGAACTCATTCTATAGCTGAGGATGACTTTGAACTACAGATCCTTATACCTGCAAAATGCTGGGATTACAGGCATGTGCCATTATGTCTGCCCTTTTAATTTTTTTTGAGGTAGGGTCTCACTATAGCCCAGGCTGACCTGGAATTCACTCTGTATTCTCAGGGTGGCCTTGAACTCATGGCGATCCTCCTACCTCTGCCTCCTGAGTGCTGGGATTAAAGGCATGTGCCATGCCATGCCTGGCTTAATTTTTTTTTTTTTTTAAGTAGGGTCTCACAATGTAGTTATGGATGGTCTGGAACTTACTATGTAGTACAAGTGGATCTTGAATTCACATGTTGCCCAAGGTAGCCTTGAATTTATAGCAATTCTGTTTCTGCCTCCTGGATGCTATAATTACAGGGGTGCTCCTGTACCATGAAGCCCAGCTCTAGCTTTACTTGAAACAGTCTTATTATGTAGCCCTGCTTGGTCTTGAACTTCTGATCCTTCTGTCCTAGCCTCTTGAATACTGGGATTATAGTAATTTATTTTGGGGTGTGTGTATATGCATGTTCATGTTTTGAGTAGAGTGTGGGTATGTACATGTGCTATTATGTGTGTGTGGAGGTCTGAGGAAAACTTTGGCTGTTTGTCCTCATCTTCCACCTTGTTGAAGGCAGGGTCTCTTGTTTACCACTGCATTCACCAGGCTAGCTGGCCTATGAGTTTCCCAGTGATTCTCTTGTCTCCATCTCCCTTCTTGCCCTAAGCATGCTGGCATTTTCCTAGTGCTTTCAGACTGGACCAAAGGGTAACTAAGCATCAGCTTTAGGAGTACAGCATGAAAAGTGCTTTGCTCCAGTTGTTCACAGAACAAGACCACCATTGATGAGCTACATTGATTGCAAGTGTTTAGGCTTCATTGAGCACAAATTGCAAGTGGGAAGTAAAGCCAGGGCAATTCCCGCAAAGTTCCCAAAATGTTTTTCTCTTTCTTTCTTCCTTTCCTTTCCTTTCCTTTCCTTTCCTTTCCTTTCCTTTCCTTTCCTTTCCTTTCCTTTCCTTTCCTTTCCTTTCCTTTCCTTTCCTTTCCTTTCTCTTTCTTTCTTTCTTTCTTTCTTTCTTTCTTTCTTTCTTTCTTTCTTTCTTTTTCTTTCTCCTTTCCCTCCCTCCCTCCCTTCTTCCCTCCCTCCCTCCCCTCCTTCCTTCCTTCCTTTCTTTCTTTCTTTCTTTCTTTCTTTCTTTCTTTCTTTCTTCTTTCTTTCTTTCTTTCTTTTTTTTTTTTTTTTTTTTTGAGGTAGGATCTCACTCTAGCTCAGGCTGACCGGGAATTCACTATGTAGTCTCAGGGTGGCCTCAAACTCATGGCGATCCTCCTACTTCTTCCTCCCAAATGCTGGGATTAAGCGTGTGCCACTACACCCAGCTCTAAAGTGTTTTTCATTGGCTTCCCTGAGTAAGTGGCTCAGTGGGATGACCTGTCTTCACTCTAGCGAGTGGAGTAGCTCTTTGGCATACTGCAGTAGCAAAGTGTGCTCAGAAAAATTCATGTTTGAGTCCTAATAGTTGTAGGACTTTGGGCAAGTGACTTAGTCTTTCAAATTTGCCTAAAAGTAAGACTATTTATGCAGAATTGTTGGGATTGTGAGAGTTAAGCAAAGTCAGGCACCTTGAAAATGGGGCATAACCAATGACAGATATTTTCATTACTACCAGAGCTGCAAGGGAGAACAGATTTCTGGGTGAGTTATCTGTGAAAGTATGCCCTACTCAGAAAATTGGTCCTGTTTTCCATGAGACCCAGCACCCTGTCAGGCAATGAGAGCAGCCATTCTTCATTCTTAATTATCATAATAGGAATAATCCAGATTTTCTTCTATTACATATTACCAGGTCTCTCCTTTTGTTTTCTGTGTTGCTCTATGTGTAACTCTTAACAGCTGCTCCTATGTATACATGTGCATTTGTGCTAAAACCTTGATTAACTGGGACATGGCAAATTAGAACACTTGAATGATTTTGACCCCCCCCAGATATCATTTGCAGGAGGAAAAAATGACATATAAAGTTTTGAGATGATAGGAAATTTGAGTCTGGAGAGCCAGCAAAATGGTATCTTCAGTTCTGATGCCAGGAGGAGAATGAATGGAGTCCACCATGTTAAGAGTAGAGTCAGAAAGGATTCCTGGTTTGCTCCCCTTTCTTTCAGTGGGATGATGTGGGTTTGGGCATCTGTCTTGGTCCTGTTTCTTCTAAGCTTTTATAATCTTCACCTTAGGTGAGACCATGGCCCTGCAGTTCCCAGTAGTGAATGCTATGAGTGCTGACTGGCAAGAACAAAGGAAACAGGCTGAGCATCACATACCAAAAGTGGTGGTGGTGAGATTTGGCACTTACACTGGAGCCTGGGAACCTTCTGGAAAGGCATCTAAAGGTGTAGGATAAAGTGACTATGTGTGAACACAAGATAGGAGCTGTTGTTTAGTGCCTTGACTTGACAATATTTACAAGCATGAGACAATAAAGACATAACCACAATCATGGCCCTGAGTCAAGTTGCCAAAGCATGTTCTAATATTGTTCATTGCTTTATATTAGTTACAGAAGAACATTGAAGAAATATATGTTAGAAACCAGATTTGGTAATAGCAAGAGCATGGTTAGAAACTGCCGTTGTTTACTATCTGTCCAAGTGAAAACATACATCATAGCACAGGCTGTTCACAACTGGGAATAACTAGGACTTCTCATTATCAGAGGTTTTGCTTTAGTAAATGTATTCAAACATTTATAGTCAGAGCACACAGTGAGAAATACCATTTCTGAGCAGAAATACACACATACATGTTGTTCCCAGAACTCTGATCTCTTCCAGCTTACTTCATTTCATGGTCATAATGGCCATGAACTGCTAAATTTATTTTGCAGTCCACTAATAGGCCACAGTATGACTGTTTTTTTTTTTTTTTTTTTTTTTTTTTTTTTTTTGAGAGGGACAGAGAGAAACAGAAAGAGAGGAAAAGGCAGAGAGAGAGAGAGCGAATGCGCGCCAGGGCCATTTCAGCCTCTGTGAACGAACTCCAGATGTGTGCACCCCCCTCGTGGGCAAGTGCCCTTGTGTCACTTTTTATGTCCGGCTAAACATGGGAACTGGAGAATCAAACAGGCGTGCTTAGGTTTGGCAAGCAGGCACCTTAACCGCTAAGCCATCTTTCCAGCCCAAGTATGACTGTTTTAATAATGTTTTAAAAATCACTGGACTAGGTAATAGCATTTTTGTTTATTCATTAATTTACTAATTCAGTAGACACTTACTTGTTATCCATTTCCTATCTTCCCTAACCCCCTTTCTTCCTTTCTTTGTTTCTCATGCTGAGGATCAAACCCATGATCTTATGCGATGACTATAATGAGACTATGGTACTCTTTAGATGTGGTGGGGCCTTCAAAACACAAGCAAACTTAGATTTTTGTCTTCTTTTTTGACTTTTGTCCTTAAGGGCTCCAAATCCAGTGGGAAAGACAGGCATGTAGATACATAAAAATCCAATGTAGGCTGGGTGTGGTGGCTCATACCTTTAATCCCAGCACTTGGAAGGCAGAGGTAGGAGGATCACCGTGAGTTAAAGGCCACCCTGAGACTACATAGTGAATTCCAGGTCAGCCTGAGCTAGAGTGAAACCCCACCTCAAAAAACAAAAACAAAAACAAAAACAAACAAACAAAAACCCGACATAGGAGCTAGGGAGATGGTTCAATGGATAAAATGCTTGTTGTGCAAGGCTAAGTTCAAATCCATGGCACAAATACAAAAGCTGGGTGTGGTGGTGTATCCCTGTAATCCTAGTGCTGGAGAGATGGGAATAAGAGGATCCCTGGGCCTTGCTGGCTAGCCAAATCAGTGAGCAGTACAATGAAGGAACTCTGTAATAGGGTTTAAAGAGATGGCTGAGCCATTAAAAAGCATTTGCTTGAAAAGCATGCCAGCTTAGGTTCAGTTCTCTAGACACTCACATAAAACCAGAGACAAAACTGCAAGCACGTGGCATTCCTTACAACAGCAAGAGACCATGGTATGTCCTTATAATACACACATGCAAAGAAATTATTAAAAAAGAGAAACCCTATCTCAAAAATAAGATGGAGAGTGACAAGGAAGACTGTCAATATCGACTTCTGGCCTCCACCTGCATGCATACACTTGTGCATGTGTAACAGCATACGTGTGTGCCTTCATGCAAACAAACATGTAAACATACACATGCTTACCACACATACACATATGTCCCTAGACACCCAGTGCAGGACAGTTATTCTACATTTCATAAAATGATTTTTTATATTATCATATATCATAATGGTTATAAATCTCTTACAGCAGGTTTTAGCTTCATTTTAAAGGAGGAAATCACATTTTTGCAAAAGTGATTTAATTAGATATAAAAGTAGTGGAATGCAGACATAATAAGTAGTATTTTTTAAGTACCACCTGTATATTAAGAGTTGGTTTAATGACTTAATTCTTACTTTAGCCTTGTTAATATGGAACTATACTTCTTTCATGGAGAAGAGGTGGGGTGGAGAGTAAGGCAGAGATATTAAGCAACATGGCCAAGAGTCCTGGGTCTAGGACTCAATGTTAGGCAATCTGAATTGTGGTATTGTATTTCCTGGAAATAAAAAGACACAGATCAAAGTAGCAGATCACCTAGGTCTATTAGCCTCACTGCCAAAACTGTGTGGTGGTTGCTGTGATGGGAGAGCTTTTGGACTGTGGGATGGGGTGGTAGAGGACAGAGTCCACCTTCTGAACATCCCTCAGTGGGAACCATTGTTACTGAAGAGTCAGCAATAGAAAGGCAAAGTAAAAGAACACTTTCCTCAAAAAGGGCATCCATCCTTTTGCCTCTGGCCCAGATAGGATTTCATTCTCAAGATAAAGTAAGTCACAAGCAGTCTTGGTCTTGGGACATGGGAAAGCAGGCTCCACAGGGTCACCTTGGTGTTCATGTGCCTCTTCTCTTTCTAAGCCCTCATTTTCACTAATAGTACCCAGATAACCCTTTATTCACATGCTTCCGGATATAAGAGTTCTTAACCTTCTTTTCAGCTTCTCTCCTGGGGGACTAGAACTGCAGAGGTACATGACCAAGAAGCACCTGAGACAGACCAGCAGCAGTGGTAACAGCACATTTCTTAAGTGATTATTATAGGTACTTATTTAATTATTTCCTCAACTAGGTCTCTTACTCTGAACACTTGGATAGAGTACAACAGATCTTTATGGATAAATGAACATCTTAGGAATTTGATCCTTAGGATAGTGACGAGAACGTTAGTGTTAAGACTGGCACAGGTTAGGTTCCAAACTCTAGCTTTTAGGACTTTGTACGTTAATCTAGACATTGTATTTCCAGTCTTTATATGTTCTTCACATCTCAATTTCATAGATTTGTTTCAATTTCATCGATTTGTTTGTATTGAGTATGAAGATGAAAATAAAATAAGGCCTGGAGGGACAGCTTAGTAGTACAGCCCTTGCTTAGCATGTGTGAGGTCCATCCCGCCCCACCCAGTGATGCTTTTCCAGCTCAGTTATGCCTCTCTTTAAATTTGCAAACTTGGGAGATAGATGTCCAAAAATACAAAGGTGTATGTCTCAGCTGAAGTTTCTTTCAGTCATGTGACTGCAGCTCTCTAGTTGAGCAAAATAACAGGATGTGTCCTCTTTTTGAAAATACTAGTTTTCACTTTTCAAAAGTGGTCCTAAGTTCTCTCAAGTCGGTCATTATAAAGCCAGCATCTGTGAAGACACATGATGGACAATGGACACTAGATGCTTGTGCTCCCCAAGGGTTGGTAATGGATTGGAAAAGCATAGAAACAGATAATTTAAAACGTTATTGAATAATATTTTGTTACTAGCTTAGACGAGCTATTATTTCAGTGGAGTACCAAAAATAGCTCAATCTTGGAAAATACTTTCAGGCTTGGAAAACTGAAAGTATAACATTTGTGTTTAAAATTCTAATAGTTTTTCCTGTTTCCATACAAGTTGTTTGATCCTGTCATAAATAAGCATCACTCTGAATTCTGCTTCTGGTTACACTACACCTTGACAGATAGGAACACAACTGGTCAGGGAGTTAGGACCTCCCAGGAAGGATGGAGGAACCTAGCACACAAGGCTCTTATGATTCCTTCTCTTCCCACAGGGTCTGTGTTTGAGTAATTCTTGACCAAGAGAGTGCCTGTCAGTCCACTTAATTGTGCTCAGGGCTATGCAGAGCTAGGTCTTCCAGGAAATACATTGGGTCCCAGCTGATCTGGATGGAAGGCTTTTGGCTGTCATTAACTCTGTCCTGAAGTGATCAAAATAATAGCAAGCAGCAAGAGAAAGCCATGTGAGTTGAGAAGAAAGTGAGGCTGGCTGGCTTTGTGTCTGGGTTCCAGGAGATCACACGTCCATGCATGTTTTTTTCCTTGTATAACAGAAAAAAACAAAACAAAACTGTCAAGTAGCTTTTGAAAGTTACTTACTTAGTTTCTCCAAATTCCAGAAAGGAAAATGATATTAGAAATACTTTTATTTATTTATATTAGAGAGAGAGAGAGAGAGAATGAGAATGAGAATGAGAGCGCCTGGGCCTCTAGCCATTGCAAATGAACTCCTGATTCATGCACCGCCTTGTGCATCTGGCTTATGTGGGTACTGGGGAATTGAACCTGGTTCCTTAGGTTTCACAGGCAGGTGCCTTAACCACTAAGCCATCTCTTCAGCCTGGAAAATGATTTTTTAAAATCAACATTTTCACATAGTCTTTCAACTGAGATGATAGGAACGAGGGATGCTTCTGTAATCAAGTTATTTCAGGTGAAAATGAGCATTTGTTAATTCCAGCTTGATACTTGTCAGTTTACCCAGCTTGGGGGAGACCTGAAATTTACACAATGCTGGGGGCAGCTTTCAGAATACAAAAATCACAAATGTATCATTAGGCAACAGGCTTACAGGGTTTTCTGCAAGAATGGGGCTTGACTCTCAAGCTAATTAACTTCATGATAAATCCTCCTCAGACAATGACTGCTTTTGTTGCCTGGAATTATGAAAAAAAAAAAGGGGGGGGGCGAGGCTAGAGGATGAAGAGAGAACCCTTCCTTGTGCTTTCCAGTCATCCTTCCAGCCAGCAGAATAGGGTAGCCCTTTCTCCAGGGCCCAAGGCAAATGACTGCAGACGTGATACCACTCCTGACTTCTTAATGCCTCTCTCCACTGATTCCTTAAATAGATAGTCACCACCTAGCCACGCCGGATCTGCCTACCAGGTGACTGTCCTCTAGATCCCTGACAGCATTCCAACAGTCAGCTCTTCCATATCTCATAGGTATCTCGGCCTGAGTGTGCAAAATGCTGGTCCGTGTTTCCTAGCTTACAGGTGGCCTGCCCTTAACATGCCTCTTACCCTGCAACCCCCGTGGAGTTCAAGCCAGTGCATCAAGCCGTCCTCCGGGTGGCTTTGACTTGTCCTATCTTCCAGCAAATATGGGCTAAGTTACACGAAATGGGCGTGTCTGGATCTTTCCTAGGCCCTGGTCTTCAACGCTTAGCAGGCCGGAGACACCCTTTCTTTACACACGCGCGCACGCTGACACACCCTCCCGCCTGCATTGTCGCGGTCCTCTCCCCGGCCCGCCCCGCCCCGCCCCGTTTTCCGCTTTCAGCCTTCCTCCCTCCTTCCCTCCCTCCTCCGAGTCTCCCCTCCTTTACTCCCTCCAGCTAATTTCCTCCCCCGTCTGGCCACTGTGGGAGCTGGGGCGACGGCGACGGCCGCGCGGTGGCTTCCGGGCACTCCCCGGCCTGCGGGCGTGCGGCCGGGACGCTCGCTCGGCTCCTCCGCCCCGCGCCGGTCATGCCGGGCCCGTGACAGCTCGCCTGCCCGCTGGCCTGCTTTTGAGACTTCCTCTCTCCGCGGGCGCCGCCTTCCCTCCCCTCCCCTCCCCTCGCCCTTCCTCCCCAGGTTCATTTTTCCCTCTTCTCCGGGCTCGCCCATGAGCCTCCTCGGGAGCTACCGGAAGAAGACCAGCAGCGATGGTTACGAGTCTTTGCAGCTGGTGGACAGTCACGGGGACTCGGGCGCGCGGAGCGGCGCGGGTGGCGGCCCGCAGCGGGTGACGGCGACGGCGGGCGCGGCGCGCAGTCCCGCCCGGCAGGCTCCGCACCGCGCCAGCACCACGGACAGCTCAGGTAGCGCGCGCCTGGGGCCCAGGCCGGGAGGTAGGCCGCCGCGTCCCGCCTCGCCTCTGACACCCCGAGGGGCCGGGATACAGGCCACCGCACCTAGTCCCCCTGTGTCGCGCATCTCCTTTCTGTCGTCTAAGGAGCTAGGAAACAGATCTGTCCGGAAGGTCAGGGACATTAGTGAGCACCTCTTAATCTGCCCAGGCTGCTGAATCCACTGCTGGGGGCAGGGAGAGAGTCAGAGGCAGGAGTGATTGAGGAGACTGAGAAGTGATGGCCAGTAGTTTTCCTGGTGTTATTTACAATTATGTAAAGCTCCACCACCCCTTAAGGGCCTGCTAGGGGTTAAGTTTTCTTTCCAATACTTTATTGTATCAACCTGGGAATCTAGATAGAGCATTTGGCAGTGTTTATGTTGATACAATGAAATTTACTATATTTGTTTTGATGTTTTTACCCTTTTGCATTGAGTATCCTTATATTTTATAAACTTTTACATACAGGGAAATGGAAATCCTTCTAAACTTTTGTATCTGTGTGGTTTGCAAGTCTCAAAAAATGTTTTAGTGGTTAGAAGTTTCTCTTAGAAATGATGTGAGCATTTAATGATTTGTATAGTAAAAGTCATTCCATGCACCTCTGCTGGTCAAAGACTAGTGTTAGAGCTGGGTGCTTACCTTTCCAGGGGTCAGAACCACACGACTGCTTGCACAGAGATCATTTATAATCAAACGGCTAGTGGGAGCTGGGGGTGAGGATGGGGTGGGAGGTCTAACTTTGTTAACTTCAGTATTTGACAACTGAGCACTTCAGAGGAAAGGTTCACATTGGGTTGCTTGGGCAGCAATGAAACCAAACTAAATTTTATCTCCACTTTACAAATAACTGCTTTGTATTTTAATTGTGAAATGGCTCCCTCGGGGCTATCGTTTTCTATTTTCTGCATCCCTGAATGAGATGAAATATGGCCCACAGATGTTCAGATACCTTGGGGTGCAAACTAGTTCATCAGTCAGGTTTGATTTAAGTTAAGTACGTATTGGTGGGATGTTCTCTGAGTCTGTTTTAAATAAAGCTAAGGTCCCTAATGGACTGATGTTTTAGGGTTTTGGTATTGATGTTGAATGTGGTTATTTGATTTGAGTTTTACAAATCTGTAGTATATTAATGCAATCCATCTTTTGACTGGCTGAGATCTTCAAAATGAGGGTGGAAGAGCCTCATTTCATGGACATGAAAATTCTTGGATTTTCATTTTTCACTATAATCATTTTAGGAGTTGAAATTTGTTTTTGTAAAAAAAAAGTTACATTATTGAACAACCTCAACATTTGTTTCCTGGGACCAGCTCTGTCCATCCACTGTGTTAAACCTTGTGGGAGAATTCAGTAGTGAATGCAACCCTTTAGGCCACTAGTAGATGGTCATTTAGTAGAGGTAGTGATTCTAACGCAGAGCAGCCTATGTTAAGTCTTAGGTTTTTTGAGCATCATCTTTTTCAGTAAATCATATTTTTTTGGTAGGTAGAGAGAAAAATGAATTACCTTGACAAACTTGTGCTGGAAAAGCATGTTTTTTAAAGAATAGTTATCTTGGGACTGGGGAGATGGCTCGAGGGGTAAGAGTGCTGGCTGTGCAAGCATGAGGACCTGAGTTTGATTCTCAGCACCTACAGAAAAGCCAGGCCTGGCTCCATATGCCTCAGACCCCAGTGAAGGAGGAGACAGGAGGAACACTGGGGCTTCTTCAGCCCATGTTCTGAAAAATGGTGAGCTGTATGTTAAGTGAGAGACTGTCTCAGGAAAAAAAATGGCAAAAGAATGATAGAGGGGGACACATGTCTTCCAATCTCTGCACACAGGCACGCAGGGTGTGGACATCTGTACCCCCTCCTCCAATATAGTTATCTTTACAGAAGTTGATTCACCT
The DNA here is from genome assembly GCA_036365145.1 of Orientallactaga sibirica. Classification (NCBI taxonomy): domain Eukaryota; kingdom Metazoa; phylum Chordata; class Mammalia; order Rodentia; family Dipodidae; genus Orientallactaga; species Orientallactaga sibirica. The sequence goes on along the minus strand of JAEOAD010000015.1, from coordinate 25,865,186 downwards.
GAACCAAACCAGCATTGCTTGAAGAGGCTTTTGGGAATCCCATCCCTTTTCACTGCTCCCTTCCACATTCCCTCCTGCATCTGCCTAGGGGAATGTTCTGGCTTTGCTGCAGTCAGTTGGTATAGCTGAAGACTATTTGATGCATATTTCCAATTGAGGGTGTAGTTTAGTTACTGTTAGTTCAGACTCAGAATTGGATTCATTCACTAGTGCAACTATATGTCTTGTCTAGTTATAATCTTTTTTCTGAGAGCCTCGAAGTATGGCCTGTGCAGTGTAAATGCAGACATTCATTCATTAGAATATTTAATTAAACCCATAGATCACTTCTAATGCAATAGTCATCTGCCCATTTGTTTAACTGACTGTGTGACATGGCAGATTGGATAGGAAGTTCATGGGGCTTTTGTTCTGGCAAGAATATTTTCAAATGGAAAAAATAATGTGGCTATCCCTCTAGAGAACTTCATCTTAATACCTTCCACTTGTATGGTTATTTGTAATATAATTCTTGGACACTTATTTCATTCTCCACAATGCTTTGCAATAGGCAAGGTAAGCAGCATGTATCTGGGCCCTGAGACTTAGGATAAAACCTGTAAACTATTGTTACCAGCTCTATATTGTCATCTACAAAGTTCACATTTGAGAACCCTGTAATCAAGTTTCAAAAAGAAATCACCCAAAAATCTCATAATTTTTTTAAAATTTTATATTTTTTATTTGAGAGAGAGAGAGAGAGAGAGAGAGAGAGATTGAATATGGATGTACCAGGGCCTCTTGTCACTGCAAATGAACTCAAGATCTAGATACCGCTTTATGCATCTGGCTTTATATGGATACTGGGGAATTGAACCTAGGCCTGTAGGCTTTGCAAGCAAGAGCATTTAACCACTGAGCAGTCTCCCTAGCTCCCCCCAAATACTCATAATATGTTAAATAAGGCCATGATTTCGTGTTGGGCTGCATTCATAGCTGTCCTGGGCTGCATATATGGTTTGTGGGTTCAACACACCTGCACTGTTCTTACCATAGACTAGAGTTTTAGTCTAGGCTTAAAGCAACATGAGACTACCGTTGTGATTTTTCTTTACTTGTTCTCTGTGCCCTTCCACTCCCTAGTTTATGCCATGAAGATCAATGGATAATGGCAGGAGACTTGTCCTAGCTGCTTAGTGGCAGCCAGACTCATTTATTTATTTTTGCATGTGTGTGTGGTGTGCATGTGTGCATGTATGGAGGCCAGTGGTTTACTTTAGATGTCTTCATCAGTTGTTCTCCACTTTATCTATTTTTTGCTTTTTCGAGGTAGGGTCTTACTGTAGCACATGCACTGACCTGAAACTCACTCTGTAGGCCCAGGCTGACTTCAAACTCAAGCAGTCCTCCTATCTCTGCATCCTGAGTGCTGGGATTAAAGGCGTGTGCCACTATGTCTGGCTTCCACCTTATTTTTTGAAACAGGGTCTCTCACTGAACCTGGAGCTCACGGGTTAGGCTAGATTACCTAGTCAGTGAGCCCCAGGGATGCTTTGTCTCCATCTTCCTAGAGTTGGGATTATAACCACACCCAGATTTTATGTGGGTGCTGGGGAATAAACTCAAGTCCTCATGCTTATAGGCAGCAAGCACTTTATCCACAGGGCCATCTTCTCAGCATTGTCCTTGTTTGTTGTTTGTTTTTAGACAGGCACTTTGTTTGTGGCTCTGGCTGGCTGGAATTCAAATGTACAGACCAGACAAACCTTGAACCTGCATTTATCCTCAGATAAATGCTTCAGCCTCCAGAGTGCTGGCATTACAGTTGTGCACCACTGTCTGTATGGGCTAGCCACCCTCCCATTGAACTAGCCTAACTTTCTGTGCAGGCATAGCCTCAACTGATTTTTGAAATGGAACCAATATTATCTACTTTGATTTCTCCCTCTGTTTTCAGAGGAAATATAGACAGATGTTCAAAGAAAATTTCTAAGTTAACAGAATTTAAAAGGCAGATTCCAGAGCAGTGTAAGCCAGATGTGTTTTGCAGAGCTTTTTGCCCTTGCTAGTTCACTTTTGCTTCATTGAAAAGGTGGTCATTCCAAGGTCAGCCTATCATGTCTCAGAGCCACTGCAGCTATCCCCATTCACTAGTGGAGGAACTCCTCATTTCTCCTGTATATATTCTGTCTTCCAGGGAAGGTAGAACCCACAAAATTAGAATTTTCCTATTGAGTCACTAAATTCAGTCCAATTTGCCAAGTTCATACTGACATGTCATAAAGAGTAACCTAATTAAAATCTGGAAACACAAATGAAGTTTAATGAAATAAGGATAGGGGCCAAGGAGATGGCTCAGTTGGTAAACTGCTTATTGTGCAAGGGTGAGACCTGAGCTCAGATCCTCAGAACCCATGGAAATGTCTGGCGTGGCAGTGCACATGTAATCCCAGTGCTCAGGAGGCGAGGACAGGTGGATCCTTGGAGCAGGCTGGTTAGCAACTAGCCCAGTCAGTGAGCTCTGGGTTCAGTGACACCCTGTCTCACTAATTAAGATGGAGAGCGATTGGAGAAGACACCCAGTGGTGATCTCTGCCTACACACACACATACACATGCATATGTGCTCACACACATTCATATGTATATGCACACCCTATACACATACACATACAGAAACAAAGAATAACGATAATGAAGTGTTAAGATGAGAATAAAATGTCCCCAATAGAATCATGTGTGGATTGGTTCCCATTGGTGGTACTGTTTTTTTTTTTGCGGGGGGTGGGGGTGGTAACTTTAGGAGTCTGGGTCTGCTTGGAGGAAGTGGGTCTCTGGGTGCCTTGGATGGTTGGTTGTACCTTCCCTCTCTCTGCTTCCTGGCTGTCATGGTATGACTGGCTCTACCCCGTCACTCCCTCTCTGCCATGCTGGACTGAAACCATAAACCCTGATAAATCTTTCCTCCTCTTAAGTTGTTTTTGATAGATACTTTTTCACAGTCACACAAAGACTAACACATGAAGGATTCTAAAACACTTTCCTATAGAGAATGTGTTTGGACATAAAAATTATCTTTAAGAAATACATGCTTTTAAGGTCTTCAAGGGAAGAGGTGGTCTTGTACCATGGGGAAGCAAGCCTGGTTAATATGTGCCCTATGCTACATGATAGAGGTAGGGAAGGGCTTGATCAATGTGTCACCCATATTATGTGTCAGGGGTCACTTGTTTCACCTGTACTTGGTAGACATAATAGGGCCTTAGAGAGCCTGTTTCTAGGGGAAAACAGAGCCTGTTTTTGCAGTATGGCAATAAAGAGGAGTGAAGCTGTTTTTATTGTAGGATGGAGCTGGAGATCATCATGTTAAGCACAATAAGCCAGACTTGGAGAAATAGTGCTGCTTTTCTTCTAAGTATTTAGGACAGATACTGTGAGAGGGAAGAAATCTATAAAATGAGGAGGCAGGGAGAATAAGAGAAAGTCTTTGAATGTATGTGACATGAGAGCTGAAGAGGAGACTTCCTACGATCATTTCTAGACAACTGGGGAGATGTGGAGGCCAGCAAGAGGGAGAGAGAGGGGCATGGGGCAAGGCAGTGTGGAAGGTGAATTAGAACAAAGAAGAATGATATGCATGTATAAAAGTGCCACAATGAAACCCATTTCTTTGTATTCTAACAAAAAATTAATTTAAAAAATACAGATGAATAAAGAAAGGAGTAGTTGAAGTAACCCAGGAACAGAGAGAGGAAGCTAGTTGCTTGAGGTTAAGTAGGCTCTACTTATTTTGTAGGAGGAAAACACTGAGAAATTCCCTTAATGTTGCAAATGAATTCAGTGTTGAGTAATTTTTTTCCTCTGAGGTAAGGAAAATTAAGAGTGATTGAGGGAACTGAGAAGAATGCAGTTGCTTTTCATCTTAAATCTCCTCCAACATGGCTGGCAAGTCTTCCTGATATACATGTAGCAGCACAAAGGACTGTTAAAGTGCTAGGAGTGAGGGAGACATAGGAGCAGAATTGTATATGGCTAATTAAATCTTGATCCAACACCCAGAAAACAACTTAATTGGTGTAAGTTCCTAAAATTTATGGATAATACCTTGCCAAGGAACATGGGTTCCCTACTAATCTTGGAATAAAGACCCAGGTGTTTTGAACTGGACACCAGCAGCCCATCGTGGGGCCTCTGAAGGCCAGACCAACAAAGCTTCCTGATGCATCTTCACAGGAGGATACTACCCTCTGTGCTTCTTTTCTATTTTTTCTATTTTATTTTTATTTATATTTGAGAGATAAAGAGGGAGAGAGAGGCAGATAGAGAGCAGGAGAGAGAATGAGCATGCCAGAGCCTTCAGCCACTGCAAACAAACTCCAGAAGCATATGCCACCTTGTGCATCTGGCTTGCATGGGTCCTGGGGAATCACATCTGGGTCCTTTAGCTTTGCAAGCTAGTGCCTTAACGACTAAGCCACCCATTCAGCCCCTACTCTGTACTTCTGCAAACACTTTTCCCTCAGCTTTGGCAAACATATTCATTCTAGAGCCACTTGATGGCCCCTTTCCAGGATCTCTTCTACCCTTTCTTTAGACTGGCTTGGATAACCCTCCATCCTGTAGGCTGCATGTGCTGGTCACTGTCCCTGCTTCTCAGCAACCTGGGCCTCCCCAGTGTGGCTGTCAGGGTGTTGAGCAGTGATATACTGTCTGGCCTGTCTCCCACTGGACTACAAATAAAGTTCAGAGGAAGGCATTTCTTATTCACCTTCATGTTCCTTTCAGTGCTTGACATTTATTGTGAGCCTAACAAATACTTGTTGAGGGAATGAAAGCATGAGCAAATTTTGAATTTTTAAAATGGGCATTTATAATAAAATATGTCCATCCAAACCTAAAAATAAGTATATAGCTAGATATTAGCAGAAATGAGGCCAGGCTTAAATGAAACAGGAAGAAAGAATAAGTCCAGACTCTTGATGGACAAATGTTAAGGTACTTCCCTGTGAAGCCTAAGGACCAAGGGTAGACTCCTCAGAAACCATGTAAGCCAGCTGCATATGTTGACACATGCATCTGGAGATCATTTGCAGTGGCTAAGGCCCTGGTGTGCCCAATCTCTCTCTCAGTGTCAAATAAATAAATAAATAAACAAATAAATAAATAAATAAATAAATAAAAATAACTGACTATTTTTTGGGGCTAGAATGAAGGCTTAGTCAATAAAGTGCTTTCACATTAGCATAAGTACCTTGAGTTTGGATCCCTAAAACCCATACAAATGTGGAGCATGACAGTGTGGGCTTGTGATCTGAATATTTGGTAGGCAGAGACAGTAGACTCCCTAGGGCTTACTGGCCAGCTAGACTAGTTGAATGGTGAGCTCTGGGTTCAGTGACAGATTGTGATTCAACAAATAAGGTAGAAAGTAATTGGGGAGGACACCTAATGTTGACTTCTGGCCTCTACATGTGTACATGGGCACATACATTCTCACATATGTGCTCTCACAATATGAACATACATACACACACCAGGAAACAAAAGAGGACCATTTTCTTGACCAAGGATTGTAATCATCTATTGTATGATTGTATAACATTTGCAGAATAGAAGCTTTAATACTTACCTCTCTCTCCCCCTTTTCTTTCTGCCCTTTCCTCCTGCCATTCTCCTCTCTTCTATCTCTCTTCTTTTCCTAATTAAGACCTTTTTATTTTTCTGGTTTTTCAAGGTAGGTTCTTGCTGTAGACCTGGAATTCACTATGTAGTCTCAGGCTGGCCTTGAACTCTTAGCAATCCTCCTACCTCTGCCTCTGTAGTGCTAGGATTAAAGGTGTGCTCCACCATGCCTGGCTCCAGGATAATTTTTACATTAAATCTGCACATATATTTTCTAATCAGTGTTTTGCATCCCTGATATCCACCTGCAATTGTCTGTGAGCCTTACAGTGACTTTCTGCTCTTATACTCACCATCTAGAACTGTTTTTGGAAAAAACGCTACCACTTTGAAGTAGATCAGAGAACCCTGGAGTTTGGATTGTGTATTTCTTTGTTGGAAAGTGTGTAATTTAAAAAAGAAAACTAGCGCTTGCCTGCTAAGCCTAAGAATCCGGTTCCAATCTCCAGGTCCCACATTTAGCCAGATGCAGTGATGTAAGGGCGCAATGCCACACTTGCCCACAAGGGGGTGCACGCATCTGGATTTCATTCACAGCAGCTGAGAGACTGCTGGCGCGCCCATTCTCTATCTGTCTCCCTTTTCCTCTCTCTCTGTCTGTCTCTCTGTGTCTCTCTCCAAAAAAAAAAAAAAAAAAAAAAGAAAAAAAAAGAAAACTAAATCACCTTCTATAAGTCAAACAGTTATCCCTGAAACTTACCTGGAACTTTTTTATTTATTAATTTTTATTTTTAAAATATTTTATTTATTTATTTATTTATTTGAGACAGAGAGAGAGAGAGACGTGGGGGGGGGGAGGAAGAGACAGAGAGAAAGACAGAATGGGCGCACCAGGGCCTCCAGCTGCTGCAAACAAACTCCAGATGCATGCCCCCCTCTTGTGCATCTGGCTAATGTGGGATCCTGGGGAATCGAACCTGGGTCCTTTGGCTTTGTAGGCAAGTGCCTTAACCGCTAAACCATCTCTCCAGCCCCTTACCTAGAACTTTGGACAGAGAAGCTCTGTGTCTGAGGAACAAGTTCTTCATGGTCCAAGGAATTAGAAAATTATAACATGTACCAAGATATATGGAAATTCTGTTGTCTTTCACTGGTATACATCACAGGCCTTAATCTAGATCCAAAATATCTTCTTATTTCAATAATTCATCCAGGTACAATTTAAAAAGGTATTAGGGGTGGAAGCTAAATTAACATTCAGTTGTGTGCCGTATTACCAGTACACATTCCCCCATTACAGGCACACACCGACCCATTGCCTTTGGGCTGGTGCCTGCACATGTGCAGACAATGCACATGGCTGTTGCTGGTTGCTGAGTAGAGCTCTCCCTGGGAGCTGGCAAACGTACTTGGCACACGCGCTAAGCCACCTCTTAATTTTAGAATCTTCCCTATGAAGGAAGTGCATAGCAGAAGGGAGTACTTTGCAAAGGCAAGGTAAGTAGTACAGTACTAGACATGACCTGCCTGGTAATGCCAAAGGAAAAGAGCCGTGGTTGACTGGGAAGGTCGGGGAAGCCATAGTAAATGGTGGTATTTGAAGCAGAAATCAGTAGAAAGGGACGGGAAGGAGAGAAGTGGGTGCAGGTTTGGGAGCTGGAGGTGGGTGGGAAGCAGTGCAGCAGATGGGCTGGGAGGACAGACTGAATGCAGCCAGGGTGCTTCTGGGAGACTGGACCTGGTTCTGTACACGGCACGAGACATTGGAGATTTGGGGCAGAACAGAGGTAGGGCTGAACATTCACTGGGCACCAAAATAATTTAGGTCCCATAGAAATGTTTAGTTCTAATTACTTTTAAAAACCAAAATAAAATGAGTGTACTTAACAGTGAGCTCATTTTTATACTAATATAGCCATAAAATTAATTTTTTTCCTTTTAAATGGAGGAATGGGCCTCCATCAGCTAAAGTCCTAGAAGCTATAAAAGCCATGCTACCATTCCAGGAAGGGGGTAGGAATCCTGGGATAATGCACAGCTGTGTGAAAGATAGATGGATACTAACTGTTTTCTGGCTACACTAGATTTACCTGAGAGGCCAGGTGAGATACAGGTTCCAGGGCCCAGGAGTTCTTATAAAGTAGGAAAGGCAAGGGTAAAGGGAAAGACAGTATGCACCTGGGAGAAGTAGCAAGTGGAGGTCAGGTTAGATGGTAACTTAATGGGCTAGAAGCCCGAGCCAGGGCAGTGCCAGTCAGTCTGGGGAAAGAGTCCTGGGAGTTATGGCACATGAGAAGGGACAGACTAACAACTTGCTAGAGGTGGGGTTGTGAAGGATCGAGGAAGCCAGCAATGTCCAGCCTGTATGGAAGCAGGAGATGAGATAGCTTCTGGTCTTGGTGTGAATGCAAGTATGACCAGCTGGTCAAATGCACCAGGACTGTGCGTGTGCGTGTGCGTGTGCGTGTGCGTGTGCGTGTGCAGGGGCTCAGCATATGTTGCTAGGCACAAAGGATTACCAGGCTTGAAACTTTTCAGTAGGCTGCCCACCAGGCTGTGCAGATCCCTAAGAGACTACTGCCAGGATCTGTGAGCCATAAGCAGGGCCCTTTATGCCAGGAGGATGAGGGGAGTGATTGGCCAGGCTGTTGTAGGGTGGCTGGCTGCCCTTTGTCCACTCAGTGGATGAGGAGTGGGCTCGATTTCCTTGCTTGGTGATGGAGACATGGCCAAAAAGATGAGACACTAGAGAAACTTGGAAGATGGTTATTGAAAGCAAGGATTCTTGGTCTTATCGAAACAGACCCTGATCCCAGAAATTCTCAAGGACTACATTGTTCCAGCCAGAATTGACCACTTGAACTTCGGGCAAAAATCTTAGTAGGGTAATGGTTCTTATTTCTCTCTCGCCTTATTCAATCTTTTCCTTTTTGCCTGTCCCCTCCATCTTCTGTTTACCCCTGTGTTTTTACTTCTCTTCTGCCACCTCTCCTTTTCCCTCCCTGTTCCTGTCTGAGTCTCCTCCCTTCTCCCAGTTAGGGAGTATGTTTGGGAGATTTGGAGCCCCATGCCACAGGATAGGGTGTGGACGCTGACTGCAGTCTTGAGGTGTGTGTACATGTGACCTACCTCTGCTCTGGCCTAGTAGGTGTCAACACTAGTGTTACTTTCCAATTTAGGTGATTGCATCTGACCTCCCTAGAATTTCCTTGGAGCTTCGATTAGCAAAGTGATCCACACTGTGACCTGGTGATAAGCGATTTCAGAAGAAGTTTCTCCCATCTGTGTTTCATTCTGATGAATGAAAAAAAAAAAAAAAAAAACTCATTTGTAAGCAGGGAATGCAAGATAAATGGTTCACCATTTTCCCTCCCCTCTCATCTCTGCAAGAAAGCAGCTCTTTGTCCTCTCCTTCCTTATTGCTGAAGCCTATGTATGTTGTTCTATTTCCAACCCTCCTAAGTCCAAATCTGTGGATGCTACTGATGGGAAGGGGCACAGGAGGAGGAGACCAGAGTGTTAAGAGTTAGAAAGTCCAATATAAGTTCTGGCTTCTCAGCCACCTCCTTAGACAGGACATTCAACTCAGAAAACTCATTCTGACTGTGTTAGTTACTTCACACATTGCTGTGACCAAATACCTGACAGGAAGCAGCTTAAGGGAAGAAACTGGCTTACAGTTTTAGGAGCAGGAGGCTGGCTGTTCCCATTGACTCTAGTCAGGAGGCAGAAAGCAAATTCAAAGTAAGACCAGGCTATACAACCTCAAGTGAGAGCTGGAGAGACATCTCAGTGCTTAACATCCTAACAACCTGAGTTCAACTCCCCAGTACCACATAAAGCCAGATACACAAAGTGGCACATGTATCTGGAGTTCGTTTGCAGTGGTTTGACCATTCTCTCTCTCTCTTTCTCGCTGTCTTTGGAAATAAATACAAAATAAAATATTTTAAAAAGATGTATTGTTTAAAAACCTGAAGTGACTGACTTTATTTTTTTATTTTATTTTTTTATTTTTTATTTTTATTTTCAAGGTAGGGTCTCACTTTGGCTCAGGTTGACCTGGAATTAACTATGTAGTCTTTGGTGACCTCGAACTCTCAGTGATCCTCCTACCTCTGCCTCCCGAGTGCTGGGATTAAAGGCGTGCGCCACCACACCCGGCTTCTGACTTACTTTCTTTAGTAAGGCTCCACCTCCTAATGGTTTTACAACTTCCTGATCAGTGATACCACCTGGCACCAAGTGTTTAACTATATGAGCCTATGGCAGACACTTCACATTCAAACCATAACACTGACCTGTCTTCACAGGTGAGGTGAAATGTGGGCACACATATGAAAGTGCTTGACAGTCTGAGAGGGAGTGAGGTAGCTTTGTTAGGTATTTTAGGGTGACTGGGCCCCTGAAAGTCAAAAGCAGGAATATCTTTTGGCATATCCTTACAGTCTTCTTATTTCTTCCCTAAATTTGTTTTTCCACAAATAATCTGAACCCCTCCTGGGAGGGAGGTCCCCTTTCCTAGAATTTAAATCTAATCCTGACATTGTGGCTGGTCAAATCAGCATCCAGTTCGGCGCTCATGGCTGGCCTCTTTGTGAGCCAGCCTCTAGCCCAGACCAATCAACTCTCACTCTGGCTCACCTGAGCCAGAAGATAGGGCCCACCACCATAAGGTTATAAATAGTTTTACCAGGGGTGGGCAAGTCTCTCTGGGCCACTCCTGAACTTTGAGATTCTGGCTTCCTTTGTCTCAGCCCAACTGTGCCGTGACGAGGGGAGACCCCTCCTTACTCCCACATGGGCTCTCTGTTCCCTTCTGCCTTCCACATGGTAGGAGCCTCTGTACTTTCTCTTCTTTTCTCCCTAAATATCTTTTTACTTTTCTGTTAGGCCCACATGAGCTCTCATACCACATAGATGTATTCATTTTCCTTCCCTTGGTTTTGAACTTTCCTAAATAAATATATAATGATTTAATAATTATCTTTCTCATTCTTATTTTATCCAATTCTTTGGTTAAAAGTAGACACAAACTATGGAGTTCAAGGACTCTATTCCCGAACCATTAGCACCCTCGATCAAGCCCACAAGTCCTCGTAATTCATTTCACAAACATCTCCTGGCTTCCCTCTTTGTGCTGGCAGTGTTTGAGCCAGGGCTGCTATAGAGGCCAAGACAGATAAGTCAGTAGCACTTATGAGCTTCCTTGATGTTGTAAAAATGGTTATGTGATGTTCTGGGAGCTCTTCAGGCACTCCATTGAGTGGGAGCACCTCAGGGTAGTGGTAGGAGGTAAGGCTTGTCTCTGTGAGGACTGTCAGGAAAGCCCCTTCTAAGGAGGAAGATACCTGGTGAGCTAACACAGAAGAAACATGAAGCAAGCAGCTGGTTAGAGGGCATTTCAGTACAGCCACACTGAGTTTTGGGGTGCAGTCTGAGAAGTGCACTGTTAGGAGGGCTCGTCACTGTGTGAGTCTCACAGCATGCTTGCACAAATTAAGATGGTCACAAGGTGTTGCAGTTACTTTCATGGTCTTGTCACAAAGCACCCGGCCAAAAGCAGCTGATGGAAGGAAGGGGTATATTTTGGCTTACAGACTCTAGGGGAAGCTCCATGATGGCAGGGCAAACATAGCATGAGCAGAGGCTGGACATCACCTTCTGGCTAACATCAGGTAGACAACAGCAGCAGGAGAGTGTGCCCAACACTGGCAAAGGAAAGCTGGCTATACCACCCACAACACACCTCCTCCAGCAAGGCTCCAATTTCCAAATTGCCACCAGCTGGGGATCTAGCATTCAGAGCACATGAGTTTATGGGACAACACCTGAATCAAATGACTGCACAAGGTGACATAATTTTTTTGTGTTTTTTGCCACTGACTGGAGCTTGATTACATGGCACATGACTATACCAGATATAGCAAATGGGTGATATGGAGGAGAGCACAACTTGTAGGAAGGAGTTTGTGGCTGTATCACTGGAATCTACCAAGTTAAGAGGTGATGATAACAAATGAGGCTCTACTTGTGTTTTTTTTTTTGTTTTGTTTTTCAAGGTAGGGGCTCACTATAGCCCAGACTGACCTGGAATTCACTGTGTAGTTTCAGGCTGGCCACAAACTCATGGTGATCTTCCTACCTCTGCCTCTTAAGTGCTGGGATTAAAGGCATGTGCTACCATGCCTGGCTACTTGTGTGTGTGTGTTTTTTTTTTTTTTTATTTATTTACAAGCAGAGGGGGAGAGAGAGTATGGGAATTGGACCCTGGCTGGCAGGCTTTGCAAGCAAGTGCTTTTAACCACTGGAGCCATCTTCCCAGCCTCTCTGCTTGTTTTTTTTTTTTTTTTTTTTTTTTTTTTTGGGCAATCTTTAAAGATAGGGTCTCACTGTAGCCCAGGCTGTCCTGGAAGTCACTATGTAGTCTCAGGCTGGCCTTGAACTCACAGCGATTCTCCTACCTTGGCCTCCAGACTGCTGAGATTAAAGGCGTGTACCACCACACCTAGCACAGAGAGAGTTGAGGAGAGAGAGAATGGGCACAGCATTGCAAACAAACTCAAGATGTATGTGCCACTTTGTGCATCTGGCTTTATGTAGGTACTGGGGAGATGAACTCAGATTGTTGGGCTTTAAGGGCAAGCGCCTTAACTGCTGAGCTATCTGTCCAGCCCTCTGCTTGTGTTTTTAAGAGACTATTTTGCCTGCTTGGATCAAGGGAGAAAAAAAAGTGACTTCATACACAAAGTCAGTGACTTGTATGAATTAGCATTAAGGGTCAGAATTTTAATTATCTTATATATTTAGTCTTTCATTTATTATATGTCAATTGAGCATATAGCCCAGGCTGACCTGGAACTCACTCTGTAGTCCCAGACTGGCCTTGAACTCACAGTGTTCCTCCTACTTCAGCCTTCCAGCCTTCAGCTGGGATTAAAGGTGTGTGCCACCATGCATGGTTGCAGAGTCAGAGTTTGGAATAAAATAAATTGTTTTTTTATTTTTGAAAGGATTCTACTGTGTAGCCCAGGCTGGCCTGATATTGTGATCCCCCCTGCCTCAAGCCTCCTGAGTGCTGCGATTACAGGTGTGTGCCACCACACTTGTCTTTAAGTTAATTTTTTTTTAGTTTTTATGTTATCATATAAAGTAACAAGTTTCATCATGACATTTTCATACTTATGTGTCATTATACTTTGCCCTCATTTGTTTTACTCTTCTACTATCTTTCCTTGTACCTAGATTAACTTTTTAAAGACTTAATTGTTTTAGAGCAGTCTTGAGTTCATTGAAAAATTGAAAGTAAGTAAGAATTATCCCAAGGAACTCCCACCCCCTTACATGTTAGCATGGTTTTATGGTGAAGTGGTTATGTGAACCAGATGCTCAAAAGGACAGAAGCCCTGTGAGCTCCAGCAGAGCCAGTGTGTAGCCTGTGGCAGTGATCCACAAAAGAGAGCCAAGATCTTGGGCAACCTGTAGCTATGATGTACACCGAGGGTTTAATTGTTGTTAAATAAATACTTGTCTGACAAATAATGCATATTCATGGACAAACAGTTTAGAATGTGCAGAAAGGCACTAAGAAAGCATATTTTCAACAGGTGAATGTTGTTGACATTTGGTGTGTTCTCGTGTTGCTTATCCATGTGTGTGTGAACGTAGAGGTTCTTTGTCCTTGTGGCTCTTCTTGGATTGTGATGTCTTGTTTTCTTGTAGATCAGTAAGTTCAGGAGTGGGAAGAGTACTGGATGTGAAGCCAGTAGCTGTTGAAAGGTGTGTGTGTGGGGGGTGAGCATTTTTGTGTGTGTGTGTGTGTGTGTGCGCGCGCACATATAGAAGCCAGAAGTCCGTGTTAGTTAGGTTATCTTCCCCTAGCACTCTCCATCTTTTCCTTCCTTCTTGCCTCCCTCCCTCCCTCCCTTCTTTTCTACTGAGGCAAGTCCAACAGACTAACCTTATTATGAGAGGGCAAAGGAGAGGGAAGGAATTGGCATACCAGGGCATGCAGCTGGTGCAATCGAACTCCAGAAGCATGTGCTACCTTGTATGCATGTGCGACCTTGCGTCACCTTGTACATCTAACTTACGTGGGACCTGGAGAGTCAAACATGGGTCCTTAGGCTTCACAGGTAAGCACCTTAACTGGTAAGCCATCTCTCTAGCCTTCTTTTTTTTTTTTTTTGAGACAAAGTCTTTCTTGAGCTTACCAATTGGGCTAGACAAGCAAGCCTTGGCATCCTTTTCTCTCTGCCTCACCACTGCTGGAATGATAGGTGTCTGCCTCCATACTAGGCATTTGATGTGAGTGCTGGGGAGCCAAACACAGGTCCTTAGGCTTGTATTGCAAGCACTTTGCCACTGGGCCATCCCCGCAGCCCTAGGCATTGCTGAGTAGCTTTGTGACCTTACGTTAGTCATTTTATCCCTCTGAGCCTCTGCTTGCTGCTCTGCAAAAGATAACACCTCTCTGGCCCAACTGTTAGGCTGTTCACATGGGAAAAAACTTGCTAAATTTCCTGCCCTATGGAAGACACGTGGTAAGTGTTGGCTGTGTCATGAGGTAGAAGTGGAGTTCAGCAGTGTGACAATTATTTTACTATCCTGAGGTTTTCCAAGATCTTTATATTCTCTTCATTTTGCAAGATTATAAACCTTTCTTCATCATATCCATCCTGGGATTATTTATAAGCTGTGGGACACTTGGATGTCCATCCATACATTCATTCATCCAGCAAATATGAAAGTGCAGAAGCTCAAACACTATATACTATGCAGCAAAGAACAAAAAAGAACAAAAGCCAAGCTATATGCCACAGAAGAGCTTAGAAGACAAGTATGGATCTATGTTTTCTGTGTGCTCACCCCCACCCCCGCTTTTTGCAGCAATAGGGATAGAACCCAGGGCCATGTGCATGCTAAGCAAGTGTTCTACCACTGAGCTACAGCCCCAGCTCTCGTTTTTGTTTTTATTTTGGATTTTCGAGGTAAGGTTTCACTCTAGCTCAGGCTGACTTGGAATTCACTATGTAGTCTCAGGGTGGCCTCAAACTCATGGTGATCCTCTACCTCTGCCTCCCAAGTGCTGGGATTAAAGGTGTGTGCCACCACGCTTGGCTTTCATTGTTTTTATAATAAGAAACAATAAACTTAAGATTTCAGTTTTCTTATTTGTGTTTCACTACTATAACTTCTTATGGGACCTTGAAATGGTAAGGATTTTCTGTAGTTTCAAACTTAACTAGTACTAAGTTCCCTTTCTTAGTAAAGTCTTCTCAGACTCTGCATATAGAAAGTATATGAAAACAGTAACTGGTTAAAGTAAGGTTGCGAGGCCAGATACTGTCTTTTGTGGTTACCCTACTCTTTTCCCCAGCAGTGTTATCTAGTATATGATTGTAGAACTCCAGGGCTTTGGCATCTCATCTGTTCATTTTGAGAGTGAGGAAACTGAGGCATAGGAAGGAGACGTGATGGACAGGGACACAAAGGCAAGTCCAGGAACAGCCAATGCACAGGTGCCAAGCAGAGAGTCTGGAGGACTTCAGAGGCAGGGATGCTCCTTTCTGTAGATTGTGCTTGGGCTTGTGTCTGAAGAAGCTAGAGAGTAATTTAAGAGGCAGCAATAAAAGAGAAAGTGGTGGAGGGGAAAATCATTGACTCTTTCCCCATGGCTTAAAGTTATTTTTGGGTGTGTCTTCATTATAACCCCCCCCCCCAAAAAAAAAGGGAGCTGTTTTAAAGCCACCAGTAAGTCCCTGGTCCTTGGGACTGAGCATGGAGCCAAGCCTCAGAGGGGCCTGCCTGCAGCTCTGAGAGCCTCCTGGTGTGCCAGCCTTCTCTCCAGTCCTTTGCCTCATGCCCCTCCCCTGCACACTTGCTTCATCCTTTGCCCTGTCTTCTCAGACTAGCCTGTCTTCTCTGTGCATTATGCGTCCCCAAAGGGTCCCAGTTTGCATGTCAGTAATCCTAGCACTGGTTCTCATTGATCATCTGTCTCTGGGCCCCAAGAGTAAGGGATCCAGTGGCTTGTGGATTCTTTGTGTATTTCCTACCTAGTAGCTGCAGCCTGAGGTGCCTGTTTTGGGGTGTCAGGAAATGGTAGAGCTCTCCTCAAAAATGAAAAAGGAACAAACTGACTCTCAAGTTACTCCCTTGCCAGCATTGAGATAGACATTTATGTAGCTATGGGCTAGAAGTACATACAAGGTTGATGATGACATACTGAAGATGATGCTCTGCTCACCTTGAAGTGTCCCCAGTGGGAGAGGGAAGGGGAAAGGACAGATGCTGGGAAGAACATTGAAGGTGTGAGGAACATTGAGCAGAGGGTTTCCAAAAAATATTTTACTTATTTTTATTTCTTGTTTGTTTGTTTGTTTGTTTGTTTATTTATTTATTTATTTATCTTGAGGTAGGGTCTCACTCTAGCCCAGGCTGACCTGGAATTCACTATGTAGTCTCAGGGTGGCCTCAAACTCACGATGATCCTCCTACTTCTGCCTCCCAAGTGCTGGGATTAAAGGTGTGTGCCACCATGCCTGGCTTTATTTTATTTTTATTTGTTTATTTATTTGAAAGAAGAGAGAAGGAGAGGGAGAGAGAATGAATGAGAACTGGCATGCCAGGGCCTCCAGCTGCTGTAAACACATGTGCCACTTTGTGCATCTGGCTTATGTGGGTCCTGGGGAGTCGTACCTGGGTCCTTTGGCTTTGTAGGCAAGTGCCTTAACTGATAATCCATCTCTCCAGTCCCCCCCTTTTTTGAGGTAAGGTCTTGCTCTAGCCCAGGCTGACTTGGAATTCACTATGTAGTTTCAGGGTGGCCTTGAACTTACAATGATCCTCCTACCTCAGCATCCTGAGTGCTGGGATTAAAGGTGTGTGCCATCACACCTGGGGCTTCATGCATGCTAGGTAAGCACTCTGCTGTGAGCTACATTTCTAGCCATTCCTGATTGTTGTACCACAGTGTTGATGTAGCAAGCCCTGGTTTATTGTGGCTGTGCGACTACTTGATCTGCTTACGAATTCTAGCCTTCTAAAAGTGGGTCCTTGTGCCAAGATGGCTAACTCTCATCTTCTGAGCTTAGCTTACTTTTTCCTTTTGTTTCTCCATGTACAAAGCCATGGTGGATACTGTGGGTAAATGAACCTAGCACTGTGCAGTGTGTGAGATACATATGATCTTTTTAGCTCAAGTATACATATTGTGTTTTGCTATCCACATTTTAAAAATGAAGAAACCTAGAAAACTAGGCAAGAGGGAGAGGGACAAATTTACTTAGCATCACATAACCAGCAAGAGGCCCAACTAGATCCCAGTCTAGGATAGCCAGTTCCATAGTGCACTCTGCTGCCTAATCTCCAAGAAGGAGCTGAGTATCTAGAGTGTCTTAACTCCATGGTCCTTTAAAGACTCAGCACTGCTTCTAGGAGCCCCTGCAGAACCCTGGCATGGAAGGCTTCTGCTCTATGGCTGGGCAGGAACATTGCCAGGAAGTTGTCTTTTGACTCTCAGTGGGCATTGTCCTTTCAGTCACTCTGGGGTATTTGTTCCTGCTGTGGTTTTGGCCTTTGGTGAAATATGAATTCTTCTGAACCTTAAGATCTTTTCAGATATAAATAAAAGGAATTGTTTTGGCTTTACCTACTTGTTTCACAGATGAGGAAATTTGAGCACAGAAGGAAGCCCTGTTTAGCTTACTGTCCTTGGGTTACTTGAAACTTTATATTGTCATTCTGACTTATTTTCTCCTTTTACTCTTCTAGTCTTCCCTTGTGAGATGGGTTTTCTTGGCCTTTCATTGCCCTAGTCACTCTTCTTATGTCTACTTTTGGTCTTTGGAGCTGACCTCAATAGTCTGAATTTTGGGTTGCTTCCGTGAAGTCCTACATCAATTTTTAATTCTGAAAATAATTATGAAACCCTAGTATATGCCAAGGTGTTGGACTTAGGCTCACATTGCTGGCAGAAATCACCTGGCCAAGAGCAGCTTGTGGAAAAAAAAGGTTTATTTTGGCTTACAGACTGGAGGGGAAGCTCCACGATGGCAAGGGAAAATGATGGCATGAGCAGAGGGTGGACATTACCTCCTGGCCAACTTCAGATGGACAATAGCAACAGGAGACTGTGGCAAGGGGAAACTGGCTATAATACCCATAAGCCCACCCCCAACAATACACTGCCTCCAGGAGGCATTAATTCTCAAATCTCCATCAGCTGGGAACCTAGCATTCAGAATACTTAAACTTATGGGAGACACCTGAATCAAACCACCACATTCTACCCCTGGCCCCTATATCTGATAACCATACTTGATATAAAATGCAATGAATTCATACAACTTTATTATTTTTAATTTTTTAAAAATTTTAAATTATTTTTTATTTATTTTTGGAGAGAGATACAGAGAGAGATAGACAGAGAGGGAGAGGGAGACAGAGATGGGCACGCCAGCAGTCTCTCAGCTGCTGTGAACAAAATCCAGATGCGTGCGCCCCCTTGTGGGCAAGTGCGGCATTGTACCCTTGCGTCACTGCATCTGGCTAAATGTGGGACCTGGAGATTGGAACCGCTGGACATTGGAACCAACGTTCTTAGGCTTAGCAGGCAGGTGCCTTAGCCACTAAGCCATCTCTCCAGCCCCTTAATTTTTTTTTTTTTTTTTTTTTTTTTTTTTTTTTGGTTTTTCGAGGTAGGGTCTCACTTTGGCCCAGGCTAACCTGGAATTCACTATGTAGTCTCAGGGTGGTCTTGAACTCATGGTGATCCTCCTACCTCTGCCTCCTGAATACTAGGATTTTTAAAAAAATAATAATTTTTTTATTGACAACTTCTATACTTACATACAAAAAGTGCATGGTATTTCCCTCCCGTCCCCCCATTCCCCTTTAGAACTCCAATCTCCATCATATCCCCTCCCTCTCTCCATTAGTCTCTTTTTTAATTTGATGTCATCATCTTTTACTTCTATTATGAGGGTCTTGCGAAGATATTGCTAGGCACAGCAAGGTCATGGATATCGAGGCCAATTTCTGTCTGGGCAGTTGCATTGTAAGGAGTCATACCCTTCCTTTAGCTCTTCCATTCTATCTGCCCCCTCTTCTGCAATGGTCCCTGAGCCTTGGAGGGTGTGACAGAGATGTTTCAGTGCTGGGCACTCCTCCATCCCTTCTTCTCAGCACTATGTTGCCTTTTGGGTCATCCCAGTGGTCATCGCCATCTGAAAAGAGAAGCTTCTCTAACCAGAAGTGAGAGTAGTGTTAATATGTGACTATGAGCATTAAGTGTAGTGCTTTCAGGGCAGCTTGGTGGGAATAGTATATACATTTAGTCAGACAAGAGCAGGCTTTATACCCCTAAGGCTCATGTCCTCACCTACCATAGACGAGTACTAGGATTAAAGGCATGCACCACCACACCTAGTGAATTCATCCAATTTTAAAAGTCCCCATAGTTTTTATTAATCCTAATGGTGTTCAAACATTCCCATAGTCTGAGATCTTTTAACTGAGCCATAATACCAAGAAATCCCCCCCAAACCCATAATGGCACAGGATAAACATTCACACTGCAAAAGATGGCATTGGGCATAGCAAAGAAATATTTAACCAATACAAGATTTAAAACAGCCAAGGCAAACATCAAACTCTGTAGCTCCAAGTCTGACAACTCTAGTCAGTGATAAATCTCCAAGTCCGATAATTCTAACCAGCAACAAGTCTCTAAAGTTCCAATTCTGCCCCTCCAGCTAAGCTATTCACAGTCATGGAAAACTTCATCCGGGGCTGGCAGCTCTCCTTAACAGCCATCTTGTGGTCCCAGCATCTCCACTGGGTCTCCACTGCAACCCACTGTTCATCCTCGCAGCTCCACCAGGTCTCCATGCAGGCATCCAGCAAACCTGCTTCACATTGCCCATGGCCATTTCCAAATCACAAGACCATGTTGCAAATTCAATGACCCTCTCTTTCCTGCATTTCTTACACCCCACAATACCAGGTAGGGTGCCAATTTGTTAATCCAGGAGGGAATAAAGCAGACTTTGAAGAACAGGACACTCCTTGAGCATCCAGGCCCTAAAGGCCCTGTATCAAACCACTACAAAAGGTGTGTCATAATCTTCAGCCTCATTCTCCCTTTCTTCTGATGTTATCCACATTGTCTACTGTATTCATTATGCTGTGGGTTTGATGGCCTGAAGCATCAGCCATCACAATTGTAGCTTAAACAGATGAAAACTTATTTCTTGCCCATATAAAAATCTTATCTGGAATGGATGCTCTATATAACAAACTAGGAATGGTGTCAAGTTCCTTCTGTCTTGTTGCTTTTTGGTCCTTAAGATGTAATACCTTCTTCTTCATCTTTGCTTAGGATGGGCAATCAATATGTTTGCTTTCTAACCAAATACAATATGAAGTTTACTTTATTTAAAAAGATTCAAAGGGGGATGACATACTCTTCTTTTCAAGAAACAGTCTGAGAATTGCTTGCATATGTGCACTCCTATCCCTTTGGTCAAAATTTAATCACATGCCCACAACAAACTGAAGAAAAGCCTGGGAAATGTAGTGTAGTCTTTTATTGTAGGAAGCAATATGATCTATTAAAAAATATATTCCTCAGAAGAGCAGAATAAATTCTGGTTGGCAGATATCAGTCTCTGCCATGTCCTTTTTATTTAAACTCCAGGAAAGCCAGTCCTGAACCACTGGCATTTCAGTCTTATTTTTTAAAAAATTATTTATTTATTTGTAAGGAGAGAGAGGAAAAGAGGGAGAGAATGGGTGCACCAGGGGCTCCAGCCGCTGCAAACAAACTCCATATGCATGCACCACTTTGTGCACCTGGCTTTACGTGGGTACTGGGGAATTGAAGCCAGGTTGTTAGACTTTGCAGGCAAGTGCCTTAACTGCTGAGCCATCTCTCCAGCTCTGGCATTTCAGTCTTAACAGAGTTGTACAAAAAGTGCAAAGCAGGGCCTTCTAGAAATTCTCAGGATTCTATAAAAGACTGAAATTCAGAATCCTTGGTGAGGAGGTCATAATCCCTTTCATTTGTAATTGCAGGGTGTCAGTATAAACACTGCTTATACTGTTAGCCTGACAACCAGCTCCAGGTTGATGATGACAAGCATGCTGATCAATCAGAACCTCTCAGAACAAAAATCCAGAGGCTACAGAGAAATCAACGCTAAATTAGACTGCCAACAGGCCTGCTATGGCTCAGGGACCATTGCAGAAAAGGGGGCAGAAAGATTGTAAGCGCCACAGAGAGGGTAGGACTATCCTGAAGCATGGTTCCCTGCTACACCACAGGGACTGACTGAGGCCTTCATGACCCTTCAGTGAGTACCATGACTCCACTGAGGAGGGCCCCCAGGGTAACAGGAGCTGGGATGTGAGGATAAAAGAGAGTAACCTGTTGCAAATAATATAAAAATTAAGAATCCCTTGGGCTGGAGAAATGGCTTAGTGGTTAAGGCATTTGCCTGTGAAGCCAAAGGACTCAGGTTCAATTCCCCAGTACCCACGTAAGTCAGATGCACAAGGGGCACATGCATCTGGAGTTTGTTTGCAGTGGTTGGAGGCCCTGGTGTGCCCATGCTCTCTCTTGTCTCTCTTCTCTCTCTCAGCTTGCAAATAAATAAATAAATAAATAAATAAAATTTAATGAAAGGAATCCATCTCGCTTACTTGGTGCTTTTTACTTATTTGTTGGGGGTACATTTAGTACTTATGATGCATTACCTATTTTTTTCTTTTTCTCTTTTTTATTGACAACTTCTATATTTAAAGACAATAAACCATGATATTTTCCTCCCCTCCCCCATTTCCCTTTAGAACTCCACTCTCCATAATATCTCCTCCCTCTCTCCATTAGTCTCTCTTTTAATTTGATGTCATTATCTTTTTCTCCTATTATGATAGTCTTGTGAAAGTATCACTAGGCACTGCGAAGTCATGGATATGGAGGCCAATTTCTGTCTGGACAGTTGCATTGCAAGGAGTCCTACCTTTTCTTTGGCTCTTACATTCTTTCCACCACCTCTTCTGCAATGGACCCTGAGCCTTGGAGAGTGTGATAGAGATTATTTCAGTGCTAAACATTTCTCTGTCCCTTCTTCTCAGCACTATATTGCCTTTTGGGTCATCCCAGTGGTCATCGCCATCTGAAAAGAGAAGCTTCTCTAAGTAGAAGTGAGAGTAGTATTAATATATGAATATGAACATTAAGTGTAGTGCTTTCAGGGCAGTTTGGTGGGAATAATATATGCACATAGCCAGACAAGAGCAGGCTTTGTACCCCTAAGGCTCATGACCTCCCCTGCCATAGACTTCTGATTAGTTTTTCAGTACCAGGCATGTATTCCCTCCTGTACAGCAGGCCTTAAGTCCAATTAGAGAGCAGTTGGTTTCCTCCAGAGCAGACATGCCACTATTGCACCTGTTTGGTCATTTGGCCTGTCTGGCCAAACTTGACGTTTCCAGTGTCCACTGTTTTCACCACTGATGATTTCTGTCTCCCATACGGCTACATGCAGTGCAGCTTTTTCCAACTTTCAGTTGGCTGGTCCACAGGGAGAGGTTTTCTGCTCAGCACCAGCTTGATTTCTCAGTGACCTTGCCACTCAGGCAAATAAAGTCTTCAGCAATAGGGTCTTACAATCTTCTCAAGGGAAACCAAGGGCCTTGGCAATAACCTGTAACGTTTTGGAGGCCACTGGGACTTCCTTGGCCAACAACTCACTGGAAGGTATCCCATCCCTGGCACTGAAAATTTTCTAGTAACAATCTATAGCTTCTGGATGTGCCTTATTCAAAAAGTAGGTTTTCATATGTCTTATTCAGAATATCTTGAATTTTGATTGACCATCCCCCCACCCTGCCCTTCTTTTACACATTCTCTTCCCCTGGCTTCACTTAGGCCCTTCCCCTGTCTGTAATTTGTTCTTCTGCTTTCATATATACAATATCATCCCCTTAAGTCCTTCTCTCTCCTCCCTCCCTTATAGCCTTTTACCAGCTTACTGGCCTCTGCTACCAATTTTTGGTTCCAGTTCACACACAATTCTATACATTTGTAACTAGGATCCACATATGAGAGAGAACATGTGACGTTTGGTTTTCTGAGCCTGGGTTACCTCACTTAATATAATCCTTTCCAGATCCATCCATTTCCCAGAAAATTTCATAATTTCATTTTTCTTTACCACTGAATAGAACTCCATTGTGTAGATGTGCCACATCTTTATTATCCATTCATCTGTGGAGGGACATCTAGGCTGGTTGCATTTCTTAACTATTATAAATAGAGCAGCAATAAACATGGTTGTGCAAGTATCTCTAAGGCAGTGAAAAGAGTCATCTAGATATATGCCTAGGAGTGCTATAGCTGGATCATATGGTAAATCTATTTTTAGCTGTCTCAAGAACCTCCACACTGATTTCCACAGTGGCTGTACTAAATTACATTTCCACCAACAGTGTAGAAGGGTTCCGCTTTTTCCTCATCTCGCCAACATTTATTGTCATTTGTTTTCTTGATGGTAGCCATTCTGACAGGAGTGAGATGGAATCTCAAAGTAGTTTTAATTTGCATTTCCCTGATGGCTGAGGATGTAGAAACACTTTTTTAGATGTTTATATGACATCTGTATTTCTTCTGATGAGAACTCTCTATTTAGTTCCATAGCCCATTTTTTTAAAATTGGGTTGTTTCTTTCTTTCTTTTTTTTTTTTTAATTTTTTTATTGACAACTTCTATACTTACATACAAAAACCCATGACATTTCCCTCCTCTCCCCCCATTCCCCTTTAGAACTCCATTCTCTGTCATATCCCCTCCCTCTCTCCATTAGTCTTTCTTTTAATTTGATGTCATCATCTTTTCCTCCTATTATGAGGGTCTTGTGAAGGTATTGCTAAGCACTGCAAGGTCATGGATATCAAGGCCAATTTCTGTCTGGACAGTTGCATTGTAAGGAGTTGTACCCTTCCTTTGGCTCTTACATTCTTTCTGCCCCCTTTTCTGCAATGGACCCTGAGCCTTGGAGGGTGTAACAGAGATGTTTCAGTGCTGGGCACTCCTCCATCCCTTCTTCTCAGCACTAAGTTGCCTTTTGGGTCATCCCAGTGGTCATTGCCATCTGAAAAGAGAAGCTTCTCTAACCAGAAGTGAGAGTAGCATTAATATGTGAATATGAACATTAAGTGTAGTGCTTTCAGGGCAGCTTGGTGGGAATAATATATACATTTAGCCAGCAAAGAGCAGGCTTTATACCCCTAAGGCTCATGACCTCCCCTGCCATGGACTTTTGCTTAGTTTTTTCAGTACCAGGCATGTATTCCCTCCCATAGAGAGGGCCTTCAGTCCAATTATGGAGCAGTTGGTTACCCCAAGAGCAGACATGCCACTATTGCACCCGTTCCATCATTGGGCCTGTATGGCCAAACTTGAATTTTCCAGTGTCTGCTGTTTTCACTGCTGATGACTTCTGTCTCCCGTATGGCTGCATGCAGTGCAGCTTTTTCCAGCTTTCAGTTGGCTGGTCTACAGGGAGAAGGTTTGATTTCTTATTGTTCTTTTTTTTTTTTTAAATTCTTTGTATATTCTGGATATTAATCCTCTGTCAGATGTATAGCTTGCAAAGATTGTCTACCATTCTGTAGGTTGTCTCTTTGCTCTATTCACAGTGTCCTTTGCTGTACAAAAGCTTTGTAATTTCATGAGATTCCAGTGGTTGATTGATTAGTGTTTTTTGTTTTGTTTTGTTTTTGTGAGGTAGGGTCTCACTCTAGTCCAGGCTGACCTAGAATTCACTATGTAGTCTCAGGGTAGCCTCGAACTCTCAGCAATCCTCCTACCTCTGCCTCCCAAGTGCTGGGATTAAAGGTGTGCACCACCACACCCGGCTTGATTAGTGGTTTTATTTCCTCAGCAATTGGGGTTATATTCAGAAAGTCATTGCCTATGCCAATATGTTGAAGGGTTTCCCCTACCTTTTCTTCTAGCACTTTCAGAGTTTCAGGTCTGATATTAAGGTCCCTGATCCACTTGGACTTGATTCTTGTGCATGGAGACAGATAAGGATCTATTTTCATCCTTCTACATGCAGATATACAGTTTCCCCAGCACCACTTGTTGAAGAGGCTATCTTTTCTCCAATGAATATTTTCGGCACTTTTGTCAAAAATCAGATGGCTGTAGCTGCCTGGTCCTCTGTTCTGTTCCATTGATCTACATGTCTGTCTTTGTGCCAGTACCATGCTGTTTTTGTTACTATGGCTTTGTAATATAACTTAAAATCGGGTATAGTGATACCACCAACCTGATTTTTGTTGCTCAAAATTGTTTTGGGTTCTTGAGGTTTCTTTGTGATTCCAGATGAATTTTAGGATTGTTTTTTCTATTTCTGTGAAGAATGCCACTGGAATTTTACTGGGGATTGCATTAAATATCTAGATTACTTTTGGTAAGATTGACATTTTCACAATATTGATTCTTCCAATCCAAGAACAATGGATGTCTTTCCATGTCCTTGTGTCTTCTGCAATTTCTTGCTTGAGTGTTTTAAAGTTCCCATTGTAGAGATCCTTCACTTCCTTGGTTAAGTTTATTCCAAGGTACTTTTTTTCCTGTTTCCTCCTGTGTGTTTTGCTTTCTCTTCAGTGTGAAGGATTCCTTCAAGTATTTTCTGTAGAGCTGGTTTAGTTATCATAAATTCCTTTAGCATGTTTTTGTTGTGGAATGTCCTTATTTCTCCATCAATTTGGATAGGTAGCTTTGCAGGATAAAGTAATCTTGGTTGACAATTGTTATCTTTCAGAATTTGGAATACATCATTCCAATCCCTTCTGGATTTTAAAGTTTGTGTTGAGTAATCTGCTGTTATTCTGATGGGCTTGCCTTTGTAGGTCACTTGCTTTTTCTCTCTAAGTGCTTTCAATATATTTTCTTTGGTTTATGTGTTTAGTGGTTTAATTATAACATGGTGAGGAGAGGTTCTTTCTAGGTTGTGTCTGTTTGGTGTTCTAAAAGCTTCTTGTATCTGCATTGGCATTTCTTTCCCAGTTTGGGCAAATTTTTCTTCTATGATTTTGTTGAAAACACCTACTAAGCCTCTGGATTGAAGTTCTTCTCCTTCTATTATACACTGAATTCTTTTGTTTGATCTTTTTATAGTGTCCCAGATATCTTGGCTTGTCTTTCTCTTTGTTGGACTGTATTAGGTCGGCCACCTGGTCTTAGATATTCTGTTTTCTTCTCCATTCATTGTCCTGGTGAGACTTTCCACAGAGTTTTTTATTTGACTGTTTTCTTCAGAGATAGGATATCAGCCTTGTTTTTCTTCAGTATTTCTATTTCCTTACTCATGTCCTGTAATGACCTTTTATTTCATTAAGCTGGTTTCCTGTGTTCTCTTTCAGGAGTTTGTTTTCTTCTTTGGATCCTTTCATTTCTTCTTTCATTTCTTTGAGTACGGATATAATGATTCTTTTGAAATCTTTGTCAGGCATTTCATATAAAACAGTCTCATTGGTGATCATTTCTGATGGATTTATAATTTTTGGTGGGATTGCATTGTCTTGATTCTTTGTGTTTCTTGTATGTATGTATGTAGTGACTTTTGCATCCTAAATTGATTTGATGCTTGGCTTTTCTATTTATCTGCAGTGTTCTTAGATGTGGCGATCCACCTTTATATACTTTCAGGATATGAGCTCAAGGTGCCATGTGCAGCTCTTGTACCCCAATCCAACCCCAGAAGTAATCCTAGGTATAGAATTTGCTTGTTAAGCAGGCATTCTAGTGGACTGGGTGGAATAATTTACTGGCATATCCTAAACTTCAACTGAGCAATACACATTTAATAAAGACCACCACAGAGTATACAAGTGTGGGGATGAAAAGAAGCTGATAGTCTTATAAAGCCAAAATTCCTAAGGGTGTGTGTTGCTCTATACCCTTAATCTTGTCAGCTAGGAAGTAGAGAATTCTGTTCTGAATTGAATTGGGTTCCAGGTCTGCTTGGATCTGGATCAGACCCTGTCCCCAGTAATGACAAGCAAAAGACAAGGACCCTATAAATCTGAAAGTATTAAAGGCAGCAGTATTCAACCCCCAAATACAGCTTATTTGAAAATGGTAAAGTCAACTAAAAATATCTAACTCATAACCTGCCCTGACATGGAAAAAGAGATTAGCACTTCCAATGCAGGCCTATGTATGTTGTTTTTTGTCAGTTGGTCTCGTTACCTTCTGGTGTGGCTTCCAATCTCAACAATGCTGAATTCCCACCTTGATCCCTCTGTGTTGTGCTGTGGAGCTGGAGTTCTGTTCATCTGTGCTGGATGCACTGCCATGGGGGGCTGAATGCCAGAGGCTCCCAGTTCTGATGATTGGGGGATGGGAGAGTTCAGGAAGCCTGGAGTTGCTCACACAGTCCCACCTGTATCTGTTTTAGTAGCCTCTTACTTGATCTCAGCTGTCTTTCCTTCAGATGTCTTGACTCTGCAAGGAGGCAAATGAGGTTGGAAAGTCCCCTTGTTTGGTCTCTTCTGCTGCTGCTTCTCAGTGCACCTGACGGTGGTGCTGGGCATGCTGATTACATGGATCAGGGCCTCAAGCTCCTCAGTGGGATTCAGGCCATTTTCTTCCTTTTTGGTGGATCTTGGTCTCTCCTGCTTCTCCACTGTGTCTAAGAAAAACCTATAGTCCTGCACTTTTCAGAAGAAGATTGTATATATTTTGTTGTGGTTTTGATTGAATCCCTCCCTGGCCTGGTTTGGCATGGTTCCTATGCCACCATTTTACCCGGAAGCTCATTACCTATTTTTTAGAGGAATTGTAAAGGGATTTGTTTTGTTTTATTTCAATTTATTAATTTTTTTTTTAGGCAGAGTCTCACTCCAGCCCTATTCTAGAAATTCACTTTGTAGCCCAGGCTGAGCAGAAGCTATTTTTTTTTAATCCCCCATCTTGCAGACTAAACATTGCTAAGAGTTGAAGTTAACTTCCGAAGGTCACAAAGCAGATACATGAGGAAACTGCCACCTTATTTATTAAGTGTTCCTGAGGTCACTGCCTATTTACTTTGGTGATAGACCCATCAGAATTGCTCATGAGCATTTCAGCAAGCCTCCTCATGTTCCCCATACTAATTAGACACTTCCAATTCTAACTTCAGCAGGAAGGGGTGTTTGAGTATATGTCCAAGTTGAAAGAGCAGGTTTCACTCACACTGTTTGCTAAGTATGTGCTCAGATTAGACAAAATATTTGGTGACAAATTTGGCAAAGGCTGGGTAGGTTCTGTGCTCCATCTGAAAGAAGTGTTGTGTTGAACCAGGAGTTGCGCTGCTCTGGAAACAGTGGTGGATTCTTTTATTTACAGTTGCTGCAGCCTCAGCAGTTGTGCATCAGCTGGTTGTCGTCCATCAATAACTGGCAGATTGGTTACAGTGTTTCAGTTTGGGCACTTGGGTTCTTATCCAATGTTAATTCAGCTGTTCACATTAAGGGTTCTAATGTTTCAACAGGTTCTTTAACAATACATAATAAGGAAAATAGCCTAAAAATTAACTGTAAGAATTTAGGAGGACACTGTGATCTTGTTCCTTGCTGGGACTCAGCAGATATCCTTTTGATGTGTACTCAAATACAACAAAAATAAGTTTGTGAAAGGAACAGAATCTTAAGTAGAAAATGGAAACTCTGAGAAGGGACTTACTTTCCGACTATATTGCTGAGACCGTGATGAAACTATAAGCGCCTTATTTTTAATTTGTAAAATGATGAGGATCATTTTACTTTAATTTGACAACTGTTTTCTGAGATATGTGTGATTATCTTCATTTTAGGGATGAGGAGACTGAGGCTAAACAGGGTTAAGTGACTTGCCCAAGGTCACAACACAGCAGGTCAATTCAGTCCTCCCATCCAGAGACTGTTGTACAGTCAAAGCCTCTGCAGGTCTCAGTAGCTTCAAAAACTGCAGAAGCACCTCTGTTTCCTCCATGGGTATCATTTTAAACAGTCAGGGAAATACTGCAATTTATGTTCCATCCCAGCCTTAACAGTACTTTCTAGAATGTCCCAAAAAGCAGAATTCCTTGGGATTTTGATGTTTTCCTCCCAAGACTTACTCTTCAATGTCTGTGATTGATTCTACCATATTGATGGCAGAGCCTGGAAAATCCCTATTATGGATGCTTTGCATGATATTTTTTACATATAAGATACATCATTGAAAACAGAAATAAAATAATTATACAGAGTAACCAAATCTTCCCCTAGGCCTATATTGGATTCATTCATCACAAGAAATTCTACTGAAGAAGGTTCTGAATCTCTTGGACTGTGTGCTTGAGAAAAAGATCATGGTGGTGTTAGGTTGGTTAATGTAACTACCATTGTTTTTGGAGAGGGTAGTGATGAATCTGTGTCAAAGGAGAGTCCCAGAGGAGATTATACTTGAAAATTTTTCAAGGCAGACATGAAAACTGCAAATAATGAGATGCAATCATGTGTGACACAAGAACTAGGAGAATGCAGACTACAGAAACCCTTAACTTTTTGCCTCTGGCAAGATGGTAAATAGTGTGATGTCTTTCACAGTGGCATTGCCTGGGCTATGGCGCAGAATGCAGCATGGGCTACTGGTGAGGGCACAGCAAAAATACCCTCTCATAACAGAGGGTATTCAGAAAGCCTGTAAAGGAAAAGAGAGCATGGGAAAAGTGCACACAGTTCCCTGGGGCCTGAGCAAAGCCCTTGAGGATGAATGGGCACCTAGAACTTTTGGGAGGGGATTGTATTTCAGCAACATCCCTAGGAAAAGGCTGGAGTTGTGTGCCTGTGATTCCAGTACTGAGGAGGTAGAGACAGGAGGACCCATAGTTGGGGTAGTTTGAATGTCCCCTTCTTGTGTAGCAGGTACCTCCTAATTGAAGAGAGGAAGGAGGCTCTCATTCAGGTCAAGTCTGGGAGACCTGAAACTTAAAGGTCACACAAGCACTCCCCAAGGTTATGTTAATTAGAAACTGAAACATTCCTTCTTGGGAGGGGCAGGAAGAAAGTTCTGCAGACTCAGGAAGTAAACGAATCTGGGAAAGGGTTGTAAGACCCCCACCCTAAGGCTATGGAAAGGGGAAACAACTCCTTAGAGGAGACTGTCCTATTGAGTTGCCTGAACGTGGTACAGTGTGCTCCAGACACAACTTTGGTGAGTCACCTATGCTAGGGTGGACTTTTCTTGTGATATAGGTGCCTTTGAGTGGAAGTTGCTATGGGGAGGTTGTCATCCAGGATGGGTTGAGACTTCTTGGGCCAAGCTGTGTTTAAGTCTTACATTGCTCCTCTAAGCAACACCTCACCCTGCTCAGTAAGTAATAAACTCATTGGTCTTCTATGGAGAAGGTGTATGTGTCTACACAGGGGTAGGTGGTTTCCCGTGACCTTTCATCCCCATAGACTTTTGTTTTGTTTTATTTTTGAGGTAGGGTCTCATTCTGACAGACCTGGAATTCACTATGTAGTCTCAGGGTGGCCTTGAACTCTCGGAGATCCTCCTACCTCTGCATCCCAACTGCTGGGATTAAAGGTGTGTGCCACCACACCAGGCATATATGTGTTTTGAATACTTGGTTCCCAGCAGGTGGAAATTTGGGAAAGTTGTAGTCTTTGGGAGTGAGGTTGAGTCTTTCTGGGGTAAGCTCCCAGCACATAGACTGCTTACTTCCTGCTGTTGTGGAGATATAAACGCCCCTAGTTGTTGTCTCTTGTCAGGCTTTCCCTGCCATGATGAAACTCTCCCTCTGAAACTGTTAAGATGGAATAACCCTTTCCTTTCATACGCTGCTTCTGTTTGGGTATTTTTGTCCCAGCAAGTACTATACTAGGCTAGTTGAAATGGTGAGCTCTGGGTTCAGTAAGAGCCTGTCTCAAAAAAAAAAAAAAAAGTGGAGAGTGATAGAGGAAGACACCTGATGTCAACTTCCCGCCTCCACATGCACACACATGCACAAGTGCATCCACACATGTATGAATATACATACCACATACACATATACACACAAAAGGTACCACGAAGGGGGAAAACAAAATTCATCTGAGGAAGTTGGGGGGTTGGTGCTTTATATAAGGCAGTTTGAAAAACCACTCTGAAAAAGTCTTGTGGGAGGTGGGAAGCAAGCCGATGAGTAGTAGTGTACATGCGAAGGCCTGAGGCATGCTCTTGTTAAACAGAGGACTAGTATGACCAGCAAAGAAGAGGAAAGAGAGGTCTGATAGAAGATTGGAGGGATATACAGAGGCTAATTCCCATAGCACTTTGACGGCGACATAAGGACTTTGCTTTTACTCTTAAGTAAGGTGGGCCACCACCTGAATATTTTACTTGTTATTATTTGTTTACTTATTTATTACTTATTTACTTTTGTTTCTGTTAACTAGGTCTGAAGGAGACAGAGTAGAGGCAGACATACTCCATTATAAGCCTGCTACAGTGGTTTAAGTGAGAAACCATAGTGGCTTATAGCACATTGGGAATACCATAGGTAGTGAGAAAAAGTGGGTTCAACTGTCTAGCTGTTTGTATCTATCATCTCTTGTTTGTGTGTATAGAAATATACATGTTGTACATAATGTGTACAGTAGTAATTATATAAACATATAAAACTTTATAAACCTAAGATACATAAAAGGGGGGAAACAGCAGAAACCAGAAGCCATGTCCTATCACTCAGCTTTAACAGACCTTATGATTTGGCTGTGTGAGGTAGACCCTGATGTCACTTCATAAAATATTTAAAATATTTTGGCATGTCTCTAAAATATAAGAACATCTTTTAAAAACACTATCATAATGTTCTCATTTCACTTAAAATGCCAGTTGTTCTTACTCTCAGCAAAGGTCCAGTCTGCTTAAATAGCCCCAATTCTTTTTTTTTTTTTTTTTTTTTTCAGTTTGAGCCAGATCCCAAACAAAGCTTTGAAGCTAGGTGACATGCTGCATCAGTCTTTTCAAAGTTTTCTCTCCTTTTTTGTCCCCTTACACTCTTACTGTTGTAAAAACTCAGGTCACATGTATAGTAGCTTTTCCTAAAGATTGGATCTTGCCAACAGCAGTGAGTCCATGCCTCTGTCTACTGTTGTGGTGGATCGAGAGACTTTATGAAATGCTGATGCAGATCAGAATGCCTCACAGCTTGCCTTGTGCACATGACACATGGTTGTTACTGTTTTATGGTCACCACCTGTGTCCAGTATCTTACTAGAGGTTTCAAATGGCTTAAAGGGAATGGTTTTATGAGGTAAATGTCTCCCTCACCAGATATTTTGTTTTCTGAAAGGACAGTTGATACAGCAAAGGCAGGGAGATACTCGAGTCTTTCCTTTTACAGTTTCAAAAATAGAACACTTGGGGTGGAGAGATGGCTTAGCAGTTAAGGCACCTGCCTCCTAAGCCTAAGAACCCAGTTCCAATCTCCAGGTCCCATGTTTAGCCAGATGCAAAGTGACACAAGGGCGCAATGCCGCACTTGACCACAAGGGGGCGCACACATCTGGATTTCGTTCACAGCAGCTGAGAGGCTGCTGGCGTGCCATCTCTATGTCTCCCTCTCCCTCTCTGTCTCTCTCCAAAAATAAATAAAACTAATAAAAAAAATTGAAGACTGGGCTCCCTAACCTTCATGGGTGGCTAGTGGAGTTTCTGTCTCTTCTTTTTAATAAAATTATTATTTTTTAATTTATAAGCAAAGAGAGTTAGAAAGAAGAGACAGAAAGAGGGAGAGTGTGTGTTAGAAAAAGAGACAGAAGCCAGGCGTGGTGGCACATGCCTTGAATCCCAGCACTTGGGAGGCAGAGGTAGGAGGATTGCTATGAGTTCGAGGCCACCCTGAGACTACATAATTTCAGGTCAGCCTGGACCAGAGTGAGACCCTACATCAAAAAACCAAAAAAAAAGAGAGAGAGAGAGAGAGAGACAGAAAGAGAGAGAGAGAATGGGCGCACCAGGGACTTCAGCTGCTGCAAATGCATGCACCACTTTGTGCATTTGGCTTATGATGGTACTGGGAAATTGAACCTAGGTTGTCAGGCTTTCAGTGCCTTAACAGCTGAGCCATCTTTCCATTTTCTCTTCTTTGTTACTATGAACTCACGTTGACAACATAGACATATTTTAATCCACCAATGCTATGTCCATGTTGTCAGCGTGAGTTCATATATTTTAACCCCCACTGTCAGCAGCCTGGTCCCTGTGTAGATGGAGCCCTCTTGGCCTGTCAGAGCCCCTTACCTTGGCTCCTGATTCCTGTTCAACCCAACCCCACACTTGTTCATCTGCCATGCTGCTCTAAGGACCAGTCACATTCTCAAAGAGATGCTGTTTCAGGAGCACAGCCTGGGGTGAGGGGTGCTCCACTTCTCCTGTATGGCAGTGGACAGAACTACAAACAGTGTTTTTTTTTTTTTTTTTTTGAGAGAGACAGAGAGGGAGAGGAAGACAGATAGAGATGGGCGTGTCAGCAGCCTCTCAGCAGCTGCAAACAAAATCCAGATGCACGTGCCCCCTTGTGGTCAAGTGCGGCATTGCGCCTTTGTGTCACTTTGCATCTGGCTAAACGTGGGACCTGGAGATTGGAATCGCTGGAGATTGGAACCAGCGTTCTTAGGCTTAGGAGGCAGGCGCCTTAACTGCTAAGCCATCTCTACAGCCCTACAGTGTTTTTAACAGATAAAATACCCACCTCATGGATTCTTTTTGACAGTATTTCTTGTATGCCCTATATCCTGAGCTGAATCATACTAATACAATTACTTATTTGCTTTTTATGCTATAATATACAGTCACAAACTAGCAACACACTAGCTCACTGGGAGGGACTGGGTGTCTGTCACTTTTGCCTATTATTTGTGTCACAGTCACTTGAGATGGTTTCTGTATGTGTGTTATCATCCCTGGGATACTTACTGAGTTCATTTGTCTTGTTTAGCTTTCCCTTTTTGAGAGTTGTTTTAAGACTTCACATCTACAATGATGTGGGATAATTACAGAGCTCCACATTCATCTTTGAAACAAATTGTGCTCAGAGAAAGCCTGCTTCTCGTCCTGTCTGTTATGCCCCTTTCCCTCCCCTGTGGCTAACCCTTTCAAGTTTGGGTTTATCTTTTTCACTGTGTGGGTTTCAGCCTTCCCCGCCCCACCCCTTCTGCCCTTTCTTAGGCAGGAACTGTACAAAGTTGGATTGTGGATACAATTTCAAGGTGAAACAATTTTTCTTAAAAGGTTGGGCACTTCAGTATATGAAGATCTAGTAATTTGATTATGTTCTTGTTACATTATCCTCTTTTGCCACCTCTTCCCTGCCACCCATTCCCTGAGGACCTTCCTTTTAAGGTAGTCCTTACTCTGTTTTGTAGAACAGACAGTATTTTCTGAAAGGTTGAGAAAACAGTCAAGGAGGACATCTGAGTGCAGCTTGGTCAACTGATCGAGTGAACCACATGACTCCAAATGTCCTTTTGTATCGTCCACACTGTCCTGTTCGGCTTCACTCGTCCTTGCAAAGGCTAGTCAGTTCTCCCTACTCTTTAGAGCTCTCCTCTGAGTGCTGCTGAGATCCTGCACATAGCACGTGGTAGCTGGTACCTGTTTGTGTTTCCCAGTCAGTAGACTATATACCGTTTGAGGGCATCTGCTACACTTCATAAGCACCAAGTGTTTTCCTGTTTTCTTGCTGCCTATGACAAGAGCATCCTTCATTGGAAGGGCTCAATTCTCACCTCAGTAAATAAAAGGGCAGACCCAGCACTGTTTTTTTTTTTTACATGTTTTTATTTCTGGTCCTTAGAATAACCCTGTAAGGTAGATTTTATCCCATCTTTTAGATGATGTAATGGACCCAGAAAGGTTTCGGCAGCATGCTGAGCTAGAGTTTGGGTCCTGTATTAGTTACTTTCTATTGCTGTGACCAAATACCTGCCAAGGAAAGAAGGGTTTATTTCAGGTTACAGTTTAAGGTTAAAATCCATCATGGAGGGGAAGGCATTGTGGTAGAGAATAAGGCAGCTGGTCACATTCATCCACAGGAAGCAGAGAGCAGTGAATGCTGGTGCTCAGCTCCCATTTTCCTTTTTATTCAGTCTGACACTCTAGCCCATGGAATGGTGCCTCCCACAGTTAAGGTAGGTTCTTCCACCTAATTAACTGAATCCCAAACCTCCATCATAAACATTCCCAGAGACTTGTTTCCATGGTGATTGTAGCTTTTGTCAAGTTGACAAAAAGCTTTTGTCAAGTTGAGATTAACTATTACAGACCCACACTGTGCTTTCATTCCAGTGGCTGGGTGAGGCTGTGCCCATTTTTGCTGTATTAACTATGTGACCTCAGCAAGTGTTTGTGTTCACATTTGCACAGTGCAACCTAGTATTAGCTTATATCTTGTAGGGTTGTAAAGTTTATAGAGCAACGTACAGCACATAGTTGGCACTCAGATGCTAGCTGACTTTAGGCTCCATTTGTGGAACACTACAGCCTGCCATCACCACTGCTCTGCACAGACTAAGCTGGGCACTGTATTTACCACGCATCTTGTCATCCAGGAGCAAAAGATGCTTTTGGTTGAAAGTTTTAAGCGGGGCCACTGGCAGAGGTCAGTCAGCAAGTAGTCACTTGAAATAAATACCAAGTTCAGAGAAAGGACAGGAGGAACTCGCAGATGGCAAACTGTTATATAATGGTCCTCACAGGGCTTCCAGAGGAGAGGCAGAAAACAGAACCCACAGTGGTGATGTGAAGGCCTTTGTACTACAGATGATGACACAGTCAACATGTTAGCTGAGTGTCCACTTTGGAAGGCTCCTACTGTTGTAGAAATTTTCTGGAAAGATCACTCCAGTGCCAGTATGAGTGAACATGGAGGAGGTTATTACCTGGGGGCCATACTCCCGTAACTGCTTATGCTGTAATAAGTTGCATAAATCACATTTTCTCTACATTGTGTAGTTGGGGAATCATAGGGTGACCTGTGTTAGTGAGACCTTGGCAAGCAGCTAATTCTACCCCTCCTTTCATGCAGAGAGCTATCTGTTGAAGGGTACCCTGATATTTAGGATCTGGATCTGTGAGTTACCCTCATGGGTCAGAATGCAGATACCTAAATGCCTGGCTGGACTCCTGCCTAACATGGACATGTGCCAGGAGGAAGCCAGAGGTGCATTGCTCTGCTGCCCCTCTGCTTGTGCGACCCGGTGAGCACAGACTTCTATCAGAACAGCAGTAGTGGCTTCTGAAGGGAGAGGTGGGAATTTTCAGGATGTAGCCATTTCTGCTGTGATTCACAGTGGAAGGTCTGCTCTGCCACCCTCCACATACTATTGACAACTGCAGCAAAACCTCCCCTCTCCTCTCCAGTATGACAGCAAAAGAGACTGCGCTTGTAGAGAACATGACCAGATTGTGTTCTGACCCTGTGTTTACTAGATATGTGACATTCACCTAATTAATTATCTTCACTAAGCCTCAATTTCCTCCTCTGTGTACCAGGCATGAGAAGATCTGCCTCAGCAGGACATGGTAAGTATTAAATGTGATTGCTGACATAACATATCCACCATCTAAAAGTGCTCACTAAGTAGCATTTCCTCCTCTGTAGCGGTCACACCCACCCCTCTGCATTTTTCTCTTTTTGGGGTGTGTGTGTGTGTGTATGTTTGTAGTGTGTGGTGAGTGACTGGTATATGCATATGTGTGTGCATGTGCACATGTCCAAATGTGTGTGCCCTGTGAGCACATGTATGGAGAACAGAGGAGGATATTGGGTGCCATTTTATATCACTGTTTACCCTATTTCCCTGAGATAGTCTTGCACTGAATCTGGAGCTTGCTAGTTTTTTGTTTTTCCCGTTAAGACTGGCTGACCAGTGAGCCCCATCAATACTACAGTTCTCCCCTTGTCACCAGGGTCACAGGCCTGCATGACCATGTCAGTTTTTATATGGGTACTGAGAACCTATCTCAGGTCTTCGTCATTGCACAGCAAGTGCTCTTACCTGCTAAGCCCTCTCCCCAGCCCCATGGGCTAGCTGTTCTTAGTAAAGTAGGATGGCATAGGGCTGTGGTTGTGGCATTGTGTTTCCATGTTACTGGAAGCTCCTAGGGCTACTGATGAGTGCAGACTTTGAACCTCACTCTCAGAGGTTCTAATTCAGAAAAAAAAATGAACATATAAAAATTAAAGTATATATTATTTATATATTTAAAGACAAGGCCTGTGTATGTAACTGAGAATGGCCTCCAACTTATTATGGATCCCTAACTGACTTTGAACTCATGATCCTTCTGCCTCAGTCTTCTGAGTTCTGGGATTACAGGCCTGTATCACCATGTTCATGGAAGTCTGGCTGTTAGGTTACAGTGACCCCGCTATGTCAGTGTCATGCTATCAGAGTCACACATAGTGCTTAATCTTTGAAACCCCTTGTACTTTTACTGGTAGACCTCTTAGCTTGGACAGGCTGTGTAACCTCCCTACACCTTATTTCTGTACCTATAAAGTGGGACTGCTTTGCCCTTTGTTGCCTGGCCCTTGGAAAGGTGGAAGAAAATGGTATGTATTGAAGCATATTGTCAGACCCAACACATAGCAAGAGCCTAGGGAAGGTTGGTTTCCCAGGGCTTGTTCCTTCCAGGCATTGAGTATTGGGGGGGGGGGACAAATATCAGAGCTGAAGGGCTGTATCACCCTCTTCTGGTGTGCACAAAGGTTTTGTATAAACTGCACATCCTCCTTTTGAATAAAGAAACTGCGTTTTAAAATGCACCTGCTATCCCATGCTTGACAATCTCTGCGTTTTGCAGAGGATAAAGTGTGCATGATGGAAAGCCTCATGTTTTTGGTCTTGCCTGTGATTCTGCCTGTAGTGAGATCTTTATTTGTGGTTGTCAGTGCTGGTCTTTGAAATCTCAGAGCTGGTGAGCCCTGATCATGCTGCTTGGGACCTAAAAGGGCACCAAGAGAGACCAGGTGACTGATGACTCATCATTTCTTTCAGTCGCAGCCTTCTTTCTTTGAGAATGTTGTGACCTTGGGTTTGTTAGTGCTACTGTGGTTTGTTCCCTCAAGGGGACTTGACAAAGCCTACACAATGGTTCTGTGGGGAAGGTGGGAGGACATTGCAATTTTCTCTTGGGCTCTTCTTTTCTTCCTCTTACTGCTGCCTCACTGATATGTTCATGCCTGAGTCTGAGCAGTCGCTAACTCGAAAGACTGTATACCTGTGGTGAAGTAGGTGGGCTCAGGTACCACAGAGAGGCTAATTTGGGAAAAAGCGTCCTGACCTGCCCCTCTTATGCCTTTGTGAGTCTGCAGGAGGGACTCCCATGAGAGCTAGACCCTGGATTCCCTCTCCTGCAAGTTAAATAAAGTCTTAGCTGGTAGTTTTCATGAATTTGCACCTTCCCAACAGTTGATGCTTAGCTGCTTCCCCTGCTGGGTGTCTGTTTGGTCCTTAGATTACACACAGAACAGCCATCAAACACTGGTCTGCTTATCTGTTCTTGGGCAGGTCTTCCAGGTTTGCCTATTTCCCTTGTGTTTTAAGCTTTTAACAAATACATAGGAAGAGAGAGATGGTGAAAAGAACACAGGTCTTGGAGGCCATAGGGAAGAGGCCTCATGATCTGGAGTTAAAAAAATTAGTTATTTGTGTGTGTGTATGAGTAGGCAGGTGTGCACATGCATGAGGTTATCATAGGATAACCTCAAGTGTTCCACTTTCTTTGAGAAATTAGTCTGGCCTGTGAGATTTGGATTTTCCTGGCTCCATCTCCCATTGTCATAGATGTCCTGAAATCACAGATGTATTCATGCAAATGATGTAGCTCTCAACTCAAAGGGGCTAAGATAGATTATTCTGGAGCCAAATATGAGTTACTTTGGCCCAGGAACACAGATTTAGGTTACCCAAGTTTATGTTCCAACATGTTAACAATTTCATGAAGGCTTTATAGTTAAAGAACAAAAGAAAGTCCTAAATCAAAGCATTTTTCAAATATGTTGGCTGACCATCAGATACACTGGTTAGCCCCTGAATTAGTGAAAAACGGGGGTCTCCTTGCACATTCCAAAAAGGTCACACATGATCAACTAATAGTCACTAGGATGACAGGTAAGACACAGAGGCTGGCAATAAGTGGGTACTAAGGGGCTAAAGGTAGCTCAAGGTAATTTGGCTCTGATTTTGCAACATTTTGTCTGTCTGTGATCACAGGAGCTCTATCAGTCCATTCAACTGTATTTGAAGTAGATGCAGTGCTTTTCAGGAATTTTAGTGCAGAGATGCATGGACCACTTAGTGCCTGGCTTTACATGGGTGCTGGGAAAAGTGAACTGAGGCTGGTAGGCTTTTCAGGGAAGCACCTCCAACCACTGAGCCATCTCCCCAGCCCCCATGACCCGCATTTTGACTTAGGTACTGGTGTGAAGTGAGTGCTTGCTTGTGCCCTTTCCTCCAACTCCATATGTTGAAGCTTGAGCCCTGTTGTGATACTGTGTGTTGGTGGAATATTTGGCAGGTAATGACAGCAGAGATTAGTGCCCTCTTCAAAGAAACCCCAAACTCATCCCTTTCACCATGCGAGGACATAAAGAAAAGGCCCTCGCCAGACAGAGTCTGCTTTTACCTGAACTGGAAATTCCCAGCCTCCAGAACTGAGATGCGTATACTTCTGTTGGTTAT
The DNA here is from genome assembly GCA_036365145.1 of Orientallactaga sibirica. Taxonomy (NCBI): domain Eukaryota; kingdom Metazoa; phylum Chordata; class Mammalia; order Rodentia; family Dipodidae; genus Orientallactaga; species Orientallactaga sibirica. Next base: position 25,825,827 of record JAEOAD010000015.1, on the reverse strand, counting down.
AAAGCTGCCCGATTTGTTATGTTTTGTTATAACATTCCAAAAAGACTAACAAAGGTTCTCAGTTTGCATATCTGTGAAAGGGGATGATGAAACTTACTGGAAACATAATGAATCATGAATGTGGGTCTGTGATCCAGGTTCCAGCAATGAGAATATGGTTAATGGTTACTACTCTTAGCACTTAGGTGCATTTCTCAACACCATTGCAATTGGTTCAAAGATGAATCGGAGCTCTTGGTTGTTAGACAGATTCAATTCAGGTCATTTAAGCATCCTTCATTTGGACTGTTTACCCTGGATTGGTTGTACTGGATGTGTCATATGCACACATGCCTCGTGGCCTTCTCACTGAGCTCTTCTTGTACACTGTCAACTTTATCTTGTAGCTTTCGGCAAAGCATCACCACACCTTTCCTAATTCTAAATATCTTTCTCTGCTCCTTTGAAGGTTAGTTTGCCCTTCAAGCCTCTTGGGAACTGAGAATCACTGACTTTCTTAGTCTCACTTCTCATGCCTCTCTAATAAATCTTTGGTATTCCAATACTATGAATATCATGGCTTCAATATATACTGTAGATTGTGTCTTACACATATTGCTTTTCATCTCAAGAGAGTGTCCTTTCTTCTGTGGTGGAGATTGACTTTGAGAAGTGGGTACATTTCTCACTGTTGGCTGAGGATTTATACATACATGCCTTTGACCTGAGAACAGATATAAACTTATTACTAAGAAACAGAAGAGAGATTCTGGCATCAGTCATTAGCTAAGTGTCAACTGATGCAAGTACTGCCTTGAGCTCAGGGATGTGATTAATTTTTCTATTGCATTTTTGATGCCATTCCTGTAGCCAATGCAGCAGAAAAGAGGCCACACAGCTCTTTCCTCCCTTGAGGCTTCTTCTTTTTTTTTTTTTTCGAAGTTCAAAGAGACTTTATTGTATTACATTAAGAGAAGCAAAGAGGAGGAAGTAAGGGTAAAGCCCATGTGGGAATAGGGTCCCCTTCTCCTGCCCTGATCACAGTCCAGCTGAGCTGAGACAAGGAGGGCTTTACCAGAGTAGAGACTTGAAAGTTCAAGAAAGGTAAACAGCCAAAAAAGAGGCTTTGTCCACTCGGTAATCGTCTAGTTGTACTCTTATTTTGGTAGGCCTTACCCCTCAGGCCAAGGGGAGCCTAAGAGTGAGCATATTGGTCTGGACTCAGGGGGGCTGGCTCAGGAAGAGGTCAGCATGCCTTGAGGCTTCTTATAGTGATGACTGCCAACGAAGAAGTGAAGATGGGGTGATGGTGATGGCCACTTGAGAATGAGCACTGTGTGTGTGTGAGAGAGATTTCATTCTCTTAAGTGTCTCAGAGTGGAGGTTCAGAGAGGGCATGTACCTTCCTTGAGCATGTAGAAGACAGAGTGTGGTGATGGTACCTCCAAAGCATGACTTTAGACTGCTGTGACAGGGAAGAAATCCATTCCTGTTTCCATCTGTAATGCCCAATTTTTCACCTGGCTATCATCAGCACATGCTAGTTATCTTTATAGAGACAGAGAAATTGGTTCAGAAAATTCAGTGCAGCTGGCAGCACTATACCAGGAATAGTTAAGACCATGATACCAATTAATAGCTCTTTGTGACAATATTGAGGTTTTATCATTAATCTTGCTTTTATTTTAGGAATTCCACTATCATGACTTAGAGCAAAGCCCAGCCAGCCTTGTCAGGGTTATTCAAGCATAACTGAGCGAGGAAGACAGCTGGAGCAACTGGTTAACAGTGGGATCCAGGGAGGGACCCCTTCTTTGTTTGGACAGCTGGCTTCAGGCAGGATGAGGCTAAATGTAAGGCTTCTCATCTCAGAATATTGCATAAGTATGTGATCTCTCCACTATCCAAATCCACATAAAATAAAAATCTCTGGATGAGGAGAAGCGTCCAGATTCCCAGTATGTGAGGCCTTTTGAGTACTGTTCTAGCCATTCTGGCGCTGCCACCTCACTCTGCCCTTAATTGACCATTGCCTGAGTTATAAGTGTAGCAAGACAGTGTGCCTGTATGGATGATGGCTTTTACACTCATGAGTGCTGCATGAGGAAGACACCTCAGGCCGTCTCTTTGCGACACTTAAATGGCAATTAAATGGCCTTTTCCCTGAATTGAAGAGCATGGCAGTCCCATGATGAAGACCATGCCTCTATTTCTTTGTCTGTCTGTCTCCCTCTCTCTCTCTCTGTGTGTTTTCTGTTTTGACTAGTTAGGATCTCTTTCCCTTTCCCATATGAGCTTAAAAGGTAGGTTTTCATAGGCAAGAACTATGTGTGATACTTGATAGATGCATACTTATCTCATTATGAACATGGGTGGAAGATTCTATACTTCTATTTTGCAGTTGCAGAAACTGAGGTTTAGAGATTAATTAATCTGTCCACTGTCACACAGGTAGTATGGAAGAAGGCTAATGTGGTAGTTTGAATGTAAAGTGTCCCCCATGGCCTCACCTGTTAGTGATTAAGCCTCATACTCAATCCTAGCTGGTGACTGGGAGGTGGAGCCTTGAAGAAGGAGGCGTGGTTCTGGGAGTGGGCCTTGAGGTGTTATTGCCCAACTTCCCCTTGTCAGAGCTAGCTAGCTCTTGTTACTGCCTTCTAGCTGCTATGGCAAGATGTGATGCCCAGTCTTTGCTCTCTGCCTTTCCATACTGAAACTTCCCCTAGAGCCTATAAGTCAAGGTAACCACCCCCAATCCATGCTGCATTTAGTCTGGTGTTTTCTCCCAGGGACGGACGATAACTGATACAGTTAGCGAATCCAGGTCTATCTGCTCACAAAACATAGGTTTCGTTTCCTTTCGTTTCCTTTCGTTTCCTTTCGTTTCCTTTCGTTTCCTTTCGTTTCCTTTCGTTTCCTTTCGTTTCCTTTCGTTTCCTTTCGTTTCCTTTCGTTTCCTTTCGTTTCCTTTCCTTTCCTTTCTTTCCTTTCCTGTCCTTTCCTGTCCTTTCCTGTCCTTTCCTGTCCTTTCCTGTCCTTTCCTGTCCTTTCCTGTCCTTTCCTGTCCTTTCCTGTCCTTTCCTGTCCTGTCCTGTCCTGTCCTGTCCTTTCCTGTCCTGTCCTGTCCTGTCCTGTCCTGTCCTGTCCTGTCCTGTCCTGTCCTGTCCTGTCTCTTCTCTTCTCTTCTCTTCTCTTCTCTTCTCTTCTCTTCTCTTCTCTTCTCTTCTCTTCTCTTCTCTTCTCTTCTCTTCTCCTCTCCTCTCCTCTCCTCTCCTCTCCTCTCCTCTCCTCTTTTCTCTTCTCCTCTCCTTTAGCATTTCCCTTCACTTTTCCCCTTCTCTCTGTTCTTTCCCTTCTCACTCTTACTTTTCCTGTCCTTTGTGTTCTCTCTTTCCCCCTCCCTCTCCCTTTTCTCTCCTCTACTTTCATCCCCCCATAGTGTCTCACTGCATAGTTTTTTCTTTTTTTATTGACAACTTCTATACTTACAGACAATAAACCGTGTTATTTACCTCCCCTCCCCCACTTTCCCCTTCAGAACTCCACTCTCCATCATATCCCCTCTCTCCATTAGTCTCTTTTATTTTGATGTCATCATCTTTTTCTCTTATTATGAGGGTCTTGTGAAGGTATTGCTAGGCACTGTGAGGTCATGGATATTGAGGCCAATTTTTGTCTGGGCAGTTGCATTGTAAGGAGTGCTAACCTTCCTTTGGCTCTTACATTCTTTCTGCCACCTCTTCTGCAATGGACTCTGAGCCTTGGAGGGTGTGACAGAGATGTTTCAGTGCTGAACACTCTTCCATTATGTCTTCTCAGCACTTTGTTGCCTTTTGGGTCATCCCAGTGGTCACCACCATCTGAAAAGAGAAGCTTCTCAAACCAAAATGAGAGTAGCATTAATATATGAATATGAACATTAAGTGTAGTGCTTTCAGGGCAGTTTGGTGAGAATAATATATGCATTTAGCCAGACAAGAGCAGGCTTTATACCCCTAAGGTACATGACCTCCCCTGCCATAGACTTTTGATTAGGTTTTCAGTACCAGGCATGTATTCCCTCCGTTAGAGCAGGGCTCCAGTCCAATTCAAGAGCAGTTGGTTTCCCCCAGAGCAGACATGCCACTATTGTACCCGTTCAGTCATTTGGCCTGTCTGGCCAAACTTGAGGCTTCCAGTGTCCACTGTTTTCACTGCTGATGACTTCTGTCTCCCATAGGGCTGTGTGCAGTGCAGCTTATTCCAGCTTCCAGTTGGCTGGTCTACAGGGAGAAGGTTTTCAGTTCAGCACCAGCTTGAATTTTCAGTGACCTTGCTGCACACACATGTGGAATCTTAAGCAATAGGGTCTTACCATCTGTTACTCATAGGAAACCAAGGACCTTGGCAAAAGCCTGTAATGTTTTGGAGGCAGAAGGGACCTCCTTGGCTAACAACTCCCTGAGAGGTATCCCATCCCTGGCACTGAAAACTTTCTAGTAGCAATCTATGGCTTCTAGATGTGCCATTAGACAGAGAAGTAGGCTTTCATATGTCTTATTCAGAATATCTTAAATTTTTATTGACCCTCCCCCATCCTTCTCTTATTCAATCTCTTCCCCTGGCCTCAGGCCATTCCACTCCCTGAGATCTGTTCTTCTACTTACATATATACAATACCATCCCCTAAAGTCCTTCCTTCTCCTCCCTCCCTTATAGCCTTTTTCCAGCTTACTGGCCTCTGCTACACACACAAATCTGAACAATTGTAGCTAGGATCTACATATGAGAGAGAACATGTGACCTTTGGCTTTCTGGGCCTGGGTTACCACACTTAGTATAATCCTTTCCAGATCCATCCATTTCCCTGCAAATTTCATAATTTCACTTTTCTTTACCACTGAATAGAACTCCATTGTGTAAATGTACCACATCTTTATTATCCATTCATCTGTGGAGGGACATCTAGGCTGGTTCCATTTCCTAGCTATTGTAAATAGAGCTGCAATAAACATGGTTGTGCAAGTATCTCTAAGGTAGTGAGAAGAGTCCTTCGTATATGTGCCTAAGAGTGTTATAGCTGGGTCATATGGTAAATCTGTTTTTAGCCGCCTCAAGAACTTCCACACTAATTTCCACAATGGCTATGCCAGATTACATTCCCACCAACAGTGTAGAAGTGTGCCCTTTTTTCCACATCCACGCCAACATTGATTGTCATTTGTTTTGTTTGTTTGTTTTTTGTTTTTCAAGATAGAGTCTCACTCTAGCCCAGGCTGACCTAGAGTTCACTATGTAGTCTCAGGCTGGCTTTGAACTCATGGCAATCCTCCTACTTCTGCCTTCTGAGTGCTGGGATTAAAGGTGTATGCCACCACGCCCAGCATCATTCGTTTTCTTGATGTTAGCCATTCTGACAGGAGTGAGATGGAATCTCAAAGTGGTTTTAATTTGCATTTCCCTGATGGCTAATGATGTAGAACACTTTTTTAGATGTTGATATGCCATCTGTATTTCTTCTGTTGATGACTCTCTATTTAATTCCATAGCCCACTTTTTAATTGGGTTGTTTGATTTCTTATTATGGCTTTGTAATGTAGTTTAAATTGGGTATGGTGATATTACTAGCCTTATTTTTGTTGCTCAAAATTGTTTTGGCTATTCCGGGTTTTCTGTGCTTCCAAATGAATTTTAGGATTTTTTTTCTATTTCTGTGAAGAATACCTTTGGAATTTTAATGGGGCGTGCATTAAATGTGTAGATGGCTTTTGTTAAGATTGACATTTTAACAATATTGATTCTTCCAATCCAAGAACAATGGATGTCTTTCCATTTCCTAGTGTCTTCAGCAATTTCTTGCTTGAGTGTTTTAAAGTTCTCATTGTAGAGATCCTTCACTTCCTTGGTTAGATTTATTCCAAGGTACCTTATTAGTTTTTATTGAGGCAATTGTGAATGGGAGAGGTTCCCTGATTTCATCCTCTGTATGTTTGTTGTTAGTATATGGAAAGTTACTGATTTCTGTGTGTTTATTTTTTGTATGCTGCTACATTGCTAAAAGTGTTTATCACTTTTAAAAGTGCTGGTAGAGTCTTTATGTGTAGAATTATGTCATCTGCAAATAATGATAACGTGATCTCTTCCTTTCTAATTTGTATCCCTTTTATGAGTGTGTTTTGCCTTATTGCTATGGCTAAGACTTCCAGTACTATATTAAATAAAAGTGGGGATAGTGGACACCCTTGTCTTGTTTCTGAATTTAGTGGAAAAGCTTCAAGTGTTTCCACATTTGGTATTATGTTGTCTGTAGGTTTGTTATAAATAGCTTTTATTATGTTTCTTCTATTCCCAGTTTCTATAATACTTTTGCCATGAAGGGATGTTGGATTTTGTCAAAAGCCTTTTCTGCATCTATTGAGATGATCATGTGATTTTTGTCCTTCAGTCTGTTTATATAATGTATTAAGATTGCATATGTTGAACTATTCCTGCATCTTTAGGATAAAGCCTGCTTGGTTGGGGTGAATAATCTTTCTGATATATTCTTGTATTCTGTTTGCCAATATTTTGTTGAGAATTTTTGTATCTATATTCATGAGGGAGATTGGTCTGTAATTTTCTTTTTTTGTTCTATCTTTGTCTGGTTCTGTTATCAGGGTTATGCTAGGTTTGTAGAAGGAGTTTTGTAGAAGTCCTTCCTTTTCTGTTTTATGGAAAAGTTTGAGAAGCAGGGGTATTAGTTCTTCGATGAAGGTCTGGTAAAATTCACCAATGAATCCATCTAGGCCTGGACCTTTTTTAGTTTAATTGCTTGGACCTCCATACTTGTTATAGGTCTATTTAATTGGTTTATCTCATTTTGATTTAATTTTAGTAGGGCATATGAATCAAGGAAATTGACTATTTCTTTCAGACTTTCAAACATAGAGGCGTATATATTCTTAAAGTAAGTCCTTATGATTTTCTGAATTTCTGTGGTATCTGTTGTAATGGTGCCTTTTTCATCTTTAATTTTATTAATTTTTGTTTCTTCTCTCTTTCTTTTGGTCAGATTTGCTAAGGGTTTATCAATCTTGTTTATCCTTTCAAAGAGCCAACTCTTTGTTTTATTGATTCTTTGGATTTTTTTTTCTATTTCATTAATCTCTGCCCTGATGTTTATTATTTCTTCCCATCTACTGATTTTGTTTGTTTGTTTGTTTGTTTGTTTTTGGTTTTTCGAGGTAGGGTCTCACTCTAGCCCAGGCAGACCTGGAATTCACTCTGAGGTCTCAGGGTGGCCTCGAACTCGGTGATCCTCCTACTTCTGCCTCCCGAGTGCTGGGATTAAAGACGTGCGCCACCATGCCTGGCCTCCATCTACTGAGTTTTGGTTTGTCTTGTTCTTGTTTTTCCAAGGCCTTAAGGTGAAGCATTAATTTGTTTACTTGTGAATTCTCTAATTTCTTAATATAGGCACTTAAAGCTATAAATTTCCCTCTTAGGACTGCCTTCATTGTGTCCCAAAGGTTTTGATATGTTGTAGTCTCATCATTATTTGATTCTATGAATTTATTTATTTCCTTTTTGATTTTGTGAAAAACCCATTCATCATTCAATAGTGTACTGTTTTGTCTCCATGTATTTGTGTATGCTCTGTAGTTTTTCTTGTTGCTGATTTGTAGTTTAATCCTATTGTGGTCAGATAGAGTACAAAGGATTATTTCAATTTTCCTGTATTTGTTAAGATTTGATTTGTGTCCTAATATATGGTCTATTTTAGAGAATATTCCATGTGCTGCTGAGAGAAATGTATATTCTGTAGCATTTGGATGGAATGTTCTGTATATATCTGTTAGGTCAATTTGTTCCATGACATCATTTAATCCAGATGTCTCTCTGTTTATTTTTTGCTGGGATGATCTGTCCATTGATGAGAGTGTGGTATTGAAGTCACCCAGTATAACTGTGTTTGGTGTTATCTGTGACCTTGAGTTTAATAGTGTTTGTTTGATGAAATTGGGAGCCCCCATGTTAGGTGCATATACATTTAGGATTGTAATGTCCTCCGGTTGGAGTATTCCTTTAATCAGTATAAAGTGACCTTCTTTATCTTTCCTCACTAATGTTGGTTTGAAGGCTATCCTTTCAGATATTAGAATAGCAACCCCTGATTGTTTCCTAGGTCTATTTGCTTGAAATTAACCCTAAGACATTGTCTATCTTTTATTGAGAGACGAGTTTCATGGAAGTAACAAATGGTAGGATCCTGCCTTTTAATCCAGTCAGCAAACCTGAGTCTTTTGGTTGGGGCATTGAGGCTATTGATATTAAGAGTTATTTTTGAAAGGTATGTATTTATTCTCTCCATTCTTCTTGTTTTGTAGTGCTTCCTGTTTAACCTTTACTCACTTGTTTTAACTGTTATTTGAGTATGGTTTATTTTTTCCTATTTCCTCATGTCTGTGTTTTGCTTTCTCTTCAGTGTGAAAGATTCCTTCAAGTATTTTCTGTAGAGCTGGCTTAGTTGTCATAAACTCCTTTAGCCTGTTTTTGTTGTGGAATGTCCTTATTTCTCCATCAGTTTAGATAGGTAGCTTTGCAGAATAAAATAATCTTGGTTGACAGTTTTTATCTTTCAGAACTTGGAATATATCATTCCAAGCCTTTCTGACTTTTAAAGTTTGTGTAGAGTAATCTGCTATTATTATGATGGATTTGCCTTTGTAGGTGACTTGCTTTTTCTAACTGCTTTCAAATATTTTCTTTGGCTTCATTTTTAGTAGTTTAATTATTACATGGTGAGAAAGGTTCTTTCCAGATTGTGTCTGTTTGGTGTTCTGAAAGCTTCCTGTATCTGCATTGGCATTTCTTTCCCAATTTTGGGAAAATTTTCTTCTATGATTTTGTTGAAAACACCTATTAAGCCTCTGGATTAAAATTCTTCTCCTTCTACTATACCCTGAACTCTTATGTATGATCTTTTCATAGTTTCTGGATATCTTAAAATTCTCACTCATTCCTTCCTATTAGCTTGTGTTTTTCTTTATTGGACTGTATTAGATCTGCCACCTGGTCTTCAAGTTTAGATATTCTGTTCTCTCCTTCATCCAGTATGGTGAGACTTTCCTCAGAGTTTTTTTTTTTTTTTTTTTTTTTTTTAATTTGAGTGACTGTGTTTTTCAGAGCTAGAATTTCTACCTGGTTTTTCTTCAATATTTTTATTTCCTTACTCATGTCTTGTAATGAGCTCCTTATTTCATTAAGCTGATTTCCTGTTTTCTTGGAATTCCTTCAGGAGTTTGTTTTCTTCTTTAATTCCTTTGTTTTCTTCTTTGATTCCTTTGATTTCTTCTGTAATTTCTTTGAGTATAGAGAAAATCATTTTTTTGAAATGTTTTTCAGGCATTTCATCTAAAAAAGTCTCATTGGGGGACATTTCTAATGGATTTATATATATTTTAAAATATTTTATTTTTATTTATTTATTTGGCAGAGAGGGAGGAAGAGAGAGAGAAAGATAATGGGTGTGCCAGGGCCTCTAGCCTCTGCAAATGAACTCCAGATGCATACGCCTCCTTGTGCATTTGGGTAACGTGGGTCCTGTGGTTTGAACCTGGGTCCTTTGCCTTTTCAGGCAAACACCTTAACCACTAAGCCACCCCTCCAGCCCGGGATTCATAATTTTTGGTGGGTTTGTACTGTCTTGATTCTTTGTGTTTCTTGTATTATAATGTTGCAATTTTTGAATCCCGAGTTGATTTGATGCTTGGGTTTTCTAATAATCTGTGCTGCTTTTAGATTTGTAAATCCAACTTTATGTACCTTCAGAGTAGGAGTTTAAGGTGCCAAATGTAGCTCTTTTGCTCCAATCCAACCGCAGAAGTAATCCTAAGTGTTGTTTGCCTGCTATTCAAATATTCTAGTGGGCTGGGTGGAGTAATTTACTGGCAAATATACACATTCAATAAAAACCTGCACAGAATATGCAAGTGTGGGGATTAAAACAACAGATAGTTTTATAAAGCCAAAATCTCTAAGGGTATGTGTTGCTCTACACCCTTAATTCAGTCAGCTGGGAGGTTGAGAATTCTGTTCTCAGTTGGGCTCCAGGTCAGCCTGCATCTGAATCAGACCCTGCCCCCAATATTGACAGAAGCAAAAGACAAAGGCCCTAGAAATCTTAAAACATTAAGGTTAGCAATAGTCAACCCCCAAGTACAGCTTAATTGAACATGGTAAAGCCAACCAAGAATATGTAACCCATAATTTACCCTGACATAGAAAGAGAGATGCACACTTCCAGTGCAGGCCTATGTACCTGTTTTTTTGTCAGTCAGCCTTGTTCCCTTTTGGGGTGGCTTCCAATCTCACCAGTGCTGAGTGTCCACCTTGATCCCTCCGTGTTGTGCTGTGAATCGGAGTTCTGATCAGCTGTGCTGGATGCCCTGCTGCAGGGGCTAAATGCGTTTTCTGGAGGTTCGAGTTTTTGATGTTTGGGGGATGGGAGAGTGCAGGAAGCCTGGAGTTGTACTGGAATTGCTCCACTGGTCCCACCTCTTTCAGTGACTCCTTAGCTGATCTCAGCTGTCTTTCCTTCAGGTTTCTTGACTTTGCAAGAAGGCTGGAAAATCCCTTTGGTCTCTTCTGCTGCAGCTAGGCATAGGGCAGGTGCAGATCACACAGATCACGTGGGTTGGGGCTGCAAGTGCCTCAGTGGAATTCTGGCTGTTTTCCTCCTTTCTGGAGAATCTTGGTCTCTTCTGCTTCTCTGTTGTGTCTAAGAAGAACCTATACACCTTTACTTTTCAGAAGAAGAGTGTATTTTACTGTGGTTTTGCTTAAATCCATCGCTAGGCTGGTTTGGCATGGCTCCTATGCTGCCGCCATCTTACCTGGAAGTCCCCTTTGAAATTTTACCTGAGCAGCAGCAGGAGGAGTGAGCTTACTGCATAGTTTGATGGCTTTCCTTTTTTTCCTTCTTTCATTATCCGTGATGACATATTTATGGTCCCAGTATTGTGCATATAGCAGCTGCTGTGAGGTCATGAATATAACAGACGCCACTTTGTGTGATGTTCCAAAGAACTTTCCATCCTCTATGTTCTTTCTGCCACCGTTTTCACAATATTCCCTCAGCCTTGGTAGTTGTAATAAACATGTCTCACTTGGTGCTGAGCCAGTACAGCTGTAACTTCTTCTTAGAACTTAGATGACAGCCAGGCATGGGGCGCACACCTTTAATCCCAGCACTTGGGAGGCAGAGGTAGGAGGATTGCCTTGAGTTCAAGAGACTACATAATGAATTCCAGGTCAGCCTGAGCTAGAGTGAGACTACCTCGAAAAACCAAAACAAACAAACAAACAAACAAACAAACAAAACTTAGATGAGTTCAAGTCTCTCTGGTAGTTACTGCCATCTACAAAAAGCAACACTAATCTTTGGACATAAACATAGATTTTTTTTTTTTTTTTTTTTTTTTCGAGGTAGGGTGTCACTCTGGCTCAGGCTGGCCTGGAATTTACTATGTAGTCTCAGGGTGGCCTCGAACTCACGGCAATCCTCCTATCTCTGCCTCCCGAGTGCTGAGATTAAAGGCGTGCGCTACCACGCCCAGCAAACATTATTTTGAAGGTAATTTGATGAGTACAACATATCCATTTAGCTATTGTTTGCCATATTCTCTTAAGTGTGAATTAGTGTTATGTACTTGAATGTGTATACTTCCAAAATTCATGGTGAAATGCAGTCCTTTCTGTGGTAATGTTAAAAGTGTGGCTTTAGGGGGAAGCAATAAGCTGAACATCAGATTTCTCATTAGCCACTCCAAAAGTCAGAAGAGCACGAGATGATGCATTTTAAGCCCTGAATGTAAGCAATTGCTAACTAGAAGTCTTTAAACTTGGCTGAGAAATAAAGACGTTTCAAGATAAGCACAAACAAAGGCAGTTCATGTCCACCAAACTAGCACTGAAGAAAATTTGTAAAGGAACACAATACACATAAGATGAAGAAAACGAGTTTCAACTCTGATAGCATAGGAAAGAATAAATTTCATGAGATCAATATATAAAGGAGAGATAGGAAGGAACCCATCATATTCAATGCAGTAAACCCAAACCAAAAAAACCAGAACATCAACAAAAAACACCCTAATACTAACAGGGGAGAAAGGAAAGACCAAGCAATTATTTTCCAACTGGAAAAAAATCAACAAAATTATAAGAATTAGCAAATGTATTTCATCAGTGACTAAATGTAAATGACCTCAAGTCACCAATAAACAGATGTAGACTAGCTAAGTGGATTTAAACAATAAGCTCTGTCTTTTGTCTCCAACAAACCCATCTCACTGCAAAAACTGAGAGTCAAAGGTGAAAGTCATTCTATCAAGCAAATGGATGTAGAAAATAAGATGGTGTAGCTATTACAGTATCTGATAGACTTCAAACCAAAATTAGAAGAGATAAGGCTATATATTAATAAAATGATCAATTAAGAACATATAACAATTATGAATAAATATACACCAAATATTAGGGCTCCCAATAACATTAAAAATAGTGGACATAGGGCTGGAGAGATGGCTTAGCGGTTAAGGCGCCTGCCTGATGAGCCTAAGAAGGCCCATTCATTCTCCATGGCTCACGTTTAGTCAGATGGCCAGACGCAAAGTGTGGCAAGGGCGCAATGCTGCACTTTCCCACAAGGGGGCACACACATGTGGCGTTCATTCACAGTGGCTGAGAGGCTGCTGGCATGCCCATTCTCTGTTTTCACCACCCCCCTCCGACTTTTCAAAAAAAATGGACATAAAAATGTCAGGGGCTGGAAAGATGGCTCAGTGATTAAAGGTGCTTGATTGTAAGGCCTAATGGCCTGGGTTCAGTTCCCCAGTACCCACATAACGTCAGATGCCTAAAGTGGCATGCCCATACTCACTCTCGCATTCTCTTTCTCTCTATCTCTCTTTCTCTGTCTTTTTCAAATAAATACATAAATAAAAACAGGTTTAAAAATATTTTTATTTTTATTTATTTGAGGGAGAGGCAGAGAGAGAGGGAGAGAATATGAATGGGTGCACCAGGATCTCCAGCCACTGCAAACAAACTTGAGATGCGTGCACCGCCTTGTGCATCTGGCTTATGTGGGTCTTGGGAAATTGAACCTGTGTCCTTTGTCTTTACAGGCAAGTGCTTTAACGGCTAAGCTATCTCTCCAGCCTTAAAAATAGTTTTTAAAATTTCAGCTGTTTATAATAGTTTTATCCAAGGACAGTTTTGCTTCCCTAAGGAACATTTGGCATTGACTAGAGATATTTTTGGTTTTATCATTTGGGGTTTGGTGATAAGGATGATCTTACTATGATCTAGCTAGTAGATAACTATGGTACTAAAAAATCTATAGTGTTCAGGACAGTCCCCAGTGCAGTGAGTAAACCTGCCTCAGTTTCACTAAAGCCAAGTTACAAAGTTGAGAAACCTGTTTTGTTTTTTAAAGATGCAATACATATTCATTATACAGTACCACAGCATGTAGATATATTTCATTACACTTTTATTACATGTCTACAGGTCAGTTTATATTGAACACATTTGAGGTAAGCTGTTCCTTAAGGACACAAGGGGAAGACACATCCATCAGCTGGGCAGGCTGCCTTCAAACTCACTTCTAGGAAGCCTATCTGTCAACTAAATGTCTTTGATGGAATTTAGATACTGATGACTTTTAATTCCAAATAGCCTGGATGTCTTTGACCTTATCTTAACATTTAGTCCCCATTATCACACCTGTACCCATGGTATTGAGCTCTGCAGCACTGTCCACTGAACACAAAGCTAGGTGTGAGTGCTGTCCTGTGCCAGCACGCACACTTTATATGGCAGGTGCTTAAGTATCCACTAAAAGGCAAGGAGTTTTAAAATTAATTTTAAGTAAGCACACATGGCAATAGGTTTCAATATTGCATTTGAATAGTCATTACATTTTGTTTTAATTTGTCCCTCTCTCTCTGCCCTCTCCTGTGCTTCCTACCCCTTTGGCTTCCTCCCAAACAATCCCCTCTTCTGTTTCCTGGTACATGTCCATTACCCCCTTTTCTTCCTTCCTTAAGACCTCTTCCCTCTTGAGGTCCTTTCTAGTTCCACATATATACATACATATACATGCATATGTAACTAAAAATCTAGACTCTGCATATGAGAAAACATGCAGTATTTGTCTGAGTCTGGCTTATTTTGCTTAACATGATTCCATTTCCATCCATTTTCCTAAAGGCAGTGTATTTTGAAAATGTATATGATTTACCCAAAAGAGGTTTTATTTCTATAAGAAACAAGACCAGGAAATGAAAAAGCTAAAGATATTACATATAATATAATTATAAGACTAACCTCTACACACTACTTCCAGTCAGTTCCAGTGCTCACAATGGCCTCAAGTTATGACATAGCGGGTAAGTCCTCCCCGTTGGGCCTCTGACAACCTCCAGCAATGTCACAAAATATTCAGGATGACATGAAACCTCTTGTCAGCTTTCCAAGTAGTGAACTCCTTTTTGTCAGCTTCCACTATGAAATAATGACCTTAAGTGTCCTTTGTTTCTTCATTAATAAATCTGTGGTAGAGATTTCTGTTCACAGAATTCACAGATGCTTTTGGTTGATGCATAATCTTGTATTTACTAGCTACTGCCTTGTTAATTTCTTTAATAACATCATTAATTTGACAATCGGTTAAACAAGATTTCATGTATACAGGTACAACATTGAACTCATCAATCGTTATAAATGGCATTTCTTTAATAATTCTTTGTTCTTTTGAGGGTTTCTTTGCTGGTACAGGTTCCTCAACTTTGACTAGTTCTTGAAGGCTAAGTTCTGATCCATTAACCAAGCTCTGGGTTGCTGTTACTTGAGCAAATGGGAAGAAGTGTTTTCTTTGAGATGTTTCACATCTTTAAAATCTTCTTCAAGAGATTCACAGACCTCCGTCAGTGAAGTGTGGGTTTGTTCTTGATACTGGATTTAATTCAAATTTATTTATAAATTCATTTACTATAATGGTCTCAGCTCCTATTTTACTTAATATATACTTCAAGGCAGGTTCCTGGCCTCCAGGTAAGATGTGTGAACAGATGTCATAATAACCTCAGCCAGTGTGAAAGAATTCTGGAGAGGAGGTTGCCAGCCTCACAACTTTACTGTGGACAAGATACAAGACTCTGAGGCAAGATTTCTTAATGACAGAGTTTTCTTAATATTGCCAGTCTTTTAATTAACATGAGAACATCATTGTTCCAGATCTGAAGCCATCTTTTCAGTGTCTGCTGAGAGATGCTCTGGCTGTATCCGAGGCCACAAATACCACACTAGATCCCCCAACTTAAGCGGGACGGGGAGCAAAGACCCTGCTGCCACCCCGCCAGAAACACAAGCCTGATTTTTTTTTTTTTTCAAAGTCTCACCACGTAGCTGCAGCTGGACTCAATATGCCCACGTGCTAGGATTACAGGCATGTACCACCACTACCATGCTTGGCCTTCCAATCTGCCCTCAAGCTTACTTAGCAAAAAGTTCATGTCCTAGTTTTTACTCTTCTAGAACTTCCCTTTCTTCATTAGTTACTGTTACTGCTTTAAGACCACTTTTTCCTGAAGCTCTTTGAAGTTAACTATGAGCTCTAAAGTACATGTCTGCCACTGCCAATATATGGGGCATTCCAGGATCTATTTCTTTGAGCATTTTTCATTTTATGCTTAGCTTTTTGTTTTTAGTATGTGATTGACATTATAATGATACTTTGTAGGAATGCGTTTTCTTTTAAAACATGTTGAATTTTATGTTGGAAGACAAGCTCCTCAGGCTTGTTCTGAGTCTATTAGAGTATCACTGTGGTTTCGCCTGGTGGTGGGAGCTAAGCGTCTCCCAGGTGTGGTCATGGCTGTCAGTGATAGAAGCCTGTGGCTTACTACCTGGTGGTGGGAGCTGGGTCTCTCAGACATGGCTGTCAGTGATAGAAGCCAGTGGATTGCTTCTTTTTTAAACTCAAGTCCAAGATGTTGCTTTAATTTTCAAACATCCTGTGATAAGTCTCTCTTGGGCCCAGTAAAGTCTTAGTCCATATTTTTACAGCTGAGACCTGGGCCAAGGACTCAGTGAATTTGTTTACAGGCTTGTGCCTCCCTTCCCATGTCTTCACCTTCACCCTACACTGCTATGCTCTTTATATCCTTTCATATGCCCCCCCCCCTTAGCCCAACTTCTTAGCTGCTTTTGTATCTTTAATCCTTCCCTCCAAGCTCAATTCTGCCTGGCTGTAATACCCTTTGTGACAGCAAGAGAAGGCTAGCAGGCAGCAAGCTGGGCCCTGTGGAGTTGATCTTGGGTATTTCTCTTCATTCAACGACCCCCATCGCTTTTGGACTGCTGTTTACCTTCCAGATTGTTATTTAATGCCTGAGAACAATTTATCACAGGGCATCAAATCTGACTCTATACTGCAGAATACATCAGGATAACTGATGGTTTTCCATACGGATAATCCATGATTTTGAAGCTGTGGCTGATGGGTCACA
The DNA here is from genome assembly GCA_036365145.1 of Orientallactaga sibirica. Classification (NCBI taxonomy): domain Eukaryota; kingdom Metazoa; phylum Chordata; class Mammalia; order Rodentia; family Dipodidae; genus Orientallactaga; species Orientallactaga sibirica. The sequence continues at coordinate 25,809,313 of JAEOAD010000015.1, read as the reverse complement.
TGCCAGGAACACTGAAGTCAGCTCTTCTAAGTACTCCTTGCTGTGTTGAAGTTGGGGTGGGGATAACAGAAAGTGTTCACTCTTCAGGAGGTCTACCCATATTGTATCTCAGAAAGGATGAAGACTCTCTTCTGCAGTGCTCTCGGGGTTCCACCCCGTTGAGCATGCTGTGGTGTGTGATTGATACAGTGCTGAGCTTTACCCTGTGTTTGCTTTTTTTTTTTTTTTTTTTTGCACAAACTATAGAATATTGAAGAGTACTACAAGAATTAATAAATATATAAAACTTTTACAAAATATTTATGCTGTAGCTACATTTAATTCATGTCAATTTTAAATATATTGATGAAACTGTTTTTTAAATTAATTGTAGCAATGATTTGTGAAATCGCTTTATCTTCATGGTATGTCCATGGGAAACACAGAAGGAATGTTGCTAATATCCCACCAAGTCTAAAGGTGTTTGTTGTGAGTCTGAATCGCTTCTATTTGTGGTCTGTGGAAATTGTCTACTAAGGAAAACATCAGCTAAAGCTGACAACAGGAACTTGACATTCCTGTCAACACCACAGATTTGTTTAGAAAAGGGTTCTGCGTTATTGATTAAGACACAGAACAAAGTCCCAACATTCAAAAGCTAACATTTTTACCTGGTATGTCAAGAATTGCCCAAGGCGTACAGTAGTTTTCTGAAGTGAGACTTTTAAAGGAAATCTTGGCAGTATTTTTAAGTGCAGCCATCACTGGAACTGAAGGCCTATTCTCTCTCTGAATGGTGAGACATCATCTCTTCCAGTAATCTTCCCTCTAGATATGGGCAAAGTTCCCCCTTCCACTTTTTAAGATCTCTACTGAGTGTCACTGATTTCCAACACCCTGATTTCCCATAGCTGTTGCTCCTGTATAATGCCTTTTCTGCCTTGAAAGTTATTTCTTTAGGGGAGAAGTGTTGTTTCCCCAGGACCAGTGTTATCACTTGGGCTTGCCCTCTTGCCTAGTCTTTTCCCCATGGCCTTTTGAACTGTTCCTATTTTTTTCTCTTTTGTTGAGAATCTTTGAGCCAAATTTAAAATGCCTTTAACCGCTGAGTCATCTCTCCAGCCCTTAGAAAGATTTTTATTAGAGATGGAACTTTTATAGAGCTTAAGAGGAGGAAAGAATACAAGGCTCCTGCCCAAGAGGTAGGGGGTGGGGGGGGTTCTGGAAATGAGAAAGCCCATCCACAAATCCAGATTGAGGTCTTTAAAGGCAGTTTAGTGGTCAGCCTCCATGCCAGATGTCCAGGTGCTGCCAGGTTTTTAGGAAAGGGAGTGATCTTTTCTCTTAATTTCCTCTTCTAGAAAAGTAAGAGATAAAGAAAAACTGGATTCTCCCTTATATTCCTGTCTTCTAGCAAAGTGGAGATTGTAAAGGACTCCTTTAGGAAGAAAGAGATAAGGGCGAAAACATTCTTCCTTACAAGCTCAAGGACACTTTTTTCTTTTACTTTTGGGGACCCTACCATCTCTAAACTGCCTCACTCTTTGACCTTAGGAAAAATTTTTATTCACCTTTAATTATAGTACAACGAATCATATGCATACCATGTTTAAGTTTTGTCTCTTGTAAATTCTCTTGGTAACATGCTCAGAACTTCTGCAACACGCTTAAACTTTCTGGTTTTGTCCTCACTTCCAGTTTCTATTTGGGAACATTCCTTATTTTAGGACAAAACTACCATCTTGTAGTGTTTTAAATGTGTGGCCCATAAACTCAGGCTTGAATCTTGAGTCTCCAGTGGGCAGAGCACTTCTGGGGAACAGGTATGTCACTGGGGGTGGATCTTGAGTGTAGCCCTCAGGTGGGTGGAGAGCATTTGGAGCTGCAGTTTGTATTTGTTTTTTGGTGTTTGATAGTATCTCTGCTATTGATTGATGGAAGTAAGCCAGCTTCTTCTGCCATTGATGGTGTTCCCCTGCAATTTGTAAGCCTGAAATAAACCCTTTCCAATTGGCTGTTTTTGTTTGGGTGTTTGTCCAGCAACATGAAGCTTCCTATTTCACATCTGAAATCTTTTCTCGTCTGAAAGCATCTCCCTCACCCCCCCAATCAGATGAGGGCAAAGCTGGACTCTGGAGCAGGAACTATCATCTGCTAAGTCATAGTCACTCCTCTCCTGTAGAATAAGAATTGAGACAGCGATCAACCAGACAGCACTGACTAAGACCAACCCTATCCAGTTGTACACACTTTGTGTCTTTAATTTTTCTATATTTAAATTTAAAGCTCATGTTAATACCCCACAGATGAACCTGGGGCCATCTACTCCCTCCCTGTATTTGTTCCCCTCACATGGTTACAGTGATTGAATCTCCTCTCTGACCCTCACTATTATACTGGTTCTTTAATGGGACAGGTGGCCACGCCCAGCCTGTTAGGGATGCTGGCACTGGGACTTTCCCCCCTTAAAATGGCAGTTACTAGCTTGGAGAAATGGCTCAGTTAATGGAGTTCTTGTCTTTTAAGCACAAGGACTTGAGTTTGATCCATACTACTAGTCAAAGACAGGAGGATCCTTAGGGACTTGCTGGCCAGCCAGCTAGTCTCATTTGTGAGCTCCTGTCTTAAAAATATTGTACGACATTCCTGAGGGCAATGCCTGAGGTTGTCCTCTGACCTCCATGTCTATCTGTACATGTGTACACACATATATTTTAAAAAAATCCCCAAACCTCCAATTGCAATGTGAACCAAAAGAAATTTGAGCTAATTAAAATTTTCAGTTACATGAAACTCACTTATAAACCAGTTTGGCACCATGTAGACTATACAAAACATGTAGACAATATTTTTATTTTCACATAAAAATTATATATATTGTTTTTGAGGTAGAGTTTCACTCTAGCCCGGGCTGAATTGGAATTCACTATGTAGTTTTAGAGTGGCCTTGAACTCAAGGCAGTCTTTCTACCTCTGCCTCCCAAATGCTGAAATTAAAGGCATGTGCCACCACACCTGGCTAAGATATATTTGAAAAAGCAAATTTTCATTTAGATTTGTTATTTGTCAGTTTTAAGGTAGAGTGTTGTTCTATTTCCTCCATAGCACTGAGCAATTCTTAAATCTATATTTTTAAGATACATTTTTCTTCTAAATAAGGAAGAAACTTGTATTTTTAAAATTGAATTTAATTTTTTAATTATTTATTTGCAAGGATAGACAGAATGAATATGGGTATGCCAGTGCCTCTTGCCACTGTAGATGAACTCCAGATACATGCATGTGTACTGAGGAATCAAACCTAGGCCATCAGGCTTTGAAAACAAATGCCTTTAACTGTGGAGCCATCTCTCTATCCTGAAACTTGCATCTTAAAAATGCAGGGTCTTGGAAGATGGTTCAGTGGTTAAGGGCACTTTCTTGCATAACCTGCTGACCCTGGTTCAGTTTCCTATGTGTCTGACATTCATTCAGTGGCAAGAGAATCTGGTATACATGCCCTTCCCCCACATGCTTGCATACATGTGTTCAAATAAATAAAATAATGAAGGTGGAAGGAGAGGAGAAACACCCAGAGATTTCCCTCTGACCTCCACATGTGTGCTATGGCAAGTGCATAGACATACACACACATGCACACACACACACACACACAAAAATAATAATAACTAGAAAAACTTTTTTTTTTTTTTTTTTTTTTTTTTTTGGTTTTTGCAAGGTAGGGTCTCGCTCTGGTCCAGGCTGACCTGGAATTCACTATGTAGTCTCAGGGTGGCCTCGAACTCTCGGCGATCCTCCTACCTCTGCCTCCCGTGTGCTGGGATTAAAGGCGTGCGCCACCACACCCGGCTGAAAAACATTTTAAAAAAGATATAAGCATAGTGCCTAACCTGATCATTGACAGAACTCGAGTAGATGCCCAGTGTTCTAGTCAAGATAGAACCTAAAGTCACCAGTAAGGGATTATGCAGATTAGGTCAGCCTCTGGGTATACCTGTGAGGTATTATCTTGACTAGGTTAATGGAGGTGGGAAGACCCTCCTTAACTATGGGTGGCATCATTCCATGGACCCAGGTATGGGACTATTATAAACATGAGAGAGCTGCCTGACACCAGCATTCATCACTTTCTGCCTCCTCACTGTGAACTGAATATGACCGTCTGCCTTAAGATCCTACCACAAAGTCGTCTGCCATGATGGACTGTAATCTGGAACTGTACACAGAAATAAGCCCTTCCTTCCTCAAACTGATTTGTATCAGTATTATGTCCCAGCAATGAGAAGATAACTAATAAACCAGTAAAACAAAAAGGTCAAACTATGTAACTTGTCATGCAGACTTAGGTGTAATGTCTTTTTCAGTTTTAACAGGTAAACAACAGAGGGTAGCAATAGAACTTTATAGATAGAACTTTCTCAATTCTATTTTAGGCCATAGCCTTTTACTTTAAAAAAATTTTAAAGTATATAACTTTTTTTTAGTTATTGTGTTTGTTTTATTTATTTGAAGTGTGTGGAGGGGAATACTAGGGTCTTTTGTTGCTGCAAACAGGCACCTGTTTGTTTTTACAGGGGAACTGAACTTTGAAAACAAGTAAGTACCTTTAACTGCCTGAGCCACCTCTCCAGTCCCTTGCTTTTTAAATTAATATTGAGGCTAAGCTTTATTCCCTGTGCTTGTTTGTGCATCTGAAAGAAAAGAAAGAAAGAAAGTCCTTGGAATACTCACACCACATTCCCTATCTGGACTAGATATCACCATCCCACAGGTAAACCTGCCCTTAGATACTGACTTCGAGTTCCTGTCTGGATCAGACCCATCAGTCCATCCAGAGTCACCTGGAATACTCATGTTGAGTTCCTTCCTTCCTTGGATCAGACACCAGGGATCTTTCCAGTGTAGCCATTAACCTGGCACGAGCCATCCCCTCACCTTTGGTGGCTCTTTGACCTCCAGGCACCCCTAGAGTCATTTCTTTACTGGACCACAAGCCATTGCTCCATCCAGCATGAGCCTGTGATACTGTTATCCTTCTGGATCAGATGCCATTGGTCCATACAGTGCCAAGTTTAAAGACAGATACCCAGAGTGGCTGGGTATAACTTCTCATGAAGTGATAACACATGTTGCCTAAGTTTACCTATTTTGGCTTTAAAAGTTATTGAAGCCCCTTCCTCAGCATGTCATCTGGGAAGATTGCTGGGAAGAAGGTCAGCAGAGTTCCCCTTGATTGAGGCTGTAAAGTGAACTAGTAAAGCTGCATTGAGGAGCCAGAGTTCCTTCTGCGTAAGGCAATAGCTGCACAGAAAGCAGCTAAGAATCTTTAGGAAGCAGGTAGGAAAGAAGAGTGCCTTGATATTTTAGGGCCAAGAGAGTCTAGAAGCAGCCATTGCTAATGTGTTGTGGATTCAGAATGTGTTGCTTAATGAGGTTAGTTTCTTTGGGTGTCACACTGGAGTTGGTTCACCTTGACATTATTTCAGGAGACAAGACATTCTTGGAGACAAGAAAGTGGCTTAGGACATCAGTGGGTTGGTCTTGTGGTAACAGAGTCTCACTCCCTCCACAAGCTGTATATTGTTCCATCTGACTTAGGAATGGGGGATGATAAGTCTAGGGGATTTCTATCTTGTGTCAGGGACACTCACTAACCATTGCATGGGTTTCTGATCATAAAACAGAAGCAAAAAACAAAAGTAACATGCAAGCTGACAATATGGCTGAGCTGACGCAGCTGTTACGGAAATGAAGAAGTAGTAGGATTGCGGGAGAGCTAGCTGGCTGGCAACAATAATGCAAGTCAGACTGCTCTGAGTCCTGAGATGAGCTACAGAGTGAGGTGGGAGGATGGGGGATATTAGAGTCAAAGACCCCCCACAGAAGAAGTCGGGATGCAAGAGACCATAAACTTAGATTCTGAACTCAGAATGATGAATAGATTCAGAAATCTCAAGTTCATTTTCTTTTTAAATATATTTTTATGTCTTAAAATATTTATTAAAAATTTTATTTACTTGCTGGGTGTGATGGTGTGTACCTTTAATTACAGCCCTAGGAATTCTGAGGTAGGAGGATTACTGTGAGTTTGAGGCTAGACTGAGACAACAATGAATTCTAGGTCAGCCTGGGCTACAGTGAGATCCTATCTCAAAACAAAACAAAACAAAATTTATTTACTTATTTTAGAAAGAGATAAAGAGGTAGACAGAAAGTGAGTATGAGAGTGCCAGACCCTCATGCCTCTGCAAACTCCAGATGTATGTGCATCTTTGTGCATCTGGCTTTGCATGGGCCACTGAGGAATCAAACCTGGGCCAGCAGATTTTATAAGCAACACTTTTAGCTGCTGAGCCATCTCCCCAACCCCTTAGTTCATTTTCATTCTGCCATTATTATTACTGAACTTAACCAAGGCTCAGCTTTCTCCAAAGGAACTCTCCCTGAACACTGTGTGAGGGTCCTCACTATTCCTGGGGGTCATTGGCCACCGACATCCTGGGCGCAAGAGGAGCTGAGGGGAACAGGGTCTTGGAGCAGGTGAGTGCAGCAGGCAATGAACCACCTGGGAGACGGTCTGATGGGTCTCACTCTTGTTTATTCAAAATGGGAGTGGGTTTATAAACACTGGAAAAAGGTTGAGAAGGCACATACAGATCATAAGGTGATTCGAGACATACATAGGTTTATGAGTCGCTATCTAATTGGCTGGTGTTGGAAGGCAGAAGTCATGAGGGAGAAGTTGCAAGGGAGATATTTTTAATAGCTCACACTGTGTGCAAAATAACCTGGAAGTCATGTATTATTTCAATGACCAGTAATCTGTGTGCACCTACATACAAGTTCTGCTAATAGTTTTAGCATAGGTGCCCATCCTAGACCCTATCTCTTCAAGATGGAAAATAGAAACCTCAGTGATATAATGAGGTCCACTTCCTGTAAAACATGTTTGATTCTGAACTTCCATAGAGACAGGTTTACCTGTGCTATTGAATAGAAGGTCAAAGAAGAAATTTCTACCTTGTTACATCCATTGCATTCTGGTTGTGTCAGTGATGACACTTAGCACCATGGGTGTTTGTACTTCAGACCACGTGTTTCATGGTTTTCTCCTCACTATACCCACAGCCCCTTGCTACCTGTCATTTCCTAAGTGTTTACCACATGCGAGGAACTCTGCTACATTTTGCAGAATTTTATCTTACATAATCTATAATCCTTTCCCAGCTCTCTGTCATAGTCTGCTGGTGCTCCCCCTCGACAGGCAGGGAATTGGGCCTTGGTCTGCTGTTAAACTGCTCTAGGCTACAAACACATGCAGATATTAGAAGAAATGGGATCCAAACCAATTCTGGCTGATAAAAAAAAAAAAAAAACCAATACTACTGGCTTTACCTCTTATTTAGCATAGGGAATGTCAAATATTTTTTGTTTAATTTTATTTTTATGTATGAAAATTTATTATAGTTGAATTCCTAGGCATCCTGTTTTAGGCAACCCATGGAATCATTTTCTATAACAGCTGAATGTCTAAAAATGAAAATTAATATTCCTGTTTATTTAAAAAAATCTTACTATGTACACTACATAAAACTCATACATCCTGTTGATGCCGTAAGACATGTAGGAAAGTTTTTGTTCTTAATTGCATTAGGGGGCATGGAGGAGGCCCAGAGGAATAGCATGATAAGTTTAAAATCACATGGGCTTTAAGCCAAAAAAAAAAAAATCAAGTCTCAATCCATCCTTTCTCCCCAAAGCTTCTCTGAAGGAGGCTGAATGGGGAATGATGTTGATAGTCTGATTCTGGAAGCCAAGGCTGTGGGCTTTCATAGGACAGCTTGTTATTATGCCCATGTGGTCAGTTTCTCAAATTGTTGGGAAGCCAAGAACTGAGAAGTTATACAGGCCAAGGAAGCATTTTGCAGCAGTGATGCTGGCTCCTTGCCCTTGGCCTAGCTTTGGAGAAGGCAGGGCATACTCATCAGGAAGAAGCTGACGGTGGGTCTCTGTAGACACTTGAGGTTCAGGATTTCTCTCGTGGAGTTTTGACATTGTCAGTGCCAGGAAAGGACATTTGTAGTATTTCTTAAACCATCCCAGATGAAAAGTCTCAGTGCTTCAAAGGAGCATGAATATGATCAGATCCTAAGGTTTATTTTATCAGTCTAGCCCAAGCAGGCTGGTTCTAGGTAACAATAGTTACTAGAACTGAAGGACAGCTGTCTGAAAAGAAAGGTCATGCTCTGTTGAAATGGCTTTGTAGAGCCCAGAGGACCTGCTGAAGAATGATGCTGTTCCCAGAACTGTGATTATCACTACCCATCCTCTGTCATTGCTTCCCTCTCCCTGATGTCCTGGATCATTCTGAGAAGTTATGCATACCCTGAGTGAGCTCCTCCCATGAAGATGCAGGCTCCTAGGACTTAGAATAAGTCCAGGGAAGAAGGATGTTCTGGGCCATCCTCAGTCTGCATGGTGTTAGAGGGCTCATGGGCAGCCTCTCCGAGGCCAGCTGAGAACCATGTGACAGGAACCCTGGTGAATCATGCATAGAGGAGGAAGGCTCCACAGCTTGTCAGGAAGTACATACTGAGCTGTCATAACATAACACTTGGCTGTTGTCCATATTTTACATGTATTTTAATTGTAAAGCCAAATACACAAATTGTAGAAAATTTAGAAAATGCAGTCAGATAAATAAAAACCATTTGTCAGTTTTTCAGATCTAATTAGATGTGATAACTATAACTAGCTCAAGAGTGTAGTGGATAAAAGCCTGGACTTGAAGCAATTTCTCCGGCTGCAAACCCTGGTTCATTATCCATGGGTCTTTGGGCAAGTTACTGGCTGGCCTCCACTTCTTTTTCTTCCTGTTTGAATGAGGGAAGCAGTAGTACTTTCCTAACAGAGGTGTGAAGATTAAATGTATTACTGCATATAAGGAATTTACATCACTTTCTGGTATACAGGAGCCATCTCACAAGTTTGGGTCATTGTTGTTATTATTTTATATTAAGTGCATGCCTGTAATCCCAGCACTTGGGAGGTAGAGGCAGGAAGACCAGGAGTTTAACATCATCCTTTGCTACATAAAGAGTTTGAGCATAGCCTGGGCTATGTGAGACCCTGTTCCCAAAAAAAGTATAGGGGCTGGAGTGATAGCTCAGTGGTTAAAGGCACTTGCTTACAAAGCCCGATGACCAGGGTTTTATTCCCCAGAACACATGTAAAGCCAGATGCACAAAGTGGTACATGCACCAGGAATTTGTTTGCAGCAGCAGAAGGCCCTGGGGTGTCCATGCTCACTCACTCTTTCTTTCCTTCTCTCTTTCTCTCTCTCTCTCTCTCTCTCTCTCTCTCTCGTCTCTCTCCTCTATCAAAATAAATAAATAATTTTTTTTTAATTGTAACTTCTCAGCTGAGTGTGGTGATGCATGCCTTTAATCCCAGCACTCGGGAGGCAGAGGTAGGAGGATTGCCATGAGTTCGAGGCCACCCTGAGACTATATAATGAATTCCAGGTCAGCCTGGACTAGAGTGAGACCCTACCTTGAAAAACCAAAAAAAAAAAAAAAATGTAACTTCTCAATTCTTTCTCTAAGCCTAATTTTTTTCATATAAAAAAATGCATGTTTTGTATCTTGCTTGTTTCCATTTTTCCCTTTGTCATAAGTATTACTCTTATAAAAACTTAATTTCATTGGCTCATTATATATTTAATAGCTAATTATAAATATTAAGGAGCATTATTAGGAATACTTAACTAATTCCCTTATTAAAGAAATGACTACTGAATCACCTCAATTCCTTTTTGGAATGAAGCTCAGTGTGGATAGTTGAGCAAACACTGAACAATGTAGTTGGAGGTGGAAATCCTCTCCCAGGACTGGAGTTCTGTAAGAGCTGGTCAGGCAATCTGTGCTGGTCCCATAATTTGGAAGACACACAGAGCTGGCCTTCATTGTCTAAATACAAAGAACCTCCAAGGAAACGTGTTTCTGACATCCCAGGGAATAACACAAGGCAGAGTGCAGCTTTCTTAAATTTGTCTAGGTGGGGCTTACGTTTTAAAATGACAAGGCATCCAGGATGAGGATCCGCTTGGAGCCTGAGGGGCAGAGACCTGGCCTTTATCCTTGAATGGTACTCTCATGACTCAGTCCTGACCTCTCCATCCACATTCTTGGATCCACAGACAGTGGGCTTCCCACCAGTACCATTAGGACAGTGTGGACTTGCAAGCTTTGCATTCCAAAGAATGTGAATGTTTGGACAAGCTGTTATAACACCATGGAGGCAGCAGAGACAAGATAGAAACATATAGGCATATACTTCTGCCCTGTTTGGTTGGTTGGTTTTTGTGTATGCTAGGCAAGTGCTGTATCACTATGCCCTTGGCCCTATGCTTTTTCTTTTTAAATTTTTTTTGTGTAGTAAATGATATAAAATGTAACATGTAAAACATAAAACAGTCCTGTGGCACATTCGCTTGTTGCACTATAGCTACCACCATTCCTTTCCAAAACTTTCCATATTTCCAAGCAGAAATACTATATATGCCAAACATTGTCTCATTCCCTCCTCTCCATAACCCAAGCTTCTGGAACCTACCATTCATTTGTCTGTAAGTATGATAGTTTGAATTTATGTCTCCAGTAGACTGAGGATTTTATTAAAGCTTGTAACTTGGATTTCCAGCCGCCTGGCTGGAGGAGGTGTCACCATGGGCAGTTCCTGGGGTCCAGCCCTAAGGTGTTGAGGGGATGGATCCGAATTCCACCCTAAGGTATGCAAAGTGCTTGAGCTCTACCTGGGGTTCCTAATTTTTCTTGCTTGCTTTGTGGTGCTGGTATGTGGTTGGGTCTCTCTGGATCTGTGAAAGGGGACAGACCAGCTTCTTCTGCCGTCATGGAACTTGTAACCCTGTGTGGTAGTTTGAATATATGTCCCCCAATATATTCAGTGGTTTATTACTTATAGTTTGCATCTGCAATCACCTTGCTAGAGGCAAGGTCACTGGGGGCCGGTCTTAAGGTGTGGTGATGGTTTTAGAGTCCATTGTAAAGATATGCAAATGTGCCTATTTCCTGAAGTGTGCTGTGTGACCTTTTGGCTGTAGTTTTACTCTGTGTGCTGTGGTGGCTGGTTGGCTTTGCTCTCTCTGCTTGGTCCTGTGGAGAGCAGGTCATAACTCTTGCCATTATGGAACTTCCCTGGTAACCAATAAATAATATCCATTCCTCCATAACTGTACACTGGGGAAAAGGAAATAATCAGACTTTTCGGGCTTACTAGATACTGGCTCTGAATTGACATTGATTCCAGGAGACCCTAACTGGCATGTCCCTCCAGTTAAAGAGGTGCTTATGGAGGTCAGGTGATCAATGGAGTTTTGGCAAATGTTAGACTGACAGTAGGTCCAGTGGGTCCCCGAACTCATCCTGTGGTTATTTCCCCAGTCCCAGAATGCATAATTGGGATAGATATACTTAGGAGCTGGCAAAACCCCACATTGGTTCTTTGACTTGTGGGGTGAGGGCCATTATGGTTGGAAAGGCCAAATGGAAGCCATTGGAGCTCCTCTACCAAGGAAAATAGTGGTACCGAGGAGTGTGTTGAGATGAACCTGATGATATTCATCTTTGGAACCTTTGTTTTGGAGGAATGGGCATGGACTTGGTGCTTGCAACTGAAGGTGCCTTCTGGAGTGGTAAGGTTTTATGGACATTCTGATAAGAGTTTGAGAATGCTAAGTGCAGACTGTATTGAACTGGAGGCTTGGCTTAATGAGCTTTCTAAGGGGAAGGAAAGACTGCAGAGGACTTTGTTGGAACTGGGCTACTGGCATAAGGGATGGCTACGTTCTGCTATCCAGGCCCAGAAAGTTTGATCAGGGTTAAATTTGTAATGGACTGATGTGGATATCGGACTGAGATTTTAAGATTTTCAGTTGCAAAACCTCAAGCAAGTTAAAAGCAGAGGCACTGAGACTGGTTTAGCTGCTCTGTCAACTTAGCAATCTTAGGAAGTGGAAGGAAGGTGGCCTGGCTTGATTTACATTAAAACAATGGAGAGCATGCCTGAGGAAAGACTGTTAGAAATGCAAACTTTTGGAAAGAGTGTTTACTGGAGAAGGAACCTGCTTTTCAAGGCTATGATTTATTTTGTTCCTTTAAGAATATGGCTGTGTCCTGCACACCTGGTATTAGTTTTGGAAATATGAAAATGCATGGAGTGGTCATGAGTTGCACACGGTAGGAGCCGCCATGAGGTTGAAGACCCTCAGGAATAGGCTGGAAGAGCCTTTTGGAAGATGGACCGTTTGCATGGAGACCTGAAGATGTTTTGTTACCAGGACTGTGCAAAAGGGCTACCATGGAGTGCAGTGTTGGCATGGGATGAAAGTTTTCCTGGCTGACTCTGCCAGCTGGAGGGGCAATTGGAAAAACTGGAGACTGGCAGTCTCTGGTTATATTGAACTTGAACTGCAGAAGTTTGATGACTGCTGATGGTGGTTGAGTTTGCATGTTATAGTCTCTCCTTGCTATGCCTTATACCACTTAAAAATGTTTACTCTGTGCCTTTACATGTTGAAAGTTTTTAACTTGTTTGATTTTACAGGACTACTATCTTAAGATGACCAAGACTGTGAGAACCTTTGAAATTGGACTAAGTACAATTTACAATGTGTGATAATTATAAATATATTAAAGGCAAACTAAATAATTTATTTTGTGCTAGTTTGAATTATGTCCCCAATATATTCAGTGGTTTATTACTTATAGTTTGCCTGCAATCACCTTTAGATCTTCTTAAGGTGTGGTGATGGTTTTAGAGTCCATTGTAAAGATATGCAAATGTGCCTAGCAGGAGTTCCTGAAGTGTGCTGTGTGACCTTTTGGCTGTAGTTTTACTAACTGTGTGCTGTCTTTGCCCTGCTTGGTCCTGTGGAGAGCAGGTTTTGCCATTATGGAACTTCCCTGGATCTGTAAGTTCAATAAATAATATCCCTTCCTCCATAACTGTGCCCGGTCTGGAAGTTCATCTCAGTGAACCTGAAGCTGTCTACACCCTGGATCTGTAAGTCTGAAATAAATGCCATTCTTCCCCTAAACTATGTCTGGCTTAGAGGTTCATACCAGCAGTGTGGCGCTGACTACAACAATGAGGAACTTAATATAAGTGGAATCATATAATTTTTGCTTCTTTGTGACTCCCTTGTTTTTCTTTGACATAATTAAAAATGTTTCTTATAATTTCATACAAACATATAATTTATTTTGGCTATTTTTATCCTCATTACCCTCTTTCATCTTCTACAGCTTTCCCTAAGCCTGGACTCCTTCCTAACCGGTCTCCCCCCTGCTTTCCTGTCATTTTGTGTGTGTGTGTGTGAGACCCACCGAGTTTAATTAGGGTTTCTTACACAAGCATGGGTAAAGGGTTATTTACTGGAGCATGGGCAACTTAGCAGTGCCTAGCCCTTATGCTAATAAAATTTTGTTTCCAGCCAATGAAGTCAGTCTTTATATAATTATCATGTATTAACAAAATATTATTCTCTTGACTTTTCCAATAACTTAAAAATGTGAATTTTTTTTTTTTTTTTTTTTTTTTTTTTTTTTTTTTGCAGACTACATAAACAGGCAGCTGACTGGCTTTGGCTGTTGGGACAGAATTGGTTCACTGTGGTTATTGTTTCCTTCTGCATGTGATTTTCATTTAAAAAAATTATTGCATGCAAAGAAAGAGAGACAGAGAGAGGGGAGAGAAGAGGGAAAGAGAGAATGGGCACACCAGGGCCCCTTCTGCTATAAACTAACTCCAGACACATTGCCACCTTGTGCATCTGGCTTTAAGTGGGTACTGGGGAATCAAAGCTTGATCATTAGGCTTTGCAACAAGTGCCTTTAATTGCTGAGCCATCATCCCATTCCCCCGTATGTTACTTTCTAACTCTATACTCTCTCAGGTTTTGAAACTTTTCAACTATTGAGAGTCTAAAATGTGTTTTGCAGAATCTGTACTTTTGTTACTTTAGTGCAGCCCTCCAGGAAAGCCAAATCATCCAATGTCCCTCTTCCCTTTTTGTGTGACATAGTGTGGATGAATGAGGATTTTAGGTGGGCTCCAACAAATCATTCTGGTTTCTGCTGCATTCTGAGACACAGATAAGCAGATCACATGCCCTGGGTGATGCAGGGTGAGTTTTACATAATCAAGGACATTTTTATCTTTTAATAGTGTCTCGGTCTTCTATTCCAGTGAGAGTCAGCAAGATGTCTAGATGATCAGTGTGATGTCATCTTTGAGAAGTGATGTTTCAGAAGAGTGTTAGACAAAAGTGGTGACTTGGGGTCGAAATAGGGAAAACATTTTATATAGGCTCCTCTACCTCGCTATATTTGAAAAGAAAAAGTGATGCGGATTTTTACATGGGTATGTGTTGTAAAGGGAAATAACATAATCTCTTTTACAGGGAAGCAGAATGTAAGCGAGCCTTCTTGTGCTTGTAGAAGCAGTCCTGGCTGTGATCAGACTGGGCCTTGGCATTTCACTCGGGCTGCAGAGCAGAAGGGCCACCAGAGTGCAGGCTGCTTACATGATGCATTGGTTTGGTTGGTCTGACAGATGGAGAGGTTCATGTGGGTGTCAGTTGCAGGGATATCTGCAGCTGAAAGCAGCCAACGACAGTGGGAGAATGAGGAGAGCATAAGCTAGGAGAGAGGAGTCGTGTCTAGGCAGGGAAAGACCATCATCGTTACATCTGGAAGAATCATGGGTTGGAGTAAGGCTGTAGGGTAGTGTGACATGGAAGATTTGTTTAGGCTTTGCAGTTACATGTACCTGGATTCAAATGGCTGGCTCCTCTTATATGAGCTACTTCTCTTTGAGTCTCCATTTTTCCACCTATAAAACATGAATAATTGTCCATATGTCATCATCCTGGGCTACATAGACTAGCTTAGGCTTCAGAATGAGACCCTGTGTCACCTCCTTCCCAAGTAGGAATGACACTTTCCAACTGTGAGAAATGACAACTATCAAGATCCAAGTATAACCTCTGCTGCCTAGGACAGTCCAGCAAGTGGTGAAAATTGTTAACGTTTGTTTAAGTGTTCATTTGTTTATTCATTGGCATTCATTCGTAATTTCCAGTAGAGCTGCACTTTTAAATAGATGTCTAATGATGTCTTAGGCATCCATAGCTTTTGTGATCAGGATGGAAGAATGGAAATCACTGTGTATTTATAGTATATGTAAATGGCATGTAGGAGTAGAACAGACTACTGGCCCGTAAAGACAATAAAAGTTACCTGTTTTCATTAGTGTTCAGAACAATCACCAAGGATGGTAGTCTTACACCTTCTATCTGCAGGGAATATACTCTAAGACTTCCATGGATGCCTGAAACTCTAGGTAGTACTGGACCCTATAATATCCATGGATACTGCTAAATACCCTACAATACAGGTGACACCCCCAACAAAGAAACATTTGGCCCTAGATATTAATAGTGGTAATTGATGCTGACCACAGAAAGTATAATTTTAGGAAGTTACAAGGGAGGAGAACTTGAAATATCTGACAAATAAAACCAGTGACCCCCCCAATTAGCCTCAGGCCTAGAACTCTGCTCTTTCAGAAGATCTTTCTATTATAGACATGAACTGTTGCTATAAGGGACAGACAGCATGGAGTAGGCTTCTAACAGTCATCCCTACCAAAGGCTGGAGGACTCTTTTTTTTTTTTTTTTTAAATATTTTATTTTTTATTTATTTATTTGAGAGAGAGAGATACAGAAATAGGCAGGGAGAGAGAGAGAGAGAGAGAGAGAGAGAGAGAGAGAGAGAGAGAGAGAATGGGTGCTCCAGGGCCTCCAGCCACTGCAAACGAACTCCAGATGCATGCACCCCCTTGTGCATCTGGCTTACGTGGGTCTGGAGAATCGAGCCTTGAACCGGGGTCCTTAGGCTTCATAGGCAAGCGTTTAACCGCTAAGCCATCTCTCCAGCCCCCTGGAGGACTCTTTTAATCTGCCTGCTGCCCTTTATGGGAAGCCTCTCTAAGATCAACACTGTACGAAGGTCACATAGTGCATGCCTTGCAGGAGCTTAACTGTGTGAAGATTGCATAGTACAAGCCTTCAAAATTTTCTAAGCCTGGTGTGATTGTTTATACCTATCATCCTAGATGTTCAGGAGTCTGATGTAGGGGTGGTGAGTCTGAGGCCAGCATAGTCTATGTAGCAAGAATGAAAATGAGATGAAAAACAGTAAAATAAAAGTAAAAACCCTTAGTTTCCATATTTAAAAGACAAGCAAAAGAAACAGGTGAAATTAATTGAAATCATATTTAATTCAATATTTTTAAATACTAATTTCAAAATGTAATCAGTGTAAAAGATACTGAGATTTTTGGTTCTTTTTATTTGCATCAAGTGTTTAGAATTTGGTGCCTATGTCATACTGACATACTGGCCTAGGTTTATTACAGGTGCTCTGTCGCTACCTCCGGCTAACAGATTGGTATTGTACAGTGTATTCGGACAGTTTCTCAGCTTACCTTTATCTCCACAGTAGCATTGCTGTGACTCAGCTGTAAGTTTGAGAGAAGGACATAACCACCAAGGCTGTCCTGACCAAAGGTGGTCAGTGTGTAGGATAAAGCAACATCAGTGTCCAGTGTAGTCTGTGCCCTCACTCCTTATTTATCCTTGGCAGGTGCCTCATCTCCAGACATGGAGCCCAGCTATGGGGGAGGTCTGTTTGACATGGTGAAAGGTGGTGCTGGGAGGCTCTTCAGCAACCTAAAGGACAACTTGAAAGACACCCTCAAAGATACGTCCTCTAGAGTCATTCAGTCTGTTGCCAGGTATGTGCATTCTTCCTCACAAGGCTGGTGGAACGCCAGGCTTGCCACTTGCTTATTAGTCTCAGAATGTGCATTTTGTGATATAATTGTGTGGGTTTCTGGCCTGCTGAGAAATGCCATTGAAGCCTTGTGAAATGACAAGGCAATCTGCTGAAGCTCAGTTAATTGGTATGTTAGAATGTGATGTTGCCATCCCTGGCTTTGCATCAGACGTCACGATTCTAATGCAACATCCACTTACTAACCATATACATACCCTAAAGCAAGCTAGCAGCCCTCTGAACTTCTCTTTTGTGCTTGATAGGATTAATGTCTTCAGTGGTTTGAAGATTAAATAATAATGCTCATGCTGTCTGGATTATAATTGAAACATATTTTGTATCCTTCTAGTTCTTCAAAATTTAGTTGGTGGAAGGAATTTTTTACTCTTCATCTGTATGAAAATACAAAAACAATGGGGATTATTTTTTCAGTAATTCAATAATTTATTCCTCTAAAAAGTGTGTAAAAGTATATAGCTCTCATCCACAAGGTATATATATATATGAATGACATTTAAAATGGAGGCCTTTTGTTATTGTTTCTTTTATCAAAGTCTTTAGTGTACTGTACCAGCGCTATACTATAGTTTTAAATGAACTTCACATACTTTTGTATTCTTTCAAATTGTTTGCTATATATAAAAGAAGCTCACTGCAAAATGCTTGAAGGAAAAAGAAACAAAAGAAATTCAGAACTTCCCAGAAATGTACAGCTTTTACATTTAAAAAAGGTTCTGAAATATATATACAAGCATGCTAGACAATCCCTCCTTCTCCCCCCCCCCCCAGCTTCTCCCTTTTAGTTCAAACCATGGTTAAGAGTCCTGATTTCTGCAGAATTTCCAAAATTAAAAATTAAAAAAGGGCCGGAGAGATGGCTTAGCGGTCAAGGTGCCTGCCTGCTAAGCCTAAGAATCCGGTTCCAATCTCCAGGTCCCACGTTTAGCCAGATGCAAAGTGACACAAGGGCGCAGTGCCGCACTTGCCCACAAGGGGGCGAACGCATCTGGATTTCATTCATAGCAGCTGAGAGACTGCTGGCGCACCCATTCTCTATCTGCCTCCCTCTCCCTCTCTCTCTCTGTCTCTCTCCAAAAAAATATAATAAATTTTTAAAAATTTAAAAAAATGACTTCGCTGTAGCAAATCCATGGCTTGTACATTTCAGGTTAATTCTGTAAAAAACTCCCAAGTAAAATAATGCATATTTAAGGGAAATGTCATGTAGGCTTTTCACACAGAAGTATATAATAGGATTTTTAAAAAATCTATTGCCATTCATTTATTTTTGCACAAAAACGTATAAATATGTCACCAGATTAATTTTAAAAACTTAAATAAAAGACACCAGATGAAAAACTACCCTTTGCTGTCTTGAAAAAATTTTTTGTAGAATTTTTTTTCCCTTTTTCTGCTTAGAATTGGGTTTCTAGGGAAGAAAAGCCCCTGCATTAAAAATAGCCCATTAAAAAAAAATTCAAAGTTCTGACGAATTCTGGGAAAAAGCAATACCAAAGTGGTAAAGATTACAAATATGTACTTTACAGTTTGTCTTCTCACCAAGATAACTGTACACAGTTTACAATCTTCATCACCTTATGCTCTTCAAAGGCCTTGAGAATTTCCCTTTCTGATTAAGAAACAATAGCACTGCGACATTTTTAAAGTCAATTTTACACTGTACACATTAGATACAAATGGTTTGATATATCAGATTTTTTTAACCTAAATATTGCAAAAATTGACCCTTTCCCCTTACAAGTTATTTCTCTGTTTTCACATTCCCACCACACTTTTTAAAAATGTCAAATTCAGTATATTAATCAACATTAAAAAATATTTACTAGAGTGTGAGAGAGAAAAGCATTTATATATATATGGGGAGCGGGGAGAGAATGGGCACACCGGGGCCTCTAACCCTGCAAACAAACTCCAGGCATATGAACCACCTTGTACATCTGGCTTAGATTGGTCCTGAAGAATCGAACCTTGGTCCTTTGGCTTTGCAGGCAAGTGCCTTAGCCACTAAGGCATCTCTTCAGCCCTTAATCAACATTTTAATAAAGTTTCAAAGGCAGAATTTTCTATTTACTGTAATTTCAATGAGGACCTTAGTAGGGAGAGAAAGAGTGTAGTTTGTTCTTTCTCAGTGTCTTCTTAGGACCATTAGCCCATCACAGTTAAGGGTGAGAGTCCTAAGGGGCAGAAGCTGGATCAGTTGTGTTAGTAAATTGGCAGTGATTCTCTTCTCTGACTCTGTTCAGCAATTTGGCAGCATTCAGCAAGAGGTATCCTTATAGGACATAGGATACACATGCTGGGTGGTATCTCTAGATGATGAGGGTGGTCTTCTCTCAAGATGCTTTCTTGGGAAAACTCTTGAGAGGAGTCAGCATATGCCTACTAAACAGAAATGTCACAGTTCACAATACTCAAGTGACTGGGAAAGAAATCTTGACATATTTGAATCACTTTAAAGAGTTTCCTTTCCTGTCCCACTTTTAGCTACACAAAGGGAGACTTGGACTTCACTTATGTTACCTCCAGAATTATTGGTAAGTTCCTCATGTCTGTCAGTGGCTCTTTAACTCAGCTTTTCAGGGATGCTCATCGTGACTGCAGCCCTGTGTAACCTGTTTTCTTCTTGTGTGACCTCTCCTAGTGATGTCCTTTCCTATGGACAATGTTGACATAGGATTCAGGAACCAGGTTGATGACATTCGTAGCTTTTTGGATTCCAGACACCTTGACCACTACACAGTCTATAATCTGTCACCCAAGTCATATCGAACTGCCAAGTTTCACAGCCGGGTAAGGAGTTTTGGTCCTGGGATTGGATTATAAAGCATTTTTGCTTCACCATTTCCATTGTTGAGGACATATTTTTTTTCATATGGGAGGAAAGGGTTTATTATGGCTTAAAGTTTCAAGGGGAAGTTCTAGCATGGCAGGGGAAGGAAGGTAGAGCAGAGGCTGGGCATCACATCTTTCCACGACAGCTGGCAGAAGTCAGCAAGAGTGAATGGAGCTCTGGCAAGGGAGAGCTGGCTATAACATACCTAAGCCTGCCCCCAGCAACACACCTTCTCTAGCAAGGCTCCACCTCCCAAGTTTCCACCAGCTGGGCATCAAGCTTTCAAAACACATTATTCTATGGGGGATAGCTGATTCAAGCCACCACATTCTGTCTCTGGCCACCTCAAGATGTAAAAATGCATTTATTCCCACTTTAAAAGTTACTAAAGCCTTTACCAGTCCCAACACTGTTTGAAAGTCCAAAGTCTTGTCTGACACTTCAGACAGACTCGTAACTATAAGTATGTAAAATAAAAACACAAATTAAATATACATAATGACAAATGTAAACATTCCTGTTGCAAAAAAAAATGTATAGCAAGGAAAGATTGGACCCCAATGCAAGATCAAAAATTAGCAGGGCAAACATCAAATCCTGAAGCTCCATACCCAGCATCTAGCTAGCCTGCAACAGAATCTCTAGGGTCTAAATGGCTTAGTCATAACATCTTAATTTTTTTAAAAAATATTTTATTTATTTGCAAAGAAAGAGAGAGAGAGAGAGAAAGAAAGAAAGAAAGAAAGAAAAAAAAAAGAAAGAAAGAAAGAGAGAAAGGAAGGAGATAGAAGACAGACAGATAGAGAGTATAGACACAATAGGGCCTCTAAACCACTGTAAATGAACTCCAGAAGCATGTGCCACTTTGTGAATATGGCTTTATGTGGGTACTAGGGAATCAAACCTAGGTCATTAGGCTTTGCAGGAAAGTGTCTTGCTCTAGCCCAGGCTGACCTGGAATTCACTATGTAGTTTCAGGGTGGCCTCAAACTCACGGCAATCCTCCTAGCTTTGCCTCCCTAGTGCTGGGATTAAAAGTGTGTGCCACCAAGCCCATCTTACAACATCTTAATTTAAAAAAATATATTTTATATATTTATTTGAGAGATAGATTAGTGAGTATGGGTGCACTTGCCTCTTGCAAACAAGCACCACATACATACTCCACTCAGTGTGTCTGGACCTCTGAGGGTACTGGGAAATCAAACATAGACTGGCAGGCTTTGCAAGTAAACACCTTGAATTACTGAGCCATCTCCCCAGCCCAACATCTTAATTCTTGATTAATCTTCCTCCTACCCCTTCCTCTTTTGCATCACCTCTCCTGACCCTACTTAGACCATTTCACCACCTGTTCTGCCCCTCTACTTACATATCTACTATACCCTCCCTTTAAAGAAGCATTTTGAACAAAGTAGAGAAACATTCCTAGTTTTAGGCTTGCCAAGGAGCCTAGAGAACTAGCTTAGGGTGGTATCTGATACCAGACTCAATGTTTTTACCTCCTGACTTATTTATTTACTCACTGAAATAAGGCCTTTTTTTCTTTCAAACATACCTTCAATTTTTTTAGCAATTAAAAAAAATTATTTATTTATTTATTTGAGAGTGACAGAGAGGGAAAGAGGCAGAGAGAAAGAGAGAGAGTACTGTAGCAGACCGCTTCAGGTTCGCTGAGATGAACTTCCAGACCAGGCACAGTTATGGAGGAAGGGATATTTATTGAAGCTCACAGATCCAGGGGAAGTTCCATAATGGCAGGAGAAGCGGCCTGCCTTCACAGGGCCAAGCAGAGAGAGAAAAACCAACCAGGTGCACAGCACACAGAGCAAAACTACAGCCCAAAAGCCACAGCACACTTCAGGAACTCCTATTAGGCACACTGCATATCTTTACAATGGAATCTCAAACCATAACCACAGCTTAAGACCAGCCCCCAGTGACATTGCCTCTAGCAAGGTGATTGCAGATGCCAACTATAACTAATAAAACACTGAATATATTGGGGGACATATATTCAAACTACCCCAGAGAGAGAGAGAGAGAGAGAATGGGCGCACCAGGGACTCAGTCACTGCAAATGAACTCCAGATGTGTGCGCCACCTTGTGCATCTGGCTAACGTGGATACTGGGGAATTATGCCTCGAACTGGGGTCCTTAGGCTTCACAGGCAAGCGCTTAACCGCTAAGCCATCTCTCTAGCCCCCTTCAAATATTTTAAACTTAGCTTTTAGTTATGATTGGATCTGCAACTTTATCTGGGTGTCTTAATAAGTAGGAAGGGCTTTTATGCATGGACATTTAAGAAGTGAGGTTTGTTTTCCAATGTGTAAATGTCAGCTGGCCATCAATGGTATATACCCTGAATTTTAACTTTGGTGCTGGAATACATTTTACTCCAAATTTTATTTGCAATTGATAATCTCTAGGTCTTATTTTCCACATCTGTGTGGCACACAGGCATGTGGTTCCATGTGCTCTCCCAGATCTTCTCCTGTCCTAAGACATGAGAATTGTGGTAAGAACTTTTCCCAACACATCCTTTGAACTGTTTTAAACTTAAGTCTGCATCAGAGCCACTTGGTGGGGGGGTGGGGCTTGTCAAACTCTGACTCATTAGGACAGGAGCAAGGCTGAAAATCTGCATTTCTAACAACTACCTGGGTACCTCTCTAACAATGGCTGAGGTGGATACACTGTAAGAAATCCTGATAAAACCATTCTGAAGCCATCCTGACTGTAATCTCAGCACTTGGGAGGCAGAGCCAAGACTATGGCAGTATAGGCGAGTTCAACCAGCCTGAGCTACACAGCAAGACCCCCATCTGAAAACAAACAAAACCATTTTGATTTTCTTTTTTGTTTTTTTGTTTATTTATTTATTTATTTATTTGAGAGTGACAGACAGAAAGAGAAGGAGGCAGATAGAGAATTGGCGCACCAGGGCTTCCAGCCACTGCAAATGAGCTCCAGATGCATGCACCACCTTGTGCATCTGGCTTACGTGGGTTCTGGGGAATCGTGCCTTGATCTAGGGTCCTTAAACTTCACAGGTAAGTGCTTAACTGCTAAGCCATCTCTCCAGGTCCCCCAAACCATTTTGTTTTTGTTTGTTTGTTTGTTTGTTTGTTTGTTTGTTTGTTTGTTTTTCAAGGTAGAGTCTCACTCTGGCCCAGGCTGACTTGGAATTAACTATGTAATCTCAGGGTGGCCTCGAACTCACGGTGATCCTCCTATCTCTGCCTCCCGAGTGCTAGGATTAAAGGCATGCGCCACCACACCCAGCTCCAAAAACCATTTTGAAATTGCCATTCTGTAGTGGAATTTTTAAGTGTAATTCTTTTATTTTAAGGGAAAGATTTAGGGAAAGAAAAATTTATTTTGGCTTATAGTTCAAAAGGGTAGAATTTGGGGCTGGAGAGATGGCTTAGCGGTTAAGCACTTGCCTGTGAAGCCTAACGACCCTGGTTCGTTGCTCAGTTCCCTAGTACCCACGTAAGCCAGATGCAAAAGGTGGCGCATGTATCTGGAGTTTGTTTGCAGTGGATGGAGGCCCTGGTGTGCCCATTCTCTCTCTCTCTCTCTCTCTCTCTCACTCTTTCACTCTCAAATAAATAAATAAAAATAATTTTTTTGTTAAAAAGGGTAGAATTTATGGCAGAGAAAGTATAGCAGAAGCAGGAAGCCAGTGGTCATATATTCACATTAGCAGTGATGAAGTAACAAGAGAGAGAATTAAATTTGTGTGTGTGTGTGTGTGTGTGTGTGTGTGTGTGTGTGTGTGTCTCTTTCATTGTAAATGAACTCCAGATGCATGAACAGCTTTGTATCTGGCTTTGCATGGGAGCTGGGGAATTGAATCCCAGGCTGACAGACTTTGCAAGGAAGCCCTTTTAACTGCTGAGACATCTACTCAGTCCAGCAACTCTTTTTGTTTTAACTTTCATTAACAGTCTCTGTACATATATATGTACAATATGTGTATGACATGATATGACAATATATCATGATCATAATCTTCTCCCACCACCTTCCCTTTCCATTTCCTGAATCCACCCTCCACTGAATCCCTTCTTTCTAACTAGTCTGTTTTCTATTTATATACCATCATTTTTTCCTTCCTATGATACAGGTCAGCCACTTTGTGTCTGGAAGACAGTATGACAGTAGTGAAAAGCACTTTTCCCCTTCTTTTTGCTCTTACTTTCTTTCTGCCTCCTCTTCCACAATGGTCCTTGAACCTTGGAAGATGTGATAGAGATGTCTCCCTAAGTGCTATAATACTGTCATTCCTTCTCAGCACTTTGGTAAGCTTTGACTCTTCCCCAGTGCTCACTACCATCTGAAAAGAGAAGCTTTTCTAACCAAAAGTGAGAGTACCATTAATAAAATAGCATCAACATGTGTCGAGCAGGCG
Organism: Orientallactaga sibirica; assembly: GCA_036365145.1. Classification (NCBI taxonomy): domain Eukaryota; kingdom Metazoa; phylum Chordata; class Mammalia; order Rodentia; family Dipodidae; genus Orientallactaga; species Orientallactaga sibirica. The sequence goes on along the minus strand of JAEOAD010000015.1, from coordinate 25,785,142 downwards.
GTTTGGTAGGCATAATATATCCATTTAGCCAGACAACAGTAGTAGTTTCCTCTCTGGGGCTTATGACCTCCTCAGCTATAGAGTTTTTAAAACAAATAATTTATATATTTATTTGAGAGAGGAAGAGAGAGAGGCAGATAGATAGAGAATGGGTGTTCCAGGGCCTCCAACCGTTGCAAATGAACTCCAGACACATGCGCCACCTTGTGCATCTACCTTTACATGGGTACTGGGGCATCAAACTTGGGTCCTTTGGCTTTGCCGGCAAGCACCTTAACTGCTAAGCCAAGTCTCCAGCCACCCCCCACCCATTCTGTTCTTTTTATGGTAGGGGTCACTCTAGCCCAGACTGACCTGGAATACACTATGTAGTCTCAGGCATGCACCATCGTGCCTGGCCATCACCTATAGGTTTTTGGTGAGGTTTACAGTACCAGCTATGGCCATCACCTATAGGTTTTTGGTGAGGTTTACAGTACCAGCTATGAATTCCCTCCCATGGAGTGGGCCTCAAGTCCAATTAGAGAACAGTTCATTTCCCCATACCAGACATACCATCATTGCACCAGACATAAAGCCTGCAGGGTTCATTGCTAGTAAACACTGTTATGACTTTTATTCTCCAACAGGCTACGTAGGTCTTTCCATCATCCTGACAGCTAGTCAACAGGGAGGAGGCTTCCAGTTCAGCTCCAGTTTGATTTCTTGGTGACCTTCATCCCAGGCATGTGGAGTCTTCAACAATAGGGTCTTACTTCTGGTGGACAACCAAGAACCTTGGCAATAACCTGTAATATTTTGGTTGCATTAGGTGCCTCCTTGACCAACAACTTGATAGAAGGTATTTCACTCCTGGCACTGAAATTTTCTTGTAACAATCTCTGGCTTCTGGACACGCCGTTATCTACCCTCCCTTACAGGGCATTCCTGCCCAAACTCTCCCCCCCTCCCTCCCTCCCTCCCTCCCCCTTCCCTCCCTCCCTCCCTCCCTCCTCCTTTCCTTTCCTTTCTTTTCCTTTCCTTTCTTTCCTTTTTTTCCTTTCCTTCCTTTCTTTCTTTCTTTTTAATTTGAGAGAGTCAGAGAGAGAGAGAGAGAGAATGGACATACCAGCAGCCTCTCAGCTGCTGTGAACGAACTCCAGATGTGTGCACCCCCTTGTGAGCATGTGCGACATTGCACGCCTGCTTCACTTTTGTGTCTGGCTAAATGTGGGACCTGGAGAATTGAGCTGGCACTCTTAGGCTTTGTAGGTAGGCACCTTAACTGCTAAGCCATCTCCCCAGCCCTTTCTTTTTTAATGTATATAATTTATCTAGCAAAGAAATAGGTTTCCATATGGCTTATTCATGACATCTTTAATTTTAATTAACCCTCCTCCAACCCCCTCCTCTGCTCAGTCCCCTCCCCTGATTCCACTTAAACCATTTCACCCTCAGTATTCTATCCCTCTGCTTACATATTTACTATAACCTCACCTTAAGGCTTTTACTCTCCTTCCTCCCTTATGGCCCCTTTCTAGCTTCCTGGCCTCTTCTACTGACTTATTAGAAGCTTCTTTTATTTCTTTTTTCAGTGTTTGAAAGTTTTATTTCTAGAGGCTTTTCTTCACTGTAATTCTTTTTTATATATACGAGATAGCAACAGAGAGAGAGAGAGAGAGAGAGAGAGATATTAGCTTGTCAGGGCCTCCAGCCACTGTTATTGAGCTCCAGACACATGTGTCACCTTGTGCATCTGACTTACATGGGACCTGGAGAGTCAAACATGGGTCCTTAGGAAAGCACCTTAACTGCAGAGCCGTCTCTCCAGCCCTCTTCACAATAAATCTTTAAAATCTAGTATAATAAACTAATTCCAACTCTTATTTCATCTATTCTATAATTCAGAGCAAGTGAATTACCATCAAACTTGATAATTCTAACTTGAAGCAACTTGTTTTGTTTGCTTGTTTTATTGTTTCTTGTTTTTGTTTTGTTTTAGTTTTTGGTTTTTTGAGATAGGGTCTCACTCTACCCCAGGCTGACCTGGAATTCTGTATTCTCTGTATTCTTAGGGTAGCCTCAAACTCATGTCAATCCTTCTACCTCTGCCTCCCGAGTACTGGAATTAAAGGCGTGCGCCACCACACCTGGCTATGTTACTTGTTTTTTTGAGGCAGGCTCTTGCTGTGAAGCCCAGGCCAGTCTTAAACTTATTCTTCCTGCTTTAGCACTCCAGTGTTGGGATTACAGGTGTGTGCCACCAAACCAGGCTATTTATGAAACCTTTTTAAATTTTTTTATTAATTATGGACATACTCAGTATGGATACATCATGTGTTGGTGCCATACTTTCCCTCATCCCTGCCCCCTTTCCAAAGGGGGCCCTACTCATTGGGGTTGCAGGTTATCCCTATAGGGGTTTTGGTTATGCATTGTGGGTGCAGTAGTTGGTTACTGCAGAGAGGCAGTGCCGCTGGGCATGATGTCCCAAATTGTGGCTCTTAACAATCTTTCTGCCCCCTCTAAGTTGATTTTCTTGTTTGGAGACTAAGTCAATGCCATTATCTTCATAATGGAAGGACAGTGGCACATCCTGTACAATATTTTGTAAAGTTTTATTTAATCTTGAAATATCTGTGTCAGCCTGAACAGTTTTCTTCTGAAATTGAATAAAGATATAATATTGATAATAGAAGCATTTATATATATGAAGATACCTATTTTAGTAGTATTTATAAAAGGCAAACTTTATTATAAATATTTTTTTGGTGACCAAATGAATTTAATTATGGTTGCTTATATGTGCATGAGTGAATGGTATTGACCAGAACATTGGAAACTTACTACTGGCTACAACACTTGAAGAAAATATTTTCTATTCCTCAAGCAACCATCAACTGCCAATAGCTCCTCAGGAAGGGGGGCCATTGAGCCCCTCTCTCCATGATGGAGTGTTAGAGGCCCAATCTTGTGAAGATCTTGTACAGGTACCATAGCTGCTATGGGTTCCTGAGTACACTGGCCACATCATGTCCAGAAGACAGACAGACTCCCTTCCTGCCTTTCCTTCCACCCCCTGTTCCTCAATGTTCCCTGAGCCTTGGAGAGGTTGGTATAGATGTCTCATTTGTGGCTGAGCACTGAACATTCACTATTCTCAGCATATCATCCAGTTGTGAGTCTCTACAGTAACTCCTACCTACTGCAAAAGGAAGCTTCACTGACCAAGGCTGAGAACAGCACTGGGTATTAATAGTTAGAAGGCTTTGATAATGTGTCAGTTTAGCAAAACAACAGTAGTATTTTTTCCACCCCCTTGACCAGGTTTATAATCTTAGGCATGATTCCCCTCTGTAGAGTGGGCCATAAATCCAATCAGAAAGGTAATTACCCTCATAATAGTTATGCCACTCTTGCACCAGCAGGCACATCTTGCCTGGCAGGTTGGTAGTATAGCACACAAGGTCCATCACTGAGTTATGTTACTGATAATTTTTCTCCCCCAGCAGCTTGCATATCACCTTCCAGCAGGGAAGCTAGCTAGCAGGAAGGAAGCCTCCTGCTCATTTCCAGCTTGGTATCTCAGTTCTGCAACCAAAGTGGGTGGTGTCTTCAGCAACAGGGTCTCACTGTCTAGGAATGCTTGGTTATTCAGAGCAGTGGCAATAGCATCTATCTATAGAGTTAAATATTTTTAAAAGGTTCCTATTAGTGTAACGAAAGCTTTTGTGACTGGATGTAATTCGTGAAAGAGACCTGAAATTACACACTGAATATCTATGCTGGGCTGTCCTCTCTTGCCCTAGGAACACAGGAGACAGGTTTATTTTATGTAATACACAGAACAATATCAAGCATGGCTAATAAGTATTTCTTAAAAGACAAAATGAGGCAGTAATTGTTAAACATTATAGATATAAAATAAATACTTGGTCCTTGTTCTCAAGACACTTAAGCCTAGTTGGAGAGAGAACACAGGTCATTCTAGAGGCAAATGCAAATAATACTTACAAAACCTGTGGAGGCAGCTCAGTGCTGGGAGACAGCTGTAGCAACTGGAATGGGAAGTGAAAGGCTGGTATAGACAAAAGTAGGGGTGCCATTTCTTGTCTATGCAAAAGTAGTGTCATATGAGGCTTTTCATGATCTGACTACTGCCTGCCTCTCTAGCTTTATTTTTTTCTATTTCACATCACCCCAAAGTCTATGATCCAACCAGGGATGTACAAACAAGCACATACAAATGGTCTCTGTGTGAACTGCTCTTCCTTAAGAAGCTGCCTGTGCTATATACCCCCACTCTCCTTTGCTAGCTATCTTCAATAAGGGGAGGGATTCCACAAACCACAGGCTTTTCCAATTTTTCCCCCTCAGACACAGGATTGTACTGCCTCCTTAGCCATTCCCAGATAGTCCCAGAACTGGCCAGAATGGAACTGGACACTGACTCTCTCAACCCTCACTTGTGTTTCAGGAAGACAATCCTTAGATCTGAATATTTCTGCCTTAGCTCTGTTTGGGATATATACACCTCTTCCAAAGCCCTAGCCCTTTCTTTCTTAGTACTAACACTATAAATTTATTGCATCTCATTGCTGTGTTATGAGGAAAAATCTTGGCTCTCACTTTCTAGGCCATGAGGACTAGAACTATTCTTCCTTCTTCCAGTTGAGTGGAGGACCAGGTTTGCATCTAACCCTTGTTTTAATAATGCAGACAACAAAATTTTCCAGAAAGAACCAGTGCTAACTTAGAACTGATGTTGCCTTCAGATTCTTGGCGTCTTGTTCAGTCTACGTGGAAGATCTGTGTGTTTTTCTTAAAAGGCTTAACTCTGTCATTTACTCTCATGATGTGGCTGTGTACTTGGGATGCAGGTAGAAGTGGCAGAGGCAGGCTGATTGCAGGAAGATACTGCTTTTTTGAAGGTTGTCCTCCTGTAGTTTGATTAATGATCATGGCTAGAAGTTATATGAGTTGACAATGGCCATAAGAAATAATCATATAACATATTTCCTATATTTACATATGTGACAAGATGTAGTATTAGAGACAGGATTCTGTTTAGTCTCAAGTTAGCAGAGGAGTCAAATGGCAGGTAGCCTCACACTGGACTTGAGTGCTAGAATGCACATCTAGAATTACCAGGGAGGTGAATGTCAGGGTTTGACTCTTCATGGCCAGTATCAGTCTTGAGGGATTAAAAGTGCTGATTCTGGGTTGGAGAGATGGCTTAGCGGTTAAGGCGCCTGCCTGCTAAGCCTAAGAACGCTGGTTCTAATTTCCAGTTCCCACGTTTAGCCAGATGCAAAGTGACGCAAGGGTGCAATGCTGCACTTGACCACAAGGGGACGCACACATTTGGATTTTGTTTGCAGCAGCTGAGAGGCTGCTGGCTCGCCCATCTCTATCTGTCTTCCTCTCCCTCTCTCTCTGTCTCTCTCTCCAAAAATAAGTGCTGATGCTATCAATAAAATAAATCCAGAGACCAATGAGATGCATCATCTAAATGCAACATTCCAAATCCATAGATAGGCTATGCATTTAATCCATTGGTGGGCTTCAAAGAACTTAGCCATATGTTTGCTCTTAAAATATTATTATGGAAGCTGGAAAGATGGCTCAGTGGTTAAGGTGTTTGTCTGTAACACCTAATGACGTGGGTTTGATAATCCAGTTACTCACATAAAACCAGATGCACAAAGTGGCACATGTATCTGGAGTTCATTTGCAGCAGCTGGAGGCCCTGGCATGACCATTCTCTCTGTCTCTCTTTTCTCTCTCTCCCCTTACAAATAAATAAATGAAAATACTTTTAAAATAGTGGGGCTGGAGAAATAGCTTAGTGGTTAAGGCATTTGCCTGTGAAATCTAAGAACACCGGTTTGATTCCCCAGGACTCACATAAGCAGATGCACAATGGGGCACATGCATCTGGAGTTTGTTTGTGGTGGCTAGAGGCCCTGCTGTACCCATTCTCTCTTTCTCTCTATCTGGCTCTTTCTCTGTCTCATAAATAAATAAATAAATAAATAAATAAATAAATAAATAAAAATATTTTTTAAAATAGAATAGTATTATTGGAAATACATATAACATAAGGGCATTGTTTTTAAAAAATATTTTATTTTCATTTATTTATTTGAGAGAGAGACAGAAAGAGGCAGATAGAGAGAAAGAGAGAATGGGCACACCGGGGCCTCTAGCCACTGCAAATGAACTCTAGGTGCATGTGTACCATGTGCACTTGGCTTACATGGATACTGGGGAATCAAACCTGGGTCCTTACGTTTTGCAGGCAAATGCTTTAACTGCTAAGCCATCTCTCCAGCCCAAGGGCATTGTTTTAACCATTTGCAAGTATATAATTCAGTATCATTTACTGTATTAACAATTGTGTAACCGTCATTGCTCTTTATACCCAAATTTGTCTTTTTAAAAAAGATTTTATTAGCTGGGCGTAGTGGCACACGCCTTTAATCCCAGCATTTGGAAGGCAGAGGTAGGAGGATTGCCATGAGTTCAAGGCCACCCTGAGTCTACATAGTGAATTCCAGGTCAGCCTGGGTTAGAGTGAGACCCTACTTTGAAAAACCAAAAAAAAAAAAAAAAAAAACTGAGAAAGAGAAAGAGAAAGAGAAAGAGAATGAGAAGGAATGAGTACGGGTACACCAGGGCCTCCTGACACTGCAGACAAACTCCAGCACCACTTTGTGCATCTGGCTGGGGAACCGAACCCAGGTCATCATACTTTACAAGCCAGTGCCATCTCTCTATCCCCAAAACTTTTTTTATCATCCACAACATTAACACTATATCCATCCATTCTGTGTGTGTGTGTGTTTGTATGTGCACATGCACATTGGTTTTTAAAAATTATTTATTTATTTATTTATTTGGGAGATAGAGAATGGGGGAAGAATAGGCACACCAGGGCCTCTAGCCACTGCAAACAAACTCCAGATGTATGTGCTACCATGTGCATCTTGCTTCTGTGGGTACTGGGGAATCAAACCTTGGTCCTAAGGGTTCACAGACAAGTGACTTAACCACTAAGTAATCTCTCCAACCCTGGGTTGTTTTTTTGTACAGGTTGGTAGCTATGCCCCTAAAATATCAAGAACCATTATCTCACTCATTTCTGTTGGAAAAAAAATAAAAAGTTAAATAAATGAACATTAGCCTAATCTTGCCTTGGAATTCTTAAGTTCTGAGTCATGCTGTTCCTGTGACGCTTTGACCCCTTTTCCTTGCCCACTTAGGAAAGACAGTGTAAGGAAGGAGCCCTGTTGGTAGCACACAAACCAGTTGCCCAGCTGGTTCTTCTAGACATGTCCAAATATATAGCTTGTGGACTGCATGTTGCCACGTGTATGCATTTTCAGGATGGCTATGAAATCAGCTCAATACAAAATCATTAACTTATTTTAAATATTAGGAAATTTATTTTTTAAATTGTAAGTTGATTGCATGTTTCCAGAGAGTGAACTTTGTAGATAACAGTATTGTGTTACCTGTCAAAAAGCTGGACACTCCTGGATGTGGGCTATTTATAGATCACTAATCTTGTAGGATTCCTTTCCCTTTGGGAACAGATTCATTCTTTGGAAACATATCATTGACTTGGGCTCATGACTGAAAGTCATTGTCCTTTTCCCTTTCCCTCCAGAGCCCACTGAGGAAGCCACTGTAGCTCCCAGTGTGTCTGCTTTGATCTAAGGTGTTAAAGGGTGGCAGTAGAGAAAAGAGCTCACTAGAGAAAAGAGCTCACCTCACTGCTCATGCTTCATCACTCCTATGCATCAGTCTGGACAGGAAGTAAGGAGTAGCAAGCAGTGCTTGGCCAAGGGCTAGATGGCCAGGGCTTGCACATTATGCAGCCTTTCATGAACTGACTATTTCCTCGTAAATATAGCCATCACTTGAAGCTGTCACTTCCTTATGCATGCAAGATGGAGCTTTTTTTATTTTTCTTAAAGGTGGGGTCTTACTCTAGCCCAGGCTGACCTGAAATTCACTACGTAGTCTCAGGGTGGCCTTGAACTCACAGCAATCTTCCCACCTCTGCCTCCTGAGTGCTGGGATTAAAGGCATGTGCCACCACATCTGGCCTGAAAGATGGAGCTTTTGTTAATAACTGTAGATAGCATAACATGGTAGAGAATAAATAAGTTTCAATTATTTTTATTGGGATGAAATTTTATAATATACACAAATCATAAGTTTTAAAAATTACCCTAGGCTCATATCTGAGCTTTTCCTTTTGCTGAACATGGTGTTTCCCCTCTGCTTGGATTCAGTTCTCATGTAGAATGACAATGACAGTAAGAGTACCTACCTCACAAGTGTTCTTCTTTTTTCTTTTTCTTTTATGCAGTTCTGGGGAATAAACCCAAGGCCTCATGTAAGTGAGGAAGCACTCTACCAACTGAACTATGTCCCTAGCCTGTACTACAAGTGCTCTGAATTTTTTTTTCTGTGGGTTTATTGTAAGAAATAAATTTGAAGCCAGGCATGGTGGCATACACCTTTAATCTCAGCACTTGGGAGGCAGAAGTAAGAGGATGGCTGTGGGTTCAAGGCTATTCTGAGACTACATAATCAGCCTGGGCTAGGCTAGAGCAAGACACTACCTCAAAACACACAGGAGGGGGGAAGAGGGAGAGAGGGAAAGGGGGAGGAAGATAGGAAGAAATTTGATTAGTAGTGCTAGCTTGGAGTCAGCACTCAAAGTAGTAACTGAGATTAACATTGGTCATAATAGAATGCCACAGTAGATGATGGAGCTACCCATTTGCCATAATGATGTGAGAATCATGAGCCCTAGGTTGGGGCATCAGGCTGATTCACACCAGGTGCTTCTCCCCATGTCTTGACTGAATTGAGAGAGGCCCCTGCCCTGATGGTGTTTGTTCCTATCTCCTTCTGCTTGGAATCCTGACAGCCTTGTAATGATATGGTATCCTTGGGTGTTGGTGACTCCCAGAGTGAACAGGGAAGCTGGATATGGTAGCAGGATATGGCACATTATGTCTATCATGTGCTGTGCAACCAGAGAACTATAAAACCAGCTTAGAGTGATTGTGTTCCTTAAGTTTTTGTTTCCTTTATGTCTTAATGTTTTTCCTCCTTTAAACAGAACATGTGCTTTAAAAAATTCTAATGAAGTGTTTGCCTAATAGTATAAAGTATATAATTATGGATCCTTTGAATTAGCTTGATGATTTAATGATTCTGGAGCTGTTAGTATATTGTGCTAACAACAATTTATGAGACTCATTTCAGATATTGACATTTGCTCTGTTAGGTGAGTAGCATAAATCTCTAAAAGCCGTAAAAATACTGCCCGGGAAAACAAACTTCCTGTGCTGATACTCTGTTGTATTCTAAAAGTCCCCAAAATTTAAGCCACATATTTCTTCCTATGCTTTACATGTAGACAAATCCCATTACAAAATGGGGTTCACTTCTTTATGTTTTTACAATTGATTTACTCATCACCTACCTCCCTAGAGCAAGACATGGGCACACTGAACATTTAGGTCACAAAAATGGACTCATTGGCTAAAGAGGGAGCCAGATAGGAATAATTCAATCCAGCTTGACAGTAAGCCAACCTGTCCCGTGTTTATACTGTGCTACTTAATTCTCACAGCAATCCTATAATACTCACTTGGCTTAATACCCAAGAGAATTGAAGCTTGGGTCCACTTAGTGCACACAGGACGCTATGTAAACCCTCTGTCTCTAACCATGTTCTTTTATTGTAAAAACTGCTAACAGGTGAAAATAGACCAGGACATAGGTATAAAAATGACTGTTTTTGGTCCGTGGGTATTAAAGAAATGATCAGACATAAGACAGCACTTGAATTTGAGTTTTGAAGGATTAACATATTGACCAAGGGAAGAAAAACTTTATAAACAGAAAGTAGCTTATACACATCTGTATTTTATAATTTATTTGTATGTGTTTGTGTGCTGTGACACGGAGATCAGAGGACAACTCTTCAGTATTAGTCCTCACCTTGTAGGAAACTAGGCCTCTATGCTCACTATGGCACTCACCAGGCTAGCTGCCCCAAGAGCTTCCAGGTGATTTCCTGTCTCCATCTCTGTTCTTGTTCTAGGTATGCTGGGATTACGTACACCTGGTATAGTGTCTGTCTTTACATGGTCCTGGGGATCTGAACTCAGATACTCGTGCTTCTGTGGCAAATGTTTTATCCACTGAGCTACCTCTTCAGCCCATTATAATATATTTAAAAATATTTTTTTAATTTATTTATTTGAGAGAGAAAGAGAGAGAGAGAGAATGGGCAAGCCAGGGCCTCTAGCCACTACAAATGAACTCCAGACCATGTGCCACCTTGTGCATCTGGTTTTACATGGGTACTGGGGAATCAAACCTGAGTCCTTTGGCTTTCCAGGCAAGTGCCTTAACAGCTAAGCCATCTCTCCAAGCCCTCCATTATGATATTTTTGACAGAAAAATTTACATACAAAATTTTTTTCAATTTTTTTATTCAATAAGTAACTTTTATTCTTTTAAGAAATTATCACTGGGACATAGTCTTAGGGGTAAAGAATGACCAGTCATAGCCCTGAGTCATGTGGAGTTTCAGTTAACAGAGGCCCAAGGCTGTACCCCCTGGATGGCTTGGTAATTATACTAAGCATTTCACATACTTGTTCAATATGTCCTAGCTGTCATTCCCATCTTATAGAAAAGTAGCTGCAGATGAACCAAAAAGAACTGGTTGCCTTGGCAGACCCAGAGAGGGAACTCCCCACTGTGGCATTCCAAGGTAAGCACTGCAGGAAGCACAGCCTATTTCCTGTGCATGTTTGACTAGTATCATGTGTAGACCAGAAAAGAGCCAAGTGATGAGATTTGTCGCACTTCCCTGCCCAGTTTCTAGCATGAGGAGTCTGAGATGTTTGGGTTTGCTTAGGCCAGGGCTGTCTGCTGTGTAGAGCACACCCTCATGATGTGATCCCCATCAAGCCTTCCAGAATTATGTCATGGTGAATTCTGTCCTTTCTGGCCATTCAATCCAGAAATGTGGGTGTCACCTTTGACTCCTTCTCACCATTCACTTTTAAGTACACCCTTCTATATACACACATTACCACTGTCTGAGAGGCCACCAAGACTTCCTTTTTGTCTCCTGATTTTCTTGGTTAGATTTGTTCTACACATACTACTCAGTGCAAGCCATCAGTATCCCTTCCTTCAACTCTCCATTACATCATCAGTCTCCTCATTGGTGCCCTGCTGTGGGTCCCTGGTCACTCTCCTCCATGTTCTCATGCTACAATGTGACAGAGCTTGCAGAAATGCAGCTCTCTCACATTGTGTTCTCTCTCAATGTGTTTCTGCTTAAATACAGTTTCTTCACAAGGCCTCTTGTGTTCATACTCACTATACAGGGCTTCATTCAGTTTTTTCAACCTTAGCAGCTCTGTCTGACATCAGAACTTCACATTGGCAGTGACTTCATAATATAATGAGTATTGTTAATATTTATTGTCATTTTCTGTATGTCAGATATGACCAAAGCCCTAGAAGTAGATTCTCATATAATACCCATGGGAAGGGGGTATGATATACAAGTGCAGTTCACATTTCATATGGAAAGAAAGGGTTAAAGATGTTGTGAAGTTTGACCAAGTCTAATATTGTCTTTATTTTTAGTTAAAGTAGAAAATATCTAATCATTGGGGGCACATGCTCTGCACCTGGTGTCAGTTGGTAGTGCAGCACAGTGATTACTGTTAGAAGATCTGGGTTTCCCAGCAGCGTGGCTGTGGATAAATGATCTCTGAGCAGCAGACTTCTCATATCCAAAATGATCATCTTATTAACACCTGATATACCAGATGGTGACATGGGTCAGGCTAACCTGCATCCCTGGTGTAGTACATGATCTCAAACATGCCATGTGAGTTGTGAAAAATTTCCCCCTGTGGGAATAAGTAAGATCCCTATACAAGCCTGCCCTTGGCTCACTTTGTTGCACTTCCTTTGTTAGCAGGAGAGCTGAGATGAAAAGACAGAATTTGTATGATAATCCCCCAGTTAAACACCAAAACTCCAGAATGAGGGTCAGGTCAAAAGCATTTTTATATTTCTAGAAACAAATTCTGTACTACCTAAGAAAATAGGAAAGTGTGCTATAAGCAGTCTAGTTTAATTTAAAATGCATTTCTAATGTATTTCTGTACCTTTACTGAAAGTTACTTTTTAAATTGTGATATGAGTGCCAGCATTTACATGCAACAGTGTATATGCAGTGGTCAGAAAACAACCTTGGTATCAGTCCTTGCATCCCACCTTGTTTACCATTGGCACACTACACCAGCTGGCCCATGTGCTTCTGGGGATTCTCCCATCTCCACTCTCTTCTTACCATAGGAGCTTTCACATTACAAATATGTGTACCACCAGGGCCAGCTTCACATAGGTTATGGGGATCCAAGCTCAGGTTGTTATGATTACATGGCAAGCACTTTAACCATTTAGTCATCTCCCAAGTCCAGAAGCAGAATCATCTGTGTGGTATGAGTATGTATAATATATGCATGTATGTGCAGATGTGCACATATTGTATGCACACATGTTGAGTCCAGAGAACATCAGGTGTCCCACTTATTACTCTTCTGGTCTAGAGACAAGAGTCTTCCATTGAACCAGGAACTGCCATTTTTTTGGTTAGACTGGCTGACCAGTGAGTCTCAGAAAGTCTCCTGTCTCTGCTTTCCACTATACCCATGGGATTGGGGTTACAGACACACATGACCATCTCTAGCTTTTTATATGGGTGCTGGGAATCTAACTCACATGATCAAAGGGTCTCAGGCTCTAATGTTTGTGTAACAAGTGCTCTCACCCATTGAGCCATTTCCCCAGTCTATGAAGAAGTTGTTTTAAAAGTACTATATTACTAGGCTGGGTAGATGGCTTAGTATTTAAGGCACTTGCCTGCAAAGCCAAAGGACCCAGGTTTGATTCCCCAGTACCCATGTAAGCCAGATGCACAAGGTGACAGATGCACCTGGAGTATGTTTGCAGTGCCTGCAGGTCCTCACGTGTGCATTCTCTCTCTCCCCATCTCCCTCTCTCTCTCTCTCCTTCTCAAATAAATAAATAAATAAATAAATAAATAAATAAATAAAAATTTTAAAATTAAATATCTTATTAAGTACCTCTTCTTTCTGCATTTAGACCTGGTTCCCAGCTTTGCGTGTCCATATTGAAAGGAGACATGGCACCAGTTACAGAAATTTGATGTGATACATGCTTAAGGAGGCAAAGTTGCTGGGGAATTCATTTCCTTTCTCTGTGTTCCTTTAGGTCTCAGAGTGCAGTTGGCCCATCAGGCAGGCCCCAAGTCTACACAACCTCTTTGCTGTATGTCGGAATATGTACAATTGGCTGCTACAAAATCCCAAAAACGTCTGTGTTGTTCACTGCTTGGTGAGTGATTTCTATTGCTGATGCAGATTGTTCAGATATGGATGGCTCCATCCAGATATGGACAGATAACATCTGAGTTCAACATATCTACTGAGCCACTATCTCAAAGTAATGTGGGAGATACACAAATGAGGGAAGAATTGGTTATTCTTGGATGGCTTTAAATTTTTTTTAATTTTAATTAATTAATTAATTTATTTATTTAAGAGAGACAGAGACAGATAAATTTTTTAAAAATTTAATTAAATTTATTTATTTGAGAGAGAGACAGAGGGAGAGAGAGAGAGAGGAAGAGGCAGAGAGAAAGAGAGAATGGGTGTGCCAGGGCCTCCAGCCACTGCATATGAACTCTAGACGCATGTGCCCCCTTGTGCATCTGGCTTACGTGGGTACTGGGGAATCAAACCAGGGTCCTTAGGCTTCACAGGCAAATGCCTTAACCACTAAGACATTTCCCCAGCCCTAAAATTTTTTTGAGATAAGTTCTCACAGGGCCCAGGTAGGCTGTGTTGGCAGTCTTCCTGCCTCAGCTTCACAAGGGCTGAGATTACAGGTATGGACCACTATACCTGGTTTAAGCTTGAGTAATATAAGGGTTCTAAAATGTGCCAAGTATTATAGAGAGGTAGAAAATAGACCTGTGGGTGCACATGGCAAAATGCACTGAGTTTTGGATAAATAAAATTGACTGAAACATATTGGCACATTTATTTTTTTCTTACTATTTGTGTTTATGTAAAAATAAGAAAAAGATCACCTAGACCCTTGTGAGTAGTTTCATTGAGGGGCTGTAGCAGACAGCTTCAGGTTCGCTGAGATGAACTTCCAGACCGGGCACAATTATGGAGGAAGGGATATTATTTATTGAAGCTCACAGATCCAGGGGAAGTTCCATAATGGCAGGAGAAGCAGCCTGCTATTCACAGGACCAGGCAAGAGAGCAAAAGCCCCCAGCCACACAGCACACAGAGCAAAACTACAGCCAAAAGGTCACACAGCACACTTCAGGAACTCCTGCTAGGCACATTTGCATATCTTTACAATGGAATCTCAAACCCACCATTAACACCTTAAGACCAGCCCCCAGAGACATTGCCTCTAGCAAGGTGATTGCAGATGCAAACTATAACTAATAAAATACTGAATATATTGGGGGACATATATTCAAATTACCACATTCCGCCCCTGGCCCCCAATATATTTAGCTCCTGGCCCCCAATAGATTTATAACTATCACACATTGTAAATTTTACTCAGTCCAATTTCAAAGGTTCTCACAGTCTTGACCAACTTAAGATAGTGAGTCCTGTAAAATCAAACAAGTTAAATACTTTCAACATGTAAAGGCACAGAGTAAACATTTTTAACTGGTAAAAGGCATAGCAAGGAGAAACTAAAACAATGCAAACTCAACCACCATCAACAGTCATCAAACTTCTGCAGTTCAAGTTCAATATAACCAGAGACTAACAGTCTCCAGGTTTTCCAATCCTGCCCCTCCAGCTGGGCAGAGTCACCAGGAAAAAACTTTCATCCCATGCCAACACTGCACTCCATGGTAGCCCTTTTGCACAGTCCTGGTATATCCAAAACATCTTCAGGTCTCCATGCAAACCACAGTCCATCTTCCAAAGGCTCTTCCAGCCTATTCCTGAGGGTCTTCATGCCCTGCCTCATGCCGCATCTCAGCAGCGGCTCCTGGAACCGTGTGCAACTCATGACCACTCCATGCATTTTTCATATTTCCAAAACTAATACCAGGTGTGCAGGACACAGCCATATTCTAAATCCAGGGATAAAATAAACCATAGCCTTGAAAAGCAGGTTCCTTCTCCAGTCAGCTCTTCCCAAGAATTTGCATTTTTAACAGTCTTTCCTCAGGCATCCTCTCCATTGTTTTAATGTAAATCAAGTCAGGCCACCTTCCTTCCACCTTCCTTAAGATTGCTAATGCGTTGACAATAGAAGCTCCAGTAACCTAAAACCAGTCTCAGTGCCTCTGCTTTTAACTTGCTTGAGGTTTTCCAACTTAAAATCTTAAAATCTCAGTCTGATATCTTCAGCCAAGCACATCAGTCCATTACAAATTTAACCTTGATCAAACACTCTGGGCCTGGATAGCGGAACGTAGCCATCCCTTATGCCAGTAGCCCAGTTCCAACAAAGTCCTCTGCAGTCTTTCCTTCCCCTTAGAAAGCTCATAAGCCAAGCCTCGAAGTTCAATACTGTCTGCACTTAGCATTCTCAAACTCTCATCAGAATAGTCCATAAAACTTGGCTTACCACTCCAGAAGGCATCTTCAGTTGCAAGCACCAAGTCCATGCCCATTCCTCCAAAACAAAGGTTCCAAAAGACGAATATCCACACAGTCTGGTTCATCTCACCCCATACTCCTCGGTACCACTTTACTGTAGCAGACAGCTTCAGGTTCGCTGAGATGAACTTCCAGACCAGGCACAGTTATGGAGGAAGGGATATTATTTATTGAAGCTCACAGATCCAGGGGAAGTTCCATAATGGCAGGAGAAGCAGCCTGCTATTCACAGGACCAGGCAAGAGAGCAAAAGCCCCCAGCCACACAGCACACAGAGCAAAACTACAGCCAAAAGGTCACACAGCACACTTCAGGAACTCCTGCTAGGCACATTTGCATATCTTTACAATGGAATCTCAAACCCACCATTAACCCCTTAAGACCAGCCCCCAGAGACATTGCCTCTAGCAAGGTGATTGCAGATGCAAACTATAACTAATAAAATACTGAATATATTGGGGGACATATATTCAAACTACCACAGGGGCTATATTTCCAAGCAGTTCCATTCTGGGGATAGATGGGTTTTCTAGCTTTGGCTTACTTAGAGTCTCTTTCTGCAATCATTCTAGGCCTCTTACATGTCCCTTAAAACATAGTTTCATCGACATTTTTTTCTGAATTGAGTGTTTTTCACAGCTCAGATGTTCTCATTGTGTTTCTAAATGTTCTCTTTGGCATTTCGTATACTATACCATCCTAAACTGTTCTGCCTGTTTTCCCACTAGACTGGTATCATGGAGGAAGGAACTGCAGGCATGAAAAGTTTAAGTAGGTATTGTTGTTACCGTCACATTATTGGAAAAATACCCAACCAGGAATAGCCTATGGAAGGAAAGGGCTTATTTCAGGTTTATAGAATCCAGGGGAAGTTATATCAGGGCAGAAGAAGCTGGCTCACTCTGTAGATCCAAGCAGAAAGACACCATCAAACCAGCGACAAACACCAGTAGCCAGATCTCAAACTGCTCTTTGTATACCTGGTAGGGCTGGACTCAGGACCCACTCCTAATGACACCCTTCTTCCTCTGCTGGGCTTTACCTGCTGGACTATCAAGTTACAAGCTCAATCTTTTTGGTTTTTCGAGGTAGGGTCTTGCTCTAGACCAAGCTGATGAAATAGAATTCACTATGTAGTCTCAGGCTGGCCTTGACCTCATAGAGATCCTCCTACCTCTAACTCCTGGGAGTGTCAATCTTTTTTTAATGTTTATTTTATTTGGAGGTGGGGGGAGAGGGAAAGGAGCAGACATACACAGAGAAAATGGGTGCATCAAGGCCTCTAGCCACTGCAAATGAACTCCAGACACATGTGCCACCTTGTGCATCTGGCTTATGTGGGTACTGGGGAATCAAACCTGTGCCCTTAGGCTTTGCAGGCAAGCACCTTAACCACTAAGCCATCTCTCCAGCCCATCAAGCTCAATCTTAATTCAAAAAAATGCCTGAGTGTATGGTGCCATACATTCAAACCACCACATTCCACTCTTGGCTTCCATAGACTCATGACCATCTCACAATGCAAATTGTACCCAGTCCAACTTCAAAGGTCTTTATAATATTTACTAATCTTTAATATTGTGTAAAAGTCCCAAGTGTCATTTGAGATTTAAGACTATCTCTTAACTGTGTGAACCCTGTAACATCAAAACACAAGTTACATACTTTCAACACATAATGTCAACATTTCCATTGCAGAAAGGCATAACAAGGAGGGACTGCACCAATGTAAATAATAACCTGCAGGTAGATGTCAAGCATCTGCAGTTCAAGTGTAACATGTATAACCAGTGACAAAAGTCTCTGGATTTTAATTCTACCCTTGCACTTGAGCTGAGCAACCAAGGGAAATTTTCACCATGAGCCAGTGGCACTTCATGGTAGCCATTGCACAGTCTTGGTATATCCAAAATATCCTTAGATTGATACTGTAAACCATGGTCCATCTTCATAGTTCTATACAATGGCTTTATTTGTCTCCAATACAGGGATTTCAACTGTTTCCCATTGTCTAATCTCAGCAGTGACTAGAACCAATTTGTCTTCATACAAGGGCCTTACTGGGCCTCTACACAGAGACCTATCCCTGCTTTATTTTGTTCAGGGGCCATTTCCCAAAAACAAAACCATATTGTGCTTTATGACCTGCTTCCCTGCCCTTTTTTTTTTTTTTTTTTTTTTTTTTTTTTTTTTCGAGGTAGGGTTTCACTCTGGCCCAGGAGGCTGACCTGGAATTAACTATGTAGTCTCAGGGTGGCCTTGAACTCACGGCACTCCTCCTACCTCTGCCTCCCAAGTGCTGGGATTAAAGGCGTGTGCCACCACGCCCAGCTAAGGCTACAGATTTTTATGTGTTCATTTTGTATGCTGCCACTTTACTGAAGGAATGTGATCAAACAGATTACTGCTAGGGACTAGGCAGTTGTAAGTGCATTGGTGATTTTCAGTACTTTTTTCTAAAAGTTTAGAGAGACTAGAGATTCCCAGCCCTCATAATGTAACCATAGACAATAAGCATTCAATGGGGAAGAAGAAAGAGACGGACACAGGATTGTGGGTTGACAGTATTTTCTGTAGCTTCACTTTTAAAAAGACCTTCATAATAGATAGAATGAAGTGACACAGATCCCAAACCATGGACCTGTTAGTTCTCAGAAGGCTAAATTCTAGAAAGAATGAAGTTTGAGAAAACTTTTTTTCCAACTGTGTTTAGAATAAAAACAACACATTCTTGAGGTACAGGTTGCAATTCTAGCATCTTTACTCTGTTTCTTTTTTTCAGGGGGGACAAATGTCAGGCTAGATGGGGATAATGTAATTAAGACCAAACTGATAAGTAGTGAGAGAGTAACAGCCTTAAAGTGCTTAAAATGAACCTGTCCTGGTGACTTAAATTATGTGACAGATCAATTAAAGCACATGGAAAAGGCGTGAATGTATTTGCTGTTTTCCATGTCGGAACAGGAAGAAGGGGCCCAGAAGGCAAAGAGGATTCTCCTCTGTAAGAAAAAAGCTTAGAGAAGAGTTTGAAAGGAAGGAGCAAAGAGTTCTCTCCAGCAAGAGCAAGGCTTTTTTAAGGCTTTTGGACCAGTATCCTGAGAGGGTTGCTCCATGTTTCAGCAGGCCCAGGACTCTGGAAATGTGAGGCATGCTGGTGGCATTTTGTAGAGGATTTTTTATTTGTTTTTAGATGGAGGTAGGGTTGTGCTGGTAGAAAGTGGGGGGATGAAGAGTTGATGCAAGCAAGTTGCTTCTCCAGGTATCTATCTCCCTCGGGGTCATAAGTCAACAAACTGCTTTCTTTTGGGATAGCTGGGCAGTTTTATGATCTCTGGACAGACTTCTTAGCATCCTGGGTTTATCTGAGAGTCTTGTTTGCTGACCTCTTTACTCCAGAGTTTTGTTTTCTGACCCCTTCACTCTCAGTGATGGAGGAGCTTGAGCCTGGGGTGTTAGGCCTAATGACTCTAATGGTACTCGAAGAAAAAATTATAGCTTCTGCACATACAATTGAAAACTCTTGAACAAGAGGAAGTCCATATGAATTCATTATGAATGCAAATATCAAGCCAACTGCACATTTAGCAGCAAGATGAATAGACGAAGATAGATTTTTGGTCTTGCTTGATATTTCCCAGTTCCTTATGGTTAACATGGAGAAATCTGGGCTGGCTGTTGATTTGTGTGGTTGAGTTATGGCCAGATATCTGCTTTCATGGTAAGTCATTCCTCATGGGAGAAGGCTTCATTTGGTTACCTTTTTTTTTTTTTTTTTTTAATGCGAGAGAGAGGGCATGAGCGTGCCAGGACCTCCAGCCACTACAATCAAACTCCTTGGGCATATGTGCAACCTTGTGCGCTTCATTGCTTTGTGTCTCTGGCTTACGTGGGACCTGGAGAGTTGAACATGAATCCTTAGGCATCACAGGCAGGTGCCTTAACTGCTAAGCCATCTCTCCAGCCTTCATTTGTTTACTTTTTTTTTTTTTTTTTTTTTTTGAAGTAGGGTCTTGCTCTAGCCCAGGCTGACCTGGAATTCACTATGTAGTCTCAGGCTGGCCTTGAACTCACTGTGATCTTCCTACCTAGTTTGTTCAGAACTCATTTCATGCCTTGCACTTCACATCTGGCCTGTATCTCTATGGTTAACATCTTAAAAAGTATTTTATTTTGTAGATAGTGTACATGCATGTTTGTTGGCATGAGTGAATGCACACATGTGTCATGGAATGTGTGTGAAGGTTAGAGGACAACTTTCAGAAGGGTGCTTGCTTTCCACCTCATTTGAGACAGGGTCTTTCATTCACTACTCTGAAAAGTTTTCCTGTGTCTGCCTCCCTTCTTGCTATAGGCACACTGGGAGGATAGAAGCCTATCATAGCTACTGGCTTTTATGTAGGGTCTGGGGATTTGAACTGAGGTACTCAGAATTGAGCAGTAAACACTGAGTCATCTCCCCAGTTGATGTTTTAAGGCTCAAGTTTGTTCAGAGGAAGTATACTAGTTGATAACTCTCTTGGAATGGAATCTTGGAGGAGGAAGAATGGAAGGAACTGGGCTGGCCTTAACCTAGGAACTGCAGTGTTGAGGGAAAGGGAAGGAGTTTCAGATATGCACAGGGCTTCCAGAGGGAAAGGAATAGATTTCTTTTCTTTTTGATTTTCAGGAGGACGAGTGAAGACTGTTGAGTAGAAGCTGGGAAGGAGCAGACTCTTAACTCACCACAGTATTAGGAAGCACTTGTGAACTGGGGTGCTCTATTTCAAATGGCAGTAATTATCTCCATCATTTGGAGTTCCTAGAAGAGGTTGAGTCACCATCCATCAGGAATGCTGCCGAATTATCGTAGCATACACTGCTGTACAAGCATATCACAGACTGGGTGACTTAAACAGTAGGAATTTCATTTTTCATGCTTTAGGAAACTATAAGTTCAAGGTCAAGGAGTCTGGTCATGGCTTGCTTCTCAAGTGGCACATGCTGTCTTCTCCCTTTGTCCTGGTCTAGAGAAGAAAGGGAGGGAGGGAGAGAGGGAAGGAAGGTGGTGAAAAGTGAGAGGGGAAAGAAAACAGAGAGCACATTCATAAAGGTTCTCCTTCATGACCTGATGATCTGCATAGGCATCTCCACTTCCTCCCTCTGTCACATTGAGCTAGGTTGTCAACATTGAATTTTGGGAGGAAACAAAGAGTTCATGACAGATTTATTTGTACATTGAACATATTAGGTGAGGTTTTTATATTAATGAAGAAAAATTTGCATGAAATATGTATGTATGTATATATATATATAAAATTTTGTAACAAGCAGTACTGGCCTTAGTGCTCTTTATTCCCATACCTAAGCTAGTAGCCCCTGAGTATTAGCTATATTGCATGCCCAAAGTCATGTTATTTATTAGCAAATATATGCAAGTCAAATGTATCATGCTGGGCTTCTTATGTCACTACAGTGTCAGCTTTATCTAAAATAGCTTGTTCTTTCTGCTTTGCAATTTTTAAAAATTTTATTTTAAAAATTTTATTTATTTGCAAATAGAGAGAGATTGAAGAGAGAGAATGGATATACCAGGGCCTCCCAGATGCTTCAAGTGGACTTCAGATGCATGAACCACTTTCTGCATCTGGCTTTATGTTGATAATGGGAAATTGAACTCAGGTTGTTAGGCATAAAAGGCAAGTGTACTAACCACTGATCCATCTCTCCGCTCCTGCTTTGTGATTTAGAAGCTAGATTTTGGTTTTAAAATGAACAATTTGGGAGTTGTGGTAGTTTGAATAGATGTCCTCCAAATATATTCAGTGTTTTATTAGTTTGTTGTTTGCATCTGTATCCACCTGGCTGGAGGCAATGTCTCTGGGTGGATCTTAAGGTGTGGTGGTGGGTTTGAGATTTCAATGTAAAGATATGCAATGTGTGCCTAGCTGGAGTTCCTGAAGTGTGCTGTGCTGTGTGGCTTTTGGCTTGTGGCTTTGCTCTCTGTGTTTGGTCCTGTGAAAACAGGCCAGCTTTTTCTGCCATTATGGAGCTTCCCTGGATCTGTAAGCTTCAATAAATACCCCTTCCTCCATAACCATGCCTGGTCTGGAAGTTCATCTCTGTGAACCTAAAGCTGTCTGCTACAGGAGTATAGGCATCTCTAGTTGAGAGCATTTCTCTACTTATTCTCTCTTAACTTCAAGTACAGAATTGATGTTTCCATTGAGTTTCTGTGTTTTTTTTGGCAGGATGGACGGGCAGCATCGTCTATTCTGGTTGGTGCTATGTTTATCTTCTGTAATCTCTACTCTGCTCCGGGCCCTGCTGTCCGATTGCTGTATGCAAAACGACCAGGAATTGGACTGTCACCGTCCCACAGGAGGTACAGTAAGCTAGGGGCAGGATTGGCACATGCATGGTTTAATTGGTACCAGGTGTTGTTTGAAATCTCCTTATGGGTGCTCTCTTAACCCTCTTCTAATTTGCTTAGCATTTCCTGAACTGTGGCAATAGTAGTAGATGTAAATATTGGGCTTTCATATAGTTTCATAAGTCTCCATCCCATGAGAGTTGGTGATTTTAACATATTTTATTTATATTTGAGAGAAAGGCAGAGAGAGAGAGAGAATGGGTATGCCAGTGCTTCTAGCCACTGCAAACAAACTCCAGATGCATGCCCCCCTTGTGCATCTGGCTTATGTTGGTCCTGGAGAGTCGAACTGGTATCCTTTGGTTTTGCAGTCAAATGCCTTAACCGCTAAGCCATCTCTCCAGCCCCCAGTTGGTGATTTTAAAACTTCCCTATAGTTATAACATGACTCTAGAAAGAAATCCCTGCTTAGATAACCAATTTACTCTTCCCTATTGTTATAAAGTAACTCTAGAAAGCCCTTCTTAGATTACTAATTTATTTCTTCTCTATATTTATACTTTCATATTTAACTTACATCTTCTTTCCTGAGCCAAAAGAACCATTCTTACTATAAATTCTAAAATTTATCCAAAAATTAGCCTTTTGCTGGTAAGATTAATCTGCTATGATATGAATATGAATAGATGTTCAAATATTGAACTATTGTAAAACCTCCCATAAGCTTTAAAAACTTATTATTTATTTTCAAGTAAAGAGAGAGAAAAACAGAGAGAGAATGAGAATGGGCATACCAGGGCCTCCTGCCAATGCAAACAAACTCAGATGCATGTATCTGAATTTACATGGGGAATTGAATCCAAGCTATCAGGCTTTGCAAGCAAGAATCTTTAACTGCCATCTCTCCCACCCCCATAAGCTTTTAATTAAAAAATACCCCATTCTTAGTGAATACAAGCCCATTATCAAATGGAAACAAGATTTCTGAATTGTTGGCATTCTTTTTTGATGATTAATGTTTAAGAAATATACAACTTTGTAGCAGGTTGCTCACTCCTGGTATGATGGGCCCACAGAGTGACAATCCTCTGTTTCAGATACCTGGGCTACATGTGTGACCTACTTGCAGACAAACCCTACCGCCCTCATTTCAAGCCTGTTACTATCAAGGCAATCACTGTCAGCCCAATTCCTTTCTTCAACAAACAGAGAAATGGATGTCGCCCTTACTGTGATGTACTGATTGGAGAAACTAAAATATATTCAACCTGCACAGATTTTGAAAGAATGAAGTAAGTCATAGAATTTTCTCTTCACTTGTGCACTGCTCACTTCTGTGTAAATTGGATTATATCCTTCCCACGTATCACTATGAAGTGGCCCATAGAAAACAAAAGTGTTTAGATGGACAAGCACTGCAGCAGACTTAGTGGGGGGAGGGTGGATTCAAGACCCTCAGAGTGTGGTGCGTTTACTTCTGGGCTGATCGTGGTTACATTTTACTGGTAATTTGAAGGTAGGAAATGGCAACCACATGAAGCATAATAATTTGGAGAAAATAAGGGCTGTTTGGAAGTTTAGATGAGCTGGAAAGAAGAGGCCTGAGTCAAACTAGCACCCTCCCAGGACAGACCAGTCTAAAGCCAATCAGCACTGGCTATACTCCTGGATTTGCTCATGACAGGAAGTAAATTCTGGGGCCAGGCTGGGCAGACAGGTCCCTTGACAGAGCCACAGAGAAGTTTAACTATGTCTGTGTGATGCTACCAGGTTGGACTCTTTCAAGGTCTTTTGATATCTCTTTAAAGAGAATACCGTGTTCAAGACGGAAAAATCTTCATTCCCCTGAACATCAGCGTGCAGGGAGATGTGATTGTTTCCATGTACCACCTGAGGTCAACCATTGGGAGCCGGCTGCAGGCCAAGGTAAGATTTTGGTAAGAAGTGGGCTAGGAGCATTTATGAAGTGTTTCTCCAGGTCTCTTTGAGCCCAAGTGACCTGTGGTTTTAGTGTGAGAAAGAACCCCTAAAACTTTCTGCTATCCATCTTCTTCATTTTGTGTGGAAGAAAGTGACATGGACAATGTCATGCCAGATAATGGCAATCCTAGAACTTTTGGCAAGCCTCATTCTTTAGAAGCCATGGCTTTCAAAGACTGTTCTGTTTGGGCAATTGCTATAAGGCAAGAGCTTTCAACAAGTTTATATATATAAAGGGTATATATTATATCTATCTATCTATATAATATATATTATATACCTATATAACATATATTATATCTAAATAATATATATTCTTTATATATAAAGATATTCTTTATATATATAAAAAGAATATATTCTTTATATCATAAAGAATATATATTATATAGATACATATAATATAATTCTGTATATCTAAAGATACTCTATATATATAAAGAATATATTCTTTATATTATAAAGAATATAAAGAATACATGTAATTATATATACATACATATATATAACTGAGATGACACATTACATAATAGCCTTCCTTAATAAAGAGCACAACACAGTAGTTTTTAGTATATTCAAAAGTGGTGCTACCTTCACAAGAAAATTTTCATCACCCTGAAAAGAAACCTTATACCCATTAACATTCATTGCCCATTACTTCTTCCCCCTCTTCTGACAACCATGGGTCTGTTCTGCTCCTATGGATTTACTTATTTTGAACATTTCATATAAAGGGAACATTTTCATATAAAGGGAATGTTAATGTGTGTTTTCTGTGGTTGGCCTTTTTCAATTAGAATAATATCTTGGAGGTTTATTCATGTTATACTGTTATCAATATTTCATTCCTTTATATGTAATATAGAGTAATATTCCATCATGTGGTTACACCATATTTTATTAATCTCTCCATGTTTGAGTTATTTTTACTTTTTGGCTCTTAGGAATGATGTTGCAAGTAATTGTTTTTGTTTTTCTTTTTCCTCTTTTTTTTTTTTCAAGGTAGGGTCTCACACTAGCTCGGGCTGACCTAGAATTCACTATGTAGTCTTAGGGTGGCCTTGAACTCTCGACAATCCTCCTACCTCTGCCTCCCAAGTGCTAGGAGGCATGTGCCACCATGCCTGGCCTAGTAATTGAATTTTTTCAAATATTTTATTTATTTGAGAGAGAGAGAGATGGAGGTAGGGGAAGAAAGAAAGAAACAATGGGCACACCAGGGCCTCGAGCCACTGCAAACAAACTCCAGATGCATGTGCCTGGGTCCTTGGGCTTTGTAGGCAAGCACCTTAACTGCTAAGCCGTATCTCCAGCCTAAGTAATAGTATCTTTTTAATTTTTATTAATTTATTTGAGAGAAAGAGGCAGAGAGAGAGAGAGAAATGGGTGCACTAGGGCCACCATCCACTGCAAATGAACTCCATATGCATGCGCCACCTTGTGCATCTGGCTTTACATGAGTCCTGGGGAATTGAACATGCATTCTTTGGCTTTGTAGGCAAGTGCCTTAATCACTAAGCCATCTCTCCAGCCCAAGTAATTTCATTTTAATTAATCAACTGTTTGCTAAGTACACAATCTGTCCCAATCATTTCAAGGTATTTGGGATTAACAAGCATAAGATTGTGTCCTTCCCTTTAAGAAACAAAGCCTAGAATGATAAGGACACATGTACAAATACCCAGAATACAGCATCAGAGGGAAGATGAGATGCGGTAACTGGAACAGTTTGTTTTAGCCAATGGTGGCCAGAATATGTAGGATATGACCTTCTAAGGTGGGTCTTGAAGGATGAGGGCAGCAGGTTAGAGCAGGGCATGTTTGAAGAAGGGATGCTTCGAGGCCATGGCAAGGTGTAAGAACATGAGTGCATGAGAAGCAGCTTGTCCACATGGTGGAGAGAGGCTAGCCATAAAGCTGAGAGATCATTTCATAGTCAAAGTCATAAACAAAGAATCAGATGTACAGACACTGAAATCTGGGGCTGGGAAGATTGCTCAGTGGTTAAAGTTCAATTCTTTAGCCATCCATGTCAATTTAGACACAAAAAGTGGCCCAAGTGTCTGGAATTAGTTGGTGGTGGCAAGAGGCCCTGGTGTACACACACACAACATACACACACACACACACACACACACACACACACACACACACACACAAATTAAATTAAATTTTTAAAAATGAGACACACTTGAAGGTAATGTCATTCTCTACCCCCACCCCCACCCCCAGCCCCAAGTATAGGCTTCCACTCAGATTTCTTTTTCTCTAACTGGTTATGCTTCTTTCATGGATTTTTAGGTGACTAACACACAGATATTCCAGCTCCAATTCCATTCTGGATTCATACCACTGGACACAACCATTTTAAAGTTCACCAAGTAAGTGCTGCCTGGCCTAGAGGTCTCACCAATGTTACCACGAAGACTGAGTCCTTTTAGCAGTGCTAAGCATAGCTTTACCATGCCACAGACTGCACACAATCTTTCAGTTAAATAGGAGTAGGCCTGAGAAGTGCAAATGAATCAGATTTCAACTGGGAAGTCTAAAATTCCATATAAGAGAACAAAATATTACTGCTTCAGCCCTTTTATTTGTGTGAGCTTGCATTTCCAACCAGGATGGCAGTTTGATCAGTCATGTGATCCATATGAGCAGTGTCCCTTCAGAATGGGTGTCTGGCCACAGCACTGAAGCAGGGACCTTAGGGGGTTGGTTAACATGAGGTGACTGGGGTAGTTGCTAGAACCAGATAGGAAGGGCTATGAAGGGATTCAGGAGTTCATGGGCTCAGAAGGTGGCTTTGGGTGTATCTTATTATTAACAACTCATTTGACCATGCCAGTACATACCAGCTGGATGTATTAGCTCTGCTTTCCGTAGTACTTTTCCATGCAGTGGTATACAGATTATTTGAACAGGTGTGATTTCTTTTCTCATGTTGGGGAAATTGAGACACAGCTAAGCAGCACATTTAGCTAATGATCAACTAAAATCAACTTGAGGTGGTTGGTTTCTGGGCTGAGCGTCCTACTGATCCAACTCATATTCATTGGTGTTATTCTTTTAATTAGGCCTGAGTTAGATGCATGTGATGTACCAGAAAAATATCCTCAGCTATTCCAGGTAACACTGGATATAGAAGTGCAGCCCCATGACAAAGTGATAGACTTAACACCACCATGGGAACATTACTGCACAAAAGATGTCAATCCCAGCATCCTCTTCTCTTCTCAGCAGGAACATCAAGACACTCTGGCCTTAGGAGGTAGGAGTCACCCACTGGCTGTGGTTTCAGGACAAAGTCTCTGTGTTACTTACCATGTTGCCTTATTTCCTGTCTTTCATTGGTGCTGCACAACCCCTTGTCTTGCAGGACAGGCTCCAGCAGATATACCTCCAGACAACACCAGGCAGTATGGGCAAGGTGGCTTCTTTGCCTCTCTCTGTTGGCAAGGTACTGGAAGCATTTCATGTGTGCATACTATAGCAAACCCACCTCACCCTGTGCTCGCTCACTTACCATTTATTTGCACACTGGCCTTCCTTAGATCAGAAATCGGAGAAGTCAGTGTGTGAGGAGGACCACGCTGTTCTTGTCAATCAGGAGAGTGAGCAATCAGATGATGAGCTTCTGACCCTTTCTAGTCCACATGGCCATGCCAATGGTGACAAATATGGCGCCAAGAAGCTCAGCAAGAAGCATGAGGAGTCACCCGCCCCTCCTCCCACTGACGAGGTGGACCTTCTGGGCCTCGAAGGGTCTGATGTGAGTAAGACTTCCTCTCCAGTGGCAGCTCCTCCAAGCAATTCTGAACTGCTGAGTGACCTGTTTGGGGGTGGAGGTGCCACTGGTCCTGCCCTAGCCAGGCAGACCGGCATGGAAGACGTGTTCCATCCCAGTGGACCTGCATCCACCCAATCGACACCACGCCGTTCTGCCACCTCCACATCTGCATCACCCACCCTCCGCGTGGGAGAAGGTAATTGTTTCCATGTCTCTCTGTATGTCTCAGATTTTAGTGGTAGCTTTTGGATCAAGCAAGCAGAATGGAATTGTCCTAACAAGCTGGACTTTTCTTGCTGACTTGAAAGTCCCATAGGAGATTGGAAATACCATCTTGGTAGAAAAGTGTAAGTGTATATTTGAACTCAATCCTCTTATTTTAAGCTTTGGATTTCAAGCCCTGAGGCACTCTAGTTGCTTCTGTTGGAAGTACTGATGGATGGTTATTTGTCATGTACTGACATTGTACAGTGCTTGCTGCTTGCCAGACATGGAACACTACACTACCCATGACTCGGTTCTTACCAAACCCCAGTACACAGGTGCTTTCATTACCTCTATTTTGTAGTTGAGCAGATGGAGGCCAGAGTTACATTAGTAGCATTAGTTTACAGCTGGACATTGATGGGCCAGCCAGGAATTTAGTTCCAGCTGGGAATTGATGAGCTGGAGCCCTGACTTAGCCTTTGAACTCAGAGCTTTTCCTTGGTTCTCCTGAAATGCTTTCCTGGAATTGTAGTTTTCTGAGTACACTTTGACTATGCAGTGAAGTGTCTGGTGACACCAAAACCACCTTCAGTGAGGTAAAGTGCTTGCTTCACAAGCATGAGGGTCTTGAGTTGCGATCCCCTACACTCACATGAAGGCCAGGTATAGGGTGTGTACCTGTAATCCCAGTGCTAGTCTAGCCAAATCATTGAGCTCCATTTCAATGAGAGACCCTGTCTCATAAATAAGGTGAATGATTGAGGAGACACCCAGTGTTTACCTCTGGTCTGCACGTGCATTTGTGTGCATGTGCACTCACACATGGACACATGCAGAAAACATACTTACAGGGCTTGGGCTAATAGCACAGCTGATGAGCAGGAGTGACATCCTCATGTGACTCACTCAGGTAGTGTTTTCACACACTGACACAGACTTGATCCTTCCATCTAGGATTGGTCAGCTACAGCCTTTTGACATTTACAAGATGTGTAGCTGGGCACCAGAGATTCATCACAGCTGCTGAAAAGCCAATCAAACCAGCTGCCCCTGTTATGGTCTCTCTTACTGCTAACCAAGATGACGCTGCATTAGAAAGAATAAAGGATCATGTCTCAACTCCGTAGTAACCTGTAGAAGTCCTTCAGCTTCTCTGCAGGCCTTGGGCTGGCCTTGGTTGTGTGGTTTGGCTAACGGCTGCCTCTGTGGGAATGAGGATCAGTACCCCAGAGTACAGGTGCTGAACTTCAAGCTCCCACACAGGGTAGAGGCAAGATGTGAACCCAGAAGCTCTGATTCCTAGATCAAGGATGATTTCTTCTAGCCAATTCTAATTCATCAGGGTGAAATGAAAGTTCTGTCAGGAAAATTCCTAAAATCCAAGACAAAGCACTTACATGACTACTGATAATTTAATTCATCCTTAGTTGTTGCAGTCTGGTTTGCATTACTGGCAGGGATCACCTGACCAAGAGCAGCTTGTGGGAAAAGAGGTTTATTTTGGTTTACAGACTCAAGGGGAAGCTCCATGATGGCAGGGGAAACTGATGGGATGAGTAGAGGGTGGACATCACCTCTTCACCAATATCAGGTAGACAATAGCCGCAGGAGAGTGTGCTAAACCCCTGGCAAAGGGACACTGACTGTAATACCCATAAGCCCATTAATTCCCAAATCTCCATCATCTGGGAACCTCGCATTCAGAACACCTAAGTTTATGGGGGACACCTGAATCAAACCACCACAATAGTCCATGGAGGTATCTGTGTTACATGGTCTGGGCTAGAAGCGGCTGTAGACGCTCGCTAATTCTGTCCATAAATCATGGAGACAGTGATTGATTTGGCTCAGCATATCCTGCTGACACTTGCAGACCTAGCTCTATAACTCAAGTATTGTGCCTCCACCAAAGAAAGTAGAACACCAAGTCTGGAATTAAAGGCCAGGATTTGAGTCTCAGGAGTAACACTTAATTATCTGGGTAGCTTTATTAAAAATTCTCAATCTAGCTGGGCATGGTGGCACGTACCTTTAATCCCAGCACTCGGGAGGCAGAGCATTGCCGAGGTAGGAGGTAGGAGGAGTGCCAAGAGTTCAAGGCTACCCTAAGACTACATAGTGAATTCCAGGTCAGCCTGAGCTAGAGTGAGACCCTACCTCAAAACAAAAAAAAAAAATTCCCAATCTCCTCAGCTAGGAATGATACCTATGAACATTACTATAAGTACTACATTTAAGCTTTGTCTGTAGTATTCAAATTCCACCTTTAGTTACTAGAGAATGTTTCTTTTTAAACTTCTTTTAATTGACAACATGCATAATTATAGACAGTAAACCATGATGATTCCCTCCCCCTCACTTTCCCCTCCACAAATCCACTCTCTGTCATATCCACATATGTGCATTTAATCAGACACCAGTAGGCTTTACAGCCCTAGGGCTCATGACCTCTTCTGTCATAGGTTTTCAGTATCAGGCATATATTCTCTCCCATGAAACTGGCCTGCATTCCAACTAGTGAGTGATTAGTTTCCCTGAAACAGACCCATTGGCTCATTTGGCCTGGCTGACCAAACTTGGTTTGCTGTGTCCACTGTTGTTTACCTCCACTGATGACTTCTCTCTCCCATAAGGCTGCATGCAGTGTAGCTTTTCCTAGCTTTCTGTCAGCTGGTCTACAGAGAGAAAGTTTTTGGCTCAGCTCCAGCAGGATTTGTCAGTGACCTTGCAGCTCAAACATGTGGAGTCTTTAGCAGTAGGGTCTTACCATGTATTCCTGGTGGGAATCCAAGAGCCTCAGCAGTGGCCTGTAATGTTTTGGGGGCATTAGGGACTTCCCTGGTCAACAGCTCATTGGAAGGTATTCCATCCCTAGCACTGAACATTTTCTAGTAACAATCTATGACTTCTGGATGTACCATTGTCCAAAAAAGTAGGTTTCCATATGAGTTATTCATACCTCTTGGATTTTGATTAACCCTCCTCCCACCTTTCCTTTACTCAATCTCTTCCCTTGACCTCACTTAGACCTTTCCACCCCCAGTAATCGGTTCTTTTACTTACATATATGCAATACCATCAATACCATCCCCTTAAGTACCCCTTCTCCTCCCTCCCTTACAGACCCTTTCTACCTTACTGGCCTCTGCTATCAATTTTTACCCTGACTGACATACAAGTCTAAACATTTGTAGCTAGGATCCACATATGAGAGAGCCTAGTTCTCATATAGTCTGCTTTTTCTGCTTAATAGTTTGTCTTGTTTTTGAGGTAATAGTGTGTACTGAACTCAGGTCATCCCACAGGCTAAGCAAGCTCTGTACCACTGAGCTACACTTCCAATCATACATCGGTTCTCTTAAGCAGATGATTATAAGGTAAATCAAACAGACATGGAAGTAGTAAATTTTCACAAAAAAAAAAAAAAAAAAAAAAAACAAAGAAAGTCGGATATGGTGGCACACTCCTTTAATCCCAGCACTTTGGAGGCAGAGTTAGGCAGATCAGTGTGAGTTCAAGGTCAGCCTGGGACTACAGACTACAGACTAGGCTAGAGTGAGACCATACCTAAAAAAACAAACAAACAAACAAACAAAAAAAAACAAAACCCAAGAAACTGACAGTTATCTTTTATATACAAAGAGCATATTTAATATGCACTGAGGTTTTATGTATCATGTAATTATAGTGAGTCATCAGGTACTATTATTACTCACAAATAGGGTTGGAAAACTGAGGCTCCCAGATATGAATAACTTATCTAGTGCAACCTGGCTGCACTGTGAAGATTCAAACTCAGAATCTGTCTAACTCCATTCTTCACGTTCTTCATATCTCTATTTGCTATAAGAACTTGCTGATATTCTTAAAATTCATGCTGGCATTTGATTTTGATTAGTATTAACATAACAGAAGACAGTGTCATTAAAATACCTTTTCATCTTAATCTTTAATCTTCTCTAACTTTACTTTTGAAATATTTCCATTTTATTCTTCAGGAAGCTTACCTTGTTTAATACAACATCCACTATTATACATTATAAAAACTATTTTTTAACAGGGACATGTTGCTGAATGTCATGACTATTCATGTACTAGTTCTGGTGACTTTAGATAAATTTGTTTTGTGGTGCCCCTGTATTGCATTTCTTAGTAGGTTGTAAATCTTGTTAAAACCAATAAAAATATAATTTCATAAGTAATCTTTCATGTCACTGGAGTCTCCAACACTATGTTTTTACTTTCTTCTTTGTTCAGGACAAGAAGGATTATGATTTTAAAAGTACTTTTATCTTTAAAGATAACATTTTTTCATAATTAGAAAAAGTGATGAATGAACAATTAAAAGATTTTAAAATATATATAAAAATAAAGATCCCAGAGAGATGGCTCAGTGGTTAAAGGTGCTTGCTTGAAAGCCTGATGGCTTGGATTGGATTTCCCAGTAGCCACGTCAAGCCAGATGTACAAAGTGGCGCATGAATCTAGAGGTCCTTTGCAGAAATGCAAAAGGCCCTGGAGGACTCGTTCTCATTCTCTCTCTCTCTCTCTCTCTGCTTGCAAATTAATAAATATTTTAAAAAAATAAGAGTCCAAAGTTCTATTACCTAAAGATAAAATATGATGGACATTTTAATGTTCTTTCTTCAAAATGTATGAGACCAAAGTGTTAGCAACATTATTTTAGGGTGTGGCAGAGGGATTTCAAGTCATTATAATTTGTATATATGTATGCAAAAATATTCATAGAAGATATTCATGATACAGAGTTAAGGAAAGGCACCCACGTGGCTACAGATCCCACATGGAGGGCCTGGAAAAACCATGGAAAGAAAAGAGAGAAAAGAAAGTTCAAGGAGCTTCTGCCATGTGGAGAGTTGGAGGAGAAAAAGAACCCATGTGGAGAGTAAGGGCTGGGCCTAGGCCAAACAAGCCAAGAGAAAAACTCACCCATAGCTGGACGTTCCCAAGTGGTCAGAGAACCTCTAAAGAATGTTTCTAATATAAGGTGATATCCAAAGTGTACCAGGAAATCTAAGATATTAGTGTCCTCCAGTGGTTGGCTTCAACCTAGATGTAGGTGGATTAACCCATTGTCCTGAAGTCACTCTGCAAGCCTCATTGTTCTCATGCACATAAGGGACATGATCTCATGAGTATTAACTGAGGTAAGGGGTGGATGTACATCATGGAAGAAACTTCCTGAAACATAGGTTGATGCTATTGCTGCCACATGAGGCTGATCTGCTGTCAGAAGGTGTTAGGAAAGTATTATGCCAGTGCAGTCAGAGCTAGAAAATCTGAAGTCATATGTCCTACTGCGTGGTGGCAGTGGGATGTGTTTGTTAACTGGTTTGGTTTTCAGGATCTATTTCCAAAAGGGGGTAACCCTGCTCCAGGAATCGTTGGCTTGATTCAGTTGCTCAATAATGACAAGTCAGAGATCAATTGTCTTCATGCAATCTAGTGATTTCCATTGCAATCATTTCATGACTGGTACTTTTGGGGAATATCTGGAATGTAGAACCAGAAAATTTAAATATGAGTTCCATCTTAGTATTTTATAGACATTAGACAAAAAACTGTTTCTGAGATTCTTTCTGAGCCTCAGTTTCATTATCTATCTGATGAGGATTCCCTTCCACTTGTGAGCGAGAAATTGAGACTACCTGAGATCTTCTTTGTAAGACTTGTCTTCAGGAAGGATACTAGTTGGAGTGGGATTATTGTTGGCAACCATGACTAATCACTTTTTTTGTTTTGTTTGTGTGCATATGTGTGTGCTCGTGTGTGTGTGTGTGTGAATGTGAATGTTGGGGGGGGCGAGGGTGTGTGGAGGTAACCCAGAGGTTGACTTTAGGAGGGGGTGGTCTTCGTCAGTCATTTTCATCTTGTTTTTTCAGGCAGAATCTTTTACTGAACCTAGAGATTACAGATTCAGCTAAAGTAGCTAGCAGTGCACGCTAGGGACTTTGTTTCTGCCTGCCTACTACTGGGATTGCAGGTACAAGTCATCGAGCCTGGCACTTTATGTGGGTTCTGGGGGTCCAAACTCATGCAGCCAGCACCTCACCACTGAGCCATCTCCCCAGGCCAGCTCGCCACTTCTTAGTGTATTCACAGACCTTTTCTTCATTAAATCTGTATCTAGTTCCTAGTAGGCTGTCGAGAGTAATGATTTAGAAATGCTTGTCCTCCATACACTTAAGACATGATGAGAATTCAGCAGTTTTCATCACTTCATCTTACTCTCTTTTTAGCTTTTGAGTGAGCCAGAGATTACGAAAGAAAGAAAGAAAGAAAGAAAGAAAGAAAGAAAGAAAGAAAGAAAACCAAGATAAAACAAAACCTAGTTAATGAGTTTTTATTTTTTCTTTTGAAATCAGAGTTTGTCTAGCCTAGCCTGGCTTCAAACTCCTAATGTAGCTGAGGATGACCTCGAACTTCTGATCCTTTTGTCTTTACTTTCAGAGGGCTGGGATTACAGGTGTTGCCACCACGCCTGGTTTTATGTGATGCTGAGGACAGAACCTAGGGTTTCCCCCATGCTAAGAAAGCACCCTACCAATTGAGCTACATTTCCAGCTACTACTGCTCCTCTTAGTAGCAGGCTCCCTGCTAAGTATTTGCCCATTATCCCTTTCACAACAGCATCCAGCACAAGCAAAGCTTAGCTGTCCTGTGGGCCACATATGGTTTGGGCAGCACATAGGTCCATCTGTGCTAACCTGGTTTTCTCAGCTAGTCTGGAACCATGACTTCATATTATTAAGATTTTTCAAAGGCTAATGAGGCCCTCATTTATATTGTATGGCTTTTCCATTATATAAACCCAGACTTCTTTGTGTATAGGGTGGGATTATTCTTTTTTTAAAAAAATATTTAGTCATTTATTAGGGAAAGAAGCAAATAAAGAGAATGGGCACACTAAGGCCTCTAGCCACTGTAAACAAACTGCAGACACATGAGCCACTTTGTGCATCAGGTTTAGGTGGGTACTAGGGAATTGAACCTGGGTCCTTAGACTTTGCATGCAAGTGCCTTGACCACTAACCCATTTCTGAAGCCCAAGTGGGATTATTCTTGTGGTCAGAAATCCTTGGAAACCTTTGTTAGCTCTGGAGGAAGTTGTGGAACAGGCCAGGAGTCCAGGCATCATACTCATTTTTCAAGTGTCTGGCCTGGGCCAAACCAAAGTGAGAGCTTTTCAGTATGTATAGAATAAATAACTCATAAGACAAAGAAACATTTTACCTTGGTTTATAGGTGCCACCTTTGACCCATTTGGAACACCTGCTAAGCCCTCAGGTCAAGATTTGCTGGGTTCCTTCCTGAACACATCCAGTGCTTCTAGTGACCCCTTTCTGCAGCCTACAAGAAGTCCTTCTCCTACAGTGCATGGTAAGAAATGCTTTTATATTGGGTTCAGTAGAGTATAATTCTCTGCATCCCTAAGTGCTCTTGTAAAAGTATCCTATAAGTGCTGTTTTGTGTCTAATGTATCTCCCCTTTGGAGATTAACAATTCATATGAGCATATTACATGCTGTGGGTATTTTATTGGAAAGCAGCCT
This sequence comes from Orientallactaga sibirica, assembly GCA_036365145.1. Classification (NCBI taxonomy): domain Eukaryota; kingdom Metazoa; phylum Chordata; class Mammalia; order Rodentia; family Dipodidae; genus Orientallactaga; species Orientallactaga sibirica. The sequence goes on along the minus strand of JAEOAD010000015.1, from coordinate 25,749,470 downwards.
GCTTACCTTGGTTTTACTCAACCTTCCTAAACATCAGAATGCTGTTCTTTTTCACAGCAGTACTGTATACACACAGCATAAGGCATCATTGAATGTAATGTGCTGTTATGCACCAATGAAGAAAAATAGCATGGTCACTTTTAAAAATGTTTATTTCCATTTATATTTATGCTAAATTTACCCTAGTGCCGTAAGATTTTGTTTCTTTGGTTTTTTTTTTTTTTTCTGGGATATCTTTTTTTTCTGTGAACACTCCTATTCTGGCTTAGGAACAATCTGTTCCTTTTCAGGGAGGATCATCTCAATGTGTTAGGGAGAGCTCATGTAAGGGTTAATCTGACAGTGAGCTCTGCAAGAACAGGAACATAATTAAAAGATACATCCTAGTTGTGAGAATGTGTGAAAACAGGATTTGATTTTTGTTTTCAATATTTATTTATTCATTAGAGAGAGGGACAGACAGAGAGATTAGGCATGCCAAGGCCTCAGTCTAGAGGGTGATGTGGTACTTGGAGAGTGTGACCTCAGTGTGGAAGATGATGTGGTACTAGAGAGTGTGACCTCAAATCTACAATGTTATGTGGTACTAGAGAGAGTGTGACCTCAAATCTACAAAGTTATGTGGTACTAGGGAGAGTGTGACCTTAAATCTACAATGTTATGTGGTACTAGAGAGAGTGTGACCTCAAATCTACAAAGTTATGTGGTACTAGAGAGAGTGTGACCTCAAATCTACAAAGTTATGTGGTACTAGAGAGAGTGTGACCTCAAATCTACAAAGTTATGTGGTACTAGGGAGAGTGTGACCTCAAATCTACAAAGTTATGTGGTACTAGGGAGAGTGTGGCCTCAAATCTACAAAGTTATGTGGTACTAGAGAGAGTGTGACCTCAAATCTACAAAGTTATGTGGTACTAGGGAGAGTGTGACCTCAAATCTACAAAGTTATGTGATACTAGAGAGAGTGTGACCTCAAATCTACAAAGTTATGTGGTACTAGAGAGAGTGTGACCTCAAATCTACAAAGTTATGTGGTACTAGAGAGAGTGTGACCTCAAATCTACAAAGTTATGTGGTACTAGAGAGAGTGTGACCTTAAGTGGTACTAGGGAGAGTGTGACCTCAAATCTACAAAGTTATGTGGTACTAGAGAGAGTGTGACCTCAAATCTACAAAGTTATGTGGTACTAGAGAGAGTGTGACCTCAAATCTACAAAGTTATGTGGTACTGTAGAGAGTGTGACCTCAAACCTACAAAGTTATGTGGTACTAGGGAGAGTGTGACCATAAATCTACAAAGTTATGTGATACTAGGGAGAGTGTGACCTTAAATCTACAAAGTTATGTGGTACTAGGGAGAGTGTGACCTCAAATCTACAAAGTTATGTGGTACTAGGGAGAGTGTGACCTCAAATTGATCTACAAAGTTATGTGATACTAGAGAGAGTGTGACCTCAAATCTACAAAGTTATGTGGTACTAGGGAGAGTGTGACCTCAAATCTACAAAGTTATGTGGTACTAGGGAGAGTGTGACCTCAAATCTACAAAGTTATGTGGTACTAGGGAGAGTGTGACCTCAAATCTACAAAGTTATGTGGTACTAGAGAGAGTGTGACCTCAAATCTACAAAGTTATGTGGTACTAGAGAGTGTGACCTTAAATCTACAAAGTTATGTGGTACTAGGGAGAGTGTGACCTCAAATCTACAAAGTTATGTGGTACTAGGGAGAGTGTGACCTCAAATCTACAAAATTATGCGGTATGTGGTACTAGAGAGTGTGACCTCAAATCTACAAAGTTATGTGGTACTAGAGAGAGTGTGACCTCAAATCTACAAAGTTATGTGGTACTAGGGAGAATGTGACCTCAAATCTACAAAGTTATGTGGTACTAGGGAGAGTGTGACCATAAATCTACAATGTTATGTGGTACTAGAGAGAGTGTGACCTCAAATCTACAAAGTTATGTGGTACTGTGGAGAGTGTGACCTCAAATCTACAAAGTTATGTGGTACTAGGGAGAGTGTGACCTCAAACCTACAAAGTTATGTGGTACTAGGGAGAATGTGACCTCAAATCTACAATGTTATGTGTGACCTCAAATCTAGAAAGATGTGTACTGTGACCTCAAATCTACAAAGTTATGTGGTACTAGAGAGAGTGTGACCTCAAATCTACAAAGTTATGTGGTACTAGGGAGAGTGTGACCTCAAATCTACAAAGTTATGTGTGACCTCAAATCTACAAAGTTATGTGGTACTAGGGAGAGTGTGACCTCAAATCTACAAAGTTATGTGGTACTAGAGAGAGTGTGACCTCAAATCTACAAAGTTATGTGGTACTGTGGAGAGTGTGGCCTCAGACTAGAGGGTGATGTAGTACTATGGAGAGTGTGACCTCAATGTGGAAGATGATGTGGTACTGTGGAGAGTGTGACCTCAGTGTGAAGGGTGATGTGGTACGTACTAGGGAGAGTATGACTTCAGTGTGGAGGGTGATGAGGTACTAGGGAGAGCGTGAGATGGTCTTATGGATAGTGCTTTTGTTTATTCAAAATGGAGTGGGTTTATAAACATTTGAGAAAGGTTGAGAAGGCACATACAGATCATAAGTGATTGGATACATAGGTTTATGGGTTGCTATCTAATTGGCTGGTGTTGGAAGGCAGAAGTCATGGGGGAGAAGTTGTGAGGGAGATAACAGAAGTGGCGGGAAAAGCTACATGACTTCAGCCATATATATATTGTATGGCTGCAGCTGCAGGGATACTGTTTACTACCATATAAGGGTCTCTTGGGCAGCTGGCCAAAAGGTCAAGAACTGTGTGTTTGGGGGGGTTGCAAACCTTAGACTATGGAATGCTTAGGTGCTTTGGGATGGGGGGAGGGCCTACTGGTTCCACCTCCTTTGGACAAAGATGAGGGCCAGCTCCATTACCAGAGTCCCAACAACAGGCCAGCTGCAACCCCCACAGCCCAAGGTCCCCGGCCATGTCCAACAACTCAGCCTGTGTTTAGCAATGCCCAACAACTCCCCCTTTGTTTTTAAAATGGGGCAGTGTCATCTTGGGTAAGGTTTTTGTGGCTTACTGCAGGTCCAGTTAGAGCCAGACAATGCATAAGGACCCGATTGGTCAAGATTTGTTTATATTGTTTGAGCCCTAATTTACACATACAAGGAATTATGCATAAGAGTAGTAACAGGGTGCCTGACACCAATAGTAGCCAAACAAAAAGCTGAGGAAGAAGAAACTGTTTGGGAGATAATTTTTGTAATGTGCTCTGTAAGGCTCAAAAAATCCTTTAGCTGCCTTAGAAGGATCACCAAAGACAATGACTATGTGAAATAACAGATATTTTGTTTTGTAAACTTTGTAAATCTGTGCTGAGATTATTATGAGTCCAAATACCCTGAATATGATTTTCAACTTTCCACCATTCAATACTGGCCCCATTGTAGGGTAGAGGAGTAACACATATGAATTGATAATTAGCATGACAGACCAACTGCATTTGAGCCACCAGATTGGCAACCCATCTTCCTAGATACATAACAACATCCTCTAGAGCATTTAATCGGAATAACAACTTTTTATCAATGTCTATCTGTGACGAAAGAGCTTGAGATACATTTTTAGCCAGTCCATTAACATGATTAGCTGTCTTCATTGATTGTGCTAGGGATGTTGCTGCTGCGGTGGATGAGGTGATGATGGTGATTGTAGCAATGATCCCCACAATTAGCCATTCTATGAATCTTCTTTTTCGTGTCATCAATCTGTTGAGCTGCTGGAACACTTGAGCTCCAAAACTGGAGTACCAGGGCTCATTTTGACTGACATGATTAAGTAAGGGGCCACATGACAATAAAGACTACATTGGAGGAGTAGTCTGCAGCTGTGCCTCCCTTAGAACTGATACAATTGGTGATAATACATCGGGTACTGTTGGGGTCCCTCCTAGGGCCAGCCCAGGAGGGGATGCAGGGTCTCCACCAGGTAGGGGGTGAGAGGTGCAGAGTCATGACACAGACACCAGGAGTCGAGTGAAAGCAGGCAGAGGGTGAACTGCTGCAGACTCATTTATTTATGGAAGTGTAGGGGTTTCTAAGGGTTTGGCTGGCCAATTGTTGTATGGGGTGGTTCCCTTCTTGTGATCAATTATAGCCTGTCTCTGGGCAGGTGGGTCCCTTCTTGTGACCAATGACAGCCTGTCTTCGGGCAGATCATCTCACAGCAGGTTGCTCGCAGGTATGGGGCTGTAGCTGTTGTCATGCCAGGCCTGTGCAGAATGCCACGTCCACAGAAGCCACTTCCTGGTTCCTACTAGCAGGCGGCCTGGCTAGGGCCCGACTGTACTGTGCCATGCAGCGTACAACTAAGATAGTAAATCCCATTTTGGTGATTTTTATAAAAGAGTAGACCAGACTTGACTTATCCTATTTATCTAGAATAAACATATAGATTTTATCATTTATTGATTGTGAAACTTTGTTTTTTATAACTTTTCTGAAACACATTTTTTTAAATATGAAAGTAGATTTGAACGTTGTTAAAATTTTTCTTACAAATTCAGTATCGAGCACATCTATTTACTTTATCGAATAAGAAAAGAGAGTAAATAATCTTTCTGAGAGATTTTTTTTTTTTGAGGCAGGGTTTTAGATACATTAACTGTGTGAGAGAATTAAATACTAATGAGCCAATTTTAACCTTAAGATATAGTTAAAACTTTGAGAAATAGAGGAACTTAACTAACTTGGTTGGATACTCTAAATTCAGTCTTTCAGAACCATTATGATGACCAGATTAACATCAATGAGTTAAAGTTTTAAGTTTACAACCTGAATACCATAGTAACCTGCTATCAGCCAGGGCCATGCTTTGTTAGTCTGATGTAAGCCCTAGGCTAATAATCATTTTATATACCTCAAGAAGTCTGTAATCTGATTAAGTATCTTGTCTTTAACCTCCTGTTTAAGCTTACTCATACCTTCATCCACATACTTTACACACATCTTCATCTACATACTTTTACTTTACAATCTATGTAACCACTCTGTAACAGTCTTTTTTATCAAACATTTCTAATATTTAAAGTTTCCCCTCCAGTTTATCTTTTTTTTTAGTTAGTTCATTTCATAACTACCAATAAAAATTTTATTGTCCTTACCATAAGACTTTTAATAAAAGGCCTTTTGATATAACTTTTTTATAAAAGAGTAGACCAGACTTGACTTATCCTATTTATCTAGAATAAACATATAGATTTTATCATTTATTGATTGTGAAACTTTGTTTTTTATAACTTTTCTGAAACACATTTTTTAAATATGAAACTAGATTCAAACATTATTAAAAATTTTCTTACAAATTCAGTATTGAGCACGTCTAAATTTAAACATAAATCTGTTTTGCTGTTAGTAGTCCCACAGAAGCATAGAGAGATAAAGTAAGCTTAAAACAGTTGCAAATTCTTATAAGAAGTCCCCATCTATTCACAGTAATTTGGCATTCACCCAATATGCTATTGGGACCAGGATCTTGAGTTTCCTGTGCTTGCAAGCCAGGGAATCTAAGAAAGAGCTTTTTGTTTTTTATGATTTATCCACCATCTCCTTGTCCACCATGCCAGGCAGGTATGGCTGGAAGGCATCAGGCCGCCCATACCTGAGCCCACATTGTCAGCCATGACCCTGGAGCCTGGGTCGTGAACCCAACAGTGAGCAGGGAGAGAAGCAGGGTGTGGGGGAGGGGCCTTTCTTCAGGTAGTGGCAGCCACTGCTGTTGCCACCAACACCACTGGCAGCATCTTTGGGGCAGATAAAGGGGGGTGGGCATAGGGGAGTCTAGGGTAATCGTGTCTGGATTATATGGATCCCCAGAAATCATCCAAGGGACTATTTGAAGGACTTCTTTCCAAAATGAATTGGCCTCTTTTTGAGAGAGTTTTGTGCCCCTAACTTTGAGAAGTGCTTTCAATCCCCTGATTTGTGATCCCTTTTAACGGGAGGTAGTGTTTCCCATGATAAAGGCCAGAAATGCCAAGAGCAGAGGGCAGCGTTCCTGGGCACTCTGGCACTGTGGGGGATTCCCCAAAGGTCCAGATTTTGCAAGCCTGTCTGCAAGTGACCAGTAGAGGCTAGACCCTAGAGGCTTTTACTGGTCGATGTGTTACCAGTTTATTGATTGTGAAGAGAAATAGATAGGAGGTTGTTGCCAATGCCTGAGCAGGCTGTCGAGGTCCGAACAGTGGGCTGGGAACCTTCAGTCAATACCGGAGTGTAGCCCCAGTCAAAAGATGTCAGTTGTCCTTTCGCCTTGATTGGTCCCACGAGATGGCGCAAGCCAAAAGTAAAGGAGGAAAAAGGAGAAAATAGCTTCCCTCTGATGGAGAAAAGAGAGACCCGCCTCTCTCTGATGGAAAGAGGAGTTGCCTTCCTGTGATGGAGGAAGAAGAACTAAAAACTTGTCAGCCCTTGATTGGGAGGCGTCCACGGGGGGGGGCGTTAACCCCAAGGGGAGGATGTCCCTCAAGGGGGCACTTACCTATTAACCACGTGTCCAGAGAGCTCCGCGTTGGGCCAGCTGAGTCCTCACTATTCCCAGGGGTCATTGGCACCAACTTCCCCGGGCACAGGAGGAGCTGAGGGGAGCAGGGTCTTGGAGCAGGTGAGTACAGCAGGCAATGAACCACCTGGGAGACGGTCTGATGGGTCTCACTCTTGTTTATTCAGAAGGGGAGTGGGTTTATAAACACTTGAGAAAGGTTGAGAAGGCACATACAGATCATAAGGTGATTGGATACATAGGTTTATGGGTTGCTATCTAATTGGCTGGTGTTGGAAGGTAGAAGTCATGAGGGAGAAGCTGCAAGGGAGATAACAGAAGTGGCTGGAAAAGTTAAGTGACTTCAGCCACATATTGGATGGCTACAGTTGAAGGGAGACTGTTTACTACCATATAAGGGTCTCTTGGGCAGCCGGCCACAAGGTCAGGAACTGTAGGGGGGGCAAAACCTTAAACTATGGAATGTTTAAGTGCTTTGGGATGGGGGGAAGGACCCGCCGAGCCTGCCGATTCTTACTCTTCTGGACAAAGATGGGGCACACTACGACCTTGTGAAAAGTGAGGGCAAGCTTTGTTGCCAGAGTGGGTTCCCAACGATAAGGCCGGCTACATCCCGCATAGCCCAAGGTCCTCGGTCACGTCCAATAGCCCAGGCCAGCTTCCTCACAGTCCCAGCCCAAGAACTTGGGATATGGAACTTGAAACATAAGTAAACAACATGCCTCAATAAAAGGCAAAATAGAGCCAGGATCACATCTCTAATCCCAGCAACCCAGAGACAGAGGCAGGATTATTGCAGATTTGAGGCCGTCCTGCACTACATAGCTAGTCCAGGGCAGTTATAGTCCTTGGCTGAAACAAAAAGAAAACTAAGCAAAATGGGGGCAAAATAGAGGTTTAAATATCAGTCAATTACCTTCTCATTTACATGTTCTTATTTCTGACAGATTTTAAGTTTCTTGGGGATAGAGCAATGTATCTCTTAGTTCTCTGCTCCCAGTGATGGTGCCTTAGATATGGAAGGTGGTCATAAAGGGCTTGTGAACTTTGCTCTTTGTGCCTTGGCCCTTCTTTGAGTGTTGTGTATATCTACACCTATGTGAGTGCATATGAGTATATACACATCTGTCTGTTTAATCCTACTTAGAATGTGAGTTTTGGTGTTGATTTGATTCTATGATCAAAACCTAGAGCTGTTTTAAGAAGAAATAGTTTCTTTTCTATGTTTGGAACTTGAGAGTGGTCAGAAGAATCTCTTTTGAAGCTCAGGGTTTTTTGTTTTTTTTTTTTTGACTGCCCAGGATAGTGTGTGTAGCAGATAGCTCCACATTGCTGGGATGAACATCCAAACTGGATATGGTTCATGGAGCAATGGGTTTATTTCAAATTTACAGATCCAGCGACAAGTTCCATCAATGGTAGAAGAAACTACTTCCATACATCCAAGCAGAGATAAGCAATCAAACCACCCACAAACATCAAAAAGCAGCCAGCACAAACCAGCAGCAAGCAGGACCCCAGAGCTCAAACATCTCTGAATACCTCAGATACACCTCTAGAAACACCTTTGGGCTAGACCCCAAGATCCTCCCTCAGTGACACCTTCTCCAGCCACCTGGCTGGAAACCCAGGTTACAAGCTTTCATAAGACACCTGAATCTATGAGGGACATGCATTCAGACTACTGCAATGTGTGATAAATTGTCAGTGTCCAGCATATGTTCTTAATGACGCATCATTCTCAACTCACATCACAACAGGAGAAAACAGAATCTCAGTCCTCAGGGAATCATGCCCTGGTCAGGGCCAAGCTAAGGTGAATTGAATTTAAAGATTTTTTTTCTCTTATTGCCCAGTATGTTAAGTTTAGAGGTGGGATACACAAAGATGAGTCAAGCAGGTCTTGCCTTTAAGGGACTCACTCTCAATTTAATGACATGTGCATAATTTTAAAATTCAAGTGTATGAATACCAAGATAAAATAAAGGTGAGCCAAAGAACAAAGAGAGAAAGCATATATTTTTTTCCAAGTTCACGAGTGGGTTCTGAGCTGTCTTGTTCTCATTTGTTTTCTTTTCTCCATTTGCAGCTTCTAGTACCCCTGCTGTGAATATTCAGCCCGATGTTGCTGGAGGTTGGGACTGGAATTCTAAACCAGGTAAATACCCAATTCTTTTCTGTACACAAATGACCAGCTGTACAAAGTCGACACTTAGAGTCATAGCCCACTTGGGTAACTTGGTCGATCTTTCCTATAGATTTGTGTTATTTCTATATGTGGCTTAATTTTTGTAAGTAACATCTGCTGCATATCCATCCCAACCCCTCAATAAAATAATTATAGACAGATCTGATTACATATTTTATGTATATATTTCCCCCTTGAAGATGATTAGGGTTTTTTTTTTGTCAACTCTGAACTTTAGTTTTCTTATCTGAAAAATGGGGAAGATAACTTTTATCCTACACAGTTGTATAAATTTAAGCAAAACAGTATAGATGAATGCTTCTGGTATAGAATAGCTGCTGAAGAAATGTGCATATTTTTCTTACTTGTTTTAGGATTAGAAACACAGATGATGTGCTTATATCAAGTATTTGAGGCAGTTGATATTTTTGTTTTTGTTGTGATTTTTTTTTTTTTTTTTGAGGTAGGGTCTCATTCTAGCTCAGGCTGACCTGGAATTCACTATGTAGTTTAAGGGTGGCCTTGAACTTGATCTTCCTACCTCTGCCTCCCGAGTTCTGGGATTAAAGGCGTGCACCACCACTTTTTTTTTAAAGAGAAGCCATCACATAAAATCCAATTGCTAAGCATATAGTACAATATTGTCACTATATGTACATTCTTGTGTGACAAATCCTGAGAGCTATTCTCATTATTCATGATTGAACTCTACTCACCAAGTGACTGCTCCCCATCTCGCCCCCTCTCTAGCCCCTTTTAACACCATCCTACTCTCTATGAGTCTGATCTTTTGCATCTGGCTTACATGGGTCCTGGGAAATTGAACCTGAGTCCTTTGGCTTTGCAGGCTAGCGTCTTAACTGCTAAACCATCCCCTCTAGCCCAAGATCTTGATTTTAACTCCTTCAGACACATCTAAAATTATGATTTCTGGATTAGGTGATAATTCTACTTTTAAATTTTGAAGAACTTTCATACTGTTTTCCACAGTAACTCTAACATTTTACATTCCCACCAAAAGCATATAAGGGTTCCAATTTCTTCATACTTTTATCAACTCTTTTTGTGATTTTTGTTGTTGTTGACAGTGGCCATCTTTGCAGGTTGATAATATCTCACTATGGCCTTGATCTGTGCTTCCCTAATAACTAGTTATGTTGAGAATCTTTTTTAAAAAATATGTGTTCATTTGTAAATCTTTGAAGAAATACTAGTTCATGTCCATGGCCTACTTTATTTTTTAATTATGTTTATTTTTATTAGTTATTTATTTTTTCTTGTCTTCAGGTCACATTCATTCAAGTGAGAGGAGCAGGGGCTAGAAATTTCTCACACATTTTTAAACCCTGTCCTAATCTGCGTTAGTGACATTTGAGTACCACCTCTGAAATTCTGAATCTCTCAGGTCAGCCCTGGATAACAAGCTTATTTTCAGGGATCTTATTTCTTTTTCAGGTTTTGGAATGGGAAGTAAGTCAGCTGCCACCAGCCCAACAGGCTCCTCCCATGGCACTCCCACCCATCATAGCAAGCCCCAGACACTGGATCCTTTTGCTGATCTGGGGACACTCGGTACAAACTTACCAGGTTCAAATATAAATAGCAGTTGAGGTCACAGAGCCTCAAATCTAAATCTTGGTTTTCTCAGTAAGCAACTGTGACCAGGAATTCATAGCTCTGCATGCTTTGAAGCTGTATTCTAAAAGCAGATATTGACTTTTTTAAAAGAGCATCAAATACTGGATTGAAAGTCATTTCTCTAATGTTTGATTTTGAATTCATAGTATGAGTAAAATGTGAGTTTTCTAGAGTATATGATAGTAGGGCTGAAGCAGAGGGAATGTGTAGAGAAATGGTCAGAAATAGAGAAAGTCTGTATGATCTTAACTTTGATCACTTGGTAAGGTGCCACCTGCCAAGCTTATTCACGGTATAGTTAGTAGTTTTCTTTTGTAACTTATATGGAATCTGGGGAGATATTTTTAGATAATGTTATTTGAGAAGGTCCATTTTTCTATTTGACTTTAACCAGTGATCTTAGCATGTGTTAATGATTCTTGCCTAAAAGATTTACTACTTCAATGTTTGAAGATGGTGATTTTCAAATCTTTCTTATCTCCATATCTGAGAATTGGCTTGAATTGGCATTTAAAATTTTATAGGTGTGTGTTTGTGTGTGTTTGTGTGTGTGTGTGTTGGCATTTTAAAAATATTTATTTGTGTGTATGGGTGTGCCAGCCCAGACCGTTGTACTACTTTTGCATCTAGTTGTATGTGGATGACCACTCAAGTCTGGCTTAGTGAACTGGTGAGTTTGTTGTGCTCTCTCAGAGAAGTATAGAAGAAAGGTTACGTACAGGAACTTGAATGACTCAAAGGCAGCTAAATAAGTAGGAAGCCCAGCCCATCATGGGTGACTGCTCACAAAAGCCATATTCCTTGAGCTTAGCCAGTAGAAGAGCCTCTTCTCTCCAGCCATTTTTACTGCTTATATAAACTTGGGGAGGGGCTTTGTGAATTTTGTAATTTTCAGGAATTTCCTGAGACTTACAAGTTTCATTTACTTTCTGAGTCTGTCAAGGGTGGAGTATTTCATCTGTAAAGAAATTTATACAGAGCATATCAGGATCCCTTTTGTTTCTGTAGGTTTTCTGTTTCTGGCATTCATTTAGTTCTGTGGATTATAATGTTTTGACATTCTTTTGGTTCTGAGGATTAGTATCTATTTCTGGCATTCATTTAGTTCTGAGGATTATAATCAATTTCTGGTTTTCATTTGGTCCTATGGGTTATCAGGTGTTTCTGGCATTCATTTTTTTTTTTTTTTTGTTGTTGTTGTTCTTTTGCTTGGTTTGGTTTCTGAATCCGTTGTGCTGGCTCCTGGGTTTTTGTCTGTATATTTCCTCAAGTAAAAGGAAGAAAATGTCCTCTTTGGTGACACAGCAATATGTTCTATGCATTTCTTGAGCTTCTTATAGCCCAATTCAGGACATCTTTTGCTAAGAAGCTTGTATTCCTTTTTTTGGAAGATGGACATTAGAAACCAAGATGTGTGTGCCAAATATGTTTATTGCTGCTAGAGTGCTATGGCTCTACCTTCCAGGAGCCAGAGATGGGAGATGAGTCAACGTGAATGTAGATAATCACAGCCTGCCTCCCTGGGGTCTTTCTTACCTCCTCCCATTTCACTGCTGGACCTTTGTTTCCTTGGATCACAACATTTATTGTCACACATCACTTGTGTCACCACAAACCTCAAATCTGCTTGGGAAGCTTGAGTTTGTTGTTGTTTGGAAATGCAGTAATTCTTTTTTATACTATATTACTTTTTTATTTTAATGCATGTGCACGTGTGAGTGTGTGTGTGTGTGTGTGTGTGTGTGTGGGGTGTATGTTACAGGGAGCATAAAAATTGTTTATGTGGTATCTGGAGATCTGAATTTGGCATTCTTAGGCCCTTTTGCTTGTGCAGGAAGCACATTTAACCACCAACCTGTCTCTCCAGTTCCAAAGGCAGTAATTCTTTTTAAAAAAAATTTACTTATTTATTTACTTGAGAGAGAGAGAGGGAAAAAGAGAGAATGGGCATGCCACCGCCACTGCAAATGAACAATTCCTCCCCTTGTTCTATGTGGTATTGAACTGGCAAACGCCTTAACCACCAAGATTTCCAGCCCAAAGGCAGTAATTCTTTTTGGGGCGGGGAGAGGGATTCTTGGATGGCCAGCGCCTCTTAGCTGCTGTAAATGAACTTGCTTGCTCCCCCTTGTGGGCAGGTGCAGCACATTTATCTGGCTAAACATGGGACCTGGAGAATCGAATGGGCATTCTTAGTCTTAGCAGGCAGGTGCCTTAACCACTAAGCCATCTCTCCAGCCTGCAAAGGCAGTAATTCTTATAGCTTCCTTTTCAGGAAACTGGTTTCTTAAGTTTCTCCACTTTTAAAGATGTCAGCCTAGAAAATTGAAGTGATTTTTCCTGAAGTCTCACAATGAACATTTATATAAATGAGAGCTTTGATTCCTAGATGAGTTCTCTGGAATAAGAATTAAACTTTGAAATCATACAATAACAATTTTAGGCAAACAAAACAAGACAGAATCCTCCTTAGGTTTTTTTGCACAAAATGATTCTCAGACAACCATCATTGTCTGGTTCTGCCCTCATATATCCAGATATAATTGGCCTGGATATAGCTTGGGAGTAGGGGTTTTATGAGCTCCAGGTGATCTCATCTGTTTTGCCCAACTACTATCTGAAAGGAGCAAGGACTGAAGTTCATGAGCTCTGACATCACCTAAACCCAGAGTTTAGGACAGGAAAGGGCCAGCAGACAGAGCTTCTAAGGTGAAATCTATGATATGGTTTGGAAATGAGTTCAAAGGAGCTCAGGCAGAGGGAAGGGCATGTTTAACAGTTTCATACAATGACTGAGAGCAGAAGGAGCCAAGATCTCTGGTAGGGTAGAGGAGGAGAGGTGCGGTCAAATAGGGAAGGCTAATGCAAGAAAGACTTCAGAACTGCTTTGGACTGAAGATGGAGGGCATGTTGAGAAAGCAGTTAGTTTTGTATGTTGGAATGATTGTCTGAATTCAGTAGTAGCAGATGCTCTACCTCATCTTTACTAGGGGAAATGGATAGAAATGGACTAAAAGGAAAATTGAAGTAGATGGGATTTTTAATCCTTCCAGACTTGCTGGAAGGTCTTTGAAAACCTGCACAGAAGCAGGTGTAAATTCTAGGAGCTGAAAGTGGAATGGAAGATCACTTCTGTATACATTCATAGGCTTCAACACCCTAATTTGATTAGCAAATGTTCTGTATTCAGAAATACCAAACATTTAGGATGTAATAAAAATCCAAGGCAGATAATAGTCCTGCTCCAGGGGCTTGCAATATAGTAGGAGAGAGAAAAGTTAATCAAAGCTCTACTTAAATGTAAAATACCTACTATGACATTATGATACAAGCTACTCAGGATGGGCAGGGAGACCTCCTTAGGTAATTCTGATGCATAGTGAAGGTGAGAGTCTTATTTCCTTACTGGGTTTGCAGCCTAGCCTGTAGAAGATGCTTGGGTGCTCAACAGTAGGTTGTACTTGAACAGATAAGAGTGTGATGGGAATATGGAAGGTGATTTCTTTGTTTTCAAGGTTTCCCCCTAATTAAAAATGTTAAAATAATGAACTCATATTTAGAACAAAATATCATTAAATATAAAATGAAATCATTGCAGAATATTCACCTTTTGGGGTGACTTGAAGGATTAGAAAGAAAGAAAGACACAAATAATAGAGTGAAAGCTGTGATCAGGTTGTCTGCAGGTTCTGATGGAGCCTAACCAGCATTGGCTTATTTTATACACACTCTGAAAAGCTTTGACAACAACTTTGTTTTATAAAATATAGAAAAAGCATTGGAATGGATGTTAGATGATGTGAGAATGAGGCAGCTACAGACTGTCTGCACATAACTGTTTTCTGCACAAGGTCAGGCCTGTACAAACAGTCCAAGAAGAGGATTAAGGAGGGCCTGTGCCCCACTTAGGGCTCTGCAATTCAACTGGAGGTAGACATGTCAATGACTTCTACTGGTTGTGGCTGTCTACCAATATCCAGTTTTAGGTATCTGTTGATGTGCTGTTGAGAAAAGGGCCCAGGGCACACAAATAGGGCTTCTTTTATTTATTTTAATATTTTGTTTGAGAGGTAGATAGAGGTTGAGGGAGAGAACAGGTGCATGGCCTCTAGCCACTGCAAATGAACTCCAGACATATGCGCCACATTGTGCATCTGGCTTACACGGATACTGAGGAATTGAACCTGGGTCCTTAGGCTTCACAGGCAAATGCCTTAACCACTAATCCATCTCTCCAGCCCCATGAATGGGGCTTCTTTACTGTACATTATTGAATGACCACAGCAACCACAGTGTGGTGGCACATGCCTCTAATCCCAGCACTACAGATGAGGCCAGTCTGGGATACATAGTGAGTTGAAGACCACATGGACTAAGGTTAGAGCTTGAGGACAGAATGATAAGAGACATTGCTACTATTGTGCATGAGTGTCCCATCACCATTTCCATGATGGAGTATTTGAACCCTTGCAGTGTGTAAAGTGTGTGCTTGGCAAAGGGGCTTGCCTTGTTTCATGATGTATAATGTGTCATTTAGGCTCCTTAAGTCAGGGGCTATGAATCACTTTCATGCAAGTGTATCTTTACATTAGACCCCTGATACAGACATAGTTTTAACTTCATACATAATAAGGAAGATGAGGCTTTGGGTGGGGAAACAGTTTCACCTACCTTTACAAGAGCAAGGAGTTTCTATATCAAGTATGTTCTCAGTGCCCACCATAGTGTAAGAATGCATGTGTGCAAGAACAAATGGTACATGAGTGCCAGCACTGAGCTCAAACACAAGTGGACTTCAAGTCCAGTGGCTGTAATGCTACATTCTCACTGCAAAAGGAATTTGAATGGCAGGAACATAGCTATCAGAAAAAGAGTCAGTAAGAGTCAGTTAGTAATGGCTTAGAGCTTTGAGGAGAAACTCAGGAGTTGGGTGCCAGGGAGTAGGAGACCTATAACAGGATGATCACAAGTTTGTTGTTGACTGTCTTGAGCTTTGATTTCCTCTTCTTTAAGGTGGTCCAGTAATACTGCTTACCAACATTTAACAACTTCACAAGAGCTTTATTGTCACTGTTAACTTTGTCTTATTGCATGGACAGGTTCTTGGAGAGCACCATATTTCAGCCTATTACCTCCATAAACATGAGCCTTCCTGTAGTAAAATGCAAGCAGGTGGAATTACCTCCTGCAGTGAAATGCAAGCATTTCACAAAACTTTAAAGCATTTTTATTTATTCTTGGGTACTAGCATGGTTGTCCTTGCAACACACAGTGAGTAATCCTGATTATTGACTTTTAAGTAGCATTTTCAGGGCTGGAGAGATGGCTTAGTGGTTAAGACGTTTGCCTGCAATGCCTAATGACCTAAGTTTGACTTCCCGTCCCCACATAAAGTCAGATGCACAAAGTGGAGTCCATTTGCAGAGGCTGGTGGCCCTCATGCACCCATTCTCCCTGTTTCTCTTCTATCTCTCTGTGCTTGCAAATAATAAAAAAAACAAGTAGTACCTTCATGAGGGGACTCTGTTCCATTCCCTGTTCTTGTCACTTGGTAGTCTTGACTCTAGTGAAGAAATAAAATCACCATAGGAAGTAGAAGGCTGTGAAGGGTGGCACAGGAAGAGTTGGGGCTGTACTCAGCCCCATTTCTGCTACACACTAGCTGTGTCACTTAGGGGAAACGTACTCTGAGCTGCAGTTTGTTCATCTGAAGAAAACAAATGAGACAAGTGTACATACGTGTAATGTCAGTTGGTCTAAGCTGTTAGGAAGATGAATTAAGTTACTGCCCATGGCAGGCTTTCCTGCAGTCATTGCAACTATATCTTGAGATGAAGCAGGTAGAGGTGCCGCCTCCAAATCGCCTTGACTTCTTTCTCCCCCTTTCTCCATAGGTAGTTCTTCATTTGCCAGCAAACCTACCACCCCCACTGGCCTGGGCGGAGGATTTCCACCTCTCAGCTCGCCACAGAAAGCATCTCCACAGCCTGTGGGTGGAGGATGGCAGCAAGCACCTGGCTACAACTGGCAGCAAGCACAGTCCAAGACCCAGCCCACCATACCACACTCCTCCCCACAAAACAGGCCCAACTACAATGTGAGCTTCTCTGCCACACCTGCAGGCCAGAGCGAACGCAGCAAAGGATCAGGTAATTTGGGCGAGGATGCTGGGATAGGGTGGCCTGTCTGTGTGGTCATAGAGCTTGTGATGGTATGTCTGAAAAAGCCAAAGGCAATGTCAATAGCTCCTGGGGCAGTCTTAAAGCTGAAGAGCCGGTACATAATACATGCCTCCAGTGCAGTGCCTGGAGCATCTGACCTGCCATGCCCCCAAACGTGTGCCACATATGACTGCTGGTTCATTTTCTTCCTCCACATTGGGGTAAGATGGAAGTACTTGCCATGTACCTAGATACTTGCCATGAGCCCTAGACACATGTGACTGTGTGTGAGTGAAGGGGTTTGTGGGGCTTAGGAATAGGATGTAGAAGAGAAAGGCTGGAAACCTTTCAAAAGTCATCACATTTTTTCCCTGGGACCCCAATGAAAGGAGTCTTGGACACTTGATCTTCTTGGTCTTGCTCTGGTTGGTGGATTTATGGTTGATGGATTTATTAATAAATAAATTAATTTGGAGCACCTTTGGTAATCCCAGTGCTTAGACTGGAGAATACCCTAGATAGAATTCATGACATGAGGTAAGACTAAACTTTGCCTGGTAGGAATGGCTATGTTGAAGTTTGCCAGGAGGCCAGTTTCTGTACATTTTGGCAGCTGACTTTGGTTTCCTCCTTCAGAGAGATAGGATTGAACTCACTGTGTGGAACATGGAAGCAAAATTTTTGTACTCCATGGTAGCTTGCGTGTATTGAGTACTTGCTAGATGGCAGGTGCTGTCAGGCACTTATCAGATATTGTTTCATAGAATCTTTAAAATCAACACCCTATTATAGATGTGGAATCTGAACTGCACATCTTTAATGTCTAAGGTTTCTGCAACTTGTAAGTGACATAGCCAGAACTATGAATCCTGGAAATCTTACTCCAGAACTTCCACTCTGAGCTGGCACACCCAGCTGGCCAGAACCCCAGTGTTTGTCCACAGCACTGCCATGGTGGATATGCTAGTGTTGAGA
The DNA here is from genome assembly GCA_036365145.1 of Orientallactaga sibirica. Classification (NCBI taxonomy): domain Eukaryota; kingdom Metazoa; phylum Chordata; class Mammalia; order Rodentia; family Dipodidae; genus Orientallactaga; species Orientallactaga sibirica. The sequence goes on along the minus strand of JAEOAD010000015.1, from coordinate 25,731,940 downwards.
ACATGAGTGGCATCCTGCTTGCTCTGGTGAACAGGGAATTCTGACTTCCCCTCCATGTTTATATTGAGTAGACATGGGTAGATGTCTTCTTGGAGAATCTTTGTATAAAACATTGAGGGTATGATAGTCAATAAGACAGACAAAATCCCTAGTCTTGGAGCACTAACATTTTGATACGTACACATGCAAATGTGGATATTAAAGTGTGGTTTGATTAAGGTGTCGCCCATAAACTTAGGTGTTCTGAATGCTAGGTCCCCAGCTGATGGCAATTTGGGAATTAAAGCATCCTGGAGGCGGTGTATTGTTAGGGGTAGGCTTAGGAGTATTATAGCCAGCTTCCTCTTGCCAGTATTTGGCGCCAACCAAGAATCCAACTTTGGTTAATTAACACTGACTGCATGGACTCCTGTGGTTTTGTTCTGTTTTCTTTTAATTAAATACTGAGATAAGTAAACATGATTTAAAGCATTGAAAGTACTGAGTCTGCCATGACAACACTGTGTAGCAAGTATTCTTGTCAACATGACCCCTCCCTTTTTAAATTTTTTATTTTTTTGGTTTTTCGAGGTAGGGTCTCACTCTGGTCCAGGCTGAACTAGAATTCACTATGTAGTCTCAGGGTGGCCTTGAACTCTCGGCGATCTTCCTACCTCTGCCTCCCAAGTGCTAGGATTAAAGGTGTGCGCCACCACGCCCGGCTCCCCCCCCCCTTTTTTTAAAGGAGGAATAGAGAAGGTCGGTAACTTGCCTGAGGTGACATTGCTAAACATGGCAGAGCTGGATTTACATGGGGGGAGTTTGTCCCAGAGTCTTGTTCTTTGCCACCATGCTAGGCTGTTTCTCCAAACAGAATGAGAAAGATTGTGAGTCCACAACCAGACTTGCAGGAAAAGAATATTATGATCAACTCAACCTATGTGTGCAGATGGGGAAGAAGTAGCATGCATGGATTTCAAGAACCCAAACCCAGAACTTGTTCCAGCTCTGATAATAGTTATGATGGTGGTAAAATCATGAGTGTCTTCATCCAAAAGGAAGTTACAATAGAAATAAGCGTTGGATTTGGGGCTGGAGCCATGGCTTAGCAGTTGAGGTGCATGCCTGCAAAGCCTAAGGACCCAGATTCTGATTCTCCAGGTCTCACATAAGCCAGATGCACATGGTGGCACATGCAACTGGAGTTTGTTTGCAGTGGCTAGAGGTCCTGGTGTGCCCATTCTCACTCTCTCCCTCTCTGTCTCCAATAAATAAATAAAGATAAAAATCTAAAAAAAAAAAGAGTTGGATTTAGTTTAATGATACATACTCCAGTCCTAGCATTTCTAAATGCATGCTATGTGGTCCTGGACAAGTATCCCAAGTTTTTTCTAATCTGCTAAGTATGAGGGTAAAGGGACTAATGTGTGAAAAAAGTGCTTTGAAGAGTCTAAGTCATAGAGGCAACAATAGGATATTCTACTTAAGAATAAAAACCCCGAGGATTCTCAAACATTGTATTACAGAAGGGAAACCAAAAGCATCAGACTTTGAAGACCTGCTTTCTAGTCAAGGTTTCAATGCCCACAAAGACAAGAAGGGGCCTCGGACAATAGCTGAGATGAGAAAAGAAGAAATGGCCAAGGAGATGGACCCCGAGAAATTAAAGGTGAGTGAGCCACTTTGTGTTGTTATTCTGTAGAAAAAGTCATGTGTGTGGAGCCATGAGCACAGGACCCACCTGTTGTCTGATCCTCTCTTATATTGGTTATTTTTGTGTCACGATGACCAAAATACTTGACAAAAACAACTAAAGGAAGAGTTTTTCGGTTTATGTTTTCAGAAAGATTTTGATCCATCCTAGAAAGGCACAGCAGCAAAAGCATGCAGTGAGGGTGTTCCTATGACAGGGAGCATGCAGTGAGGGTGTTTATATGACACATGGCAGGGAGCATGCAGTGAGGGTGTTTACATGACACATGACAGGAGCATGCAGTGAAGGTGTTTACATGACACATGACAGGGAGCATGCAGTGAAGGTGTTTACATGACACATGACAGGGAGCATGCAGTGAGGGTGTTTACATGGCAGAGGGAGCAGCATACAATGAGTGTGTTCATATGACAGGAGCTTGCAGTGAGGGTGTTTACATGCCACATGACAGGAGCATGCAGTGAGGGTGTTCTCATGACACATGACAGGAACATGCAGTGAGGGTATTTACATGACACATGACAGGAGCATGCAGTGAGGGTGTTTACATGACCCATGACAGGAGCATGCAGTGAGGGTGTTTACATGGCAGAGGGAGCAGCATACAATGAGTGTGTTCATATGACAGGAGCTTGCAGTGAGGGTGTTTACATGCCACATGACAGGAGCATGCAGTAAGGGTGTTTACATGACACATGACAGGAGCATGCAGTGAGGGTGTTTACATGGCAGAGGGAGCAGCATACAACGAGTGTCTTCATATGACAGGAGCATGCAGTGAGGGTGTTTACATGACACATGACAGGAGCATGCAGTGAGGGTGTTCACATGGCAGAGGGAGCATACAATGAATGTGTTCATATGACAGGGAGCATGCAGTGAGGGTGTTTACATGGCAGAGGGAGCAGCATACAATGAATGTCTTCATATGACAGGGAGCATGCAGTGAGGGTATTTACATGGCAGAGGGAGCATACAATGAATGTGTTCATATGACAGGGAGCATGCAGTGAGGGTGTTTACATGGCAGAGGGAGCAGCATACAATGAGTGTGTTCATATGACAGGGAGCATGCAGTGAGGGTGTTTACATGGCAGAGGGAGCATACAATGAGTGTGTTCATATGACAGGGAGCATGCAGTGAGGGTGTTCTCATGACAAGGAGCATGCAGTGAGGGTATTCACATGGCAGGAGTGTGTAGTGTGGGTGTTGTGCAGTGGGGGTGTTTACATGACAGGAGCATGCAGTGAGGGTTTTACATGGCAGAAACCATGCAGTGAAGGTGTTCACATGACAGGAGTGTGCAGTGATGGTGTTTATATGACAGAGGGAGCGTGAATTGAGGGTGTTCCCATGATAGGGATCATGCGGTGGGGGTGTTCACATGACAGGGAGCATGTAGTGAAGTGTTTACATGGCAGAGGGACTGTGCAGTGGGGGTGTTCACATGACAGGGAGCATGCACTGAGAGTTTTCACATGATAGGGAGTGTGAGGTGGAGGTGTTCACATGAGGGGCAGGTGGATATAATCTTAAAAGGGAGCTACTTCCAGCAGCTAGACTTTTCCTCCTGAAGGTTTCACAACCTCTTTAATACTACATTCTTAGGAATAAATACTGAAAGCAAGAGCCTTCAGTACTATTAGATTCAAACCTCCCAGTGACCCTGCCTCGTAGTGCCATCCATCACCTTGGAATTTGGGATGGGACAGAGACCATATCATCTATGAAGGCACTATGTTCTGGCAAACACTGTATTTCAGTGGATTCCTGAACCTGTGGTTTGAGTTGCTTTAGGGAGTTCTTAATTCAACTAATAAATTTGAGTCCCTGGTTTGATCAGTACAGATTTCTTATGAGTACCTCTCAGATGAGCAGTATATTTAATTTTGAAGTTCATCTGGTGTTTAGATTCCAAATATTGTTACTTCGGTGAGTAGAAAAATACGTGATTTTTATTTTCTGTCTGCCTTGAGAACTCTATTATACTGGGGTGACTAAACTCCAGCTTCAGTTCTCTGCTGATGGAAAAAGAAATATTTATATGTCCAGGAATTATACTCCTGTAACATCAGACATTGAGGTTTGTAGAGGTTGAGGAGAGGAAGGCTAAGGCAGTGTTTACCCGGAATCCACCATGGATTCCTCCATTTTAAACCAAAGCAGTTCCACTTTTAACTGCCTTTAATTCTAAAGGTATAAGTCAGAATAAGCTTGGAGAAACAAGAAAGTTTCCACAATTAAAAAAAAAATGTTTTCACATATGTGATCAAGCCCCTTATCCCATAGACAAAGAGAAGAACAGTGCTTCAGGGGTAAGGATGTCTGGACCTCGATGCAAGTTAGCTTGAAGAATGGAAGCTTTGAGGTTATAGAAGTCAATGTCATCATCAAAAGATTGAAATGCATTTCCAAGATGGGGAAATCACATTCCTTCATGATGGTATACTAAATATGCTGACAGGAACACACTACAGGAAAGTCACATTGCTTCCCAATGGTATATGAGGTATGCTGATAGGAATATACTGCAGAAGAGTCACATTGCATCCCACTGGTATACTAAATATGGTGACAGGAACACACTGCAAGAAAAGTCACACTCCTTCATGATGGTACACTAGGTATGCTGACAGGAACACACTGCAGAAAAGTCACATTCCTTCACAATGGTACACTAGGTATGCTGACAGGAACACAATGCAAAAAAATCACATTCCTTCACAATGGTACACTAGATATGCTGACAGGAACACAATGCAAAAAAGTCACATTCCTTCACAATGGTACACTAGGTATGCTGACAGAAACACACTGCAGAAAAGTCACATTCCTTCACAATGGTACCCTAGATATGCTGACAGGAACACATTGCAAGAAAAGTCACACTCCTTCACAATGGTATATGAGGTATGCTGATAGGAATATACTGCAGAAGAGTCACATTCTGTCCCACTGGTTTACTAAATATGCTGGCAGGAACACACTGCAAGAAAAGTCACACTCCTTCACGCTGGTACACTAAATATGCTGGCAGGAACACACTGCAAGAAAAGTCACATTCCTTCACGACAGTACACTAGATACGCTGGCAGGAACACACTGCAAGAAAAGTCACACTCCTTCACGATGGTACACTAGATATGCTGACAGGAACACACTGCAAGAAAAGTCACACTCCTTCACAATGGTACACTAGATATGCTGACAGGAACACACTGCAAGAAAAGTCACACTCCTTCACGATGGTACACTAGATATGCTGGTAGGAACACACTGAGAAAAGTCACATTCCTTCATGATGGTACACTAGATACGCTGACAGGAACACACTGAGAAAAGTCACATTCCTTTATGATGATACACTAGATATGCTGACAGGAACACACTGCAGAAAAATTACATTCCTTCACGATGATGTATTAGATATACTGAGAGGAACACACTGCAAGAAAAGACCCTTATTTTTCCTCTTTATTATATCTCTAAAACCAAGACGTTGCCATTGAAAAAAATACTACATCATTTTCTGGCCTATTTGAATTTTGTTTGTAGATAATGTTAGGTCTTGCCAGCATTTGTGCTTGCTTCTCACGTCAGAGGCCTGATATTCCTTCCAAAAGTGTATGCCATCTCTCTCACTTGTGCCCACTAAGAAAACTCAGACAGTGCTTTATAAAAGAAAGTTGTTTATTTTTTAAAAGCCATGTTGGCTGTTTGATGGCACTTGCTATTTCATTGCTTGTAAGAATAGTTGTCAGTGACCACAAGTGAGCCATTTACCCACGAGCAATTCTTGCTAAAACCCTGGTGATTACCAAATGCTGACAGTATTTTTGATTCCTTTGACTTAATGGCCTCTTTCTTTTTAATTTTTTAAAAATATTTTATTTGTTTATTAACAAGCAGAGAGATAGAAAAGTCAGCAGAGAGAATGTGTGTGCCAGGGCCTCCAGCCACTGTGAACAATCTCCAGATACATGCATGCAGCACATTGTGCATATGGCATTCCATGATGGGTACTGTGGAATTGAACATGGCTCATTTGCAGTCAAGTACTTTAACCATTGAGCCATCTCTACAGACCAATTAAAATAAATTTAATGTCATCTTTTTTTCCACTGTGACAGGTCAGTTTGAATAGCTAACTAAATGGACTAACTCATTTAATAATTAATAAGCCCTTTGAGCTCTTTTCTGTGGTGGCTCTATTGTTTGGTTGAAGACCAGAAAGACATGGTAAAAAGTTGAGCCAGAAGAGCATTTCAGGTGGAGAAGGCAAGTTGGAGTACACAGGTTTTTCATTTCACTACAACAGGGTCAATTTCCAGAGACCTGGTAGAACTTTTCTAGAATAGAAAACATTGGACCCCTTTTGTATTTACAGATTCTAGAATGGATAGAAGGCAAGGAGAGAAATATCAGAGCCCTACTTTCCACGATGCACACTGTGCTGTGGGCTGGAGAGACCAAGTGGAAACCAGTTGGCATGGCAGACCTGGTGACACCAGAGCAGGTGAAGAAGGTGTACAGGAGGGCTGTGCTGGTGGTACACCCAGACAAGGTGAGTAGGACCTGCCCTGCCATTGCTTGTCTGGCCCTCATTTCATCAAAATATTTAAACATCATACTTTCTGGTTACTCACTGATTAGGCCATGTATTCAAGACAGCAAAGCCTATAGGTTAGGATCAGGTATATAAGCAAGCAGTCAGCCTTCATGAAGTGAGCAGGAGGAAATCAAACTGCATATTATACACAATGGGACAAGCACTTCACTTACAAAGGTGTAACAGACTCTAGTCACTTATTTTTAGGGCTTAGCTATAATCCTGGCCTATAATAGTAAGACTAGGCTGAGAGTTACAAAAAGAAACTTTTCTTCTTTGGAGACAAAGGAGAATGGTTAGCCAGGATTATAGTGAAAAAGGTTTAGAAGATATCTGGAAAAATTTGTGAGAATCAACAGAATTTTAAAAATGTAACTAAACCTCATCATTAGTTGATTATATCAGTTTGTGTTGTCATTGGCATTTGCAGTTTGAATAAATGACTGGGTCACACAGTGCTCACAGGTCTAGGAACAACCCAGCCTAAAGCAGCATCATTTGTCAAAGTAAGTTATCCTTCCATTACTTGAACTGAACCAATCACATGACATGAAGTTAGGATTAAAGCACCTCTTAGGAACACATGCTTGAATTTCATGTATTGTATTTCCATCTTGTCATACTTTTATGACTACTTAAAATAGAACAATCAATGGAGAGACACACTGGTTATTCTTGCTTTAAGCCTCAAAAGCCTTAGCATTTTCAGAAATTTGGAAATGGAAGTTAAAGCAGTCAGCTAGAGATCAGCTATCATTAAACTTTGTTATTCAGTAGATACTTCTAGAGAATGAAAATGCATCTTTTGTTGCTCTTTTCTCCTTATTGATGGATTTCTGTTGCCTTGTGTGCATTTCCAGGGATGGTTATAGTAATTGTGATCATGTAGAAAGGCTGTTAAAAGAAGCAATTTAATTGGAAAAACATTTTAATTACTTAGAACCCACATTATCAGTGCATTGAAAATAAATGTAATTTTTTTCTGTGGTATCTTAATATGTATGTTTTTTTTTTCTTTAGGCCACTGGGCAACCTTATGAACAATATGCAAAGATGATTTTCATGGAGCTAAATGATGCCTGGTCTGAATTTGAAAACCAAGGCCAAAAGCCTTTGTATTAATTTGTGAGCTTTTTCTATCTTGGCTGCAGCCCTGTGCTAAAGTTTAGTGTGTACCACAATTCTGAAATTTTCACAGATGAACCAAAAATTTCAGTAATGTTTTTCAAGTACTAAACTGTTAAGTTATGTGTGAATTCATTTCTCATGATAAGGAAAATTGATGTTTGATTTCATGAAGTCCATAGTACTTACTGAGAGGAACTTTCTGGAATAGCTGACCTTACAGAGTTGTAACATTCCAGCCAGTCCTTTGGGGAGCTTTCTCAACATTTTTCCTGGGGACATGGAAACCTGAGGCCACCAAAGGTTAAGGCATAACATCTATCTCATTGCTTAAGAATAAGATTAATGAGTGAAAGTTATGATAGTTGAATTAACTAACAACATTTTTAAAGGATGGCTTTTAGTTTTTTTAAAAAGAAATTTGAAAAATGGCTTTACATAAACTCCAGAAACATGACCACCAAGTATTTTTTAATGGAACTTAACTGTAGCCTTTAGCATGATAATGTATATGTCTTCTGATGAAGAGCACTAATCAACATAAAAGAACTTGGATGACGTGGAGTCATTATGCACAAATCCAGGGACTACCAACTCTTCCTGGATGGGTTACAAACAATGCACAAGTGGGCTAAAGAAACCAGGGGCTGTGAGATGCACTAACTTTGATTTCTGGTCAAGATGTTTGGCTGCTGTCTCCCTCTCCCTTTAGAAAACTGTGGCTGACTAAAGGAAAACTCTTAACACCATCACAACTCCAAACCTGCTTGAAAGAACTTCTAAGTTTTGTATCAATGCTCAGTGCTCTTCCTTTGCTTAGGCAAGAAAACATTCTTTCCTGATAACAGGTTGTAGAGCAGTTTGACCCATTCACAATTTTCAGGACCAGTAGCTATTAATGGCCTAGATATTCTGGTGGTTCATCAGTGGGAAGAATATAGAAATCAATACTGAACACTAGTTAGGAGAAGGGTCCAGTAATGGAGATAGACCTGTATACACCTTCAGATCCAGGCAGGTGGTATGTTAGTATTGGCTTTGAGAAACCAGGTACACTCCTACCTGTGAGTTTGGACACCCTGGATTATTTCCATGGGGTTTCCTGTTGTAAACGTCGTTGACTGTTGTGAAGCCTAGCAAGAATGATACTTCCAGACATATAGCTGGTTGGGTTTCAGTTCCGTATTTAAGGTTCTCACTTTGTGGGGTAAGCAGTTAATTATCCTGTGACTTTAGTAGGTCTCCTGGTGACATAGACACTATCTACAATGTGCACATGTATATGCACAAAGCAGGTGGTTACAGATCTTCATACTAATCTCAAATGGCTTATGCTCAAAATTGTGAAAAGCTTTCAAAAATTATTTTTCAAAGACAATCATTTTCTTGTTTCTGCTTTAATATTATTGTGACAAACTGTACCAGAAAAGCAGCATGTCAAAAATACTTTTGATTCTAGACATATTTCTTTTACTTATTGTTTAGTTATAAAAGTTCATTATTTATTTAATCTTATACTGATAATGTGAAACTCTCAAAACTTTTCTCTTAAAATATACATCTATAACCTATTTGAGGTAACCATAACAACCTGGTGTTACTTATGAATGTGTTGTAAAATGATGTTTGACCCAGTGCTCGTCTTATTTAAAATTGGAATGTGAGATGTTTCCCTTCATAAACATTTGTAGATATTGTGTGAACTACAGTATATATTGACATAATTAAAAGGATATTATGTGGATGTCACATACATTTTGAAATGATAGAACTATATTAGCTTCATGTCATGTTTGCATAATTAATTAATGGTTTAAACAGTCACTAAACATTATATAATTAGTAATGCAAAAGAGCCTTCCTTAACTTAAAGAGATGGTTTCTCCATGTCTCTTCCAGATACAGTATAATTCTGGGTCCCTATTTGTCTTAAAACTCTTAACATATATGCAGACCAACAAGGTTTTGCATTCCTTTTAAGCATCTGGGTGTTACAGAGCTTGTTGTTGGTGTGGTTAATTGTTTCATTCATATTTATTGTAATATATTTTGTTTTATTTTGTTATAAATATGTTAAACACAACAAAATGTCATTGTTCTAAAATGTTTGTAATATATATTAAAAAGATAAAAATAGGTGTAGAAACCTGTTATTTTTGTACTTGTAGGAATACAGTAACAAACTTGAATTATACCTCTGATTTGGTTCACTTTTAAGGAAAATTATGGGGAAATAATGTGAAAAGCATATAATACATTTGCATCAAAGTGTTAACCAACAAGATTTCTAGATTTATTCTTACATCACTTATATTGTCCGTGTCCTGAGATGAACGAACACACACACACACACACACACACACACACACACATCAGATAAATACTGTTTGAAAAGTAATCAACACAGAAACCTTGCTTTCCTTGCTAGAATGTTAATGGATTTGCTTCCAGAGTCTAGGACTTTCTTATAAAAACAGCCTCAGATCTTCTCCCTGCTGGAAGCCAGAAGGAGCATGCACATTTTCAGACATGCTGCACATCAAAAGCCCATTTATTAGCTGTGTGCACCTGAAGCTGTGTGCCCTAATGTCACACGTGGAACACCACTGCGTAAGATATGAGTACCAAAGGTGACTCCCAGAAGTAGTTGTCATAGCAACAGGTCAGTTTCCAAGATGAAAACATCTTATCAGGGAATCGACATCAAATAAACAGGTTTTGACTGTTGTAAAGATAGGCTGAAACGTATGGGTGTAGAACAGTGTAGGTTGCTTTGAGACTAAGACTGAGTTTGAATTCTGATTTTCCCCCCTTATATTATAGTCTGTTATATTTATTTATTTATTTATTTATTTACTTATTTATTTTAAATTTGAGAGAGACAGAGAGTATGGGCACGTCAGCAGCCTCTCAGCCACTGTGAAGGAACTCCAGATGTGCGCCCCCTTGTGGGCAAGTGCGACATTGCACACTTGCCTCACTTGTGTCTGGCTAAACGTGGGACCTGGAGAATCGAACGGACGTACTTATTGAACGAAAGTACTTAGGCTTCACAGGCAGGCGCCTTAGCTGCTAAACCCTCTCTGCAGCCCTATTTTTCTATTTTTTATTTTAGAGAGAGAAAGGGAGACAGAAATGACATGCCAGGACCTCATCTACTGCAATTTAACTCCAGACACTTATGACACCTAGTGGGCATGTACAAGCTTGTGCTTGCCTCACCTTTGTGCATCTGGTTTATGTGGGATCTGGAGAGTTGAACATGGGTCCTTAGGCTTCAAAGGCAAGTGCCTTAACCACTAAGCCATCTCTCCAGCCCTCTGTTATATTTAGCAAGTTTCTTAAACTCTAAATCTTGATCTTATCATTTATAAAACAGAATCCTTGCATCCCTGCAATGGAGGAATTAAAAACCGTGTGTGTAAACTGTTATTATGTGGTATAGTCTTTTTTTCTAAGGCCAAATACACAGTCTATATTTGACTGGGATTTGACCCTGACTTTCCTTTCTTTTTTGGTATAAGAGTTGGCCATAAGAAACTCTTGTTACCTCTTTGTTTAATTGTAAGTCATAAAGTCACTATGCCAGAAGGATCTGCCTGGAAGGAAGAGATGCTGCTCAGAGTCTGAGAAGAATGAGACAGATCTTCCCTTCTGGCCCATATTACAAGATTTGGATCCTTTTTTGACCAATAATATTTCTACAAAGCTGTAGATGCTTCCTCTAGCCTAAATATAAAGGTGCACATTGCACCCAAACTCTTTGCATCTTCAATCTAAAGGCTCCTGTATCACAGGAAACTATGGTCAAATCAATTTGTTCTGCTTTTCTGTAGTAAACCTGTCTTTTGTTACAGAGATGTAGCCCATGATACTTATGATAGGCTGAAAAGTGGTGTTCCTTTCCCTGTCCCTACAGTTAATTTAGCCAATTTTTTGTATATACTATATACAAGATACTAATAGCTATGTAGGTCAGTATAAAACCAATGAATTGATTTGCATGTCCTCTTAACATGAGTTAGTTATTTCTCATTACTCAGTCCCTGCCCCCTATGGGCAGAAGATCTAATGTGGGCAACCGAAGAAGTACTGGCCTCCTGGCTTTAAAATTGAGTGTTTGGGGGATCAATCTAAGCTTTCCTGTTCCCTAGTTACTACTGGGGTCTGAGTTTTTTGCCATCTGTAAAGTGAAGAAAATGAAATCTTGCTCATAGTGTTTGAAATCTGAATTCAAGGAGAGAATATCCAGGTTTACCTTAAGAATTACACTCTAGGGCTGGAGAGATGGCTTAGCGGTTAAACACTTGCCTATGAAGCCTATGGACCCTGGTTCGAGGCTCGATTCTCCAGGACCCATGTAAGCCAGATGCACAAGGGGGTGCATGCATCTGGAGTTCGTTTGCAGTGGCTGGAGGCCCTGGCACACCCATTCTCTCTCTCCTCTCTCTCTCTCTCTCTCTCTACCTGCCTATTTCTGTATCTCTCTCAATAAATAAATAAAGTAAAATATTAAAAAAAAAAAAAAAAAGAAGAAGAAGAATTCCACTCTAGTGGTAGGTAGCACAAAAGGTACAGATCTTAAATCACCAAATAACACACTGATGGTCAGTTATGGGGAGATTCAGGTTTGGCTGAGTCTTCTTGAGGAGTGGGTAACCCGAAGAACTTTTGTCACTGCAACGCCTGGCAAAGGAAAAGCATATTTCTCTCAGGTGTTTGGTGAACAGTTAGTTTGGACAGAAAGCAAGTGGAAGACAAACATCTCAGGTTTTTTTTTGTTGTTGTTTTTGCTTCTTACCCCCCTCCCTCCCTTTGGTATTTTATTGCTAAGCCATGACATTCACATGAAGACTAGAATGTTCCCTCAAATCATTTGTTATATGGGGCCTGGACTTCAACTGGCATGGAAGAACCTAGAAAACCCTTACAGAGACAAAACTGATGGCTGAGAATAGGAGCGGAGTGGGACATTTATCATCATACTTAAGATGGAAATTAAGTCCGTTTCCTCCCTTGAAGAGCTAAAACCGCAGCCTTTCACGTTGGCCCACCAGTTTCCTGCGTGGTTTTAGCAGGTTCTGTAATCCCGAGGATGCTTGGCATGTGGACAGTAGGAAACCCTATACTGTTTATGTAATACATATTTATGATACTTGTAATTAGAGTAAGACTAACAGCAAAAGTAAGTACAATGACATTGTAGTAAGTTAGGACTTTCAAAAGACATTAATATAGAACTTTTTTTTTTTTTTTTCCCATTCACCCTCCTCCAAAGAGCTGTTTTGTGCATTTCTTACCCTTTCTGAGCCTCTTTCCCTAGAGGTAAGAGCTGGGGCATCCTGGGGTTTCCAGGTGCTCTCCTGACCCAGAGCGTTCCCAAGCCAGTGGGCGAGCAGAGGCGGGGTTATGGACAGCAGGCAGGAGCCCTGGGCGAGTTTTTCCTTTCGTGTCTTTGCACGTGTTGGTATGTTTGTGGTCACACCTGCGTGTGGAGGCTGGAAGTTAACATCTGGTGTCTTCCTTCTACTTTATTTTGAGGCAGGGTTTCTCACAGAAGCCGGGCTCCCCGAGGCTTGACTGGATGGCCTGCAAGGCTGAGGAGCGTCGGGTCTCCGCCTCCCCAGGGCGATGACCGGCGGGCGCCACCAGAGCCGGGCAGCCAAGCTCATGTCTTCGTGCTCTGCACGGCAGGGCCTTTGCCCATCCAGCTATCTTCCCAGACACCCAGGCGCGTTGAGCGGCAGGGATCGGGACCGCATGAAGGACGACACGCGAGGCGGAGGCCGGATGAGGGTCTGCAGACTGGGTGCTGGGTTATGAGTTCGGCAGGGACGGGGCTGTGAGTGGCAGAGGTCAAGACCATAGGAGAAGAGACTGGAGTTCTGAGTGACAGACATTACAACCAGTACCGGAAAAGCTGCTTTCAACCGAGCTCCAGTCCGGCGCGGAGCTGTGGGCGGAGTCGGGCCTCTGAGTGGCGGGAATGAGGACCAGTGGGAACAAGGATTCAGGGGCGGGGCTCCGCGGGCCGGGCGGGCGGGCTCTGGTCCAGCAGGGGGCGGAGTTACAGGCTCAGGCCGGCGGACGCTGGGCTGTGGGCGGAGTGGCCGGGATAAGGACCAGTGGGAACAAGGATTCAGGGGCGGAGCTCAGCGGGCCGGCCGGGCGGGCTCTGGTCCGGCAGGGGGCGGACCCGCATGGCAGGGGCGGCCCTGGGATTCGCGCCTCGGCTCGAGGCTGGGAAGGGTGGGGGCGGCCTAGGGAGGAAGCCGGAAGCAGCTGCGGCCCCAGCTCCAGAGACATGGCGGGCGTTAAAGGTATATGGCGACCCCGGCCGGCCGGTCGTGGGTTGGGTCGCGCTGTGCTCAGGTTTCGCCCCGGAGCAGCTCCGGGGCGCGGGCAGGCCTGGCTCCGGCCGGGGAGGCGCTTGTCCTCCCCGGCCGTGTCCGTGCGCGGCGGAGGGGCACCCGAACCCCGACGCTCGCGCCCGCAGCCGCCCGGCCCGGGAGCCGCACCCCGCGGGGAAGCGGGCTGGCAGGGGCCGTCACCTCCGGCCAAGTTGTCACACGCAGTCCCACTTCCCCACGAGCCACCCGGTGGCTCGTCCCGGTCGTGGCCGCCCCTCCGCTGCCTTAGGGTAGGGGTCTTACAAAGGAGCCTTTGTCTCCAGTGCTCGGCTTGGGAAACCTGGGCCTGTCTCGTCCCTGGTGATCTTTACCACTGGGCAAAGTTAACTGGGGCGGGTGTCCTTGGAAAGACCCCAGAAACGGTCTATTTCTCACAATCTGAGAGCTAGAAACAGATAGACTTTTCATAAGACTTCCTTCAGTGAACAGACAAGCAGTGTGTGTGGTGTTTTTGAAAGGTAGGGTTAATAGAAGGGGCTACAGAGCACCGCCGGGATCTGGAAGAATTCGGAGGATGAGGAGAATGAGGAAGAGGTTATTGGAAGGCTTCCTGTTACTTGCCTAGGAAACTTACATTTCTGTTCTGAATAGTGGAAGGTAACTTGTTTCTGTGGAGCTGTTAGTAAACACTTAAAAAGATGGATACAGTATATGTGCTTGTGTGTTGACTGTGAATTTATCTGTGTATGCAGCTAGCAACACACAAATCACACTTGATCAGTTCTAGTGGATATTTATGTTCCATATCAGTTGAGCAAACATGGTTTACTTGGACAGTGTCCAGCGTGTATATTATCCATTAGAAGCCACTGCAGAAAACAGTTGGCAGATAGACCCCCACAACTACAGTGTTTAGCCAGAAAGTACCAAATAGTAAAATGTTTGTGTGTTAGAAGTTGTGATGTAGTGAAAAGAAATAGGGGAGACAGGCATGGTGGCGCACGCCTTTGATCCCAGCACTTGGGAGGCAGAGGTAGGAGGATGGCCATTTGAGGTCTGGGCCACCCTGAGACTACAGAGTGAATTCCAGGTCAGCCTGAGCTGGAGGGAAGCTCTACCTCGAAAACCAAAAAACAAAACAAACAAAAAGGAAATATGGGTTATGAAGTGGAAGAGGACTAAAGGAAGGAAACATTTTGCGGATATTATTGAGACTTCTGTGTAAGTGAGGAAAGCTCTTGGGTGCAGTTGGTGGGTTGGATCATGTGCCCTCATAGAGTACATTCAAGTTCTCACTCCCTAGTACTGTGGATGTGACTTGATTTGGAAATGGGTACTTGGAAATGTTACCAACCTAAGTGGGTACTGTCTTATGGTGGGCCCCCGTCCATTAATTGATGTCCTTCAGAGAAGAGCAAAATTTGGATGTGAAGATATACAGGGAGAGCCTCATGTGAAGACAGGAGCAGAAATTGGAGTGGAGCCACTTCAGGACCAGCAGCAATGAATACCAGCAACACCAGGGGTAAAGAGGCAAGGAAGCTTTGTTCTCTCCAGTCTTCAGAGAGCTAACAATTTGATTTCAGAAATCTAGCCTCCAGAACTATGATAGAATGAATTTCTATTGTCCCAAGTCATTCAATTAGTGGTATGTGATTGTACCAGCAGTTCTAGGAAATTAATGCAGATAGTTATTGCTCTAAGGAGGAAAGGACTGTTTTCACAGAAGAGGAAATGGCCACACCGAATCTACAGGGTTTCACCTGCTAATGGGGACAGAATATATTCCTAGTGGAGAGAGCAACAAGTGACTGGCAAAGGGGCCCATGAAAGAACATGATCTCCTTTCAAGATTTCTGAAGCTTGGGGAGAGTGGGGAGGACTGAAGCTAAGAAAGCCTTTAAGGGTCAGATCCTGGTTGAGCCTCTAGGAACAGAACATTTTGCAGGCTGTAAAAGCAACTGCAAAGGGTTAAGAAAAAAAGAAATATATATATAGAGAGAGAGACAGTCACCCTCTGCTGTGCGGAGGATGGACCAGAAGAGGTTCTGTTGACAGCAGACAAGAGATGGTTAGGGCTATACTCAAGCAGTAGTACTGAGTTCAAGAAAATAGGGTGGTTTGAGTGAGGTCTAGGCAAATGAGTCATCTTGACTTGCTGGACAGTGCAGCCATGAGGTGAGTCCTCTTTAAGATAGGACTGACAAGTGGAAGACAAGTATGTTTGGGAGGAGTGAGATGGGTGAGGAGTCATTTGATATGTGTTGAACTTGAGTTCTTTGTTGGCTTTTGGCTCTCTGGGCAGAGCAGTCCATTTGAAGGTGGAGTTTTTAGGCCCTGGGACTAGGCTAGAGCCTCAGATATGGCAGGACCCTTGTACTGGGAGCTTTGGGTTGAATGTAGAGTGAAAAGAGATATGGGATTGGATTCGTGGTCAACAACATTAACAGATGGAGAAGGTGGAGTCATTCTCTGAGGTGTAGCCGCTGGTAAGTTGCCCAAAGTCCAGTAAATAACCTCCCATCCATGCAAGTAAATATAATTAAACCCAGTGGGTCACCAGAAAACAAAAAAAATGACATGAAAAGAAGAAAGTGACTCTTTGGGAAGAAAAAGAAAACAGGAGTGGTGGTGGGAGAGGGTGATGAAAGGTGAATGTGATCAAAATATGTTCCATACATGTACGAAATTCTCAAAAATTTAAAGAAATGGCAGCGAATGCAATTCCTGAATAAATGCAAAAAGGAGGTGCTTAAAAACATGGAGCAGCAATACATTTGTGATCTTTGTGAACTCTTTGGAAGAAGGAGTGTTACAACAGTTCTGGTGTGGAGAAGGGGAGCAGAGCCTATGAGGAAAAGGTGAGGAAATGAAATAACATGTGAGAAATTATTTCTCTCTCCTTGTGGACATGTGTCCATTAAAAAGTGGCATACACTGGCTTAGAGAGATGGCTTAGCTGTTAAGGCTCTTGCCTGCAAAGCCAAAGGACCCAGGTTCCATTCCCCAGGACCCATGTAAGCCAAATGCACAAGGTGGCACATGCATCTGGACTTCTTTGCAGAGGTTGGAGGCCCTTATATGCTCATTCTTTCTCTCTATCTGCCTTTCTCTCTCTCTCTCCCTCTCTCTCTTTTAAATAAATAAAAATTAAAAAATATAGAAAACTGGCATATCCTAAGTGGAAAAAAGGTACAAATTACAGTTGGCATTCCTTCTTTGTCCTAGTATCTGTCTTTTCCCAGGTTTCCTAGAAAGCCCTCTGGCATCTTCCTACAAAACAGTTTCCCTCCATCTCTTAAAAGAAAGCCTTAAAAATGTTCCTTAGTTTAATCAGTGGCTACTCAGGGGTTGTTTGTACAAGAGAATTCAGATTGTTAAGTTCCATTGCTGGATAAGACCTGCTTTCGCCAGGGTTGGCAGAACCTTCTTTTGTCACACCTTCATGCAGGTTATCCCATCCAGTCCCTATAAACTCAGCTGTGGGTTATTGCTGCCATTTCACAGGTAAGAAACCAGGCGCAAGGTTTCACTGCCCAAGGTCAGGTGGTGGCAGAGTTGAGATTTGATGTAACTCCAAAATCTTCCTCCCTCCTTCCCTAGTTTTTCTGCCACTTCACAGCATGGTTAGGCAAAGCTGTTCAGACGTGAGTGTCCAGCAAATGCTGGAAACAGGTATTTTATACAGAGGATATTAGTTAGGAATTGGCTTCTATGAAGACATGAAAATTGGCTTCTATGAAGACATGAAAATTGTCTTCAGATACTTGAAGAAGTTGTGGTATGGGGAGGCAAAATGATAGATGGTGATTATCACAGGGAATGGATTTTGGATATAATTTAAAGAAGGAGAACTAGTAAAAATTTTTGTACGTATATATGTGGTGTGTATATGTATATTTGTGTGTGTGGTGTGCGTGTGAAGACCAGAGTATCACTCTCCACCTTATTTACTAAGCTAGTTTTTCAGTGATTCAGCTAGTCTAGCTAGCCAGCTTGTTCCCAGGATTCCCCTCTCTGCTTCTCCAGTGTTGGGATTACAGGCAAGCAGCCATGCCTACTTACATTTATTTGAATGGTGGGGTTTGGAATTCAGGTCCTCACACTTGCACAGCAAATGCTTGACCAACCAAGCCACCTCCCCAGCCCAAAAGGAGATCGTCCAACATTTATAAAGTACCAGAATAGGGCTGGAGAAATGGCTTAGTGGTTAAGGCACCTGCCTGCAAAGCCTAAGAATGCCCATTCAGTTCTCCAGGTCCTATGTTTAGTCAGATGCACAAGTGATGCAAGCACCTCACAATGTCACACATGCGCACAGGGGAGTGCACATGTCTTGAGTTCATTCTCAGTGGCTGAGAGGCTACTGGCACACTCATTCTCTTACCTGTCTCTCTCAAATTAAAAAAAAAAAAAAAAAAAAAAAGGACCAGAATACAATAACCTGCTTCATGTTTTAAGTTTCCTTCAATAGAGTTGCAACAAATCTAGAGGGAACTGTCCTGACAGAGACAAGTTAGGACAGTGCCTAGAGACCCTTCTTCATCTTTGACTAAAGTAGTGGGCAGAGGCAGTTTGGGCTACCATGACAAGTGAACCATAAACTGAATAACTGAAAGTTAGTTATGTCAGTTCTGGAGGCCAGGATGTCCAAGAACAAGGAGCATGCAGAGAATTGTGGTCTCTGTCTTCTTAGAAGGACATTGATCTCCTAGTAGTGGGAACTCTGCCATCATGCCCCTATCTAAACCTAATTACCTCCAAAGGCCCTAGGCCTTATCATGAGTGCTTTCTCAAACAACAGGAAAAGCAAAAGCTCTACTTAAGACCATCTCACTAGGACCTAGAATTTCCACATATGAGTTTAAAAAAGTATCTAAACATGCAGTCCATAAAGCTAGTTGTTCAATAGTCAAATATAGTATCAACGAAATAGGTAAATTGCTATATTTGCTGTAATTTGTGATCTCTTGGTAAGTGAAAATATCTTACTGAGATACATTCTTATAAAATCAACTGTTTTAGTGTAAAATTCCACAGACCTTAGCATATTTACAAGGTTATGCAGCAATCACTAATTCCATACCATTCTGTCACCTTAAAAAAAGGGCTGGAGAGATGGCTTAGCAGTTAAGGCGCCTGCCTCCTAAGCCTAAGAACGCTGGTTCCAATCTCCAGCAGTTCCAATCTCCAGGTCCCATGTTCAGCCAGATGCAAAGTGACACAAGGGCGCAATGCCGCACTTGACCACAAGGGGGCGCACACATCTGGATTTCGTTCTCAGCAGCTGAGACGCTGCTGGTGTGCCCATCTCCATCTGTCTTCGTCTCCCTCGCTCTCTGTGTCTCTCTCCAAACAAACAAACAAAAAAACAAACAAAAAAACACTTATTCGTAATCCCTGCTACACTAACTGGCATCTTTAACTCTTGGTTTTGTTTTCACAGCTCTTGTGGCGCTGTCCTTCAGTGGAGCCATTGGGCTCACTTTTCTTATGCTAGGATGTGCATTGGAAGACTATGGGTAAGTTGGTTCCAAGAGAACTTAAAAGAACCAAAAACAAAACAGCTTTTTATATCTTTATCACTATCAATTATATATACATCTGTGGATACATATATATACAACACACATATCCATCTATCTGCACACACATGCACATGCATGTGTGCACGCACCACACACACACACACACACACACACACACACACACACATATATATATACATAATGTGTTCACTTAATAAACATTTGTTGAACTTTTATTCTGGACCATCCGGGGGTATGTGAATGAGTCCTGTCTTTCAGGAGCTTACTGTAGCCAGGAATAAGAGCTAGGCAGGGAATCCAGACAAGAGAGTACATTTCTTGAGGACAGTCAGGCAGGGCTGCCTGTGAGCCAAGGCTTGGTAGATAATAACCGAGTTTCTCCTGCTGCTGAGTCAAGGGTAACCATTATAAGCAGAGGAAATAGTCAATAACTTATTTTATTCTACAGCTCATAAAAGAAGGGTTAGCCAGGTATGTAGAGCCAGCCATTTGAGGCTTTGTATGTTGTGTACAGGAGTCTAAATTTTCCATCCTAGATAACAGGAGCTGGAAAAATACATTGAGATGTAAGCCAAAATGTGAGACCAGGTGGGGAGGTGCTGACCAAGACTGTAGGCAAGAGAACCCTAAGAGACTGTTGTCACACAGGAGGCACTAAGGCCCATGACTGCAGAGAATGGAAAGGAAAGGAAAATGACTTAGGTGGTAGTAGGTTTTCTTTATTGGTCTGGGCTTGCCAGAGAGACTGAGTTCTGTCCACCCAGGTGAGTGGCAGGAATATCTTGACAGAGATGTGTGACTGAGGCCAGCCAGAGCTAATTGTTCCAGCACTAATGATTCACATCCACCTTGGGGTTAACAACAGCCACAGAAATTTCTTTAGCATGACATAGCAGTAGCGTATTTATTCAGTTTCCACAGCTATTACTTTATTCCAGTTTTAGAGATACATTGTTACTATTCCCATCCCTCCTTGCAGACCAAAGCCCAGGGTAGTGAAAAACCTTACCTACGTAAATGATATGGATGGAAGTTGAACTCCTGTTCTGACTCCTGATTATAGGGCTTTCTGTTATTCCACAACTAACTCTAAACCCAGGTGTAGTAAGTGTAATGGTGTGTGTGTAGTGTATGCACATATAGGTGCTGCTGAGGAGCCCTGTGTGTTCAGCAGCCAGAGAATGTGGGGTGTCTCCTTCTATCACCCACTCACCTGTTTTTCCTTGTATAGGAGTCTCTAACTGAAACTGCAGCTTGCCATTTATTTGCAAGCCCCAGCAACTCTCCCATCTTAGCTCCCCATAGGAGTAGGATCATAGATGTGAGTGGCCACACCCAGCTTTGTATATGGGTTCTAGAGATTTGAACTCACGTCCTCATGTTTGCACAGGAAGGATACATAACTCAGCCATCTTGCTAACCTTAAATCCAGGTGTTTTTAATTTCCTGTGATTATGCAGTGGCTCCTTAAATTCAGGTGTTTTAATTCCTTGTGATTATACAGTGTCTTCTTAAAATAGGGAAACTGCATTATTACCATCACAACAAGATGTCTATGGCAATAACTCAGAATTGTCATCTATAGCAGTCAGTGGAGTGGCTACCATGGCCTGCTGCCTGCTTCTGTGAATCATGTGTTCACACGTGTTCATACACTGCCTTTCACTTCTAAACATGGTGGTAAAGTGGAGCAAGGAAGACAGGCCTGTGGTTTAGAAAGCCCAAGTGTTTACCATTTGGATCTGTACAGAAAAAACTGCCAACCCTTGGCCTGCATAGTTACCAAATAGTGTTATGTTTAATATTTAAATTTTGTATATTGATAAGATTGCTTCATGCCAGTTCTATGAGACATTGAAGACTTTCTGTGAATGGAAATAATACATTGTGTTCAAGTAAGAATTTCGTGTTGTGGGCATGTCAAGTAATAGTTGGATCTAATTCAGGTCTTGTCCTCTTTCTTTCTCTGTATCTTTTTTCCTCACTGGCAGTGAACTGGAGATTAGCCCCTTACAGAAATATTCTTTGGCAATCCTTGAAATACATACACTATAACCTCTGTAGTTTAAAATTAGTATAAATTCAGTATTTCCATTCTGACTCTACTTGATAGGACACATTCCCTTGCTTCTTGGTTACCATCCTGCCTTCCTACATTTGACTGAAATATGAGCACTGTAGTTCCGGCCCAACTCCTGCTCAGGGGTGCTTGCTGTGCGGGTGGATATGCATCATTATAGTTTTGTGGTGGCATGTTTGTGTGCTATGTGTGTGTAAAAATGGGTAGGTACTGTTGTTTTTTTCATGAATAACTGAAAGGGATAAAGACAGTAGATAACTTTAGAAGTATTTATAGAGAAGTGCAACTGGAAATTAGATGTTTATTTTTAATAAATGCAGGTAGTTTTGTTGCTTTGCATTATATTATGTTTGGTCTGCTGTAATAAAGGTGCAGTCATCTAGTGAGCACATGCATTGTCATGTCTCCCCACAAAAGTCCACTGTGTTTTTTTTTTAATTTTTATTTATTTACTTATTAGAGACAGAGAAAGGGAGAGAGAGAGAGAATGGGTATGCCAGGGCCTCTAGGCACTGCATACCAACTCCAAATGCATGTGCCACCATGTGCATCTGGCTTGCGTGGGTCCTGGGGAATCGAGCCTCAAACTGGGGTCCTTAGGCCTCACAGGCAAGTGCTTAACCACTAAGCCATTTCTCCAGCCCTCCACTGTTTTTATCTGTTCAACAAGTGCAAATAGATCATCCTATCCAGGCTCTGGAGACTAAAGACAAATCACATCTCTGTTCTCATAAGCAAGAAAATATCACATGGTGCCATGCAGACAGTTAAACATGCTCTGCTTGAGGCTGATAGGGGGAAACTTACAAAGGGGTCTCCCAGTCTAGGTGGTGTAAGAAGTTGCAGCTAGTGCACAGGTCCTTAAGGCAGGTAAGGTGAATGGAATGAAGTAAACCTCACTTGATCACATAAGCTTGTGTAGGCAAGGTCTAGACGTTTGGGTTTCACTTTAAACCCCTGAAAGCTTTTAAACATTCATATGCTCAAAAGATCTTTATGAAATTAGCATTGCTGTGTTCTGAGGGGAAGCAGTCAGTGTGCCTATCATGTGCAAGGCCTTGGGTCCAATCTCTAGCATACAAAAGAAACTGCAGCTCTGTGATGAAGAATATTACTGTGGTTCTAGATTATACATTGTTGTTGCTTCTCTACATATACATTCATGAGCAAGTGATTATTTTATACTTACATATCTATTCTTATTAGAGATCATCCCATGTTTTAATATTCATAATGATCTCTTTACCTAGACATTTCAAATAATGATTTTGAAACAGTAACATGTCTTTAAATTGAAATATAACTGTGATTTTTCTTTTGGGGTTTCCCGTATGTCCAACCAACAGCGTTTACTGGCCCTTGTTCGTCCTGATTTTCCACGCCATCTCCCCCATCCCCCACTTCATTGCCAAAAGAGTAACATATGACTCTGATGCAACCAGTAGTGCCTGTTGGGAACTGGCATATTTCTTCACTACTGGGATTGTTGTTTCTGCCTTTGGACTTCCCGTTATTCTTGCACGCATCGCTGTGGTAAGTTTTGTTTTCTATTTTAGTTGATTGACTGCCATGGTTTTTATTTCAGAGGCTTGTGACTGAGGCTTCACCTTCATTCTCATTGTCTCAGCTTCATACAAAAAGCCAGCAGTGTTTTTAGATTCTCCTTTGCTTTGGATCCTTACCATCAGTGTCTCAGTCATATTTTCCGAACACTTTCTTTATTTCTTATACAACTTTTGGTCAGGTCATACAACTTTTTGCTTTGTCTATTTTAAGCTCTTCCCTGAGATTGTTCTTAAATTCTAACCTTTTAAAGCATAGGGTAGCCACAGAGACTCTACTCACACCTTTCTAATCAGAAAGTGAAGATTATATCAAATTCTTCTGCAAATGAGACCAGGGACTTAATTCTCAGAACCATGGGATACACTGAGGAATAAGTATGTAGCTGTTGGATCTAGTGAGTAAGGTAACTTCTTCACATCCAGTGTGGACCTAGTTTCTGTTTCTAAAGCACACATTGTAGTATAGTTTATTCAGTTAATTGGCATTCATTGCCTTTCCAACTCTGTATAAATCCTGTTTACACATTCATTATTAAAATATCCTTGAGACATCTGCTATTTGTAAAACACCAAGGATAACAATTACATACTGTTTTGCAAGCAACACGGAAACTGCCCTGGTGGGTAAGTGTGATAGAGTCCTGCATATGGTGATGGCAGCCTGATCAGAAAGCCATAGGAGCTCCCATAAGAGAGAAACTCCAGCTGCTGTTTGGTAATGGGCCTCTTGGGCCATGCGTGGTTTTGATTAGAGACCCTGTTCTAAGGAATGGCCCCCAGTGAAAGGTGCTGTGTATGTTGTAAGTCCAGTAGATGAGCAAGGATTTTTGACTCAGGGTGAAACCTGCTGAGCCAGGGTCCTGAATGTAATGCCAGTTTGAACTTTAATACGTGATGGAGAAGCATGGAGGATTTGTGACACAATTGAGGTGGCCTCATTCTTCATGAGCTTCAGAACAGTGCTGCTTCAGTTGTGCTATAGATGTTTATATTATCCCTTTCAGTGCTGCTGCCTCCTTTATGTTTGGGGAAACTTGCACTGTTGTGTTGGTTAACATACAACAGAAAATGCCCACTAGAGGGCACTACACCCTCAGTGTGCTCTGAAAACCATCTGCCAGGCTAAAATGTTGCTTTCATCTGAACGCAGAGGCTTCTTTAAAGTCTTTTCTTGCCTAGAAAAGAAACAGCAAATGCAGACTGTCCATTATTTTCTGTGAAAGAAGTTGATGTCTGCAGAATTTTCAGCATCTGGTATTGAATTGAATCATTCATAATCCTGATGCAAGTATTCTGCTTGAGGCAATCACTGTGACCTGAAAACAAGTAGAGAAATATGTTTCATAGGGAAAATGTTAAAGATGATACTAGACTTAATTAACAGACATCACAGAAGCAATTAGACTCATTCCTGACTAGTTCTTTGTTCCCCATCTAGGACATTACTGAAGCCTTTTAGCAGAATTGTGTCATGTTTCATTGGATACTTCTAATGCACAGAATACCTGATTTGCAAAGAGCACAAGATGAAGAAAGTAAAAATTTAACCCTTCTTTTCTTGTGTTTCAGATCAAATGGGGAGCCTGTGGCCTTGTGCTAGCAGGCAATGCTGTGATCTTCCTCACTATTCAAGGCTTTTTCCTGGTATTTGGAAGAGGAGATGATTTTAGCTGGGAGCAGTGGTAGCACTTGGTTCTGGTGGTTTGTACTATAATTACATGTCCACATGTGGATTTTCCTATAGAATTTAATATGCTGAGTTTTTGTACCTTTATATCATGAACATTTTAAGGAAGAGGTCCTAAGCAAAAGATGAGTTTTATTCCCAGCATTTGCTCAAGTTGAATTATATTCTGGTTTTGGCTGTTCACGTAGCCTTGCACTCATAAGACTTATTAAAAACAGTCTCATAGGCAGCCACTTATGTAGGGCCTCTACATCGTTTGTCTGGCTTGTGCTTAGGTAAAGAAAAGACACTGAAGCAGGTCCTACAGCTCAGAAACAGAGTTGGCACTCTGTGTGCTGTAGACCCCCTTTTTTTCTTTTTCAAAATGTGATACACGACCAAGTATATGCATATGTCCTAGGAGCAGTCTGAAGCCCACCTCAGGTGCAGGGAACTTTGATGAGTTTCCAGGTTTATTACATGAAGTTGGACAAACATTGCCACAGAGAAGCACACATCACACCTCCACCCAAGTTCCTGTTTCTCCCTTGGTACCACTTGACCTCTGTGTGTGTTACCTGCTTATTGGCAAAAAAAAAAAAAAAAAAAAATTCTCACAATGAGAACGGCTTCAGACTGTGGTGTTTCTGAGATGTTGAACACTTACTATCTGGACTGTTCCTCATATTTTTGGAAACTTCCTAATAGAAAACAGATACAAATCACATGATGTAAAAGATAGTGTGTGGCTGTTTGACAGAGTGCAGTACAAATAACCCAAGAGCCCCTCTGGGGTGGAGGTTGGGCTACAGACAGTCTGCTGTATGAGGAGGGGAGAATAGATGATTTTTTAAATTTCCCTTTAAAAATCCTACACTTCTCCCCAGCCCTTTTTTTAAATATTTTATTTTATTTTATTTTATTTATTTGAGAGAGAGAGAGAGAGAGAGGCAGAGAAAAGAGAGAGAGAATGGGCATGCCAGGACCTTCAGCCTCTGTAAATGAACTCCTGGCACATGCACCACCTTGTGTGTCTGGCTTACATGGGTCCTGCAGAATTGAACCTGGGTCCTTTGGCTTTGCAGACAAGCACCTTCTAGCCCCTACTTGGAACTTTTGATTTGGCCTTACTTGTAGATGACTTCTCCTTCTGAGGAAAATGAGAGCCCC
Organism: Orientallactaga sibirica; assembly: GCA_036365145.1. Classification (NCBI taxonomy): domain Eukaryota; kingdom Metazoa; phylum Chordata; class Mammalia; order Rodentia; family Dipodidae; genus Orientallactaga; species Orientallactaga sibirica. The sequence goes on along the minus strand of JAEOAD010000015.1, from coordinate 25,706,132 downwards.
GTAAGCAAACAGAGGGTGACCTGCTTCATCAGCCTTATGTGGAGATACATGTCTGTCCTTCATATTGACCTTCATGTCACCGTGATGTGAATCACTAAGAAGCCAGGTCATGTTGGTTCCTACAATCAATTTTTCTAGCCGTTCTTTTTGTCTTAAGACTTAATGTTAAATGGAAATTGAAAAAAGAAACACTTGACCAAAATACATTCTGTGGTTCTTAAGCATTAATGTATGATGACACTCCCACCCTGAGGTTTGTGACCCAAGTAACCAGTGCATCCTCACACACTGGTGTGATATTGGCACCAGCAGATAAAAGGACAACGTGCAATGTTTATTTTGGCCTTCTGTATGACTAAGTTTTCAATGTTTTGTGTACATATAGGATTATTAAAGTTCTTATTTCTAGTATTTACATTAGAAAACTTTAGATACTTAACCATTTTAACTATCATTTTTAATCATGTCACCTGCTCTTACTACATTTGTAATAAATTTCACTTTTAACACCAAAGAGAAGTTTGATTTTAAAAGTCTTTATTCTAATGTTGCCTTGTTTGAAATATAGCAAATGAGAATTTCTTGACATTTGGAATGAGCAGTTTTCAGCAGTAGTCTGTCCTGTGTTGGAATAATGGCAATAACATTGAGACACCATTTGAACATTGGTACGCAATAACTTTATTCCCTCAGATGACAATGGCAACCAGTTTATACTACATTTTGCAAGTGTCTCAGTTGTTTGTTTATGCATAATTCAAGTAACCAAGACAGCTAGAAGGTGGGAGCTTAAAAGTGTTACTTTTTTTTCTTTTTTAGGAGAGAAAAATGATGGTTGTTTTAAAGTTAAGATTGGTTCTCAGTAGCCTAGGCTGCTTAGGAATGTAATGTGTTCCTCTGCTTCATTTTCCCAAGTGAATGCTGAGATTATGAACATGAATCCCCATGCCCAGCTCATTCCAGAATGATATAAAGTACTTGTGTAAAGAGTATTTGAAGTGATAGATTATTAGATTTGCTATGTGTCTGAAAGTAGAAACATTTATTCTGTAGGCTCGAGTTGCATAAGTAAATGCTAGTCAGAAGCCATGCCCTATATGAATAGGTAGTGGAGAAGTTTTGTCCTACTGACAGAATTAGATAATTTCTTTTCCTTACTAAAGGCTTCTTTTTTCCCATATATATATATATATATATATATATATATAATATATTTGGAAATTGAGAGCATACTGATTACATTCTAAAATGCCCACAAGAAGAACCTTATGAAGAGCATAAGGCTCAATAATAAATTCAAAACACGTTCCCTATAACACGGATACTATGAAGTAATGGTTAGTGTTTCCAGGCCAAGCTGGCTGAGGGAGGCTGATCCCTGATGTCACTGACATATGAGACTGAAAGTACCTGTCTGAGTCTTTGAAACTGCATAGTGTGGACCGTTTGGAAGAAGGACAGTGGAAGTTGCTGCCTCTTTTCCAAGAACAAGGCCATTATCGCATCAATTTTTACATTCCTTTCTGCCTCCCAATGCCTTTCAGGCCAGTTTTGCTCCCCTGCTCTTCCAGCTAGGAATCTTCCTCCTAGCCTGTTCTTTCCCCTGTCTCCCAGGTTCTTCCCATTTCAATTTTCCCTCCCCATGATACTGTGTGCTGTTGAGTAGAAAGCAGCTCTCATAAAAATGAATGTCATCTGATTATCCTTCCCCATGTGTGAGAGAATGTCTCCCACCCCTACTCAGAGAAGGAACAAGCTGGGGAGAGAAGGGCGGCAGTGTTTAGGGACAGAGGCAGCCCTGTCATAACTCATCCCTTCCTCAGGCCAAGTTCTCAGTTGTTTATTTTCCCCTGCTAGGGAATCCACTTGTTTTTCTCATAGTCCTCCAGAAATACCTTGGAGACTCCTTCATGAAGACCTTTCTAGAAGCTGAAACATTTTGTGATAACAGTATTCTCAGTGCTCTTGGGGAAGTTTTCAGATGACATCACCAAAATATCTTTTCTCAAAGCATGCAGAATCAGATTTTGTACCCAATAGAACCAAAGTGGTTGCAAAGATGCTTGCATTTCCCAGGTATAGTAATTAGTTCACAACTGGCACAAATTCATTCTGTAAATAAACAGAATTTCTGTATTTCTGTTATTTTTTCATCCTGCCTCATGAAACAGCTTATTTACAAAAGTCCCAGTGTATAATTAAGTTATAAGTTATGTAGGGAGAGCAGTGTGGTGTGTCACCCAAGCATGATGGGAAAGGTCTCTAAGGTGGCTTATGGAAGCATGATGCATGTGTGGTGAGAGTACTCATTCTCAAATAAAACTTGTCACACTACAACAGAAAAGTCCTGTTAAGCTTTGAGATACATTATGTTTGGAAAGTAAACCAGCAAATTATTTTTCCTGGTGTTTTTGTCTTAATAATTCTGAAAATCTGATGAGTTTTGTGTCTGCTCTTACTGTAGTCTTGTAATATTAGGCTGCCTGGAAGGGATCCAGGCCCTAATTATAGCTCCTCCTTGTGGAGGTGGCAGATGGGTGTGGCTAATTCAGAGTATGCCATATGGGAAAAGGGAGATCAAAATCTAACACTAAAAATCAGGAATGCACATACTTTAAAGAGATTCCCTTATGCCTGCCACATTTAGGGAAGATCTGATGCTTTAGAAGTGGATTTAGGTAATAAAATTCTAAAAATGTTGAGTTATTGGTGTTGTCCTGTTAATGGTACAGTGAAATTACTAGAAATGCAAAACTTGTTGACCTGGGTACAATTCCCAGGCAACCGTGGGAAGCTGGGTGGGCATTTGTTTGCAGTGACAATAGACTCTGTCATAAGTATACACATACACACATGCAAATAAATAAAAATTTAAAACAAAAGAAAAGAAATTTGATGACACTAATGTATGAAATATCCACAAGATAAAGACAGTTCCTGAGGAAAACTGATTGATGATCATTTTGAAACAGCTGTCTGTAATCTTGGCATTTAGTTGGATGGACTCACTCTTCAGATGGTTCATCTGGTAAAGTGCACAGTGAGAGACCTCACACAATCCTTCACTGTGGATTATCAAAGATGGATGTGGCATTTCGTATACCTCACACTCCATGCAGTGCAGTGCACGGGTCCCTCCTAACTCTCCAAAAAAACCGCTTCCTCTTCTCTACTAGGTGGTTCAGGGTTCCTGTTGTCTCTTGCTCAGGACCCCACCATTTGCTCACCTGGTGTTGAGTAAAAAGCTTTGAACACTAGGCATGCACACTCACCCCTGTTTCCCCAGCACTTGCAAGGCTGAGGTAGGAGGATTGCCATGAGTTCAAGGCTACAGAGTTTGAATTTTGAATCAACCTGGGCTAGAATGAGGCTTTGCCCCCCCAAAAGTAATAACCACAAAGTAATAATTAAAATCATAAAGCCAGGCATGGTGGCATACACCTTTAATCCCAGCTTTTGGGAGGAAGAGGTAGGAGAATCACTGTGAGTTCGAGGTCACCCTGGGACTACATAGTGAATTCCAGGTCAGCCTGGGCTAAAATGATACCCTACCTCAAAAAACCAAAAATCATCATCATCATCTTTGGGCATAACAAAATCAGTCCTCTGTTCCTGAATTTGAACCAACATTTTTCAAATTTATTAATAGGTACTAAGTTTGTGCAGTAATTGTTTTTAGGACTGTTAACATTAACACTAATAATTGTGTATTAATTAGCAATGCCTTTGCTAAAATCTCTTCACCATTGATGGTCATTCACATTCTAATTTAGAGCATAAATGTACCTGGCCTGTTTCAACACTTAAATTTCCTCTAAAAGTTGAGAAAATTCTTATCACCATAGTCTACAAAGATTCACAATTCTTAGCGCTTTCTTCCCCAAACTATTATGCTGATCCCCTGATCAACCAGCTTTGTCCAACACTGCCCCCATCATGTTTCAGCCTTGTCATTTGTGGTTCTATGATAATGTTTTTGTTAAAATCTACTTACCATGGATGGCAAGGAGATGGATGAAGTGAAAACAAGACCTTAATCTGATGCTTGATTTATTCTGATTTGCAGTGAGCTTCATAGAAGTACTGATGCCAGTGTCCCACAGTCCAAGTCTCAGCAGCATGTGATAACCTCTAACCTCACTTGGCTTAGAGACATATTCTATCCTTGAGAAGACCCAACCAGGGGCTTATAAACAAGAGTTCCTCCAAACAGTGCCATCCATATTTGCCCTACTATTTGTCAGTAAGGGAAAGTAGATGTGGGAGGGCAGATGGTTTAAAGATGAGATGTTTTGGGGTTCTAAGAGGAGTACAGACATCACAGAAAATGTATTGATGAAGGTCAATTAATGGCTTGAGTAGTTGCAGGTTTAATACACTTGCAACAATTTGAAGTTTAGGTAATGGAAAATTATCTGTGTAATGAGTAAACTTCAAAAGCCTTTATACACTGCACTCATGAACTTGTGTCTGGAAGCAGCTTAAGTAGGCAGATGACACCTGTTTCAGTTTCTCCCCACACTCTTCTAGCCTGTAGAATTAAGTCTGCAACTGGGAGTAGGCTTGTTCACTTGGATGCCTGTTATGTATTTCAACTCATCACATCCCACGTCAGACTCTTAAATCTCTTTATGTTTACTTTCTCATGCTAAAAGACTTACTTACAATGTTTAATAACATCGGTTTTTTTTTCTTCCATTCTTCATGGAGTTGTTACTTGGGGCTTCAGAATGTATCCACAATCAGAACACTTGCACCTTAGCACCACTGTGCTTCAAGACATGTAGTGTCCTCCTTGCTAGCCCCACTTTCCTTTTTCCTTTAGACTGGTTTCAGTAGAGCAAGAGAGAATGAGACTATGAAATGAAATCAGATCTTGCCATTCCTCTAGTACAATAAAGTTATACTGCCACTGCATGCTGCAGTACCAGACATCATGAGCATCCTGGACTGCTTAACCCACGAACTGGGAACTTACCATTATGTCCTGGTCTTAGCTAATGCCTTCTTTTCCATTGGCATTGTGCCTGAGAGCCAATATTAGTTTGCTTTTGTTGCAGAAATCCTCTGGAAAGATCACTCCAATGCCGATATGAGTGAAAGTAGAGAAGTTTATTTATCCAGTGGCCAAAGAGCTTGAGATAGCCCTCCAAAGAAGCTCTGACCCCGAGCTGAGATTTTATTTTCACTTTATAGTTTTCATAGCCGAGGGGAGAGGTAAGTGAACAAACAAGACATGGCAATTTGCCCATCAATCATTTCTGTAGTCAGTCCACCCTAATAGTGAATTCCATTTTACTTTGCCTTAGCCTAAATAGTCTTTCCTTCGTATCCCTTTGAGCCCTTTCTGGACAGTTCTCTCTGGGATTTTTCCATCTGCTGACAAACATAAGTTTAGCTCCTCAGCAATTAACTCTTACAGAACTCAGTAAATTAGTTCAGCTTTTAGCTTCTGCCACATTCTCTCCTCTTTATAACACCTTATGATTTTGTATGTAATGGCTGGTATTCCTGGTGTATCACCTGTATTTTAGTTATTTTCATCCTAGATTGGATGAACCTGGGCAGAGCATTTAGAACACAGTGTTTTAACATTAGTCCCAGCATAATTATTATGAGAGGCCCCATTATAGGAGCTAGCCACTGTCCCCATGTAGACCACATAGGGGGCAGGTCCAAGGTCTCTGTAGACTTGGGTAAGCATGGCCTTGAGGGCCAAGCATGTGTCAGTTGTCATTGGGAAGATTGACGTTATTACCATTAAATCTTGTATTTTAATTATCAGCAGCAGGAACTGGTTCATGATTACTGTCCTTGAAAATATGGATGGCAACACAAAGAATTATTATAATAAAATAAAGCCAAAGAAAGAGGCAGGAGGGCCTTCTCTGTACAAGATTAGTCAGCAGGAGTGACTGTGACTAATCCTGTTGTGAGGAGGAGAGCACAGGACATTCCTGCACTTAGAAGGAGGGGGTTGGACCACATTCCTCAAAAAGAAACAGACATTGCTGGGTGTGGTGGTGCATTTGGGAGGCAGAGGTAGGAGGATTGCTGTGAGTTCGAGCACACCCTGAAAATACGAGTGACTTCCAGGTCAGCCTGAGCTAAAGGGAGACCCTACCTCACAAAAAAAGAAAAAAGAAAGGAAAAAAAGAAAAAGGTATTCCTGTAGAAGGAAAAGGATATAATACAAGGCAATAGTAAAGAACTGTATCTGTTCTGAGGTGAAAGACATAAAAGTCCCTTGGAGCCAGTGTTTATGGATCCCACGAGGTTATCAAATGAGCTGATTGGTCCAGCAAATGGAAGGAGTTAGGATCCTTACTATGTGTCTGATTATCTCTGACTTACAGAGTTTAATAGGGCACATGTTGCTGATATTTTTTAACCAGGCATAGAAAACAGTAGTAGGACTGGTGGACATCGTGCCTATTTTCTTTGGCATCTCATGTTGAATTCCTCAGGCTTCTGTCATGCATGGACCAGTCAGCTTTCAGGATTGTGACTGGAGCAGGGCCACAGTCTTTATGACAGGGGTAGGTGTCCTCCAGAGCTTGATCTTGAGGGAACCCTCTGGGTCCCTGATGACCTGTTAGATATTACAATTGGCTGAGGACACTGCTTTCTTGACTCTGATGTGATGAGTTTATATCTCTTGGCTGATGGATGTGGGCCCCATTTCCCAAGGGTATGTGTGTCCCCTTGTGTGACAAATTTTAAGGTAGCATCATTGGTGGCAGGAGAATCTGGCTTACCTCTATAAATCTAACCAAAGACATACAATCAAGCAACCAGCACCACCAACATTAGCAAGTACAAACAGAACTCTTAAATTGTTTTTACATCTTAGGGTTGGGCTCTAGATTTTCCCCAATTGAACCTTAGGGCTGGGTTCTGAGATCCGTCCTTAGTGAAATGCCTCCATTAATAAGGCATATCAAGGAGATATTGGACTAATATGAATCAGTAACTTCCAGGTAAACATAATCAGTGAGGACAATTTTTGGATCTTTGATTTAAAGGCAAACAGTGCAGGGAGAGGCAGAATGTATGAGTTAATGTTAGAGCTTAGTACTATAAGCCAGTATTAGGCAGGGCAGTCTATTTGTCTGAATCTTTGTTTATATTATAATATCTTGTAGTTATATTCTCTTACTGGGTGTTTAAGACCATGTAGGCAGCCAAAATTAACTATGTATTATATTTTAGAGGTCATTTATGGCTCTGTAGGACAGATGATTAGAGACTTGTGAGGAGTTCTGGTGACTCTCAGCATTGTCATCTGCTAGGGTAAGTCAAAGCTGTGCTAATCAGGTGGCGCTCCCTCTTTTTGGAAGCGTGGAGGACTGATTTTCCTCTGATGTGACTCTTCTATTGTAGATGCCTTGATTTGGAGTCCCTCTCCAAGTCTCCGTGTCCTCCCTGATCAAGAAGACAGGTAATTTACCAGAGGATAGATGTTAGCAAGTGTCCCATCGTCTCCTGTGGCCTGGGAGCAGGAACCCAAATATTGGTTATCCTTTTACCTCTGATGTTTCCAATTGACTTTGGCTTCTACTTATGGTTAATCACTCAGACTGTGCACATCTGATTAGCAAAGCAGATTTAGTTAAAGAGGTGTAGAACATATCTGGGTAGCAAAGCAGATCTGGTCAGAGAACGACACAATTGTTTAAAATCATTCTGGTTAGCATTTAAGTTTAGTTGTCACGTGATAGTGTAAGCTATATCTGGAACATAGAAAACCTACACATTTTATCTTTTAAGTATCTGTCAGTTATAAGTACAGGCAGAACATGTTAGCAGCCCTGGAAACAATATTTTACCTATAACTTTAAATAAATTGACTTGATCTAGAAATTTTATGTCAGGAAAAGACAAAACAGTATAAAAACTTGGCATCTGTATTTGAAAACAACCTTGGCTAGTCTGTACACCTATGTAGGTAATAATTTCCCCCAAACTGGAAGCAGAATATCAGCATTTAAGATCATTTTTCTAGAGCAGGGGACATGTCTTAAGTCACCATGTATTTATAAGCAATGAGCTTAAGATACTAGAAATAAGACACTTACCTAAGTAAAACTTTAAGACTGATTATACACAGCTTAAAAATAAAGCCAAACCTGGTAACTGTTGAGCTAAATTCGCCTGATTTTAACATACATTAGAGACATTATGACAGACATAAAGTAATTTCTTAATCAAATACTTTTAATCAATGAACCATTTTAAGTGTATTTTAAAGCAATATTTATGACTATTAGAATACATGAAGCTTAGACAAACTATATTAACATTGGTTGTATATAGCAGGTTTTCTTAGGACATGAGGAGCTTCCTCAGTTTCCTTAAGAACAAAGTCACAATGACTAAATCACCTTTTATAAGATGTAGACAGTGATCTCAGTGATAATCACCTAATGAAACAGCATGAACAAGAACCATCTTAAAGGTTAAAATTTTTTTTTTAGATGTAATAACCTTATAAAAGAATTAAATACTATAAGGTTGACAAATAGAGGAGCATAGCTAACTTGTTTGAGCACTTTAAAGCTAGTCTCTTACAATCTTATAACTATTATTATGGCCAGATTAACATCAGTAAATTAAAGTTTTAAATTTACAACCTGAATATCATAACATCCTGCAACCAGCTAAGAACATCCTTTATTAGTCTGATATAAGCTCTAGGCTAATAGTCATCTTAATCTCAAGTAGTTTGTAATCTGATCAAGTACTTTAAAGACTTAATCAACTTTGTCTCTGAGCCTTCTGTTTAAGTTTACTCTTACCTTAATCTACATATTTTTACCTTACAATCTGTGTAACCATTCTGTAACAATCTTTTAAAACAAACATTTAACATTCAACATTTAAAGTTTATTCTTTAGTTTATCCTTTTATCTAGTTTATCTTATTATATTGTCCTTAACATAAGACCTTTTTTATTTTAATATTTTATTTATTTATTTATTTATTTATTTATTTATTTATTTATTTATTAGAGACAGAGAGAGGGAAAGAGAGAGAGGGAGAGGGAGAATGTGTGCACCAGGGCCTCTAGCCACTGCAAACAAACTCCAGGCATGTGCACCCCATTGTGCATCTGGCTTACTTGGGACCTGGAGGATCGAACTGGAGTTCTTACGCTTCGTAGGCATGTGCCTTAACTGCTAAGCCATCTCTCCAGCCCCATAAGTCCTTTGAATATGACCATTTAAGTGTTTGTTTCTATTGCCCTCAAAAGGCTCTTTGAAATAACCTTTTATAAAAGAATAGACCAGACTTGACTTACATTATTTACTCAGAATATACATATAGACTTTATCATTTGTTGATTTTTGGAACCTCTTTTTATCAGCTTTCTAAAACATATATTGTAAAAATATGAAAGCAGATTAGAAATTATTAGAAATTTTCTGACAAACTCTGTATTGAGTACTTCTCAGTCTAAACAGAAACATTGGGGCTATTGTCTGTCAGAAGTTCCATAGAAGCATAGAGAGATAAAGTCAACTTAAAACAGTTACAAATTTCTTCTTATAATAAGTCCCTATCTGTCCATAGTAATTTGGGACTCACTCATCATCATGTTGGGACCAGGACCCTGAGATTTCCTGTGTCTGTAGATAACCCCCAGCTCTGCAAGGCAGGGAAGCCAAGAAAGCAAAGCCATCAGGGATTTCCCTGGGGGCAGCATAAACCCACAGAGGTTTGTGACTTGTCTTCCTGTCCAACAATGATACTTGTGTGTCAGGTTCCCCCTCCTATTCCAGGGCCGCCTGGCCATCATGTAGATGAAGCCCTGTAGGGAGCACTAAGTGACACATTGCAATTGCAGGTGTCTGCTCACGTGCAGTTCCCCATTTTGTCCTTGCCTTGGAGAGCTGCCTAGCCCCAGCATGTGAGAGCAAGACAGATGAGTTTCCCCAGATTTCTAGCATTTGCCTGTCGCCAGAATTTAGCTATTCCTGATTGAACTTCTGCCCTTGGGAAACACAGCAGGACAGCATAACCCTTCTTTGCTAGTGTGGAGGGCCTCTCCCTCCTCTTCTGGGTAGGTATGTGGGTTGGGTTTAGGACTTGAGTGACTTTCACTCACATTCATTTAGCTCAGAGGCCTTTGTAAAACCTTGCACTGAGAATGCTATCTTGGTTTGTCTTTTTCCATCATTTAACCTCTTCTTCAGTGTCAGGCCCTGGAGTGATGGAATTCCCCAGTAGCCCAAACAGCATTATCTCCCTTTACCCCTTTTGTGGCCTTGGGTTTAGCTAATTTTAAGTTCTTCTGGCCAGTACTTCATTACCGGAAATTGTGTAAGGAGGCAACCATGTGTGTGTGTGTGTGGGGGGGTGATCTCTGACCTTGATGCTTCTGGTCTGACTCTAGCTGATTTTTTTTATTAGATATGGACATATTTACTATGTAAACAACATAGATTGATACCATCCTTTCCTTCCTCTGCCCCTTTTCTGAAGAGGCCTTTCTTGTTGGGGATACAGGTCAATGCCATGGGGATTGTGGGTCATGCATTATGGGGGTGGGGAGAGACAATGTCTCTGTGAAAAATGTCCCAACTTGTGGCTCTAACAATCTTTCCACCCCTCTTCTGCAAAACTCCTTGAGCCATGCTGGGAGCATTTTAAGTCTATTTCAGTGATGGGCACTTAGGAGCCTCTGGATCTCTGCTTTGGTAGGAGTTAAGTGTCCTCAATGTCTATCTCCTTCACCCTTGTGCTGACATCAGATTCACTAAGAAAGCAGCGCTCTTGCTCATTTCCCCAATTCTTCTGTGGTTTCCGCTGGGGCCAGGGTAGAGTGCCAGTGGGTCGTTTATCTCCTCAGGTCTAGCTCCCATCTGAAAAAGAGAAGCAGATTCTCCAACAGAGAGTGAAGTCAGCACCGGTTAAATGGGATAACCATTATTAATTCAGAGAGAATTAAAAGGGTGTAGACCCTCTTACAGTCTAAGGTTAGTGGGAGCTTGACAATGGAAAGCAGAATCATTATCTGGATATGATCCTGACTTGTTTCCCAGTTCCAGATATGGTTTCCTTTCCACTGAGTGGATCTGTTAGCCAATCCAAGAGCAGTTGGCTACCCACAATGGCTGGGTGCCACTATTGCACTTTTGTGAGCATCACGTCAAGTTGTTTGCTTCTGAGTCTCTTTGGCTGAGTTGCTTGGACAGATGTTGGCCACTTTCTCCTGGTCGCCCATGTAGCACCTTCCAGCACTAGATGGGCTAATTGTCTGAGGACTGGCTCTCCTCCAGATTCCAACCAGGTCTCTCCATGGTCCGTGCTAACAGCATATGGTGTCTTCAGTAGTAGGGTCTTACCATTAACCTCTGTCTGTCTTGTTTATTTTGGGAGCTCTATTAGATCTCTTTGATCAATCACTCATTGTGGAAGTAGACCACATCCTGGCACAGGAAATTATAGCCCAGCACTAAGGGAAAGAAAAGAGAAAAAGACAGAGAAGAAAGAGAAACAGGAGAAATTTGAGGTTAGGTTTCATCTCACCCTATCCAGGGCCCTTCAATTCAGGTATTCCCCCTAAGGTCCTCTTTATGGTTCCACCTTTTAGTCTGACTTCCAGGATATAGGATTCTATGGTACCAATTCAATTTGGGTTCAATTTTGTGTACTCCACCTTTTCCCTTCTCCCAACCCCTACACTCCCTATTGTCCAAGACTTGAGATGCAATTCAGGTATGTCAGGAACTCAGGCTGATCCAGGTTAAGAAGTGTAGATGAGTGAGATCATGTGAAAGTTGTCTTTCTGTGATTGTGTGAGTTCACTTAGAATGATCTGTTGCAAGTTCAACCATTGTTCTACAAATTTTGATGTGTCATTTTTTTCTTACTGCTGAGTGGAATTCCGTCATGTAGATATACCACATCTTGGTTATCCATTCAGCAAGTGATGGGCACCTGGATTCCAGTTTTTAGCCATTATGAATTGAGCAGCTATAAACATGGTTGAGCAAATATCTCTGAACTGAGATGTGGAGCTTTTAGGGTAAATGACCAGTAAGAGAATAACAGGGTCTGTTGGTAACTCTATATTCATCCTTTTCAGGAGTCTCCATATTGATTTCCATAGTGGTTGTACCAGCTTACATTCCCACCAACAGTGAATGAGTGTTCCTATTTCTCCACATCCTCACCAACATTTGTTTTCATTTGGTTTTTTAAATGTTTACTCTCCTTATTGGGGTAAGGTGGAATATCATAGCTGTTTTATTTTGCATTTTGCTAATGGATAGGGATATTGAACATTTTCTTAAGTGTGTGTTAGCCATTTGTAATTCTTCCTCTGTGAACTCTGTTTAGTTCTCTGCCAACTTTTGGAGTGGGTTGTTTGATTTTTTTATTGTTAAGAGTTTTGAGTTCTTTGTAGATTCTAGATATTAGGCTTCTGTCTCCCATTCAGTGGGTAATCTATTGGCTCTATTTATGGTATGTTTGTCTGTGCAAATGCTTTTTAGTTTCATGAGATCCCATTGGTTGAATGCTTGTTTAATTTCCTGGGCTACTGGGGTTTTGTTCAGGATCTTTTCCCAGTCCTATATCGTGGAGAGTGCCTCCTATTTTCTCTGCCAGTTGTTGAAGAGTTTCAGGTCTTATATGGAGGTCTTCAATCCATTTGGACTTGATTTTTATGTATGGCAAAATGAGTGGGTCTAATTTCATTTTTCTACATATGGTCATCCAATTTGTCCAATACCATTTGTGGAAGATACTGTCTTTTCTCCAGTCTACATTATTGGCACCTTTGTCAAAGATCAGGCAGCTGTAGTTACTTGACCTAAGGTCTGTGTCTCGATTCTGTTCCATTGGTCTATGTTTCTGTTTTTATTCCAGTATCATGCTGTTTTTGTTACTATGGCTTTTCATATAGCTTTAGATTGGGTATGGTGATACCACCAGAGGTGTTTTTTTGTTGTTGTTGTTGTTGTTGTTTTTTGCTGAGGATATGTTTGGATATCTGAGGCCTTCTGCCATTCTGTATGAATTTTGAGATCATTTTTCAATCTCTGTGAAGAGTGATGCTGGTATTTTTATTGGTATTAAGTTAAATCTGTATATTTCTTTTGGTAGAATTGCCATTTTCACAATATTAATTCTATATATCTAGATGCATGGGAGGTCTTTCCATCTTTTCAACTCCTCCTTGATTTCTTTCTTGAGGATTTTTTTAATGTTTTCATTATATAGGCCTTTCACATCCTTGGTTAGTGTTATTCCAAGGTACTTAATTTTTTTGTTGCTATTGAAAAAGGGACAGCCTCACTGATTTCGTTCTCTGTATATTTGTCCTTTGCATACAGAAAAGCTACTGATTTTTGTACATTGATTTGTATCCTGTCACTTTGCTGAAGGAGTTTATCACCTTTAGAAGTTTTGAGATGGAGCCTTTTGGTCACTTATATATAGGATCATGTCATCTGAAAATAAGGCTAATTTGACTTCTTCTTTTCCAATTTGAATCCCGTTTATTTCTTTCTCTTTACTTATTGCTTGGGCTAGTACTTCTAGTACTATGTTGAAGAGCAGTGGTGAGAGTGGGCACCCCGTCTTGTTTGCAATCTCAGTGGGAACTCCTTGAGTTTTTCCCCATTAAGTATTATTTGGGCTTTAGGAGCTTTATATATAACCTTTATTGTGTTGAGATATAAACCCTCCATGCCTATTCATTCCAGTGTTTTTATCATGAAGTGGTATATTTTGTCAAAGGCCTTCTCTGCATCAATTGGTTCAATTGATCATGTGGTTCTTATGTGTTCTTATGTGGTTCTTATGGTTCATTTTATTTATGTAGTGTATTACGTTGATCGATTTCTTTATGTTAAACCATCCCTGCATCCCTGGGAAGAAGCCTACTTGATCAAGGTGGATAATGCGTTTGATGTGTTGTTGAATTCAGTTTGCACAGATTTTGTTCAGTGTCTTTGCATGTAAGTTCATTGGGGATATAGGTCTATAGTTTTCTTTCCTTGTTTCATCTCTTTCTGGTTTTGGTATTAGGGTGATGCTAGCTCCATCAAAGGAGTTGGGGAGAATTACATGGTCTCCTATATGTAGAACAGTTTGAGAAAAATTGGTTTCAGTTCTTCAAAGAAGGCCAGCTGATAAGCCATCTGGTCCTGGACTCTTGGGGATGTTTTTGCTTACCATTTCAATCTTGATGAATGTGATAGGTTTGTTTAGGAGATTAATTTGCTCTGAGTTGAGTTTTTGTAGGTGGTATGTGTCTAGGAATTCATCTGTTTCTTCAAAATTATATTTAATTTTGTGGAATAGAGATATTGGAAGTTTGCCCTGATGATTCTTCCAATTTCTTGGATGTCTATTGTGATCTCTCTTTTTTCATTTCTGATTTTGTTAATTTGAGACTTCTTTTTTGCTTAATCAATTTGTTCAGGGGTTGTCAATCTTGTTTATTTTTTCAAACAACACATTCTTCATTTCACCCTTTAAAAAATTGTTGTCTTAGTTTCCAGTTCATTAATTTCTTCTGTAATCTTGATTATTTCATTCTGTCTGGAGCTGTTTGGGTTGGTTTCTTCTTGTTTTTCCAGTGCCTTTAGGTAGATAGTCAGATTATTAATTTGGGATCTTTCTGTCTTTGTAATGAAGGCATTTAGGACTATGAATTTTTCCCATATGACTGCCTTCATTGTATCCCATAAATTTTGCTAGGGTTTGTTTTCATTGTCATTCAATTCTAGGAATTTTACAATTTATTTTTTGATTTCTTCCACAACCCATTCATTGTTTGAAAGTGTGTTGTTTAGTCTCCAGGAGCTGGTGGAGTTCTTGCTGTGTCTCTTGATAATTTCTAGCTTTAAAGCATTGTGATCTGATATGATGCAGGAAATTATTTCAATTTTACTGACCTTATGAAGGCACGCTTTATAGCCTAATATATGGTCAATTTTGGAGAAGGTTCCATGGGCTGCTGAGGAGAATGTGTATTCTCTAGAGTTGAGGTGGAACGTTCTGTAGATATCCATTAGTTCTAGTTGATCTATGATGTTGTTCAGCTCTATTATTTACCTGTTGATTTTCTGCTTGGATGATCTGTCTGTTGATGATAGTAGAGTATTGAAGTCTCCTTTTGTATGTGGGAAGGCCAATATACTTTGATGGTCCTTCTCTGAGGCTATTTACATAGCCCCACAATATGCCATGGCCTGGTGGCCCAGGACTTGGTTGGAGAACACCTGATACCTATTCATGTGTGTCATTAAATTGATGACAAAATGCTTACTTCTGCTTCAGAGACCAGTGCAAACAGCCTATGCAATGCATTAGGTGGGCGGGAGTGAGTGGTGAACACCGACAAAATCCAAGGACCTGTATTATCTGTCAGACTCTTGCCTGCGGTTGTTATAGACAAAGTACAGGCATATATATGGCTATAAACTATGAAACAATTACAGCCCTGTTTGGGTTTGTTGGTGTACTTTTACATCCCATTTAGCTCAAACAGTACAGCCCTAAACCACCTGACAAATAAGCAAAGACTTGGGATCAGATCCCAGACATAGAGGCTGCGTTCAAGGTGGCCAAATGCCTGGTACCCCAGGCACAACCTTTAATGGTAGTAAGCCCACATGCTCCCTTCCAACCATGTAACCCCAGAAAGGTATAGTTGGGGTTTATGGCAGTCTCAATGGAGGAAGCAAGTCCCTATAGGATTCTGGCTTCAACTGTGGGAGAGAGCCAAAAAATGGTATTCCCTTACTGAAAAGCAATTGGCTGCAGCCTTGCATGATACAGGGCCTAACACTAGGCACCAATCTGTACAGATACAGACCACCCTCCTAATAGAGGGGTGGATCCAAACATGGGTGATGAAACCTCATTTGGGAGTTGTATAAACACCCACATTGACTAAGAGGGTACTTAAATCCATGGGCATGTTGCCCTTTAGCTTGCTGTCTTGGAGTTACAGGTAGTGCTTGGACCAGTGACATATGTCACTAAGGATGAGGGTAAGGACAATATACCTCATGAGGAATCATGATCTCCAAGCCCATACATGGAGGGTTTGGGGGTCCTTCTCCAGGAGTTTTGCTATACAGATGGTTCCTATAAAGGTAACCCATCCACTTGGGCAGCTACAGATAGGAAAAACCAATTAATATTATTAGCCCCCATGGCATTAAGTCCTGGTAAGTGATTCACATGGACCTGGTGAGGGGGCTGCAGACATAGTACCTGAACCATAGGCAATTTTAGTAGAATCATGTATTCTTGCAACCATTCTGTCACAAGGCACATGGGTGGCATGTATATTGTCTGACAGCAAAGATTACCTTTAATGGTATCCTTAACCACTCTCTCTTTCTGACCAGAGTAGCCCAGACTAATTCTGTAGTATCTTGGGCTCACACCTTTTTCTGTGGTTAGTAGATCAGAGCCTTCCTGTTTTGCAGGGTTACCTGTGCCAGTGATGACAGCTGGAGCTGTGGGAATTATATGGCCACATGGTGATCTCTAATGTGTCTGTGAACCTTCCAGTTAGGTCAGTTAGCTCTTGTAAAAAGTGTTGGGCTGTCATCAGGCTGTGGCCTAGGCCTCCTGCCACCAGGCATGATGCTGTGATTGATATGATTAAGCTTACCCCAACCAGTACTGCCAATGTCGCTCCTCATCTTCCTCATTGTAGCAATCCCAGGGTAATTGAATGTTGTTGATAATATGACTCTAATCCTCCCTTAGTATATACTGTTAGACTGGGGAATCAGGATGACTGGGATGTATGGGACCTTTCAGTGAGGGGAAACTCAGTGGTAGAGTGACGAGTTGCAGAGGAACAATGTCCCTGGGGGCAGGGACAAGTCCAAGACAAGGTTATGGATTTGTATGACAGGGTGGGCATTGTATCCCTGCTGAAGCCCAGCATTCAGACATATTGAGGTATGGGAGTATGAACAGTGAGGAAGAAAGGGAATGTCTTGGGCAACTACCTATGGGGGTGACATTGGTCATTACCAGAGGAGGAACAAAGGCAGAGCCTTGGAGTGCATAACAAAGAAATCACATCATGGAGTTTAGAGATGTGTGATTTTGTAAGAGTCCCAGGCACACGGAGACTGTTTCCCCAGAGTAGTGGAGGAAAGACTGGAGGTGCTGTAAGGATAGGGAAGTGCCATGGCCAGTTGATTGAAGACTGCCATAGCATTTTGAGCCCTGGACTGTTGAAGGGTTTTGACTATTTTGATCTTACCCCTTCCATTTGACCCAGAACAGTAGTAGAATCTGACTGCTGCTATGCGGCTCTTCCAGGCACTGGGGTTCTGTATGATAAAGGTGACATTTTCCCATTGATCTTGCCACTGATCCCAGGTCAGGCTTTTTGGCCATTCTAGTGCAGGCATATAGTATGGGCGTTACCTCAGAATAATGACATAGGAGTGATAGGTTTCCAATTACCCCCGTAAAGTCCCAGCATAATCCCCTGACAGAGAAGTAAGTGCATGACCATGAGGGGCAGCCTTCCAATCCCCCAGGATCTTGACAATTCAGGGAGACTTGGTCCTATTGAAAACAAAGGTATATGGAGTTCACTTTCCAGGTTCCTGCACTGGAACATTGGTGGCGGAATGTAGAGACAGCATCAAAGGTTAAGTGGACTTAATTGCAGGAATTAAAGGACATGAGGTGTAATTGAGTAGGGTGATCTGTCATCCCTTATGGCCTATGGTCCAAACATGAAATTGACACTCACAGGTGAAGTGCAGTCAGAAGCCCAGAGGGTGGGGACTAGGTTAAGTAGGAGCAGGATGGCTAGAGAATCTAAGGGAGGCAGGACCTATTTGTTGTACAGACCAGTCATTTTGTCCTGGAGCTCATTTGAGGCTGGAGATATGGTACCATCAGGAATGTCCCAGAAGTTTAGTTGCTGAGGGGGTGGTTGGGATCACAGTGTAGGGTCCATTCCACCTGGGTTCAAGTGGTCTGGAGCTGAGCTGCTTGAGAAAGACTTGGTCCCCAGGTGAGATAGGATCTGAGATAGTAGGGGTTGTACCTGTTGGGTTGGTGGTTACTGGAGCAGGCAGGGATCTATCTGTGTGTGAGCAAAGGAGGGAGTGTGAGGGGGTCATTGGCCACCAATGTCCTGGGCACAGGAGGAGTTGGGGAGCAGGGTCTTGGAGTGGGTGAGTATGACGGGCAATGAACCACCCAGGAGACCGTCTGATGGACAGCACTTGTTTATTCAAAAGGGGAGTGGGTTTGGGTTTATGGTCACTTGAGAGAGTTTGGTGGCACACACAGATCATAAGGTGATTGAATACATAGTTTCATGGGTCACTATCTAATTGGCCGATGTTGGAAAGCAGAAGTTGCAAAGGAGAAGTTGCGAGGGAGATAGCAGAAGTGGTGGGAAAAGCTACATGACTTGAGTCACCTATCAGATGGCTGCAGCTGCAGGAAGACTGTTGACTACCATATAAAGGTCTCTTGGGCAGCTGGCCACAAGGTCACAGGACTGTGGGGAAGGTGGAACCTTAGGGCTATGGCATATCCAGGTGCTCTGAGAGAGGGGGGAGCGGCCCATTGGTCCCATTTCCAAAGGAGACTCTGGGTGGGGATGAGGCATGCTACAGCCTCACTAGGAGGGAGTGGCCAACCCCAGCGCCAGAGTGGGTTACCGAAGATAAGGCCTGCTACAACCCCCACAGCCCAAGGTCCCTAGCCATGCTCAACAGCCCAGACCAGCTTCTTCACAGTTCCAGCCCATGTTTAGCAATGCTGGACAACTCCCCCTTTGTTTTTATAATGGGGCAGTATCATCATATTGAGTGAGATTTTTATAGTCTACCACAGGTCTAGATAAAGCTAGATGGTGCATGAGGACCTGATTGGTAGCAATATTAGTTCTTTGTTGTCTGAGAGATTTGATAAGGCAGGGGTCCACAAGTAACATAATTCCTATAGCCAGGAGGGGTCCAAGGAAGGGGAGAAGCCAAGTGACTAAAGGGGTTAGAGAACCAGGTGATGGGGTTGTCAGGTTTGTAGTGGTCCAGTGTCTCCTTGTGGAGTTTTTTTTTGAGAGTTTTAACTTTTTTCAACATTTGATTTGATGAGGACTAAGGCTCTAAGGTTTTGGAGTAGCACACCCACGAGAGGGTTCAATTGTCTCTGAAGAGACTCAAGGCTGGTGGTAGTTGATATCATGGCCTGATCAAGCTTGTCTTGGAAGTCCCCTGTAATATGGTTGGTTTGGATGAGAGCAGCTCCTGCAGCGCCAGAGACCAGGCCGAGGCCTACCAATAGGGGGATGAAAATCTCTCTCGGTTGACCCTAGGCTGCTGCTTCTTCCTTGTAGAGATAAACCTGTGGAACAATCAAGACTGGAGAACAATAAGTGGGAGAGGAAATATTTATGCATGGCGTGGTTAGCCCTTCACACCAAAGAGAGTGGGTGTCTTGACACAAGTGGTCTCAGTTATGGAAATATTGAGGAGATATTCAGTCTTGGTTGGCTTGGAGCTGGACAGGCAAAGGGGCATACCTTGACCAGCATCAAAGAGGGGAATATCAGTAAGGCGGGGTTGGGAATGGTTTACTATTGATGTGGGGTATTCAAGGGTGACATTAATAGGGACTGTAGTTAGCAGGGGACAGGTAATGGAGGCACAAAAGAAGTTAGAACCATTGGGATGGTTAGTATAGGGGAGAAGGTTGGCCACATATTGGATGTATTGTGCCCATGTTATAGTGGCTTTTGTTTTTTCTGTAACTTGTTTTTCCTGTGAGAGAATGTGGTGTTTAGTTTGTACTGGGCTGGGAGCAGGAACAAGCTATGTAGAAATATGAAGAAGGGGATGATAAGAAGCTAGGAGTATAGAGTTTTCCTGTCACCCCTACCCACCAGCATTCATCCCTGGGGTCTCATCTAGCTGGACGAATGAGTGAGCGAGCCAAGGGAGCAGGTTGACAGTGTAAATACTGTCAGTGTCTCCAAATGTAGTCTATTTACCTTATAAAATAGGAAAAAAAGAGAGTAGATAATTTCTCTGAGATTTTTTTTGAGGCAGGGTTTTAGATATAATAATCTTAGGAGAGAATTAAACATTAATGAGTCCATTTTAATTGTAAGATTTAGTAAAAATGTTGACAAATAGAGGAACCTAGCTAACTTGGTTGGGTACTCTAAATTCAGTCTTTCATTATGGCCAGATTAGCATCAATGAGTTAAAGTTTACAACCTGAATACCATAGCAACCTGCTATCAGCCAGATGTGTGCGCCCCCTTGTGGTCAAGTGCGACATTGCGCCCTTGCGTCACTGCATCTGGCTAAATGTGGGACCTAAAGATTGGAACCAGCGTTCTTGGGTTTAGCAGGAAGGCGCCTTAGCCGCTAAACCATCTCTCCAGCCCTCTTATAACTTTTTTGAAGCACATTTTTTAAAATATGAAAGCAGATTCAAACATCATTAGAAATTTTCTTACAAATTCAGTATCATGCACGTCTAAACTTAAACATAAATCTTGAGACTGTTTTTCTGTTAGTAGTCCCAGAGAAGCATAGAAAGACAAAGTAAACTTAAAACAGTTGCAAATTCTTATAAGAAGTCCCCATCTATTCACAGAAACTTAGCCAGGATTCTGAGATTCCCTGTGCCTGCAGCCCCTGGCTCTGCAAGGCAGGGAAATTAAGAAAAAGCCATTAGGGGATTTTCCTGGGGCAGCATAAACACCAGAGAGATCTGTGTCTTGTCTCTCTGTCCAACAATGAGATTTGTGTGTTAGGCTTCCCTCTTAGGGGAAGGTGTCTTAGGGACACCTGGCCATCTGCAGATCCAGCCCTTCAGGGGAAAGCACTAAGTAACACATTACAGGTACACATGCCTGGAGTGGCCCAGAACTTCAGTTATTTTTGATTTACTCTTAGTCCCTGGGGAATACAGTGGGACAGCATAACTCTTTTTTGCAAGTGTGGAGGGGCTCTCCCTCCTCCTCTGGTAGGTATGTGGTTGGGTTTATGGCTTGAGTGGCTTCCACTCACATTTGTTTAGCTCAGAGACCTTTGCAAAACCTTGCAGAGAGACTTCACCTTGTTTTGCCTCCTTGCATTGTTTAACCCCTTCCTCAGTGTCAAGCCCTGGAGTGTTGGAATTTCCCAGTAGCCAAGACTGTGGCTCTTTGCCTCCCTTCTGTGGCCTTGGCTTTAGCCATTTTCAAGTCCTCCCAGCCAGTACCTCATTTCTGGAGTGTGTGTTAGGAGGCAGCTATGTGTGGGGGTCATCTCTGGCCTTGAAGCTTGTGATTTAACTCTAGCTGAGCTATGTGGGTTTTTTTTTTGTTGTTGTTTGTTTGTTTGTTTTTTTGTTTCTCAAGGGAGAGTTTTGGAATATTCTCAGGGCTACAGGGCAAGCTCTCTGATTCTGCCACTTTAAAACTTTTTAAGAATAGGACAATCTTGCATTTTCCCCTGCCTATGATCTTAATTATTTTTAGTGTTCCTTCTGGGGGCCATTCAACATTAACAGCTGGTCATGCAGTCTAGGACAGTGGGTTTGGTGGAGAACACCCCCCACAATGAAATGGCACTGTTCAGAACAGAAATCATTTTACAGCCTTAGGACTGTGAGCCACATATATACTCACATACACACATTCATTTCAAGTGCACTTTTTTATTATTATGTTTTATTGACAACTTCTTTAATTGTAGACAACATCCCATGTTATTTCCCTCCCTCCCCCCACTTTCACCTTTGAAACTTCACTCTCTATCATATGCTCTCCCCCTCCCAATCATTCTTTCTTTTCAGTTTGATGTCATGATCTTTTCCTCATATTAAGATGGTCATAGTAGGTAGTGTCAGGCACTGTGAGGTCATGGATTTCCAGGCCATTTTGTGTCTGGAGGAGCACGTTGTAAGAAGTCCTGCTCTTCCTTTGGCTCTTATATTCTTTCCACCCCCTCTTCCACAATGGACCCTGAGCCTTGAAAGGTAGGTTTGAGATGTTTCAGTGCTGAGCACTCCTCTGTCACTTCTTCTCAGCACCATGGTGCCTTCTGAATCATCCCAAGGTTGCCACCATCTGAAAAGAGAAGCTTCTCTAACCAAAAGTGAGAGTAGCATTAATATATGGGTGTGGACATTAAGAGAAGTGCTTACTGGGAAGTTTGGTGAGCATAGTATATATATTTAGTGAGACACCAGCAGACATTACACCCTTAGGGCTCATGACTACCCCTGTCGTACATTTTCAGTATCAGGGATGTGTTCCCTCCCATGGAGCGGGCCTCCAGTCCAATTAGAGAGCTATTGGTTTCCCCATAACAGACATGCACCTGTTGGCTCATTTGGCCTGGCTGGCCAAATTTAAAGCTTGCAGTGTTCACTGTTGAGTACCTTCACTGGTGTTTTCTCTCTCCCACTGAACTTCATGCAGCATAGCTTTTTCCAGCTTTCTGTCATCTGGTCCTCATGGAGGAGGCTTTCTGCTCAGCTCCAGCAGGTTTTCTCAGTGATCTTGCCATCCAAGTATGTGGAGTCTTCAGCAATAGGATCTTACCATCTATTCCTCATGGGAAACCAAGGGCCTTGGCAATGGCCTATAATGTTTTGGGGGTATCTGTGACCTCCCTGGCCAACAACTCACTGGAAGGTATCCCATCCCTGGCACTGAAAATTTTCTGGTAACAATGTATGGCCTCTAAGTGTTCCATTGTCCAGAAAAGTAGGTTTCCATATGACTTATTTATATTCTCTTAGATTTTGATTAGTCCTTCCTCCACCTTTACTTTACTCAATCTCTTCCGCTGACCTCACTTAGGCCTTTTCACCCCCATCAATCTGTTCTTCTACTTACATATATACAATACCATCCTATTAAGTCCCCCTCCCTCCCTTTCTATTCCCTTTATATCCCCTTTATTGTAGAGAGCTGCGAGGTGCCGCGCCTTAAAGATGGCGCTGGCTTCTGCCTTCCGCCTTCCCGATGGCGAGTGCTCTCCTGGATAAACAAGTCCTTATTTGGCTTGGGCCGTGATCTAGGCTTGCTTCCGCATATGTGGACCTATCTGCATTCACCACGTGGCTTACCAGGGTTGGCTGTTCAAAGGCTTCTTAAGCTTTGGGCGGGCTTGTCCCGGGGGGAATGAGTCAGGCAGTGAGTGAAGCAGGCAGTCAGTGAGTGAGTGAGTGAGTGAGTGAGTGAGTGAGTGAGTGAAGGAAGGAAGCAGAGTGTCAGTGAGTGAGTGAGTCAGTGGGTGAGTGAGAGCAGTCAAGCAGTGAGTCTGTGGGCAGTCAGGCAGTCAGAGAGTGAGTGAGTCGGGCAGTTAGTGAGTCAGTGAGTGAGGGAGTCAGTGAGTGAGTGAGTGAGTCAGTGAGTCAGTCAGTGAGTCAGTCAGTCAGTCAGAAGATTGTTGTCAGAAGATTGTTCAAGGTTCCTGAATAAACTGCTTCAAGAAGAGTTCCTGTGGTCGTTGCCTTATTCTGCTGGTCGGACTGGGTGACGACAAATGGTGGCCCGTACGGGGAACTCAGAACTTGCAGGGCAGCTAGCTGGTAAGTTCCAGGTAAGTGGACAAAAAGGGTAAAGGCAAGTTCTCCGGTAGAGAGACAATAAGGTCCCATAGCAAAATGGGCAATACATCTTCCAGTATTAGGGTTAAAAGGCGCCACAATAAGGTTTCCTTAGAGGAAACGCAGTGAGAAGATTTCTTAAGAATGATAGCCGGCCAATTAATGTATATTTGTTCGTGTGTCTTATTAGTGTATAAAAGTTGGTTAACCTCATGTGGTGTATTTGTGTTGTAGTGTGTCTAGTCATATTACATAGGGCAAACGAGAATGATTCAGAAGCAATTAAAAAAAAAATTTAGAGGAGGTGAGAGAAGAGCGCTCGAGTAAAACATCTAAAAGAAAAAGTAAGGTTCCTGAATAAACTGCTGAAAGAAGAGCCCGAGTGTTGCGTCTTCCTTGCTGGTCGAGGCGGTCGCGACAAATGGTGGCCCGTACGGGGAACTCAGAACTTGCAGGGCAGCTAGCTGGTAAGTTCCAGGTAAGTGGACAAAAAGGGTAAAGGCAAGTTCTCCGGTAGAGAGACGATAAGGTCCCATAGCAAAATGGGCAATACATCTTCCAGTATTAGGGTTAAAAGGCGCCACAATAAGGTTTCCTTAGAGGAAACGCAATGAAAAGATTTCTTAAGAATGATAGCTGGCCAATTAATGTATATTTGTTCGTGTGTCTTATTAGTGTATATAAGTTGGTTAACCTCATGTGGTGTGTTTGTGTTGTAGTGTGTCTAGTCATATTACATAGGGCAAATGAGAATGATTCAGAAGCAGTTAAAAAAAAAAATTTAGAGGAAGTGAGAGAAGCACGCTCGAGTAAAACATCTAAAAGAAAAAGTAAGGTTCCTGAATAAACTGTTGAAAGAAGAGTCCGAAGAGGGACTCAGAACTTTCTGCAGTCAGGGCAGTAGTAAGGTTCCTGAATAAACTGTTGAAAGAAGAGTCCGAAGAGGGACTCAGAACTTTCTGCAGTCAGGGCAGTGCACTGGTAAGTTCCCAGGTAAGGTGGGAATCTGCGACAAAAGCGGGGATTTTGCTCTTCTCGGTAGAAAAAGAGGGAGCAGGAAAGTTCCCAGGTAAGGTGGGAATCCGCGACAAAAGCGGGGATTTTGCTCTTCTCGGTAGAAAAAGAGGGAGCAGGAAAGGTTCGCGGTGTAGCGAACCGAAAGTAAAAGTTTTAAAAGAATTTTTTGCAAGTGTAGCCATGGGCGCTTCTCACTCGCACCCAATTTTTTTGGCTCTGAATGAGCTGCTTCGTTCAAAAAACTTAAAGATAAAGGGGAGTACCCTGGAGAGGTTCCTGGAGGAATGTGATGCCATAGCCCCTTGGTTTGCGTGCTCTGGAAGTCTTACAATCCCTTCATGGGAAAATTTGGGCGAAGATCTTGATTTTGCAGCAGACCAAGGCACGCTTAAGGGCGGGGTAAGATCGATCTGGAGGTTAGTGAGGAACTGCCTCGAGGAAGAAAGGTCGGAAAAGGCAAACAATGAAAAGGGGAAGGAAAGACTGCAGAGGACTTTGTTGGAACTGGGCTACTGGCATAAGGGATGGCTACGTTCTGCTATCCAGGCCCAGAAAGTTTGATCAAGGTTAAATTTGTAATGGACTGATGTGCTTGGCTAAAGATATCGGACTGAGATTTTAAGATTTTAAGTTGAAAAACCTCAAGCAAGTTAAAAGCAGAGGCACTGAGACGGTTTTAGGTTACTGAAGCTGCTATTGTCAACGCATTAGCAATCTTAAGGAAGGTGGAAGGAAGGTGGCCTGACTTGATTTACATTAAAACAATGGAGAGGATGCCTGAGGAAAGACTGTAAAAAATGCAAATTCTTGGAAAGAGCTGACTGGAGAAGGAACCTGCTTTTCAAGGCTATATTGAACTTGAACTGCAGAAGTTTGATGACTGCTGATGGTGGTTGAGTTTTTGCATTGTTTTAGTTTCTCCTTGCTAATGTTGTTAAAAGACCTTGGATTATACTAGGGCTGCAAATTTATCCAGATTTTTGTCTAGTTTTCTATTACAGAATTGGTCGCTTGAATTTGAAGATACCTTAAGAGAACTGAGACTGGCTGTAGTTAATGTGAATTCTACCTGCATGGACCTCTCCTTTGCCTCTGGATTGTCATCTTGGCTGATCTCCGCTATGAATCATCTGAAGGAATGGGCGGGTTTGGGGGCTTTAGCAGGCCTTCTGTTACTGGTCTCTCTGGTTTGCTTGTGGTGTCTGTGTAAAATCAGGGTCACGCAATGACGGGATGCAGCTATGATCATTCAAGCCTTTACTGCCATAGAGGCTGCACAGTCCCCCCAAGTCTGGCTGGCTACAACTAAAAGTTAATCTTCTTCCTGCTCAGGTTGCGAGGCTAAGCACTGCACTCTGGGTTAGCCCTAGAAATCCAGAGAAGAGCATGTTTGATTGCATGCGGGTTGATGCCCCAGATCCCGCCTCTGAGAAAAAGGCATCAGGGTTGCAAAAATACGCATCATCAGAGATCAGACCTCTACTCTTACCTGTGGCTTGTTTTAAAACATAAAAGGGGGAACTGTAGAGAGCTGCGAGGTGCCGCGCCTTAAAGATGGCGCTGGCTTCCGCCTTCCGCCTTCCCGATGGCGAGTGCTCTCCTGGATAAACAAGTCCTTATTTGGCTTGGGCCGTTATCTAGGCTTGCTTCCGCATATGTGGACCTATCTGCATTCACCACGTGGCTTACCAGGGTTGGCTGTTCAAAGGCTTCTTAAGCTTTGGGCGGGCTTGTCCCGGGGGGAATGAGTCAGGCAGTGAGTGAAGCAGGCAGTGAGTGAGTGAGTGAGTGAGTGAGTGAGTGAGTGAAGGAAGGAAGCAGAGTGTCAGTGAGTGAGTGAGTCAGTGGGTGAGTGAGAGCAGTCAAGCAGTGAGTCTGTGGGCAGTCAGGCAGTCAGAGAGTGAGTGAGTCGGGCAGTTAGTCAGTGAGTCAGTGAGTGAGGGAGTCAGTGAGTGAGTGAGTGAGTCAGTGAGTCAGTCAGTGAGTCAGTCAGTCAGTCAGAAGATTGTTGTCAGAAGATTGTTCAAGATTCCTGAATAAACTGCTTCAAGAAGAGTTCCTGTGGTCGTTGCCTTATTCTGCTGGTCGGACTGGGCGACGACACTTTATAGCTTACTGGCTTCTGCTACTGAGTTTTATTTTTACTCACATAGAAGTCCAATCATTTGTAGCTAGGATCCACATATGAGAGAGAACATGTGATGTTTGGCTTTCTGGGCCTGGGTTACCTCGCTAAGTATAATCCTTTCCAGATCCATCCATTTTCCAGCAAATTTCAAAACTTCATTTTTCTTTACCACTGAGTAGAACTGCATTGTGTAAATGTGCCACATCTTTATTATCCACTCATCAGTTGAGGGACATCTAGGCTGGTTCCATTTCCTAGCTATTGTGAATAGAGCAGCAATAAACATGGTTGAGCAAGTATCTCTAAGGTAGTGAGATGAGTCCTTAGGATATATGCCTAGGAGTGGTATAGCTGGGTCATATAGTAGATCTATATTTAGCTGTCTCAGGAATCTCCACACTGATTTCTACAATGGCTAGACCAGATTGCATTCCCAACAACAGTGTAGAAAGGTTCCTCTTTTTCTGCATCCTCACCAGCATTTATAGTCATTTGTTTTCATGATGGTAGCCAATCTGATAGGAGTGAGATGGAATCTCAAGGTAGTTTTAATCTGCATTTCCCTGATGACTAGGGATGTAGAACATTTTTAAAGATGTTTATATGCCATCTTTATTTCTTCTTCTGAGAACTCTCTATTTAGTTCCATAGCCCATTTTTTAAATTGGGTGGTTTCATTTCTTTTTTTTTATTTCTTATTATCTAATTTTTTGAGTTCTTTGTATATCCTAGATATTAACCCTCTGTCAGATGTATAGCTGACAAAGCTTTTCTCCCATTCTGTAGGTTGCCTCTTTGCTCTATCCACAGTGTCCTTAGCTGTACAAAAACTTTGTAATTTCATGAGGTCCCAGTGGTTGATCTGTGGCTTTATTTCCTGAGTGATTGGGGTTATATTCAGAAAGTCTTTGCCAAGACCAATATGTTGAAGGGTTTTCCCTACTTTTTCCTCTAGCAGTTTCAGGGTTTCACATCTGATATTAAGATCTTTGATCCATTTGGACTTGATTCTTGTGCAAGGAGAGATAAGGATCTATATTCATCCTTCTACAGATGCATATCCAGTTTTCCCAGCACCATTTTCTGAAGGCTGTCTTTTCTCCAATGAGTATTTTTGGCATTTTTGTCAAAGATCAGGTGGCTATAGCTACCTGGACTTACATCAGGGTCCTCTATTCTGTTCCATTGATCTACATGTCTGTTTTTGTGCCAGTACCATGCTGTTTTTGTTACTATGGCTCTGTAATATAGGTTAAAATCAGGTATGGTGATACCACCAGCCTTATTTTTGTTGCTCAAAATTGTTTTAGATATCCGAGGTTTTTTTGTGTTTCCAAATGAATTTTTGGATTGTTTTTTCTATTTCCATGAAGAATGCCATTGGAATTTTGATGGGGATTGCATTAAATGTGTAGATTGCTTTTGGTAGGATTGCCATTTTCACAATATTGATTCTTCCAATCCAAGAACAAGGGATGTTTTTCCATTTCCTAGTGTCTTCTGCAATTTCTTGCTTGAGTGTTTTAAAGTTCTCCTTGTAGAGATCCTTCACTTCCTTGGTTAGGTTTATCCCAAGGTACTTTATTATTTTTTTTTTTGATGCAATTGTGAATGGGAGTGATTCTCTGATTTCATCCTCTGTGTGTTTGTTGTTAGCATATAGGAAGGCTACTGATTTCTGTGTGTTTATTTTGTATCCTGCTACATGGCTATAGGTGTTTATCAGCTCTAACAGTCTGCTGGTAGAGTCTTTAGGGTCCTTTATGTATAGAATCATATCATTTGCAAATAATGATATCTTGACTCTTCCTTTCCAATTTGTATCCTTTTTATGTGTGTCTCTTGCCTTATTGCTATGGCTAAGACTTCCAGTACTATATTAAACAAAAGTGGGGACAGTGGACACCCTTGTCTTGTGCCTGATTTCAGTGGAAAAGCTTCAAGTTTTCTCCATTTAGTATTATGTTGGCTGTGGGTTTGTCATAAATATCCTTTATTATGTTGAGATATGTTCCTTATATTCCCAGTCTCTGTAGGACTTTTATCATGAAGGGATGTTGGATTTTGTCAAATGCTTTTTCTGTATCTAATGAGCTGATCATGTGATTTTTGTCCTTCAGTCCATTTATATAATGTATTACATTTATCAATTTACATATGTTGAACCATCCCTGCATCTCTGGGATAAAGCCTACTTGGTCAGGGTGAATGATCTTTCTGATATATTCTTATATTCTGTTTGCCAATATTGTGTTGAGAATTTTTGCATCTATGTTCATGAGGGAGATTGTCTGTAATTTTCCTTTTTTGTTCTATCTTTGTCTGGTTTTGGGATCAGGGTGATGCTGGCTTCATAGAAGGAGTTTGGTAGGGTTCCTTCCTCTTCTATTTTATGGAAAAGTTTAAGAAGCATTGGTGTTAGTTCTTCCATGAAGGTCTGGTAAAATTCAGCAGTGAATCCATCTGGGCCTGGACTTTTTTTAGTTGGGAGATTTTTTTTTAACTGCTTGGATCTCCATACTTGTTATAGGTCTATTTAAGTGGTTAATCTCATCTTGATTTAATTTAGGTAGGTCATATAAATCAAGGAAATCATCCATTTCTTTCAGATTTTCAAACTTAGTGGAGTATATGTTCTTCTAGTATGTCCCTATGATTTTTTTAAATTTCTGTAGTATCTGTTGTAATGGTGCCTTTTCCACCTCTAATTTTATTAATTTGTGTCTGTTCTGTCTTTATTTTGGTCAGATTTGCTAAGGGTTTATCAATCTTGTTTATCCTTTCAAAGAACCAACTCCTTCCTTGTTTCATTGATTCTTTGATTGGTTTTTTTTTTTTTTTGGTTTCTATTATGTTAATTTCTGCCCTAATCTTTATAATTTCTTCCCATCTACTGATTTTTGGTTTGCCTTGTTCTTCTTTTTCCAAGGCCTTAAGGTGCAACACTAAGTTGTTTACCTGCAACCTTTCTAATTTCTTAACATAGGCACTTAAAGCTATAAATTTCCCTCTTAGGACTGCCTTCATTGTGTCCCAAAGGTTTTGGTATGTTGTGTTCTCATTATCATTTGACTCCATGAACTTTTTGATTTCCTTCTTGATTTCTTCATTGACCCATTCATCATTTAGTAGTGTATTATTTGTTTACATGATTTTGTCTATGCTCTATAGCTTTTCTTGTCATTGCTTTATAGTTTGATCCCATTGTGATCAAGTAGAGTG
This sequence comes from Orientallactaga sibirica, assembly GCA_036365145.1. Lineage (NCBI taxonomy): Eukaryota > Metazoa > Chordata > Mammalia > Rodentia > Dipodidae > Orientallactaga > Orientallactaga sibirica. Next base: position 25,676,194 of record JAEOAD010000015.1, on the reverse strand, counting down.
CAAGAAATTATTTCAATTTTCCTATATTTGTTAAGATTTGCTTTGTGTCCTAATATATGGTCTATTTTAGAGAATGTTCCATGTGCTGCTGAAAAGAATGTGTATTCTTCACCATTTGGATGAAATGTCCTGCATATATCTGTTAGGTCCATTTGTTCTATGACCTCATTTAATCCAGAAACATCTCTATTTATTTTTTGCTGGGATGACTTGTCAGTTGGTGAGAGTGGGGTGTTGAAGTCACCCACTACAAGTGTGTTTGGTGTTATCTCTGACCTTAGTTCTAATAGCATTTGTTTGATGAACTTGGGAGCCCCCATGTTAGGTGCATATATATTTAGGATTGTAATGTCTTCCTGTTGGAGCATTACATTAACCAATATAAAGTGACCTTCCTTATCTTTCCTTATTAATGTTGGTCTGAAGTCTACCCTGTCAGATATTAGGATAGCAACCCCTGCTTTTTTTCTAGGCCCATTTGCTTGAAACACCTTTTTCCAGCCTTTCACCCTAAGAGATAGTGTCCATCCTTTGAAGAAAGGTGAGTTTCTTGGAGGCAACAAATTGAAGGATCCTGCTTTTTAACCCAGTCTGCACACCTATGTCTTTTGGTTGGGGCATTCAGGCCATTGATATTAAGAGTTATTATTGAAAGGTGTGTATTTATTTTTGCCATTTTTCTTGCTTTGTAGTTCTTCCAGTTTTTCCTTTGCTATCTTGTATTAAGTAGCACTTGAGTATGGTTTGTTTTTTCCAGGTTCCTTATATGTGTGCTTTTCTTTCTCTTCAGCATGGAGGATCCTTTCAAGTATTTTCTGTAGACCTGGTTTTGTCTTCAAATATTCCTTTAGCCTGCTTTTGTCGTGGAATGTCCTTATTTCTCCATCTATTTGAATGGATAGCTTTGCAGGATAAAGTAACCTTGTTTGACAGTTGTTATCTTTCAGAACTTGGAATACATCACTCCAAACCCTTCTGGCTTTTAAAGTTTGTGTTGAGTAATCTGCTGTGATTCTGATGGGCTTGCCTTTGTAGGTGACTTGCTTTTTCTCTCTAGCTGCTTTCAATATATTTCAATATATTTTCTTTGATTTGTATGTTTGGTAGTTTAATTATAATATGGCAGGGAGGGGTTCTTTCCAGGTTTTGTCTGTTTGTGTTCTAAAGGCTTCCTGAATCTGCATTGGCATCTCTTTCCCAATTTGGGGGAAGTTTTCTTGTATGATTTTGTTGAAAACACCTACTATGCCTTTGGAGTGAAATTCTCCTTCTACTATACCTTGAATTCTTATGTTATCTTTTCATGGTGTCCTGAATATCCTGAAATTCCCATTCATACCTTTGTCTTTCTCTTTGTTGGACTACATTAGATCTGCCACCTGGTCTCCTAGTTTAGATATTCTGTTCTCTCCTTCATCCATTCTACTAGAGAGATTTTCTGGAGTTTTTTATTTCACTGACTGTGTTCTTTATTATTAGTATTTCTGACTGGGTTTTCTTTATTATTTCTATTTCCTTATTTATGTCTAGTATTGACCTCCTTATTTCATTAAATTGGTTTCCTGTGTGTTATTTGAATCCCTTGATTTCCTCTTTGAGGTCTTTGAACCCTTTCATTTCATTTCCTCTTTGGGTTCTTTGAACATATTTATAATCATTCTTTTGAAATCTTTCTCAGGCATTTCCTCTAATTCAGTCTCACTGAAGGTCATTTCTTTATTATTATTATTAATTAATTTATTTATTTTTCATTTGAAACAGGGTCTCACTATGTAGGCCAGAGTACACTGGCTTTAACCTCTTAAAATTAAAGAATGGTACTAAATAACTCCCACAGAAGATGTAACCTATCACTTTGGCAGGAAAACAGTTAACCAGACTTGAAGAAAAATCCTTAAAGCCAACAGCTGTTTCAGGATTCTTTCCCAAAGACTGCATTCAACATTGCCATCCATATTACATAGGGGAGAAAAGTCAGAAGGACTTTTACTAGGCCCTGGGAAAAAAATGAGAAAACATGTTCCAGAACTTAGAGATGACCATCTAATTTTGCCTCATCCCAAGGCTGAGTTTGTAGAATCTATCTCTCTGTCATAAAGCAAGAAACAAGTTTTTGGTCAAGAAATAGTTAATACTTTTCATACCAGTTTGTAATTTTTAATTATAATCAACTATTAAGATATTTTAATGTTTAACAGTGATTTTATTTTATTTTAATGTTTAATGTTTTAATGTTTAACAGTGATTTTATTAAGTGAATGTTTGATGGTAACCAACAATTCAAATTACTTCACATTAACATATGCAAATATATTATTAACAATTCTTCAATATTTTAAATCAACTTTATTTTTATTTTTTTATTTTTTTATTTTTCATTTTTTTCCTGGTCAAAGTCTCAAATTTTATTTTTCACACAGAGGTTTATATAGGGGAGGCAGGAGGAAGGTAAACTAGAAACTGACCCAGGGTCACAAGACTTTCTGATTGATAAGGTTTGATCATGGGACTCTCAATCCCAGGGGTCATGGGAAGGTCTGTTGTTACATTCCAATAGGCAGATAAAGTAATCGCCTGCAGCCAGGGCTTGTAACTTTAAATCAACACTAGGCTTGCTCTCATAGTGCTTCTCAGGGGACATGAAGACTAAAAGAAGGCTAGGCCTTGAGTCCAAGTACTTAACCAACAACCACTACATCATTACTGATAAACTCATAGAAGGGCACTTCAAGGTTGAGAGGCACAAGCCCCTCCCTGATCCTGCCAGATGCATAATAGTGTGGCCCATGGCAAGGGCAATAATAGCCACCAAAATCTCCTATATTTGCAATGGGTACACAACCAAGGTGAGTGAAAACACCAATCAGGATAACCCATTCAGTTTTCTTTACTCTCTCTAAATCATGCTGTGGGTCCCTCAACTGAGACACTTCAAACTGCAGCTTCCTGGTCAATCTCCTTCTTGGTTCTATGGTGCACAAAAAGGGGTTTGCCTCTCCATTTGAAAGCCATGTTCTTCCCATCTGGAATATCAGACAACTTGATTTCGATTTTTGACATGGCCAATACATCAGCAGAAGCACTTTTGCTGGAAACAAACTGAGAAACTACATTCTTGGCAGTATATGCAACACCCACAGTAGCAGTTACAGTTACCAAATAGGAGAAGCCTTTTCTAGCCTCATTGCTCTCTTTAGAAGACTTCATGCTATCTAAAACTTCAGTTTGATGGTAGTCAGAGAAGTCAGACACCTTGACATCTGTGTGGGAATAACGAATAGAAGCAGGGACATTGAGGCCGACAGAGGCGACCAAAGCCCGGTTCACAGCCTGGCCACTCAGTGATTCTCGGCATAGGAAGGGTCGCTTCATGTCCAGCACAGTTGACTCCAGGGTGGCGGGCATTGCGGCCTGTACCAAGGGTCACAGTGCACCCACCACCCCATGAGATGTGGCCCTGAAGGTCATTTCTGATACATTAATACTTTTTGGTGGATTTATAGTGTCTTGATTTTTTGTGTTTCTTGTATTATAATGTAGAGATTTTTGCATCTTAGATTAATTTAATGCTTGAGTTTTCTAATTATCTGCAGTAATATTAGATATATCAACCAATGTGATGTTATATATCTTCAGGGTAGGAGTTTAAGGTGCTAGGTGTGGCTCTTAAGACTCTCAGAGTAACCACAAAAGTGACCCTAGGTGTTGGGTGTGCCTGCTATGAGAATATTCAAGTGGGCTGAATGGGACAGAGTACAGTCAAATTCTAAAAAGTTAACTAAGCAATGTACCCATTCAATGAAATACAGCACAGAGTATTTGTGCAAAAGTAGGTGTTATGACAAACAGATCCTTTAACAAAGTCACAGTCCCTAAGGATATGTGTTGCCCCACATCCTTAGTCCTGTCAACTGGGAGGCTAAGATTTCTGGTCTGTAGAGGGTTCCAAGGTCAGCTTGTGACCACGTGAGACCCTTCCCCAATGAATGACAGAAGAGGAAACAAAGGCATTATAAATCAGGAAGCAACAAATGAGCAGCTCAAAATATAGCTTATTTAAGAATGTCAGATCTGACCACCCATCAGGTTTAACATATAATTTACCCTGACATGGAAGGTGCAATTAGCCCTTCCAATGCAAGCCTATACACCAGGCTTATTTGGTGGGTACTGACCTGGTATAATCCCAGTTACCTTTTGGGACAGCTTTGATCTCAGCTATGCTGCACGGCCACTTGGGTCCTTCTTTGCTGTGTTGTGGACTCGGGAAGGCCAGCTGTGTCTGTGGGTCACTGCTCTGATCATGCCAGGTGCTGGGTAGGTGAGCTTTCTTCCCCAAGGTCTCTGGTGCTTGCTGGTGCTTGTGCTGGTGGTGGGGGAGGGGAGGCTGTGGATGGTGGCTGAAGACCGTCTGCTTGTCCACACGATCCTCTTCCTCACAAGCTGCTCCATTGGTCTCTGCTGTCCTCCTTCTGCATTTCTTGAGTTTGCAAGGAGGCTGGTGTGATTGGAAAATCCCCTCACCTGGCTTTAAAATCCTACTGCTCAGGTGGAGCCTGGCAGCTGCTGGAGCCTCAAGTGCACTTTGCATATAAATTCCAGACAACCATTTCCCTTCATATATTCATTCATTCATTCAGCAGCTATGCATTTTCATTTTAAATTTCTATTCCATTTACAACTCTGGAGACAAAAACCAAACCTTGTTAGTGAGGGCATGATAGAGCAGAGAGAAGGCTTTGCTCGCAGAGTGAAAAATTTCAGACCATTTGCCTGTACGTTGGCAGAAGTTTTCTAAATCAGTGAGAGTTTGGACATTAGCATGAAATGCTGTGACTCCATTATTATATCTATTTGTATTGTTATCTCAGAGTTTGCATAGCTGTTGTATGAGTGTCAGTGAGGGGGAAGGCAAAGGAGGGGGTGGGGAGGCTGGGGATGGTGTGAACTGAAATTAAAGAAGGAAAAGGAGAAAACAGTTTCCCTCTGATGGAGGAAAGAGAGACCCTCCTCTCTCTGATGGAGAAAGGAGAAACCTGTCTCTCTCTGATGGGGAGAGGAGCCTGCCTTCCTCTGATGGAGGAAGGAGAACCAAAACCTGCCAGCTCTCAATGGGGAAGTGACCAAAGGGGGCCGTTAACCCCAAGGGAGGATGTCCTTCAAGGGGGCACTCACCTATTGCCCACATGTCCAGAGAGCCCCATTTGGGTGCCAGCTGAGGGTCCTCACTACTCCTGGGGGTCGTTGACCACCAACATCCTGGGCACAGGAGGAGTTGGGGGAGCAGGGTCTTGGAGCAGATGAGTGAAATGGGCAATGAACCACCCAGGAGACCATCTGATGGACAGCACTCATTTATTCAAAAGGGGAGTGGGTTTATAAACACTTAAGAAAGGTTGAGAAGGCACACACAGATCATAAGGTGATTGGATACGTAGGTTTATGGGTTACTATCTAATTGGCTGGTGTTGGAAAGCAGAAGTTGTGAAGGAGAAGACTTGAGTCACATACTGGATGGCTGCAGCTGCAGGAAGACTGTTTACTACCATATAAGGGTATCTTGGGAAGCTGGCCACAAGGTCATGGGACTGTGGGAAAGGTGGAACCTTAGGGCTATGGAATGTACAGGTGCTCTGGGAGAGGGGGGAGCAGCCTATTGGTCCCATTTCCATAGGAGTCTCTGGGTGGGATCAGGCATGCTATGGCCTTATGAGGAGGGAGCAGCCAGCCCTGGCTCCAGAGTGGGTTACTGAAGATAATGCTTGCTGCAACCCCCACAGCCCAAGGTCCCTGGTCATGCTCAACAGCCCAGGCCAGCTTCCTCACAGTTCCAGCCCATGTTTAGCAATGCCTGACAGGAGCACAGAAGGGAGAGGTAGGGAAGGTAGTTAACCAGTGTGGGGAGGGGGAGTTGGGCAGGAAGGTGATTAGAGAGAAGAAATGGTCTCCCATACAGTAGCTCTAAAGGGCTAAGCCTGGTGGGGAGCAAGGGGCAGCTCATAAGTGGGTTAGAGAAACAGGGATAAGGGAGGGCCAGGACAGCTTACGTTCTATAGAGAGTTTGGTGAGCTGCTCTTTAATAAGACTGTTGGCCTGTTCACTTTACCTGATGATTGAGGGCGATAAGAGATGTGTACCTTCCAGACTATGTTGAGTGCCTCTGATACTTGTAAGATAATCTTAAGATGTGAAGGCCAGGCCGTTGTCTGTCTGGATGGTCATTGGGACCCCTAAGTGAAAGAAAAAGGAAGTATGAGTCAGGGTGGAGGGGGACTATAAAGAAAGCATCTTTGAGGTCTAAGACTGTAAAATGGGTGGTGTTGGGTGGGATATGAGACAGGAGGGCATAGGGTTAGTTACTACCTGGTGAATGGGGACAACTGCCTCATTGATTAATCAGAGGTCTTGTACCAAGTGATAAGTGCCAGAGAGTTTATGTATGGAGAGGATAGGAGTGTTACAGGGTAAGTCAGTAGGTATAAGGAGGCCTTGTGACATGAGATGGGTGATGATAGGTTTGAGCCCTCAGTGGTGTGTTTCAGAAATGGGAAACTGAGGTCACAAAGGGAAAGAGGAAGGATCCTTGAGATAGATAAGGACAGCTTGATGGTGTGTGGCAATTGTGGGAGTGGAGATGTCCCATACCCAGGGATCAACTGGGTCTGGGAGGAAAGGAATAGGACAGTCAGGAGTGGAGGTTTGAGAAGCTATTAAAGGAAGAAGGAGATGTGTTTCCAGGGAGGCAAAGGGGGCTAGTGAGAGTGTGGCTCCAAAGTGGGTGAGAATGTCTTGGCCTAATAGGGGTACTGGGCAGTCAGGCATGATGTTGCAGACAGCTTCAGGTTCGCTGAGATGAACTTCCAGACCAGGCACAGTTATGGAGGAAGGGATATTATTTATTGAAGCTTACAGATCCAGGGGAAGTTCCATAAAGGCAGGAGAAATGGCCTGCTCTCCACAGAGCCAAACAGAGAGAGCAAAAGCCAACCAGCCACCACAGCACACAGAGCAAAACTACAGCCAAAAGGTCACACAGCACACTTCAGGAACTCCTGCTAGGCACATTTGCATATCTTTACAATGGAATCTCAAACCCACACCATTAACACCTTTAGACTGGCCCCCAGTGACATTGCCTCTAGCAAGGTGATTGCAGATGCAAACTATAACTAGTAAAACACTGAATATATTGGGGGACATATGTTCAAACTACCACAGAGGGTAAAGGCATTTGGGGTTTGGGAGGGAGGCCATGATTGAGGGAGAAGTAAGAGATAAGGAAAGAGGAACCAGAGCAGGAGGAGGGAAGAAGGGTGGAAAGGGAAGGAAGTGTGGGGGAGGTGGCAGGAGAGGGGGAGCAAGGAGAAGGCTGGGAATTTCTGGGAGGGCCAGGTGGTGGGGGGCAAGGGTTCTGGGAGTTTAGTTAATGCTGAAGATTTGGATTTGGGATTCGAGTCCTGTGATTTTGGCTAGTCTTTTGGTTTGTCTATCCTGGCTAGGAGAACCTGAGCTGTGGAACATTGGCTATAGAGAGAAGGACAAGAGCATAGTTCCCCAAAAGCCTGAACATAAGGAACCTCAGACCATTTGCCGGTGCAGCGTCAAAAATTTTCTAAATCACGGAGGACAGTGAAATCTAGAGTGCCCTCTTGAAGGCCACTATGACTGGTTGTCAAACTTATAAAAAGGCCAAGTTTTGTGAGAGTAAAAAATCAGGTGTTGTGATGGTTAAGTTTGTGTCAACTTGATTTATTTAGGAATCCACAGACATTCCTCATAAGTGTGTCTCTGAGGCTGCCTCTAGGAAGGATTAACTAAAGGAAGAATCCTTCCCCCAGGGTGAGCCCTTCCCCTAGAGTGGGCGGCCCCTCTTGGAGGAGGAAGCTGGTTGATAAAAAGAAGCTCTGGGAAGAAAGGCTCTCTTTCCCACCTGGCTGCCGGTGCTGCTCGCTGTTCTCTACTTGGTGCTTGGTATTTTCTGCTTTCCAATGTGGACTGAGGACCAGGGTGGACTGAAAAGCAGCATCTCTTCAGGACGCCTCCAGGCCTTCAGTGCCGGATTGGGACTGCTGAGGCCTCCAGCCTCGTGGACTGAGTGGCTACCAGGTTCCTTGACTCTCGGACCTGCAACCTGCTATTGCTGGACTGTGTAAGCTAATCCAATAAGTTCCCTTTTAGCACAATTCATTCTATCCATTCTGTTCCTCTAGAGAACCCTGGCTAATACAGGCATTTAGGTTTAATGGTCTGGGAGAGCTTCAATTTAGATAAGTTTTGTAACAGACCTCCCAGAGGCAACTGAGGGCCAAGTTTTGATTTGGAGTTGCCTATTTTAAAGCCAAAGCTGAGTCAGGGGCCAGAGACCAGAGTGAGGTGTCTCCAAAATGGTCTGGGCCCAAACAGTGACATGATGGATAATCCTAAAGGGAGACATCTCCCAATGCCGTAGGATACCCAGCTGCCTGGCAGCGGATAAAAATGGAAGGGCTTGTCCTGGCTTGGCCACTTTGGACAGGGGCCCCAGAAGGCAGAGGCTAAAAAACAGGCAACTTACTCTCAAAGGTGACCAATTGTGTTGGGCCCACAGCTAGGAGAGGAGAAGTTCCCATTCAACTAGGGGCCTGGCCCCTCAGGACCAGAGGTTCAGCTCCTTTGGATTTCCACACAAGATGGAAGGCTTGTGTAGCAGACAGCTTCAGGTTCACTGAGATGAACTTGCAGACCAGGCACAGTTATGGAGGAAGGAATATTATTTATTGAAGCTCACAGATCCAGGGGAAGTTCCATAATGGCAGAAGAAGCTGGCTTGTCTTCACAGGACCAGGCAAGAGAGCAAAAGCCCCCAGCCACACACCACACAGAGCAGAGCTACAGCCAAAAGCCACAGCACACTTCAGGAACTCCTGCTAGGCACACTTTGCATATCTTTACAATGGAATCCTAAACCCACCTTCACACCTTAATGCCCAGTGACAGTGCCTCTAGCAAGGTGGCTGCAGATGCAAACTATAAACTAATAAAACACTGAATATATTGGGGACCATATATTCAAACCACCACAGCTTGTCTGATGTGAAGAACCACATCAGACTAGATAAACAAAGCTAGTTCCGGTTCATTGGCACAGCTCTTGGGCGAGGTTCACTGGTCTTGAGTTGCGAGGCCAGGGAAGTTCCGCCCAGGACCCAAGATGGAGGCCTTTTGAAGGGCCTTGGTGGGGGAAGATGACGTGTCAGCCAGGAACTGATCTGTTTCCCTATATGGCCATAACTAGTGCAAGGGAGAAAGCTGAGGAATATAACTATTTCAAGGAAGTGAGGGAGCAGAGGCCTTCTATTAAGGTCACAGCTAAGATAAGGGACCGACTGTTGGCTGGCAGGGGACTCTTGAGACTTCTGGCCCAGATCATACTTGTGAATGTAGGGGAGGGGGCTGTCAGAGGGCATGGCCTCCATGTTGGGTCTTTGTTTTAAGCATGGCCCCACTAACAGTTATCATGGCCACTATTTCTCCAATGTTGGGCTTGACTCCAACAACTTACACTCTCTTGGCTAATATAAGTCTATAGTAAACCTGAAAGCCAGATAGCTTGTTGGTTTTCATACACACAAAAAATCCTGCTGAGATTTTTAAGTAGAGTTGCATTGAATCCGTAGATTGGCTTGTGGAAAATGGCATCCTAATAATAATAATAAATCTTTCAATCTATACCTATATGCTTGGGTATTATTTGATTTCTTTAAAACTTGCACATGCTATGTTTATTTCCAAGTATTTTGTGACTTTTGTGCCACTATAACATTTTTAAAAAATTAAATTATTTTTATCAGGGAGTGAGAGTGTGTGAGAGAGAGCAGGAGAGAGGTGAACAAGAGTGAGAAAGAGAGAGAGGGAGAGGATTGGCATGCCAGGGCCTCCAGCCAGTGTAATTGAACTTCAGACACGTGCGCCATCTTGTGTGCATGTGCAACCTTGCATGCTGTGTCACATTGTGAGTCTGGCTTATGTGGGACCTGGACAGTCGAACATGAGTCCTTAGGCTTCTAGGCAAGCACCTTGTGGTAGTTTGACTAGATGTCCCCCAATATATTCACTGTTTTATTAGTTTGTTGTTTACATCTACATCCACCTGGCTGGAGGCAATGTCACTGGGCTGATTTTAAGGTGTGGTGGTGGGTTTGAGATCCCATTGTAAAGATATGCAAAGTGTGCCTAGTTGGAGTTCCTGAGGTGTGCTGTGTGGCTTTTGGCTTGTGGTTTTTCTCTGTGTTTGGTCCTATGACGAGCAGGCCAGCTTCTTCTGCCATTATGGAACTTCCCCTGAACCTGTAAGCTCCAATAAATTTCCCTTCCTCCATAACTGTGCCTGGTCTGGAAGTTCATCTCAGCGAACCTGAAGCTGTCTGCTACATACCTTAACCACTAAGCCATCTCTCCAGCCCCACTATAACATTTTTAATTTAAGTTTCTAATTGTTCATTGCTGGTATATAGAAATGGGGTTGACTTTTAAGGAAATAATTAATTTTTTTAAACCATTGTGATCTTAGGAAAGCTCCCTCCCCTGCTTCATTTAAATAACTCACAGAATTCAGCAACATTAACACATAGTTATTGTTTACTATAAGTAAGTTTAGATTAAAATCAGTGATGGAAAAAAAAGCACATAAAATGACACTATGTTAAGAAGCCCATACCTACACCTGGGTATATACAACTGTATTCTACTAGAACCCTCCTCTCTCTCTCCCTTAACACTTGTGCTTTAATCTAAATTAGTCTTGTCATAATAAACTCCAACTTTGTTAAACACCAAAGTGTTGTAGTCAGCTTTATGTTGCTGGCAGAAAGCATCCGACCAAGAGTATCTTGTGGGAGAAAAGAATTTATTTTGGCTTACAGACTCAATGGGAAACTCCATGATGGCAAAGGAAAACATGACATGAGGAGCGGCTGGACATCACTTCCTGGTCAACATCAGGTGGTCAACAGGAGCAGGAGAGTGTGCCAAACACTGGCAAGAGGAAGCTGACTATAACATTCATAAGCCTGCCCCCAACAATGCACCACCTCCAGGAGGCTCCAATTCCCAAACTGGTACCAGCTGGGATCTAGCATTCAGAACACAAGAGTTCAGAACTACTTCAAACCACCACACAAAGTAAACCAAAACACAGACACACACATTCACACAGCAGAAGCTAGGAAGATCAGATACAAGCTCTCCTTTCTGCTGGATAGCACTTCCTATCTCTCAGCCATGGTGTATAATAATGTGCAGAGTACTGTTAATCAGAACAGCTCACCCAAATTTTAACCTCAAGGGTTTTCGCGGGAGTCAGCTATGTAGACATGACTGGCCCCCTCATGGTTGACCTCAGTCTCAAGCTCCTCTAGAGGTTGCACTTCTATCAGGGCCCAAGATACCTCCCACAGATCACATTGTTAGCACAGAACACCTGGCATGGGAGTAGGCCCCCTATCTACCAAGTTACACTGTTAGTTTAGGCTATTGACATAGCCTAAGGACCCTCTATCACAGAGGCTTACCTTCCAGGAGAGAGATACAAAAAAACTAAACTTTTCTTTAGGAAAAGTTAGTCTTGACTGACCAGTGACACAAGCAGTTTTTTGGTCACATTCTTGTCAGCTATTTGTATGTCTTTGAAGAAATGATTATTCAGACCCTTTGCCTGTTTTAACTTGGGTTATTTATTTATTTATTTATTTGAGAGTGAGAAAGAGAGGCAGATAGAGAGAATGGCCATGTCAGTGCCTCCAGACACTGCAAATGAACTCCAGACATAGGCATCCCCTTGTGTACCTGGCTTACATGGGGACTGGGGGATTGAACCTGGGTCCTTAGGCTTCACAGGCAAATGCCTTAACTGCTAAGCCATCTCTCCAGCCCAGGTTATTACTATTTTTAATCACAAAGTTGCAAGAGTGCTTTACATATTCCTGATGGAAGTTTCTTATTAAACTCATGACTTGCAAATGGTTTTTACCATTGTGTGTATCAGGATTGTCTTCTTATATTCATATATATATATATATATATATATATATATATATATATATATATATATATATACACACACACACATCTGGGGAAGTAGCTCTGTGGCTAAATGTGCTTGCTGGCAAAGCCTGATAGTCTGGGTTTGATTTCCCAGTACCCATGTAAAGCCATATGCACAAAGTGGTACATGCATCTGGAGTTCATTTGCAGCAGCAGGAATTCCTGGTTTGTGCTCTCCCTCTCTCAAATAAATTGATAAATATTTAAAGGACCCTCGTTCAATTCCCCAGGACCCACGTAAGCCAGATGCACAAGGTGGTGCATGCGTCTGGAGTTCATTTGCAGTGGCTGGAGGCCCTGATGTGCCCATTCTCTCTGTCTCTCTCCCTCTCTCTCTGAATCTCTCAAATAAATTTTAAAAATCTATTTATTTTGTGTGTGTGCATATGTGCTTGCATGCATGTGTTTATGGGCACTCCAGGGTCTCTTGCTCTAGAGTCTTGCTCCAGCCCAAGCTGACCTTCACTATATAGTCTTAGGCTGCCCTTGAACTCATAGCAGTTCTCCTAAGTGCTGGGATTTAAAGCATGTGCCACCACACCTATTACCCTGAGATTTCTTGATGGTGCCTTGGAAGCATAAAAGTTAAATTTTGGTGAAATGGAATTGAACTCTTTTTCTTTGGTTGCTTGAACCTTTTAAACTATGGTCTTAACTTCTTTAATAGGTTAACTTTTCTTTTTCTCTATCTCGAGTAAACTTTGTCAGTTCATGCTCTTTAAGAAATTTGTCCTTTCATCTAAATTGTCACATGTATAAGCATAGAGTAGGATTGCCTTTATTTACTGTTATTATGTTTTGCCTTGGTCTCTCTTTTTTTTTTTTTGAAACAGGGCACTGCTTTGTAGTGTAAGCTGGCCCCGAGCTTGCAGTCTTTCTACCTCCATTTCCTTAGTGCTGGGATTGATTTTTATTTTTGCCACAAATTTATTTAATAATTTTCTTTTATTTCCACATGAATTTGTTTTTATTTTTGATATCACAGTTTCTCTTATTACTAGGAAAACAAATCTATAGGCAATGAAAACCACTCACCTCATTTCAAAACTGAGGTTGATGATAACGTTGGTACTGAATCTGAGCAACCCTCAGCGGCAGGATTACTAAGTTCTCAAAGACAGGAGCACTTTCTCCCCTTATAAGCTAGGTAGCTTAGTGCACAGTGTATGAGTCCCTGTCGTGTTTAGCCCTGTGTAGCTTAAATGCATCAACAGTGTGATCCTTCTTACGTTCAGAGAAGGTCTGCATCCCAGGCAAACATCTTCATGATGACCTTTCTTACCCATGAGATCAGAACTCTGGGATCAACGATACTCCTGAGAACAGCTTTGACTATGATCCGCAATCCTCAGGTTCAGGTGAAGAAGCTGGAAGTCTGTTTTGTTTATAGAAATGGACTCTCAGAGTGCTGTCCAGGCTGGACTTGAACTCTTGTTACAGAGGTCTTCCTGCCTCAGCCCCACAGATAGCCAAGGCTTATCAGCATGTGCCACTGTGGCCAGTACAGAATGAAAGAATGTGACCCATGCTGCAGAACACAGTAGGCTGTACTTGAGGGGGAAAGAAAACTTCTGTCTCTGACCCAAGAGGTCTCTTCTTTGCACACTCACCTCCCTGAGTCATTATGCTGCTACCTTCATTTGTTCTTTCTTCAATATTCTTCCCACTTCAGGCCTGTATTATTTTGTCTCTGTGAAGGAATTCTTAAAAATATTTATTTATTTGCAAGAAGAGAGAAGGAGAAAGGAAGAAGGAGGTGGGGACTGGGCACACCAGGGCATCCTAACACTCTAGCACCTAACACCAATGAACTCTAGGTGCATGAACCATTCTGTGTATCTGGCTTTAATGGAGAATGAAACCCAGTCCATGAGGCTTTGCATGCAAGTGCCTTTAACCACTGAGCAATCTTGCCAGCCCCCTGAAGAGCTTCTTTTAACATTTATTTCAAGGCATGTGTATGAGTGGCCAAACCCTTTACTTTTTATTTGTCTGATGGGGTAGTTACTTTTGTTGTTACTGAGATCAGATATGGTGCAGAAGCCAAGGAGGAAAGGTGTATATTGGCTCTTGGTTTCAGGGGATTTCAGTTCACCATGGTGGGGAAGGTTTAGTGGCAGGAGCTGCTCAGCTGTGTGGTCACATGGTGGCAAGCAGGAAGAAGCCAGGGACAGTATCACCCCCAAAGACCTGGAACCTCCTTTTTCTAGCTCTGTTCCACCTTCTGTTTTAAAGTCTCCTTAACCAAATGCCACCAGCTGGAACCAAGGATTCAGCATGAACTTGTAGGGACCATCTTAGATTTCAGCCATAATATCTGATAAAATGTTTCTCTTTTGAAAGATAGTTTCACTGGGCATAGAAGCCTAGACTGGTGGATTTTTTTCTTATAGCACTTTAAATATTTCACTCCATTGTTGTTTTGTTTTAGTTTTTGAAGAGAAATCTAACATAATTTTTATCTTGTCTCTCTTTAAGTAAGGATCATTCCCTCATAGCTTCTTCGAAAATTCTCTTTTGTTGGCCTTGAGGATGTAGCTCAGTTGGAAGAGCACTTTCCTAGAATGCATGAAGTCCTGGGTTCTACCTCCACTTTCTTTCATCACATCTGTAACCATATCAATTCTTGTCCAGTCCATGGATGAGTTTATCAAATGCACTCCTCATTAGTGTAAGATCAGATAGTTCTAATGTTAAAGGAGCTGGTGTGAATGCATTTTTCCTGTGAGGTTTTATGCTTTTCTGTTTAGGAGCTTTCTTCTTTACTCCACCCTTATTTTGACAGGTCTTCATCTTTGGCCCATGGGCAGGAGGTTGCTCTTCTCAGAATGTTTTTGGCACCCTTGGTAGTGAAATTTGCTGAGGTGTTCCCTGTGTTCCAATGAATATTTACTGGGAAGCCAGCTTGGGCTGAAGTTGCTCTCTGGAAGTCTGCCCTGTTCCATGCTTACAATAGTAGTTGGGAAGCCTGCTGTGGGTTGTTACTAAAATGTGCTGTGAGATATTAGCCAAATGTGGCAATTCAGCTTTTGAGGTGCCATGAAAACTCACTAGGAAGACATTCTTTGCCTATCTCATATACTACTGACAGGGGCATGTGGCAAGAAGAAAATGAAGGAAGGAAGGAAGGAAGGAAGGAAGGAAGGAAGGAAGGAAGGAAGGAAGGGAGGAGAAAAGAAAGAAAAAGAAAGAAAGAGAGAGAAAGGCTGGAGAGAAGGCTTAGCAGTTAAAACACTTGCCTGCGAAGCCCAAGAACCCTGGTTCAATTCCCCAGGACCCACATAAGCCAGATGCAGAAGCTGGTGCATGTGTCTGGAGTTCATCTGCAGTGGCTGAAGGCCCCGTGTAAAGAAAGTGTAAGAGAAAAGCAAAAGAGAACACCAGATTTGATCTCTACAGACAGACTGTTTATTGAAACAGCAAGGGGCCTCAGCTTTCCTGCAGGATGAAGGCTGAAGCCCTGGGCCAGGATGGGTTACAAGCTTATATGGGGGATCCTAAGAAAAACAGACTCTACCAGCTGCAGGTTCAAGGAAAGTAGATACAGAACTGTAGTTATTTGTGTCCTTGCTCAGAATAAGCTTTTTTTTTAGCCAAATTGTCTAGGGAGGATAACCCACCAGATGGTTTCTGTTCCCTTAAGGTTTTCTGAGCTAAGGGAAGTTTAGTTTATCATTGGGAATAGACAGGCCTGTCAAGGCCATGCTTCTGAAGTTTATTGCTTGCCGGTCTTAGTGATAGTTATTAACTCCTTAGTTCCCTTTAGTTTTCAAGGAAGGCTATTAACCCTTTACCCTGGCACACCCATTCTCTCAATCTCTCTCTGCCTCTTTCTCTCTCTCAAATAAATAAATAGTAAAATATTTAAAAGAAAGAAAGAAGGAAAGGAAGGAAGGAAGGAAGGAAGGAAGAAAGGAAAGAAGGAAGGCCCTTAGCCCTGCCAAGGAATCCCTTCTATCAGCGGTGTCTCTCTGGTGCCCTCTACTGAGCAAAGTGTGACATTGACCTGCTAGTGAAGGAGAAATGTTCCTAGGGTCCCACTTAGGTATCACACTTTTGGACACAGAAGGATAAATTTAGAGCTGAAAGGCTATAAATGGAGACTGGCACAACTTTCTATTCTATATAGAATAATATTCTGCTTCTTTTTTTGTCAAGACCTGATAATGATCTCCCTGGGTAGTTTTCCAAACTTACTTGGTGGAAGAAGGGGCACTGATTCTTTTTTTTTTTTTTTTTTTTTTTTTTTTTTTTTGGTTTTTCAAGGTAGGGTCTCACTCTAGCCCAGGCTGACCTGGAATTCACTCTTTATTCTCAGGGTGGCCTCGAACTCTGCCTCCCGAGTGCTGGGATTAAAGGTGTGCGCCACCACTCCCGGCTTGATTCTTATATTAAAAATTTATTGACAATTTTTATTCATGTATATATGTTGACCATAATCTTCCCATTTCCTTCTTTTGTCCCCTTTCACTGAACTCTTTTTTCTTCCAACTAGTATCTTCTACTTCAATGTCTTTTTTTTTGCCCTCCTACACCATCTGTGATGGAATATTGACGGCCCCAGCATTGTGTAAGTGATAACAGTAGCAGTGAGGTCATGAACACAACAGCCACTTCATGTCTAAAGACATTGTTCCAAAGCACTCTTCCCCATCCTTTAGTTTTTACATTCTTTATGCCCCTCTTTGGTGATGTTCTCTGAGCCTTGCAGGGAGTGATATAGATGTTTCATTTAATGTTGAACACCCAAAAGTCATTTATTCTCAGCACTGGATGAGTTTTGAGTCTCCTCACTAGTTACCACCAAAGAGAAGCCTCTCTGACCAAAACTGAATGCAGCATTAACCTATGGGCATAAACATAATAATTTAGAGGACAATTTTGAAGAGTCCTACATATCCATGTTGAACTGGTTCCAGAAATGTTGGGACAAGATGGGGGTGAGCTAGAGAATGGCCAGTGACAGGAGCAGAGGTTGGAAATCAGACAGTTCCAAGATGTGTGATGGAGGAAGGAGTAAAGATTCATGAGGAGAAGAAGTACTTGTTGGGCTAGAAAGTCCATCTGGAGTCAGATTATGATGCACCTTAGAACTTATGCCATTAGCAAATATATGACTACTCCTTAGGTTCTTCGAAAGGACAAAATCTTAAGTTACAGTAAGAAGACTGACATTTTGACCTCAACTTTCCAGCCAAGAAGAGCCAAACACAATATATTAATACACTAAGTCTTAGGATGGTTGGGTTCAGGGGAGAGTGACCATTTAGAACAATTAGCCAAAGATCTTGTCTGCATATGCCCTGGTAATGTTGTCTGATACTCCACTGTTCTGTCTTGATCCAAGGGAACAGCTTTCATGGGTACCCCAGCTGTATTCCCATAAGAAAATGCTGAACTCATTTCTCTCCCAGTGCCTCTTGATCCTCTAGGCTACATTCCAAGGATCACTGCACTGATCCAGGGCTCAATTGGAGAAAACTGTCCAACCTGTGCCCACAGTACCCAGCTGTGACATTTTGATATAAAATTTGGTAGTAGTCAGGTAGAAACCTTCTAAAGCATGGCATATAACCACCAAGATGAAATGGATTTTTTTTTTTATTTGAGAGAGACACAGAGAGAGAGAGAGAGAAGAGAGAGAGAAGAGGCAGAGAGAGAATGGGAGTGCCAGGGCTTTTTCAAGTGCTGTTAACAAACTCCAGATGCATGCACCCCCTTGTGTGCATGTGAGACATTGCATACTTGAGTCACTTTTGTGTCTGGCTAAGTGTGGGACCTGGAGATTTGAACAAATGTTCTTAGGCTTTGCAGGTGGGTGCCTTAACCACTAAGCCATCTCTCCAGTTCCTTTTTTAAAATCTTTTTATAATTAGAGAGAGAGAGAGAGAGAGAGAGAGAGAGAGAGAGGAAGAGGCAGAGAGAGAATGGGTTGAAATGATTTTATTCAGGGGAAAATTTCCTTCTCTGCCTCCCTGTCCTTCCTTCCCCTGCATTTTGGCATCCTGACATCCTTTCCTCTAAATTCTAGACCATAATTTTTGTTTAAAACTCTCAAATTACACCAGGCCCCTAAATGAGTGCATTCCTCTAACAATAGCATCATGTTTCCAACCCTTACTGTGCTGATGGTATTTTAGTATCCCAAGGGAAGCTGGAATAAGGAACCCCCTACAGCCCTAGCATTACCAAGGAGATCAAGTATCATTGCTAGGATTTCTGTTGAGTCCTTTGTGGTGAAAGCACACAAAACTGAATGCAAGAGACTGGCAGATACATATTTTAAGTAGGAGTTTCCCCAATGTTGATCTTTCCTAACAATGGATTGAAGTTGATGGCTTTGTGGGTTCCACCCATTGGTGCTATTTCTGCCTGGCGAGACAACTCAGAGCAACCTAATCTCATTTTCATCCCATGAAAGAGCACTTCTTAGTATTAGCAACTATTGGCCAACTTGATGGGATGATAAATATTCCCTAGAGTGAGCCTTCCCAATCCTGTGCTTCCTTCCCAAATAAACAGAGGGATGTATTTATTTCAGTGGTGATGATGTACCATAGGTGTTATAGTCAGCTCCACGTTGCTGGGATGATCATTCAACCAGACAGTTTATGGGAGGAACAGCTTATAAATCTAGGGGAAGTTCCATCAATAGCAGAAGAAGCTGGCTCCCTTTCACAGATCCAAGCACAGAAACTACCAACAACCAGCAAACACCAAAAAGCAAGCAAGAAAATGCCAGAACTCAAACTGCCCTCTCCCTGCCTTTGGGCTGAAATCAGAGTTGCCCCCAGTGACATGCCCTCCTGTAGCAGGAATCTGCCTGCTAGGGGCTGAAGTTTCAAACTCAATTTTAATAAAACACTTGAGTCAATGGGGCCTACATTTACACTATCATATTCAAACTACCACAACAGATAACCCACTGTCTTGGATGACTTTGCATTAAGACTTATGAGAACTTTTTTTTTTTTTTTTTTTGAGACAGGGTTGCATGTATCCCAGACTGGCCTTAAAACTTGCTATTAGCAGAGCATGGAACTTCTGATTCTTTTGCCTCTACTTCCCACGTGCTGGGATTACAGGCACAAGCTCATCAAGCCTAATTTATGCAGTGCAGAGTGTCCAACTCAGAGCCTTATAAGAACTCTTATGATAGGAGTTAAACTCTTCATCTGAAAAGTTATGGGTTGGAGAAATGGCTTAGTGGTTAAGATGCTTGCCTGCAAAGCCAAAGGACCCAGGTTTGACTCCCCAGAACCCATTTAAGCCAGATGCATAAGGTGGTGCATGTGTCTGGAGCTTGTTTTCAGTGGTTAGAGGCTCTAGTGTACCCATTCTCTGTTTTTTTTTCTCAAATAAATAAATAAATAAATAAATAAATAAATAAATAAATAAATAAAATATTACAAAAGGTTAAATAGTAAACGTCTTCAATATGCAAATGAGAGTTTGATATCCAAGTAATGAACATGTAAGGAGAGTCCCACCCTTATTTTTAAAATGCTCAAAGCATTTTCTCATAATTAGGTAATTATAATAAAGTAATTTTAAACACATGTTCAAGATTATTTAAGTTTAAAATGGTGAATCAAGTGGGTGATTTATAATTATATGAGAATAATAAAGTGGGAGTGAGTAAATTAATGAACACTTCCTATGTAGTTCCAAACAGCTTCCACAGGCAAGGCCCACAGAGGAGCTCCAAAGGTATTTTTGTCAATGGCAGTAAAGAAAGAACATTCATGATGATTGCAGTCAACTAAGTTAATGCTGGAGCCAATAGTACTTATTTTATAACCAAACTTATCTTTCAGACATAAGAATTACTTTTTTGAAGCTGGAGAGATGGCTTAGTGGTTAAGGAACTTGCTGGCAAAGCCAAAGGACCCAGGTTCAATTCCCTAGTACCCATGTAAAGCAGGATACATAAGGTGGCAAATGCATCTGGAGTTTGTCTGCAGCTGTTGGAGGCCTTGGCTGGCCCATTCTCTCTGTTTCTCTTCTCTTCTCTTCTCTTCTCTTCTCTTCTCTTCTCTTCTCTTCTCTTCTCTTCTCCTCCTTCCTCTTCTTCTTCTTCTTCTTCTTCTTCTTCTTCTTCTTCTTCTTCTTCTTCTTCTTCTTCTTCTTCTTCTTTCTTCTCTTCTTCTTCTTCTCTCTCTTCTCTTCTCTCTATTTCTCTCTGTTTGCAAATCAATAAATTAAA
Source organism: Orientallactaga sibirica (assembly GCA_036365145.1). NCBI lineage: Eukaryota > Metazoa > Chordata > Mammalia > Rodentia > Dipodidae > Orientallactaga > Orientallactaga sibirica. Next base: position 25,655,907 of record JAEOAD010000015.1, on the reverse strand, counting down.
AAATATTTTAAAAAGAATTTCTTCAGTGTCTTGGTTTGATTATTTTTAATTTGTCTGAAAAACCAGATGTAAGGTCAGGGTCATTATTCAGTCAGTGGTCACTTAGCAAGTAGCTTCTATACATCAAGGAGCATGGTAACTTGGTCCTGACTTTCGTGAACTTATGGTAAGCACTTGTGGGGTCACAGCATGGAAAACCAGAAGCAAGTCTTTCAGCACACTGATATGAAACCATTGCTGTTTGCTAAACATGTTCGCCTTTTGAGTTAAATTTTTATTTTCCCCCAAAACACTGTCTGGAGAACACTGCAGTCCTAGGGAGGATTGGTGAATGCAGCAACAAAACTGTGTCATGTCTGGTGTCTGGACAATGTTTGTGTCACTCATGCCCTTTGGCATGAATTTTTCTGCCCACGTGGCCAGTCAAAAATAATTTGATTAACCTGTTTTTCCAAAAAGACCTTTGACCGAATTTTGGGTGGACAGAGAGTCATGTTTTCAAGGATTCACACACACACACACACAGACACACACACACACACACACACACACACACACGCTGTCATATTTTAAAAGCAAGAAATGGAGAGCAAACTTAGAAAAACAAATCTCTGTGGAGGGTTTGAGTTGAGCCCTTTACTTTTACAGGAGGCCTAGTATAGGAATTTAACATTGAAATATTTATTTGTGTGATTTAATGTGGTAAAAGTTGGAATAAATTCACTCATTCGATAAACATTTATTAAGAAGTTACCTTGTGCCAAACACTATGTTGTATTAGGGCACAATGGAAAACAAGATAACGTTATCTTCTGTTTAGCTGAGGAGAGACAAATGATAGGCACACAGATAAAAGCATAACTGCACATTCCTAGTAGAGGCATAAGGAAAGTGGTGGGATGCATGGAAGATGGGGACCTAGTGTAGACGGGAGGACTGTCAAGGACAGCTAAAGAAATGATGTCTGTGCAGGACCAAAGGGTGGAGATTGACAGGCAGGAGGAGCAGCATGTAGGACAGACTGTGCCTTCACTTTAATCGGTTTCATATTGTGAACATGTTTTCAAAGTTTGAAAGGGGAACACAACATTTCATATGCTAGAAATATGTCAAGAGCAAAACTTCAAAGAGGGAGATTTCATCTTTCTGGCCTAGAAACAAAATGCCCATGATATTTTCTTGAGGGCTGAGGATGGTCTGTCATAAGTTCTTTTGGTCATCCCAGGTGAACTTTCAAACTTTAGTAACATAGTAAAATGTTATGATGAAATGTAGTTCAAAAGATAAAGCAAAGAGCAACCCAGGTCCTCAAAACATTTTCATGGCATGTTAATGTGAGGAGTAAAGTGATGTCACCCAGGCAGCACACTAATTCACAAAACAGACACTGTTTGGGAGAAGAGGTGGAGGGCTTAAGAAAGTAAACTGCAGTATTTCTCTCTTTTTTTTCTTTTTAGAAATATTTTTATTTATTTGCAAGCAGAGAGAGGTAGAGAGAGAGAGAAATAGATAATGGACATGCCAGGGCTCCTGATACTGCAAATCAACTTCATATGCATGCATCATTTTTGTGTATCTGGCTTTATGTGGGTACTGGGGAAATGAGCCCAGGGTGGCAGGCTTTGCAAGCAGTGCCTTTAATTGCTAAGCCATCTCCCCAGCCTTTCTCTTTCCTTATAAAAATATTTAAATATTTTGGGGGGGGGACTGGAGAGATGGCTTAGCAGTTAAAGTGCTTGCCTACAAAGCCCAATGACCTGGGTTCGATTCCCCAGTAAGCTAGATGCACAAGGTGGCATATGTGTCTGGAGTTCATTTGCAGTGGCTGAAGGCCCTGGCATGCCCATTCTTGTTCTCTCTCTCAAATAAATAAATAAATTAAAATTAAAAGTTTTTTTTTTTTTTTTTTTTTTTTTTTTTTTTTTTAAGAAAGAGGGCTGGAGAGATGGCTTAGTGATTAAAGTGCCTGTTTGCCAAGCCTAAGAATGCCCATTCGATCTCCAGGTCCCACAATTAGCCAGGCACATAAGTGATGCAAGCACACAATGCCATGCTTTCCCACAAGGGGGCGCACACATCTGGAGTTCATTCACAGCAGCTGAGAGGCTGCTAGCATGCCTATTCTCTCTCTGCCTCTTTCTCTCTGTCTCTGTATCTCTCAAAAAATAAAAAAGAAAGAAAACATTTTTTAAAGCTTTTAAAAAAACATTTATTTATTTTGCAAGCAGACAGAGGCACACAGAGAATGGGTGCACCAGGGCCTCTAGCTGCTAAAAATGAACTACAGATGCATGTGCCACTTTGTGCATCTGGCTTTACGTGGGTTCTGGGGAAATCAAACCCAGGTCATTTTAGCTAGTTAGCTTTGCAGGTGCCTTAACCAATGAGTCATCTCTCCAGCCTGTAAACAATATATATATATATTTGGTTTTTTGAGGTAGGGTCTCACTCTGGCTCAGGCTGACCTGGAATTCACTATGTAGTCTCAGGGTGGCCTCAAACTCTCAGCGATCCTCCTACCTCTGCCTCCCAAGTGCTGGGATTAAAGGCATGTGCCACCATGCCTGACAATATTTTTATTTATTTATTTGAGAGAGACATGAGACTGTGTGTGAGTATGGGTACACCAGGGCCTCTTGCTCCAGATACATGTGCTACTTTGTGTGTCTGGCTTTACATGGGTACATGGGAATTGAACCTGGCCAAAATGCTGTTCAAGCAATCACCTTTAACTGCTGAGCCATCTCCCCAGCCCCTCTCTTTCCTTTTTTAACATATTCTACTAATCCTGTTCCTCTAGGTAATTTAGCATGCCAGGGCCTCTATCCCCTGCAAATGAACTCTAGATATATGCGCCACTTTGTGCATCTGGCTTTATATGTGTACCGGGGAATTGAACCCCAGTTGTTAGGTTTTACAGGCAAGTGTCTTAATTGCTGAGCCATCTCTCCAGCCCTTATTTATTTATTTATTTTGGTTTTTCCAAGGTAGGATCTCGCTGTAGCTCAGGCTGACCTGGAATTCACTATGTGATCTCCGGCTGGCCTTGAACTCATGGCAATCTTCCTACCTCTGCCTCCCCAGTGATGGGATTAAAGGCATGTGCCACCAGGCCTGGCTCAGTCCTCCTATTTTTAAAAGCCTAATTAATGACAATGTCACTTTCCCTTTAGGGCTGCTTACTTTCCCACCAATTTGAAAGTACAAATAGTCCTATACTTCATAAGAACTTCTGGAAAGGGTTTGCCCTGAGGCTAAGAGAACGGCATCTTCCCACATTCTCATCCTTCTGCTGCCACCCTCCTGCCAGTAAGCTCATTTTGTAGGTAATAAAAAGCCTGTCTGTTCTGCAGAATCTCACCTTTCCAAAGGGAGCCCAAATAATATTTAATCTAAAAACTTAAGGAATGCAGTGCAGAACTCCCTACTCTGCCTTTATAAATTCTGGCCAAATGTCTCTGGGATGGATATTCACTCTCACACAAGGCAGCCAATTGTTTTCTTGATACTTGCCATTTTAAAATGTTCTCCCTTGTGAAGAGGTAGAACTCCTTGCTGTTGATTTCTGCAAAGAGCAACGACATGGTTATCTTCGACCTTCTCCCCTGTTCTGGGGCCTGCAGAAGGACTGCACATACACTGTTTTTAATGCTCCCAAGCAGTGATGTCCACAGAGGGTCACCATGTTCACTCTACAGGTGGGGAAATGGATGCATGGTCAGGAGGCTAAAAGAGGTGGGCCAGTCTATCTTAATTCAACAAGTAGGTCCATTCCTGATAATGTGAATAGTTGTTATTTCAGATGTGTGTACTTCTTAGATTCTTCATTTCCTTATTCATATCTCATGTGACTTGATTTTCAACAACCTCAGAGTATGCTGTAATCTCTCTGAAAGATCTTTTTAGATGATTGATAAATCATCTATTATCTTTCATCAATCCATCCATCTATTTATTACCTAATCTATCCACTATTCATTTGTTTATCATCTGTTCATCATCTGTCTGTCTATCACATATCTATCTAATCTATCACTTGGGTTATCTTTGTTTATCTATGTCTAGCAAAGAAATGAATCCCTGAAAGCTGCACACAGTACTATAATCAACGTATGAGCAATATAAGACTTCTTTGAGCCTTTTGTTAATAGCATTTATTTTTTAAATCAGATAGTAACATATTGGTTAAGATATAGCTTTAGATAGACTTAAACCCTGATTTCAACATTAATTTGCTTTTGGACTTTGGCTATGTTACTTAACTTCTCAAATTGCTTATTTTCTTTTAAAATTTTTTTTATTGACAACTTCTTTAATTGTAGACAATATCTCACAGTACTTCCCTTCCTCCCACCACTTTCTCCTTTGAAACTTTACTCTCCATCATATCCCCTCCCCCTCTCAATCAGTTTGATGTCATGATCTTTTCCTCCTATTATGATGGTCTTGTGTAGGTAGTGGCAGGCACTGTGATGTCATGGATATCCAGGCCATTTTGTGTCTGGAGGAGCACATTGTATTTTAAATCTTATTTACGAGAGAGAGAGAGAGAGAGAGAGAGAGAGCAGATATATAGAGAGAATGGGCATGCTAGGGTCTCTAGCCACTGCTAATGAACTCCAGATGCATATGCCACCTTATGTATCTGGCTTATGTGGGTCCTGTGGACTTGAACCTGGGTCTTTTGGCTTTACAGGCAACCGCCTTAACTGCTAAGCCATCTCTTCAGCCCACTAAATTACTTATTTTCTTACTGTGGTATTTTGAATGTAAAACGTCTCCCATGTGTTTGTGATTAATCTTCATAGTTAATCTCCAGCTGGTGGTCCTTTGGGGGATAGAGACTTGCTGAAAGAGGTGTGTTGCTAGGGGTGGGCCTTGGGATTTGAAAATCCAGTCTCTCCTGCTAGTCCTTGCTAGTTCACTTTTGCCACTTCCTCCAAGCTGATATGACACCATGTCTGTCCTTGCCATGCTTTCCCTACTACAGTGAAACTTTCCGTTGAAACTGTAAACCAAATAAACCTTTTCTTTCCACAACAATAAAGCAAGATAAACCTTTTCCTTCTGTAAGTTGCTGGGATGTTTGGAGGTTGTTGCAGTCAGGTTTGCAGTGCTGGCAGAAATCACCCGACTAAGAGCAGCTTGTGGGAAAAAAAAAGGTTTATTTTGGCTTACAGGCTCGAGGGGGAAGCTCCATGATGGCAGGAAAAACGATGGCATGAGCAGAGGGTGGACTTCACTCTCTGGTCAACATAAAGTGGATAACAGCAACAGGAGAGTGTGCCCAACACTGGCAAGGGGAAGCTGGCTATAATACCCATAAGCCCACCCCTGACAATACTCTGCCTCCAGGAGGTGTTAATTCCCAAATTGCCATCAGCTGGGAACCTAGCATTCAGCACACTTAAGTTTATGGGGGACACCTGAATCAAACCACCACAAAGGTTATGGCTATATTTACCTATATTATAAGATGTTGGTGGCAAGGATACCCACTTTTTAGAATTGCTGTGGAATTTGCTATATTCATGTAGATGAGCAGTGCTATATTCAATACATGGTATTACTATTTCTTTATTAGCTGTAAGAAGGTTTTTGTCACCTGTAGACTGATAAACATAGGATTAGTATTTTCAAATTGTTGCTAATTGTGATTGGACAGAGAAGTCAAAGTTTGTTACCATTGTGGTCACTAGTATTAGAACTGTATGTGTTTAACAGATAGGTATAAATTTTTCCCTGTGCTTTTCCCCCTGTTTCTTTCACTTGTATTCCCTAGAGCTTCCTTGAGTTTTAGCTGCTTCTGACTTATGATTCCACAGACCTCCTCATATTGACATAGCTGAATCCTTTATCTCTTAGACTGGAAACTAGGACACTAGCGCATCACAGTAGCTTTTGCCAGTGCACTTAAGCTCTCTGTGGCTCCAATTTTATACTTACAAAGCTGAGCAAATATTTCCCCTTTCCATCTTTTTGATGGTATGATGGAGATGATCTAAAAATAATTATAATGGAAGATTACCTTCTTAAAATTAGTGGCATATCACTTACAGAAAAATTCCACTTCTAGTCACCATCAAGCTGAACCATGAAATGCTAGCGAGAAAGTCCCCGAGCAGCCAGTATGAATGAGACCAAGTCTGCACATCTATCACATGCATTTTCCTCTTGGACTCATTCTCATGTTCAACATCATCATATGCACAGCCAGTACAGAAGAAGGAAAATGGATAAAAATTGCTAGCATTGGATAAATTGAAAGTAGCAAGAAGCAACTTTTAAAAGATGAAAGACAAAAGAATTATATTACATTAAAAAAGAAAACTAAATAAATGCAGAGGTCTATGCCACTGATTCAAGGGAGAATGTGGTGCTGAACAGCTCAACTGGCTCACTCATGCACCAGATCCCGTTCCAGTTCAGAATCTTGTTCTTGTCACAGCTTTCACTGTGCTTGCCTTTATGAGCATGCTAGGATTTTCCTTTGGGATAAAACCTTCCTAGGTTGCATTTAGCTCCTGAGGAAAGATCACTTACTCTTTCCTCCAGTCTGTGTTGAGCCTGTGATCCAAGCCAACTCAGTCACCTTGTCAGGCTAGTTCCTGCTCATGTGGTGCTCTCATGGATTCTCTAGTCTTCCCTTCCACACGGAAACTTGGAACTGTAGCCCCTCATATTTTCCAGACTGATTATCCAATTTTCTAAATTTGGGGATAACACTAAAACATTTCCACAAAATATTTTTTTGCTTAAGTTAGCCAGTTATTTTTTACTGCCCTCAATTTGTTATTGATACAGATTGATTAAAGGAAAGGCTTGAATTTTTGTTTCATATTTGTTTTGGAAGCCAAAGGTATTTGTAATAAAAGTTCAAAATATTTTCATACAGCTTCATTAAAATAAAGTTGAAAAAGCCAGGCGTGGTGGCACACGCCTTTAATCCCAGCACTTGGGAGGGTAGGAGGATCGCTGAGAGTTCGAGGCCACCCTGAGACTACATAGTGAATTCCAGGTCAGCCTGGACCTACCTTGCAAAACCAAAAATAAAAATAAAATAAAATAAAATAAAGTTGAAAAACTCTGGTATTCAGCAGACAATGTAGACTGGAGAACAGACAGCATTTTCAACAAATGGTTGGACAAATTGGATAACCACATGTAGAAAAGTGAATTAGACTCATTCCTCTCATCATGCACAAAAATCAACTCCAAATGGATTAAAGACCACAACATAAGACTTGAAACTCTGAAACAATCTGAAGAAAAAATATGGGGAGATCTTATAAAAATTGAGAGGGGTAGCAAAGTTTTGAAGAAAAGCACCTGTGATAGGATACAGGAGACCTGGGTCCCACTGGAAGCTCTGTCAATTATTGGCCCTGAACCTCCCCATTGGGCTGGGGAGGACTGCCTGTTCCAGCTCACTGCTATTTCTCTGCCATGTAGAGCTGAATGTGAGCCTCACAAGGAAAAATGGAAATATACCAATCCTAAAGGCTTCCCTAATTTTGTTGCACACTGGAGAATAATGGGTTGATAAGAAGGCAGAATTTGAGGCTGGAGAGATTGCTTAGTGGTTACAGCCTTTGCCTGTGAAGCCAAAGGACCCAGGTTTGATTCCCCAGGAATCCCACATAAGCCAGATGCACAAGGTGGCACATGCATCTGGAGTTTATTTTCAGAGACTGGAGCCCCTGCCATGCCCATTTTCTTTCTCTCTCTCTCTCTCTCTCTCTCTCTCACACACACACACACACACACACACACACTCTCTCAAATAAATAAAAATTAAAAACAAAAAACTATTTTAAAAAAAGAAGAGGGGATTTGAAGGGCTTTGGAGCTCATTTTCCCAAAGTGCTTTGCATGGAACCCAACTTCAGTCAGATGTATTTAGAGTTAGTTGAAGGTCATTCTCAATATCTCCTTGACCTAGAAGCCATGTGAGCTAATCTCCTGGTGATTTGTCTGCAACTGTTTTGTTTTTGTTTTGTTTTGTTTTGTTGTTGTTTGTTCTTGAACTGTTGGTCCTCACTTGAGTGCCACTACATCTGGTCTAAAATTTAAACTGAAAGGAATTGACTAGGTCTTGCTGACACTTAATGAAGTCTACTAAAACCCAAGCAGCACAACTCACCTCAGATGAGTGAAGAATCATGCTCAGCCACAGAAAGTAGAAGCAGGTAGAAGGAAGTCAGCTAAAGCAAAGTTTGGATTGGGAGTCATGCGAGTGAACCTGCTCATGGTTTGGATCTGAAGTGTCCCCACAATGAGATAATGCGTTGAAAGTGTTATACCAATCAATTTAGGGAGGTTCTGGAAACACCAAGGTAGGGCCTACTTGGAAGAAGTAGGTTACTGGGGGCTTTCCCTTAATGATTATATTTTGTTTTGGTCCCTTCCCATATTTCCCCTCTCTGCTTTGTGTCCATCATGAAGAGGGAGGAAGTAATCTCAAAGATGCTGAGCAGCCTGATGCAGAAGATTTTTGTTTTTCTTCTCTTCAGTTCCTTAGGGCCCTTTTATCATCACCTCCACCTCTCACCACAGTCCAGAAACATAATATTCTAAGCTACCGAGTGCATTCTGAGCTCTAAGGTTGTTATGTGTACAGAGACACACAACTGTCTTCTGTTATGTGAGGGTCCTTATCACATTCCTTTTTTTGATGCTTGAAACCTTCCTTAGGGTCAATGAGCATTATCATGGCTTAGGGGTTTATACTTCTATAACATCATTGTGTGTGTGGCTATTTTTTTAGGAAAGGGAGAGATTCATATATAAAATAAAAATAAAGCAAACAACAACAATAAAAAGAATAAGGTTATAAATGACCAAAACATGGTCTTGGAACTTTGGCTCATTCATAGGGTTTCTTGGATCATAGAAAGTGCCACTTGTTAAGATGTTTTTGTATAAAAAATTATAAAAAGATAAACAGCCCCATTAAAGATACATACTGTTGTTGTCACCTTCATGTTGTTGGGACAAAGCACCTGACCTAAAGCAGTGGGAGAAAAGGGTTTATTTTGGCTTACAGAGTCAAGGGGAAACTCCATGATGGAAGGAAAAATGATGGCATGTGCTGAGGGTAGACATCACTTCCTGGGCAATATCAGGTGAATAATAGCAACAGGAGAGTGTACCAAACACTGGCAAGGGGAATCTGGCTATAATACCCATAAGCTGGTCCCCCAGCAACACACCTCCTCTGAAGACTCCAATTCCCAAAATGCCATCAGCTGGGGATCCAGCATTCAGAACACATGAGTTTATGTGGAACACCTGTTTCAAACCACCACACATACACACTACTTGTTCTAAGTGAACACAGAAGGCTCATCTCATCTTTCATGGGAGCATCAGTGTACCTTCCCAAGTGTCTTGAGAAAGCACATTGTCCTCAGCATCCCCAGTACTCTGGCTTGGCTGAGCCCACCCAGCTACAAGTGACTTGGTAACTGCCACTGGATTGGTTGGGTTTCCTCTGTCTGTTGGCCCTGGTGAGCTAGTCTGTGGGCTCTTCTCTGAAATGATACCAGACCCAGAATAGAATATATGGTTTCCAGGGGAGAGGCATCAGACATGGGTGCCAAGACCTACAGGACAGCCAAGGTTAGTTTTTTTTTCCTGCTTCATGAGGAGGGGTGTTTGTTGGTGTCCCCCCTAGGGCCAGCCCAGGATGGATGGCAGGGTCTCTGATGAGTTGGGAGTGAGAGGCACAGAGTCACAACACAGACTCTGGAAGTTGGGTGGAAGCAGCAGAGGGTAAGCTGCCGCAAACTCATTTATTCAAGGAAGTGTAGGGGGTTTTAAGGAGTTTGGCTGGCCAATCATTGTCCCCTTCTTGTGACCAATGACAGCCTGCCTCTGGACAGCATGGGACTGTAGCTGTTGTCATGCCAGGCCTTCACAGGATGCCATGTTCACAGAAGCCATTTGCTGGTTTCTTCTGACATGCAGTTTTTCTAGGGCTAGAACTGCATTGTGCCATACATATCCTCCTTTTTGTTTTTATTATTGGCAACCCTGGGAGGCATGGTTCTTTGCCAAGCCATTGTTGAACCCAGGCCCCAAGGGATCATCACATGTGATGGTGCTTGTCTAGGTTGCCCCATCTCATGTAGTCTTACCCGTCATTGACTTCCTGCCAATCTGGTGAGAAAACCTGAGGGGTGTGGCTGTCACCTAGGAGGCATGGGAGGGTCAAGTGGTGGTGGCTCTGTGGCGTGCAAATGGTTCCAGTGAGCGATAATTAACTATAGAACCTGAAAAAGACTAGGGTAGGACAGGTTGCTGGGTGACTGTTGTGAGCTCACCCTTAACGTCATAATTAGTAGCACTGAGTGTCCTTAATGGTAGCAGATCAATGCAATCAAAGGAGTTGCAAAGGAATATATGGCTGGTTGGAGGGTAGCATTACCATAAGAGGCATTAATAAGCAAAAAAGGCAAAGGTGTGGCTAAGGAGAAGTACGTGCTTGAAGGGGGAGGAATACAGAGAAATAGAGTGGCTAAAATAAAGCCTAGGAAAAGCTTGGGAATCTAGGCCCACTGCACCAAACAAGTATGGCCTAATAAGAATTGTCCAAAATGGTTTCTGGGAAGTGGTAGTAGGGAGAAAAGGAGATAAAAGGAGAAAAAGGGGGAATAAGTTTACAGTCCCGTATCCAGCCTGAGGGGTTTGGCATCATATTCTTCATCAAGGTTGATCCCTGAGTCAGTGGCTGGATGGATGTTTCTGGCAGGGATCTGTGAAGTTTCTGGAAAGATGTAAGTATACCCTCAGCCCTGTGTTAAAACTTTTGTTCCTTTAGGGTCCAGTTAGTTCTCTCCACGATGGCTTGTACTTGTGGGTTGTAGGGGAATCCCAAGGGAGTGTTTTATTCCTGAAGATTCCATGAAGGATGTGAATTAGGCAGATGTGTATGCAGAGCCATTATCAGTTTTAATTGACCAGGGTATGCCTATGACCAACATGGCAGTTTTTGTCACCTTAATGACATGGGATGCCTTCTCCCCTGAGAGAGCAATATCAAAAGTAAGCTCAGAGTAAGTGTCCACAATGATATGGACATATTTGAGGTTACCAAAGGAAGGTATGTGGGTAACATCCATCTGCCAGATAGAATTTGGGGTAATGCCTCTAAGATTGACTCCTTGAGGCTGTAGGGGGCCCAAGGGGGCTAGGGGTGCATATGCCTTACAGGTATGGGTTAAATGTTTGCATTGGCTAAGCAAGAGCTCAGGGTATAGGGTTCTTAGGTTAGTGGGGGATAGATGGAACCTTTGGTGTAAACATCTAGCTTGTTCTAAAGGTGGCAAGGATGAGACAGCAATAAACTTGTCTACCTGTGAATTCCCATTAGCAATAAAACCAGGTAGACCAGTGTGTGAGCAAACGTGCTCAATAAATCTGAAGGTGGATGGCCCATTGTAAAAGGACTTGTTCAAAGTAGGAGGAGTCAACACCAGATTCCTGGGCTGCCTTGTGGATGAGAGCCAGATCAGAGAGGGGGGTGGGGTACCAGGGCCTGGCTGTTGCATTTGGCCCTACATTAATGGGGAGAGCAGCAAAGGGGCGTGTCAGGAAACTGGCAGTCACCTGGGTGTATCCAGGATGGATCAGGCAGAGGTCCTTCCAAGGGTAAAGAGGGGGAGGGGTGGTTGTGAGTGTGAATGCTGCAGGCAGAGGTTTGGGTGGTGGTCTTTTATCATGGAAGGGTTGGGCTGGGAGGGATGAGCTTTGAAGATCTAGTTTTGGTTCCTCCTTACAGCTTTCATTTTGGGCAGAAATGACTTCCTCCATGGAGGAGCCTTTAAGGCTGGCAATTATGGCATGGAGACTAGGACTAATCCATGGGGCTAAAACACAGAGTTTCATCCCAAAAGCTATGGAGGTCCTTTTGTTTCACTTTTAAGCCACATTGCAAAAGGAGGGCCTTAAGAGCCTGTCAATGGTTGCAGCGTCCTCTGATGGGGAGGGAGGTTGCCCATTATGGCATGGTGGTGTTTGGTGGGGGGACTAAGCTGGGACACCCCTGAATCTAGGAGATAACCCAGATCAAAAATAAAAGCCCAAAGGATAATCATGTAAACCATAATACCTATCTCTGGGCCAGCTGAGACATACAGACAGAATGTTTAAGACCCACGTGTCTTGTGCTTAGTGGGGAACTTCCATGGGTCATTACTCCATGGCTGTATGCCCACACGGTGTCTCCAGGGAAGCTCAGCCAAAGGCCTTGCCTTGGTTCTGAAATCGGGTGGATCAGACCCTTATGTGATTTTGCTGGGATGAACTGATAGTGGAGGGGCCGACACGGGCTTCAGGACTCTGTGGTGGTGTGTGCCTTTCTGCCGGGGAAAAGGATGAACAAAAGGGAAAGGGGGGAGGAGGGGACTGCCCACTCACCCTCGGGCAGCCATCAGCACTCACCGGATGATCAAGAAGGGAGTGTCTTGCCAAACACTGAGGGGGCTACTCACTGACAATCAAGGAGGGGGCATCTCACCAATGCTGAGGGGGCAGAAGGTCCCTATTTGGGTGCCAGATGTTGGGGTCCTCCCCTAGGGCCAGCCCAGGAGGGATGGCAGGGTCTCTGCCAAGTTGGGGGTGAGAGATGCGGAGTCACGACATAGGCTCTGGGAGTTGGGTGGAAGCAGCAGAGGGTGAGCTGCTGCAAACTTGTTTATTCAAGGAAGTGTAGGGGGTTGTAAGGGACTTGGCTGGCCAATCATTGTATGGGGTGGTCCCCTTCTTGTGACCAATGACAGCCTGTCTCTGGACAGATCATCTTGTAGCAGATTTCTCGCGAGCATGGGGTTGTAGCTGTTGTCATGCCAAGCCTGCGCAGAACGCCATGTTCCAGAAACCACTTCCTGGTTTCTTCTGACATTGTGCCATACATCCTTTAGCAAAGATTACTGGGTCATCTTAATGAAGTGCTAGCATGAGAAGAAGCACCCACATGCAGACAGGGACCACCAGAGCTGTGGGAGGTTGGGTCATCCCTGTCATGGTTGTCTCTGTTCCTGTTTGTGAAACAGACATATACACATACACACCTGTTTTCATACTGCCACGTGAACTGCAGTGTGATTTGTCTCCACATGCTGTGTCTCCTGCTTGTTTTTGGTAGTGAGGCTAAGGGCTCAAGGTGTGTGGGACAGAAATGGGAGGGAGAAGGTAGAATAATCAAGATGCCCTACCATGTAGAATGGTTTATCAAACAGCACTAAGCCAACAGGACCAGTTTTTTTTTTTTTTTAATTTGGGCTTTTTAAAATTTAAGGTCATAAATCTCAAGTTGAAGGGCTTAAAAAATTAATTTATTTTTTATAACAAGGTTGTGCTCTTATATTCCCTCTCCCCAACCCCATTCTACTGAAGGTCCTCCTCAGTGGGATTATTGGTATTCATTGTGGGGTCCTGAAAGCCTCTGTCAGTCTTTTATATCATTTTACCCCTTCTGCAATGTTTGCTGAGCCTTGGGGTGCATGTTAGAAATCTGATTTAGTGTTGAATTCTCTAAACCTTTGGATCTCCATTTTGATGAGATTTGAGTGACCACAGTGTCTGCCAGCAGGAGGCAGCCTTTGAGCAAGAAGAGGAAGGCTTCCTGTAACTGTTGTGTGCCAGCAGCAGTCATGCACATGCATGTACCAGCAGCCCTCATGCTGCAGCGCAGCACTGCTCCAAGGCCCTCCAGGAGCTGCCTTGGAGCTCAGGGTCTGGTTTGGGCTCCGTGTCTTGCTTGAAGTAGGGGTCGGAAGGGGGCTCAGGATCTGGGGGTACATGATGATGGCACAGGGCTTAGGCTCAGCCTTTTTGCCTTTCACCTCCCTTTAGGAGAGACAGTAAACCCAGTGATCATCATAACACAAGAATGGGAGTGTGAGCTAAAGTTCCCAGAAGAGTGCTGCATTTATCTGCTATACCTATGTCCTGCAAGGCGCAAGGCCTAATGGACTGATAAAGCTCCTGTGATCACAGAGAGATGGAATGTTGGGAGTCAGATCCAGATTACCTTGGGTTGCCTTTAGCCCTCTTAATAGCCATTTATTACCCACCTCTGTGTCTAAACTAACATCCTGGTGACTATCAGTTGATCAAGTGTAATCCTTTTGAAATGCAAGAACAGACCCCAGCTTCCACCAATCCAAGGGCTAAGAATGTCATCAGATAGCATTTGAGGCCTATGGATGGTGCAGATAACCCGCCTACCCGATGGTAAGCCAATGTATTTGAAAAGTGCCTTGATTTATGACTTTCTTTTGTTCTGTAACTATAAAACCTTCATGAAACTGTTAACCCGTTGGAACATGTAGTTTAGGGTAACCTAAATCTGTGTTTCTGGGCCATGGTCACTCATATTTGGCTCTGGAATAAACTATCTCTTATCCTCTTTGAGGTGAGAGCTGTGTCTCTTGTTGACAGGAGCAAAGACTGTTTGCACATTTATTTATCATTGATCCTGTCATTTTGCTTTTGTGATAGACCTGCACATTTGGTGACCAGTGAAATGCTATTACTAATGGCTTTCATCCAAAAGCATAGACACTGGCAAGCAGAGATAAGTAACCTGGGTTATATGTCACCCATCTTAGGAGTGCTGGACCTCTAATCAATTTTTGCTTGGGGAGTGCTGTGGGTTGAAACAAGTATACTGACTCCCCTGTTGGCAGTTGGAGTTGGAGGTGGTCTCATTGTGCCTGTGGGTCCATGAAATCTCTTTCTCTGACAAGAGACATGGGTATGATAAAGTAAGGTTTTAACAGCAGACCACCCCAGTCATGTTGACTGTTGTGTATATGTGGGTCACAGGAGGAGGTTTCTGGAACTATGAAGGTATGCCTAGATCAGTAGCAGCATATACATCCTATCAAAAGGAGGTAAAGGAGTGTAAATAAAAACCTTTTGTGTAGGTATAGTTGTCTGCAGTGGCTTCTGTCAAATCTGTGGTGGAGATCAGAGCAAGAACCACAGCAATGGGCACAGACAAGGGGTGACACTGCATTACAATAACATGGCTCACATAGAAAAGTTTGTGTATCCAGTTAGGCAGGGCTGTAATCCCCTGGGGATTCTGGGGTCACAATTTGCTTCCTCTGGATAATAAGCTTACCATGTTGATGTACCAGAAATGCACTCCCTGTCATGAGAAACCAGTTTTATTTGCTGTAGCAAACTAGGGGACCATTTTGACCACTTTTACAAAGGGGCCAGGAGAACTCACACACATGGCTTAGGCCCATTTATAAAGATCAAACACCTAATCAGGATGAGCCTCATAATCATACTCAGGTGTATTTAGGAGAGATCTGATTAGTTGGTGGGCTCAAGGGGCAATCCATAGAGGTGTTAGGCCTAGAAAGACTTGAGGAAGAAGTAGGAAGTTGTCTCTGGAGTTGATGTTTGTAACCATCTTGGATGATATTGGATCAGATACAGGTTCTAGTCTTATCAGGGCAGACCAGGTGGCACCTGTGTTTCTGTAATCTAGTCTCTGCCTCTTAGAGAAGAAAAGCTATCTTGTTCCTAATGTGTATCAATTTTTCCTCCTGAGAATAAACCTTTAATTACTCTTAGGGAAATGGGGCAATGACTGCTCTAACTTCAGGCTGAATAGGGTAGGGTAATAGAATATGGCAGTTAGCTTTTTTTTTTTTTTTTTGTGAACCAGTCTGATATCTCATCACCATCTGTATGTATATATTCTACTTTGGTCTGTTCTTTGAACTTGGGATAACATTTATAAAAGATAAACAGTTAGGAACATTATATTATCATCAAAACAGTAAAAGAGGATTTATCCTTTGGAAGAAGGCATAAATCAATGTAAGAGCTTAGTATTGTAAGCCTTAAGGATATGACCAAGAGAAAAGGGTATCTAGTATCAAATAGGGGAGTCTGTTAGTCTGAGTCTTTGTTTACAACACTTAAAAAATTTCTTTTATTGACAACTGCAATAATTATAGTCAATAATCCATGATAATTTCACCCCACCCTCACTTTGCCCTTTGCAACTCCACTTTCCATCATATCCCCCCTCTCAATTAGTGTCTCTTTTATTATGATGTCATCATCTTTTCCTCCTGTTATGATGGTCTTGTATAGGTAGTGTCAGTCACTGTGAGGTCATGGGTATCCAAGCTATTCTGTGTCTGGAAGAGCACATTGTATGAAGTCCTACCCTTCTTTTGACTTCTTTACATTCTTTCCACCACCTCTTCCAAAATGGACCCAAAGCCTTGGAAATTGTGATAGAGATGTTTCAGTACTGAGTACTCTTTCTGTCACTTCTTCTCAGCACTATGGTGCCTTTGAGTCATCCCAGAGGACACTGCCATCTAAAAAGAGAAGTTTCTCTAAATTAAAGTGAGAATAGCATTAATATATAGGTATGAACATTAAGAGAAGAGCATACTGGGCAGTTTGGTGAATATAATATATAAATTTAGTCAGACATCAGAAGGCATTATACCCCTAGGGCTCATGACTTTCCCAGTCATAGGTTTTCAGTATAAGGCATGTGTTCCCTCCTGTGGAGTCAATTAGAGGGTGATTGGTTCTCCCATAACAGACATGCCACTATTGCACTTGTTGGCTCATTTGGCCTGGCTGGCCAAACTTTTTAAGGCTTGCAGTGTCCACTGTTATTTATCTCCACTGATTACTTCTCTCTCTCCAATAGAGCTGCATGCTGAGTAGCTTTTTCCAGTTCTGTCAGCTGGCCTACAGGGAGGAGGTTTTCAGCTCAGCTTCAGCAGGATTTCTCAGTGACTTTTCAGCCCATGTATGCAGACTCTTCAGCAATGAGGTCTTACCATCTATTCCTGGTGGAAAACTAAGAGCTTTGGCCATGGCCTGTAATGTTTTAGGGGGCATCAGGGATCACCTTGGCCAACAACTCATTGGAAGGTATCCCATCCCTAGCACTGAAATTTTTCTAGTTACAATCTATGGCTTCGGGATGTGCCATTTTCCAAAAAAGGTAGGTTTACATATAACTTATTCATACCATATTAGATTTTGATTAACCCTCCCCCTACCTTTCCTTTACTCAATCTCTTCCCCTGATTCACTTAGGCCTTTCTACTACCATTAGGCTTTTCTTCTACTTACATATATACAATATCATCCACTTAAATACCCTCCTCTCCTCTCTCCCTTATATCCCCTTTCTAGCTTATTGGCCTCTGCTACTGAGTTTTATTCCAACTCACATACAAATCCAAACATTTATAGCTAGGAACTACATATGAGAAAGAACATGCAGCACTTGGTTTTCTGGGCCTGGGTTACCTCACTAAGTATAATCCTTCCCAGGTCCACCCATTTCGCTGCAAATTTCATAATTTCATTTTTGTACACCACTGACTAAAACTCCATTATATAAATGCACATCTTCATTATCCACTCATCAGCAGAGGGACATCTAGGTTGGTTCCATTTCTTAGCTATTGTAACTAGAGTGGCAATAATCATGGATGTGTAAGTATCTCTAAGGTAGTGTGATGGGTCCTTAGGATATATGCCTAGGAGTAGTATAGCTAGACATGGTAGTTTGAATAGATGGCCCCAATATATTTAGTGTTTTATTAGTTTGTAGTTTGCATTTGCAGCCACCTGGCTGGAGGCAATGTTACTGGGCAGATCTTAAGATATGGTGGTGGGTTTAGGATTTCAATCTAAAGATATACGAAGTGTGCCTAGCTGGAGTTCCTGAGGTGTGCTATGCTGTGTGGCTTTTGTTTTTCTCTCTTTGTTTGGTCCTGTGAAGGCAGGCCAGCTTCTTGTGCCATTATGGAACTTCCTCTGGATCTGTAAGCTTCAATAAATACCCATTCCTCCATAACTTTTCCTGGTCTGGAATTTCATCTCAGTGAACCTGAAGCTGTCTGCTGCACTAGATTATATGGTAGATATATTTTTAGCTGTCTCAGGAACCTCAACACTGATTTCCACAATGGCTGTTCCAGATTACATTTCCATCAACAGCATAGAAGGGTTCCTTTTTTCTACATCCTTACCAGAATTTACTGTCATTTGTTTTCTTGATGATTGCCATTCTGATAGGAGTGAGGTGGAATCTCAAAATGGTTTTAATTTGCATTTTTTGAGGTAATTGTGAATGGGAGTTGTTAGATTGGGACAGGCTCCCAAAATGGAGTCACCAAAGATAGCAGAATGAGGACAGACATAAGGAAGTGGATTATCCACATTCCTCAAGAAACTGCCCAGCCATTATCCCTTCTGTGCCTAACACTGCCTTCAGGTCATGATTTCCTGCCCCCTTATCTCATAACTGTTCTGGTCTCACACCCTAGCTATTTGAAATGGCTAATGTAAAGAACAAATGAGTTCCTTTCCCTTCCTCACATTCCCTCAACTGAAGAAGCCCTATAAAGCCTACTATCTACAAACTCAGGTTGGCTGTGCTCCACTCATGAGAGTCAGTCCTTGCAGCTCATGCTTTTCCCAAATAAAAGCTTTCATCTTTGCCTCAGAGTGGTTTGTGTGGTCTTGATCACAAAGCTTACATCTGGTGCCCTGACCCAGATAGAAGGCTTCCAGCTGCCCTCTTGGGCAGCCAGACCTCCTTTCCCCTGACCAGACCACCGAGCTTCCATTTACCCCCTAAAGGCTTCAGACCATCTCTGCCTGATACCGGCTTTCACACCCACCACAATTCAGCCTCACTCTTCTTCCCCTTCTTGGTAAGTGTCCCTCTCAGGTTGACCTGCTCTCAGGTTTAATTCCTCCTCATGGAAGCTGTGCCCACACGCCAGGCTACACCCCTCACCCATTTCTGGTCCCCAACCCCAGGTCTCAAGGAAGATAAACTCTCCACACCTCAGGTCTCTCACTCTCTGGTCTACTGTACCCTAAGGGGTGACTTTTGGTTCAGTCGTACCATCTCAGGATACTCTCCCTCCTGAGGTCTCATCTTTCACTGCCAGCTGCTTTCACCACTGGGAGCACAGGTGCCCACCTTGCCCACTAAAAGGCTAAGAAGCTGACAGTTGTGCCCATGTAGGAGGTGCAATATGACCAGGGGGTCATATTGGTATTCTGTGTAAACCCAGCTTAAGCCCTGGTTCCTTTCTCTCACCTTTGCTTTGTTCTTTCCCTGTCTCCTTAAGAACTTAACGCCTCTACAATTCATGGATGACATCAAACTTCATCTGATCTTCCTCTGCAACTCTCCTGGCCACAATATCAGCTAGACAATGGGTATAAATGGCCTGAACATGGTAGTTTTGATTTCTAAATTCTCAGTTATTTAAAAAAGTTCTGTCAATGTACAGGCAAATGGTCTGAAAATTTTCACTCTGAGCACAAGGCCTTCTCTCTGCTGTATCATGCTCCCACTAACAAGGTTTAGTTTTTGTCTCTGGAGTTGTAAATAGAATAGAAATTTAAAATAAAAATACATAGGGGGGACTTCCAGGTAGGATGGTGGCATAGGAGCCATGCCAGACCAGCCTAGGGAGGGATTTAAGCAAAACTCTGAAGGACAAAAATCACATGATCATCTCAAGAAATGCAGAAAAGGCATTTGACAAAGTCCAACATCCCTCCTTGGTAAAAGTATTACAGAAACTGGGAATAGAAGGAACATATCTCAACATAATAAAAGCTACTTATGACAAATCTACAACCAACATAATACTAAATGGGGAAAATTTGAAGCTTTACTGCTAAATTTAGGAACAAGACAAGGGTGTCCACTTTCCCCACTTCTATTTAATATACTACTGGAAGTCTTAGCTATAGCAATAAGGTAAGAGACACTCATAAAAGGGATACAAATTGGAAAAGAAAGATCAAATTATCATTATTTGCAGATGATATGATTCTATACTAAAGAACCCTAAAGACTCTACCAGCAAACTGTTAGAGATGATAAACACTTTTATCAACCTATCAGGATACTAAATAAACACCCAGAAATCAGTAGCTTTTCTATATACTAACAACAAACATGTGGAGGATGAAATCAGGGAATCTCTCCCACTCACAATTGACTCAAAAAAAAAGTACCTTCAAATAAACTTAACCAAGGAAGTGAAGGATCTCTACAATGAGAACTTTAAAACACTCAACTGAGAATTTGCAGAAGAAACAAGGAAATGGAAAGACATCCCCTGTTCTTGGACTGGAAGAATCAATATTGTGAAAATGTCAATCTTACCAAAAGCAATCTACACATTTAATACAATCCCCATTAAAATTCCCATACCATTCTTCACAGAAATAGAAAAGACAATCCTAAAATTCATTTGGAAGCACAAAAAACTTCAAATAGCCAAAAATATTTTGAGCTATATTACAAAGCCATAGCAACAAAAACAACACAGTACTGGCACAAAGACAGACATGTAGATCAATGGAACAGAATAGAGGACCCAGATGTAAATCCAGGCAGCAACAGCCATCTGAGTTTTGACAAAAATACCAAAAATATTCATTGGAGAAAGTGGTGCTGGGAAAACTGGATATCTATATGCAGAAGGATGAAAATAGGTCCTTGTATTTCTCCATGTACAAGAATCAAGTCCAAGTGGATCAGAGACCTTAATATCAGGCCTGAAGCTCTGAAATTGCTAGAGGAAAAGGGAGAGGAAACCGTCAACATATTGGCATAGGCAAGGACTTTCTGAATATAACCCCAATTGCTCAGGAATAAAACCACTAATCAGCCACTGGGATCTCATGAAATTTCAAAGCTTTTGTACAACAAAGGGCACTGTGAATAGAGTAAAGAGACAACCTACAGAATAGGAGAAAATCTTTGCCAGATACACATCTGACAGAGGATTAATATCCAGAATATCAAAATAACTCAAAAAACAGAACAATAAGAAATCAAACAAGCCAGTTTAAAAATGGGCCATGACAGGCCAGGGGAAGAGAATGTGTAAAAGAAGGGTGGGGGATGGTCAATCAAAATACAAGATATTCTGAATAAGACTTATGTAAACCTACTTTTTTTTTAATAATGGCACATCCAGAAGCTATAGACTGTTACTAGAAAATTTTCAGTCCTTGGGATGGGATACCTTCCAGTGAGTTTTGGCCAGGGAGGTCTCTTTAGCCTCCAAAACTTTAAAGGCCATTGCCAAGGCCATTGGTTTCCCTTGAGAAACAGATGGCAAGGCCCTATTGCTGAAGACCTCACTTGCCTGAGCGTCAAGGTCACTGAGAAAGCAACTGGTGCTGAGCAGAAAACCTCCCTGTAGACCAGCCTCCTGAAAGCTGGAAAAATCTGCACTGCATGCAGCCATATGGGAGACAGAAATCATCAGCAGTGAAAACAGTGGACACTGGAAACCTCAAGTTTGGCCAGAGAGGTCAAATGACCAAATGGGTGCAATAGTGGCATGTTTGCTCTGGGGGAAACCAACTGCTCCCTAATTGGATGGAAGGCCTGCTTTATGGGAGGGAATACATGCCTGGTACTGAAAAAAGCTAATCAAAAGTCTATGGTAGGGGAGTTCATGAGCCTTAGGGGTATAAAGCCTGCTCTTGTCTGACTAAATATATATATTATTCCCACCAAGCTGCCCTGGGGACACTACACTTAATGTTCATGTTCACATATTAACGCTACTCTCACTTCTGGTTAGAGAAGCCTCTCTTTTCAGATGGCGATGACCACTTGGATGACCCCAAAGGCAACTTAGTGCTGAGAAGAAGGGATGAAACATCTCTGTCACACCCTCCAAGGCTCAGGGTCCATTGTGGAAGAGGTGGCAGAAAGAATGTAAGAGCCAAAGGAAGGGTACAACTCCTTACAATGCAACTGCCAGATAGAAATTGGCCTCAATATTCATGACATTGCAGGGCCTAGCAATACCTTCACAAGACCCTCATAATAGGAGAAAAAAATGATGACATCAAATTAAAAGAGAGACTAATGGAGAGAGGGAGGGGATATGATGGAGAGTGGAGTTCTGAAGGGGAATGGGGGGAGGGGAGGAAAATATCATGGTTTATTGTCTGCAAATATAGAAGTTGTCAATAAAAAATTAAAATAAAAACAGAAAAAAACAGAATTTATAGTGATTTACATAGAGAGACTGTAACAAGCTACAGAAACATTACTAACATACAAACTTAGATAATTGTCATATTTTCATAAAGCAATAACAAAGTTGAGGAGTTAAAATAAGAAGTTACAACTCAATTCATTTATTTAGTTTTCAATATTTTAATAATTCCCATGCATATTCCTTGCAGTGAATACCTTCTTTCCAACTAGTCTCTCTTCTATTTTGATGTCATCATTTATTTATTCTTTTGCCCTCAAGGCTTTAAAACCAGAAATATGTCAAATATATTTATATATTTGTGGGATAAGTATCTTCCTGCTACCACAAATTA
Organism: Orientallactaga sibirica; assembly: GCA_036365145.1. Classification (NCBI taxonomy): domain Eukaryota; kingdom Metazoa; phylum Chordata; class Mammalia; order Rodentia; family Dipodidae; genus Orientallactaga; species Orientallactaga sibirica. The sequence continues at coordinate 25,633,509 of JAEOAD010000015.1, read as the reverse complement.
TGCAGTCAAATTTTCTGCATTTGGGGAAATCATAGGGTCCTGGTGTCTCCCCTGCCAGGTAAGTATATAAATATCTAGTGATGCCATAGCTACTAGATGGAGAAACATCTTCAATGCTGTTATAACATTTCATTCTGGAGGAAGACTGCTTAGGAAGTTCCAAATTGAAACATATGCTCATTAAGCTCATTAAGGCTCAGGAAGAAAACAAAGCCCAGAGTGTAAATACTTCACAAATCTCAGGAAGTCCCTGAAACTTACAAGATTCACAAGACCCCTCCATAAAGCTATACAAGGAGTAGGAACTGGTTGTGGTAGTGGTGGTGTTGTGGTGTTGTGTGTGTATGTATGGGGCTGGCAAAGGGGGGAAGATTCCCCTCCCAAATGAGCTGCCTATAAGTCAAGCAGTGAGCTCCAGAGAGGCAGCTTCCTAGATGTAGCCTCTGTGAATGGATACCTATGCAGGGGTGGACTTAAAAAAATATTTAGGGCTGGAGAGATGGCTTAGCAGTTAAGTCACTTGCCTTTGAAGCCTAAGGATCCAGTTTTGACTCCCCAGAACCCATGTAAGCTAGATGCCCAAGATGCCCATTCTATCATCTATCTATTATCTATCTATCTATCTATCTATCTATCTATCTATCTATCTATCATCTGTCTATCTATCTATCTATCATCTATCTATCTATCATCATCATCTATCTGCCGCTCTCTCTCTCAAGTAAATAACTGGATAAACTATAAAAAATAAGAGTATTTAAGCCGGGCGTGGTGGTGCACGCCTTTAATCCCAGCACTCAGGAGGCAGAGGTAGGAGGATCACTGAGAGTTCGAGGCCACCATGAGACTACATAGTTAATTCCAGGTCAGCCTGGACCAGAGTGAGACCCTACCTTGAAAAACCAAAAAAAAAAAAAAAAAAAAAAAAAAAAGAATATTTATTATTTGCAAGAAGAAAGAGAGAGAGAGAAAGAGAGAGAGAGAGAGAAGAGAAACAAGAGTGAATGGGTGTGGCAGGGTCTCCAGCCACTACAAGTGAATTCCAAATGTATGTGCCACTGGGTGCATCTGGCTTTTCATGGGTACTGGGGTACTGAACCCTAGGTGTAAGTTTTTGAGGCAAGTACCTTAGCTGTGGTTCAATCTCTTCAGCCCTGGGGTGGGCCTTTTGATAACCTCATCCTCCTATGACTACCTTAGTAAACTTATCAATTCATTCAGCAAGACTTGGGTAGAATTGTTTCTTTGATTTACTGTTGGTTTCCATTCTAGGGTAAATAGATTATTTACCAAGGGAAAGATAATGCGACAAATGCCATTTTAAAATGAAAATCTAAAAACGTTCTATGTTGAACTTTGATAGAACAACATTCAAAAGAAGGTTCTAAAATTACAAAGTAAATCAAGGGTCCAAGAACTGCCAAAGTTGCTCTGAAAAAGAAGCAACAAATAAGTTATATGAAAAGAATACCTTGTGAGTGACTGGTTTGAGGATTGTGCAACCAAGGGACAATGGAACACAAACTTGATGGATGTGTGACAGATAACTGGTAAATGATGAATTGGTTAGTAAATGGAGTTGAGGTCATTGTTACCCATAGAGAAAATGTGGAATTGGATTTCCACTTTGCAGTAAATGTAAGTATCAATTTTGTGTCTATTAAATGTATGAAAGTGGAACTAGGGGGCTGGAGAGATGGCTTAATGGTTAAGGCACATGCCTGTGAAGCCTAAGGACCCTGGCTCGATTCTCCAGGTCCCATGTTAGCCAGATGCACAAGGGGGCGCATGTGTCTGGAGTTTGCAGTGGCTAAAGGCCCTTTTGTGCCCATTCTCACTCTTTCTCTCTTTCTCTCTCTCCCCCTCTGTCTCTAATAAATAAATAAAAGTAAAATAAAGTTTAAAAAAAAAAATGTAACTGGGGAGATGGCTCAGCAGTTAACAGCACTCACAAAGCCTGCTGGCCTGGATTTGATTCCCCAGTACCCACATAAAGCCAGATGCACAAAGTAGCATATGCATCTGTTGTTCATTTACAGTGGCAAGAGGACTTGGTGCACCCATTCTTTTTATCTCTCTAATAAATAAATAAAAATATTTATAAAATCATGAGTATGAACTATAATAATACTAGACAAAAATGTAGGGTAAATCTGTGATTTGGTAGAAGGAAATATTGCCTAAGGCACAAAGAGTGCTAACTTTCAGGAGAAAGATTAATAATATTTACAACATTTAGTTAAGAATTTAGTTCAGTAATAGTGGCAAAAAGGCAGACTTAGACAATGTTATATATGTATGTGTATGTGGCAAATAATTATATCATTATTTTTAAGAAAATACAGTATTTCACAAAAGATAAAACCTTAAAAATGTTCATATTCACTACAAAGTAGAAATACAAATTAAAACAGTGAGAAACCATTTAATACATATCCAAGTGTGGGACAAGACAGAGCTTGTTGTTATAAAAAACAATTATAGTCGTGAACAGGAGGAACTCTCCTCTAATGACAGATTCAACATGGATTTAGCTTGAGGGAATAAAGCCTCCATCTATTATGTTCTTAAGAGTTATGGCCTTTCAGCAACTCTAGACCTGTTGGCACCAGTTCATGATTATCCACCACTATCAAGGCCATTTAACACAAATTATTTTATAAAATGCTTTGCAAATACCTATATAATGAAGGCTTCCACTGTGTTTAACCTTAGCTCCTCTTGTTTTTCTGTCACTCCTCCCATTCTTGTTCACCATTAGTTTTTAGTTCTTCCTTTACATTCACTACTCCATCCCTATAGGGTGTTCTTCCTTCAGGTATCCGTGTGGCTCTACCTCTCCAAATCCAGTGCCAGCTAACAAGCCACCACTTTGAGATGGTGTCTTTGATCCATTAATATGAATATGAGTAACTTTCACACCTCAGGCAACTATGTGTTTCTGTGCTTGTAGCAACTCTGTAGCTTGGAATGTGCATGAAGCAACCTGGTAGTATAGAATGACCAACCAGAGCATATGTTACCATGCAGGGGAGACAAAGGGGCTAAATGTAAATAGAGTATATAAGGTAACATCTCAGTGTTTAAGGGCTCAGCCTTTGAATATGAAGCCCTGAGCCCATGCCAGCAAAAAAGAAATAAATGCTGTTTCCTACTGCAAGCCTCAGTGTCCTGCCTCTCTGTTCAAGAATCCTATCATTCAGGGACTTTCTTTTTCTTATTTATTGCTATGTGCCTTGATCCTCGATAGCACCTAGTACATAGTAGAAGCTTAATAAATTTTTATGTAATCAATGAAAAATGGGATTTTTATAAATTGTTTTCCAATATACTTACACTGACAAAATATTGTAATTCTAGATTTAAAAATCTAGTTTACTAACAACAATGTGCCCATTTTGTTACAGACACATGCCCGCCCCCCCGCCACAACACACATCTAAAAAAACTTTTGATCATTGTTTTTACCTGATGATTTACTTCCATGTCCATTCTTGTCACCCTCTATTGCTCGTCAGATTTAATTCAAGTCAACCCTGGGCCTTACAAATAGTACACCATCAGGGATTCTTGTTAACATGGAACTTTATTGAAGTCAACTTGTGAGAAGAGCAATAATAAAGGACACTGAAGGCATTGGAGGGGATCAAGGGATACAGAGATTGTTAGATCAGAATCTTGAGTATTTCATGCAACTAAAAGTGCTTGTTTTATTATAGTTTTGATATGACTCAAGTGTGCTGTCCAAGAATTTGTGTGTTATAAACTTGGACGTCAGTGTGAGGGTGTGAGAGGTAGTTGCACATTTGAGAGGTGGGCCTATTGGGACATTACTGGGGCCTTGTCCTTTGAAGGAACTGACATACTTACCTTATAACCCTGATTAGTTCTTGTGAGAGTATATGTATAGTCAAGCTTGCCCCTTCCCATCCTTCTCTCATCATGTGGTAGTTTGAATATATGTCCCCCAATATATTCAGTGTTTTATTGTTTTATAGTTTGCATCTGCAATCACCTTGCTAGAGGCAAGGTCACTGGGGGCCCAGTCTTAAGGTGTGGTGATGGTTTGAGAGTCCATTGTAAAGATATGCAAATGTGCCTAGCAGGAGTTCCTGAAGTGTGCTGTGTGACCTTGTGGCTGTAGTTTTGCTCTGTGTGCTGTGGTGGCTGGTTGGCTTTCTCTCTTTCTGGCCCTGTGAAAGCAGGCTCCTTTTATGGAACTTCCCCTGGATCTGTAAGCTTCAATAAATAATATCCCTTCCTCCATAACTGTGCCCGGTCTGGAAGTTCATCTCAGCGAACCTGAAGCTGTCTGCTACACATCACTTAACCCATTTTCTTCCATGATGTGATGTACGTCAGGTGGCTCTCATCATAGCTAGTACAATGGTTTTTGGACTTTTAGCCTCCAAATTATGAGCTGAATAAAATACTTTTACCTCTATGTTATGAAGTGTCAGGTATTTCATTATGGTAGCAGACAAAGAACTAATACAGGTATCAGTAATAAGTCATAGGAAAGGAAGTCTGATTCATACTCAAGGAAATCATATTTGGTCTCAGACCAACGGAATCAAGTCTTACTCTGATCAATTACAGAGCAAACATTAGATGATCACAGGCATATTCATGTGGCTTATTAGAACCTGAAATTTCTCTACTTTTATTTTAAAGAAAATGACCAAGGGTTTGTTCAAGGAGATGGCTATGATTTTTGTTCTGTAATTAATCATAATATGCATTTTAAAATAGGATGCTCTCTAGCCAATGAGAAGACCTTTCAGAAAATGAAATCCATGTTTATTTCATGTGGCTGAAATGCAGGAAGAAGCCTGATATTAAGGATGTGAGGCAGAGACAATGCACTGGAATCAGAGCTCTATTCTCTAATATAAACGACTCGAGTTCAAATTCCCTCTGCCATTCACCATTTGACTTTAAACAATCCTCTAAGTCTCTCTTTCCTCCATAAGACATTTCTTCATCTTTAATAAAATAGTAATGGCAAAATGCAGGTGAAGCAGTCAGGACATAGTCATTTTAAGCACATTTTACAACTAACCTAGGCTGAGTGCTCAATGTGAGTCAGGCACAGCACTTGGCTAAGTGTCTTGTGACTACTCGTTTTTCTTTTAGTATGAAGTGCTATGATTATATCCCCTGTCCAAATGAGGAGAAAGGTATAGAGTAGAGATAAGGAAGCCAGGACTCAAATCTATTTTGATGGACTCCAAAGTCTGTATGTAAACCCTGTCCTCCTCTATTGCCATGGAGGGCATTGCATCTTATGGGGTGAGTTTGAGTTACACACGTTCCACAAGGCTGCTTATATAAATCCTTTATTACATCACAGAGACATACACTCAGAGAGGTCAGCCCATTTCCCTTTCTGATTAGAAGTGGTGTCATTTCTCAGTATTGTTCTAAAAACAGATTAGTCACAATGGATTGTATAGTGCTTGTGTACTGTCAGCTTTCAACCTTGCTTATAAAAATGTTCTTTTGGATACCACTGGTCTCTGAATATTTCTGCAATGTCATCTGTACAAACAGTACATCTGAGAAGAACCAGGATGGATCTAATATGGTGAGGCATGTTGGGAAGTCTTCTCTCAGCAGTTAGCTGGACATTCAGATAGAAGCATTTTGTTCTTGAGCTACATTCCCTGAAGCTTCACTTTGGAAACATAGAATTAAGGACTGTGGTAAATATTATCCCTATATTTTCTACCATGCTGGAATCATCTCAACAGTATCCCTGGTAGTTACTGCTACTGCTGTGGCTGAGGAGTGATGCACAGTGTCTTGGGACAATCACTATTTACTGTCCCCTCCTTTTTCTCCATGCCCTCCTTCTCTTACTCTTCTAGATGGGGGTTTTACTATGTAGTTCAGGCTTGCCTCGAACTTGGAACCCTCCTGCCTCAGTCTTCTAAGTGGTCACAGGTAGTAACCCAATCTGGATTATACTAAACTTCTTGCTAAAGGAGTTTAGATTTAGTTCAGTGGAAGAACATGTGCCTAACATGTGGAAGACCTTAAATTCAATCCCTAATACCACAAAACCCCAAAACTTTCCTGGTGAGTTTTTTGTTTTATTCACAAGGGACTCCATACTTCTGAAGGATGTCTACACTTTTCATTGACTACTTCACCTATGAACCTTGTCTTTTTTTTTTTAATTTTTTTTGTTTATTTTTATTTATTTATTTGAGAGTGACAGACAGACTGAGAGAGAAAGAGGCAGATAGAGAGAGAGGGAATGGGAATGCCAGGGCCTCCAGCCACTGCAAACGAACTCCAGATGCTTGTGGCCCCCTTGTGCATCTGGCTTACGTGGGTCCTGGGGAATTGAGCCTCGAACCGGGGACCTTAGGCTTCATAGGCAAGTGTTTAACCGCTAAGCCATCTCTCCAGCCCACCTTGTCTGTTTTTTTTTTTGATATCCTTAATCAACTGACCAAGCCAAAGTGTCCTGGTTCTTTGACATACAAAGTATAAAATGTGACCACTAACTCTCCTTAAGCATGAGCTATATGTGGTGAGGAGCCATACATTGCATGTAAACAGACAGAAAGTGGTTTCCTGGATCAATTGTGAATGCATGCTTTGGGCAGTAATGACTGTGGAATTTACCAGTCACACTTGCTACAACTGGTTGGACAAGGGTAAACATCTGACTTGATCTGAGCCAATCAGATTCATGTCTTGGAAAATTGGAATTAAAGCCTGTCTCACGATAGATGAACTGAAAGTATGATAATGAGGCTGGAAATAAGGATATGACCACTGCCTCATTGAGGCCAAGGTTCCTAGGAGGACCAAGAGAAACACAGAAGAGAAACACATTAAAATGAAATGTACCACATGGCTGCCTCAATACCTAAAGGATTCCTAGACTGAGTCAAGTGCCCATGAAAATCAGCTGTTATTCATTTCTGTCAGATCTGTAAACCTTCCTCAGTAACTTTTAAAAAATATATTTATTTATTTATTTATTTATTTATTTATTTATTTGAGAGAAAGAGGGAGAGAGAAATAGAGAAAGAGAGAGAGAGAGAGAGAGAGAGAGAGAGAGGGAGATGAGAATGGGCATTCCAGGGCTTCCAGTGACTGCAAACGAATGCCAGATGCATGCTCCCTCTTGTGTATCTGGCTTATATGGGTCCTGGAGAGCTGAACCAGGATCCTTTGGCTTTGCAGGCAAACACTTTAACCACTAAGCAATCTCTCCAGCCTAGATCTGTAAATCTTTAAGCAGTGTCCCACTCTTAAAGACAGAATGACAGATTGATATCCATATGCATGTATGTACGTGCACTCGCACACACTACTGAAGGTAGGTTGTGTTAGTTCTGTTCTTTGCAGTCAAACTATCAATGATAAAACTACACTTAACCCAATACAGAATGCTAACTCTTAACTCATATTTTACACACACACAACTTAAAACTTCAGTTTTTCACATAAACTGCTGCTAAGACAATTGTGTAATAGTTTTTTTGTGGGGCAAGTTTGCTTATTTTCTCATTCAACAACAATATATAGAGTAACTCTGTCAACATCACTTGCAATTTTACTATTTCTCTGTCAGTTGTCACATTGCATAAACAATGTTGTCTCTGGTAGTAATATTCCCTTTCTATTTCCCACTTACTTCTTTTTTTTTTTTTTGGTTTTTCGAGGTAGGGTTTCACTCTGGCCTAGGCTGACCTGGAATTAACTATGTAGTCTCAGGGTGGCCTCGAACTCACGGCAATCCTCCTACCTCTGCCTCCCAAGTGCTGGGATTAAAGGCGTGCGCCACCACGCCCAGCTCTCCCACTTACTTCTAATGGAATGAAAACCACTGCCTGGATCATGAGTAAAGATAAGTAAAATAAAAATCAAGGACTTCTGGGTAAGATGGCTTCATAGGAGTCATACTAATCTAGACTAGGGAGGGATTTAAGCAAACCACAGCAAAATACAATCTTTGTCTGAAAAGTGAAAGTGCATAGGTTTTAATTGGCCACAGCACAGAAGAGGAGAGACTAAGATTTATCAGAAAGGAGGAAACTGGTCAAATCCCACCAAGGCACTTGTGGACCTGAACCTGATCCAAGTGCCCACCAGGTGCCCAGCTACAGGATCAGAGACCAAACAAGGCACTTTTCCAACCTCATCAGCCTCCTTACAAAGTCAAGAAACCTGAAGGGGGGAGAGCAGAGATTAGCTGAGGAGCTGCTGAATGGGACAAAAGAAGGTCCAGCTGAGAAGTTCCAGTACAACACCAGGCTTCCTGCACTCTCCCATCCTCCAACCAATAGCACCATGACCATCCAGAGAACACATTCAGCTCCTGGTGATGGGACATCCAGCACAGCTGATCAGAACACCAGATTCACAGTACAAGATGGAGGGATTGAGGTGGGCACTCAGCATTGGTGAGGTTTGAAGCCACCACAAAAGGTAACAATGCCTAATGACAAAAAAGCAGACATATAGACCTACATTGGAAGTGCTAATCTCTCTTTCCATGTCAGAGCAAGTTATAGGTTACATATTCTTGGTTGGCTTTGCCATTCTCAATTAAGCTGTATTTGGGGATTCATTATTGCTGCCTTTGATGCTTTCAGATTCATAGGACCTTTGTCTTTTCCTTCTGTCATTACTGGGGGCAGGATCTGATTTGGACCCAGCCTGTCCTGGAACCCATTTCAGAACAGAAATCACAACCTCCAAGCAGATAGGATTAAGGGTGCAACACACACTCTTAGGAATATTGGCTTTATAAGGTTATCTGTTTGAATCCCCACATTGCATACTCTATGCAGGTTTTTATAGAATGTTTATATTGCTCAGTTGAATTTTAGAATTTTCTAGTAAATTGTTCCACCCAGCCCACTAGAATACTTGAATAGTAGGCAAACTCAACACCTAGGACTACTTATGTGTTTGGATTGGAATACAAGAGCTACACTTAGTACCTTAAACTCCTACTCTGAAGGTCCATGAAGTTGGATTTCCAAACCTGAAAGCACCACAGATGATTAAAAAATCCAAGCATCAAATCAACTCAGGATGCAAAAATCAGTACATTGTAATATAAGAAACGCAAGAATCAAGACAATACAATTCCACCAAAAATTATAAACTCATGGGAAATGGTCCCCAATGAGACTGTTTTAGATGAAATGCCTGACAAAGATGTTGAAAAATGATTTTATATATACTCAAAGAAATCAAAGAAGAAAGCAAAGGAGTCAAAGAAGAAAACAAAGGAATTGTAGCAGACAGCTTCAGGTATAAGGCATAGTAAGGAGAGACTAGAACAATGCAAACTCAACCACCATCAAGCAATTATCAAACTTCTGAAGTTCAAGTTCAATATAACCAGAGATTGACAGTCTCCAGGTTTTCAATTCCACCCCTCCAGCTGGGTAGAGTAGCCAGGGAAAACTTCCATCCCAGGCCAACAGTCCACTCCATGGTAGCCCTTTCATAGTCCTGTTATATCCAAAATGTCTTCAGGTCTCCATGCAAACCACAGTCCATCTTCCAAAGGTTTTTCAGCTTATCAGGGTATCATGCCCTGCCTCATGCTGCATCTCAGCAGCGGCTCCTGGAACTTTGTGCAGTTAATGACCACTCCACACATTTTTCATGCTTCCCAAACTAATACTTGGTGTGCAGGACACAGCCATATTCTTAATTCAGGGACAAAATAAATAATAACCTTGAAAAACTGGTTCTTTCTCCACTCAACTCCTTCCCAAAAGAGTTTGCATTTCTAACAATCTTTCCTCAGGCATCTTTTCCATTGTTTTTATGTAAAGCAGTTGGGCCATCTTCCTTAAGATTGCTAATATATTGACAATAGCAGGTTCAGTAACCTAAAACCAGTCTCAGTACCTCTAATTTTAACTTGCTTGAGGTTTTTCAACTTAACATTTTAAATCTCTCAGTCCACTATCTTTAGCCAAGCACATCAGTCCATTACAAATTTAACCTTGATCAAACTCTCTTGGCCTGAGCAGAAGAATGCAGCCATCCCTTATGCCAGTAGCCCAGTTCCAATAAAGTCCTCTGCAGTCTTTCCTTCCCCTTAGAAAGCTCATAAGCCCAAGCCTAGAAGTTCAATACTGTCTCAGTTGCAAGCACCAAGTACATGCCTATTCCTCCAAAACAAAGGTTCCAAAAGACCAAAATCCACATGGTCAGGTTCATTCACCCCACTTCTGGTTCCAACTTCTGTAGCAGACAGGTTCATGTTCACTGAGATGAACTTCTAGACCAGGCACAGTTATGGAGGAAGGGATATTTATTGAAGCTTACAGATCCAGGGGAAGTTCCATAATGGCAGAAGAAGCTGGCTTGCTTTCACAGGACCAAACACAGACAGCAAAGCCAAAAGCCACACAGCACAGCACACCTCAAGAACTCCAGCTAGGCACACTTTGCATATCTTCAGATTGAAATCCCAAACCCACCATGATACCTTAATATCTGCCCAGTGACACTGCCTCCAGCCAGGTGGCTGCAGATCCAAACTACAGTCTAATAAAACACTAAATATATTGGGGGACATCTATTCAAACTTAAGGGACCAAAATGATGCCATGACAGGCTTCAGTAAGGTGCTTCCCTGACTAGGCCAAAGTTTCAATTTCTAGGAGGGGCGAGTACTGGTGGCTGAGTCAGTTCCTAGAGAAATGTCCAAACATGCCCAGACATGTCCCTTTCGCCCCAACCAATCAAAGATGTACAAACGTAACTGCTGCTTGCTTAGCCAATCATGTTAGGAGGTTACCTCACCTGCCCAGAATTCCCCTAGACCTGGCTGCCAAAACCTTAAGACCAATCAAAAACACAAGTACAGTTACTGTTCAAATTAGCCAATCATGTTAAAAAACTAAAAGCCCGCCAAAATTCCTTTAGCTGTGCTTAAAAGGAGCCTGTGAGCTCCTGGGTTTGCCATTTTGTACAAATGGTTGACCCCAGCATGCTGGCTGATTCTGCAGAATAAATGCTCTATGCTTTTGACATTCTCTGGGGTCTTTCTTCAGCGATTTTTGGACCCTTACAAAACTACCACAGGAATTAAAGAAGAAAACAAATTCCTGAGGTAATTCCAAGAGAACACAGGAAACTAGCTTAATGAAATAAGGAGGTTATTACAAGACACGAGTAAATAATAGAAATGCTGAAGAAAAACCAGGCAGAGATACTAGCATTGAAAAACACAGTCAGTCAAATAAAAAACTCCATGGACAATCTCACCAGTACAATGGATAGAAGAGAACAGAATATCTAAACTAGAAGATCAGGAGGCAGATCTAATATAGTCCAACAAAGAGAAAGACAAGCTAGTAGGAAGGTATGAATGGGAATTTCAAGATATCCAGGACAATATGAAAAGATAAAATATAAGAATTCAGGGTATAGTAGAAGGAGAAGAATTTCAATCCAGAGGCTTAGTAGGTATTTTCAACAAAATCATAGAAGAAAAATTTCCCCAAATTGGGAAAGAAATGCCAATGCAGGTACAGGAAGCTTTTGGACACCAAACAGAAAAAAACCTAGAAAAATCCCCTCCTTGCCATGTTATAATTAAACTACTAAACACACAAACCAAAGAAAATATATTGAAAGCAGTTAGGGAGAAAAAGCAAGTCACCTAATAAATGCAAGCCCATCAGTATCACAGCAGATTATTCAACAACAAATTTAAAAGCCAAAATGGCTTGGAATGATGTATTCTAAGTTCTGAAAGATAACAACTGTCAACCAGGAATACTTTATCTTGCAAAGATATCAAAAACTGAAGAAGAAATAAGTCTATTCCACAACAAAAACAGGCTAAAAGAATTTATGACAACTAAGCCAGCTCTATAGAAATACTTGAAGGAATCCTTCACACTGAAGAGAAAGCAAAGTACACACATGAGTAAACAGGAAAATAAACCCTACTCAAATAACAGTTAAAACAAGAGAGAAAGGGAAAACAGGAAGCACTACAAAACAAGAAGCATGGTGAGAATAAATACATACCTGTCAACAATAACTCTTAATATCAATGGCCTCAATGTCCCAACCAAAAGACACATGTTTGCAGACTGCTGTTTGTTGCCTCCAGGAAACTCATCTATCAATAAAATATAGACACTGTCTTAGGGTGAAAGGATGTTAAATGGTATTTCAAGAAAACAGGCCTAGGAAACAAGCAGGGGTTGCTATCCCAATATCTAACAGGATAGACTTCAAACCAACATTAGTGAGGAAAGATAAAGAAGGTCACTGTATACTTTTTAAATGTACACTCCAACAGGAGGACATTACAATCCTAAACATATATGCACCTAACATGGGGGTTCCCAATTTCAGCAAACAAACACTATTAGACTTAAGATCATAGATAATACCAAACACAATTATAGTGGGTGACTTCAATACCCCACTATCATCAATTGACAGGTCATCACAGCAAAAAATAAAGAGAGAGAGAGAGAGAGAGAGAGTGAGAGAGAGATCTGGATTAAATGATGTCATGGGACAAATGAACCTAACAGATATCTACAGAACATTCCTCCCAAATGCTATAGAGTATATATTTTTTCTCAGCAGCACATGGAACATTCTCCAAAATAGACCATATATTAGGACACAAGGCAAATTTTAACAAATACAGGAAAATTGAAATAATCCTTTGTACTCTATCTGACCACAATAGGATTAAACACAAATATGGAACAAGAAAAACTACACAGCATACAGAAATTCATGGAGACTAAACAGTACATTGTTGAATGATAAATATGTCATTGAAGAAATAAATAAATTCAGAGAAGGAAATGATGAGAATACCACATACCAAAACCATTGGGAGAAAATGAAGGCAGTCCTAAGAGGAAAATTTATATCTCTAAGTGCCTATATTAGTAAATTAGAGAGTTCACAAGTAAACAATTTAATGCTTCATCTTAAGTGTCTGGAAAAAGGAGAACAAGGAAAGCCAAAATCAGTAAACAGGAAGAAATAATAAAGATTAGGGCATAAATTAATAAAATAGAAACCAAAAACAAACAAATAAAATCCAAAGAATCAATGAAAAAAAGAGTTGGTTCTTCAAAAGGATAAACAAGAGTGAAAAACACTTAGCAAATCTGACCAGAAGAAAGAGAGAAGAGACAAAATTTAATAAAAATAGAGATGAAAAGGCACCATTACAACAGATACCAAAGAAATTCAGAAAATCATTATGACATACTTTAAGAATATATATGCCTCTAAGTTTGAAAATCTGAAGGAAATGGATGATTTCCTTGATTAATATGACCTACCAAAATTAAATCAAGATGAGATTAACCATTTAAATAGACCTATAACAAGAATGGAGATCCAAGCAGTTATAAAAAAATCTCCTAACTAAAAAAAAAGTCAAGGCCCAGATGGATTCACTGGTGAATTTTATCAGAAATTCATGGAAGTACTAACACCACTGCTTCTCAAACTTTTCCATGAAATAGAAAAGGAAGGAATTCTACCAAACCCTTTCTATGAAGCCAGCATCACCCTGATACCAAAACCAAAGACAGAACAAGAAAAAAAAAATGACAGACCAATCTCCTTCATGAACATAGATACAAAAATTCTGAACAAAATATTGGCAAATAGAATACAAGAATATATCAGAAAGATTATTCACTCCAACCAAGTAGGCTTTATCCCAAAGATGCAAGGATGGTTCAGCATATGCAAATCGACAAATATAATACATTATAAATAGACTGAAGGACAAAAATCACATGGTCATCTCAATAGATGCAGAAAAGGCATTTGACAAAATCCAACATCCCTTCATGGTAAAAGTCCTACAGAAACCGAGAATAGAAGGAATATATCTCAACATAATAAAAGCTACTTATAACAAACCTACAGACAACAGAATAACAAATGGGGAAACACTTGAAGGTTTTCCACTAAATTCAGGAACAAGACAAGGGTGTCCACTGTCCCCACTTTTACTTAATAAAGTACTGGAAGTCTTAGCTATAGCAATAAAGCAATAGACACTCATAAAAGGGATACAGATAGGAAAGGAAGAGATCAAATTATCATTATTTGCAGATGATATGATTCTATACATAAAGGACCCTAAAGACTGTACCAGCAAACTGTTAGAGCTGATTAACACTTTTTATCAACAGCAGCATACAAAAGAAACACACAGAAGTCAATAGCTTTCCTATGTACCAACAACAAACATGCAGAGGATGAAATCAGGGAACCTCTCCTATTCACAATTGCCTCAAAAAATTAATAAAGTACCTTGGAATAAACCTAACAAAGGAAGTGAAGGATCTCTACAATGAGAACTTTAAAACACTCAAGACAGAAATTGCAGAAGACACTATGAAATGGAAAGACATCCTATGTTATTGGATTGGAAGAGTCAATATTGTGAAAATGTCAATCTTATCGAAGGCAATCTACACATTTGATGCAATCCCTATTAAAATTCATCTTGGGCTAGAATTAGAATGGACTGAGATCTTAAATATAAATAATCTATCAAAAAAAAAAAAAAAGACTAAGAAATTAACCTGGAAAGCAGGGTGGACTGTGGCTACCTAAATATAAATAATCTATCAAATTCAAACTCACAGGGGAGGCTATACAGTGTGGGAGACTATCAGTTTTAAATAACAGATGGAACCTGGAAAGCAGGGTTAGATGGATCTTGCATTGGATCTTTGTGTGTGTGCATAGTGTCTCTGTGTGGATGGGTATATGTGTGTGCCATGGTGTGTGTGTGTGTGTGTGTGTGTGTGTGTGTGTGTGTGTGTGGTATGTGTAGGTCTGAGGACAATCTTAAGATGTTGTTTCTGACCTTTGAGATTACAACTCCAAACTGACAACTGTTAGTTCATATATATGTGTGTGTGTGTGTGTGTGTGTGTGTGTGTGTGTAGATACATACATATATATGTTTATATATAGACATATAAATATATATTTGTATAACATCCTTCTGTCTCACTGGTAGGGAGATTAATGTGGCCTTAGGAATGTATTCTGCTAGTAAGATGTAAAGTGCTTACTGTTTGTCATATATTTAAAATCTCTTACAATAATTGGTACAAACAAATATTTTTCTAAATATACAAAATGTGTCAAAGGCATCAAATAACTCGAAAAAGAGGCTCCATTTTCAGTAATAGGTCTGTGTTTTTGTGTGCTTAGACTGTAAAATTTAGAAAAATCTAAAGTGCGTCTCTGAAGCAGTAGATGACATTTCCTAGTCAACATGTCAACAAAATAACTCACTATTTTTAAGCAAATATTAAGATCACTGATAACATTTTCCCCTTTGGCTGTAGTTTAAGCTTTCAAACAGAATTATGATCCAATCTGTCCATTTGGTCCATTCTCTCAGATTTTGTCATCTGGGAGAGACCCTTTCTCCTGTGACTTTTTTTTTTTTTTTTTTTGTTTTTTTTCGAGGTAGGGTTTCACTCTAGTCCAGGCTGACCTGGAATTAACTATGTAGTCTCAGGGTGGCCTCAAACTCTTGGCGATCCTACTACCTCTGCCTCCCGAGTGCTGGGATTAAAGGCGTGCACCACCACGCCCGGCTCTCCTGTGACTTTTTGCCCAGGGAACTTCTTGCTCTCCAGGGTAACAAGCAAACCTCTTCCAGCAGTAGCCAGAAATGGCTGTTTGGTGTATGTAGATCATCTTGCTCATGCTGCTGTCCATCAGGGCAACAATGTGAGTTGGGAACATTGAGGTTCCTTTTCATCAGTATCCTTGCCTGTTAGAAGGTATCCGTTAGGAGTACTTAAAGTAAAATGGAGTGCTTCTAAAATTGTGAGGTGAGCTTGCACAACCGTTTTTCTTTTCTTTTCTGTTTGAAGATTTTTTCCTTTATTTTATCTTTTTAAATTAATTATGTACATACTTAGTATGGATACATTGTGTGTTGGTTGGGCAGTTTTTCTATCTAATTAGCTTTTGTTTTGTTTTGTATTTGCTACTGAATGAAACAGTAGGAGCTAAGCTATCCATCAATTGAAGCACATATTTACTAGCTTAGAATCTTTTTAGGTTAGCCAAGAACAGTGTTTCTTCTCACCATTACAAAGGCTATAACTAGATAATTTGTAAACTCATTTCATGTCAGTTATAATCACTTATTGTTACCCTTCCTGTATTGTAGGCTTTTACTAAACTTAGTCATATTTGCCTCCAGAAATATTAAAAGTGGAAGAGTCTAGCCTATGCCCAAGTGGAGCTCAGAGGCTCATGGTCTTCCCTCCATCACCCTAGAGCTCCCAGGCTCTATACTTCAAAATCATATATATTTTTTCCCTTCTGGTCTAATATTAAATCATATTAACTCAACAATACATTTTTTTCTGTAAGTTCCTAACTTTCCATTATTATTACCATCACTTTATCTCAAGTCTTCTTATTTCATTCATTAAATGTTTTAGGCCAGGTGTGGTGGTGCACATGGATAATTCCAACACTGAGGAGGTGGGGGCAGGATGATCAGGCAATTACTGGCTATGTGAGAACTTGCCACAAAACTGATAAATAATTGAATGAATAAACAAACAAATGTTTTACTCTGTGTCTGTGTGTGATGTGCATACATGTGTGTAAACATGTAGAGACCAGAGATGGATGTTTACTATCTTTCTCAATTGTTCACATTTATTTTAGTGAGGCAGTATCTCTCCATGAGTCTAGAGCTCACCAATTCAATCTAGCTAGCTAGCTTGTCCAGGAGAATCTCCCTTCCCACATCCCCTGCACTGGTGGTCACTGTTTGTCATTCATACCACCAAGAATTTATGTGGGTGCTGGGGATCTGAACTCTGGACTTCATGCTTGAGTGGTGTATTAGTCAGGGTTCTCTAGAGGAACAGAACTGATAGAATGAATTGTATTAAAAGGGAATTTATTGGATTAGCTTACAACACTCCAGCAATAGCAGGTTGCAGGCCTGAGAGTCAAGGAACCCGGTAGCTGTTCAGTCCTCGAGGCTGGATGCCTCAGCACTCCTAACCCAGCACTGAAGGCCAGGAGGCTTCCTGGAAAGACACTGCTCTTCAGTCCATGGTGGTCTTCAGTCCACATTGGAAAGCACCAAGCACCAAGCAGCAAGTGCCAAGCAGAGAACAGAGAACAGCACTGGCAGCCAGGTGGGAGGAGAAGATGCCTTTTCTTCTTTATAAATCAGACCCTCCTCCAAGAGGGGCCGCCCACTCTGGAGGAAGGGCTCACCCTGGGGGAAGGATTCTTCCTTTAGTTAATCCTTCCTAGAGGCAACCTCAGAGACACACTTATAAGGAATGTCTGTGGATTCCTAAATAAATCAAGTTGACACAAACTTAACCATCACAAGCGGCAAGTACTTTACTGACTGGGCCATTTCCCCAGGCCCCAATTTTTAATTCAACAAAAATTTACTATTCACCTTCTAGGTACCAGGTGTTAGTATCTGTGAATACCAGCAGTAATTAAGATGAAGCCTCATGCTAGGCACAATTTTCTCACCAGGGTCACTGAAAATAACATTAAAATATTATTCTTAGGTTAATTTTTTATTAAGTATATACTTTGTATGTGTTAATATCATTATTTCCTTCCTTCCTGCCCCCATTCCACTGAGGGCCCTCAGTGGGGTTGTAGATATTCACTATGGGGTTGTGGGAGCAGCACTCAGTCATTGTGGGGGGTGGGCAATGCCTCTGGATATTCCCTCCCATCCTGTGGTTCTTACCATCTGTTTGTCTCCTGTTCCACAAAATTGCCTGAGTCATGGTTTAGTGTGGAGCTCTCAGGAGCTTCTGGATTTCTGCTTTGATATGTGTTGAGTATACTCAGTGTCTGTCTCCTTCACCCTGGTGCAGGTTGTCAGGCTCATCATGGAAGCAGTGCTCTTGCTCATCTCTCCAATTCCTCAGTGGTTTCACTTGGGTCCTGACTAATGTGCGAGGGGTGGTTAATCTGCTTGGTTCTCACTACCTTCTGAAAAAGATAAATAGATTCTCCAACAAGAGACTGAGGTCAGCATAGGTTAAATGGGATAAGCATTGTTAATTTAGAGAGAGTTTGATCAATGTAGCCTCTCTTTTGGCCAAAGATGAGTGGGAGCTTGTTATTGGAGATCATAATCTTGGTCTCCATAGGATTCTGACCTGGTTCCCAGTTCTAGTTATGGGTTCCTTTCCACTGAGCAGAACTCTTAGCCAATCAGAAAGCTATTGGCTACCCACCAAGGCTGTGTGCCTTTTGAATAGCAATGTCCCTGTCCCCTGCATGCTCACAACATTCTTGGTCACTTTTCCCCAACAGTTCATGTAGCACTTTCCAGCATTATATGGGCTAACCATGTGGGAACAGGCTCCCTTCTAGATTCTAGCTGGATCTCTTGGTGTTCTGTGTCAGCACCATGTGGTGTCTTCTCCAACAGGGTCTTACCTTTTACCTCAGCAGGTAATCAAATGCCTTAACAGAAGCAATCAGCAGGATCTCCTGAAGCTAAAAAGCTTTTGCACAGGCAAACATATCATAAACAGAGCCAATAGATTACCCATAGAATGGGAGAAAATTTTTTACCAGCTATACTACTGATGGAGGCCTAATATCTAGAATCTATAAAGAACTCAAAAAACTAAAGCAATAAAAAAATAAACAACCCACTCAAAAAATGGGACAAGAACTAAATAGGAAGTTATCAAAGGAAGAAATACAAATACCTAATACTCACTTAAGTAAATGTTCAACATCTTTAACCATCAGGGAAATGCAAATTAAAACAACTATGAGATTCCACCTTACTTCAGTCAGGATGACAAACATTAAAAAATCAAATGACAATACATGCTTTTGAGAATGAGGAAAAAGAGGAACCCTCATTCACTGTTGGTGGAGTGTAAACTTGTACAGCCACTATGGAAATCAATATGGAGCCTCCTGAAAAAGATGAAAATACAGCTATCAACTGACCCAACTGGGCATTTACCCTAAAAGCTCCATGCTTTTTTTTTGTGTGTTCAAACATGTTTATAGCTGCTCAATTCATAATAGCTAAGAACTGGAATCAACCCAAGTGCCCATCATTGAACAAATGGATAATTAAGATGTGGTACATTTACATGATAGAATTCTACTCTGCAGTAAGAAAAAAATGATATAATGAAAATGTTAGGAAAATGAACAGACTTGGAACAGATCATACTAAGTGAACTCACACAAATATAAAAAGACAAAATGCTGCATGCTCTCCCTCATCTGTGGTTCCTAACCTGGAACAGCTTGAGTTGCTGGCAAACCTGACAGGCAACCCCAAGGCCAGACAAAAGGATGGAAGGTTTATGGGTAGAGAATAGGAAGTTGGGGGAATGGGAATTGGTGCCATATAAACCTTTCTCCTGTATAGTAGATTAAATGATATAATCCTCATCAGGAATATGGAGGGATTTTCTGGTAAGAAGGGCCTTGGACAGGGTGGGATGAAACATAACCTTAAAACATTTGGCTCTGACCTATAACTCCCAGAACTCCCAGAAATAATTTCCAGAAATCAGTTACAGCCCCATTGAGCTATTGATTGGAGAGACCTATGAGGTCCCCAAAACAAGACAGACTTCTGTCAAGGCACTTGATTACCTAGATTAATTTTATTGAATGCTTTTTTTCTGATTTGAGGGATGCTGATGATGCTAATAGTGTGTTCTTAGTCTTATTTCTGAAGTTATCTCACATCATTCTCTCAATTTCTTACATTTTAGATCAATGCACCTGCTAGATATGAATTCCCATGACCTTGGCCTTAACTGGCTTCTTTTGTGGCTATGTTGTTACCATATGGAAATGTTATTTTCTCCTTCTCTCAAGTCAAAAATGCTTCTATATTTTAAAGCTCTCTTCAACTGTCACTGCTTCCATGAAGTTTCCTGCATTCCTCCTTTCATTATGGAAAATAACATACAGTTTTACCTATAGCCTTTCTCTCTAGCTGTTCTAAGTCTGTAATTATTACAATTATGTATTTCTTACCTAGCACCCTAGATCAGGAGCTAGTGATGCCTGAGGCAGTTGCCTGTAGTTACTCCTCTGATTGCAGGTATGATCTAGCACTCTCCTAGTCACTTTCTCATCTCTGTCCTTTTTCTGTGCACTTTCACATAAATTCCGTTCTGGTTTGTTTTCCTTTCCTTTTTTTTTTTTTTTTTTTTTTTTTTGAGAGCGAGAGAGACACAGAGAAACAGAGAGAGAGAGGGAGAGGAAGAGGCAAAGAGAGAGAGAGAATGAGTGTACCAGGGCCATTGCAGTTGCTGTGAACAAACTCCAGACACATGCACCCCCTTGTGGGCAAGCACAACATTGTGCGCTTGTTACTTTTTGCATCTGGCTAAATGTGGGACCTGGAGATTCAAACAGGCGTTCTTAGGCTTGGCAGGCAGGCGTCTTAACTGCTAAGCCATCTCTCCAGCCCTCTTTTTTCCTTCCTTCCTTCCTTCCTTCCTTCCTTCCTTTTCCTTCCTTCCTTCCTTCCTTCCTTCCTTTTCTTTCTTCCTTCTTTCTTTCTTTCTTTCTTTCTTTCTTTCTTTCTTTCTTTCTTTCTTTCTTTCTTTCTTTCTTTCTTACAAAAAACCTTTTTACTGACAGTTTCTATAAGTATAGACAATAGACCATGATAATTCCTACCCACTACCTCTACTTCCCCCTCCCAAATTCACTCTCCATTGAATCCCTCTTCCTTCCTTCCTTCCTTCCTTCCTTCTTTTTTTTTTTTTTTTTTTTTTTGAGGTAGGGTTTCACTCTGGTCCAGGCTGACCTGGAATTAACCTTCCTTCTTCCTCCTTCCTTCCTTCCTTCCTTCCTTCCTTCTTTTTGAGAGAGACAGAAAGAAACAGAGACAGAGAGAGAGAGAGAGAGAGAGAGAGAGAGGGAGAATAGGTGCACCAGGGGCATTTCAGCCACTGTGAATGAACTCCAGATGCGTGTTCCCCCTTGTGGACAAGTGTGGCATTGTGCCCTTTTGTCACTTTTTGCATCTGGCTAAACATGGGACCTGGATTGAATGGGCATTATTAGGCTTGGCAGGCAGATGCCTTAACTGCTAAGCCTTCTCTCCAGCTTCCATTTTTCTTTCTAATTAGTCTCTCTCTCTTTTTTGTTTTTCGAAGTAGGGTCTCACACTCTCGTCCAGGCTGACCAGGAATTAACCCTGTAGTCTCAGGGTGGCCTCGAACTTACAGCAATCCTCCTATCTCTGCCTCCTGAGTGCTGGGGTTAAAGGTGTGTACCACCACACCCAGCTCTAATTAGTCTCTTTTTTATTTTGGTGTCATGATTTTTTCCTTTAATTATGCATGTCTTGTATAGGTAGCATATCAAGGTCATTTTGTCTTGAAAAAGCATTTTAAGTAGTCCTAACCTTCCTTTGGCTCTTATATTCTTTCCACCACTTCTTCCACAATAGACCCTATGACTTGGAGGGTGTGATAAGAGATGTCTCACTATTGCTGAACATTCCACTGTTACTTCTTAGCACTATAGTGACTTTTGAGTTATTCTAGTCATCACTGCCATCAGAAAGGAGTAGGTTCTCTAACGAAGAGTGAGAGTGGCATTAGTATATGGGCACAAACATAAGTGCTTACAGGACAGTTTTGTGGGCATAATATATCATTTAGCAAGACAGCGGCAGTCATTACTTCCCTAGGGCTTATGAGTTCCCCAGCCATAGGCTTTTGACTAGGTTTTCAGTACCAGGCATGTATTTCCTTGCATGGAGTGGGCCTTCAGTCCAATCAGAGAGCAGATTGTATCTCCCATAATAGACATGCCACTATTGCATCAGTTGGCACATTTGGCTTGGCTGGCCAGCCATAAGGCTTGCAAGGTCCACTGCTGGTTAACACAACTGATGACTTCTCTCTTTCAAAAGGCTGCCTACACATAGCTCTTTCCAGCATCACAACAGCTAGTCAACAGGGAGGAGGCTTCCAGCTCAGTTCCAGTTTGATTTCTCAGTGACCTTCAGACCAAGCTTGTAGAGTCTTTTGCACTAGGGTCTTACCTATCTAGTTCTGGTGGGCAACCGAGAGTGTTGGTAATAGCCTGTAATGTTTTGGGGGCATCAGGGACCTTCCTGGCCAGCAACTCACTGGAAGATATCCCACCCTGGCACTGAAATTTTTCTAACAACAATCTGTGGCTTCTGGGTTCACTATTATCCATGTCCATAGGATACTTCTGTCCATATGCTCTCTTTTTAAAAATATATATTACTGGCTAGCAAAGAAGGAAGGTTCAATATGGCTGACTCATAACATCTTAAATTTTGATTAACCCTCCTCCCATTTTCCTTTCCTCCATCCCTTTCACTGATCAGACCATTCCACTACCTGTAATCTGCCCCTTTACTTACATATCAACAATATCCTCCCCTTAAGCTCTCCCCTCTCCTCCATCCTTCACAGGTCCTTTCTAGAGTACTGGCCTCTACTATTGACTTTTACTCCAACTCACATACAAGTCTAAACATTTATAGCTAGGATCCACATGTGTGAGAACATGCAACATCTTCTTTGTTTTCTTAGTGCTTAATAATTGATTCTGCATGGTGGATTTTGAACCAACTTCTCTGTGTTTTCCAACAGTGAATATTGTTGGGTCAGATCTTTGTTATGTTCTCTAAATCAAGTCTTGCTTGGAGTTTTCCCTCTTTCTCCTCCCAATGGGGTGGTATGGTCAACCAGTGATTTGTGTACTCTTTTTGCAATTTTACATTAAGAAAATTGTGGTAAATGTATATAATCCAAATTTAACATCCTAGCCCTACAAGCGTACTGATGTACAGCTGGTCTCCAGAACTCTTTCCTTTTTTCAATTTTTATTTTTGAGGTAGGGTCATGCTCTAGGCCCAGGCTGACCTTAAATTTACAGCAATCCTCCTACCTCAGCCTCCCAAATGCTGCACCACCATGCCTGACCAGAACTTTTTTTTTTTTTAATAATTTAATCTTTATGTTTTCACATGCCCATTCATTTGCTTGGACATTGAACCTAGGCAAGCACTCTTCCACTGATCTCTATCTTTAGCCCACTTCACTTTTTATTTTGAGACAAAGTTTTGCTATGTTGCCCAGGTTGTCCTTGTATTTACTCTGTAGCACAGCAGGCCTTGAACTTGTAGTTCTTCTCCCTCAACTTTGCAAGTAGCTGAGATTATAGGCCTGCACCACCACCATGGTTTGCTTGTTGTATCTAGCCTATTAGGCTGAAAGTTTCCTGAGATTAGGGAAAGTTTCTGATTCCTATGTCCCTTATCCAACTTCCTGATAGAGTCCATGGAGTTGAATTATTGTTCCCTATATTCTAATCTGATGTACTCTCTATAGAGGCTTTATTTTGCTAACAAACTTGGAGTCTGCTATCAATGAAATAGTGTATAATTTTTTTCTGGTCCTAGGGATTGGATTTTGGGCCTCGCATATGATAAGAAAGGACTCAACCACTGAGTTATATTCCAGTCACCTTTTTTTCCTTTATTTTGAGACAGAATCTCATGCAGTTTCCCAGGCTGGCCTTGAACTCCCTCACTGTAGTCCAGGTAGGCCTTGTAGTAGCAGTCCTGCCATAGCCTTCTGCAAAGCTGGGATTATAGGTTTGTGCCACCAGGTTCAGCTGAAATAGTGCCTATCTTGAAAACATACCCACTTAAGTAAGCAAGAATGGTGATAGTCAAGAGTTAGAATTTGGCTTAAGGATTTGGGTGTGTATGTTTGAAATTTAGCTTTTGGCTTAGCCAGTATATGTTGCTGTGTTGTTTTTGTTCTTTGATATGGGATAGTATGGCTTTATTTAAGAGGGCAGTAATCCAGAAACAAAAAAAAAATGAAAGAAAATTTCTCTGTTGGCATGATAAGCAGCCAACCAAAACGACAAGAAGTAAATTGTAACTTCCTGTCATTTGAAGTAGCTGATGTGAACTCAACTTTAACATAAATTGGTAAATAATCTGCAGGTCGGCCCAACTATATACAAGCTTGACAGAATTATATTTAAACCGACAGACACCCAAGTGTTTTGACTTTGAGGATACACTTCATCATATGTCTATAGGTGCTTGGAAGGCTCATGACTCTTACAATTACTTCTTGTTTTTATTTCAAATTTCCTGAAAAAATATTTTAACCTGCATTTTACTTCTATGGCTTTCTGTCCTCCACCACCAAATCTCCAAAGTATCATATTTCCCTTGATTTCGTAAAAACAAAACAAAACAAAACAAAAACAAAAACAAAACAAAAAACCCTTGGACAATTGCCTGCTTCATTTATTTAACTAAGAAACAGGAAACAAATAAGTGGCATTTACTGCATACCAATATGGTACGGAAAAATTTAAATTATTCAGCACACTGTTCTTAAACCACCTTGGCCCCTGCACTTATTTTGAAAACTGGTTTCTGTTTATTTCCAGGGCCTTTGTCACTTCATCTTTACTTCCAGGGCCTTTGTCACTTCATCTTTACTTCCAGGGCCTTTGTCACGTCATCTTTACTTCCAGGGCCTTTGTCATGTCATCTTTACCTCCAGGGCCTTTGTCACATCATCTTTACCTCCAGGGCCTTTGTCATGTCATCTTTACCTCCAGGGCCTTTGTCATGTCATCTTTACCTCCAGGGCCTTTGTCACGTCATCTTTACTTCCAGGGCCTTTGTCACGTCATCTTTACCTCCAGGGCCTTTGTCACGTCATCTTTACTTTCAGGGCCTTTGTCACGTCTTCTTTACTTTCAGGACCTTTGTCACGTCATCGTAACTTCCAGGGCCTTTGTCACATCATCTGTACTTCCAGGGCCTTTGTCACATGATCTTTACTTCCAGGACCTTTGTCCCATTATATTTACCTCCAGGACCTTCTTTACTTCCAGGGCCTTTGTCATGTCATCTTTACCTCCAGGGCCTTTGTCACGTCATCTTTACCTCCAGGGCCTTTGTCATGTCATCTTTACCTCCAGGGCCTTTGTCATGTCATCTTTACCTCCAGGGCCTTTGTCACGTCATCTTTACTTCCAGGGCCTTTGTCACGTCATCTTTACCTCCAGGGCCTTTGTCACGCTGGGCCTTTGTCATTCTTTACTTTCAGGGCCTTTGTCACGTCATCATCTGTACTTCCAGGGCCTTTGTCACATGATCTTTACTTCCAGGACCTTTGTCCCATTATATTTACCTCCAGGACCTTTGTCACGTCATCTTTACCTCCAGGGCCTTTGTCACGTCATCTTTACCTCCAGCGCCTTTGTCACGTCATCTTTACTTCCAGGGCCTTTGTCACGTCATCTTTACCTCCAGCGCCTTTGTCACGTCATCTTTACCTCCAGCGCCTTTGTCACGTCATCTTTACCTCCAGGGCCTTTGTCATGTCATCTTTACCTCCAGCGCCTTTGTCACGTCATCTTTACTTCCAGGGCCTTTGTCACGTCATCTTTACCTCCAGCGCCTTTGTCACGTCATCTTTACTTCCAGGGCCTTTGTCACGTCATCTTTACCTCCAGCGCCTTTGTCACGTCATCTTTACCTCCAGCGCCTTTGTCACGTCATCTTTACCTCCAGCGCCTTTGTCACATCATCTTTACTTCCAGGACCTTTGTCACGTCATCTTTACCTCCAGCACCTTTGTCACGTCATCTTTACTTCCAGGGCCTTTGTCATGTCATCTTTACCTCCAGGGCCTTTGTCACGCCATCTTTGTCCAGGGCCTTTGTCATCATCTTTACCTCCAGGGCCTTTGTCACGCCCAGGGCCTTTGTCACGTCATCTTTACCTCCAGGGCCTTTGTCACGTCATCTTTATCCAGGGCCTTTGTCACGCCTTTACTTCCAGGGCCTTTGTCACGTCATCTTTACTTCCAGGGCCTTTGTCACGTCATCTTTACCTCCAGGGCCTTTGTCACGTCATCTTTACTTCCAGGGCCTTTGTCACGTCTTTACTTCCAGGGCCTTTGTCACGTCATCTTTACTTCCAGGGCCTTTGTCACGTCATCTTTACTTCCAGGACCTTTGTCACGTCATCTTTACTTCCAGGGCCTTTGCCACGTCATCTTACTTCCAGGGCCTTTGTCACGTCATCTATACTTCCAGGGCCTTTGTCACATCATCTTTACTTCCAGGACCTTTGTCACATCATGTTTACCTCCAGGGCCTTTGTCACATCATCTTTACCTCCAGGACCTTTGTCATGTCATCTTTACCTCCAGGGCCTTTGTCATGTCATCTTTACTTCCAGGACCTTTGTCACGTCATCTTTACCTCCAGGGCCTTTGTCACATCATCTTTACCTCCAGGACCTTTGTCATGTCATCTTTACTTCCAGGACCTTTGTCACGTCATCTTTACCTCCAGGGCCTTTGTCACGTCATCTTTACTTCCAGGGCTTTTTCACGTCATCTTTACTTCCAGGATATTTGTCACGTCATCTTTACTTCCAGGAACTTTGGCACGTCATCTTTACCTCCTAACAGGACCTTTGCTATGTCATGGTCTTCTTTCTCTCCTCCTCAGTTGGCAACTCCAGAGTCCTATCTCTCTTCTGTTTTATAGTTTGTGGTCGTTTCAATGGATGTCCCCCAGTAGAGTCAGGAGTTTATTAAGCTTTAGATCTCCAGCTGCCTGGCTGGAGGAGGTGTCTCTGTAGATGGATTTTAGTTTCCAGCCATAAGACTGGAATTCCAGTCTAAGATATGTTGAGTGCTTGCGTTGTGCCTGGGGTTCCTGGAGTGTGCGTACTTATCGTGTTGGTGGTGGTATTTCTCTTCTTGTGGACCTGTTTTGAAAGGGAGCCAGTTTCTTCCACTATTATGGAACGTCCCCTGCACCTGTAAGCTTCAGTAAATGCCATTCTTCTCATAATATCTGCATGGTTTGTAAGTTCATCCCTGCAACGTGAAGATGACTATGACACAGTTCTTGTAAGATCAAAAACTTACCATGTTTTCATCTTTAATCTATAGTGCACCAGGACTATTATTTGACAAGCATAATGAAAACCCAGTTTTTTCATTTAAAAGTTAACTATAGGTTTGGAGAGACAGCTCTAATTAGTCTCTTTTTATTTTGGTGTCATGATTTTTCCTTTAATTATGCATGTCTTGTATAGGTAGCATATCAAGGTCATTTTGTCTTGAAAAAGCATTTTAAGTAGTCCTAACCTTCCTTTGGCTCTTATATTCTTTCCACCACTTCTTCCACAATAGACCCTATGACTTGGAGGGTGTGATAAGAGATGTCTCACTATTGCTGAACATTCCACTGTTACTTCTTAGCACTATAGTGACTTTTGAGTTATTCTAGTCATCACTGCCATCAGAAAGGAGTAGGTTCTCTAACGAAGAGTGAGAGTGGCATTAGTATATGGGCACAAACATAAGTGCTTACAGGACAGTTTTGTGGGCATAATATATCATTTAGCAAGACAGCGGCAGTCATTACTTCCCTAGGGCTTATGAGTTCCCCAGCCATAGGCTTTTGACTAGGTTTTCAGTACCAGGCATGTATTTCCTTGCATGGAGTGGGCCTTCAGTCCAATCAGAGAGCAGATTGTATCTCCCATAATAGACATGCCACTATTGCATCAGTTGGCACATTTGGCTTGGCTGGCCAGCCATAAGGCTTGCAAGGTCCACTGCTGGTTAACACAACTGATGACTTCTCTCTTTCAAAAGGCTGCCTACACATAGCTCTTTCCAGCATCACAACAGCTAGTCAACAGGGAGGAGGCTTCCAGCTCAGTTCCAGTTTGATTTCTCAGTGACCTTCAGACCAAGCTTGTAGAGTCTTTTGCACTAGGGTCTTACCTATCTAGTTCTGGTGGGCAACCGAGAGTGTTGGTAATAGCCTGGAATGTTTTGGGGGCATCAGGGACCTTCCTGGCCAGCAACTCACTGGAAGATATCCCACCCTGGCACTGAAATTTTTCTAACAACAATCTGTGGCTTCTGGGTTCACTATTGTCCATGTCCATAGGATACTTCTGTCCATATGCTCTCTTTTAAAAATATATATTACTGGCTAGCAAAGAAGGAAGGTTCAATATGGCTGACTCATAACATCTTAAATTTTGATTAACCCTCCTCCCATTTTCCTTTCCTCCATCCCTTTCACTGATCAGACCATTCCACTACCTGTAATCTGCCCCTTTACTTACATATCAACAATATCCTCCCCTTAAGCTCTCCCCTCTCCTCCATCCTTCACAGGTCCTTTCTAGAGTACTGGCCTCTACTATTGACTTTTACTCCAACTCACATACAAGTCTAAACATTTATAGCTAGGATCCACATGTGTGAGAACATGCAACATCTTCTTTGTTTTCTTAGTGCTTAATAATTGATTCTGCATGGTGGATTTTGAACCAACTTCTCTGTGTTTTCCAACAGTGAATATTGTTGGGTCAGATCTTTGTTATGTTCTCTAAATCAAGTCTTGCTTGGAGTTTTCCCTCTTTCTCCTCCCAATGGGGTGGTATGGTCAACCAGTGATTTGTGTACTCTTTTTGCAATTTTACATTAAGAAAATTGTGGTAAATGTATATAATCCAAATTTAACATCCTAGCCCTACAAGCGTACTGATGTACAGCTGGTCTCCAGAACTCTTTCCTTTTTTCAATTTTTATTTTTGAGGTAGGGTCATGCTCTAGGCCCAGGCTGACCTTAAATTTACAGCAATCCTCCTACCTCAGCCTCCCAAATGCTGCACCACCATGCCTGACCAGAACTTTTTTTTTTTTTTTAATTTTAATCTTTATGTTTTCACATGCCCATTCATTTGCTTGGACATTGAACCTAGGCAAGCACTCTTCCACTGATCTCTATCTTTAGCCCACTTCACTTTTTATTTTGAGACAAAGTTTTGCTATGTTGCCCAGGTTGTCCTTGTATTTACTCTGTAGCACAGCAGGCCTTGAACTTGTAGTTCTTCTCCCTCAACTTTGCAAGTAGCTGAGATTATAGGCCTGCACCACCACCATGGTTTGCTTGTTGTATCTAGCCTATTAGGCTGAAAGTTTCCTGAGATTAGGGAAAGTTTCTGATTCCTATGTCCCTTATCCAACTTCCTGATAGAGTCCATGGAGTTGAATTATTGTTCCCTATATTCTAATCTGATGTACTCTCGCTATAGAGGCTTTATTTTGCTAACAAACTTGGAGTCTGCTATCAATGAAATAGTGTATAATTTTTTTTCTGGTCCTAGGGATTGGATTTTGGGCCTCGCATATGATAAGAAAGGACTCAACCACTGAGTTATATTCCAGTCACCTTTTTTTTCCTTTATTTTGAGACAGAATCTCATGCAGTTTCCCAGGCTGGCCTTGAACTCCCTCACTGTAGTCCAGGTAGGCCTTGTAGTAGCAGTCCTGCCATAGCCTTCTGCAAAGCTGGGATTATAGGTTTGTGCCACCAGGTTCAGCTGAAATAGTGCCTATCTTGAAAACATACCCACTTAAGTAAGCAAGAATGGTGATAGTCAAGAGTTAGAATTTGGCTTAAGGATTTGGGTGTGTATGTTTGGAAATTTAGCTTTTTGGCTTAGCCAGTATATGTTGCTGTGTTGTTTTTGTTCTTTGATATGGGATAGTATGGCTTTATTTAAGAGGGCAGTAATCCAGAAACAAAAAAAAAATGAAAGAAAATTTCTCTGTTGGCATGATAAGCAGCCAACCAAAACGACAAGAAGTAAATTGTAACTTCCTGTCATTTGAAGTAGCTGATGTGAACTCAACTTTAACATAAATTGGTAAATAATCTGCAGGTCGGCCCAACTATATACAAGCTTGACAGAATTATATTTAAACCGACAGACACCCAAGTGTTTTGACTTTGAGGATACACTTCATCATATGTCTATAGGTGCTTGGAAGGCTCATGACTCTTACAATTACTTCTTGTTTTTATTTCAAATTTCCTGAAAAAATATTTTAACCTGCATTTTACTTCTATGGCTTTCTGTCCTCCACCACCAAATCTCCAAAGTATCATATTTCCCTTGATTTCGTAAAAACAAAACAAAACAAAACAAAAAACAAAACAAAACAAAAAACCCTTGGACAATTGCCTGCTTCATTTATTTAACTAAGAAACAGGAAACAAATAAGTGGCATTTACTGCATACCAATATGGTACGGAAAAATTTAAATTATTCAGCACACTGTTCTTAAACCACCTTGGCCCCTGCACTTATTTTGAAAACTGGTTTCTGTTTATTTCCAGGGCCTTTGTCACTTCATCTTTACTTCCAGGGCCTTTGTCACTTCATCTTTACTTCCAGGGCCTTTGTCACGTCATCTTTACTTCCAGGGCCTTTGTCATGTCATCTTTACCTCCAGGGCCTTTGTCACATCATCTTTACCTCCAGAGCCTTTGTCATGTCATCTTTACCTCCAGGGCCTTTGTCATGTCATCTTTACTTCCAGGGCCTTTGTCACGTCATCTTTACCTCCAGGGCCTTTGTCACGTCATCTTTACTTTCAGGGCCTTTGTCACGTCTTCTTTACTTTCAGGACCTTTGTCACGTCATCGTAACTTCCAGGGCCTTTGTCACATCATCTGTACTTCCAGGGCCTTTGTCACATGATCTTTACTTCCAGGACCTTTGTCCCATTATATTTACCTCCAGGACCTTTGTCACGTCATCTTTACTTCCAGGGCCTTTGTCATGTCATCTTTACCTCCAGGGCCTTTGTCACATCATCTTTACCTCCAGGGCCTTTGTCATGTCATCTTTACCTCCAGGGCCTTTGTCATGTCATCTTTACCTCCAGGGCCTTTGTCACGTCATCTTTACTTCCAGGGCCTTTGTCACGTCATCTTTACCTCCAGGGCCTTTGTCACGTCATCTTTACTTCCAGGGCCTTTGTCACGTCATCTTTACCTCCAGCGCCTTTGTCACGTCATCTTTACCTCCAGGGCCTTTGTCACGTCATCTTTACCTCCAGGGCCTTTGTCACGTCATCTTTACTTCCAGGGCCTTTGTCACGTCATCTTTACTTCCAGCGCCTTTGTCACGTTTGTCACGTCATCTTTACTTCCAGGGCCTTTGTCACGTCTTTACTTCCAGGGCCTTTGTCACGTCATCTTTACTTCCAGGGCCTTTGTCACGTCATCTTTACTTCCAGGGCCTTTGTCACGTCATCTTTACTTCCAGGGCCTTTGTCACGTCATCTTTACTTCCAGGGCCTTTGTCACGTCATCTTTACTTCCAGGGCCTTTGTCACGTCATCTTTACTTCCAGGACCTTTGTCACGTCATCTTTACTTCCAGGGCCTTTGCCACGTCATCTTACTTCCAGGGCCTTTGTCACGTCATCTATACTTCCAGGGCCTTTGTCACATCATCTTTACTTCCAGGACCTTTGTCACATCATGTTTACCTCCAGGGCCTTTGTCACATCATCTTTACCTCCAGGACCTTTGTCATGTCATCTTTACCTCCAGGGCCTTTGTCATGTCATCTTTACTTCCAGGACCTTTGTCACGTCATCTTTACCTCCAGGGCCTTTGTCACATCATCTTTACCTCCAGGACCTTTGTCATGTCATCTTTACTTCCAGGACCTTTGTCACGTCATCTTTACCTCCAGGGCCTTTGTCACGTCATCTTTACTTCCAGGGCTTTTTCACGTCATCTTTACTTCCAGGATATTTGTCACGTCATCTTTACTTCCAGGAACTTTGGCACGTCATCTTTACCTCCTAACAGGACCTTTGCTATGTCATGGTCTTCTTTCTCGTTCCTCAGTTGGCAACTCCAGAGTCCTATCTCTCTTCTGTTTTGTAGTTTGTGGTCGTTTCAATGGATGTCCCCCAGTAGAGTCAGGAGTTTATTAAGCTTTAGATCTCCAGCTGCCTGGCTGGAGGAGGTGTCTCTGTAGATGGATTTTAGTTTCCAGCCATAAGACTGGAATTCCAGTCTAAGATATGTTGAGTGCTTGCGTTGTGCCTGGGGTTCCTGGAGTGTGCGTACTTATCGTGTTGGTGGTGGTATTTCTCTTCTTGTGGACCTGTTTTGAAAGGGAGCCAGTTTCTTCCACTATTATGGAACGTCCCCTGCACCTGTAAGCTTCAGTAAATGCCATTCTTCTCATAATATCTGCATGGTTTGTAAGTTCATCCCTGCAACGTGAAGATGACTATGACACAGTTCTTGTAAGATCAAAAACTTACCATGTTTTCATCTTTAATCTATAGTGCACCAGGACTATTATTTGACAAGCATAATGAAAACCCAGTTTTTTCATTTAAAAGTTAACTATAGGTTTGGAGAGATGGCTTAGTGGTTAAGGCATTTTCCTGCTAAACTTGAGGATCCAGGTTCAATTTCCCAGTACCCACATAAGCCAGATGCACATGGTGGTGCACGCATCTGGAGTTTGTTTGCAGTGGCTAGAGGCACTGGTATGCCCATTCTCTATCTGCCTCTCTCTCTCTCTTTTCTCTCTTTCTCTCTCCCTCTCAAATAAATAAATAAAAGAAAAAATTTTAAAAGAAAACTATATACTTAAAAGGAATTTGGTTTTTTATAAATTTTATTATGCACGGTTACATATGCCATTTTCATGTAAAGAGTGTAATGTTTATCCTTACCCTACTTTATCCCCTCCTCTGCTGCTGGGCACCTGGGTGGTTCCCTAACTAGGTATTATAAATTATGCTACAAGATGCATTGATGGGCAAAGCATCTGTGTATATGTTGACATGGGGGCTTTGGGTAGATACTGAAAAATGCTGCAGCTCAGTACCATGGTAGTTTATTGCTCATTTTTGAGGTGCTTCCATACTGATTTCCATAGTGGTTGGACTACTTTGCATCCCCACCACAGTGGATAAGGGCTTCCTTTTGTCCACATCCTCATTAGCATTTGTTATTGTGTTTTTTCTTCATGACTGCCATTCTGATTGAACTGAGACTGAAGTTTGGGGTAGTTTTCCTGGCATCTCTCTGGTGGCTGGTGCAGAAGAACACTTCATATAGGGTTACTAAGTCACTTGTCCACACTTGTAAGTATCTGCTCACTTTATTAGCCCATGTTATACTGATTTTTATTTCTTGGTGTTTAGTTCTTTGCATATTCTCAATATTGATCCTCTGTCAGATGTCTTGGGAGCAAAGCATTCTTCCCATTCTGGAGTCAGCCTCTGCACTCAACTCATCGTTACCTTTGCTGGGCAGAATCTTCTTATTTTCATGAAATTCCCATTTGTCAGCTGTTGGTGATATTTCCTGAATGGCTGGACTTTGAAGGAATTTAATTTTTAAAAAATTCTTACTTTAGTAGTTTTAGGTTTATAGAAAAATTGCAAAGATGGACACAGAGCC
Source organism: Orientallactaga sibirica (assembly GCA_036365145.1). NCBI lineage: Eukaryota > Metazoa > Chordata > Mammalia > Rodentia > Dipodidae > Orientallactaga > Orientallactaga sibirica. The sequence continues at coordinate 25,600,126 of JAEOAD010000015.1, read as the reverse complement.
TTCATGTGTCTTATCACAGTTTCCTTTATCAAACCTTTTATATCTCAGCATGGCCCACTTTGCAGTCAATGAATCAATATTGATAAGTGATTGCTATGTACACACTTTATTCAGATGTCCTTATTTTCCCCCAATATTCCTTTATTGCTGAGGATTCTACCCAGCGTACCACATTGAATTCAGTTGTGTCTCCAATGAGTCCTCACAGCTATGACAATTTTTTTTTTTAATTAATGACATACTTAGTATGGATATACCATGTGTTCATACCATCTTTTCCCTCACCCCTGCCCCCATTCTGTGGGGTCCCGCCTTAGTGGGGTCGCTTGTATTCCCCATGGGGTTGTGGGTTATGCATTCTGAGAAGCAGTCAGTTATTGTTGGGGGAAATGCCTCTGGGCATGACATCCAAGCCTGCGGCTCTTACAATATTTCTGTCCCCTCGTCAGGAAAACTCCCTGAGCCTTGGTGGGTGTCTTTTAAGTCTACTTCAGTGATGGGCTCTTAGGAGCCTCTGGATCTCTGCTTTGGAAGGTGTTGAGTATCCTCAGGGTCTGTCTCCTTCACCATGGCACTCAGAGTCAGGCTCACCATGGAAGAAGCGCTCTTGCCCCAATACCTCTGTGATTTCACCAGAGCCTTGGCTGAAGTGCGAGGAGTGGTTAATTTCCTTGGGTCTTGCTACCTTCTGAAAAAGAAAAACATTCCCCAGCAGAGAGTGAAGTTAGCATAGGTTAAATTGGATAAGAATTATTAATTTAGGGAGATGTAACCCCTCTTTTAGCCAAAGGTTCATGAGAGATTGACATTGGAGAGCATAATCTTTATCTCTATATGATTCTGGTTCCCAGTTCTATATATGGGTTCCTTTCCACTGAGTAGATCTCTTAGCTAATCAGAAAGCTATTGGTTACCCACCAAGGCTGTGTGTCACCATTACACTGGTGTGTACATTTTGTCAGAGTGGTTGCTTGTGAGAATAATGGAACAGAATTGAAGACCTGGCCCTTAGGTTAAGAAACTATACCTACTTGATCTTTGACAAAGGTGCCAATAACATAGACTGGAGAAAAGACAGCATCTTCAACAAATGGTGCTGGACAAATTGGATCAACCATATGCAGAAAAATGAAACTAGACCCACTTATCTCATCACACACAAAAGTGAATTCCAAATGGATTATAGACCTCAATATAATACCTGAGACTCTTCAAGTACTAGAAGAGAAAATAGGAGGAAATCTCCATGATATAGGAGGGGGAAAGACTTCCTGAACAAAACCTCAGTATCCCAGGAAATTAACCAATCACTCAACCAATGGGATCTCATGAAACTAAAAAGTTTTTGCCCAAACATACCATAATCAGAACCAGTAGATTACCTACAGAATGGGAGAAAGTTTTCACTAGGTATACCACTGACAGAGGCCTAATATCTAGAATCTACAAAAAACTAAAAAATATAAATAAACAATCAAACAACCCACTTAAAAATAGGGCAGAGAACTGAATTTCTTCAGAGGAAGAAATATAAATGGCTAACACACACTTAAGAAAATGTTCAACATCCTTGCTGGGTGTGGTGGCACACGCCTTTAATCAGAGCACTCGGGAGGCAGAGGTAGGAGAATCACCATGAGTTCGAGGCTACCCTGAGATGACATAGTGAATTCCAGGTCAGCCTTGGCTAGAGTAAGACCCTACCTCAAAAAAAAAAAAAAAAAAAAAAAAAAAAAAAAAAGAGAAAATGTTCAACACCTGTAATTGTCAAGGAAATGCAAATGCTATGACAATTTTTAAGATTTTAATTTTGAGGATCTTACCAACTTTGAGAAGTATTGGTCAAATACTTTGTACACTGTCCCTTGCCTGATATTTGTTTAATGTTTTTCTTATGATTAAATTGGAGTTTCATAAGGAAAACCATGAAGGTCATGTATAATTTTTTTTCATGTTACATCAAGGGTTCATATAGTCAATATGACTTATCATTGTTGATGGTGACTTTCATCATTTGGCTGAGTTGGCATTTGTAGTAACATGTAGAGTCCTTAGTATATATTTCCAGGAGTGGCATAGCTGGTTCATATGGTAATTCTATTTTTAGCTTTTTAAGAAACACCTGTAATGATGTTAATAATGACTGCACCAGTTAACACTCATACCAACAGTAATAAGAGTTCCTCTCTCCCCACATCCTTATCAGTATTTGTTGTCATTTGACTTAAAATATTTTACTATTTATTTGTAAGGAGAGAGAGAGTGCCAGGGCCTTCTGCCACTGCAACCAAACTCCAAATGCATGTGACAGTCTGGCTCTATGTGGGTACAGGGAAATCAAACCTGGGCCATTAGGCCTTGTAAGCAAGTGCCCTTAACTGCTGAGCCATATCTTTAGCCCTCATTTGACTTTTTTTTTTGTTTTTTTTGAGGTAGGGTCTCACTCTAGCCCAGGCTGACCCAGAATTCACTATGTAGTGTCATGGTGGTCTTGAACTCACAGTGATCCTCCTACCTCGGCTTCCTGAGTGCAGGGATTAAAGGTGCACATCACCATGCCTATCCTTGATTTTTTAGTTTTTATTTATTAGAAACTTGGTTGTATGGACAAATCATGTGTGCATCCCATTACCCTCCTCTCCTCCCCCATTCCATTGAGGACCCTCCTCAATGGGGTTACTGGTATTCACGATGGGGTTATGGTTATGAGTTGTGAGAGTAGCAATCAGTCATTGTGTGGGAGCAATGCCTCTGGAGACTCCTTCCGACCCTGTGGCTCTTACAATCTTTCCACTCCCCCCTTCTACAATGTTCCCTGAGCCTTGTAAGGTATAAGACTACTTTAGTGTTAAGCTCTCAGCACCTCCTGGATTTCTGCTTTGATATATTTTGAGTGTCCTCAATGTTAATTAACATCTCTTCGGAGCAGGTTGTCAGGCTCACAGTGAGAGCAGCACTCATGTTTAATTTACCAACCAATTCCTTTGTGATTTCACCTGGACATGAGCTGAAGTGTAAGAGGTGGCTCATCTCATAATAGGGAGTCAGCTATCTTTTCTCATCATGTTGATGGAATTTGGTTCTCCCTGGTTTTCTCTGTCCTCTATAAAAGAGAAAACAGATTCTCCAATGAAGAGTTAGAGCGGCATGGATTACAGGGGATAGGCATAGTTAATTCAGAGAGATTTTGATGGGTAAGCCTACTGATTTTTGAGTATTAATTTTGAATCCTACCACTTTGCTGAAAGTATCTATCAGCATCAGAAGATTTTTGGTGCAGTCTTTAAGGTCTATTATCTATAGAATTATATCATCTGCAACTTATTCCTTTTATTTCTTTCTCTTGTCTTACTGTTCTAGCTAAGGCTTTATGGTGAGGATTTGTATTAATCTGGCTAAGAGCTGGGATGTCTTTAATGTCTTCTATAGTTGCATTTGATAGACTTCAAATTTTTCTAAAAGCCCCCACCTTTTTGTCTCCTCTCTTGACTCTGGATTTCTTTCTTCTCTTACTCAGAAAAAAACATGCTTTGCAGCTGACAGATCAACCAGGCACTAAAAAGTAAGTTGATGACAATGGATGTTTCTCACCTTGGAAGAAGTGTAATTATATGTCCACTGAAATTACATAGGTTTTGGCCAGCCTTTCTTGGATAGACTCAGCCATCTGTGGGTGTGTATACAGTGTTGGGTCCACTGACACAGCACCTGACAAAATGCAGTATGAAGCAGACATGGCAAGAATATGATTGTTGGATTGTTGATTCTGTACCATAATGTGCAATACAGAAACTGCTGGTCTGGTTGCATGATGGGATGGCCTTTGAAGAGGCAACTGTGGTGACAGCATAGAGGACAGAGTGTATCTTTGCAGAGGCAAACACAAAATCATCCCTGGAAGGGATGATTAACTCCTGGAAGTGGGTGGTTAGCTGTCATTGCATTGTGACATCAGAGAAGGATACATTTAATATTCACATAATCCAATTGGTTGTCCTTTAGAACTTCCTTGCCCAAGTTGATCATAAATGTATAAGTGTGGGAAGCATGGCATGAAGAGAAGAGAATGGTATCCGGAGTCTCACACATCTCAGGAATATGTGTTAGATTTACCTACCATTAAGCTACCTAGATTAGGAGAGGTGCTAGTTGAGGGCAAATAAAAAGAGTATGGTGATAAGAAACAGCTGTGATCCAAGGACTAGTTATAGTGGTTGAAGGTAGCATGTTCCATCAACCTTCATCTTATAAGATTTTCTTAGAGAAAAGATCAACTAGATGTCTGGAAGAGATTTTCTAGATGAGATAAATTTACCATATGATGCAAATGAACCCAAGAGGGAGCTTGTCATAGATGCTGCTGTGTGCTGCTCTGATGTGCCTGGACAACTAGGACTCTCACTCCAACTCTCAGTAGTACTGTGTGAATCCAGTTCTAGGACTTGCCCCTGGAAAAAGAAAGCTGACTTTCAGTTCAGGAGCAGCTCATAGCTTATGACTGGTCAATTTAGGGGTGCAAAAGTCTGCTCTAGTTGCTGCAATTGGAGCTCCTTATGCAATTGGCTTAAACCTCTGGGGTGGTGGTGCTACCTTTTCATTTTTCTATTCCAGCTTCTCAATCCTGCTTGCCTCACTAACTTGCAGGTGGTATTCCATAGATCACTCTGACAGTGATCCACCTGCATGCAAAAATCCTTCTCAGGGTCTGTTTACTGGGTAGAATGAATATGTGATACACACTAAGGGTCCCTGAGAATATATAAAGATACAGCAATGTATCTAAATATTTTCTGTAATACATGGACGTAAGTCTTAAGTGAGAAGAAGGACAGAAAATAAAAATAGCGTAGGAAAGCAAGTAAATGATTTGAACCTTGCACTTAGAGTGAGAAGACAGAGGATAGTAATTGATAATGAGCTATTAGTATTCTAAGTTTTGGAAAGGTTGAAAAACTGTTATGGAGCTTACCTAAGGAAGAGAGAGAGGGGAGGAGAGAAGGGTACAGGGAGGGAGGGAGGAGAAAAAGAGAGAGAGAGAGAGAATAATGATATGACTTGTACTAACTGGAAGAGATTATTGAAGAAGGAAATGCCAAAATTCCTACAAGTTCAGTTTGTAAGGTGTTCCCCACCCCTCCCAATGTTCAGTTGCAGTATGAAGGGCACAGTAGCATATCAGAGGGTTTTCTGTCACTTCCTGCAAAGTGAGAAGAGGAGGGTAGGTCACCTGGTGGGGTGAGTGAGTATATGGAATTTTCAGCTTCAATTATGTATAGTTTCTATGACTTAATTCTTGCCAATATTATGCTTCTTTGAAATGGAGTGAAATATTGGCCTGTCAAAATGCCAGGGTCATACTGTGCATCTGCATGGGGCCAGGGCAATGTGGGAAGTTTAGAAGCATGCTTTGCTGGAGTTGCTGTTGCTCTGACATGTTAACTGAGGGCTTATGTTCACTTAGTCTGACTGTCACAAGATACTTTCCTAATCCTGGCTTCTTTGACTATTCAATATGCTAACAGCAAATGAAATGTATCATGTACATGTGTCATGATCATGAGCTGTTCAGCTAGACTGTGGCCTCTGGAGGGCAGGAGCCAGGTCTGACTTGTTCACTGTTGAATGTCCATCCCATGCCAGTTCTTGGTAAAGAGTAGATGCTCAGCAAACTTGCTCAATAATGGGGTGAGTTTCAAACTACTACATGCACAAGATTTTTGTTTCTATTAATGTAAAGTAGAATGTCTTCTCTACTTTTTTCATTGTCTATATGAGAGTATTTCAGAATTTAACTGAAGTTGCCATATAGACAATATTTTATAAAAGTATTGAGTGAAATCATTTGATTTGAAAGGAAACATTGAGCCCATTCTCACCTGCAGTGCAGCACTGCTGTCGATGCAACACTGACAGTTATTAGAATGACAAATGCTACTGGCCACTGGCAACCCAGTATATCCTAATGAGTCCCATTGTCAGATAACTTGCTCAGTGTGAATGAGAGATGGTTTTAGAACCAGCAGTCCAGAACAACCTAGACTCTTTTTTTGGGGGGTTTAATATATTTATTTTATTTTTATATATATATATATTTTTATTTATATTATTTTGATTTTACATTCATAGTAAAGGTTCCATTGTCCTCCTCCCTGTCCTCCCTCTTTCAAAGGGACCCTTGTCAATGGGGAATGTGGGTCATGCATTGTGAGGTTAGTTAAGAGTTCTGGGGGGTTGGCCCCAGTCTCTGTGCATAATGCCCCAACTATGACTCTAACAATCTTTCCGCCCCCTCTTCCGCAAGTTTCCCTGAGCCACATCGGGGTCATTTTAGTTCTGCTTCAGTGATGCGGTTTTGGGAGCAAGTTGGATGTTCTCTGTGTTTATCTCCTTCAGCCTTTTTCTGGTGTCATGATCCCCATGAACGCTGAACTCTTGCCCTTCCCCTGTGTTGTTCTATGGTTTCAGCTGGGGCCCTGGTGAGGTGTGGTTAGCTGATCCTCCCTTCAGGTTTGATGTCCACCTGAAAAAAGATAAGCAAATTCTCCATCAGAGAGAAAAGTTAGTACTAGGTAGAAGGGATGGCCATCTATGTTTTGGAGGGAAATTTATATGCGTTGGCTCTCTTCTAGCCCACATTTGGTGGTATCTTGAACTTGGAGACTGAGCTCATTTTTTGTACCTGATTTTGACTTATTTCCCAGTTCCAGCAATGAGTTCCATTCCACTGAGTGGATCTATTAGCCAAATCAAGAGCAGTTGGTTACCCACCATGGCTGATTGCTACTACTGCACTTGTTTGAGAATTACGTCAAGTTGTTTCCTGCTGGGTATCTTAGACTGCAAGTTGTTTGGACAGATGTCGGTCATTTTCCCCCAGTTGCTTGTATAGCGCCCTCTGGTACTAGACTAGCTAACTGTCTGGGGACTGACCCTCTTCCAGATTCTGAACATATCTCTCCGTGTTTGGTCTCACACATGTAAGCTGTCTTCAACAGTAGGGTCTTGCCATTAACCTTTGGTGGGTCACCAAGAACTCTGACAGAAGTCTGTCTATTTTGGGAAACCTTGTAGGTGTTTCAGATCAACAGCTCATTGTGGAAGTTCACCCCATGCTGGCACTGGGAGTTATAAGTCTGCACCTAGGAAGGTGAGGGAAGAAAAAGATAATATAGAGGAGAAAGTGAGTATAGAGAGGGGAGGGAGAGAGAACGAGAGAGAAAGAGAGAGAGAGAGAGAGAGGAGAGAGAGAGAGAAGAAGGACAAGATTAAGGTTGGCCTTCATGATGCTCTCTCCAGGTTCCTGTGGTTCGGTGTTCCCCTCTGCGGGCCTGCTGAAGGATCAATGTTTTAACCTGTTGTTCAGAATAAAGGGTTTTATAGTATCTTTTCCTTTTGGGTCCCAATTTGTATCCCCCCCTTGTTCTCCCTCCCATCCTCTCGTTCCCTCCCACCCTTACCCTCCCTCCCTCCCACCCTCCCTTTTGTCTGGGCTTCAGAGTGTTTATTTGGTTTGGCCACCTGCCACATGGTTTCAGGTTAGGAGCGACAGATAAACGAGACCATGCGACGATTATCTTTTTGTGCTTGGGTGAGCTCACTGAGGATGATCTGTTCCATGTTTGACCATTTTTTTTCAAATTTCCTTATTTCATCTTTCCTTACTGCTATGTAGAATTCCATAGTATAGATATACCACATCTTTCAGAACAACATAGACTCTTGTTAGAAATGAAGAACCTTGGGCTGGAGGGATGGCTTAGTGGTTGGGGCATTTGCCTGCAAAGCCAAAGGACCCAGGTTCGATTCCCCAGAACCCACATTAGCCAGGTGCACAAGGGGCACATATGTCTGGGGTTTGTTTGTAGAGGCTGGAGGCCCTGGTGCACCCATTCTCTCTCTCTCCCTCCCTCCCTCTTTCTCTGTCAAATAAATAAATAAATAAAAATAAAATATTTTTTTAAAAAAGAAATGAAGAGCCTTGGACCCCAATACAGACTTGAGAAAAAAATTCACATTTAACAGGATTCCCTAAGTACTTTAGTGCACATTGAAACTGGAAATGTGTTGTTTGAAGGTTTTTTAATGCACATTTACTGGAAAGTTTATTCTTTATAATATCCACGTATTTATCTCAATTTGGATTCCTATAACTTTAAGCCTAAGTTACTCTTTATTACACATGATAGTTACTCAAATATTTGAGGACAGAATCCAAAATTTTCCTTGGCTGAATTCCTGTGAAATTCCAGGCTAGGAACCCTTCCTGCCCTGAGCTTTCCAATAGCACCTTTGTTCTGTGGGATTATTTTAACAGGAATACCAGAGTGGCAGTTGAGGGATTTATGCAAGGAGAGCCTGGCTATGTCTCCCTTTGCCCTCAGGACCGATGGAATGGGAGTGAGAAAGAACATTATGAGCTGATTGTTTATGCAGTCAAGCCTCAGAGCACATAAACAGGATGAAACCACTTATCTCACCCTTAGTTATTATTTTCTACAGATTGTGGCATTTTCCTAACTTATTTTTCATCTCAGGCACAGTCCTCTCTTCTCTAGATGAAAATACCCTATTTATTAAAGTTCCTCTTTTAAAAAATATTTATTTGTGTGTGGAGAGGGAGGGAGAGAAAGAGAGTAACTATGGGTTACTGCAAACCAACTCTAGACATATTTCACTTTGTGCATCTGGTTTTAAGTGGATACTGGGGAGTCGAACCCTAGACTGTCAGTATTTGTAAGCAAAGACTTTTAACCATGGAGCCATCTCTCCAGTCCCTCAACTTTCCTTTAAACTGCATAACTAGAATGTAAAGGGTTTTTTTTTTTTTGTTTTTTTTTTGTTGTTTTTTGTTTTTTGAAATAGGGTCTCACTCTAGCTTAGGTTGACCTGGAATTCACTATGTAGTCTCAGGGTGGCCTCGAACTCATGGTGATCCTCCTACATCTGCCTCCTGAGTGCTGGGATTAAAGGTGTGTGCCACCACGCCCGGCTGAATGTAAAGTTTTTGAAAGGAGAAAGCCTTGTTTTAAATTTCAAGTTAAATTAGTACTTAGCAAATAATATGCTGTTAGTAAATGTTTTTTTTTTTTTAATACACAGATGAATTAATGAAAGGGAGAAGGTAGATAGCAAAACTTTGGAACCATCCTTTTGGAAATATGTCAGTGGTCACCTGACCATCACACAATGTGGCATAATGAGCTGGGCAGAGTACTTTGAATGTAGTACCAGTACTATAGAGGAGTGGTTTCATTAATCCCTCAATTTAGACTTTATGCTTTGATTATCTCATCCTAGTAACGACGGAAGAAAATATGGTCCCTATTGCTATGGTTGCATTTAGAAGGCCAAAGTTGACCTCCATAAAGTTGGTTTTCTAATCAGCATGGTAAAATTAGCCTCAAATGGCATTTTGAGAGTTTTTCCTTTGGCGTGGGAGGGGCCTTTCAACTCTAGGAAAGCCTTCCTGGCTAACTTAAGTGGTGAGTGAGGTCTTTCAGTTCCTTCCTTCCCATCATTCTTTTCTTTCTCCTTCCTTTAGCTCTGGTGGAAGTCACTCTCCTTGCTTACAACTAGCTCTTCCCTAAGTCTTACTATGAGAAAGACTGGGGGAGAGTGGTAAATGCAGAGTGGATGGGCAAACATAATGATCCAAGAATGATGGTGTTGAAGCACAGTATTTTCTGGTATTGGATATAATAATGGGTAAAGGCAGAGGAAGGGTAAAAACAAACTGGTCCTTTTGCCATGGCAACAGTAAGTGCATTTGTTACATAAACACAGGAAGGGAAAACATTTATTTGGTCCCTGTGCTTTTCTTTCCTAACCCGCTGCCTCTCCGGTTTTTAGTTTAGTTTAGTTTTTCAAAAGAGCAGCTAGTTACCTCATAATGACATCAGTCACTTCTTTAAATGCTCAAGTTTTGCAGTTGTATGCTTTACTCTATGGCATTTTATTCTTTAAAAATAAAGAAATCAAGAATTCCTTTAAAAACTCATTGAGGAAGAGCCTGAGTCCTCTTTTGTGAAGCATAAAAGAATGCTCCCTTTCAAAGTTTGTATATTTATTTTGAGGCAATCAACTTATAAAGAGGAATCAAGGTACAGCTTTCTTCCCAATTCAGTGTCAATAGAAAATTGTCTGGTTCTTTCATCTCTGTCTCAAGAGTAAATAGCCACCAGCACATCTCTGATGGAGAAGCACTCTGTGGTCCTGGTCTAAAAGGAACACCGACGTGTACTTCAGCAGCAGCCCTCCCTTATAGCTAGCTCAAAGGACACTTGTTTTTACTGTGTTCAAATGCCCTGATGTCTTCTAGTGCCAGTGGAAAGAGGAAAGCTATTAAACACTTATGACAGTGACACATTGTGTTTTAGGAGCCAGGAAAGATGAGAGAAATAGATGACAAACTGGTTGCAAGCCAAGGATACAGCAAATCCCCAAGAACATTGCTGTGTTTTCATAAGCTTCCCTTTTGGGGGGAAAAGAGAGGGTGAAAGACTGAAAAAATCTGTAGTGCTCCATTTAATAAGTTTTCCAAATAAGCCATATTTGCAACAAAAACTGTAGAATAGTTTGGTATAACCTGTTGAGGTATAAATACCAGCATCCCCTTTTTTTCTGGTATTGGGGATAGATTAATCTCTAGACCTTCCATTTATTAACTATGTGGCTCCAAAAAGATAGTGTTTCTGAGACTTAGTCTCTACAAACAGTGTAATTAGAATAACTACTACAGGAAGGTGTTGTCTGGCTTAGCACACACCAGCCAGCAAGTGGCTTCACATATGGCCATGGGGAGGGAGGATGTTTCAAAAATAAGAACTCCATGACATTTCCACTGTAGTTAACATATCCAGGATCTGTTCTTTGGGCATTCTCATATCTTCTAGTCTTTCATAGCTAGAGCTCAGCAATCTTTGCATATAGTCAGTTTTTGTAACATTTCATGTACAGTCTTCCTGATGTATGCTTATTATATCATGCCCCACTTTCTAGAGGAGAGTTCAAACTTCTTAAAGACATTCATGATCTAACACCTAACATTTTCTTAATAAATACACTAGGCTTCTTTGTTTCTTTCCTCAATATGTCCTGAATTATCTCCATAATATCAATATTTCCCTTTATGTCTATTAGTTTTTATTTTTGCATATTGAAAACTTATGCTTTAAATTCCAGCTATTGTTTCCATGAAGTCTTGCTTAATCTTTTGAACAGATTATGAGTACTTCTGAAGTTGCCTAACAAACCTTGTAGATTTAATAATAAACCCCTGTACATTTGTGTAATGCTAAATTTCATGGAGACCTTATGATTTGGGTATTATTTAATCTGCCTAGACTAGCTGACAATAGAATCAAATCTCCATGTACCTTCCTCCCCTAAGTTTGAGAAGTTCTGTTTTTTTTTATTCCTCCCTCTCTTACCTCTCCTCAAACTTCTTGGCATGTGCATTTGTTTCCTAGGACTGCTTTTAAAAAGTATGACCAACTATGTAGATTAAAACTACATGAGTTTATCTCACAGATATGGAAGCTAGGAGATGAAACAAAATATTGGCCTGGCCATACTCCATTTGAAGTGTATTGGGTAGTGGAGGTGGGCAACACTCCTTTCTTCTCTCCTCAGCTTTTAGCAACCCTGGGTGCTCCTTGTTTGGGGCAGCTGAGCTCCAATCTTTGCTTTCACTGGCCAACTCCCCTGTGTATGTCACATTCTTCTACTTTTTGCTTTTCTTATAAAGAACACAAGTCTTATGGGATTAGGACCAGTCCTAACAGATAATGATGAATGATCTCATCTGGATTCAGTCACTTTTGACCCTGTGTTCAGATAAAACCACGTTCATTGGCATCAGGATTTAGGATTTGGAGATGCCACTTAATCCAGAACAGCGAGCTTTCCATTAATTAAATATTTGGGTTTCTCAGAGTGATTTACTAGGCTCTCTTCTCTCAGTAGTCATTAAATGCTGAAAAAAACCACACCTAAATTGGTAGTGCCAAATAAGATGGCCAATAAACCAGGTGAATACAAGGCCCCAGGCAGGATATTTGTGTCATCTCTTTCTGGATCATTGGTTTTCTTTAGCTTTTCCTTTAGAGCTATACTTGAGGTGAAGATTTTTTTTTTTGGCAAGCCCAAAAGACTGGCCTTTAAAAAATATGTAACTGGAAGGGGGGGGGGAGAGAAAGAGACAGAGAGAGAGAGAGAGAGAGAAAGAAAGAGGGATATAATTGGTGTTCCAGGACCTTCAGCCACTGTAATTGAACTCTAGACACCTGTGCCACCTTGTGCACTTGTGCAACCTTGTGTGCTTGCATCACCTTGTGTGTCTGGCTTACATGAGACCTGAAGAGTTGAACATGGGTCCTTGGGCTTTGCAGGCAAGGGCCTTAACCACTAAGCCATCTCTCAAGTTGGGTCATTACACACAGAGACTTTGCCTATCTCCCATACTGTTGACTACCCCCATAATGCATGACCCACATTCTCCAATGATGAGGGTCCCTTCGGATGGGGGAGGACAAGGAGAAGGCTACTGGACTCACCAACATAAATATAAAATTAGAATAATATAAATAAAAATGTTTTGAATCAAAAAATTCTCTATATATTAGTAACCATATAATATAGATGTGAGATGTGCAGTGGCTCTCATCTCTTCCCTCTTCTTATAGAAAACAAGAAGGCCTAAGTTCCCACTGGAAGAGTCATTATTGTGGTCTGAACTGGATTTCTGAAATTGATATGCTGAAGCCCTAACCATTATCACCCCAGAATGTGTATGTTTTTGGAGGTAGGCCTTTAAAAAGGCTAACAAGGTGGATCCTAACCCAATCTGAATAACATCCTTCCTAAGAGGAAAGTTAGACACACAGGCAGACACCAGAGATGCATGCATGCATAAGGAAGACCTTTGAAGAGATGGTGAGAAAGTAGCCATCTGCAAGCCAAGACAAGGGGCCATAGAAGACTCAAAACCTACTAGACCTTGATTTTGGACTGGTAGCTTTCAAAACTGAGAAAATAAAATTCTATTGTTTGATATACCCACTCTATGCTATGCTATTTTTATGGCTGCCCTAGCAAATTAAGAGTATGATTTTTAAAACTATTTGACTAGCAAGTTATTACTGTGGTTCAGATACTGTTATGTGCTGAGGAGAAAGTTTCCTTGTGGAGCTGATGTTCCAGTGGGTAGAGAAAGCCAATAACAATAAATATGTAAAATATATGTGACATAGGATTAAGTGCTACACATTCAAATAAAGAGTTTTTCATATGGGAGTTGCAATTTTGTTTTCATGAAGGTCTCATTATGGAGATAACATTTTATCAAATGTGAATTCGATGAGGGAAAAAGATAAGGATACATCTGGAACAGACAATCTCAACTATAGGAAACAGCAACTGTGAAGACTCTAGTCTGGTACTGTGTATGACATGTTCAAGGACAGCAGTGGGGCTGAAATGTGTAGAGTGCAGGAAGAGTATAAGATGTCAGAGAGACAGAGGTGCACACTCTGCAGCTATTGGGGATTAACTTGTAAAGGAAGCCAGGTCCCAAAGTGAATTTAATACAAAAAATATGAAAGTGTGATGAGATGAGGGAGGGACAGCCTTAAAAGGCTACATACTTTCTGATTTGATTCATAGGACATTTTAGAAAGGCAAAACCATGGAGACAAACAGATGTCAGTCATAATTGGAATTTAGGGAGGGAGGAAGATTGAATAGGTGAAACATGGAGGGTATTTTATATAAGTGGTAAAATGTTTGCGTAATGTAATAGTGGGGGAACATAACACAATGGATTTGTCAAAAATGACAACTATGTTAAATAAACCTTCATTGATGGGACTAGGAAGAAAAGACACTGACCTAAGTAACTTTGGAGATGATAGAGCAATTATTCTTATTTTCCTTGAGGATATGACTGAATAACTTTAAACCATTTATGTAGAGTGGCATTGAACAGTTAGGCAAATGGAAATCAAACAGTGAGTTCCAGGTGTGTAAGCAAGCAAAAGGAGGAGGCAGGAACAAACCATGTTTTCAAGGGTTAGGATCGGACAGATGCATGAACCCATGCTTGTATTATTGTAGCTACAGATACCAGCATATGGAGATGTTTATAGATGTGTGTATAGGAGTTAGATGCACACACACAGTTCTCTGTCAGCTAAACGTGTTTTGAAGCAAGGATACATCTCACCCCATTGGGGATCTTTGTTTCTGATACTATTTGTTCCAATAAAGGAAGTAGGGATCTTGGAGAATTATTTGTTACCAGGGAATATACAAGATGAGTCTGGAGCAAACTGTCATGCCATAAAGCACAGAAATACATAAAGCATGTCCCAAAATGATGCTATGTCGAGAGGAGATAACAGTAAAGAAACTATCATTGGCTTATAAAATCCAGAATGTAAAATAAATATTCATGTCTGTGCTGAAATAAATAGTTGAACATGTCAGTAAATGATGAGAAGATACATCTTCTGTGCAGGAAGTTTCCAGACAGTTTGTTCAGCTTCCCCTCCTCCAGGAGGCAGCTCTAACTCTCCAGCCCCCACATGTTGTAGTACATAGTGACTTTTTTCCAGAGAATCCAGTATGGAGGGCAAGAAAGGGGCCACTTTCAGGAGAGAAACCTGATAATACCACCTCGGCCAGCTGGTCAAGGCTGATGTTGATGAGAGGGGTCATGGTGATAGTATGTGTTCTTGTTATGATGCAATGAGAATGGCATGTTCCCTCTGTGGTCTTCCTCCTCATGTAATGCACACCCACAGTCTAACCATTAAAAAAAAAATGAGAATGGCTATAATTAAGGGCCATTTTGCAAGCTGCCTCAAAACTGTCAAGGCCATAAAAACTAAAACAAGTCTGTAAAGTTGTCACAGCTGAGAGTAGCTGAGAGATTTACTAACTACAGGCAATGTTGCATTGTGGGTAAGGAGTTGTCAAAGCTGAGAGCAATGGAGATTTATTAACTACATGCAGTGTTGCATCCTGGAGGAGGGGATCCTGGAGCAGAAAAACAATATTTAGTGAAAGCAAATCAAATGGATTACAGTGTGGAGTTCAGTTAAAAATGATGTATCATTATTGACTCACTGATTAATCAGTGGGCCACACTAATGTCAGGTGAGAGTAAGACGGGAGGCTTGGCTTAAGGGATATGAGATATCTTTTCTGTAAATCTATTTATTCTGTAAATTGAAAAAATTTTAAATAAAAAGGTTACTGAAAAATAAACTTTTGCAGTTTCACCCCGTACCAATCAAGTAAAAATGATGGTGTGTGCCGGGCACCAGCATTTTTTGTTTTTTGTTTTTGGTTCTTGGAGGTAGGGTCTCACTCTAGCTCAGGCTGACCTGGATCTCACTATGGAGTCTCAGGGTGGCCTCGAACTCATGGTGATCCTCCTACCTCTGCCTCCCGACTGCTGGGATTAAAGGCGTGCGCCACCACGCCCAGCAGCAGCACTTTTTAAAGATCCCAGGTGCCATCCATGTGCAGCAGTTTGGGAACCTTTGGTAGAAGTGGTACTCTTTAATTCATGAGAATGTTCTGAACAGAATGAAGTGTTGAGTATTGTTTCTATTTTATACCTGTGTGGAGCTGGATTTTTAATCAGTGCTATAAAAATAAAGCAGTGGAACAAGATGCCCATTTCAGCACCACTCAATATCATACTATTGGATTAAGCCACTAATTGACGGATGTATCAAGTATGTAATTATAAGCAATATTGTATCTTAAAATTTCTCTTGTAACTTTCCTCCAACAAAATGAAAAAAGCTCATTCATATGTACTCCTGTTTCTCTGTCTAACCTCATTCCTCAACTGCCAGATCAACATGCTCTTGTGCAGGGCTTCCTAAGCCTTCCCAGGTGTAATGCCTTTGTATCTAAGAAATTTTTGCATAACTCCACATATATAGGCATATGATATAGGCATACAAATCAAACATTTGCTGACAATAACTCATAAAGCAATTTATTTAAAAAGAATTCTTTGGTATACATGTAAGTTTACCATTTGTTAAAGCTGAAAGTCAATTTACATGCTAATGAGATGGATGTGCTAGTTTACTTTCATGTAACAAATGAAGTCTTAGCTGAATAGTTGATAGTGCAGGATGTAGCGATTCCTCAGTGTTTTTCAGACTTGATGGATATTTTTATTTTTGTAATTGTCAATACTGAAAATACTACTTTGCATACATAAACACGGTAGAAGTATGTTTGGGGCCATCTACAGAAATTATTGAAATTCTGTCCTAATCCCGAGCCAAAATTTATTGAATTTTTTAATGAGAAAATTAAAACATGAAGCATTCTAACAATACAATCCAAAGATAATTTGATACTTACATGCTGAGAAGTGATAGCAGTAATAGTCTTTGTTTTTCATAATTCAGCCATATGTTTCTAAAAGAGTATGCCACTTTGTATACACAGTAATAACACTGTGATTCATCAAGCCCAATAGCCTGGAATCTGAGACAAGGTTGGGGGCAGTATTGATGGGTGTGGCAGGTTGTAGCCTATGTGCAGTGCAGAGCCCCAGTGTGCTCAGGCTGCAGTGAAGTCATGAAACACAACCTAGGGTAGCACTGTTAGAAACACAGTTTATTCACGACGGGTTTGATTCTGAATTAATTTTTGGCTGTGCACTTAGAAACCTTTTACTGATGCTAAAATTTTCATAATTTCCAAATCCATTTATATGACTGATAATGGGGTAATCACTCACTGTTTAAGAAGTTGGTCTCTAGTAAGTAGACCCTCACCACAGCTCCATCTTCTACATTTTCTGTCCAGTTCTGGGCTCCAGGAAGCTGACGCCATGGACTACATTCTTTAGACCCAGTTGCCTGCTGATTTCCACTTAGGGTGGCAGAGCTACAACATATTTTTAGCCCTATTATTCCCCTTCCCCTCTGCTATTAACTCCAGGTCTCATTTGGCTCTGGAAACAAGATTCCCTTCCCTCATCCCACAGGTCTGTCTAATGGTTTCCAGCCGCAGCTAGCCTCTCAACTCCTTTTCTCTTTATGTATCTAACTCACCATCTTCTATTGGATATATAATTGAAACTTTCATTATATCTGTATAAGCTGTCTTTTTACTGAAAGAAAAAATTATTTATTCTTTTTGGCTTTTCGAGGTAGGGTCTTGCTCTAGTCCAGGCTGGCCTGGAATTTACTATGTAGTCTCAGGCTGGTCTCGAACTCATAGTGATCCTCCTACCTCTGCATCCCTAGTGTTGGAATTAAAGGACCCTTGGAAGACATTTTCTGTTTTCTGTCAGAGTATCAATGGATACAGTTAGTATATACTTAGCAACTTTCTGTCCTTGGGAAAGATGATACTCCCCCAACTTTTCAGTTAAGACTTGCCTAATTTTTTTTTGGCCTTAAAAAGGCCTCTCTCTCCCTCCCTCCCTCTCTGTCATGTGAAATGAAACTGTTGGTAGAGAACATTATTTTCTCTAAGTCCTTATTTGGCAAAACAAAGAGTTGGCAAATCTCTGCTGGTTCTCCAAATATTTTTGAGATTTTACTTCTGAAGTACAGAGTCTGGGAACCATTTGTCTAAATGAAAACCCAGCTTTTAAATATGAAGGGAATTCAGATATAATTCATTTCACCACAAGAATCTTACCAATCTGGTGGAGGTTGCCAATGACTATTAGGAAAGACACTCAAGTTACTGGGGTTCTACTGTCAAGTTAACTATTATCCCACTTCTGGTAAAGAGGGAATAATATCAGGGGCAATAGAAAGAACTATAAAAATTAAAATTGTGGTTTCCATATCCATGGCCACTGAAGGAGATGTTATGACACATTGTGTTTTGGGTCTTGAGAATACAGAGCGGTTTTCTGTTTCATGGAGAACTGATGGAGAAGGAGTAGAGAAAGATGCTAAGAGGGTATTATTGGGAAGTTTTAGCAAGAAACTTAATGGACTGGTTCAATAAAGTATGGATGCTTGGTGACTGTGATTAGAAATTCAATGTTCAGGGCTGGAGAGATGGCTTAGGGGTTAAGGCACCTGCCTGCTAAGCCTAAGAACACTGGTTCCAATCTCCAGAGGTTCCAATCTCCAGGTCCCATGTTTAGCCAGATCCAAAGTGACGCAAGGGCACAATGCCGCACTTGACCACAAGGGGGCGTACACATCTGGATTTAGCTCTCAGCAGCTGAGACATTGCTGGCGTGCCCATCTCTGTCTTCCTCTCTCTCTCTCTCTCTCTCTCTCTATCTATCTCTCCCTCTGTGTGTGTCTCTCTCTGTGTCTCTTTCCAAAAAAAAATTCAATGTTCAGGGACATGTAGTGGGTAGGAGAAGAGAGGAAGAGGGATAAATTAAAAGAAAAAGAAATTCCATATTCATATATTTGCACAATTTGTCTTTTTAAATTATAAATAATTATTGAAGTTCATTTTGTAGATGAATCCATCACTAAGCAACACACTGGAAATTTGTGTCCATTGGTATTTTAAATTGAAAGTGTTTAATAATGTCAAGTACTTCTAATCTATAATTTAAACAAAAAAGTTGAAGTACCCTATGCTTGGGCAGTGTACAAGAACATAAGGCATGTATTTATAGCTCAGTCTCCTTGACTTTACAGTTATTCCATGTTGGGAATGTAATGCCTTTTTTTTGTGATATCATATCAATTTAAATTTTTTTAGACCAGTGATTAACATTTTAGTTTTCATCTGTTAAGAATAATTTTATTGTTTTTATTCTAATTAGTTCTCCTTCTCTATGATACAGAGATACAAACACAATTTAAAAAATTCATTCTTCCTTTATATACTTCAAAATTGGACCTTTAAAAGAGCAAATAGTTCCTCATAGGAGGAATTTTGTTTTACAGTCAAAATTCAAACACAAACTGTCATCCACAAAGCGTGGAAGAATTAGTAATCTCAAGTTTCTTTCTCACTACAGTTCTACTACTGAAACTAAATAAAAGAAATGTGAACCCCTGCCTTATTTCTTCTTTTACCTAGTGGTGGAAACTAGTTTGTGGAAAATCTGGGGATGGTTGCAATATGCTTTCTACTATGTGGATAAAGTCAGTCATTACAAGGGAATGAAAACCAGATTAAGAATTTATGTAAACCGCCGGGCGTGGTGGCGCACGCCTTTAATCCCAGCACTCGGGAGGCAGAGGTAGGAGGATCACTGAGAGTTCGAGGCCACCCTGAGACTACATAGTTAATTCCAGGTCAGCCTGGACTAGAGTGAAACCCTACCTCGAAAAACCAAAAAAAAAAAAAAAAAAAAAAAAAAAAAAAAAATTATGTAAACCTGCATGATGGCACACACCTATATTTGCAGCCCTTGTTTTCAAGGGAAGAGGCATGAGGATTACAAGTTCCAGAATAGCCTTAGCTACACAGTAAATCATGTCTCTAAAAAGGAAAAAAAAAAAAAAAAGGACAAGAAGACACTGATGACCACCTGCATGTCTACCTTCCTGTTTCAATGAAATAATCAAAATCACTCTTTTTGGCTACACTGTTTATTGGGCGTGGTTCTGTAGGTGTGGGTAACAGAATGTAGCTGGAATTAATTGAAGTAATAGAAAACTGAGGGCTGTTGCTGAGACAGCTCAAGAAGAACTGGCTGACTTAACTTCAAGAAGACAGAGCAGGCAGCTGAGAAGGCTTCTGTCTCGGTATCACACCTTCTGTAGAAGATTAGTTTGACTAATGTGCTTTGTCCTGGCATTTTCTTTTATCTCATTTTCTTGTATTTTATTCTACTACCACAAAAAGAGATGGTGGAGAACAGGTGTTTTGAGTCTCAAAACCCCAGATTAGCAGTGACGACTATGAGACATACTCCACATTAGGAGCAAAGAAAGCCAACAGAGGAGTAAAGCTGGTGTACCGCGAGCCTTTCAAGGGTCCTGGATCTGAGGCATGATTTATTCCATCACTAAGCAATATACACCGGGTATTTGTATTGATTGGCATTAAACATTGAATGTGTATTAGAATATCAAGAGCAGCCAATCTAAAATTGGAGCAAAGACTTTGGAGCATTCTGTGAAGTTCTTATCTCAGACTGAGCCTTATTGAGCACGAGTAGATGCTCTCAGAAAGTTTTGGGGAGAGTTCTAGTTCTGAGAGAATTAGCACTGTAGAAATAGCTATTGTCCCTTTTAGGTTATGTAGTTCTAACTTGTCTTATCAAAGTGTGGGAACTGAAGAATAGTTTCCAAGCACCTCAGTATGGTGCTCAGAAACCAGTGTTTGGTGAGAGTGCTTCTACTTGAACTTTAGAAGGCATCAGGCAAACAAGGACAGTCATTGATCTTAAGTGACCTTTGGCACAGACCCATGTAGATTAACATTCAAAAAACAGATAGAGTCAGATGCCAGAGTCAACAGTATCCAGGGATCACAGCCTTTGCTTATCATAGCCCTACCCTCATTTCCTTCCTCACTGTCCCCTGCTTGTAAGCTAGATGTGAACTCAACAACAACAAAACAGAACAACAGGAACTGGAATTCTTTGAGGCTTACTTTCTATCAGCTGGTAGGCAGGATCTCATTAAAGAAATTATATTCAGACGCACCAAAAAAGAAAAATAAAAGATGAACCCTGATTTCTGAACCCTTTTTCGGGCCACATTTTAATGTGGCCTGAACTTTTCATTCTGATGTCTATTGTAGCTCATGCTTCTCCATGTGGCAGAGAACCTTGCTGTTGGTAGCTGCTCTTTACCAGCCCCAGATATGTGCTCCTGGACCTCCACATACACCCAAATCTGTAACACTCAAGTCCATAGAAAATGGCCAGGTGTTTGCATACAAAGGTGTTTGCATACAACGTATGCACATCCTCCCATGTGCTTTAAACCACCCATTGATTAGAATACCCAATACAATACAGAGTCTTTCTACAATACTGTATTGGGGATAATGACAGGGAAAAAAATGCCTGCACATATTCAGTATAGGCACACTTAAAAATGTTTTTACTATGCTTTTTATGGGATCTGTGGATATATTAGGCCAACAGCATTTACCATGTGACAGGAAGAAGCTCTCCATCCTTTGACTCTGACACATTAGTCCCTCATTCTAGCTCTTGTTTGAAAAGCCTCAGAAAACAATGTGGGCTGACCTTTCCCATGCTACCTTCCAGCTCTAGTCAGAGGCAGGAATGACTATGACAGATCCAGTGTGGGCAGCATGTTGTGTGGCCTTTGTGGCTAGTGGACTAAAGCAGGCAGCCTCACTAAGATCCATGCCCTTGGAGTCAGGGAAAAATCAGTTCCTCTGCCAAAATGGAATACTTTAACTAGAGGAAGTAAAGAAAGAAGCTGGGGTGGAGAGATGGCTTAGCAGCTAAGGCACTTTGCCTATGAAGCCTAAGGACACATGTTCAACTCTCCAGGTCCCATATAAGCCAGGCACACAAGGTGAGGTAAGTGCACAAGGTTGCACATGCGCACAAGGGAACACACACATCTGGAGTTCGATTGCTGGAGGCCCCGGTGTGCCAATTCTCTCTTTCTCTCACTCTCGCTCTCTTGCATCTAAAAGGGGCAGTCTGTTGGGCTTGCCAAAAGGAAAAAAAAAAAAAAAGAAGAAGAAGAAAGAGAAAGCAAGCAAGCAAGCAAGCTGGTTGGTACACAGTGTAAACCGGGCTACTTGATATGGCCATGTTAACAAAAATTCTTTTGTGGCACATTGTTATGGTCAGATGCAAGAAACTAGTAAAATGAACAAGATAATCATTTTTTATGACCTAATAATGTAAAACCAGAGTTCTGAGAAAAGTAACACTTAGGCTTTGTATTGTGAATGTGTAAACTTTGCAGCAGGGTACCTATGAGAGTTGGCCTGGTGGGTTTTGGTCCAAATCCCATTATCCTCCTGCAGAGAACAACATGCTTTGTGCTATGTGAAAATTGGTTTGTAGTATGTGTGTACAGATCATGAGGAGAACCAGAAATATTGGCCATTTTCCTTTAAGGGACACAAATCAGATGTGCATTTCTATGAAGACTTCGTTTAGCTACAGAATTATGAAATTATTTCAATCCAATTGTGGATTCATAATTGCTTTTTAAGGCAATACTATGGAGTGAATTCCCAATATTTATTCTTATAACTTCATTTCTTATATTCTTTTCGGTGCTTGAAAATAATAAATTTGGCTTATGTGTAAAATTTGGAAAATTTTAAGTTTTATCTTATAGTCTGGTACTCACTTCTGATAAATTGGCAAGGAGATAATAAGCATAAGATGAAGAATCCCTGTAAATGATGTCAATAAAAACTCCGAAGTAAAGGCATGTTTCAGTTCTGGCACTTATTTTAACCTTGAAGTTAAATCATTTGTTTTAAAAAACATTATTTGAGAGTGAGTATGGGTTCCAGGGCCTCTTGCCATTGCAAATGAACTTCAGGTGTGTACATTATGTTGTGCATCTGGCTTTTCATGGGTACCAGGAAATTGAACCCAGGCCAGCAAGCTTTGCAAGCTAGGACCTTTGAACCACTGAGCAATCTCCCTAGCTCATAATTATTGTTATTAATACATAATTATAAACAAGCAATGCAACTAACTTGCCCTTCAACTCTCCAGTCTATTTAAATGCAGTTATTTGTTTATTTTGAAATTTTTCATACAAGTATATATATTCCACATTGAGCATATTCACATGCATGCCCCATGACACTCCCTTTTCTTGCCCCTCAACCTCCTATTGGTTTCTTTTTCTCTCCTAGATAGTTTTACTTCTACAAGTGACACAATAGTTGTCTTTCTGAGACTTGCTTAGTTCACTTAATATGATTATCTCCAGTTGCATCCATTTTCTTACAAATGACATAACTTTGTTTTTGTTGGGGGGGGGAAGAGACAGAGAGAGACAGAGAGAGAGGGAGAGGAAGACAGATAGAGATGGGTGCTCTAGCAGCCTCTCAGCTGCTGCGAACGAAATCCAGATGTGTGCGCCCCCTTGTGGACAAATGTGGCATTGCGCCCTTGTGTCACTTTTGCATCTGACTAAATGTGGGACCTGGAGATTGGAACCGCTGGAGATTGGAACCAGCGTTCTTAGGCTTAGGAGGCAGGTGCCTTAACCGCTAAGCCATCTCTCCAGCCCTGTTTTTGTTTTTTTGAGGTATGGTCTCACTCTAGCTCAGGCTGACCTGTAATTCACTATGTAGTCTCAGGCTGGCCTTGAACTCGTGGCAATCCTCCTACCTCTGCCTCCCAAGTGCTGGGATTAAAAGCGTGTGCCACCACACCTGGCAGCTTTGCCTTTTAATGACAGTATAAATAACTTCAGTGAGTTTCATTTATAGTGAAGGTTATATGATTCTCTTGTAGTCATGTCAGTAGCCTTCCCCAAAGTGAAGAATTTAAGAGCTTAAATGAGTTGCCTATTAGGGTACTTGGTGGGCAAACAGACTCAGATCTCCTGGAGCACCTGAGTAGCTCTCTTTTCCAGGACTAGGGTCATAAGAACACCAATTTCTACATAGCTGCTTTCAAATAACTCTTCTATTTCCTAACTGAGCAGCATGATTATTGCTGACATGCTGAAAAGGTAAAAATAAAGAGCAAAGTAAACTCATCAATTATTCTATCATCCAGAGAGCCAGTGCTGACATGTTGTTACATTTCTCATCCTTTTTTTCTGCATATATGTTTAAACTGTATTGAGATTATGAAATGTAAAATAATTCCTATAGTATCAATCCTATGGAAATTTAGAATAAAAATCCATCTTTGGTATATGACTTTGTTTTTTAGGTAGGGTTTTTCTCTAGCCCAGGCTGAACTGGAATTTACTATATAGTCTCAGGCTGGCCTCAAATTCACAGTGATCCTCCCACCTCTGCCCCCCTGAGTGCTGGGATTAAAAGCGTGTGCCACCACACCTGGCTTGGTATATGAATTTTTAAAAAATTTTTAAAAATTATTTTTATTTTTGGAGAGAGACACAGAGAGAGATAGACAGAAAGGGAGAGGGAGACAGAGATGGGCGTGCCAGCAGTCTCTCAGCTGCTGTGAACGAAATCCAGATGCGTGCGCCCCCTTGTGGGCCAGCGCGGCATTGCGCCCTTGCATCACTTTGCATCTGGCTAAACGTGGGACCTGGAGATTGGAACCGCTGGAGATTGGAACCAGCGTTCTTAGGCTTAGCAGGCAGGTGCCTTAGCCGCTAAGCCATCTCTCCAGCCCTCTTTTTAAAAAAATTAAAAAAAATTTTTTTAGGTATATGCATTTTAAGTAATACTGTAGGTATATAATCATTGTGAACTATCTATGTATGAAACACTTTTTAAAAATTATACAGCCAGCCAGTCAGATGGTGGTAACTACTAGTGAGACTCAAAATTCATCAAAGTGCAAAGAAAAAGTTCCTGCTGAATGCCCAGAATTGAGACGTGCCTATGACACCTTCCATATCTGAGGGAACGTTAGAGAAGAGGGGGTGAAGAATGTAAGAGATAGATGGAGAGGAGGGCTTTGACACGCCATCTGCATGTCCTCATAGCAGCTGTTGTTACCTGCACAAGACCTAGACAATATTGGGTTCAGCAATATTTTAAGGATGATGGAGGAGGGCAAAAAAGACACCAAAAAGAAAAGAGATTAGTTGGAAAGAAGGGGTTGAGTGGGAGAGGAAGGAGAGGAGGGGACAAAAGATGGTAATGGGAGGGGATTACAATCAAAATAGTTATGTGCATATATACAAATTATAAAAAAAAGTTTCCCCCTAAAAATTATACAGAGAGATACCAATTTGTTTCTGTACTTGATGTGAGTCAAAAGGCTGCGAAGTGAGAACACATTTGGATTATTCAGCCTGGTGTTGATTGATCAGGCAATTTGTATATCTAACATATCGTTACAAATACTTTAGGGAATAAATTACAAAACATACATATTGCAGTCAGGTTTACATTGCTTGCAGTAAACACCTGATCAAGAGCAGCTTGTGGTAAAAAAAGATTTATTCTGAGAGCTGTCAAAGGCAAGAGAGAAAATACAGATTTATATTATCTTCTGCTGCTTATTCTCTCCTTTCCTTGTCATTGAGCCAGAGGGTCAGTAAGTTTCAAGAGAAAGAAATCTTGAGAGACATAAGAATTAATTTCAATCAGCTTTGATCTGAGGCAGGGGTGCATTTGACCCCAAATTCATAGCCAGCTTGTAACATTGTTAAACAGCACATGGCACTCTATTAAATTAAGTTATATTACCAAGAACAAGGAAAGATAGAACAACCTGTTGCAGTCAGGTTGGCATTGCTGGCAGAAATCACCAGACCAAGAGCAGCTTGTGGGAAAAAGGTTTATTTTGGCTTATAGACTCGAGGGGAAGCTCCATGATGGCAGGGGAAAAGGACAACAGCAACTGGAGAGGGTGCCAAACACTGGCAAGGGGAAACTGGCTATAATACCTAAAAGCCTGCCTCCAATAATACACTGCCTCCGTGAGGCTTTAATTCCAAATTGCCATCAGCTGGGGACCTAGTATTCAGAACACCTAAGTTTATGGGGGACACCTGAATCAAACCACCACACAGTTTCTCCCCCTTGCTCTGTGATAGTTTCTAAGAACATATCAGCTGACTAGAGGGCAGGGATCTAGAGAAACATCTCTTGTCGTCTCCCTTCAACACAAGTGTCAGGCTCACAGTGTGGGACAGAGCTCCTGAAATAGGAACTGAGATTCCTTTTGTCCTCAAAGGAGGCTTCTAACCTTTCTCTGCTCTACTGTTTGACTGGCCTACAAATTGCAATAGAGAACAATTTTCCACTTCTTCTGGTTCCCTAGAAAAACAAATGCCTTAATGTTCAAGGCTACAGTTACAAAGTTCACATGCTAAGATGCTGTGGTGGTTTGATTCAGGTGTCCCCCATAAACTTAGGTGTTCTGAATACTAGGTTCCCAGCTTGTGGCGATGATTTTTGGGGACAGGCTTATGGGTATTATAGCCAGCTTCACCTTGCCAGTGTTTGGCACACACTTCTGCTGCTGATGTCCATCTGATGTTGGCCAGGAGATGATGTTCACACCCTGCTTATGCCATCACTTTCCCCTGTCATAATGGAGCTTACCCTTGAGTCTGTAAGCCAAAATAAATCCTTTCCTCACACAAGAGAGTGTGCCAAACACTAGCCAGGGGGAGCTGGCTATAACACCCATAAGCCCGCCATAACAATACACTGCCTCCAGGAGGCATTAATTCCCAAATCTCTATCAGCTAGGAACCTAGCATTAAGAATACCTAAGTTTATGGGGGAAACCTGAACCAAACCACCACAATCTATAAGGCATAACTTTTGTTCTTTGGTAATTTATATATATATAAAACCATTAGATAATATAGCGTTTATGAAGAAAAGTAAACAAATACATTTCCATCACAGATCATAGAGTATAATTCCAATTTGGGAGATTAGAAAGAAGGACTGTTTAATTAAATATTGGTTAAGCCAGTAGATAATGGTGATGGGTAATGAGGGAAGGGTTCTGTAGATGGGGAGAACCTCCAGGATTGAACACGTGCAAAATCAGGGTATAAAAGAAAAATGCAAAGCTATTGAATAGGTAACTTTCAGTTGTAGTCTGTAATAAAAGACACTGGTAAACAGTTGACAACACACTGGGGATGAATTTGAATGTCAGATCGAGTTTAACCTTTATCGTACATGGAGTATAGAATCAGAGATACTTCCAAGCAAAACCAAAGCATGATCAGGAATTACCTTAAGAATGAGATGACCATTGTGTAGAGCTTTTCTTATGTTTTTTTCCTGACATCTCATTAAAAAGTACAAATTATAGGTATTTAACATTTTTGTACTCCAAAAATATATTTGAGCTTCTTAGAAAAATCTGAAGTATTTTAATAACTTCCTTATCAGTAGCATTGGTTTTCCTCAATTTGACCATAAAATATTTATTCTAAACATATTTGTTTCCTTTATATTTCTTTTATAATATGTTGCATTCACTCAAAAAGCGCATATGAAGCAGTGATATCACTAATATGAGCATAATATCATACAATAAGCAGTGCAGAAACTATGTGTATTAGATGGTCTGGGTTAAATTCTGAGCCTGGAGATAGCACTTTTATTAGGAGAGATTTTGAATATCATTTTTAATTTAAACAACATTAGAACTTAAGGTAGCCATGCTTGGATTGTTGATATTAATTATTCTGTTTATTAACTATGTTGGAACTCAGATTTTCCTTATTACTCAATTTCCTTTCTAAAATTTTAAAGTCCTTCCCTTTCATTGCTTATTAATGGCTTTGTTTAACTTGACTAACTGAAACCTTTTGAAAAATGGAATGTGTTTTGGGGGTACTGTTTTTGTTTAATATGGAAAATTGGTTGTAGGCTTTCATTAAATCAGCTTTCCATGATCTTTTTTGCACTTTTCCTTGTTAAATGTATTTCTGGTGTGCACAGAGGGACTGCTGCTATTTACTCAAGTAAGTGAGCCTGCCCATTATCTGCTAATGGCATGTCAAATAACCCCCAAAGTTAAAACACCTTTATTAAAAGGTTTTCTTTCCTAATATTTACCTTGTTCTTAGACTCCATTATTTAATTAAACAGTTATATTATTTATCCAGCTAATGCAATTCACTACAATTAAACATAAGAAGTCATTTAATCCAAGAATCTGCTCGAATATTTATTGTTATTGATTGTATTAGTGAATTTTTTTCTCATAACGTCTTTCTAGTTTGTAAATACAGCTTTTTCATTGTTAGATCCAAGTGCTAATGCACCACCCATTTTGGGAGGTACTCTGAGATCTGAATTTTGCCAGTCCATCATCCTTTCCCCTTCTAAAAGAAAGAATAAATCAGAGCAGCAGCGGCAGCAACAGACAACCACAATCTAAAACCATAGCTCAGCAGTGCTCTCAGGAGCTTGAAAATCAGTAGTTTCAAGTCACACTCATGAATTTTCACATTTGTATATTTTCCCATATGTTTTAGATGCTAATGACATTCTATTTTCATCTCTGTTGGTTTGTTTCAAATATCTTTGACATTCCCAGTTGGATATGGAGTATACAGCCAGCCACAGTGGAGGAGGCTTTGCCATGTGTTGGTGGAGCCACGCACACTGGTCGTTCTGCAGAACCCTTGTGCTCCAGACCTATCTCATTTATAATCTGTCTCTAAACATGTGAAAACAATGTCAGAGTTAGTCAGCTTTTCATTCCCTTGTCGCAAGGGGATAGAAAAAATAAGGTAAGGGAAGACTGACTATGGTATCAACATCTATTAAGGAAAAATAAATAAATGGTTAAAACATACCCACATCAAAAGTTTTCTAGGAATGAAGACTGAAAAAATAATAAGCAAACATTGTATTCCTAGGTAACTAGCACTCTAGATACAGTATTGGACTGATCTTCAAGGTAATTCAGAGGGGTGATTAATGCCATCTGCACTTTCCAGAATCGGGAGCAGCAGAGAATGAGGCTTCAAAGTCTTACAATATATGTCCATAATATACCCAAGCAGTCAGACTCCAGAGACATATGCTTCACTATTTTGCATCCAAATAAGATTTGATTGTTAATTAAACAACTAATCAATAGTTATAATTATGATTTTTATTTTGAAAATCTTCACAGAAACCATTTAGGCTTCTGATGTATATGGTTAGATCCTGTTTAACAAAAATCAGTTTGTTCAGAATGCCTCTTACAGTGGTTAGAAATGCCTTTTGTGGCTTACTTCCCCATAGTAAGAACAACCTAACTTTTTTGGGGGAGTATATGGTTAGAGTGACACCAGCTCTCTTACTGGTACCTGTCTTCCAGGATTTGAAAGTGACTCATTCCTAGGTGGTTGTCACAGTCCAGCTCATTGACCCCATGGTTACTTCCTGCATGGGTCTGTGACCTACTGGTCAGTGATTGCAACTCAGTTTGGTGGTTATTCCCTATTGGACTATTTAGATTGTAAGAATAGGGAAGATAAAAGAGGTGACATGACTAGAAGTTTCCGGAAGAGCACATCAGTATTTTATTTTTTATTTTTATTTTTCAGAGAGCGAGAAAGAGGGAGAGAAAGAATGGGTGTACCAGATCCTTTCAGCCACTGTGAACGAATTCCAGATGCATGCACCCCTTTGTGCACATGTGCAACATTGCACGCTTGCATCACTTTGCATCTCTCTAAGTGGGACATGGAGATGTGAACATACATTCTTAGCTTTGCAGGCAAGCACCTTAACCACTAAGCCATCTTTCCAGCCCAGCTACAACAGTTTTATCAACTTAGTAATTAGGCAGTTTCAGCCCTATTGGTTGATTATTTTTTTTCCAGGTAGTGTTTCACTATAGCTTAGGCTGATCTGGAATTCACTATGAGGTCTCAGGGTGGCCTCGAACTCACAGTGATCCTCCTACCTCTGCCTCCTGAGTGCTGGGATTAAAGGCGTGCACTACCACATCCAGCTGGTTGATTGTTTTGATTGTAAGGATGGAAGAGTAAGAGGAATGAGGTGACAGGGCTTCAGGAAGGGTCACATCAGTGTTACTAATGCATTAATCAGGCAATGTTTATGTTTTGAATCCAACAACTAAAATACTTGGATAAAATGTTTTATCCGCTTGCAGTCACTGTAAGTTCAGTTGTGATTGATTGCTCCCAGCAGGGTCTGTATTTGTGTAAATAGGCATTTTATTGATTTTTTTAAAAAAGAAGATAGATAAACACATTAATTTCTTTTTTTTTTTTACATTAAAGGTTTCATTTTCTGGATTTTTCCTTCACTAAAAATAATACTGAGTGAGTCAGGGCGTTAGTTCGTTTTACTCTGGTAAATATTATCTTATTATAGAGATTTCTTTTCAATGTGGTAATAGTCATTCAACAGATTGGTAGTGATTTATTTTTATTCATTCACAACTCTCTTTCAGGCCTGAGATAAGCACAAACATTGTGCTAGGGGAATGAGATTCAAAGTTTCTGTTGCTTAGAATGTAAACTCTATGTGGATCTACTGATTCAGAGCTTGGGGCATAGCAGGCACTCAGTGTTATATCACTGCAGATGTATGGACATGTTTGGACAGGAGGTATTTCTGTAACAATGGTACTTGTGATGGTCAATGGTTGACCTTCAGACAATGCTGGTGACTCAAACATGAGTCAAGGGCTTTTATCTCCGTACTTATTTGTCCATAGAGCAGTTAGTTATGTTTCATAATGCCCAGATGTTTTTCTTTTTTAAGTCAGCATACAAAGTACGGGATTTTGTAATGGCATTTTCATACACATGTCATTTTTCTTGTTTTCTTACTCACCCCCTCCTTCATTGTCTTCCTCAATCTGTTTGACTCTCTCTTGATGTGAGAAGTTTCCCTTCCTGCTTTCATGGTACGTGCACTCCACTGCTGTCCCATTTGTTTTCCCTCC
Source organism: Orientallactaga sibirica (assembly GCA_036365145.1). Lineage (NCBI taxonomy): Eukaryota > Metazoa > Chordata > Mammalia > Rodentia > Dipodidae > Orientallactaga > Orientallactaga sibirica. The sequence continues at coordinate 25,569,648 of JAEOAD010000015.1, read as the reverse complement.
CACTCTTTTGAGATCTCTTCCTTCCTGTTCTATGTTCATGGCTGCTACTACCATGCACGCGTGCACACACACCTTCACATATTTATTTATTTTTATTGACAACTTCCATAAATAGAAACAATATGATTGTAATCCCCTCATACCACACTCCCTCCCCCACCTCAAAGTCTTAAATCCCCCCTTCACTGAATCCTTTTTTCTTTCAACTAGTCTCTCTTCTGTTTTGATGTCAGCATCAGCCACTGTGTGGTCATGAATATCTAGGCCCCTTTGTGTCTGTAAGACAGTATCGTAAGCACTCCTCCCATTCCTTTGGGTCTTTCATTCTTTCTACCACCTCTTCCACAATGATCCCTGAGCCTTGGAGGGTGTGATAGAGAATAAACACTCCACTATCATTTCTTTTCAGCACTTTGGTGAGATTGCAGTCATCACAGTGGTCACCATCATCTGAAAAGAGAAGCTTCTTTAACCAAAAATGAGAGTAGCATTAATATATGGACATAAACATAAGTATTTAGAGGGTAGTTTGGTGAGCATAATATATCTATTTAGCCAGACAACAGTAGTAGTTTCCCCCCTAAGGCTTATGACCTTTCTAGTCATGGAAATTTAATTAGGTTTTCAGTACCAGGCATGAAATCCCCCTCCTGTGGAGCAGGCCTCAAGTCCAATCAGAGAGCAGTTGGCTTGCCCCATATCACACATGCCACCATTACACCAGTTGGCACATTTGGCCTGGCTGTCCAGCCATAAAACTTGCATGGTGCCCTGCAGGTGAAGACTATTAATGACTTTTCCACCCCAACAGGCTGCATAGGTTTTTTTTTTTTTTTTTAAAGATTTTATTTTATTTATTTTGGAGAGAGAAACAGAGAGAGACAGAGAGGGAGACAGATAGAGATGGGTGCACCAGCAGTTTCTCAGCTGCTGTGAATGAAATCCAGATGTGTGCGCCCCCTTGTGTTCAAGTGCTGCATTGCGCCCTTGCATCACTTTGCTTCTGGCTAAATGTGGGACCTGGAGATTGGAACCGGGTTCTTAGGCTTAGCAGGCAGGTGCCTTAACTGCTAAGCCATCTCTCCAGCCCAGGCTGCATAGTTTTTTTCCTTCATCCTGACAGCTGGTCAACAGGAAGGAGGCTTCCAGCTCAGCTCCAGCTTGATTTCTCAATGACCTGAAGCCCAACCACGTGGAGTCTTTAGCAATAGGGTCTTACTATCAAGCTCTGGTGGGCAACCAGGAGCCTTGGCAATGTCCTGTAATTTTGGGGGACATCAGGGGCTTTCATGTCCAACAACTCACTGGAAGGTATCCCAAAATTTTTCTAATAACAATCTATGGCTTCTGGGCACAATATTATTCACCTCCACAAGAGACTTCTGCCCAGATTCTCTCACATAATATTTATATATTGAGTATGCATATGAAAAACACATGTGGCACTTGTCTTTCTGAGTCTAGATTATTTTATTTAATACACTGACTTCTAGTTGCATCCATTTTCTTACAAAATGACATGATTTCATTTTTTCTCTATGGCTCAAAGAATTCCATTATGCTTATGCACCACATTTTCATTAACCATTGATCTGTTGATAGACAACTGGTTTCATTTCTTAGTTGTAAATATGGATGTGCACGTATTTTTTTGTAGTATATTGACTTGGAGTCCTTCAGGTATATGCCCAGGAGTGGTACCACTGGATCATATGGTAGTTATATTTTTACTTTTTCTGAGAAACCTTCATACTAGTGGATGCACCAGTTTACATTCCTGCTATCAGTGAGTTCTTCTTTCTCCATGCATTTCTCTGATGAGGCTCCTGTTTAATGACATTTGTTTTCTATCTATTCATATTGAAGTAATTAATCATACTTAGTGTCCGTGCAATTTTGAAAAATTATGCTGGAATGATACCCTGATACCACAGTGGGCAATGATTTTGGTTTCTGTTAGTTTACTAGTTGTGATGGGCTAAATAGTGGCTTCTCCCTCAAAAAAAAAAAAAAAAAAAAAGTCCACATCCTAGTCCATGGAATTTGTGAATGTGACCTTAGGAAAAGGAGTCTTGTAGATATAATTAAGTTAAAAATCTTGAGATGGAACCATCCTCAGTCCAATGACAAGTGTTCTTACAACTAAGAGAACAGAAGATAACATAAGTATAAGAAGGCTATGTAAGGATGGAGGAAGAGAAAGGAGCATTCCTTGGCCTGAAGCCACTTGGAAGAGATAAGGCAGCTGTGTCCCTTGTAGTCTTTGGAAAGATTCCAGATATTTGGACACCATAATTTTGGACTTACCTTCTGAGTTGGGAGGGAATAAACCCATTGTTTGAAGCATATATGCTACAGCTGCCCCAGGGAATGAAAGTGCTCCTTTTATTGTTTGCTTAATTAAGAATTCCTTTGTGTTGTTTTGTGTCATACTAATTTGGAGAAACTAGTATTCCCCTTTCAATTGGTTCTTGTCTGTAGCTAATGGAACCCTTTATCTTTTTTATTTTTATTTTTTAAGTTTGGTGAAAACCTCCAAACTTAACGTTTCTCTGTTTCTTTTGCCCATGGCAGATGCCCTAGGAAGTGCATTGAGTGTGCAGTTAATGTCCATGCACTTTCAGTACAGCAACACTGGTTCTGGCAGGGTATTTCTATGGAAGTCCAACTTACAGAGTCCCACAAGTGGGGAGCTTCCTTTAGTAATGCAAAGTGACTGGGCCAGGGAACCAGGAGATCTTGCTCCAGTCCTACTGATGGGATGGGTTACTTCAGACAACTCTGTTTTTGATGCCCCTCCTATAAGATTGTAGGACAAATTAATTTTTAAATATAACTGCCCACACAATGTAGAGATTGTCCACTCACTTAATTTAATTTAATTTTTTCGATGTAGGGTCTTACTCTGGCCCAGGCTGACCTGGAATTAACTATGTAGTCTCAGGGTGGCCTGGAACTCACTGTAGTCCTCCTACCTTTGCCTCCCAAGTGGAGTGCTGGGATTAAAGGCATGGGCCACCATGCCTGGCTTGTCCACTCTCTTTTATTCTTTCTCTCATGCTGATTTCCTTTAGATAACCTCACCATTAGGAGTTTTATAAACATTTATTTATCAGCCTGTACTCCTACCCTTAAATTCAAAGAACATAACATTGTATGTTCTCAATAAAAAAAATGCATTGAGTAAATAAACAGATCAATGAATGAACATTTTGCTCATCAGAGAGCAAGAAAATGTCTTTATTTTGTATTCGAATCAGACTGTACTAACACGGACAGATTTTTTTTTTCAACTAACTACGTCAAGAGCCATTGAATGTCACAGGGAGGAAAGAGAGTGGTCAGTAGTTCAAGCCCTACTAGATGCACCAGTTCCTTCCTCAGCCTTCTGGACACGCGTGAACGAGATGCAGGCTGAAGCACGGTTGGCAGGGAACTCACCCCTTCCCTGCCTGGGGTCTTCCATCTCTCTTTCCCAGTCCCAGTCATTGCCAGCATCACCACAGCAGTTTGCAAACCTGCTGCGGCCCGGGGGAAGTACGGGGGCCAAGGGGCCACGGCCAGGGTGGCGCGCAGGAGTTCGGGGCGGAGCGCGGTAGCGGAGTGCACGGCGGGCGGGCTGGCCAGGCTCGGGGGTCTCGGCCCCTCCCCTGCGACCGCGCGCACAGCGCCCCGCCGGGCCACCTGCTCCAGCTCCCGCCTCCCTCCGGGCCCGTTCGCCACTTGCCCGCACCTTCCGCCGGGAGCGAGCCAAGGCCCTGCGTGGAGCCTAGCGCGCGCCACGCAGAGCTCAACTCTCGCCGCTTCCCTGGGGGAGGACCTAGGACGCAGGTGGTACCCTTCTCCGCCCTCTCCCCGGCGGGTCCCTCTCTCTGCGTGTCCCTCTCCCCGGCGGGTCCCTCTCTCTGTGTGTCCCTCTCCCTGGCGGACCACCTTTTTTTTTGGTGGGCCACCTCTCCCCGGCGTGTCCCTTTCCCCGGCGGGTCCCTCTCTCTGCGTGTCCCTCTCCCCGGTGGGTCTCTCTCCCTGGCGGGTCTCTCTGCCCGGCGTGATGGGTCACCACTCCCAGGCAGACCACTCTCCCTGAGCTGCCACTCGAGGGCAGCGCGTCCCGACATGTGCAGCAGGCAGAGCGTGCAGTGGCCTCTGGTGGTGGAGGGTCCGCGGTGGGACTCTGGGAAAGCGGTGTCCTGGGGCCAGGAACCTGTGCGAACCTGCGGGGCCTTCCCTTAACTTCTTAGGCCCCCGCTACCACTTTGGGAACTAGGGGACTGCGACATCAAAGAGCTAAGCCCCGGGGCCTAGGGGAACGGTTTGTTGGTGTGACCAAAAAAAAAAAAAAAAAAAAAAAAAAAAAAATGTGTAGTAGGGTTGGATGAGACCCAACTTTCCCAAACAAATCCCATTGCCCGCGAGCAAATTAAAAACAATATTTTTTTTAAGAAACCAACCAGCCAGAATTCAAGTGGAACCCCAACTGATGCACTTATTTAAAGAGATTTGCAGCAGTGAGAAACAAGAGACCCCAAGAAAGAGACCCAGCGGAGGATCATTCTGCCAACTCCAGGTATGATGACACCAACAGCAGCTGAGAGCTGGGCACTAGGTGCTGTTTCAAGGCTTGCATTTTCCAAGAGGGAGTTATTTACTTTGAGGCTGCCTGAAGTGAGAGTCCGTTGGAGCTCTGGACTTGAATAGAACATATGAGTTTCAGTATGATTTCTCATTTGTTATCTGAGATGTGAGATTGATTAAATTTGTGGGCCTCAGTTTTTTTATCTTTCAAGATTAGAGGGTTAGATTCTGATCATTTCTTTGGGCCCTTTAATAATATCTAAGGTGTTTCTCTCATTAGAAATGTGTAATTCTTGAATCTGTTACAATTACTAATTTCATGTAAAGATCTGCATGGCTCTTGGCATTTGGCTTATATGTATTTGTAGTTTATACTGTCAGAATGTTTCAACCAATGGTAGTAGAGAAAAAAATACTTGCAAAGAGCTCAGAAACACATCGTTTATATGTGACAAGATCACCTTCCACTAATTAGAGTTAATATATGCAACATCAGAGCACAAACTTGTAGCTGTAACACAGCACTTAGCACTTGTTCTCTTCTAATACTTTATTTGGAGGAAAATGTTTTTGAGAAAACTAAAAATTTTACCTTTCCAATCAATATTGAACAATGCTCATTACTTTTTAGCATAAAGTGTGTGCAGAATGTTAAAAAAGTGGTTTCAGACCACTTCAGAGCCGCTCCGAGAGAACCTCAGTAACTGAGATGTCAATTTTAATAATATATTTCATTGTCTTGGAATGAATCCCAGAAAATAGCAGAGGTTAACTAAACAGATAAACCAGAAATTAGGCATTCATATACACATTGCACAAGGAGTTGGATTGTAAAGTGCCAATTTACTTTTTGCTTCCCCTTTGATTAAAAAACAAACAAACAAGAGCTGGAGTCATGGCTTAGTGGTTAAAGTGCTTGCCTGGGACCTAAGGACCCAGGTTTGGTATCCAAGTACTCGAGCTTGATGCACAAGGTGGTGCATGTGTCTAGAGTTTGTTTGCAGTGACTAGAAGCCCTGGTGTGTCCATTCTCTCTCTCTCTCAAATAAATAAAAATATTTTTAAAAACTTGACTTGGACTCATTTAATCAGGCATAGGATTATGGAATTTATTTACTGATAACATTTCTAGTTATTGCTAGTTTGGATAGGCTTAAAAGAATTTTTGGCTCTTTTTGTTGGCTATGGTCTAAAATAAAAAGTCTTTTCCCACCCAGATGTGCTTTGTATGCAGTTTGGGAAAGGATAATGGGTTTGAAGTACTCTTTTATGAACATGTTCTAACTTACTTTCAGTGGGTATTTTTTTGCCATTGGGCTAGAAATATTACTCATTCGGGCATTTGTTTTCCTCATGGTACTTCCCTGAAGTAGGTGGTCATCTCCTTTGAATGGATACTGAGGTACTTAAGTAAATTCCTTGTTACTTGGCCTCTGCCTGGTGCTGGGACTACCCTGCAGCCTCCTCAGTGAGAGCTCCTTCTCAGCTCCTGTCTTGTCCTGGGGCTTGGTAGTCTCCTTCCTCTTTTGCAATGTGCCGCCTTACTCTTCCACAAACATATCAAGGAAAAAGCAGTCACTGATTGCTTCACATTTAGATCACTACTAGAGAACCAAATGGTTTGTGTTTGTGGATTGTGGTGTCTTTGGGAGGTCTTGGAAATAAGATCCAAACATGTAAAAAAAAAAAAAAAAAAAATTTCTCTTGGCAGACACTGTACTGAGAACCAAACATGCATACTAAAACTATGTCCTGTGGAGTTAAGATGAAGAAAAGGCTTACAGTCAGTTTTAATTCTTAAGATTTTATCTGATTTACAAATTCCAATTTTAATTAAATTAGAAAAGTGTAAATGTCCAACTACTGGCCAGGTTAATACATATGGTATTTTGGAGTTTCTTTTAAAATTTGATCTTCTTATCGTATGGAGTACATTTTATGATTCAATAGTGATGTCATGTCTTTCACATAGGTGATCTTAACCTTGAAAGCTTTTTAAAAAACATTTTGAACTTTGATATAATGAGAGAAGTGCATAAAATAAATTTATTAGTTGGCAAACTATATAGGAAATCATTATAAAAGATAGTTATAAGACAATACTCATCATCTACATGTATTCTACTGATGCAGAGAATTATTTAGAGGATAAAACTTGTAGGCAATCACAGGATTTGTAGACTTCAACCTTATTAGATAGTATGACACTTTTGAAGGGTGGTCTCACTGATAGATATTTTGTCCGGTATCTTTACCCAAACTTAATAGTGCAGAACATCCAATTTTTTGCTTATTTAGTGGATGTGTATTGTTTCATTAACATTAGCTTCTTTTATAGTAGTGAGTTACAGCCTAGCATCTGTGACCATGGGCTAGGTTATGCAGCCATAGTAAAGAATTCCAAGTCTCAAACATTGTTTCTTACTCATGGATAGCCCCTGCTTTGAGATAGCTCTCCAGGATAACTGTGCTTCATGGAACCACTCAGAAGTGTAGCTCAGAGAAACCAACATTCTGCACCTGGGCATATGGAGTAAAGGAGATGTCCGTTTGTTGTAAATGGGAGAGAGAAGAGAGGGAGCGAGGGAGATTATTCATTCCTTGAACCAGTTTTAAGTGATTCAAGGTTGTAAATGGCATGAATTATTTCCATTCACATTTTGAAGTAAAAGAAGCTGAATGGGCCTAACTTTATGAGTTGGAAAAGGTCGGTTTTTCTTTGTGTTGAGGAAGACTAAATCTGAATATATTATTCAACAGGAATAGCTATATATTGCTCTGAAATTTAGTGGCGTAAAATGAGATCTATTATTACAGATAGTAAGAGTTGATGTGAGGTTGATCTGTTTGAGGACCCTGTATTTGTCCCATTAGTGTCTTTCTGTGTTTTTGCCAGAATCTCATTGTCTGGATTCCGGCATGTTCAGTAAGGCTTACTTTTGACAGACCAAGCCCTCCCATGTAGCATATAGTAGAAGGAAAATGACCAACTTCATTCCTTTGTTTTTGGCTATTCACTTTTTGAAGCAACTATTTCCTCCTCACAGAATTGTATAGGTAACTTGGGCAAAACAGTTTACCAAATATATAATGGTTTTATCTCTGGATTTCCAATTCTGCTTCCGTGATCTGTCATCTGACCAGCCCCACACTGCCTTCATGACTACAGCTTTGGAGTAAGTCCTGTGAATCCTGCAGTTTGGTTCTTTTAAGATTATTTTGGTAGGCTGGAGAGTTGGTTTAGTGGTTAAGGTGCTTGCCCGCAAAGTTGAATGACCCAGGTTGATTCCCTAGTGCTCCTGTAAAGTCAGATGTACAAGACAGCACATGCGTCTGGAGTTTGTTTGCAGTGGCCCTTGTGTGCCCATTCTCTCTCTCTCTCTTTCTGCCTCTTTCTTTCTCTCTCTCTCATAAATCAATCAATCAATAAATCAATAAATATATTAAAATGGAATGAAAAAATATTTTGACAGTTCTCTTACATTTTCATAAGAATTTTAGGATTAGTTCATTAATTTCTGCTAAAAAGGAAGCTAAGACTATGATAAAGTTTGAACTATGTCTGGGATCAATTCCTGACATAGCTTCATCTTAACAAAATTAAGACTTTATTATAAATATTTTATATATTTATTTACTGATTTTGAGAGAGAGGAATACATATACATGATAAATACAGGGAGAGAAAGAGACAGGTAGACACAGAGAGAGAATGGGCATGCTAGGGTCTCCAGCCACTGCTCCAGACCCATGTACCACCTTGTGCATCTGGCTTACGTGGGTACTGGGGAATCAAACCTGGGTCCTTAGGTTTCACAGGCAAGTGCCTTAACCACTAAGCCATCTCTCCAGCCCCAAAATTAAGACTTTAAATTCATGAACATGGGGTGTCTTTCCATGTATTAAAGTATTTTTAAGTTTCTTTTATTGATATTTTCTAGGGCTAAACTCTTAAATGTTTTGTTAAATTTCTTTTTTATTGATAATAATTATATGTTTATCATGTATTTTGATCATAATCTGTTTCCATTCTCTTCCCTTAACCCCTCTTCCTGTTCCCCTTGCACTGAGCATCTTCTTCCCAACTAGTCCTTCTACTTTGATGTTTCGCTTTCTTTCTTTTTGTTCCTATGTGGGAGTATGACCCACTGAGTTGGTTAGGTTTGCAACATGGGCATGGTTGGAGGATTATTTATCAGAGCATGTGGGTCCTACCAGTGACCACAGCAGAAAATGTCTCCCACTCCTCCAGCCACCATTTATTGTGTTCGATTTATGCAGGATATCACATTCCCTGTGAAGTCATGAATGCAATAGCAATGTTAAATTCATTCTTAAGTATTTTTTCTTTCTCTTCCTATTAGAAATGGAAGTATTTTCAATTTTATTTTCCAGATTGTTCTTTGCCTGGGATATAACAATACAAAGGATTTTTGTTATTGATCTTATATTCTACGACCTTGATGAATTAGTTGCATACTTTAATGAATTCTTTTTTTTTGGCATTTTTAATTTTAATTTTTAAAATTTTTATTTTTATTGACAGCTTCTTTAATTGTAGACAATATCCCATGTTATTTCCCTCCCTCCCCCCACTTTCTCCTTTGAGACTTCACTCTCCATCATATCCCCCCCCCAATCAGTCTCTCCTTTCAGTTTGATGTCATGATCTTTTCCTCCTATTATGATGGTCTTATGTAGGTAGTGTCAGGCACTGTGAGGTCATGGATATCTAGGCCATTTTGTGTCTGGAGGAGTCCTACTCTTCTTTTGGCTCTTACATTCTTTCCGCCCTCACTTCTGCAATGGACCCTGAGCCTTGGAAGGTAGGTTTGAGATGTTTCAGTGCTGAGCACTCCTCTGTCACTTCTTCTCAGCACTATGGTGCCTTCTGAATCATCCCAAGGTTGCCACCATCTGAAAAAAGAAGCTTCTCTAACCAAAAGTGAGAGTAGCATTAATATATGGGTGTGGACATTAAGAGAAGTGCTTACTGGGCAGTTTGGTGAGCATAGTGTATACATTTAGTGAGACTCCAGCAGACATTACACCCTTAGGGCTCATGACTACCCCTGTCGTATGTTTTCAGTATCAGGGATGTGTTCCCTCCCATGGAGCGGGCCTCTAATCCAATTAGAGAGCAGTTGGTTTCCCCCATAACAGACATGCCACTATTGCACCCATTGGCTCATTTGGCCTGGCTGGCCAAATTTAAAGCTTGCAGTGTTCACTGTTGAGTATCTTCACTGGTGTTTTCTCTCTCCCATTGACCTGCATGCAGTGTAGCTTTTTCCAACTTTCTGTCAGCTGGTCCACATGGAGGAGGCTTTCAGCTCAACTCTAGTAGGATTTCTCAGTGAACTTGCCACCCAAGTATGTGAAGTCTTTAGCAATAGGGTCTTACCATCTATTCCTGGTGGGAAACCAAGGGCCTCGGCAATGGCCTATAATGTTTTGGGGGTATCTGTGACCTCCCTGGCCAACAGCTCACTGGAAGGTATCTCATCCCTGCCACTGAAAATTTTCTAGTAACAATCTATGGCTTCTGAGTGTTCCATTGTCCATAAAAGTAGGTTTCCATATGACTTATTTATATCCTCTTAGATTTTGGTTATCCCTCCTCCACCGTTCCTTTAATCAATCTCTTCCCTGACCTCACTTAGGCCTTTTCACCCCATTAATCTGTTGAATTAGTTGCAATACTTTAATAAATTCTTTTTTTTTTTTTTTTTTGAGTTTTCAAGGTAGGGTCTCATTCTAGCCCACTATGTACTCTTAGGGTGGCATAGAACTCACAATGATCCTTCTACCTCTGTCTTCCAAAGGCTGGGATTAAAGGTGTGCACTACTAGGCCTGATGGTTTCTATAGAGGATTTTCTATAGAGGATTTTTACTTCCTTCTTTTCAGTCTGGATGTATTTCTTTTCTTTGCCTAGTTGCCAGTGGAGTTGGTAAGAGTTAACATCTTTGTCTTGTTGCTGATCTTTGGGAGAGGCATTCATTCAGACTTTCAGCCATTAAGGAAGATACTAATGGTAGACCATATATTCCATTGTCCTCTCTTGTTACCCCTCCCCTCCATTTATATCTTCTCATCCTTCCCTTTGGCCCTTTTCTACTTTCATGTCACACACACTTGAATCTAGATTTGCATTTGAGAGAAAGTGTGTGACATTTGTCTTTCTGAGCCTAGCTTATTTCATTCCCCATGTACATGTTTATCCATTGTATATACGTGCCACATTTCTATACCTATTCTTGTGTTGATGGACATCTGGGCTGGTTCTATATCCAGGCTGTTGTGAAGAGGACATCAATAAACATGAATTTGTAACTCTGTGCATCATACCAGAGATCTACCATTTTGGTGGTATGCGGACCTTGAATCTTTTAGTTATATAGCCAGGAGTGGTATAGATGTGTCATATGGTATTTCTGGTTTTACTTTTTTTAGGGACTCAGTACATTGACTTTCATAGTGGCTGTACCAGTTTATCTACCTACCAACAGTGTATAAGGGTACCTCTTTCCCCACATCCTCACCAGCATTTGCTTTTATTTGTTTTGATGATAGCTATTCTGATGGAGTGAGATGGAATCTCAAAGTAGTTCTAATTTGCATTTGCCTGATGACTAAAGTTATTGAACATATTTATATTTCTTCCTTTGAAAACTGTATATTCTAGTCTTTAGCACATTCATTGATTGGATTGTTTATTTGCTGTTTAATTTTTATAGTTCTTTATAAGATATCAATCTCCTACTTGATGTATGGTTGGCAAAGACTTCTAAAAAATTTCATTTAACACCATCTGTCAATTTTTTTGGTATTTTCAGTGCTATTGGAGTAATTTTCAGAAAGTCCTTGTCTATGTCTATACTTTCAAGTGTTTCTTTAAAATATTTTATTTATTTATTTATTTATTTATTTATTTATTTATTTATTTAGAGAGAAGAAATAGGCAGATAGAGACAGTGAATGGATGTGCCAGGGCCTCTAGCCACTGCTAACGAACTCCAAATGTATGCATTTTTGAACATGGGGTGTCTTTCCATGTATTAAAGTATTTTTAAGTTTCTTTTATTGATATTTTCTAGGGCTAAACTCTTAAATGTTTTGTTAAATTTCTTTTTATTGATAATAATTATATGTTTATCATGTATTTTGATCATAATCTGTTTCCATTCTCTTCCCTAACCCCTCTTCCTGTTCCCTTGCACTGAGCATCTTCTTCCCAACTAGTCCTTCTACTTTGATGTTTCGCTTTCTTTCTTTTTGTTCCTATGTGGGAGTATGACCCACTGAGTTGGTTAGGTTTGCAACATGGGCATGGTTGGAGGATTATTTATCAGAGCATGTGGGTCCTACCAGTGACCACAGCAGAAAATGTCTCCCACTCCTCCAGCCACCATTTATTGTGTTCGATTTATGCAGGATATCACATTCCCTGTGAAGTCATGAATGCAATAGCAATGTTAAATTCATTCTTAAGTATTTTTCTTTCTCTTCCTATTAGAAATGGAAGTATTTTCAATTTTATTTTCCAGATTGTTCTTTGCCTGGGATATAACAATACAAAGGATTTTTGTTATTGATCTTATATTCTACTTACCTTGATGAATTAGTTGCATACTTTAATGAATTCTTTTTTTGGCATTTTTAATTTTAATTTTTAAAATTTTTATTTTTATTGACAGCTTCTTTAATTGTAGACAATATCCCATGTTATTTCCCTCCCTCCCCCACTTTCTCCTTTGAGACTTCACTCTCCATCATATCCCCAATCAGTCTCTCCTTTCAGTTTGATGTCATGATCTTTTCCTCCTATTATGATGGTCTTATGTAGGTAGTGTCAGGCACTGTGAGGTCATGGATATCTAGGCCATTTTGTGTCTGGAGGAGTCCTACTCTTCTTTTGGCTCTTACATTCTTTCCGCCCTCACTTCTGCAATGGACCCTGAGCCTTGGAAGGTAGGTTTGAGATGTTTCAGTGCTGAGCACTCCTCTGTCACTTCTTCTCAGCACTATGGTGCCTTCTGAATCATCCCAAGGTTGCCACCATCTGAAAAAAGAAGCTTCTCTAACCAAAAGTGAGAGTAGCATTAATATATGGGTGTGGACATTAAGAGAAGTGCTTACTGGGCAGTTTGGTGAGCATAGTGTATACATTTAGTGAGACTCCAGCAGACATTACACCCTTAGGGCTCATGACTACCCCTGTCGTATGTTTTCAGTATCAGGGATGTGTTCCCTCCCATGGAGCGGGCCTCTAATCCAATTAGAGAGCAGTTGGTTTCCCCCATAACAGACATGCCACTATTGCACCCATTGGCTCATTTGGCCTGGCTGGCCAAATTTAAAGCTTGCAGTGTTCACTGTTGAGTATCTTCACTGGTGTTTTCTCTCTCCCATTGACCTGCATGCAGTGTAGCTTTTTCCAACTTTCTGTCAGCTGGTCCACATGGAGGAGGCTTTCAGCTCAACTCTAGTAGGATTTCTCAGTGAACTTGCCACCCAAGTATGTGAAGTCTTTAGCAATAGGGTCTTACCATCTATTCCTGGTGGGAAACCAAGGGCCTCGGCAATGGCCTATAATGTTTTGGGGGTATCTGTGACCTCCCTGGCCAACAGCTCACTGGAAGGTATCTCATCCCTGCCACTGAAAATTTTCTAGTAACAATCTATGGCTTCTGAGTGTTCCATTGTCCATAAAAGTAGGTTTCCATATGACTTATTTATATCCTCTTAGATTTTGGTTATCCCTCCCTCCACCGTTCCTTTAATCAATCTCTTCCCCTGACCTCACTTAGGCCTTTTCACCCCCATTAATCTGTTGAATTAGTTGCAATACTTTAATAAATTCTTTTTTTTTTTTTTTTTTTGAGTTTTCAAGGTAGGGTCTCATTCTAGCCCACTATGTACTCTTAGGGTGGCATAGAACTCACAATGATCCTTCTACCTCTGTCTTCCAAAGGCTGGGATTAAAGGTGTGCACTACTAGGCCTGATGGTTTCTATAGAGGATTTTCTATAGAGGATTTTTACTTCCTTCTTTTCAGTCTGGATGTATTTCTTTTCTTTGCCTAGTTGCCAGTGGAGTTGGTAAGAGTTAACATCTTTGTCTTGTTGCTGATCTTTGGGAGAGGCATTCATTCAGACTTTCAGCCATTAAGGAAGATACTAATGGTAGACCATATATTCCATTGTCCTCTCTTGTTACCCCTCCCCTCCATTTATATCTTCTCCTCCTTCCCTTTGGCCCTTTTCTACTTTCATGTCACACACACTTGAATCTAGATTTGCATTTGAGAGAAAGTGTGTGACATTTGTCTTTCTGAGCCTAGCTTATTTCATTCCCCATGTACATGTTTATCCATTGTATATACGTGCCACATTTCTATACCTATTCTTGTGTTGATGGACATCTGGGCTGGTTCTATATCCAGGCTGTTGTGAAGAGGACATCAATAAACATGAATTTGTAACTCTGTGCATCATACCAGAGATCTACCATTTTGGTGGTATGCGGACCTTGAATCTTTTAGTTATATAGCCAGGAGTGGTATAGATGTGTCATATGGTATTTCTGGTTTTACTTTTTTTAGGGACTCAGTACATTGACTTTCATAGTGGCTGTACCAGTTTATCTACCTACCAACAGTGTATAAGGGTACCTCTTTCCCCATCCTCACCAGCATTTGCTTTTATTTGTTTTGATGATAGCTATTCTGATGGAGTGAGATGGAATCTCAAAGTAGTTCTAATTTGCATTTGCCTGATGACTAAAGTTATTGAACATATTTATATTTCTTCCTTTGAAAACTGTATATTCTAGTCTTTAGCACATTCATTGATTGGATTGTTTATTTGCTGTTTAATTTTTATAGTTCTTTATAAGATATCAATCTCCTACTTGATGTATGGTTGGCAAAGACTTCTAAAAAATTTCATTTAACACCATCTGTCAATTTTTTTGGTATTTTCAGTGCTATTGGAGTAATTTTCAGAAAGTCCTTGTCTATGTCTATACTTTCAAGTGTTTCTTTAAAATATTTTATTTATTTATTTATTTATTTATTTATTTATTTATTTATTTATTTGAGAGAGAGAAGAAATAGGCAGATAGAGACAGTGAATGGATGTGCCAGGGCCTCTAGCCACTGCTAACGAACTCCAAATGTATGCACCACTTTGTACATCTGGCTTATGTGGGTACTGGGAAATCGAACCTGGGTCCTTAGGCCTCACTGGCAAGTGCCTTAACCACTAAGTCATCTCTCTAATTCCCTTAAAGTGTTTTGCCAGAGTCTTTTTAAAAATTATTTTATTTATTTTTGGAGAGAGACACAGAGAGAGACAGAGAGGGAGACAGATAGAGATGGGCGCGCCAGCAGTCTCTCAGCTGCTGTGAATGAAATCCAGATGTGTGCGCCCCCTTGTGGTCAAGTGCTGCATTGCGCCCTTGTGTCACTTTGCATCTGGCTAAACGTGGGACCTGGAGATTGGAACCGCTGGAGATTGGAACCAGCGTTCTTAGGCTTAGGAGGCAGGCGCCTTAACTGCCAAGCCATCTCTCCAGCCCCAGAGTCTTTTTTAAAAACTTATTTTATTTATTTGAGAGAGAGAAAGAGAAAGAGAGAGAGAGAGAGAAAAAAAAAATAGGCAGATGAAGACAAAGAGAGAGAATGGGTGTGCCAGGGCCTTTAGCTGCTGCAAATGAATTCCAGATGCATGTGCCACTTTGTGCATCTGGCATATGAGTCTTGGGGAATTGAATCTGGGTCCTTTGACTTTGCAGGCAAGTCACTTAACTGCTAAACCATCTCTCCAGCCCTCGCCAAAGTTTTTTTTTATATAGTAATTTCAGAATTTTAGGTCTCACATTAAGGTCCTTGATTCATTTTATATATGGATATCTAGTTTTACTAATACAGGTTATTATTATTATTATTATTATTATTATTGTTGTTGTTATTTTGCAGAGGCTTTTTTCCCACGTAATCTTTTGATACTTTTGTCAAAGATGAGTGGCTGAAGCTATGTAAGTTTACTTCTGGGTTCTCTGTTCCATTCCATTGGCTTATGTATATGTTTTGTGCCAGTGCCATGCTTGTGGTAGTTTGAATATGATAGTGTAGATATATGTAGATATATGGCCCCATAGACTCAGGTGGTTTATTAAAATTGAGTTTGCAACTTTGGTTGTTAGTAGGCAGATTCCTGCTACAAGGGGCATGTCACTGATGGTGGATCTTATTCCAGCCCAAAGGTGAAGAGAGAGCAACAGGAGGTCTGGTGGTTTGTTGTTGTTGCTTGGTGGTAGTGCCGCCTGTTTGGTTGTTTATCTCTGTTTGGATCTATGAAAGGGAGCCAACTTCTTCTGCCATTGATGGAACTTCCCCTGGACCTGTAAACCTGAAATAAATCCCTTCCTCCCCTAAACTGTGTCTAGTTGGATGTTTTTTCCAGCAATGAGGAGCTGTCTACAATAATGCTATGTTTGTTTCTGTGGCTCAGTAGCACAGTTTGAAGTATTTCAATGCCTCTAGCCTCACTGCTTCTGTTTGGAATTGCTTTGGCAATTTGTAGTCTTTTTTGCTTCCATTTGAATTTTAGGATTGCTTTTACAAATTCTGTGAAGAATGTCATTTGAATTTTAATGGGGATTGCATTGAATCTACAGATTTCTTTTGGTAAGAATCATTTTCAGAAATATTAATTCTATCTGTTGCATTTGCCTTCATGTTGCTTGCACAAAGCACCAACCAAAAGCAGCTGATAGGAAAGGGTTTATTTTGCCTTACAGACTTGAGGAGAAACTGCAGGATGGCAAATGAAAATGTGGCATGAGCAGAGGCTGTACAGCAGCTCTGGCCAATACCAGGTGGACAACAGCAGCAGCAGGACAGTATGCCAAACACTGTCAAGGGGGAGCTGGTTATAACACTCATAAGTCAGCCCTCAAAAACACACATCCTTCAGCAAGGTTCCAATTACCAAGTTGCTATCAGCTGGGGTACTAGCATTCAGAACACATGAGTTTATGGGGGACACCTGATTCAAACTACCACACTACCTATCCATGTGAGGTCTTTCCATCTTCTAGTGTCTTGTTAATTTCTTTCTGTAGTATTTTAAAGTTTCATTGTAGAAGTCTTTCACTTCATTCATTTGGTTTATTGCTAGGTATTTTTAAGCCTATTGATAATGGGAATTTTCCTTGATTTCTTTCTCAGCAAGTTTGTTGGTATATTGGAAAGAACCTATTTTTGTCTGTTGGTTTTATATCCTGCTACTTTGCTGAAAGTATTTGTTAGGTCCAAGAGTTTAAGATCTTTGAAATATAGGATCATGCCATCTGAAATTTTGACTTTCTCCTTTTCTGTTTTTTATTACTGTTATTCTTTCTCTTGTCTTATTTTTTGAGATAAAACTTTGAGTACTATATTGAATAAGAGCAGACAGAGTGGGCACCCTTGTCTCATTTCTGATTTTAAGTGAAATATTTTTAGTTTTTTTTTCATTTAGTTATATTGGCTACACATGTCTTTATTAGTCTTTATTATGGTGATGTATGGTAATTTTATTCTTAGTTTTTCAGTGTTTTTCATAATGAAGGAATGTTAAACTTTGTCAAATGCCCTTGCTTCATCTATTTTAAGATGGTGATGTGATTTCTGTCCATAAGCCTATTTATATGCAGTGTCACATTTATAGGTTTGCATATGTTGAACCATCCTTGCATCACAGAAATGAAACCAACTTGGTGGTTGTGTATGATCTTAATATGTTCTTGAATTCAATTTGTAAGTATTTTACTGAGAAATTTGGTGTCTTTATCCAGTTTTGGTGTCAGGGTGTCTGACATTTTAGAACAAGTTTCTTTGCTGTTTCATGGAGCAATATGAGGAGCATTGGTGTTTGATTTTCATTAAAGACTTTGAATTTGGCAGTGTATCCGATGATTCTGCACTTTTTATTTTCTAGCAGACTCATTACTGCTTTAATTTTGTTTCTTTTTTTTTTTTTTTAAAGTTTCGAGAGACTTTATTACATTAGCAGAAGGAAAGAGGAGAATGTATGAAGAGCTCCTCCCCAGGAGAAGGCGGGAGGGGGAAAGCCCATTTAGAAACCCAAACTGGGGTCATTTATGGGTTCTGAATAAAACTGAACTAACCAGCCCTGATGCCAAGTTTGGGGGGCCAAGCTTAACCAACCATTTTGTCAGGTTCAGGTTTAATCCTTCCAAGAATCTTAATTCTAGGAAAGGGGAACTCCTTCCTAGAGAGGAACTCAGGTTGAGTTTATGGAAAAATACTTATAAAGAACCCACAGATAAGGAGACGCTGTGGCCTTCTCTGACTTCTAGCAACATGGAGACTGTAAGGGCAGGTTCAAGGACATTCACCGCTTTTACTTTTGGGAGACTCAGTCACCTTGAACTGCCTTAATCTCCCCTCTAACTGCCCTTACGGAATTGAGATTACTGATCTGGCTTCTTCAAGCTGAGTGTGGTTATCAGGCATGGAAGTTGGGAAGTTTCTCCAGTGGGTCTAAAGGACCCCAAGGTGCATTGACAGAATGTGGGAAGACAGTCATGGAAGATAATGTTGGTAATAAAGAATAAAACAAGGCATGGGGGGATGGGAATTGAGTAAATTGGGCTCTTTAGGCTTCCCATTTGTATGGGCTTTTTCAAGCCTTGGAGGGCAATCAAGGGAATCCAGGTAGATGGAGTTAGATTGTCACAGACCGTCTGAGCTGACTTGACTATAAGCAACAGGAGATAAAGTTAAACAAGCAGCTGAGCATAAAAAAATCTAAAAATTAGCATAATTACTATTACCAGAGATGACAGGTGTAATTTACCATAAAGATTCAGAAATCCATTTCTAAAGCTTTTCACCAAATGCATGGTACTGTCTTGCGTGGTCAGTATCTTTTCTTGTCCATCTCATGAAGCAGATGACACATTGTCAGAATTATCAAGAATATTTATGCCCATTTAACTTGGATAATGGCACAGGTGTCATTCTGAGTAAGTACTTTATTTCCTGGCCATATTCGTCTTGCTTAGTGCTTAAGATCAAGTAATTAGCAAAAATTTAACTCTTTGTATACTATAATTTGATCATAACCTTCTCCCATTACCTTCTTTTAAAAATATTTCATTTATTTAAGAGAGAGAGAGAGAATGAGAATGGGCATACCAGGACCTCTACCCACTGCAAATGAATTCCAGTCACATATACCACCTTGTACATCTTGCTTACATGGGTCCTGAGGAATCAAACCTGGGTCCTTAGGTTTTGCAGTCAAGCACCTTAACCACTAAGTCATCTCTCTAGCCCCCATTACCTTCTTTTGTCTACCTTCTCTGCCCCTTTCCACTGAGTCCCATTCTTCTTTCCAACTAGACCCTTTTATATTTGTATGCCCTTTTTTCTCCTCTTTTACCAGTGATATCAAAATGTTGATGGACTCAGTAGTGTGCTGATCTTGTGGAGGTAATGACAGCCACTAGGAGGTTATGAATGCATTGGTTATTTTATGTCTGGAGGATAGTGTTCCAAAGTATTCCTCCCCATTCTCTGGATTTTGCATTCTTTTTAAAAAATATTTTTAAATTAATTAATTAATTAATTTGAGAGTCAGAAAAAGGCAGGGAGGCATAGAGGGCGGGAAAGGGAGAGAATGGGCACACCAGGGCAACCAGCCACTGCAAACAAACTCCAGATGCATGTGCCCCCTTATGCATATGGCTTATGTGGGTCCTGGAGAGTTGAACCTGGATCCTTTGGCTTTGAAGGCAAATGCCTTAACCACTAAGCAATCTCTCCAGCCCTGAATTCTTTATGTACTCTCTTCTGCGATGGTAACTGAGCCTTGGAAGGCATGATACCGATGTGTCATTTAGGGTTGAACACTTAACAGTCACTTATTCTCAGCATCTTTATGAGTTTTGAGTCTCCCTAGGAGTCATCACCATCTGCAAAAAGAAGCTTCTCTGACTAAAGATGAGAGTAGAAATAATCAATTGCATAAACATAACTATTTAGAGAACAATTTGATGGTCACAAAATTTAGTCAAACAACAGAAGTAGCTTTGTGGTAGTTTGAATATATGTCCCCCAATATATTCAGTATTTTATTAGTTTATAGTTTGCATCTGCAATCACCTTGCTAGAGGCAAGGTCACTGGGGGCCCGGTCTTAAGGTGTGGTGATGGGTTTGAGATTCCATTGTAAAGATATGCAAATGTGTCTAGCAGGAGTTCCTGAAGTCTGCTGTGTGACCTTTTGGCTGTAGTTTGTTTTGCTCTGTGTGCTGTGGTGGCTGGTTGGCTTTCTCTCTCTCTGCTTGGTCCTGTGGAGAGCAGGCCGCTTCTCTTGCCATTATGGAACTTCCCCTGGATCTTTAAGCTTCAATAAATAATATCCCTTCCTCCATAACTGTGCCTGGTCTGGAAGTTCATCTCAGGGAACCTGAAGCTGTCTGCTACAAGCTTCATCCCCAGAGTCTGTGACCTTCTCAGCTGTAGGATTTTGACTAGATTTTTCAGTACCAAGCATGAATTCCCTCCAGTGGAGTGGGCCTTAGTTCCAGTCAAGAGAGCAGTTGGTTACCCCCCATAACAGTCATATCACTGTTATATCAGTGGATAGATCTTGGCTATTGATTGGTTGTAAAGTATGCAGAATAGAACCACCATTGGGTCAACTGTTAAACTTTCTTCCCTAACAGACAACGTAACACTTCCAGTAGTATAATAGCTAGCCAGCATGTAGGAGGCTTCCAGCTCAGTTCCAGTTTGATTATTCACTAGCCCACAATTGACATATGTGGTGTCTTCAGCAACATGGTTTACCATCTAGTTCTAGTGGGCAAGCCAAGATCATTGGCAATAGCCTATATTGTTTTGCATTCTGTGAGGTATCCCATCCCTGGCACTGGGGTTTTCTTGTAATTGTCTATATCCTTGAGGGCAGTGCTATCTACTCCCACCCTGAGCTTTTGCCCAAATGCTCTCCCTTTTTAAAAAATATCAATTACATTTTAAAATAAGCTAACAAAAAGTATTTTTCCATTTGGCTTTTTACAATGTTTATAGTTTTGGTTAGACCTCCTCCTCACCTCTATTCCCTTCCTATGAGCCTACTACGACCTTTCCACCCCCATTATTCTACTCCTTTACTTAAATATCTAATATCCCCCTTTCCTAACCTCTCCATGATCACTACTCTTAAGGCTCTTTTCTAGCTTCTTGGCCTCTATCGTATCTTACTTCAACTTGCATACACATCTAAGAATTCAAAGTTAGGATCTGAGCATGAGAGAGAACATGCAATGTTTGTTTTTCTGAGCTTGTGTTACCTCATTAGTATATTATTTTCCAGATCCTTATATTTTGCCTGTGAATTTCATCATTTCATTTTTCTCTACAGTGAATAAAACTCCATTGTGTATATATGTACCACATCTTTATAATCCATTCCTCATCAATTGATGGACATCAAAGCTGACTCCATTTCTTTTTTATATTTTTAAATTATTTTTTATTTATTTGGGGGGGGAGAGAGAAAAAGGGGAGAGAGAGAAATGGGTACGCCAGGGCCTCCAGCCATTGCAAATGAACTCCAGCTGCATGTGCCACCTTGTGAATCTGGCTTACGTGGGTCCTGGAGAATTGAACTTGGGTTCTTTTGCTTGCAGGCAAGTGCCTTAACCACTAAGCCATCTCTCCAGCCCCTGACTCCATTTATGACTTGTGAAAAGAGCAGCAATAAAAATGGATGAGCAAGTATCTCTATAGGAAAGTATAGAGGCCTTAGGTTATATGCCCAGAAGTGATATGGTTGGGTCATATGGTAGATCTACTTTTAGATTTCTGAAAAACATACACACTGATTTCCATAAAAGCTAAAGCAGTTTATATTCCCACCAACAGGAAATAAGGCAATTTTATTGGTATCTATTATTTTCCTGTTTCATTCTAATTTTAGATTAGGGTGTTCTGTTTCTTTTTTGAATTTGGAAGGGGTTTATCAATCCAGTTTATAGTTTCGAATAACTGAATCTTGGTTTCATCAATTATTTATTTATCTATATTTCCTTGATTTCTTCCCTGATCTTAATTATTTCTTTTCCTCTGGTTCTTTTGGAATTTGTTTGTTCTTGTGTGTCCAAGACCATTAGTTGCATCACCAAACTATTTTTTTAAGCTCTCTTTGTTACTGTAATGTAGGCATTTAGAGATACAAACTTTCAACATAGGGCTGCCTTCATTGTGTCCCATAAGGCTTGGTATGTTATGTTTTCATTCCCATTTAGTTCTAGAAAATTTTTGATTTCCTTCTTGATTTATTCAATGATCCATTAATTGCTCTGTAGTTTGTCACCTCATCCTGTTTCCTTTTTTAGGCTGAAGCTTTCTAGTTTGATGTGCCTTCCTTTGTCTCTGTTCACTGCATGCATTTTGAGGCTGCACTGTAACATGCACAGTATTTTGAGACAACATAGTGCATATATATTGGAAATTTTACATCCTGGTCAGTTGAAACTTTCACTAATTAAGAGATATCTTTTTGGATGTTGATGTTTCTTTTAACATTAGAACCCATTTTGTATGATATAACTTTACCAGTTTCCTTTTATGATATACAGTACAAATCTTTTTCAATCCTTTTCCCTTCAGATTTCTAAATATTTGGTTTAGATATAGCTCTTTATACTATATCTTTTTCTCCCTTGCTTCATTCAAAATCTTATGTTTTAAATGTTTCTTAGAAACATTTATTTTTCATGTTAAATTCATGTACTTACAGTGGAGAATTTAGTCAATTTCTATTTAGCTTCATTGTTGATATTTATTCATTGATTTAATTATTTATCCTATGTTGTAGTATGAAAGAGACTGGGTGGGGGGTGGAGCTTAGAACTTTCCAAGCCAATGGCTTTCAAGTTTCAAAGTTCTTATCTACAA
Organism: Orientallactaga sibirica; assembly: GCA_036365145.1. Taxonomy (NCBI): domain Eukaryota; kingdom Metazoa; phylum Chordata; class Mammalia; order Rodentia; family Dipodidae; genus Orientallactaga; species Orientallactaga sibirica. Next base: position 25,547,089 of record JAEOAD010000015.1, on the reverse strand, counting down.
TTAGCAAACAATTAATTGAAAAATGCAGTCATGAAGAGGAATAAATTATGAAAAATTTATTTTAAGATAGTGTAGAAACAAGACAGAGGGAAATGCTGGGTGTGATGGTGCACACCTTTAATCCTAGCACTTGGGAAGCAGAGGTAGGAGTATCGTTCTGGGTTCAAGACCACCCTGAGACTACATAGTAAATACATTGTGAACTACATAGGTCAGCCTTGGCTAGAATGAGACACTCTAAAAAGAAAGAAAAGAAAAGAAAAGAAAAGAGGGAAAGCAGATAACTCCCCAAATGAAGGGGTTTCCCCTAGGTGGAGGTCCTCAGAGAGGGAAAGACCAGGAAATCTATGTTGCAACTTGAAACAAGTCTTTTTTATAAATTAGGCATCTTATAGGAATGACCCTCATTGCCAAATTCTGATGAATATGCAGAACTTTGCTTGGTTGGTAGGTCCAGAAGAAGAGCATAGATTCCTAAACCCCACAACAATCTCAGAAAAAGAAAGAAAAGGGATTAGTTTGATCCAGGTAAGATGGTGGAATAACCACACCAAAGACCCTGTGGAGAAGGAAGAGACAAGATACCACACAATACACCCCTCTCTCCAAAAAAGAAGGTCATAAGTAACTAGCAACCCAGGAGAGACCAGGGCAGAGAAGCTGGAGATAGCAGAAAGGTTCCAGCAACCACACTTAGTATAGCTTTGGCTTCAGTGGGGGCTGGGAAATGCAGCCAGCCACCAAGGGGAATTGCCAGTTGGGCAAGCTCACAGATTGAATTGAAGGGCATATGCACTTGCCAGCTGACAGACCGAGGCATTTGCCAGCCAGCACCTAGTGGGGAAAACCTGAGGGAATGGGGAAGAACACAAGGGCCAGGCAAATCAAGAAGGAAAGGAAAATCGCCAGCTGGCAGTCCTGGGCAACCACCATCTGCACATGTGTAAACAAGGCTGGAGGAGATGGCTTAGTGGTTAAGACACTTGCCTGTGAAGCCTAAGAACCCATTTTCAACTCTCCAGGTCCCATGTAAGCCTGATGTACAAGATGGCGCAAACATACAAGGTCACACATATGCACAAGATGGCACACATGTCTGGAGTTTGACTGCAATGGCTGGAGGCCCTAGTGCACCAATTCTCTCTCACACACACATCAAAAAGACTAGTCTGTTGGGTTTGCCTCAAAAAAAAAGTGTGAACAGAACAAAAGGGAACTATGGGACACACTAAAAATACCCGATATTCTGATCATGAGCATACAGGAAGGGGAAGAAATATAAGACAAGGGCATAGAGAATATTTTCAACAAAATTATTGAATAAAAATTTCCCAGCCTTACCAAAGAGAGACCCTTTCAGGTATAGGAGATGTACATAATATCAAATAAATGACCAGCGAAGAGATTCCCCATGTCACATTATAACTAAAACTCAAACCAAGAAAACAAGGAGAGAGTTCTAAAAGCTGGAAGAGAAAACAGCTTGTCACATATAAGGTAAATTCATCAGAATTACCTCTTTTTTTTTTTTTTTTTTTTTTTTTTTTTTTTTAGGGTCTCACTTTAGCCCAGGCTGACCTGGAATTCACTATGTAGTCTCAGGGTGGCCTCAAACTCATGGTGATCCTCCTACCTCTGCCTCCCAAGTGCTAGGATTAAAGGCATGCACTTTCCTCTTATTTTTTAATGGAACCTCTAAAAGAAGAGTTTTGGAATAGAGTATTTCAAAAGCCAAAATACCATGGCTGCCAACACAGACTACTATACCCAACAAAGTTATCCCTCATAATAGATGGTAAAAGAAAAACTTTTCATGACATAAGCCAGTTTTATGAACTAAGCACTAAGTCAGCCCTGCTGAGAGTACTTCATGGAATGCTTCATTCTGAAGAGTTGAACACACATACACATGAAGAGAGTAAAAGAAATAATCAAAAATAGAACAGACATAGAAGCATATAAAGATCAAGAAAACACAGAACTCTAGAAAGCCTTCAACTCACTCTTCACAATTATAACTCTGAAATTAATGGACTCAACTCCCCAATCAAAAGACACAAGTTGAAAACCAGGCGAGGTGACGCATGCCTTTAATCCCAGCACTCGGGAGGCAGATATAGGAGGATCGCCGTGAGTTTGAGGCCACCCTGAGGCTACAGAGTGAACTCCAGGTCAGCCTGAACTAGAGTGAGACCCTACCTCGGAAAACAAAAACAAACACACACACACACACACACAAAAGCCAAAAAACAAAAAAGAAAAAGGAAAAGAAAAAGACACAAGTTGAAAAGCTAGATCCACCCACTTGCTGTGTAGAAGAAACTCACCTTGTCATTAAAAATAGACACCTCCTTAGGGTGAAAAGATATTCCAAGCAAATGGAAATAAGCAACAAGCAGACATGGCTGTACTAGTATATAACAAAATAGACTTTAAGCCCAAAGTAAAAAGTAAAAGAGAGATAAGGAAGGCCACTTCATACTCAATAAATGATCAATTCAATAAGAGGATATTGATATAACAGTAATAAATTCATGTGCACTAAACTTATGGGCACTAAATATTATAAAGAAAATTACTAAACAGTAAAGCAGATATAAATCCTAATAAAATAATAGTAGGTGACTTTAATACCCCATTATGGCCAATAGACAGACCAGCTAAGCAGAAAGTAAATGAGAAAGAACAAAGCTAAACAGCACCAAAGCCCAACTGGACTTGGCAGACATCTATAGAACATTACACCCAATTCTACAGAATAACATATTATTCTCAGTAGCTCATTGAACCTTCTGTGAAATAGTTTACATAATAGGGCATAAATCATGTCTCTACAAAGTCAGAAAAATTGACATAACTCCCTGCATTGTATCTGACCACAATGCAATTAAGCTAGAAATCAACAACAGTATCAAAAGAAAGCACTCTAACTCCTGGAGACTGAACTGCTTACTATTAAACAAGGAATGGGTCATAGAAATAAAAAAGATTGAAATCAATAAATTTATAGAACTGAATGACAATGAAAACACACTAAAACTTATGGGACACAATGAAGGCAGTTCTCAGGATTTTATAGCACTAAAATACCAACATTGCAAAAAATAGATCTCAGAACTTGTCTACCCATCTGAAGGCTTTGGAAAAACAAAAACTATCCAATTCCAAAAGGACCAGAAGAAAAGAATTCATTAAGACTATAACAGAAATCAATGAATTGGAAATAAAGAGAGCAATTTAAAAATTGATGAAACAATGAGCTGCTGGTTCTTCAAAAATGTAAACAAAATTGATTAAATCCTGGCCAAACTGCCGTGGCATGGTGGGCACTGTGGCAAGTGCCAGTGTATGTACCTGGTGATGGGGGTGGTGCTAGCCCCATACATATTCACCTTGAAGAGGAAGATGGGCCTCAAGACCAAGGTCATTGAGATGATGTCAGAATTCCAGAAAAGTGCTCACATCAAGAATACATCAAGAGTACAAGAAATTATCTGTGGTCTTATTAAAGGAGGAGCTACCAAGCTTCAGATAATAACAGACTTGATATGACACTAAGTAAGTTTTCCTCAATGGGAAAAGATGCCCAACAAGTCATAATATCATTGACAACTGTAAGTGGAGCAGTATTACACTATTGAAATTGACCCTGACCTCACTGTGGAGAAGTGCTCCTATATGGTAGAATGGTATACTAACTCACATGGTTTGCTTATTGAACAAGCTACATGGAAAGCTAAAGTTAGAGAGCTTGTGGCAGAATCTGATGTTATGCTCAAGGAAGGGCGTGAGGATTTCTTTGATAAGCTTTCAGCAGCACAGTATCCCTGTGTTCATATTTTCTGCTGGTATTGGTGATGTGCTAGAAGAAGTTATCTGTCAAGCTGGAGTTTATCTTTCAAATGTCAAGTAGTCTCCAACTTCATGGATTTTGATGAAAATGGTGTGCTCAAAAAGGAGAACTAATTCATGATGGGGCCTTGAACATAGACTATTTCAGCCAACTAAAAGATAAGAGCAACATAATTCTACTTGGAGACTTCCAAGGAGACTTATGAATGGCAGATGGTATAGCCAACATGGAACCCATTCTGAAAATTGGATATCTAAATGACAGAGTAGATGAGCTTTTAGAAAAATACATAGACTCTCATGACATTGTTTTAGTGAAAGAGGAATCACTGGAAGTGGCCAATTCTAGTTTACAGAAGAGTCTATAAACAAACTTTTATCATGACTTCTCCCATGGTTTATCATGACTTCTCCCATGGTGCAGCTGATACAAGACCTGCTCATCTGTCCATGCTGCTGAAAGACTCATATTTATAATACATTCTTTACTTGATGTTTTCTCTTTACATAACTGAAGAATTTGCAAGCAACATTGAATCTTTATCCCACTTTCACTATACTCCTCCCTTTTTTTTTTTTTGAGAAAGACACAGAGACAGAAGGAGAGGGAGAGGAAGACAGATAGAGAATGGGCGCCAGCAGCCTCTCAACTGCCGTGCACGAACTCCAGATGCATGTACCCCCTTGTGGGCAAGTGTGGCGTTGCACTCTTGCATCACTGCATCTGGCTAAATGTGGGACCTGGAGATAGGAACCGGTGTTCTTAGGCATAGCAGGCAGGCGCCTTAACCACTAAGCCATCTCTCCAGCCCTCCTTTCCTTATTTTTAATTGACTTTTTATAAAAATGTCATAATGCCAAAGTTGGAAAAATAACTCCCTACTTTTCCAAAGTGAATTTTGTAGTTTGATGTTATCATGTATGTTTTGAACTTTTTTAGAAGTTTAAAAAGAAGTTGTATGAAATGGTGAAATAATGTGAATAATTTGAAACACTGCAATTTTTGGAATTGGGGAAGAATAGGATGATGACATCACCATCTCCTGGAATTGTGTTTAATTTGGTTGTTTTGTGGGTGAAAAATCAGTATGTCCTAGACAAGACATCACTTAGGATTTGAAAAATTATTGGTGTCCATATCCCTAATATTACAAAAATTTTATATCAAAGCACTGACAATAAACATGGAGTGGAAAACCTTTTTCTTTCTTCCTTCCTTCCTTCCTTCCTTCCTTTCTTTCTTTCTTTCTTTCTTTCTTTCTTTCTTTCTTTCTTTCTTTCTTTCTTTTTAAAGAATAGAATAAAGAAAAAATGCAGGTGGTTAAAGGGATGGGAGAGAGAATATGAGGATATACACACACAAATACAAGTAGAACAGTGGGTGAGTGTATCCTGTCCTTGGATCAGTAATTTCTGTAAAGTTATTGGTGACACTGTGTAAGTATTTTGCCTGTTTGTACTAGACAGTAGTTGAAGCTTAGAGCCAAATTGAAATCCTCAGGAGTTTCTGTAATAACATTATAGTAGGTTTTAAAAAATGTGAAGTCATGTTTAAGAACAGCTGCCACCAAACATCTGATTTATGAGGGCATAGGACAACTTACTTTTTCTCAGAAATATATTTTGTCATTTTGCTTTAACTAGTAGCTGTTATTTGGATCCTTAAACCTATGAAAAATTAAGAAACTATAAAAATAAAATAGAAGAAATATATTTCTGTATTCATAAACAGAATTTCTGAACCAAATTAGTCAGTGTTTAGGAGATGAAAGGAAACAAATTGTACACATACATAGCTATGTGTATGTAAACAGAGAAAACATACTGTCCTATAAATATACACCTATTAGTCATAGTTGCTATTATGTTAGTAAGATGTTACCAATTAACATGATATGCTACTCTTAATCAGACCTGTCTAAGAGATAATTCCAAATTTCTCCAGTGACCTTGAACTTTTAGTCTTGCCGCTGGTCAGAGTGTGATTCGGGTTCTTACAAAAACAATAGCAGTCCTTTAGGCTCCTGATAGCTTCTTGCTCTTATGACCAGCACATTCTAACTTGCCACTCAGTTCTCACACAGGACATCCTATTACCTTTTACGGTACTCTCACTGACCTTTGTTTCTATTGACCACAGGTCCTGCTGGACTGTGACAATACTTAGGACAGCTTTACATTCCTCCCATTCTTCAAGGTCAGGTAAGTAGCCTTTCTATGGACACTTTTATGATATTTTTTGATATTTTTGATATTTTTTGATATTTATGATATTTTATGATATTTTTAATCAAGTGTAATCTCTCTCATGCCATTTTTAAATAGTTGTAATTCTTTAAATCTTAAGCACCATAGGCTTTTAAGATATACAACCATTTTTATATCATTAAGATACCTATTTAACTATTTTATAGTATTTTTTCATTATTTTTAATTTTAGTTCTATAATTATTGAAATAATTCACTTAGACTTACTTACATAATTATAAAATTTAAACCATGTCATTTATATAAGAAAAATTGAAACCATAAATTTTAATTAAGGATTTTTTTTTGTTTGTTTTTACAAGGTAGGGTCTCGCTCTAGCCCAGGTAGACCTGGAATGTAGACTCAGGGTGGCCTTGAACTTACGGCAATCCTCCTACCTCTGCCTCCCAAATGATGGGATTAAAAGTGTGCACCACCACACCTGGCTAATTAAGGATTTTTTTTCTCATATTCAATACCTATGTTGTGTTTGTTTAGTCACTCTTTATTAATTAATTAATTCTTTTTGAGGTAGGGTCTCATTCTAGCTCAGGCTGACCTGGAATTCATTATGTAGTCTCAGGATGGTCTGGAACACACAGCAATCCTCTTACCTCAGCCTCCCGAGTGCTGATTAAAGGAATGTGCCACCAGGCCAGTTTGTTTAGTCACTTTTGAACTTGGAGATATGGTATCAATGTTTTCCTATCATACTCTAGGCAAACAGTCTCCCATATCACTGAGCTTTGTTTCCATGAACATTCCTAGGTTCAAGAGGAAGGAAAATCTTTCTTCTTTTAAATGAATTCTCAAGCATTTTCTGGAAAGTATATAGTACTTTATTTTGGTGCATATTCATAGTGTTGGAAGATTAAAGCTCTGGGAGGGATTAGATCTCATAAGGATGCCGAAGGGGGGGGAGGGAGGGAGAGAAGGAGGAGAAGGAAGAAAGAAAGGAGGAAGAGAGGAAGCAGCCATCTCTGGGTTTAGAATAGGCTTATGACTCCCAAGCTGAAGGTCCTTGTCCAAGTTTGTCAAAGAATTGGAAAACAACAACAACAACAACAAAAAAACATGGACACTGAGAAGGGTATGTTATGGAGGATTCATTAAGGTAGCTATGGAGGATTCATTAGGGTAGGTTGAAAACATAGAAAAAATTGTAAACACTCCAAGGCCAAAGGGCACCTCCCAAGCTGGGAGGGAAAAATGTGGAAAGAATTTCTCATAAGGGGAAAATATCTCTCTTATACGATCCATTTATATGAATTAGGAATCCAATTAGAATGAGTTTCATCACCAGGTTCAGATGTACAGGAAGGGCCCTGATGGGTTGGTGGGCACCCAGGAGGAACAATGACTTGAGAAGGATCATCCCATAGGTGATAAGCCAGAGAAAGGTTGAAGAACTGGCTGACTTTCTTGGAGTCATGATGCAGGGTTGGAGTTCTGGGAGAGATTAGATCTCCATAAGGATGCAGGAGAAGACCCCTCAGACCTATGAAGCCCAACTTCAGGTTCTTGTCTAAGTTATCAAAATTTTAAATGTGGACTCAAAAGAGGGGTAAGTTATGAATTATGAGACTTATTTTAGGGTGAGTTAGGAGGGAAAGGCAAGCCCAAGCCAAAAGAAATTCTTCCCTCTTCCAAATGTGGCTGGGAAGAAGGAGGGGAGATAAAATCCCTCTCTTAGGGAAAGCTCTATTTCATGGAAAGAAGCCTCTGAGTAAAGGGTTCACATGTGGGGAGCAAGCAGAAAATGCCCAGAACAAAGCAAGAAAGTGCCAAGGCAAAAAGAAATGGAGATCAAGAAGATGCCTTTCACATAGAGGCAGAAGGAGAGGAGTCAGGGGTCCAAGAGAGATCAGAAGAGCCAAGAGGGATCAAGAGAGCTACGTCTGCTGTTATTTTTTTTTGCATTCACACATATATACACACATGCATGCATCACATATATACACACAAAATAATGTAAATATTTAGCAGTCACTTGATGAAAAGTACATGATGAATTTTTATCCTAGTGAAGAAAGAAATAAACATACTTAAACTATAATTAAATCAAATGCTTAATTTTTATTTAAGCATGAGCTAGATGTTTCTTTAGCAGAAAGTGAATGCAAAACATTAGCAGCAGATGGAGCACATTGGGTTTATTCATCAAAGCAAGGGAATTGTCAGAATTACTGTCCTCATTCATAAATATTTTAATAAGCTTGGAGAATTTTTTTTTGGGAGAGAGACACAGAGAAGGACAGAGAGAGAGAGAGAGAGGAAGAATGAGCGTGCCAGCAGCCTCTCAGCCTCTGTGAAAGAACTTCAAATGCATGCGCCCCCTTGTGGGCAAGTGTGGCATTGTGCCCTTGCGTCACTTTGCATCTGACTAAATGTGGGACCTGGAGATTGGAACTGGCATTCTTAGGCTTAGGAGGCAGGTGCCTTAATCACTAAGCCACTGCTCCAGCCCAAGCTCAGAGAATTTTTGAGATCACTGGAGCAAGTTGTAAATAATTTTGTTTCTATCCAGTCACACAACTCAAACACTGACTGAGACTGTTGTTTTATAATTAACTAGGTTTGATAGATAAAAATGGCAAAACAGACATTTTCAATACTAATTTAACTGTCTGATCTTCCTCTGAAAACCCATCCCATGATCATTCAGTAGAATATAGACTTCTGTTTTCTTTTGTTTAGAAAGTTTATAGTGATAATTAAAGAGAAACTGATTTGTTTAGTATTTCATTTATAAAAGTTGAACATGGATGAGTCCCTTGGTGTTCTTGTTCAATGTCTTATACTGAGCACAGACACCTTTCTCACACAGGCAGCTAACAAGCAAAACACTCACTATATTTTCCCAATGTGTAGTCTGTATACAAATAATCTGCCAACTTTCTGGATCAATTGGAGATCCACATGGGACCTGGATGAAGAGTCCTTCTACCAAGTTTGATGAGCGGAAAGATTCAGAAGTGCAGTGACTTGAAAGAACCACAGAGAATAAGTAAAATCTAGTAGTGACCACACAGTCTGATCTGTTATTATTTCTGAAAACCAGGATTAAAGATGATTAAGATGTTAGAATACCCTCACTATATTCTTCTGTATAAAGTTAGTCAACTTATTGTTAATTTGTCACTTGAAGTAGCCTCATGGACTTGGACTGTTCCAATCAAAATGATAGCTATATCAGACAAAATGTCTCCCCAACTTTACAGAAATTACTGATCATTGTAGATATGAGGGGAATTTGCTTATATTTTTTAAAATGTTTTTATTTATTTGACAGAGACAGAAAGAGTGAGTATGGGCATGCCAGGGCCTCCTACCACTACACATAAACTCCAGATACATGTGCCACTTTGTGCATCTGGCTTTATGTGGTTACTGGGGAACCAAATCTGGACTATCAGGCTTTGCAAGCAAACACCTATAACAGCAAAGCCATCTCTATGGCTCCCTTTTTTTTTTTTTAATTAAAAAATGTTTTCAGTTTAGACTGGAAAGTTGGAGAAAAATTGACTGACTTTTAGAGTGTGTTTGTGTGTGTAAGCTGTCATAATTCTTTTCTTTCTTTTTTTTTTTTTGAGCGAGAGGGACAGAGAGAAACAGAGAGAGGAAGAGGCAGAGAGAGAGAATGGGCACGCCAGGGCCACTTCAGCCTCTGTGAACGAACTCCAGATGCATGCGGCCCCTTGTGGGCAAGCACAGCATTGCGTGCTTGTGTCACTTTTGTGTCTGGCTAAATGTGGGACCTGGAGGATTGAATGGGTGTTCTTAGGCTTGTCAGGCAGGCACCTTAACCACTAAGCCATCTCTCCAGCCCCATAATTATTTTCTAATGAAAAGTGAGCTCTTTCTCTTATCTCATGTGAGGTATTGGTAATGTTCACTGGGATATAGGCTACTTAATTTTTCATGTTTTCAAGTTAGATATCTCAGTTTTCACATGAGGATTTCAATTCTATTTTATGTTTATATGACTTCTAAGTGCATCACTCCTTTTGATTGTTGATGTAGAATGAGCACAGGTATGGTTTGAATGTAATACTCCCAAATTTATTTATTGACACCTAATTATTAAAGAAGCGAGGCCATTAGGAAATGACTACAGCACAAAGATTAATTCCTCAGCCAAGGGTTTGGGGCTGTAGATCACTGGTAGAGTGCTTGTTGTAGTTATCTTTTCATTGCTGGGACAAAGCACCTGATCAAAAGCAGCTGATGGGAAGAAAGAGTTTGTGTTGGCTTGCACCCTTGAAGGGAAGTTTCATGATGGCAGGAGACAACATTACATGAGCAGAGACTGGACATTACCTCTGCCACAGCAGGTAGAAACAGCAGCCCAAAAGTGAACCAAGTTCTAGGAAGGGGGAGATGGCTATAACATCCTAATCCCACCCCCAACAACACATCTCCTTCAGCAAAGATTCACGTCCCAAATTGCAACCAGCATTTAGAGCACATGAGTGTATTGGGGTCATCTGATTCAAAACACTACATTCCACCACTGCTCTCTATAGACTCCACATGACTACCTCAAGATGCAAAGATGCATTCAGTTTACCTTTAAAAGTTTCTATAGTTTTTATCAATCTCAACACTGTTCAAACATCCTCATAGTTCAAAGCATCTTAACTGTGAGCCTGAAAAACCAAAATATAAGATACATACATATAATGGCATAGAGTGAACATTCCTACTACAAAAGAAGGCATTACAAGAAAAGATTGAACCAATGCAAGTTCTAAACTAAGTGGGGCAAACATATAATCTAGAGCTTTTTGTCTGGCATGTAGGACCCATGACAGAGTCTCTGGGCTCCACTTCTGCACCAAGTCCTCATCTCTGGGTGTGTCTGTGAGGTTCTGGAGGCTCTTAGTGAGTGGATCAGTCCCTTAAATTTATAATGTTATGATAATGACTTTATTGGGAGGTGGTGAAAGAGGTGGGGCCTAGTTGGAGAAAGTAGCTGTTTGGGCATTTGGGAGTCTGTATCTTGTCCTGGTCTCTTTATAAATTTCTCTTTTCTCTAGTTTCTGTCCACCATTATGTGAACTGCTTTGGTATGTTGTGCCTTTCCCAATATGATGGACTGATATTTCTGACACTGTGAGCCAAAATAAATCCTCCCTCCCTTAAGTTATTGCTATCAGGAATCTGGCCACAATGATGATATAGCTAGTATAGCTGTGTATAGATGCTATGAGAATGACTTGTGTAAACATTGCCTCCACTTAGTTTTGTCTGGGTGTGATGCCATTAGTCCATTTTGAAGGATATTTCAAGGTAGAATCTTCAGAGAAAGAATGAATTGGTGTGCCAGGGCCTCAGCCACTGCAATCAAACTCCAGATGCATGTGTCACCTTGTGTGCATGTGTCATCTTGTGCATCTGGCTTATGTGGGTTCTGGGAGTTGAATCTAAGTCCTTAGGCTTTGCAGGCAAGTGCCTTAACCACTACGCAATCTCTCCAGCCCAAGGTAGAGTCTTTATCTTGCCATATTCAATACATATACCACCTGCTATAGCGGGAATAATTTATATTTGTAAAAGATATAACAATAAAAGAAAACAGTAAAAACATTTATTTTGTAGAGCTTGCACTCTAGTAGGAGTAGACAGATAACAAACAAGAAAATAATATTCATGTTAGTGTCCTGTGACACACAGTGGCTAACAGGCCCTTTCAGGGTACGATGTTGAAACTGTAGGCAAATGGAAGCACCTCTGAGAATGGGACTTGAACAAGGAGAGAGCTGAGGTGGGTGAGGCCAAAGAAGTAGTGGGGATCCAGGAGCTGCTCTTGTACTTACTTGGACCAGGGAAATGGAAGTGCTCTAGTTCTTAAAGAGATGCAGTGTGATCTCTGTTTTAACAACATTACTTTGACTTCTGTGTAGAGAACACATAGAACTGGGGAACAAGGGTAGAGCTAGAGAGGCTAGGTAAGAACCTCTTCTGATGGACCAAGGAAGAGCTACAGGTGGCTAAGAATGCTGGGATTACAGGTGTGTATCACCATGCCTGGCTGTTGATTTTTTAAAAAATATTTTATTTATTTATTTGACAGAAAGGAGAGAGAGAGAGAGAGAGAGAGAGAGCGAGAGAGAGAGAGAGAGAGAGAGAAGGGCATCCAGCCACTGCAAATGAACTCCAGACAAGTGCACCCCCCTGTGTGTCTGGCTAACGTGGTCTGGGGAATTGAACCTGGGTCCTTTGGCTTTGCAGGCAAATGCCTTAACTGTTAAGCCATCCCTCCAGCTTGGCCGTTGATTTTTTTAACAGGGTCTCATGTAGCCCAGGCTGGCCTGGAGCTCCTGATCTTGAAGACTGCCTCCTTCTACCTTTCAAGTGTGGGATTGCAGGCTTGTGCCACAGTGCCTGGCTGTTTTCAATCATTGTTTTAAAATTCTGTCATGTTTTTCTGTATTGTTTGTGTTTTTTAGAAACATTAACTTTGAGTGTATATAAATGTTTCCTTGAATATGTGTGGGAAAGCAGCTTTCACAGTTTCTTCACAGTTATGGCTATGCTTTTTTACAATTATGGTGGTATATCTCTCACATGATGGCTGCAGGAACTCAAACTATCAGCCTAGCTTTTGTTGCATGGAACATTAAACAAAGGCCCAGTTATCTTATCAAAGGAAAGTAACAAATCTATTTGGTCACTTATCAGACCAAAAGTTAAATGTGACTCAAACAATTTTTTGGCCTGAATTATTTCTGATTAGTTTAATCAAAGCAGTCCATTGATGTGTTCTATCCATGTCACATTCCTAATTATCAAATGCTCTCTTGGATTTTTTTTTTTTTTTGAGAGAGACAGAGACAGAGAGGAAGAGGCAAACAGAGAGAATGGGTGTGCCAGAGGCCTCTCAGCCACTGTGAACAAACTCCATATGTATGCACCTCCTTGTGGGCAAGCATGACATTGTGCGCTTGCATCACTTTTGTGTCTGGCTAAACGTGGGACCTGGAGAATCGAATGGGCGTTCTTAGGCTTGGCAGGCAGGCACCTTAACTGCTAAGCCATCTCTCCAGCCCTCTTGAATTGGTTTTATAAGAAGTTTTGATATCAGAAATAGGTAACAAACAGCAGAGGGAGTTTGCACACATTTCGTGTGATTAGAACACATGGAGAACCTCAGGCACAGAACCATTTGCTAGAGACCTTGAAGAATGCTTGTGATTTCAGTAATATAAGGAGCCAACATTCTGATGAAAAAAGCACAGCAGACTACAAATTGTTTATACACAGCCACTTTCTTCATAGGAGTATGCAAATTATAAAACAAATGCACACCATTGTGTACTCATCCCCTGGTGTCTCTTCTCAGATGAGTTATGAGACTTCTATTTTAGTAATTGTTATAATTGTGTGATTTCCATTTTAAAATAAAACTCTTACTGTGGATAGCTTGGAAGGGGTTGTAGAGCTCATTCAGCTATAGGTGAGGTCGACAGTGTTGAAATCCCACATTCTACAGCTGGTTAGCAGATGAGCCCAGACTTTCACCAAAGACCTCTGATACCTAATTCAGATCTTCTTACCTTAGATTATTTTTAGATAGTGGACTACATTCCAATCTAACATCATAAAAGACCGAGATATCAAAATAGCATAGCATTTCATCCAATTCTAAGCCCACCACATTATCATTTTACTGCCATTCTGGTTCATGACATAGTAGAGCAAAGCATCTTGTGTGTGATGCATTTCAAATTGAGTAGAAATTATGGAGAAGCTTAACTCTGAAGTTGTACCTAGAATTTGGATGTATCAAGACATAAAACCTTCCCTGAATTATTCCGATAACTCTACAATATGAATCCCAAAAGCACTGTAAATGAAGAAGACACTTCTGAAAGCATTTTGGAAATTTTCTTCTCTTTATTGGAAATAAGTGCATAGTTGTTACCATAGCTGAACTTGTAGTATCACACTAAAACCCGCAGAAGACAAGGGAAATGTAGGCTCTGAGTGTGCAAATAAAAACATGAAGATGGTAGAGGTAATAGTATTAGATTAGCTGTTACATATCTAATAACATTGTGAACACTTGTTTCTTTGCAAAAATTCAGTCTTATCCTGTGACACTTGTCCTGGTTTATAGGACATAAATGGTGTTTTTTTATTATATGGCTCTTCTTTTAGCTATGTAAGACAGCAGATTCATAACAAAAATACTTTAATGTAAAATGTTTCTCTGACATGGATCTAGTTTATTTGATAATTAAAATGTGAAGATGTTCAATAATATTTTTCCTTTTGTATTTTCCTTACATGCTTATGTATGTGGGTTTCTCTATGTGTGTTGCTTTAGTTTTGTTTTATTGTTTTTAGGTGTGCCTCTCCAAAGTAAGATGATTTTTCAGAAATTCTATGTGGCTTTGCTATATTGTGGTAAGTTATTTTACTGACCTATAGAAAATAGACTTTTAAATTCTGTGTGATTTTGCTATTTTGCAGTAAGTTATTTTATAGGTCTCTATAAAATAGACATTTTTTCCCTTACAGACTTTTTTAACGTTTACTAACATAATTTCCTTTTTCCACTTAGTAATTCTTATACACTTCATGGTTAAAATTCAAAGTAAAGCTAGCTTTAAGGCATACTCCTGTTCTCAGTACTTGGGAGGCTGAAGGAGAATTGCAAGTTTGAGGCCAGTCTGAGATTAATAGCAAAACCCAGTCTCAGACAAAACCAAACCAAACCAAACCAACAACAAAAAGTCCAACTTCCTGCAAAAAAGTCATGGTATATCCTTCACAATTTTAACACACATGCATATGCATGAACTCACAAGCAATCATACATACATGCTCATACACATGTTATACATATACACATGCTCACATGCACATATCTATAGTGGCATATACATATACAGACAAACATGCTCACACATGCACACATCCTCTTATCTATCATGGCGCATACATTCATAGACACACATACTCACAAGTACACACACTACTGTCCTTAGTAGCAATACAGACTTAATTCCACATTCTGGACTGCCTGCTTCTTTTCTTACTAGCAAGTTTTTAATTCATCATGACAGTTTTTCTTACCTTTGTTTACTCACTAACACAATGAATGCATGAATGTATCTTAAATTATCCATTTATTTGACCAAGTTTGAATGGATAGACATTTCATTTTCTTTTAATAAATAGTATTGCATTTAAAATACATATACACAAATCTTTGCATGTTTGGAAGAATATTTCTGTGTATTAATTCCCAAAGAGGTACTTTTAGGTTGCATATGAAGCATATCTGGATTGGATATTGTGAAATCTTCCCAACAAAGCTTTGTGATATTTGCAATCCCATTACATGTATATAAAATGCTGATCTATGGTATTTCCACCACAATGTATATATCATGCTTTTACTTTGTGCCCTTTCTCATAAGAAAAGGATGGCATCTCATTTCTATTTTTTTTTTTGTTTATTTGTGAGGTTGGCAATTTAATTATTGACCACTTCTATTTCTTTCTTTAATTTTTCATTTTTGCTGAGAACTTTAATATATATATATATTCTTTTCTGTTCCCTCTCCCCCACTCCCATTCCACTGAAGGCCATACTCAGTGAGGTTATCAATAATCAATGTGGGGTCATGAATATACCAGTCAGTCTCTGTGGTGGGGACAATGCCTCAAAATATACCTTCTCACCCTGTGACCCTTACATCCTTTCTGCTGCTCTTCCATGGCATTATCTGAGCCCTGGAGGGTGCGTTGCAAGCCTCCTTTAATGTTGTGCTCTCAGCAGCCTTTGATTTTCTCTTCAGTGTCTACTATCATCTCCCAGGAGTAGGTTCTCAGGTTTGCCATGAAAGCAGCTCTCACATTTAACCTGCTACTTCCTCTATGATGTTTCCTGGGCCCTGGCAAACATGATAGACATGACTTGTCTCATGCTAGGTAGTAAACCTTCTTTTCTTGTTATATTGATGGGTTTTGGGTTCTCCCCAGTATGTGCTGCCATCTATAAGAAGCAGATTCTCTAACCAATAGTGATGACACCATGGCCTTCATATTTCTGTAGAAAATTTTCTTTCTTTCTTTCTTTCTTTCCTTCTTTCTTTCTTTCTTTCTTTTTTTTTGAGAGAGACAAAGAGAGAGACAGAGAGAGAGGAAGACAGACAGAGAATGGGCGCACCAGCAGCCTCTCAGCTGCTGTGAATGAACTCCAGATGCATGCACCCCCTTGTGGGCAAGTGCGGCATTGCACCCTTGCCTCATTGCATCTGGCTAAACGTGGGACCTGGAGATTGGAACCAGCATTCTTAGGCTTAGTAGGCAGGCGCCTTAGCTGCTAAGCCATCTCTCCAGCCCATGAAGAAAATTTTCTAGTTGAACTATCTTGTTGGGCTTTAGAAATGTCTAAAGTGTAACGGACTATTAGCTTTGCATTAGAGCTCTCTAGAGAAGATGAAATACCTGTGTATAAAGACATGTATAAGAAATTAAGCTGGACATGGTAGCACATTCCTTTAATCCCAGCACTTGGGCAGAGGTAGGAGGATCGCTATTAGTTCAAGGCCACCCTGAGAGTACATAGTAAATTCCAGGTCAGCCTGGGCTAGAGTGAGATCCTATCTCTATAAACCAAAAAAGAAAAGAAAAATAAAAAGAAAAAAAAAAAAAAAAAGACATTGAGTCATGCAACTATGAAGTCTTATCAGTCCCAAAGTTTGCAGTTGGCAAGCTAGGGATGGAGGAAAGAAAATGGTTCAAGTACAGAGGCCTGAAACATACTCACCTCACTCATACTTGTAGATACAGAATTGGTCTCTCCATCATATAGTTCATGTTTCTGCTATCATATATGGTGACAAATATTCTGCCAACATAAGTCCAGTCTGAATGCCAACAGATTGATCTGTGAAGATCAGATGTTCTGTTCAGAAGACAGGAAGAGGTAGATGTTCCAGCTCAAAGCTCCCAGCATCAGGAGTTCCCTCCTTCTCTGCCTTTTTGTTCTACCAGGGCTTTATTTGCCTGGATGTTTTCTTTTTTCCTTAATTACTTTCTCTCTTTTCATTTTTTTTTGAGAGACAGAGAGAGAGGGAGAGGGAGACAGATAGAGAATGGGTGTGCCAGCAGCCTCTCAGCCACTGTGAATGAACTCCAGATGCATGTGCCCCCTTGTGGGCAAGTGCGGTATTGTACCCTTGGGTCACTTTGCATCTTGGCTAAACGTGGGACCTGGAGATTGGAACTGGTGTTCTTAGGCTTAGCAGGCAGGTGCCTTAACCACTAAGCCATCTCTCCAGCCCTCTCTTCATTTTTTTTTTTTTGGTAGTGCTGGAAATTGAATCCATGGCTCTAACTGTGCTAGGCAAGTGCTCCGTTACTAAGCTGCATCTGCAGCCTTCCTCTCTCCTCCCTCCTTTCTCCTCTTCCACTTTCCTTCCCCTCCCTCCCTTTCCTCGCCTCTGCTCTTCTCTGTCTGTCTCCCTCTCTCTCTTTATTTTTTGTGTAGTTCTCATGAATGTTTGTCAGAATTTAATAGCAAAGCTCTTAGGCCCTGGGGGATTTTTCTTTAGATGGAAGGCTTTTTTTTTTTTTTTTTTTTTTTTTTTTTTCCGAGGTAGGGTCTCACTCTAGCTCAGGCTGACCTGGAATTCACTATGTAGTCTCAGGGTGGCCTCGAACTCATGGCGATCCTCCTACCTCTGCCTCCCGAGTGCTGGGATTAAAGGCATGTGCCACCATGCCCAGCTATGGATGGCTTTTTATTATTAACCAGTTTTATTGTAATTGGCTTGTTCAGACTTCTTATTTAGTTTTGGTAGGTTAAACACATCCAATAATTCATTTTTTGTTATAAATGTGTTGGTATATAGTTGTTGATTGTAATACATCTGACCCTTTTTATTCCTCTGGAATCACTTCTAATGTCTTTTTCCAGTTTTGATTTTTAATTTATTGAGTCTTCTTAGTTAATTTTATCTTCTTTTAATTTCTGTTTCATTACTGGTTTCTCATTTATTTCTGACCAGTATTATTCCTTTCTTTCTACTAAATCTTGGTCTAGTTTATGATTATTTTTTAATTCCCTGAGATATAATATTATATAATATATAATAAAATTAGCAGGAGGATAACAGTGAATAGATTTGCACCAAACCCTGGGGCATCTAAATATAATAATCATGTATTATTAGATATATTCTTCATACAAATGGTTATATATATATATATTAATATGTTATATGATATATTATATAATAATTGTATGTGATATATATAATATAAAATCTTAATATGTTTATCTTTCTTGTGTTTGTATGTTTTTTTTTTGTTGTTGTTTTAAGAAAGCTTTTCTTTACAAAGTAAAACCATTACATGGTAGTAATAGTACAAAAATAGGAGAAACATAGGTAACAGAAAAGTTAAAAAAGAACAAAAAAAAAGAAAGGACGGCCCCATAATGAAAACTATGTAACAAAATAAGATGAACGCATGAAGGGGGAATAAAAAACATACAAACATTAAAGTTTTAAAAATCATATACAGTAAAGACGCTATTAACACTGTAGTAGGGGGCTGGAGGGATGGCTTAGCGGTTAAGGCATTTGCCTGTTAAGCCCAAAGGACCCAGGTTTGATTTCCCAGGACCCACGTTAGCTAGATGCACAAGGGGCACATGTGTCTGGAGTTCGTTTGCAGTGGCTAGAGGCCCTGGTGCACCCATTCTCTCCCCTTCTCTCTTTCTCTCTCCCCTTTCTCTGTCATAAACAAACAAACAAACAAACAAACAAACAAACAAACAAACAAACTGTAGTAGGATGCAAAGCCAGGTGAGGTAGAAGTAGCAAACG
Organism: Orientallactaga sibirica; assembly: GCA_036365145.1. Taxonomy (NCBI): domain Eukaryota; kingdom Metazoa; phylum Chordata; class Mammalia; order Rodentia; family Dipodidae; genus Orientallactaga; species Orientallactaga sibirica. The sequence continues at coordinate 25,528,138 of JAEOAD010000015.1, read as the reverse complement.
TAAAAGGAGATGAGGTGTTGGAGCAGCTTCTTCCTGGGTCCTTGAAAATTCAAGCCTGACAGGTGTCTGCCAGGTCTGGAGACCACTGACCTTGGGCACTGTCTTTTCTGTGGTTTGTGCTCATGTTGCACCTGTGTTGCATGAGTGTTTGTTGTTCCTCAGAGCTGTCTTCACTTCCCTTCTGTGCATACCAGGGACCTCTGCTGGCCTTACTGAGCCTTACCTTCTGTGGACTGCACAGGGTAGCCTGCTTTCCAACGAGGCCCCAGATTGGATTCCTGGGGTAGCTAATGTTCTGTCTGGGGGTGTCTCCTAAGTACATTGGAAGTTGGGAAAGCAACCTTAGTTCTGTGGTCTTCTCAGGTAGATGACCTGACTTTTTTGAGTGCCTGCTATGTATTAATCCTCCTGCTGAAGCTATGCAGCTATGGTCAGCAAACAGGTCCTGCAGAATCTCAAGATAGCTTTAAGGTATCTTCAGAGATTGATCCATTTGCTGACCTTAGGCCCAGGGGTATAAACCCAGGGTTATCTCTGTGATGGGGTCTATTCCTGGCCACTGAGGCATTTAGTCCTGCTCTTCATAACTGCCTCTCGGCACTATCTCCAGCCTGGAAGCTGAGACAGGTTAAAATTGGTTTCCTTACCTTGTTCCTTGTTCTCAGGCGACTAGAAGAGCTCCACTATTAACAATAGGTTTCCTTTCAAGATGGTACCAGCCACTGCCCTCCAAGTTATGCAGAGTGACAAAATAGATTCCTGTACATTGCTAACCTTTTTGTCAGAGGAATCACTTTCACCAAAACTTGCAACTGTATTCAAAGATTGTAAACTGTGGTCTTACCTGTGGAATTTTTAAAAATGCTTTCTCATTTTATTTCCCTATAGGATACTCTATTCTCATCTTATATTTTTTGCTGGCTCAGTCTTATAATCAGTCACTTACATATGTAGGAAGCCTTCTTTTCTTGAAGAATGAATCAGGAATGAGGAAGTAGTATTCAGATACCCATGCTTCTTGCTATTGGGCTGTCACTGTCTTAGGATTTGATGTGACTTAATTGAGATTGAAGTTACATAAATCTGTGGTAAATTGGCATCTTGAAAATATAATCTGCTTGTTCTGTTTGCATGAGCTGGAAAAATTTATCCATTCATTCATGAAGAGGCCTTCTTCATTTGGGATGCAGGTCAACCCCATGGGGATTGTGGCTCAGGCATTGTGCGGGGGAGGGTCAATGATTCAGTGCAAAATGACCCAAGTTGTAGCTCTAACAATCTTTCCACCCCCTGTTCCACAAAATTCCCTGAGCCCTGCTAGGAGCATTTTAAATCTACTTCAGTGATGGGCACTTAAGCATTTAAGTCTGTTTCAGTGATGGGAGCCTCTGGATCTCTGGTTGTGAGTGTCCTTAGTATCTATCTCCATCACCCTTGTGCTGATACCAGATTCACTAAGAGAGCAGCACTCTTGCTCATTTCCCCAATCCCTCTGTGGTTTCAACTGGGGCCCGGGTGGAGTGCACTGGGTTGTTTATCTCCTCAGGTTCAGCTTCTGTCTGAAAAAGAGAAGCAGATTCTCCAATGGAGAATGAAGTCAGCACTGGTTACATGGGATAACCATTATTAATTTAGTGAGAAAAGGGTGTAGACCCTCTTATAGTCTAAGGTTAGTGGAAGCTTGATAATGGAAAGCAGAATCATTATCTGGATATGATTCTGACTTGTTTCCTAGTTCCAGGTATGGTTTCCTTTCCTCTGAGTGGATCTGTTGGCCAATCCAAGGGCAGTTGGTTACCCCACCATGGCCATGTGCAACTATTGCACTTATGTGAGCATTATGTCAAGTTGTTTGCTTCTGAGTTGTTTAGAATTTGAGTTTCTTGGACAGATGTTGGCTACTTTCCCCTTGTAGCCCATGTAGCACCTTCCAGCACTAGATGGGCTAATTGTCTGAGGACTGGCTCTCCTCCAGATTCCAACCAGGTCTCTCCATGGCCCGTGCCAACAGCCTTTATTGTGTTGATATATAAAACCTCCCTCCTATTCTTTCCAGTGTTTTGATCATGAAGTGGTGTTATATTTTGTCAAAGGCCTTCTCTGCATCAATTGAGATGATCATGTGGTTCTTAATGGTTCAGTTTATTTATGTGGTGTATTACATTGACCGATTTCCATATGTTAAACCATCCCTGCATCCTTGGAATGAAGCCTATTTGATCAAGGTGGATAATGCTTTTGATGTGTTGTTGAATTTGGTTTGCAAGGATTTTGTTCAGGATCTTTGTATCTAAGTTCATTAGGAATATAGGCCTATAGTTTTCTTCCCTTGTTTTATCTCTTTCTAGTTCTGATATTAGGTTATGCTCACTTCATCAAAGGAGTTGGGAAGAATTCCCTGGTCTCTTATTACATGGAACAATTTGAGAAAAGTGGGTTTCAGTTCAAAGGTTTGATAGAATTCTGCTAAGAAGCCATCCGTTCCTGGACTTTTCTTTTTGGGGAGGTTTTTCATTAGCTTTTCAATCTCCATGGATGTGTAGATGTGATAGGTTTGTTTATGAGATTAATCTGCTCTGAGTTTATTTTTGGTAGGTGGTATGTGTCTATAAATTCACCCATTTCTTCCAGATTATTTAATTTTGTGGAGTAGAGGTTTTAGAAGTATGCTCTGATGATTTTTCTAGTTTCATTAATGTCTATTGTGATCTTTCCTTTTTTATTTGTGATTTAATTTGAGACTTCTCTTTTTTTTTTTTTTTTTTTTTGCTTGATCGATTTGGCCAGGGGTTGTCAATTTTGTTTATTTTTTCAAAGAACCACTCTTCATTTCATCGATTTTTAAAATTGTTTTCTTAGTTTCCAATTCATTAATTTCTTCTCTAATCTTGTGATTATTTCTTTTTGTCTAGAGCTCTTTGAGATGGTTTCTTCTTGTTTTTCCAGTGCCTTTAGGTGGACATTCAGGTTATTGATTTGGGATCTATCTGTCTTTGTAATGAAGGAATTTTGGGCTATGAATTTTTCCCTTATGACTGCCTTCATTGTGTCCCATAAGTTTTGGGAGGTTGTGTTTTCATTATCATTCAATTCTAGGAATTTTACAATTTCTTTTTTCATTTCTCCCACAACCCATTCATTGTTTAAAAGTGTGTTGTTTAGTCTCCAGGAGCTGGTGGAGTTCTTGCTGTGTCTCTTGTTAATTTCTAGCTTTAAAGTATTGTGATCTGATATGATGCAGGAAGTTACTTAAATTTTCCTGACTTTATAAAGGCATACTTTATGGCCTAATATATGGTCAGTTTTGGAGAAAATTCCATGGGCTGCTGAGAAGAATGTGTAGTCTCAGAGTTGGGGTGGAAAGTTCTGAGGATATCCGGTAGGTCTAGTTGAACTATGTTGTTCAGCTCTATTATTTACCTGTTGATTTTCTGCTTGGATGATCTGTCTATTGATGATAGTGGAGTATTGAAGTCTCTGACTATGATGGTGTTGGTGTTTATTTCTGTTTTATTGTCAAGTAGATTTTGTTTTATAAACTGTGGTGCATCTGTTTTTGATTCACATATTTATGATTGTGATGTGCTCATGTTGGATCATTCCCTTGATGAGTAAGAAATGTCCTTCTTTGCCCTTTTTGATTACTTTTGGTTTGAAGTCTATTTCATCAGATATCACTGTAGCAACATCCACTTGTTTTTTATTTCCATTTGCATGGAATATCATTTTCCCACATTTTAAGCTAAGTAGGTGCCTATCTTTAGTGGTGAGCTGGGTTTCTTGTAAACAGCAGATGGGAGGGTCCAGTTTTTTTTTTATCTTTCCTGATAGCCTTTGTCTCTTGATGGATGAGTTAGACAATTAATATTTAAGGTTACTATTGTGAGGTTTGAATTAATCCCTGCCATGATGAGGTGTTATATGGGTTTGGTGCTTTCTTGTGTTTTGTATTATTTTGAGCCTGGTCTATTTTGGTTATTGTGATCTTCTTCTTGTTGGCTCTTGAGATTGGTTGTTTGGCTGTTCTGTGTGGAGTATTCCCTCAAGTATTCTCTGTAGGTTTAGCTTTGTGTTCATATAATCATAGAGCTGACTTTTTTTCATGGAAAGTTTTTCTTTCTCCATCTATTTTGAGGGATACTTTTGTTTGGTAGAGTATCTTGGCTTGAAAGGCATAGTTTGAAGTGTTCCATTCCAGGCCCTTCTGGTTTTCGTTGTTTCCATTGAGAAATCTGATGTAATTCTGATGGGATGGCCTTTGTATGTTATGAATTGTTTCTCTCTTGCTGTGTTTAACACTCTCTCTTTGTTTTCATTGTGTCGGTTTTAACTATTATGTGCCTTGGAGAGTTTCTTTTTTGGTCCTGTCTGTTTGGTGTTCTGTGGGCTTCTTATATCTTCATGAACCTCTCTTTTGAGAGATTCAGAAATTTTTCTTCAATGATTTTGTTGAATATGTTCTCTATGCCTTTGGCCTGGATTTCCTCTCCTTCTGGTATACACATGATCTGGATGTTTGGTCATTTATGGTGTCTCATCATTCCCTCATATTCTGTTCACATGACTTTTTGAACTTAGCAAAGGTTTTGGACTCCCCATCATTTTCTTCTGTCTTATCTTCCAGTCAGAGGTTCTATCTTCCACATGAGTGATTATGTTGGTGAGGGGTTCTAGAGAGGTATTTATAATTTCTATTCAATTTTTGTTTTCTGTTGTGTTATTTTGCATCATTTCTATCTCTTTTTTGAGGTACAATTTCAATTTGAGTTCTGCTTTTCTTGATGCTTCCTGGAGTTCATTCTTGCATCTGATCAAGTCTTCATTAAGCTTAATCAACCAGTTTGTGAGATGTTCCATTTCTTGACTTACCTTCAAATTTATTCATATCTCTTTGGAGTGTTCTAACATTTCTATCAATCAAGTTAAGCCTACTGTCAAAAGCTGATCGCTCTAGGAGACAGTTCTGTTCAATTTCATTGATATGACTGTTGGTTCTTTGATAGTTTGCTTCTAGTTCAGTGATTTTTTTGATCAGGATCTCATTGGTTGTTGTGTTTTCATTTTGGGAATCAATTTCTGTTGATTTCTGTATGATTTCATTGGAGGCTTTCATTGTAGGACTAGGCATCCTTGGTAGAGATCTCTGTTTTCTGACTTTTGTTGGCTTTTAATATTGTTGTCTACCCATTTTAGGAAGACTGTTTTAATGAGGAGGAAGCAAGTTTTTGTCCTTTGGGCTGTGCTTCCTCTGTCTCAGGTGAAGAGGGGTGTTGGTACCCAGTGGCCAGTCAGGATACCAGAGCAAAAGGCCTGATTCCACAGCTTACATAGGAACCAGTTCTCCCTACACAAGGCACAATGGGACCTACCAGGACGAGGGGAATGGGAAGAGCAAGGGAACAGGGATGTGGCATACTTCATGCCATGCCCTCCTACAGACAGACCAGCACAGGGAGCCCAGATCAGGGAGATGGGAGCAGCCTGGAAACAGGGATCTGGCTACTCACTCCAGATTGCTGCACCCATACACACACAGACTGGTGCAGGGATCCCAGACCTGGGAAGTTTGAGGAGCCTGGAAACAGGGGTCTGGCCTACTCACTTCAGACCACCATCCCCACCCACAACTGTCCAGAAGGGGGGAGGTGAGAGGAGCCTGGAAGAAGTGGTATGGCCTATTCACTCCAGACTGCCGCACCCACCCACACATTGTCTGTGCTTTTTTTTTTTTTTTTTTTTTTTTGACCAAGTCTAGCATAGAAAATTTATTTTTTGAATTTGAATTTGATTATTGTCAACAGAAGGAACAAAATCATTCTCCATGAATGTTATTTTGTCAATCCAATTTATTTCCTCAAAATTTAGTAATTCAAACATTTAACCAAAATGAGCTGATGTGTTTATCTGGATAGAAAATCATAAACACTCTATAATGGTAGGATTCTTTTTTTTTTTAACCAGTATCATTGGCTTTTATTTTTATTTATTTATTTAATTTCACATTCATGTTGGTGCCTCTGGTAGCCTCCTCCCTGTCCTCCCCCCTCTGAAGGGACCCTCATCATTGGGAACGTGAGTCATGCATTATGGGGTAGCCAACAGTTATGGGGGAGAGGCAAAGTGTATAATGACCCAACTTGTGGCTCTAACACTCTTTCTGCCCCCTCTTCTGTGAATTTCCCTGAGCCATGTTGGGTTCATTTTAGTTCTACTTCATTGATAAGGTCTTGAGAGCCTCTGTGACTCTGGATATCTGGCTTAGTAGGTGTTGAATGTTCTCTGTGTTTATCTCCTTCAGCCTTGTTCTGGTGTCGGTTTCAACAAGAAAGCTACACTCTTGCCCATTTCCCCCACATTACTCTATGGTTTCAGCTGGGGCCCTGGTGAGGTGTGATAGGCCGATCCTCCCTTCAGGTTCATTGTCCATCTGAAAAAGAGAAGCAAATTCTCCAAAGGAGAGAGAAGTCAGTACCAGATAGATGGGATGGCCATTGTTATTTTAGAGAGAATTTTATATGTGTAGGCCCTGTTCTAGCCCCCATTTGGTGGGAGCTTGATATTGGAGAATGGGCTCATTTTTTGTACATGGTTTTGACTTATTTCCCAGTTCTAGCTATGAGTTCCATTCCACTGAGTGGATCTATTAGCCAAATCAAGAGCAGTTGGTTACCCACCATGGCTGTGTGCCACTATTGCACTTGTTTGAGCATCACATCAGGTTTCTTACTGCTGAGTAGCTTAGACTGCAAGTAGTTTGGACAGATGTTGGCCATTATCCCCCAGTTGCTCATGTAGCACCCTCTGACACTAGATTAGATAACTGTCTGGGGACTGACCCTCTTCCACATTCTGACCAGGTCACTCCATGTTTCGTCCCAATAGCATATGGTATCTTTGGCAGTAGGGTCTTACCATTAACCTTTGACAGAAATCTGTCTTTTTTTTTTGGTAAACCTTGTAGGTCTGTCTGATCAACAGCTCATTGTGAAAGTTAACCCCATGCTGGTACTGGGAGTTACAAGTCAGCACCAAGGAAGGTGAAGGAGGAAATAGATAGGTAATATAAAAGAGAAAGAGATCATAGAAAGGAGAGGAGGAGAGAGAGAGAGAGAGAGAGAAACAGGAAAAGATTAAGGTTAGTCTTCATGATGTCCTTTCCAGGTTCCTGTGGTTCAGGTGTTCCCTCTACAGGCCTGCTGAAGGATCAGTGTTTTAGCCTGTTGTTCAGAAATTAGGATTTTATGGTACCATTACCATTTGGGTCCCTATTTGTGTTCCCCCACCCTTACCCTCCCTCCCACACTTACACTCCCTCCCACTCTTACACTCCCCTCCTGTCCCACCCTCCCTATTGTCTGGTCCTCAATGTACTTATTAGGTATGACAGCATCTCAGGAGGATTCAGGTTAGGAGCCACAGATGAATGAAACCATGCGACCATTTTCTTTTTGTGATTGGGTGAGCTCACTGAAAATGATCTGTTCCATGTTTGACCATTTTTCTTCAAATTTTATTGTTTCATTTTTCCTTACTGCTATGTAGAATTCCATAGTGTAGATATACCACATCTTTGTTATCCATTCATCTAATGATGGACATCTGGGTTGATTCCAGCTCTTAGCTATTATGAATTGAACAGCTATGAACATGGTTGAGCAATTATCTCTGATTTGAGGCTTGGAGCTTTTTGGGTAAGTGCCCAGTAAGGGAATAACTGGGTCTGTTGGTAGGTCTATAGTCATCCTTTTCAGGAGTCTCCATATAGCTTTCCATAATGGTTGTACCATTTTACATTCCCACCAACAGTGAAAGAGTGTTCCTATTTCTCCGCAGCCTCACCAGCATTTGTTTTCATTAGTTTTTTTTTAATGTTAGCTATCCTTACTGAGGTAAGGTGGAATCTCATAGTTGTTTTAATTTGCATTTCCCTGATGATTGGGGATGTTGAACATTTTCTTAAGTGTGTGTTTGCCATTTGTATTTCTTCCTCTGAGAACTCTCTGTGCAGTTCTCTGCCCCATTTTGTAAGTGGGTTGTTTGATGATTTATTGTTCAGGCTTTGGAGTTCTTTGTAAATTCTAGAAATTAGGCCTCTGTCAGTTGTATAGCTGGCAAAAATTTTCTCCCATTCTGTGGGTAATCTGTTGGCTTTGGTTATTGTATATTTGTCTGTGACAAAGCTTTTCAGCTTCATGAGATCCCAATGGTTGAGTGATTGTTTAATTTCCTGAGCTGCTGGGGTTTTGTTCAGGAAATCTTTTCCCACTCCTATATCCTGGAAGGTTCCTCCTATTTTTTCTTTGAGTAGTAGTAGAGTTTCCAGTTTTATAATGAGGTCTTTGATCCACTTGGACTTGATTTTTGTGCATGGCGAGATGTGTGCATTGAGTTTCATTTTCCTACATATGGTGGTCCAGTTTGTCCAGCAACATTTGTTGAAGATGCTGTCTTTTTTCCAGTCTACATCGCTAGGGTCTTTGTCAAATATCAAGTAGCTGTAGTTACTTGACCCAAAGTCTAGGTCCTCTATTCTGTTCCATTTGTCTATATTCTTCCTTTCCAATTTGTATCCCTTTGATTTCTTTCTTCTATTTTATTGCTTGAGCTAGTACTTCTAATACTGTGTTGAAGAGCAGAGGAAAGAGTGGATACCTCTGCCTTGTTGCTGATCTCAATGGGAATCCCTGCATTCCAGGGATGAAGCCTATATGATCAAGGTGGATAATGCTTTGATGTACTGTTGAATTCAGTTTGCAAGGATTTTGTTCAGGATCTTTGCATCTATGTTCATCAGGGAAATAGCCCTATAATTTTCTTTTCTTGTGTCATTTCTGCCTGGTTTTGGTATTAGGGTGATACTAGCTTCATATAAGGAGTCAGGGATCTTTCCCTGTTCTCAGATTGTGTGGCACAGTTTGAGAAATATTGGTTTCAGTTCTTCCCTGAAGGTTTGATAGAATTCAGCAGAGAAGTCATCTGGTCCTGGACTCTTCTTTTTGGTGAGGTGTTTGATTACCTCTTCCATCTCGAAGGGTGTAACAGGTTTGTTTAGGAGATTAATCTGCTCTTAGTTTAGCTTTGGTAGGTGGTATGTGTCCAGGAATTCATCCATTTCCTCCATATTATCCAGTTTTGTGGAGTAGAGGTTTTTGAAATAAGTCCTGATGATTTTCCCAATTTCACTTATGTCTGTTGTGATCTCTCCTTTTTCATTTCTAATTTTGTTAATTTGAAGTGTCTCTTTTTTTCATGTGATCAAATTGGCCAGGGGTTTATCAATTTTGTTAATTTTTCAAAGGACCAGCTCTTTGTTTTATCAATTTGCTTAATTGTCTTCTTAGTTTCCAATTCATTAATTTCTGTTCTGATCTTCATTATTTCTTTCTGTCTAGAGCTTTTTGGGTTGGCTTCTGCTTGTTTTTCCAATGCCTTTAGGTGGATTGTTAGTTTATTGATTTGGGATCTCTCTGTTTTTGTTATGAAGGCATTTAGTACTATGATTTTTCCCCTAAAGACAGCCTTCATTGTGTCCCATAAGTTTTGGTATGTGTTCTCATTGTCATTCAATTCTAGAAATTTTGAAATTTCATTTTTTATTTCATCCACAACCCATTTATTATTTAAAAGTGTGTTGTTCAGTTTCCAGGAGCTGGAGGGATTCCTGGCATACCTTTTGTTGTTAATTTCTAGTATTACAGCATTGTGGACTGATATCATACTGGAAGTTATATCAATTTTCCTGAAAGTATGGAGGCAGGCTTTGTGGCCCAATATATGATCTATTTTAGAGAAGGTTCCATGGGCTGCTTAGAAGAATGTGTAATCTGTAGATTTTGGGTAGAATGTTCTGTAGATGTCTGTTAGGTCTAATTGCTTTATGGTGATGTTGAGCTGTCTTTTCTATTAATTTTCAGTTTGGATGATCTATCTATTGCTGATAGTGGAGTATTGAAGTCCCAGACTATGATGGTGTTAGTGGTTATTTCTTTTTGCTGTCAAGTACTCTTTGTTTTATGAATTGTGGTGCACCTGTGTTTGGTGCGTAAAGATTGATGATTGTGATATCCTCTTGTTGGATTGTTCCCTTGATAAGTAAGAAGTGGCCTTCTTTGTCTATTTTGATTACTTTAGGCTTGAAGTCTGTTTTATCTGATATTAGTATAGTGATGCCTGCTTGTTTCTTATTTGAGTTTGCTTGGAAGATCATTTTCCACCCTTTCACCCTGAGAAGGTTTCTGTCTTGAGTGGTTGAGGTGGGTTTCTTGAAGGCAGCAGATTGAGGGGTCTAACTTTATGATCCATCCTGTGAGCTTATGTCTCTTGATGGGTGAATTAAGGCCATTATTGTTAAGAGTAAGAACGTGTGAGGTTTGATTTAATCCCTGCCATGTTGTGGTGGTTTGGTGTTTTTCTGGACTTTGAAGGGTTGTTTAGTTTTAAGTGCCTTCTCTGAGTTTGGTTATTGTGATCTGCTTCTTGTAGGCACTTGAAGTTGCTTATATGACTCTTCTGAAGTGCTCTCTGTAGATTTGGCTTTGTGTTCATAAAGTTGTTCAGCTGGGTTTTATCATGGAAAGTTTTTCTTTCACCATCTATTATGAGGGATATTTTTGCTGGGTAGAGTAGTTTGGGTTGGAAGTCATAAGTTCTTAGACTTGCAGTGTTCCATTCCAGCCCCTTCTGGCTTTGAGTGTTTCCACTGAGAAGTCTGAGGTAATTCTGATGGGGTTACCTTTATATGTAATGTGTTGTTTCTCCCTAGCTATTTTTAGGACTTTCTTTTTGTTATCAATATTTAGGGTTTCAATGATAATATGTCTCGAAGAATTTTCCTTTGGTCCAGTCTGTTTTGAGTTCTGTTAGCCTCTTGTACCTTGATGTGACTTTCTTTTGAGAGATTCGGAAAATTCTCTTTAATAATTTTGTTGAATAAGTTCCCAATTCTTTTGGTCTGAATTTCTTCCCCTTCTGGTATTCCTATGATCCTAATGTTGGAACATTTAAGGCATTCACACATTTCCTGCATGATTTGTTCACAAAAATTTTTGAATTTATTGAAACTTTTGGATTCACATGCTATTTCTTCTGTCTTCCAGTTCTGAGTTTCTGTCTTCCACATGGTCGACTCTATTCTTGAAAGCTTCTATAGAGTTTTGGGTTTGTTCAATTTGGTTTGTATTTTCTACTGCTTTTTTGTGTATAGTTTCCAATACTCTGTTGAGTTCCCTTTTCACATCATTTTCTGATTTTTTTAGTGCTTCTTGGAATTCATCCTTGCATTTATTTATGTCTCCGTTGAGCTTAGCCAGCTGGTTATTGAGATCCTCCCCTTTCACTCTCCTTCTGTCATTTAACTGTTTTTTTGGAGCCCTTCCTCATTCTTTTCTATTAGGTCTAATCTTGCGAGAACAGCACTCATACAATTATTGGCCCTTTGTTGATTTTCTGCAAGTTCTCCTATTTTCTTGGCTAGGGTTGCATTGCTTATGTCTTCATTTTGGGGTTCTGATGCAATTATCTCTTCTGTGTTTTGGTTAGAGACATCCATTGTGGGACTGGACTGTCTTGTTGGATTTACTTGCCTTTGATTTTTCATATTATTTCTTTTGCGTTGTGGTCTGCCCATCAGTGTAGGAATCTCGTTAACTGTAGCAGGAAGCCGTAGTTTATCTTGAAATGTCTTCAGTGATTATTCCCTTTTATGTTTATTTCAGTTAGGCTTCTAGTGGCAGTCCTGTCTGTCTGCTCAGAGAGCAGGAGCCCGTGAGGGTCTGGTGAGGCTCTGAAGGTCTGATGAAGGGGCTTGTTCTTTGTTAGTTCAGGGTATTGGGAGTGCATGGTTAGGTGACCCAGGGGCAGGGGGTGGGGGGCAATAGGTCAAAGCAGATCCCAGATTCTGAGGGTGAGGTTCCCTGCTGACACGGGGGGGGAGGGGAGGGTGGGGTGGCATGGGGACCTGGTGGAGGGGGTTGGGAAGGCATGGGTGATGGCACTTGCTTGTGGTGCTCCACAGTGGAGGAAACCTAGGGTGGGGAACACTAGCCTGCTGGTCTTGCTCCATTTAGCAAGAGCAGGAGGAATATGTGGCTAGGGTGGCTGTTTGAGGGGGAATTGGGGGACTGGTGGTTCTCCCAAGAGTGTGGGAATTTGAGGACTCCCTGTTTTGGTAGTCAGTGCTCTCCCAAACCCTAATGTGTTCTCCACCAAACCCTAATGAACCCTGAAGAACCCTAAAGGTCTTGCCTTTCCTTCTGTGCCAGGTGAGGTATGTTTACATGGACACCATCTTGACTGGAACCTCCGCTTTGTTTCCTTTGGAGACAGTCTCACAGTATGCCCTAGGCTTTTCTAGAATTTACTATGTGTCCTAGGCTGGCCTCAAACTGGTGGTGACTTTATCTCAATCTTCTAAATGCTGGGATTACAGACATGAGCCCCATGCCCAGTTCTGTCTTCATTTTTGATGAAGGCATTTATTGCTATAAACTTTCCTATTTTCCTATATCCTAATAATTTTGGTGTATGGTTTTGTGGTGGTTTGATTATAAATGCCCCCCATAGCTTTAGGTATTTTTGATTAAGAGTAAGCTTCCTACCTAAGTCTTCAGCAGGCAGAGCCCTGCTGGAATGGGTGTGTCACTGGGAGCGCATCTTGAGTCCAGTCCCCTTAACATTTTCTTTTATGTTTCTCTATCAATCTATTGGTTGTTCAGAATCACACTGGTTAATTTCCACGCATTTGTGAATTTTATGAAGTTTCTCCTAATATTTCTAGTGTTATATGGTTTTAGTCAGAAGGCACTTGGTGTGACTGCAGTGTTCTAAAATTTGTAAAGAATGCCTTGGCCTAGAGAATGTTACATATGTAGTTGAGAAGACTAAGGATGCTGTAGCTGTTGGATGGGACATTGTTATGGTCAGGATTAGGGGGTACTTTTTTAAAAAATATTTTATTATTTATTTATTTATTTGAAAGAGAGAGAGATATACAGAAATAGGCAGGTAGAGAGAGAGAATGGGTGTGCCAGGGCCTCCAGCCACTGCAAACGAACTCCAGATGCATGCACCCCCTTGTGCATCTGGCTTACCTGGGTCCTGGAGAATCAAGCCTTGAACCGGGGTCCTTAGGCTTCATAGGCAAGCGTTTAACCGCTAAGCCATCTCTCCAGCCCTAGGGGCTTCTTTGAGTCTGATGTTTCCTTGCTAGTTTTCTGTCTGGACATCAGTAGGATGCTGAAGGAAGTTCCTTACTGTTATTGTATTTCAGCCTGTCTGTCTATTTGTATGAAGAATAGATCTAATAATATGTAATTACTGTATTTAGATGCCCCAGGATTAGGTACAAATCTACTCACTGGTATATCCTGTGGCTAATCATTATTGGTCCTCTTATAACTATGAAACAACCTTTTCTGGCCACTCCCTTCAAGTTTTGATTGCATTGCTTTTATCTGCTGTAAGCAAAGTCATTCCTGGTCTCTTTTTTGTTTGTTTTTGTTTTGAGGCAGTAGCTCAGGTTGGCTTCCATTAGTCTCTGACAGCCAGCCTCTGGTAGATCAGTCTCACACAGCTAACCTGTAGTAGATCAGTCTCACACAGCCAACCTATAGTAGATCAGTCTCTGACAGCCAGCCTCTATTAGATCACTCTCTCACAGCTAACCTGTAGTAGACAGTCTCTAACAGCCAACCTCTAGTAGATCACTCTCTCACTGTAGCCTCTAGTAGGTCAGTCTCTCACAGCCAGACTTTAGTAGATCTGTCTCTCACAGCAAACCTCTAGTAGATCAGTCCCTCACAGACATGCCCTAGTAGATCAGTATCTCACAGCCAGCCTCTAGTAAATAAAGTTCTCAAAGCAAGCCTCTAGTAGGTCAGTCTCTCACAGCCAGCCTCTAGTAGATCAATTCTTACAGCAAACCTCTTAGTAGATCAGTCTCTCACAGCCAGCCTCTAGTAGATCAGTCTCTCATAGCAAACTTTTAGTAGGTCAGTCTCACATCCAGTCTCTGGTTGAAGCTCATTTTTAAAAACACATTGAGTTACTCTATGTCTTTATTGATGAATTTGACTAGTGGTATGGAAGGTAATTATTGATATTCAGGATTTACTAATGCTGTTTTATTGGTGTCTTGTGAATCATTTCTTTCTTCCTGTCTTTGTAGTAAACTGATCTTTCTGTTTTAATTCATTGATTTTTTTTTTTTTTTTTAGTCTGTCATAGAATTTTTCTTTGTAGTTACCTTGAGGCTTATACAAAAGCTCAATGTTATCACAGATAATTTTGTCAGTATCAACTTAACTTTGATTGTCAAGAAAACCACTTTTGCACTGCCCTTCGTTTTGAATTATTTAAAAAAATGTTGGTGTGTGTGGTATAGTGTGTGTTTGATATGTGTATAGATATTTGTGTGTGTGTAGGTGCCCTGTGTGCACACATGTGGAGACTACATGGGAAGTGGGTGACCTCTTTTTACTCATGCACGATTTCCTTGAGGTGGACTTTTTTACTCAATCCAGAGTTGATGTTTTTGTTTTTGTTTTTTTCATCAGCAAGCCCCAGAGATTCTCTGGTCTCCACTACCTGCAAGACTTGTGTTACAGACATGCATGGCCATGCTTAGTTGTTTTCATGGGTGTTGGGGAATCAAACTTGTATGTTCTTAGGCCCTGTCAGGCCTATATGTGTCCATAGTAGGCACTTTTAACAGCTGAGCCCCAGTTCCTCATTTTGATTTTTTTATGTCAAAATTTACATCTTCTTTGTTTCATATGCCTTAGCAAATTATTACAGTAATTACTTTCATAGTTTTGTCTTGTCTTTTTACTAGAGATATAAGCAACTTTACCCACCACCATTATGGTAGTAGCACATTTGAATTTGGCACCTGAGACATTGTCATATGGTTCTGTGATACTCATTAGCATTATGCCCTTCAGTGCCAAGATCTGCTAGCTCTTCTTGAAACCAGGTCTGGTTGAGATGAAGCCCCTCAGTTTTTTATGAGTGTGTTGGGGAATACCTGCATTTCTCCATATTTACTGAGGAGCAGCTTTGCTAGATACATGTTTTTTTTTTTTTTTTTTTTTTTTTTTTTTTTGAGGGAAAGACAGAGAGAGAGGGAGAGGAAGACAGAGATGGGTGCGCCAGCAGCCTATCAGCTGCTGCGAATGAAATCCAGATGTGTGCGCCCCCTTGTGGTCAAGTACGGAATTGTGTCCTTGCGTCACTTTGCATCTGGCTAAACGTGGGACCTGGAGATTGGAACCAGCGTTCTTAGGCTTAGGAGGCAGGCACCTTAACCACCAAGCCATGTCTCCAGCCCTAGATACATGTTTTTGATTGGGAGTTTTTTCTTCAGCATTTTGAAAACATCATTATACTTCCTCATGGTCTATAAGGTTTTTCCAGAGAAGTCACTCATTGGCTTATGAAAGGCTATATTTGGATCAAGTCTTATGAATCAGAAGCAGAGTCTGACTGACAGCATGTACCTTCTTTTTGGAGAGAGACACAGAGAGAGACAGAGAGAGAGGGAGATAGATAGATAATGGGTGTGCCCGCAGCCTCTCAGCTGCTGTGAATGAACTCCAGATGTGTGCGCCCCCTTGTGGGCAAGTGCAGCATTGTGCCCTTGCATCACTTTGCATCTGGCTAAATGTGGGACCTGGAGATTGGAACCAGCGTTCTTAGGCTTAGGAGGCAGTTGCCTTAACCGCTAAAGCCATCTCTCCAGCCCTAGGTATTATTAGTTTTTAAAAAATATTTTTATTTATTTGTTTACAAGTGGAGAGAGAGGGAGAAAGAGAGACAGGGAAAGAGAGAGAGAGAGAGAGAGAGAGAGTATGGGTGTGCCAGGATCTCCAGCCACTGCAAATAAACTAGATGCATGTGCTACTGTGCATCTGGCTTTACATGGGTACTGGGAAAAACAGGGTTGTTAGGCTTTGCAGGCAAGTGTCTTAACTGCTGCACAATCTCTCTAGCCCCTTATTTTTTATGGTTAAGAGATAATGACTCAATCAGCAGGTGAAATTTCATGGAAGATTGCTGTTGTCTGGAATCATCTTGTGGGGAGCATGTCAGGACACATCTGTGAGATACCTCATACATGGAAGGTCCCAGCAGATTCCAGGGGCTTCCTAGAATATTGTCTTTATGTCAAAGACAATCGCTCTCCAAAAGCATTCAGTAAAAAGTATTAACATTTTTGGTTTTACTCTCTTTAATGAATTTTAAAAGAACACTTTAATATTTATTTATATAATTGAACTTTCAAATATCCCTCATATATTCTAGGAGTTTGAATAATTTTATTATAAAAAAGGAAAAGACTTAATGTCAGTTTTCTCTTATGGGAATATAAATATGTTACATTAATGAGTTAAAAATTATGTATGAGTTTCCCAAGAAAGAGGTGCTGGAGAGCAGAACTGATTCAGTCAACAACTGGCCTCTGATGCAGGCACAGCACTGCTGAGGAGTTGACAGAGCCCCTGAAACCTGAGCATTACTGAGCACTGCCGGATTGCATCACTGCTGTTATTCATTATTTCCTGTATGTCTTTTTACTATCCTAACAGATTTTTTTTATGTGATAACTGCACTTAACTTGGCATATCCAATTCCGCCCTGGAGATTTAAGTTGTCTTGTGAGCCTCCCAACACAACTGATGACACTGTCCTTTTGCCTCTTGGAATCCCAAAGAACGCTTCCCGTCTGAATGGAGATTATGCACCAGCTGAAACTAAAGTCAATTGGAATCTTACCTATATTTCAAAGTTATCCAAAACAACTTTCCATTGTTGCTTTGTAAATGAGGAAGGTGCGAACTGCTTGACCCATGCAGACAACATGGAAGGAGAGACACTTGTTTCAGCAGTAAGTTCCTTTGTTTTCCAACAATTAGGTAAGTATTTTAATGTTGCAAGCATTAACTGTTATGGCCTAACTGTATTGAACAAAGTATTTTGATTTTTCTGAAGCTCATATAAAATAGATGTCTTAAGGATGTGATTAACATATATGTTTTTTTGTGTTAAAAATTTTTATTAGATATGGGCACATTTAGTATGTAAACAACACATGTTGGTATACCACCTTTCCCTCCTCTGAAGAGGCCTTCCTCACTGGGGATGCAGGTCAACCCCATGGGGATTTATTTTTTAAAATCTTTAAAAAATATCTTTTAGACTTATTTATTCATTTATTTGAGAGAGAGAGAGAGGGGGAGAAAGAGGCATATATTCAGAAAGAGAATGGGCATGCCAGGGCCTCCAGCTACTGCACACAAATTTAAGATGCGTGTGCCACTTTGTGCATCTGGCTTATGTGGGTACTGGGGAATCAAACCTGAGTCCTCAGGCTTCACAGGCACGTGCCTTATCTGCTAAGCCATCTCTCCAGACCTATCATTTTTATATTAGTAGTAAAATTAGAATTCATCATGCAACCAAACTAACATGCCCCAAATAATTTCATATCCTATAAAGTGGAATTAAGGAAATTCTTTTAAAGTACATTTTTAGTAATCTCAGATATTTTCTTTTTAGTAGAAAAGGCAAACCTTAAATAAAAAAAAAAAAAACAGGGTTTTGGACTCAGCACAGTGGCAGGATGCTTGCCTGAGTTTGGTCCTTAGCACTGAAAAAAAAAAAAAAAGACGACAAAATGCCAAGTTACTGACTATTACTGTACTGTACTGCAGTTATCTTTTCATTGCTGAGACAAAGCACCTGAGCAAAAGCAGCTGATAGGAGGAAAGGACTGATTTTGGCTTACAGTCTTGAGGGGAAGCTTCATGATAGCATAAGCAGAGGCTGGACATCACCTCTGCTACAGCAGGTGGAAAACAGCAGCAGGACAGTGAGCCAAGCTCTGGCAAGGGGGAACTGGCTGTAACACCCATAAGTCTGCCTCCAACAATGCACCTCCTTCAGTAAGGCTCCACCTCCAAATTGCCACCAGTAGGGGCCCAAGTATTCATAACACATAAATTTATGGGGGATGTCTGATTCAAACCACCACATTCTACCCCTGGCCCACATAAACTGATGACCATCCATGATGTAAAACGCAATGCGTTCAGTCCAACTTTAAAAGTCTCCACAGTTTTTATCAATCCCAACACTGTTCAAACATCGCCATGGTCCAAAGTTTCTTAACTGTGAGCCTATAAAACGAAAAACACATAATGACACAGAGTAAACATTCACAATGCAAAAGGTGGCATTGCAAGAAAAGATTGAACCAATGTGAGATTTAAAAGAAATAGAGCAAACATCCAAACCTGTAGTTCTATGTCCATCTGGGACCTATAACAAAGTCTCTGGCCTTCCAGTTCTGCCCCATCCAAGTGGGCTGCTTATAGCCTGGGGAACAACTGATCTCAGGCCATCAGCTTTCCTTGGCAGCTATCCCATAGTCCTGGCATCTCAAAAAAAAAATCTGGGGTCTCCACTGCAACCCATAGTTCATCCTGATGATCCCATTGACCCTCCACACAAAGACTCCAGCAAAACAAACCACATTGTAAATCAAATGACCCTTTCTTTCCTACATTTGTTATGCTTTCAAAATCAGGTGGGCTTCAGTGCCAAATTGTTAATCTGTAGGGGAATAAAGCTGACTTTGAGGAGCAGGACACTCCTTCAGCATTCAAGCCCCTTTAAAAGAGTCAACACTCTTTTTAGTGTCCTTCTGCAGAACAGCTGGTCCAATCATACTGGTGGTAATCTCCCAGACAATTATGGCTGAATGGGTGCTATCTCATGCTCAACTTTCATTTCTTTCTGTGCCATATCTTTATACTCACACCAGTCCTTTTCTTCTAAACTCAATCCTGCTCAAGTTATCAGAACACAGGCAGAACACAGTAAGCCTCTCACACAAACTGTATCTATCCCAGTCCAGACAGAGCTCTTTCTTCCCCTCATAAGCCAAGCCTAATCAGTCTATGGTCCATAGTTTTCTTCATTTAAGTCTTACATCTCTGACCAGAATGGTCCATCAAACTCTACTTATAGTACTGCAAGGTGTCTCTTAAGCCATGTGTTTCAGTCAGGTTCGCATTGCTGGCAGAAATCACCCAACCAAGAGCAGCTTGTGGGAAAAGGTTTATTTTGGCTTATAGACTCGAGGGGAAGCTCCATGATAGCAGGGGAAAACAATGGCATGAGCAGAGAATGGACATCACCTGCTGGCCAACATAAGGTGGACAAAAGCAACAGGAGAGTGTGCCAAACACTGGCAAGGGGACACTGGCTATAATACCAATAAGCCCACCTCCAACAATATACTGCCTCTAGGAGGAATTAATCCCCAAATCTCTATCAGCTAGGAACCTAGCATTCAGAACCCCTAAGTTTATGGGGGACACCTGAATCACACTACCACATTCTGCCCCTGGCCCCCAGAAACTGATAACCATACATGATATAAAATGCAGTGCATTCAGTCCAACTTTAAAAGTCCCCATAGTTTTTATCACTCCCATTGATGTTTAAACATTCCCATAGTCTGAGATCTTTTAACTGAGCCATAATACCAAAACAACCTCAAAAAACCCATAAAGACATAGAATAAACATTCACATTGCAAAAGAGAGCATTGGGTATAGCAAAGAAATATTCAACCATACAGGATTTAAACAGGGCAAACATCACACTCTGTAGCTCAAAATCCAACAACTCCAGCCAGTGACAAATCTCCAAGTCTGATAATTCTAACCAGCAACAGGTCTCTGGAGTTCCAATTCTACCCCTCCAGCTAGGATACTCACAGTCCTGGAAAACTTCATTTGGGGCCAGCAGCTCTCCTTATTAGCCATCTCATGGTCCGGGCATCTCCACTGAGTCTCCACTGCAACCCACGGTCCATCCTCATGGCTCCATTGGGTCTCAATGTAGGCAATCCAGTAAACCTGCTACACACTGCCCAGGGCTGTTTCCAAAACACAAGACCGTGTTACAAATTCAATGACCCTCTCTTTCCTGTATTTCTTATACTCCATAATACCAGGTGGGGTGCCAATTTGTTAATCTGGGGGAGATAAAGCAGACTTTGAAGAGCAGGACACTCCTTCAGCATTCAGGCCCCTTCAAAAAGAGTCTACATTCTTCCTGTTTCCCCAATGCATGTCAGCTGGCCCAATCTCAAAGGTTGTAATCTCTCATATAATTGTAGCTTAACTGGCAGAAGTTTCAGCCCAAAGATTTCATTTTTGTGCCATATCCCATTGCTCACACCAATCCATTTATATGCAAAGTAACCCTGTACAAATTCTCAGGACCTGGGCATAACAGCAAGTCTCTCACACAAACTGCTTCTAGCCCAGTCCATGCAAAGCTCTTTCTCATACTCATAAGCCAAACCTCACAGTCCATAGTTCTTACTGCATTCAGGCCTGAGTTTGACCAGAATAGTCCATCAAGCTGTACTTACAGTACTGCAAGGTGTCTCTTAGGCCAAGGTTTCAAATCCTTCCACATTCCTCTTGAAAATCAGCTCCAAAAGGCCAAAGCCACCACAGTCAGGTGTCTAGCAGCAAATGACACTACTCCTGGTACCAACTTTATTGTTGCAGTCAGGTTTGCATTGCTGGCAGAAATCACCCAATCAAGAGCAGCTTTTGGGAAAAAAAGAGTTTATTTTGGCTTCCAGGCTCAAGGGGAAGCTCCATGATGGCAGAGGAAAAATGATGGCATGAGCAGAGGGTGGACATCACCCCCTGGCCAACACAAGATAGACAAAAGCAACAAAAGAGTGTGCCAAACACTGACAAAGGGAAACTGTCTATAATACCCATAAGCCCACCCCCCAATAATACACTGCCTCCCGGAAGTGTTAATTCCCAAATCTCCATCATCTGGGAACCTAGCATTAAGAACACCTAAGTTTATGGGGGACACCTGAATCCAACCACTGCACCAAGGTTTCAAATCTGTCAACATTCCTCCCACAAATCAGTTCCAAAAGGCTCAAAGCCACACAGTTTTCTAGCAGCAATGACCTCACTCTTATCCTACCAATGATTTGTTGTAGTTACCTTCTTATTGTTGAGACAAAAAAACACCAGACCAAGTGGGAAGAAAGGATTTATTTTGGCTTACATAAAGTTTCAAGGGGAAGCTCCATGATGGCAGGGGAACACATGAGGAGAAGTTGGACATCACCTCTGTAATAGCAGGTGGAAAACAGCAGCAGGAGAGTAAGCCAAATGAATTATGGCAAAGGGGAGCTGACTGTAACACCCCTAAGCCCACCAGCAACAATACAAATCCTCTAGCAAGTCTCCACCTCCCAAATTGCCACCAGCTGGGGACCAAGCATTCAGAACACATGAGTTTTGGGGGGACATATGATTCAAACAACCACACTGATAATGCTGTTGAATTAGTTGAGCAGTTATTTGAGTAACAATTATTTTATTCAGGCATAGACTCTCTTTGAAACAAAATGCTTTGTATAGCAAGGAAGTTTCATTGTTGTTTTAAGTGTAACCCACACTAAATGTTACTACCTTAGTTAATTTTGTATCTGAAAAATTTAAAAAATAGAAAATTACTTCTGTGAGTTCTATTTGGGCAGAGTAGAGTAAAATTATTCAAACCTATAAAGAGATCCACAATATGAAAGGATAAGGATACCAAAGTAAGCACTCTTATACAATGTTAATTGGGATTTCTCAGTGATACTGATAATAATGCTGTCCAAATTATTCTGGACTTTGGAATCTGACCCTGCATTGCAGCATGTTTAATGGTAGTCCTTGCCTTTACCCATTAGATACCAGTGTAACCCTTGTACATGGGAGGTTGAGGGAGGGATCACGAGTTCCAGGCCAGCTGCTTGGGCTACAAAGTGAGACCCTGCTGCAAAGAAATAAAACAAAATAAAAGTTTCCAGATAGTTCTTGGTGTTTTCTCAAGTACAAAACCACCCCAATCCCTTATTGATTACATTATTGATTACATTATTGATTACATGGGAAAATACTTCAGTGTGTTGAAATCAAAGAAAGGAACGAACATAAGATGTAGTAAAATGAGATATGAATAACAAGTTTGTAGGAATAATTCACAGTGTTTCTAATACATTTCATAGCTGTTAGTTTAATGATTGTACAAGGTGTTGGTGATGAGCCTTAAAACGATAAAAAAAATCAGCACATTCTTTAATTATGAAATGGGAATGATTATTATGCTATGTCATTAAATTTTATATTACAAACGAGAGTTAAGGAGTAGTTAACTTCTAGGTGAATTCAATTTTTCATAAGTAAAATGACTAGGGTAAGTATTGGTTTCTGATGATTTTAATTTATTATTTTTCCAAGTAGGTTTATCCTTCATAATATTACAAGATACTTAGTAGCTAGAAATCCTTTTTGTTTGGAGAAATGTTAGTGCTTAATTAGTCTTAGTTTTGTCTTATTAGTCACAACATTTAAATTGTTGCTATTCCTGCATTGTAAATGACAAATTACCATACCTTATCACTCTCTAGTGAGATTTTTAGTGCAACGAAATATATTTTTATGAGTTTTATTTTGGTTCTATGATATTACAGTGACAAAAATTTAAGACATGCATCATAGTTCAAATGTGAATCCCTATGCCTTTATTCGTAAAAAACAGACACATAGTCAATGTTCTTTGTTCCCTGGAAAAGTGGAAATGAACTGAGCACAGCAAATCTTTTGTCCTGCTTAGGTAGTTTGGAATTAAAGACAAGTTTGAAAAGAAGTAACTGAATTTAATTCTTTTAGTTAACAAACAAACAAACTGAAGGTCTAAGATACTGAATGATTGTACAGACATACCCCTAGGAGATTCTGTTCTTTTTCCTCTCAGAATGGGCAGCAGAAGTTGTATGAGAACACTGGTAAATTCAATTTAGCTCTTCTACCTCACTGGGTGCTCAGAATGTTTTTCAGATTT
This sequence comes from Orientallactaga sibirica, assembly GCA_036365145.1. NCBI lineage: Eukaryota > Metazoa > Chordata > Mammalia > Rodentia > Dipodidae > Orientallactaga > Orientallactaga sibirica. Next base: position 25,505,197 of record JAEOAD010000015.1, on the reverse strand, counting down.
AATGTAGTTTGTTTTTAATTCAGGTGCAAACTGGAACATACAGTGCTGGATGAAAGGGGACTTGAAATTATTTATCTGTTATATGGAGCCATTATTCAGGAATCCTTTTAAGAATTCTGACCTTAAGGTTCATCTTTTCTATGATCTGTAAGTAGCAAATTAATTTGGCTATTTCTACTACCCATTTTTTGAAATGCAGGATCAATACATACGCAATAGATGATGAAACCTCTCCCATTCCTAACCTTCCTTTCATAGTTATGTACATTACAGAGAGTGGTTTGTGCGTGTGTGTATATATATTTAAAAACAATAGTCTTCTCCATTAGGCTTCCTGCTTCTGCTTTCTGATTTAGGTACAAAGACCCTGCACATATGGATATGGGTATATAATCTGAAAGAAATGCAAACCTTTTGCCAGATAATACCTCTGTTTGACATGGTTAATATTTTTATTATATGAATTATTATATGATATTTATGTCTTGAATTCTATTTCTGTGTCTCTCTCCAGATAGTATATTCCCACATAGTTTATGTAAGGCTTTTCATATTGAAAAGGAAAAGTCAATTAGCATAACAAATAACTCCACCATGGAAAACAAATTCAAAATGGTGGTTATTTTAGAAAAGTTTTTCTCCAAAATCACCCTTTCAGTGATAATTCCAGCAGCCAGAATGGAAGAGAATACTGGGAAGAAGCCCCCTAAAACCAAAGAAATAAAACATTTTTTTTTGGTTGTTTTGTTTTTGGTTTTTATGAAGTAGTCCCACTCTAGTCCACACTGACCTGGAATTCATCCTGTAGTTGCAGGCTGGCCTTGAACTCACAGCAATATTTCTACCTCTGCCTCCTAAGTGCTGGATTAAAGGCATGTGCCACCACATCCAGTGTGATAAAGCTTTGATCTCGATTCCTCCAGTAGAAAAGATAGACACACCATTATCTACCCTTGTTAACTGTGAGAAACTTTCACTGTCTAAAAACTGCATTGAAAAATTGTCAACCTGAATGACTTAAAACACTTGAAGATACTGTCTTTAGGAAGAAACAATATACAGAATTTAAATGGATGTGAAGAGAAGGAGATATATTAGAACTGTGGAAGTGTAATTCAGCACACAAATAGACCTAAAGACAGAAGTCACATGATCATCTCTAGTAATATAGAAAAGGCCTGTGCCAAAGGTCAATATCTCTTCATGATTAAAGCTCTGAAGAAACTAGAAATAGAAGAACATAGTGCAACATAATAAAGGCTATGTATGTCAAAGCTATAGACAACATTATTTGAAATAGGGAAAGGCTGAGAGTGTTTCCTCTGAAATCTGGAATGAGCAAATGATGCCCACTCCCTACACTCTTATTCAATGTAGTGTCTGAAGTCTTACCTAAGCAATAAGACTAGAGAAAAAAATCACACACACACACACATCAAATTTATCTCCATTTGCAGACATGGTTCTATACTTGAAAGACCCTAAATACTCCACCAGAAAACTCTAGACCTGATGACCACTTTTCAACAAGGTAGCAGGTTACAAAAGCAACACACAAAAATTGGTAGCTTTTCTTTATACCAATGACAGTCTTGTCAGGAAAGAAATTAAGGGAAAAATTCTGTTTCACAATAGCTTTTTAAAAAGTACTTAAGACTTAACAAAATAAGTGAAAAATCTATACAATGAAAACTTTAAGACAATGAAGGAAGAAATTGAAGGAGATACTAGAAGATGGAAAGACTGTGCTAGATAGATGGCTTTGTAGATAAAGCATTTGCTATGCATGTGTTGCCCTGAGTTTGGATCCCCAGAACCCTCACAAAGCTCAGTGTGGTAGCACAAGTGCTGTAATCCCAGTGCTCTTATGGAAGAATGGTAGGGAATAGGAGGATCACCAGAAGCTTGTGGGATGGCTAGTCTGGCACATACAGCAGCAAAACCCAGAGGCCTTGTTTCAAACAAGGCAGAAGTCAAGGACTGACACTCAAGGTTGTCCTCTGACCTCCACAAATATGCTTTTATAGTAAAACATATAAACATGTGTGTACATACAAAGATTAAAAACTCTCATAATCATGGATAGCTGGAATTATTATTTGACAATGGATATATCACTGAAAGTAATTTACAGATTAAATGAAACTTCCAACAAAATCCCAATGACATTGTTCACAGAACTAATAAATGCAATTTTAAAATTCATAAAGAAGCATAAAAGCTCTGAATAGCTGGAGGAACCATTTTTACAAAGAACACTGTAGGATACATCACAATACCCAATTGCAAATTATAGAGCCATACTAACAACGGTATCCTAGTATTGGCACAATGAAGCAAATATGTAGACCTATGGTATAGAATATAGGACTCAAATCTACACAGATGAAGTCAAGTTTTGATAAATCTATCCGAAATGTACATTGAAGGCTGGAGAGATGGCTTAGGGGTTAAGGTGCCTGCCTGCTAAGCCTAAGAATGCCTGTTTGATTCTCCAGGTCCCACATTTAGCCAGATGCAAAGTGATGCAAAGGCACAATGCCACACTTGTCCACAAGGGGCCACATGCATCTGGAGTTCATTCACAGTGGCTGAGAGGCTGCTGGCATGCCCATTTTCTATCCTCTTTCTCTCTTTGACTCTTTCCAAAAAAGAAAAAAAAAAAAAAAAAAAAAAAGTTCATTGAGAAAAGACAGCCTCTTTAGTGCTGGGAAAATTGCGCTTCTACATGTAGATAAATGAAACTAGATCCATATCTATCACCCTGCACAAAAATCCATTCAAAATGCATCAAAGATCTTAATGTAAGTGCTAAAATTCTACACTGCTAGAATTAAGCATAGGTAAAACACTTTCAGATGTAGCACAAGGATTTTCTGAATAGGATTCCAATAGCACAGGAAATACTTGTAAGTATTGACAAATGTGGTTGTATGAAATTAAGAAACTTCTGCAAGACAAAGAAAAAAGAAGAATGATGAGATGATCTACAGGATGGGGAAAAAAATCTTTTCTAACTAGGCATTAGATGGTATTTATATCCAGGATATATAAAACACTCCAAAAATTAAACACACAAACCCCAAACCTTCCGATCAGTAAATGTGCTAATGAACTGATTAGACAGCTCTCAAAAGGATCAATGCAAATAGTCAGTAAATACTTGAAAATGTGTCAACTTAGCTATTAGGGAAGTGAAAATTCAAACTGCTTTGAGATTCCATTTCACCTCTCTCAGAATGGCTGTCATAAAGAAAATAAAGGACACTAAATGCTGGCAGGAATGTGGAACAAGAGCAACCCTTATTCACTGTTGGTGAGACTGTAAACTTTTGCAGCCACTGTGCAAATCAGTATGAGTGTGGCTGTTAATGGAAGAGCAAATGAATCAATCTTGAGTCTATATCAGTCCACATTGGTACTTGCTGTTTGTTGGCATAACATTTCTGGCTTTCAACTTTCTGAGGCGGGTCATTTTCCGTGTCCACTGTGGCCAAGGTCATCCTTCTGGGGTGTATTAAGTAGTTCTCATCTTTACAATAGAAACTTTGTAATTTATCTTTCCCACACCTGAATTTCAAAAGTTAATTTGATGTTGGCTAATTAAATGGTGGCTGTGTTATGGAAGGGAAGATATTTGCTTCTTGATCAGTAGGGTGAAGCTTCCTGTGAGGTTCTACTCTCCAGAGGGGTTGTTCAATCAAAAGCTGGGGCATTGGAAGCTGGAGAGTATATACACTTACACATATATCCAGCTACTTCTCCCAGGTTGTCGGCTATGGTCCTGAGCTTTATCATGAAATGCTTGGCTTCTGGAACCAGCTCCATTCTGAAGAACATTTTAGCTTTGGTAAATCTTTGATACACATGACCTTATGACTTAATTTATTGTGTGATAAATTATTTAGAATTACTGAGTCTGACTATTATTTTGTGAGACTTGCTTTAAGATCATAATAAAATGTGATTTTATTTTGAAAAGCCACCCTTTATGACATCAACAAATTCACAGAAGAAATCTTTCAAGGTTTCCATGTTAGAAAAAGCATATTTTTTTAGGATCTAAAACCTTACGTTTAAAGCAGATTTAAAAATCCTATAAATATGTCCTTGAAGGGAAAGCATTGTTTGAGTTTGGATATTAATGTTTGTCTAAGCTTCTGAAGGAGAGATACTCTGGACAATGTGGTGTGTTTGGACATTCATCTCAGAGCTCAGAAGGGAGTTCTTTTCCCTTGTATAGTTCTGAGTGAGTACAGAGAACACTTAACACAGGTTTGTCCTTGCCTTGTGGACCTGACAGTGTGTTGTACAAATAGAAAACCTAACAGCCAGGTCATTTTCCTTTCTAATTGGATGAGAGCAACTGGTGTTGTGTCTCATTGTATATGTAAACTTAAGAGGGGCTAGTGTAAGGACAAACTTGGCTATTGCCCCTGGTCTTTGGTTTCCTGCCTATTAACCCTTTCTCAAATGTTTGTTTGGAGATCTTGGTTTTATCTTTTCTTTTTCTTTTTTCAAGGTAGAGTCTTACTCTAGCCTAGGATAACCTGGAATTTGCTATGTAGTCTCAGGCTGGACTCAAATTCATAATGATCCTCCTACCTCTGCCTCCCAAGTGCTGGGATTAAAGGTGTACCATGCCCAGCTTTTTTCTTTTTTGTTTGTTCTTTGACAGTTTCATATATATGTATATATGCACTCATGTATATACATATACACATCTATTGCATCTGGATCATATGTACCCCCATTATCTTTACTTCTCCCCCAGCCTTACTGAACTTCTTCCCACCACTTACCAGTGGACACAACACAGTAGAGGGAGTCTCCCCTTCCCCAGCAGATGTTAACTGCCATTAGCTCCTCAGGGAGGGGAGAAGCCCCAGGAGCTGATCCCCTATTCATGACAGAATGTTGACTGGTGCCATCATGTTCATGTTTTGGGCAGGTAACTACAGTTTGTGTGAGTTTATGAGTATAATGGCCTGTGAGATTCCAGGGATTTTCCTGTCTCTATTGCTAGGCTGGGGTTGCAGGCACATGCCACCACATTTACTTTAAATGGATTCTGGGGATCTGAACTCAGGTCTTCATGCTTGAGCAGTAAGTACTTGTGGTGGTTTGATTCAGGTGTCCCCTATAAACTTGGGTGTTCTGAATGTCCACCCTCTGCTCATGCCATCGTTTTTCCTGCCACCATGGAACTTCCCCCTTGAGCCTGTAAGTCAAAATAAGCCTCTTTTTTTCCCCCACAAGCTGCTTTTAGTCAGGTGATTTCTGCCAGCAATGTGAACCTGACTGCAACAGTAAAGTGGTACCAAGAAATGAGATTGTTGCTAGACACCTGACTGTGTATCTTTGGCTTTTTGGAGTTGATTTTCAAGAGGAATGTGCAAGGATTTGAAATCTTGGCCTAAGAGATGCCTTGCAGTGCTGTAAGTACAGCTTGATGGACTATTCTGGTCAGAGCTGAAAGACCTGAATGCAGTAAGAACTATGGACTGTGAGGTTTGGCTTATGAGGGTGAGAAAGAGCTTTACCTGGACTGGGCTAGCAGTTTGTGTGAGAAGCTTACTGTTATGCCCGTGTCCTGAGAAGTTGTGCAGGGTTGCTTTGCGTAGAAATGAACTGGTGTGAGCAGAGGGATATGGCACAGAAAAAATGAAATCTTTGGGTGAACTCTACCGGTTCAGCTGCAGTTGAGAGATTACAACCTTTGAGATTGGGCCAGCTGACCTGCACTGGGGCAACAGGAAGAATGCAGGCTCTTTTGAAGGGGCCTGAATGCTGAAGGAGTGTCCTGTTCTTCAAAGTCTGATTTATCCCCCCCCCCCCGGATTAACAAATTGGCACCCTACCTGGTATTATGGAGTATAACAAATGCAGGAAAGAGAGGGTCATTGAGTTTGTAATGCGGTCTTGTGTTTTGGAAATGGCCATGGGCAGTGTGAAGCAGGTTTGCTGGATGCCTGCATGGAGATCCCATAGGGCCATGAGGATGGACTGTGGGTTGCAGTGGAGACCCAGTGGAGATGCCGGAGATGCCGGGACTATGAGATGGCTGCCAAGGAAAGCTGCCGGCCCTGGATGAAGTTTTCCAGGACTGTGAGTAGCCTAGCTGGAGGGGCGGAATTGGAACTCCAGAGACTTGTTGCTGGTTAGAATTATCAGACTTGGGGATTTGTCACTGACTAGAGTTGTTGGACTTGGAGTTACAGAGGTTGATGTTTGCCCTGGTTGTTTTAAATCTTGTATTAGTTGAATATTGCTTTTGCTTTGTCCGATGCCATCCTTTGCGGTGTTAATGTTTATTCTATGTCATTATGAGTTTTGGGGGGATTATTTTTGGTTTTATGGCTCAGTTAAAAGACTTTGGAGTATGGGGATTGTTTGAACATCATTAGGATTGATAAACAATATGGGAACTTTTAAAGTTGGATGAATGCGTTGCATTCTACATCATGTATAGTTATCATTTATGGGGGCCAAGGGCGGAATGTGGTGGTTTGATTCAGGTGGCCCCATAAACTTGGGTGTTCTGAATGCTAGGTTCCAAGCTGATGGCAATTTGGGAATTAACACCTCCTGGAGGTGGTGTATTATTGGGGGCGGGTTTATGGGTATTATAGCCAGCTTCCCCTTGCCAGTGTTTGGCACACTCTGGTTGCTGTTGTCCACCTTCTGTTGACCAGAGGGTGATGTCCACCCTCTGCTCATGCCATTGTTTTTCCTGCCATCATGGAGCTCCCCCCTTGAGCCTGTAAGCCAAAATAAACCTCTTTTTTTTCCCCCACAAGCTGCTTTTAGTCAGGTGATTTCTGCCAGCAATGCGAACCTGACTGCAACAGTACTTTATCTACTGAACCATCTTCCCAGCTTAATTAACATCCTGTAATTTTTTAATTATGTTGAATTTCATTTCAGTTTATTGTTATATACTTTTAATACCTTTTAAATTTTTCTTTGATGAATTATTTACTAGTGGATTAAATTTAAATTACTTTTTTGAAGTTATCAAATATTTAAGGCCTTTCTAAATATCTGTGCTATTGATGCCTGTTATTAATTCTAATTTTTATGACTGGCATCTTCTTAAGTTTGTTGAAACATATTTTATGGCTCAGAATATGGCCTGCCTTGGTAAACCATCAGGGGTCCTCTTGGAAAGATTGTATATCTGTTGTCGTTGTATGGGGTCCTCTTGAATTTCCTATGAGATTGAAGTGTGACTTTCTGAGGGAAATGTGTAAGCAGCATATACCTCCAAAGTGGGTAACATATGCCATCCAAAACATGACTTTTATTCATTGTGGTGAGAAATTGAGTTTACTAGAGGTTATTTACAGAGCCATGGACCATGGCCAGGTATGTTCCTGATGTCATTAACCACTTAACTTCCCCACTTTTGTCTTTTGAACTTCTACCTTATACGACATGTCTACAGTGGAATTCATGCAAACTGCTCCAGAGTGCTGCCCAGTGTTCACTGAAACAGCATAGGTTAGTTACTACTGGCATAGATAAAAGCAGACCCTGGCAAAGTTACATGATTGGATGTACCCTCTCCTTGCTCTTACAGGAATTCTGTTGCTCTTGGCAAACACTGTCAACTGTAGGAAGAGCAGCTTGTTTTGGTGCAATTTGGCAAGCAAAGCAGATCAGTGCTGGCTTGATTATTCAAGGGGGATACTATGGCTAGGGTTTGGAGGACCAGGCTCACTACATAGGGTCAAGGTGGTTGCTAGAGCCATTCACTTCTTAATCCTTAATTATCTCTGTGTAGTTGTAATATAATTACTGAGAAAAGGGTTGAGTTTTCCATCAGTAGTTATGAATTAACCTGTTTATGCCTGTGAATTAGGGACATACACATTTTGGACTATTAGGTACTTTGGTGAATTGATCTCCATTTTCCTTTTGAAAATTTTATTTTTATTTATTTATTTGAGCATGAGAGAAAAAGAGAAAGGGGGGGGAGAGAAAGAATAGGTGTGCCAGGGCCTCCAGCCACTGCAAACAAATTTCAGATACATGCACTTCCATATGCATGTGGCTTATGTGGGTACTGGGGAATCGAACCTGGGTCTTTAGCTTTGCAGGCACATGCCTTAACCACTGAGTCATCTCTCCAGCCCTCCACCCCTTTTTATTATGACACAATTTTCTTATGTTAGTAAATAATTATTGCCTTGAACTCTGTGTGATGTTAATGTAGATATTCATTTTTTAAATAAATGATGTTTCTCTTTTTCTTTTTTCTTTATTTGAGAGAGAAAGAGGCACACACACACACACACACACACAGAGAGAGAGAGAGAGAGAGAGAGAGAGAGAGAGAGAGAGAGAGAGAGAGCGCGAATGGGTGTGCCAGCTACAGCTTCTGCAAATGAGTTTCAGATATATGTTCCACCTTGTGCATCTGGCTTATGAGGGTCCTGGGTAATTGAACCTAAGTCCTTTGGCTTTCAGGCAAGTGCCTTAACCACTAAGCCAACTTTCCAGCCCCAATTCTTTTTTTTTTTTTTTTTTGGTTTTTGCGAGGTAGGGTCTCACTCTGGTCCAGGCTGACCTGGAATTCACTATGTAGTCTCAGGGTGGCCTCGAACTCTCAGCGATTCTCCTACCTCTGCCTCCCAAGTGCTGGGATTAAAGGCGTGAGCCACCACGCCCGGCCCCAATTCTTTTTTTGACTTACTTTGGAATAGCAAGTCTTTCTCTGACCATTTCTTTCTTTCTTTTTTTTTTTTTTTTAAGACTTTATTTTTATTTATTTATTAGGGACAGAGAGAGGGAAAGAGAGATAGAGAGAGAAATAGAGAGAGAATGGGTGCACCAGGGTCTCTAGCCACTGCAAACGAACTCGATGCATGCGCCCCCTTGTACATCTGGCTTATGTGGGACCTGGAGAATTGAACCGGGGTCCTTAGGCTTCACAGACAAACGCCTTAACCGCTAAGCCATCTCTCCAACCATCTCTGACCATTTCTTTTAGCAAATTTGTATTTTAAAGTTAAAATTGATTTATTTTGAGCAGTTTCTAATTGGGTCTTGCTTTTTCATCTAATTCGATAAACACTGCCTTTTACCTGGGATGTTTAGATAATTTACATTTATTGTCATCAACCATGTTTGTTTTTAATCTTTTTTATTTCTTCTCATTATTCATTGCTTACTTTTTCCTCTATTACCCTTTCTTTTGCATTTTTAAATTTTTATCTCTCTCTTTCTGTGTGTGTATTGGTAAGCCAGGGTCAGTGTCTCTTGCTACTGCAAATGAATGCCCATCTGGTTTTATGTGGGGAGCTGGAGAATTGGATCCAGGCTGGTAGGCTTTGCAAGCAAGTACCTTTGACCACTGAGCAATCTATCAGCTCTGGACTACTTTTATGATTCTATTTAATTGCCTCTGTTGCCTATTGCTTTATCTTCCTGATGTGTTATTTTAGGATTTATCATATGTCGTAGTATAATCTAAGTGGTGTCATGCCACTTTATGCATAGTATAAGAATATCTCAGTGGTATGCACACATTTCTTATCCCAAGTTTGATGCAAATATTATACCTATGTTATAAATGCCATAAATACACATGGTTGTTATTTTTTCTTTAATTAGTCAATGAATAATTACTCTTTTAGTTAAGCTTCATTTTCTTGTGTGGCACTAGTTTTTATCCTGCTTTTATTTTATTTTTACTGGAGACCCATTTGTAATGCAGATGAAGGGGATGAATTCTAGTGATGTCTGAGGAAAGCCTTTATTGACTGTTTATTTTGAAAAATATTTTCCCTCGATGCAGACTTTCTTTCCTGTTAGTATTTTTTTTTTTTTGTGTCTACTTGCATATGTTATTCTGGTGGCTCATCTTCTATTGCCCTTGCCTGTGTTTTTTCTGGTTTAGGCTGGATATCTATCGTAGCTTTGGATTTGGCCCTGCTTTTAAAACCTCTCCAGTACTTTCACATCTGTGCTAACTTTTAACTTTTCTTTTTTAAATATAGGCCTGAAGTGATAGAAGATTTGCCCCTGTCTGTCCTGGAAGACAGTTTTCAGACTGTCCAGTGCAGCTGCAGTGTTCAGGAATGCTGTGAATGTCACATGCCAGTACCAACAGCCAAACTCAATGGTACTCTTCTTATGTATCTGAAAATCACATCTGCTGGAGTGAATTTTCAGTCACCTCTAATGTCAGTACAGCCCATGAATGTTGGTAAGTTGCACTTTAAAAGGACCCTGTGCTAAATCCATGTCAACCATGCTAGGGTTAAGTAAGGTTGCTTATAGGTTGGATATTTTTCACTGGCTTATATCACTTTGATCCTCACTCTAAATCATGGTAAGTGTAGTACTAGAGTGTGTTATGGGCAGATTCTAAGAATGAATAAATAATCTATATAGTTCTGGGGATGTCAGTTGCTTTTTGAAAACAGTTTGGCTTCTTTGCATCTTGGATTTAGCTAATATATGCATTAATATGTATTATTTGTTTATCAATTTTCACATCTCAGAGAACTGCTTCTGAAAATTATTAGAAGAATGCTTCTTACCTTAATTTCTTCCTTCATTAAGTATTTCTTGGAGGACATGTGTGCCAGGACTCTTGTAGGGACTGGAGAAACTATGGAAGCTGGGCCCACAATAGTTAGAACAGGAAAATGACAGAAAATCATTACTATATAAACCTGAATATGAGACAACCTCAAGTGGGAGCAGCTCCCCACTTTCATAATGCAAAGGTCCCCAAGTCACTTTTGGTAAACTTGAATACTTAATCACTTGGTGTGAATAATATGGGCAAATGTAAATTATTTAATTAACTCAGTTTGTGTACATATGAAAGAACATTGTGCTTAAATGTTTCTTATGTAGTTTTTCTTAATTATTTTATTTTATTTTGTTTATATTATTCTAATTTTACATTCATATTGGTGACTCCATTATCCTTCTCCCTGTCCTCCCCCCTCCAAAAGGACCCTCATCAATGGGGAATGTGGGTCATGTATTGTGGGGGTAGTCAAGAGTTATGGGGAACAGGCCAAGTCTCTGTTCATAATGACCCAACTTGTGGCTCTAACACTCTTTCCGCCCCCTCTTCCGCAAATTTCCCTGAGCCATGTTGGGATCATTTTAGTTCTACTTCAGTAGTGAGGTTTTGGGAGCCTCTGTGTCTCTGGATATCTGGCTTAGTAGGAGTTGGATGTTCTCTGTGTGTATCTCCTTCAGCCTTGTTCTGGTGTCATGTTCACCAAGAAAGCTGTATTCTTGCCCTTTTCCTACATTACTCTATGGTTTCAGCTGGGGCCCTGGTGAGGTATGATAGGCTGATCCTCCCTTCAGGTTCATTGTCCATCTGAAAAAGATAAGCAACTTCTCCAATGGAGAGAGAAGTTAGTACTAGATATATGGAATGGCCATAGTTATTTTATAGAGAATTTTGTATGCGTAGGCCCTCTTCTAGCCCACATTTGGTGGGAGCTTGATCTTGGAGACTGGGCTGATTTTTTGTACATGATCTGAGGCTTGAAGCCTTTAGGGTAAATGCCCAGTAAGGGAATAACTGGGTCTGTTGGTAGGTCTATAGTCATCCTTTTCAGGGGTCTCCATATAGCTTTCCATAATGGTTGTGCCATTTTACATTTCCACCAATAGTGAAAGCTTGTTCCTATTTCTCCACAGCCTCACCAGCTTTTGTTTTCATCCCTCAGGGATTGTGGGTCTTGCATTGTGGGGATAGCTATCAGTTATGGGGGAGAGACAATGTCTCTGTGCATAATGACCCAACTTATGGCTCTAACAATCTTTCTGCCCCCTCTTCTGCTAATTTCCCTAAGCCATGTTGGGTTCATTTTAGGTCTATTTCAGTGACAAGGTCACAGGAGTCTTTGTGTCTCTGGATCTCTGGTTTGGTAGGGGTTGAGTGTTCTCTTTGTCTATCTCCTATACCCCTCTGCTGATACCAGGTTCACTGAGAAAGCAGCACTCTTGCTCATTTCCCCAATTATTCTATGGGTTCAGCTGGAGCCCTGGTGAGGTGCGATGGGCTGATTCTCTCCTCATGTTCTATGTCCATCTGAAAAAAAGAAGCAAATTCTCCAATGAAGAGTGAGGTCAGTGCAAGGTACATGGATAGCAATTATTGTTTTAGAGTGAATTTAATGGGTGTAGGCCCTCTTGTATCCCACTATTGGTGGGAGCTTGATATTGGAGGATGCACTCATTTGTGGATATGGTTCTGACTTGTTTTCCAGTTCCAGGTATGGGTTCCATTCCACTGAGTGGATCCTTTAGCCAAATCGAGAGCAGTTGGTAACCCACCATGGCTGTGTGCCACTATTGCATTTGTGTGAGCATCATGTCAGGTTGATTGCTGCTGGGAAGTTTACATTTTGAGTTGCTTAGAGAGATGTTGGTCATTTTCCCCCAGTTGCTCATGTAGTACTTGCTGGCACTAGACAAGCTAACTGTCTGGGGACTGTCTCTTTCAGATTCCAGCCAGGTCATTCCATGTTCTATCCCAATAGCATATGATGTCTTTGGCAATAGGGTCTTACCATTAACCTTTGGTGGGTCATCAAGTACTCTGACAGAAATCTGTCTTCTTTGGGGAAACTTTGTTGGTCTCACTGATCAACAGCTCATTGTGGATGTTGACCACATGCTGGTACTGGGAGTTACAGCTCAGTGCCATGGCAAAAGAAGGAAGAATATAGGTAGTATGAAAGAGAAAGAGAGAGAAAGAGAGAAGAGTAAGAAGAGGGGATGAGAGAAAATAACAGGAGAAGGTTGAGGTTAGTCTTCATCCTACCCTCTTGAGGCCCCTGTGTTCAGGTGTTCTCTCTAAGCACCTGATGAAGGATTAGCCTTTTAATGCATCTTACAGGTTCAAGGATTTTTGGTATCATTTCCAATTGGGTCCAGTCTTTTGTCTCCCCTTAACCTCCCTTCCCTCCCCACCAACTGTATTGTCCAGTCCTAAAAATGTTTCTTAGGTGTGTCAGCATTTCGGGCAAATTCAGGTTAGGAGCCACAGATTAGTGAGACCATGTGATGCTTATCTTTTTGTGATTGGGTGAGTTTGCTGAGAATGATTTGTTCCAATTTTGACCATTTTTCTTCAAATTTCATTGTGCCATTTTTTCTTACTGCTATGTAGAATTCCATTGTGTAGATATACCGCATCTTAGTTATCCATTTGTCTAATGATGGACATCTGGGTTGATTCTAGTTCTTAGCTATTATGAACTGAACAGCTATAAAAATGGTTGAGCAAATATCTCTAAACTGAGGCTTGAAGCTCTTAGGGTAAATGCCCAGTAAGGGAATAACTGGGTCTGCTGGTACCTCTATGGTCATCCTTTTTAGTAGTCTCCATATTGCTTTCCATAGTGGTTGTACCAGCTTACATTCCCACCAACAGTGAATGAGGGTTTCTATTTCTCTACAACCTCACCAGCATTTATTGTCATTAGATTTTAAAATGTTTGCTATCCTTATTGGGGTAAGGTGGAATCTCATAGTTGTTTTAATTTGCATTTCCCTGATGGTTAGGGATGTTGAACATTTTCTTAAGTGTGTGTTTGCCATTTGTATTTCTTCCTCTGAGAACTCCCTGTGCCAGTTCTCTGCCTCATTTTGTGAGTGGGTTGTTTGGGTTTTTATTGTTTAGGTTTTTGAGTTCTTTGTAGATTCTAGAAATGAGGCCTCTGTCTGATGTGTATCTAGCAAAAGTTATCTCCCATTCTGTGGGTAATCTATTGGCTCTGCTTATTGTATTTTTGTCTGTGAAAAAGCTTTTCAGCTTCACGAGATCCCACTGGTTGAGTGATTGTTTAATCTCCTGGGGTTTTGTTCAGGAAGTCTTTTCCTACTCCTATATCATGGAAAGTTCCTCCTATTTCTTCTTCTAGTAGTAGCAGCGTTTCTGGTCTTACATTGAGGTCTTTGATCCATTTGGACATAATTTTTGTGCATGGTGAGAGGTGTAGATCAAGTTTCATTTTCCTACATATGATTTTCCAGTTTGTCCAGCACCATTTGTTGAAGATGCTGTCTTTGTTCCAGTCTACATTCTTTGGGCCTTTGTCAAATATCAAGTAGCTGTAGTTACTTGATCCAAAGTCTGGGTCCTCAATTCTGTTCCATTGCCAGTACCATGTTGTTTTTATTACAATGGCTTTGTAGTATAGCTTTAGGTCCGGAATGGTGATGCCTCCAGAGGTGTTTCTTTTGCTGAGGATATGCTTGGAAATCTGAGGCCTTCTGACATTCCATATGAATTTTGAGATCATTTTTTTCTACCTCTATGAAGAAAGATGTTGGGACTTTTATTGGTATTACATTAAATCTATTTATTGCTTTTGGTAAGATTGCCATTTTCATAATGTTAACTCTGCCTATCTAGGAGCATGGGAGGTCTTTCCATTTTCTCAAATCTTCCTCAGTTTCTTTCTTGAGTGTTTTTATGTTTTCCTTGTAAAGGTCTTTCGCCTCCTTGGTTAATGTTATTCCAAGGTATTTTATTTTTTTGATGTATTAAAAAGGGGACAATGTCACTTATTTCTTTCTCTGTATCTTTGTCTTTTGCATATAGAAAGGCTACTGATTTTTGTACATTGATTTTGTATCCTGTTACTTTACTGAAGGAGTTAATCAACTTTAAGAGTTTTACAATGGAGGATCTTGGATCACTTATGTATAAAATCATGTCATCTGCAAACAAGGCTAACTTAACTTCTTCCTTTCCAATTTGTATCCCTTGTATTTCTTTTTCCTGTCTTATTGCTTGAGCTAGTACTTCCAGTACTATGTTGAAAAGCAGAGGTGAGAGTGGACACCCCTGTCTTGTTCCTGATCTCAATGAGAATTCCTTCAATCTCTCCCCATTAAGTATTTAAATTTGGGCTTTAGGCTCTTTATATATAGCCTTTATTATGTTGAGATATAGGCCATCCATGTCTATTCTCTCCAATGTTTTGATCATGAAGTGATGTTGTATTTTGTCAAAGGCCTTTTCCGCATCTATCGAAATAATCATTGTTTTTTGTGTTTAAGCTTATTTATGTGGTGTATTACATTGACAGATTTCCATGTGTTGAACCAACCCTGCATTCCTGGTATGAAACCTACTTGGTACAGGTGGATCATGCTTTTGATGTGTTGTTCGATTTGATTTGCAAGGACTTTGTTCAGGATCTTTGCATCTAGGTTCATCACAGAAATAGGCCTGTAGTTTTCTTTTCTTGTGGCATCTCTGCCTGGTTTTGGTATTAGGGTGATACTAGCTTCATAGAAGGAGTTAGGGAGCTTTCCCTGTTCTCCAATTGTGTGGCACAATTTGAAAAAGATTGGTTTCAGTTCTTCCATGAAGGTTTGATAGAATTCTGCTGAGAAACCATCTGGTCCTGGACTCTTCTTTTTAGGTAGATTTTTGATTACCTTTTCATTCTCAGTGGTTGTGATAGGTTTGTTCAGGAGATTAATCTGCTCTGAGTTTAACTTTGGTAGGTGGTATGTGTCTAGGAATCCATCCATTTCCTCCATATTATCCAATTTTGTGGAGTAAAGGTTTTTGAAATAAGTCCTGATGATTCTCCCAGTTTCACTTATGTCTGTTGTGATCTCTCCTTTTTCATTTCTAATTTTGTTAATTTGAGTTGTCTCTTTTTCTGCTTGATCAAATTGGCTAGGGGTTTATCAATCTTGTTTATTTTTTCAAAGAACCATCTCTTTGTTTCCTCAATTTTTAAAATTGTTTTCTTAATTTCCAATTCATTAATTTCTGCTCTAATCTTAATTATTTCTTTCCATCTGGAGCTTTTTGGGTTGGATACTTCTTGTTTTTCCAATGCCTTTAGGTGGATGGTTAGATTATTGATTTGGGATCTTTGTTATGAGGGCATTTAGCACATTGTATTTTCCCCTGAGGATCAGCTTCATTGTGTCCCATAAGTTTTGGTACGTTGTGTTCTTATTGTCATTCATTTCTAGAAATTTTGCAATTTCATTTTTTATTTCATCCACTACCCATTTATTGTTTAAGAGTGTGTTGTTCAGTTTCCAGGAGCTGGTTGGGTTCCTGGCACATCTTTTGTTGTTAATTTCTAGCAATAGAGTATTATGATCTGATATCATGCAGGAAATTATGTCGATCCTCCTAAATATTTGTAGGCTGGCTTTATGACCCAGTATATGATCTATTTTAGAGAAAGTTCCATGTGCTGCTGAGAAGAATGTGTAATCTGTGGATTTAGGTAGAATGTTCTATATATGTCCATTAGGTCTAATTGATCTATGGTTTTCTTGAGCTTTCTTACTTCCCTGTTAATTTTCTGTTTGGAAGATCTGTCTATTGCTGGTAATGGAGTATTGATGACCCCAACTATTATGGTGTTGATGTTTATTTCTGTTTTACTGTCAAGTAGGTTTTGTTTTATGAATTGTGGTGCACCTGTGTTTGGTGCATAAAGATTGATGATTGTGATATCCTCTTGTTGGATTGTTCCCTTGATAAGTAAGAAGTGGCCTTCTTTATCTTTTTTGGTTACTTTTGGTTTGAAGTCTATTATATCCTATATAAGTATAGCTACACTTGCTTGTTTCTTATTTGTGTTTGCTTGGAATATCATTTTCCACCCTTTCACCCTGAGGAGATGTCTGTCTTTAGTGGTGAGGTGGGTTTCTTGAAGACAGCAGATTGAGGGGTCTAGTTTTCTGATCTGTTAGCTTATGTCTTTTGGTGGGTAAATTAAGGCCATTAATATTCAGGGGAATAACCTGCCATATTGTGGTGGATTATGTGAGTTGGTGTTCTTTTGGTCTTTGTTTTTTTTTTTTTTTTTTTTGGTTAAAGTGGACTGCTTCTTGGGGGCACTTGAGATTGGTTATTTGATTCTTCTGTATGGAGAATTCCCTGAAGTACTTTCTATAGGTTTAGCTTTGTGTTCATATAGTTTGTAAAGAGGAGTTTTATCATGGAAAGTTTTTCTTTCACCATCTATTATGAGGGATACTTGTGCCATAAATTCTTAGAGTTTGCAGTGTTCCATTCCAGGCCCTTCTGGCTTTTAGGATTTCGATTGAGAAGTCTGAGGTAATTCTGATGGGGTTTCCTTTATATGTAATGTGTTGTTTCTTCCTGGATGCTTTTAGGACTTTCTCTTTGTGATTGATATTTAGTCTTAATGATAATGCCTCTTGGAGAATTTATCCTTTGGTCCAGTCTGATGGAGTTCTGCTAGCTTCTTGTAACTTGATGAGATTTTCTTTTGAGAGAGTGGGAAAGTTTTCTTCAATTATTTTGTTGAATAAGTTTTCCATTCCTTTGTTCTGTGTTTCTTCCCCCTCTGGTATATCCATGATCCTAATGTTTGGACACTTAAGGGTGTCCCACATTTCCCTAATGTTCTGTTCACAGAAATTTTTGAACTTGTTGAAATTTTTGGACTCATGAATTGTTTCTTCTGTTTTGTCTTCCAGTTCTGAGTTTCTATCCTCCACTTGACTGACTCTATTCTTTAGAGCTTCTATAGAGTTTTGGGCTTGTTCAATTTGGTTCATATTTTCTACTTTTTTATGTATAGTTTTCATCCCTGTGTCGAGTTCCCTTTTCACTTCATTTTCTGACTTTCTTAATGCTTCTTGGAGTTCATCCTTGCATTTTTTATGTCTTCATTGAACTTAGCCAGCTGGTTATTGAGGACCTCTTTTTTTTTTTTTTTTTTTTTTTTTTTTTTTTTCTCCTTCAGATCATTTAAATGTCTTTGGAACTGTCTTGGTTCTTTTCTATTAGGTCTAATCTAGCAAGGATAACATTCATACCATTATTGGCTCTTTGTTGAGTTTCTGAAAGTTGTGCTGTTTGCTTAGCCAGGGTTGCATAGCTTGTCCCTTCATTTTGGGGTTATGATCCTATTGTCTCTTCTGTGATTTGATTCGAGACATCCATTGTGGGACTGGATAGTCTAGCTGGATTTACTTGCATCTGTTGTTTCATGCTATTTCTTTTTTGCTGTGGTCTGCCCATCACAATGGTTCAGAATGCTAAGGTGTGAAATGCTACCTGCTGCCTTGGGGTGGGGTGGGGTGCAGTGGTGAGTGTCAGGGTGATGGCCCCTGGAGTTCTGATAGGAAGGGTTGGGGGACACTGGCCTGCTGGCCTGGGTTGCCTATCAGAGGTGGGAGGGGGAGGGGACCACAACCACCTTAGTTGGGCTCAGGAAGGGTAGCGAGGGAACACTGGCCTACTTCCCTGGATCCCTGATCTGCCCTAGGAGGGGGAGTGGTAGCACCTGACTGGCGATGGGGCTCAGGGAGGCTAGGGAGGCACCTGACCAGTGATGGGGCTCTGGCCAGTGAGAAAGGGACCAGACTGGTGATGGGGTTCAGGCAGGTCCAGTGGGACCTGACCAGCAGTGGTGCATGGGGCTCTGGCCAGCGAGGGAGGGACCTGACCAGCGATGGGGCTCAGGCAGGCCTGGCAGGACCTGGCTAGGGATGGCTGCAGGGCTCTGGCTGGAAAGGGAGGCACTGGAGGGATCTGACCTGCTGTGTGGCTTCACAGGCCTGGGGGACCTGGCGTGTGGGGCTCTGGGGGGCAAAGGGGGAATGGGAGGGAACTGACCCATGCTGTGGCTCTACAGGCCTGGGGGACCTGGTCTGTGATGGCATGTGGGGCTCTGGCAGGCAAGGGAGGGTTGGGAGGGATCTGACCCGCCATGCAGCTCCACAGGCCCAGGGGACCTGGCCTGGGATGGTGCATGGGGCTCTGGCCTGCGAGGGAGGGATGGGAGAGATCTGATCCGTGGTGAGGCTCTGGGAGGGATCTGACCCCCGGTGAGGCTCCACCGGCCTGGTCTGGGATGGTACGCTGGGGGATGGCTGACGGTGGTCCACAGGCCCAGGGGACCTGGGCTCTGGGCCTGGCCAGGGGGAGGGATGGGAGAGATCTGACCCACGGTGGCCTGGGATGGCACATGGGGCTCTGGCCACAGGCCCAGGGGACCTGGCCTGGGATGGCATGCAGGGCTCTGGCCAGGGAGGGAAGGATGGGAGGGATCTGACCTATAGTGCTGCTCCACAGGCCAGGGGGGCCTGGCCTGGGATGGCACATGGGGCTCTGGCCAGTGAGGGAGAGATGGGAGGGATCTGACTGGCGGTGACATCCAAGCTTTACAGGCCAGGAAAAGGACCTGGCCTGAATATCTTATTTTTCTGCGCTGGGCTCTGGCTTTTTACAATCAGTCAAAACAGCATTTATTTTCAAAACAGGGGCTCAGGCAGGTCCTGCAGGACCTGTCAGGCGATGGCGCCTGCCTGAGAGCGTGGGAATCAGTGGATTCCCTATTTTGTACATCCACCTCCTCCCTCTGGAAGCATGCAAGCAGAGAGAGCAAAAGCCAACAGCCAGCAAAAACCCAACAGCCAAAAGGTCAAAAATTCCTCCTGCTAGCCTTAAATGGTTCTTGCCTTTACTTCCCTGTGAGGTGAGGCAAAAGCTCTTATGTAGTTTAACTATTTTCCATTTATATTTTTGAAACAAGTGCGCATCTTTACATCCCTCTTTGCATGGTTGGTTTTGACATCTGTCACAGTTTTCCATACAGCTTCAACTTCAGTCCTTTCAGTGTTACTTGAGATGTGCCATTTTTGAAACTGTACATTTTATTTTGACATTAAGGCTTTCAAATAATTTGTTCTCTAAAGTTCTAGTTGTAATTTTCACAATATAGTAACTATGACATCCAAGGAATTTAATTGTGAAATGATACTGCAGAAAAAAGGATAAATCTTTACTAAATATCTTATTTTTCTCTTTACAAAACTAGGTTACTTTGGTAATTTTCCAACTTAAAATCAAAATCAGTCAAAACAGCATTTATGCAAACACTCTGGGCCTGGTGGCGCACGCCCATTAATCCCAGCACTCCAACAGGAGGCAGAGGTAGGAGGATCATTCTCAAACTCTCATCAGAATAGAGTTGGCGAGGCCACCCTGAGATTAAAACAAAGGTAGTTAATTCCAGGTCAGCCTGGGCCAGAGTGAGACCCTAGGTTAGCTGAAAACCAAAAAAAACAAATCAAACAAACAAAAAAAAAAAAAACAGCATTTATTTTCAAAACAGAGTAATTAAATGGAAGGGCTAACAGAATTTATATGAATTTGAAAACTCTTAACTTTGTCCTTATGGACAAATAATTTTAGGAAAAATACCTTTCCTTATATTTGGACATATATGATGATAGCTTCAATTTGTAATTGCCCACAATTTGTAGTGCAAGAAATAACAGAGGTAATATGATGGAGTATCACAGGTAAAAGCTACTATTTCTTCTGTGGCCAATGACTCTTTTAGAGCATTGCATTTGAAATAAGTGAAGAAGAGTCATCCATGTAAAATTCCAGAGTAAAAGAGCAGCTTTAGTAGTTGGTGAGGAAAGGATCCGTTAGGTCTGGGATGCTAGGTGGACAGTGAGTGACACCAACTCTTCTAAGGATATTGCTCTCAAAGCAGCAGGTAGGTGACAGTAATTAGAACTATACATTTATGTGAGCCTGAGAAAATTTATTTTTGTCTTCTTAATATGAATGCATATTAGTATGCAGATAGGAAATGTATGAAAACTTGTAATTCAGTGATTTCACTGCTCTTTGGTATTTCTGTGTTGTTTTTGGTCTTGGGAACACAGTAATACTGTTTGTTTCTAGATGGTTTAATTATCCCATATGAATTAAAGCTTTGTCAGCTTTGAGTAAAAGAAATGACAAGGGCTTGGGATATGCCTCATTTGGTAAAGTGCTTGCCAGGTGAGCATGAAGACATGACTTCCCAGTGCTGGGGAGGCAGAGAAAGGAGGAGCCCTTGGGTCTGTTGGCTAGTTAGTCTAGCTGAATATGTGAGTTTTGGGTTCAGTGGGACAATCTTTCTTAAGAATAAAGTGAGAAAGACACTTTATGTTGACATCTAGCCTCCGCATGCATATGCACACATGTGCATATTTACTCCTCCACATACATATGCTCACATGCATATAACAAAACATATGCAAAAAATAAAAAAAAAAACTTTCTAAGTTCCTGAACATATGGAATGTGGAAAATATGCTATTTCATTTGTTGAAAATAAAATTAAAGTCAGTAGATTTAAAAAATATTTTATTTTTATTTATTTATTTATTTGAGAGAGAGTGAGAGAGAGGAGAGAGAGAGAGGGAGAATGGGCGCTCCAGGGCCTATGGCCACTGCAAATGAATCCCAGATGCATGCGCCACCTTGTGCATCTGTCTTATGTGGGTCCTGGGGAATCAAACTGAGGTCCTTTGGCTATGCAGGCAAGTACCTTTACCGCTAAGCCATCTCTCCAGCCCAGTAGATTTTTTAAATTGTAATCATATTTTCTACATACATGAGTAATTCCTATTGTTTGTTAAAACCTTGCAAATATAGTACATTAAGAAAAAGATACATATTTCTTACCATTTTGACAATCATGATTTTAATATACCCTTTATACTTTAACAAATCAAGAATTCAAGTGAAATATGTGATAAGCATTTTGAAGAACATTAAACATTATTACTATTCTTCTTCAATGTGATTTTTAATGGCTGTTTGGATTTCCATTATGGTATAAAACATGTTCCATTGATTTATTCAAGAAATCCTTTACTGAAAAGTTATGTTATTATTTGAAATAGTTAAATACTTACACATATAAATACATATACATATGTCAACATGCACACATACATTTGAAATCAGATCATTTACCTAGTAAAACTAATTAAACTAAGGAACTCCATCCCTACTTCTAGAGAAACAGAGGGCCTGCTAAGAGTACATGTTGCCTGGGAATGTTTGTTCTCAGTGGGTTGAGTAGATATGTTTGGGTTGTTGAATTTAAAATTCATAGATATGCTGAATTTTGTATAGTTCTGTGCATCTTCTGAATAAAGTTCTTTAAAGTGATTTTTTTTCTTCATTAGCAGCTAAAATAAGTGAGGTAAGTGGGACTAAGGAGGGACTTTAAAGGTCTGAGAATTACTGGGTTAAAGTTAAACAGGCTTTTTAGAGTAGAAATCATTTATCAAAACAATCCCACTTACTGATTTATAGTCTTTACCACTTATGGGAGAGGAATTGAAGACATGTGGGTTACTGTGAGAAGTAAGGTACCAGGGGAAGACCTGAAGATACAGTTTTCCTTTGATTCTGAAATTAGTCCTAAGACTTTATTTTATCCAGGTTATGATTGCTATGAAAATGCTTGACTTAAAGTATTTTGTTTTCTCCTTAAGTGAAGCCCGATCCACCATTAGGCTTGCATATGGAAATCACAGATGATGGTAATTTAAAGGTTTCTTGGTACAGCCCAACATTGGTACCATTCCCACTGCAGTATCAAGTGAAAGGTTTAGAGAATTCTACGAGTGTGAGAGAAGTAAGTATATTTTGGTATATAAAAAAAAATTCTGAAAGGCCATTAAAGACTCTTCCTAAGTCCAATAGAATGGTCTTTGCCTGCTAATTATGCATGTTCTTTCTCAAGTAGAATGAACATTATATATTATAGTTAATTTGCACAGATCCACAGAACCACAGGAAGTCTAGAAATAGAAACACCAATCCATAATTATAACCATTTTCTTCCACAGGCTTCTGAGTTTACACTACATCTTAGTTTTCATTGTTCACTCTATGTTTACATATAGTAAATGTGTTTGTGCTGTAAGTCTGTCAACATTCTTTTCCTAACACAGTATTCATTGAGTGCCTATTTGGTGCCCACAGATAGAAGTAGCAGGACACCTTGAGGTCATAGACTTTAATATGAAAGTGATGAAGGGGTTTCATAGTTAGTGGAGGTTGGGGCAGGCCACACTGGGAAGGTGAGATTTGGGCAAGGATTTGAAGGAGATGGGGGTGAATGTAGATATAGCAGGAATTGGGTGCCAAGCATCAAACACTGTGCATAGTGTGGCTGAGGGTGGCAAGTGATGGCATCTGATGGAGAGAAGGAAGAGGAGGAGGTCACAAGTAGCTTCTGGGATGATGGAACACTTTCATATTCCATTGAGAAACAGTGGTAACTAAGAAACTCCTTGGCTTGTAACCAACCCATTTACTCATGTCCTGTAGTTTACCATCAGGTTCAGGAGCTTAAAAGCATTCAGGCCTTCCTGTTCATCTCTCCTCCAGGAACCCTGTAGTCCTCTCTCCACCCCTGGCAGTTCTCCCCCAGGAACCCTGTAGTTCTCTCTCCACCCCTGGCAGTTTTCCCCCAGGAACCCTGTAGTCCTCTCTCCACCCCTGGCAGCTCTCCCCCAGGAACCCTGTAGTCCTCTTGCCACTCTAGCACACTGTCACCCTCAGCAGCCTAAGGAGTTCCCCTAGACTGTTAGAAACCTCAGCTCAGGCTAAACCCAGGATTTGTGGCTTTGATGCTGAGAAGAATTTCAGGAGGAGCTGGCTTGAAGCAGTTGAAAATTTTATTAAAGATCTGAGAAAAGAAACTCAAGAAGATGAAAGCATACTTGAGAAGGTGGATGTGAGCTTCTTGAAGAGAATCGCAGTTCAGTGTCCCAGTGGAGAAGACTTTGGAATTCTGTTGCTCAATGCTCTTGAGGAGTCCCTCTCTATCTCGGTTCCCCTCTTTGATCATTGAGATTATAGTGCTTCCAAAGATGTTGCCATCTGAAAAAATGTAGGGCATGGTTTTTACTGTACATTGAGGTTTGGGGTAGGATTCCTGGAAAATCATGGGTTTATAGACAGCCCTTACGCAGCTGCCAGTTGTGCTGGAAATCTAGCTTTTCTACCGAGGAGAGGCTCCAATCAGACTTCCGGGTGGGGTGGAGGTACATTCCCTTCTAATGTTTGTCAGATTTTTCCAGACTCTATCCTGCCTCATACTCAGTTCAATCTTCTTCTCATTATGATTTTTTTGATCCACAGGCTATTTAAAATTTATATTGATGTACAAACATTTGTTATTTGGTCATTGATTTCTGTCTTAATTCTGTGACCAGATAATTCTTCCATAAGATACTAGTTTCTTGAAATTTGTTGAGACTTACTCATGATCAGTTTTGGCAAATGTTCCATATCATGTTTTAACATAGTATTTATTTAACAGGCTGATAAAGTCATCTCAGCTACTTCCCTGCTACTAGGCAGTGTGCTTCCTGGATCTTCCTATGAGGTTCAGGTGAGAGCTAAGAGACTGAATGGCCCTGGAATCTGGAGTGACTGGAGTTCCCCTCGTATCTTCACCACACCAGGTAGGTCTTATGACAGCTTCT
The DNA here is from genome assembly GCA_036365145.1 of Orientallactaga sibirica. NCBI lineage: Eukaryota > Metazoa > Chordata > Mammalia > Rodentia > Dipodidae > Orientallactaga > Orientallactaga sibirica. Next base: position 25,480,897 of record JAEOAD010000015.1, on the reverse strand, counting down.
CTGTACATATACTTCCTGACTTTGCTTTTGCTTTTGATGCTTTTGATTAACATCTCAAATTTAATGGCCTCAAAACAAAAGAGGGACATGATGCTATTTTTAATACATATTTTGAGGTAAGGTTTTGATATGACTTCATAATCTTCCTGCCTCAAAGTCCCTTGAGCACCAAGATTTCAGGCATGTACTATTTACTATATCTACTACATTTAATTTAAATTTTCAATAGATTAATTTGTTAACTAAAATTGTGTCAGAGTTCCTATGTTTATGTGCTTGCACAACAGTCTCTCTCTTTTTTTTTAAATATATTTTATTTTGTTTATTTATTTATTTGAGAGAGAGGGAGATACAGAAATAGGCAGATAGAGAGAGAGAGAGAGAGAGAGAGAGAGAGAGAATGGGTGCGCCAGGGCCTCCAGCCACTGCAAACGAACTCCAGATGCGTGCACCCCCTTGTGCATCTGGCTGACGTGGGTCCTGGAGAATTGAGCCTCGAACCGGGGTCCTTAGGCTCCACAGGCAAGCGTTTAACCGCTAAGCCATCTCTCCAGCCCAACAGTCTCTTATTGAATTATTTTTTCCTATTAAAGAGATAAGTTAGTCTGGACATGGTGGCACACATGTATAAATCACAGCACTCTGGAACATAAGACAGAGGGATCATGAGGTTGAGACCAGCCTTGGCTACATAGTGAGATCCTGACCCCACAAGAGATAAGAAATGTAAAATTTACAATTTAAAAATCTGAGAACCACTCATCAATAATTCCTTAATTTATATTAGATTTCAAGTAGATTTATTTCACATAAATATAAAATATTAAATATTTGTGTTTAGACTTTTCAAACTTTTTTCACATAATTAAAGATAAGTCTTCCTTCCTGTGTTTTTTTTTCTCCTTTCTTTCCTCCCTCCCTCACTTCCTTTTGGGTTTGTGTGAGTTGCAGTCATGTGCATGTGATGACACACATGTGAGGGTCAGAAGACAACTTTGGGGTCATCCCTTACCTTCTAGCTGGTTGTTTGCAAGACACACTGGGATTACAGAAGCTTGGCACAGCTTCCAATTTTTACATGGGGTCTGGAGATCTGGATTTAAGAACTCAGAGTTGATGGTCAGCACTTTATCCACTAAGCAATCACTGCAACCCTAAAAATATCAAACTTTTGAGGTCATTATTATTATTATTATTATTATTATTATTATTGAGAGAGAATTGGCATGCCAGGGCCTCAGCCACTGAAATCGAACTCCAGATGCTTGCACCACCTAGTGGGCATGATTGAATTTGTGCTTGCCTCACCTTTGTGCAACTGGCTCATGTGGGATATGGAGAGTAGAACATGGGTCCTTAGTCTTTGCAGACAAGAGCCTTGTCCACTAAGCCATCTCTCCAGGCCTTTTGAGTTTATTTTATTTTATTTTATTTATTTTTGGAGAGAGACACAGAGAGAGACAGACAGAGAGGGAGAGGGAGACAGATAGAGATGGGCGCACCAGCAGTCTCTCAGCTGCTGTGAACGAAATCCAGATGTGTGCGCCCCCTTGTGGGCAAGTGCTGCATTGTGCCCTTGCCTTACTTTGCATCTGGCTAAACGTGGGACCTGGAGATTAGAACCAGGTTCTTAGGCTTTGCAGGCAGGCGCCTTAACCGCTAAGCCATCTCTCCAGCCCTTGAGGTTATTTTTAACATCAGAAAAACTTCAAATTAATCAAATCTTCTTCATGGAGATGAAATACACTGTTCTTCAAAATCCCCAGGAATCTTGCTCACTCAGCCCTCTGGATTTTAGTTTTGTTTTACTTTATAATGTATGCCAGTATCCTCAAGATTAAAACTGCTTGATTTCTTCACATATTGGGTCATATTTTGCATTCTTGTATAATATAATGAGATTTGTTAATAATCCTATAAAGCACACATACAATCACAACTTTGTCAGTTTATTGGCTTGTCAATCATATGATCACTGACAGTCTTTTACTTCCTCACCACTAAGATGTCTCTCTAGTGACTTTATACCTCCCAAACAGAAACATCTGAAATTAAGTAAAAAAAAAAATCTAGATATTGAGTAAATAGGTATGTTTCAGTCGGCTTTCCACCATTGTGACAAAATACCTGAGAAATGAATTTTAAAAAGGAAGATTTTTTTTTTTTTTGGCTCACAGCTTCAGAAATTTTAGTCCTTGCTTACTTGGCCATGTTGCTCTGGACCTGAGGCAACATAGTACATCATAGTAGGAGCCTGTGGCAAAGGAGGGCTATTCAGTTTGTAACTGCAAGGAAGCAAAGAGACACTAAGGAAGGACCTCATGTGTCCCTTTAAGGGTTCGCTCCCAATGACTTGACTCCCTCCCACTAGGCACTACCTCCTAAAGCATCACAGGATGGTGACCAAGCTTTGGAGAACATTTAAGATCATAGTACTTCACAGTAGCACATTGTGGATGGTGGCTTGGCTGCCATTGAAGGGTGAGTATTAAGAGAAAGGGAGAAACTTACCACATGGAAAGTAGACTAGGAACACCTAGAGTGAGGACCAAAACTATTCACTTTATTATCACCCCCCAAATATTTTGTTTTTATAATATCGTCTATTATACTGATGTGATGGTACAGTGATGTGTGCTGAATCATAGTTAACACATGTAAGTAGGTTCCACATTTCCCCATTGACAGACACAAGGTACTTATTACTTTATCTTTTCAACAGTCCTATGAGATTGGTCAAGTTAGTTCTTTTTTACGGTAAGGAAATTGAGAGTTAGAGAAGTTAAGTAACTTGTAAAAGGTCACACAGAAAGTAGTAGAATGGGCTGGAGAGATGGTTGGGGAGATCAAGTGCTTGCTACACAAGCACTGGTTCCTGAGTTCAGATCTTCAGAACTCACCTAAAAGCTGGATGCTGTAGTGTGTCTGTAATGCCAGCATGCCTATGGAAAGAAGGGAGACTGAGACAGGGGCCTGAGACAGGAGAATCTCCCAGAAACATAGGGGATATCCAGCTTGAAAGCACAGACCCTGCCTTAAAACAAAGTGGAAGGGGGGACTGACACTCTAAATCATACTCTGACCTCCACATGTGTGCCATGGTATGTTGCATCCCAACACACATGCCACAGAAAAAGAGAAAAACAAAAAGAATATAATGGAGCTGACAAAGTTCTGTCTCCAAAGTCTGTGTTTATAAACACTAATGAGGAAGATAAATGCATACATCGTATGTGATGATGCCAGGTTTCTAGTGTACTGAAGTCTGATTCTCAGACTTCCAGGCCATGAGCTCCACCATCTCCAATGCTGCTGTCAAGCAAGTCATCTCCCTGACAGCGTAGGAAAGCAGGGCTTGGTGCTGCTTGGAGCTTCAGGTTTCCTGTTGCTTACCTGCCTTGCTGCAGTCTCTTCACAGCTGGTCATCACCACATGTGGACCCTGCCTCCCAATGCTGCTTAACCACAAAGTATGTTTCTCCAAACTCAGAGCTTCCTGTCTGTTGAGTGTAGGTTTTTAATATTACTAGATTCTCCTCATAGTTCACTGGTAGGTGCCATAATAGCATTCTCAAGCACAAGCCTCTATAATAGTGAGATGTGATGTGTGAACTTATGAGCAAGCGTATCTGTTCTGTCACTCCCAAATACTTTGGATTTCATGGAATGCTTTTTGAGCAGAGGTTTCCTGGTACATTGCTACCATATCCAACAAAGAGGGTTATCAGCACAGGTATAGATACAGTTCATGAATCATGAAAGTCCTCTTCAAAGAGGAGGTTCTTCGAAAAGGCAGTGTGGAGGCTCTTTCTCTGAAGTTGCTGGGAGGTCTTGGCTTTCACAGGGACCACCTCTCATCAGCTACTTCACCAGAGACAATAGAGCAAGATCAGTACCTTAGGTTACACTGTACCCTGAAAACTACTTAGAAAGTCCTGGAGTCTCATGATACCTGCTTTAAATGTATTTCTGTTACCAAAAAGAAAAAAAAAAAAAAAAAACAAACAAACAAACATAATTAAGTGTTAGGTCTGACAGGTCCCAATAGGGAGTCACCAAGGACAGCAGAATGGCAACAAGACATAAGGAAGTGGATTATCCACATTCCTCAAGAAACCACCCTGCCATTTGCCTGCAATGCCCCCAGGTCATGATTTCCTGCCCCCTTTATTTTGTAAATCACCTGGTCACTGTTCTGGTGTCACACCTTGGCTATCTCAGATCTCTCCTCAGCTCTTTCTTCCCCCAACTGAAAGCCCTATAAAGCCCCACTACCTGAGGAACTGAGGTGGCCTGTGCTTTGCTCTTGTGAGCCAGCCCTGGCAGCTTGTGCTTTTCCCCAGTAAAGCTTTCATCTTTGTTTCACAGTGGTTTGCGTGGTTGTGGTCACTCCCGAACCTTACATTAAGAAATTTCTACATTTCACACTGGGCAGCTCTTTTAATAGGTTAAGGAACTGCATTCCCTTTCAAGAAAAATAGGCATGCTTGTTACAAGAATAAAAGTGTCTATTTTCTGGAGCGGTAATAAACACACTTTAATATTACCTAAAATGTTGTTTCATGATTTAATTTTTTGTGAGTGATGTATAATATTCAGATTTATCAATAAATTTTCCTCTGCTAATAAAGTTCAATAATTTATACCTTGAGAAGGTTTCCATACTTGGTTATGAGAAGAAAATCTTCATTAGTTTCGTGCCTACAAACTAATATTTTAATAATACTTAACTAGGGTAATATTTATATTCTTCTGAAACTTAAATATTTAGCATTTAGTTGATATCAGTTTTTTTTAATCAAATTTGTTCAACGTTACTTTTACAGTGTCAGGATTTTGATATTTATGTGTGTATATATGTCAGAGATAGGGTCTCCTGTTGTTCACCATTGTGGTTGCCAGACCAGCTGACCCACGAGCTTCCAGTGGATTCTCTTGCTCCACCTCCCTTTCCACTGGAGGCACTGGGATTAGAGGTGCTCTCCATAGTGAGTGGCTTATTATGAGTTCTCTGGACCCAAATTCAAATACTCACTTACCCACTCAGATGTCTCCTCAGATCAAATTGTCAGTTTTTTATTAACTTGTTTTCTTTTATTTATTGTTTTATTTTCTCATGTACGTTTATTTTTGATATGATGAATGTTTATATGTATGTTTGTATACTTGTGGCTACATTTGTGTGTACAGGTACATATGCACATGAGTACACATGTAGGCCAAAGGTTGACTTTGGGTGTCTTCCTCTGTCACCTTGGTAATAGAGTCAAGGTCTTATTCTGAATCTAGAGTTTATTGATTAGGCTATACTAGGTAACCAACATGCCTTAAAGATCCTCCTATCTGTGCCTTCCCAGGGCTGGGATTACAAATGCATACCACTATGCCTGGCTTTTACACAGATGCTGGGGATCCTAACTCAGGTCCTTGTGTTTGCACAGTGTTGTTATTACCTTTACATTGCTGGGCAAAAACACATGAACCAAAGCAGCTGATGGGAGGAAACATTTTTATTTTGGTTTACAGTCTCGAGGGGAAGCTTCATGATGGCAGGGAAAGTATGACATGAGCAGAGGCTGGACATCACGTCTGCCACAGCAGGTGGAAACCATTAACAAGAGAGTGAGCCAAACTAACACAGGCAAGCTAGGGGATAATAATCCTCAAGGTCCACCCCCAGCAACACACCTCCTCAGCAAGGCTCCACCTCTCAAGGTGCCAGCAGCTGGGGACCAAGCATTCTAAACACATGAGTTTATGGGGACATTTGAAGCAAATCACCACATTCTGCCCCTGACCCCATAAACTGATGACCATCTATGATGTAAAATACAGTGCATTCAGTCCAACTTTAAAAGCCCCCTAGATTTTTCAATCCTAATACTGTTCAAATATCACCATAGTCCATGGTCTCTTAACTGAGAGCTATAAAACCAAAATGATATAATGCCACAGAGAAAACATTTACTGTAAAATAAGGCATTGGGCATAATTGAACCAAAGCAAGATCTAAAACAAACAGGGAGAATATCAAGCCCTGTAGCTCCAAGTGATGAAGTATGTGAGGTTTCAATTCTACTCCTCTAGCTTGGGATATAGTTTTCCTCAGGATGTAAGCAAGCACTGTACCCACTGAGCAATCTCTCAGCCCATTTTCCTTGCTTTTAAACTCAGACTTGAGTATTAATCATGCCCAAACAAAATACCTTTAACTTGAGTCTTACTAGATAGGTTTGATTTTAAAGTAAAATGCTTTGAGGTTTAAAAAAATCATCTCTAAATAAAAAGTTTCAACGTAGTTTATGGAATTTCATTTGTACTCTTTGATCCATTTTAATTTTTTTTTTTTTTTTTAGAGAGTGAGAGACAGAGAGACAGAGAATTGGCACACCAGGGCCTCAGCTAGACACTCCAGACACTTGCACCACCTGGTGGGCATGTGTGACCTTGTGCTTGCCTCACCTTTGTGTGTCTGGCTAATGTGAGATCTGGAGAGTTGAATATGGGTTTTTAGGCTTCACAGGCAAGTGCCTTTACCAGTAACCCATCTCTCCAGCCCCTTTTTTCCATTTTTTTTATGAGACAGAAAGAGAGAAAGAATTGACATGCCAGGGTCTCTAGCCACTCCAGTCACCTTGTGTGTCTGGCTTACATGGGATCTGGGGAGTCAAACATAGGTCCTTAGGCTTCACAGGCAAGCATCTTAACCACTAAGATGTCTCTTCAGTCCTCATTTGAACTCTTTTGAAAAGCCAGAATGAGGCTGAAGTCTTGAGGCAGTTCAGTGGTGAGGTTGTACAGCAGACTGAGAGTAGATGAGTGAAGGTGAAAGAGTGAAGGTGAAAGCACCTGCAGGTTTACTCAGTCATGCCTATAAACTCGTGGTCTGGCTTAATTTTCATGCTACTAAGATTTTTCCCTATTTGAATATAGACATGCTCAACACAAGCATCTAATGTGGATTACAAATACAAAAGCCCCAAGGTAAATTTAGAATTTTCTTACAAAATAGAGATAACAAGCCAAATCAATTTTGATTTTTAGGCTGTACAAGTTACTTACATCCTATAAGCAGAAAATGACCTAAAATTATGCATTCAAAATATGCTAATATTTTTGTCCTGTGATATTATCCTTTTTCTCATTTAAAATAGTAGATTAAGTAAGTTTTCAATAACAGAAGATTGAAAAAATATTATGGAATAGTATATATAGGCACCAAAATCACATTCTAGAAATGAATTCTCCTTGTCCTCAATCACGGTAGACTGACATTAAATAACTCAGTGATTTTATAGGCCAGTATTTAGATCTCTCTTATTTTATAGATTGACATATCTTTCATATTACGTTTACTAACTATTTTTTATTTTACCTGTTTCTCTACCAGCTTATTTGGAATTTTCATATATCTAGACCAAAAAATAAAAATAACCTGTTTTTCCTTCAGGATTTTATCTCACATTGATTCATCTAAGGATGTAAATAGGTTTCTCTGGTCCTCACAACAGGGTCTGGTGTATTAAATTAAACTAAATGTCATCTAATTTTTTTACCTGTCACTTAACAGGTACAGTTACTGACTGAAACATTGTGTCTAGGTGATCATGAAGGCCCAGGGAAGCTCAGTTTGTGAGCAAGAGTTATTGAGGATGTAGTTAATTTTCCACAAAGAACATCAGCATTTTTTTTTTCTCGTATGCTCACCTGATTTGGGGGAGTGTAACCTGAAATGTGTGAATATTTTTTTTACATGGTATGAATTGCATAGATGATGTTTTAATGTCTTCATCTGATCTACATTTTTATTCCCCCCATTACAGATGTCATATACTTTCCACCCAAAATTCTGACAAATGTTGGATCAAATGTTTCATTTCATTGCATCTACAAAAGTGAAGACAAAATTGTTTCCTCCAAAAAGATTGTTTGGTGGGTGAATTTAGCTGAGAAAATTACTGAAAGCCAGTATAACATTGTGAGTGACCGTGTTAGCAAAGTTACTTTTTCCAACTTGAGAGCCACCAAACCTCGAGGGAATTTTACCTACGATGCAGTGTACTGTTGCAACGAACACGAATGCCACCATCGCTATGCTGAGTTATATGTGATTGGTAAGAATGTGTAGGCCTTGCTTGCTCTATCAAACAAGATGAATTTTCATTATGAACCTTATACTAGAGTCCGATTACAATAGAAGGAAAATGTTTTTCATTATTTTTGGTGCTATTTCTTCATATTAACATATTAATGTGTTTTAAATAGATGTCAATATCAATATATCGTGTGAAACTGATGGGTACTTAACTAAAATGACTTGCAGATGGTCAGCTGGCACAGTCCAATCACTTTTGGGAAGCACTGTGCAGTTGAGATATCACAGGTATGTATATCTGATGCTTTGCTATGGGCATGGTGTAAGAAATATTTTCTGTTGATCAATCACCATGACAGTTATCTTGAAGATTTTTTTTTCTGAAAATAGAAGGTATAATGTCACTAACTGGGAAGTTTTTGAGGGACTACATAAGTGATGATCCTTGACAACAGTCACATCTGAGGTGAAAATGATTTTGTTTCTACTTTGGATTATTGTGTCTGGCAGCCAACTTTCTATACTTGCATTTTTTTTTGAAAGAGACACACAGAGAGAGAGAGAGAGAGGAGAGGAGGACAGATAGAGATGGGTGCACCAGCAGCCTCTCAGATGCTGTGAATGAAATCCAGATGCGTACGCCCCCTTGTGGTCAAGTGCGGCATTGCGCCCCTGTGTCACTTTGCATCTGGCACCTGGAGATTGGAACTGGCGTTCTTAGGCTTAGGAGGCAGGCGCCTTAACCCCTAAGCCACCTCTCCAGCCCTATAATTGCATTTTAACTTTTGAATGACTTGTAAGGATGTCATTTTATATACATTTTATTTTTAATCTAGAGAATTGACTAGACTGCAAGATATTTTTTTGAGAGAGAGAGAATGGGTGTGCCAGCAGCCTCTCAACCACTGTGAACAAACTCCAGATGTGTGTGCTCCCCCCCATTGGCAAGTGTGGCATTGCACCCTTGTGTCACTTTTTGCGTCTGGTTAAATGTGGGACCTGGAGATTGGAACCAGCATTCTTAGGCTTGGCAGGCAGGTGCTTTAACTGCCAAGCCATCTTTCCAGCCCTGGACTGCAAGATTTTTTTTTTTTTTTTTAGGGTTTCACTCTAGCCCAGGCTGACTTGGAATTCACTCTGTATTATCAGGGTAGCCTTGAACTCATGGCGATCCTCTACCTCTGCCTCCCAAGTGCTGGGATTAAAGGTGTGCACTACCATGCCCAGCTTAAGATTTTAAGTTTAAAGTCATTTGGTAAAGATCAGTATTTTAGATAAAAGAGGGAGAAACACAAAGTTTCTACAACAAATGAATAGTTTTTTATTTTTTTATTTATTTATTTATTTATTTATTTATTTATTTATTTGAGAAAGAAAGAGGCAGAGAGAAGGGGAGGTAGGGAGGGAAGAAGGAAGGGGAGAGAGAGAGTGAGAGAATTAGAGAATGGGCATGCCAGGGCATCCAGTCACTACAAATGAACTCCAGATGCATGTGCCACCTTGTGCATCTGGCTTATGTGAGTCCTGGGGAATCGAACCTGGGTCCTTTGGCTTTGCAAGCAAATACCTTTAACCACTAAGCCATCTCTCCAGCCCTGATTTTCTTTTTTTGACTCAAGTCTTACTCTAGTTTAGGCTAACCTAGATCTCATTCTGCAGCCCAGGCTGACCTCATACTCACAGTTATACTCCTGCCTCAGGCTCTTGAATGCTGGGATGAAAGGTGTGCAGACATGGAATATGGAATATGTGTGTTTTGGAATTAAGTAAATTCACCGAAGAAGTAAAACAACAGCCAGCCTGACTGATGTGCTCTGTGAAGGAGAATTTGGCCCTTGCTTCTTTTTATCTTTATTTTTTAAATATTTTTTTTAATTTTTAAAAATTATTTTATTTATTTTTGGAGAGAGACACAGAGAGGCAGACAGAGAGGGAGAGGGAGACAGATAGAGATGGGTGCACCAGCAGTCTCTCAGCTGCTGTGAACAAAATCCAGATGTGTGCACCCCCTTGGGGTCAAGTGCAGCATTGCCCCTTGCGTCACTACATCTGGCTAAACGTGGGACCTGGAGATTGGAACCAGGTTCTTAGGCTTAGCAGGCATGTGCCTTAACTGCTAAGCCATTTCTCCAGCCCTTTATCTTTATTTTTAAATAGTTTAAGACATTTATAGTCTTCCCATCTCTACCTGGCATGTATCTAAAATGACATCACCATCAAGAAGGAGATAGCTTTCTGTGGAGGGAGGGGCCACATCACTTGGCACCATGATGTAAGAACAAGTCTTAGTCTAACAAGAAAGTTCAGGGTGAAATCAATCACAGGAGATTTATATTATATTATATGAATATTTTAGTCATATTGTCACAATTGTGTCCTATATATGTAAAGCCAGAAGAAGGAGAATTAAAGATCTTAAATCTAGAGTAAATAAAACATTTAGCAACACTAAAATGATTCTGTCTGTACATGTAAATTCAGAGCTTATAAACAAGCCAAAATGTACAAGGTAAATAAATATAAAAAAACACATTGGAGCAATACCTGAAATAATGATCTTGGCATCAGGAAAATTTACTATCACAATTATTTTGGTTTATGTTTCCTCTTTTTAGTGGGTTTATTTTTTTGGAGCAGTTGTAGGGTTTCAGAAAAAAAAATTGGACAGAAAAGTTAAGATCCCATGTAGAACTCTCCTCACCATGTATAAAGTTTCCATAAATATCAACGTCTTGCTTTAGTATGGTGCAACTCATGAACCAATATTTGTATTGAACTAGGTCCCATGGGCTGCATTATTAGTTTTGTTCAGTTCTATAGGTTTTAACCAATAGATATGTCCTGCCTCTACCATTATAGCGTTAGCCAAAATAGTTTAACTTCCTGAAAATTGTGCTGACCTCTACCTATTTATCCTTCTTTTCCTTACACAGAACTTATGGTAACTGCTGTCTTCATAGTTTTGCCTTTTACAAAATATTATTTGCTAAAGTAATATGACATGTAGTGTTTTCACACTGGCATCTTTCATGTAAGAATGTGCATTTAACTTCCCTCCTTGTGTTTTTGTGGTTCGATATCTCATTTCTTTCTATCTCTGAATAATATCCCTTTTGTGGATGTACTGGAGCTTGTTTATCTGATCACCTATTGAAAGACATCTTGATTGTGTCAGCATCCTGACAAACATGAATAAAGCTCCTATAAATTAAAAAAGTCGCTTTCAAGGATGTATGCTGTCATACACTGCACCCCAGTATTTTACTTGTATTGCAGAATTTCAGTTTGTATAACATGCTCATTTATTCTGAAAATCTAAAATTTCAACTTGAAAAATACACTCTTCCCACAAAGACGGTGATCTGAATTCTGTTCTTAATGCTATGAGCTTGTGTACTACAAGGAAAAAGGTGGCAATTTCTACATTTCTCCACTGGGAATCATTATTGCCTTTTTCCCACCTACTGGGAGTGTTTTTAGACAAGTGGATAGGTTGTGGCACATCATTTTGCTTCTGTGATTTATTGTAGTGCTTTTTCCATGGTGTTTTCACACTTAAAGGTGCATCTGTGGAAGGCTAATATTCAAGTCCTGTGCCTCACTCACCTTAGTAACATTCATGAAATGAGCTTGAAACAAGCCACATATGATTTCCTGAGTTTTTTAACCTCCCCAGTGTCAGTTTCTTTGTCTGTACAGTAGTGAGAATAATATAATTTATAGAGTTTCTATGGCAATTGATGGCATTTCATTTAATTGTAATTAAATGGCATAGTTTCTTCTAGTTATTACTGCCATTGATAATGCTGCTATTGCATTCTATCACTGCTCTGCGGTCACACTGTTCTTACTGTTTCTATCCACACATCATTTCATGCCTCTCATTTTTCTTACCATTACACACACACACACACACACACACACACACACACACACACACACACACACACGTGCTTGCTGGAAATACTGAAGGGAAAAGGCATTACAAAACATGGTAAATGACTCACAGTGGTTGACACTACCTTCACAAGGGCTGCATAATAGGAGGAAAAATAACATCAAAATAGATGAGACAGTAGTTGGGAAAAAAAAGAAGAGATTCAGTAAAGGGGTTTTGAGAGGGGGAAAGGGAAGATGGTGAGAGGGGACTATGATCATGGCATATCATTTATATTTATAGAAGTTGCCAATAAAATGGTAAATGAAAGACTGGGTATAGAACACATATCTGTAACTCTAGTATTAAGTTGTAAAACAGGAGAGGTATCTGGGGCTCACTGGCCAGATAGTCTAACCAAAAAAGCAATGAGTTTCAGGTTTAGTGAGAGACCCTGTCTCAAGGAAATGAAGTAGAAGAGTGATAGAGGAGGACTCCTGGCATCCTCCTCTGGTCTCTGATTGTGTGCACACCAGGCATATGCATCTGCACACACATGTGCATACACACACACACACACATCACACACACACACACACACACAAATGACAAATGACAGTTATAGATTTTTATTTTCTTTTCATCCCCATTGCTGTGAAAAGAATAACCTCTTCCTTAGCCATTTAAATACCATGATAAAAGCAAAGAATGACAAAGAGGCTGATTCAGAGAGGAGAAAAGTTTTGTATATTCTAAAGTAGAATGTTGGTAAGCACTCATAATTTTTTATCATCTATTTATTTGCATGTGTGTGTGTGCTCATGTATTCACATGCTAGAGTCTTTTGCAACTGCAAACAGAATGCCACATGCTTGCACCACTTTTTGAATCTGGTTTTACATGGGTGCTAGGGAATTGAACCTGGGATAGCAGGCTTTGCAAGCAAGTATTTTTAACAACTAAGCCATCTCCCCAGCCCATAATTGTTTTTCTTGATTTTTTTTCTGAGAGAAATAGTAATATACTTAACTATATAATTCATGTACATACCACAGGTATTATTTTAATTACATGAATTTGGATTAGAAAGTATTATTGTCAGCTGGGCATGGTGGTGCACGCCTTTAATCTCAGCACTTGGGAGGCAGAGGTAGGAGGATCACCATGAGTTCAAGGCCACCCTGAGAATACAGAGTGAATTCCAGGTCAGCCTGAGCTATATTAAGCTATATTTTATTGTCAGTTACATTCTTGAGTTATGTTGGAACTTAAAGTAAGAAGAACTTAGCTTCTTTCCATTCCAGAGTGCCCTCATTGCTCCTTTTGACCTTTACTTTAAAAATTGTATCTAGGGCTGGAGAGATGGCTTAGCAGTTAAGGTGCTGCCTATGAAGCCTAAGGACTCATGTTGAACTCTCCAGGTCCCATGTAAGCCAGACGCACAAGGTGACACAAACATGCAAGGTTGCACATGAGCACAAGATGGTGCAAGCAGCTGGAGTTTGATTGCAGAGGCTGAGGCTCTAGCATGCCAATTCATTCTCTCTCTTTCTCTTACTCTTAAAAGAAGATTAAAACAATTGTAATTAGCATACAATATTAGCTTAACTGCCATAGCATTGCAGTTACCTCCTTGTCAGACTTTTACTTTCCTTCCTTGCTTAGTGTCTGATGAGATACCTTTTTTTTTTTTTTTTTTTTTAATGGAGAGAGACACAGACAGAGAGAGAGGGAGAGGAAGACAGATAGAGAATGGGCATGCCAGCAGCCTCTCAGCCGCTGTGAATGAACTCCATATGTGTGCGCCCCCTTGAGGGCAAGTGTGGCATTGCACCCTTGTGTCACTTTGCATCTGGCTAAACGTGGGACCTGGAGATTGGAACTGACATTCTTAGGCTTAGCAGGCAGGCGCCTTAACCACTAAGCCATCTCTCCAGCCCCTTAGTGTCTGATGAAATACTTAAAAAAATTTTTTTGTTTATTTTTATTTATTTATTTTAGAGCAAAAGAGAGAGAAAGAGGCAGAGAGATAGAGAGAATGGGTGCACTAGGGCCTCCAGCCACTGCAAACGAACTCCAGATGCATGTGCCACCTTGTGCATATGGCTTATGTGGGTACTGGGGAATTGAGCCTCGAACCGTGGTCCTTAGGCTTCACAGGCAAGCGCTTACCCACTAAGCCATCTCTCCAGCCCTGATAAAATACTTTTATAGGCATTATTGTCTGCTTCTATGGAAAGACATGAGATTGGGATATAATTGGGAGTTCTGGAATTCCTTTCTAATTAAAACTTCTATTTTTATGTGGAACAAATTTTTTGGACAATAGATCAGAATTTCCAAATATATTCTTTGATCATGCTGCATAGTAACTGATTGTTCTTTTGTTTCTTTAAGGAGCAGCCTATACTGCTCTGACAGTCCATCCATTCATCCCATATCTCAGCACAAGGAATGCCTCTTGCAGAGGGATGGCTTTTATGAGTGCATTTTCCAGCCAATCTTTCTATTGTCTGGCTACACAATGTGGATTAGGATCAACCATTCTTTAGGTTCCCTTGACTCTCCACCAGCGTGTGTCCTTCCTGACTCTGTAGGTATGTCAGTCTGTTGTGTGTTTTTGATGCAAATTGGTTCAGGGTTAACATACTTTGCCATTTTTTTATCACACTTGATTTTGAAAAAAACTTGATTTTTTAAGCAATTGGATTGAGAATAATAAAATAAAGGGCACATGTAATAAACCTTTTGAAAGTTGTACAGTTTTGAGCTTATATTACTTTGAGTTTATTTTTGTAATATTAGTAGCATATCTGTGTGTGAATAACTTCATAACAATTAGATATTTTAGCACAGTACTTGATGTACATAGGTCTCTGTGAGTGAACGTTAGTAATGTGTTAATAAGTAGTATAAAATTATCGTTCCAGTGTTATAAAAACATTTGATATTTTAATCAAAAAAATAATTTGGATTTTCAAAGGGTTTTTGTATTTCTAAGAAGCCATAATCCAAGGCCTTATTTGTGAGGTATTCAGAATGTCTAAAATTAAATGGAGAAAACACACAAGGTTGGTATTTTCTGTTGTTGTATTTAAAGAATTTTCTTCTATGGTATTTTGAGACTGAAGTAGTCAAAGAACCTTTGAGAAATCTGACATGTCTCTGCATTATCATTGTGAAATCTTTGAAATATGGCCTATTTGTGATTTTGTAACAGATTTGAAGTATATCTTTATTGCTCTAAGATTCCTTGTTGAAAATTATACCAAAAATTAGTATATTGTATTTACTATTTTTTCAATTAATTATCCATTGGAATTAAAACCTACATTTTATTAAGTATAAACATTTTAATTATCAGATTTATTTTTCAGCATACATACCCAATTAATTGATTATCTTTTCCTCTGTGTAATTATGTTATAAGTGGTTTTACTGTGAGTGGCACCAACTATTCTGTTTAGTGAAAGGACCCTTTATACATCATCCACACACAGATATAGCTCACTTACATGTAATAATGACAAATGCAACATGGAGTCAGTAACATGCTACCTGAATAACAATGGGTATTTTTAAAATTAAAATTCAGAGTTTAAATCAAGCTCATATTATTGTAGTAAGTGAGCAATTTGGAAATTGAACTTTTAAATTCACATAGCAGGTCCATCGCTTGCTCTCTTTGTAAACTTGAACTAGGTCTGTAGACACTGTCACACATAAAATGTGGATAACTCAGGGCTAGAGAGATGGTTTAGCAATTAAGGCATTTGCCTGAAAAGCCAGAAGATCCTGGTTTGACTCTCCAGGACTCATATAAGCCAGATGCACAAGGGGGCACATGCATCTGGAGTTCATTTGCAGTGGCTAGAGGCCCTGGCATGCCCATTCTCTCTCTTTCTTCCCCTTTCTCTCAAATAAATAAAGAAATAAATATTTTAAATGTGGATAACTCTTCTTCTCTGTGTGTTTATCACTGGAGCATTACATACACTACTGCCAGCTGGTCATGGAACAACCACTGTTCAAGTACAACCACAGAATGAATGAACCTTCTGTGGTCTCTCAAACATTGACATTTCCTTTCTTGAAAATAAACTTCATTTTGAAGAGATGAAATATTTATCATCTAAGTTGCACTATGAGGAATTTAGCAATCATAAGAAATGATATACTAATGAAGAATTGTAGGTGTTTTGTCATGGGTGGTCTAAAGTACTAGTGTTGATTGCTTAAAAATGATTTTTAGGGTTGGAGAGATGGCTTAGCAGTTAAGGTGCTTCCCTGTGAAGCCTAAGGACCCATGTTTCACTTTATAGGTCCCACGTAAGCCAGATGCACAAGGTGATGCAAGTGCAAGGTCGCACATGCACACTAGGTGGCACAAACATCTGGAGTTCGATTGCAGTGGCTGAGGCCCTGGTGCACCAGTTCTCTCTCTCTCTCTCTCTACTGCTCTCACTCTCTAAAATATAAAAATAAAGAAATTTTTAAAATGATTTTTTAAAAATATTGCACAAACAGGAGGCCACACCTTTTATACAGTGGTAAAAGTATTTTGTTCATTAGACTGGCTGATCAGTGATCCTCACAAATATCTAGTCTGTACTCCCCACAGGACTATTGTTACAGGCATGTGTGGCTATACCCAGCTGTTTATGAGGGTGCTGGGGAATCAAACTGCAGGCAAATCAGGCCCTTATGCTGGCATGGCACGTGCTCTTTCCTGATGAGCTATCTCCCTAGCCTCAGTAAGTTCTCCTACCTTTCCCTCCAAGAGTGTCTGTGCTTGGAAATGGTGGTTTTTCAGTTTGCAGATTGGCATGTTTCTTTCTATAAGCACACTAGCTTTCCTTCCTACCACTTCATTTTGGGTCCTTCATACTTCTGCATTGCTCCTTGGTAGAGATGACCTCCAAAATAATTACCAAGGAGAGCACATTCCAGACACAGTCCTGGAGGGAGCTATGCTAGGTGTGGTGGGGATCCATTGAGATCTGGGTTTAGAAGGGATGCTCTTAGAGAAAGTTTGTTAGCAGCTAATGTGGAAGTATATTACTGAAACTCTTTTACAACATGTGACCCTGCTCCCTGCATGGTTTGGTCCACTTGGTGCAGATCATCAAGACCAGCAGAGTGTAGCAGCACTGTGATGCTGATGCTGAGTCTTGACGTGATTAGGAGCTCCAGAGGCTCCAGCTATGCTGGGTCTCTAGTACCTCAGTTAAATATGTAACGTTCCTTTATTGCCTTTTAGAAATTAGGAAACATGGCGTTCAGTGTGAAAAATTAAGAATGAGAAGGATATGGGCTTGGGGATGGCTCAGTGGGTAAAGTATATGTTGAACAAGTGTGAGAACCTGAGTTTGGATCCCCGGAATCCGTGTAATGTAATGTAATGGTATGGTAGCACATGCCTGCTGTAAGCCCAGTGCTTTAATGGCGAGATAAGGAAGTGGAGACAGGAACATCCCCAGAAGTATGTGGGCCAGCTGGCCTGGCAATTGCAGCAGTGAATAAGCAAGACACTCTTCCTCAAACAAGACGGAGAGAGAGGATTGACATTTGACCTCCACGTACATGTGCATACCCACATCCATTGCATACACCCCTCCCCCCTTATACACATACACTTAGGATAAAAGAAAGCCAAAAAAGAGGGGAAAATACATGCGGTTGACAAGTTGAAGCCTTAATTTAAACTCAGAGAGCTGAAATGGAAAAGGATAATGGGAAAACAACGTTTTCTGTGTTTTTCTGTGTACCTGTGCTTAATATACATGTGTCTTTAAAAAATTTATTGATTTATTGATTATTTATTTTAGAGAGAGAAAAAGAGAAAGAGAGAAAAAAGAGTATGGGTGCACTAGGGCCTTCTGCTGCTGCAAATGAACTCCAGACTCATGCACCATTTTTACATCTGTCTTTACGTGGAAATGAACCTGGGCTGTCAGGCTTTGCAAGCAAGCGTCTTTAACTGCTGATTCATCTCTCTAGCTCCATACATTGTGTCTTTTAGCATGTCTTGCTCATAATTTATATTTAAAAAGCCATTTAAAAATATTTGCACTGGGCGTGGTGGCGCATGCCTTTTATCCTAGCACTCAGGAGGCAGAGGTAGAAGGATCGCCGAGAGTTCAAGCCACCCTGAGACTACATAGTTAATTCCAGGTCAGCCTGGACCAGAGTGAGACCCTGCCTCGAAAAACCAAAAAAAAAAAAAAAAAAAAAAAAAAAAGCTCTCTAGCTGGCTGTGGTGGCACACTCCTTTAATCCCACACCTGGAAAGCAGAGGTAGGAGGATCACTGTGAGTCAAGGTCAGTCTGAGACTAAATAGTAAATGTCAGGTCAGCCTGGGCTGGGCTAGAGCAAGATTCTACCTGAAAAAAAAAAAAAATTGCTATCCAGGTCACCTTTGCCTCTTCATTTTGATTATTTAAAGCTTGTGCTCTGATCACAGAATGCAAGGTTTCCATGGCTCAGTTTCCCATTGAGGCAGCTGTAACTGTGCAGGATGACATGGACAATGCACTGGCTTTTCATCAACCTCTTTATTTACAAAATAGAAATAATCCTATTTTTTCATGTTCCATATAGCTATAGCAGATACTATGGGGCAATGAGAGAGGACCTTTTAAAAAAGATACTGCCTTATAGACATGAGGTACAAGAGATAGAACAGTATTTGAAAGCACTGATATTTAAATTACCATTGTATAATGTTGTTTTTAAATTTCTAGTAAAACCACTACCTCCATCTAGTGTGAAAGCAGAAATTACTATAAACAGTGGATTATTGAAAATATCTTGGGAAAAGCCACTCTTTCCAGAGAATAATCTTCAGTTCCAAATTCGGTATGCCTTAAGTGGAAAAGAAATACAATGGAAGGTATGTTTTACTTTGAAATGTCTTCAGCTTGCCTCATTAAATATACTTTTTTTTTTTATCCTTTCTTTTTAAAAAATTGTTCTTATTGCTCATTTCAAGTGGAGAAAGAGAGAGAGACACTAAGCGAAAGAATGAGAGCAAGGGAATGAGGGCTGCAGGACCTCTTGCCATTGCAAACGAACTCCAGATGTTTGTTCCACTTTGTGCATCTAGTATCATGTGGGGGTCGCATCAAACCCAGACCATCAGGCTTCACGAGCAAGTGCCTTCAACTGCTGAGTCATCTCTTCAGCCTCCTTCCTTTTCCCTTCCCTTGCCTTCTCTTCCCTTCCCTTCCCTTCTGTCCTTCTGTCCTTCCGTCCTTCCTTCCTTCCTTCCTTCCTTCCTTCCTTCCTTCCTTCCTTCCTTCCTTCCTTCCTTCCTCCCTTCCTCCCTTCCTCCCTTCCTTCCCTCCTCCCTCCCTCTCTCCTTCCCTCCTTCCCTTTCTCCCTCCCTCCCTTCCTTCTTTTTTTCTTTCCTTCCTTCCTTATCTTTCCCTCCCTCCCTTCTTTTCTCTTTCTTTCTTTCACCAGGGTTTCACTATATAGCCCAGCCTGGCCTAGGACTCATTATGTAGTTCCAGACTGGCTTCAAACTTGTACCAGTCCTGATGCTTCAGCCTTTCAAGTGCTGGGATTACTAAATGCTATTTCTTATAATGTTTGACAGTTTTTTTGCATCCAATTAATATTGTTGGCATAAAAATAGTATATTCTTCTGTATTCTATAGCTATTCTCATCACTTAGACTGTCAAAGTCTAATCCTGTTAAAAGAACAAAATTTTGTTTGATCCATCACTTCCCATAGTGTATTTTACAGAACATTTGTCTCATCAAATATCCTATGAAAAAGATTGAATAGTTAAATAGATTTAAGAACCTGCTTCACTGTATCTTTCTAGTGTAGAGGTGTAGTTTATTACATTAAAGATTTGGAGAAGTCCTAGATTGAAGAAGAAACATGTGTGACTTCATTTCATCCTGTTTCTCAAGTTCATTTTTCCAAGGAACTCATTTTCATCTAACATCTACTAATGTCTTTCAGTCCATGCACATTCACTGGGACATATTTTGCAAAAAAGCTGCTTTTATTATACAGCCACAGTACAAGTATTTGATGTACTTATAATTTTGCAGTGGCAGCTTGCTAAGATCGAGACATCTAATATACCCTAATTATATCACTAGAGCACAAAGATTACACTTACAATGCATGTGAGTCTTTATCATCTTGGTTTTCTAGGGAGGCCTCATCTAACCACTGAATCAAAATTCTTATCTTTATGGCTTTGAGGATTAGAGGACAAGAATGAGAAGTAGGGTGTAAGAGAGTGTTTGGAAAGAGGTTGCAAGTGAAGCAGTTAGAAATTTTATTATTAGCATAAGGATGACAAGATGCACTACTTACCTTAAAAGAACTCGAGCCAAGAATAATATATTATATCTGAAACTGGGAAATAATATGATTATCTCCTAGTTTGGGAATGGTGTTAAGATTTAAAATAAGAAATGTATGTCAGGGTTTGCTAGGTGTGTTAATAGTGTGACTTACCTTACAGGTGCATGAAGTGTATGATCCAAAATCAAAATCTGCCAGCCTGTCAGTGCCAGACCTGTGTGCTATCTATGCTGTGCAAGTACGCTGTAAGAGGCTGGATGGATTGGGCTACTGGAGTAATTGGAGCCATCCAGTCTACACGGTTGTCAGGGATGTCAAAGGTCTGTGAAGGTTTTGTAAATGTGATAAGAGTGCATGTCACATATGACTAAACATTCCCTCCCACACATGTGTACAACTTGGGCTCCTTGTCATTTTGCAGTTCCTACAAGAGGACCTGAGATTTGGAGAATAACTAATGGAGATATTACTAAAAAAGAAAGAAATGTCACCTTGCTTTGGAAGGTATTATCGCTATTTATTTGACTCTCATTATACTTTTGCACTCTTCAAAGACATACTTCCTTCACAGTCTTTCCATTATTAATCTCACAAATGATCTACAATGTCATGTTTCCATTTGCCTTTGAGATGTGGTTGCCAAGATGTATGCTGTCTGGAGCACTGACATAGTCAGGAACTCTCATGATCTTCTTGTCTTTATGTTATAACTGCCATCACTTATTTGGAAGTCATTGAGAGACTGTTTGGGGCTCACTGTTCTCATCTGTATAAATGTATGATTAGATTAAATGATAACTAGTGTTCCTTTGATTCCAAAACTTTTATTGAGACTTAATCCTGAACAATGTGCGCATGCCCTTCCCCTCACAACTCAAGAGCATCTAAAATTTGAGATCATTTGGCCTATGATGGTTCTAATGAATGTTTCCATAATGAAAGATAATCAAAGCATTTGTTTACCCAGATGATTTAATATCTATACCACATCAATAAATTATTTAATCAATAGATGCCAAATGTAAGACTGATTTAAGAATAAAACATGTGAGGTAAAAATGTTTATGTCACTCTAAATGTGAATGTTAACTTTGGTCCTCAAGATTAAACCATGAACGCTGTATTCTTGCCCTTCCCCTGCATTTCAGCTGGGGCCCTGGTGAGGTGTGGTTAGCTGATCCCTCCCTTTAGGTTCGTTGTCCATCTGAAAAAAGATAAGCACAGCGTTCATGGCGATCACGACACCAGAAAAAGGCTGAAGGAGATAAACACAGAGAACATCCAACTCCAACTAAGCTAGATATCCAGAGACACAGAGGCTCCCAAAACCTCATCACTGAAGCAGAACTAAAATGACCCCAATGTGGCTCAGGGAAACTCACGGAAGAGGGGGGTGGAAAGATTGTTAGAGTCACAAGTTGGGGCATTATGCACAGAGACTGGGGCATACCCCCAGAACTCTTGACTAACCTTACAATGCATGACCCACATTCCCCATTGATGAGGGTCCCTTTGAAAGAGGGAAGACAGGGAGGAGGACAATGGAACCAATACTATGAATGTAAAATCAGAATAATATAAATAAAAAATATATATGCTAAAAAAAGATTAAACCAATGCAGATTTGAAAATGGCATCTTGAAGGCAGGCATGGTGGTTCATCCCTTTAATCCTAGCACTCAGGAGGCTGAGGTAGGAGGATTTCTGTGAGTACAGGCCATCTGTGGGCTACAGAGTGAGATACAGGTTAACATGAGCTAGAGTGAAACCCTGCTTTGAAGAAACCAAAATTAAAAAACATTTTGAAAATGACATCTTGACCTAAGACCAATCCCTAAGTAAACACTGGGATGCATAAAAATTTATGTACATTTAGTTTATAATTCCAGTTGCTACATGATTTGCTTACTTAACAGTCAGTGCCATTTCTAAACTGCCTTCCATTTCAATATTTTGACTTGAAAGCTACATTAAGAGCTGACATTGACATTTGTCAGATATTGAGTGTGCCTGCTGAGGGCCAGGCAGTGATGCTTCTCAGGTGGAGGCAGGGCCAGCCATGAACAGAATCTGAGGTGCTTCCCTGTAACTGCCCCTATTGCCCAAGCTACAGTTGCTCTTGCTCTTACTTCCTACTGTAACATACTTCCAACAGAACAACAGTGTTTTTTTCCCAGATAGTTCTCAGGCTTTCTTATGGATCTCATGTGTTCTCAGTGATGTTGTCCACCAGCACTTTCTGTTATGGTGAGAACTGTTTTTTTTTTTTTTTTTTTTTTTTATTCTTATTTATTTATTAGAGACAGAGAGAGGGAAAGAGAGAGAGGGAGAGTGAGAATAGGTGCACCAGGGTCTCTAGCCACTGCACACGAACTCCAGACACGTGTGCCTCCTTGTGCATCTGGCTTACATGGGACCTGGAGAATTGAACCAGGGTCCTTAGGCTTCACAGGCATGTGCCTTAACAGCTAAGCCATCTCTCCAGCCCAGAGAACTGTTTATATCTGCAGTATCTAAGATGGCATCCATGTGTGGCTTTACAGCTTGAAATGTGCCTCATGTAGTGCAGAACCTGAATTTTAACCTGCACTGGATTTAAATTTCAATGGCCACAAGTGGCTGGTGGCTGTTCTATTGGATAACACAACTCTGTGGGCCTCTTAAGGTGGTCTGAAAGAGAAAACCACAATGTTACCAACTGCCATCTCTCAGGGAACTTGAATGTCGTGAATTGGCTGAATTATTTCTTAACTTAGTTTCTGTTTTGGGTTGGTTGGATCTCCTAACCTGAGGAATAATTCAGTGGCTATGGTTCCAGCATTACTCAGTTTTATGTCACTGACAAAATGCTTCTGGTAACTGTTAAAGAGGAAGGGTTAATTTTGGCTTATGGCTTCAAAATTTTCAGTCCAGGATATATTGGCTACCTTGCTTTGAGGCCTGTGGCAAGGCACATCATGGTGGGAGCACATGGCTGAGAAAACTACTCCCCACATGGCAGCAGGGATGGAAAAGGGAGAGGAAGCAGAAGGAACAGGGTCTCAACACCCCTTTAAAGGGCCCTCAGTGACTTAACTCCTCTCATTGGGCCTCACCTCCTAATCAAACCTTTAATACATGAGCCTTTGGGAGACATTAAAGAGCCAAACCATAGGAGTTTCTCAAGTCTAGGATTCTAAAAGTGGAGTATGGCATTAAAAGTAATTTCTTTGATATTTTTACATTTAAAACTTTCTTTTATTTTAGGGTAGTTTTATATGTACATAAAAATAGCAAAGAAAGTACAGAGAATTTCCACACATCCAACATCAAATAGTCTCTATTATAACATCTTATATTAACATGATGCATTTGTTATAATTATAATATTGACATGTTATTATAAGAAAAGTGCATTACTAATTTGAAGTCAAGTTTTCTTTGGTTGTGCCTAATGCTCTCTTTTGCTGGTCTGAGATCCATCTAGGAGAGAACCTTCTATCAGTAGAAATGTCTCTTCAGCCTCCTCCTTATGGTGGAGATTTCATAGACCTTTGGTTGTGATGAACTGACATTTAAGGAACTTTGTAGAATTTCTTTCAGATAGGTTTTGTGTAATGTTTGCCATGATTAGATTACTGTTAGGTGATTGGAAACCACAGATGTAAAAGCACCATTTCTTCATTTTATACCAAGGCTGCACATCACCAACATGCCATCAGAGTGACACCTTGCTGAGAGGGCTGTGGTAGTTTGTCTGGTTTCCTGCTGTAGAGTGACTCTTTCCAAACTTTCCGTATTGTGCTCTTTGGAAGGCAGTCACTGTGAGCAGCTTTGGCCTGTGTCTCCTCTTGTGGGTAGAGAACTTACATAGATTATTGAGAGGTCTCTTGCATGAGAGACTTTTTTGTTCTCTCATATTTGTTCAATTATTTTATCAGTGTGGACTATGAATACATTATGTTACACCTTGGGTCATAATCTAATATAGACTGAGTATGTCTTACCTAAAATATTTGAGACCAGCGATATTTCAAGATTTGGTGACTTTTGGATTTTGGAATACTTGCATATTCTTTACCACATGATCACCTCTAATCCAAAAATTTGAAATTTAAAATGCTCAAAAATGTTTAATTTTCTAAGCATCATTCCATCACATAAAACAATTTGGGAGTCGGACGTGGTGGCGCACTCCTTTAATCCCAGCACTTGGGAGGCAGAGGTAAGAGGATCACCATGAGTTCGAGGCCACCCTGAGACTACAGATTGAATTCCAGGTCAGCCTGGACCAGAGTGAGACCCTACCTTGAAAAACCAAAAACCAAAAACAAAACAAAAAATTTTGGATTTCAGACCAGTTTGGATAGCATATTTTCAAATTAGACATTTCAACCTGGGCTACTGTATTTTGTTGTTCATATTTTTCATACTTTAGTCATTAGAACCTCTTTTAATTGACTTATGGACCTTTGACATGCTCCCATCATTGTAGGTTTTATGCCAGGCTTTTAAGTTCTATTAAATTGAAATCTATTAAAATTACAATGTATGATGTGGGGAAGACTGTCAAAAGAATGAAAAGATAATTACATCTAGAACTCTTAAGCTTTGAGAGTAGAAAACAAATGACTCAATTAAAACCTGGGCCAAATAACTGAAATATCTAACCAAAAGTATATACACCTAAGGCAAATGAACATATTAAAAGATGTTCAACATTATTTTCATTAAGCAATTACAAAGTAAAACAACAATGAGATATTATTCTATTAGAATGGCTAAATTAAAAAAATATAACACAAATTGTTGGGGAGAATACAGGGAATAAAACTTGTTTATTGCTGGTGGAAGTACAACATTACGCAACCACTTTAGAAGATGGCTTGGTACTTTCTTGTGAAGTTGAGTAGAGCCTTACCAGCACTGTAGTCTGAGGTGTTTGCCCAGGTGACCAGAAAACCATCCACATAAAAACTTGCACATAAATTGTTCAAATACCTTTATTCATAATTATCCTAAGTATGAACCAATCATTCATCCTTCAAAAGTGAGACTCTTTTATGGAATACTGAAGTGGTAGGGTCACAGCACTATGCATTTCCTCAGTCCACAAGCTTTGTGGCACAAAGTGGGAACCTTAAAGTGAACAGATTTTTAAAATTTTCCTAGGAGACTGGAGGAAGAAATACAAATGGAGATAAGGGTATGTGCATCAGAAATGTAGGAACAACCTTGCTGAAGGGGAAAAGGCAAAAGCAATTTTGGAAGTGAGACTTAAAAATGCAAGAAGCTACTTAACACTATGCAGTCACATTCCTCACAGAGATGTGGACTAACAATTAAGATACCACTTTTCAAATATTCTGGAATGGGAGAATTAAGGAAATGAATGGTGGGACACAGGGTTACCCTATTGTACTGGATGGTCTTAGACAAGTGAGAGAGGTGGTCAGAATGTGATCACAGATTGAGGTGGAGACAGTACAAACTCATGTTAGCTTACTATTGATGGGTTCTTACTTAGAGATAAGTGAATATATCTATAGGGCTTGGTTTGTACACACATACACATATCCTTGATTTGTAAGTTAACAAGGCATAACAGCAGTGATGCTTCAGGAGGCAGGAACATACCCAGACTTGTGTCTACTATCATTGTCTAATAAGAGGAAACTGGACTTTTGGAGAAATTCTAATTTTAGGGCTGGGACAAGATGAGCCATGAGTGTTTTGTAATAACAGAATGTAGGGACATTAACCTTTGCTTTTTACTTGATGATTGTAAAAATAAATATTTGCATAATAAAAATAACATTAAGTTTTTCAGATAAAATGAAAATTTTGTATTACTTTTGAAATCTTATTTTCTTGTTATATTTGCTAACCTTTTATTTCCTCCCTACTCATGATATTTCAGACACTAAAAGGATGCATGTCTATGTGCTTCTTTTTCTCTGTCATTCCCAACTTACAAACATCTCAGTGGAAAAATATGAAAGTCTGTGGCATAAAGTTAATCTTTCCATAATTTCCTAAGGTATTGGCAGCATTTATTATGTTTTTCCTGCAATTGGTAAGGGTGATTGGGAAATACTGTTAGACTCTTTAGCATGAAGAGTAGCATTGGACCTGGTATGTATTTTACACAGGAACATAGAATGGTATTTTATTTGTTCTTTGACAATTTCATACACACATATAATTTGAGGATATACTCTCTCTGACTCTCTTGTCCCCTCCCACTGAACCCCTTTCCCTCCCAGACCCCAACATGCTAGTGAATACAGCACTGAAGAGAATGGCTCTCCCTCCCCCAGAAACTATTAACTGCCAATAGTTCTTCGGGGAGACGTGTGGCCTCACAAGCCCCTCCTCCATAACTGACAGAACATTGACTGACTCTATCTTGTGCAGGCCTTGTGCAAGTAACGAGAGCTGCTAGGAGTTCATGAACGCAATGGCCATGCAAAGTCCAGATGCAAGTGTTCCATAGCCTTCCTTCTCACTCTCTCTGTCTCTCTCTTACATCCTTTCCATTTCCACTTCTGCTATGTTCCCTGAACCTTAGGGAAACATGATAATGGATACCCAAATTCATATCTGGCAGGATATGGGGTCCTTTGGGTATAAACCCAGGAGTAGTATGGCTAGACCAAAGGACAGTACTATTTTTACCTTTTAGAAGAACCTCCATACTGATTTCCATATTGACTGCAAGTTTATACCCCACCAACAATAAATGAGTTTCTCTTTTCCCACATTCTGTCCAGCATTTGTTTTCTTAATGATAGCTGCAGGACAGAAATACTTTGGCTATACACTGTCTCAGTATCCTCTGTTCTTTGTTAATCTCTGCAAAATCTGCCTATCTAAATAATCTTCCAACCATCAGAACAAGGGAAACAACAGATTTCACTAGCATTACACAAGTGATGGATATTATCTTAACCTTTCTCTATTTCTTTTTTTAAAGTTATTTATTTATATGAGAGAGTCAGAGATAGGCAGGCAGACAGACAGACAGACAGACAGACAGAGAGAATGGGCATACCAGGGCCTCCAACCAGTGCAAACAAACTCCAGATGCATGTGCCACCTTGTGCATCTGGCTTACTTGGGTTCTGGGGAATCGAACGTGGGTTCTTTGGCTTTGCAGGCAGACACCTTAACCATTAAGCCATCCCTCCAGCCCCCTTTTCTATTTCTTTACTGAATCTGAGAGTTAATCTTCATTTGCTTGTTAGGTGAAGAAACTGTCAATCTTTCTTTCTCTAAAATCAGAATATATTTCATGGGAAAATGTCCTACTTGTGTTCTTACTTCATTATCTTCGAGGGACTTGTCCTCTTTCTTAAGCAAAAACCTAAAGTTGGAAAAATAAGTTTCCTATGCTATAGAACTACCCAGACATGTTTATGCCTACTGTGCCTTGAGACAGTTTTTTCCTCCCCACAACCCTTCAGCACTGTAATAGCTGTGCCTGCCCTGGTTTAACTCCCACCCCTACTGGGAAATATATAATAAGAACTGCATGAGCTCAATTGGCATAAAAAGCACTGCATTTCATAAACTAATCAATTTTTATGTTTACTACAGCCTCTGATGGAAAATGACTCACTGTGCAGTGTGAAGAGATATGTGGTAAAGCATCATACTTCCCACAATGGAACATGGTCTGAAGATGTGGGAAATCACACCAGTTTCACTTTCCTGTGGACAGAGCAAGCACATACTGTCACAGTTCTGGCCATCAATTCACTTGGTGCTTCCTCTGCAAATTTTAATCTAACCTTCTCATTGCCCATGAGCAAAGGTAAAATGAGACACAGAGTAGTAATCTATTACTCCTTTAATTTACCCTCTGCACAGCTCTTCCTTTCTAAATTATATTCGACGCAGACTGGGGGTCTCAGCTCTCATTTCTTCTTTGTCAGAAAAATAACAAAAATGTATTATACACTGATTATGTTCATATAATGTAACTTTTGGAAGTTACATCATAATAAATAAAGATATTTTAGTAAATTTAAAACTTAAATATTTTGGAGCAATGGGGGTTATAAGTCACTGTGTGCGTGTGTGTGTGTGTGTAAAAAGGATATATAGCATTTTATATATATATAATAATATATATTATTATATAATAATATAATATATAATAATATATATAATAATATAATATATATAATATATATATATAAGTATATATTATGTAGTGTAATATATTTTTGTATATAGAATATTGATATCTAAGTATGTAGCATAGTTATATACTATATATTTACTATATACTATATATTTTAGTTATATTACTACATACTATATAGATTTAGGTTATATGTTGAAAGTTGAAATTTATTGTGACTTTATTAAATGTGAGTGATGAACACTTTTTCATTAATGTGGGTGTATTTGAATATTCGGAGAATTGAGTGTCAGTCTGTCTTTTTTGTTTCTGTCATGGTCCTTCCTTCTCTCCCCCCCCCCACCTTTCTTCATTCTTGAATTTTAACCAGTATGGGAGTTTTGACCTGCTACATTTCCCACCTG
The DNA here is from genome assembly GCA_036365145.1 of Orientallactaga sibirica. Taxonomy (NCBI): domain Eukaryota; kingdom Metazoa; phylum Chordata; class Mammalia; order Rodentia; family Dipodidae; genus Orientallactaga; species Orientallactaga sibirica. The sequence goes on along the minus strand of JAEOAD010000015.1, from coordinate 25,452,063 downwards.
GGTCATTTTACCCCTCATTAGGCAAACTGGTGTTCCCCCTACTGCCAAGAGGATTGAGCAGAACTTGGTGAGGAACACCTGATTAAAATAGCGTTCTTTAGCCAGAACTACTGGACTCGAGTAATCTTCCTGCCTCAGCCTCTGGAGTAGCTGGGACTATAGGAATGTACCACTTGCACAGGCTCTTTCTGCATCTTAAGACAGAGTCTCATGTAGCATGAAGCTGGCCTCAAACTCATTATGTTACCAAGAATGACCTTGAACTTGTGATCCTCCTGCTGCCCAAGTTCTAGGATTTCAGGTGTAGGCCACCACACCCAGGTTAATGCAGTGCTGGGGATTGAACCCAGAGCAAAGCACTCTCCCAACCAAGCCACATCCCCAACCCCCAAAGCCAGTTTCAATAGGTGTTGCTAATCTAGATTATATATTCACAGTACATATATTTTAATGAAAAATAGAAATTTCCTACGTTGCTACCAATTTACTTTTTCAAGTATTGATTCCTCTGTGGAGTCTTTGCTTATATTTTGAGTATGTATCATCCCTTCTTCAAGTCTTGGAGCACTTTCTGGAGTTCTCCAGATACTTTATGTCCTGCCATACTACTCGAGTGTAAAATGTAAGTTTTGAACGTTCTACAACATTCAGTACAGTGTTTTACACTTAAAATCTTCCAACAAATACTTTCTAGAAATACTTGTTGAGTTCTTCAGTATTAGGTGGCAGCAAAATCTGTAATAGTTGCATCATGCACAATCTAATAGGTGAGACAGATAGCAATCAAACAATCAGACAAGTGAATATCTTTATAAACTGAGGCAAGTTTCCTCAGAAAAGGAATATAACTTTATTAAAGGAAAGAGAAAATGACTTGACCTTGCATTGAGGATGGAGAGGTCATATTGAATAGACATTAATTTCCCCAGAGGTTTGGAGTTAGAGAGCATTAGCTTCTACGTGGGTCCAGCCTGGCCAAGTAGCTCTAGCACAGGGGAAGAAATGAAGGAAGACCAGGTGGCTTCTTTCCCTGCAGACCACAGATATGGCTGAGAGGTGGTCAAGACTTGACCCTTGGGACCTTGGAGGCATGATAGGAATGGTCTCTTTAGAGATAGAAATACAATGGAGGGTTTGAAGGGAACTCTGTTTGGGAGTATGCTTCAAAAGTGTCATTCAACAGTGGGAGAGGAGAGCTTAGTCAGAACTGGGAGAGGATGGTTAATAAGCTAGTGTGAGATTCCAGTTGAGAATAATTTTGACGATCTGTCATAATTCTTATTTTTAGATTTTAAGTAGAATCACTTTTCTGTAGGTTAGATATATTCCTGTATCTCCCTGATATGTGTCCTTCATAATACAAAAATAGTTACCACATAGTACACTCATATAAGTTGTCTGCTTTTTCTTCCTTCTCCCTTATCTGAAAGGTGATAAATTAGCCTGGGGAGATGGCTGAGTGGTTAAAGGATCTTGCTTGCAAAAGGTTATAAGTTTCTCAAAGCTATTAGTAACTTTTCAATTAAATTTGAATTTAAAAATAAATGTCATTCTCTTTCCCTCAGTGAGTGTCGTGCAGTCACTCAGTGCTTACCCTCTGAGCAGCAGCTGTGTGATTCTTTCCTGGACTCTGTCACCCAGTGACTACAATCTAATGTACTTAATTATTGAGTGGAAGAATCTTAATGAAGATGATGATATTAAATGGATTAGAATCCCTTCACATGTTAAGAAGTATTATATTCATGGTAAGTTTATGGAATTTTAACAAGTTTCTTTCATGGGTTATAATGATACCATAGATTAGTAATTCAAATAATTAAGCCAGTTAATAAAAACCTCAAAAATATAGATGATACACACTACCATCTTCTTTTCTTTTATTATTTTATTTTATTTTTATTTATTTATTTTTTTGGTTTTTTCGAGGTAGGGTCTCACTCTTGTCCAGGCTGACCTGGAATTCACTGTGTAGTCTCAGGGTGGCCTCGAACTCATGGCGATCCTCCTACCTCTGCCTCCCAAGTGCTGGGATTAAAGGCGTGTGCCACCACGCCTGGCTTATTATTTTATTTTTGAATGAGAGACACAGAGAGAAAGACAGAGAGAGAGAGAGAGAGAGAGAGAGAAAGAGAGAGAGAGAGAGAGAGAGAGAGAGAATGGGCAGGCCAGGGCCTTTCAGCCACTAGTGAACAAACTTCAGATGTGTTTGCCCCCTTGTGATGTATTTGCAACATCACGCACTTGTGTCAATGTGTGTCTGGCTATGTGGGTCCTGGAGATTCGAACGTGTTCTTAGGCTTTGCTGGCAAGTACATTAATCGCCAAGCCATTTCTCCAGCCCTACCATCTTCTTTTAAAATTATTTATTTATTTATTTGCAAGCAAAGAGACATGAGAGAGAGAATGGGTGCACAAGGGCCTTTTGCTACTGGTACATGAATGTACCACTTTATGCATTTGACCTTACATGGGTACTGGGAAATTGAAATTGAACCCAAACATCAGGCCTTGCAAATAAGCATGCACCTTTAACTGCTGAGCCATCTCTTCAGCCCCACACTATCATCTTAATACTTACAATCCCATCACCTTATCAAAACTTTTCTTATACTTCCTTTATTTTTTAATATTTCACACAGATGCAATCAGATGTCATATACTTTCTCCCCAAGCTTTTCTCCCATTAAATGATGATTATATAACATTTTGTTGTCAGCCATTTATTTGAGATTATATGCCAGCTTTACTCATTTTATGGTCAGATTGTTTCCCAAATTGTGTACTCCATCATAATGTCAGTTTCAGTGAGTGGGACAATTGGACCTACAGTCTGAAGATAGTGGGCCTGATGACCCAGGACAGTGTAAACTCTCACATGGTGCCAGTTACTGTGAGAGATGACAGGAGTACTAAGTCTATGTGCACTGAACAGCATCTTTGTCAAGTAAGAATTCAGGGAAGTTAAGCAGGAAAGCTGAGGGCCTCCCTAGCATTACAGGACACACACATTCATTCATTCATTCCAAACACCTAGAATTTACCATTCAAATAAATTATTGATGGGAAGCCAAGTTCATTGTCACTGTTTTCTAGGTGGTTTCCTTCTTGCTTTTCTTTAAAGCAGGAGATTGAAGACTTTGGGCTTCAAAGAATACTTCCTCTTCTGGACTAGTAGTCACACTTATTAGCATTTGTGAGAAGCACTGCCAGTTTCATCTTGAACTTGGCTATACAGATGGTCATTCTCCAAGTTCTAGAACCCTAGATATTACAAAGAACTCCTGATCTCCATACCTGTTTTCTTTTCCTTCTTTCCCTCCTTCCTTCCTCCCTTTCTTCCTCCCTCCCTCCCTCCTTTCTTTCTTCTTTCTTTCTTGCATATAATTTCATAAGACTTAGCTTCACAGCTTGAATGAGTGAACTAAGTAAAGCTAAATTCATATAGGAAGGCAATATTGCCTACTTTAAGGAAAAGGGGAAAAGAGAGAACATACTGTCTTGGAAAAGGAAGTAAGGGAAAGGAGGATATGTGCCCTGATCCTTAACAAACTGGCTATCACTGGCTATCACATGCCTTTGCATAAGTGCAACTATCCAAGTCTAGGTAAGATTTTTGAAAACTGATTTGGAAAACTAGTGTTACTGCTAGAGAATTTGGAGTGCTTGGGTTACCTGTGAAATTCCTGTAGCCAAATCAATCTACAAATTACTGGTTTCTAGTGTTTAGAAACATGACTAATTTTTATACTTGGGTTCAATTCATTATCTGTTAAGTATAAGTGAGTTTTTGCTCTATTTTTTCTCCTCAGATCATTTTATTCCCATTGAGGAATATCAGTTCATTCTTTATCCAATATTTGTGGAAGGGGTAGGAAAACCCAAGATAATTAACGGTTTCACCCAAGGTAGGGATGCACTTTTACTCTTCATCTGTTTCTTATTTTTTAGCTGTGCTGTTGGCATTCTTTTTCAGATAGAATCATGGAGAATTGAGAGTTTTATACAGACGTGCCATTGGGTGGTTCAAAGGAATTTTTATTTCTAAAAATTAAACTGGATAGTTGTGGAGTCAAATTTACTGCGCAACTTCTTGCTGCACTTACCAGCATTTTGATTTTTGTTATTACTTTTTAAGTTGTCTTCAAATCCAAGAAATTCAATAATAGAGTTTCAAATGTGGAACATTTTATTTGATTTTAGAATAAAAAACATTTATTATTGTTGAACTTGTCTGCCCTTTGGGGGCATATGTCCCATTGCTACAAAGGGGATGTTGGGCACATAATGAGTACACTGCATGAGACGATGTCTGGTAGAAGTAAGGTGAAGGGGTAGAGTTAAAATGTGGCATTGTAGTCAAGATGCCTGGAAGTCTTTCTATAAGCTGATATTTTGGTAAAGCCTTGATGATAAAAAGGAAAATAATGTGCCAGGCTTGGGAGTAGCATGTGCAAAGGCCGGAGGAGTGAGTTGGTGCTTTCAGAAGCTCAGTGTGTCTGGAGCAAACAAAAGATGATGATGGATTGTTGGTGGTGGTCTGTGGGTTCTCCAGACACAGGTACTGAGCATCATCATAACAACTTGATTTTATCTTGTGATTCATATAGTTTAAAAGTGATCAAATGGAGGGCCTTGGCAAATAAATAATTTTGAAAAAAGCTTTGCTAAATTCAAGTATAATAATAGCCAAAACAATTATTTTACAATGTAGATGCAACATATTTTTTCTATTTTTGTGGGTTTTCTTTTATTAGTTATCTATGTAATGTGTATACAGCCATGATGGTACCATTGTTAGCCTTCTCCCTGTCCTCCCCCCTTGGGGATTGTATTGTGGGGATAGCCATCAGTTATGGGGGTGAAACAATGTCTCTGTGCATAATGACCCAACTTATGGCTCTAACCATCTTTTCGCCCCCTCTTCCACGAATTTCCCTAAGCCATCTTCGGTTCATTTTAGGTCTATTTCAGTGATGAGGTCATGGGAGTCTCTGTGTCTCAGATAATATAGATTTATTATGAATATCAGAAAAAGTGTACTGTAATTTATTATACAGAATAAACTGTCTTCTTAAGTTTCTGAGTTGTGTGGATTACATTTACTTTTCAGGTGAAAGTCAGCGGAGTGACACAGGTCTATACATAACAGTGCCGATAATTATTTCTTCTTCTGTCTTACTGCTCGGAACACTGTTAATATCACACCAAAGGTATTGTAATTGCTGTAAGAATATTTATGGTAAAAACCCTTAAACATATTTAAGTCTTGGCTTAAAATCCAACTCATAATATTAATGAAAGTGATTTCATATGTATTCAAAATACAATTAAGATGACAAAAAGGAAAGGCTTTATTTCCAGGAAATGACTTTTATTTTTGATAGGAAAACATAAGCCTCAAGGCAGAATCCAGATTTAAAAAGATTTCTGTATCTGAATTTGGGAATTACCCAGCTTGTAATTAGAAAATCCAGGGGAGTGTATTCTTGGGTTTGGTAAAATGGCTTTATGAGCCTCACAGTTTGGGATGAGGATTTTAGCAGTGCTCACAGGACATTAAAGTGATGCTCAGTGGTGTCAGGAGCAGTGTGATCATCTAGCTGGTAGGTTCTCTGCTCCCCAGATAATGCTCTTACATGGCTCCAGCCATAGACCTTGTCAGACAAACGACCTTGGGTTCCCAGGATTGCTCTGTGGGTTACCCTTTGCTCTGTGCTGAGGTTCCAAGACCTGTGAAAACCCATAACACATCTCTAAAGAAACTTTTGTTTTCTACCAAAACAAAAGAGGGAGGGAAGACTTTAGAATCTGATTTTACTTTTTAGTTGAGTGGCTGTACCAAATCAAGTGGACCTGTTTCTGACACCCATGTAATGACCATTTTAAATATTTTACTTTCAGAGGAAACCTATACAAGATGTTTAGTATAGTATCTGTCCCATAGCTTGCAATATGAGGGAGGCTGTTTTATTAGAATATGGGTTATTAACTTGGGTCTAGATAGAAGTTTGGTGGAATGCTTTTTGTGCTGAAATGTAAAAGTGGATCTGGTCCTCCCAAGCTATAACTGGCTAAGGGACTCGTGTCTGTTTTATGTGTTCACTAACTGTCAGTATTTTTAATATGAGTATATTTCTGTAATCATGGTACTTTCTTTGTTTTTCCTTTCCAGAATGAAAAAGCTGTTTTGGGAAGATGTTCCAAACCCCAAGAATTGTTCCTGGGCACAAGGGCTTAATTTTCAGAAGGTCACTTTTTGAATATTTTTAACCCACAATACCTAAGGTTGCACTTTAGAAATCATATGAGAGTTCTAAAACTTTTTAGATCATTTTTTAAATCATTTGAGATTTTTAAACATTTTTAAGATTTAAGCGTTTTCATTTTATTCAATTAATTTTAGTGAGTCTATTTATTATGTTATTATGAGTAGCACAGTATGGGGATATGTTGTGAGGAGACAAAGTTGAGTAGTTTATCATATGAGAATATATATATATATATATATATATATATATATATATATATATATCTTCTGGTCATAGTACATAATAAAATAAATGCTAGAATATTAAAAGTCAGCACTGATGAAGAATAGATATTCAGATATTTGGTAGCATTTGTTTAGTATAAGTTGATTGTCTTAGGTAAAAGGCTTGAATCAACATCTCTGCTCTTTATTATTCATAATTATCTAAATCAACTTAAAAGTATTCAATCTTACCTTCAAACACTACAGTCTGAAGGGTACACTTACCACAGTAAAATTTACAGTGATGAAGATACCTCTGTTCAAGCAAAAGCACTTATAAGATAGTCAACTGTAAGAAAATAATTTAAACTTATTTTTATAACAGAATTTTTCAGAAAACTCTAGTTTAATGGATGTTTTTGTCAGTTTTCATAATTTCCCTTGAAACAAGATTGACATTACACCCATAAAATTCGAAAAATTTAATTCAATCTTTATCTTAAAATCTGTCATTTTAAAACTGATGAGCACTTATTTAATCATTGTAAATTTATGAAAAGTTTCCAGGGTTTCCTTTGGCTCCCAGATAAGCCTTAGCAGTCTGTTATCTAGCCATGTCTGCCCCTGGTCCTCAGCTGTGTCTTTACTATTGCTCTTCCAGCTCTTCTAGCAGGACTTCGTCTTCTTTCTCCAAAAATTCCTTTAACCAATAGAGTTCAGAAGCATACTTGCCCCATTTAAGATCCTAGAGCATTTTCTTGTTTAGTATTGCTATATGACTAATGCTATGAGTGCAAGGGATGCTCTCCTGCCCATCCAGGAGCTCCTCCTGCGACATTCATGAAATGACTGCTGGAGAAAAATGCCTCTCTCAGTGTCTTAGTTTCCTTGCATGCAAATAAGGTTAAGGTGAGCCATGGTCTTATTGGATTGTTTTAGAGACTAAGCAAGCTGAAGATAGAAGAGTCTCAATTATCAATTATTATTCTATAGTGTTACTTTACATAGTTATATCTTATAGATTATTATTGCCTTTTAGTTACTTCTGGGATAAGTATTATGGCTGTCACTTTATATAAGAGGAAAATGAAGCTTATACTGTCTAAGTAATTTATTTTAGATTTGGATTTGGATCTGTTCTAATAGTTGCTGTCATGGCTAGCAGTGACTTTCAACATATCGCCATGACCAGAGTAGAAAACACATTCTGTCTTCCAGCCTAGCACAGACAGAGATGGGGAAAATCACTCCAAAGTCATTTGCAAAACAGCTATAGCACTTGTGCAAGACAGAATAAATAGAATGTTTAAAAATTTCTCCTTCATTAAAAATGCTATTTGCGACCCACTGGATGGATTTCACAAGATTCAAATGATTTATGATTTGCAGTTAACAGAACACTGCTTTCCAACCAGTATTATTTCACATGTGATGAACAGCCCTGAAGATGGAGGTATACTCTCTTATCAGATGAAATGGTACCTCTTTTCTGAAGACGTAGCATTGTAGTTTTGTATATAAGCATTCATTTGGTAGAAGCTGTTTTTCCTGGCTTTAGCCATATGCCTCTGGACTTCTCGGCTGAGTAATTGCTTCCTGTAAACCTTGGGCTCTTTTGATTTCATAGCGCTCTTGAGTTGTTTTCAATTAGCAAAATATTTATCCCTCTTTTCCAAAATGAATTCAAAGAATAATATTTCATGTAGTCACAGTGAAACTTCTGATGGATATGTATGTTATTTATGCATCTTTTTCAATAAGCACACAGTGAAGATTTATATATACTGTTAGATTGCTTCTAAACTTTAGGGAAACAGATTTTTAAGAAATTCTTCTTACTGTCTGCAAAATAAGATAGTGGGGTCAGAGTAGAGTAGCTGTGAAAGAATAAGAAGAACATGGCCCCCTTTGCTTTTCTGAAAATTTATCAACTTTTTCATTCATTCATAAATTTCATTCATTTATAATATTACTGAATACCTATCCTCTACCAGTCACTTTGCTGTGCCTTGGGGTTATTTATATTTGGAACAATGTGTTCCTGGAATGTACAGTTTGGTGGGGAAGGTGAACCCTGACCAGTTGATCATGGAAATAACTTTACAATTGTAATCTATTATGTTCTAAGAACTTATGATGTGAGGAACTGGATTAGAGTGTGGAATGGGCATAAGCAGTGTAGTTAGGAGTGTGATATTTGATATGGGAGGGCATTGGGGCACGCCTGTAATCCTAATCTTAGCTCTTGGGAGGCTGAAGAAGGGAGATCTTAAATTCAAGGTCAGCCTGGGCTGCATAGTGATTATGAGACCAGCATGATAGGGAGACTGTCTTAAAAAAATACATAAACAATAGGAAAGGAAAGAAGGAAGATATGGGCAAAGGGAGGGAACAAGGGAGGGAGGGGCATTTGAGCTAGATCTGGCTGATAGAGTCATTAACTAGGCTTTGTGTGGAGGTGTAAACCCTATCAAGGTCACCTGCTAATACACAAGCAAGAGACAGGAAGGAATAGAACACATTCTCAACCTGGAAGTAGACTGAGAAATAAAGAGTAGAAATTGCAATCTTAAAAATGAGAGTTTTATCAAAATAACTAAATGCCTATCTAAATAAAAATGTCACTGTATGAGTATGTATCAATTAGGCAATGATCACCATACTGCTTCTTTAAAAGAAGCTAAATTCCTCCCCTTCCCTCCCTCCTTGCTTCCCTCCCCCCTCCCTCTCTGTCTCTCTTCCTTCTCTCCCTCTTTGCTTCCCTCACATGTTGATCTGTGATACTTCACCTTTGAAGTACTGTGAAAATGACTTGTAAGCTTTACTGGGACAAAGAAATGACTAGACCTACCTCAGCAAAATGCAGTTCCAACCTGTACTGAATAGATATTTTCCCTTTCCCAGAAAATACCTTTTACAAAGGAACTGCTGAGGGGACCCGTTGACAGTGCCTTGCCTCACTGTCCCAGGTCTCCCTCCCTGAGGCTGAGCATGATGCATTACTTCATAGGTCAGCTACCAACACTTCTTTCATACAAATCACTTGAAATCTTACCCAAAATGTCTAGATTCTGGTAAATTAAAGTGAAAAAAAATTTTGAGATTCAGTAGATTGTGAACATCCTCATTTGTAGGAGATTACTCTTTTAAATTTGCAAATAAATTTTCTAATTAATATATTTTAAGGACATTTAGTCGCAGATGTTTAATTTACCACTAGAGATCAACAAAGGTACAGTAAGAATAAATCAGTTTTAGAATATAATGGAAAGATTTGAAAAATAAAGAACATGATTTCAAAATGCCTACTAATTATAAAAATCTTTTTTAAAGTAGTGGGAAGGCCGGGCGTGGTGGCACATGCCTTTAATCCCAGCACTCAGGAGGCAGAGGTAGGATGATTGCTGTGAGTTTGAGGCCACCCTGAGACTACATAGTTAATTCCAGATCAGCCTAGGCCAGAGTGAGACCCTACCTCGAAAAACAAAAAACAAAAAACAAAAACAAAAAAAAAAAAAAAAAAAAAAGGAGTGGGAATATGGCACAGTAGTAGAGCACAGTCAATGCTATCAAACAAAACCTTCTTATCAACAATGTGTTCCTTCATGTGGCTAATGTGCTCTAGATTACACACTTAACAATAGTTGAGATGGTAAATTTTGTTATATATTTCACACAATAAAATATAGTCAAGGATCTAAGTTTTCTAAGAAAATATTGAAATAGCCATTTGTGTTTACAAATGGCCATATGCTCAGAACCCTTACCTAGTAGGGAAATGCAAGTCAGAAACACAAGACACCACTTCACATCTGGAGAGCTGATCATAATAAAAAAGACAGGCAAGTTCTAGGGCAAATGTGGATAAATTGGGACTATCACAGTGCTGGTGGGAATGTAAAATCATGCAGTCCTTCTGAAATAATCTGACAGCTCTACCATCCCTAGGTATTTGCCAAAAGAAAGGAACTCATTTATATACACAGAAATGTATACATGAGTATTGCTATCAGAATTATTAAAAACAGTCAAAGGTTGAAAAAATCCAAATGGCCTTCAAGTGATAAATGAAAGAACAAAATGTCACATATTCAATTCTAAAACAAAGGAATAACACACATCCTCCAGGACATGCTATCAGGCAAACAGACTATGTGAGTTCGTTGTTTAAAACAGCATTTCAAATGCAGCAACTTTTTAAATAATACTCTTTAATATAAAAATTCACTTTGATGTGTTCTTAAAATTATGATTTGTGGGAGCACTGAATTTTATTAAAGCAATCTGCACCTGAAGTCCTGGACCTCTAACCTGGTATCTAAAATTTTCCTACAATTAATTCACTTCACTTTGTAAAGTAGCATTATCATTCCCTTTAATTTGTAAGAGATCAAAATCTATACTAATCTAAATATACAGATCAAAGATGCAAAAATTTGAAGCCAGTATTTTGAGGCCTCTTAATAAACATTTATTTAAAGGTGCTACATGCCAGACATTAGTAATAGCAATAAGGCTATATCATATGTGATTATAGATAATTCTCCCAGTAGAATTGCCCCAAATCATTTTTCTTTTGTATATAATACTTCCTTTTCCTCTTTAAAGTTTATATGACATAAATACATCAAAATAGAATAATGTGGAGTTTGGGTTTATAAATGCTAAGGTTAAAGGGCTTGTCTGCTATGTGACAGGCTGTGGGCCTAACCCTCAGCACAGAAAAATAAATAAAAGTAAAACTCTGTATACACAGTCTCTTTAAAATATACCTATTTGTCTCATTTTTTTTTTTTATAATAGGAAGTGCTTTCCATCTAAAGAGAAGGACTTTTTTGGGTGTCTTGATGTTAGCATACCTCCATACCATTTCAGACCAAGGCATTTTAGCTTTGCCTGTTGAGATCTACCTGTGTTCACAGGGTTCAGTCAGCTTGCCCTTTGGCCTGGCCATGGTAACCATCATGGAGCACAGCCCAGTTCACTTGCACACCCATCATGGAAGATATAAGTGTTCACCACCTTTCTCTTTTCTGTGCTGGATGACAGTGCTGTAGGCAGCTGGCTATGGATGGGTACCTGTACTGGCATTGCCATTTTTTTCAAAAGGGTTTTGTAGTAGACAGCTTCAGGTTTGCTGAGATGAACTTCCAAACCAGGCACAGTTATGGAGGAAGAGATATATAAAAGCTTACAGATCCAGGGCAAGTTCCATAATGGAAGAAGCTGGACTGCTTTCACAGGTCCAAGCAGAGAGAGAAAAGCCCCGAGCCAAAAGTCATACCACATAGCACTCTTCAGGAACTACAACTAGGCACACTTTGCATATCTTCAGATTGGAATTTCAAACCCACCACCACACCAAAAGATCCACCAGTGACACTGCCTCCAGCCATGTGGCTGCAGATCCAAACTACAAACTAATAAAACACTGAATATATTAGGGCCATCTATTCAAACTACCACAGGTTGAAAGAAAACAAGTACTCAGATTAACCATCTAATAGAATGAGGGAACAGTACTGAAAATACTGTCTCCTGCCTCAGCCCTCCTACCCTTTCTTCTGATCTCCAGATGCCAATACATTTATTTTGCTTTTCATTTTTCAGGCAGGTCACCTCTGCATTTATAAAAGTTACCTACATCTGCAGACATCTGGCTGCTGTGAGCACTTACACAGCCACATGCTGTTTTGTCATTTCTTCAGAAAAATCTACTTCAACTTGTTTCTTCTTCAAAGCAAGGATTTCTTGGAGCCACCCAACCTTTTATTTAAATAAAATTTAAATAAGTACCTATCGCTCTTTTCATCTCCATCTCTCCCTCTGTCCTCAATCTCTGGAAGTGATGACTACACTTTTACTTAAGTCATGGTTGATAACTTGTTCTGTGCTATAATTTGAACATGGGTTAATGTAAAAATAAGGAAGACTAATAATTGAATTTATGTTGTTATTTCAATGTAAAATTTGTTTCTTGCACAGCCAAGTAGTATAATGTGGTTATATTTTCTTTCTGGCTCCAATGTTAAATAAGAAATTTTTAAAAGAAAAATTAAATTACAAGCATTCTACTTAATCAAATCATGCCAAATTTTAGTTGTTTTCATTTTTCCCTTTATTTTCCTAGGATTTCTAACCTCTCTATCTGTATCTATCAATCATTTCCTATCATGTATATAGAATCTATTAATCTATTTATATATATCATTTATCTATGTATCAATAGATGTGTGTATCTCTCTATCCATCATCTTTACCTCACATGTGTTTCTTTTTATATGTTAGTTTATCTAGTCCTTGTCTTCATTGCTCTAGCAAGCTGTTTCCAGGAACCACTTTTTTCTCCCCTCAGCTTTTTAAAAAATTATTTATTTATTTATTTATTTTGAAGAGAGACGCAGATAGACACACAGAGAGAGAGAGAGGGAGAGGAAGACAGAGATGGGCGTGCCAACAGTGTCTCAGCTGCTGAGAACGAAATCCAGATGTGTGCGCCCCCTTGTGGTCAAGTGTGGCATTGCGCCCTTGAGTCACTTTGCATCTGGCTAAACGTGGGACCTGGAGATTGGAACCGCTGGAGATTGGAACCAGCATTCTTAGGCTTAGGAGGCAGGTGCCTTAACCCCTAAGCCATCTCTCCAGCCCTCCCCTCAGTCTTGATTAGACTTCCATACACTTTCTGTCAGTCATCTCAATGTTCCTTTCACTAGTTCCTATTCATCACTCTTTCCTAGGTTCCTTTTTCTCCTTTTCTTGATTAATCGTATCATTAAATGGCCCCTTGTGTGTTAAGTTTGTCTCTGCTTCCTTCTTTCCCCAGTCTAACCTGCTTGATAATTTGGTAGCATGTTGGTGTCTTTTCCAGTAGAACTTTGAAGCCATTCTTATCTTATTACCCAGCAGCTAATATCACTTTTGAGGTTCAGGGGGCCATTCAGATTTTCATTCCTTATCAGTTATTTTTTTCTGAATTATTTTCCTCTTTCCGATGTTCTGATATTTTAGTGTTAAGTGTAAGGTAAGGTAGTTCCTTACATTTAACTTAGTTATCATTTGAAGAGATTTTCAATTTTGTCTCCTATCAATTCTAAGAATTTTTTTTTCTTTTTTTCCCCCCTTAATTCTCTTGTTTCTTTGGTTCTCTCTAATACCTGTATTTGTGGGGGGCTGGACCCTTTGCATAACTATTTCTTTGTACTGGACTTTTCTAAACTATTGTATTTATACATTTTAAGTACTCTGCAGAGTAATCTGTATAGGTTTTATACATGAAGTGTTTTCTTCAATCTTACTAAACATATCAATTATAGGAATTTTTTGTTTAAAAATTCTTTTCTATTCCTTGAATTCTGTTTCTGTTTTGTCATGTTTTCTTCTTATTTTTCTTGGCTTTTCTTTTTGTATCTCAGAATCCCCCATATATCTGGTAATCCTTTGCTTTCCACTCCTATTGGGTGACATTGTAGCCCGAGGACAGCCTGCTCAGTGCACGTGGGCAGGGACTGTGGCCCCAGGTATCCAGCTAGGGCTCTGGCTCCATGAGGACAGATGTGCTCTGAGGTAGCAGCCCCCGGTGACTGCTCTTTCACTCAGACTCTTCCTCAGTTGCTTTTGAGAACAAACTCTCAATTTGAGCATAGAAGGTAATATTTACATAAAGCCTCTTTCATATTTGGCAGAGAGAAGAGCTCCCTTCTGTACAGAACTTCCAGTTTTCTGTTCAGATCCCCTTTCTTCCTGGGTTTTTATCTGCTATTTCCCAACTTACCTCCTTGTGTTGAACAAGGCTGTTTGACTTGCTCCCTGTGGCCTATTGTGCATGTTCTATGTTCTGGTCTCCAGCCACCCTTGCTCATGTTTCTCAATGTGCATTTCTGGAATCGGTCTCCATAATTTAGCACTGAGTTTGCACCCCTCATTTTCTGCTGGCTTCCACAAACCTCTCTGATGAGGCTATGCATCTGATTTAGACACGTACTTCATTCTATCAGAACTCCCAGAGACAGGAGGGCTAAAGCTAAAACCAAGGGGATTTTTCCATTGTATCTGAAGATGTCCTAGAATTCTCAGGCTGCATTGCATCTGTAGAGAGGTGGTTCGCTAGCAGCAGCCTCCCAGTCCATCACAGAACTGAGTCAGGGTTGTCTGGAAATGGCATCATCATGGAGAGTGTGGAAGACCTGGTACATGCTTGAGTCAGAAGTTCTATTTATAACCAATGTATCTTTGTGTTCTGAAGTGCACAGTACTGGGTCTAGAAATTCATATTTCACTTTTAGTTTTCTTTATTTCTTCCTTAGGATCTCAGTTCCTAAAGAACTAGGAACTGCCAATAAGCCCAGGACTATCCCAGCAAGTAGCAGAAGGAAGAAAAAGAGCAGTCTCCTTCCTATTTGTGTTTGGGTCCACTTTCCATATTTCACTGTATTATAAAAATATCATAGGGACAGAAAAAGAAAACCAAGTCAGGGTCCTCACTCTGCTATAGTTAGCTGTCCCCACACCTTAGCCAAATTCTCTTGCAAGAATTAATCATTGGTCTAAGGAAATAAATGCATTTAAACAACATTTCTCAAGAAATGGATTTTAAAACATCCATCATAATGGCTTTATGTTTCTGGTCTTTTCTGTTGCAACACTTATTTCTCTTTATGATTATTTTTCTTCTCATAACTCTATTATTTTATTCTTTCTGATCCCAACTCTTCAGTATTTCTGTTGATTTTTATCCCACTTTTATTTATTCTAGCATTTTCCTTTTATTTTTTTCTGTTACCTATTCTGATATTTCTCCTAAAGTTTTTCCTTGCTGGATGGATTAAAACTATCCGTAGAGTGAAATCTTAAAACATCCATTAAGAAAATGAGAGAAGCCACTTGTATTAGTTGCTATAGCCAAATAACTGAATAGCAACTTCAGGAAGGAAGCGTTTATTTTGGCTTACCATTTGAGGTTTCAGTCCATCATTGCTGGGGAGGCAGGAGCTCAAAGCAGCTGGTCATGTTCAGTCTACAGAGAGGAAGCAGAGCATGCTGAATGCTGGTGCTCAGTTAGCTCTCTCCTTTTCATCCAGTCCAGGACCCCATATCATGGAATAGTGCTGCCCATAGTTAAGATGGATCTTCCCATCTCAATTCACATAATCTAAATGATACTTCACAGGCATGCCCGTAGGCTCATTTCCTAGGTTAATCTAGGTCCTGTCAATTTGTCAATCAGGATAAACCATCACACTACCCTACTACAAAATCTTTCTGAAAGGATGCATCACTATAATATAACACAGACTCTATAGTCCAAAGCCATGCATAAGAAAAGGGTTGAAATTTTCTATCTTTGGCTTTCTGAATGATTTTTATTTTGTTTTATTTTATTTAAACAGAGAACGGACATTCTTTGAAGTCTAATCATGACCACTACAGATGAACCCAATGTACCAACTTTCCAACAGTTCATAGAGTATTAGAAGATTTTTACATTTTGAAGAAGGGGAGAAAATCTAAAAAAAAATTGGGTGAACTATTGAGAACTTACATCTGATGAACTTACTAGAGTTGTGTAAATTGTGGTCACGATGTAGGTTTGAATGTAGTTCAGTTTGGATGTGTGATTGAATTTCAGCTCATCTAAAGTTTAAATGACTTCTCACTTTTGATTTTTGATTTTTTCTGATCAAAAACATTAAAAAAATATGAATGTGGCAGTCCTAACACCATCAAATATAGTAAACAATGCTGTAATCAGGTGAACTCTAAAATTGCTACTTCTGACACATAGCTTTGCATCACAGTGATTACAACACCAAAATGTAGTGCAGAGAAGGTATTCAGTTCATAGTTACACATCCAAAAATTTCCATTTTAGATTCCTTTCATAGATGCTTAAGACTATACATTGATATATATTGGGTAATTTTTTTGAGTATTGTTTAACATTTATCTAATTTTGATATGTATCACTGTAAGTTCTAGCTTTTATTTTAGGTCAAACAAAGCCAGAAGTTATGATCTGTGCTGCTTGCAGACCAGTGAAGGAACAGTTCATATTAGGGTCACTCAACATATATACTCAGGTCAGATTACTCAGATAATAAAAGAATATCAATCGGCATTCAATTTAGCCTGCTTCTGTGGTGGTGAGGGGACCAAAACAAAACAAAAAAGCCATGTGTGGTGGCACCTGCCTTTAATCCTAGCACTCAGGAGGCTGAAGTAGTAGGATCACTGTGAGTTGGAGTCCAGTCTGGGACTACAAAGGGAATTCCAGGTCAGTCTTGGCTAGAGTGAGACCCTACCTCAAAAAACAAAACAAACAAACAAAACATTTAGGCTTCTTTGAGTAATACATTTTTAAATCTGTTTTTTCCACTGAACCACCCAAGACTTCTGATAGGAAGGGAAGTGTGCAGTGATGTAATGAAACAAGGAAGAGAGCTTTTTATAAATAGTTCATGATGAGAGCAGGACTTTTCAACCTGAAAAAAAGATCATACGCCAGTTTTATGTATTTAGCACAGTGTATACGTTATTGCTCACATTCAAATTAACCAAATTGATGAACTTATATAATATTCAAATTTAAGATACATATGGGTCACTTATATTTAAATGTTATTCATATTTTAATTTGTATATCTGAAAAATTAATACAATGGGAAACTGTTTTCCCCCGTCACTATTAACAGATGTCATTGGAATGTAAAATTGAAGTGTGTAATTATGAAAGGATTTTTAAAATTCTTATCAGCTAAATACACATTTAAAACGTTCACAGGCTGTTGTAAAATTTAAAAAATTATATGTATACAATAAAACAATTTTTGAGCAGGCATACTTATAAGAAAGTTTTGTGACTCAGTGATGAAATGTATTTCAATAATATATTTTTTATATTTTAGTATTAGTAAAGTCTTCCAAAAGTCTTAAGACAAGTACATTATTTGGTTTCAACAATTAGTTACTGTAAAAATTTTATGAAACATGAAATGCATCAAACAGGGCTTTGAAGAATGCATGTGAGCTCAATTGCATGCAATGTATATATTTTTAATTTTCATATTGATGACAGTATCAGTTCATTTATTTAGTGATTATAACTTCTAAGTTCATTTAAGTTCTAAAGTAATTCAATAATGCATAAAGTGTAGGAACCTTAAGAAAAAAAAACACTAACAAATATGTGAAGGAAATCATAAGAAAATAGATTTCTGTCAGGAAGAAAATGGAAATAGGAACAGTTTTGTCTTCATACATTATTTAGTAAAATAACAGAAAAACTTGTAATAACACAGTATTTGTCATTTAGTATTTTAATTCCATTAGTATTATATTTAGTGTTTAAATGTTTATTCCATTAGTTTTAATCACTAATATATTTTAACTAAGAGCTTGAAACTGTGCTAAGTAGTCTTTTATATGTAATACACTTGCCATTGAAGAACATTTGAGTATGCCACTATCTCAGGCAATAAACCTGAACTGATTCAATTTGAAAATTGTAAAATTCAAAAGTTAAGTTACATGTATGACACCAAACTAAGCACATTTTCTATGTAGTTATGTGAAGTTTTCAATGTGATGTAACCATGGTATTTTTATTTTTCATTTTTTTTTCCGTGTATTTACATTGTATGGCTTGAGATTTCTGGATACAGATTAGATTACTGACTTGCATCTGTTTGGCAGGAGTTTTGCTGTGATGTAACCACTGTTCTTATAAAATCATGATATACATTTGTCTTGTGTGTTTGTCTTCATTCCACATACTCCATGGTATGTATTTTTACATGCAATGATTTATAGGGAATTGACAAATCTGTTGCTATCTCTCTCATAATCATTCTCTTCAACCAATTGGTATTACTAGTTCTTATTTTCAGGTAGTGCCAAGCAGGTTCTCATGAGCAAAGGCAGGTTTGTTCTTAGTAGTCACAATTAGTTTACCTTAGCCATAAAGTAGTTAATGTTACCATCTTTGGCATATATTGCTCATTTCATTTTATTCCAAAATGGTTTTTTTAACTTTGGAATGAGAATTTCACTTTGTATAAATATACTTTACTATAAAACATAGTAAATTTTCCAGAAGATGCTACAGTAACTAGTCTTCATTGAATGCTTAAGCACTTGTACATGTATCTCATTTATTTCAATCCACGTCATCATGGAGTGGGTGTCAAACACATTTTTACAGATGAAGAAGCTGAAAGGCAGAGAGGTTGATGTATTTGTTTTCAAGAAATTAGAGCTCAAGTCTAACAATTTCTTGTCTTTTAAACTCTCAAACTGCCTCACCCTTCTGACTTTTGATATATCTGGTTTAGTCCAAAACTAGTTAATTTATGGTTGGCTTATGTCCCTACTTGTTAACCTTTAAACACTTTGTTTTTCTGCAAGTGTGATGCAATGAAGTAAAAAATTTAACATCATTGAGCATTAAAATGTGTCTTTTCTTTTAGCCTGAAACATTTGAGCATCTTTTTACCAAGCATACAGGATCAGTGGCATTTGGTCCTCTTCTCTTGGAGCCTGAAACCATTTCAGAAGATATTAGTGTTGATACATCATGGAAAAATAAAGATGAGGTAGTGCCTGCAACTATGATCTCAGTTCTTTTGAATATCTCAGATATGGAAAAGACTTCTATTTGTATCAGTGACCAGTGCAACTGTGCTAATATCTCTGAGGCTGAGATTACCGAGGTAACCTGTGAGCATGAGTGTCAGAAACAATCCTCAGTTAAATATGCCACCCTCATCAGCAATTTGAAATCAAATGAGACCAACGAAGAGCAAGAGCTGGTACACAGTGCTGCCAGCAAATGCTTCTCCAGCAAACACTCTCCACTGAAAGACTCTTCCTCTAATAGCTCCTGGGACATAGAGACCCAGGCCCTTTTTATATTACCGGATCAGCAACCAAACATGATCTCATCACGTCTGTCATGCTCGGGATTGGATGAGCTTTTGGAACTTCAGGGAACTTTCCCTGAAGAAAATCATAGTGAAAAGTCTGTCTGCTATTTAGGGGTCACCTCAATCAAAGAGAGAGAGAGAGGCATGTGTTTGACTGACAAGTCTGGAGTGCTGTGCCCATTTCCGGCCCACTGTTTGCTCACTGACATCAGGTTCCTCCAGGACAATTGCTCATGCTTCGTTGAAAATAATTTCAGTGTAGGGAGTTGTGGGAATAAGTCTTTTGTACCTTACATGCCCCAATTTCAAACCTGTTCCACCCACACTAGTAACATAATAGAGAACAAGATGTGTGACCTAACTGTTTGAACTCTTCAGGAGACCTTAGGTGAATCCTGCTCTCTACAGTTGTGGATGTGGGAGAATCTAGTTTCCAAGTGAATGTTTTCAAATTAATGATGTCTGTTCTCTCTCAAAACATGTGATGAAGCCTTTATGAGTCAGGCAATGTAGACACTCTCCTAACCATGCTAGGAAGGGCTGTTTCCAGTTAGAAATATAACCACCAGGTAGCATGTTTTGCAAACATTTAAAGTGTATAGAACTAACTGATTTCTGTATTACACTAACACCTAAAAGAAAGGCTTCAAGCTAACATTTGTGGAATATAGTTGTTGTTTCAAAGATGTGTTTGTTTTACCTTGTTTTGTGTTGTACTAATTCACACACTTCCACATACAATAGGTATCTTTATGTGTTTTGAAAGTATGTGACGTGTTTGTATTTTGTACTGCCTGACTCTATGACTTGAGGTAGGCACTTCATTAAATGTTGAATATATGTAGAGAATTCAACTCTGGTCTAAGAGATTATGCTTTAAGTTAATCAAAGCCCAGAACCATGACAGAGGATTGAAATACCTGTTAAAATAACTTTTCCTACAATCAGCATATTGATCACATCATAAGCAGTTTGAGCACATGATGGCGACTTTAACTCTTTCTTAGGGATATCAAAGTGGCCACTTTCTGATAGTTAGATTGGCAGGTGTCACTGCATAGCATTCTAGAATCATGTCTTTCCCCATCCCCACTGTTTGTTCCTCACTGAACATTCTGTCTTTTATGGACTAGACAATGAAGTAATTTGCCCAAAGTTCCAGAGTTAGTGAGCAACAGAACTAGACTCTTACATTGCCATCCATTCGAAAAAAAAAAAAAAAAAAAAAAAAAAAAAAAAAAAAAAAAAAAAAACTGACTTAGAGTCAAATAGAACCTAGTAAGAAACAACTTGCTAGATGGAAATCAAGTGATATCTAAACAGACCTTATCTTTGGCTTTAACATTAATGTGAAAGTTTATTATTCATTTCAGTTTTTGTATAGAAAGAAAATTCAAAGACAATCTATTAGGTACAAAACTATGTAAAGAAACCTGCACAGTCAGATGCTCAATGGAAAGAGGTAAAAGTTCAAGAATATGGCCACCATCAAAATAAATACATTAGTGGTTAAAATAACTGCTTATGTATTGCTAATCATCATCACAGTTTCATATTTAAATTGAGACTGGGTTCTGCTGATTTTATTGTTGCCCTAAATAAATCCCTCCATCCCACCTATACTCTAGTCATTGCTTTATGAAATGAACAGTTCTAAAAAATAATAATGTCCCAAACACCAATTAATGCATACTAGCTATTCAGAAATCAATATGTCATAAGTATTCTTATGATGTCTCAATATCCCACATAATCAACTAGTAACCCTCCTACTAGGAGAAGGTAGAGGGCTCACATAAACTCACTAATCAGTGTTCTCTGCAAAGACACTAGAAGAAAATTTTGCTTTCCCTAATTCATTGCTTTATGAAATGAACAGTTCTAAACAATAATAATGTCCCAAACACCAATTAATGCATACTAGCTATTCAGAAATCAATATGTCATAAGTATTCTTATGATGTCTCAATATCCCACATAATCAACTAGTAACCCTCCTACTAGGAGAAGGTAGAGGGCTCACATAAACTCACTAATCAGTGTTCTCTGCAAAGACACTAGAAGAAAATTTTGCTTTCCCTAATTTTAAGTTGGCTCCAAAACAAATTATTGCATTGTGTTGAAAATGACATCATTTTGAATATATGCTTATTGAGTACAAAGTTTTAATTGAAAGTACAGCAGGGAAAAGAGAGAAAATTAAAATTGTTGGGGGCTAGGGAGATGACTAAGCAGTTAAAGATACTTGCCTGCAAAGCCTGATGACCAAGGTTTAATTCCCCAGTACCCATGTAAAGTCAGGTGCACAAATTGGCACATGTATCTAGAATATGTTTGCAGTGGCAGGAGGCCCTGATGTGCCTATACTCACTCTCTCTGCCTGTTTTTTTTTTCTTTCCGTGCAAGCAAAAATTAAAATAAATAAATAAAATTGTCCCAGGGCTTCTATGATTTTTTTTTTTTGAGAGAGACACAGAGAGAGAGAGAGGGAGAGAGAGGGAGAGAGAGGGAGAGAGAGACAGATGGGCGCACCAGCAGTCTCTCAGCTACTGTGAACGAAATCTTGATGCGTGCGCCCCCTTGTGGTCAAGTGCGGCATTGCACCCTTGCATCACTGCATCTGGCTAAACGTGGGACCTGGAGATTGGAACCGCTGGAGATTGGAACCAGTGTTCTTAGGCTTAGGAGGCAGGCGCCTTAACCACTAAGCCATCTCTCCAGCCCTTCTATGATTTTATTTAAGGGAGCAAGGACCTGAATTTGGATTTTGGATTTTTATTGTATTTTATTTATTTATTTATTTATTTATTTATTTATTTATTTATTTATTTAATTATTTGTTGGTGATGAGGGATTGCACCCAGGGCCTCACACATGTATGACAAGGACTACCTGCTAAGATAAACCCACATCCTTGATAAATCTGATATTATGAATATTTCACTTCAAAACCTTAAATTGAAACTCAACCTCTTTATGAATTTCATGAAAAAAAATTGCTTGAACTATAGTTTTAACTTAAAACGGATTGAAGATATTTTATGTGTCCGGGTTAGCATGATTATTTGTTTCTTAGATGAAAAACAAAGCCCTCAAGAACAAGGATGCAGAAAAAAATTCTTTAGGCATATGTAAGAATAGGGGTCTCCTCTTGGAGCCCTGTGTCCCGTTTAGATCGTTTGCATGTTGATAAGAAAAATAGGGTAGAAATCTATTCTTCAAATACTAGAAACATTAGGATGAAGTTTCCCAACTTGTAGGAGCTCCTGGCCTTAGAATAAGGATTTATAACTCGAGCAATGACATTCTTGTGCTTCTTCTCATCTTTGTCCAATAAAACCAACTCCCTCTTTACAAATATCAAACATATGGTCACATTCCTTCAGCAGTGTTAATATTAACTACTCCACAGCTGAAAGATGAGAACCATTAGGCTGTAGAAATTGAAGTTGTGCACAAGGTTCCCATGGGAGTTCCACCACACAGATAAGTCAGATATATTGCAAACAGCATTCTTTGTCACCTATGGGAGAGAGAAACACCTCTTCCAACTATCTCCAACACAAATTGCTTCTACTTCCATATTTCAAGTGTCATCTCAAGTGTTACTTATGCAAAGACCTCTAAAGTCTTCACTATCAAGAATGCCCACTCTCATATTTTAAAGAATAAAATTAAAATTGCTTACTATAAGCTAGACTGTGTGAGAAGATGTGTACATGTCATTACAAACATATGCAGAGGGATCTGTAAGAGGAATCTATCTGAGTCAGCAAGTTTACTCTCTTGATCCACTAGCTTAAAAGAGTAAAGCACTTCTTCCTTTATTCTTAATGGTAGAGGAGCAATGCAAAACACAACAAAGTGTACTAGAGCTGAGATATTCTTAAATGCATTTATATAAACTTCATGAAGTAATTTCCATGGGTTTTGTATTGAATGAATTATTTTTATACAAAGCCATCAATATTTATTTTGGAAAGCTGTTTAAAATCTCTATTTTTAAAAATAAATTGTGCTTAAAATGTTTGGCATCAAATGAATTCTATGAAGAGCTCTGATAGCTTATTTTAAATAACAGATTTATTTAAAAAAACTAGGATGGGAAATGAATTTGGAAGATGTTTAATTTAACTTAATTTTTTAAAGATGTTGAATGTTATAGTAACATTTGTATATTGTAGATCATGTACTCTTGAAGCATGTCACTGAGTGTTTGGCATGCAGTTAACATTTTTTGTTGGGTCACAATTGGAATGATAATAAATGTTATAAATATAAGTGTTGAAATATGCATAACTAAATGCTTTATGAAATTTAATTATCCTGCTTTTTATTTATGTTTTCAAATTTTCCAAGTAATAGAATAATAAAATAATATGTAACTATGACCATATATTTTTATCTTTCAGAATCATAATTCATGTTAGAATTTGGGAAAGTAAATGTCCAAAGAGAATTTGAGTTACTTGAAGATTGTTATATTCATAGACTTGTAGTTTATCCATAGTTTTTATAATATATATATATATATTTTACTATATATATATTATATTTCAAAATTGGTGATTGGTGGATTTTTAGGTTGTTTCCAACTTTTTACTTTAACCATAGGTGAGCATTCTCATACACAATTATGTCTTGATATACTATTGCAAAATTACTAAGGTATTGCTGGGCGTGATGGAGCACACCTTTAATCCCAGCACTCGGGAGGCAGAGGTAGGAGGAATGCTGTGAGTTTGAGGCCACCGTGAGACTACAGAGTGTATTCCAGGTCAGGTTGGCTAGAGTGAGACCCTACCTTGAAAAACCAAAAAAAAAAAAAAAAAAATCAACTAAGGTATTATTGATTTTAAATGTCAGAAAATAACTCAACTTGAAATATATCTTTTATTACTGGAATTTTTAATTTTATTTGTCACAGTAGAAAAGAATATTATGACAGATACATATGAAATGAATTTTCTATCCATATGCCCTACCTGGACTAGGATTGGTCTTAACCATGACTAAACCTACAATGCAGGTGAGTTTTCTCTGGAAGGCTCCACAGCCTCTGAGCTTCACAACCCACCAAGCACATCTTTTGTAGATTAATTTTAATTTGATGAAGTTGTGCATGTGTCCATAGTTTAAGCCATTTGTTTTATCTTCCTAGTTCTTGATTAATTTTCTGTTGAATTTTGAATTGAATCTGGGTCCTTTGGGTTTGCAGGCAAGCACCTTAACCACTAAGCCATTTCTCCAGCTCACATTCTTCTTTTAAACCAGACTTTTGAAGGGCTACTTGTTTCTTCTTGGTGCTTGTTCTCTTGAGGACAATATGCCTTCACCCTAAGGAAGTTTTTGTACTGTAATTAGCAGTGATGAATGCTCTCAGGTCCTGTTTAAGAATATTTTTTATTTTACTTTCATTTACAAATACATTTTAGGACTGGAAAAGTAGCTCAATAATTACAGGCACTTCTTTATAAGCCTGCCTCCTGGGTTTGATTCCCCAGCATCCATGTAAAGCCAGATGCACAAAACGGCACATGTGTCTGCGGTTCATTTGCAGTGACAGGTGTGTCCAATCTCTTCCCATTCATTTCTTCACCATTTACATGATATTTTGGTGAGTGTTCTCCCCTCTTGGAATTAAGGAATAGAAACTCACTCTCTACTAAAAACAAGGGAG
Source organism: Orientallactaga sibirica (assembly GCA_036365145.1). Lineage (NCBI taxonomy): Eukaryota > Metazoa > Chordata > Mammalia > Rodentia > Dipodidae > Orientallactaga > Orientallactaga sibirica. The sequence goes on along the minus strand of JAEOAD010000015.1, from coordinate 25,426,991 downwards.
GCACGTTTTGCAGACATGGGGACATCTGGTCAGCATTAGCCCCAGATGTGACAATAGCATGCTCTTGCACAGTGAATACTGGCATTTCATTTTCCACTTTTTGTTCTAAGAAACTCCACAATAAGCCACAGTCTTCCCTTAGAGAAATGTTCATACTGTATCAGAATCACATTATTAATGGGCTTGTTACAAAACATATCCTTCCCTTTAAAAAATAGCACGAGTGGATTTATTTCGCCAAAAGCAGGTAGGTGGTCACTCTGCTTCTATAACAGTCACCCTTTTAGTACTGATCAACCTCAATCAACAGTTCAATGTTTTTTCATATGCCTCAGAACTGCTCTAATTGGAAATTATTCTGTTACTTTTACTGACTAATTTGGACTTTATTAAAATCTAGTGACTGGGCTGGAGAGATGGCTTTAGCAGTTAAGGTGTGACCTACTCAGCCTAAAAACTTGTTCTGTACATTTCTCTTAAAAAATGTCATTGATATTACAGGACATGAACCTCTCTACAGGAGCACTACAAGAAAGTATGTCTACACTCACAGAACCATCACATGTAGAGATGTGTGCTCACATACACAGAGTTGGGATCAAAGAATCTTATCAAATGCATAGTTAGGGGAGTAGAAGAAAAGACAGTAAGGATATGGAGAACAAATAAACTAAAGATGCTGGAATGTTATAGTCATAGCATAGACGCAGTTCTTGGTACATTCTCAAAAGAGGGTGATAGAGAAGAGTTCAGGAGCTGTGCATGAGTTAAAGATAACAGAGTCCAGGTTATGGGATGAAATTCTGTATCACAGAGGTCATGTGGACAAGATGGACTTGGATGTTCCAAAGCAGGACACTACCACATCTGCTACATTTCTAGAATACCAGGGAACTCACAGAATAGTAACATCTGAGAAATTGCTGGTGACAGCCCAGCTGAAGGGACTGCCACAGAGCTGATGTTACTTCAGGTTGAATGGGTTCTTGACCAGGTGAGCTGGTCATGCTGAAGATGTTCTTTAGCTCATTTTCTGAAAAACATACCTAAAGGCCTTGATGAGCTCCCAGGCTAAACTACTTGGAGCAATCTTTAGCCTGTTCTATCTTTAGTAGAGTCACCTGTGGGTTCAGGAAGTAATTTTATTCAACCGTGGCTTCAATTACAAGGAAATTTCTCCTCCCACTAGTGAAATAGGACACTTTAATGTTTTTAAATATGGTATCACTTTGATCCAGTATTCAATCTCTACATTCATTATAGCCACCCAGGAAGAACTGAGGTCAGTGGAATGGGTCTTTCTCCCTTAGGCAGCTTCTTGCATGGATATGAACTATACCATAAGTTTTTCCTATGCCACATTCCTAGAAATCCAAGTCCTGGAAGTTTTGTATGCCATTCTGAGGCAGAGGCACCTGCTGGAAGCAGTGACAATGGCAACAAAGTGTTGTGTCTTTTTCTCTCTCTTTCTGAGGCCAAAAATTACATCATTTGCACTCTGTTAACTTGTTCAAACCATTTCATTTTTATAGATTTTTTTTTTGTTTTGTGTTGTTTGTTTTTTGAGGTAGGGTCTCGCTCTAGCCCAGACTGACCTAGAATTCACTATGTCGTCTCAGGGTAGGTTCGAACTCACAGTGATCCTCCTACCTCAGCCTCCAGAGCATTGATATTAAAGGCATGTGCCACCATGCCTGACCTATTAATGTTTTATCTCTTGGTTTCCTGTTTATTTGTACTTATTAATTTTTGTTTAATATTCTGAATTTTTATTGTTTTATTTTAGACAGAGTTTCATGTAGCCCAGGCTGGCCTTGAAGTCACTATGTAGCTGAAGGTGACCCTAAACTACTAATTTTCTGGTCACTACCTCCCACGTACGGGAATTACACGTATGCACCACCAAACCTGACTCCAATATTCCAGAAAGAATTAATATGTTGTTGGAGGATCTGCATTGAGTTACCATTTCACAAAGAATGTTGAATTTTCTTCTTCTCAGACAGTTAAAGTTTTTGACGGGTTACTTTGAGCTTGTGTTTTAAGCTGCTTGAGGGATGGTACCATCCAGTCCTAAGGCACGGTCTTTATTTTTGTTCTCCTAGACATGACCTTTCAGGATTATGATTATGTCTTTTGGGTATTAATGACTTTAATTCTAGACTGGATGAAAACATGAACTTTTCTTATGTTCTAATAAACTCTTAATTCTTAAATAGCATTTCAGCAAGGGACCTTGAATTTTCACCTCATAAAAGTTGGTTTTTATTAAAAATCTAATGAAAACAAATGCTGGTGAACTTGTGAAATAGGAACCCTCATTCACTGTTGGTGGGAATGTAAGATAGTTCAGCACCTGTGGGAAACAATATGGAGACTCCTAAAAAAAATGAATATAGAGTTACCAACAGACCCAGTTATCCCCTTACTGGGCATTTACCCTAAAAGCTCCAAGCCTCAGTTCAGAGAGATTTGCTCAACCATGTTTATAACTGCTCAATTCATAATAGCTAAGAGCTAGAATCAACCAAGATTCCATCATTAGATGAATAGATAACCAAGATGTGGTGTATCTACATGATGGAATTCTACACAGCATTAAGGACAAATGACACAATGGAATTTGAAGAAAAATGGTCAAACTTGGAACAGATCATTCTCAGTGAACTCACACAATCACTGAAAGCTAATCATCGCATAGTCTCACTCATCTGTGGCTCCTAACCTGAATATGCCCAAGATCCTGACATACCTAATAGGCATCTCCAGGACCAGGCAATAGGGAGGGTGGGATGGGACGGGAGGGGAGGGAAAAGGTGGGGGAGCACAAAACTGGACCCAAATGGAACTGGTACCATAAAATCCTACATCCTGAAAGACAGACTGAAAGACTGAATCTTTTTTTTTATTGACAACTTATATACTTATATACAAAAAACGCATGATATTTCCCTCCCCTCCCCCCATTCCACTTTAGAACTCCAATCTCCATCGTATCCCCTGCCTCTCTCCATTAGTCTCGCTTTTAATTTGATGTCATCATCTTTTTCTTCTATCATGAGGCTCTTGCGAAGGGATTGCTAGGCACTGCAAGGTCATGGATATGGAGGGCAATTTCTGCCTGGGCAGTTGCATTATAAGGAGTCATACCCTTCCTTTGGCTCTTCCATTCTATCCGACCCCTCTTCCACAATGGGCCCTGAGCCTTGGAGGGTGTGACAGAGGTGTTTCAGTGCTGGGCACTCCTCCATCCCTTCTTCTCAGCATTATGTTGCCTTTTGAGTCATCCCAGTGGTCATCGCCATCTGAAAAGAGAAGCTTCTCTAACCAGAAGTGAGAGTAGCATTAATATATGAACATGAACATTAAGTGTAGTGCTTTCAGTGCAGCTTGGTGGGAATAATATATACATGTAACCAGACAAGTGCAGGCTTCATACCCCTAAGGCTCATGACCTCCCTGCCATAGACTTTTGCTTAGGTTTTTCAGTACCAGGTATGTATTCCCTCCCATAGAGAGGGCCTTCAGTCCAATTATGGAGCAGTTGGTTACCCCAAGAGCAGACATGCCACTATTGCACCTGTTCAGTCATTGGGCCTGTATGGCCAAACTTGAATTTTCAGTGTCCACTGTTTTCACTGCTGATGACTTCTGTCTCCCATAGGGCTGCATGCACTGCAGCTTTTTTCCAGCTTTCAGTTGTCTGGTCTACAGGGAGAAGGTTTTCTGCTCAGCACCAGCTTGCTTTCTCAGTGACCTTGCCTCTCAGGCAAGAGATGTCTTCAGCAATAGGGTCTTACTATCTGTTTCTCAAGGGAAACCAAGGGCTTTGGCAATAGCCTTTAATGTGTTGGAGGCTACTGGGATCTCCTTGGCCAACAACTGCCTGGAAGGTATCCCATCCCAGGCACTGAAAATTTTCTAGTAACAGAACGAGTGAATCTTCATCAGGTCCTTAGAGGGAACACCTGAATCAAAGGGCCCTGGAAAGGGTATGAGATAGACTAACCTTAACTTTTGTTTCTTGCTCTCTCTTTCTCCCTCTTCTTGCTTTCTCTTTTATATTACCTATCATTTTCTTCCTTTTTCTCCCTTGGCGCTGGCCTGTAACTCACAGTACCAGCATGTGGTTAACATCCACAATGAGCTGTTGACCAGAGAGACCCACAAGGTTTCCCAAAGGAAGACATTTCTGTCAGAGTACTTGATCCACCAAAGGTTATTGGTAAGACCCTACTGCCGAAGACACTATATGCTTTGTTATGGAACATGGAGAGACCTGGCTGGATTCTGGAAGAGAATCAGTTCCCAGACAGTTAGCTTTTCTAGTGCCAGAAGGTGCTACATGAGCAACTGGGGGAAAATGACCAACATCTGTCCAAGCAACTCATTGTCTAAGCTACTCAGCAGCAACCAACCTGACATGATGCTCACACAAGTGCAATAGTGCTACACAGCCATGGTGGGTAACCAGCTGCTCAATGGATCCACTCAATTGAATGAAACTCATAGCTGGAACTAGGAAATAAGTCAGAACCATATCCTAAAATTGAGCCTGCTCTCCAATATCAAACTCTCACCAATTGGTTACAAGAGGGCCTACACCTATTAAATTCCAAAATAATAATGGTTATCCCATTTATCTGGTGCTGATTTCACTCTCCATTGGAGAATTTCCTTCTCTTTTTCAGATGCATACCTAACCTGAGGAGATAATCAGCCCATCGCACATCACCAGGGCCCCAGCTGAAACCATAGAGTAACTGGGGAAGTGAGCAAGAGTGCTGCTTTCTTGGTGAACTTGGTACCACAGTACAAGGGTGAAGGAGATAGACACAACACTCAACTCCTACCAAACCAGAGATCCAGAGACACAGAAGCTCCTAAGACCTCCTTACTGAAGTAGATCCAAAATGAACCCAAAATGGCTCAGGGAAATTCGCCAAAGACAGGGCAGAAAGATTGTTAGAGCCACAAGTTGGGCCATTATGCACAGAGACATTGCCTCTTCCCTATAACTTATGGCTACCACCACAATGCACGACCCACATCCCCCAACAAGCAGGATCCCTTCAGAGCGGGGAGGACAAGGAGGAAGTTCTTGATGGTACGAGCATGACTGTATACACACTATGTACATAACTAATAAAAAAAGAAAGAAAGAAAAGTTGGTTTTTGCTAAGGACCTAAAGAGAACCTCATGAATTAAGGAATTTCTCTCTACAGGCTACTGCTGCTGAATATCTTGTCCCCAAATCCCAATTGCTTTGTCGTTCAAAACTCTTGACATTCCCAGAAACACTGCTACTCTCTTCCTGTGGTTCACTTCCCTGTGTCTAGAGAACAATTCCAGGGAGAAAGGGCTCACAAATATGGGATTCCCTTGTTAGTATACTTTCTCATCTCCCCCCTGTCTTCCCTTCTCCTGTCTTATGACAGCAGCACTGTTGTGGTCTGTCAAGTTCATGATGGTTATGGGAGAGTAAATCTGCCAGTGACTCTGCCTTGCTCACTACTGAAAATGTGCAGTTGTTGTTATATATTACAAATATGTTTATAGGGCTAGGAGATGGCTCAGTGTATAAAGTTCTTGCTGTGAAAGATTAAGGACCTGAAGCTGGGTCTCCAGAGCCCACATAAAATCTGTCACTAGTGTGAGCATTTGTAATCCCAGTGTGATGGTTAAGTTTGTGTCAACTTGATTTGTTTAGGAATCCACAGACATTCCTCATAAGTGTGTTTCTGAGGCTGCCTCTAGGAAGGATTAACTAAAGGAAGAATCCTTCCCCCAGGGGTAAGCCTTCCCCCAGAGTGGGCGGCCCAGAGTGGGTGGCCCCTCTTGGAGGAGGGGGCTGGTTGATAAAAAGGAGCTCTGGGAAGAAAGGCTCTCTCTCTCCCACCTGGCTGCCGGTGCTACTAGCTGCTTGGTGTTTTCTGCTTGGTACCTGCTGCTTGGTGTTGCTGCTCTCCAGTGTGGACTGAAGACCAGGGTGGACTGAAGAGCAGCGTCTCTCCAGGAAGCCTCCAGGCCTTCAGTGCCGGATTGGGACTGCTGAGGCCTCCAGCCTCGTGCACTGAGCAGCTACCGGGTTTCTTGACTCTCGGACCTGCAACCTGCTATTGCTGGACTGTGTAAGCTAATCCAATAAATCCCCTTTTAATACAATTCATTCTGTCCATTCTGTTCCTCTAGAGAACCCTGACTAATACACCCAGTGTGCTAAAGCAAGAAGAGAGGCAGAGCTAGCGCAGTCTCCTGGAACTCCTGGAGCAGCTCTTCTGGGGAATGCATCAGTAAATGATGAGAGACCCTGCCTCAAACAAGGTAGAAGATAAGGCAAACACCCAGAGTTGTCCTTTGACCTCCACATGTAGGCCGTGACACATATACACTGTGTTCTTATGTACATGAACATGCACACACACACACACACACACGTCACACACACCAAAAATTTCTTCCTAGTCCTCATATATTTAAACATTTACTATAATTTTTCATCTATATTTTCCCTTTATAATATTATTCCATTCACATATTTTTCATTCTTATGAAATTTTCCAAATTTTCTTTCATTTTTATGGCTTTTAGATCATTTAGAAATTTATTATAAATTCTAATACTTTATTAATAACTTAGTAACTAACTTATCCTATATATTTTGGATTTATATTTATACTTTATGTAGAATTTATTTTGGTGTGAGAAGTGGGATAGATTTTTTTTCCCATGTGCTAAGCAGTTATACCAATAGGATTTGATACTGGGAAATCAATCTTTTGTTTTAGTAATGCAAAACTTAGCACTTACTAATTTTCATGTATATTTATATTTGATCTTGCTCTTTCTATTTTTTTTAATTGTTAATTTTTGAGTACTTAATTTATAAATTGCCAATACTGTTCAATACATTTTTATATGTGGAAGGTTAGATTTTCCACAGTGCTCATTATACTTGAGTGACATTCTTTCCAGGGTAATTTTAATGAAATTAATTAATTTAACATAATGAGATTTTGGTTTAAAAATCACAAAATTCTGTTGATATGTCAATTGAAGTTAAAATAAAATTGTTGAAACCAGCAGTCACTACAATATTTATTAGTCCAGAATTACATGACAATTATAAATAAATACAGAACACAATATTATCTATATCTTCATAAATAATGATCAAGGCATATAACTCACATCTTATTTGTAGTATTTAATTCTCCCCACATTTCAGCTTTGATGTTAGAGAAAGAAATATGGTGGGTGCCTATCAGTTCTGACTAATTTAACAAAGTGCTATAGCCTGGGTACTCATAAACAGCAGATGTTTGTTTCTCACAGTTCTGGAAGCTGGAAATCTAAAACCAGGATGTCAGCATGAAGGGTCTGGTGAGGGATGTTTTCTAGATTCTAGACAGCCATTGTTTCCTTGCATTCTCAGATCCAGAGAGCTCTCAAAAGTATCCTCTGTGAGAGAGAGATAGAGAGACAGAGAGAATGGGCACACCAGGGCCTCCAGCCACTGCAAACGAACTCCACACGCATGTACCACCTTGTACGTGGCTTATATGGGTCCTGGGGAATCGAATTGAGGTCCTTTGGCTTTGCAGACAAGTGCCTTAACCTCTAAGCCATCTCTCCAGCCCTACATAAAGAAATTTTACATAACGTTTTGCCTGACTATTTGGTACTAAAGAATGCAGAATATATTCAACATTTTTCAAAGTTGATTGATATTTTGAATTTTATATTTTATTTTTATTTCTTTATTTGAGAGAGAGAAAGAGGCAGAGAGAGAGAGAGAGAGAGAGAGAGAGAGAGAGAGAGAGAGAGAGAGAATGGGTATACCAGGGCTTCTAGCCACTGTAAATGAACTCCAGATGAATGAGCCACTTTGTGTATCTTGGCTTACATGGATCCTGCGGAATTGAACCTGGGTCCTTTGGCTTCACAGGCAAGTACCTTAACTACTAAGCCTTCTCTCCAGCCATGATATGTATATTTGATTTCATAATCAAACAATCTAACACAATTCAAAGATATGTGAATTTGATATTTCTTGAATGGTGGTTAAAAATTAAAAGCTTTTGTATTCTATAATGAATTAATTATGTTCTTATAAGAGTAGAAAATCTGTATGCACAGTTAAAACACCACAATTTATACATACAAAAGTTGCAAGCTGTAACAAGAGGTATTAGGCAGCATTTACTGATATGGCATGACAGATTGTGCAATGCAATGTGCACATGTTGTGTTAATAACTAGACATGCAGTGACATCCCATGATGCCACATAGGTGAATGCTGCAGAAACATCTGGGTTTCATTTTGCATTTTATTTTGAATTATTTTTCATCATTGTACATTCAGAAACCTCTTATTATTGTCAAATTTTTCATGACCACTCCCCCAACTACTTACATGACCTCTTATGGGCTTACAAATCATAGATAATGGAAAGACCTTCCATTTTCCTGAATTGACAGAATTAATGTTGTAAAAATGGCTCTATTACCAGAAATAATTCAATGCAACCCCCATCAACATTCCAATGATGTTCCTTATAGAACTAGAAAAAACAATCCAAGAAATCATATGGAAACATAAAGACTATGAATCTCCACAGAAATTCTAGAAGAAACAACAGCGGTGGAAGATGAAGTTTCACAATAACTGGCCTCAGATTGTTTTACAGAGTGATAGTGAACCCAGATGGCCTCAGACACAAAAAACAGCCATATAGACCAATGGAACAGAATGGAAGACCTAGAAATAAACCCACACAGCTTTGGCCACCTAATTTTATTATTATTATATTATTATTATTACTTTTAAAAACAAACTCAAAACAGTGAAAATAAAAGCCTATCCATCAAATTGTGCAAAACTGGAGAAGAATAATATTAGATTCATTTCTTTCATCCTGTATTAATATCAATTAAAGTTATATCAATGACCTTAATTAAAACCATAAACACTAAAACTTCTAGAGGAAAACATAGGAGATACACATTACGGTTGTAGGAATAGGCAAGAAGTTTCTGAACCAAACTCCAATAGCACAAGAAGTAGTTCCAGTTAATAACAAATGGCAGTGTATGAAATTAAAGTCTTTCTGGGCAGCAAAGGAAACCATCAACAAAGTCACCAGATACAGAACTGAGGAAAATATTGGCCAGCTATACTTCAGACATGGACCAATATCCAGAATTTATAAAGAACTGCAACTATTAAATACAAAAAAAAAATACTCCACCTATCACCAAATGGTCTAATGAAATGCACAGATAGCTTACAAAGGAAAAAATGCAAATGTTCAATAAGTATTTTTAAAAGAATTCAACATCCCTAGCCATCAGGGAAATGCAAATCAAAAATGCAAGTTAGAATAGCTTTCATCAAGAATATTGACAACAAATGCTGGTAAGAGAATGGGGAAAGAGAGCCTCTTAGTTTCTGCTGGTAGTGCAAAATAGCCCAGCTATTAGGGAAATCAGTATGAGGATTTCTCAAAAAATTAGAAATAGAGCTGTGATGGCTGAGCTATACTACTCTTTGGCATGTACCCAAGGGATTCATATCCTACTACAGAGATCCTGCACATCTATGTTTTGGTATATCATAAATATCTAGTAATTTATCCATTTCTTTTAAATTCTATAGTTTTTTAAAATAATAGTTTTCAAAGTGTTATTTAATGCTCTACTATATTTCATAGGAATCTGTTGTAACATCTTTTCTCCTTTTTCTTTTCTTTCTTTCTTTCTTCCTTTCCTTGCTCTTTCTTTCTTTCTCTTTTTTTTGTATATTTTATGAGAGTGAGAGCAAGAGAGAGCACACAAGAATGGAAAGAGAGACAGAGAGAGATAAAGAGAGAGAGAGAGAATTGATGCTCCAGGGCTTCCAACTACTGCAGTTTAGCTCCAGACAAGTGTGCCACCTTGTGTACATGTGTCACCTTGCACACTTGCATCACCTTGTGTGTCTGGCTTATGTGGGATCTGGAGCATCGAACACAAGTTCTTAGGCAAGGGCGTTAACCACTAAGCCATCTCTCAGCCCTCTCTCTTTTTGTGGCAGGATCAGATTCTAGCCCAAGCTTACTTAGAACTCACTCTGTAGCCCCAGGATTGTCTCCAATTCACCATGATCCTTCTCTCTCAGCCTCCAGAATGCTGGGACTGAAGGCATGTGCTACCATGCCTGGTAAAACATATCTTTTTTCATCTCTAATTTTATTTATTTGGATGTTTTCTCTTTTTGTTAGATTGGTTAGGGGTTAGTTGCAAAGAATCAACCCTTTGTTTGATTATTGTTATGTATTGTTTTTTGATCTTCATTTCATTAATTTCTGCCCTGATCTTTACTGTTTCTTGCTGTCTACTGCTTTGGGCTTTGACTTGTGTGGGGATTTGTATATAAAATATTCTGACTCGAGTTTCTGAACATCCAAATGGCAGGATGTAGAATCAGTAAGAAGCAACTCAAAGACAGCACTGCAGTAATTGACTAAGGACCCGAGTTAATGTAAATGTGTGGTCAGACTTTGAGCACTGGCATTAAAGAAAGAGCCACAGAAATATGACTTTGCTCTAAGGCACACAATGAAAATTCCTTCCAGGACATGGTAAAGCCTAAGCTTCAGAGGAAACTTTCTGTTTAGGATGACAAGGAGTCAGTGAGCAAGACTTCCCTGGATACTTGGAGTTCTTAGTACAAAGAACTCTTAATTATGGTCCTTTAGCCTAAGGACAAAGCTTTGCATATACTGACAGTCCCCTTTCTCCCAGCCTCTCTCCTAAAGCTGAGGGGCCTGGGAGGCCAAATCGCACAGCACTGTGGGCGTTGCTGTCCATAGACACAATAGGGTGAAATAGGAAAGGCAAGTATCCTTCGGCAGGGGGCGCTCCGAAGTTGCCGCCACTTTCCGAAGAGCCTCACGAACTTGACCCTCGGGAAAACTGAACGGTGTTTCCGGCTCTGCTGAGTCGTAGATACTCATTACTGGTGTTATCCTCCTTGCTGTTGGCATTTGGGGCAAAGTGAGCCTGGAAAATTATTTTCCCCTCTTAAATGAGAAGGCCACCAATGTCCCTTTTGTGCTCATTGGCACAGGCACTGTCATTATTCTTTTGGGTACCTTTGGTTGTTTTGCTACCTGTCGAGCTTCTGCATGGATGCTAAAACTGTATGCAATGTTTTTGACACTCATTTTTTTGGTCGAACTAGTTGCTGCCATTGTAGGATTTGTTTTCAGACATGAGATTAAGAACAGCTTTAAAAGTAATTATGAAAATGCTTTGAAGCAGTACAACTCTACCGGAGATTATAGAAGTGAAGCAGTAGACAAGATTCAAAGTACATTGCATTGTTGTGGAGTCACCAACTATAGAGATTGGAAAGATACAAATTATTACTCAGAAACAGGATTTCCAAAGAGTTGCTGTAAACTTGAGGGTTGTTCTCCACAGAGAGACGCAGATAAAGTAAACAATGAGGGTTGTTTTATAAAGGTGATGACAGTCATAGAATCAGAAATGGGAGTCGTTGCTGGAATTTCCTTTGCAGTGGCTTGCTTTCAGCTAATTGGAATCTTTCTTGCCTACTGCCTCTCTCGTGCCATTACAAATAACCAATATAAGATAGTGTAACCAGTAAATACATGGGTTTATTCCTCTCTAACTTTAAGTTTCCTCCACCCTTTTAATTATAACATCGCCTGGATGAAGACAGATGACATAGTTACCATTAGACTGAAAAACTGCACCAATAGAATTATGCAATCAAGATATTTGTGCATTGTGTTCTGAATCCACATTCTGTCCTATACATGTGACTTGGTATCTCTCTGACACACTGGAAGGGCTAGGAAATTATAAATGAAACTGTGTTTTGCTTGAATTTTTATTTTTTTCAATGTAGAGCCTTTGAAAAGTGCTGTGAATTTCCAATTTTGATACAGTGTTACTGATGAAAATTTAATTGCTCTGAACTTGCTATTGATGTTGTGTGTTCTGTGTTGATTGTATAATCTGCACCAAGAAAGAAAAATGTTCATTTTGTTGTTTATTTTTCTGACAGTCATATTGTATAATTTAATTCCAGCTAGTCATTGGAGAGAACCTGTCTATCATGGATGGTGGTAAAGTTCCAGACTTTGGTTGTAAAGCACTGAGACTACTAGCCTTTGCCCATATGTGACATATCACATTTCAGCATGCAATTTATATTTCTGTCTCCAAACTAAGGTGATTATACTGGTGTTTATAATTTCCCTATTGTTTGAAAGGTTCTTATTACTTTAATGGTGTTGGAATTATTGTATTTTCCTTAATTTTCTTACCAAGTTGATGTGACTTAATTGTCAATACTATGGTCAATTTTAGTAGTCCTAGTTTTGGTTTGTGTCCTTGATTAATAAATAAAAATATCTTGCACAATAAATATTGTTTGCTAAACTCTTTCCTTCCCTAAATTGCTTCTGGTCTTGTTTTTTGTGTCAGAAATGAGAAAATATCTGATACAGTTGGTGCATTCTTAACTCCAACTCTGTTAAGCATTAGACAACAAAACACATGGTTATGCTAAGTATAAAGAATTAGGGGCTGGAAAGATGGCTTAACAGTTGAGGCACTTGTCTATGAAACCTAATGACTCGAGTTCATTTCCCCAGTACCCCCATAAAGCCAGATACACAAAGTGGAACATACATCTGGAGTTTGTTTGCACTAGCTGGCTTGCTCTCACTTTCTCTCTCTCTTTCTCTCCTTGCAAATAAATAAAAAAAATATTTTTTAAAAATAATCCTGCTGATAATACTTGTTACTTGTGTTTTTAATTTGATTTTGATTAATTCATTATTTTCTTTTTAGTTTTTCAAGGTAAGGTCTCACTCTAAAACATGCTGACTGGAACTCACTCTGTAGCCCCAGGATAGCCACAGATTCACGGTGATCCTGCTACCTCAGCCTCCCAAGTGCTGGGATTAAAGGCATTCACTACTATACCTGGTCACTGCTGTTTTTTGAAATCACTTTAATATACAATAGGTTCTCAAATGTGTTCATACATAAAACATGTGGAAATCATGGAGCCCTTCAAATAATATCAAAGAATTGGCTTACTTCTATGATATCACCTGAAAGCAACTGTCAAGTAGCAAATAGCTATTATCTGTATATATGTATCTGTTTGTCAGAACTAAGATAGAATTTTCCTTATCCTGATTCATAAAAATCTTTCCTAGTGTAGAGTAAACAAAAGTAATATCATCACAATGTATAAATAAGTTGAAGTAAAGCCCTAGCTTTGGAGTTAATTGATTTCCATGGTTTTAGAGTGTTTATGTGGTGGAAGCTTGGTCTTTCAGGGTGGTGACATGAAGCTATAGTAGGCTAGGCCTTTTAAAAAATGGGGTTTAGTGTGGGTCCTTAGGTCATTGGAAGTGTTGCCCTCAGAAAGGATTAAGGTAGTTTTTGGTGGGCCCAGGAATTAGTTATCCAAGAATAAGTTGCAATGAAAGAGCTGTCTTCTGCTCTTTGGCTTCCTGTATGCCCATGTGAACTCTTGCTGGTCTATGCACACCATCATGATACCATCTTCCATGTGCTATGATGTGACCAATTGGTCTCCTTCCTGGGCCAGAATAATGCTGGTGCCATGCCCTGTAACATATGGAACTGTGATCTAAGTAAACCTCTTTTCTTTGTAAAATATCCTGACTGACACATTTCACGGTATTATTTCCATTTTTGGACTAGAATACTTACCATTAAAGATCCTGATAGCCTAGTTTTGTTAAGGTAACATATTGGGGAAGAAAGAATGGTTGTGGGCTGGAGAAATGGCTTAGCAGTTAAGGCGTTTGCCTGTGAAGCCAAAGGATCCCAGTTCGATTCTCCAGGACCCACATAGGCCAGATGCACGAGGGGCACATGCATCTGGAGTTTGTTTGCAGTGACTGGAGGACCTGGTGTGCCCATTCTCTTTCTGTGTCTGCCTCTCTTCTATCTCTCTCTCTCTCTCTCTACTTGCAAATAAATAAATAAATTTAAAATAAAAAAAAGAAAGAATGGTTGTACCTTAAGTTGAGGACTTTAAAAAATCAACAGGATAAAATTTGGTGCCCCAAAAAACAGATGACAATGCTTACATATCTATTTCAGTCATTGCTGTACACTGACATGAGAAAACTACTAAAAGGAAGAAAGAGCTTACCTGAGCATTCCTACTCTCAGGTTTATGCTCACTTACAGTACTGTCCTAAGATTTTCCTTCACAGAGATTTCAAGCTAGAAATTATGCAGACTTCCCTTGAGTCCAGAAAAAATAAGGTTTAGTTTTAGAATGTTGGATCCTCAGGCTACTGAGGCACATCACAGTTGAATTCAAGCTGCCTCTGCAGAAATCTGTCTTCAACCTAGACCCTGAAGACCTCAATGTTCCAAAGAACATAGAATCTTTAACAAAGTCACTTCTCTCACACGGTCATAATACCACTCTCCATAGTGTAAGCCTGATCAGGAGATGACAGTATCAGAACCATATATACGCAGGAAGGCAGAGGGCATGGGAAGAAGGGCTAAGTGCTTGAAGACAGTATTGAACTACTGAACCAATCCTGGAACTGTCTACTTCTCAACTGCAAATGCATAGCTTTTTCCTGGCATTTAAACCATTTTAATAGGGCATTGTATTGACAATTGGTGCCATCTCACTGAACAGAAAGAAAAACAGTGACTTAGGAACAAAGCAACTGTTATCACAAAATAGTAAAACAGTGAGATAGATTCCCAGGATCAATTGCTATTCTACTTCTGGTTTGGGGAATAAGCCATACTAATATGGCAGAAAATAAAAGATAGTCTCAATTTGGGAAAACTCACATTCAAACATTAATACCAGTCTTCAGCCTAGTAAAACTGAAGAATATTTAATATGTTTTTTCTTTAGAAAAGATAAATACGATTTTTATGTAGAAATTTCTGACAGTATACCATGATGCAAGCATAAATTTGAAGCACTTGAATAGCTATGGGCCTTATCTTACAAAGAACTTAAGATTAGGCTAGGGAGATGGCTCAGTAGTTACTAAAGGCACTTTTTAGCAAAACCTTATGTCCTGGGTTCAATTCTCCCAGCACACATATAAATCCAGATGCACAAAGAGGCACAAGTTTGAGTTCATTTGCAGGGGCAGGAGGTCATGGAATACCTCCCCCCACCCACACACACACATACTCTCTCTCTCAAATAAAAAAAATAAATAATTAACTAACTAACTAAATATTTTTTAAGAAGAAACCTAAGATTGGGAAAATGATAGAAAACACCCAGGCAAGGGCTTTCAGAGTCTCTAGGGAATATGTGGAGGAAAGCTGGATAACAGCTTGTTCGATGAGGTGGGAGATACCTGAATATATCTAGCTTCTGAGCATACCATGGAGCTTTGTCTTCAATAAATCATTTGCCTGGACACAGAACAAGTCTTGACATATGTAAGAATATTGAAATAACCTCTTGTATTTTTTCTGACTACATTAGAAAATCAATAAATGTAATATACCACATAAGTGGTCTCAAGGACAGAAACACATGATCATCTCAATTGATTCAGAAAAGGCCTTTGATAACATCCAATATCCATTCAAGAAAAAAGCCTCAAAGACACTAGGAATAGAAAGAACATATCTCAACATAATAAAGGCTGTATTTGACAAACCTATAGCCATTATCATAGAAATTTGGAAAAGCTCAAAGCATTTCCATTAAAGCCAGTCAAGATAAGGATGCCCAATTTCTTCACTCTTGTTTAGTATAGTACTTAAAGTCTTAGCTAAAATAGTAAAACAAAATAAAGAAAAAGGATACAAAAGGAGAGAAAGAAGTCAAAAGTATCATTATTTGTAGATGATATGATTTTATACATAAGAGACCTTAAACATACCACCCCAAAACTACTAGAGCAGAGCTCATGCACACTTTCAGCAAAGTAGCAGGATACAAAATTTGCACACTGTGATCAGAAGCTTTCTTACCTATCAGCAACAAATGTGCTGAGGATGAAACTGGGGAAATATCCCATTAACAATTACCTCAACTATAATAAAATATGTTGGAGTAATTCTCACCAAAGAAGTGAAATCTTTTATGATGAAAACTTTAAAACAACAAGGAAAGAAACTAAGGAGACACTAGAAGATGGAAAGATCTCACATGTGCATAGATTAGAGGAATTGGTATAGTGAAACAACTATTTTACCAAAGCAATCTACAGATTCCTTGTAAATCCATCAAAATTCTAGGACCATTCTTCACAGAAATAGAAAAGGCAACATTAAAATTCATATGGATGCACAAAAGACTCCAGATAGCAACAGAAATCTTGAGCAAAGAGAACAATGCTGGAGGCATCACTATATCTGATTTCAATTTATACTACAGAGATGTAGTAACAAGAACAGCATAAATGGCATGGTACTATCACAAAACAGACATAGATCAACAGCATAGACAAGAAGACCCATATATAAACCCACACAGCTTCAGCCTCTTGATTTATGACAAAGATAATAAAATACATGTTGGACAAAAAAAACAGCCTCTTCAATAAATGGTGTTGAGAAAACTGGCAATGCACATGCAGTAGAATGGAACTATATCCCTCTCTCACATTCTACAAAAAAATCAACTCCAAGTAGATTAAAGACTTTTATATAAGACCTGAAACTGTATTACAGAAAAGTAGGGAAAACATTTCAATATAAAAGCATACCCAAGAACTTTCTGAAGAGGACTCCATTCACTCAGGAAATTGATTATTTGGATTGTACAAGATTAAAAAGCTTGTGTGCAACAAAGGAAACAGTTAATCAAATGAAAAGACAGCCTAAAGAATAAGAGGAAATCATTACCACCCCACCCTACACCCAACAGAGGATGAATAAGAACAAAAATAATAAACTCAAAAACCCAAGCAAGAAGAAATCAAATAACTCAATCAATAAATGGGCTAATTTGTATTTCAAAGTGCAAATGGCCAATAAATATGTGAAAAATGTTCAACTGCAGGCAATAGTGTTTGCTATGCAATCTCAAGGACCTGAGTTCAATCCCCAGTACCTATCTAAAAGCTTGGCATGGCTACACATGCCCATAACCCAGTATTTGGATGGTGTGTAGACAGCAGGCTTGCTGGTACCCTCTGGTCAGCCAGCCTAACTGGAAAGGAGCTCAAGATTCAGCGAGAGGCTCTTTTTCAGAAAAATAAGGTGAAATAGCAATAAGGGAGGAAACCTGACATCTTCCTCAAGTTCCCACAGTGAGTGACCAGGCATGTACATTTGTGTGTGCGTGCACCCCCCCCACAAACACACACAAGTTCACTAACCATCACAGAAATACACATCAAAACTACACTGGGATTCCATCCTAACCTAGCCACAATGACAGTCATTCAGAAAATAAATAACAACAAATGTTGGTGAGGATGTGAACAGAAGTGAACCCTTATACACTGGTGGTAGGAATGTAAACTAGTCCAACAATATGAAGTTGGTATGTAAGTTTCTCAGAAGAACTAAAAATATATCTTTCATATGACCCTGCTATACCACCCCCTGAGTATTAACCCTAATAGTCCAAAAGACTCCAAGTCAGCACACCACAGAGATTCGTGCACACCAGTGTTTATTGCAGCACCACTCACAATAGCTAAGCTATGTTACCAGCCTAGTTGCCCATCAACCAAGGGCCATATAAAGAAAATATGTTTTAATAATACAATGGGAGGGGCTGGAGAGATGACTTAATGGTTAAGGCGCCTGCCTGCTAAGCCTAAGTACCCGGTTCCAATCTCCAGATCTCACGTTTAGCCAGATGCAGTGATGCAAGCATGCAATGCCGCACTTGCCCACAAGGGGCGCATGCATCTGGATTTTGTTCACAGCAACTGAGAGGCTGCTGGCTCGCCCATTCTCTATCTGTCTCCCACTCCCTCTCTGTCTGTCTCTCTCTGTGTCTCTCTCTAAAAATAAAAAATAAAAATAAATACAATTGAATATTTTCAGTCATAGAAAACATAGTTATGTCATTTGCAGGAAAATGGATGTAATTGGTGATAATTATATTGAGCTAACTATGTCAGTCTCAGACAAATATCTTAGATTTTATATAGATATATAAATACATGCATTATGTTATAAAAATATAAGTAGAACTGTCTGGAGATGAGCAAATGGGACTAAAGGGACAGTGAGGAAGTTAGGCAGTTGAGGTGGGAAATATGTTCAATGCACAGTACATGCTTGTATGAAAAGGCTAAAATTAACTAATTAAATATAAAATAAAATTTTAACAATTCAAAGAAAAGAAAGAAGTTGACAAAAGTTTCTGGTCTGCCTGGTTGAATGATTCTCCCTGAAAAGTTCATGATATTTGATATGGGGAGACTGTTCTCTAGAGACAGAACTCAGTTTAAAGGCAATCACAGTGGATGCCAATGGAAGTTGTCTGCTAGAACACTCAGTAGAACTTCCCCCACAGTCCTCTCTGTGGTACAGCAGGGAGGCTGTCCATCTTGAGGGTTCTTACATTGTCTCTTGATTTGCAGTTAGTTTCTGTTTCTACCTCATTTTGACCTTTTTAGAGTTTTCCCTTTGCTGGATCTTACATCCTCAACTTGCAAATGAGACGTTTCCTTTGTTTTTGTGGTTGTTCAACTCCAAGTATTAAAGCCCATTTAAAAAAACCAGCACTCAAAAAAAAAAAAAAAAAAAAAAAAAAAAAAAAAAAAGCATTCCTCTTTATTGACATAACCAATCTGAATAATGCTAACAAAAATTACTGATTTAGGAGACATTTTTACTTCACAATTTACTCTTCTTGCCTCACCACTCAGGTTCTCTATTGCTCTTAATTTTCAGGGTCCCCTGCAGTTGCACTTAGCAGACGGTGGTGGGTAAGAGCCCACTTGCAAGAAGTGTGTTGCAGCCATATGGGAAGTCGGGTTTTGGAGTTACTTCACATGGATAAAAGTACAACACTCAAATGTTTGATGCTGGTGGTACGCAGGGTTACTGACAGTGAGACTAATTTCACAAAGACTGTATTTGCAGCACAATGGGGTATAAGATGGGCATACAAAAATAAACATATCTAAAGGAAGACAAATTTAGCAAGCCTATCTTTAAAATGAATATTCCCTCTTCTATTTTGATATTTTGCATTTATGTTGTCCACCTCTATCATCCATGATGACATGTTGGTGGGCCCAATATTGTGCAGGCAACAACAGTTGCTGTGAGGTTATAAATGAAATAAAAATAAATGAAACAGGCACCTCTTGTCCAGCATGTCAAAGGACTCTTCCCCAACTTTTCACTTTTACTTTTTTTTCTATTAAGTCTTCCACAATGTTCCCCGAGCCTTGATCTCCATTCCCTCCCTTTGGAATGGGAATGTTTATTCTGTGCCATTGACTATTAGGGGTATATAACTTATTTTTTTGATTTTACAAGGGCTCATGTTTAAGAGATTGCTTTGTGCCTCTGAAAAGACTTTGGGCTTTTAACCAATGTTAGAACTATTTAGATTTTGGGGAGTATTAATAGATGAACTACATGAATTTTACATTATCAGATGTCCTTAAGTCTTTGGGGATCAGTGATAGAAGGTTTTGATTTTAAAATGATGTTTGGTTTTCAGGTTGATAGGTGATGGATTTGTGATGGTCAGTCTTGATTTTCTATTTAATCCTCTGGGAGGATGTATAACTGAGGAGGGAAACTGGGTGCCATCATCCCATGGGCTGAGGTCCCAGACTTGATGGAAAGGATACAGTGAGTTGAGCACTCATCCCTACTGCTTCTTGACTCCTTCACACTACTGTCGCCAGTGCTAAGGTCATGCTCTCATTATGCCTCTGCTTTCATGATAGACTCAAACAACAAGCCAAAATGAACTTCCTTCCTTAAGTTGGTTTTCACAGCAATGAGAAAAAAAATAAGCATTCTTTATGTTTGGTAATTGTCCTTCTAATCTCATTGTGGTTTTGATTTATATTTCCCTCAGGATTAGTGCCATTGAGCACCTTTTTAAACAAATACATGAATATTTGTAAGTTTTCTTTTGAGAATGTCTACTCAGAGCCTTAGCCCATTTTCAAATCATATTATTTGATTTAATTGGCATTGAATTTTTGAGTTCTCTATATATCTGGATATTAATCTTTTATCAGATACATGGTATATCCATTAGATCGTCATCACTATTATGAAATACCTGGCACAGGCTACTTATAAGGAAGAGATTTAATTAGCTCATAGTTTTGGATGTTCAAGAGCATGGTGCTGTATTAGTTCATTCCTTGCCCTTGTCAAATTGTAGTGGGTAACAATGGTAGTAATGCACATAAAACTTAACAACTGCTAATATCATGAGCTAGGAGCAGAGAAGAAAATGGGCCAGGTGGGAAGGGCCATTTTTTTTTTTTTTTTAAATAACAATCCTCTTACAAAACACACATAGTTGCATAAGACCTAAGAAGTACCAAGGGGTTGCATTGGAACTATCTCTCATGCTGTCAATGACTTAAGGGCTTTTCACTAGAGCTCACCTTCTGAAGATTTCATTCCTTCTAACAGGTCCACCAAAGCCTTTCTTCACAACAGACTGTTGGGAGACACGTATCCAAACCATAACATACGGTGTGCGTTTTTACTCATTCTATAGGTTTGACGTTTTACTGTTGATTTACTGTTTACTGAGTACAAGTCTCACTTTCTTTTCTTTTGTCATCTGTACATTTGTGTTATACTGAGGATGATAAAGATTTGGAGTAGCCTGCATTTTGTAGGCAGCTGGTCAGGGTTACAGAAAAGAGTAATTAGGTATCTGTATGGCCTGACAGAGCCAAGAATCACAGAGATTTTTTAAGTCCAGAGAACAAAGTCTGGAAACAGAAATCCGAAAAGCTCTGGCTCATGTGACCTAATAAATATCAAAAGCCCTGACTCATGCCTACTCAGCAGGAGGTCAACTGGTTCACACATACAAAGTAATCAATCATTTGTCTAACTCATCAGCCTATCAGGAACCCCCATCCGCATTCAAAGTAACCAATCCAATCCACTATGACTTGATACTTAACTTACATACCCAAAGGGATTAAAAAAAAAACCCTGATGCAAGTCACTGTGGGGCTGTCCACTCAGAACCTCTCCTAACTTGGGAGCCTTTCTGTGTTACTTTTGCTTTCTTTTATAATAAACCCTTAACTCACCCTTGTCTGCTCATCATTCTTTGTAGATCACAAGACAATGAACTCAAGGGCCACTGCCTTGGAATGTTTAACTGTTGAGTGTTCTGCACTCTAACCCCTAAGCTAAGTGGAGAAAGGCTATGCTGCTCTCAAGATCTACAACAATATCATTGTTCAGATCATGTCAAGAGATTTTTTTATGGCCTGGGGAGATGTTTCAGGGGTTAAAGGCACTTGCTTGCAAAGCCTGCCAGCCTGTGTTGGATTCCAGTACTCTAAAGCCAGATGCACAAAGTTAACACAGTGCATCTGGAGTTCATTTGCAGTGGCAAGAGGTTCAATTGTATGTTCTTTTTCTCTCTCCTCACAATAAAATAAATAAAATTGTTTTTAAAAAAACTGTTAGGTAAAATAAATCTTTTCTTAAAAAAACGTTTTTGTTTCCACTATGCTTTTTTTCTAGAAGACATGGCTTTTTCATGTCATATTTTTAGCTCTTTAATCCATTTTAAATTGATTTTTCTTGTATATGAGATAGCATTCAATTCCATTCTTTTATATACATATACAGATATGGTGTATTGTATATTTTTCCCCAATATAATTTATTGAGACGAGTAATCTGTCCTCAGTTTATTCTTAGCATGTGTGACATAGCTCAGTTGCCATAAATGCATATTTTTGGGCCCCCCATTTTTAAATTCTAAAAAATATTTGTGTGTGCATATGTTTATTTATGTATGTGTAATCATGTGTATGAGTATGGACACACACATGTACCATGGTGTATGTGGAGAGCACAAGGCAGTCTGGAGTGTCAGTCTTCACCTTCTACCTTGCTTGAGGCAGAGTACTTGTAGTTTGCCCTTTGCATATGCCAGACTAGGTAGCCTATGAGTTTCCAGGCCTTCTCCTGTCTCTGTCTCCCATCTTACTAGAGGTCTGCTGGGATTACAGATACAAATGTTATTGCATCCAGCTTTTTGTGGTTTGTAGGGATCCAAACTCAGTTCCTTATGCTTGTATAGTAAGTGCTTTATTCACAGAGCCATCTCCTTAGCCCTAGACTCCCTATTTTGCTTTGTTGATACACGTGTGTGTGTGTGTGTGTGTGTGTGTGTGTGTGTGTTTTTCATGCTAATGTCATAATGTTTTATTATCCTATATCAGGCAATATAAAGTATCAAGTTTTGTTTTTCTTTCTTTAATTTGGCTGCTTAGAATCTTTATTGTTTTCATATAAATTCAGGAGGATGATTTCTGTTTATCTAAAGAATGTCATTGAAATTTTGTAGACAATGCCCTGGCTCAGTAGACTACTTGGGTAGTACAAACATTTTATGATTATTAATTCCTCCAAATCTACAAACTTGGGTGTTTTTCCATTTTTTTCTGGGCTGTCTTTAATTTCTTTCATCAAGATTTTATCATTTTCAGTAAGTCCTGTTTCTTTAGTTAGTGTATTCCTGAGTGTGTGATTAATCTTGGTTGTCAATTTGACAGGGTTTAGAATCACCATGGAAACAAATCACTGGGTAAGTCTGTGATGAATTTTCTAGATGAAGTTAATTGAGGTGGGAAGACACACTTTAACTGTGGGTGGTGTCATTTAATTTGCTGGGGTCCTCAACTCTATCAAAAGGAGAAAGCCAGTTAAGCACCAGAATTCATCATTTTTTGCTTTCTGACTGCTTCAAACTCCTCCTGCCAGGCCTTCCCTGCTGTGATGGACTGTAACCTCAAACTGTAACCTGAAATAAGCCCTTCCTTCTTAAATTGCTTTTTTCATAGGATTTTCTCACCACAAGGAGAAAAGTTCTAATTCATTGAGCTTTTTGTTCTTTTTGTTGCTATTATAAATAAAATTGCTTTCTTAATTTTCTTTTCAGATAATTCATTGTTAGTTTGTAGAAACACTAATAGTACACATAGGTTAATTTTGTACCCTGCATCATATTTTATTACTTATAATACATTTTTGTTGAATCTTTAGAATTTCCTACTCACATGAAAATGTAATTTTCAAGTTGATAATTTAGATAATTTTATTCAGGACTTTCTGATTTGAACCTTTTATTTATCTTTCTTGTGTAATAGTTTGGGCCAGGAATTCTATTACTATGTTCAGTATAGGTAGTGAGAATGGGCATTCTTACCTTTTACTAGATTTTTAAGGGAAACACTTTCAGATTTTTCTCACTAATTATAGCAGTAACAGTGTGATTTTCATACATGACCTTTATTTTGTTGAGGCAAATTCCTTCTAAACTGATATATTTGGAGAATTTTTATGATGAATTGTTATTTTTTCAACATATTGATGATATTTAAGGGCTTTTTCACGTTGGTGATGTGGTGTGTAATTTATTGGTTTTGATATTTTGAAACCTTTTTTTATCTTAGAGCAAAATCCCACTTCATCATGTGTAATCCTTTGAAGTGCTGTTCAGCTGTTTGCCAGTATTTCACAATGCTTTGTTCCATGTATGTTCACTGGGCATATCAGCCTCTCGCTTTCTTGCAAGTATTTACTTGGCTTTGGCGGTTCAGTGTTATATATTGTCCTCATCATAATTTGTTCTGTCTTCTATTTGGAACAAGAGTTTAAAGGCTGATTTTAATTACTGCTTGAATGTTTGTTAAGATTCAATCTGGGTTTCCAGTTTTTGTTTTTTTGAGAGGCTTTAAATGCTGACCTAACTTCCTATTTGTTAGAAATTGCCTGAGAGCTTGTTTTAGAGGTTCTAACAGAGAAGTGCAGCCACATGCATACTCTTAACTGTAGAAAGGTCCTCCTTTATTCTAAACAGGAATGTCTATCCTCTTCCACTGAGGGTGCAGCTTCCAGAGGGATGCACTTGGAGCAGTGAGGGAGTAAGTTCCACTCACCCACCCAGCCAGATCAGCCACATCAACCCTGGATACTGATGGGTAACAGATGTTGCAGCCAGATCTCCATCACATTCTTGTTTAAGATTTCTATTTTTACCTGATTCAGTCTTTGTAAAGCATAGTAAATAGGAATGTACCACGAGATAATCTAATTTGTTGGCACATAATTTTGAAAGGCCTTTATGATCCCTTTTGTTTTGAAAGTAACTTTCATAATGCCCCTTCTTCATTTCTGATCTCTGCCTTCATTTTTCTCTTAGTGTAGCTAACAATTTGACAATTGACTAATTTTTCTTTTTCTCTCTCTCTGCCCCCATTCCATTGTGGATGCGCCTCAGTGAGGTTGTAGCTATTTCCCATGGGGTTGTGGTTTATGCATTGTGGGAGCAGCAGGCAGTTATTTTGCCGGGAGGGAATGCCTCATGATGGCTCCACCTGTGGCTTTTACAATCTTTCCACCCCCTCTTCCACAAGTTTCCCTGAGCATAGTGTGTGAGTTTTAAGTTTACTTCAGTGATGAGCTCTTAGGAGCCTCTGGATTTCTGCTTTGGTAGGTGTTGAGTATCCTCAGGGTATATCTCTTACACCCTGGTGCTGATTATCAGGTTTAGCATGGAAGCAGCACTCTTGCGTATCTCTCCATTCCTCTATGGATTCAGCTGTGGCTTGGCTAAAGTGCGAGGGGTAGTTTACCTCCTCCGGTCTTTCTACCTTCTGAAAAAGAAGAACAGATTCTCAATGGAGAGTGAGGGCAGCATAGTTTAAATGGGATAAACATTATTAATTTAGGGAGAAATTGATGTATGTAACCCTTCTCTTAGCCAAAGCTAGTGAGAGCTTGATGTTGGAGAACATAATCTTTGTCTCCATAGGATTCTGATCTGGTTCCCAATTACACTGAGCAGATCTCTTAGCCAATCAGAAAGCTATTGGTTACCCACCAAGACTGTGTGCCACTCTTGCACTGGTGTGTCATCCTGTCAGAGTGTTTGCTTCTGAGTAGCTTAGACCTCTGGTTGCTCAGACTGTTGTTGACCACTTTCCCCCAGTAGCTCATGTAGCACTTTCCAGCTCTAAGTAGGCTGTCTGGGGACTGGCTTTCTTCTGAATTCCAACAAGGTCTCTCCACGTTCTGTGTCAGCAACATATGGAGTCTTCAGCAACAGGGTCTCAGCTTTTGCCTCAGGCAGGTAATCAAGTGCTTTGACAGAAAGCTGTCTTGACTTGAGAACCTCATAGTTCTCTCTGACCAACAGCTCAGTGTGGGCAGCAGCCAATCTCTGGAACTGGGAGTTATAGGCCAGAGACAGAACAACAAGTTTCTTTTAAGTTTGGCTTCATCCCACCGTCACCAGAGCCCTGCTTTTCAGGTGTTCCCTCCTTACTCCTTTTGAAGGCTATATCTTTTAGGCTATCTTCAAGGATAAAGGTTTCTATGGTACAGCTCATTTTGGATGTAATTTTGTGTTTATTTCCCCCTTCCCTTCCCCTCCTCCCAAGCCCTTCCATCCCTATTGTCTTGGCCTTGAATTGCATATAAGGTATGTTAAGTCCAGGTTAGGAACCACAGATAAGGAACAACATGCGGTGTTTGTCTTTCTGTGATTGTGTGAGTTCTCTGTTCCAAGTCTGTCTACTTTTTTTTTTTTTTTTTTTTACAAATTTCAGTGAACCATTTTTTCTTACTGCTGAGCAGAATTCCATTGTGTAAATGTACCACAACTTCGGTATATATTCATTCAATTATGGGAATCTGGATTGATTCCAGTTCTTGGCTATGATGAATTGAGCTGCTATAAACATGGTTGAGCA
Organism: Orientallactaga sibirica; assembly: GCA_036365145.1. Lineage (NCBI taxonomy): Eukaryota > Metazoa > Chordata > Mammalia > Rodentia > Dipodidae > Orientallactaga > Orientallactaga sibirica. The sequence goes on along the minus strand of JAEOAD010000015.1, from coordinate 25,401,031 downwards.
AATGTCTCTGTATTGATGCATGGAGCGTTTAGGATAAGTGTTCAGTGAGGGAATAACTGGGTCTGTTGGTAGCTCTATGTTCATCCTTTTCAGGAATCCCCAGATTGATTTCCATAGTGGCTGTACAAGTTTACATTCCCGCCAACAGTGGGACAACAGAGGGTTCCTCTTTCCCCACATCCTCGCCAACATATGTCATTGTTAGATTTTTTAATGATTACCATCTTTACTGGAGCAAGGTGGAACCTCATGGTTGTTTTAATTTGCCTTTCCCTAATGGTTAGGGATATTGAACATTTTCTTAAGTGTCTGTTAGACCTTTTCAATTATTCCTCTGAGAATTCCCTATTCCCTATATTTCTGCTTTAATATTATTTTCTTCTTCCTGATAACTGTGTTTCATTTATTCTCTATTTCTAGTTCCTGGCGGTGTAACGTTAGGCTGTTTATGTTAGCTCTTTCCTTTTTGTGAATGAAAGGGCTCATTGCTATATTCTTTGTTCTTAGTACTGCTTTAGTACTTAGTACTACTTTTTCCTCTAAGTTTTGTGGGGTATATTTTTTTGTTATTATTTTATTTACTTTGTGATATTTTAAAAATCCTCCCCCTTTTGTTTTGTGTTTTGTTTTTCAAGATAAGGTCTTGCTCTAGCCTAGGCTGACCTGGGATTCACTATGCAGTCTCAGGGTGGCCCCTTCCTCCCTCCTATGGGGTATCTCTTTCTGATATACCTTGTCTGCACACCCTTGTTTGCATGTCTTCCAGTCTTTGTTCACTGTTCTATGTGACTAGGAGACAAAAAACTGCAGAGCCTTTGCCTTTTGTCGTTTGAGTAATTGCTGAGTATCCAACACTCAAACTCCCAAATCAAGCCCAGCCAGAGCCAAAAAAGGCTCCTTGGCTCTCAAAACTTGCAACAATGTCATTTTCCAATGTTTTTGTATTTGATGTTTGTCTTTTCTTTCCACTGTTTTTTTTTTTGGTTTTTCGAGGTAGGGTCTCACTCTAGCTCGGGCTGACCTGGAATTCCCTCTGTAGTCTCAGGGTGGCCTCGATCTCACGGTGATCCTCCTACCTCTGCCTCCCAAGTGCTGGGATTAAAGGCGTGCACCACCATGCCCGGCCTCTTTCCACTGGTTTTGTCTTAAATTCTATTTGTGGGCTGGAGAGATGGCTTAGTGGTTAAGGAACTTCCTTGCAAAGCCTAAGGACCCAGATTCAATTCCCTAGTACCTACAAAAGTCAGATGCGCTGGGGGGTACATGCATCTAGAATTCATTCACAGTGGCTGGAGGGCCTGGAGTGCCCATTTTTTCTCTCTCTATCTGCCTCTTTCTCTCTCACTCTATCTCAAAAAATAAATAAATAAAATAAAAATTTAAATTGTATTTGTGTATAGGCATCTATATGTATACATATGTACATATTGTGTGTGAGGCTGGCTGTGCATGTGCCACAGCACACATACGTGTGTGTGTGTGTGTGTGTGTGTAAGTCAGAGGACAACTCTAACTGTTGGTCCTATCCTACCATCTTTGATGCAAAATTTTTGGTCCAGGGAGGAATTAAATTTCATAAAGACACAGGAGAACCCAGGCCTGTGAACCCCAACTTTCAGGTTCTTATTCATGTTAGTAAAGAATTGAAAAACTAGACTCCAAGAAGGATAAATTATGAATTATAAGTTTTATTTTAGGGAGAATTAGGATCTGGGGAAAGGCTAACTGAAAGACTCAAGCCAGAAGGAAATATCTCCCTTGCCTGGCTGGAAAGTGGGCAGGGAAAATTGAGAGGATTTCTTTCACAGAAAAATCTCCAAGGAAAAATCCTCCAGATAGTGAGGCATTCAGAGCTTAAAGAAAGATCACACATGTAGCAAAATAGAAGAGCATCCAAAAACAAGACAGTAAAGCACAGAGACAAAAAGAAGTCCTTCCCCTTGCCAGCCAGGCAGGGAAGGGGGAGAGCTTACCAAAACAAAGACTGGGCAAGTCAGGCATTATCTTTCTCCCATTCCTCCTTCACTTTATTTGAGGCAGGATCTCTTGATGTTCATTGTTGCAAACACCAGGCTAACTAACCAGTGAACTTCAAGGATTCTCTTGTCTCCACCTCCCATCTCATTGTAGGAAAGCTGGGACTGCAGACACTTGCTATTTAGGCATTTCAACCAGAGAAATGAAAGTATAGATCTGCACAAGATAAGTATAAAGGTGTTTCTGTTTACAATTATGAAAAGCTAGAAACAACCCAATTAACTACCCATTAATATAAGTAAAAGTCATAAATAAATCTCAACATCATTTGAGTGTCTGAAAGAAGCCAGATTAAAAAGAAAAAATATTATATATACCACATGGTTCTGCTTATTTGAAATTCTGGGAAATTCAAAGCAGCCCACAGTTACAGAAATCAGGTTAATGTTTGTGGTCAGAAGGTTGGGGAAGTCTTGTAGAGATTGCCAAGCAGAATACTTGAGCCTCCCTTCTTGCCAATGGAACATGAGTATAAAAGTTGTATGACCTTTTCAGAATAGAAATGTTAAGCCTGGCCATGCCTCCTGCATTATATTACACCTTGTAGTTAGAGGATATCATGACAATTCACTCCTTAAAATGTAAGTGAAGATAAGGCCCCACTGAATGGTGGAGCAGCCTCTGTATAGGGGTGTGGCCAGGTGAAATAGAGCTCAATGTTGCTCAGTATACTATGTGAGAGGGGAAATCAACTTTAGTCTCCTCCAGGACACTGAATTATTGCTGGGTCTTCTTTTAGAGTTGACTGTACCTATTTTTTTATTATTATTTTTTATTTATTTTTGGAGAGAGAGAGAGAGAGAGAGAGAGAGAGATAGACAGTGAGGGAGAGAGAGACAGAAATGGGCGTGCCAGCAGTCTCTCAGCTGCTGTGAACGAAATCCAGATGCTTGCGCCCCCTTGTGGGCAAGTGCCGCATTGCACCCTTGCCTCACTTTGCATCTGGCTAAACGTGGGACCTGGATTGGAACAGCTGGAGATTGGAACCAGCATTTTTAGGCTTAGGAGGCAGGCGCCTTAGCAGCTAAGCCATCTCTCCAGCCCAACTGTACCTATTTTTAAAGAGAGAAGAAGAGAAAGAGAGAGAGAAAGAAACAGAGAGAGTGTGTGTGGGCATGGGTGTGAGCACACCAAGGCCTCCTGTTATAGCAAATTTCAGAATCATGTGCCATTTTGTGTGCCTACTCAACATATAGAATATTTATTAAATTTAAATCTCAGTGATATTAATATTTATTTATTTATTTATTTATTTATTTATTTATTTATTTATTTTTGGTTTTTTGAGGTAGGGTTTCTCTCTGGTCTAGGCTGACCTGGAATTAACTATGTAGTCTCAAGGTGGCCTTGAACTCATGGCGATCCTCCTACCTCTGACTCCCAAGGGCTGGGATTAAAGGCATGCACCACCACTCCCAGCTTTAATTTTTAATTATAAGAATTCTTTATTTAATCACCTTAATGATTTCTCTAAATAAATAATCTACTAAATAATCCAGAATCCCAACAACGTCTATTTTAATGTTGTATGTGAGTAATCTTTTATATTCTACATCTGATGTCAAAATTTTAACTGAGGTCATTGAAACCTGTTGTCATTTTTGTTTAACTCACAGTGATTTGTTTACTCTTATATGCTTAAATATGTAGATTCATATTTGATGTTTGACAGAGCTTAATTTTAGAAACATGAAGAAGATGAAGTAGAGGATGCTGTCCCTCAGGATGGCTGAGCTTGCTCTTCTTTGTACTATCAGGAGATAAATAACTTCTATATACCTTAATTTCTCATCTTACAGTTTGATCTACTATACTGTAAATATAAATTTGATTTTTAGTTGTATTCTTGTGTTGATATTTATTGGTATAGCATTTTGTTTCTATTCAGAAGTGTGGGTGAGGCATGAATTTCTATAGTATTCCCTTTGACAAAAGGAAAGTCTTGGATTTATGCGAAGCTCTTCAGTTTAGTTCTTCTCCAGTCTCATGTGAGCACTGGTTAACCATTTGCCTTTGGGGTAAGGTTGCCAGATAAAATATAAGTCATCTTGGATCTATCATACTTGAAATAAGCAAATTTGAAATAAGCAAAAGTAATTTTAGTCAAATATATTCCCTGTAATATTTATTTACCTAAAATTAAAATTTAACTGTGTTCTGTTCTGTTTTTTTTTTTTTTTTTCTTCTAAATCTAGCATTTGACTTTTGGTTTTTATGTCTTTCTGGTTTCAACTTATTGCCCAAGGTTTTTTTTTTTTTTTATCTATCATTAACTTTTTGTTATTCTCATTGTAGTTTATTCAGCATTATTGTGTGTGAACTGGAACCAAAAATTGGTACCAGAAACCAGTAAACTGGTAAAATCCTATAAGGGAGAGAGGGGAGGGAAGGACTTAAGTGTATGGTATTGCACATATGTAAGTAGAAGAACAGATTACAGGGAGGGGAATGGCCTAAGCGAGGCCATGGGAAGAGAATGCATAAAAGAAGGGCAGGGGGAGGGTCAATCTAAATTCAAGATAGTGTGAATAAGACTTATGTAAACCTACTTTTTTGAATAATGGCACATCTAGAAGCTATAGACTCTTACTAGAAAATTTTCAGTGCCTGGGATGGGATACCTTCCAGTGAGTTGTTGGCCAAGGAGGTCCCGGTAGCCTCCAAAACATTAAAAGCTTTTGCCAAAGCCCTTGGTTGCCATTGAGAAACAGATAATAAGACCCTATTGCTGAAGACATCTCTTGCCTGAGAGGCAAGGTCACTGAGAAAGCAAGCTGGTGCTGAGCAGAAAACCTTCTCCCTGTAGACCAGCCAACTGAAAGCTGGAAAAAGCTGCACTGCATGCAGCCATATGGAGACAGATTCATCAGCAGTGAAAACAGTGGATGCTGAATATTCAAGTTTGGCCATACAGGCCCAATGACTGAACAGGTGCAATAGTTGCATGTCTGCTCTTGGGGTAACTAACTGCTCCATAATTGGACTGAAGGCCCTCTCTATGGGAGGGAATACATAGCTGGTACTGAAAAACCTAAACAAAAGTCTATGGCAGGGGGGTCATGAGCCTTAGGGGTATAAAGTCTGTGCTTGTCAGGCTAAATGTATATATTATTCCCACCAACCTACCCTGAAAGTACTATGCTTAATGTTCATATTCACATATTAACGCTACTCTCACTTCTGGTTAGAGAAGCTTCTCTTTTCAGATGGTGATGACCACTGGGATGACCCAAAAGGCAACATAATGCTGAGAAGAAGGGATGGAGGAGTGCCCAGCACTGAAACACCTCTGTCACACCCTCCAAGGCTCAGGGCCCATTGCGGAAGAGGGGTCGGATAGAATGGAAGAGCCAAAGGAAGGGTATGACTCCTTACAGTACAACTGCCCAGACAGAAATTGGCCTCGATATCCATGACCTTGCAGTGCCTAGCAATACCTTCGCAAGACCCTCAGAATAGAAGAAAAAGATGATAACATCAAATTAAAAGAGAGACTAATGGAGAGAGGCAGGGGATATGATGGAGATTGGAGTTCTAAAGTGGAATGGGGGGAGGGGAGGGGAAATATCATGTGTTTTTGTATGTAAGTATAGAAGTTGTCAATAAAAAAATAAAAAAAAAATTGATACATATAAAAAAAGAGAGACTAATACAGAGAGGGAGGGGATATGATGGAGATTGCAGTTATAAAGGGGAATGGGGGAGGGGAGGGAAATACGCATTTTTGTATGTAAGTATAGAAGTTGTCAATAAAAAATTACTTAAAAAATTTAAAAATTTTTGGAAAAGAATGTTTGAAAATATCCAGTTCTCCTCTGCTTAAACTGGGTCCCTGAAGTACGTAGGTATGTTGAATTGCCACTTTGTTCAGCCTGTGGCAGTCTGAATGTAAAATGTCCTCCATAGTCCAGTATGTTTTAATGCTCATTTCCCAGCTGATGCTACTTTGTGGTGACTTTTCAAGGTGGAGCCTTGTTGGAGGATGTATGGTACTGGGGGCAGCCCTTAAGTTTTTATAGTAAAACCTAGATTTGCATTTGCTTTTATTTCTTTTCTTAAGATATTAATTTATTGAGAGAGAGAGAGAATAAATAAACAACAGTATCACCATGCCCGGGCCTCTTGCCACTGCAGATTATCTTCAGACACGTGTCACTTTGTGCAACTGGCTTTATGTGGGTACTGGGTAATCAAAACCAGACTAGCAGGCTTTGCAAGGAAGTACCTTTAGCCACTGATCCATCTTCCCAGCCTGGCATTTGCTTTTCTACTACCCATCCTACTGAAGTAAGATGTGACACAGAAATGTCTGCTCCTGCCATGCTTTTCCTGCTATGCTGGAACTTTCCCTCAAACTGTGAACCAGATATTAACCTTCTTCTTTCATAAACTGTTTCTGGTCAGGTGTTTTGTCCCAGCAATAAGAAAGAAATTGCTTACATCCCAGCCTGTGACTTCAGTGAATTACGTATTTAAAAAATATTTCATTTTTTTTATCTAGAGAGAGAGACACAGAGAGAGAATGTGTCAGGGCCTCCAGATATTGCAAATGAACTCCAGATACATGTGATACCTTGTACATCTGGCTTAAATGGGTACTGGGGAATTAAACCTAGCTCCTTAGGCTTTGCAGGAAAGCACCTTAACCACTAAACCATTTCACCAGACCAAATTACATTTTTTTTAGTTGTGGAATAAGCTCTCAATTTTGAGTCACTTTAAGAAAATAATTATCTATGTTAGAGAAACAACTTTAACACATAGATCTTGTCATGTTTCCTAATATTCTGGAAATATTGGAGAAAACCAAATAATTACTTTGTCAAACTCATAACATTTTAACCATAATGACAATGTTATATTCTACAGTCACTCTTACTTCTTAAGTTTGTTCCATTAATGGTTAATCTTTGGTTGTCAACTTGACAGGATGTAGAATCACCTTAGAGACAAATCTTGGCATGCCTGTGAAGGGTTTTCTAAATCAGGTGGAGATGGAAAGACCCATCCTTATAGCCAGAATTAATAAAAAGGAGAAAGTGAGCCAAGCACTATAGCTCATCTCTCTCTGCTTATTGACTGTAGATGGAATATAACTGCTGGTTTACACTCCTGCTTCCATGCCTTCCTTCCCATGATTGATTGACTGTAACCTCAAACTATAAGCTAAAATAAATCCTTTTTTTCCTTAAAATTTTCTTGCTAAATATTTGGTCACAGCAATGAGTAAAACAACTAATGCAGAAAACTTCATACCAGGATTGGGGTTGTTGTTCTAATAAACTTAGCAATGTGGTTTATGGGCTTTGGAATTTATCTGTGAGAGAGAGGGGGATGTGGAAGAGTTTAGAAGTTGGGATAGAAAAGCCCAAATACTACAAACAGAGAATAATGTACTAATCTGGTGGGAGCTTAGAAGACAAGAATGCTGAGAGAAACATGAAGAGGGTTTCATTGGGGGAACATAGACTTTATCAGGAATGAGGCAAGGTATATTCATGTGGTATCATAACAAAGGATGTGGCTGCATTCTACTCATGTTCTGAAAACTTGACTAAGGTTGAATTTAAAGGTATTGGTCTGATTTGTTTGGCAGAGGCAAATTTTCAAGGCAGAATATCATTCAGGTTATATAGTGACTATTGTTGACTGCTCTTATTCAGATCTACAGTAAGAGAAAGCAAAAAGTGGAACAGAAAGATAGGAAAATAAAAAGTTTGAAAAAGAATATGGCAAATTTAAAGTTTCCCACAGAAGTGTTCTGAGAAAGCAGTTATAATTGTTAAAGAGAAAACTTATGCTTTTCACTGGGGCAATAAAAATTTTCCTGAGCAGAAGACCTAATTTACTGAAGGTTCACACCTGTGAGAATATGAATTCTGGTTGAAACAAGAAAGTCTGAGTGAGAAATACCTAGAATGCCATAAATTGGTTTTCATACTCAAAAACCACTGCAAAGGGAAATATTCTCACAGGGATGGCAACCAAGGCCATAGATATTCCTATAGTTATGGTCCAAGGAGGCAGGCTATATCCCTAGCTGGCAGCTGAATTTGACAGCATCATTCACATGATACTTGTTTGGGAGATATGAAAGATGCCTGATTGAGGGCTGGGCAATGTGTGGAAGTGTCTGAGTTCCTGCAAGGAGACCCTGAAAGAAGTGATGAGATGGACCATAAGTTCTAATGGTCAAGACCTCAGTATGTTGGACATGCCAGAACCATGGGACATCCACCAAGAAAAACAGTAGGTGCAGAGAGGGATAAGCTCAAAAGAGAATCTATGTGTGCTACAGACAGCACATCTGGAGGGGAGGGCTTACCCAAGCCCTTTGAAATCCAGATGGTTCCATAGCAAGTCTCAGATGCCAGCCATGTAGCTGCAAGCTTGGTGTTTATCTTTATGGATTTTGGTCTTGCTTTGTTCTCATTTTGCTTTATAGTGCCTTAATTCCTCTACTTTGGAATGGAGATATTTACCTTGTACCATCATATGTTGGAAGTATATAATGTGGTTTTTGATGTCATAGTGGTTCACAGTTAAGAGATTTCCTGAGTCTTGGAAGAGAGCTGCACATTTGAACACTTCTGGGACTGCTGAAGATAATGACTTTTGAATTATGAGGACTAGAAGTATTTTGCATTATGACATGGCCTATAACCTATGGTCCTAAGGGGTTTGGAATGTTATAATTTAACATAGTAACATTTGAATGTCAAGTTCATAAGGGGTGGACTTGTGATGGTTAATCTCTGATTGTCAATTTGACAGGAGGTTGAATCACCTAGGAGACAAATCTCTGGGCATGTCTTTGAGAAAATTTCTAGATTAGCTTAATTGAGGTGTCTGGCCAATGGACGGCAGCCACCAGACTGTTAGACTGAATAAAACTGAGACAGTGAGCTGAGCAGTAGAACTTATCTCTTTGTGCTTCTTGCCTGTGGACTGAATATGAACATCTGCTTCACAATCCTGTTGCCATGATCTACCCACCGTGATGGCCTGTGACCTCTATTAGCCCAAATAAACTCTTCTTCCCTTATACTTTTTTTTTTTGGCAAGAATTTGGTCAGAACAATGAATAAAGTAACTAATATAATCCCAACTGATTATAAAGTATTCAATTTTGGCAGAAACTGATATTATTTCCCAAAACAATTAGCATACTTTTCATTTAATTAAAAAAATATATTCTGAAGTTACCTTAGGAATGAGGCTTGAGCTCTAAGTCTGTCTCATCTTTATTTCTCAGGAGTGATCAGTGAGCATATATATGTCTATATACTCACAATCTTCTGATTGAGACTAGAGCCAGGACTGTAAATCCACCAGAGATTTCAGAAGCTCTAAGAACAGTTTGGGGATCTTTGTTCTATCTTCTACACTACTGTTTCTATGGTAATTCTATTTCTGAGTATGTGTAAATTCAAACCCTCTCTCTATCCCATTTTTCCTTTCTGGCAAAGAAAGAGTGCTTGAATGTGCACATTCCAGACTCTTATTTAAGTGTGTTATGATTAATCTTATGTTGCCCTTGGATATTGCCATAATCATTGTGCAAAGAATTGCCTGGGGCTGGAAAGATGGCTTAGCGGTTAAGGCGCCTGCCTCCTAAGCCTAAGAACGCTGGTTCCAATCTCCAGGTCCCACGTTTAGCCAGATGCAAAGTGACACAAGGGCGCAATGCTGTGCTTGACCACAAGGGGGTGCACACATCTGGATTTCGTTCACAGCAGCTGAGAGGTTGCTGACGCACCCATCTGTGTCTTCCTCTCCCCCCCCCTCTGTCTCTCTCCAAAAAAAAAAAAATTAAAAAAAAGAATTGTCTGTTACCTCTTCTTTTATGTGGAGGTATACGTTGGGTACTAGGTGCTCAAGTTCCTATGGGCTCACTAAAGTCCCCTAAACCACCTATATATAGTGTTATCATATCTCTTTTATTCATAATATCCCTGTCAAAACATCAGAGGTAGGGTTGATTCATATCAAACAAATAAGGCTATGGAATAGCATACTGAAAGGAAATGAAATCTTGGTGAAGTGGATGAGAGTTGTGGGGATATGGCTATTCTTTCAGAACTGGTAGGTGTTTGTCTTACTGTAGAGGGCACTTGAAGTGAGAAGTGCTAATTATCTTCTCCAGGGCAACTGACCCATTAGAGCCCTTGTGCCAAATTGAATTCCCCCAATTCATTTTTCATCAACTTCAGTAATATGTGCCCAGTGCTGTCTAAATTAGGCTTTCTGCCATACACATGTTTATAAAAACTCTTTAAAGAAACTGTTCCTAGCTGAGATGTATAGATGGGTTCAGTAGATCAGGCAGGTATATAGTGTTGGATAGGATGCAGATCAACAGTGGTGTAATGGATGTAGAAAGCAAGAAAGGAAAACAAATCAAGGAAACAAGCATCAAATTTTGAAGGAAAAATTCATTCTCATTAGTAAGTGAAGAGAAAGGAAATTCAGGTCAGCCTGAAATATATACATGTAAGGCTAGAAAAATAATTGTTCTAAAACACTACTCATGAGGAAATTAGTGTCTGAAGCAAAAGTCCTTTATAGATATATATTAAATAGTACAAGTGACCATCATTAGTTTAGAAACCTTAGCCAATTGAGGAGAAGCATCTTGAAGGAGAAGTACATGGAGGGAATCTGCAAATTAAAAACTGTAGGCATTGACTCTGCCCTATTTACAAACTATTACTTGAAGCTAAAAGTTAGCTTTAAGTGGTTTGATTTGAATCTGAAAAAAAAAATGTTCATCTAAATCACAATGGTCTGTATGTCTATGCTGTTTGCTTCATTGTACTTAGGGCTTCTGTGATGGTTAATATCTACTGCCAAACTTGATTAGATCTAGAATCAACTATGGAAACAAACCCATGGGCATGTGTAGCAGACAGCTTTAGGTTCGCTGAGATGAACTTCCAGACCAGGCAAAGTTAGGGAGGAAGGGATATTATTTGAAGCTTATAGATCCAAGGGAAGCTTCATAATGGGAGAAGAAGCTGTCCTGCTTTCATAGAATCAAACACAGAGAGCAAAAGCCAAAAGCCACACAGCACAGCACACTTCAGGAGCTCCAGCTAGGCATACTTTGCATATCTTTAGGTTGAAATCTCAAACCCACCACTACACTGTAAGATCCACTCAGTGACATTGCCTCCAGTTAGGTGGCTGCAGATGCAAACTACTAACTAATAAAACACTGAATATATTGGGGGCCATCTATTCAAACTACCATAGCATGTATGCTTGGAGTTTTTAGATTATAGGTTAATTGGGGTAGGAAGACCCACCCAAAATGAAGGCAGCACCATTCCATGGGCTAGGACCCCTGGCTGAATAAAAAGGAGAAAACCAGCCAAGCACCAGCATTCATTCTTCTTCCTGACTGTGGGCTAGCCACTGCTTCATGCTCTTGCTGCCACATCTCTTTCATGATGGACTGGATCCTCTTGAACTGCACACCAAAACAAACCCTTCTTCCCCTAAGTTGCTTCTTGCCATGTATTTAGAAAATACACAGTAATTAGAAAAATAGTTAACACAGCTTCCTTCAGCATTAGAAGATGGCTAGAGAGGCAGTGTCAATGGGACTCTGTCACCAAAGGTAATTCCTGACATATAATAATTTTGACAGTCTAAATGGAAATTATAACTATTTAGTGTAATAACACCAATTCTGAAAAGACTAAAGGATGTACATTTAGTTGTAGTCAAGTAAAATAGTAAGCTGAAGAGATTCTAGAATATAAAAATTCCTTGAGTCTGGGAGATTTACAGTACAGCTGAAAAAATAAGATTGATATAATGACTTGGTTTGTTTATGGGCTTTATATGATGAAGTATGTATACTTCTCTTATAGCTGCCTCTTTCTTCCTATCCTTTGCCAGTAAACTCTGCTAAAGGGTGGGCAGGCGATAAAAACACTTTCAGACATTTGCAAAGAGGCATAAAGATTAGATGAAATGTAGGACATATTGTGAACATTGTACATGATAAAGTGGAACATATGGTTGTGTGGGACTCTGTTCACATTTCTTTATTTTATGTCTACTAAAGCATTAGATAGAAATTGTTAAAATATCTACAATGTGCTTTCATAGTTCAACCTATGTATACATATATCCTTATGAATGTACATTATTTTAAAACATAGAAAATATAGTTACTGAATATATGTTGAGGATTTGTAGACAGTCTTTATATTGTTCTTTTAACTTTCTGGATGTTTGAAAACTAAGTAGTATATTTTGATATATTTCTGCTATATTGTCTGTTCTGTCATCTCCTGACCTCCTTATTCCACAGGCATTTCCACTGAGACTAAGCATGGAATGAATTGGGCAGGGTGTGGGGAAGAGCAATACTGTGAAGGTTAAATTCTGTTGTCAATTTGATCTGATTAGGAATCCACAGACATTCTTGTTGGACAGGTCTTTGAGGCTGTTTGCAGGAAGGATTGACTGAAGACAAGGTCCTTCCTCCAGAGTGGGTGGCCCTCGAGATGGAGGGCTTTATATAAGGAAGCTCTAAGAGGAAACAGTCCCTTTTTTCCAACCTGGCTGCCCATGATACTTGCTGTTGAGTACTTTCACCATCATTTATCCTGTTTGGCTATCCTTCCTTGACACTGGAAACAAGTTTCCTCAGCCTTTCAGCATGGACTGAAGACCAGAGGCTCTCCAGGAAGCCTCCAGGCCTTCAGTGCTGGATTGGTACTGCTGAGACATTCAGCCACGTGGACTGAATATCTATCTACCAGGTTCCTTGACTTTCAAGCCTGTGGACTGCTCTTGTTGGACTACTGCAAGCTAACCCAGTAAGTTTCCTTTTTAATACAATTCATTCTATAGATTCTGTTCCCCTACCTTGACTGCTATTAATACCGATTGGATAAATAGGTTACTGTTTAACTTTGCTTTTCAAATAGAGTTGAACATTAAAAAAATATTTATTTATTTATTTATTTATTTATTTATTTATTTATTTTTAAAAAGAGGCAGAGAGAGAGAGAAAGGGAGAGAGAGAGAATAGGTGCACTAGGACCTTGAGCGCTGCAAGCAAATTCCAGATGCATGAGCCACTGTGATAGTTTGATTCAGGTGTCCACCACACCATAAATTTATGTATTCTGAATTCTAGGTCCCAAGCTGGTGGAAATTTGGGAATTGAAACCTCCTGGGGGCAGTGTATTGTTAGGGGCAGGCATATGAGTGCTATAGTCAGCTTCCTCTTGCTAGTGTTTGGCACATTCTCCTGTTGCTGTTGTCCAGGAGGTAATGTCCACCCTCTGCTCATGCCACTGTTTTCCCCTGCCATCATGGCTTCCCCTCAAGTCTGTAAGCTAAAATAAAACTTTTTTCCCCACAAGCTGCTCTTGGTCAGGTGTTTTCTGCCAACAATGTGAACCTTACTGCAACAGTAAAGTTGGTACCGAGAAGTGGGATCATTACTGCTAGAAACCTGACTGTGTGGCTTTTGGACTTTTGTTGCTGATTTGAGAGAGGAATGTAGAAATTTTTGAAACCTTGGCCTAAGAAACACCTGGCAGTGCTGTAAGTATAGCTCGATGGACTGTTCTGGTCAGAGTTGAATGATCTGAATGCAATAAGAACAATGGACTGTGAGGTTTGGCTTATGGGGTGAGAAAGAGCTTTGTCTGGATAGAAGCAGGTTGTGTGAGAGGCTTGCTGTTATGCCCATGTCCTGAGATTGCATTGTGTAGAAATGGACTGGTGTGAGCAGAGGGATAGAGCACAGAAAAAATTAAGTCTTTGGGTCAAAACTGCTGCCCATTCAGCTGCAATTGTTTGAGAGATTAAAACTTGCCTGTGTTGGGACAATAGGAACAACGTAGACTCTGGAAGGGACCTGAATGCTGAAGGAGTATCCTGTTCTTCAAAGTCTGCTTTACTCCCCCCCACAGATTAACAAGTTGGCAGCCCACCTGGCATTATGAAGTGTAACAAATACAGGAAAGAGAGGGTCATTGAATTTGCAATACAGTTTTGTATTTTGGAAAGGGGCCATGTGAAGTAGTCTTGTTGGATTACCTGCATGGAGACCCTATCAAGCCATGAGAATGAACTGTGGGTTGCAGCAGATACCCAATGGTGATGGCAGGACTGTGGGATGTCTGCCAAGGAGAGTTGATGGGACTCGATGAAGTTTTCTGGGACTCTGAGTAGCCTAGCTGGAGGGACAGAATTGGAACTCCAGAGACTTTTCAGTGGTTAAAATTATTGTACTTGGAGACTTGTCACTAAGTAGAGTTGCTGGACTTGGAGCTACAGAGTTTTATGTTTTTCCTGTCTAAATCTTGTATTGGTTGAAAATTTCTTTGCTGTGCCCAATACAATCTTTTGCAGTGTGTTTATTCTGTACAATTATTATTTTTTTGTGTTATGACTTAATTCAAAGATTTTAGACTATGGGGATGTATGAACATCATTGGAATTGACAAACTATGGGAACTTTTAAAGTTGGACTGAATGCATTGTATTTTATATTATGTATGACTATCCATTTTGGGGAGTCAGGGGTGGAATGTGGTGGTTTGATTCATAAACTTACGTGTTCTGAATTCTAGGTTCTAAGCTGGTGGCAATTTGGGAATTGAAGCCTTCTGGAGGCAGTGTATTGTTGGGAGCAGGCATATGGGTGCTATACCTAACTTCTTCTTGCCAAGGTCTGGCACACTTTCCTGTTGCTATTGTCCATCTGATGTTGGCCAGGAGGTGATTCCCACCCTCTTCTCATGCCATTGCTTTCCCTGCCACCATGGAACTTCCCCTAGAGTCTGTAAGCTAAAATAAACCTTTTTTCCCACAAGCTGCTCTTGGTTGGGTGTTGTCTGACATGCAAACCTGACTGCAACAGCCACCTTGTGTACCTGGCTTTACATGGGTAAAGGGGAATTGAACCTGCTTCCTTTAGCTTTGCCAGCACATGCCTTAATTGCTAAGCCATCTCTCCAGCTGTTAAGTTGAACATTTTCATGCTAAAAAAAAAAAAAACATGGGGCACACTTTTAATCCCTATACTTGGTAGGCAGATGTAGAAGGATTGCTATGAGTTTGAGACTAAATAGTGAATTCCAGGTCTGCCTGGGCTAAAGTAAGACCCTACCTTGAAAAACAAATGAACAAAATAAATAAATAAATAACTGGCAATTTTAATTAAATATGGTAGTTAAATACTTCATTAAAATGTGGCCATTATCATGGAGGTATAACAGTAAGCTTATCCAAGTAGATTAAAATGTTTACAGAGAAACTTAAAACCAGCCTGATCTTTACACAAGTTTGAAAAATAAGTTTTTCCATTTGCAAAGTCTAGAAACAGGTTAAAATTGCTAAGATAAAAGTAGTCTTGTGATAGAATATCACTTGGACTTTTGCCAGTAGCAAATTCAAAACTACATGTAAGAATACATTGTCAACACAACATAGACTTCACAGGATTTGCACAAATTCCATTCAAACATTAATTTTGAATCAAAATTATAAGATATATAAAGATACACCATTCCATGAACCCTAAAAGAAAAACAGAGCAGTGTTAGACAACCCTCCTAGAATTTAAGAAAATAAAATCATCAGTTACTGACTTTAACGTAAACAAGAGTAACATAATCAGTAAGCAAAGGAGTGAAATATGTGGGAAAGGAAAGGTCTATGTTCAGACCAATCTGATAAAAAAAGACAGATAAACCTTTGTAAATTAGCATCTAGTTATGGAATCAGAAAGCAAAGTGTTCATGAATAAATCTGGGGTAAACAGCAGGAATTGTTAAGCTTCTCCACTGTGGCTTGCCCTCCAAATGAACTACCCTGTTCTCAGATAACTTTCATCATCAACATTATGAAGTCAGCAAACCAGATAAACTACACATGAAAAGAAGTCATCTGACCCAATAAAAAGCAGAGGTAGACCCAGAGCATTTTTAAATTAGCATGCTAATAATAAAGACATAAAGAATTGAAAATGATATAAGCTCATTGTTGATAAAACAATTTATCTTAAAGATCAAATATAACTTATAGAAATTTTAAAAATAGTCATTGTTTTAAAAATAATGGTAGACTAGAGAGATGGCTTAGCAGTTAAGGGAACTTGTCTGCAAAGCCAACAGACCCAGTTTTGATTCTCCAGGACCTACATAAGCCAGATGCACAAGGTGGTGCATGCATCTGGAGTTCACTTGCAGCAGCTGAGGGCCCTGGAGTGCCCATCATCTCTCTCTTTCTACCTCTCTCTCTCTCTCTTTCTCTCAAATAAATAAAATATAAAAAAGTTTTTTAAAAATGGGAGGCTTAACAGCAGAATTAATACAGCCAAAGGGAGTTTTGGAGAGCTGGAAAATAAAGTTTGTGGATGTCCTTGTGGTGCTGCTCATAAAGACAAGGTGTATGTGGAAGGGACAGGGGCAGACCTGGAGAGGAGGCACCAAAGTTCTAACAGGAAATAGGTATAAGAGGTAGATCAAGAGAGAGAACGGGGAGCAGGGAGGAGACATTACTCAAGTTTTCTGCCTGACAATGTTTCAAAACTGATGAAAAAAATGTTTGAAGCCCTAGGAATTTTTTGCTCATGCTATAAATAAAATTAAGTCTCTAAGTAAGTTCAGTGGCTGCATAGAAGTAAAAGTGTTACATTTCTGTAAACATAGTGGTAGTAAATACATGTCAAAGAGGTTTGTTTTAGTATTTGATTATTCCTCCTAACTAGAGAAGAAAGTTGAAGAAACTTACAGGCAAGAACCCAGCACAATTTTCATTGAGAGTTGACCTGGTTAGGAATATGTTGAGCTGCTGGGCAGACGGCAATCTGATCCCTACACCTCACCTCTCAAAGTGGCATGCTGCGCTCCCCCAGGATTTCAAAGGCTTTTCCTGATTTCAAGCAAATCTTTACTCAAGTTGACATCCTCAGAACATCCAAGTTGACCTTTGGCATACTACTATTTTTTAAAATATAAAAACATTCTCCAGCTAATATTTATCTTACTTACTCTTTATTACTTGTGTCTGTCACTGGAACACAGCCACAATCATATATGATTCAGCTCATTGTCCTGAATTGCCAGAACAGTGCCTGAAACAGAGCAAACTACTTTTACCCAAATAAATGCACATTGAGTGGACAGAAGCCTGCCCTTGTTTCAGCACCCTTGGGTTCCTCTGCTCACTGGGTAGCCAGGAGCCTGCTCTTGTTTCAGCACCCTTGGGTTTCTAGACATAGCTCAAGCCTGGTGCTTTTTAAAAGACTGTCTTCTTCTAGGCAATATCTCCTACCTATCTTGCCATTGATTCAATAACTCCTCAAAGGCACCCATGAACTAAAATTTCTGAAATTGTGAGCCAAAATAAACCATTCTTTTTAAAAAGTTGATTATCTCAGGTATTTTTTTTTTTTACAGTGAAGGAAATTTACTAATGTTATTTCTTCCCAAGTTGTTCTATAGACTAAGCACTACCCCCCAATCAAAATCTCAATTGGGTGTTTCTTAAATTTTGGCAGGTGACAAGATAATGGCAAAGGACCCATTTATCAATGGAATAAAATAAAAATCCCAGAAATCAACTCACCTACACCTGCTCAGTGAGCAACAGAGATGGTAAAACATGGGAAATGATGGCATTTTTCTCAAATGTACTGGAACAATGGTGCATATGTATGCACAATACCAAAACAAAAACCCTTATCTTTATCTGCTACTGTATTTAAAAGTTAACCAAAAATGAGTCATATGCCAAATCTAAAACTAAAAAACTGAAAGAGAAAACCTGTACAATGTTGGGTTTAGCAAAAAAAAAAAAAAAAAAAAAAAAAAAAAAAAAAGATATAATTTGGGATAGAAAATCAATTGGATTTTAAATTAAAAATTACTTTAAGAAAGATAGTGTTAAAATTTTCCCACATTTTAAATGATATTTGAAATACTATATACTGCATCCAATATATAGGAAATAATTTAAACTCAACAAAAAGTAACCTACTTTAATAAAATAAGCAAAAGATCTGAAGTGACTCCTCCTCATCTAGAGGGAATGAGCACCAGAAATATGCCTAAGTAAATGGACTTGGAATCACTAGAAATTAGGGAGAAATGAGTAACAGACCATGCTATAATTATCATTCTGTAAGAATGTCTTCTTAGTTTTCAACTGTCAAAATGCTAGAAAGGATTCAGGTGTTACTGGAACTGTCCAATGTTGCTGTCATAATGATAAAGGATTCAGATACTTCAGAAAACAGTTCTGCAGTTTCTTATCTAGTTGAATGTCTATCATCAATAATCCAGCAGTTTACTTCATTGTATCTACTAAGGAAGCTGAATACTTGTGGTCACATAAAATCATGTACATAAACCAGTAGAGTGGCTTTATTATAGAAAATTATAATTGTCAAAAGTTAGAAACCCAAAAGATGGGTTGGTGGTTAAGGTACTTGCCTGCAAGCCCAAGAACCCAGGTTCAATTCCCCAGTGCCTATGTAAGCCAGATGCTCGAGGTGGCACATGCATCTGGAGTTCGTTTGCAGTGACTAGAGGCCCTGATGCACCCATCCTCTCTATATATCTGCGTCTTCCTCTCTCTCTCCCTCTCTCAAATAAATAAATAAATACTTTAAAGAAAACAACTTTGAGCCAGATGTGGTGGTGCACACCTTTAATCCCAACACTTGGAAGGCAGAGGTAGGAGAATTTCCATGAATTTGAGGACACCCTGAGACTACATATGGAATTCCAGGTCAGCCTGAGCTAGAGTGAAACCCTAACCCCACAAAACAAAACAAAACAAAACAAAACAAAACAAAACAAAACAAAACAAAACAGAACAACAAAAAAGCCAACTTAGAAACAATCCAGATGTCTTTGAACTGATGAATGAATAACAAACCATGGATCATCTACACAGTGAACTATAACTCAGCAAAATCAATACACCAGTAATTCATCTAGCATTGCAATTTGGTAAGTAGAAGAACCACAGGCAAATGTGTAGGGAAGAAATCAGAAGGCAGGTAACAGGAGCATAAGTAAGGGAGGACTTTATTAATGGAGGCATGAAGACCTGGACACAGATGGGATGGAAATGTTCTGTAGAGGGCTGTGGTGTTATGTGCCTCTCTCTATGCGTTTATCCACTCCTGAAACTTGTATAGCACAGAAAATGAATTTTTCTACATGAAAATGAAAACATTCTTCACCCAGATAAGGCACCAATGGCAGATCAAAGAAACAATTTACCCAAGTCCAGGTTAGTGAGTCAGTGAATTCTTTGGGGTTGCTTACAGGAACATGGGTGACCCAAAAAGCCCACCCCAGCACAGGGGACAGCTATGAAAGCTGCATCCCTGGAGCTCCCTGAACAACTTGGAGGCAGTTCAGCCAGGGGGAGGCTTCACTCAACTAGCATTTGTTTCTTCTTTCATTCACTTCCTAAGGCTCAGGAGCCTCTGCCTTCTTCCAGAGGGACGTTTCCACTCAGTGGAAATAGATATAGAACATCAGGACATGCGGCAAGGCAGAACTCTGAACATGACAGATGGCACTGAGCATACTATAAATTAATCACATTACCAACTCAGAAGGAAAGGGAAAATCAGGGGCTGATAATTTTAACATTGGAAAGTTTTCTATGTCCTGCTGTCAGAGTAAAATCAGAGACTGTCCACAAACACTACTCTAGAGTGGGTTAGGAAAGCTGAAAGCAATTTATTTGGACACTTGGGTTGGCCAAATAAATAAATAAAAATATGATAGATTATCAGAACTAGATTTCTCAAAGTGGAAGGATGAATTTACACCTGTGAGAAGCACAGGCTCAGCTTGATCTGTATAAGGATCTCTACCTGATCCCATGACCCACAGTTCTATGCGGCTGCTTCCTTGGACTTGGGGATTGCAGGGCTGGAGGTTCTCCTGTGTTTGGCCTTCACCTTCAACTTTCAGCCATTTCTGCAAGCCAGGGCCACACTGGACCCTGCCTCTACTTTCTGGCTGTTCTCTCCATGGCAGGCGGGGGCCACACAGGATCAGCCTCTAATCATGGGCCTCTCTCCCATGGTAAACTAGTTTTGACTCTAGAGTCACGGTGGTAGCAGAGGACATTTCTACTGCCCCAGTTCAATCTCCTCTTAGTCACTGTCAGGGATCTCCGAGTGGGGCTTTCCTAAGAGGTTATCTTTCTGTAATCACCTTGTTGCTTTCCTGTCTGCTTACAGAGAGCTGCACAAAGCAATGCTTTCCTGTATTTCCCCCCTAGTGTGGGTGATGTGGCCTCACACAAAATAGGTAAGTGAGCAAAATCAATTTGAGCGAAATGTTTAAGATAATGAAATTGCTTGTATTCTGTATGATAGTTAAAATGTGTTGGCAAGGAATATTGTTATTATTTGAGAATAATCTTTTTTCCTTTTTAAAATTTTGAAATGACACCCATCTTCATAGCAGATTCTCGCTTCATTCACCCTATTTGTCTTAGATGGGTCACAGTGACATTTAGGGGACTTCTCATGTGGTGGGTATGGTAGTGGTCATCTAATTGTGTGTTCTTAGAGTGTGATAATATCCAGAATGAGAAAATGGAGGACCCCGCATATTTTCAGATAACTCAGACATGGCAGCCACAATGTCAGCCTGCCAAATCACATGCTTCTTGCAGAAAGATCCTTCTCAACTTGGAGGTGAGGGGTTTTGTCCTGTCAATACTGGAAAGGATAGTGGGTGATAACAAAAGGGCTTTGGGTTCAAATCTCCAGGGATTTGTTGGCATTGGAGTGAGACTCACTAAGTTATTCACAAAGTGAAAACCTGTGTCAACCAGTCATTACAATAAAGTACACATGAACGTCCACTTACAAAAAGGTCGCTCTCCAATAAAGCTGTCACAAACTGGAAATACTGTAAGTTGATATATTTAGTATAGTGAACCTACTGGATGTCACAGCCCAGCCACAGTACTCTTCAGTGTGGAGTTGTTTCCTTCAGTGAAGCCTGGCTGTTTGGGATTGTAGCTATCTGCCTGTCCACATTGTTAGAATGTATTGAATATCTCTAGCTTGCAAAAAGATGAAATTTCAAAAATTTAAGTATAGTTCATATTAAATGGAATTACTTTCCTACATCAAAAGTCAAAACTGCTAAGTAGAACCATGATAAACTGGGACCTCTTATCTTTTATTATTATTATTATTATTATTATTATTATTATTATTATGAATATACTTTGTATGGACTTATCATGTATTGGTACCATCATTTCTCTTCTCCCTGCCCCCATTCCATTGATGTTCCTCCTCAGTGGGGTTCCTGGTGTTACCCATGGGGTTGTGGGTTATGAGCTGTGAGAGCAGCAGTCAGTCACTGAGGAGAGAAGCAGTGCCTCTGGGTATGTTGTCCCAACCTGAATATAGCTCTTACAATCTTTCCTTCCCCTCTTCCACAAAATTCCCTGAGCTGTTGTGGGTGTGTTTTAAGCCTACTTCACTGAAAAGCTCTCAGGAGCTTCTGGATCTCTGATTTGGTATGTGTTGACTATCCTCAGCATCTTTCTCCTTCACCCTGGCACTGATTGTTAGGCTTGCCATGGAAGCCACACTCTTGCTCATCTCGCCAGTTACTCTATGGTTTCACCTTGGCTTTGGCCGAAGTGGGAGGGATGGTTTATGTCCTCAGGTTTTGCTACCTTCTGGAAAAGAAAAGCAGATTTTCCAACAGAGAATGAAGTAATCATAGGTTAAATGGGATATGCATTGTTAATTTAGGGAGGTTTTGATGGATATAGCCTCTCTTTTGGCCAAAGACTAGTGGGAGCTTGACATTGGAGCGCATAATCTTTGTCTCCATAGGATTCAGACCTGCTTCCCAGTTCCAGCTATGAGTTCCTTTCCACTGAGTAGATCTCTTAGCCAATCAGAAGGCCATTGGTTACCCACCAAGGCTGTGTGCCACCATTGCACTGGTGTGTGCTTCTTGTCAGACTGTTTGCTTGAGTATCTTTGAACCCTGCTTGCGCACACCGTTTTTGCATACTTTCCCCTAGTAGCTCATGTGTAGCACTTTCCAGCATTATATGGGCTAACCATTTGGGCACTGGCTCCCTTCTGGATTCCAGCCCAGGAAACTCTTTATCTGATGCTTGCAACCTGCCGGTCCCCTACCCGACCCCACCCCACCCCACCCCAGGACTCCTAGCCAGATTCTTCTCATATTACGTGGACTCTGCTGCCACCTGCTGGTCATTAAAGAAGACAGGGGGAAACTTCAACTGAGGAAAAGCCTGAATAACCAATCACAGGCTCTGAGCACCTGCATGAACCCTCTACATGACATCTGCTCTTAGTTACTTGTGTTTCTAGAGTTGAACCACCTGCTCTTGTTTAGCATAAGTCACCCTTCTCCTTCTCGTCGGGGTAGCCGGTTAGAGAAGTGGGTCTCCCAAGCTCGTCCTCCTGGTAAATAAATTCTCTTAACCCAAAGTCATTTCAGCAATTGGCAGATGGTGGGGTGGGCAAAAGGATTAGTAACTAGCTAGGTTGGCAAGTCTAGGCTTATCTTTTACCCATGGCTAGTTAGTCCCACCCCAGTGCCCCACATTCTGGATCTCTGTGCGGTCTATCACCATCCCCAAAACTTCTCTGGCTTAGTGCCTCATCTATGGGCCACTAGAATTGTGTAGTAAAGACAGGTTCCTGGGTTTGGAAGATTTCTAAAGATCGCCTTTTTCTTCTGGCTTGGACTTCATTGTGAGGGTCCTAGTTCTTGGGATATTTAACTTCTAAAAGGAAGACTTTGCCCTTTGTTTTGAAGGTCTTGGGTTCAAAGTCACATGTCTGAAGGAAAACTAGGGAATCTTCTTACAAAAGTTATCCCTTCTGCCTGGTTTCTGAGACCTGGTTTTAGCTGCAGCATAAGTATATGCTTCTAATCAGTCACATCTAGGTTCTGAACATGGGTATGTTAATTCCACTCCTACATGTAGCCCACTGGGATGCAGTTTCCAAAACTGGTGACAACCAGCTGCTGTCTGGTCCCTGAATTTTTGGATAAAACCCAGAGAGAAATGGCCCTTGCTCTTGTTCAGAAGGGATTTCTCTTGTTAATACTTAATGCCCTTTTTCCTGGTGAGTTCACTTTAGGTTTTGCACACTTAGTTTAATCATCTTTAAGATAACTCTCATTGTGTAGTTATAAGGTTACATGTAAAGGGAATTAAAAATAAAAGTATTTAAAGTTGGGCGTGGTGGCGCACGCCTTTAATCCCAGCACTCGGGAGGCAGAGGTAGGAGGATAGCCATGAGTTCAAGGCCACCCTGAGACTACATAGTTAATTCCAGGTCTGCCTGGGCCAGAGTGAGACCTTACCTCGAAAAATCAAAAAAAAAAAAAAAAAGTATTTAAAAATTCAAACACCCAAACTATGAAGGACCAAGCAAAAAGTGGCCTATAGAATGAAACAGAGCCCCTCAAGGAAATAATACAAATAATCAGCAAATATTTTACAAAATGTTTAATATTCTTAGCTGTCTCAATCTACTTTGAGATTCCATATTATTCTGTTCACAATGGCTAACATGAAAAAGACAACAAATGCTGGTGAGCATGTGGGGAAAGAGGAATCATTCACTGCTGGTGGGAATGCAGACTGGTGGTGTGTTTATGGAAACCACTGTGGCTATTTCTCAAAAGGCTAAAAGTAGAGTTACCTTATTACCCAGGAATACCACTCACGGTATATACCCTAAGGTCTCTACACTCTTCTTTAGAGATACTTTCTCATCCATGTTTATTGCTGTTCTATTCTCAATAGCTAAGAAATGGAATCAGTCTAGATATCCATCTGATGATGAATAGATAATGAAGATATGGTACATATACAAAATGGAATTTTATTCAACTGTAAAGAAAAACTGAAGCTATGAAAATGAATAGAATTTGAGTTCTGAGTGAGACAATCCAGGCTCAAAAACCTAAACAAATGTGTTTTCAAACTGACTCCTAAATATGTTTTTATATCCACAGATTAGATTTGCTGTCAGTTCCAATTAGAAAATCTCTTTTATTTTTTGGCAGTGGGAGGTAGGTAATGCAGTTAAAAGTGGTCAACTGCTGAAAATGGTGATTGATGAATGCTTGACCTTAAATGAGACATACACATCACTGCTCCTCTCCAGGACCACAGGTAACAGTATCGAAGATGGGATGGAAAAATATAAGGGCTGGAAGATGGGCAGTAGTGTTGTGGAACTCTGATATGCAGATAGACATGTCGAGGCCATTATAGTCATGGTCTCCTACCATATGTGGTTACCTGCACAAGATCTGCACTTGATGGGGCCAGTTAACATTTTTTTTTTTTTTTACATAAGCTTTGGAGACCACTCTACTCCCTAGTGAGTTAATGTCAGCAAAGTTTGCCAGGGAGGAAGAATCATTCTCTTCTGTGGCATATCCTCTAGTAAGAAATGAGAAGAAGGTTACAATGAAACTGAGGATAAAGAAGGGCTATGTGGAATACATATGAACAAAACATAATATGTAAGCATGAAAATGTCAGAAAACAAGTAGTAAAAAAGAAAAGTATAGAAGACCCCAAAGTAGAAATGAATGGAGATATTACAGTGGGTACCACTGAACTCAAGAGGCTCATTAAAAGATATTTTAAAATATTTTACTTAAATAAATTGCAAATTCCAGAAGAAACTGTTAATTTCTAGACAAATATTATCTACCAAATTTGGACCAAGAGAATATTTTACAAATGTAACATGTATAATGAGGAGTGTGATTGAAACTGTACTAGATTCCCAATAGAGCCTACCACAGAAACAGGCACATTCACCACTGAATTCCCCCAGACCTTCAAAGTAGAATCAACTCCAGTGATGCTCAAACTATTATATAAAATAAAAGGATAGGGGATAGAGAGATGGCTTAGGGGGTAAGGCGCTTGCCTGTGAAGCCTAAGAACTCCTGTTTGAATCCTCCAGATCTTATGTATAGCCAGACACAACAGTGATGCAAGCATGCAATGCCACATATACCCACGAGGGGGTGCACATGCCTGAAGTCCGTTCACAGTGGCTGAAAGGCCCAAAACTAGAAAAGGACACACCAACAAAAAGAAAGAAGAAATAAGTTTTTAAAAATGTCGATTTACTTGATGAATGCAGATACAAAAATCCTCAAATACTTGTGAGCTGAATACAACAACACATACAAAAGATCATGTGCTATGATCAAATCAGTTTCTTACCAGAAATGCATTATCATATCAATATATTCAGAAAAGCTGGAGAGATGGCTTAGCAGTTAAGGCATTTGCCTGCAAAGCCAAAGGACCTAGGTTTGATACCCAATACTCATGTAAGCCAGATGTACTAGGTGGGTGGTGCATGTATCTGGAGTTCATTTACAATGGCTGGAGTCCCTGATGTTCTGATTCATTCTCTCTCTTCCTTTCTGTCTCCCAAATAAATAAATAAAAATAAAAATATTATTAAAAAGAAAAGCCATTGAAAAAAAACACAATTTACCCTAGTTAGTAAATCCCTAAAAATTACATACTTGACATAATAAAGGGTATATGCAAAAACCAATATCTCACATTATACTGAATGGGGACAAACTTAAATAATAGCTTGTAACATCAGGAACAAGATGATGCTGCCCTCTCAAACAATCATATTCAAAGTAGTGCTTGAAATCTTAGCCAGAGAAATAAGGTAAGAGAAATAATTAAAAGGGATAAAAATGGGAACAGAAGTCAAATTGTCCCTATTAACAGAGGATATGATATTATCCTGAAAAAAAAAAATCCCTAAAAAAGTCCCTTAGAAAAATTTTAAGTCTAAAATACACTTTCAACAAAATATAGGTATAAAATCAGCATATATAATCAGTAGCTGTTTCACATACAAACTTACTGAAAGTGTATTCAGGAAAATAATCCTATTCACAATCACTTAAAATATGGAGGCAAAACATAAAGATGTTTTAAAAGATATATACAATGCACTGAATGTATAAAGCACTGAAGAAAAATTTTCAGAAGACACTAGAAAATGGAAAGATTTTCATATTTATGGTTTGTTTAGATTAATATTGTTTAAATGGTTACATATCAAGTTATCTACATATTTAATCTTTATCAAAATTTCAATATTATTCTTCCACAGAAATAGAAAAAATATCTAAAATTTTTATGAAAGCACAAAACACCTTGTCTAACCAAAGCAATTCTGAGCACAACAAGCAATGCCTTCAGACTGAACTGTAGTAAGCCACAGGAAGCAAGCAAACAAACAGAAACTCATCATGGCACTGGCACAAAACTTGACGTATAAAGCAACAGAATACAAGACACAAGTAAGCCCATAAAGCTACAGCCATATAATTCTTATCCAAGGTACCAAAATGATGCATTGTGGAAAAAGACAACACTTTAAACAAGTGCTAGAAAAAAAACTGAATATACGCATTTAGAAGACACAAACAAGATTCTATCACTCATCTTGTACAAAATTCAACTCAAAATGGACCAGAGAACATAATATTGGACCCAAAACTTTTTTTAAAAATCATTTATTTGCAAGCAGAGAGAGAGTAAGAGAGTGAAAAAGTGGGCATGCTAGGACCGCTGCAAAATCCAGATGCAATTCATGTGCCACTTTGCATCTGGCTATACGTGGATACTGGGAAATCAAACCTGGGTCATTAGACTTTGAGCCTTAACCACTGAGACATTTCTCCAACTCCCAAGACCTGAAACTTTGAAACTACTGAGGAAAACATAGGCAAGACACTTCAAGATGACAGCATGAGCAAGAACTTTCTGAATAGACTCAGGAAATAAGGGGATTGCTTCCCGTTATAGAGCTTTTGCCAGAAGGAAACAAGCAGTAGAGTGATGAGACACCTACAGGATGACAAAATATTTGATAGCTCTGTTAATTTTTGAGTTGCTGTGATACAGTATCCTGATAAAAGCAATTTAGAGAAGGAAGGAAAGATTCGTTTGGGCTGACACTGTCCAGTCACAGTTCATTACAGTTAGGAGAGGCATGGCTGTAGGAACACGAGACTGCAGTCAGGAAGCAGAAGCAACTGTCTGCTGCCCAGTTCCTTTCAGCCTGGGACCCCAGTCCATGGAAGGGTGCTGCCCAAATTCAGGTTGGCGCTTCCCACCTCAATTAACCTAAATTAGACATTATTTCAGACATGCCTGGAAAGTTGTTCACATGATGATTCTAAATCCCATCAAATTGGCAACAGAGATGAAGCACTGCACTGTTAATCTGACAAAGGATAAGTGTCTAGATTGCAGAAAGAACTCAATAAATTGGACATCAAAGGAGTAAGTAATCCCGTATACTGGAGGCAAATGAACTGAACCTTTTCAGGAAGGACTGCAAATGACCAATAAGTGCATAAAATTGTTTAACATCTACAGCCATATAGGGCATGTAAATCAAAAGTACGGTGATATTTTTGTCACCCCAGTCAGAATGGCTGTCATGACGGAAACAAAGACCCAACACTGTGGAAGATGTGGGGAATGTTCGTCAGGTTATAAGTTAGTACTATGGAAATCTGCATGGAATATTCTCAAATAATTAGAAATGGAGCTCTCATTTCATACAGTAATATTACTTGGACATATACTCCATGGAATCTAAGACAACACATCACAGAGACATTTACACACCATTGCTAATCCTAGCCTTATTCATAATTGGCAAGTTCTGGAGTCAGCCAGGTAGCATCACCCAATGAATGAATGAAATAAATGTGGTGTACAACCACAGTACCATTTATTAAGCCATGAAATGAATAATATTCAGTAATTTTCACAAAAATGAATGGAACAGCAGATTAAATTCAATATGTCAGACACAGAAAGAGAAGCATAGACTGTTTTCTTTTATGGGTAGGATTTAAAGAGAGAAGAAAAGCACATGAGAGCAAAAAGGGACAATTAGAGATGTGGAAACACGGAGAAGGGTACTGAGATGGGATAAGAGCAAGGAAGTGATATAATGTATATGATCAGAATATGTTCTATGCATACATGAGAATATCATAATAGTGGAGCCCAACTCTAATTCTAGCACTGAGACAGTAAAAGCAGGAGGATCACACATTTGAATAGCCTGAGTTATATAAGGAAATCCTGTAAACTAAAAACAAGGGCTGGAGGGATGGCTTAGCAGTTAAGGCACCTGCCTGCATGTTTAGCCAGATACAAAAGTGATGCAAGGGCGCAATGCTGCACTTGCCCACAAGGGGGTCAATGCGTCTGGAGTTTATTCACAGTGGCTGAGAGGCTGCTGGGCGTCCATTCTCTCCCTCTCCCTCTCCCTCCCTCCCTCCCTCCCTCCCTCCCTCCTCTCTCTCTCTCTCTCTTTCTCTCTCTCTCTCTCTCTCTCTCTCTCTCTCTCTCACACACACAAAAGGAAAAGAAAAGAAAGAAAAAAGGGAAATTATCACTGATGACTTTGTATAACTAGTGTATGCTACTAAAAATTTAGGTACATGGAATT
Organism: Orientallactaga sibirica; assembly: GCA_036365145.1. Classification (NCBI taxonomy): domain Eukaryota; kingdom Metazoa; phylum Chordata; class Mammalia; order Rodentia; family Dipodidae; genus Orientallactaga; species Orientallactaga sibirica. Next base: position 25,372,428 of record JAEOAD010000015.1, on the reverse strand, counting down.
CTTTTATTTTAAAAATATTTTTTTGAAACCTAGAACAAAATGAGGTGACTAATCTTCAGTGAGTATGCTGAAATAATTAATTTAAAAGGAAATGTGAAGATATCTCAGAATTTACAGCTAGAAAATAATGGCAGGAATTATTAAACAGGAACATAAAATGAGAAGTGTATCAAAACAGATGTTCCAGGGGAAAATGTCATTTACTGGGGTGAAGGGAGATAAGAAAGAAAAGAAAAGGGGGAAATTCAGTTAGTTTTTCTTAATTCTGTTTTTCAGAACTTCTAATAAGCAAATTCTATGCACAATGTCTCATTTACCCTTTTGTTTTGGCATTATTAATTATTATTATTTTATTGTTATTATTATATTGGAATACTAGAAATTGAGCTCAGGGTCTTGTGCATGCTAGGCAAGTACTATACTACTGAGAGTCAACCCATCTCTCTTTTCATTTTAAAAAAATATTTTATTTTTGAGAGAGAGAGAGAGAGAGAGAAGGAGGGAGAGAATGGGCACACCGGGTCTCCAGCCACCACATACTCCAGATATATGCACCACCTTGTGTATCTTGCTTATGTGGGTACTGGAGAATCAAACCTGGATTCTTAGGCTTCACAGACAAGTGCTTTAACTACTAAGCCATCTCTCCCACCTCTCTTCACTTTTTCTTTTGAGAGAATTTCACTAGACTGCCCAAGCTGTCCTTGCTCTCCAACTTTCTCATTCTAGCCTCTTAACTAACTGGGCATAGGCCTGTGCTCCAAGGTCAGCTTGCTTTGATAGTATTAAAATATTCTTATTAGATGGTGATAGCTAGTGATGGCAATATTTTCCTCTTAATGTTTTACCTTGATAGGAAAAAAGATAGGAGGAAAAAAATAGCTGTCTCCTCTGGGCGTTTCTCTACTTCATATGCATAGCACCCAGGCTAGGAAAAGTGTGATCTGAAGATGGCGAAGGCAAGTGTGTTTTCACTTTTCTTTCTTTTTTCTTTTTTTTTTAAATTTAAATTATTTCATTTATTTTTGGAGAGAGACACAGAGAGAGACAGAGAGGGAGAAGGAGACAGAGAATGGGTGTGCCAGCAGTCTCAGCTGCTGTGAACGAAATCCAGATGTGTGCGCCCCCTTGTGGGCAAGTGCGGCATTGCACCCTTGCGTCACTTTGCATCTGGCTAAACGTGGGACCTGGAGATTGGAACCGCGATTTTAGGCTTAGCAGGCAGGCGCCTTAATCACTAAGCCATCTCTCCAGCCCTCATTTTTCTTTGTTAGTAAAACACATACATGAAAACCACTCGAAATGAAGAAAGCCTCCTTTAGGTTCATGATTTCATAAATTTCAATCCCTGGTCACCTTGATCCATTGCTATGGGCCTGAGATGACGCAGGATACTCCAGTGTTGACAGGTGCATGTGACAAAATACTGCTCATTTCCTGGTACCTGGAAAGGGGGAGAGGAGGAGAGAAGGAAAAAGTTGAGGGGTTAGGGTAAAATACCCCCTTCCAGGCCACACCCTCAGTAATCTACTTCCTCTAATTAGGCTGTGTCTCCTTTCTCCCCTTTCCCCACAATAATGCCATCAAATCGTGGGCATACCAATGGATGAGCCTACTGATGAGGTTAGAACAGTCATGATCCCATCACTTCTCAAAAGCCTGGCAACTAAGCAGTTAATACAGGTGTCTTTGGACACATTAAAGATTTTTCTAAACATAAAAAGTATAAGTGAACAAATTCCTTTTGATGTTACAATATACATAATTAAAAATTCAAATTTCCTTCCTTACTCTAATAATTCCCATATGACCTCCACCCTGACTCCACTCCTTGTTCTCCCATTTGTCACTCTGCTCCAGACACACTGGCCTCCTTTCTCTTCAAGGTTCAAATGTTGTTCGCATGTGGTCTTTGAATTGCTCTGTCACCAGTACCAGGGATGGAGGCACAGCTCCATGTTGTTGCCATAGAATCCCAAGGAGTTTCCTAATTTTTAGGGCCCTTGACTCAGGTAAAATCATCAGATGTTTGGCTTCCATGAAGAAAAGAATTTCAGGAGAAGTTGGTGTTCATTAAATATATTTTTTTATTTTAAATTTTAAAACAATTATTGCTGGGCGTGGTGGAACATACCTTTAATCCCAGCATTTGGGAGGTAGAGGTAAGAGGATCACCATAAATTCAAGTCCACCCTGAGACTACATGGTGAATTCCAGGTCAGCTTGGGCTAGAGTGAGACCAAAACAAACTCCAAAAACAATAACAAAAAAAAAAAAAATGCTTGTTCATGTCTAGTATTTTATTTTTATTTATTTATTTATTTGCTAGAAGAGAAAGAGAGGTGGAGAGAGGGAGAGAGAATGAGAAGGGGCACACCAGGGCCTAGTGCCACTGCATACGAACTCTAGACACATGTGCCACTATGAACATCTGACTGTACATGGGAACTGGGGAATTGAACCTAGGCCTTCAGACTTTGCCATTTACACTTTTAACTGCTGAGCCATTGCTCTACTCCCTAAAGATATTTTAATATAGATTTTAAGCATAAAGCACAATAGCAAGAGCAAGAGAGAAAGAGAGTTTAGAAAGGAAGACATAACACAGCATGGATGTGGGCTTCTCAAGGAAAAGTTACAGTTTATTATTAAATATTTTACCATAGTTTTTTTTTTTTTTTTTTTTTTGCCTACAAAATTCCATTTATTTGAAATTTTCAGAACAGGTTATTTTATAGAGAAAGCTAACTTCTCAACTTTCAGACCTTAACTCCTTTCATTGTCTTATGTAAAATAGCCCATGCCTGTTAGGACAGGCTCCCAAAATGGAGTCAAGGACAGCAGGATGGGGACAGAGACATAAGGAAGTGAATTACCCACATTTCCCAAGAAATCCCCAGTCTTTATCCCTTCCTTGACTAATAATGCCTCCAGGTAATGGTTTCCTGGCCCCTTATCTCCTAAGTTGGCCAGTCACTGTTCTGGTCTCACACCCTAGCTTTTGAAATGGATACTGTAAAGAACAAAGGAGTTCTTTTCCCTTCTTCACCTTCCCCCAAAGGAAGAAGCCCTATAAAGCCCACTATCTGGAAATTCAGGTTGGCTGTGCTCCTTTTTGTGAGCCAGCCCTGGCAGCTGTGTTTTTCCTGAATAAAAGTTTGTAATTCAGATCTGCAGCCTGGCTGGAGGAGGTGTCACTGGGCGGATCCTAGGAGGTGTGGAGGGAGATTTGGAATTCCAGTCTAAAGATATGCAAAGTACCTGAACATTGCGTGGAATTCCTATATGTGCTGTGTGGTGTGACTTTTGGGTTTTGGCTTGTGGCTTTTCTTTCTCTGCCTGGATCTGTGAAAGCAGGCTAGCTTCTTCTGCCATTATGGAAATTCCCCTCTATCTTCAATAAATCCCTTCCTCCATAACTGGGCCTGGTCTGAAAGATCATCCCAGTGATGTGAGGCCATCTGCTACATTTTGATTATATCTTGATCCAGTAATTGACTCTACCTCTTCCATCCAGAATGAACGCCATGTAATTGCCTGGTCCCTTTTTTTCATTATTGTATTTCTAATGTCTAAAGCAGTGTCTGACACAAAGCACTCCATAAATATTTGTTGAATTAATGGATAAATGATGAGCTCCACTTAGGAAATCATATGAAATATGATTAAGAGATAAGAATATTCTGAATAAGGCAATATTTTCTTATGTTTGAATATGAAAACATGTGAAAATAAAAACATGATTAAATCAGGTCTAGTTGATAGTTCTTTGACAATGTTTAAAGTAACCATGATCATTTAATAGGAATTGTTCAGTTTACTGCATTTGTTCCAAACTGAACTAAGAGAGAATATGAACATCTACTACCTACATGCTCTGCCCAGTATTTTCACCTTTGTTATATTACTGTGTTCTCATAACAATGAAATCGAGTCTGCTTCACAGATATAATGGTGTCTTGGCTGGAAAAAAAAATTAGGAAGGGCCCTATCATATCCAAGCAGGACTAGGGCATATAGGTTTCTGGCATGTGCAAATACTTAAATAAAGCACTTTATTATGTCTATTTATACTCAGATCTGCATAGGAAGCAAGAAGTCTTCTGAATGAAGTGGTTAAACGTGTTAGTAACTGGATTTCAAGTATATTTGGATAGGTTTGACAGATTTATGCAACCCTGCCTGGTATTTTTTGGCTCTTGAAAGTCCCCCAAATGGCCCATGTGTTAAACAAAGGCTTGATCTCCTGGGTGGCACTGATGACAGACATCAGGCTTGGAGGTCATTAACAGACACCCCAAAGCTCCAGCTTCCCTGTACCACGAAAAAGTGAAACATCACAATTGTTCCTCCACAGGATTTAAAATACCACATGAAAAGAAGGAGGACGGACGTATTAGGGATTTTATTGAGAGAAAGCTAATTTAATTTTACCTCTGTCCTTAGGCCTAGTGTAGTCAGGTTCACATTGCTGGCAGAAATCACCTGACCAATTGCAGCTTGTGGGAAAAAAAGATTTATTTTGGTTGACAGACTTGAGGGGAAGCTCCATGATGGCAGGGGTAAAATGACAGCATGAGCAGAGGGAGGGCATCACCTCCTGGCCAACATCAGATAGACAACAGCAACAGGAGAGTATGTCAAACACTGGCAAGGGGAAACTGGTTATAATGCCCAAAAACCCACCCCCAAGAGTACACTGACTCCAGGAGACGTTAATTCCCAAATCTCCATCAGCTGGGAACCTAGCATTCAGAACACCCAAGTTTATGGGGGACACCTGAATCAAACCACCACACCTGGGGACATAACATTCTAAGAAAGTCAAAACATAAAGTTGTTGGTCCCCTTCCTTAAGAGTTAATCCAACTGAGCCTTTCTATCACCTAGTCAAGAAACTACCCCTTATCTATAGACATGATGAGCAGCTGGGAAGAATATTTATCCCATTAATGAGATAATATATTTAATTATTTTTTGGAGAGAGACAGAGAGAGAGAGGGAGAGGAAGACAGAGATGGGCACACCAGCAGTCTCTCAACTGCTACAAACAAAATCCAGATGCGTGTGCCCCCTTTTGGTCAAGTGCGGCATTGCGCCCTTGTGTCACTTTGCATCTGGCTAAACGTGGGACCTGGAGATTGGAACCTGTTGGAGGTTAGAACCAGTGTTCTTAGGCTTAGGAGGCAGGTACCTTAACTGCTAAGCCATCTCTCCAGCCCAAGATCATGTATTTAAACTTCTAAAAGCCTCTCCCTCTCTCAATGCAGTTGCTCACAGACTCTTACTACTGTGCCTGTCTGTTTTCCTGTGTTCTAGCTCAAAAGACATAACTTCTTTTTTCCTTTCTTTCTCTGTTTGAATGCTGGCCATAATCCTAAGCATGCTTGCTCTGACACTAGAACTTTTTCAGCATATCTCCTGTGCCTTGCTCATGTATCCTCACATGCACACCTAATTTTTTGTGGTTATTAGACAAAGAACTTGACTATGAATATCTGCGTCAGCACTGTTAGGAGGTAGTGGAACCTTTGAGAGGCAGGGCAAGTGACAGACTCCTCGGTCACTGTGGGTGGGACCTTGAAGAAGATTGTGAGATCACAGTCTTTTACATTTTCTTTTCTGCTTCCTTGCCATGTGGCTCAGCTACGTGCTCCCACTATGAGGTACTTCCTCACCATAGGCTAAAGCAATAAAGTCAACTCCCCAAACTGTGAGCCAAAAAAATAAACTGATTATCTCAGTGTGTAGTTACCTTCTGTGATAGTTTGAATAGATGGCCCCCATTATATTCAGTGTTTTATTACTATTTGTAATTTAGATCTGAAGTTACCTGGCTAGAGAAGGTGTCACTTAATGTGTGATGGTGGGTTTGAAATTCCACTCCAGAGATATGCGAAGTGTCTAGTTCTACCTGGAGTTCCTGAAGTGTGCTGTATGGCTTTTGGCTTTTCTCTCTCTGCTTAGTCCTTTAAGAGGGGGCCAACTTCTGCCATTATGGAACTTCCCCTGGATCTGTAAGCTTCAATAAATCCCTTCCTTCCATAACTGTGCCTGGTCTGGAAGTTTATCTCAGCAACCTGAAGCTGTCTGCTACACCTTTTTATTGCTGGGATAAAGCACTTGACCAAAAGCATCTGATAGGAAGACAGTTTTTTTTATTATTTTGGCTTACAGTATTGAGGGAAAGCTTCATGATGGCAGGAGAAAGGATGGCATGAGCAGAACTTAGGCATCACCTCTGTTACAGCAGGTGGGAAACAGAAGCCAGAGAGTGTACTGACTAACAGTGGCAAGCTAGGGGCTATTAAACCTGAAGGTCCACCCCCAGCAACACACCTCCTCCAGCAAGGTTCCACCTCCCAAATTGCCACCAGCTGAGAAACAAGTCTTCTAAACTCATGAGTTTATGGGTGTGGCATCTGATTCAATCAATTACTCTTGAATATTTTATTTTAGTAATGGAAAGCTGAGTAATATACTAGCATATTCTAGCTTTTAGGGAACAAGATGGAGCCACTAAGAATTGTATAACTATAAGGAAAGAGGAAGACTGACATCATAAGCCAAATGAGACAGTAAGATTTATTCTTCATAGACGCATACTGGGTTCTTTAGGGACTGGTGTGGTACTGGGAATGGAAGTTACTCTCAGCCACTCTGTTGGCTTAGTTATATCCTGGGTCTAAACATCTATGTATTGGTTAGGAATTCAGTTACAGATTAGAGTATTTACTTTAAGCAGAAAATGATTTTACATAAATGCTTACACAATGTTGGAAGGACTAAAGGACCCAGCATTAGACCATTTCTAGGAATGCAATCTTGCACAGTGTAACAATGGCCAGTCAGAGGTATTATTATGCTAACATAGGGTCTGAGAGAAATAGGCCTTTCTCAGCTCAGGTTGGTTTAACTTGGGTGACTAAGGTGCCAGAATATTCACATGGCCAAGCAGAACCATGCCCTGAGTCAGTAGCTTTTAAGTTTGTGTCACATGTCAAAATAAAATTAAGGAATGCAGATGGGGTAAAAAAAGCAAAAGTAGATTTATTAAGTAGATAGAAAGACTCCAGAGAGACAGAGAGAGAGGTGGATAAAAAAAAAGAAAAGAAAAAAAGAAAACAAGATTCACCTACTCTTAAAGAGTTGTAAAAAGATCAGAAAGCTGCCTTGTAGCCTGAGCAAAGTCCAAAACCCAACCTAGAATTTAAGGAAAAAAAGCTCTTTCTTAGCTTACCTGGCTTGCAGAGCCAGGGGCCTGCAATTTAAACATGCTCGATACTAAGTTTGTAAAAAATTTCTAATAATGTTTGAATCTATTCTCATATTTAAAAGATGTGTTTCAGAAAAGTTATAAAAAACAAAGTTCCAAAATCAATAAATGATAAAATCTATATGTTTATTCTACATAAATAGTATAAGTCAAGTCTGGTCTACTCTTTTATAAAAAAGTTATTCCAGTTGGGCGTGGTGGCACATGCCTTTAATCCCAGCACTCGGGAGGCAGACGTAGGAGGATTGTCATGAGTTTGAGGCCACCCTGAGAATACAGAGTGAATTCCAGGTCAGCCTACCTCGAAAAACCAACAACACCACCAAAAATAGTTATTCCAAGAGGCCTTTATTAAAAGTCTTATGGTAAGGACAATGAAAGTTTTTGCTGGTAGTAAAGAGATGAACTGACAAAGAAAGATAAACTGGAGAGGAAACTTTAAATGTCCATAACTGTTAGATGAAAAAGATTGTTACATTTAATCCCAGCACTCGGGAGGCAGAGGTAGGAGGATCACCATGAGTTCGAGGTCACCCTGAGACTACATAGTGAATTCCAGGTCAGCCTGGACTAGAGTGAGACCCTATCTCGAAAAACCAAAAAAAAAAAAAAAAAAAAAAAAAGATTGTTACAAAGTGGTTACATACATAGATTGTAAGGTAAAAGTATGTAGATGAAGGTATGAGTAAAGTATGTGGATGAAGGTATGAGTAAGCTTAAACAAAAGGTTAAAGAAAAGGTACTTAATCAGATTACAGACTTCTTGAGGTATATAAAATGATTATTAACCTAGGGCTTACATCAGACTAACAAAGCATGGCCCTGGCTGATAGCAGGTTACTATGGTATTCAGGTTGTAAACTTAAAACTTTAACTCATTGATGTTAATCTGGTCATCATAATGGTTCTGAAAGACTGAATTTAGAGTACCCAACCAAGTTAGTTAAGTTCCTCTATTTGTCAACGCTTTAACTATATCTTAAGGTTAAAATTGGCTCATTAGTATTTAATTCTCTCACATGGTTAATATATCTAAAAAAAAATCTCTCAGAAAAATTTCCTACTCTCTTTTCTTATTCTGTAGGGCAAATAGAACGTACATTTGGAGACTGCACTGGCAATAGCCCTGATAAGCATTTTCAAACATTTTCAACATATACAAAAACTCCCAGCATCCCCCATCTCCTTCCATTGGCACACACCAGTAGCTGCCCCCTCTATTCTGGTGCAATGGTGAAATCATTTAGATGGAATATGGAAGGGACCAGACCCCCTCCTAACTATGGGGAGAGGATTTGCTTCTATTTTCACAAGACCAATCCAGGCCTATCTGGGTCCCAGCTCGAAATGTCCGATTCAATCCCACCGACCAAGGAGATGGCTCATGTCACACTGAAATGGAAGCATCCCAGGCCCCCAGGAGGAAAACATTCTGACTTGGGGCCAAATCGAGGCCTATGCCAACAAGGAGTCATGCTGGTATGAAATTCACAACAGCCTCTATCACCAGAGACTCTGTTTATATCCTTACTTGCTACCCTGACCTTAAAAGTCGCACAGGAGCCGGGCGTGGTGGCGCACGCCTTTAATCCCAGCACTCAGGAGGCAAAGGTAGGAGGATTGCCGTGAGTTCAAGGCCACCCTGAGACTACATAGTTAATTCCAGGTCAGCCTGGGCCAGAGTGAGACCCTACCTCGAAAAACCAAAAAAAAAAAAAAAAAAAAAGTCGCACAGGCTCAACAAGCATATTGGGCTTATGTACCTGACACCCCTCTAGCTACAACTGCTCTTTGGGAAGAACCCCTACCTAAGATATTTTCCAATGCTTCCCTTACCAGTGCCAATTATGACCTAGAATTCCTTCAAGAAGTGGCTAAACCAGTTAACTATACCTCTCTCACAGTAGAGCCACCTATCTGCTTTTCAAGCAATATTATCACCAATTGTATCAATTCTAAGGGAGCCACAGCTGCAGATTACTCCTACGATGTAGTCTTTATTGTCGTGTGGCCTCCTTATTTAATCATGCCAGTCAAAATGACTGAGCCCTGGTACTTCAGCTTCAGAGCTCAAGTGTTCCAGCAGCTCAACAGATTGATGACATGAAAATGAAGGTTCATAGAATGGCTAATGGTGGGGATTATTGCTACCATCACCATCATTGCCTCTTCCACTGCAGCAGCTCTCTCCCTAGCACAATCAATGAAGACAGCTAATCATGTTAATGGACTGACTAAAAGTGTATCTCAAGCCCTATTGTCACAGATAGATATTGATAAAAAAGGTGTTCGTCCGATTAGATGCTCTAGAGGACGCTGTTATGTATCTAGGAAGATGGGTTGCCAATCTGGTGGCTCAAATGCAGCTGGTCTGTCATGCTAATTATCAATTCATATGTGTTACTCCTTTACCCTACAATGGGATCACTACTGAATGGTGGAAAGTTGAAAATCATATATGGGGTATTTGGAATCATAATAATCTCATGGAATATCTGTTATTTCACATACTTACTTGTCTTTTGGTGATCCTGCTAAGGCAGCTAAAGGATTTTTTGATGGCTTATAGAGCACATTACAAAAATTATCTCCTAAACAGTTTGTTTGTTTGTTTGTTTGTTTGTTTCTTTTTTTCTTTTTTTGAGGTAGGGTCTTACTCTAGTCCAGGCTGACCTAGAATTCACTATGTAGTCTCAGAGTGGCCTTGAACTCACAGTGATCCTCTCCTACCTCTGCCTCACAAGTGCTGGGATTAAAGGTGTGCACAACCATGCCTGGCCCAAACAGTTTCTTTCTCAGCTTTTCTTTTGGCTACTATTGGTGTCAGGTACCCTGCTACTACTCTTAGTATAATTCCCTGTATATGTAAATTAGGGCTCAAACAATATAAACAAATCTTGACCGATTGGGTCCTTATACATCATCTGGCTCTAACTGGACCCACAGTAAACCACAAAAAAATGCACCCAAGATGAGAGTGCCCTATTTTAAAAATGAAGGGGGAGTTTTGGGGCATTGCTAAACATAGGCTGGGACTATGAGGAAGCTGGCCTGAGCTATTGGACTTGGCCGGGGACCTTGGGCTGTGGGGGTTGCAGCCTCTGGCCTTATCATCGGGAACCCACTCTGGTGATGGAGCTGGCCCTCCCTTCTCAAGGTCATAGTGTGTCCCATCTTTGCTCAGAGAAGGTGGAACCAGTGGGCCCCTCCCCCCATCCTGAAAGCACTTGAACATTCTATAGTCAGGTATTATGCCCCCCACAGTTCCTGACCTTGTGGCTAGCTGCCCAAGAGACCCTTAAATGGTAGTAAACAGCTCCCTGCAGCTGTGGCCATCCAATATGTGGCTGAAGTCATGTAGCTCTTCCCATCACTTCTGTTATCTCCAGATAACAGCTTCTCCCTTGCAACTTCGGCCTTCTAACACCAACCAATTAGATAGCAACCCATAAACCTATGTATCCAATCACCTTATAGTCTGTATGTGCCATCTCAACCTTTCCCAAGTGTTTATAAACCCACCCTCCTTTTGAATAAATGAGAGTGCGCTATCTACCAGACTGCCTCCCAGGTAGTTCATTGCCCATTGCATATACCCGCTCCAAGACCCTACTCCCCTCAACTCTTCCTGTGCCTGGGACATTGGTGGCCAATGACCCTCGGGAACAGGGAGGACCTACAATCTCCTTCCTCAATTCAATAATTTTTTTTTGTTCTCATGTGCTTCATTCAGGGTGTTTATTTTCTGCTTTGCTTTTTAAACCATATTTATAACCATTATTTTGAATTCTGTTTATAGAATTTCTTTGACTTCAATCTCAGGGAGGCTATTACTCCTCAGTGTATTGGGGGACATCCATTCAAGTTATCACATTCTGACCCTGACCTCCAATAGATTCATAACCATCTCACATTTTATATTGTATTTAGTCCAATTCAAAGTTCCCCATAGTCTTTACCAACTTAAGATAGTTCCAAAGTTCCAAGTCTGAGATTAATATTGTCTCTTAACTGTGAGTCCTATAAAATCAAAATACATTTATATACTTCCGATATATAATAACACAGAATAAACATTTCCATTGCTGTAAGGCATAAAAAATAAAGAATGGACCAATTCAAACTCAATAACCATCAAACATCTGAAGTTCAAGTCTGATATCATAACCAGTGCCTGACAGTCTCCAGATTTTCCAATTCTGTCCCTCCAGCTGGGCTGAGTACTCAGAAAACTTCCATCATGACCCAACAGTGCTCCATGGTAGCCATTTCACAGTCCTGGTATATCTAAACATGCTTAGGTCTCCATGCAAACCATAGTCCACCTTTTAGTGGCCTCACTAGTCTCTTTATCAGTTCCATCATGCCCTGCCCCATGTCATGTCTCAGCAATGGCTCTTGGAAATTTGTGCACTTCATGACCCACTCCAAAACCAATGCATCCAAAACCAATACCAGGTCTGCAGGATACAGCCATATTCTTAATTCAGGGATGAAATAAATCATGACATTGAAGAGCAGATTCCTACCATCCAATCTTTCTTCAGGCATCTTTCCCATTGTTCCAGTGTAAAGTAGTTGGACCATATTACTTCTAAATGCTAATGTATTTACAATAGCAATTTCAGTAACCTAAACCTCTGTGCTTGTAAATTTTAAGTGTGCATGAATGTCTTCAAATTTAAATCTTATATCTCTCAGTTCCATATCTTTAGCTAAGCATACCAGTCTATTACAAATTTAACCTTGATCAAACTTTCTGTGCATGGGCAGTAGAATGCAGCCGGCCCTTATGCCCATAACCCAGTTCAAACAAAATTCTCAGTCTTTCCTTCCCTTTAGAAAGTTCATAATCCAAGTCTCCAGAAATAGTTCTCTAGGCACTTAGCATTTTCAAACTCTTAACAGAGTAGTTCATAAAACTTGGCTTACTACTCTGGAAGGCATCTGCAGTTGCAAGTAGGTAAGCAGTCCTACCCTTCCTTTGGCTCTTACTCTTTCCTCCACCTCTTCCACAATGGACCCTGAGCCTTGGAAGGTGTGATAGAGATATTTCAGTGTTGAGTACTCCTATGTCACTTCATCTCAGCATTATGGTGCCTTCTGAGTCATCCCAAGGTCACCACCATCTGAAAAGAGAAGCTTCTGTAATTAAAAGTGAGAGTAGCATTAATACATGGATATGAACATTAAGATAAGTGCTCACCAGGAAGTTTAGTGAGCATAGTATATACATTTAGCCAGACACCAGCAGACATTACAGCCCTAGGGTTCATGACTTCCCCTGTCATAGGTTTTGAGTACCAGACATGTATTCCCTTTCCGTGGAGCAGGCCTCCAGTCCAATTCAACAGCAATTGGTTTTTGCCATATCATACATGGTACTACTGCACCTGTTGGCTCATTTGGCCTGGCTGTCCACATTTAAGGCTTGTAGTGTCCATTGTTTTTTATCTCCACTGGTGATTTTTCTCTCTCCCATGGAACTGCATGCAGTGTAGCTTTTTCCAGCTTCCTGTCAGCTGGTCTAAAGGGAGGAGATTTTCAGCTCAGCTCCAGCAGGATTTCTCAGTGACCTTGCAGCACAAGTATGTGGAGTCCTCAGCAATAGGGTCTTACCATCTATTTCTGGTGGGAGACCAAGAGCCTTGGCAGATAGTGGCTGTTTTAGTTAGAATAAGCTGAAGGCCAGAGAAGAGGCACAACAATGTCTATCAGCACAAAGAAGTCTCCTGGGAGAGGGATTCTTGTTCATGGACCAGACGATCATGCATTAGGTTATCTGGCAGTACTAAGAAACAGCCCATGAAAAGTACACTTTAAATATTCATAATAAAACTCATTGCACACCATCAAAGCAGGCTGGAGTTTATATCAACTCCATGAAAGAGACCTCAAGACCAAGTTAGAGCACAAAACACAACACTTTTTAATCACAATTTAGAATCTTGAAATAAAATTTCAGATCATGGAATCTGAAAATCCTAATTCTCTTCTACAATATAGCATGGAACCTCAGGTTTCTTCTTGGTTGTTTTAATGATGTATTTAATTAAGTAAGAAAGGCATTTAATTTGGCTGACTTAAAAAATTACAATGATGGGCTTGGAAGATGGATTAGCAGTTAAAGTGTTTGCTTGTAAAGTCTGTTTGGGTTCAATCCCCCAGTTCCCATGTAAAGTCAGATGCACAAAGTGGCTCATGTGTCTGGAGTTCATCTACAGAAGCAAGAAGCCCTGACATGTCCATACTATCTTCCTCTCTTTCTCTTTCTCTCTAAAATAAATAAAATAATTTAAAACAAAATGACAATTCATGTCATATTCTTTGAATCAATCAATACAGACACATTCCTAAGCTGTAGCATTTTAGGAGAGTCTACTGCAACTCATGGGAGCTACACATGTCTACCAATTCCTCAGTTTAAGTTGGAATAATTTCATGAAATACAAAACACCATCAAAAATGCCAAAGCCAGAGGGAATACAGAATTAAAGCTTGACATTGAGGAAAATCTTTTTACAGTACTTGAGATTGAACCCTGGGACTTAAGTATGCTAGGCTAGTGCTTTACCACTAAGCTGCCTCTCTAGCCCTGAGAACAACCCTCTGAAGAGGAGTTTGGGTTCATTGTGGCATGTGAGTAGTTGTTAGCATAAATACCATCGTAGGTAATATTTAGTCTCATAAATACTAATAGTGAGACATTATTCTCCAAAAATGTATTTCTGATTAGTTTACTAATGCTTTGTGTACCCCTGCCTCACAAATATTCCAAGTTTGCATACCAGGCACATACACTGCGACATGCATGTCAACACTCAATTTGGAAAGTGCTGTGTTGCTTGACAGCATCCCAAGATCTATTGAACAGGACTTGAGACTGTCAATCACTGTCAGCATTGACAATCCACATTACAAAAAGCATGAAAAAAAAAAAAAAAAAAAAAAAACTCTAATGGTTAGGCCACCTTTTCCTACCCAAGTCCTCAGGGCAGATTTGTGGTCTCAGTCACTCCTGATTCCTACCCTTGTGTGTTTAAAGAGGCTAAAGTTTCAAGCTGCCTCCAAGAGCTGAAGATTCTACGGATTAAAACAATTCATAGATGCTTTTATTTTTTTGGTTTTTCGAGGTAGGGTCTCATTCTAGTTCAGGCTGATGTGGAATTCACTATGTAGTCTCAGGGTAGCCTTGAACTCATGGCGATTCTGCCTCCCAAATGCTGGGATTAAAGGCAAAAATCCACACTTTCTCATCTCAATTGCCCTTAGAAGGGTGTTAACAATTTTTCACCACTAAAGTTATATTTTTCTTTTTTTAAACATAGCTCGAGCTATGATTTGTTCTACAACTTCTGGCTTGTGGAGCAGAATTTCTATCTTTGTTCCTTTCTCATACCTAGGTAATTTTTCTTGAACCATTTTTTTTTGTTGTTTTTGTTTTTCTCCATTCTGACTGTGGCTTAAGCTCCTTCCTCTCTGTACCCCTTCCTCTCCACCATTCCTTAAGGCGGTACATTTTGTGGCAAGGCTAAATAAGAATTTTACATACCTCTTCCTGAAATACCAGCTACAGGAATTTGCACTGTATGTTTCTGAGATTAGTGTTTCCAATTTTCTTTCAGCCAATCTGAATATTCTTTTTGTAAACCAATTTCCCATATGGTGGTTGCTCGTGCTTGAGTGCCATGTGCCCCCTCAAGCTACCTGGTCTTAGGACAGTTACAAGCCTGTGCCATCATAGAAGTCTGGCCTCTCATCCGAGGTGACCCCCTGTATCCACATAGTCATGGTGTCTGTGCACTTCCCTGGGTGGCACTCACCCAATTTGCTTCCCACTGAGTGACCTGCACCATCTCTGCACAAGTTCCAGCACCAGATCTTAGGAGTACAGTGCCACCAAGTGGCTAACTGCTGCCCGTGTCATTGGAGAACCATGATGGAGGGGCAAGGAGAAAGTCCTTCAGAAAACTGTCTATAACTGGGGTAGTGGTTCACCTTATGCCAATTGCACCTCAAGAAGCATGTAATTTAGTTCCAGTTTAACTCATCCTGCCAACTACACTACCTGTAGTTGACTAGTGTAGTCAAGAGGCAGATTATGTTAATTCAGTTGCCACACCTTTTTCACTTTTCACACATGTTAATTAAGCCAGCTCCCTTTAGGTCCTGGGGAATCAAACCTGGGTCCTTTGGCTTTGCAGGCAAGCACCTTAACCCCTAAGCCATCCCTCCAACCCTATGTGTCCATTTTATTTTTAAAAATATATTTTATTTATTTATTTATTTATTTGAGAGAGAAAGAGGCTAAATCCCTGAGGCACTCACTCGAGAGTCATGGGCTGCTCTATCCATGCCAAGGGATCCCAGGGGCTACTTCTTCTTGGGGCAACTATCAACACAGAGAGGGATGTGGTGTCTGCCTCTCTGAGTTGAGTGACAGTGTTCTGAGATTTTGCTGGGGTTTTTATACCCAGTTTTCCTCAGTCATCCTCACTGCTGATAGCCACCTTAGGGTTAGCTCATTTCCATATCTTTGGTTGGTGGTCCCTGGTTGCCATAGTGATGTGTTGTCACTGCTGAGTGAATGCTCCATTTTTACTCCTAACTATTGCTCCTAACAGTAAGTAACCAGCAAACCATGAGGTGTCTCTGGCACTGAAGAGGATGGCTCCTTCAGTTGCTAGAAACAGTGTACAACCAGAGAACTCCCAGCATGGCAAACTCTCCAACCAATCTTTGGGGCTTGGGAATTAGGCAATGCCAGCTGGATGCCAGCTTCTACCTGATGAAGATGTAAGCTTGCAGAGGGTAATGTGTGAGTGGTGTGGACTGCAAAGGAAAAGGGCTTCCCCAGACAAAAAGGTAATTGGGATAAATACCAATTTACTTGCCAGTCCACAACTGAGGGAGGAAGCTTAGAGAGGGATCTAGGGCTGCAAAGATCGCAGGGCAAGCATCCTGTACCTAGGAAAGAAAGCTCCAGTAGGGTAGCATATGGGTGGGGAAAACCTAGAGTGAGCAGAAAATCCTGCCTGAACACTGTGAGTGTGAATGGGGGAAGCAGAGCTCTAGGGTTCCTAGAAAGTAGAGCAGGCAGCATTCCCTTAGTCAATAATAACTGATATACTGGGAAGGATTGCCCTACCAAAACCCACCTTATATGAGCAAAATGGGGAAAAGTTGGAATGAGAACAGAAATAGCAGCTAACTGCATGTAGGCTCAAACCAGAACAGACTTGGAACTGCAAGTACAAACTCCCAGGCAGGGCCCAGAATGGTCACTGAGCAAGCTAGGTTATACCTGGATTTCTCTGGAGGTTACACACAAAGCACAGGCTCAAATGCACCCAGCCCAATTCAAGTGGTAAGACTGCTAGCACACACCCATCTTGAACAATGTGGATCAGGCCACCCAACACAGGTCACACAATTGCTGCTATTCTCACATTCACAGAAAGACAAGAGGCTGATCTTGAGATGGGCAATGCAAGAAGAAAAATGTAAGTCATTAGACCATGAAATTCCCACCAAGACTGCATTGTCCAATAATGGAAGACTCCATTGAAGACATACTGGAAGCTCAAAACACAGAATCACAAAATAAAATTACAATAAGCACATTAAGAAATCTTAATGAGACCATGAACAAGTGGTTGGATAAATTGGGAGAAAATAGTCAAAAAATACTAAAACAAAATCTCAAAGAATGGCTGATCAATATGGAAGTTAGTAGACAAAATGATCTTCAAATATGAGTCAAGGATGACTCACTGAAATGGAAGAAAAATGATAAATATAACTCAAAAAGTGGATGATGGGCTGGAGAGATGGCTTAGCAGTTAAGGCACCTGCCTCCTAAGCCTAAGAACGCTGGTTCCAATCTCCAGTTCCCACGTTTAGCCAGATGCAGTGACACAAGGGCGCAATGCCGCACTTGCCCACAAGGGGGCACACACATCTGCATTTTGTTCACAGCAGCTGAGAGACTGCTGGCGTGCCCATCTCTGTCTCCCTTTCCCTCTCTCTCTGTCTGTCTCTCTCTGTGTCTCTCTCTAAAAAATAAAAAATAAAATATTTTTAAAAAGTGGATGAAAGAAAACCAACAAAAACAAATCAAATAATGGCTGAATGACATCCACCAAATAACAGCCACCAAATAACCATCACCAGAAGCTCAGTGACATTGAAAGCATTGAGAAAGATCTCAGTAAATGTCTAAATGAAATGGGAGAGAATCAACAAATAAATGAGCTCATAGGTGAATAGAATAGACTCAAAGAGGACATTACAAATTGTAAAAATGAAATCCAAGAGATAATAAGTAGGTACAATTGAGAAATGAAATTGGAATTTAACTAAGAGATAGAGATACTGAAGAAAAGCATAATAGAAAACAAAAATGAAGTAGCTTTATTTAGAGGCTTCCAAGAAAGCCTCACCAACAGACTAGCCCATGTAGAGGACAGAATATCAGAACTGGAGGGTGGACAGAGGAATTAGATCAGGAGTCCACAAACTACATTAAATTCAAAAGAATGTGCAAACAGAACATGGATAAACTGTGTGATACCATAAAAACACCTAATATTCAGATTATGGGTATACAGAAAGGTGAAAAATACAGACCAAGAGCATAGAAAATATGTTCAACAAAATTATTGAGGAAAAATTTCCCAACCTTACAAAGAGGGACCCTTTCAGATACAGGGGATGCACATAACACCAAATAGATAGGAGCAGAGAAGAGTTTCCCCATGTTATATAATTAAAACACTAACCACATAAAGCAAAAAAAGTGTATTAAAATTGCAAGAGAAAAATAGTTCATTACATACAAAGGTAAGCCCACCAATTACCTATGACTTTTTAATGGAAACTCTAAAAGCCAGAAAGGCTTGGAAAATAAGTATTTTAAAACCTAAAAGACCATGGTTGCCAACTCACAGTTATATCCAGCAAAATTATCCCACATAATAGAAGGTTAAGGAAAAACTTTGTATGATATAAATCAGCTTTATGATTACATGTCCACTAAGCCAGCCCTACAGAGAATACTGCATGGCATACTCCACACTCAAACAATGAACCAATATACACATGAAGAGATAAAAAAATGATCATTATTGTCAGTAGACAGGTCTTCTAAGCAGAAAATTAATAGAGAAACAACAGACTAAAACATCATAGATCAATTGGACTTAACAGACATCTACAGAACATTCCACTCAAATTCTACTGAATACTTAGTCTTTTCAGCAGCTCATGGAACATTTTCCAAGGTAGACCATATATTAGTACATAACGCATGTCTCCACGATTTCAGAAAAAATGACATAATTCCCTGTACTATATCTGATCCCAATGCAATAAAACTAGAAATCAACAAGAGTAGTAACAAAAACACACCAATTCTTAGAGACTGAACAACTTAATATTAAACAATGAATGGGTTGTTGAAATCAGAAGGGGAATTAATAATTGTGTAGAAGTGAATGACAGTGACAACACAACATACAAAAACTTATGGGAAACAATGAAGGCATTTCTAAGAGGGAAGTTTATAGCACTAAATTTCTATATTACAAAAATAGATATCTCAGCTTAATAACTTAACTATCTACTGTAGAAATTCCCCTCTAGAAATTGACCCAGCACTGAATTGGGTGGAAAAGAGATTTATTCATGTGTTGTCCAGAGTCAGGATAGCGCCTGAAAGTCTCCTGCCCCTATCACTATGTGTCCTTCCAATTTATAGTTTCAGTAAAAATGGAAGCCAGCAAACAAATGGGCAATATAGAAGCAGAAATGTGACAGTAAGCAGCTGCAATGGACACAAGAAGTGGGGAGGTGGTGTACAAGGGAGAAATTCCAAAACTGAGTGTGTGCAGTTCTTATCTTTAGCAAGTAAGACTGTCTGGCCTCATGTCATGGCCTTGGGCTGAAACGGGGCTGCTATAGAAATGTCATATATTCTTTCCTAGCAACTTTGTATTCCATTGTTCCAACATGTTCTCTCCTTTTCACCTACATAATACCTTGTCTTTTATTTTGTGTGAACTTGGTATTCTTGGTGTAACACCTGAAATTTTACTGCCTCTATCTGATTCTTGACAAACTTAGATGAAAGGTTAAGAATGCAAGGCCCAGGGGCTGAAGACATGGCTTAGTGGTTAAGAGCTTGCCTGTGAAGCCTAAGGACCCTGGTTTGAGGCTTTATTCCCAGTACCCACATAAGCCAGATGTACATGGTGGCTCATGTGTCTAGAGTTCTTTTGCAATGGCTTGAGGCCATGGCATGCCCATTCTCTCTCTCTCTCCCTCCCCTTCTCTGTCTCATATAAACAAACAAACAAACAAACAAACAAACAAACAAACAAACAAACATAAAAACAATTTGGGAAAAAAATAGAATGCAAGGTCCAAACAGTAGGCTCAATAGGATCACGGTTATGGGCCCTGTCAGAGGCACATGCCAAGGTCCCCATGTTGTCCAAACAGCTTCCTATTGTGTACCTTCCTTTTTGTGCCTGTCTTTAATTCTGTGTGATATTTGCCTAGCATTTCCTCTTACTACCTCCATTTAATTGGCATAAAAGCAGCATTCTTCACCAAGGAACCAACATATTCCCCCCTTCTCTGCTGTGATTAAATCTAATTCTTTCTGGTTCTGCAGAACCATCATTGCCAGTAAGTCTATTTGGTTCTAGAGGGCAATTATGCTCTGTTGGACAATGGCCAGGTCATCCTGTATCTGGCTAGAGAGTTGACTATGCTGTACTTGTTGAAGACCTATTGTGGTGGCACTGGTGGCTGCAGTTCCTGCCAGAGCAACTCCTACCAAAATAAGCAAGAGCATTGGGACTCTCTTTTGTGTTGCCTGCCTGGGTTATAGGTATCGAAGGACTTCATCTCCTGGGAACATATCCATGTTGGGGGCCAGGAATACTGTTTTACATTTCCCTCCTGGATAACAAGTATGGATAGCTTTAGTGCAGTTTTTTCTGCTTCAACAAACACATTGAACCTCTGCTATTACTTGTTCTGGCGGTCCAGTCAAGTAGGTCTCTTCTGTTTTGTTAGCTAGGCTCTGGCTAGTTATACCCACTCCAGTGTAAGAGACATGGCTTGCTCTCAGACATAGTCAGCAATCTTTGCTCAGAGAGGGATTGCCTCAGTTGAGCAGTTCATGCTTGGCATTTATTAGGGCCAGCCTTTTTTAAAATTATTATTTTTTTATTGACAACTTCTATAGTTACAAACAAAAATCCCACCTGATATTTCCCCCCTCCCCCCTTCCACTTTAGAACTCCAATCTCCATCATATCCCCTCCCTCTTTCCATTAGTCTCTCTTTTAATTTGATGTCATCATCTTTTTCTTCTATTTTGAGGATCTTGCGAAGGTATTGCTAGGCATTGCAAGGTCATGGATATCGAGGCCAATTTCTGTCTGGGCAGTTGCATTGTAAGAAGTCATACCCTTCCTTTGGCACTTCCATTCTATCCGCCCCCTTTTCCGCAATGGGCTCTGAGCCTTGGAGGGTGTGACAGAGGTGTTTCAGTGCTGGGCACTCCTCCATCCCTTCTTCTCAGCACTATGTTGCCCTTTGGGTCATCCCAGTGGTCATCGCCATCTGAAAAGAGAAGCTTCTCTAACCAGAAGTGAGAGTAGCATTAATATGTGAACATGAACATTAAGTGTAGTGCTTTCAGGGTGGCTTGGTGGGAATCATATATACATTTAGTCAGACAAGAGCAGGCTTTATACCCCTAAGGCTCATGACCTCACCTACCATAGACTTTTGCTTAGGTTTTTCAGTACCAGGTATGTATTCCCTCCCATAGAGAGGGCCTTCAGTCCAAGTATGGAGCAGTTGGTTACCCCAAGAGTAGACATGCCACTATTGCACCCATTCAGTCATTGGGCCTGTATGGCCAAACTTGAATATTCAGCATCCACTGTTTTCACTGCTGATGACTTCTGTCTCCCATATGCTGCATGCAGTGCAGCTTTTTCCAGCATTCAGTTGGCTGGTCTACAGGGAGAAGGTTTTCTGTTCCTCACCAGCTTGCTTTCTCAGTGACCTTGCCTCTCAGGCAAGAGTTGTCTTCAGCAATAGGGTCTTACTATCTGTTTCTCAAGGGAAAACAAGGGCTTTGGCAAAAGCCTTTAATGTTTTGGAGGCTACCGGGACCTCCTTGGCCAACAACTCACTGGAAGGTATCCCATCCCAGGTACTGAAAATTTTCTAGTAACAGTCTATAGCTTCTAGATGTGCCATTATTCAAAAAAGTAATTTTACATAAGTCTTATTCACAATATCTTGAGTTTAGATTGACCCTCCCCCTGCCCTTCTTTTATGCATTCTCTTCCCATGGCCTCACTTAGGCCATTCTCCTCCCTGTAATCAGTTCTTCTACTTACATACGTGCAATACCATACACTTAAGTCCTTCCCTTTCCTCCCTCCCTTATAGCCTTTTACCAGCTTACTGGTTTCTGGTACCTAATTTTGGTTCCAGTTCACACACAAGTCTATACATTTGTAGCTAGGATCCACATATGAGAGAGAACATGTGACGTTTGGCTTTCTGAGCCTGGGTTACCTTACTTAGTATCATCCTTTCCAGATCCATCCATTTCCCTGCAAATTTCATAATTTCATTTTTCTTTACCACTGAGTAGAACTCCATTGTGTAAATGTACCACGTCTTTATTATCCATTCATCTGTGGAGGCTGGTTCCATTTCCTAGCTATTGTGAATAGAGCAGCAATAAACATGGTTGAGGGCCAGCATTTTAAGTAGAGTGACAGATTTAAATGTCCAGTAACTTCCTTTGCAGTGTTGACTATATCTTTTAAGAACTTCTGGAGTTAAGTTTGTCTGTACTCCTGGAGGCCCCCAGAGTTTCTTGGGAGCAGCAGGGGAAGGTGCTCAAGCAGGATTTCAAAAGGGGGAAATCAATATTTGTGTGATGTGCAGTGCACTCAGAACAGTGCAAGCAGCAGAATTTCTGACCAAGGAAGGCATGTTTCCAGGCAGTGTTTAGAGGTCCTGTTCATCCTCTCAACTTGGCCAGAGCACTGGGAATGATATCAGGTGCATAGATTCCGAGTTAGGCCCAGCACTTTGGAACCTGCTGAACCATCATGCTGACAAAAGCTGGGCCAATATTGGAACTGATGCTCATTGAGCTAGAATGTGGGACACCTCTTGGGCCTTTTCTGTGTGGGTGGGAAGGGTCTCTACCAGTCAGAAAAGATACAGACTATAACTGGCAAGTAGTGATACCCTTTACTGAGCTGGATATCCGTGAAGTCCACTTCTAGATGTTCAAATGGATAGGATTCATATTTTTGTGGCAACAAGGGGCCTAGGGCACCTGCTTGAGGTTATCTTGTGCACACTGCAGGAAGGTTCTGCTGGCCTAATTCTGCCAAAATTGGGACCACCAGGTATATTTGCAACAGGTCTTGCAAGGCTATCTTTCCCAGGTGAGTCATTTCATGGGTCTGCCAGACAAGATGGGTGCAGCCTCCTCTTTGAACTAATATTTTCCCATCTGAGGTCATTAGCCAGCCCTCAGGATCCTTGGTTGCTGCTTGGTCTGTTGCTTTTCTTTCTTCTTTATTGTGTACAGGCCACTGTGAGAGCGCCGGGTGTGCAAAACAAACCTTCTGAGAGCTATGTCTTCATAGAGAGCTGCTTGTTTAGCTGTCTGGTCTGCCAGCTGGTTTCCCTGACTTATCTGGTCCTGATTCTTTGTGTGAGCTTGGCAATGCACTGTTGCTTTGGTCTGAGGGGCCCAGAAAGCTCCTAAGAGTTGGAGGGTCAGATTACTTTGCTCCTTGAGGCAAGCAGTCCCCATTCTTGATACTGCTCCATGAATGTGGAGGGTGGTAAAGGCATACCAGGAGTCAGTGTAAATGGTGGCTCGTTTTTCCTCTGTGAGGGCGAGTGCTCTGGCTAGTGCATAGAGCTCAGCCTTTTGGGCAGACCAGTGATTGGGCAGTCAACCCTCTTCTATTATCTGGTCTGTAATGGTCACTGCATACCCATTGTGTTACTCCCCCTGTTGTAGACTTTGGCTCCTTTCAGTAAAGAGTTCCATATCTGAGTTGGTGAGCGGCTCATCCTTTAAGTCCATTCGGGAGGGGAAGATCTCCATGATCTCTTCACAGTGTGGAGGGGCTCTCCCTCTTCTTCTGGTAGGTATGTGGCTGGATTTAGGGCTCAAGTGGCTTCCAACAGCACTTGGGGCCTCTCTCCTAGCATGCTGATATCCAACCACTAATCTCTGGTCATCTAGTGACTGGCAAAAAGGCAACCTAGTGTGGTATTTTGACAATGATGGTCTGTCCCAAAGTTAATCAGCTTCTTTCATCAGTACTACCATGGCTGTCAATGTCAAGAGGCAAGGGGGCCATCCTGAGGCTCCTGGGTCTGAGGTATGCCACTGGTCTATTCCATGGGCCTAGCCACTGGGCTAGGACCACCCCCCCAACTCAATTCCCTCTTTTTCATGTATGTAGAGGGCAAAGGGGCAGATGACATCTAAGAGTGCTAATGCAGGATCCTCCCTTACAGTCTTCTCTTGAGTTGGTGTGTAGCCGCCTCCCCCATCCCCAGTGGGCTGTGAGTGTTCTGGGCGCAGCTGAGGGCAAACTCCCATGAGTGGCTTCAGGGAGTGGCAGGCGGAAGGAGTGGAGCCTGGCTACTCCAGGCTGGACGTGGCTCTCAGTGCGCATGGGCGGGAGGCAGTGGTGCTGTGGAGATGGCAGCTGAGGCCAGCTGCAGCTGCCTGGATGAGGACTTCTGGATGACAACTTCAGTCAGCACAGCACCCTGAGGAGTTTCAACAATTCTTATATTTGCAAGCAGGACTGTCCTGCCTCATGCTCTAGGGCCAGAAGGGGGTTGCCATAGCAACTTCATGCCTTCTTTCCTAGCAACTTTGTAATTTTCCATTGTTCTATCACATATCCATTTGAAGGTTTTGGAAAAACAAGAACAATCTAATCTCAAAAGTGCCAGAAGGAAATAAATCATCAAGATTAAAGCAGAAATAGATGAGTTGGAAACAAAGAAAACAATTAAAAAATTGATGAAGCAGGGTGTGGTGGCCCACCCCTTTAATCCCAGCACTCTGGAGGCAGAGGTAGGAGGATTGACATGAGTTTGAGGCCACCCTCAGGCTTCATAGTGAATTTCACGGCAGCCTGAGCTAGAGGAAAACCCTACCTCGAGACACCAAACACACACACACACACACACACACACACACACACACACAACAAAGAGCCAGTTCTTTGAAAAAATAAACAAGATTGATAGCCAAATTAAGAAAGAGAAGACCCAAATCAACAAGACAGAAATGAAATTGAAGAATTCTCACTGATAGCAATGAAGTTAGGAGAATCATCAGGACATACTTCAAGAACTTGTATCCCACAAAATTGGAAAACCTGGAAGAAATGGATGACTTCTACTGAGATTGGAAAAGTAATTACAAACCTCCCAACAAAATAAGTTCAGGCCCAGATGGATTCAGTTCCAAATTCTACCAAACCTTCATTCAAGAACTACAACCACTTCTCCTCAAGTTATTCTGCACAACTGAAAACAGGGAATGGTCCCAAACTCCTTCTATGAAACCAGAATTACACTAATACCAAAACCAGAGACAGAACAAGAAAAGAAAATTATAGGTCCATATCCCCAGTGAACCTAGATGAAAAATTTTTAATAAATAGTAAATGAAGCATAACAAATAATAATACAAAATAAATAAAATCTTGAAAACAAGCTGGGTGTGGTGGTGCATGCCTTTAATCCCAGCCCCTGGGAGGCAGAGGTAGGGGGATTGCCAGGAGTTCAAGGCCACCCTGAGACTACATAGTTAATTCCAGGTCAGCCTGGGCCAGAGTGAGACCTTACCTCAAAAAATCAAAAAAAAAAAAAAAAAAATCTTGAAAACAATTCAAGATCCCATTACAAGCATCATTCACCTCAATCAAGTAGGTTTCATCCAAGAGATGCAGGGGTGGCTTAACATATGGAAAACAGTAAACATAATACACCACATAAGCACACTTAAACACAGAAATCACATGATCATTTCAATAGATGCAGAAAAGGCCTTTAACAAACTATAACATCCCTTCATGATTTAAGCATGGGAGAGACTTGGGATGGAGGGATCATATCCCAACACAATAAGAATGATATAAAAAGCACATAAGGCTCAGATCATAATAAATGGGGAAAAGCTTAAAGTGTTCCCATTAATGTCTGAAACAAACAGGGGTCTCTATTCTCACCACTACTTTTCAACACAGTACTAGAAGACTTAGATCAAGCAATAATGCAGGAGGAAGAATTAAAAGGTATACATATCTGCCCTTTTTGCAGATGACATGATTCTATACATAAGTGACCTGAAAGAATCCACCAAAAAAAAAACTTCAAAAGGTGATAAATTCTTTCAGTCAAATTACAGGATACAAAATCAATACATAAAATTCAGTAGCCTTCCTATATGCCAAAGAAAAACATACAGAGAAAGAAATAAGTGATGCTGTCTCATTTATAATAGCTACACACAGAAAAATTTCTTGGAATCTCACTAACCAAGGAAGCAAAAGACTTATACAAAGAAAATAAAAGAAAGCAATTGAAAAAGACATGAGAAGATGAAAAGACCACCCATGCTCATGGATTGGAAGCATTAGTTTGCAAAACTGATCATCCTATCAAAAGCAATATATAGATTCAATGAAAGTCCAATTCCAGCAACATGCTTTGCAGAGTTAGAAAAAATAGTCTCAAAATTCATATGGAGGCATAAAGGCCTTGTGCAAAACTAGCAAAACAATCTCCTCAGGAGAAGAAATACTTCAGGTGGAATCACCATACCAAACTTCAAGATATACTACAAAATCATATTAATTAAAACATCATTGTTCTGGCACAAAACAGAAACATAGATCAATGGAGTAGAATAGAAGAGCCATCCTTTAATTCAAGCAATACAGCTATCTAATCTTTGACAAAGGGACCAAAAATGCATACTTGATTAAAAAAACTAATATCTTCAACAAATGGTGCTAGAAAAATTGTACAACCACATGTAGAAAAAAGAATCTAGACTCACATTTCTCTTCCTACACAAAAATAAATTCTAAATGGATTAAGGACCTCAATATAAAACATGAAACTCTAAAACAACTAGAAGAAAAAATAGGAAGAACTCTCCATAATATAGCCATAGGGAAAGACTTCCTGAATAAGACTCTAGTAGCATAGGAAATTAGACAAACAGCCATTGGGACCTCATAAAACTAAAAAGCTATTGTACAGACAAGCAAAATATACGACAGAGCCAATAGACAACCCACAGAATGGGAGAAAATCTTTGCCAGCCATACCTCCAACAGAGGCCTCAATATATATAATCTACAAAGACCTCAAAAAACTAATCAATAAAAAACAAAATAATCCAATCAAAAAATGGGATAGAGAGTTGAACAGAGATTTCTCAAAGGAAGAAATTCATATGACCAATACACACTTAAAGAGATGCTCAGCATGTTTAATTATCAGAGAAATGCAAATTGAAACAACTTTGAGATTCTATCTTACTCCAGTCAGGATGGCATTCATCCAAAAGAAAGAAAGAAAAAAAGAAAGAATGAAAGATAATAAATGCAAGTGTGAACTATTGCAATTAAAAATGATACATTTTCCCATTTTGTATTGTTTTCTGTTCCAACAGTGAATTCTTTGGATTGAATGCTAGTAAGAAATGTAGCTGAAAGATGATCCATTGTCCTTATTTCAAAGCAGAAAATAATGAAGCTTTTTTTTTTTCCCTGCTGAGCTCATTGTTACTGGTCCCATCCACCCTCTCACCTGCTTTTAGTCATGCCAAAGGAGAGGGCCTTGGTATTGTCTTCCCCTACATTCTGTTTGCACGGAGTGGTTTTTACTTATTGATATTTGATCACAGAGAGCTGCAAGGACATACTCACAGGCTTGGGAGAGAAGAAGATAATGGCTCTTTCTCTTCTTTCTTTTTACCTCCAAATAATGTTTCACAGTAGCTAATTCACCCAACAGAGAGAAGGGCAAAGGGAGTTTACTAATGCATCAGTAAATGAAAAGAAGGCAAAACAGCAACAGGAAGAAGGCTTCCAGAAGAAATATTATGATAGGAAGCTTATTAAATAAACCTGTGTTCAAACATATCTCATCCTAGAAAATTAAGTTAAAACATACAGCCTTGATATTCTTTCTGTTTCAAACCACTTCCTAATAGGAAGAATGCTGTTTGGCCTTAGAATGTGTCTTGTCTTTCCTTGGGCATCAGTTACAACTATGGGCCAACTTAGGGTCCCAGGCTACCTCTGAATTGACACTGTCTTAGAGAGATGCTTCTTGAGTCTCAGGAAATAAAGCTCATAGGTCTCAAGAAGCTCCTGAAGCTTACAAGAGTTCATTGTGCCCCTCCCCAAGTACATACAAGATTCACAAGACCCCTACACAAATAAGAAGTTTTGGGAGGGGAGAATCTCCTGACCAGTGATCAGCCATCAACTGCTTTGAAAAGCTCCAGGGATACAGCCTTCACGAGTCTTCATCCATCCTCAGGAGGGGGGACTTTTGGTGATGCAGCTGGCTTTGAATCATCCATGTATCTGTAAATAACCCCTCACTCATACTTCTGTGTGTAACCCCAATAAACCCACTGGCTCACTAAGCTAGACTTTAGTGGACATGTTTCTATTGTTTCTTTGGTCTGTCATCAGCACCTTATCTGGCTTGAATAGTCATTTGTTATTGTCTCCCCAGGAAAAGTCACACAGCACCTATGACCAGAAAAGTAGGAAGATGAGGAAAAGAGTGCAATGTTGTGGTATTGAACTATAGGCATAAATTGTGGGAATGAACTATGGGAAAGAACTGGAAATATTTCTTATGGATCTTACAAATAGCATTTGTGATATTGTTGTGAGATGCTAAATTCTTTACATGTAATTTGCTCTAAAGTTAATCTTACAACTGTGTAATCTGTCCACTTAAAGCAATGTGACTAGGTTTCCTCTGCTTTGGTGTGTCTTTGGCCTGAACAGGACAGATTAACAATATTGACAAGCAATGTTTAGAGGTGTTGAATGAGCTTAAGATATGCACTAGGCTTCTTTCCTCAGAGGCCTCCTTGGACTCTTGAATTAGAACATGTGTAAGAAGTGTTGAAGACAATGAGGTCAGTAACTATGGACCTATAGACCTGTTGAAGACAACAGGTGGGCTTAATGTGATTGCTCTTGTGGTGTGTGTGTGTGTGTGTGTGTGTGTGTGTGTGTGTTCTGAATCAGTAGAGTTCAGCTGGTCATATCCCTAAATCCTTTCCCTTAACAAACGTTAAGAAATATTCAAAGTTGAAAGTTCCTTACCCTTTGCTCATACAATGTACTACTTATTCACACATTACTGATTTTTCACTGTTCCATAAAAGTGCCCACGAGTACCTGTATGCAGAAGAAGCCACAACCATAGTAACATCAGAGCAGCAGTGACAGTAGATGCAGCAGGTTTACTAATGGCTTAAACTAAACTTTGCTTCAGTTTCTTTTTTCCTCAGGCAGCTGTTAGATGTAGATAGTCCACTCATGATACAGGGGTATCAGGAGTAAGCTCTCTGTCCTCGAAGGCTCTGCTTTAAGAAAGTTTGCCCATTTCTGGATAGGAAAGTTCCAGAGGTTAGTCCTTCCTAAATCAGGGTTGGGCCCCCAAATGGGGCACACTTATGTAAATAATAGTCATTGCATGGGGTTGGGGAGGTGGTTTAAGTTGGTGAATTGCTTACCTAGCAAGCCCAAGGACTTGAATTTGAACACACAGAAAATATTGCCAGGCATGGTAGTAAGTGATTGTAATCTCAGTGCTAGGGAGGTGGAGATGGGAGGATCTCAAAGAAGAACTATTTAAACTTATACGTTGTTATTTGAAAGCAGATACAATTTAAATTAAAAGAGCACAAGGCACTGTTAAGAAAAAGGAGAGCATGCCAGCAGGCTGCTGTGATGAAGGAGCTGAGATGAAATGGCCTTTGAGAATTAAAGGTTTTTTTTTTTAAAATTTTTTTGTTTATTTTATTTATTTATTTATTTGAAAGTGACAGACAGAAAGAGAAAGAGGCACATAAATAGAGAGAGAATGGGTTCACCAGGGCTTCCAGCCACTGCAAATGAACTCCAGATGCATACACCACCTTGTGCATCTGGTTTATGTGGGTCCTGCGGAATAGAGCCTTGAGATGGGGTCCTTAGGCTTCACAGGCAAGCACTTAACCACTAAGCTGTCTCTCCAGGCCCTTGTTTTGTTTATTTTCAAGGTAGGGTCTTGCTGTAGCCCAGGCTGACCTGTAATTTGCTATGTAGTCTCAGGCTGGCCTTGAACTCACCTCAATCTTCCTACCTCTACTTCCCAAGTGCTGGGATTAAAGGCATGTGCCACAACGCCCAGAGAGAATTAAAGCTTTATTAGGAGAGTTACAGTACCATGCCAAGGTGGCAGGGTGGGGTACTAAAGAAAGAGAGAGTGGGAGAGGGATAGAGAGAATGAAAGGCAGGAGAAGGGTAAGGGGATGAAGATAGATAGGTAGATAGACAGACAGACAGACAGACAGACAGAGTCTGGAAATATGAAGGACAAATGGAGCTTCTTGTTTTTGTATATTTTTAAAAGGGAAGGTTAAAGTTTCACACATGACCAAAACTAAGTTTTAGAAGCTATGGAGGCTATAGAGAGTGTAAAATAAATAAGGCCTCTAATCTTTCAAGGTGCCTGGAGGAAAGTGAGATGGCTGTTCTGCATTGCACTCCTGCTAGATAGGAACCAAGGTCATATTTCAGGTGGCCTTGCACTTCCCTGGCAACAAGGGTCTTGTTTTCCTGTTTGGCCCTGGTCCTGCTCAGCAGAGCCTCTTAAAGTGAACACATCTCTATTCTAACAAGCACATGATCAGAAAAATTTAAAAGTGAAGTTTGTAGTCAAAAATAATTTTTAGGTCTAGAGAGATGGTTCAGAGGTTGAGTACACATTTTGTGCCAGTATGAGGGCTGAGGAGGCCTGTGTTAGAATTTCCAGAACACACATAAATGGCTGGGCATGGCCATTCATGCTTGTAATGACAGAACCATCAGAGGCAGAGACTGGAAAATCACTAGGGCCTGAAAATAGAAATCCCCAGTATCACGAGATGCTGTAGGTAAAACCTATACCCATGTACCACACCACATGCACCACACAACATGTACCACACCACATGTACTATACCACATGTTCCACACAACATATACCACACCACATGTACCATACCACATGTTCCACACCACATGTACCACACCACATGTACTATACCACATTTTCCACACCATATGTACCACACCACATGTACCATACCACATGTAGTATACCACATGTTCCACACCACATGTACCATACCACATGTTCCACACCACATGTTCCAGACCACATGTACTGCACCACATGTACCATACCACATGTTCTGCACCACATGTACCACCCATGTACCATACCACATGTTCCACACCACATGTACCATACCACATGTACCATACCACATGTTCTACACCACATGTACTGCACCACATGTACCATACCACATGTTCCACACCACATGTTCCACACCACATGTACCATACCACATGTTCCACAGCACATGTTCCACACCACATGTTCCATACCATATGTTCCACACCACATGTTCCACACCACATGTTCCACACCACATGTTCCACACCACATGTTCCATACCACATGTTCCACACCACATGTACCATACCACATGTACTACACCACATGCACTACACCACATGTACCATACCACATGTACCACACCACATGTACCATACCACATGTTCCACACCACATGTTCCACACCACATGTACCACACCGCATGTTCCACACCACATGTACCACACCACATGTTCCACACCACATGTACCACACCACATGTACCATACCACATGTACTACTCCATATGCACCACACCACATGTTCCACACCACATGTTCCACACCACATGTTCCACACCACATGTACTGCACCACACATACCACACCACATATACCACATCACATATACACACACATGGAATTAAAAAAGTTATCTAACCAGTAATCAAGACATAGCAGAAATATTGTTTCTTTGTCACATATTTATCTGATTCCAAAGACTGCTTAGATTTGCTTTATCACACACATCTGATAATGCTAATATTTCTCTCAGTGTTAATTCCTTATTAGAATCATGTCTTTTCTAAGATAATGCTGTGACTTCAGACAGGGGGTCAAATCTAGATTTTTAGCAAGCACCCAGTAGATATTAATAAATAAAAGGAGGTGTAAAGAATGCATCTGTGTATTCCCCTTGCCTATATGTTTGCCTTCAGCCTGAGCTCTCCAGCATTTTACTGGGTAGCTTCTGCTACCTGGAGTTTGGATGATGTAACACAAGAGACTCCATCACTCACCTCAGTGACATATAAACCATTCTTTCAAGTTTGCTTTTCTTTGATATTTTTCCCTCAGTTTTAAGACACACTTTAGAGTTCTACTTCTAACTTTACAGCTATTCTTATATGATAGCTTGATAATTTGTTATATTAAAATATTCCCATTTAAATCACTTCAATTTCTGTCTTTTGACTGAACATTGAAATAACATTTCAGCTGAGCCTAAAGAAATGAAAGGGGTCTCTTTCTACCCTGACCTTCTTTAACATGGAATTTAGGCATCCACAACTGACTAGTTGATTGATTGTCTTTAATAGGTATTTATCTTCTAATCAACTAATCAAAGTAAACAGAAATTAATTATTATGATCTACTCCATGCAAAGTAATATACATGAAAAATTGGGAATAAAAAAGCAAGGTATTTTCTTATACAAATTATGATCATATTTATTTAAGAAACTTCACAGCAATTTTGTGTATATATAAGAGCCAAATATAGAAAAGTGCTATGATTCTCAACTATAGAAAGTTTAGTTTTTAAAAAATATTTTAACTTTTATTTACTTGAGAGAGAGCAAGAGACAGAGAGTGAGAAATAGAGAGAGAGGAGAGAGAGAGAATGGGCATGCCAGGGCCTCTAGCCACTACAAACAAACTCCAGACTGATGGGCCACCTTGTGCATCTGGCTTTCGTGGTTCCTGGGTGTGGTAGTTTGAATATATGTCCCCCAATATATTCAGTGTTTTACTAGTTATAGTTTCATCTGCAATCACCTTGCTAGAGGCAATGTCACTGGGGGCTGGTCTTAAGGTGTTAATGGTGTAGGTTTGAGATTCCATTGTAAAGATATGCAAATGTGCCTAGCAGGAGTTCCTGAAGTGTGCTGTGTGACCTTTTGGCTGTAGTTTTGCTCTGTGTGCTGTGGTGGCTGGTTGGCTTTTCTCTCTTTTGCCTGGTCTTGTGAGAGCAGGTTGCTTCTCCTGCCATTATGGAACTTCTCCTGGATCTGTAAGCTTCAATAAATAATATCCTTCCTCCATAACTATGCTTGGTCTGGAAGTTCATCTCAGTGAACCTGAAGCTGTCTGCTACACTGGGTAATTGAACCCGGGTCCTTTGGCTTTGCAGGTAAGTGCCTTAATCGCAAAGTCATCTCTCCACCCCTGGAAAGTTTCTTTCTTGTACATAGTGATACAAGGACTTTCAAATGGCCTTCTAAGTGATAACATCACTTGATTTCTGCTTTGAGAACTAATAATACTTCTCTTTAGGTTGCTGAACTGCAAGTAATCTCTAAGGTGGGCTTGATTCTGATTCATGTAGCTCAGTGAGCAAGAGAGAAAGAAGACAAAGAGCATGGTTCTTCAATTGTCAAATGGCTCATTAGGATGTTTGATTTACTGAAGTTATACTCCACAAGCCCTTATTCATTATTATTATTATTTAGCAAAGGTTGCAGCCTTATATCCTCTCTCCAAAGGTCCCACTTTGCCTGAGGATTCTCCTCAGTGGGACTATTTATTTGTATTTACTGTTGGGTAATTAAGGCCTTAGTCTCTGAGTCTCTGTGTGATGGGGGAGGGTGCTGTACCCCAGGTTATTTCTACACACTCTATGGCTCTTACAATCATCCATCCCCTCTTCCCCAGTGGTTTCTGAGCCTTAGTGGGCCTGTTAGCATTCTGGTTTAGTGTTGAGTTCTTGGTAGCCTCTAGGTTTCTGATTTACTGTGTTTTGATTGACCATAGAGTCTGTTGTCATTTCCCTATAGCTGATTGTCAGGATAGCAGTGGGTGCAATACTTGTGCAGCTGCTTCCTCTGCAATTTCTCATGGGTCTCAGAAGATGAATGGATGGATGGAGCATCATTCTTGAAGGTTTAATAGCCTTCCCTGAAAACTAGAGGGAATTAAAGAGTTAACAACTAACTTTAAGATGAGAAGGCCATAAAGAATGGAGACATCCAGTCCTCCCTAGTCAACTCTGTTAAAGAGCCTATTCTGAGCAAATAATTTTGATGCCTTATCTACTTCCCTTGGACCTGCAGCTAATTCAGTATGTTTGCCTCAGGATCCTCCTTATAAGTTTGAACCCCAGCCTGACTCGGTGCTTCAGCCTTCATCCTGAGGGAAGGTTGCTGCCCCTCACTACCTCCCAATAAACAATCTGTAGAGATCAAGTCCAGTGTTCTTTCTTGATTTTCTCCTACACTTTCCTTACATTTTGGTGCTGTGACTTGGGGCTTTCAGGCTGCACGCTCTCCCCTTTTCTTTCCCTCTCCTCTTCCCTACCTCAATGCCAATGTATCACTCTTTTGGGAGCATGAACACTCACCAAGCTCACTATCTGGACTAAACGGTCACCAGTCTGACCTGCGACCTCTAGTCTTGTGACTTTTGTCTACGTGAGTGGTGCAAGCTCCATTTGGCCTCACAGCTCAGCTTTATTGGTGCTCTGTGTAAACCCAACCTGACACTTGGCAGCTTTCTCCTTCTCTTCTCCCTCTCACTCTGACCTCGGATTGTTTGAGCTTGTCAGCTCATCTGTGGAGACTGAGGAGTTCTGGCCAGGGCTACTCCTTGGCTACTCTCTGAGCTCAGCCAAGTCTCCGACAGCCCTTTGGGTAATCCACTGGGTCATAGCTCTCTTCTCCCTCCCCTTTCCTGCTGGACTTTTGAACTCCAGATAAGAGGCCTCTCACCATGTGCTGGATCCACACCTTCATCAGATTACAGCTTTAGGACAAGGTATTTGTTCTTGGTCAATGGCAAATACTGTCCTAAATTTGATATTTTGGATTTCAACATTTTCATTGGTCTTGATAACTTTCTACGATGACATGGCAAAAGTAATGCGAGGTTCCTTCCCTCCCCTGCTCCTGCCCCTCCTAAAACTCTCTCACACAGTTCTGTCAGCAGGCCATGACTTGCCAGGGTCTCTCCCTTTTCACACCAAATTCAAGCCATCTCACTAAATCAAGTACAGCCTCTGCCTTCTTAAAAGAAAAACAAACAAACAAACAAAAAAAACCAAAAAACAAAAACAAAGAAGCTCCTGTCTTTATTGGGCTTCCTTAACTCCTACATAAGGATACCTAATTTTTCTTTCCTTGCTTTTCCCTTTCCCTACCAGAGAAAAACCTGCAGGGGAGGTAGGAAAATCACAGTAAACCAGCAACTGCCTCACAGCTAGATGAAATAAACAAACACAGGCACCTGGGGAGGTCCTTGCCAGTGGGTAATGGCTAGTAGAAAGAAAACAATCAAAAAAAGTCAGTTTTAAAATTCAAACTAAGGACAACTATTGCCCTGTTTTTATGGTGGCTGCCTGTCCCAGGTCCAAATCCAAATCCCATTCAGTTTCTGGTGTCCACCCTTTCTCTCTCCTTTCATCACGATAAAGTGCTTGAAAATTCCAACTCCTCTGGGCTCTCAAAACTCCCAGATGATTGAAACAGATCTCCAATAGCTGGATAGAATAATTCACCTGCCCTATGTCTAACCATAGAGAGGCCATTTGCCATATCCACTTCATTTTAGCCCTAAGAATGGGTGAGTAAGTCTCCATCTGTCTGTCTTCCTAAGGTATCTAGGAAGACCTGGCTTCCTTGTCTTGTGCTTGGAGGACTGCCCTGAAAGCCTCTAGTCAAAATGCCTGCTTCCCTTCTGAACCTCCTCTCCTTCTCCAAGAGAAGGTTTCTGACCTCCTGATCCTCAGACAGGCACCCTGGCACTTCTCACCCCTGTATGGGTTCCCAAATTTCCAAAACTCCACTGGCCTCCCTGCTGGTTTGTTTCCTGAACAATCTTAAGATTCTCTGTCTAAAAAGAGACATAAAGTCCAAGTGCCTCACTTTTTACTACAATGTGGTTTGGCCACAAAAAAGAAAAACATGGTCAATGATTCCCTTTGGCTGAAAATGACACATTAGGTTTCCAAATTCTTAAAGATCTTGATAGCTTCATAAACTGGATTGGCAGCTGGCTCTGTTCTTCTACCCCTGATCCCTTCTCTGTCAGTTCTGCTCTCTGACCCAGGCCCTCCTGAAGAAACAATCTTCCTTCAACCCCATTACACAGTTCCTAATTAGTGACTCATCCTTCCTTAGCATAAAAAGATGACCACAAGCCCTCCTTTACTGTGCCACTAAGAGTGACAATCTCTCTCTCTCCCTTATCCTAAACTGCTGTTGTTTGCTTAACCTGTTACTCTTCAAAGTACAACTATAAAACTGGCCTTTGAAAATGGCCTCCAGCCCATTCTCCAGATTCCACTGGTTTTCTTGCACCTCTTGTTCTACCTAAAGTTTTCTAACATGATTTGCTTAATGGTTATTAAGCATTCTGATGCTTACAGATGTATTTTAAGATAACGTTGAATTACTAAAACCAGGTCTATGATGTATTTATTACTTTATGCTTGTTCATGCTTAGTACATGTTTATATTCCCGGGTTTGATCCTGCCTCTAACAATGCCTTCTAAATGTTTATGACTTAAATCTTTAGAGAAACGCTTAATTTGGGTTTACTGATAAAACACAAACATAATGATATGCTTCACCTATACTTATCAATATTAAGATATGATATACATGCTTTGCATTAAATAAAATTATTTAAAAATGCTATTATATTTATAATGTTCCTAGCCTATAGCATTCTGGATAAAGTATAATCAATGAAAATGTGTGGGTGCATCTAAGACTTTCAGTAAAACAATAGATATTGCACTTCCCTCTTCTGAAACTGCTGTAAGGAAGATTCCTTTATGATAGCTAATAGATAACAAAAAATTCTGTAACAATTTACAACTAAAGTCAAACAAATAGCAACTAATTCCTGGCCCTGACCCTTTTAGACAATAAATACGTCACCTCAATATACCTTATCTCAAGAGATAGTAACCTGTCTTATTTGCCAGAAAGAAATGTCTTAACCCTCACAAATCATATCTCTTTCCTCTACAAACACAGGACAATTCAAACAGAGGATTGTTAAGGATATAAAACTCTGACACTATCAGTGTTTGGGAGCTCTCTCCCTCTCTCTGAAGTACATTCTGCCTAAAAGTGTGTCTTCTGTTAAAATGTTTTAAGTTAAGATAAAATGGGTTAACATAAAAAGCTGTTTCTCAAGCCGGGCGTGGTGGCGCATGCCTTTAATCCCAGCACTCGGGAGGCAGAGGTAGGAGGATTGCCGAGAGTTCAAGGCCACCCTGAGACTACATAGTTAATTCCAGGTCAGCCTGGACCAGAGTGAGACCCTACCCTGCAAAAACCAAAAAAAAAAGTTGTTTCTCTTGCCTTAATTTTTTTTATCTAATTCAAACTTAACTCTCTGTAATAAATTGGTAAATTTATTTATAGTACCATGTCTTATATTGAGATTAACATTGGGGTTAGAAAACGTAAACATCCTGGACCCTAAGTTATGTCTGTATTGTAATAGACTTTTGTATTGATAATGCTCTATACTACATGGTTTTTTGTACTGACACTGTAGTTTTTGTATTGTTTCAATACCATAATTTGCTTTACAGCTTCTGACCTGTACTGAAAATCATCTTGTGTTTCTTCTTATAAGACTGATATAAATGACCTTCTGGGCCTTTACAGTTCTACCAGTTCACCTCAGAGGGCCCTATAGCAGACTAACTCCATCTATCTGGGCCCCTTTTGATGGTTCTCCAAGGCCTAAAAGTCAACAGGGGTAGAGACTCCCTCTTTCACCATCCCACTTCAGCTTGAAAGACTTAAACCCACTATCCATCTTCCAAACACTTGGGGTCTCTCTCCACTGACATTAGACTTGGAGGTCATTAGAATACAGACCCAATTTTCTTTACCCCTGGTAACATTAAAAAGAAAACTTTCTCCTGATCCTAAACAAAGACATAAAATATATAATATGTGCTGATAGATTTAAAGGGTCGTAAAAGTATCTCTGATTAAG
The DNA here is from genome assembly GCA_036365145.1 of Orientallactaga sibirica. Taxonomy (NCBI): domain Eukaryota; kingdom Metazoa; phylum Chordata; class Mammalia; order Rodentia; family Dipodidae; genus Orientallactaga; species Orientallactaga sibirica. The sequence goes on along the minus strand of JAEOAD010000015.1, from coordinate 25,334,651 downwards.
ATAACTAAGTTACATCCAAATGCTTAGCTTGTATGTTTTCTATCTGATAAAGCCTGTATTTTGTTGCATAAACACTTGTTTACAGCAATAGGTTTCTTAAATGTTCTACTCTTACATGTTTTCCCATTAAGTAAAACTTTTATTTGTTTTTCCAAAAAAGAACCCCATAAAAAACTGGACCTAATTATATAAAATTTATTGTGCCTGTAAAATTAATCAAACTTTAAACTTTCTCAGCCTAACATACCTCCATTAATTTCTCTAAAGCTAAACCAGACCTTTTGATTGCTGGACTTAGTAAGTAAAAACTATCAGCTTTCTATATTAAGAACTTACAAAAACCTTTAAACCTGATAAATAAATTTCAGGGACTGAAGAGATGGCTTAACAGTTAATACATTTGCCTGCAAATCCAAAAGATACTGGTTTGACTCTCCAGAACCCATGTAACCCAGCTAAACAAGGGGTGCATGCATCTGGAGTTCGTTTACAGTTGCTGGAGGCCTTGGTATGCCCATTGTCTCTATCTCCCTCTTTCTGTAAAATAACTAAACTTCAAAATTAGTTAATTTCTTAATCTCTACCATATTTAAATTTGAAATCATTTAAAATGCTTCAAATATTGTCTCAGTACTAGTCACTTATACTTCCTACCTTACCTAAGCCAAATCATTATAGTTCAAAAAATTCCAGTTAACTCCCCATCCAAGGTAGCAATTCCTTCTTTCCCACAGAAAGCACCCTTGCTTTCCTACCTATCACCCATGACATTATTTTTCAACCTTAGATATAATATTCATGTCACCTGTAATTGTCATGTCACATATAAGAAAATTCATACATAGATATTAACCAGATCATAATGGCTAATAGATTTACTATGATCTAGGAGTTTCTTTCCTAACGACTCAGATAATTATCACTCTCCTGAAGAGCTGCCACCTTGCTTGTTCATAAAAGCCATGTAAAACCACAGCCTGCTATGTACACAAGGTACAAAAATCAAATAAAAAACCAAAAGTTGAGACTCTCAAAAGCCACACCTTGTGACTAGAACGTCAACATTGGACTGCAGCAATTGTGGAGAAATAAATGATATCAATCCAGAGCCAATAATATTTGGGCTGTATTAGCCTTTTTTTTTTTTTGAGAGACGGTGGGGGGGGGGAGGAGGGAGACAGATAGAGAATGGGTGTGCCAGCAGCCTCTCAGCTGCTGTGAATGAACTCCAGATGCATGTGCCCCCTTGTGGGCAAGTGCAGCATTGCACCCTTGTGTCACTTTGCATCTGGCTAAACATGGGATGTAGAGATTGGAACTGGAGTTCTTAGGCTTAGCAGGCAGGCACCTAAACTGCTAAGCCATCTCTCCAGCCATGTATTAGCCTTTTTGATGGCCAATAATATTATTTCTCTGCATGTAACTTGACATCTCTCTATGACCAGCTAAAATATCTATTGTTTTAAACTAAAAAAAAAAAAATGTCACAACTCTACTACCTTCATGTTAAACCTATCCTATCTCTGACATGTACTCTATTCCCCTGATTATAATAATATTTATGCTTTCTTTTGGTCCTTACATACTCAGATACATCACTGATACCCTCCAAGACATAATACATGCCTTCACTTCACAGTGAGTCACTAAATTCTTCATGGCCACTGAATATCAGCCCTTGGACATCCAACCTCCACAAGACTGTATAGGACACCCTGAGAGATCTACTGCCCCCTCCAGCAGAAAGTAGTCTAAGAGAGCTCTTCACCCCAATTCCAGCCCATGCAGCTAAATGCCCCACTCATCTCCAGTTCTCCCCAATCTTTTTTATCCTTCCAGAGTCTGGACTGAAGGGTTAATAGCCTTCCCTGAAAACCAGAGGGAACTAAAGAGTTAATAACTAACCTTAAGATGAGAAGGCCATACAGAATGGAGACATCCAGTCTTCCCTAGTCTACTCTGCTAAAGAGCCTATTCTGAGCAAATAGCTGATGCCTTATCTACTTCCCTTGGGATCTGCAACTAATTCAGTATGTTTGCATTAGGATCCTCCTTATAAGTTTGAACCCCAGCCTGACTCAGTGCTTTGAATTTCATCCTGCTGGAAGTCTGCTGCCCCTTGCTATCTCCCAATAAATAATCTGTAGAGATTAAGTCCAGTGTTCTTTCTTGCTTTTTGCCTACATGTTCCTTACAATTCTGAGTAAGGTCACACAGGCACAGAAAGATAAACACAGTGTGTTTTCACACACACACACACACACACACACACACACACACACACACATATGTATATATGGTATTTTGGTTTTTTTTGAGGTAGGATTTCACTATAGCCCAGGCTGACCTGGAATTCACTATGTAGTCTCAGGGTGGCCTCAAACTCAAGGTGATTTTCCTACCTCTGCCTCCCGAGTGCTGGGATTAAAGGCATGTGCCATCATACCCAGCCCATATATGGGTTCTAACTGGGATCAAATGGAGATAAGTGTAAATGGTAGTTATCATCAGGGATATGGGCATAAACCTAGAATAAGACCAGGAGAAAGAAGAAATAGGGAGAGAGTAGAAGAGGAAATACTTAACAGGCTAAGTGAAGAGATAGACTATGGGGGTGAGAGGGTATTGAAGAGGTCAGGGGTAGGAAGGGTTGGGAGGGGAATTACAGATCAATTAAGACAATATGAACCAGTTCCATAGAAACCCTCCTTCTGGATAAAGACAGAATGGGGGCATTCTGGACAGAAGTACCCTGTAAAAGGTAGAAAAATCTTAACCCTAAAACCATGGGCTCTGGCTAGTTATTCCCAGGCCCAGAATTGAGGTAGCCCCACAACCCCTCTTTATGCCAGCGAGTTCTGTTGACCTGTGCTTCCATCCACCTATAGAAGCCTCAAGACAGTAGGTGAAAGATTCAAATGATAATGGCCAGGTGAATACTTTATAGGAAATTCCATACCATAAAGTTCACTGAAAACACAGATAGACTAAACATGGCGATCATTTGTAAAGCATGTTCTGTGTGTCAATAGTGCCTTCAGGGCATATTTATTTCTTATAAAACATTTAAAAGTTCATTGCTCTAAAAAATATGTTCTGAATTTCTATTCCATGCAAGCCAGCTTATTGTTCTAGGTCCTGAAGACAGAGTGAACTGACAATGGAATCTTGTACTAGGAAATACGAATAGAAGCTTTCCTCCTAGATCTATAAACTATCTATATACTGGCCTTACCTACTTTTTTCCTTCTGAACAACCTTCAGACATTGATTATATTTTGAAGATAGAATTGATCATCTTAAACTTGTAGACAAAGTAGGCATGGTTAGAGAGCTCATGGGCCAGAGATATGAACACAGGTCAGATTAGAAAGCCTAAGCACAACATAAAACCTGGGTGAATCACAGTGTGTCTTAAGAGAGTTAAATCTCAGATAGTTGATCATCTTGTTTTATTGGCCAATTAAGAACACTGCAAAAACTGTGATGTATTTAGGGCAAACCAAGAAATTCCTTTAGTTGTTTGGTTTCTCTGTGTGGGGTGGCTGAGAAACATGTGACTGAGATGATGCACCCACGTCAAGCAGACAGCATCACAGAGGAGCCAACATAAATCTCTATCATAGGTCTCAAGTAGACAACCAACAGAGGCATTCACTAATATGCTAAAAGACCTCCTTCTGATAATCCAAGGAGCTAATGGGTTGCTTTTCCAAAGCTTTGTATTCTTTTTTTTTTTTTTTTTTTTTTTTGGTTTTTTGAGGTAGGGTCTCACTCTAGTTCAGGCTGAACTGGAATTCACTATGTAGTCTCAGGGTGGCCTTGAACTCACAGTGATTTGCCTACCTCTGCCTCCTGAGTGCTAGGATTAAAGGCATGTGCCACCACACCCAGCTCCTTTTCCAAAACTTTGGAAGCAAGTCACGGCAGGTAAGGATACTGAAAAATTATGACTGAGCTCTCTGAGTGATGTGTTTTGATCAGTGAACCTTTGGGTATGCTCCATTTGAAATTCCTTACACGGGGCTGGAAAGCCTACCCAGCTGGGTTCAATTCCCCAGTATCCACTTAGAGCCAGATGCACAAAGTGATTCATGTATCTGGAGTTTATTTGAAGTGACAAGAGGCCCTGGTGCACCCATGTTCTCTCATTCTCTGTCAAGTAAATAATAGACTTTTTTTTTTTTTTCCAAAAAGGCAATAAAATTCTTTACATGGAATTATTTTTTTTTTTAATTTATGAGTGAGAGGGAGGGGAGGGAGAAAAATGGGCTAGCGGGCTTTGCAAGCAAGCACTTTTAACTACTGATCCATCTCACCAGGCCCCTTCTGTGGAATTGTTGTAGCTAACTAGAGCATGGTCTTCATAACTTGTTTGGTATTATCTCCTGGGGTTTTCCTTCCTTGAGCACTGAAAAAAATGAAGGAAATAGGAAAGTATATTTGTCCATGGAAAATAATATCCATATCTTCACATTCCTATTCCTGAGATCTCTTTCTGCCCCACATTGGCTCTCAAATACTATAGCCTGGGTATCAGTGTGTTTGCAAGTTTTCCTATATAGAAAATCAATTCTAAATGCCAGTACCAAACCATCTCACAGGAAAACATTTATTATTGTTCAGGGCATTATACTACCTTAGAAAATTTCAAAAGGGCATTGGATTAAAGAAGTATTCCTCTTTTTAATTCATTTATTTATTTCCAAACTTTGGGTTCTGGAGCAAGCAACATTTGCAGTTTTCTGTCTTGCTAATTTTGCCCTCAGCCATGTTTACCTTTCTTGTTAAATACAATGACAGTAATGCACACTGAGAATTTTTTTTGCCTCCTGCTGTGAAAGCTCACCCCTTTCAAAAAATAGAGACATTAATATATTGCTATTTGAAAACTCTGCAAAACATTGGGAAATATACATATAAATCATCAAGGAATTCATGAGAATTTAATTGCTTTCAAATACCGAGAACACTAAATAAGCAGTTAATTAAAAATTAAAAGGTATCTTAGCAGAGGCAAATTATCAAACAAAGGGCATCTCACTGTGTGAACTGATCAATTATCAAGATGCTAGAGAGCAGTTTGTTTCTTTACTTGCATGAACAAGAATAGAGTTAGTGACCTCTGTGTGTGTGTGCACACGCACGTGAATTCTTTAAATACATCCGGAATAGACTCATGTGCTTACCTTGCTTCATCTATGGAGAAACTTAATACATCTTGACAAAAATAAGTAAACCAAATTTCAAAATGCCTTTTTCTTGACAGCAGATGCAAGAATATAATCCTTGACTTCTAAACCTACCAGTCATCATTTCAACTTTCTTATTACCTTATTGGCTATATAAGTTTGCCGAGCTACTTAAATATAAAAAAATTTCTTTTAACATCTCAAGTTGTTTATATATATTATTGATATACTCCTTAAGTTCCACAACAAATATATATTTATATTCTACAATCACTTTTTCAAACTTACAACTTGTCCCAGAATACGAGAAGCACCTAAAAAGCATTTCAAAATCCAACTCCTTTTTAAATTTCCTGCCCTGTTCTGCTCCTTCTCTTGAAGGTTATTTTTGAGGTCATTTTTAAAATAAAGTATCTTGGAATAAATTCATAAAAGCATTGATAAGCCTATTCTTCCCTCAACCATTTAGATAGCATAGTCACCAAGATAACAAAGCATTTTACTATGAACAAGGGTCACAAATCACCCAAGCTGAGTAAAACAAAAAAATAAATTAGGGCAATTAAATAGAAGAAGCAAATTATGCTCTTAATATTCTAAACTGTTACTGCCAATAGTTGCAGGGAACTTAAACTTGCGTATCTCTGTAAGTCACACTCCCAATGATTTGTTCATATAAGATTTTAATGTTATAAACTGGTTCTAATGCATTCCTTCAAGAGGTCATCACTTTCAGAATAACAAACAGATGGGCAACTGCTTATCTGCCACATCCCAGGGTGCTCATTAGTTCTGAACACCTATGCTTGAAGAACTAAGTGCAATTGCTTACTATACTTAAGATTTACCTGGTTTAGGGGTTGGGGATTTAGCTCAGTGGATGAATGCTTACCTAGGAAGCACAAGGCACAAGGGTTTGGTCTTTAGCACTGAATGAAACAAAAACCAAAACTACCACCAACAACAAAAATAAAAACAAAATCACAAAAAGATTTCCCTGGTTTATCTAGTTTCTTATGAAAACCGTGAGCATAAGTATCTTAGAGACAACTTTGAAAGACTATTCTCAGAAGAAAGGCATGGAATTGAGTATGGCATGGTGGGGTAGAGAGGTGGGGTGGAAGGTTATGAATACAGGATGTATCAAAAGAGTGCAGAGGGAGCAGAAAGCAGCTTTGAAATGAATATCTAAAAACACTGCCCTCTCTGAGGTCAGCAGCAATTGTCACTCATGGATTATTTCCCCTTTTGCTGTGTGATTATGATAATTATTGGATACTGGACTAGCCCCTCATTTATACAGTATCCAATCACTGCTATTGTTGCCTCCCAGCTATACTCAGTAGGGTCTGGAAAAGAAAATGCATCTGAAATATCTCATATATGTTGGCCCAAACCTTCAGAGTGCTGTGGAAATTTGGGATGGTCCCTTTGAGATTCTGGACATGAGATGTAGCTCTTGGAGAGAAAATCAAGACAGAATATCATTACAAAGGACATTAAAGTAAAAGGGATTAAGAATGATAATAAAAAATAGGATATTTAAAAAATTATCCAAAATATGGAAATAGGAAAAAGAGAATATTCCTTTTGGATAGGGCTGCCCCTCCTTTTTTGAGGCAGGGTATCACTATGGAGCTGAGGCTGGTCTGAACTGAAGACCGTCCTGCCTCAGCCTTCCAAATGCTGGGACTATAGATATGTGCCACTATTACAGGAATTTTATAACTCATTGAGGTCAGAAGTTAGAATTTTTAAAAAAATTATTTATTTATTTATTTATTTATTTATTTATTTATTTATTTATGAGATAGAAAGAGGGATTGAGATAGAGAGAGATAGAGAATGGGCACACCAGGGCCTCTAGCCACTGCAAATGAACTCCAAATGCATGTGCCCCCTTGTGCATCTGGCCAGGATCCTTTGTCTTTACAGGCAAATGACTTAACTGCTAAGCCATGTCTCCAGCCCAGAAGGTAGAATTTTAGTCTGGTAGACTGAAGGTGTTTAGATATGTGGCTGCAGAAGAAGAAACAGATTCAGAAAAGTTGTGGTAGAGGATCTGAATGTCATGAGCAGTCAGACACTCTCAACTTTCCAGAATTTTCTTTTATTCATTTCATAAGATCATGTCAGAACAATCATAGTGTGTCACAAATACAATTTTAAAACAATGTGCTTTGATTAGTTAGCTTGTTTAACCAGAAAAACAATACACTAATATTAATGGAATGAATATACTAAGAGTGACCTTAGTTGCAGCAAGATGTTCTGAAGAATAAATAAGAACAGGTTTCCCAGAAGGTTTGCCTTCTGGTTGCACTGTGTACAGTGCTTCTTCTGTGCCTTGTTCTCTCATTGAACTCAAGCTTGAAGACTCAGAGCCACGTATTATTCATTGGCTGACTAAAGGAGACAGGTAAATAATTTCTGATCAGTGGAAGAGATGCAGCAAAACTTACAAGTTATTCTCTGGAAGATATTATTATTATTATTATTTTCTGTTCATTTTTTTAAATTGACAACTTTTATACTTACATACAAAAAAACACATGATACTTCCCTCCCCTCCCCCATTCCACTTTAGAACTCCAATGTCCATCATGTCCCTTCCCTCTCTCCATTATGGAAGATATTATTGTAGTTAGCTTTTCATCACTGGCACAAAGCACCTGACAAAAAGCAGACAGTGGGAGGAAATTTAAAAAAAATTTTGTTTTGCTTATAGTCTCAACAGAAAGCTCCATGATTCATGGGAAAACATGGCATGAGCATAGGCCACACAGATGGAAAACAGTAGCAGGAGAGTCTGCCAATCTCTGGCAAAGGGAAGCTGGCTATAATACTGTGGAAGTTTGAATAGATGTCCCCCAATATATTCAGTGTTTTATTAGTTTATAGTTTGCATCTGCAGCCACCTTGCTGGAGGCAATGTGGGTGGATCTTAAGGTGTGATGGTGGTTTGAGATTCCATTGTAAAGATATGCAAAGTGTGCCTAAGGGGAGTTCCTGAAGTGTGCTGTGGCTTTTGGCTGTAGCTTTGCTCTGTGTGCTGTGTGGCTGGTTGGCTTTTCTCTCTGGCCTGGTCCTGTGGAGAACAGGCTGCTTCTCCTGCCACTATGGAACTTCCCCTGGATCTGTAAGCTTCAATAAATAATATCCCTTCCTCCATAACTGTGCCTGGTCTGGAAGTTCATCTCAGCGAACTTGAAGCTGTCTGCTGCAAATACCCATAAGTCTGCCAACAATACACCTCCTTCATCAAGGCTCCACCTCAGAACATTTTAAAAATAGAGTAGTATTTCTATACTAACAATAGGAAAAATAAATTTTCAGACAAAAATTGTTACCAAGAAAAAAGAAGTGCATAATACAATGATAAAAGAACCAATTCATCAACTAAATATAAACATGTAAACAATACACATGTAAACTTGTTTGTTTAATTGGCCTATTATTGCTTCTCCGCCTTTTGGCTAAGGCCAAGTGTAAGGCCACTGTGGACAAATGACTTATTCTGGTTTGTTAGGGTTGCTTTATCCAGGCTACTCTAACAACTCTGGTAGCATCTATGTATATAAGCCCCAGTCTCTGATTTTCCAGAACCCAGAAAGATGCTGCTCCAACATTTCATGTGCTTTTTTGCCCCCCTTGGTCTCCCACTTCTTCTCTTTACTAACCCTATTACAATATGTTTACTGGCAGAATTTAAAAGGATGTTTTTATGTTTTATTTCTGTAATATGAGCATTTGATTTTGTTTATACATTCAAAAATTACTAGGGGATCTCAGTTTTCTCTTTTGTTCCTCTTGTTTCCATTTTTCTCTCTATTTTACTTTTAATACAACTTTGATTTCATTTTATTCACATTAGAATAGCCCATTAAGCTCTGCCAAGCTTTTCCTCTCATGAACCAGTTCTAAAGGCCTACAAAAATACACGGTCAGTCTTATTACAGCAATGATGTAGCATTCTTGGTAGCAATTGTTTTGTATTAATTGTCTCATTGCTATGACAAAATACCTGATAAAAGCAACTTAAAAGATGAAGAACTTATTTTGCCTTTGAGTTTGAAGGAATACAGTCCATCATAGTGAAGAAGGCATGATGATAGGAACATGTAGCAGCTGGTCACATTCAGTCCATTGTCTCTAAGGAAAGACAGAGAACAGAAGAGAAGATAAAAGAAGACAAAAAAAATGTTGATAATCAACTAGTTTTCTCCTTTTAAAATATTTTTATTATTATTTATTTGAGAGAGAGAGAGAGAGACAGAGGCAGACAGACAGAGAAAGAGACAAACAGAGTGGGTATACCAAGGCTTCCAGCCACTGCAAATGAACTCCAGATGAATGTGCCACCTTGTGCATCTGGCTTATGTGGGTTCTGGGGAATCTAACCTGAGTCCTTTCACTTTGCAGGCAAGCACCTTCACTGCTAAGCCATCCCTCCAGCCTTAGTTTTCGCCTTTTCTTAAATTTAATTAATTAATTAATTAATTTAGCAGAGAGAGAGGGAGGGAGAGAGAGAGAGAGAGAGAGAGAGAGATAATGGGTGTGTCAGGGCCTCCAACCACTGCAAATGAATCCAGATGCATGTGTCCCCTTGTGCATCTGGCTAACATGGGTCTTGGGGAATAGAATCTGAGTCCTTTGGCTTTGCAGACAAATTCCTTAACTGCTAAGCCATCCCTCCAGCCCTAGTTTTCTCCTTTTTAAGTAGTCCAGGTCTCCAGCCCATGAAATGGTACTACCTATATTTAGAGCGAGTATTCTCACTTCAATTAGCCTAGCCTGTGGTAGTTTGAATATATGTCCCTCAAAGGACTTGGATTTCCAGCTGCCTGACTGGAAGAGGTGTGTTGGGGGTGGATCTGATTTCCATCCTTAAGATATGTAGAGTGCTTAAGCTCTGCCTGGGTTCCCTGCTGTCTTGTTCTTTCTTGTGGTGCTAGCAGTGTGGTTGTGTCTCTCTGCTTGGATCTGTGAAAGGGGTCCAGCCTTTTCTTCCATTACTTCCCTTGGGTCTATAAGCTTCAAATAAGTCCTGTTCCTCCTGTAAACTGTGTCTGGTTTGGAGGTTCATCCCAGAAATGTGAAGCTATCTACAGTAGGTGGGCATTCCCACTTCAATTAACCTAGCCTAGAAAGTTCCTAGCAGACATACTCAGATATTTGTTTTTATGGTGACAATAAATTCTGTTCAGTGACACTGAGATTAGCCATCACATCACATGATCATCTCAATCAATGCAAAACAGGACTTGATAAAATTCAACATTGTTTCTTGATAAAAACCATGAAGAAGCTAGGAATAAAGGGACCATTATTAAACATAATAAAAGCTTTATATAAGTAACTTATAGCCAACCTTATACTCAATGAGGAAAATCAGAACATTTCCTGTAAAATCTGGAATGAGACAAAAGTGCCCAACTTCTTAACTCTTTTTATTAAATATTTCATTTATTTATTTATTTGCATGGAGATTGAGAGAAAGAGGGAGAAAAAGAAAGAGAGGCCTCTAGCCACTGCATCCAGATGAATGCACACTTTGTGCATTGGCTTTATGTGGGTACTAGGGAATCGAACCCAGATTATTAGGTTTTGCAGGCATGCACCTTAAGTGCTGAGCCACCTCTCCAGGCCCCAATTCTTCACTCTTATTCAACATAGTGCTCAAAGTATTAGCTAGAGTAATAAGGCATGAGAATAAAATAAAAGGGATATAAATAGAAATGGAAGAAGCCAAATTATTCTTATTTGCAGATGACATGATCCTATACTTAAAAGACCCTAAAGACTTTACCAGAAGATGTTCATACCTGATAAACACTTCCAGCAAAATAACAGGATACAAAATCAATATACAAAAATCATTAGCATTTCTAAATACCAATAATGCACTTACCAACAAAGGAATCAGAAGGAAAAGTTTCATTTACCATACTTCAGTTCTAGAAATAAACCTAATCAAGGAGGTAAAAGACTCCTAAAATGAACCCTTAAGATACTGGAGTAATAAGTTAGAGATGGAAAGACTTTCCATGCTTATAGATTAGAAGAATCAATATTGTTAAGATGTCTATATTGCTAACAGCTATATATAGCTTCAATACAGTCTCCATCAAAATTCCAATTATGGTTTTCATAGAAGTGTAAATAAACCTCTTCAAATTTATATGGTGGTGAGGAAGGACAGAAAGAAGAAATTATGAAACAAAAGGAGTGCTTCCCCCATGAATCTGATTGGAACTCTTGTCATCTGAGAAACAAGAATTCCAGCACAATTAGCATTTGCCTAAGGTTTCCTCTCTTCCCAGCTATAAATGTGCAATTTTCTGGAATTCTTACCAGAAATCCCTAATGGCTACTGTTTTTTTTTTTTTTTTTTTAACCAGATTGTAACTCCCTCCAAGGCATGAGAGAAAGGGGGGGGGAGAGAAGAGAAGAAATAGAGAAATAGAGGGGAATAAAAAGAGAAGGAGAGAATTCTTAAGAAACCTTTTGGGATGTAACTTGAGTACCACTGAAATAGTACGTATAGCCAATGCGAAGACACCTACTGTGACTCTGCTTTGAGACGCCCACACAATGCACTTGGTTTTTATTCTTGTGGTGATTTTTCTTTCTATGTAATAAAACCCCGATACTACTTCATACTGATGAGTCCTGAAATTTGTTTTTGTGTCAAATCCATGAATCCTGGATTTGCCTGATTCAAGGTCCCTAAAATATTAAGGAACCTCCTGAGGCTATGGAGAGTGATCATGCCAAGCTCTACCTCTGACATCTCATTGTTGACAGAAGCACAAAGATCACAAGCAGATACAGCAATCCTAAGTGTGGAAAGAGTGATGCTGGAGGTATCACAATACCTGATTTTATTATACTTTCTCTCTTTCTTTCTTTCTTTCTTTCTTTCTTTCTTTCTTTCTTTCTTTCTTTCTTTCTTTCTTCCTATTATCTATTATCTGTCTGTCTGTCTGTCTATCTATCTATCATCTATCTATCTACATGTATTAGCCCAAATGAGTTCATGGAAACTTTTTATTTTTATTTTTTGTGGTTTTCTGAGGTAGGGTCTCGCTCTAGCTCAGGCTGACCTGGAATTCACTATGTAGTCTCAGGGTGGCCTTGAACTCACGGCAATCCTCCCACCTCTGCCTCCCAAGTGCTGGGATTAAAGGTGTGCACCACCACACCTAGCTGGAAACATTTTTTTACTTAATTGTATCCTATTGTTTAATTAATTTCTATTTGCCTAATCATTGCTTCAATTGGTTTTGGCAAGCTATGTTTTGCTCCTTGGATCATTTGCCTTTGTAAGTTGCCTGTATGATTTATTGTCCCTTCCATCTTTTAGGTCATTCATATCCCCTTTGCCCTTTGATTTCCCTGCCTGTTGTCAGAATCACTTCTTGACTTACAACTTTCAAACTCTTCTATTGACCCAATAAGACTGAATGCTGATAATGAACATTATCTCCTCTGAGCCCACATCTGAGTAGCTGAATGTGGTTGAAGAAAGATGCCTCTAACCCTGACTGTGCCTAGGGTACATTCCTGATCATTAGCTTCAAGGCAGTCCTTGTGCTGTCCACAACCCTATTCCATATCTACCCTTTGTTGATTCATTCTCCAGTCTTTCTAAGAGAAAGAAGAAAAGAAAAAAAATAATAATCAAAGTCAATTTTCTTCTTTTTCATCAAATCTCCATCGGCACATTTGTTCTTTTCACCAGGTGTTGATGATCCTTCATCCCTCATTTTCAGTGAGAAAGCAGGCACGTTTTCTGACATGTCACCTTCGCATCTTCCTAGTTTCCTGCAGCTATATCCAGACCATAAATTTACTCCTAGTTAAATGAATTGATTTTGCTTCCAAACTAAGGATCCTTCCACTGATACCCCAGTCTAAAACCCTCTTTTTCATTATACTGATCCTACATCAATTACCAAACATCTATGTTATTCCCATGCTGCATCCAAACATGTTCTAATTCCCCTCCCCCACTTAAAATTATCCCCTTCAGCTACTGCCTCCTTTGTTTGTTTGAAATTATAGAAGTGTGTTTAGAAGACTTGCCTAACGTCATGGTATCTACTTCTTAGCTACCCCCTAATTTCCTTTTTAATACACTTTATTCAAGTTCTTTTCCCAACTCCTTTGACTTTTCTCAGTTTTCATCAGTCAAAAATATGTGTTGTTATCTTATTTGAGCAAAATCAGCATTTGCCATTACTGGCAAATTTCTCCTTTAAACATGTTTTCTCTTGCTTTAGAACTATCACTTCTTTTAGTTTTCCTGATTTTCCCTCTTCATTACATTAGTGGGGTCTCCTCATTTCCATGACCTCTAGATATTGGTGTGCTCGAGGACATACCTCATTTCAGTCTAAGCCCGTTGACTAGGTGAATTTATCTAGAATTATGACTGTAATATAAAAATCCCTAATTTAGAGGACAACAGACAGTGTGATGGGGTTATGTGTTAATGCAAGTGGATCATCCTAGACCAGATCTTTCAGGTGGAAGTCACTCCATTGCTGTCATAGGTCATCATGTAGTTGTAGAATTCCAAACTCCAGTCACAGAAAGATAGGCTAGTTTTTGTCATATTTTAGTTAATAGCTGAACTTGTACCTATATATCTTAACTCTTAGACTGTCACACTTTAAGTTGCTATAGCCAAGCTATTACTGAGAAGCAGAACCCAGATGCATGATCAAAAGTCCTTTGAAGGTTTCTTTCTTGAATTGGGCAGTCTTGAATTGTTAGTAATTGGCATTGTGGTATGCCCCATTCACAACATTGTATTCTGAGCAATTGGAAAGGTGCAATGGGCTTGATGAATACTAGTTCATAATAACTAAATGAACCCAAAACAAAGTCTTTCTTTTATAATATTGGATATTAAGTAAGGTCTTGTATGGCACAATGCAGGCCTGGCCCTAGCCAGACCACATGGCAGAGAAACCAGGAAGTGGCTTCTGTGAACATGGCTTTCTGCACAGGCCTGGCATGACAACAGCTACAGTCCCATGCTCTTGAGAAACCTGGTAGGAGATGATCTGTCTGGAGACAGGCTGTCATTGGTCACAAGAAGGGGACCACCCCATACAATGATTGGCCAGTCAGGCTCCTTAAAACTCCATGTACTTCCTCAATAAATGAGTTTGCGGCAGCTCCCCCTCTGCTGCTTCCACCCAACTCCCAGAGTCTGTGTCGTGACTCCGCACCTCTCACCCCCAACTTGGCAGAGACCCTGCCGTCCCTCCTGGGCTGGCCCTATGGGGGGCCACAACAAGGTCTCTTTTGGTTTTTGGTATACCACAATAAAGGAAGATGATTTCTGTCTTTCTCTACCTGCAGAGTAAGTGAACTTGTTGAAAATAAATATGCCACATTCAGATTGACATTGTCCCATGCTACTTGTCATTTCTTAGGACTAACAATGCTGTGATGAGACAAGAAATTACTATCCCACATCATTTGGTAAATATGCATTGATATAACTTCTTAGCACAGTACTTAGAAAATGTCAGCTTTTAGATGATATTAGAATTGGTTAATAAATCACGATCAGAATTCTCCACATTACTATATAATGATTTATATGAGACAACATGGGAATTAATTTGGTTTTGTTTTAATCAAGTAAATTGATTCGTTCACTAGTTAGAAACTAAGTTAATGTCTCAAATTCATGCCAAGAGCTCGGCATACATTTTCTGATCCAATCTTTCATGCATCAGGTACATATTATTATAAACATTGCAAATTATCTCATATTATAAATAGTGAAGAGTATCTTAAAACCTGACAACTTCTACCAAGTGACTTCCATAATCTTATAAAAAAATTGATATCTTTAGCAACACTATTGGAACTCTCTATAAATGATATCAGTGGAATCTCCAACATTGCATATCATCATCTATATTTATACTGTGGAAACCTAGTAGGAATGGAAGCTTGTTTATGAAGTAGGATGTAGGGGTGAAACAGGAAGATTTGAAGACCTTGAAATTATGTTTTCACCACAAAGTAGGCCATTGCTTTTCCTCTATGTTCTCCCAAAAGCTGGGTCACAGAGGTCAGCTTCGTGCATACCTATAGTTTCCCAGAACAAGCATAACTCGGCTGAGCAAGTGTTAGCAATGACCTTCACTTTGAGGTTTTGCTGCTGGTCCTGCATAAGAGGAGCTGAATGTTGTCCTATCCTCTGTTCTCACTTAAGGGCTGAGGTTTGAGAAGAGCAGAACTGAATGTTAAATGTTATAAGTTCACTAAGAAATAGCAAGAATCAACTTCATGCTCTTATATGAACCCATCTTGGTCTAATGTCTAATTTAAAAGAGCTTTCAAACAGGACTATGGGAAATGCATCACTTCCTTAGAAGTTGTCATTATTTTTGACAGTTGAATATATGATTAATTAATTTAAAAGGAATGTTATGTACCTGAAATAGCCATATGAATCATGCCTTCTAACATGATTATACCTTGCATGTGAAAATTAGTTTGACCTTTTCATGGAAAGAAATCACTTTTAGTATTAATATTGTTCAGTGGCACATTTTCCCTCAAGATCAAAGAGATTATATGGAGATTAGAACACATAATTTGCACTATATCTAATGACTTTTAGTTTTATTTTTGTTAATGCTTAACTAGATGATAATTAACATGGTTTTATATCAAATAATAGAATGCTCCACTGAGAAGCTTGCCACATGTCCCAAACCCTCTTCCACTACTAGAGGTAGCCACTTTTGTTTGTTTGTTAGGTATCCATTCAGAGATTTCTAAAATTAATATTCAATTAAAGCAAATATATATTCTTACATTTATCACTTCCTGACCTAAAGGTAACCAATTACTGTTTTAGCTTAATTATATATCTTAGAACATTTTCCATATCTGTTCACAGAAAGCTTTACTTTATTTTTCATAACTATATAGTAATATTCTACTGTATGGCTGTGTTTTAGTTAGAAAATCAGGCTACTTTCCATCTTTTGTTATTTCTAGTAATGCAACATTTTTTTTTTCTGAGGTAGGGTCTTTCTCTAGCCCAGGCTGACCTGGAATTCACTGTGTAGTGTCAGGGTGGCCTCAAACTCACAGCAATCCTCCTACCTTTGCCTCCTGAGTGCTAGGATTAAAGGCGTGTACCACCACCCCTGGCAAACAAATAAATTTGTATATATATTATTTCAAATGTGGGACAATTATGGAAAATGTCATTATAGTCAATATATTTAGCCTATTTAGTACCTGAAACATTAAAAATAAGATTTCTGGACCAGAGAGTACATGCTTATTTAATGTGGCTAATTTAGCTACATGGCTAAATGTCCTGTCACACGAGTTGATTCAATTCAGCAATGGATGAAGTCATCTGTCAAACTTTCCAGTGCTTCACCTCAGCACATCCTTTTCCTTGCAGTAGGCTTGGGGTTTGTTTGTATCTCTTGTTAATTTTTTTTTGATATTCTGGGCTTAAAATCTTTTCCTTACAAAGTCAATTGTTTTAACCTACTTTTTATGGCTTTTAGAATGTAAGCTTTTGCTACATTTTTCTTCTTAGATCTTCTTACTCACATGCTCATGGCAACTGAGAGGCCCTAGAATCTGCCACCTGCAAGCTGGAGCTCTAGGGAAGCTCCTGGTATACTCTTAGTCTGACAGAGTACTAAGGCTCAAGAGCCAGGAGAACTGAGTGTGAGTTCTAGTCAAGGCTGAAGTTCTCAGAACTAGAAGGCCAATGAAAGGAGGGCAGAGAAGAGCAATGTTTCAGCTCAAATAGTCAAAGGAGAAAAAATTCTTTCTTCCTCAACCTTCATTTTATTTAGGTTCCTAGTGGATTATATGATGCCAACCCTTAGGTGGGGAAGTCATCTGATCGATGGAGTCCAGAATGCTGATGCCCCTCTCTTTCAGAAACACCCTTGCAGATATACTCAGAAGTAGTGTACCACCAGCTGTCTAGGTTCTGTGTCTAGGTCAAGTTGACAGACATAATTCATTATCACAAATCTCCTTAATTTGGAACGTTTAACATTTTCTTTCCTCTGCATTGACTTTATAGTTCCAGTATAACATTAAAAATCCACTGTAATGTTGCTGCATAATTCTTTGCCATATGCTAATGGAAATGCTTTTAAAAATATTTTATCTATTGATTTAAAAGAGAGAGAGAAAGAGGAAGAGATAAAATGAAGAAAGAATGGGACATGCCTGGGTCTCTTCCCACTGCAAATGAACTCTAGACACATGCATTCCTTTGTGCATCTGGCTTTATGTGGGTGCTGGAGAACTTAACCTGGGCCAGCATTCTTTGCAAGCAAGAACCTTTAACCACTGATCCATCACCCCAGTAGAAATGCTTTTTTTGTTTTACCTATACACATAGATTTTGGGCTGAAGTTGATATATTTATTTACCTTATTATGAAAGCCCTCACTCATATGTGTCTAGATAACTGTTTTTTTTTTTTTTTTTTTTTTTTTTTAAAGAAAATGGTTACTGAATTTTCAAAGGTTTTTTCAATGTTTCTAGAAATAATCTTATGGGTTTTTTTTTGGTTTTTTGAGGTAGGGTCTCACTCTAGCCCAGGCTGACCTGGAATTCACTATGTAGTCTCAGGGTGGCCTTGAACTCAAGGTGATCCTCCTACTTCTGCCTCCCAAGTGCTGGGATTAAAGGCGTGTGCCACCACGCCTGGCTCAATCTTATGGTTTTTATCTTTGGATGTTTGCCTGTGATTATTTTCCTGAATATAAGTAAGATTAATTGACATATTTCATGTATGTACAAACTTTGTTAGATTTTGCTGTCAGTGCCAATGGCTGTATGAAGTGGACTTGGAAGTATTAATACATTTTAGTAGTTAAGGTGTCATGAGAATAATCCATTTTTTCAGAGTTTGGTAAAATTCTCTTGGAAAAATTATATTAAGTTGGGATTTCATTGGAAGAATGTGCTTGTGGATTTTCTCAAATTTTCTTTCTGTTTTTCTATGTCTTATAAAGTCAGTTTTATTTCATTATATCTCCCACTAAAAGTATCAATTTTAACCCATAGTGGAGCCTGATTTCCCAACGGAGGTCCTATAACTTTGATGTGGCAGTGGTAATTTCTCTTATTAGGAAAAAATATGTTAAGATTTTCTCTTAAAGGGATTAAAAATTTAAAATGACTGAAAATTAATTTACAATTGATTTAAGTAGTTCTTAGGAGTATATTAATGGTGTCTTTTTCTATGTTGTAACCCTTCATTATTTTGTATATCTACATTTTTCTTAATTGATTAGTTTAACAATTTTATTGGTTGATTTTAAAAAATATTTTGAAAAATATATTTTGTTTATTTATTTATTTGAGAGAAAGAGGCAAAGAGAGAGAGAGAGAGAGAATGGGCACACCAGGCCCTCCAGCACTGCAATCGAACTCCAGATGCATGCTCCCCCTTGTACATCTGGCTTATGTGGGCCCTGGAGAATCGAACCGGGATCCTTTGGCTTTTCAGGCAGACACTTTAACTGTTAAGCCATCTCTCCAGCCCCCAATTTCTTCCCCCCTTCCTTCCTTCCTTCCTTCCTTCCTTCCTTCCTTCCTTCCTCCTTCCTCCCTCCCTTTCTTTCTTTCTTTCTTTCTTTCTTTCTTTCTTTTTTAGTTTAAATTTATTTATTTATTTGAGAGCGACAGACAGACAGAGAAAAAGGCAGATAGAGAGAGAACGGGCAAACCAGGGCCTCCAGCCACTGCAAACGAACTCCAGATGCATGCACCACCTTGTATATCTGGCTTACGTGGGTCCTGTGGAATTGAACCTGGGTCCTTCCTTGGGCTTCACAGGCAAGCACTTAACCACTAAGCCATTTCTCCAGGCCCTTAAAAAAAAATTGGTTGATTTCTTATTTTTTTCAACAGGATACTGACAGAAGCAAATTAAAAAGGAAGGATTTATTTTGTCTTATATTTCCAGGTTACAGTCCATCATGTCAGGGAAAGCATGGCTGGTAGGAACACAAAGAAGCTGGTCACAACGTGTTCTAAGTCAAGAAGCAGAGGCAGTTGAATGCTGGTGTTCAGTAAGTTTTTTTATACAGTCCATGACTCCAGCCTATGGAATGACTCTGTCCACAGTTATGGTGAATCTTTCCACCTCAGTTAACCTCATTTAGGTGATCCCTTACAGGCATGCTCAGAGGTTAGTTTCTTAGGTAATTCTAGGTCCTGTCAAGTTGACAGTTGATATAAATAATCACAGCAATTATTGACACATTTATGTTTTCCAAAAAAGCAGCTTTTGGATTTTTTTATTTATTATTATTTTTTTGGTGCTAAGGATCAAACCCAGGGCCTTGCACATGCAACACAGTGCTGAAGCCTTGAACCACATCCCCAAACCTTGCTCTTATGTATTAGCTCTAAAAAATCTTCCTTTCCAAACTCTTACACTTTATAACATCTATATTACAAGGTATTCCATACTCAAATATTATCACTTCATAAATACTTCATGCACATACCAAGAGAGGTACTTTCCAGATTCATTTCACTAAAGCATTTAAGTAATGAAAACATTATTGAAATTTTCTTAAACAGTAAGGTGTGAGACTGTTTGGAAGAGATGAATCCTTGCAAGTATGATGTGTCAATCACATCAAATTCACCTGAGGTTTTCATTTGTGCTTTGTGGTGTCCCTTAATAGATAAGCTTACTCCATTGAATGTGGTGATAAATACGTTTCGTTGAGAGAAGCAGTGCAGTGTAAGGAGTAAGGGCAGCAACTCTGGAGCACAACTCACTTGGTTTTAACATAGCCCCTCCTCTAACTAGCTGCTTGATCTTTCGCCTTGGTGTTCTCATCTAAATAATAATAGTTAGCTCACAGACTTGTGGTGAGAATCCATGGAGTTCATGCCTGTGAAGCAGTTAGTATATTACCTAGTGATAGTAAATGCTATACAAGTGCTAGCTATGTTTCTGAGTATTCTCAATTCACTATAAAATTCACAATTAAAATTTTCATTGCCTCAGTGGAAACTCTTTTAGTGGCCACCTATTGGTAAGTTTTCATGGCTCCCTTCCAGGATTTTTCTTACAATATCTTGGTATATGTTCTGTATCAGGTTCTTCTGCATTCATTATTGAGCAAATTATTTTTCTGGTCAGTCTTAGGAGAAAGTTTCTAAAGTAGAGGCCTCAGGATAGATTTTCTGTTTTCAAGCCAAAAGCTCCCACTTTTGTGGCAAATTATTGTATTGAGCAAAGTCTAGAGCCTCTGCATTCCAGTGATTTCAACATCTGCAAGGATGAGGGTTTCACTGGCTCTGAGAACTGTTGCATCTGTGTTCCACAGAAACTCAGTATTTCCCCTCAAATTTCTTGTGTGTATTCAGATTTTGAGAGTCATAGACTTTACACTTTATGGTGAGTTCTTAATTCTAAATTCTGGGAAACATATTTTTATGGTTGATTCATTTTTCCTCTCTCTAAGACCTTTCCATGTATTTTCTGGCCAAATACAACTAGTTTTCATAATCTTACATGTACATTAAAGTTTTGGGGTAAAATCTTGTGATGGTTTGAATGTAGGATGTCCTCTGTAGCTGTGTGCTTGTGATTAAGCCTTATAGTTTATTCATAGCTGGTGGAGCCTTTGGGAGGTGAAGTCTGACTGAAAGAAGTATATCACTGGGGATGGACATTAAAGGCTCATTAGTCCAGGCCCAATGAATATTTATAGCTAGCTCATTCTCTTTACATCCTCCATGGTGACATGTGATGATGTGAACTGGCTTCCTGCTCCAATCTTGCTTTCTTTGCTGTGATGAAACTTCCTCTTCTAAACTGTAAGCCCTAAACCAACCATTTCCTTCCATAAGCTGTTTCTGATGAGATGTTTTGTTCAAGCAATGAGAAAATAACTGCTATAATCTGGTAGGCACAATGAGGTCACTGCTGTGACAAGCCTAATCATGTGGATTTTTAGGCTTTTGGAATTTGTAGTAGCAATAGGGAAGGATTTGGAACTTTGGTCTAGAGAAGTTTAACAATGATATAAGCCAAGGTTTGTAAGCCATTTTGGTGAGAATCTGAAAGATCAAAATGTACAAAGAAGTATGAACTGTGGAGGCTCAGCTTATGAAGTTTCAGAAGGGGAAAAAGGACTTTATTGGGAACAGCACTAGAGATAGGTCATGTGATATTCTGACAAGGACATTGGCTGTTCTGCCTGTGTCTTAAGAATTTAAGCAAAGTTGAATTTAAAAGTATGCACTAATATGTAGCAGAGGAAAATACAGAGCAGAAATGTAATTAGAATGTAAAATTGAGCACAGGAGGAAATGTGAATGGGTTTCCAGTGCCAGAGACTGCAGTCATTTCAGCTGCAATTATTTAAGAGAGTACCACCATTAAGGATGGGCCAGCTGCTCTGCATTGGGACAACAGGAAAGATGCCCTGACCCAACCCATTGAAGGCACTCTCATCAGCTGTTTCTGTTCCAGTGTTTTGTACCAGTAATGATAATGTAACTGCTACAACTTGTATAGGTTTGATGGAAATGATATTAAACCTCTTCCTCTATTCTCTTTGTTATGTTATATAATATCTAGGAAGTTGCAGTAAAGATGTTTAAATAGTGGATGCCATGATTACAGTGCAGTGTATTTTTTTTTTTTTTTTTTTTTTTTTGTGAAACAAGAATGGTTTGGAACTATTTTTGTGAACTTGATAGAGTAACCTTGAGAAACTCAGTACCATTAATATCTTTCAAATTTCTAACATTCAGAGAAGGGGAGCATGCCACTCAACTAGATTCTATCTAGATTCTATTTGTCTTAGATTAAATCATATTTTAGGTTGCCATTCACTCTGTCTTTGGACAACAATGTCTTCATATTTAATAAGTCTAAGTAATTCTCACTGTAATGCAGCAAAAGAGAGACTATATCAGGAGTATGACTACACTGCAGGGCTTGTTGGCTTCCCTCCACAGGCTCATTGCCTCAGTGTTATTCATTTTGGCCATGGGCCCAATTTCAAGGTAACAGATAAGGTGGATGGTATAGAATGCAAAGCAACACCCCTGAAAGGCAGACTGGCTACTGGACACTTGGCAGCATGTCAGATTTGAAGAACTGTGTGTTCTCTACCTAAGCAACTTCTGTTTAAGGACACAGTGCACAGCAGGAGTTCCCTTAACATATGCTGGCAGGTATGCCCTGATACTGTGGGTGAAGCTGGCTGGGTTAATGGGAGAATAATAAAAGTTACAGCTATTTCCTTGGTGAGCCCTTGGCATTTAATATATAATTCAGGTAAGATCTGACTGAATACAATATAGTTCAGAAAATCTAACTCCCTCTGTCCCCTACACAGAGAAAACTCGTGACTGTTTTTGTCTTATTGGCAATAATTCAAAACTGTTTTGGACTCTCATGGGTGGTTGTTACATTAGCCTGTGAATTGCTTGGATGCAGAGACTGTCCTTAATGATCCCTGTACCTTCAGCATCTGACATGGTGCTGTAAGCCCAGTGGAGAATGGATATTCGTTGGAATGTATCCCTTAAAGTCTTCTGGTCTCTAGTTGGTTGGTTTAGTAGTTTATTATACAAAATTATCCCATCCCTGTCTTCCTTTTGCCAGGATGCTCTGAGAGGGCTAGACAACCAGGAAAAAGGTCTCTCTCTCTCTCTCTCTCTCTCTCTCTCTCTCTCTCTCTCTCTCTCTCTCTCTCTCTCTCTCTGCAGTGGCAGGGCTCCACCCACCTGGTTCCTTAGAGCAGAATCAGGTCAGTTCTCAGGTACCTTCCTTGTTGCTGCATCATGCCCTGAGTCTCCAAGTTGTGGGACCCTCTCCCAGGCAGTCTTACATGATCACTTCCCTGGAGGTGATGTGACCCTTTGGTTAAGAGCAGCAAGCTTGTCACTCTGAGTCCTTTGTGCAACAGGAGAACAGCAGATTCCCGCGCTCCCATAGGTTCTTGGCACATACCCAGCGCGGGCGAGGGGGTGGGGAGGGCGCTCACTCCATCTCCTCTAGCCTCTGCCCACCTTGGGCCCTACGCCCCCCCCCAATCCGTCCAGCTTGCATGCAGCCAGGACACGCAGGATCCCTAGTATAGGTGGTGGCAGATGCACTGGCGAGTGACTCCGCCACATTCTGGGGACTCTGGACGGCAGCGGGAGCGAGCAAGCGGGCGGGCGGGGGCGGTGTAGTGACAGACGGCCACGGGGATTATGAATGGGGGCGGGGGCCGGCTAGTTGAGGTTTCCAGCAGCCGGGGCTGATAGGCGCGCGGGGCTGCGCGTAATCCTTCCCGCGGTGGACGGAGGCTGAGGGAGCTCGCGGGGAGGAAGAAGGGAGGGAGGGAAGGAGGGAAAGAAGGAAGGAAGGCTCCTCCGCAAAAGTCGTCTGCTGTCGTGTTCCAGGAGTGCGGGGAAGCTCAGCCAGGTAGGCAGGAGAGGGACAGGGCGGAGGGCAATGGGCCCAGGCTCGCGGCTCCAGACAGGTGGTGGCCTGGGGAGACGCGGCATCCCGCATCGTCCGTGCGGCGCGGTCTCAGCTGCTCTTCCCGCGTCCGGGGCGGCGCAGGGGCTCGTGGCCACCGACCCTGTCGCCCTGGCCGTGTTCTCCGCGCGGGCTCGCGGCCCCGCCTCAGCGCTCGCTTTCCCCGGGAGCACCGGGGCTCCTCGGAGGTAAGGGCCACCTCCCCTCCGCCGGTCACCTCAGGAGCGCCCAGGTTGCGTGGGGACAGTGAGGCTCCAGCCCTGGTGCTCGCCTGGGTAGCATTCTTGTAGCCCGGGAAGGTAGTCCACCAAGGGTTCCTTCCCTTTCGCTCTGCCTGTGTTGCCCTGTCTCCTCTGGTGAACCTCTTGGCAAGTCCCTAGGTGGAAGGGCCCAGGGAGAAGGATTCCCGGCTCGGGAAGCCTGGAGTGGGTGGTGGATGCTGCAGGCAGCTCAGCTAGGGCGCAGGGACTGACAGCGGGCAAGAGGCACAGCGGGGGCGGGCCAGAGCCTTCAGTGCTTAGAGTTCCTGGCCAAGGCCAAGATGCGCTAGCGGCCCAGGATGTGAGGCCCCCAGCCTGGGCATAAAGAAGACTCTACCTAGAACTTTAGAGAATCTCAGGGACCTGGAGTGCTTTCACAGGGTACAAGAAGGAGGGACTGCAACTGCACCTCACCACACTTTCTGCTCATCCCCCTCCCTCTCTTCCTGTTGAGATGTCTTCCTCCCTTCCTTCTAGGTGCCTATCATACTTCACACAAAAAATTCGAACTCATGGTAGACAACAGCTTTAACTTAATTATAAAGAAAAGAAGAGAAATAGCTCTTGATTGGAGGAATTGCTCTTAGTTAGCTATTTATCATATATATGACACAGCATACCTGGGAGTAATTTTTAAGCAAGACTGTGAATTAAATTGCATTTACCTTATGTTTACTTCCCAAGTATATGATACTACTCAACATAGGTGCATTCGATATATTACATCTGTTCTCTGAATCATATACATGTTTTAAATTTAGAGCTTTCAAACTGTTGTAAGTCTGGGCTATTTTGTAAGAAAGGCAAATTAAAGCAAAACATAATTAAAAATAATAAAATGTCCCTACAATTTTAGTAGATTGTGACTTATTTTCTTTTGTTAAGCTCTTATTTTACCAATATTTTCATTAAAAAGCAGTTTATGGATTTCAAATATTTTTTTTTATGGCACTAGATAATAGAAAGGAATATGAAAAATTTCAATACATGGTTTGCCAAGAAGGGTAGAAAAGGGCAGTGATTTCACCTCAAGTAAGAAAAGGAGCTGTGTGTCCTCAGGATGCTTCCCTCTCAGTGCACCAGCTTCTCAAGGTGCCTCCTTCTCAGGATGCTTCCCTCTCAGAATGACTCCCTCTCAGAATGTCTCCCTGTAAGGATGCCTCCCTCTCAGGGTGACTCCCTCTCAGAATGCCTCCCTGTCAGGGTGCCTCCTCATGAGTGTCTCCCTCTTGGGGTAACTCCCTGTCAGGATGTCTCCCTCTCACAATGTCTCCCTCTCAGGATTTTTCCCTCTCAGGATGTCTCATTATCAGGATGTGTTCCTCTCAGGATGCCTCCCTTTCAGGATGTCTCCCTCTCGGGGTGTCACTCTCTCAGGCTGTCTCCATCTCAGGGTGTCACCCCCTCAGGGTGTCTCCCTCTCATGGTGTCTCCCCCTCAGGATGTCTCCCTCTCAGGATGTCTCCCTGTCAAGGTATCTCCCTCTCAGGATGTCTCCCTGTCAAGGTATCTCCCTCTCAGGATGTCTCCCCCTCAGGGTGTCTCCCTCTCAGGATGTCTCCCTGTCAAGGTATCTCCCTCTCAGGGTGTCTCCCTCTCAGGATGTCTCCCTGTCAAGGTATCTCCCTCTCAGGATGTCTCCCTGTCAAGGTATCTCCCTCTCAGGGTGTTTCCCTCTCAGGGTGTCTCCCTCTCAGGATGTCTCCCTGTCAAGGTATCTCCCTCTCAGGGTGTCTCCCTCTCAGGATGTCTCCCTGTCAAGGTATCTCCCTCTCATGGTGTCTCTCCCCTCAGGATGTCTCCCTCTCAGGGTGTCAACCTTTGAGAGTGTCTCCCTCTCATGGTGTCTCCCCCCTCAGGATGTCTCCCTCTCAGGGTGTCTACCTTTGAGGGTGTCTCCCTCTCATGGTGTCTACCTTTGAGGGTGTCTCCCTCTCATGGTGTCCTCCTCTCAGGATGTCTCCCTCTCAGGGTGGCTCCCCCTCAGGATGTCTCCCTCTCAGGATGTCTCCCTGTCAAGGTATCTCCCTCTCAGGGTGTCTCCCTCTCAGGGTGTCTCCCTCTTAGGGTGTCACCCTCTCAGGATGTCTCCCTCTTAGGATGTCTCCCTCTCAGGATGGTTCCCTCTCAGGAGGTCTCCCTGTCAGGGTGTCTCCCTCAGTGTGCTTTTCTCAGGAAAGGGAGATGTACCTGTGCATCCTTCAGTATCTTCTGACATCCCAAGAGAGATAAAAACCTCTTCATGTCAAAATGTTTCTTCAGCATAACATTTGTCTATTCAGCTGTTTCAATCAATATTTGTAGGACTTGGCAAATAAAGTGTTTACTATGTACTTCTATGCTTTTCTTTTTATAAGCAGAATAATGCCAATTTGGTAATTTTCAAGAAATAAGTATTTAAAGCATTGGTTTTGTTGAGATTTAATAATTGATTCATTGGGGCTATCTCCTCTAAGTATCAGTTGTCTATTTTCCTGATGTTAAACATATTTGAGTTAAACATATTTGCAACTTGTTTACTTTGTATTTTCTCAGTTGATTGGCTCCTCAGTTTATTTCCAGCTTGACATATTTGCAAAGATGAATTATCTTAAATTTCTGTACAAGTTATCCACTTGGACATGCTTCCTTGCTTTTCTAATAAGAATTACTTTTATTTGGGGAATGAGAAATCGTACACATAGGGCTTTATGATTTTGGAGTCACTTATTCAACTAGAGACAGTATTTAATAACAAGTGCTACATATGTAGAAGAAAGGATTTGTTTGGAAATGACCAATTCTGTATGGAAATAATTTCTTTGATTTATAAACTACTTTCAAAATATGAAAGAATAAAGAGTTCTAGCTTACTTTTATTATCTTACTTGACTTATTTTGGTTATATAACAGGAGTAGATGAAGGGGTTTGAGTCAGATTTGAGGTTGGAAATTTGGACTCAACTTTTGTTATTATGTCAAGAAACTTCTCTCATTGTGAAAATGCAATTGAAAAAAATTGAAAATTGCAGCAGCATGGTTTTTAGAAAGTATGGGGTGTTGCAGTCACAAGTATGTTCAAGCAGCATTGTTTGGAGGAAGTGTGGGATGTCGTTGATCGTGCAAGTGGAATCCTTTGAGTACCCATTGTAAGCACTTTGCAGTAATATGGTGGACACTGACATGCCAAATCCCTTTTCAAGGAAGGACTTGATGCCCTGGTTTCTGGGAATGTTGTTAATAAATGGCCTTCAGTGGTCAGAAATTCAGGGGTTGGTTAAGCTGCAGAGAACCCTATGATCCAAAGTCATACATAGCCTTTTACGAAGCAGTTCATCTCCAGTGACTAATTCACATGGGAACATAGAGATCACCAGCACAACTGATTGCAACTCTGGAGAACTCTGTGGGAACTCTGTTGCTTTCCAGTTGCTGGTGAGGCTTGCACTGCAGTCCCTCTCTCCCCTTGCTGGTCTCTCATTGCTACTTGCTTCCCCACACTTCCTCAAGTGTACATATAAAGTCAGTCCTTAATAAGATTGCACACTCACTTACTATTAGAGTTGGCATGTCAGGGAAACCATCTATGACCACACCTACACACACACAATCATTTTGTCAGTTTTAATCCATTTGTCTTTTAGAATGTGGTATCACGTATCACCAGAGGACACTTCCTGTTCTTGTTCCTCTTTTGTCCCTCCATGTTTTTTCAAGATCTTATTTTTATTTATTTATTTATTTATTTATTTATTTATTTATTTATTTATGACAGAGAGAGGGGAGAGAGAGAGAGAGAGAGTGTGTGTGTGTGCATGTGTGTGAGAGAGAAAATGGGCATGCCAGAGCCTCTAGCCACTGCAAACAAACTCCAGATGCATGTGCCACCATGTGCATCTGGCTTATGTGGGACCTGGAGAATCAAACTGGGGTCCTTAGACTTTGTAGGCATGTGCCTTAACTGCTAAGCCATCTCTCCAGCCCTGTCCCTCCATGTTTTATCACCCTTTCTGGACTTTTAAAATTTTTATATTTTTTTCTCTGTCTAAATATATTTTTGAGACAGGGTCTCATGTAGCCCAGGTCAGCACTGAACTTGCTATGTAGCCAAGGATGATCTTGAACTTAAAATTTTTTTATTAGTTATGTATATAGTGTGTATACAGCCATAATGGTACTATTACTAGCCTGTCCTCCCCCCATGGGGATTGTGGGTCTTACATTGTGGGGGTAGCCATCAATTATGGGGGAGAGGCAATGTCTCTGTGCATAATGACCCAACTTATGCCTCTAACAATCTTTCCGCTCCCTCTTCCGCAAATTTCCCTGAGCCATGATGGATTTATTTTAGGTCTATTTCAGTGACAGGTCTTGGGACTCTCTGTGTCTCTGGATATCTGATTTGGTAGGAGTTGAGTGTTCTCTGTGTCTATCTCCTTCACCTTTGTGCTGATACCAGGTTCACTGATAAAGAAGCACTCTTGCTCATTTCCCCAATAACTGTATGGCTTCAGCTGGTGCCCTGGTGAGGTGCGATGGGCTTATTCTCTTCTCAGGTTCTGCGTCCATCTGAAAAAGAGAAGCAAATTCTCCAATGGAGAGTGAGGTCAATGAATGATACCTGGATAACATTATTATTTTAGAATTTAATAGGGGTAGGCCCTCTTGTATCCCACTGTTGGTGGGACCTTGATATTGGAGAGCGGGTTCATTTTTGGATATGGTTCTGACTTTTTTCCTGTTCCAGGTATGACTTCTGTTCCATTGAGCAGATCTGTTAGCCAAATCAAGAGCAGTTGGTAACCCACTATGGCTATGTGCCACTAGTGCACCTGTGTGAGCATCACGGCAGGTTGATTGCTGCTGAGTAGCTTAGACCATGAGTTGCTTAGACAGATGTTGGTCATTTTCTCTGAGTTGCTCTGGTGCTAGACAAGTTAACTGTCTGGGGACTGCCTCTTTTCCAGATTCCAGCCAGGTCACTCCATGTTCCATCCCAACAGCATATGGTGTGTTTGGCAGTAGGGTCTTACCATTAACTTTTGGTGGGTCATCAAGTACTCTGACAGAAATCTGTCTTCTTTTGGGAAACCTTGTAGGTCTCACTGATCAACAGCTCATTGAACTTTTGATCCTCTTGCCTATGTCTTCCAAATGCTGGGTTGACAGATGTGAACTACCATGCCAGACTTCATATTTTGTTTTAATAAAGTTAATGAAAATATTCGTTCTTCTGAATTGCATAAAGACCTTTTAATTTTATGATCCTGTTTGCCTCTTATGTTTCAAATTTCTGGAGAAAAATAATTCCATTATATTTTTATACCAAGCACATCTTTATTATTATTATTATTTTGTTTTTCAAGGTAAGGTCTCGCTGTGGCCCAGTCTTGCCTAGAATTTACTATGTAGTCTCAGGTTGGTCTTGAGCTCATGGAAATCCTCCTACCTCTGCCACCATGCCCGTCTGGCCCACACATCACTTTTTTTTAACTTTACCCATCTCTTCTGTGCTTGCTGCTGCTGCTTCTGTGTAGATTCTCAATTCTTCTTAGGGAAGCAGTTCTTTGATAAGCATGAGCAGATGATAAAAATCTCAGTTGTTTTGCTAACTTGCTTCCTTGCAACTATATTCCACCATCGCATTTGAATGATGGCTTATCTGGAAGAAGGACCGTGAGTGACAGTGATTTTCCTCCTCACTGGAAGGAAACATGGACTTTGTGGTAGTTTGAATATATGGCCCCAATATATTCAGTGTTTATTAGTTTATAGTTTATATCTGCAATCACCTTGCTAGAGGCAATGTCACTGGGGGCTGGTCTTAAGGTGTGCTGATGGTTTGAGATTCCATTGTAAAGATATGTAAAGTGTGCTGTGACTTTTGGCTGCAGTTTTGCTCTGTGTGCTGTGTGGCTGGTTGGTTTTTCTTTCTCTTGCCTGGTCCTGTGAGAGCAGGCTGCTTCTCCTGCCTTTATGGAACTTCCCCTGGATCTGTAAGCTTCAATAAATAATATCCCTTCCTCCATAACTGTGCCTGGTCTGGAAGTTCATCTCAGCAAACCTGAAGCTGTCTGCTACAGTAAAGTGGTACCGAGAAGTGTGGGGTGAGATGAACCTGACCGTGGGGATATTTGTCTTTTGGAACCTTTGATTTGGAGGAATGGGTATGGACTTGGTGCTTGCAACTGAAGATGCCTTCTGGAGTGGTAAGCAAGTTTTATGGACTATTCTGATGAGAGTTTGAGAATGCTAAGTGCAGACAGTATTGAACTTTGAGGCTTGGTGTATGAGCTTTCTAAGGGGAAGGAAAGACTGCAGAGGACTTTGTTGGAACTGGGCTATTGGCATAAGGGATGGCTGTGTTCCGCTATCCAGGCCCAGAATGTTTGGTCAAAGTTAAATTTGTAATGGACTGATGTGCTTGGCTAAAGATACTGGACTGAGAGATTTAAGACTTTAAGTTGGAAAACCTCAAGCAAGTTAAAATTAGAGGTACTGAGACTGGTTTTAGGTTACTGGATCTGCTGTTGTCAAACACATCAGCAATCTTGAGGAAAGTGGAAGGAAGGTGGCCTGACTGCTTTACATTAAAACAATGTAGAGGATGCCTGAGGAAAGACTGTTAGAAATGCAAACTTTTAGAAAGAGTGTTGACTGGAGAAGGAACCTGCTTTTCAAGGCTATGATTTATTTTGTCCCTGGATTAAGAATATGGCTGTGTCCTGCATACTTGGTATTAATTTTGGAAGCATGAAAACTGCATGGAGTGGTCATGAGTTGCACATGGTTTCAGGAGCCACTGCTGAGATGCAGCATGAGGCAGTGCATGAAGACTATCAGGAATAGGCTGGAAGAGCCTTTGAAAGATGGATCGTGATTTGCATGGAGACCTGAAGATGTTTTGAATATACCAGGACTATGCAGGGGCTCTTATGTAGTGCAGTGTTGGCCTAGGATCAAAGTTTTCCCTGGCTACTCTGCCCAGCTGGAGGGGCAGAATTGGAAAACCTGGAGACTGTCAGTCTCTGGTTATATTGAACTTGAACTGCAGAAGTTTGATGACTGCTGATGATGGTTGAGTTTGCATTATTCTAGTCTCTCCTTGCTATGCCTTATACCAGTTACAAATGTTTACTCTGTGCCTTTACATGTTGAAAGTATTTAACTTGTTTGATTTTACAGGACTCACTATCTTAAGTTGGTCAAGTCTGTGAGAACCTTTGAAATTGGACTGAATACAATTCACAATGTGTGATAGTTATAAATCTATTGGGGGCCAGGAGCAGAATGTGGAAGTTTGAATATGTGGCCCTCAATATATTCAGTGTTTTATTAGTTTATAGTTTACATCTGCATTTACCTTGCTAGAGGCAATGTCACTGGGGGCCAGTTTTAAGGTGTGGTGATGGTTTGAGATTCCATTGTAAAGATATGTAAAGTGTGCTGTGACTTTTGGTTGTAGTTTTGCTCTGTGTGCTGTGTGGCTGGTTGGTTTTTCTCTCTCTTGCCTGGTCCTGTGAGAGCAGGCCACTTCTCCTGCCTTTATGGAACTTCCCCTGGATCTGTAAGCTTCAATAAATAATATCCCTTCCTTCATAACTGTGCCTGGTCTGGAAGTTCATCTCAGCGAACCTGAAGCTGTCTGCTACAGTCTTCTAGCTGTAGCTGAGGCAAGTTGGCTTCTTGGCTTTGCCTGGATCCTTCTTTCTTGCTGTTCTGTACCCCCCAACCCCTATGGCACCTAAATGTGGGAGTTTGTCTTTACTGTCCCATCTTGAAGGTTCTTGTGTCTACTGAACCATGGATTTTTTTTTAATTGAACATTTCTATCAGATACCCGTTGGACCTTCATTTTTACTCTCTCATGTCTATTACTCATCTGCTATTTTTTGAATTCGTTTTCTTTTTATTTATTTATTACAGACACAGAGAGGGAGAGAAAGAAAGAAAGAATGGGTGTGTCAGGGTCTCTAACCACTGCAAACGAATTCCAAACACATGTGCCACCTTGTGCATCTGGCTTATGTGGAACCTGGAGAATCGAACCTGGGTCCTTAGGCTTCACAGGCAAGTGCTTCTAAGTTTTCTGTCCTTTTCATTTTGGATTTCATTCTTACTTTATTTCCTTATTTTTTTTCTATATGTATTTTGTAAACTCTTTAGATAGTTCTCTTCCTTGAAGTTCTTCCTGGACCTGCTCGATCTGTTAGTGCTGGGCAGTCTCTGTGAAGTGTATCATTTCCCATGTGAATTATTTGGACTACAATTTCTCCTTCAGCTGAGGTTTTGTTTCCTTCCATTTTTATTACCCTTTCTTGTGCTGTTCAGATATTAGAAACTCTTTCCTCAAACTCCCTGACTGTCTTCTATCATCTTCCCATTGAGACCATTCAGTGGGAACTTTATTTTGTTTACTTTGTTTTTCATTTGTATAATTTCTATTTGGTTATTTTTATAGCTTATGCTTCTTTCCTCAGGTTTTCTGTTTTCAAAGCATTTTTGTTAATGGGTGATTTTTAATCATTGACAAGTAATTGCAACATCTGACTCACTTAAAAACTGATATCTACCTTTCTCATTATAGTTGTGACCATATCTTGGAACTTTTGTTGTTACACTAGGAGGTCCTATTGAATTTTCTCTATGGCAGATACTCTATTCAGGCTTAGCAAACAGGCCTGAGTCTGCTTTCATGGATCATACTTCTCTCTCTTTCTCTCTTTCTCTCTTTCTTTCTCTCTCTTTCTTTCTTTCTTTCTTTCTTTCTTTCTTTCTTTCTTTCTTTCTTTCTTTCTTTTTCTTTCTTCTTTCTTTCTTTCTTTAGAATATACTTTGTTTGGATACAACATGTGTTGTACCATCTTTTCCCTCCTTCCTGCCCCCATTCCCAGGGGGCCCTACTTAGTGGGGTTGCTGGTATTCCCCATGGGGTTGTGGGTTATGCATTGTGGGAGAAGCAGTCAGTTATTAGGGGGAGACATCCAAAATTTGACTCTTACAATCTTTCAGCTCCCTCTTCTGCAAAATTCCCTGAGCCTTCGTGGGTGTGTTTTAATCTAGTTCAATGATAAACTCTCAGGAGCCTCTGGATTTCTGCTTTGGTATGTGTTGAGTATCCTCAGCCTCTGTCTCCTTTACCCTGGTGCTGATTGTCAAGCTCACTATGGAAGCAGCACTCTTACCCCGCCCTCACTTCCCCTCACTTCTTCTGTGGGTTTGTCTGGGCCTTGGCTGAGATGAAAGGGGTAGTTTATCTCCTTGGGTCTCGCTACCTTCTAAAAAAGAAAAAGCTTCTCCAACAGAGAATGAAGCCAGGATAGTTTAAATGGGATCAGTGTTATTAATTTAGGGGAATTTTGATGGATGTAGCCTCTCTTTTAGCCAAAAACTAGTGGGAGGTTGACATTGGAGAGCATAATCTGTTTTTTTTTTTTTTTTTAAGGGTCTCACTGTAGTCCAGGATGACCTGGAATTCACTATGTAGTCTCAGGGTGGCCTTGAACACACCATGATCCTCCTACCTCTGCCTCCCTAGTGCTGGGATTAAAGGCGTGTGCCACTACTCCTGGCGGAGAGCATGATCTTTGTCTCCATTCCCAGTTCAGACATGGGTTCCTTTCTACTGAGTGGATCTCTTAGCCAATCAGAAAGCCATTGGTTACTCACCAAGGCTGCGTACCACCATTGCACTAGCATGTACTTCTTTTTTTTAAAAATTATTTTTATTTATTTTTGGAGAGAGACATAGAAAGAGACAGAGAGGGAGAGGGAGACAGATAGAAATGGGTGCACCAGCAATGTCTAAGCTGCTGCCAACGAAATCCAGATGCGTGCACCCCCTTGTGGTCAAGTGCGGTTTGCGCCCTTGCGTCACTTTGCATCTGGCTAAACGTGGGACCTGGAGATTGGAAGTGGGTTCTTAGGCTTAGCAGGCAGGCGCCTTAACCACTAAGCCATCTCTCCAGCCAGCATGTACTTCTTGTCAGGCTGGTTGCTTCTGAGTAGCTTAGACTGCTTGCTCACAACATTGTTGGATTCTTTCTCCCATGTAGTGCTTTCCAGCACTGGATGAGCTGTTTGGGGACTGGTGCACCATAGTTTTGATGTCAATTTAATGCCTGGTAACCTCATGGTCTGCCTGTTTTTTTTCAGGTGCGTCTGGATTTTGCACTGAATTTGGGCTCTGTGACAGGAGAAAGTGAAGGGAACCTCTTCAGCCCAGAGTTCATGGTGCCAGTAGGAAGGAAAGGGATTTATTTTATTTTTATTTTTTAGGCTGCAGGGATAAGGAACATACCTAGCCCAAGAATCTGTAGGCAGAATTCCTCTGTCTGTGCTTTGAAACCACTTGTTATTAGCTGTACCCTAGTTACTCATCAGAGGAATGAATCGACCTAGTCAACCTGGGTTAAGTTAGGGTAGGAGCCTTTGCACCTGAGCACTCTAATGCTCTGTTGTTCCTCCAGTCCAGAGGCACTGAACACCCATGTCTTTCCACTGTTCTGAGTTTCTATTGGATGACTATTGCATTATTTCCTGGATTTACAGTTGTGCTTAGTGAGAGATGCAGAGGGAGATGATGTACACTGTCATGCATACATGAGAAGTTTGTGCTTCTTGTTTAGGCCTTTAGCCACATTATTAATATAATTGAAAATCCTAGATTGCATATTTCTCTACTATGTATTGTTTTGAGACATAACATAAACTTCAGTTAAACTTCTTTTAAAAATATTTTCACATTTCTGTAATTGGGGATTTAAATGTCAAGCCATATTTTATTGGTAGACTCCTATCAGCAAAAAAGAAATCTATGCCTGTGATATTTTCTTTATGAAACATTTTCTCCAAGTTGTTTTACAGCATTTGGAAAACATTATACCTTTTATCTTTTTCTATCTGAGTGGGAAATGCTAATAAAACCCTTTACAGATGGACATTTTAAGTCTTAAAAAGTGAATAACACTTTGCACTAGCAACTTGCTGATATGTTGGATGGATTAAGGAAAAGATATTAGGATTCTCAGTCTTCACTTCCTGGGTTTATACTATGGTGCTGACTCATAGATTATGGAATTTTTAGAACAGAAAGTGATTTTAGAACTCATCTACTTCAGCCTTATTGTTTTTTCACCTTAGAAAACAGAGCTTGAAACGCTCCAAGGGAATTTACATTCCTTCAATTCAGTAATGTCTGGGCTTATTTGTTCTTATTCATTCTGAATTCTTAGTGGTTTCTGATGGTATACTTCCTTTAAGTAATCAGACTTGACTTCTTTTGAGAAGACATTAAAAATTTCCAGTGAGATATCATTTCTTAGTTCTTCTTTCTAATGAGAAATAATCATGCAAAAGCTGTTTTTTTTAAATAGGCATATTTTGAAATCTAATAAATCTATGGACCTTTTGTCCAGCAACATGAATATATACCTCAACTTTGCACTTAATATTAAGGACTGATGAACTACTAGGGAAGCCCTCCAAGTGTGTTCTGTGTAATACTTATGTATCAAATGTGGATTGTCTTTGCTGGGAAAAGTAATTTAGTATTAATGCATTATTTTATGGTCAGAAATGCCTCCGAAGGCCTGCGGGCAGTGTCAGTTGCCTTGGGAATAGGACATTGGTACAATGAGGGGTTTATTTTTCTGCAGGTTCTAGAGTAGGTGAGAAAGATGTATCAGGATAAGCAACATTCAAACGGTCTATAAGAAACACAAACAGGAAACTCAGCCCACAGTGCCTATTCTCTCCCAGTATATGTTCAGGGACAACACACACACATATATGCGCACCCCCCACGCCCACTACACCTTAAGATTCCTTTGCATGTTTCTTTCATCTGTTCCTGTTTGTGTTCACTGTCTTACTGTACAGAGAGGTAGAACCCAAGGCTGTGTCCCCTCTCCTCTAGTAACATCTGTTAGGAACTGACACATGCCTAAAGTGACATTGCTGGATATACTGGAGGGCATTTGAAGATTTAAAAAAATCTGTATTTTAGTTATATCATATATCAAAATAATTTAAGACCAGAGAACAGTAAGTGTCTCTGAATTCAAAGATTAGGACATCAGACCAATATTAAAGTAGGTGAAATTTCAAGAAGCTGTCTGCCCATACTTACATGATGCCTTGGGAGCTTCCTTGGGATTAGTCAAACTCCCAGAAAAATTAGATTTTTGAGTGCCATGTTTTAGACCAGAATGAAAAATTCAATGCTAACAATTAGAAGGATCATACAAAAACAAATCATAAAATGAGGCTTTTTTCCTAGTCCTTTACATTTCCAAATATTTTGAAAGACTGAAAGGATTTTTCTTTTCAGGATTCCTCTCTAATGACTGAGGACAAGAAATCAGAAGTCTTGAGTTCTAATGTTGAGATGCCAGTTATTGGTTAGTGAGTGTATAAAATAGACTTTGGATCATAATAATTTCCAAAGATTTTTGGTATTATGATTCACTCAGACTTCAGGTTGATGAATATTATTTGACAAAACATCAGGGGAATTTTACACTATGCCCACATAATTATTATTCATAACAAATTTGTGCAGGAAATTATTATTAAATTTGAAAGTAGTACAATACCTTGATGTAAACACAAAATTGTTATAATACACCTTATTCAACTATCTTGCCCCCGTGGAAGCCAAAAGTAGCTCAAGTGACAAAGATTACATGTGGTTTCCAAGGAATATTCTTGCCCTGGATCTTTACTCCTCTCCCTTAGATGCAACACCTTGCTTTACACAGGCTGCCATCCTACAGGTATGAGGAGTAGATGCCAGTGCTTAGGATAATGAAGGAGAAAAATAAATGAATCTTGGATCCTGGCTGATGTCTGAGAGAAGATTAATCAGTTCTGCACTGCTGACTTCTAGACATAATTTTCCATTAGAAAAACTAAACACCTTGTTTATTCTACCGTTTAAATTTTGTTACTCTCAGCCAAACACATTCCCAGCTGAACATATAAATTAAGATTTTACATTTTATATTTTTTGAAAGAAAAAATTAGGGCTCTAGATATGGCTTAGTGGTTAAGGCATTTGCCTGCAAAGCCAAAGAACTCAGGTTCAGTTCCCCAGGATCCATGTAAGCCAGATGCACAAGTTAGCACATGCATCTAGAGTTCGTTTGAAGCAGCTGAAGGCCCTGGCATGCTCATTCTCTCTCTTTCTGTCTTCCCTCTTTTTCTCTCTCAAATAAAAAAATAAAAATGAAAAAGATAAAATTAATGTCTACAGGTCTTTGTAACTGCTGATTTTGGAACATAAAATTTGGCTTATTTGTACAAATATCCTTTGCCTGAAGTAGTTTAAATGTGAAAAAGTTTGGATAATTTGTAAATTTCCACTTTACTGCTCATTACATAATGAATAACATGAAAATTTTAGTTTTTGTTTTGTGTTACTGAGAAAAAGATTTCCGATTTTATTCAATGGGTGAAATGTATAAGAGGAAAACTCTATTTCTGTAAGTCACACCTCCCACTAACTATAATCTGGTAAGATGGGGATACAGCTGGAGAATACCAATGCCTTGAAAAAAATGTTTTTCCCATTTGGATGGCAAAGTCAGTTGTCCTCTTTACCACTTAATGTAGGCTTCCTTCCAGCAGTTTCCTTCTGACTTCACATGTTCATGCAGTTGAGAAGTACTGTACAAAGATGAGTTCAAAGGTTAAGGAAGGATATCCATTTGCAGAAAGTGAATAAAGGTGGAATTTTTTATGTGTGATATAGCATCTACACATTCTCCACTTGGATTTGTCCTACTTACACACAGGGAATTAATTTTTGCATAATTTATATGGATAGAAAAAATAGGGATCCAATTAGGTTATAGTGGTGATATGTATTAGGTTAGGTTTGCACTCATTTGGGAGTCATCCATGTACGGAATTTACTTTTTACATGCATATGGTGTCTGGGTGAAGACAAAAACCTGGGTACTTCTTGCTTTTGACTCCATTATAACTGTTATGTGTTTTTAATTCTCCTTGTGGAAAGATAGTTAACAAAGTTCCCAGGTGGGCATATTACCACAGGCAGGAAAATGGGGCCAGGAGGAAGGCACACAGCAGATGTATTTGTCCTTTGATAAGGAAAAAGAGAGCTTCCTGGGAAGATGTGTCTGAGAGAATTCTATTAGTTCCTTGTTGGCCAGAATTATGTCAGTGGTCACCCCTACATTCAGGCAGTCTAGAAACTTTTCCTTCCATTTTACTCTTAGAAATTTAGTTCCTCCCCCAGCATCACAATTTCATTATGATGAAGGGGTAGTAGATATTGTATTAGCAATCACCACTGTCATTGCATATGAAGAATGTTATTCCATTTTAAACATCATATTTGCAATATTATCTCATAAATGTGTGATCTGGAGATTTCTTAAAGCTTATATTTAAAAGTGGTTTATTATTGTTTGTATTCAATTCCATGAAGGTACAATTATTGAAAGTTCTATATCAGTTATCACTTTGTATCAATATAGCTAACTAATGTATAAACTTTATTTTTTTTGTGTGTGTGTGTCTTTATGAGACAGTCTCATGTAGCTCTGGCTAGAACTCACTATGCAGACAGATTGGCCTTGACCTTGTGGTAGTCTTCCTGCCTTTGCCTCTGTGAGTGTTGGATTGCTGGCATGAGCCACCAAACCTGTCTGAAAGTCAATCTTGATAGTCATAGACATTGAGCTAATAGTGAGCAAAAGTCCTAGATGTGTTCTCTACTTAACAGCATGCAAATATATGACATTCTGAGAAATAAGATACTGACAATATTGTGTGCTGTTTATGAAGCACTGTTCCTCTTGTTCAAATTTGTGTTTATGTATTTTGAGCTGCTTTGTTGTTCCCAGATTTTTTGTTTTTTGTTTTCTGAGGTAGGGTCTTACTCTAGCTCAGGCTGACCTGGAATTCACTTTGTAGTCTCAGGGTGGCCTCAAACTCATGGTGATCCTCCTACTTCTGCTTTCCGTGAGTACTGGGATTAAAAGCGTGTGCCACCACACCTGGCTCTTGTTCCCAGATTTTTAATGATCTACATGATTAATACTTAAGAGTAGATGTTCACTTTTAAAAGAACAGAATTGGCTGAATTCAGTGATTTTTTTTTTTTTTACTTTGCTATTCTCATTTATAGTATTGGCCAAAATATCCTGAATAACTGATGGTCTATACTCCAATTAATATAGGAACTCTACTTAGAAGCTGTTTACTCACACGAAGAATTATAACATACATCTTTTTAGTTAAACTTTTCCCATTAAAAGAGTGTGAGTCAATTGTTCTCACCATATTTTAGAGGGACATTACAAAGATAAATAAAGTAATGGATGTGAAGTGCATTATTGTGCTCTGGAGGGTGTTACATAAGCTCTATAAATAACATTATTAATATGTAAACACCATGATGGGTGGTTATTTCTGAATGTGAATAATGTAACCAGGAATCCTGAGTGTGGTTCTCAATATCAGGTTGCTGAAGGAGAGTAATATAGCAAAACATTGATATATTCCTGCATAGAATTTCCCAGAGGTAAACTTCACTGTGAGGGAAAGAGAATGGATAGCATGAGCTTCAGAGAGGCAATTTACTGAACAATACAGCAGTAGATTTTACCCAGGCATTGAAATCTTTTAGGTTTCTTAAGAGTTTCATGAAATGGGAAAGCTTTTAATATATGCACTTTGAGTACTAGAAATTGAATACAAATCTAGAATGGAGACTAGATAGCTATGTCAATTACTTGGTGCAAGGAAACTTCCTTTAAACTCTTTAAACATTCTAGACTTAACGTGCTTAAAGTACTCCACCCATCAAAGTCATGGGGAAAGTCATGCCTCTGTGGGAGGAATATTGGATCTTTATATCAATCTTAGGCTGATGAGTGTTTGAGCCATTGTGAAAAGTGGCTTGGAGCTAGTTATATGGAAAGAAGCTTAACTTTTCTCTAACCTGTATTGATTAAGGAAATATGTTGAAGATAAGTGCTTAGTTAGGTTGTTTTCATAAGTGGTGATGCCATTAGGACAGTAGCTAATATGGAACAGAATTGGCCAGTTGAGGAAAGCATGCCATACTTTTTAAATCTGATTATCTTGATCATTTAATCTTTTTTGTATTACCTTTTGTCATGACCAAGTTTTGTTTGATTGCCTTGGCTGCCTATGGAAACTAAGAGAAAGGTCAAGTTTAGACAAGTGCTTTGAACAGGAGATGCATTCTGGCTGCGGTGGTTTCAATAGAATGTCCTTCATATCCTCATGTGTTTGCAATGTTTTATCCCTTGCTGGTGACAATTTGGGAGCTGGAGCTTTGCTGGAGGAGGTTTGTACTGGGGACAGGTTTTATAGCTGGAGAGCTCCCCCTTGCCAGAGCTATCTCACTCTTGCTGCTTTCTGCCAGCTGCTGTGGCAAGATGGGATGCCCAGCCTCTGCTTCTCCTGCCATGATGAAGCTTCCCCTTGAGCCTATAAACTGAAGAAACCCTTTCTTCCCACTAGCTGCATGTCCTGGGGTGTTATGTCCCAGCAATGAGAAGGTTACTACATACTAGCCTAATCATTCCTGGGAACAACTGTAATTAGATAGAGAAGATATGGGAGACATAAAGTCAGAGGTTGAAGTGTTGGTCCATCAAATTCCACTGGAAGACCAGCTATTATTTTCCACATGGAGACTCCACTTTATGTACAATATGAACCCTTTTCTTGGTCATGAAACAATTGTGAGCTATTTCCAGTTTTTTTCTGAGTGAGTCCAATGTGCAATAGATGCAGTCATATTTTCAATACATGGATTTCAAAGTTGTCATTGTCAACTTCATTCAGTCAGAGTATGAAATATGGGATAATGCTATAGTTTATTCGTGAGAGAGGCATACATTCCTCCCCCTTAGATTTCATTGTCTGGAACTAAGTCTTATAATAAAATTCTAAGAGAGGCTGAGTCTCTGTTGCACCCTTGGTCTAGAGAAGATGAAATGGATTTGGTGGATAGCTAGTAATGTTTTCTTCAGCACAGCCATTCTGCTCATCTCTTTACCTCTTTTTTATGCCAGATCCCTTGTTTCCTGAGTTCTATAACTTGGTTTATCTCTTATATGTTTGTATGGAGCATATCTTAAGTATCCTCACAGGAAATAGGATGTTCAAAGTAGAGCTTTTAAAGATATATCTAGAAGTATTTTGTTTTATGTCAAGTGGACAGCTTTTCTAGAATTAGAGGAAGTTATTTCATTCCAGAATTTTGAAGACAAATTAGTGTTTTTGTTGCCATTTTAGCCATTGATAAGATTTTGCTATTCTAATTCTTGATTCTTCAAATGAGATGTTTTAAATTTGAAGTGTTTAGTATTACTCAAATTTTGAAAATTCATGATCATATGCCTTGGTAAAGGTCATATTTAATTTATTGTACAAGGGAAGTTAGTGGTCCACTTCTGAAATACTTCTTCAAAAGAGTTTTCATGAACTTCTTACCATCTATGTCAATTCTCAAGTGAATTTTCCCCACAACTTAACATTTCAGATCAGGAAACCAGGATGCATCTCAGATCTATGGTCTTCTAATAACCAGGAAACAGTTATGACTTGGTTACATAAAAGAGATATCTTATAGGATAACAAAGTCTTATTTTAGATTCCAGGAAATTTTGTAAATTCCTTCATTTGCATTTCTCTAGAGCTTCAATTGCTATATTTCATTTGATCTTACTATTTCGACTTAAGATACCCCATTATTTACACATTAAGAAGCATATAAGGACAAATTGCAAATAATGCCTTCTTTCCACTTAGGACATTATTTTATTATTTTCTATGAGAGGGCAGAGAGAGAGAAAGAGAGAGAATTGGTGTTCCAGAGTTTCCAGTTACTGTAATCAAACTCCAGATGTGTGCACCATCTTATGCACATGTGTGAGCTTATGTGCTTGTATCACTTTGTGCATCTGACTTACATGGGACCTAGAGAGTTGAGCATGAGTCCTTAGGTTTCAAAGACAAGTGCCTTAAACACTAAGCCATCTATCCAGCCCTAGGAAATTATTATTATTTATTTTAACCTTTAAAAAATATATTTTATTTATTTATGTATTTGAGAGAGAGAAAGAAGGAGAGAGAGAGAATGGGCACTCTAGGGCCTCCAACCACTGCAAACATATTCCATATGTGTCACCCCTTGTGCATCTGGCTTATGTGGGTCCTGGAGAATATAACCAGGGTCCTTTGGCTTTGCAGGCAAACACCTTAACCACTAAGCCATCTCTCCAGCCCCTATTTTAACTTTTTCATTGACAACTTCCATAATTACAGACAATATACCATGATAATTACCTCTCTTCCCCCACTTCCCCTTTTACAATTCCACTTGCCATCATATCCCCTCCCTTTCTCCATTAGTCTTTCTTTTATTTTGATGTCATCATCTTTTTCTCCTATTAATGAGGGTTTTGTGAAGGTAGTGCTAGGCACTGTGAAGTCATGGATATTGAGGCCAATTTCTGCCTGAACAATTGCATTGTAAGCAGTCTTACCCTTCCTTTGGCTTTTACTTTCTTTCCGCCACCTCTTCTGCAATGGACCCTAAGCCTTGGAAGATATGATAGATATATTTCAGCACTGAATACTCCTTTGTCACTTCTTAGCACTATGATGTCTTTTGGTCATCCCAGTGGTCACTACCATCTGAAAAGAGAAGCTTCTCTAACCAAAAGTTTGGTGAGCATAATATATGCATTTAGCCAGACAAGAGCAGGCATTACACTTAGGGCTCATGACCTCCCCCGCCATAGACTTTTTTTTCTTTATTAGTTATGTAAATACTTAGTGTGTAAACAGCACATGTTGGTAACATCCTTAGCCTCCTCCACGTTCTCCCCCCTCTGAAGGGACCCTCCTCATTGGGGGGTGCCAGTTACCCCCATGGGGATTGTGGATTGTGCATTGTGGGGGTAATGATCAGTTATGGGGAAGAGGCAATGTCTCTGTGCATAAGGTCCCAACTTGTGGCTCTAACAATCTTTCCACCCCCTCTTCTGCAAATTATCCTGAGCCATGTTGGGTTCATTTTAG
Source organism: Orientallactaga sibirica (assembly GCA_036365145.1). Taxonomy (NCBI): domain Eukaryota; kingdom Metazoa; phylum Chordata; class Mammalia; order Rodentia; family Dipodidae; genus Orientallactaga; species Orientallactaga sibirica. The sequence goes on along the minus strand of JAEOAD010000015.1, from coordinate 25,291,593 downwards.
GTCTACTTCAGTGATGAGGTTTTGGGATCCTCTGTGTCTCTGGAACTCTAGTTTGATAGGAGTTGAGTGTTCTTTGTGTCTGTCTCCTTCATCCTTGTGCTGATACCAGGTTCACCATGAAAGCAGAACGCTTACTCATTTCCCCAGTTACTCTATGGTTTCAGCCGGGGCCTGGTGAAGTGCGATGGGCAGATTCTCTCCTCAGGTTCTGCGTCCATCTGGAAAAGAGAAGCAAATTCTCCATAAGACAGTGAAGTCAGCACCAGATAAATGGGATAACCATTATTAGTTTAGAAAGAATTTAATAGGTATAGGGCCTCTTGTAGCCCCAGATTGGTGGGAGCTTGATATTGGAGGGTGAACTCATTTTTTGGGTATGACTTGTTTCCCAGTTCCACCTATGGGTTCTGTTCCACTGAGTGGATCCATCGGCCAATTCAAGAGCATGTGGTTACCCAACATGGCTGTGTGCCACTAGTGCACTTGGGTGAGTGTCATGTTGGGTTGTTTGCTGCTGAGTAGCTTAGACCATGAATTGCTTGGACAGGTGTTGGCCATTTTCCCCCAGTAGCTCATGTGGCACCTTCTGGCATTAGACAAGCTAACTGTCTGGGGAATGACTCTTCCAGATTCCAGCCAGGTTTCTCTATGTTCTGTACCAACAGCATATGGTGTGTTCGGCAGTAGAGTCTTACCATTAACCTTTTGTGGATAATCAAGTGGTCTGACAGAAGTCTGTCTTCTTATGGGAAACCTTGTACAGACCTCTGATCAACAGCTCATTGTAGTTGTTAACTGCATCCTGGTACTGGGAGTTATAGGCCCGCACCAAGGGAAAAGAAGGAAGAAAAAGATAGATAATATAAAAGAGAAAGAGAGAAGAGGTAGAGAGAGAGAAAGGAGAAGGTTAAGGTTATTCTTCATCATACCCTCTCCAGGGCCCTTTGATTCAGGTGTTCCCTCTATGGACCTGATGAAGGTTCAACCTTTTAGTCTCTCTTTCAGGATATAAGATTTTGTGGTACCAGTTCCATTTGGGTCCAGTTTTGTGACCCCCTCCCACCCTTATCCTCCCCTCCTGCCCCACCCTCTCTATTGTCCAGTCCTGGAGATGCCTATTAGGTATGTCAGCATCTTGGGCAGATCCAGGTTAGGAGCCAAGATGAATAAGACCATATGACCATTGTCTTTCTGTGATTGGGTGAGTTCACTAAGAATGAGCTGTTCCAATTTCAGCCATTTTTCTTCAAATTTCATTGTGTCACTTTTACTTACTGCTGTGTAGAATTTTATCTTGTAGATATACCACATCTTGGTTATCCATTCATCTAATGATGGATATCTGGGTTGATTCCAATTCTTAGCTATTTTGAATTGAGCTGCTATAAACATGGTTGAGCAAATCTCTCTGAACTGAGGCATGGAGTTTTTAGGATAAATTCCCAGTAAGGGAATAATTGGGTCTGTTGGTAGGTCTATAGTTAACCTTTTAGGAGTCTCCATATTGATTTGCATAGTGGTTGTACCATCTTGCATTCCCACCAACAGTGAACAAGAGTTCCTATTTCTCCACATTTTGCCAGCATTTGTTTTCATTTGTTTGCTATCCTTACTGGGGTAAGTGGAATCTTATAGATGTTTTAATTTGCATTTTCCTGATGGTTAGAGATATTTAACATTTACTTTAGTGTGTGTTTGCCATTTGTATTTCTTCCTCTGAGAACTCCCTGTACAGTTCTCTGCCCCATTTTGTGAGTGGGTTGTTTGATTTTTTATTGCTTAGCTTTTGAGTTATTTGTAGATTCTAGAAATTAGGCCTCTGTCAGTTGTATACCTGGCAAAATTTTTCTCCCCTTCTATTGATAATCTGTTGGCTCTGATTATTGTATGTTTGTGAAAAAACTTTTTAGCTTCATTAGATCCCAATGGTTAAGTGATTGTTTAATTTCCTGAGCTACTGGGATTTTGTTCAGGAAGTCTTTTCCCACTCCTATATTGTGGAAAGTTCCTCCAATTTTTCTTCCAGGAGTAGCAGATTTTCTGGTCTTATATTGAGGTCTTTCATCAATTTGGACTTGATTTTTGTGCATGGTGAGATGTGTGGATCTAGTTTGATTTTCTTGCATATGGTTGTCCAGTTTGTCCAGCACCATTTGTTGAAGATGCTGTCTTTTTTTCCAGTCTACATTGTTAGGGCTTTTGATTGAATATCAAGTAGCTATAGTTACTTCACCCAAAGCCTGATTCCTCTATTCTGTTCCATTGGTCTATATTCCTGTTTTTAATGCCAATATCATGTTGTCTTTTGTTACTATGAATTTGTAGTATAGCTTTATATCAGGTATGGTGATGCCTCCAGAGGTGTTTCTTTTCCTGAGGTTGTGATTGGATATCCAAGGCCTTCTGCCTTTCCATATGAATTTAGAGATCATTTTTTCTATCTCTGTGAAGAAGAAGTTGGGATTTTTATTGGTAGTGCATTGAATCTGTATTTTGCTTTTGGGAAGATTGTCATTTTCACAATGATAATTCCAGGAGCATGGGAGGTCTTTCCATTTTCTCAGCTCTTCCTCAATTTCTTTCTTGAGTGTTTTTATGTTTTCATTATATAAAACTTTCACATCTTTGGTTAATGTTATTCCAAGGTATTTTATTTTTTTGCTGCTATTGAAAATAGGACAATGTCACTAATTTCCTTCTCTGTACCTTTGTCTTTTGCATATAGAAAGGCTACTGACTTTTGTGTGTGGATTTTGTATCCTGCTACTTTGCTGAACACCTTTAAGTGTTTTGAGATGGAGGTTCTCGGGTTACTTATGTATAGAATCATGTCATCTGCAAATAGGACTAACTTAACTTCTTCCTTTCCAATTTGTATCCCTTTTGTTTCTTTCTCCTGTCTTATTGCTTGAGCTAGGACTTCCAGTACTATGTTGAAGAGCAGAGGTGAGAGTGGACACTCCTGACTTGTTCCTGATCTCAATGGGAATCCTTCAATCTCTCCCCATTAAGTATTATTTGGCTTTAGGAGCTTTATATATAGGCTTTATTATGTTGAGATGTAAATTGTCTATGCCTATTCTCTCCAATGTTTTGATTATGAAGTGATGTTGTATTTTGTTGAAGGCCTTGTCTGCATCTATTGAAATGATCATGTGGTGTTTGAGTTTAAGTTTATTTATGTGGTGTATTACACTGACAGATTTCCATATGTTGAACCAACCCTGTGTTCCTGGGATAAAGCCTACTTGATCAAGGTGGACAATGCTTTTGATGTGTTGTTGAATTTGATTTGTGAAGGATTTTGTTCAGGATCTTTGTGACTAAATTCATCAGGGAAATAGGCCTATAGTTTTCTTTTCTGGTGGCATCTCTGCCTGGTTTTCATACTAGGGTGATACTAGCTTCATAAAAGGAGTTGGGGAGCTTTCCCTATTCTCCAATTATGTGGCACAGTTTGAGAAAATTTGGTTTCAGTTCTTCCATGAAGAATTCAGCTGAGAAATCATCTGGTCCTGGACTCTTCTTTTTGGGGAAGTTTTTGATCACCTTTTCAATTTTGATGGGTGTGAAAGGTTTGTTTAGGAGATTAATCTGCTCTAAGTTTAGTTTTGGTAGGTGGTCTGTATCCAGGAATTCATCCATTTCTTCCATTGTATTCTGTTTTGTGGAGTGGAGGTTTTGGAAATAAGTCCTGTTTGTTGTGATCTCTCCTTTTTCATTTCTAATTTTGTTAATTTGAAGCATCTCTGTTTTTCACTTGATCAAATTGGCCAGGGGTTTATCAATCTTGTTTATTTTTTCAAAGAACCAGCTCTTTGTTTCACCAGTTTTCATAATTGTTTTCTTAGTTTCCAGTTCATTAATTTCTGCTTGGATCTTAATTATTTTATTCTATCTGGAGCTTTTGGGTTGGTTTCTCATTGTTTTACCAACTCCTTTAATTAGATAGTTAAATTATTGATTTGGGATCTCTCTGTCTTTGTTATGAAGGCATTTAATGCTATGGCTTTCCCCTAAGGAATGCCTTTATTGTGTCCTATAAGTTTTGGTACAATGTGTTCTCATTGTCAATCAATTCTAGAAATTTTGCAATATCATTTTTTTATTCCACCCACTACCCATTTATTATTTCAAATTTTGTTGTTAAGTTTCCAGGAGCTGGTGGGATTCCTGGCACATCTTTTTTGTTAATTTCTAGCATTAGAGCATTGTGATCTTATATAATGTAGGAAATTACATTAATTTTCCTAAATATATGGAGGCAGGCTTTATGGCCAGTATATGATCTATTTTAGAGAAGGTTCCATGGGCTGCTGAGAAGAACGTGTATTCTGTGGATTTTGGGTAGAATGTTCTGTAGATGTCTGTTAGATCTAATTGATCTATGGTGTTGTTTGGCTCTCTTACTTTCCTGTTAATTTTCTGGTTGGATGATCTATCTATTGCTAATAGTGGAGTATTGAAGTCCCCAAGTATGATGGTGTTGGTGGGTATTTCTGTTTTGTTGTCAAGAAAGTTTTGTTTTATGACTTGTGGTGCACCTGTATTTGGTGCATAAATATTGATGGTTGTGATATCCTCTTGTTGTATCATTCCCTTGATTAGTAAGAAGTGGCCTTCTTTGTCTTTTTTTTTTTAATTTGAGAGAGACAGAGAGAGAGAGAGAGAGAGAGAGGAAGAGGCAGAGAGAGAGAGAGAGAGAGAGAGAGAGAGAGAGGAAGAGCGAGAGAGAATGCTGTGAATGAACTCCAGATGCATGAGCCCTTGAGTCACATTTTGCATCTGACTAAACATGGGACCTGGAGATCAAATGGGCGTTCTCAGGCTTGGCAGGCAGGCGTCTTAACCACTAAGCCATCTCTCCAGCCCTCTGTCTTTTTTGATTACTTTGGTTTGAAGTCTATTTTATCTATTATCAGTATAGCAAAACTTGCTTGTTTCTTATTTCCATTTGCTTGGACTATCATTTTCTATCCTTTCACCCTGAGATGGTGTCTGTCTTTAGTGGTGAGGTGGTTTCTTGAAGACAGCAGCTTGAGCAGTATATTTTTATGATTCACCCTGTTAGTTTATGTCTCTTGATGGGTAAATTAAAGCCATTAATGTTTAGGGTAATAACTGTTAGGTTTGATTTAATCCCTACCATATTGTGGTGGTTTATGTGGTTTGGTGTTTTCTTGGACTTTGTAGTTTTTTGTACCTTCTCTGAGTTTGGTTATTGTGATCTTCTTTTTGTAGGTATTCGAGGTTGGTGATTTGACTCTTCTTTGTGGAGAATTTCTGTTGAGAAGTCTGAAGTATTTCTGATGGGGTTACATTTATATTTTTGCAATGCTTTGTTTCTTGCTAGCTGCTTTTAGGACTTTCTCTTTGCTATTAATGTTTAGAGTCTTAATGATAATATGTCTTGGAGAATTTCTCCTTTGCTCCAATCTGTTTGGAGTTCTGTTAGCTTCTTGTATCTTGATGGGACTTTCTTTTGAGAGGATGGGAAAGTTTTCCTCAAAATTTTATTCAATAAATTCTCCATGCCTTTAGTCTGAATTTCTTCCCCTTTTGGTATTCCCATGCTCTGAATGTTGGGACATTTGAGTTCCCTCATGTTCTGTTCACAAAAATTTTTGAACTTACTCAAACTTTAGGACTTATGCACTATTTCTTCTGTTTTGTCTTCCAGTTCTGAGTTTCTATCCTCCACATGGCTGACTATTCTTGAGAGCTTCTGTAGAGTTTTTAACTTGTTCCACTTGGTTTGTATTTTCTACTGCCTTTTTATGTATAGTATCCATCCCTCTGTCAAGTTTCCTTTTCATGTCATTTTCTGATTTTTTTTAATGCTTCTTGGAATTCATCCTTGCATTTATTTAATGTCTTCATTGAGCTGAGTCAGCTGATTTTTGAGGTTTCCCCCTCTTTTTTTCCCTCTCCTTCATATCATTTAACTGTCATTGGAACCTTTCCTCATTCTTTTCTATTAGGTCTAATCTAGCAAGGACAGCATTTATACAAAACTGTTGGAATTTTGTTGATTTTTCTGCAGGTTCTGCTAATTGTTTGGCATAGCTTGTATCTTCGTTTTGGGGTTCTGATCTGTCTCTTCTTTATTTTATTTTATTTTATTTTATTTTATTTTATTTTATTTTTTTATTTTATTTTATTTATGTATTTGAGAGAGAGAAGGGGCAGAGAGAGAGAGAGAGAGAGGATGAGAATGGGCACTCCAGGGCCTCCAGCCACTGCAAATGAACTCCAGATACATGTGCCCCCTTGTGCATCTGGCTTGCATGGGTACTGGAGGATCAAACCAGGATCCTTTGACTTTGCAGGCAAAGTAAAACAACAACAACAACAATAACAACAACAACAACAACAACAACAACAAAAAAAAAACAACAAAAAACACTGCTAAGAAATCTCTCCAGCCCCTCTTTGTTTTAATTAAAGATTTCCATTGTGGGACTGGGCAACGTTGCTGGATTTACTTGTAATTGACTTTTCATGTTATTCCTTTTGCATTGTGGTCTGCCCAACACAGAGAAGGAATCTTATTTAATTTAGGAGGAAGCTGTAGTTTACCCTTGAAGTGTCTTCAGTGATTATTGCCTTTTATGATTGCCTGCATTAGGCTTCTGATGGCAATGGGGCCTGTCTGCTCAGTGGGAAGGAGCCTGCGAGGCTCTGGTGGGGGCCTGAGGACCTGATGAAAGGGTTTGTTGGTGGGTGGTTGGGGTATGGGACTATATGGTCAGGTGGCCTGAGGGGATGGGGTGGGGGGAATGGGGCAGAGCAGACTGCTGTTGCTGAGGGGTGGTTGGTGGGGGGGGGGGAGGATGGGATTGCGTGGTCCTACCATGCTGAGGGGTGAGGGGATGGGACAGTGGGGTCCATTGGGACTATGTAGCAGGGGGTGGATGGGACTGCCAGGTCCTGTGACAAGGTGGGGCAGGGAGATGGTACTGCTGTGGGTCAGATGAAATGTTGGGTGTGTGTGTGTGGGGGGGTTGGTGGTCCCAGTGGCAGGACCCAGTGGAAAACTGAGGGAAGGAGAGAGGAATGCTAGCCTGCTGTCCTGGGTCTGTGCAGCCTGAAGGAAGTGTAGGAGGACCTGATCCACACTGGTGGCTGGGACTGCAGTTGCAGGAAGATCTCAGTGGTGGGAAAGAGCTGCCATAGACTTTTGATTAGGTTCAGTACCAGGCATGGAGCAGTACCTCTCATGGAGCAGGACTCCAGTCCATTTAGAGAACTGTTGGTTTCCCCATAACAGACATGCCACTATTTGCACCCATCCTGTCATTTTCCCTGGCTGGCGAAAATTAAGGCTTGCAGTGTCCACTGTTTGCACTGATGATGACTTCTGTCTCCCACAGGGCTGCATGCAGTGCAGCATTTTCCAGATTTCTGTCAGCTGGTCTCCAGGGAGGAGATTTTCAGCTCAGCTCCAGCTTGATTTCTCAGTGACCTTGCAGCGCAAGCATGTGGAGTCTTAAGCAATAGGGTCTTACCATCTATTTCTGGTGGGAAACCAAAAGCCTTGACAGTGGCCTCTAATGTTTTGTGAGCATCAGGGGCCTCCCAGGCCAACAACTTATTGGAAGGTATCTTGTCACTGGCACTGAATTTTTTTTTTTTTTACTAACAGTCTCTCTGTTCTGGGTGTGCCATTATCCTAAAAAGGTTTCCATGTGGCTTATTCACACCATCTTGAATTTTGAATAACCTCTCCCCACCCTTTCTTTACTCAATAACTTCCCATAATCTCACCTAGGCTATTGCATCCCCAGTAATCGGTACATCTACTTATATATATACAATACCATTCCTTTCTGTCCTCCCATCTCCCCCACCCCTTATAGACCTTTTCTAGTTTACTGGTCTCTGCTACAAATTTTTAGTCCAACTTACATACAGGTGTAAACATTTGTAGCTAGGATCCATATATGAGAGGGAAGATGCAACATTTGGCTTTCTGGGCCTGGGTAACCTCACTTAGCATAATCTTTTCTACAGTTATCAATTTCCCTGTAAATTTCATAATTTCATTTTTCTTTACCACTGAATAGAACTCCATTGTGTAAACCACATCTTCATTATCCACTTATTAGTTGAGGGACATCTAGGCTGGTTCCATTTCCTAGCTATTGTGAATAGAGTGACAATAAACGTGGTTGAGCAAGTATCTCTAAGGTAGTGAGTAGAGACCTTAGGATATATACCCAGTAGTGTTATATCTAGGTCATATGGTAAATCTATTTTTGGCTGTCTCAGGAACTTCCACCCTGATTTCCACAATGGCTATACCAGATTATATTCCCACCAACAGTGTAGAAGTTTTCTCTTTTCCTTATCCTCACAAGCATTTATTGTCATTTGTTTTCTTGATGATAGTCATTCTGACAAGAGGGAGATGAAATCTCAAAGTAGTTTTAATTTGCAGTTCCCTGATGGCTAAGGGTGTAGAACATTTTTTTAGCTGGCAAAGATTTTCTCCCATTCTGTTGGTTGGTTTTGTGCTCTATTCAGTGTCCTTTGCTGTACAAAAAGCTTTGTAATTTCATAAGGTACTAGTGGTTAATTAGCTATCCATCTGACAGAGTATTAATATCCAGGATATACAAAGAACTCAAAAAATGAAATAATAAGAAATCAAACAACTGGATTAAAATATGGGCTATGGACAAAAGAAGAAATACAGATGGCATATAAACATCTAGTATTTCTGATTGGTTTTTCTTCAGTATTTCCATTTCCCTACCCATGTTTTCTATCAACCTCCTTATTTCATTAAGTTGGTTTCCTGTATTCTCCTTTAGGAGTTTGATTTCTTTGATTTCTTGGAACATAGTTATAAACATTTTTTTCAAAATATTTGACAGGCATTTCATCTAAATCAGTCTCACTGGAGGTCATTTCTGATGGATTCATAAGTTTTGGTGGAATTATATTGTTCTGAACTTTTTGTGTTTTTTGTATTATAATGTAGAGATTTTTGCATCTTTTGTTAATTTGATGGTTGAGTTTTCTAAGTATTTTCATTATTCTGCTCTGATTGCCTGTGCTGGGTGCTCTGTAGCTGATAGCCTTTCCCCAGGTGTCCAGTGGTTGCTGGCACTGGTGGTTGGGGAATGGGAGACTGGGGAGGGTGCCCGGATTTGTCCTGAAGCTGCATTGCTGGTCCCTGGGATTCTCTTTCTCAAGATCTGCTCAGCTGGTCCCTGCTGTCTTCTCCTTCAGGTTTCTTGAGTTTATGAGGAGGCTGGTGTGAGTGGAAAATCCCTTCAACTGGCTTCTTCTGTGGTTCAGGCAGAGCCTGGCGTCTGAGCAGACTGGTGCCACTGAACGATCTGATTCTGCCTGCTTCTGTGGTTGCTAGAAGCTCTGGGTGTCTCCTGCTTCTCTGGTGAGGTTGATAATTCCTAATACACCTTCACATTTTGGTAGAAGAGTGTATTTTGATATTTTTCTGCTTATTTCCCCTGTAGGCTGCATCGACATTATTTATTTATTTATGTATTTATGAGAGAGAAAGAGGCAGAGAGAGTGAGAGCAAGAGCGAGAGCGAGAGAGAGAGAGAGAGAGAGAGAGAGAGCCAGGCCTCCAGCCAATGCAAACAAACTCCAGACGCATGCACTCCCTTGTGCATCTGGCTTGTGTGGGGCCTGGGGAATCAAACTGGGATCCTTTGGCTTTGCCAGCAAATGCCTTAACTGCTAACCCATCTCTCCAGTCACTAGGAAATTCTTTTCATTGAAAGAATTTTCTTGGACTTAAGTATATATAAAATGTATCACAGGTATCTCCTATGAATGTGTAAAAGGGAGCATACACTAAAATCAATTATATGAGTTATTCTAAAAATGTATTTATTATTCAGGATTTAAAAATGCACAGCCAGGTATGGTGGTATATACCTTTATCCCAACACTCAGGGGGCTGAGGTAGGAGTGTCACTGTGAGTTAAAGACCAGCCTGGGTTACAGAGTGAGTTCCACATTAGCCTGGGCTAGAATGAGATCCTACCTTAAAAAAATATAAAGAAGGTAACAAAAAAAAATTCACATCCAAACTACATTTCTGTGAATCTCCAGCCATTACTGTGTATGCTTGTTCATGCAGAACCATGTCTCATGTTAGTGTTAGTCCCAGACTGGAAAAGAAGGTCAGCAATGATGCTGATCAGGCTTGCTCTGGGGTTGCTGCTTTGTGGGTGTTTTTAAACATCTCCTTCCTCACAGGCATGTCTTCTAGGTGTGAAAGTATGCTCTCTTACTGTCTTTTGCATTTTCTTCTGACAAAACTGGCATTTATTCTGCAAGCTGTCATAAATGCACCTATCATGCTGCTCTTGCCTTGTTGATAGCAGATGTGAGATGCAAAGAATCTTAGAATAATCTGATTCCAGAGTTGTAATAATGTGGAAAATATACATGGATTTTAGATGTTGAGCCATCTGGACTAATCCCATAAAATTTATTATGTTTTAAACATGAAGTTTATTGCTATGAAGTTTCTTCTATGTATCTTAATTGAAAAGTTAAGAAGAACTTGAATTTTTTCAGAGTGAAACATAAATATCAGAACTCCCTAGGAATCCTCTAAGTTAGCACATGTACCAGGGACTCACCCGTACTGGGAGGTAATCAAAACTTGAAGTATACCATACTAACGTTTCAGGCTTCCCTTCTCAGATGCCCGAGGAACCATTCCTAGAAGCATCGGGCAAACATTTTTGAAGCTGTTTGTCTGCATAATTTGCAGTCACATTATACATGCAGCCCCATAATAATTTGATTTTGACTGAACGTTCATTACAAATATAGATTTCTAACACTTTATGAAGGTCTGTTTAGTGCTCTATTGAATAAATAGACCATGTTTTATTTAACCCATCTTGTAATGATGAATACTCAAATTACTCATACATTTAATTTTTGCAATTTGTCATAGCTTAATAAATATCCCAATATGAATGTTTGTAATTTCTGAGTGAAGGACTTACACATTGCAAAAGCTTTTTTTGTGTGTATGTGGTATGTTTGTGTGGTGGATATGTATTTGTGTGTGGATGTTTGTATGTGTGTGGGTGCATGTGAACGTGTGTGTGTGTGTGTGTGTGTGTGTGTGTGTGTGTGTGTATGTATGTAGGCCAGAGGTGGACATCAGGTGAGTTCCTGTATCACTGTTCAGCTTATGTGTTGAGATAGAGTTTCACACTGTATCCAAAGCTCCCTGACTCCACTAATCTACCTAGTTACCTTTCACTGGGGATCCTCCTGCCTCTACCTCTTGAGTACTGGGATGAAAGGTATGTATGACCATATTAGTTATTTGTGTGAGTGCTGCAATTTGAACTCAGGTCCTCATGCTTGCACAGCAAGTGATTTCTTCATTAAACCATCTCCTCAGCTCCTGAAACAGCTTTTTGACACCCAATATCCTTCCAAAAAGATTGCATTGATTTGTCTATTCACTGACTATCTCTTTGAGAGAGATAATTTCCTTACTTCCGGCAAATTTTAGATGTTGTGAGTCTTTGGTCAATGTGAAGAGAGAAAAATGGTTTCTTGATTCTTTTCAGTTTCTTTCCTTTGAATCATGGGGAGCCTGCCAAACTTCTGAATGTGATGTGGAGTCCTTTGAGATAGAAGACACTGCACAGAGAGGGTAGATGTGAACATGATGGCTGGAATGGCTCCTTAATTGTATCATTTGACAGTGTCTTGTTGGCAGGAATGAGTCCAGGGAGGGCTAATATGCTGTGTGGCTTAGACACTGACCCCCACAGATATCCTTTTCATTGCCTTCCCTAAGGAAGTGGATGTCTTCCAGGTACCATACTTATTGTTCATTTAACCATAATATCTATGCCAATACAGAGCCAAAGTACTGTATGATCCTCGCCTAACTCAGACCAAATGGACTAGGGGCAAAAGTAGACATTTCAGTGAGTAGAGGTCAGAGGGAAGGGTCCATGAAGTCTGAAGAAGAGCACAAATAATTGAAGGTGGATGGTGTGAGACATACACTGCGAGATAATACTTTTGCATGAATGCTAGGTTGCCTGAAATTACATTGTGAATTCTGGTGTGCTTTGACTGAGTTTAGAGAGTACATTTTTTACCTTAATGATGGTAGGGAACCGCTGAAATTTTTTGGGTCTTGATATGGTGAGATGTGATTGAGGCCATGTTTAAAGACAGTTGATAGCATTAGATGACCCTGAAAATAAATGCAGACAGTGGTGCAGGTTTTTGTTCCTGGGGTTGTTTAAAGGCTAGATCTTTTTCATTTGTGGCTAATTTGAGTTTAAGAGTTGCATAGAATTAGGTATATGCTTCCAGTACAGGGTTATTCTTTATTTCTGTGAAAGAGGCAACTTAGAAAATAGTTTATTTTTTTGACAGCTAGGTCAGGCCTTTAAAACATATGTAGGTCAAAACAGAATGTGAAATTGTTTGTGAATATGCCATGTGTTGTGTGGGTAGGTACTTGGCATACAGAAATGCAAAATGAATTCAGAAAGTGCAGCTAAGACATCCTATACACTTGTTTGAAGACCAGCTTTGCCCAATGGCAGCACTTCAGATGCAAAATGCACTCATTAAACCACTTAGAGTAGCAAATTTAATGTGATGCATTTTATATTGCATTTGTGTATTTTATATTGCATTTTGTAATTGAAATAGTAGAACAAATGAGCAGACCTAAAGCCTGTTTGCATTTGATGAAAAATTATTTTAAACATTTGATACTAAAGTGCTTTAATGTTAGCAGTTGGGAATCAATTAGTTTTGGATTATTTTCATTGTAATTTAAACTATATTTCCTGGAGTAGCTTTTATTACACTTTATTGGCTAGGAAGTCAGTTACTGAATAAGTAACTCCATTATTAGTACTTTTGCCTGACAAAGAGAAAATGGTTTCTGATAAATCAAGTCTTGTGTTCTATTTTGTTGATCTTTTTGGTGCTCATAAAATGCAGTTAAAACTGTAGCTGAAGAATTCAGTTTTTATTCTTCCAGTAACTGCAGTGAAGGGCTGTGCTCTTATTCAGATTAGGTAAGTCATGGTGACATTCCTGGGCCAGCAGAAGGATGCTTGCAGAAGGCTGGGGGTGGTGGCAGGAGGGAGATGTAGAGAGCTTTCCTTTCAGGCAATGGCAGGGTTTCTCCAAGGTGGAGTGTTTATAGATTTTTGTGTCTTCCAGAACAGCCTAGGCCACGATTTCTGCTGTAGCAAAGGCAGCCTGTACTATTCATTTCAACATCAGTACCTTCATAAAGACTTAGGGTTTCCCTGTGCAGATGAGGTAACTAGTATTTCCTGAACACTGCCCTATACCAGCTAACTTACTAATGCTTTCAAATGCTTCCATGTTATTTTTAATGGAACCTTCTGATGAAACATTATTGTACTCTTATTGAAGATGAAAGCACTAAAGGCCCAGCCAAAAAAATTTGCTTAAGTTTATATAGCTGGGAATGATTATATCTCATCTCTCCAATCCAAAGACTATACTTTTTTCTAGTTTCTGATTAAGATGCTAAATATATATACATATATTTATATATTAAGTTTTATGTATTCTAGGAACATAAATTATTTCATGTAATCTGTACCACAAACAAGTAGTTGGTGTCTTTACTTTCATTTTAAAGACAAGGGAACTGAGAGTTCAGAGCCTGTCAATTACTTAGCATCTCATGGAACTAGCATAAAAATGAAACCCAAGTCCATTGAGCTTTAAAGCCTGCACACTTATCTAATTCATTGACTTATAGAGCTTCTTAAAGGATTATATTGTTAAGTAATAATTACTTTTGCTATTTTCTATTTAATTCTTTTGCCACTTAAATATATAAATGGTACCACTTTTCATATAAATGTAATGAGCTAATTATGCCTTTAATTAAATGCCTTGAATACTCTGCCCAATGCTTTTCATCCTTGACACCACTGACATAATGGGTACAATTCCTTGTTGTTGAGGAAAAATTGTTCTGTGCATTGTAGTATGTTTAGCAGCATCCTGGCCTGTACCAACTGGATGCCCATAACACTTTCCCCTCTCCTTCAATTGTGACAACCATTCATTGCATACGTGTCTCAGGAATCACCTGAGACTGAGAACCTCTGGTCTACATTATCTCTTGTTATTGTCAAAGCACTCTCAGCTCCTATCATCGTCATCTTAATTTGATGTGGTATGAATGATTTGCTGAAGGTCACATTGTTGGTAAGTGGTGTCTCTGGGACTCAAACTAAAGGCTGTGACCTTTGGAATATTTTCATTCTATTTCATGGACCATGTCTTGCCTTCAAACTTAAGAGTCACAGAGGGCTTGGACTATGTTCTCCAAGGGTACCTAGAAAATTACTTAATATCCAGCAGTGCTTTACAGATGTTCATTAAAATATTATGCACTTTATATGGGTCATACTTCAATAGAATGTAGCTTAATGCAGTGATTAAGAACATGGGCTTTGGGATTAGCTATTTCACAGGTTTCCTCTCCTCCCTGCTATTTACTTGCTGTAATATCCTTAGAACTTTTTTGATCTCTTTTAGCTTTTCTTTTCTTTTCTTTTCTTTTCTTTTCTTTCTTTTTTTTTTTTTTTTTTTTTTGGTTTTCCGAGGTAGGGTCTCACTCTGGTTCAGGCTGACCTGGAACTAACTATGTAGTCTCAGGGTGATCTTTCTACCTCTGCCTCCCGAGTGCTGGGATTAAAGGCGTGTGCCACCACACCTGGCTAGCTTTGCTTTTCTTATCTATTTGGGACTAATAATCATACCTGTGGATACTGTCAGAAACTCACAAATAAACATACAGAAATCCCTTCATGCAGTGCATGACACCTGGATAAGTAATTAAGTAAATATTAGCTCCTAGTCCTGTTAATATTGGTGGTCATTAGATGGTTTATATTTCCCTTTATTTGGTTATCACATACATTTTTATTACAATCCAGCTAAAGGAAAAAGTTTTACTTTGTCTACCTAATAAAACTTGAGAGCTGTTATTTTATCAAGATTAAATTTAAAAATTGCATCTTTCTTTCTTTCTTTCTTTCTTTCTTTCTTTCTTTCTTTCTTTTTTTTTTTTTTTTTACAAAAGCATACATATGTAGTGAGGAAATTAGAGGGAAAGAGCAAAGCTAACCAAATAAAGCCATAGGGCCATCACACACATAGAAATAATGCACTGAATCACGTAGGTCTCCATGAGGAATTCGCTAGGTTTACTTGTCCTTACAGAAGAAGTATGAGTCCTCTTGACAGCTCAAGAAAGATTCTTTTTTTGGCCTCAGTGGCAGAGGATTGTCTCATCCCTGGTCTTGGTTTCAGCCTTCTGCTGGCTTGGCATCTCTCACTTCCTTTCCCAGGTCTGACCTTTTGTCACATTTCCTCTGATTCATTTTTGGGCTCTGCTCTTGACTTTTGGCTTCTGTCCCAGGCTTTCCTTTTCTGGGTTCCAAGTAGCTACTGGGTTAATTTATTTTTCCAGTAGAAGCCTTCCTTCAGGGGTGACACTGTTCTGCTACACCTGACTTGCATCAACTGCTAGAAGGTGACATTTCTCACCTTCTGCTGTTTTCTTTGGTCCTGAGCCAACTTGACAGATCCCCAGATCCTTTCCAAACATATTTGACCATAGTCACAGAGATTTAACCATAGGTTGCTGATGTTAACTTCCTCACACAGCAAAATGCCAAGGCACATTTGAGAATCTGTTTTAAATGTGTCAACATTTTTCTCCATTATTAAGCACACTTTGTAAATATTGTTTGTCATAAACTGAAGTGAGCTACGTTGGCAAGTCTGTCTTTGTTGCAGGACCTACATGACAATTTCTAATACCGTAAACTCTTGTAAAACACTATGTACAGAGACATGTTAGATGGGAAAATATAAAGATTCCTGTGGAAACAAATAGAAAAATAGGGAGTTGTTTTCTAGCTTCCTTGTTTCCATTAACCTGCCAAGTATTCTTAGAAGGCTCCAGCTAGTCCTAGGAAAGTTGACTCAAAAATAGAAAGGCTATAGAATGAGAAAAAGGACACTAAGGCTTCTTTGGAGGCTGAACAGGAAGCACATTTATTTAAAGACATGGCAGGAGATATTAGAAATGTGACAAAATGAAGGACACCAAGAGAGTTAGGAAGCTATTTGAGAGAACTGGTGAATGAGGTGTTGAAAGTTTGGAGCACTGGTTACTATGCTAGTGTGCTTCACATGTCTATGATGAAATACTTGAGAAAATGAACTTTATTATAGAGAAAAATATTTATTTAGATCATGGTTTTGGACGTGTAAGAGTGGGTGGCCTATTGCTTTGAGTCTCTACATGAGGATGCTAGACACTAGTGGAAGGAAACATGTGCCAGAGCATACCACTCATATTACGAACCAGAAAGCAGTGATAGGCTGGAGTCCCATCATCTTCTTTGAGGACATGACCTTTGTTACCTAAAGCCCTCCCACTAGATCTCATTTCTCAGAGGCTCTGCAGCCTCCCAGAAGCACCATTATAAGGATCAACTCTTTTAATTAATGGACTTTTGAGAGAGCATAGTCATCACCAGACTAAAAAGATATGCAGTGAGGCTGGGGTGTACATGCAGTATCAACTTTTAGATGCTCTTTAACACCTTGGTTGGCAAGTGAAGTTGTATTCATACAATTAATCAATTATAACAGGCCACAATAATTGCCACTTAATGTGAAATGCATAGGGAGGAGTCTAGTGATATTCAAGTAACTGTTTTAATTAATGGGAATGCTGTGTTGCCAATGACTGAAAAAGAAAGGGAAGAAAAAGGTTTGAATGATGTTGGGTAGAGAAATGGCATATCAAGTTTTAAAAATTCTGAGTTGGAGATGTTTTTGCAATATAAAATGATAGCCATCTGTAAAACACTTGGGAAATTGTTGTGGAACTAGATTGTATAATACTGTGTTTTCATCCTGGGTCTGTGGAAACCGTATGTAAACACCCATGGAAAGTAGAGTTCTTGTGAAGGTTCTCTATGGCTTTAAAGGGTATTATTAAGACCTAAGGTGCAAATTCACAAGATTTATAGTTTTTTTTTTTTTTTAATTTTGGAGAGAGACACAGAGAGAGACAGACAGAGAGGGAGACAGATAGAGATGGGTGCGCCAGCAGTCTCTCAGCTGCTGTGAATGAAATCCAGATGTGTGCGGCCCCTTGTGGGCAACTGCGGCATTGAGCCCTTGCGTCACTTTGCATCTGGCTAAACGTGGGACCTGGAGATTGGAACCGAGTTCTTAGGCTTAGCAGGCAGGTGCCTTAACCGCTAAGCCATCTCTCCAGCCCAAGATTTATAGTTTTTTTTTAATAAATATATATTTTTTATTTATATTATTCTGATTTTACATTGGTTCCATTGTCCTCCTCCCCGTCCTCCCACTTTCAAAGGGACCCTCATCAATGGGGACTGTGGGTCATGCATTGTGAGTTTACTCAAGAGTTCTGGTGGATAGGCCCCAGTCTCTGTGCATAATGCCCCAACTTGTGACTCTAAGAATCTTTCCGCCCCCTCTTCCGCGAGTTTCCCTGAGCCACATTGGGGTCATTTTAGTTCTGCTTCCTTGATGAGGTTTTGGGAGCCTCTGTGTCTCTTGATATCTGGCTTAGTTGGAGTTGGATGTTCTCTGTGTTTATCTCCTTCAGCCTTTTTCTGGTGTTGTGATCGCCTTGAACGCTGTATTCTTGCCCTTCCCCTGCGTTGTGGTGTGGTTAGCTGATCCTCCCTTCAGGTTCGTTGTCCACCTGAAAAGAGATAAGGAAATTCTCCAACGGAGAGAGAAGTTAGTACTAGATAGAAGGGATAACCATATATGTTTTGGAGGGAATTTTATATGCATTGGCTCTCTTCTAGCCCAAGATCTTGGAGACTGAGCTCATTTTTTTAATCAATATATATTTTTTTATTTATATTATTCTGATTTTACATTCATAGAATTGGTTCCATTGTCCTCCTCCCCGTCCTCCCACTTTCAAAGGGACCTCATCAATGGGGAATGTGGATCATGCATTGTGAGTTTGCTCAAGAGTTCTGGTGGATAGGCCCCAGTCTCTGTGCATAATGCCCCAACTTGTGACTCTAACAATCTTTCCGCCCCTCTTCCGCAGTTTCCCTGAGCCACATTGGGGTCATTTTAGTTCTGCTTCCTTGATGAGGTTTTGGGAGCCTCTCTGTGTCTCTGGATATCTGGCTTAGTTGGAGTTGGATGTTCTCTGTGTTTATCTCCTTCAGCCTTTTTCTGGTGTTGTGATCGCCTTGAGCGCTGTATTCTTGCCCTTCCCCTGCATTGTTCTATGGTTTCAGCTGGTGAGGTGTGGTTAGCTGATCCTCCCTTCAGGTTCGTTGTCCACCTGAAAAGAGATAAGCAAATTCTCCAACGGAGAGAGAAGTTAGTACTAGATAGAAGGGATAACCATATATGTTTTGGAGGGAATTTTATATGCATTGGCTCTCTTCTAGCCCACATTTGGTGGCCTCTAGATCTTGGAAAAATGAGCTCATTTTTTTGTATCATCCTCAGTGACTTATTTCCCAGTTCCAGCAATGAGTTCCATTCCACTGAATGGATTTATTAGCCAAATCAAGAGCAGTGACATGCGGCCAAACCTAATAAACACTCTGAGGATGAGACAAGAAGGAGGGTGGGATGGAGGGAGGGTAAAGGTGGGAGGGAATGAGAGGGTGGGAGGGAGGACAAGGGGGGGATACAAATTGGGACCCAAAAGGGAAAAATACTACAAAACCCTTTACTCTGAACAACAGGCTAAAACAGTGATCCTTCAGCAGGCATACAGAGGGAATACTCAAACCACAGGAACCTGGAGAGAACATGATGAAGGCCAATTTTAATCTTGTCCTGCTTCTCTTTCTCTTCTCTCTCTCTCCCTCCCTCCTTCTCTCTCTCTCTCTCTCTCTCTCTCTCTACTCACTTTCTCTTTTACATTATATATCTTTTTCCTCCCTCACCTTCCTAGGTGCAGACTTATAACTCCCAGTGCCAGCAGGGGGTTAACTTCCACAATGAGCTGTTGATCTGAAACACCTACAAGGTTCCCCAAAAAAGACAGACTTCGGTCAGAGTTCTTGGTGACCCACCAAAGGTTAATGGTAAGACCCTACTGTCGAAGACAGCATATGTGTGTGAGACCAAACACAGAGAGAGACCTGGCCAGAATATGGAAGAAGGTCAGTCCCCAGACAGTTAGCTAGTCTAGTACCAGAGGGTGCTACACGAGCAACTGGGGGAAAATGTCTGACATTGGTCCAAACAACTTGCAGTCTAAGATACCCAGCAGGAAACAATCTGATGTAATGCTCATACAAGTGCAGTAGTGGCAAACAGCCATGGTGGGTAACCAACTGCTCTAGATTTATAGTTTTTAAAGAAAAGTTTTCATTTGATAATAATGTAAGAGAGAGTGTATTTGAGAAAGTACATGATTTGAAATTTGTGTTGGAGCAGAACTTTGGAGCATAATACCATTCTGCTTCAGGCAGGAGGAGTTTCTGAAAAGTATATTTATCATATTTATATTTATATTATATTTATAATATTGATTGGCTGGTTTTCAGTAGTGGGATGGCATTACAAGTCTTGAGGTTTTGTAAGCATTGAGAAAAGGGTTAAAACAGGGAATACTGAAGAAAGCCAAGGTTTGAGCTCTGGGAATTACCCAGAACAGAGAGCCAGGAAAACAGAAGGGCTGGGGCTCTCCAGGGTCTGGACAGAAACTTCATTTATAAATCAGCTGCTATTCACTGTCTGCCAAAACTACACTTGGGGCAGCTGCTGGTGGATAGAAATGCTTGCTTGAGATGGTATTAACTATCTTTACGTCTAGTGTGCTAGATTGTTGTTCTTCAAATCCTTTTGCTTCCTCATCCCTCAAGTTAAATGAATTTAAAGCATAGACATTTAGACAGTTGGTGTCAAGAATTTTGAAAACAAATTTTCAAAGATGAAATAGATAAAAAGTTGAATAATATATTTCTCGAACCAGATTATTTTGTATACTTTTTGGGGGGACAGATAGAGAATGGGTGCACCAGCAGCCTCTCAGCCCCTGTGAACAAACTCCAGACACATGCTCCCCCTTGTGGGCAAGTGCTGCATTGCACCCTTGCATCACTTTGCATCTGGCTAAATGTGGGACCTGGAGATTCGAACAGGCGTTCTTAGGCTTAGGAGGCAGGCACCTTAACCTCTAAGCCATCTCTCCAGCCCTGTATACTTTCTTTAATTTTGGAAAATCTTTACTGACTTCTTGATTAAATACAATAAATTACATTTAATGACTATAGTTTGATGAATTTAAAATTTATTTATTTGAAAGAAAGATAAATTGGGAGAGAGATGAGAAATGGAAGGAGAGAGAAAGAGGGAGAAAGGAAAGAGAGAGAGAGAGCATACCATGACTTCCTACCAGTGCAAACCAACTCTGGATGCATGTGCCACTTTATGCATCTGGCTTTACATGGGTACTGAGCAGGTATTGGACGTGGGCCATAAGGTTTTGCAAGGAAATGACTTTAACTGCTGAGCAGTCTCCCTAGCCTAGTCTGATGAATTTTTGAAAAATGTATTCAATTGTGAGCTGCCACTACAAAGGCATTTCCATTGTTCTTAAATTTCTCATTTAGCATAGCCCTGGACAACCATTGATCTGCTCACTCATATGTTGTGATAATTTGTAACTTTTAGTATTATACATGAATGGAATTATATAATATCTATGCTTTTAGTCTGTTATTTTTTCTATTAACCTGTTCCTTTTAGTGATGTATGAATAGACAACCTTCAATTACTTATGCATTTACTATGGACTGGCCTTTAGGCTATTGCCAACACACACATTTTAATATAAATTTCACGATATGTGTTTTTGTTTGTCTTAGGTAAATACCTAGTTATAAAATAACATTATTACTCTAGATAATGAGAAAGTACATGACTACATGGAAGTTATTGAATTTACCAGAATAAATATTTTCATTTTTCAGTCAACACACATTTTTAAGCAAACATGTTTTGAACTTTGATAGCCAAAATTAAATATTACTTCTTGCTTTTGAAGAATTTTAATTTAAGAAATACCAATTTGGCAGCTATTTATATGCATTGTTTGGAATTTCCAGTCACAGGAGAACATAATTATTTATCAAATATTTGGTCAATTTGGGAGAATAACTTGAATGCTGTTGGCTCTCTAAATAAAAAAAAATAACAGCAAAATTTTAGGCTGAGATTAAATGCAGTGTGATAGCTTGGACTGGATGCTGGGGCACTGCAAAATCATTACAGGGAAAATAGGTAATCTGTTTTTTGGAACTCTACTGTATTCAAAACTTGTCTATAAATTTAAAATGATTCAAAAATAAAAGTTTTAATCTTAGTTTTTAATTTTATTATTTTGTTTCAGACAGGAGATCACACTGTAACCCAGTCTGGCCTGGAATTTACTATGTAGTTGAGACTGGCCTCAAACTTATAGCAATGCTCCTGCTTCAGTCTCCTGAGTGAAGGGATTATAACTATGAGCCAAATACCTGGCACAAAGATTTATTTTTTTGAAAATGAAATCTTATTAAGATAAAAAAAATGAAGAGTTCCTCTCAGTTAAACTTGTACTAAAACTAAAAAAAAAAACCTCCATATTAAAGAAAGCACACACATTAATAATAAAAATGTGATCCTTTAAAATAAAAAATTGCTGAAGACATGAAGGCAAACAATAAAATTATTTTAACAAATTGTCATGAAAGAAAAGACTCCTACTCAGCTGCCTGATTGCTCTTCACTAGAATACTTCAACTGCCACACTGGCCACTTTGCTCATTTAGTACTTTGTAGTACATGGAAGGGATTTACCTACCTGTGTTTAAGAATCTGGGAGGAGGAAGTCACATGTGCATGTCTCAACTCCTTTGCTTTAACTGTTGCTTTATACATACCACTGCAGCTGGCATTCTGTTTTAGAAGAATCCTGGGAGAACCATGTGGGATCAAAATGGGAATATTGTTTTGTGATCAGATTAAACAGTCAGAAAGCTGTTTGTTTTGATCATTGTGATTCATGCTTCTATTTTTTGATGAGCTTCTTAATGCACTGTGTGCGGAATAGCATGTGTGTGAGCACATCTGTACATGTGCAGGAGCAAGGAGGGGTGTTGCAGTCAACTTGTTGTTGCTGGCAGAAAACAATTTATTTTGCATTATAGACTTGAGGGGAAGCTCCTTGATGGTAGGGAGAAATGGTGACATGATCAGAGGCTGGACATCACCTCCTGGGCAACATCAGGTAGACAACGGCAACAGGAGAGTATGCCAAACACTGGCAAGGGGAAGCTGGCTATAAGCCCCATAAGTCTGCCCTCAACAATACATTGCCTCTAGGAGGATCCAATTCTCAAGTTGCCATCAGCTGAGGATCTAGCATTCAGAATACATAAATTTATGGGTGACACCTGAACCAAACTGCCTCATTCTGCCCCTCACCCCCACAAACTAATAATCATACATGATGTAAAATACAGTGCATTCAATATAACTTAAAAAATCCCCATAGTTTTATTAGTTCCAATAATGTTCAGAGATCTCCATTGTCCAAGGTCTTTTAACTGAGCTGTAATGCCAAAAACAAAAACAAAACAAAACAAAACAAAAAATCCCATAATGGCACAGAATAAGCATTCATACTGCAAAAGATGGCATCTTTTAGGCCAAGATTTCAAATTAGTCCACATTCCTCCTGCAAAGCAATTCCAAAAGGCCAAAGCCACTGAATCAAGTTTCTAGCAACAATTCAGTTTCTCAGTACTAATCTTACTGTTGAAGTTAACTTCTTGTTGCTGGCAGAAAACACCCAACCAAGATCAGCTTGTGGGAGGAAAGGGTTTATTCTGATTTATAGACTCAAGAGGAAGTTTCATGATGGCAAGGAAAAATGATATGCACAGGGGGCTGACATCACCTCCTTGCCAACATCAGGTGGACAATAGCAGCAGGTCAGTGTGCCAAACACTGGCAAGGAGAAGCTGGCTATAACACTCATAAGCCCACCCCCAATAATATATCTCCTGCAGGAGGATCCAATTCCTAAATTGACACCCGCTGAGGTCCTAGCATTACATAAGTTTATGGGGACACCTGAATCAAACCACCACAGAGGGGGGAAGCGGGAGTGAGGGAGAGAGGGGAAAGAGACAGAGCCAGAGGTTTGGGAGGGAGGTAAACATATGAATTATCCCAAATTCTGACAGTTAATGAACATTGAAGATATTTTAATTCTTTATGGCACATAAATGTAGCTTACAGAAGGGGGCACAATTTTTCTGCTACTAAATTGGTTAAGTCAGAAAAAGAGGAAAGAAGAGCTAGTATGAAGAATTTGTAGGGACAGGACCTTTAAAACTATGAGTAGCCATGCAATATGAAAGTGGTGAGGGGAGAATACTAGGTGTGAAAAGGTTTAAGTGGGGATGGAGTGGAGGGATAGAAGAAAAGAGTGGTGGGGGAGGGTTAACAAAACTGAAGATAGATGAAAATGCACTACATTATAAATTAAATAAAAAATAATTTTAACAGTTTGAACAGAAGTTCCCTGTTCAAAAGCATCTGGTGGGGAAGTCACAGGACCTACAGGGGTAGAAGGGATTTATAAAATCTACTATTGATGTTTCACTAAATAAACATGTAGTCAAACTGCCTTCTAAATATTTATATTTCGGTCTGGAGAGATGACTAAGCAGTTAAGGCACTTGCCTACAAAGTCAAAACGACCCTGGTTCAATTCCCCAGGACCCATGTAAGCCAGATGTACAAGGTGACTCATGTGTCCAGAGTTCATTTGCAGCTGCTGAAGGCCCTGGAGTACCCAGTCTGTCCCTTACTCTCTCTCTTTCTGTCTTTCACTTTCAAATATAAATAAATAAAATTAAAAGAATTTAAAATAAATATTTACATTTATACCCTCATATTAGTGCTGCTCTTTGAGAATCTTCTTTTTTGCATTAGGTCAAAAGCTTAGAATAAGTGGCTGTTGAACATTGCAAAGGGAGGTGGGAAGAAAGTAAGAGCCAGATGATGGGGAAGAGTGCTGTGGTCTTTGGGATATGACATGACTGTTGCAACTATGAAAACATAGGAAATATGCTTTATAGGCATAAGAAATGTGCAAGATAGGACTAATCACCATTCCATCATGGATGGAAGAGAGGCCCATGAGACCTCCAAACCTCCCCGAGGAGCTATTGGCAATGAAGGTTGCTGGTAGAGGGGGAGTCATGTTCTTTAGTTGTGTAGCCACTGTTAAGTTGATAGTACTCCACCAAATACCCCCTACACATGCTTGTGCAGGCACGCTTAATTAAACTACATGAAGAATAATAAGCAGGAGTGTAAGGGGGACAAGACAAGGTAATGGAGGTGAATATGATCAAAATACTTTGATATATTGGCATGAAATTGTCAAAAAACTGAGTAGAAATATAGATTGTTAGTTTTCTCAAAAGGAAAATTATTAATTGGTATCAGTAACAATAAAATGGTTCATACTCAATTTTAAGGTAAAATCTAAAGTAGTGATCAAAATTCTTCCAGTAATTTATAAAATAGGGATGTTATTCATAGCAGTATTGACAGTAGGCTAAGATGGGAGGCAGTCTTGTCTAATATGAGCACACTGTGGTACTTATGACTGAAGCCATGAAAAGCACTTTTGTAGAGAGTAGTTTTGAATTGGACAAATGAATATGATACAGTATAAATTAGATAAAAGCAAGGCATAATATCATGTATACATGATTTAATCCATTTCATAAGCAGCCTCTCTACAAAATAAGTTTTGTAAAAAGCAGTGTTCTGGGATAGAGTGATACAGTCCGACACTGAGGATACTCAAAATGCACCAAAGCAGAAATCCATAAGCTGCTGAGAACTTAGCTCTCAAGTAGAATTTAAGCACATCTACCAAGACTCGGGGAAGTTTGTGGAAGAGGGGCGAAAAAAATGCAAGATCCACAGAGTGGGAAGGAATATCCAGAGACATAGCCCTACCTACAATGACATACAGCTTTTCTCACAATTCATAACCCACAACTCCATGGTGAACACCAGCAATACCACCAAGGATGGCTATCAGTGTGGGGGCAGAGAGGAGGGAAATGATGGTACAAACATATGATGTGTCCATACAAAATTTCTACTTAATAATAATAAAAAGAAAAGTGGTGGAGAGGTCCAAGGGATGGCTCAGTGTTTAAAGTAAAAAAAAAAAAAAAAAAAAAAGCAGTGTTCTAAGATTATATTTTTGGAAACTATTTTGTATCAGAACAAAGCATGGCATATTCCTAACTATGCTGGAAAAGCAGAATACCAGACCAGCTTCTTGAGTTCTGCACTTATAGCAGACCTCCAGAGCTGATGGACCATGTAGACATGGTTGTCTTCTGCGGAGAGCTTGGGAAGAAATGTCCATTGAAAGGGGTATTGTCACGATGCGTATCCCACATAAGACATCAAAGGCATCAGAGCTAGTATGTCCCTTGCAGTCATAGAAAGGACAGCAGTCTTTGCTATTATCTTTGGGAGATGTTGTCCATCTTCTCACTCTGCTGTGGAGGAGTTTGCTTTTGATAGCAAGGAGATGGTACATTAGTGCCTCTCTGAGAGCAGAAACTTGTTTTTTTTAATTTTTATTTATTAATTTTTCAGGTGTTTCAGATACACTCTTACTGTGTAGCACAGCCTGCAATCCACTACATAGCACAGGCTTGCCTAGAACTCTCAGCAATTTTCCCACCTTAGCATTCTGAATGCTAGGATTATAGGTGTGAATTACTATGCCTGGCTTAGTCATAGCATCTCTCCAGTTTTCAGTGATGGCAGAAAAAGAGAGGAACTCTTCATTTGGCTAAAGTTAAATTTTAAAAATGAAAGGACTGAGCTTCTATAGCAATGTGAGAATGAACTATAACTTTGTGTGCCAGTGTGAATACTGTTTATTAAAGGGTTACAGCACATTAGAGCATATTGACCTGATATTTTTCTGTGATATGCCAGACAATATCCTTCCTACATATACTGTTGCAACTTTTATTGACATGATGACTCAATTTTATGTATACATTTGCTTTATATTTTTGTACAATTGTTCTTTCATTTTGTAGATAAGTGAGAACTAGAAGTATATACTGTAAAAATCAGTGAAGGCACTCTTAGGAATTGGATTACCAATTTTATTCACATTTTTATTCTACTTTATATTTTCAAACATATCTAATATGTAATGTAGCAAAACATAGATTATTAAAAGTCTCATAAAATTGTCACTGAAGTTGATGTCTATGGTATTAATTGATATATATATATATATATATATATATATTCATTCTTAAATATTAACACCTTGGGAAACTATTTCTCCAGATAAACTGGTAAGTTTTCCCCTTATCAGATAAGAGTACAGGGCCTCCTTGGTTTTGCCAGAAAACAAGGCTGAATCATTTCATTTGATTTTATAACCATAATATTTCATTTAGAATGCCTCTCAGCCTTCTAACTGCTCTACTTCAGCCTGTTTCCCTCTCAAAGAGCCTTCCAAAATGTTTGAGGAATGCCTAACTGGCTGTAGTTTTTCCCTGCTTAAATTCCTCAGCAGCTTCCTATGTTGTGAAGCCCACTTCCCCCAGCAGGACCTAGCCTCAGTGTGTTCCCTGGTATCTGGCACATTCTAATTATTTTGTTTATTTTGTTGCCTTCCACATAAATATTGGTACATCCTCAAAGGCTATCACCATGCCATCTCAACCAGCTGAGAGCATGTTATATTATAGAAGTTTAATACCTATATGTTTAATACCTAGAATTTTAAATGCATTGCCTTCTTAATATTTATTTGCAAGCAGAGAGAGAGAGAGAGAGAGAGAGAGAGAGAGAGAGAGAGAGAAGACAAAGAAGGGGGGAAGGGAGAATGAGCATGCCAGAGCCTCTTACTACTGCAAAAGAACTCCAGATGCATCTGGTTTTACCTGGGTTCTGAGGAATTGAACCCCAGTGTGGGTCTTGTTTGTTCCTGTTCCTGGGGTCGTTGGCCACCAATGTCCCAGGCGAGGGAGAGAGGAGTTGGGAGGGAAGCAGCAGGGTCCTTCCTGGAACAGCTGGTGAGTGCGACCCGAACATGAGGGGCAGTGAACACCCGGGAGACTGTCTGATGGACAGCACTCGTTTACTCAAAGGGGGGTGGGGTTATAAACACTTGGGGAAGGTTGAGATGGCATGTACAGACTATATGGCAATCAGATGCATAGTTTATGGGCTGTTATCTAGATGGTGGAAGGACTAGTAGCTTCAAAGCTATGGGGGAAGAATAAGGGAAGATAGGGGGAAGGGCAGAAGAGGAGATTAACAGAAGGCTGTGACTTCTGTTACTGTGGGGGGTGAGAAGGCTACGTGACTCCAGCCACATGAGGGTCTCTTGGGCAGCTAGCCACAAGGTCAGGAACTGTGGGGGGCAAAGTCTGACTTATGGACTGGTCAGAGCTTTTTAGGGTCCGGGGGGAGGGCCTTGCCAGTTCTGCCCACTCTGGGCGATGACAGCATACTACAACCTACAACATAGGGAAGGCCATCACCATCAGCAGGGACTCCTGATGAGAGGGCCAGCTGCAACCCCACAGCCCAAGGTCCCTGGCCATGTCTAATAGTTCAGGCTAGCCTCCTCACAGGTCCAGCCCATTTCTAGCAAGGCCCAACACCCCAGTCATTAGGCTTTGCAGGGGAAGCACCTTAACTGCTGAGCCATCACTCCAGCTGTGCTTTACCTTTTAAAATCCCATTGACCAATTTATGAGATAAATGTTGTTATGCAGAATAAAGGTTTTGAAGCTTAGGGATGTTACATTTATTATGCTATTATTTGCTTACTACCTGTCCCTTCTTTGGCTGATGGCTCAGTTTAGCCTGGGTTAGGATTAGTTACATAGGCAATCATAAAATGCCTCAAAATGGCTTTCACAAACCCATAATGTCTCACTCCCATATGCTCCTTGAGAGGTGAAGCCTATTCTGACACCCTGGGATCAGATCCATTTGACAGAGCTAGCTATATTTGGAGCATTTGTCATTTCTCATAGCACAAAGCAGAGATATGGTACCATATATGGTAAGTTTGGGGTTTTATCTGATTTAATTGGCCAGAGTCACATGGCCAGTTCTAAGTGTAGTAGGGTGGGTATGTGTAATTCTTCTATAGGGATGGATCTACACAGAGGAACAGGGAAATATTTGGCAAGCAATGTAATCTACCATGGTGATCCTAATGTTTTGTTGACTGCTGCCTATTTAGCACCCTGTAACTGATGTCTGTATATCTTAGAATTTGACATACCTTGAAAGAAGATAAAGCATGACCAAAGAGATGGAGGTAAAGATACTGTACAGATATATAGATTTAGAGAACTCATGTTAAAGAAAAGAATCACAAGGAAAAGAATATGAGACAGTATCAAATATTGCAAAAGGGTGACTAGGAAAATACAGATTGATGGTGAAATCTGGATTGGAAAAGTCTTTGTTCTAAGACGTATCTGTGGAGCCATGAGGGCACATGATTGGAGAATTTCAGATTTGATCTAACTTTCAAAGCAAAAGTGGTAATAACAGCATTTATCTTTCATGCTTTCTGAGGCTGGGAGGGGAAGTGCAATTAAGATCCATATTGAAAATACAGAGAACATTTTTCTTTCTACTGTATTGGGGGAGCTGGTTATCCATTTTCTCAGACACAGAGGGAGGGTGGTTCTTTAAAAGTGCAGAATACATTCTATCTCTGACCAACCACATCACATTTCTTGGATGAAGGAAACCTGTATCAATAATGCACTATAGAAAAAAATGGAACTTAAAGTGTTATAAATTAAACAGGCACTTTTAAAAGATTCTAGTGTTCTTAATTTATGGTTAAATTAATAGAAAGTCATCAAGATTCATCAATGTATTGACTTCTCACCTGTAAGGTCATATCTTGTGTGCTCAGGAACATTCAAGATATTCATCAGAGTGATGTGAATTTTCTCTGGAGGAAATGCACAGGCACCATAAGAGAACATGTTTAAATAAGGATGTTTTAAAAATCAACTTAACCTCTTGAAGGACTTAAGCTCAGTTCAGCTTTTATTGGTGACAGCCATGAGTACAAGGGAGAATCAAGCCCTCTGATTCCTCCTTTCTGTATTAATGGAGGAGTTAACATTTACCTTGATGTTTTATTTAATAAACAATGCACATACAATGTTGATGTTAGTAACTCACATGATGTAATATTAGAAATAATTGCAGTGATAATTGCTCATCCAAGCACTGTTAGCTCTTAGGAAAGAGACGTGAGTGTAGAAAGATAGCATTGGATCCAGACTGATATGCTTGGTAATGCTTATTATGTGTAAGTTTTCCTTTGCTGTAACAAATACCTGAAGTCCATCAACTTAAAAGAAAGACAAGTTTGTTTTGACTCACAACTTTGGAGGTTGTAGTCCATGGTCAGCTGTTAATGACCCTGTGGTGAGGCAGAGCTTAATGGCAGTGAGCCTGTAGTAGACCCATGGAAAGAAGGGGTTCCTGTTCTCAATATCCCTTTGAAGCACCCACTCCATGGCCTAAATTTCCTCCACTTGGCCTCACTTCCCAAAGTTCATAATCTCCAAATTTTGTTATGTGGGTCTATAAGTTTTCAACACATAGTTCTTTCCTTTTTCTTTTTTTTTTAATTATTATTTTTTTATTGACAACTTCTATACTTACAAAAAAAACCCCACCTGATATTTCTCTCCCCTCCCCCATTCCACTTTAGAACTCCAATCTCCATCATATCCCCTCCCTCTCTCCATTAGTCTCTCTTTTAATTTGATGTCATCATCTTTTTCTTCTATTTTGAGGGTCTTGCAGAGGTATTGCTAGGCACTGCAAGGTCATGGATATCGAGGCCAATTTCTGTCTGGGCAGTTGCATTGTAAGAAGTCATACCCTTCCTTTGGCTCTTCCATTCTATCCACCCCCTCTTCCACAGTGGTCCCTGAGTCTTGGAGGGCAACACATAGTTCTTTGGGAGACACCCCAGGCCCAAGTAGTCAGGCTTAGAAATGCTGCATGAGGGGCCACGTCAGGAGAAATTTCTTTCCTTGTTACCTCAGGTCTAGTTAGAATCATAATAATCATTTTTGGAATTCTGGCCACAATTTGTAAATGCTTAGTGTTCTGAGTCCATTGATGAGTGCCAAGCAGGACACAGGGCACACTGTCTTTTATGACAACTCTGTCCTAATCACTGCTTGGTCAAGCACAATGGAACAAGGATCATGCTGACCCCAGAAAGCTTATAAACGGGCTCTTTTAGTCTTGCCTAAGGTTTCAGGAAATTAACTACCATAGCAACAAGTCACTTTTTCAAATTAAGATAAGCAAAACCTAGCTCTCTGTAGAAAGACCTGAAGTTTGGGGAGTTCTAATCCTGTTATCATTTCTTTAAGGATTTAATCACAAAGCAATTTCATTTGTTAGCTGCTTTTTCCTGGAAAGTAGCATAGATAAGAATTATTATTCCTATGGCCAGAAGCTACTGCCTAGGGAAATCTTTCTGTTCTTCCAGTCTTCAAATGGATCACAAATTTGTATTTTATGACAACAAACTAAGAAATTAGATGCTTCATCTAGTTACTATACCTTAAATGTATTTTATACTTCTGAATAGCATTCTTTTTCTAACTTTCCATTTTGGTTAATGGAATCTGTTTCTCTTCCAACAAAGAAAAGCTTAAAATGGGGTATTTTATACTCCTTATCAAAGGTCTAAAATTGTAATCTGTTAATTTTGTCTGCTCAATCTAGTGGTTTTCATATCTGAAATGCATGTGCGTGTGGGTATTGTCAGATGGCATATAATCTGACACTTATATATTTTATTCTGTTATGATTTGGGGATTCCTTCATGCTACAGAATGAAGCTGTGGCTCATTTAGTTATAGTTACTAGTGCCTTCAGCATATTTCATTCATCTGCTTGCCCATGGTTGGCTATGATTGTTTCCAGTTATTTTTTGTTTTCCTCTTCTATTACATATTAAACAGTATATCTACAGCATATATCTAGGACCAGAAGTATTTAGACTAGCCTTCACCTTTATATTTTCAACTTTGTAAAATAATGCCAATTTTATTTATTTATTTATTTATTTATTTATTTGTTTATTTATTTATGTCAAATGGTATCAAGGTATCAATCTAATCCCTTAGTCATATGTGAGAATTTATGCTGCGCTATATCATTGTTGGCATTACTTAGTGCCTGGTAAGGTTTGAATGTATGCATCCCTGCAAAATTCGTGCATTGGAATTTAAACCCCAAAGTTTAAATGAAGTGGGGCCTAGACTTTCAGTCAAGACAGCGTCCTCCTAACCACACTTCAGCTCCCAGGGTAATATCAGGCAAGCTCTGTGGGAGTCCAGTTTGAGTAGATCTTAGCAGATCTCCAGTGGCTGGGCACGGAGGGTTACAGTTGGGAATCTGCTATTTTCACACTGTTATGTAGCCCACTAGACCCTCGCCCCCACTTGCCTCAGCCGCTGCACCCAAGACTCCCTGACCAGGTTCTCTTCTGGGATACCTGCAGGCTCCACCGACTGTGGCCATGCATCTTTCCTGTCTCCTGGAGATTCCCCCAACACTGCCTCTGTTAGGGACCCATGTACACTGTGTCTGTAGGTGGCCTGTTTGCCTTCCCTGTTTCAGGGATTCCCCCTCCTCCCACTATGTCTATTGGTAGTCCATGTGCACTTCCCTGCCTCCTGGAGGCCTCTGCCCCACTGCGTCTGTCCATGACCCACAAACACTGTCTGTGACCTGTGCCCACTGTGTCTGTTGGTGTTCCACACACCTTCCCAGCCTCCTGAAGGCCCTGCCCAACTAAGTCTGACCCACACCTGGCTCCCACAGGCGGCACTGACTGAGCCCACAGACCATCTGCACTCCCATCTCCTACCATGCTCCCCTATCTTGCATCCTTGGTGGGATGATCCAAAGGCTGCCTCGTTTTCTCATGATCACAGACCCTCAACATCCTGAGCTGCCTACAGGTGCCCTTGTATGTGCAACTTTGCCTGTGCTCCTGTCTCCTCTATACCACCCAACTCCCTGATCTGGCCTGGGCTATGGAGCCCAGCAACCGCCACCATCTCTCCAACTCCCTGCCCCACTCCCATTGACTACTTGAGGCATCACATCAGTTCCTGGAAGGGGAACACAGGAAAATCAGGCAATCACGTGCCAGGAGAACCAGTCCTACATAATCTGCCTATCTGGGTACAGTAGGAGAGCAAGGACAATTGCTACGGAGCCACAGGCAAGTCATAGCCAAGACCAGGTCAAAGGGATCCCAGACCTCCAATCCCAACTTGGTATTAAGCACCAGTTCAGAACAGTTGGTGCATTTATGCCTTCACAACCCGCACATCCCAAAATCCAAAGCCATCATTAGCCTATTCTATTCAAACATAAAATAGAATGCTCACTGAAGACAGTGAAAGGGAAAACTCTTGCTACCACATTAACTAAATAAAAAACTCACACTGTGCTGGGCAGACCACAATGCAAAAGAAACATGAAACATCAAACAGAAGGAGGTTCAATAAGGTTGCCTAGTCCCACAATGGGAGTCTCAAAAAAAAAAAAAAAAAAAAAAAAAAAAAAACATAGAGGAGACAACAGGAGTTAGAACCCCAAACTGAAGACATAATATATGTGACCCTGATCAAGCAAATGTCAGAAATTACAGCAAATCAACAAAAAAAAATAACAAGTGCATAAATGATACCCACACAGCTGTTTTCATTATGCTTGATTTAATAGGTAAAAACCAGAGACACCTCAAAAGAGAGTTAAATGAATTGAAGGTAAGCCTGAAATTGGAAGTCAACAAAGGGATGAATACTATACAGAAAAGGGCAACAGAAAATACAAACACATTGAAGTAATGAAAACCTCTATAGAAACCTTCAAGAACAGAGTTAATCATGTGGAGGACAGAACCTCAGAGCTGGAAGACAAAACAGAAGAAACAGTTTGGGAATCCAAAATCCTTAATACAGTTCAAAAAATCTTGTGAACAGAACATTGAGTGTACTGTGAGATACCCTAAAACATCCTGATATTCAGATCATGGGTATAGTGAAAGGGAAAAATTCAGACCAAAGACATGGATAACTTATTCAACAAAATTATTGATGAAAATATTCTCACCCTCTCAAAAGACAATCCCATCAACATACAATAAGTGAAGGACCAAAGAAGAAACTCTCCAATGCACATCATTGTTAAAACTCTAAATAATGAAAACAAATAGAGAGATTGATCAAAGTAGCAAGAGAGAAACAATATGTTACATACAAAGGCAAAATTTCCATCAGAATTACTTCAGATTTGTCAATGGAAACCCTGAAAGTCAGAAGGGCTTGGGCTGGAGCATCTCAAAGTGTAAAAAACTATGGCTTCCAACCAAACTACTGTAGCCAGCAAAAATATCCCTCATAATAGATGGTGAAAGAAAAAGTTCCCAAAATAAAAGCCAAGTCTGTGATTATATGAACACAAAGTCAAACCTACAGAGAATGCTTCATGGAATTCTCCACACTGAACAGTCAAACAACCAATCTCAAGAGCCAACAAGAAGTATATCACAAAAACAAAAAACTAGAGCAGGCTCAAAAAAGTACAAAGTCCAAGAAGCATCAAACCCCATAAAGCACCCCAACATGGCAAGGTTGAAATAAAGCTTCACAGATATAATCTTAAATATTAACAGTTTTAACTCACCCATCTAAAGACACAACTGAACAGGATAGATCAGGAATATGGACCCTATGGTTTGATGTTTTCAAGAAACCCCCCTCACCACTAAAGACAGACAACTCTTCAGGGTGAAAGGATGGAAAATATTTTTTCAAGCAAATGGAAATAAGACATAAGCAGGTGTTGCTATACTAATATCTGATAGACTTTAAACCAAATGTAATCAAAAAGGACAAAGAAGACCACTTTTTATTCATCAAGGGAATGATCCAACAAGAGGACATCACAATCATAAATCTATGTGCACCAAACACAGGTGCACCACAGTTTATAAAACAAAACCTACTTGACAACAAAACATAAATAAACACCAACACCATCATACTTGGGGACTTCAATTCTCCATTATCAGTAGACAGATCATCCAAGCAGGAAATCAACAGAGAAGTAAGAGAGCTCAACCACACCATAGATCAACTAGACCTAACAGACATCTATAGAACATTCCACCTGAAATCTACAGAATACACATTCTGTTCAGTATCCCATGGAACCTTCTCCCAAATAGGTCATATATTAGGTCATAAAGCATGCCTCCATAAATTCAGGAAAATTGACATAATTTCCTGTATCATATCAGATCATAATGCTCTAAAGCTAGAACTTAACAAGAGATGCTTCAGGAATTCAATCAGCTCCTGGAGACTGGTACACTTTTATTTATTTCATTTTTTAAAAATATTTTTATTTATTTACTTATTTTAGAGAGAGAAAGAGGCAGAGAAAGAGGGAAGAAGAGAGAGAGAGAGAGAGAGAGAGAGAGAGAGGGAGAGAGAGAGAATATGGATGCTCCAGGGCCTTCAGCCACTGCAAATGAACTCCAGATGCATGTGCCACCTTGTGCATCTGGTTTAAATGGGTCCTGGGGAATCTAACTGAGGTCCTTTCGTTTTGCAGGCAAGTGCCTTAACTGATAAGCCATCCCTCCAGCCCATAATACACTTTTAAATATATATTTTTAATTTTTTTATTATTTTATTTATTTTTTTTGGAGAGAGACACAGAGAGAGACAGAGAGGGAGAGGGAGACAGATAGAGATGGGCGCTCCAGCAGTCTCTCAGCTGCTGTGAAGGAAATCCAGATGTGTGCGCCCCCTTGTGGGCAAGTGCGGCATTGCGCCCTTGTGTCACTTTGCATCTGGCTAAACGTGGGACCTGGAGATTGGAAACGCTGGAGATTCTTAGGCTTCTTAGCGTTCTTAGGCTTAGCAGGCAGGCGCCTTAACCACTAAGCCATCTCTCCAGGCCACCATAATACACTTTTAACAATAAATGGGTAATGGAAGAAATCAAAAAAGAAATTGTAAAGTTCCTGGACTTGAATGACAATGAAAACACAACTTAATCAAAACTTAGGGGATACCATGAAGGCAGTACTAAGGGGAAAATTCATAGCACTAAATGCCTTCATACAAAGACATAGAATACTCAAATTAATAACCTAACAACCCACCTAAATGCATTGGAGAAACAAGAAGAATCCAACCCAAAGAGTTTCAGATGGAAAGAAATAATCAAGATCAGAGCAGAAATTAATGAATTGGAAATTAAGAAAACAATTAAGAAGAGTGATGAAATAAAGATCTGTTTCTTTGAAAAAAAAATAAACAAGATCGATAAAACCCCTGGCCAATTTGATCATGTAAAAAAAAAAAAAAAAAAAAAAGGAGAAGTCTCAAATTAACAAAATCAGAGATAAAAAGGAAAGGCCACAACAGAAATCAATGAAATTGGAAGAATCATCAGGAATTGCTTCCAAAATCTCTACTCCACAAAACTGAATAATTTGGAAGAAATGGATGAATTCCTAGCCACATGCCACCTACGAAAACTAAACTCAGAGCAGATTAATCTCCTAAACAAACCTATTATCTCTATCAAGATTGAAAAGGTAATCAAAAACTTCCCCCAAAGGAAAAGTCCAGGGCCAGATGACTTCTCAGCAGAATTCTATAAACCTTCATGGAAGAACTGAAACCAATTTTTCTCAAACTGTTTCACATAATTGGAGAACAGGGAATGCTCCCCAACTCATTTTATGAAGCCAACATCACTCTTAATAGCAAAACCAGACTGAAATACGAGAACTGAAAACTATAGACTTATATCCCTGATGAACTTAGATACAAACATCCTGAACAAAATCCTTGCGAACCAAATTCAATGACACATCAAAAGCATTATCCACATTAATTAAGTAGGCATCATCACAGATACACAGGGATGGTTCAACATATGGGATTAGGTCAATGTAATATAACACATAAATAATAATAAGAATCACATGATTATCTCAATAGCTGTAGAGAAGACCTTTGACAAAATACACCATCACTTCATGACCAAAACCCTGGAGAGAATAGGCATGGAAGGTTTATATCTCAACCCAATAACAGCTATATATAAAGCACCTAAAGCCCCCAAAATATGCCAATAATATTCTAGTACCATGCTCTCCTTTCCTCTCTCTCTGTATCAAATAAAAATAAATAAATAATTTTTTAAAAAAGAAACACATTTGGAGATATCACCATGCCTGATCCAAAGCTATATTACAAAGCCATAGTAACAAAACAGCATGGTACTGGCATAAAAACAGACATATAGACCAATGAAACAGAATTGAAGACCAGAACTTTAGGCCAAGTAACTGCAGCTACTTGATCTTTGAAAAAGATACCAATAATGTAGACTAGAGAAAGGTCAACATCTTCAACAAATGGTTCTGGAAAAATTGGATAACCACATGTAGAAAAATGAAAATAGACTCATTCATCTCACCATACACAAAATCAAGTCCAAATGGATCAAAGACCTCAATACAAGATCTGAAACTTCTCCTACTGGAAGATAAAAGCTTGAGCCAGGAAAAGCTATCCCTCCCAGATGCTGAATTTGTGAATGCTTTGATCTTGCACTTTCCAGCTTGCAGAACTGTGAGAAATAAGTTTCTATTACTTATAACTTACCTACGTCTATGATACTTGTTATAATAGCAGGCACACAGCAAAACTCTTCCCAAGTTTCTCTTTTAATTTTTATACTATAAAATGTGAAATGGTATCTCATAATTAGTGTGTGTATATGTGCCTGTGTGTATGCTTGTTGATAGAGAAAAAACCCAGGGCCTTGTACATGATATGCAAGTGCTTTTTCAATGTGCTCCAAATCATAAGGATTTTAATTTGCAAATTTTCTTGGTATAACTAATAAAGCTATTTTATATGTATTTTCCATTCTTGTTTCCTTTTCTCAAAATGTCTTATTGTTGCTCATTTTCAGTTTTAAAGTAAATTTCACAGTAAATCCTGACAAGTTTCTAAATGTGTGAGCAACTGCCTTCATGTCTCTTCCTTCATTGTTATGCCTGTGTCTACACTTACTCAGGAGCTCAGCACCTTAGAGCACCTCCTATATTCACGATACTCTTCTACATTAAGTGCTGAATACATCCTAAGAGATAAAGTCAAAGCTGAGTTCACTCTAAGGGATAAAGTCTTATGTTCAGTCATCCCTTCACAATTCCCTCTATAATCTGTGTAAAAACATTCATCACATATCTACCTGTCTGTCTCTATCATTTACCTACTCTTTCTCCCCACTTCTCTCTGATGAATCTTTTCAACAAGATAGAGCTGAGTTATATGTACTGAAAATGAGCTTTCAGAGTATTTTTTAATGTTTTTTCCTGAGATTTTAAAACAGCTTCTTCCTCATTCTCTTATAGCATTTTTCTGGCACATTTGTGAATGGTTGTTAAGAAATGGGTTTCTCATCCTTATGAAATTCTGAGTCACATTCAGATTTTGTCATGTTCTGCATCTGGACACACATCAGATATTCTGTTCTCATCTACATGGAAGATTTGCTTGTTTACCAGCGAACTGCTGATTCACCTTCAAGACTTTTCAACAAACTCCTCACCTGCACAATAGCTTTCCTTTCTAAATTCCACATTTCCTAGAAATTCATGAGCTATCTTTAGAAAAATTTCTGAATGGAAGTTAGATGCATCAGTGAGTCCTCTTGATATTTTCTTAACAAATGACCTTAGTAGTCTAAACACTTATTTGTTGTGGGCATGCCTCCCGAAAGTTCCTGAGAATTGACCTTATAGCATAGATGTCCACTACATATATTAATTCAAATTCAGGAGACAGTAGTTTTTTTTTTTTTTTTTTTTTTTTTAAAGAGCCAGGTACTAAGTAAAGTTTTGTGGGGCCCATGTAGTCATTGTTGCATATTTCCTATTTATTTATTTATTTTTATTTTAGTATTTTATTTAAATGTGTGTGTGTGTGTGTGTGTGTGTGTGTGTGTGTGTGTGTTATGGACATACTCAGCATGTAAACAGCACATGTTGGTACCATCCATACCCTCATCCCTGTCCCCTCCTCCTCCTAAGGGACCCTCCTTGTTGGGGATGTTAATGGCGACTGTAGGCTGTGCATTGTGGGGGTAGCCATCAGTTATGGGGAAGAGGCAATGTCTTTGTGTGTAGTGTCCCAACTTGTGGTTTTAACAATCTTTCTACCCTCTCTTCTGCAAATTTCCCTGAGCCAAGTTGGGTTCGTTTTAGGTCTACTTCAGTGATGGGCTCTTGGGAGCCTCTGGGTCTCTGGATCTCTGATTTGGTAGGAGTTGAGTGTCCTCTGTAGACACCCTTGTGCTGATATCAGGTTCACCAAGAAAACAGCACTTTCTCATTTCCCCATTTACACTATGGTTTCACCTGGGGGCCTGCTGAAGTGCAATGGTCTGATTCCTCAGATTCTGCATCCATCTGAAAAAGAGAAGCAGATTCTCCAACGGAGAGTGAAGTCACACCAGTTACATGGGATAACCATTGTTAGGTTAGAGAGAATTTAATAGGAGTAGGCCCTCTTGCAGCCCAAGAGGTGGGAGCCTGATATTAGAGAGTAAATTCATTATTTTGATATGATTCTGACTGTTTTACTAGTTCTATCTATGGGTTTCTTTACACTGAGCAGACTGTTAGCCAATCCAAGAGCAGTTGGTTACCCACCATGGCTTTGTACCATATTGAACTTGGGTAAGCATCATGTCAGGTTGTTTGCAGCTGTGTAGCTTAGACCTCCAGTTGCTTGGACAGATATTGGCCATTTCCACCATTAGCTCATGTAGCACCTTCTGGCACTAGACAAGCTAACTTTCTGGGGACTGGCTTTCTTCCAGATTCCAGCCAGTTCTCTCCATGTTCTGTACCAACAGCATATGGTGTGTTCAGCAGTAGAGTCGTACCATTAACCTTTGGTGGGTACTCAAGTGCTCTGTCAGAAGTCTGTCTTCTTTTGAGAAACCTTGTTGGTCTCTCTGATCAATAGCTCATCGTGGATGTTAACTGTATCCTACTACTGGGAGTTACAGGACAGAACCAAGGGAAAAGAAGGAAGAAAAACAAAGGTAATATAAAAGGGAAAGAAGAAAGAGAGAGAGAGAAAGAGAGAGAGGGAGAGAGAAACAGGAGAAAATTAAGGTTAGGCTTCATCTTACTCTCTCCAGGGCCCTTTGATTCATGTGTTCCCTCTAAGGTCCTGATGAGGGTTCAACCTTTTAGCCTGTCTTCCAAGATATAGGATTTTATGGTAACATTTCCATTTGGGTCCAGTTTTTTGTTGCCCTCCCCCAACCTTTACCCTCCCCTCCAGCCCCACCCTTCCTATTGTCCTCAAGATGCCTATTAGGTATGTCAGCATCTTGGGTAGATTCAGGTTAGGAGCCACAGATGAGTGAGGCCATGTGAAGATTGTCTTTCTGTGATTGGGTGAGTTCACTGAGAATGATCTGTCGCAGGTTCAACCATTTTTCTACAAATTTCATTGTGTCATTTTTTTCTAACTAATGAGTAGAGTTCCATCATGTAGTTATACCACATCTTGGTAATCCATTAGTCCAATGATGGACATTTGGATTGATTTCAGTTCTTAGCTATTATGAATTGAGTCACCATAAAATGGTTGAGCAAATATCTCTGAGCTGAGGCCTGGAGCTTTTAGGGTAAATGCCTAGTAAGGGGATAACTGGGTCTGTTGGTAACTACATAGTCATCCTTTTTAGGAGTCTCCATATTGCTTTCCATAGTGGTTGTACCAGGTTACATTCCCACCAGCAGTGAATGAGTGCTCCTATTTCTCTACATCCTCACCAATATTTGTTTTCATTTGATTTCTTTAATGTTTGCTATCCTTACTGGTGTAAGGTAGAATCTTATAGTTGCTTTAATTTGCATTTCCATGATGGTTAGGGCTGTTGAACATTTTCTTAAGTGTTGTTTGCCATTTGTATTTCTTCCTCTGAGAACTCTCTGGTAACTTCTCTGCCCCACTTTGTGAATGGGTTGTTTGATTTTTTTTTTTTTAATTGTTTAGGTTTTTTAGTTCTTTGTAGAAATTAGGCCTCTGTCAGTTGTATAGCTGGCAAAAATGTTCTCCAATTCTGTAGGTAGTCTATTGGCTCTGCTTATTATATGTTTGTCTGTGAAAAAACTTTTTAGGTTCCTGAGATCCTAATGGTTGAGTGATTAAGTTCCTGAGCTACTGGGGTTTTGTTCAGGATGTCTTTTCCCACTCCTATATTGTGGAAAGTTCCTCCTATTTTTTCTTCCAGTACTAGCAGAGTTTATGGTGGTGTATTGAGGTCTTTGATCCATTTGGACTTGATTTTTGTGCAAGGCAAGATATGTGGGTCTAGTTTAATTTTCCTACATATGGTTATCTAGTTTGTCCAGTACCATTTGTTGAAGATGCTGTCTTTTTCCCAGTATACATTGTTAGGGCCTTTGCTGAAGATCAAGTAGCTGTAGTGAGTAGTCCTAAAGTCCAGACCTCTATTCTGTTCCATTGGTCTATGACACTGTTTTTATGACAGTACCATGCTGTTTTTATTACTTTGGCTTTATAATATAGCTTTACATCAGGTATGGTGATGTCTCCAGAGGTGTTTCTTTTGCTGAAGATATGCTTGGATATCCAAGGCCTGCTGCCATTCCACATGAATTTGAGATCATTTTTTCTATCTGTGTGAAGAAAAATGCTGAGATTTTTATTGGTATTGTATTAAATCTGTATATTGCTTTTTGTAAGATTACCATTTTCATAATGTTAATTCTGCCTATATAGGATCTTGGGAGGTCTTTCCATTTTCTCAAGTCCTCCTCAGTTTCTTTCTTGAGAGTTTTTATATTTTCTTTAAATAATTCTTTTGCATCCTAAATTACTATTATTTCAAGATATTTTATTTTTTGTTGCTATTAAAAATGGGACAATGTCACTAATTTCTTTCTCTGTATCTTTGTCCTTTGCATATAGAAAGGCTACTGATTTTTGTGCATTGATTTTGCATCCTGCTACTTTGCTGAAGGAACACCTTTAAGTGTTTTGAGACAGAGGCTCTCAGGTCACTTATGTATAGAGTCATGCTATCTGCCAATAGGGCTAACTTAACTTCTTCTTTTCTAATTTGCATCCCTTTTAATTCTTTCTCCAGTCTTGTGGCTTGAGTTGGACTTCTAGTACTATGTTGAAGAGCAGAGGTGAGAGTGGGCACCCCTGTCTTGTCCCTGATCTCAATGGGAATTTCTTCAATATCTCCCTATTAAATATTATTTGGGCCTTAGGTGCTTTATATATAGCCTTTATTATGTTGTGATATAAACCATCCATGCCTGTTCTCTCCAACATTTTGATCATGAAGTGGTATTGTATTTTGTCAAAGGCCTTTTCTGCATCTATTGAAATGATCAATTGGTTTTTGTGTTTAAGCTTATTTATGTAGTGTATTACATTGACAGATTTTTGTATGTTGACTCAACCCTGCTTTCCTGGGATAAAGCCTACTTGACTAAGGTGGATAATGCTTTTGATGTGTTGTTGAATTCGGTTTGTGAGGATTTTGTTCAGGATCTTTGCATCTAGGTTCATTAGAGAAATAGGTCTATAATTTTCTTTTCTTGTTGTATCTCTGCCTGGTTTTGGTATTAGGGTGATACTACTAGCTTCATAAATGGAGTTGGGGCACTTTCCCTGTTTTCCAACTACATGGCACAGTTTGAAAAAAAATGGTTTCAGTTCTTCCATGAAGGTTTGATAGAATTTGGCTGAGAAGCCATCTGGTCCTGGACTCTTCTTTTTGGGGAGGTTTTTGATTACCCTTTCAGTCTCGATGGGTGTGAGTGATAGGTTTGTTTAGGAGATTAATCTGCTCTGAGTTTAGCTTTGGTAGGTGGTATGTGTCTAGGAATTCATCCATTTCCTCCATATTATCCAATTTTGTGGAGTAGAGGTTTTGGAAATAAGTCCTAATGATTCTTCCAATTTTACTTATGTCTGTTGTGATCTCTCCTTTTTTCATTTCTAATTTTGTTAATTTGAAGCATCTCTTTTTTTTGTTTGATTAAATTAGTAAGGGGTTTATCAATTGTGTTTGTGTTTCAAGGAACCAACTCTTTGTTTAATCAATTTTCTTAATGTTTTAGTTTCTAATTCATTAATTTCTACTTTGATTTTGATTATTTCTTTCCAACTGGAGATTTTTTTGGGTTGGATTCTTCTTCTTTTTTTTTTTTTCCAATGTCTTTAGGTGGATGGTTAGGTTATTATTTGGGATCTCTCTGTCTTTGTTATGAAGGCATTTAGTGTATGAATTTCCCCCTAAATACTGCCTTCATTGTTTCCCATAAGTTTTGGTAAGATGTGTTCTGATTGTCATTCAATTCTAGAAATTTTACAATTTCATTTTTTATTTCATTTCCTACCCATTTATAGTTTAAAAGTGTGTTGTTAAGCTGGGTGTGGTGGCACATGCCTTTAATCCCAGCACTTGGGAGGTAGAGGAGGATCTCTATGAGTTTGAGGCCACCCTGAGATTACATAGTGAATCCAGGTCAGCCTGAGCTATAGTGAGACATTGCCTTGAAAAAACTAACTAACTAACTAACTAACTAAATAAATAAATAAATAAATAAATAAAAAATAAAAAATAATAAATGTTTTAAAAGTTTTTTTTTTTCAGTCTCCAGGAGCTGATGGGGTTCCTGGCACATCTTTTACTGGTAATTTCTAGCATTACAGCATTATGATCTGATATCATGCATGGTTTTCCTAAATATATGGATGTAGGCTTTATGGCCTAGTATATGGTCTATTTTAGAGAAGGTTCTATGGGCTGTTGAGAGGAATGTGTATTCTGTAGATTTTGGGTAGAATGTTCTGGATATCCATTAGGTCTAGATCTATGGTGTTTTGAGCTCTTTTACTTCCCTGTTGCTTTTCTGTTTGGATGATCTATCTATTGCTGTTAGTGGAGTATTGAAGTCCCTGACTATGATGGTGTTGGTGTTTATTTATGCTTTGTTGTCAAGTAGGTTTTATGAATTGTGGTACACCTGTGTTTGGTACTTAAAGATTGATGATTGTGATATACTCTTGTTGGGTCATCCCCTTGATAAGTAAGAAGTGGCCTTCTTTGTCTTTTTATTACTTTTGGTTTGAAGTATATTTTATCTGATACTTGTATAGCAATGCCTGCTTGTTTCTTATTTCCACTCACTTGGAATATCATTTTCCATGCTTTCACCCTGAGGAGGTGTCTGTCTTTAGTGGTGAGGTAGGTTTCGTGAAGACAGCAGATTGAGGAGTCTATTTTTTGATCCATCCTGTTAGCTTATGTCTCTTGATGGGTAAATTAAGGCCATGAGTGTTTAGGCTAATAACTGTGTGGTTTGATTTAATCCTTGCCATGTGGTGGTTTATGCAGTTTGTTGCTTTCTTAGGCATTGTAGGTTTTTGCACCTTCTTTGAGTTTGATTATTGCAATCTGCTTCTTGCAGGCACTTGAGGTTGTTTATTGACTTTTCTGTGTAGAGAGTTCCCTGAAGTCTTCTATGTAGGTTTGGTTTTGTGTTCATATAGTTGTAGAGCTGACTTTTATTGTGGAAAGTTTTCCTTTCCCCATCTATTATGAGGGATATTTTTGCTAAGTAGAGTAGTTTAGACTAGAAGCCATAGGTTCTTAGACTTTGCAGTGTTCCATTCCAGACCCTTCTGACTTTCAGGGTTTCCATTGAGTAGTCTGAAGTAATTCTGATGGAGTTACCTTTGTATGTAATGTGTTGTTTCTCTCTACCTGCTTTTAGGACTTTCTCTTTTATTGATGTTTAGAGTCTTAAATAATAATATGCCTTGGTGAATTTCTCCTTTGGTCCAGTCTGTTTGGAGTTCTGTTAGCTTCTTGTATCTTGATGGGACTTTCTTTTGAGAGGGTGGGAAAGTTTTCTTCAATAATTTTGTTGAATAGTTCTCCGTGTCTTTGGTCCAAAATTCTTCCCCTTTTGATATACCCATGATCCAAGTGTTGTGGCGTTTAAGGGTATCCCACAGTTCCCTCCTGTTCTGTTCACAGGAATTTTTGAACTTATTCAAACTTTTGGACTCATGAACTATTTTTTCTGTCTTGTCTTCCAGTTCTGAGGTTCTGCCCTCCACATGACTGACTCTGTTCTTAAGAGCTTCTATAGTGGTTTGGACTTGTTTAATTTGGTTCATATTTTTCTATTGCCTTTTTATGTATAGTATTCATCCTTCTGTTGATTTCCTTTTTCACATAATATTCTGATTTTCTTAATGCTTTTTAGAATTCATTTTTGCATTTATTTATGTTTTCATGGAGCTTAGTCAGCTGATTGAGGTCCTATTTTTTT
Source organism: Orientallactaga sibirica (assembly GCA_036365145.1). Classification (NCBI taxonomy): domain Eukaryota; kingdom Metazoa; phylum Chordata; class Mammalia; order Rodentia; family Dipodidae; genus Orientallactaga; species Orientallactaga sibirica. Next base: position 25,246,929 of record JAEOAD010000015.1, on the reverse strand, counting down.
CCCCTCACTCTCCTTGAGATCACTTAACTGTCTTTGGAAGACTTCATGGTTTTTTTTCTATTGGCTCTAATCTAGAGAGGACAGCATTCACACAATTGTTGGACCTTTGTTGATTTTCTGCAAGGAGTTCTGCTAACTGCTTGGCCAGAATTGCATAGGTTTTATCTTCATTTTGGGATTCTGATCATGTTGTCTCTTCTATGTTTTGATTAGAGACTTGCACTGTGGACTGGGCAACTTTGTTGGATTTACTTCCATTTGATTTTTAATGTTATTCCTTTTGCACTGTGGTCTACCAATCACAGCATGGGGAATCTTATTTAACTAAGGAGGAAGCTGTAGTTTACCTTTGAAGTGTCTTCAGTGACTATTAGCCTTTTATGTTTGACTAGATTAGACTTTTGATGGCAACAGGGCTTGACTGCTCAGGTGGGAGGAATCTATTAGGCTCTGGTAGTGACCTGAAGACCTGGTGGAGGAGTTCATTGGTCAGGATATGGGACTGAGTAGACAGGTGGCCTATTGGGGTGAGGAAGGAGTGTATGGGCCAAAGCAGTCTTGTGTTGTAGAGGGCCAGGGGAGGGGAGAGGATGGTACTGTGTGGTCCTGTGATGACATAGGGCAAGGGGATGGGACTGTGAAGCAGGAAGGGGATGGGACTGCTGTGCGGTCTGGTGATATGGCGATGGGGTGATTGTATGGGAAGGTGCTGTGGGGTGACAGCTAGGAGGAGGTTCCAGTGGCAGGAAGAGGGAGAAAATCCAAGGGTGGAGGAAGGTATGGAGGGAGGAATTCAGTTGGCTGGCCTGGGTCCGTGTAGCTTGCATGTAGTGCAGAAGCGAAACCTGGTCACTGGCGCTGCTGGACAGTGGAGACAAGAATCTCTGGAGGCTTGCTGGCCAGCTAGTCTCACTGAATTGGTGAGCTCTACAAGCCCACACACAAGTATGCATGGATATAACACACACACACACACACACACACACACAAAACACAAAATGAAAATGTAAAATCCACTCTTGGTCATGGAACACACAAAAACAAAGTACAGGTGCACATGGTACAAGGACTGCAATTTTACACTTTTTCCCCTATAATATGTTATTCTGGAATAAATGGTTAAGCAGCTTGCAGTATTCCAAAGATAGAGGGAAACCAGATCAGCGGACGTATCAGAAAAGTCATGGAAGAGAGATATATGAGAATGGAAAGTGAAGAAGATATCATAGCATGCTGTCATTTGTATACATGCAAAAATGTAAGCATAACTTTTGGTATTTTTTGAAAATACCAAGACACCACTTCTCCCCTTAAAGAAGAATAAAGTTGACAGGCTGAAAATTTAGATATTTTTTGGAATCCTAGAGGTAATGAGGTCTCAGAGCAATTAACAAAAGTGCAACTTGGAGAGAACAAAGGTACCTGTTGGGAGAAATAGGACTGACATATTTGTTTACACTGGGTAGACAATGCAAGGAGGTATGTGAAATGACAAAATTTATACAAAATTTTAAAAAATTCTCAAGGCTGGGTGTGCTAGTATAAAGTCCCTGGAGCAATATGCTCATGGGGCTGTCCTGTCTATCTCACCTTGCTGGGTGTGCTGGGATTACAGGCAATATCTACTTCATCTGGCTTCTGTGTGGGTGGTAGATATCTGAACTCTTGTTCTCATGCTTGTGAAGCAAGCACTTTATCCACAGAACCATCTTTCCAACCCACATAAAAGGCTTTGTACCTAACTTTTTCTCCTGGACCTTTACTGGGCACTCAATGTAACTCTATGGGAAGATAAGAAAGAGTCCACAAAGAGCTGTCCTTAGTCCCCTTAAAAGCAAGTAAAGATATAAAATCAACGGATGTATGTCTGCTAAGAACTAGAGGCAGTGCCACACTAGCAGCAGTGAGTACACCCCAGTGCCATATCTTGGTTTTTAAATACTGTTTATCTAAAGAGAACAAAGAATCCTTGAGGAGATGGAAAAGTCCAGGGCTAGGAAATGTCTTGATGATAATCTTGAAACATGTACTATTGTACGAAATTAAGTGCTTACAAACAGCTTTGTAGAGGCTAAGTTGAAAAGTGCTTCCTGAATAAAAAACATCATGGTACTGGGTAACAACATAAAGTATAGAACAATTATAACTGAGTATGTAATGATGCAAATATTTAATTAAAATAAATAGATTGAAGAACAAAGCCATTATCACAGAAACATTTCCCATATTTTAGGATATGTTTCCTCTTTCTGGAGGTCATGTCCAATTCTTTTTTCTTGGAGTATGGATTGTTTTTCAGATCTTTCTACCAAAACAAATACGAAGAGATACAGTAACTCTGCCATGGAGAACTCTGTAAACACTACCTTGTCTAGGTCAAGGTTGATGTCACCAGTGATAAACTGTGTTGGTAGCAAGTCACTACTGCTAGGACAAGTTGGGGTGACCTCACCTCTGTGGAATTATTCCTCCAATCTCCCAACCCCATCCTAATAATGATCACACCAGATATGCCCAAGTTATCTGCAGAATACCTAAAAAGTGCTCTTTAAACCTGTTCAGGTCAACAAATGCAAAGAAAGACGTCTTCACAGGCTAGAGGAGAGCAAAGACTTATGACACGTTGATGAGATATAGTACCCTAGAAAGACTCGTGGATTGGATCAAAGACCCTGCTGGGAAAATGAGTGAAATCTTAATAATTTTTCAGCTTTGTTGCTAGCAGTTACTAATGCACAAATATTGATTTACCAATTTTAAAAAATTACAGGTTTATGTGAGATGTTGATAATAAAAACTGCTAGGTCATGGGATATGTATGAATTCTGAAATTATTTTATGAAACTCTAAAACTATACCAAAATGAAATTGTTCACTAAAACAGCTTGAAATGGGACATATATAAAATTTTGGGATAGTACTAAAGCAGTACTAAGAGGTATATTATTAGTAATGATTACTAAAGCATAGGGGAGGGTTAATCAAAATCTAAGAGGGTATGAATAAGTCATGGAAACCTATTTTTTTGGATAATGACATATCCAGAATCCATAGATTATTACTATAAAATTTTCAATGCCAGAGAGGGGATACCTTTCAGTGAATTATTGGCCAGGGAGGTCCCTGATGCCCCAAAAATATTACAGGCCATTGCCGAGGTTCTTGGTTTCTTACCAGGAATAGATGGTAAAACCTATTGCTCCACATACTTGGGCTGAAAGGTTATTGAGAAATCTTGCTGGAGCTGAGCTGAAAGCATCATTCATGTACATCAGCTGACAGAAAGCTGGAAAAAAGCTACACTCCATGCAGCTCCATGGGAGAGAGAGAGAAGTCATGAGTGGAGATAAATAATAGCAGACACTGCAAGCCTTAAGTTTGGTCAGCTATGCCAAATGAGCCAGTGGGTACAATAGTGGCATGTCAGTTATGGGAGAAGACAACTGCTCTATAATTGAACTGGAGGCCCACTCCACCAAAGGGAATGCATGCCTGATACTAAAAAATCTATGATGGGGAAGTATGAGACCTAGGAATGTAATGCCTGCTCTTGCCTGACTAAATGAATATATTATGTTCACCAAACTGCCCAGTAAGCACGTCTCTTAATGTTCATTCCCAGATATTAATGCTATTCTCACTTTTGGTTAGAGAATCTTCTCTTTTCAGATGTTGGTGACCTCTGGGATGACTCAAAAGACACCATAGTTCTGAAAAGAACTGACAGAGGAGTGCTCAACACTGAAACATCTCTATCACATATTGCAAGGTTCAGGGTCCATTGTGGAAGAGGTGGTAGAAAGAATGTAAGAGACAAAGGAACGTTAGGACTCCTTACAATGCACTCTTCTTGCAGTGCCTGGCACTACCTACACAAGACCATCATAATAGGAGGAAATATGATGATATCAAAATAAGAGAGAGACAAGCTGGGCATGGTAGCACACGCCTTTAATCCCAGCACTTGGGAGGCAGAGGCAGGAGGATCACCATGTGTTTGGGGCTACCCTGAGAGTACATAGTGTCAGCCTGAGCTAGAGTGAGACCCTACCTTGGAAAAACCAAAAAATAAAAAAAAATAAGAGACTGATTGAGAGGGTGAAAGAATATGATGGAGAGTGGAGATGTGAAGGAGAAAGTGAGGATGGGAGAGAATTATCATGGTTTATTGTCTATAATTGTGGAAGTTGTCAATAATAAAAAAATGAATGTAATGGAAAAATGAAGTTTGGGGCATAGGATTAAGACACAATTTTCAACAATTTCTGAGATGCCCCTAAACATATTTCTGCCATTTTGTACTATGTATTTATTATGAGAAGTACTGACAGTTATAAAATCAGAATCCATATTTCAGAATATAACTCTGAAAGCACTGAAGATGCTCACATCCTGCAGTATCAGTACTCACCTATCATTTAATCCTTTATGGAGAAATAAGCAAACATTCCCATCACATTCATTTGCAAATTTGCTTTCATCTTTAATAAGTGATAAAGTTATATGCATATCAAAGAATTGTTTTAAAATAAATTTTTGGGCTGGGTATGTAGCTAAGTGGTAGAGTGTTTGTCTAGCATACACAAGGTCCTGGGTTCAGTCCCAGCTACAGAAGAAGTGTTTATGTAAAATAAATTTCTTCATGATTTATTGTCAGTAAATATTTATTTATCTGTCTTCCAAAGTGACCATAGTATTCATGACCTCATAACAGCTGATACCTACAAAAGACTTGCATAATAGATGGAAAAAATGACAACATCAAAATAGAAGATCAGGTCTTGAGAGATTTCTTAGTGGTTAAAACACTTGTCCTCAAAACCTATGGACCCAGGTTTGATTCTCCAGTACCTATGTAACCAGATGCACAAGAGGGGGGGATGCATCTGGAAAACATTTGTAGTAGCTAGAATCGCTGGCTGCCCATTCTTTCTCTCTCTTTGTCTCTGTCTCCTCCTCCTCCTTCTCTCTCTCTCTCTCTCAAATAAATAAATAAAAATACATAAAAATAGAAGATGGGCTGGAAAAATGACTCAGTGGTTAAAGGTACTTGCTTGCAAAGCCTAAAGGCCTGGGTTTAATTCCCCAGTAAAGCCACATGAACAAAGTGGCACATGCATCTGGAGTTCATTTGCAGTGGCAGGAATCCCTGGCACACCAATCCTTTCCTACTCCCTTTCTGCCTCTTTCTATCTGTCTCTCTCAAATAAATAATTTTTTTTAGTTTTTTTTTTAACAACTTCCATAATTATAGACAATAAACCATGGTAATTCCCTCCCTCCCATTTCCCCCTTTGAAATTCCACTCTCCATCATACTTCTTCTCCATCTCAATCAGTCTCTCTTTTATTTTGATGTCATCATCTCTTCCTCTTATTAATGATGGTCTTGTGTAGGTAGTGTCAGGCACTGCAAGGTCATGGATATCCAGGCCATTTTGTGTCTGGAGGAGAGCATTGTAAGGAGTCCTACACTTCCTTTGGCTGTTACATTCTTTCCAGCACATCTTCCACAATGAACCCTGAGCCTTGGAAGGTGTGATAGAGATGTTTCAGTGCTGGATACTCCTTTGTCACTTCTCAGCACTATGGTGCCTTTAGAGTCATCCCAAGGTCACTGTCATTTGAAAAAATGAAGCATATCTAACCAAAAATGAGAGTAGCATTAATATCTGGTTATGAAAATTAAAAGAAGTGCTTTCTGGGCCGTTTGGTGAGCATAGTATTTATATTTAGCCAGACACCAGCAGACTTTACAACCCTAGGGCTCATGATATCCCCTGTCATATAGTTTTCAGTATCAGACATGTATTCCCTCCAGTGGAGCAGGACTCCAGTCCAATTAGACAACAGTTGGTTTCTCTCATAACAGACATGCTACTATTGCACCCATTGGATCATTTGGCCTGGCTGGCAAAGTTTACGGCTTGTAGTGTCCACTGTTGCTTATCTCCACTGGTGTTTTCTCTCTCTCCATGGAACTGCATGCAATGTAGCTATTTCCAATTTTCTGTCAGCTCTTCTACATGGAGAAGATTTTCAGCTCAGCTCCAGCAGGATTTCTCAGTGACTTTGCAGCCCAAGCATGTGGAGTCTTCAGCAAAAGGTTATTACTATCTATTCCTGGTTGGAAACAAAGAGCCTCAGCCTGTAAAGTTTTAGGGGGTATCAGGGACCTCCCTGGCCAACAACTCACTAGAAAGTATCCCATCCCCGGCACTAAAATTTTTTAGTAACAACCTATGGCTTCTGGGTGTGCTAATATCCAAAAAAGTAGATTTCCATATGACTTTTATACCCTCTTAGATTTTGATTAACTCTCCCACCACCTTTCCTTTACTGAATCTCTTTCCTTGACCTCATTTAGGCCTTTCCACCCCCAGTAATCTGTTCTTCCACTTACATATATACAATTCCATCCTCTTAAGTACATCCTCCTCCTCCTTCCCTTCAATTACTTTATATCCCCTTTCTAGTTCAGTGGCCTCTGCTACTGAGGTTTTTGTTGTTTTTTTTTTTGGTTTTTCAAGGTAGGGTCTCACTCCGGCCCAGGCTGACCTGGAATTAACTGTGTAGTCTCAGGGTGGCCTTGAACTCAAGGCGATCCTCCTACCTCTGCCTCCTGAGTGCTGGGATTAAAGGCATGTGCCACCATACCCAGCTTTGCTACTGATTTTTATTCCAACTCACATAGAAGTCAAAGCATTTGTAGCTAGGATCCACATATGAGAGAGAATATGTGAAATTTGGCTTTTTGGGCATAATTCTTTCTATATCCATCAATTTCCTTGCAAATTTCATAATTTCATTTTTATTTACCGCTGACTAGAACTCCATTGTATTGATGTACAACATCTTCATTATCCACTCATCAGTTGAGGAACATCTAGGCTGGTTCCATTTCCTACCTATTGTGAATAAAGTGGTAATAAACATGGTTAAGTAAGTATCTATAAGGTAGTGAGATGAATCCTTTAAGATATATGCCTAGGAGTGCTATAGCTGGATCATATGCTAAATCTAGTTTTAGCTGTCCTAGGAACCTCCACACTGATTTCCACAATGGCTGTACCAGATTGCATTCCCAAAAAAGTATAGAAGAGATTCCTTTTTTTCTGTATCCTCACCAGCATTTATTGTCATTTGTTTTCTTGATGGTAGCCATTCTGAAAGGAGTGAGATGGAATCTCAAAGTAGTTGTAATTTGCATTTCTCTTATGGATAAGGATGTAGAACATTTTTTAGACTTTATATGCCATCTGTATTTCTTCTTCTGAGAACTCTCTAGTTCCATAGTCCATTTTTAAATTGGGTTGAGTGATTTCTTATTGTTTAGTTATTTGAATCCTTTGTATATCCTGGACATTAAACCTCTGTATAGCAGGCAAAGATTTTCTCATATTCATTAGTTCACCTCTTTGCTCTATCCAGAGTATCCTTTGCTGTACAAAAGCCTTGTGATTTCATGAGGTCCCAGTGGTTAATTAGTGGTTTTATTTCCTGAGCAACTGGGTTTATATTCAGAAAGTCATTGCCTATGCCAATATGTTGAAGGGTTTCCCCTACTTTTTCCTCTAGCAGTTTCAGAGTTCCAGGTCTTTGATACAGTTGGACTTCATTCTTGTGCATGGAGAGAGATAAGGATCTATTTTCATCCTTCTACAGAAACATATCCTACTACCATTTGTTGAAGAGGTTATCTTTTTCTCTAATGAGTATTTTTGGCATTTTTGTCAAAGTAGTGGCTGTAGCTGCCCAGACTTATATCTGGGTCCTCTATTCTGTCCCATTGATCTGTGTGGCTGTTTTTGCACCAATACTAAGTTGTTTTTATTACTATGGCTCTGTAATATAGGTTAAAATCAGGTTTGGTGATACCAACAGCCTTAAGTTTGTTGCTCAAAATTGTTTTAGATATTTGAGGTTTTCTTTTGTACTTCTAAATGAATTTTTGGATTGTTTTTTCTATTTCTGGAATTATGGATGGGGATTGCATTAAATGTGTAGATTGCTTTTGATAAGATTAGCAATTTCACAATATTGATTCTTCCAATCGAAGAAAATGGGATGTCTTTCAATTTCCTGGTGTCTTCTGAAATTTCTGTCTTAAGTATTTTAAAGTTTTCATTGTAGAGATTCTTCACTTTCTTGGTTATGTTTATTCCAAGGTGCTTTATTTATTTATTTATTGATTGATTGATTGCAAATTGTAAATGGGAGTGATTCCCTTGATTTCATCCTCAGCCTGTTTGTTTTAGCATATAGGAAGGCTACTGATTTCTGCATGTTTATTTTTTATCCTGCTACATTGCTAAAAGAGGTTATCAGCTCTAACAATTCGCTGGTAGAGACTTTATGGTCTTTTGTTTATAGAATCATATCATCTGCAAATAATGATATTTTGATCTCTTCCTTTCCAATTTGTATCCCTTTTATGTGTGTTTCTTGCCTTATTGTGATGGCTAAGCTTTCCAGGACTTTATTAAATAACAGTGGGGACAGTGGAAACACTTGTCTTGTTCCTGATTTTAGTGGAAAAGCTTCAAGCTGTAGGTTTGTCATAAATAGCCTTTATTATGTTGAGATATAGTCCTTCCTTTCCCAGTTTCTGTAAGACTTTTATCATTAAGGGATGTAGGACTTTGTCAAATGCTTTTTCTGCCTGTATAATTAATTAATTATTAATGTACTAAATTACATTTATTGATTTGTGTATGTTGAACCATCCCTGCATCTCTAGGATAAAGACTACATATTCAGAGTGAATGATCTTTCTGATATATTCCTGTATTCTGTTTGCCAATATTTTGTTGAGAATTTTTGCATCTATGTTCATGAGGAAGTTTGGTCTGTAATTTACTGTTTTTGTTTTGCTGTTGTCTGGTTTTGGTATTGGGGTGATGTTGGCTTTGTACAAGGGGTTTGGTTGAATTTCTTCCTTTTCTATCTTATGGACAAGTTTGAGAAGCAGTGGTGTTAGTTCTTCCATGAAGATCTGGTAAAATTCACCAGTGAATCCATCTGGACTTGGCCTTTTTTAGTTGGGGAGATTTTTTTAAAATAACTGCTTGGCTCTCTGTACTTGTTATAGGTCTATTTAAGTGGTTAATCTCATCGTAATTTAAATTTGGTAGTTCATATAAAGCAAGGAAATAATCCATTTCTTTCAGATTTCAAACAGTGAGGTATGTGTTGTTATGTCCCCATGATTTCCTGAATTTGGTGTCTGTTGTAATGGTCCTTTTTCATGTCTAATTTTATTAATTTATGTCTCTTATTTCTTTCAGTTGGTCAGATTTGCTAAGGGTTTATCAATTTTGTTTATCCTTTCAAAGAACTAACTCTTTGTTCCATTGATTTTTCAGAATTTTTTTTTGTTTTCTATTTCATTGATTTCTGCTTTAATCTTTATTATTTCTTCCCATCTACTGATTTTTGGTTTGCCTTGCTCTTCTGTTTCCAAGGCCTTAAAGTGAAGCATTAAATTGTTTATGTATGTATGACCTTTCTAAGTTCTTAATATAGGCACTTAAAGCTATAAGTTTCCCTCTTAGGACTGCCTTCATTGTGTCCCAGAGGTTTTGGTATGTTGTGTTCTCATTATCATTTGATTCTATGAATTTTTAAATTTCCTTTTTGATTTCTTTATCGAACCACTTATCATTTAGTAGTGTATTATTTAGTATCCATGCTTTTGTGTATGCTCTATAGCTTTTCTTGCTGTTGATTTGTAGTTTAATCCCATTGTGATCAGATAGAATACAAGGAAATATTTCAATTTTCCTGTATTTGTTAAGATTTGATTCATGTCCTAATATATGGTCTGTTTTAGAGAATGTTCCACATTTTGCTGAAAAGAATGTGTATTCTGCAGCATTTGGGTGAAATGTTCTGTAGATATCTGTTAGGTCAATTTGTTCTATGACTCATTTAATCCAGATGCTTCTCTATTTATTTTTTGCCAGGATGACCTGTCAATTGGTGAAAGTAGAGTTTTGAAGTCACCTACTACAACTGTGTTTGGTGTTATCTGTGACCTTGATTCTAATAGTGTTTGAAATTCAGAGCATATATGTTTAGGATTGTAATGTAAGGTGGGAGTGATTGAGAAAGAACCATTGCTGACTTCTGGACTCCACATGGATGCACACACATGTGCATGTTCCAACACATGTGAGCATACACACATACCCTTCCCTCACAAAATATTTAACAGAGAAATCTGGTAAATTCTAAAATATGTGTATCATTTCTTGACAATGTCTTACTTAAAAATCTCTTAAAATAGGTGCTGGGTATGGTGGTGCACACCTTTAATCCCAGCACTCAGGAAGCAGAGGTGGGAGAACTGCTGAGTTCCATTCTGATACTACATAGTGAATTCCAGGTCAGCCTGGCCTAGAGTGAGACCCTACCTCAAAAAACAAAACAAAACAAAACAAAATCTCTTAAAATAGAAGATGTGGGAACATTTTCCAGCTCATTTTATAAAACCAACATTACTGTAATTATAAACCCAGACAAAAGAATTTTAAGAATATTTTGACAAGCGTTTTCAGTAATTTGCATAAGAATCCTCCACACAATATAAAAAGTTGACTTGGCAGTGGTATGAGAGCCATCACATTGACAGATATTTACAGCAAAAGGTAAGCAAAAATCTCATTAATCCATTCAGGTCTCAGTCACTGCTGAGAGTAAATGCCCCTGGGGGACAGAGAATGGCATGATGTCAGTATATAGCCACACGCTTGCTCTTGCTAATAAAGTTTTTGTTTCCCTAATAATATATGTAAGATTGAAAATATAATCAGAGTATCTAGGGAGATTTTTGCAAAGATCATGAGTTAGGAGGTCAGGCCTATGGATTCAGAAGTGTGTCTGCTCTCAGTTGGTGTTTGCATTGTGGGGTGAAACTGGAAGAGAGGAATATCAAGTCAGCTGCTATCAGTAATACTGAATGATAACAGAAATAGATTTTTGACTGAAGATACAAGTGTATTTAACTGACCTCAAGCCAACTTATTCATAAGTGATTTAAAGTGAATGTGGAAGTAGAGGGGAGTTTTGTCCACATACATATATGTGCTGAGCTCAGGAAAGAAAGACCAGATGAGGAGTCCTGAAAGACCTAGACTAGAAAACAATTCAGAGAAAGGTCAAAAGTGGTCATGCTGCCTCAACATAAATCTACAGGCTGTAAGATGTATATGAGTGTATTGTGGTTATGACTTGGGGGAGAATAGTTATCTTGGAGGTATCACTAAGGCTTGTTGGGATAGAGATCAACTTCATAAGCACTAGAGAGGATTTTTCTAACTCCAATCACTGGCTGTCAGTAGGGCATGAAGAAAAATGGTGATAGCAAATATCAGAATTTAATATGTAACTTTAAAAGACATAATTGTATCTTTTCCTGATTGAAGTTATCAGGTGGGCCAAACTACTAAAGCTAACTGAAAAGAAGTTTGTAATGAAATTTAGCACTGCTAAATATTTTGAATTCTTCTGAGCACAGGGATATTATCCTTCCCTATTTTTTCCTTGAGGCAACTGTAACTATGTGCCTTTCTATGATGAATAAAAAGTAAGCTATATTATCAGTGTTACATGACTTGAAAAGTTTTGGAACTGAGGAATACACTTTTGCTATGTCATATCCCTCTGACATTGAGGATTATGTGTTATGGGGACACAATATCTTATTTTTACTGATTCAAAGATATGTGATTAAATTTTTTTATAAATTGATAGATTTTGTAGATTGGTCTTCCCCTAACCACCTCATTTGAGGCAGGGTTTCTTGCTCAGGGTTTTTACTCTGCTGTTCTTTGTTGCACTTGACATGAGCCTCTGAGCTTCTGGGACATTCTCTCAACATACCATTTCATAGTTAGCATTAATATGTTGGGAATGCAGAAGGCCACTGAGAGCATTTTACATGGAGTATGGGGAAGTAACTGGGATACTCCAGTTTGAATGGTGAGCACTTTATCCATTGAGCTATCTCCCCATCCCAAATTTTCATATATTTTGAGGAAGTTTTTACAACTATACGTTTCTTAAATGTTACACTCTTATATGTTTTCCTATTGGGTAAGATTTTTATTTATTTTCTATAAACTTATTCTTATAAATAAACTGGGTCTAATTATATAAAACATATTTCATTGTATTATATAACCAGTATAATTCTATAAAACACAATTTCATTATGTTTATAAAGTAAACAACTGATAATAAAAATTATCAAGACTAATCAAAGTTTTAGAATTTCAGCCTAACAAACTTTCATTAGTTTCCCTAATGATAAGACTTTTTGATCTTTGGACCAAGTAAATAAAGACCATACACCTTCTATATTAAAGACTTAACATACCCCCCCAAAACCTTTAAACCTAAATTTCAAAATTAGTTAATTTCTTAATCTCTATAATATCTGAATTTAAAATAATTTAAGATATTTCAAATATTACGTCAATACCAATCTCTTATACTTCCTATCTTACCTAAACCAAATACTTCCCCAAATTACAATTAATCTCATCCAAGTTAACAATCCTTTCCTTACCCAACTCCTATATTATTACTATTTTTCTACCTTAAATATAATGTTCTTGTCACCTGTAACTGTCATGTCACATGCAAGAAAACTCATACATGGACAATAACCAGATCATAATGGCTAATAGATTTGACATGATCTAGGTGTTTCTTTCCTAATGGATCTGATAACTATCACTTTCCTGAAGAGCTGCCTCCTTGCCTGTTCATAAGATCGACATGGTATAATAGCCTAGTATGTATTCAAACTGCAAGATGAAGTTTGGCAAATGAAAAACTAAAAACTTAAAACTACCAAAATCCACACCTGTGTGATTAAGACTTCAATGATGAACTATAATGATTGTGGAGAGGTAAATGTTACCAATCAGAGCCAATAATATTTTGGGCTGTGTTAGCCTTTTTTTAAAATTTATTTTTTATTTATATTATTCTAATTTTACATTCATAATGGTGACTCCATTATCCTCCTCCCTGTCCTCCCTCTTCCAAAGGGACCCTCATCAAAGGGGAATGTGGGTCATGCATTGTGGGGGTAGTCAAGAGTTATGGGGGATAGGCTAAGTCTCTGTGCATAATTCCCCAACTTGTGGCTTTAACATTCTTTCTGCCCCCTCTTCCGCAAATTTCCCTGAGCCACATTGGGGTCATTTTAGTTCTACTTCAGTGATGAGGTTTTGGGAGCCTCTGTGTCTCTGGATATTTGGCTTAGTAGAAGTTGGATGTTCTCTGTGTTTATCTCCTTCAGCCTTTTATCTGGTGTCATGATCCCCAAGAATGCTGTACTCTTGCCCTTCCCCCGCATTACTCTATGGTTTCAGCTGGGGCCCTGGTGAGGTGTGATTGGCTGATCCTCCCTTCAGGTTCCTTGTCCATCTGAAACCTGATGTGTTAGCCTTTTTAATGGTCAATAATATTATTTCTCTACATGTGACCTGACATCTCTCTGTGACCAACTAATATACTATTGTTATAAGTTAAGAAATCTCACAGCTCTACTCCCTTCAAGTTAAACCTATCCTGTCCCTGACATGTACTTTATTCTCCTGATTATGATAATGTTCACTCTCTCTTTTGGTCCTTGCATATTCAGATGCCTCACTGAATTCCTCCTGTACAGAATACATGCTTTCACTTCACAGCAAGTCACTGAATTCTTCATGGCCACTGAATATCAGCCCCTGAACATCCAGCTCCCACAGGACTGTGTGGGACTACCTGAGAGATCTACTGCCCCCCCCCCATCTGCTTGAAGTAGTTAGAGGCGAGTCTTCATCCCCGGGCCTGGCCCATGCAGTCCTCCCAAAAATGTCCCACTCACCCCAGCTTGTATCCCATTGTTAAGACATGGTGATCTATTGATGCAAGCCCCATTTATTTGGGACTCACTATACAAGGCACAAAAATATACACATTAAGAATTGCTTTCTTGTAGGAAATAAACACAGAAATAATCACCATTGTGATGTAATATTTCAGTTTAAACATAGAAAGTTGCATAGGAAAAGAGAAGAGTCATTTTGGCTTGCAGTGGTCTTGTTTGATTAATTGTACTAGAATTATACAAATAACTGAAACAGGAAAAAATAGGTTATATCAAAATCAATTACCAAGTGTCATGATGCTTCTGGGGGAGAAGAGTTATATGAGGGAGGGAGAATGGGGAATAAGGCTTTGTGAATGACATGGAACCCTATATTAATGTGGGACAAGGAGTGGGACAGAGAACTGTAGGAAAAGACTAAGGACATACTTTGTTACAACACGTCTACTGGCTTATCTGCCACACAAAGTATAAACAATGGATTTACAGGATCAAAGGTTGAAATGTGAACCAGGGTCAAGGGAAAGTCAGAGTTTTATACTTTAGATATGAGGAAACATTATAGATTTATGCACAAGCAAAAAATGTACAAAACTATGAATTAAGAAGCTTTGCCTGGGATGAATTGAAGGAAGAAGATCTACTGTCTTCTTGACCCTTGCTGTTTCTTGAATTCTCACTGTGACAATACTAGTGAGCAGTAATGAGCTTCTATGCAGTGGAACAAAGGGCATGTCTGTGTGGTGGGGCATAGGTGTAGCAGCAGGATTTGACAGGCGCTGTGCTATGAAAATGGAGTGGAAATGAACATGGTTACCAGGTAAGAAAGAGTCAGGGTTATTGAGAGGCTTCTGTTGCTATTGGCCAAAATAAGAAAGAATGTGAGTTGTGTGTGGAAAATACCATGGCAGTGAGTTTAATTTTCATGGGGTCCAGGTGGCAAGAGCCCTGTCAAATTTGAAAGTATGAACAATGGGCTTTGAAGGGTAAGCAATTTGGGTGAACTTTTAGGAGAGGGTTGGGCATTGAGGCTCAACCATCAGCATGCCTAGAGGGTCCTAAGTGAAAACACTTAAGCAAACCATAACAAGGAATATGATTTAATTTAGCGCATATTTATTGAGTGTTACTGGATTTTGTCTCCAAATACTACAAAGTTCATCTGACTTGTTGCTTCACAAGAGTGGGATGGTGCCTAGAGGTTGTATTCAAAACATATTTGCTGAACAGGTAAGTGAAGAGCCACTACATGCCAACATAATATCAAGAATAGAAGCAGAGGCTGTTCATGCCCTCACAGGGCTATCTTACTACAAAGCAGTGAGTTATGTTACAGAACCCTCTGTAAAGTCTACGTGGTACATCAAATAAGTGTCACAGAAATGACATTGACATTCTCAGAACTTTGAGTGGCTTGTAATAGGATGAGCAGGAATTCACACCAGGAAGATGCAAATGAAGGTGCCCTAGACAGAAGCTCTTTCACAGCATAGGTATTTGAAAGTATGCAGACTGTTGGGGAAACAATTAGATTTATCAGGTGTATATTGATAGGACAAAGGGGAACTAGGAGACTGGAGAGACCAAAGAGGTAATTTTTTTACAGGACCCATCAGTTATCCTAAGGAACTTGGAATTATTTAGGAAGACTGGGGGTACATACACTGAGGGATTAAGAAAGGTACTTTTTAGGCATGGTGACCAGCAAGTCAAGTTGAGAAGGTCCAGCTTCCACTAGTAGCATACTTGTACCCCTTAGGAAGGTTCTAGAAAATGCCCAAGGAAAATATTTAAAAGATCCATTTGCTGACATCTCTTTCAGGTTTGTGATTTACCCTTTTAATCCTGGAGACTTTAATTCCTTTCCTTTTCCCTCCACAACCTGTATCTGTTAAGAAAGCATGGATCTAAGCTATGTTTTCTATTTCCTAACTCTGTTACATGTTTGTTATGGTGTCCAAACTCAAGTTACTGCATTAAAAAAAATTGGGCCTACAGCTTTATAAGTGAATACATGCATTTAATGAATTTATTGTGTTATGGTAAAATTAATAGATGCTGAAAGCCAGCGTGTGTGTGTGTGTGTGTGTGTGTGTGTGTGTGTGTGTGTGTGTGTGTGTGTATATATATATATATATATATATATATATATATATATATATATATGGTTTTTGTTTTTTTACATTTTCAATTAAGTTTTGTAGCCAAACATACTTTTATTCCAAGTTTTAAATATATATAAAGATCTACCTTGAAATTTCCTTTTGATTAAATGTAATTATTCTAAAACTGGTATATCTCTACATATGCTAGCTTGGTGAAATTAAATATTTTCTTGCCTGTTTTGAGAACGTGGCATAAGTGAGAATAAGGCAATTATAGAAAATTCTGGCAACAAATTTGCCATATAAGGCTTCTATGAGTGAATGGCTTAGATTTTGGTTTTTTAGACTTCAGATCTGTGAGATTTTTCTGTTTTTTTCCTTTTTTTTTGATTTGTAGGGAAAATTACTACATTTATCTCAAACATTTCTTATCCACATGCTTTTAATATATGATAATAATTGGTATATCTGAAGTGCCTGACATCTGATGCTCATAAATTATATAAATGTGGACTTAGGCCTTGTGGACAAGAAAGAAAATGCAGTCAACAGAATGAGAACATTTATTAGCTGCTAATGATTGTACTGGGTGCTATAGGGGATAACAAATTGAGAAAGAAAATATTTTCTCTGCTTTCAGCTAGCCTGCAATTACTTTTTTGAAGAGGAATAAAAGTAGTACACATGGGAGTCCTTAGCATTGCTTTGATAATAAGTCTAACACTACCAAGAAATGTATTATCAGAATTGCAATCTTAGAGACCATTGTGTTTTCTCAGAAAAATGGAAGCTTTCTGGTGAAATTGCTTATTCATTACTATTAATGTGGCTCACAAAAGTGGTCTACTAACTCATTTTGTGTTGGATTTGAGTTTAAAAAATTGAAACAAAACACAAACTAATTTGAGTTTCTTATAATTTCTCTTATTGCAGGAATTTTGTTCATTTTTTTAAAATTGCAGATTGAACTACAGTGGTTTGAGTCAGATATCCCTCAGAAACTCATGTGTTTTGAATACTTGGTCCCCAGCTGGTGGCAATTTGGGAGCTATGTTCCTTGGGTGGGCTTTGTGGTATTATAGTCAGCTCCACCTTGCCAGAGCACAGCTCACTCTTAACTGTAATTTTCTACCTCCTGTGGTGAGATTGTGATGTCCAGCCTCTTTTCTACCATCTTTTTCTGTCATCATGAAGCTTCCCCATGAAACTGTAACCAAAATAAACCCATTCCTCCTATTAGTTGCTTTTTGCCAGGTGTTTTGTCCCAGCAACATGAAAATAACTACAACAGCAATTGTATGTAGGAGATTGTGGAGATTAGGACCACCACAGGAGGATTATAGTTTGAAATAAAAACTGAAGACTGCAAGCCTAGATAGTCTAAGGTATTGAAATTTGCAACTGTAGACTAGAGTTCTGCTCCCATCAGTCTAGGCATATATTCTTCATTTTTATTTAGTATTTCAGACACATTTTCTTTTCTCCATAATATTTCAAAATCTAACATGATTTTTTTTTTTCTTCAAGGTAAGGTCATGCTCTAGCCTAGCCTGACCTAGAATTCACTATGTAGTCTCAGGGTGGCCTCAAACTCTCTGTGATCCTCCTACCTTTGTCTTTTCTCCTTTTTCATATTAAATATTGTTGATTAGAATCTTCTTTTTCTTTTGATTAATATGCTCAGGGGTTTATCAATCTTGTTTATTATTTATTGAAGAAGTTCTTCATATCATCGAGTTTTTGAAATTGTTTTCTTCATTTCTGATTAATTGATTTTTGCCCTGATCTTGATTGTTTCTTTCCATCTGGGACTTTCAGGTTTGGATTGTTCTTGTCTTTCCAATGCCTTCTGATAGATGATTAAGTTATTTACTTAAGATCTCTCGATTTTTGTAATGTAGGAACTTAGTGTTATAAACTTCCTTTTTAGGACCATCTTCATTGTGTCCCATAAATTTTAGTATGTTTTGCTTTCATTCTCATCCAATTGTAGGATTTTAAAATTTTCTTTCTTGATTTCTTCAACAACCCATTCATTATTCAGTAGTGTGTTCTTCAGTCTTCAGAAGTTGGTATATTTTCTGTTGCTTTTGATTTCTAGCTTTATTGCATTGCCATACAGGGAGCTATGTCGATTTCCCTAAATTTGTGCAGACTTGATCTATTTAAGAAATTTTAATGAGCTACTGAGAAGAATGTGTACTCTGTAGGCTTTGGATGGAATTTTCTGTAGATGTCTGTTAATTTCATTTGATCTATGGTTTTGTTTATCTCCATTGTTTCTCAATTTTCTGTTTAGATAATTTGTCTATTGACAATAGTGAGATCTTAAAGTCACCCACTGTTATTGTGTTGAGATTTATTTCTGATTTAGTATTTAGTAGATTTTGCTTTATAAAACTTGGTTCACCTGTGTTTGGTGCATAAAAATTTATGATTGTAATATCTTCTTGTTGAATTGTTCCCTTGATGAGTATAAAGTGGCTTTCTTTATCTCTTTTAATTACTTTTGTTTTAAAGTCTGTTTTGTCTGCTATTAGTAATCCACACCTATATATTTCCTATTTCTATTTGCTTATGAAATGGGTTTCTTGAAGACAACAAATGGATGGATCCAGTTTTCTTATACAGCCTATTAAACTGTGGCTTTTGATTGGTTAGTTGAGTCAGTTCATTGATATTCAGGATTAAAATTGAGAGGTGAGAGTTAATCCTTGTCAAATTAATGACTTTTTGGAAATTTGATGTTTTCTGGATCATCATTTGCTTTCACATCTGTTTTAGTTATACTGTCTTTTTCTTTCCTGTAGCTTCTTGAGTCTGTTTATTCTCTTCAGTGTGATATATTCCATCCAGTGTTCTCAGTAAGGCTGGCTGAGCACTCATATAATCATAAAGCCTGCTTTTGTTGTAGATATATATTTTTTAACTTTATATTGTGAGTGTTTATTTTTCTAGGTGCAGTATTTTGGACTGCCAAAATTTGAAATACTTTATTCTAAGTCTTTCTGGCTTTTAGAGTTTCCATTGAAAAATTGCATATGTTTCTAATGGGCTTGCCTTTGTAATTGATGAGGTGTTTCTCTCTTGCAGTGTTTAGCACTCTGTCTTTGTTTTCTGTAGGTAGTATTTTAACTATAATGTGACATGGTAATTTCTTCTCTGGTTCTGTCTATTTGATATTTTGTGTGACTCTTGTGCCTGGATGTGCCTTTCTTGTAAAATTTGGAAAATTTTCTTTTATAATTTTATTGAAGATATTCTCTATGCCCTTGGACTGTAGTTCTTCCTGTTCTTGTATGCTCATGATTTATAAGTTTTGTCTTGTTAAGAACATGCTCTATTTGTTCATTTTTGAACTTGCCACTTATTTTGGCCTCCTTATCTATTTTCTCTGTCTTGTCCTCAAGCCTTGTCCTTCACATGGTTTATTCTGTTAATGAGGCTTTTGGGGAAGCATTTTAATTGAGTTATTTCAGTTTTTAATTTCATTATGCTTTGTTCAGTGTCTCCATCTCTTATTGAATCCCATTTTAATTTCTGTGCTTTACTTTCTTGTTTCATTTAGTTGATTGTCTGTGCTCTGTTCTGTGTTCTCTTAGAATTCTTTCATGCACTTGATCATGTCTTCTTTGAATTCATTCCAGTGTCTATTGAGTTCTTTTTTTGTAAGATTTATTGAGTGCACATGATTGGTAAAATTGAGCAGTTGGAGCTCATGAGTGCAGAGCTTGCCACTTGTCCAGGGGATGGTGATTAGGGATATATTTGACCCCACAGCCATCAGGGATGAGCTGCTTCTCAGCTACCATACCTTCAAATTCATCTGAATTGAACTTGGTGAAGCCCCACTTCTTTGAGATGTGGATCTTCTGGCGGCCAAGAAACTTACCTTCTCTCTTCTTCTTTCTTCTCCCACTGAAACCCTTCTTTTTCTCATTAGGTCTCCATCCTACTTCTAAGCCTTGATTATTGTTTGGACAATATTAATAGTACCAGACTTTGGGCCATATTAATAGTACCAGATATGATTTCTGTCCTGTAGATCAGGCTTTAAATCCAACCATAGAGCAGTTGGTCCATGCTTTTAGCTATCTTGCTGTACTTCATGTGTACTTGAACAAAATGTGGATACTCTTGTCACTTCCCTGGCTACCTTCAGCATTTTATTAATTTGTAGTTTAGATCTACAGCCACCTGGCTGGAGGAAGTGACCCTGGGCAGATCTTAAGGTGTGGTAATGGATTTAAAATTCCAGCTTTCAGTTGGCTGGTCTATAGAGAAAAGGTTTTCTGCTCAGCACCAGCTTGATTTCTCAGTGACCTTGCCACTCAGGCAAGTGAAATCTTCAGCAATAGGGTCTTACTCTGTTTCTCAAGGGAAACCAAGGGCCTTGGCAATAGCCTGTAATGTTTTGGAGGCAACAGGTATCTCCCTGGCCAACAACTCACTGGAAGGTATCCCATCCCAGGCACTGAAAATTTTCTAGTAACAATATATAACTTCTGGATGTACCATTGTTCAACAAAGTAGGTTTACCATAAGTCTTATTCAGAATATCTTGAATTTTTATTACCCCTCCCACCGCTCTTTTCCACATTCTCTTCCCCTGGCCTCACTTAGGCCTTTTCCCTGCCTATAATCTGTTCTTATATTTCATATATACAATACCATCCCCTTAAGTCCTTCCTTCTCCTTCCTCCCTTATAAGCTTTTTCTAGCTTACTGGCCTCTGTTACCAATTTTTGGTTCCAGCTCACACACAAGTCTATACATTTGTAACTAGGATCCACATATGAGAGAGAACATGCAACGTTTGGTTTTCTGAATCTGGGTTACTTCACTTAGTATGCAAAGTGTCTAGTTCCACCTCGAGTTCCTGAAGTATGGTGTGTGGTTTTGCTTTGTTCTTTTGGTTTTTCTCTCTCTGCTGGGTCCTTTAAGTGGGGGCCAACTTCTTCTGCTATAATGTAACTTCCCCCTAGTTCTGTAAGCTTCAATATATATCCCTTCCTCTATAACTGTGCCTAGTCTAGAAGTTCATCTCAGCGAACCTGGAGCTGTCTGCTACACCTTCTATCCCTCTTGTCTTTCCCTCAAGTTGTCTGTCAGGTATGCCTGCAATTCAAGTTGTCACAGTTTAGGAACCATAGATGAGAGAGAACATGCAGCATAAGTCTTTCTGTGCTTGTGTGAATTCACTTAGTATGATCTGTTCCAATTCTGCCCATTTTACTACAAATTACATTATATTATATTTCCTTAGTGCTGAGTAGCATTTCATTGTGTAAGGGGTAGAGAATTAATCTATTGTAACCCTAAGGCATTCATTGTAAGCAATAATGTAACATCTGTTTTAATTGTATAATATGGAACTGGTCATATATTATTTTTTAGAAAATGAATAAGTCATTTACACAGCTTTCCAAGTTCTCTAGTTCAAATGTAAACACCTGGATGATTTTAGATGCTCTTTAAATCTTAGGAGAGATTTCTTCTATTATTGTCTGCTTATTCCACCATCTTTGTTAATTAAGGGGTGGTTTTTATTCATTGACTGAAATTGCACCTAGATAAGAGTTGCATTTTTCAGTTTTTCTTCCTTAATAAGAGATACTTTATTAGACAAAGGACGTCATGATTTTTACATTGTTGAATGGAGTTATTTTTCTTTTCCTTTGGCATTTTTATTTGTTGCCTAAGTTATTTGAAGAGTATCTTCATGCTTTTTAATCTTTTCAAGACATTTTGATGGGACAAGTCAGGAATGGCTGTCCTGGGGTCTGTCAGCTATTGAACAGAACTAGTCCTGTTTCTTCAGATTACTCTGGGTAGCCAATGAAGACTGTTCTCAGGGCAGAACTCACATGTGTCCCTAAGCTGCATGGGTACTAGGAACTGTTAGCTTATAACATCCTGGCTATTAGTGGCTTGGTTTTAAGTAGTTTTACCCCATACATGTGTGCCATAGGATCCAGTGGGCTTGGAATTCCTAGTGCCTATTTCTGGAGCCCTTCTTCTGTATCACTTCCTCTGTGTGTAACTGTGTTCCACTGCATCCAGCCTCCTGGACCTGCCTGGCTTCTGTGAATCTAACTTAATGAGGCTGCTGTGTTCTGCTCAGAATTTCTTTCCTTCCCATGGCATGCAGAGTGTGACTCAAGGTCAGGAGCTTTCTGTGCTATCCTTTTTTATTTGGTGTTTTTTTTTGTTTTGTTTTTGTTGTATTTTGTATTTTTGAGGCAGGATGTCACTCTAGCCCAGGTTGACCTGGAACTTAATGTGTAGCCCAAGCTGGCTTTGAATTCATAGCAAGCTTCCTACCTTAGATTCCTGAATTATGGGATTATAGGTGTGAGCTACCAGGCCCAACTCGGTGCTCTCTCTCTCTCTGTTTCTATGCCTGAAAGCAGGATTTATGTATTTCTCCACTTTTCTTTTTTTATAGTGAGAGATAATATTTGGGTTCATTATTTTGTGACTAAAAATAATTGCCAAATTATTAATTTTTGATGGAAGGTTTATCTTTCTTATGATTAAAATACATATACTTGTTATACTGGGTTATTTCTGTAATGCAACTGGGAAGATTTTGCTATCCTAGGTGTCTTTGAAATGGCACTGGAGATGGAATTAATAATTCCAAGATCTCCTGGTGACCATGGAATCAATGAGCAAGGAGGTAGAGACGCATCAGGGTTTATTTGCTCCTGCCACAGGAAAATCTATAATATTGTCAGTCACACAAATCCATTCTTTCCAACACACTCTGGCCCAGCTAAATGAAGTTATGTCTTGCCTGTGGGTCATGCTAAAGATTTTGGAGTCACTCTTCACTTTTCACCTTCTCCTTCATCTAACCCAGTCATTCAGGAAATCATGTCAGTTCTATTTGCAGAAGTGTGGGCCATCTTTCCCCCACTTCCATTGCCACAGTGCAACTCTTATAACATTATGTTGTGCCTGGAATTTTGTAACTCCCTAAATCCCTTACAACCTGTACACATCCTTCTTCCCAGTTTAATGTTGACAGAGTAGCTGAAATAAAAACATTAAAATGTGAATCAGCATGCATTCATCCTTTTCCAGCTAATGACTGTCTGTCTATCTTCCCCAGAGTAAATACCACATTTCATAGGACCTCCTATGAACCCCATGCCAGTGAGTCTCAGTTACTCCTTTCTCATCACTTTGTGGAGTCTAAGAAAGCTTCCACTCTGGGGCTTAAGCATGTAGACTCTCTTCACTTTTTTTTTTTCTTTTTGCCCTCAGATCCACATTGTGTCTCTCAGCACCAGCAAATTTATACCTTCCTTGTTCCATCTTTTCTGAACAACCCAGAGGGATGGTCTTCTTCCCTCTTTGCTGTTCTGTTTTCATTTTAATCAGCCACATTTATTATTGTTCAATATAGCACTGTTTGTATTATCTATTTTTTATTTCTGAGTTCTTTGTGTATGTATTTACTTTTTTATTGACAACTTCCAAAAATATAGACAATATACCATGATCTTTCAAACTAGTCTCTCTTATTTTTTTCTTTAGTAAGTTTAATATTTTGTTATTAATTATGGACATACTCAGTATGTAAACAGCACATGTTGGTACCATCCTTTCCCTCATTCCTACCCCCCTTCAAAGGAATCCTCATCATTGGAGACGCCAGTCATCCCCATGGGGGATTGTGGGTCATGCATTGTGGGGGCAGCCATCAGTTATGGGGAAGAGGCAATGGCTCTGTGCATAATGTCCCAACTTGTAGCTCTAACACTCTTTCTGCCCCCGTTTCTGTGAAATTCCCTGAGCCATGTTGGGTTCATTTTAAGTCTACTTCAGTGATGGACTCTTAGGAGCCTTTGGATCTCTGGTTTGGTAGAGGTTGAGTGTCCTCAGTGTCTATCTGCTTCACCCTTGTGTTGATATCAGGTTCACTGAGAAAGCAGCACTCTTGCTCATTTCCTCAATTTCTCTATGGTTTTGGCTGGGGCCCTGGTGAAGTGTGATGGGTCCTTTCTCTCCTGAGGTCCTGCTGCTATCTGAAAAAGAGAAGCAGATTCTCCGATGGAGGGAAAGTCAGCACTGGTTAAATGGCATAGCCATTATTAGTTTAGAGAGATTTTAATGGGTGTAGACCCATTTGTAGCCCAAGATTAGTGGGAACTTGATATTGGAAAACAAACTCATTATCTGGATGTGATTCTGACTTGTTTCACAGTTCCAGATATGGGTCCCTTTCCACTTATTGGATCTTTTAGCCAATCCAAGAGCAGTTGGTTACCTACCATGGCTGTGTGCCACTATTGCACTTGTCTGAGCATCACATCAGGTTGTTTGCTTCTGAGTAGCTTAGAACTCGTGTTGCTCAGACAGATATTGACCACTTTCCCCAGTAGCTCATGTAGCACTTCTAGCACTAGATTGGCTATCTGGGGACTGGCTCTCTTTTAGATTCCAGCCAGGTCTCTCCATGTTCTCTACTGACAGCATATGGTGTCCTCATCAGTAGGGTCTTACCATTAACCTCTGGTGGCTAATGAACTGCTCTGACAGAAGTCTGTCTTGTTTTGGGAAACCTTGTAGCTCTTTCTGATCAACAGCTCATTGTGGATGTTAACCACATCATGGTACTGGGAGTTACAAGACAGCATCAAGGGAAAAGAAAGAAGAAAAAGAAAGGGCTGGAGAAATGGCTTAGCGGTTAAGGCACTTGCCTGCAAAGCCAAAGGACCTTGGTTTGACTTCCTAAGACCTACATAAGCCAGATGCACAAGGTGGTGCATGCATCTAGAGTTCGTTTTCAGTGGCTGGAGGCCCTAGTGTGACCATTCTGTCCTGCTGCCTTTCTTTCTCTTTGCTTCTTTTTCTCTCTTAAATTAAAAATAAATAAATGAATAAAGAAATTTTTTTAAAAAAATACAAAAAAGGAAAGAAAATAGAAAAAAATGAAAGAAAAAAAGAAGAAGAAACAGGAGAAATTTAAGGTTGGGCTTCATCTCAACCTCTCCAGGGCCCTTCCATTCAGGTCCTCTCTTTGAGGTCCCATTGAGGGTTCAACCTTTTAGTCAGTCTTCCAGGATATAGGATTCAATAGTAACAGTTCCATTTGGGTTCAGTTTTGTGTCCCCCCCCCACCCTTACCTTACTTTCAAGTCCTAACTTACCTATTGTCCAGGCCTCAATATGCCTATTAGGTATGTCATCATTTTTTGGTAATTTTTCCTTTATCCTATCCAGAACATAAAATTTCTATGTAGCTCCATGGCTCCACAGACATATGGTCAATAAATGAATATTTGGAGTCAATTAGCTTTGTAATTAGCTACTTACACTTTTCAGATTCAGTATCTCTCTTTTTGAAACATTTTTTTAATTTGTTTGCAAAGAGAGAGAGGGAAAGGGAAAGAGAGAGAGAGAAAGTATTGTTATGCCAGGACCTCTTGCTACTGCAATTCTAGAGGCATGTGAATACTGGGGAATCAAAACTTAGCAATCAGGCCAAAACAAACAAGCAAGAGCCTTTAACTACCCAGCTATCTTGCCAGTCCTAGGATTTATTTATTTATTTTTATTTATTCATTTATTTACTTTTTTGCTTTTAATTTTTTTATTATTAGTTATCTATATAATGTGCATAGAGCCATGAAGGTACCATTGTTAGCCTTCTCCTTGCCCTCCCCCCACAGGGATTGTGGGTCTTGCATTGTGTGGATAGCCATCAGTTATGGGGGACAGACAATGTCTCTGTGCATAATGACCCAACTTATGGTTCTAACAATCTTTCTGCCCACTCTTCCGTGAATTTCTCTAAGCCATGTTGGGTTCATTTTAGGTCTATTTCAGTGACGAGGTCATGATCTGTGTGTGTGTGTGTGTGTGTGTGTGTGTGTGTGTGTGTGTATGTGTGCGCGCGCGTGCCAGCAATTATGACATAGTCAGTGCATGTATGGGGGTCAGAGGAAGGCCTCTGGTATTGATCATCACCTTTCATCTTATTTGATTCAGGGTGTCCTGTTGTTTCCTGCTGTGAAGGCCAGGCTGGCTGGTCCACAAGTTCTGGGATTCTTCTGCCTCTACCTCTCATCTCACTATAGGAGGGCTGGGATTACATATGCTCCCTTCTGCATTTGGCTTTACACTGATGTTAACTCAGGTGGTCACACATATCCACAGCAAGTGCTTTACCCACTAAGCCATCTCCAGCCCAAGACTCAATGTTTCTTTATCATTGATGATGTATCAAACTTTCATGTTCTTGCTTGCTGATGCCCTCCCCTCACCCAGGTTTCCTACATGCTGTGTTGTAATTTTCTCTCTCTCTCTCTCTTTTTTTTTTTTTTTTTGTAAGCAGGTTACATAATTCAGATGACTTTACTAGGGATTTTTTTTGGTATCCTAACATATTTTCTTGGCCTTGCAATCTACTTATTGGGCTTGAAATTGGAAGTCCCTATCTGGTTGCAAGTTTTAATTCACTGATCTACAAATAATTTTGAAATGTAGCTTGTGAGAAGTTGGTATTCATATTTAGTTGGAAACATTTTATTATCTTGGACAAAATGTGGCAATCAGTGTTGGTTAGTATTATGTATAGGGACTGGAAGTCTAAAAGAGGGGAGTAGCAATACTCGGAATTTATTTTAGTTGTTTTTAATCCTTCATTCAATCCGTGGTGTGCCTTGTCTTATCAGCATATGTGCAATATTTTCTCTTTTTGTGCATGTGTCTCCTAATTAGAAAGTATAACATTAATATTGGCTGATTTAGTATTTAAAAGACTGATCTTCACAGGACAGAGAATATATCAAGAATAATTTTTGTGACCCACTTTGGTTTGCTCAGACCTTTTAACAGGGTGGATAAGAGCCAGACATGCTCTGAATCCTAGTCCAGTTTGGCTCTGAATCCTAGTCCAGAACATTGATGTAGGCAACCTGTGTTCTTGCTGTCATGATGCTGTGACTGTAGTCCCTTGAAAATGCAGAGGGACTTACAGAAAAAGAGAGACTAGCACCCTCCACAAAGGCAATAAAGTCCCAGATCTCACACTGGCCACAGACAATATAAGATGAGACTATGAGATGTTCTAACCTGATTTGATAACTCTAAAAGATTTTGTGCCTGTCCTTAACTCTGTGCACCTCATTCTCTATTTCTTTATTTAACATTCTCTGTTTTGGATAAACCATTATCAAGAAAGTTGGGAATATGGGACATTTTGCCTTCATTTCAGAAATTCTTGCCTTTGGCAGTAAGTATAGTTTCTCATTTTTCTTTGGGGACTGTGCAAATTTTATTATTTACTATGTTGCCACAATTTGGCATGGAAGTATTCCACTTCAGGTGCTGTGCATTACTTTTTAGTGCTCAGAATTTCTCAAATTGACATGCATAGATTTCTGGATTTTTGGTAACTTAACTTGGTTATCCATGAGTAAAATGAAGATATTTAGATTTCTTTTTTATTTGATGATAAAAGAGAATTGATATAAGAAATTTTGGGGACTGAGGAGATAGCTCAATGTGTTCCCTTGCAAACATGAGAACTTGAGATAAATCCTCAGTATCCACATAAAATGCCAGGCATGATGGCAAATGCCTATAGCCAAAGGGTTGGGGAGAAAACAGGATGATCCTTAGAAATTGCTGGCTAAACAGTCTAGCCTAATTGGTGAGCTCCAGGCCAGTAAGAGGCACTTCCTCAAAAAGAGGTGAATGGTATTCCTAAGGATAACATCTGAGGTTGGCCTCTGGGTTCCACATGCACATGCACACACATATGTACACATTTGCACATACACATTCACTCACACATGTGAACATGCATATATAGGTGCATGTGTCTGTGCATGCACACACACCACAAGAAGAAATTCTGATAGATACTCATATTTACTTTGGAACAAGATAAATATGCACTGACATTTATATGTATTAATGCAAACTTTACTTTTAGTATGAATTGGGAAGAGAATTAAATCTCCCAGGGCCCTGACAGGGATGCCAAATTTAAAAGAATATGCATGGTACTATATTTAAATTCTAGGTGAAAGTGCTGGGTAACTGGGCAGCTCCCACATTTACATAGATTACAACACCTCTTTGCTTTATTACTTAATGAAAACATTTTCATAAGCAATAGTTTAGAGATTAGGTATTATATTTTAGCAGTCAGTGTGTTGTCATATATGACCAACTGGCTTTCAAAAGGAAAAATGTTGATAAGAAGATGACAGAAAGACTATAAAAATAATTGGAGATGGAGAGGTTTTTCAGTGGTTAAGGTGCTTGCCTGCAAAACCTAAAGACCTAGGTTTGATTTCCCCAATACCCACATAAAGCCAGATGCACAAAGTGGCACATGTGTCTGGAGTTCATTTGCAGTGGTTGGAGGCCTTGGTTCACCCATTCTATCTGTCTCTCTTCTCTCTGCTTGCAAATAAATAAATAAATAAATAAAAAGAATTTATAACTTTTGCAGTACATTATAAAATATTCTCATGTGAAATAGTATAATATGTGAATAAGAAAAAATGAAATGCAATATACATAGAATAAAATTGACCATGAAGCTGAATGAAACACTTGCATTATTCTTTATAGTTTAGAAGATATTTGAAATTTTATATAATAAGGTAGGAGTGGTGGCTCAGAGGTTAAAGGCACTTGCTTGCAAAGCTTGATGGCCCAAGTTTGACTCCCCAGTACCCACATAAAGCCATATGCACAAAGTGGAACATGTGTCTGGAGTCTGTTTGCAGAGGCAGGAGGCCCTGGTGAGCCCATACATTCCCTCCCTCTCTCTTTTTCTCCCTCTCAAATAAATAAATGAAATATTAAAAAAGAAATTTCATGTAATAAATATTTTAAATGCCTTAAGAGCACAAAGTAATGCTTAAATAGCATTATAAAGACCCAAGGATTTTTTTTTGAAAAAGTATTTTATAGTTGAAAGCAAAGAAATGCCAGGTCATATTTTGAAGTTCTGGGTATATAAAAATTACACTTATTCTGTTTACATATATGGGGTCCTTGCTAACTTTGGCATGTATTCTTATTCTTGCAGATATAAATGTCTATCTCAGAGACGACAGTCCTCCCGTTTACTAAACCAGAGCTTTTAGAATGGTTGACTCTTGCCCTTGGAACAGCTGGGACATCTGAACTTCTAGGCTATGATGTCCAGCCTCAAGTAGTTTATAGTCTTGTTTTTCCATCTCAGTGTCAGCTTTTATTATGCTTTTAAATTCTTGGGGCATACTAATGATAAATATGGCCTTTGATCTCCTCTATTAAGGAGCTATTTTCTATGTCCTATATCATTGTTTAGAATGGTCATTATCTTTTCTTAAACAGAAGTGCACAGCTCAGAGAGAGATGGATGCTGATCTGTCAATCAACATGTACTTATTGCTTTCCTAGATGAGGATGTGGGTAGAGAGGAATCCTTATCTACTATTGATGAAAGTGCAGTCATTATGGAAATTAGCATGGAGACGTCTCAAAAAACTTAAAATGGAATTACCATAAGACTCAGTTATAATACTCCTGGGTATTTTTTCCAAAGGACTCTACGTCCTACCACAGACATTCTTGCACATCCATGTTCATTACTGTCCTTTTCACAATGGCTAGGAAATGGAACCAGCCTAGTTAGCCATCAACAGATGGATGGATAATGAAAATGTGGTGCATATACAACATGGAATTGTATTCAACACAAAGAAAAATGAAATCATGAAATTATAGGAAAATGTATAAAACTTGAAAGTATAATAAGGCTCTGTAAAACAAATATTGTATGTTCTTTCGCATTTGTGGATCTTACCTTCTAACTGTTAAGTACATATATGTAGGAAAGAGTAAGTATGTGTAAAGACCAGGGAACTAAAAATAGGCCCATGAGATTTTAAAAATAGACAGAGGGCTGGAGAGATGGGTTAGTGGTTAAGGCGCTTGACTGCAAAGCCTAAGGACCCATTTTGACTCTCCAGATCCCACATAATCTAGACACACAAAGGTGAGGCAAGCGCAAGGTCACACATGCCCACTAGATGGGGCAAATGTCTGGAGTTAGATTGTGATGGCTGAGGCCCTGGCGTGCCAATTCTCTTTCTCTCTCTAAAAAAAAAAAAATAGAGTGAGGAATACAATACCACACATGAAGTATTAATGAGAAAGGGGGAGAACTGTGGACAAAAGGAGACAATGGGGAAAGTTGCAGGCAGGGAGCTATGAGAGGGAGGAGGGAGGGAAGAAGAAGCAACCAAAATGAATATGAAAATGACAAAAGAAAACCTGTTACTTTACAAGGTAATTACAAATGTTGAAAAATTGGAGGGGATGGAGAGATGTCTCAATGTTTAAGGCACTTGCCTGCAAAGCTTAACAATCCCAGTTTCATTCCCCAGTACCCTCAAAAATCCAGATGCACAAAGGGGTGCATGCATCTGGAGTTTGTTTATAGTATCTGGAGACCCTGGCATGCCTGTTTTCTCCCTCTCCTTGTTTCTTTCTTTCTTTCTGTCTCTCTCTGTCTCCTTGCAAATAAATAAACACAAAATACTTTTAAAAATAAATATAAAAAATGGAGAGATAGCTCAGTGTTTGAAATGCTTGCTTGCAAAGCCAGATGGCTTAGGTTTTATTCTGCATAAAGACAGATGCACAAAGTGGCACATATGTCTGGAGTTTGTTTCCAATATCAGGAGGCCCTGGTGCATAACCCATTCTCTCTATCTCTTTCTCTTTCTCTCTCTCTTAAAGAAATAAAATATTTAAAACTTGTTTGTTCCATTTCCTAGCTATTGTGAATAGAACGGCAGCAAACATGGTTGAACAAGTATCTCTAAGGTAATGAGATGAGTCCTTAGAACATATGCCTAGGAGTGTATAGCTGGGTCATATAGTAAGTGTATTTTTAGCTGTCTTGGGAACCTCCACACTGATTTCCACAATGGCTGGACCAGATTTCATTCCCACCAACAGTGTAGAAGGGTTCCTCTTTTCCTGCATCCTAGCCAGCATTTATTGTCATTTGTTTTCATAATGGTAATCATTCTGACAGGAATTAGGACACATTGTAATTACTGAGATAATACTTTAGGTTTAATTTTAAAAATAAAAAAAACAAACAAATCAATACATTTTCATCTGCTGGCATAGAAGCTATTCTTTATATATATATATGTTTATATTATTCTGATTTTACATTCATAGTATTGGTTCCATTGTCCTCCTCCCTGTCCTCCCTCTTCCAAAGAGATCCTCATCAATGGGGAATGTGGGTCATGCATTGTGGGGGTAGTCTAGAGTTCTGGGGGGTAGGCCCCAGTCTCTGTGCATAATGCCCCAACTTGTGACTCTAACAAATCTTTCTGCCCACTCTTCCACGAATTTCCCCTAGCCACATTGGGGACATTTTGGTTCTGCTTCAGTGATGAGGTTTTGGGAGCCTCTGTGTCTCTGGATATCTGGCTTAGTTGGAGTTGGATGTTCTCTGTGTTTATCTCCTTCAGCCTTTTTCTGGTGTCGTGATCCCCAAGAACGCTGTACTCTTGCCCTTCCCCCACATTACTCTATGGTTTCAGCTGGGGCCCTGATGAGGTGTAATTAGCTGATTCTCCCTTCAGGTTCATTGTCCATCTGAAAAAAGATAAGTAAATTCTCCAACGGAGAGAGAAGTTAGTACTAGATAGAAGGGATGACCATATATGTTTTGGAAGGAATTTTATATGCGTTGGCTCTCTTCTAGCCCACATTTGGTGGTATCTTGATCTTGGAGACTGAGCTCATTTTTTGTACCTGGTTTTGACTTATTTCCCAGTTCCAGCAATGAGTTCCATTCCACTGAGTGGATCTATTAGCCAAATCAAGAGCAGTTGGTTACCCACCATGGCTGTTTGCCACTACTGCACTTGTTTGAGAATTACGTCAGGTTGTTTCCTGCTGGGTATCTTAGATTGCAAGTTGTTTGGACTGATGTCGGTGCTACAGGAGCATAGAACATCTTTGAGATGAAAAATAAAGTCAGCAAATATTCACAGCACAGTAATCCATGTTTCAAATAATGAGTAACTAAAGTTTATATAGAAAGGGAGAAAATTATGCTTTTGTCATGAACATCAAACTATACAAGCAAATTACTAGCAACAAGACAGACATTTATTGCCATATACATATGAGCCATGGAGACAGCAGCATGTGTGGTTAGGCAGTCTAAATCCAAGGAGGTATGGACAAGGATTGCTGGATGAAGACAGAGACATATAAACCTGAGCCTGACATGAGAGGATGATCATGCTGTAAGGCTAATGTCAAAGAACAGCAGGGTAGATCCAGGACAGGCTCAACATGGAGAACAGGGATGATGACAGGAATTTAGGGAGCAGAACTCTAGCTCAAGGTAAAGATTTGCTCCCAAGGACAAGATAGAAGTTTGCCTGTTAGGGTGAGATCTGAAGTAGGAACCCTTCCCTTTTGTGAACAAGTTCAGAAATGGTACTAGACCACAAGCACTGGGCCAGAACTCTTCCTCTGGGTCACCTGCTCTAGGGAAACACAGCCCCTTTCCCTTCAATCTGAATGGTCTGCTAGGCTGTTAGTGATTGTACAGCATGGTGGCTAAAGATAGATGTCCCAGCATTTGATGACTTACTTGCTTTGGCACCTGACTTCTGAGCTACTTAATATGAAGATGAAAATTGAGCTGGGGCAGGTGGTGCATTCCTGTAACCTCAGCACTTAGAAGATATGGCAGGAACATGAGGAATTTAAGGCCAGTCTTAGCTACATAATGAGTTAAAGGGCTACATGTCTCAAAAAAAATTGAAAGGATTAATACAAAACAGTTGGCATAAGCATAACCCAGACACTTTGTTGGAATTTCTATTTTATTTCTAAGTACTTAACAGGTAGGGAAAGAAGGCTGAACTGGCTTATAGGATTGATTGTCAGATCTGAGGTATCACACAACTGTCCTTCACTGACAATGCATTCAGAAGGCTGTTCTTTCTGCTGCTTTCACTGTGTCAGCCTGGATGCATTATGTGATAATCCTATTTTAAATATCAGTAGAAACCCTGTAATAATAATGCTGCCAAGAAATATATCTGAAGTCCTATCACTAGAGGTCTGTTTAATATACTAATAAGCTTTGAATATGACTTTTCACTCCTGAATACAATAGACTTTTGCATGCAGATATGATTCTTTTGTGAAAACATGAGCATTGTACTAAAAGTAAGATGTGAACATGCCTTTTTTAAAAAAAAATAAAAGGAGTAGTTGATGCTAAAAATTGTTCTCTTAATGGTTACTGTTTTGATTTCATGTAAAACTTTATGGGAAAATCTCATATTAATTGTGCATATTTAAGTTGCTATGTAATTTATTCTTTTGGAATGCAGCTATACTCATTACTATACCACCAACACCTACATAATTTCATCTTTTGTGCTTATCAAACTCATGCTTTTTCTCCAAGTTTCTATGTGTTTGTCAAGCTTAGCCATATTTCAGAGAACGTGAATTTTTATAAACTTTATCCTTGCTTACTCACTGAATTATTGAGGACTTTGAAATCATTCTCAGAAAAAGAAATGTTAGCATTTATAAGTAATGAAATTACATATGAAATGTATTGAATAGTTGTGAATAATTAATAACAAATAATGAGCTTTAGACAAAAGACAGCATCTGGCCTCAAATAACTGACAGTCCGAAAAATCAAGAGCAGACACTGCTTCATAAGGTCAGCATTTTAACTGATATTAACTGAATAGAGAATGGATGGCAACAGATCTGGGTGGTTTCAATGATCTCTGCACTTAGCACTTAGATCAAAGCCTTACAAACAGTCACAGTTGTATGCAGTGGTGTAATTCTCAGTGCTCAATCAATACATCACCCAAGGGAATCTCATTTTGTTTAATGTCTATTGAAGGACAGTAAAGGAGCTAGTAAGCCATCATGACTTTTTTAATTTTAATTTTCCATTCATGTTGGTGCCTCCGGTAGCCTCCTCCCTGACCTCGCCTCCCCCCCCCGAAGGGACCCTCCTCATTAGGGATTGTGGGTTGTGCATTATGGGGGTAGCCAACAGTTATGGGGGACAGGCAAAGTCTCTGTGCATAATGACCCAACTTGTGGCCTAACACTCTTTCTGCCCCCCTCTTCTGTAAATTTCCCTGAGCCATGTTGGGTTCATTTTAGTTATACTTCAGTGATGAGGTCTTGGGAGCCTCTGTGTCTCTGGATCTGGCTTATTAGATGTTGTGGTTTGATTCAGGTGTCCCCCATAAACTTAAGTGTTCTGAATGCTAGTCTCCCCAGCTGATGGCAATTGGAAACTAAAGCCTTCTGGAAGTATAGCATTGTTGAGGGCGGGCTTATGGATATTATAGCCAGCTTCCCCTTGCCAGTGTTTGGCAGGTTCTCCTGTTGCTGTTGTCCACCTTATGTTGGCCAGGGGGTGATGTCCACCCTCTGCTCATGCCATCGTTTTTCCTGCCATCATGGACCTTCCCCCTCAAGCCTGTAAGCCAAAATAAACCTCTTTTTTTCCCACAAGCTGCTCTTGGTTGGGTGATTTCTGCCAGCAATGAGAACCTGACTGCAACAGTAGGAGTTGAATGTTCTCTGTGTTTATCTCCTTCAGCCTTGTTCTGGTGTTGGGTTCACCAAGAAAGCTGCCCTCTTGCCCATTTTCCCCATTACTCTATGGTTTCAGCTGGCACCTGGTGAGGTGCGATAGGCTGATCCTCCCTTCAGGTTTGTCATCCATCTGTAAAAGATAAGCAAATTATCCAATGGATAGAGAAGATAGTACCAGATAGATGGAATGGCCATAGTTACTTTAGAGAGGATTTTATATGCACAGGCCCTTTTCTAGCCCACATTTGGTGGGAGCTTGATATTGGAGAATGGGCTCATTTTTTGAACATGGTTTTGACTTATTTCCCAGTTCTAGCCATGAGTTTCATTCCACTGAGTGGATCTATTAGCCAAATCAAGAGTAGTTGGTTATCCCCCATGGCTGTGTGCCACTGTTGTACTTGTTTGAGCAACATATCAGGTTGTTTACTGCTGAGTAGCTTAGACTGAGAGTTGTTTGGACAGATGTCAGTCATTTTTCCCCAGTCTCTTGTGCAGTACCCTCTGGCACTAGACAAGCTAACTGTGTGGGGAATGACCCTCTTCCATGTTTCATCCCAACAGCATATGGTGTCTTCAGCAGTAGGGTCTTACCGTTAACCTCGGTGGGTCATCAAGAACTCTGACAGAAATCTGTCTTTTTTTGTGAAACCTTGTAGGTCTCTCTGATCAATAGCTCAGTATGAAAGTACTGGGAGTTACAAGTCAGTGCCAAGGAAGGTGAAGGAAGAAAAAGATAGGTTATATAAAAGAGAAAGAGAGCATAGAGAGGAGAGGGAGAGGGAGGGAGAGAGGGAGAGAGAGAGAAAAAGAGAGAGAGAAAGAAACAGGAAAAGATTAAGGTTAGTCTTCATGATGTCTTCTCCACTCTTTCACCATTGGCGGGAATATAAAATGGTACAACCATTATGCAAAGCTATATGGAGACTCCTGAAAAGGATGACTATAAACCTACCAACAGATCTAGTTATTCCCTTACTGGGCATTTACCTTAAAAGCTCCAAGCTTCAGATCAGAGAGATTTGCTCAGTTCATAATAGCTAAGAGCTGGAATCAACCCAGATGTCCATCATTAGATGAATGGATAACAAAGATATGGTATATCTACACTATGGAATTCTATGCAGCAGTAAGGAAAAATGAAACAATGAAATTTGAAGAAAAATGGTCGAACATGGAACAGATTATTCTCAGTGAGCTCCCCCAATCACAAAAAGATAATCATTGCATGGTCTCATTCATGTGTGGCTCCTAACCTGAAGCCACCCAAGATACTGTCATACCTAATAAGTACCCTGAGGACCAGACAATAGGGAGGGTAGGATGGGAGGGGAGGGTAAGGGTGGGAGGGAGTGTAAGGGTAGGAGGGAGGGTAAGGGTGGGGGGGACACAAATAGGGATCCAAATGGAAATGGTATCATAAAATCCTATATTCTGAACAACAGGCTAAAACATTGATCCTTCAGCAGGCCCGTAGAGGGAACACCTGAACCGCAGGGACCTGGAGAGGCCATCATGACTTTCAAGAGATCTGTAGTAATCATTGCAAAGGAATGTGTAAAGGTGTAATGGAAGCATCTGTGTAGCATATTTCAGGGTGAAGAAAATTCTCATACATATCATCTCATGTGATCATATATGTATGTGTGTGTATGTGCAGAAGGGCTGACAGAAAAGCTGGGCTCTGGGTTGCAGAGAAGTGAAATGCATTGTCACTTCGGAAAGAGAAGCCTTTTTCACTTCTGCACTCTTGCAGAAGGTAGGAATTTCTGCCAGACCAGTAATGTGTCTGTGTGGAGAGGTCTCAGACTCTCAGCAGAAGGAAAACACCAACATCAAGATGGAACCCAGCATAAGTAGGAGGCATCAATGAACTGTGATTGGAGAGAAGGACTCGGGACTGTGTCCTTTCAAGCAAGGCAAAAAAGTTGACTTTTAGGAAGTGGGAATTACTGAGAAGTGTCATGCATGAAAGTGAAGTAAAAAAACTCAGCATAGTCCAGGATCATGGGCACATTATAGTGTGTGAAGTTAGGGGCAAAAATATCAGTTTTTTAAGCCATTTGAAACATTTTTTGTCTAAAATTCACTATATTATACAATGCATTTATATATTAATCATAATAGACTTTCCTCAAGTATTCCTTTAAAATGTGTACAGTTTAGAAAATACTAGAGATAATTAAGATTTTAACTAATTAAGAATTTAGAATTGTAGAAATCATTTTTCCTCATTGCTTTATCCTTTTTTGATCTTTTGTCTCCTCTCTCCCCTCCTCTTTGAAAGGAGTCCTTCCACTGTCTTGTAGTCTCATTACATTTGTTCTGCTCTGTCCTCCATATCAAAATGTTGATAAGCTCAGAATCATGCTGGTCTTATGGCAGCATTGGTAATCACTGTGGGATCATGAATGCATCATGTGGGGAGGTCAATGTTCCAGCGTACCTCTATGTACCCTGTGACTCTTTTTGCTTCTCTTTTGCACTGTTACCTGAGCCTTGGAGGGTGTAGTGGAAGTCTCCTTTAGTGGTGAGCTCTCCACAGCCTCTTATGTCCTACTTTGATGAGTTTTGAGAATCCTCAGTGTCTACCACAAACTCCATAGTGATGCTTCTCTGTCTAGCAGTAACAGCAGCACTCATATTTCTTTTTTTAAATTTTAATTTTTAAAATATTTCATTTATTTATTTGTCAGGAACAGGGAGGGGAGAGAGAGAGAGAGAATGGGTGAACCAAGACCTCCAGCCACTGCAAACGAACTCCAGACACATGCGCCACCTTGTGCATCTGGCTAACGTGGGTCCTGGGGAATCAAACCTGGGTCCTTTGGCTTTGCAGGCAACTGCCTTAACTGCTAACCCATCCCTCCAGTCCAGCACTCATATTTCTTCCATGATTACCTCTTCAGTGTCCTGAGCCTTGGTGGATGTGACAGAGATGGCTCATCCAGCACTGTACCCTGGACCTTTTCTTCTTGTCATTTTGATGAATATTGGATTAGAAATCTTTAGATTGTGTGTATAGAATGAGCACTTCTTCTCCTTGGTTACTTAATCACTTTTCTCATTGCTATGAGAAATACCTGACAAAAATAACTTAAGGGGGAAGAGTTTATTTTGGCTTTCAGTCCAAGGGAGTAGAGCTCATGATGGCAAGGCAGCAGGGGCATCAGCACCTGTCACATTCATTCAGCAGTCAGGAAGCAGAGAATGATGAATGCTGGTGCTCAGCCAGCTTTCTCTGTTTTATGTAGTCTAGGACCCCAGCCCATCCACTGACATTGCCCACATTTAAGCTGGGTCACCTCACCTCAATTAGTCTAATCTAAAAAATACCTCACAAACATGCCCAGTGATTTGTTTTAAGGGTGATTCTAAACCCTATCAAGTTAACAACCAAGATTAACTATCAGAGTTATCCAGATACTTTCTCATGAGATCATTGTCTAAGACCTGCACAATATTTCAGAATTGCAAGGAATTCTACACATATTTCCAGTGTTTATTATGATATAAAGAGTTGGGGATGAAAAAGTGTGTTGTTTTTTTTTTCTCTGTAATTTGTTCTGTGACATTCTTTCTAAATTGATTTGTTGTGTATGTGAAATGTGTGTGCATTGTCAGAAGACAACTTTGGATACTGGCCCTCACCTTTCACTATTTTGAAAACTGAGTGTTTCATTGTTCAAGGCATTTGTCAGGCAAGCTGGCCCATGAGTTTTCAGGGATTCACCTGGCTTCACTTCCTGTCTCAGCACAGACCAGCTG
Source organism: Orientallactaga sibirica (assembly GCA_036365145.1). NCBI lineage: Eukaryota > Metazoa > Chordata > Mammalia > Rodentia > Dipodidae > Orientallactaga > Orientallactaga sibirica. Next base: position 25,208,518 of record JAEOAD010000015.1, on the reverse strand, counting down.
ATATTACAGACACTTGTGCTACTGCACAGGGTGTTAGCTGGGTTCTGGGGATCCAAGCTCAGTACCCATGCTGGCACAGCAAATACTTTATCCATTGAGCCATGTTTCTGGCCCCAAACTTGTCTCTATACTATACTCTTAACTTTATTCTACTGCTTCATTTAGTTTCAAAAATTATCATAAATGGAGGATAAGAGGAATGTGTTAGGATCCAAAGAACAATATAGTGCAGACTTCTTATATATCCTAAGCCTTCATTTTTAACCTGGCCCATGTAATAATTATTTTATTATAGCTTTTGTTCTATGTTTTCTCACTATTATTACACACAGAGAGAAACACACATCTACACAGCATTATTTTAATACAAACACTTATGTATTTGAATGATATCCATCCTCACAAAAATTCAGTTAATTAGAACATTAATGCTAGAAAGTTGTCAATATCTGTACTTTAGGATCTTAACTACTATATCATAGCACATAGTGAAAAATACTTATATTTTATCAAATGGTTGAACAAAATACTGCTACATTCTGCCACGTTACATAAAGCACACATGCACACCCATGTGTATAAAACTGCATTGTTAGATGGAAGCTTATTAAATTAGAAATAAGAAACAGACATTGTAGCAGACAGCTTCAGGTTCGCTGAGATGAACTTCCAGACCAGGCACAGTTATGGAGGAAGGGATATTATTTATTGAAGCTTACAGATCCAGGGGAAGTTCCATAATGGCAGAAGAAATGGCCTGCTCTCACAGGACCAGGCAAGAGAGAGAGCAAAGCCAACCAGGCGCACAGCACACAGAACAAAACTACAGCCAAAAGCCATAGCACACTTCAGGAACTCCTACTAGGCACACTTTGCATATCTTTACAATGAATCTCAAATCCACCACCATACCTTAAGATCCGCCCCCAGTGACATTGCCTTTCTAGCAAGGTGATTGCAGATGCAAACTATAAACTAATAAAACACTGAATATATTGGGGGCCATATATTCAAACTACCACAGACATTATTTTATTCACTGTTAAGTCTGGCCATGTTTGTGAGCACACATGCTCTTTATATGCCTCAGCAGGAAGCTATTTAAATTAATCATGGTCAGTTTCTTAACCACATGATCTTATATTGATGACTAATATATGTGTATATGTCACAGTGTGAACATTCAGAATTATTAATAACTATTACTTCTGTTCAGACAATTTGAAATATTTTCAAGATTGGGAATGTTAGTTATTTATCTGTAAAGAAAATGATATTGTGAAATTCTCAGGAAAATGGGCAAGTCTGGAAAATATTATACCAAGGTAATCAATATCCAGAAAGGCAAACATCGCATATTCTCTTTTATATGAGGATCCTAGCTTTGAATTTTTAGATATTGTATATTTTAGATATATGTATATTGGAGCAAGAATCAGTAGTAGAAGCCAGGAAGCTAGAAAGGGTGCATGAAAGGGGAGGAAGGTGGCAGGCTTAAGGGGAGGGAATTGTAGATATATAAGTAGAATGACAGAATACTGGGGATGGAAAGGCCTCAGTGGGCTCAGGGAGGGGGATACAAGAGAGGAGTGGGTGGAGCAGGGGTTACTCTAAACTAAAGACATTATGAATAAGCATATTGAAGCCCACTTCTTCATTAGCTAATTAAAAACACACACACACACACACACACACACACACACACACACACACACATATATATATATATATATATATATATATATATATATATATTTTTTTTTTTTTTTTTCCGTGAGGTAAGGTTTCCCTCTAGCCCAGGTGACTGGGAGCTCACTCTGTAGTCCCAGTCTGGCCTAGAACTCATAGCAATACTCTTACTTCTGCTGAGTGCTGGGATTAAAGGTGTGTACCACTGTATGTATATTTAAAGACAGTTTGGGCAGAAGTATTCTGTAGATATGTAGAATGTTGTTCCCACAAGCCCTAAGTTGTTGCATGAAATTCCCAGTAGCAGAAGTGCAGTATCTCTCAGGGAGTTGTTGGTCAGGGAAGCCCACGAGGCCTCCAAAACAATAAAGGCTATTGTTAATACTCTTGGTTGCCCACCAGAACAAGATGGTAAGACCCTATTGTTAAATGCAGTACATGCTTCCATTATAGGACACTGAGAAATCAAGCTGCAACTGAACTGGAAGCCTCCTCACTGCTGACTACCTGTCCTAGTGCTGGAAAGTACTTTGCAGCCTGTTGGGGGAGAAAAGTCACTAACGGTCTTAATCAGCAATGGACCTGTGAGCTCCACAATGGGCCAGCCAGGCACATGTGCCCAACATTCATGTGAAAACTGCAGTGTAACAGTATTGGGAGATGGGGCCCTTGTGAAGTGATTAAGCACGGGGATGGCTTTTTGTAAGGAGCTTCTGGGAGTGGACCCTCTTTCTTTGCTTTTCTGTTTACCCAAGTGAGGAACAGTCGCTATAGTATCCAAAGTTCCAGTGGGAAGTGGAGACCAGGCGGGGCCCTGAGTGGAAAACAAACCACTTTGTTTGTTTGCTTTGTTCTTCGACCCCACCCTTCAAAAGTGTAAGAAATAATTTTCTGTTCTTTATCAGTGACCTATTATGTTACAGTAGCACACAAAAAGAGACAGTAGTAGACAATGTGTCTGTCAAGTGAATAGCTATTGTGAAACAGCAAAAGCAGTTAGAATAGGCTGGGGAGATATCTCAGCAGTTAAAGGCACTTGCTTGCAAAGCCTGCTGATCTGGGTTTAATATCCCATTACCCACATAAAGTCAGATGCACAAAGTGGCTCATACATCTGGAGTTCGTTTGCAGTGGCTAGAGGCCCCAACATACCCATGTTTCTCTCTATATTAAAAGCAAACAGCTGCAGTATGTATGGGTGAAGCAAAATAACAAGTGGAGCAAACAGCAGAGCAATAAAGAAAAGGAGGCCAATGTGAATGCAGCAGAGGGCAGTCAGTAATTCTAGAAACAGCAAAGAACAGACTGGAAGTTGCACAGTAAACTGGAAATTTAAGTGTCCAAAGAGACTTGAGAAATAACAGATTAATAAAATAGCACATAACATATATTCCTAAAAGCAAAACCCCAAGCTGGAAAGGTGATAACATAAGAATCTCAAATATTTAAAAGGTGGTTTAAAATGATATTCTGGAAGTAAAAGTTAAAAAAAGGAAGAGAACATGTTTCAGGAAAAAGTGACCTATAATGGTCCTGTCTTAGTAAAGATAGTGGATTCTGAAATGAAAAACAGAATTATTTCACATTTTAAAAAAGGAATTGTCACAAAATTTTAATAACTAGTTTCAATCACTGTGAATTTTTGAACTTCATACAGAAGCAATAATACAGTATACATGCATTCTTCTGTGACTAGTTTCTTTCACTCTCATTGAATTGCATTTGTCATGTGTGTGTGTGTTGCATGTATGTGTGTATTTCAACATAATGGCTCTGTCTTCCTGCAGTCCTGCCTCAGTGTCCTGGGTGCTGAGTTCATAGGTGTGCCCCACCATGATGCTCTGTTCAGATTTTAAAAACTATTTCAAATAGTGTTCATCTTATGAATAGTGTCACATTTTTAAATATTTTTATTTATTTGTAAACAGAGAGAGACAGAGAGAGAATGGGCATGCCAGAACCTAACCACTGCAAATGAACTCCAGGTGCATGTGCCACTTTGTGCATCTGGCTTTATGTTGGTACTGGGGAATTTTTTTGCAGGCAAGTGCATTAACCACTGAGATATCTCTCCAGCCCCACGTTTTAATTTTGTTCCTGTGAAAGATAATTGAGTTGTTACTATGTGGGACTGTTATAAACTTAACTGCTAAAAATTTGTAAAACTTTTTGTGTGTTCATATATGCTTTTATTTCACTGAGAAATTATTTAGTAATAAAAAATTTTTCAAAGCCGGGTGTGGTGCCACATGCCTTTAATCCCAGCACTTGGGAGGCAGAGGTAGGATTATCGTCATGAGTTCAAGGCTACCCTGAGACTACATAGTGAATTCCAGGTCAGCCTGAGCTAGAGTGAGACCCTACCTTGAAAAACCAAAAAAAAATTTTTTTTTCAATGACTTGTTAATTCGAAAATGCTGACAAGTAGTTTTCCAAAACGATTTAATATTATAGGTTCCAGTCCACAATGCAATGGAATGCTAGTAGTTACAAATTTTTACCTGCACTTATCAGGTAGTTTCTAAACCCTTAGAGATTTTATTAGGTGTGAAGTGGTTTTGATTTTCATGTGAAGAACTTTTTCATGTGCTACTGGCTTTTGCCAAAAATATTTTCTTCACAAGTCTAACAAGGTGTGCTACCCATCTTTAATTGGGTGATTTGTATTTTCATCACACACACACACACACACACACACACACACACACACACATGTTAACATGGTGGTCCTCTTCCTACCCACTCTGTGACTCTTTACAATCTTTCCACTTCCTCTTCTACAATATTCCCTGTGCTGTGGCAGGTCTGTTGGAAGTCTAATTTAGTGTTGAGTTCTTTGTAGCCTCTGGATTTCTACTTTGATAGGTTTTGATTGATCACCATGTCTGTCACCTTCACCCTAGAGCTAGTTTTCAGGCCAGCAGTAAAAGCAGTGTGCGTGTTGCTGCTTCCTCTGTAGTTTCTCTTGGGCCCTGGTAGATGTGGTAGAGGTGGCACATCTCATGGCAGACAGTCAGCTATCTTCTTGCCTTAGCAATTGATCTTGGTTCTCTTTTGTTTTCTCTGCCATCTGTGAAATAAAAGCGATTCTCCAACCACGAGTGAGAGCAACTTGGGTTAAAAGGAGTATGTGAAGTTATTTGAGAGATTTTTGGCATTACCTATCAGATAACTCCTCTTTTCCCTATTTCTTCTCTTTACTGATTTCATTCTAGTTTTATGCCAACATTCCTGGTGCTTACTATCATTTGCATTGCATTCATCTCCAACTGATCCCAGTTAAGATCATTAGTTTTTATGAAAATTTATCTGGTATTTATACAAGCCCTTTGCCTCTGAGTTGTTTGTTTTTATTAGAAGTTCCTAATACCGTAAAGTCAAATTATCATTTTTCTTTTATATATAGTATATCTTATGCCAATATTTTTGCCTGCTGAAAAGATGCAAAAGTTTTTTATGTTTTATTCTAGAAATGTTTCATACTGCCCTTTTATGTTAATATACCAATACATATGGAGTTAATGTGGTGGAAGACAGTGATGAAGGTAAAAACTTTTTCCATCACTCCAAAAAGTCACCTCTTCTCTGTAGTTGTTGCAGTCAGGTTCGTATTGCTGGCATAAATCACCCGACCAAGAGCAGCTTGTGGGTTAAAAAAGGTTTATTTGGGCTTATAGGCTTGAGGGGAAACTCCATGATGTCAGGGGGAAAATGATAGCATGAGCAGAGGGTGGACATCACCCCTGGTCAACATAAGGTGGGCAATAGCAACAGGACAGTGTGCCAAACCCTAGCAAGAGGGAACTGGCTATAAGACCTATAAGCCCGCCCCCAACAATACACTGCCTCCAAGAGGTGTGTAGCAGACAGCTTCAGGTTCTCTGAGATGAACTTACAGACCAGGCACAGTTATGGAGGAAGGGATATTATTTATTGAAGCTTACAGATCCAGGGGACATTCCATAATGGCAGAAGAAGCTGGCCTGCCTTCACAGGGCCAAGCAAGAGAGAAAAACCAACCAGCCACACAACACACAGAGCAAAACTACAGCCAAAAGAGTCACACAGCACACTTCAGGAACTCCTACTAGGCACACTTTGCATATCTTTACAATGGAATCTCAAACCCACCACCACACCTTAAGACCGGCCCCCAGTGACATTACCTCTAGCAAGGTGATTGCAGATGGAAACTATAGCTAATAAAACACTGAATATATTGGGGGACATATATTCAAACTACCACAAGATGCTAATTCCAAAATCTCTATCATCTAGGAACCTAGCATTCAGAACACCTAAGTTTATGGGGGACACCTGAATCAAACCACCACAATCCACCCTTGGCCCCCATAAACTGATAATTATCCATGATGTAAAATGCAATACATTCAGTCCAACTTTAAAAATCCTCAGACTTTTTTTTTTTTTTTTTTTTTTTTTTTGATTTTTCGAGGTAGGGTCTCACTCTGGCCCAGGCTGACCTGGAATTAACTATGTAGTCTCAGGGTGGCCTTGAACTCACAGGGATCCTCCTACCTCTGCCTCCTGAGTGCTGGGATTAAAGGCGTGCACCACCACGCCCGGCATTCAAAGTGCAATTCTTATCACAGTGTTTGTTGTTACAACGCTGGAATCTGCCTCTGCTTTTTGTTTCTTTGGTTCATATGTCCACATGAAATCAGGATAACTGAGATGGTTGGGAGAAAAGTTTTGGCCCGAAATTGTGTGTCTTCCTTAAAGCAAGCAGTAATCACTGAAAGAGTTATAATATCAAATTAATTATGTTAAACCAGAAAATATCATGTCATTTATTCCTTTGAATTATTTGGGAAAATGTTTCACATTTTGTGATTTTTATCATAAAAGTATATAATGACACTGCTTATATTTCTAGGAAGGGAAGACAGGAAATTTGTGTGCTTGCTCACTTGAAGCAATAATGGACCATTACACTCTATTATTTCAGACTTATTTCTATGAAAGAAAAACTTTTCATGAATTATGACTGTCTAGGATTTTTGAGCCTGAAAATACTTTATTTATATATATTTTTTGTTTTTCAAGGTAGGGTTTCACTCTAGCCCAGGCTAACCTGGAATTCACTATGTAGTCTCAGGCTAGCTTCGAACTTACAGTGTTCCACCTACCTCAAGTGCTGGGATTAAAGGCATGTGCCACCACACCTGGCCTGAAAATACTTTTGACCAAAGTCTGTCATGGCTCATGAATGCATGAACAGCATGGTTGTGGACATTACCAAACAACCTAGAGACATAGCATGGGTAAATGGGTATCTTCTGGACTTAAAAATGTCTTTAGGATTAAAACAAAGACTCACATTAGAAGAAAAAAATGTCGTGAATTCATTTAAACATAAAACAGAAGCAAATTACTGTATTATATCAGTTATGTTTTAGATCTACAGTTTTCTTCATATAACCTCTTTTCTTAATGTAATACAGACCTATGAGATTACATAGAAGGGTGACTATTCACATGTCCAAATGTTCTTCAAACTGCAGAATGTTCTCTGTTTTGTTTCATCATTTAAAAATTTTTGTTTTGATTTTGTTCTAGAATCCCACTTTTATTCCCAGATATCACCAATATTGTTCCCTTGACCAGACCTTGTTTTCTTCTTGCTTCCTGATATATTTTGTAAGTGCTTAAAGAAGTATCCTTCCACCTGCTACCTTTGGATGGCCATACTTCCAAAAGAGAGCATATTTTATTCTTCTTTTTATTTTTTATTTATTTTTATGAGGGAGAGAGAAAAAGAGGGAGAGAGAAAGAAAGAATGAATGAGCTCTCCAGGACCTCTAGCCACTGCAAACAGACTCCAGACACATGCGATACCTTGTGCATCTGACTTTACATGGGTATGGGGACTTGAATGATGGTCCTTAGGGTTTGAAGGCAAGTATCTTAACCACTGAGCAATCTCTCCAGCCCTTTATTTTATTTTTTAAAATGTGTTTTTGGCATATATTTTTGGCTTATCAGAAGGTACAGTAATTAACATTACGTACTAGGAGTGTCTGGGAGGTATAAAACTATATACAGACATACCAATAAGTGTATAAGCATAAAACAAGTGTGAAGAAGAAAAAAATAAAATGAGAAGATCTTGTGACAAGGGAAGCCAATGAAGGCTTTTCTGAAGAAATAACATTACAGTTAAAGGCTAAGGAATAGGTCAGGCAACAAAACTTAGGAAGTGTTGCAGGTTAATGAAAATTCTGATACAAGAGAGGCATTCTGTATAAACTCCAAGTTCAGACTGACTAAAGATGAATAAATAAAAGAGATCAGGTAGGGAAGCAACTGGGAGCCAAATAGGAAGTTGAATCCAAAAGGAAAGCAGGTAACAGATCACTGGAAACTTATATTATTCATCATCTAAAGGATTTTATTACCCTTAAAGTAACAGAAAGTCATTATAAATGTGAAGCAATGGAGTAATGTGATGAATATTTTTCATTGTTAAAATTGTCTCTCAAGAGTTCATCACTGAAGTAGACTTAAAACATACTCACCATGGCTCAGGAAATTTTGTGAAAGAGGGGCAGAAATAATGTGAGCCACAGGCTGACACATTATTCACAGAGGCATTGCCTCCCTGAAAAATCTGACTGCTGTACCCACAACATATGACCCACAACCCCATGGAGAATACCTGCAACCCCACAGAGGAGGGTCCCCAGCGGAATGGGGACAGGGACAAGGGAAAAGAGGGTACCAACACATGGTGTATCCATAAAAAATATGTTGTTAATAAAAAAAATGTCCTAGGGGCTGGTGAGATGGCTTGGCAATTAAGATGCTTGCCTGTGAGAACTGGGACCCAAGTTCTACACCCCAGTACCCATATAGACCAGATGCATATGGTGGTGCATTCATCTGGAGTTTGTTTGCAGTGGATAGAGGTCCTGGCATGCCCATTCTCTATCTGCCTCTCTCTCTCTCTTTCTCTCTCTGATATAAATAAATAAATAAATAAATAAATAAATAAAAAATAAATAAATAATTGTTCTACAAAATATACAGCTCCTTTGCTCTTTAGTCATAGTTCCTACATAAGGACTGTAGCTCTCTCAGTGAAGCTGTCCTTGGTAATTTTCTCCCACAGAGTGGCCTTCATTCTCTTGTTCACCTCATAGACCCATTGTGTGTTCCTGTCACAGCATCTCACACTGAACTGAGAGCCTGACATGGGCCAAGGATGCATTCAGTTTCGAGAATGAATAATCATGGATTATTCTTTTCTAAAATTAGACAAGATTTTTTTTTTTTTGTTTTTTTGAAGTAGGTTCTCACTCTAGTACAAGCTGACCTGGAATTCACTATGTAGTCTCAGGGTGGCGTCAAACCCACGGTGATCCACCTACCTCAGCCTCCCAAGTGCTGAGATTAAAGGTATGTGCCACCACACCCAGTTTAGACAGAATTTTTAAGGTAAGGAATTATGTCAGCCATTTTTGTGTTCTATCAACATTCTGTCATGGATGGTAAAATAGGGTATGAAGCCCTGATCCCTCCCTGAGGAGTTATTGGCAGTTAATGGTTGCTGGGGGAGGGGTGACATTTTCTTCAGTGGTATAGCTACTGGTAAGTAACATGTACACTGGTAATCCCCTCATCCATGCTCATGCAAGCAATCCTAATTAAACTCAGTCGGGGACACATACACACACATACACACACATATAAGACATCACAGTGGCAGAAAGACTAGTTAGGAAAAAGAAGAGGTTCAGTGGGAGGGGCTTATGATCAAAATGAGTGAATATATAAAAACTTGTCAATAAATAAAATTTTAAAAAGAAAAACTTGAAGCTTGGCCAGAAAAGGTGTCCATTTATAGTCGTGATTAGTGTCTTGACAAAGAAGTGCCCCATTTTGCATGGGAGCCCTAGGAGAGACGGCATGGGGCACCTGAGAAAACTGCAAGGCCTCATGAGCCAGCACATGCTCAAAACTTGAAAAGTATAAGCTCATTTCAAGGCTACACTTGAGAAGACACATTTTTCATTTTGAGATAGACATTGACCATTGAGAGCAAGGAACAGAATGCTAGAGTTTGGATTGGGACTGTCACTTACAGGCTCATGTGTACTATTTGGGTAGTACTGGGTAGTAAAAGCATTAAGAACACAGTCAGAAGAAGCTATGTTACTGAAGTTATGCTCTTGAAGTGATATTGAGACCCAAGCCTTTTTGTTTTTTTTTTTTTTTTATTTCTTTTGTTTCCCAACAACCATCAAGTGAATAGACCTCCATCAACTGCTCCTGCTGTGATGTCCTCTGCAACTACAGGCCCAAAGTAACAGCCCCATGATCATGGGTGCAAGCCTCTGAAATTTTAAGCAAACATAATTATCTTTCCTCTTTCTAAGCTGTTTATCTTAGGCATTTTGTCAAACGAGAGGAAGCTAACTAAATCAATAGGGTTTCTTTGTTCTTCCCCCATATTTAAGATGGAATGAAAAATTACTGAGAAACAAACAATTTGGATGGCATCTTAAGATATTTTAATTTATAATAAACTAGTGGGACCAGTTATCTTTAGAACTGGAGAAATAATTCAATTCCTTAAAACTTCTCCACTTACCATTAACTGCTTTCAACATTCTGTTGATGCAATGAGAAATATGGGATTGATTTGCCATCATCTCTGTTGGGTTATTCTTAGAAATTAACTTTCATTCTAAAACATTTTATGCTAAAATTTTTATGTCAACATAAGCATTGATTTTAAATTTGTACCCTACTAGTAATTTACAAAGAACACACTTTATAGTCAAATTGCTTTTAAGTGGCTGCTCAGAAGATGTAGCTTACACAGATTAGCATTTAGTGGCACTTCTTTGAATTCAGATGACTATTAACAGAATGTTATCTTGCTGTTAGTCATTTTCTCATGATTAGATACTGATTAAAATTCACATTAATTCCTAAAACATTTCAATTTGTTTATATCAAAAGTCTTTGATGCTTCCTACACAATTGAACACTTTTCTCCCCAAGAAATGTTTATGTGTAAATGTGGGGTGTAAGTTGTCACTATCTTGAACTTTTTGTTGTTACTTTGAGACAGATCTTGCTACTACATATCCCTGGCTGGCCTGGTACTTACGGTGTAACTGAGGTTGGCTTTGAATTTGCCTCATCCTTGTGAGTGCTAAGATTACAGATATGTGTTATTAAGCTTTGCAACTTCTTGTATCAGAATTTTTCTCAAGTTCAACTGCTCTTTATTATAACATCATTCTACTCCAATTTAAGAGCAAGCTCATTTCTGTGATATCTCTGCCATGTTCAAATATTAAAGCAGCAGTAATTGAATATGTAAAAATATGTAAAACTCATTTTCTTAAACTATACTTTATGCTAGTTACTTTAATAAGTTGAGACCTACAGTTCTAATGTTGATGACTCATAAATCAATAAGATTTTCACAGGATTAGGAGACTGGCATATAACTGTTAATTCTTATTATCTTTTTTTTAGTTAAAGTTGTTAAGAAACAATAGAAAGTCATGTCCATGCCTTATTTTATTATCACCATTATTCCCTGAATGGATGCTTTCTCATCTGACAGAATAATGTGTAGGATATTTCCTGTTAAGCTACAAAGGACTAGAGTAACTGAACAATGGATACAGAGCCCCTAGGCCTTCCCCATTTGGCTAAGGGGTGCTATATGCAGACCTCCCTCTGATCTATCAGGCTTTGATACCAGTAATCATCACCCAGCCAACTTTTCCACCCTTATAAACAGATGTTGGGTGGAGAATATGAAGATGTGTTAGGGAAGTGAGTTATTGGCTTATTGAAAATGGAGAACCACTTCTAGAGATGGTCAGGGTGGGGGTGACAGTAACAAAATGATGAAAAACAAAAGAAATTTTATGCAAGAAGCTGATTATACCCTTATTGTATAATGAAAGTGAAAAAGGGCTCTGGGTAGTCCAAAGTTTGTTAAGAGGTAGAAGCAGCTACCACGCCTAGGGAATAAAGATGAAGGGTGTTTTTTTTTTTTTTTTTTTTTTTTTTTGGTTTTTTGAGGTAGGGTCTCACTCTAGCCCAGGCTGACCTGGAATTCACTATGTAGTCACAGGGTGGCCTCGAACTCACGGTGATCCTCCTACCTCTGCCTCCTGAGTGCTGGGATTAAAGGCGTGTGCCACCATGCCCAACTGAAGGTGGTTTTATAAGAATTTAGGACAGAGGAAGGCTCGCCAGGGCAGAAGTTTGGCTCGCCAGTGAGTGAAATCACAGGACTGGCTTTCAGTCTGCCTAGAGAGAGTTTATACTCCTGGAACAAGGAAAAAAAACTCCCCTCCCTTCAGCTCTTTTTTCCTATGTAGTTTGCTCCCTGTCAGTCCCGCTTTCAGTACCTAAAGGCAGCTAACCAGGAAGAGAATCATGAAATATGATTGGCAGTACTTCACCCTACTGGCATGCAGCAGAAGACATTTTCAAATAACTGATTATCTTATATTTTTCCATTGACTAATTATGCAGGAGAACTTTCCATCTACTCTGTGCAATGTATATACGTATGTAAATATGTACATATGTACATACATACATAAATATGATTTATTTTGAGAGAGACAGATGAAAGAAAGAAGAAAGAAAGAAGAGAGAAAGAGAGAAAGAGAGATATGATAGGAGGCAATAGCAGCCAACTCCTACTCTGCATTAGATGGGCTACATAGCTTGTGCTATTCTACCATTACTCCAATCAAAAAAATAAATTCTTAGGCAAAGGGAACATGCCACCAAGAGCTTCAAAGTATGCCAATAGGGTGGGGAATGAGGAGATGGGAAAGTTGTTTCTTCCTAGGCCAAAGGCTCTAGAAAAGTGCCCATGGTGATTTTTCCAGAAAGGCAGTGAGACTTGAGAGTGGATTTCCATTGAATGTGCAGATAATTATTCTTTGGCATGATATGGAAGGGTGGAGTGAAGCAGGGAGGATGTAGGTCTGTCTTCCTATTCCATGTGGTACACATTAGCTGCTGAGTTAGAGAAGGAAGGGAGTATGACTGAAAGCAGTAATAAAGCAGCACTACTACTGGATAGAGCTGAGAATGCAATCTGAATTTTTGTTAAGAAACAGGAAATGAAGCTGGGTGTGGTGGCACATGCCTTTAATCCCTGCAGAGGCAGAGGTAGGAAGATTGCTTTGAGTTCAAGGCCATCCTGAGACTACCTAGTTATTCCAGGTTAGCCTGGGCCATAATCGAGACCCTACCTCCAAAAAAAAAAATAAATAAATAAAGGCTGGAGAGATGGCTTAGCAGTTAAGGCACCTGCCTGCTAAGCTTAAGAACCGGGTTCCAATCTCCAGATCCCACGTTTAGCCAGATGCAAAGTGACGCAAGGGCGCAATGCCTCACTTGATCACAAGGGGGCGCACACATCTGGATTTCATTCACAGCAGCTGAGAGACTGCTGGTGCGCCCATTCTCTGTCTCCCTCTCTCTCTGTCTGTCTCTCTCTGTGTCTTTCTCCAAAAATAAAAATTAAAAAAAAATTTAAAAAAAAGAAAGAAAAGAAAAGAAACTGGAAATGATTTGACATTGCACATGGAAAGTGGTATAGGAATAGGAAAGAAATTAAAATGAGCTTATTCCTATCTGTGTTCTACAAGTTCAGAATGTTCCATAAATCAATAATGCAACATAATAAGACTTTATTGAATGTTATTTCCAGAATAAAGGAAAACTCTTAAACTGGAAAGTTTCATTTCCATGAATTTTACATGTCATCATTGGTTTCACATTTCTTCATGGTTTGGCTTAGCATGTAAATAATGATGCAGGAGTTTTTAAATGATTGTTATTCACTGAATTCAATGCATTGGCAGTGGTTGGTGAGAGGGATGGGTTGTGCCAATGACTGCATCCTACCAAAGTCGAATTCACACTACTACCATAAGAGCCAGCTCACTTTCACTTATTTTAGCCTTTAGCCTTTAGGAAAATGAGTCTAAGGCAAAGGTATAGTTATATAAGCAATATCTATCAGAATGTTATGAAGGATTGGTACAAATTTCAAATTTTTTTTCCATGACAACATATAAGTATCACAGGGAAAATGTTAAAACTGAAAGAAAAATACAATTTTTGGTCATCACTTTAGAAATTTTTAGAAATCTGTTTTACTTTTTAATTTTTAATTTTTGAGATAAATTCCTATGATATAGTCCAGGCTGGCCTCAGACTTGCTCTGCAGCTTTGAATGACGTTGAACTCTCCTCTGATCCTCCTGGCTCTACCCCCCAAATGCTGAGACTACAGGGATGTGTCACCACAGCCCACACATTCTATTTTTGGTAGTTAAATATTTTGCTTTTCTGAAGCTTATATGTACTGTGTATGTAGAAGTATATGTTACAGTGGGAGGATAATCCTAAACTAAGATGTCTGGCCTCTCATTTGTAACATTTTTAAAAGTCAGTATCTTTTGAAAATACTTGTCTATTTGAGAGAGAAAGAGAGAGAGAGAGAGAGAGAGAGAGAGAGATAAGAATGACCATAAGTACACTAAGACCTCTTGCCACTGCAAGTGAACTCCAGACACATGCACCACTTTTTGCATCTGGCTTTACATGGGTACTGGGGAATCAAACCCAGGATATCAGGCTTTGCAAGCAAGTGCCTTAACTGCTGAGCCATCTCTCCAGCCCAAAAGTCAGTACCTTTTGAATTTAATCCCTTTGGTTCTTTAAGGCCATGATTACTGAAAAAGGATTAGCTTAATTTTTATTAACAACACCAAGACAAATAAAAATAATCACCTCACTCACTTCCACCTTTAAAAGGCTCAGTAAAACCCAACCATCTTATAGTGATAGGTTAAAAGGCCTGACTTTATTTATTTAAAATTAAATTTGTATATATTAACTGTAAAAAGCAATGAGTTTCATTGTGGTATGAGGAGAGAAACCATGCATGCCATGTTATTGCCGAGTGTCATCAGAATTCCCCAGTTGAATTAAAATTGCCACCTATGAGTGAGAGCATAAAACTATTCCTGCCTCCTGAAAGCAGCTTGAGATCAGGATATTGATCCCTTCTCAAAGTACTAAAGCTATTTTAGATTGGCAACTGGATTTTAGTCAATTGTTCCTTGAACAATTATTTATAGAGACACTACTATGGATATGGAATGACTACTTATGTTAGGCACTGAGGGGGATATTTTAAAATTGCCCTTGGCAATGTAAAGTTTTGGGAGCAAATTTCTGTCAGTCAGGACTTAGTTGGAAACAGATGCACACCCAAGGGAGTGGAAGGAGAATATTGGAGATGCTCCTCACAGAAGTTAGGAGAGAGTTAAGACTAACGGGATTGTGCTACTTTGAAGGCAGCAACAGTGAGAAGCTGCTTCCCATTCTGCACATAGGGAAGCCAGACAACTGAATCCTAGAGCAGAGAGGACTTTGGCCAATAGAAAGACCCTCTTTTTCTCCCTAATGGCCAGTCTGTCACTTGCCTTTCATTGGTTGAACACACCCAGGAGCCAAAAGGCTGGAGGGTCCACACCAATGCAGTCCCTATAGATAGCATATCAGGGCAGCCAGCAAGAGGGAGAAAGGACGCATGATGGGCACATGAGAAACATCCACAATGTCATCTGTCATTCCTGATGGCTTTTAAACAAATCATGTAACAAGTGTTGGTTGGTTTTTTTCTGAATATGAAACCAATATATTTTTACTCTAGAACCCTGAGGAAATTGCCTTGTGACCTGTAAACTTGTTATCTTGCATTTTCCTTGGCAGGACAAGTTACTGGTTGAAGGTACAGGGTTTGTACAGTAAACTCTCACACTCAAAGAATTAAAATACATAAAATTTATTTTCATGGCTAATACCTCCAAATCTTGCTTCTCAAAAAGATCTAACATTGACATTTCCTTGAAACAAAAGATTTTATCTGTTTGCCTGTAAAAGTGTCTTGACCATCTTTCCAAATTTCTTATACTTTTGGGATATTAAATACCTATCTGTCTAATCTTTCATTTATCCTGTGCTGTGGATTTCTTTTTATGTTTTTATTTGGAGCACTATATTATTCTAAAATATTTCCATTAAACATGTCTACTCATTATTTAATAACCAGATAATACTTTATAATCCTTATATAATTTTCATTGGTACCATTTCATGTAGCCTCTTTAATATTTCCTGTCTTCACATTTTCACAGACTTAGAATCATTTGGTATGTGTTTTTCTATGTCCTGCATTTAGAACTAAAATGAAATCTGCTTAAAAAACACACTTAGGAATATAAGCTTCCTTTTTTTTTTTTTTTTTTTCCAGGTAAGCCTTAGAACAGCAGTCGGAATTAAATAAAACTTAGGAAGAAACATCTGTTACTTGTTGACTTTTGTTTGGATTCAAGCAGCTTTGAGTAAAACCCTGAAGCTTCTGCCTGCTATTGTTTCAGCATGAGAAGACCATAGCTTAAATCACCCCTCCATGTATGCAAGCAGACCATAGCTTAAATCACCCCTCCGTGTCCGCAAGCAGACCATAGTTTAAAATCACCCCTCCATGTATGCAAGCAGGCCATAGCTTAAAATCACCCCTCCATGTATGCAAGCAGACCATAGCTTAAAATCACCCCTCCATGTCCGCAAGCAGACCATAGTTTAAAATCACCCCTCCATGTACGCAAGCAGACCATAGCTTAAAATCACCACTCCATGTATGCAAGCAGACCATAGTTTAAAATCATCCTGCCATGTACACAGAGGAATCCTTTCCCTTGGCTTATTGAATCACAACCTGATGAGACTGTGGGATTCTCTTCCTTACAGACCTACAAGGCAAAGGGATAGTTTTTCCTTCTCTCCTCTTCCTATCTCCCTTGTCAACTCCTGCATAATATAGTCAAATTATGAGTTGGAAATTCAACCCTGGTTTCCTGTGTGACTGTACAATACCCCTACTTAATACTGCTAGTCACATAGCCACAGTTACATCATGCTTTTAGTTGATATCTATATCTATATATATTCATGGTAGGAAAGCAGAATTTTCAAATCAAGCATACATTAAGAATCTAAATATACATAGTGAGAAACAGGATCTCTTGAGCTCAGCAGCAGGAACTGACATTTTGTTTGAACCAAGATCTTGTGAAGCCACGCTATTGAAGAATATTTCCAGGACTCTGTTTTTATAATGCATCCACTTTTAGTTATGTCTAACAACTCGGAATTCTTGATAATCTCTTGTGTCACCTGGCTTTACATTTGTGCCTCTTTCAATAGCCAGAGTTCCCTAAACCAAACTAGTTGCATAGTGTGAGCTAATTCCTTAAAATTTGGTGCTATTGAAGATCTATTAGATTTCTAATGACCTACACAAAATAAATGTCATGAACTGACATTTATATAAAACAGGTAATTTATGATTGTTACAAAATGGGTTGATTTATGGTGTTATCCTGGAAATTCTCACTTTTCCAAATCTTGGCTGCTCCTATTATCAACATAAATGCTGCTGGTGCATGGGAGAAATGTAAACTAGTGGAAAGTTGATATTATGCCTTTTTCTTTCAAGTATACCATTCTAATGCATATTGTTTTGTATTACATGACTTGCCCATTTTTAACAGTGTCATTGAGTCATGTCCTTTAAATTCTGAATCTCACATATTTTAGTTGTTTTACTTTAGCTAAATAAATTGTATGACCCTCTGTTCTCTCATTAGAAAAAGAAAACTCCATCTCTCTTTGCTTTTTCTATTTCTCCCTTTCATCCTTCTCTTCTCTCTCTTTCTCACCCCTGAGGATTGAATCTGAACCCAGGGTCTTATGCATGCAAGGCAACCATTTTACTACTAAACACCATCCTTGCTCCAAAACATGATAATAATCTTTGACATATTATGGATATAATATGAAATATGTTGTGTCCTTTGTGAGTGTATTAGTCACAGTTGTCTAGAGGAAAAAACTGATAGAATGTATATGAATTTTAAAGGGAAGTTATTAGATTAGCTTATAGGATGTGGGCTGGGCAATTCAACAATGGATTGGAGAACCTGGTAGCTACTGAGTCCACAAGGTTGAATGCCTCAGCAGTCCCTATCTGGCACGGAAGGGTTGGAGAATTCCTAGAGAGCCACTGGTCTTCAGTCCACATTGAAAGACTTATGAATTTGGTTCCAGTGCCCATGAAGGGTGGCACAACAAGATAAATGCACATAGCAGTGAGTAGCATGAGCAGTCAGGTAAAAGACTCTGTGGTCCTCCCTTTAGTTTCTTTATATAGTCCCCTACCAGAAGGACTGCCCGCTCTTGGGGAAGGTCTTCCTCCCTCCACTAATATATCCTGAAAACACCCTCACAGACCTGCCCTTTCTTGATTCCTGATCTGATCAAGTTAACCACAGAATTTAACCATCGTAGTGAATTCTAAATCCCTACACAAATTCATATTTATCATCATCATTATTATTGTTGTTGTTGTTATTAATTATTTTGAGATGGGGGTTTGCTTCATAGTTCAGGCAGGCCTGGAACTCAGCCTCCCAAGTGCTGTAATTACAGACATGTACCACCATACCTGGAGTATATTATTTTCATATTTGTCATGTTCACTGATTATCTGAGAACACAGTTGTTATCTTCTAACCTTACTCTCTCTTCACAACTACCTTTACATTAATTTCTTGGAATTTTTTTTTGTAATGTCAAATGTTATTGCTTGGCAAATTGCAATACTTGCTTATACATATGTATTGTGCATATTTCATGTTAGTCAAGAGAGTATGTCACATGTTTTGTTTAAAATCTGAACATTTGTGTTTTCTCCTGCAGGTCTTAACAGTTGTCAGTAAAACTGCCCTGAACAGCAGATACACTAAGAGGGGCTTGTCCCACCTTTATGATGAAGAAGAGCAGGAGTGTTATGGCAGTGACAGCAGATGATGTAAGTAGAAGGTGGTAAGCTGCCACCTTCCTCCTACATTTTCTTCCAAAGGAAGTCACTCCATAAGTCCATTCAAAGGCAGAAAAAAAGACACCATACTCTGACGAGGTGTTTTAATGACAAGGACATTACTATTACTTGACCTAGTACTCTATAAGTAGAGAGCAGGAACAGTTAGTGCCTTCTTTATAGCTTGCAGATGCTCTGATGTCTTGCTTTGTGGTTTTTCATTTGCAAGCCCTCTAATTTCTCATCTAAGTTCACATCCAACTCTTAGTTAATTCCTATATCTTAAACTCTATCATCCATCCTTTGGAAACTTTTTTCCACCCATAGATAGCTAACTCTTGAAAGTCAGTTTCCATCATGGGGTCTTCAGCAACTACTCCTTGTGATGCACAGATGTACTAGGCCTTTGATACTTACTGTGTGGCCCTCAGGCCAGCAGTATTAGCCTCATCTGGTTGTTTATTGGAAATGCAAGCCCGGCATGGTGGCACACGCCTTTAATTCTAGCACTCAGGAGGCAGAGTTAGGAGGAGTTCAAGGCCACCCTGAGAATACACAGTGAATTCCAGGATTCCAGGTCAACATGAGCTAGAGTGAGACCCTACCTCGAAAAAAAAAAAAAAAAAAAAAAAAAAAAAACGGAAATGCAGAATTTCATGACATACCTCAGTCCTGCAAATAAGACTATTCTAACAAGATCCCATGATATCCATTGTATTTGAATATTCCTGAAAGTTTGTAGATTTACTGTCTTCAGAACTTCAGGTTCATGCCAGTCTAAATTATTTGCCTCCTTGCTTTCAGTCGACCACTCCCTCACTAGTATGTCTGCCATTGCATGGTCCTTAGCTCTCTCTTGCCTGCTCTGCACCAGATGGAAGTTTCTATTTTTGTATTTTAATATCTTTCTACTAATGATGAACAGTTGTATTCAGATTTCTTTTTTCTTTTTATATGTTTTAATAATGTCATCTTTTATTATTATTATTAACAACAAATTTTGTATGGATATATCATGTGTTGGTACCTCTTTTCTCTCGTTCCTGCCCCCATTCCATTGGGGACACTCCTCAGTGGGGTTGCAGTTATTCCCTATGGGGTCGAGGAAGAAGCAGTCAGTTATTTTGGGGGTGGGTGAGGAATGCCTCTGAGCATGATGTCTTAACCTGTGGCTCTTACATTCTTTCTGCTGCCTCTCCCATAAAATTCCCTGAGCTGTGGAGGGTGAAAGTCTACTTCAGTGATGAGCTCTTAGGAGCCTCTGGATCTCTGCTTTGGTAGGTGTTGACTATCCTCAGGGTATGTCTCCTACACCCTGGGGCTGATTATTGGTTCAGCATGGAAGCAGCACTCTTGCTCATCTCCCCAGTTCCTCTGGTTTCAGTTGTGGCTTGGCTGAAGTATGAGGGCTAGTTGATCTCCTCTGATCTCATTACCTCTGAAAAAGAAGAATACATGCTCCAGTGGGGAGTGAAGTCATCAGAGTTAAAATGGGATAAGCATTATTAATTTAGGGAGAATTTGATGTATGTAACTCCTCTTTTAGCCAAAGACTAGTGAGAGTTTGACACTAAACATAATCTTTATCTCTATAGGATTCTTATCTCATCCCCAATTTAAGATATAGGTTTCTTTACACTGAGTGGATCTCTTAGACAATCAGAAATCTATTGCTTATCCACCAAGGCTGTGTGCCACTATTGCACTGGTGTGTGCATGTTGTCAGGGTGTTTGCTTCTGAGTAGCTTAGACCTCTAGTTGCTCAGATATTTCTTGGCCACTTTTGCCCAGTAGCTCATGTAGTGCATGGGACATCTTTCCATCTTCTCAATTCTTGAGTTTTTTAAAAATGTTTTTGTTATATAGGTCTTTCACACCCTTGGTTAATGTTATTGCAAGGTATTAAATTTTTTGTGACTATTGAAAATAGGACAGCCTTACTGACTTCTTTGTCTGTATATTTGTCCTTTGCATGTGGAAATGCTACTGATTTTTGTGCATTGATTTTGTATTCTGCCACTTTACTGAGGGAATTAGTCACTTTAGAAGTTTTGAGATGGAGACTTTCAGGTCAGTTATGTATATGATCATGCCATCTGCAAATACAGCTAACTTGACTTCTTCCTTTCCAATTTGTATACCTTTTATTTCTTTCTCCTGTCTTATTGCTTGGGCTAGTACTTCTAGTATTATGTTGCAGAGCAGTGGTGAGAATGGGCATGCTGTCTTGCTCCTGATCTCAATGGGAACTCCTTGAGTCTTTCCCAATTAAGTATTATTATGGCTTTAAGTGCTTTATATATAGCCTTTATTGTGTTGAGATATAAACCCTCCATGTCTATTCTTTCTAGTATTTTGATCATGCAGTGGTGTTGTATTTTGTCAAAGCCCTTTGGTGCATCAGTTAAGATAATCATGTGGTTCTCATGGTTATTATTTATGTGTTGTTTATGTTGACTGATTTCCATCTGTTGAACCATCCCTGCATCCCTGGGATAAAGCCCATTTGATCAAGGTGGATAATGCTTTTGATGTGTTGTTGAATTCAGTTTTCAAGGATTTTGTTCAGGATCTTTGCATCTAGATTTCATCAGGGATGTAGGCCTATAGTTTTGATTTATTGTTGCATCTCTGCCTGGTTTTGGTGTTAGGGTGATGCTAGCTTCATAAAAGGAGTTTGGTAGGATTTCTTGGTTTCTGATTATGTGAAACAGTTTGAGAAAAATTGGTTTCAGTTCTTTAATGAAGGTTTGATAGAATTCAGCTGAGAAGCAATCTGGTCCTGGACTTTTCTTTTGGGGGAAGTTTTTTATTAATTTTTTGATCTCCATGGATATGATAGGTTTGTTTAGGAGATTAATCTGCTCTGAGTTGAGTTTTGGTAGGTGGTATGTGGCTAGAAATTCATGTACTTTTTCCGGATTATCCAATTTTTGTGGATGTACAGGTTTTGGAAGTATGTCTTGATGTTTCTTCCCTTTTCATTGATGTCTGTGTGACCTCTCCTTTTTCATTTCTGATTTTGTTAATTTGAGAAATCTCTTTTATTCTTGATCAAATTGTCCAGGGGTTTATCAATCTTGTTTATTTTTTTCAAAGAACCACCTCTTTCTTTCATTGATTTTTAAACTTTTTTCTTAATTTCCAATTCATTAATTTCTGCTCTGATCTTGACTATTTTGTTCCATGTGGAGCTCTTAGGTTTGGATTCTTGTTTTTCCAATGCCTTTAGGTGGACAGTTAGGTTATTAATTTGGGATCTCTCTTTGTTTATTATGAAGGCATTTAGCGGCATGAATTTTCTTCTTAGGACTGCCTTCATTAT
Source organism: Orientallactaga sibirica (assembly GCA_036365145.1). Classification (NCBI taxonomy): domain Eukaryota; kingdom Metazoa; phylum Chordata; class Mammalia; order Rodentia; family Dipodidae; genus Orientallactaga; species Orientallactaga sibirica. Next base: position 25,186,533 of record JAEOAD010000015.1, on the reverse strand, counting down.
GGCCCCTATGTTTTGGTAAGTTGTGGTTTCATTATCATTCAATTCTAGGAATTTTACAATTTCTTTTTTGATTTTTTTTTTCCACAGCCCATTCATTGTTTAAAAGTGTGTTGTTTAGTCTCTAGGAACTGGTGGTGTTCCTGATTTGTCTCTTGTTAATTTCTAGCTTTAAAGCATTGTGATCTGATATGATGCAGAAAGTTACTTCAATTTTACTGACTTTATGAAGGCATACTTTATGGCCTAATATATGGTCTATTTTAGAGAAGATTCTGTGGGCTGCTGAGATGAATGTATATTCTGTAGAGTTGGGTGGGAAGTTCTGTAGATGTCTGTTAGGTCTAGTTGATCTATGATGTTGTTGAGCTCTATTATTCCACTGTTGATTTTCTGTTTGGATGATCTGTCTATTGATGATAGTGGAGTATTGAAGTCTCCGACTATGATGGTGTTGGTGTTTATTTCTGTTTTGTTGTCAAGTAGGTTTTGTTTTATAAACTGTGATGCACCTGTGTTTGGTGCATATAAATTTATGGTTGTGATTGTCTCATGTTGGATCATTCCCTTGATGAATAAGAAGTGGCCTTATTTGTCCTTTTTGATTACTTTTTGTTTGAAGTCTATTTTCTCAGATATTAATATAGCAACAGCTCCATGTTTCTTATTTCCATTGGCTTGGAATATCATTTTTCATCTTTTTACCCTGAGGAAGTGTCTGTCTTTATGGTAAGATGGGTTTATTCAAGATAGCAGATAGAAGGGTCCATTTTTTGATCCACTCTGTTAACTTGTGTCTTTTGATGGGTGAGTTAAGAACATTAATATTTAAGATTGTAATTGTGAGGTTCGAATTAATCCTTGTCATGATGAGGTGTTTTATGGTGTTTGGTGCTGTTTTGTACTTTTTTTCGAGCCTGGTCTAGTTTTGGTTATTGTGATCTTCTTCTTGTTGGCTCATGAGATTGGTTGTTTGACTGTTCTGTGTGGATTATTCCCTGAAATATTCTCTGTAGGTTTGGCTTTGTGTTCATATAATCATAGAGTTGACTTTTTTCATGAAAAGTTTTTCTTTCACCATCTGTTATGAGGGATACTTTTGCTGGGTAGAGTAGCTTGGCTTAGAAGGCATAGTTTTTTAGACTTTGAAGTGTTCCATTTCAGTCCCTTCTGGCTTTCAGGGTTTCCACTGAGAAATATGAAGTGATTCTGATGTGATTGCCTTTGTATGTATGTATGTTGTTTCTCTCTTGCTGCTTTTAGCACTCTCTTTTTGTTTTCATTGTTAAAAGTTTTGACTCTGATGTGCCTTGTAGAGTTTCTTCTTTGGTCCTGTCTGTTTGGTGTTCTGTGGACTTCTTGTATCTGGATGGATTTCTCTTTTGAGAGATTGGGAAATTTTTCTTCAATAACTTTGTTGAATGTGTTCTCTATGCCTCTGACCTGGATTTCCTCTGATTCTGGTATACCCATGATCTGGATGTTTGGTCATTTTATGGTATCCCACATTTACCTTGTATTCTGTTCACTTGATTTTTTTGGACTTAGCAAAATTTTCGGCCTCCCAATCAATTTCTTCTGTCTTGTCTTCCCAGTTAGAGGTTTTACCTTCCACATGAATAATTCTGTTAGTGATGGGGATCTAGAGTGTTTTTATAATCTCTATTTGATTTTTGTTTTCTGTTGTGTTATTTTGCATCATGTCCATCTCTTTTATGAGGTATGATTTCTGTTCAAGTTCTGATTTTCTTGATGGTTCCTGGAATTCATTCTTGCATTTGATCAAGTCTTCATTAAGCTAAATCAATTGATTATTGAGGTCTTCCATTTGTTGACTTCAATTGATTTATATATCTTTTGAGGGTTCTTTTTGTTCAATTAAGTTATTCCTACTATGAAAAGCTGAATGCTCTAAGAGATGATTCTGCTCAATATCATTGATACAATTGTTAGTTGATGGTTTGCTTCCAGTTCAGCAATTCTTTTGATCAGGGTTATACTGGTTGTTGTGTTTCAGCTTCCAGTTCAGCAATTCTTTTGATTAGGGTTACATTGGTTGTTGTGTTTCATTTTGGGATTGAATTTCTGTTGATTTCCTCTATGATTTCCTTGGATCCTTCCATTGTGGGACTAAGAATCCTTGGTGGAGATCTCAGAGATATTTTTTGTTGTTTTTTTGAGTTGTGGTCTATCCATCTTGTGGAAATGTTTTATTTTATTGAGGGGAAGGGAAGTATTTGTCCTTGTAGGATCTTCATTGAGTGTTCTGTTTTAAATGTGAACCAGATTACTGTACAATGGGGTTATAACCACAGACGCACAGATTGTGGAGACTGCATGTATATCAAACATGCCTGGGGAACTGGGAGCTCTGGCCTATTTAATCCACTTGCATGTACTCTTCAGCACATGGGCATCAGGGCTGGGGAGCCAGGAGCCAGGAAGCTGGAGAGCCAGGTGAAATAGGTCAGCTCCTACAGTAGCCTGTGCATCCTCTGACTCAGGGGAATAGGGATTTCGGTACCCAGGGGCCAATCAGGAAACCAGAGCAAAATGCCTGCTTCTGCAGCCCATACATAGGGACCAGGCCTTCCCAAGGCAGCAACATGTGTACCAGGACCAGTGAACAGGGAGGTGGGGACCCAACCAGGATCTCTGGCCTACTCACTTTGCATATAGTCCATCTGGAGCCGGGATCTTGGAGTTGGGGACCCAGGGGCCATTCACTCAGGAAGGCAGAGCAAGGTGCATCCTTTCCCAGCAAGCATGCAGGGTCCAGGTAGCCTCAAACCAGCAGCAGGGGAACCAACCAAGAACAGAGAATCTGTGTGTGCACCCTCTGTAGCAGAGTATCCAGAAATTGGGGGCCTAGAGGCCTGCTTCCACAGCAAGCTCACAGGGTCTGGGCACCCCAAGCCAGCCACAGGGGAACCTCCCGAGACCAAGGAACTAGGAGGAATGGAGGAGTGGGGGAGACCAGGAAGATCTGGCCTACTTACTCCACATGCTCACCCTTCTGTATTCGTATTTCTATGTAATGCTTTACTTAAGATATTTAGTGAGAAACTTCTGAAAAAATAAATCCCTTGTCCTTTTTGTACTGTATATAATGGAAAAACATAAAAGAAGAAAAGAAGGAAGAGAAAGCAAGCAAACTTGTCATTGTCCCTTAGTGCTGTTTGTATATCATAGGTTTCAAGATTCTAAATTATCTTAATATTAAAACTGAGCAATTTCCATTAGGTAGACAAACCATTTTTATACTTGTGTTCTTAGAGAATCAATCCTGATTCTCACCAGGAGAATAAAGTTGGCACTGTCAAAAGAGGAGGGAGATTACTTGCAAAAATGCATAAAGAGGCATGGAATTCTTATCCTCACCAGAACCAGAGTGGCTGAATATTAGCTAGATTCTCCTTGTCCCATGTGGTAGTCTCAGTCATCTGTGATTAGTAAGCACTAGCCTAATTGGGAAGGAGCTTCAAACATAAAATAGATCTTGGAGTTTGTATATATGGTACCTCCAAATGTTAAACATTGCAAACTATTGCATTTTTGTTTTTTTATTATTTTCTTTCTCACAATTTCCATATATGCATATCACCCAATTCATCCTTCATTGTTCTCACTCATCCCCCTCCCACTACTGCTAAACTCCTTCTTTTTCCTATTACTTACTGCTTTCATGTCTTTCTTTCTTTTGGGAGGTGGGGTGGTGACCCACTGAGTTTAACTAGTGTTGTTTGCATGAGGACATGTGTTTTTAAATTTTTTTTTACTGGAGCAAAATCACATTTTTAGATATAACAGGTGAAGTTAAATATATTGTTAAGCTATTTCTTTTGACTTTTTAATATGACTACTAGAAAATATAAAATGATACATTGATTTCCACACATTGCTTAGCCCTAGTTTCTGGAGGAGAGCGCCACCTAGCCTTTTCACTTTGTAGCTGAGCCTTCCAGCTGAAGATTACACTGCTCTGTGTCTGTCTCAGAGGCACAAGAGGAAATTAGCTTTTTACACTGTGCCATATTTTTAAAGTAAGGTTTTATCCTTAAGTAGGAGAGATTTAGTTTTATTTCCATTTATTTCAATTAAGAAAACTTTTATTTAGTGGTTTATATATTTACCTAATAGTATATAGAAACATTCTTTGTCAATATAATTCTTGGTTCTAGAGATTCAGTAACAAATAACATAAAGCTCTTGTCAACTGGGATTCTCAATAGAAGTTAGCAAAAATTATGAAACAATCCCAGCCATGATAAAAGATATAAAGAAACATCAGGGGAGCAAAGAAAAATTGGATGATGAGACCAGAGGCTTTTTGAAAGAACAAAGTGAGGAGATAGCATGAGCTGTGAGGAAGTGAGTGTGTAAAGATATTAGGAAAGAACATTTTTTGGGAAAAAGTAATAATGAGTACAGTGGCATTTATTACAGGCAGGACACTCTGCTTGAGTCTTTAGGAATATAGAAATCAATGAATCACAGTCTTGACTTTCTAGATGAAGCACACAATACACACTATCTAGGGATAGGTGACAGCATGAGAGGTATATGTATTCAATGCTTTGTATTTGGAAACCAAGTTCCAGAAGCAAGAGGTGAATTATGTACAATTGACACACTGAACATAGTGATTAATTATGTATATAACTAATTAATTATGATTAAAGGATAAAAAGACTTTTTTAGAGGGTAAGGAATAGCAGATAAGATGAATCAGGAAATATGTGTATAGGTAAGAGAGAGAAGAGAGGGAGAGAGAACAGATTTCACATACACAGAAATATAAATTATATAAAATATGTAACTTAACATATGTACCTATATTGCACAGGTAATATAGGTATGTATATATGGTATTATAACCACAAGACAAATCCCTACATTGATGCTCCAGTTATAATTTGCCATTTCTAATCATAGAAAATAGGAAATTATTTAAAAGCAGGGAAAAGTAGTCATTAATAACAATGAGAAATGCCACCAGGCAAGCAGTTCTTATCATTGATTGTGACTGTATATGATAAAACCATATTTCTCAAAGGCACAATTATTGGCTCATGGAACATAATGACATTAATATTGATAGGGACCCTAAGTATTACTTGGTGCTTTCCATAATTTCCATCTCTGATTTCATAAGATGTGAAAAAAGTGGCCTGTGGTATAAATTGAATCTCAAACTAAGTATAATGTCAGTCCTGGGAATATCTTATCTCATTTCTAACCAAGAATGTTACTGGGAATACCTTATCTCATTTGCTAAACATGAAGGTAACTGGAGAATGCTCCAAAAGTGACTTCTCTAAACAAAAGGCAAGGCATAACAACAAAGAAACCCTGATTGCTCTGGCAACATATGCTTTCTCTGGACTCTTCTGTGGCCCAGGCTTGACTTTGGAATGAAGCTAAACCAGGAACTAGTCCCTTAAGTGCCCACTGCTCTACAGACTCCAGCTTAGGCACCTCCACTACCTTTTCCGTTGTGATAACTTTCAGCAGTTATGCTGGCAAGAAGACTGACATGTAAACAAGGACTTCTTCAGGACTAAAAGGAGACTCCAGCCCCAGGTTGACTTTTCAGGGATTATTCAGACATAATACGAATTGCAGAAAGTACAGATTATGATACAAATTGTCATGTCCTAAGATAACTTTAAAATTAACTTTTTCGGGCTGGAGGGATGGCTTAGTGGTTAAGGCATTTGCCTGCAAAGCCAAAGGACCCCGGTTCAACTCTCCAGGACCCATGTAGGCCAGATACACAAGGGGGCACATGCATCTGGAGTTCGTTTGCAGTGGCTGGAAGCCCTGGTGTGCCCAGTCTCTCTCTTTCTCTTTACCTGCCTATTTCTATATCTCCCTCTCTCTCTCTCAAAATAAATAAATAAAAATAAAATATTTTTTTAAAAATTAATTTTTTCCTAAAAGAGCATTGCTTTTATGAGTGGCATAGAATTAGTCAGAATTTTTGTACTGAGAGATAGGAAAATGAAGCCCAAATTACAAATTCTGCAGTTAGAAATGACTGACTGAAATTTTGCCTTTGAAATTGTTAGTAACTTGGGTCAGGCCTGTCTATAAATTATAGGTATAAACATAGCATTTATAGTAATCTTTAATGATTCTGCATGGAATAATGATTGTTTTAAGTAATATTGATGTTTTCAGATTTTAATTATTAAAAAGCAATTCCATTATGTTCCCCTCTCACAACTCATTTGCATATTCACTCATTTTCACGTTACTAGAAGTGTTCCAAGCAAATCCTTTTAACTCAAAAAAAGCTTTAAACCTTTAAATTCAAAGTAATTGACAAATTAGTGCAGAGAACATTTTGTGGTGACTTTGTTAGGAAAGAATAGATTGAGGAGGTGTGCAATAAGAACTCATTTAGTTCACTTACTGCAATTAAATATGGTGGGTAGTATTTTCTTTTTATAAAAGATAAGAGTATTCTATAATTTTATTAGAAGGTCCTAGTGGCAAGTAGTTTAACTAAATGATATTTTTATTTACATTTTCTGGACAGTGTTTCCTGCATATAGTAAGACTCTGCTTTCTAGATGGCTCCTTTCTTTTTATATACTCACATTTGACACTGGACATATGATTTATAACCTTGAGTTTGCGTTTAAACATTTTCACTAAAATCTTGTATATTCTCTTCTCAACTAGTTTGTAAGTCTTTCAAGAGAGAAACTTAAGCATACTATATTTTCCATTCAGTCTTTAATTTCTAACTCAAATGTATACATGCTCACACTTACACACACACACACACACACACACACACACACACACACGGCATGCATGCTAGACTGTTGGGCATTGCTAAACACAGGCTGGGACTGTGAGGATGTTGGCCTGGGCTGTTGGACATGGCCAGGAACTTGGGCTGTGGGGGTTGCAGCTGGCCTTATCATCAGGAACCCACTCTGGAAATGGAGACTGGCCATCCCTGCCCTTGGGCAAGGTTGTAGTGTGCCCTATCTTAGCCCAGAGTGGGCAAAACTGGCGGGCCCTCCCTCTGTCCCAAAAGCATCTGACACAGTTCTGACCTTATGGCTAGCTGCCCAAGAGACCCTTATAAACAGTCTCCTTCAGCTTTAGCCATCCAATATGTGGCTGAAATCACATAGCTTTTCCCGCCACTTCTGTTATTTCCCTTGCAGCTCCTCCCTTGCAACTCTGAAGTCTGGTAGCTTTGCCCACCACTATCTCCCTTGCATCTTAGCCCTTGTGACTTCTGCCTTCCAATTAGATAGCAAGATAGATTAGGTTGCTTCTAATTAGATCGCAACCCATATTCCTATGTATCCAATCACCATATAGTCTGTATGTGACTCTCAACCTTTCTCAAGTATTTATAAACCCACTCCCCTTTTGAATAAATGAGAGCACGCTATCCATCAGATGGCCTCCTGGGTGGTTCATTGTCTGTTGCACTCACCCACTCCAGGACCTTGCTTCCCCCCCAACTCTTCCTGTGCCGGGGACATTGGTGGTCAATGACCCTCTGGGACAGTGAGAACCTGTGGAGTACTTACAGCAGATGAAGTATAATAACTAATTATTAAGCTATAAACTAGATATATTCCAGAATATTTCAAATTCTGGAAAATTCTAGTTAATTTGTCATTTTTCTATTACTAAATTGTGGTTATCATGAATTTTTTAAAGAAATATTTTATTTATTTATTTATTTATTTATTTATTTATTTATTTGAGAGAGAGAGCCAGAGAGATAGAGAGAATGGGCATGCCAGGGACTGTAGCCACTGTATACTGCATACACCACCTTGTGCATTTGGCTTATGTGGGTAATGAGGAATCAAACCTAGGTCCTTAGGTTTCACAGGCAAGTGCCTTAACTGCTAAGCCATCTCTCTAGTCCTATCATGAATTTTAAATAAATGATATTTCAAAACTATATGTCAAGCATAAGAAAATATGATAATGTACCATTATTGTGTAGTGGAGGATAGAGTTTCTGAAAATTGTCAAGCCTTTTCTTTCCCAGATTTTTTGACATTAGAATATGATTTTATGAGCCAGTTCTAATGGTATGGGTCTGTAATATCAGCTACTAGGAGGCTGAGGTGGGAGCATCATAAGTTCAAGACCAGCCTGGGCAACACAGTGAGACTCTGCCTCAAAATAAAAAGTAGAAGATATTTGGGCTAACCTTAATGCTAGGTTACTTGACTAGTATGCATGAAGCCCTAGATTGGCTATGGTTTTGTATAGAGTCTATAAGTGTTAATCACTATAGAGAAGTTTAGTGACAGAAAATCCTGTGGCATTCTTAAGTAGCCCCGCTGAAAACTGTGACAGATGTACATCATGCATTTGCTGGAACTTGAGTTAAAGACTACCTGTATGAATGACAAGGGGAAATTTTGCTAGTTTAAACCCGAGAAAGTGAAGTGTCGGGTCCTTCTAAGTGTGGTATGATGACTGTAAGGAAGTGCCTGTGTATTCAAGGATATAGAACAATATTCTGGTGATCAGCCTTGGCCTGATGACAGAAATTCTATTATTCTATGTTAAAATAAGCATGGCAAGGATTATGATAGCTCTTGAATTTCAAATTGATCTCAATGGTCATTTTTGGGTTGGCATTATCTTTCTTAGGGTGGCATGACTAGTACAACAGCCAGATATTCATTTGGGAATCCCACTCTCAGCACTACCAGAACCATAGTCACCACAAGATATGGGAAGAGTGAAGAACTCTAATCACTGGTTATGGACAACTGTTTCATTCATGCCAAAATTAAGCACAAGTTGGAACATGGATGGCACCTTAGGATTGGAGAATTATACCTCTTCTTTCTCAGAGCCCTTATGCAATTTGGCCAAAACAATAGCAACTACAAATTCACCAGCTATGGGAAGATAGTTCATGGGAATAGTAATGGCCATTGGACCATAATTATCAATACCTTGACATCTTAATATAGAATATATTTTTACTTTAAAACACTGAGTAAAGAATTTCATAGTTTATTGTGGTTTGTTAGCATGGGACAGAATGATAACATTGATTGCTAAAACATATCTGCAATTTAGCAAATTTTAAAAAAAGAGCAAAATAACCAGGCATAGTAGCACACACTTTTAATCCCAGCAGTTGGGATGGAGTGAATTCAAGGATAAGCCTGGGACTACAGAGTAAGTGCCAAGACAGCCTGGGCTAGTGAGACCCTACCTTGAGAAAAAGAGAGACAGAGAAAGAGAGAGAGAAAAAGAAAACAAAAAGAAGTCCTTCAATTTATGGATTATTCCTGGTAAACATTTCCTATGAGTCTAGAGATCTTAAGATTATTCATCTTTCCCTGCATGCTCTCTCTTAAGCTTTTAGGATCATCATGAGATTCCAGTTGTGAGATAACAAATGAAGACTTCTTGAGTTTAGTTCCTTATTTTACTCTATCATTGAAACATCTGAATCTCACTTTCTTTCTTTTTTCTTTTTTTCTTTCTCTGTGTTTCTCTAGAATATTAAAGATTATTTTGAATGTAGTTTGAGTAAATCCTACAGTTCTTCCAGTAACACCCTTGGGATTGACCTCTGGAGAGGAAGAAGGTGTTGCTCAGGAAACTTACAGTTACCACCATTGTCCCAGAGACAGAGTGAAAGGGCAAGGACTCCTGAAGGAGATGGCATTTCCAGGCCAACCACACTACCTTTGTCCACACTTCCAAGCATTGCCATAACAACTGTCAGCCAAGAGTGGTGAGTAGATTCAAAATCAAATGCAAATTCTTAATTTTACCTTCCAGTTACTCCAAATACTATTTTGTTTTATTACAATGAAAGTTCTCTGTGGAAGAGAAAGGAATTTGAGATAGTTTTCTTTAGGGTAGCAAAGTGTAACAAAGGCAATATTTTCTAGTGTGTGTGTGTGTGTGTGTGTGTGTGTGTGTGTGTATGCTCATGTATATGCAGGTACACACAAATGTGGACACACATGAACATGTGTGTGCATACATGTGGAGGCCAGAGAACAATCTTGGGTGTTGTTCCTCTTAAGATTGCTGTCCATTTTTTTTAGATAGGTTCTCATTGGCCTGTAGCTCACCAAGTAGGCTAAACTGGCTGGCCAGTGAGCCCCAGGGATCTACCTGTCTTTGCCTCTCCAGTGCTGGAATAACAAGGGTGTGTCACCACACCTGGCTTTTTAATGTGGGTTTTAGAGATTGAATTCACACCCTCATGCTTGACATACAGGCACTTTACTGACTGAGCATTCACCCCAGCCCCTTTTGTGTACCTTAAGATGGGAAAGATCATGTTTTCCATGCTGCTTAAGGAGGAGGGAATGCTATATGTTTCCAATAATATTAAGAGAAAGCAAAAGTACTGCTGATGATCTCTTTGTTTCACTAAACAACTATTCAGTGTATGTCCATACTTTGTAATTTAGAAGAGCAAGATTACTTCAGAGTACCTTATCAGATGTATTTATACATATGATGTTTCTGTTGCTTTACTCTTCGCATGTCCCTAGCTTTTTATATTTAATCCCATTTTGCAAAGCCTTTGCTTCTCATTATCATACAAAAAATTCTATATGGTGTCACTTGCCTTTAAGTCCAACACTTGGGAGGCATAGGCTGGAAGACTGCTATGAGTTTGAGGCCAGCCTGAGACTACATAGTGAATTCCAGGTCAGCCTGGGCTAGAGTAAGACCCTACCTTGAAAAATAAACAACAATAATCCTCCCCAAAATTCTATTATAAATCAAGAAGAATGAAAATGTGTATGTGAGATGATGTTCAGACCATTTTCCAGTAGATATTTGTGAAAGAAGCTACTTTAAATCAGTGTTAAAATGATAAAAACATAAAATATTATAACAATGGTTAAAATCATGCCATGACACTGTTCAAATATGTGTTTTAGCATGTACCTAATCATGAGTTCTTTTTTTTTTTTTTTTTTTTTTTATCTTTATTTTGGTTTTTTGAGGTAGGGTCTCACTCTAGTCCAGGGTGACCTGGAATTCACTATGCAGTGTCAGGGTGGCCTCAAACATATGGTAATCCTCCTACCTCTGTCTACTGAGTGCTGGGATTAAAGGTGTGCACCACCATGCCCAGGCCAAATACTTTCTTTTTCTTTCATCTTTTTCTTGATGTAATCTTTAAATAAGGATAAGTGGGGTATGGGCAGGAGCTTTCATGGCTTATTGTCTATAATTATGGAAGTTGTCAATTAAAAACAGTTTAAAATATTTTCCAGCAATATCTTGCTTACAAAGTGGAGATTTGTCATTAAAATGAAAAATATTTTCTCATTAACTTTAACTTATAATATTCTGCTTTTAAAATTATTTATCATGGAGAAAGATTAAGCAAATAAGTTATTACATAACATCATCATAATAAGTCATTAAATTTTATGATTTTTATGGTGTTATGGGTACCCTTGTGTAGCAGACAGCTTCAGGTTGGCTGAGATGAACTTCCAGATCAGGCACAGTTATGGAAGAAAGGCAGAAGAGGCTGGCCTGCTCTTACAGGACCAGGCACAGAGAGAAAAGCCAGAAGCCAAAAGCCACACAGCACAGCACACCTCAGGAACTCCAGCTAAGCACTCTTTGCATATCTTTAGATTGAAATCTCAAACCCACCACCACACCTTAAGATCCGCCCAGTGACATTGCCTCCAGCTAGGTGCTGCAGATGCAAATTACAAACTAATAAAACATTGAATATATTGGGGGCCATCTATTCAAACTACCACATTCCACCCCTGGCCCCCAATAGATTTATAACTATCCCACATTGTAAATTGTACTCAGTCCAATTTCAAAGGTCCCCAAAGTCTTTATCAACTTAAGATAATTCTAAAGTCCCAAGTCTCATCTGAGATTTAAGATTGTCTCTTTGCTGTGAGTCCTGTAAAATTAAACAAGTTATATACTTCCAACATATAAAGGCACAGAGTAAACATTTTCAACTGGTATAAGGCATATCAAGGAGAGACTAGAACAATGCAAACTCAATCATCATCAAGCAATCATCAAACTTCTGCAGTTCAAGTTCAATATAACCAGAGACTGGCAGTCTCCAGGTTTTCAATTCTGCCCCTCCAGTTGGGCAGAGTAGCCAGGTAAAACTTCCATCCTAGGCCAACAGTGTGCTCCATTGTAGCCCTTTTGCACAGTCCTGCTATATCCAAAATATCTTGAGGTCTCCATGCAAACCATGGTTCATCTTCCAAAGGTGTCAGGGCATCTTGCCCTGCCTCATGCCTCATCTCAGCAGCAGCTTCCAGAACCATGTGCAATTCAGGACCACTCCATGCATTTTTCATACTTCCAAAACCAATACCAGGTATGCAGACCTTGCCTAGCAATAAGCTCTGCAGTGCTTATAGTCAGTTCAGTACATGCTTTATGAACAATATAGGATGCCTCTAGTTAGTATTTATTTAGTTTACTAAGAGTTAGATGGTTGAAACTTCATATGTGACAGTTAACAGTATGAAAGGATTCATCCAACAACCCATGTGATATAAAAGATACTAAAACATTCAGGGGAAATTGTTAAAACTTGCCAAATCACTGTTTTCCATCTCTGTGCAGCTGACCTGTATCTCTGAGATAGCTGGGCACTGTTTTCAATATATATAGTGAATATAGTGAGCATATGCTTTCATAGAATTTACTCAGCCACATAGGTCAGGTATAAATCTTGGTCATGTTGCTACAAAATTGCAGATTTGGAGTTTTAAAGACTTTCAGATTTATTTTTCAGAAAGTTGCTAAATTGTATCACTGTTAAAAATGTTAACATGCTGCCATAATGATTTGACAAGGTATACTTTCCTGAATTCTGTTTGCCCTCGCCATGTCAGACTTGTCCTCAGAAGTCCCAGAGTGCCCCATAGTCTACCAACAGGTGGTGACTGGCAGTAGGGGTTTGGTTTCAGTGAGTGTTAGTCTTTATATGATGTTTTGCAGTTTGAATAATACCTTGGACAAAATGTACCATATAAAATGTGAGCTCATTTAACACAAGGGCATTTGAACAACTGTGGAATTGCCCCATCCTTAGAAAAATCAAATCTAGACTCTGATGTTTCAGCAGGCTTGTTTACATATCTAAGTTGAATATTTTCATTTGTACAAATAGAGTTATAATATTTCATAGGCTGAGAAGATCAAAGTAGCTACTCAGTAGGAGGCCTAGAGCTTAGTATAAAGCATACATTAGATAATCAGCCAAGGTTAGTGTCCATCCTTTTCATTACTAGTCACTAAAGCTCTTTGAAACTTAATAACCATATGTTGTGTTTGAATGTGAAAGATTCTCAAGATGGGGGAACCTTAGGAAGTAGAGCCTTGTAGAGGAAGTAGGTTACTGAGGTTTTATGGACCAGTCCTACTTCCTATCCACTCTGTCTCTCTTATGATTTGGATGTAAGATGTTCCTCACAGGTTCTTATGTTTGAACACTGTTTCTAGCTTATGGTGATGTTTTGGGAGACTGTAGAATCTTTAGGAAATGGACTAGGTGGAGGAAGTGGGTTTTGGGTTTGGGAGAAGCATTGCGGGTTATAGGTTAGCTTCACTTCTATGTGCATATTCTATTTTCTAACTGTCCATGCAATGTAACTAGATGACTGATAGTGCCAAAGCCTGTATAGCCCACTCCCCCTGCAATGCCTTCTCCCCTGTGTTAGACTGATACCCTCTCAAACCATGACCTTAGATAACTCTTCTCTTCCTTAAGTTGCTTTTTGTAGGTATTTAATCACAGTGACAGGAAAAGTAAAATATCTGGTAAGCACTGGGAGGATGAGCCTGCCTAGTGGTCCAGTGGTACTGTGGTACTGTGATCAGCCTCATGGTAACTTAGGAAACAAACGAAATAAATATGCTGGGGGGAAATTTGATTCCAGGTTTTCTTACATTGCATTTTTCATAAAGAATGGTTCTGGTTTCTTGTTTGTTATTCCCTCAAAGAAGATAGAATTATAAGTTTGTCTTTTGCTGTCATTTTCCTCAGATTATGCTTTCCTTCTCTAAATGCTTCCATTGTGAGCACGATGATGATTCTTTGTGGGCATCCATTGATCACATCTTAGATGTGAGGCCCTTAATGTTCACTGGCCCATTTCACCTCCATTGAGAGAGTCCCTGATTTGTTTGTGGCTGCCTGGAAGGCTGGAAGCAGTTTCTATTTTTTTTCATTATTATGGACAGGAAAAGGTGGGTCCATTGACATGGTAGCTGGGAAATGGGCATTATTGTGCCCACAGTCTGTAACAAGTTTACAGTGTAATGAATGTTTTAACAAAAATTTTTGAGCTGCCTCTCAATCACAGATTCTGAAGCCCTGTTTTAAAGATCACCCACAGATGCTGTGTACACATTCCTCATGATCAACATGAGCTGGTGTGAGAGTAGGAACTGATGCACAAGTCCCTGTGCATGTCAGGCTTTGCCCTTGGCAAGCATTGCACTTGGCAAGTCAACAATTCTGAAGGCCCCCTGTATTCCCCATCTCAGGTATACAAGATAATGGAGAATGGATTTTTGAAATCTTGCATCATTGCTTTTATATTTTGGTACCAGTAAATTTTTAAAATTTTCTTAATAAAAGGTGCTGTTGTAGTTACATTAACATTTCTGCACAAAGAATCTGACAAAAACTGCTTGTGGGAGGACATATAGACTCAAGGGGAAGCTCCATGATGGCAGGGGAAAATGATGGCATGAGCAGAGGATGGACATCACCTCCTGGCCAACAGAAGGTGGACAGCAGCAACAGGATAATGTGCCAAATACTGGCAAGGGGTATCTGGCTATAACATCCACAAGCCTACTCCCAACAATACACTGCCTTTAGGAGGCATCAGTTCAGAAATTGTCATCAGCTGAGGACCTAGCATTCAGAACACATGTTTTTGGGGGACACCTGAATCAAACTGCAGGTGCCTAAGATACTTCTGGCTAATGTGAATATAATAATTGCTATAATCTGTATAACACAAATAATATTCTCACTATAATATATCACATATATATTTTCCATCTTCCATTATGTCCAAATTTAACTCAACAAACAACTTTGAGAGGTGGGCATTATTCCTCATGGTAAAGGGAAAACAAACAAACAAACAAAAAATGCCTGAAATTAAACTGAGATAATTAGGATAAAGGATTTTAAATTTTAAAAAAATGGTCTAATTTTATATTTGGTGCATAACAGACTTCAGTTCTTATAATCTTTATTTGTTGCTTGTGTGTATGTGTGATATGGAAAGAGAGAGGGAGAACATGTGTGGCATGGCATGTGTGTCTGTGGTATATGCACATATATGTGCCCTTGCAGCACTCCATGAACTTGCCTGTGGTGTGTACATTGACCTAGGTGGCCAGAGGTGAATGCTGTATGTCCTGCTAGATCTCTCCTCTGCCTATGGCCCAGAGGCTGTCCAACCTGGGGAGGGACAGCTCCTAGACCAACTGCTCATATCCAGGTATGCAACCAACATGATGAAAGAGACTGGAACTGAAAATTCCAACATGTCTCATCATTTAATTTGCTTACTAATCCCATTGAATTACTGACTTTACTCATTGCTGTGACCAAATACCTGACAAAAATCAGTTTAAAGGAATGGAGATTACAATCCATCATGGCAAGAAAGACATGGCAGCGAGAGAATGAGACACCTGGTCAAACTGCATCTGCAGCAGAGAGTGATGGATCCTGGTGCTCAGTTAGCTTTCTCCTTTTTATGCAGTGCAGGATTCCCAGGCAGAAAATGGCACCACTCACATTTAGGGTGGTCTTTCCACCTCAAATAATGTAATCTAGAAAATTCCCCAAAGACATGCCCAGAGATTTGTTTTCATGATAATTATAAATCCTGTTAGATGAACAACCAGATTAACTATCACAATATTAATAAAGTTGGTTATTTAACTGTTAGAGTCTGCTCAATGAGGTGCAAGTCATTATAATGATTAATGGGAAGACACAATGAGATAAATATGATAAAGGAAATAAGCAGCTGATATGAAGAGGTCCAGGCATAGAAAAGGACATTATTGTATACGAGACTCTAAAAACACTCAAAGAGGAGAGTGTATTTGACTGAAACCCAGTGATAAAATCCAGTTTTTCTGTTTGAAAACATGAGATAGGGGAAGAGTTTTATAGGCAAAGGGAATACAAGTATAAAAATCCTGAGTGAGGGGTTGGAGAGATGGCTCAGTGGTTAAGTGTGTTTCTTGTATACTTCCTGCTGTAGGGACCCTGAAACTTCTGGAGTTTGATTTCCCTGCATCCATAAAAACAAGTGGGCATGGCTATGCACATATGTAACATTAGTCCTATGGGGAGCAATTAGCCCTATGGGACAATTCCTGGGACAAGTTTTAAATCAGTAAGAGAGTCTTTCTCAAGGAAAAGCAGGTGGGTGAGTGATGGAGGGGGACACCTGCCATTCTCCTTTGGTCTGCTCAGGTACATGCATGGGGAGCTGCATCAGGACATGCATGTGCACACATCACACATACATACATACATACATACACACCACCATCACCACAAGACATACTATGCACATGTAAATAAACAAAAGCCTTGAAGAGGGAAAAGGCTGGTATATTTGAATACGAGAAAGGCTATCCATGTGGTTGAAGTAGAGAAGGCAAGGAGAGGAAGAAGGAAGTTAAGTTTACAGAGATATTAGATTGCCAAATTGGATAAAGAATATGGAAAGGAGTAAAGTACTGTGGCTGAGCATCTAGTATTGTGAGAAGGAATTTTGTTTTACTTTCTAGATGGAGAGCAACATAGCAAAATGGTCTTTGAAAAATAAATATTAAAACAAGATTAGGTTGTGGCTGGGTGAGGTGGCTCACGCCTTTAATTGTAGCACTTCGGAGGCAGAGTAAGGGGCATTGCTGTGAGTTTGAGGCCACCCTGAGATTACATAGTGAATTCCAGGCAAGTCTGGGCTAGAATGAGACCTTACCTCTTAAAACAAAACAAAAAAGGTTAAGTTTTATTTTTTCTCTTTTGGTCATGTGTGTGGTATGCATGTGTGTTCATATGTGTGGGGCACATGTATGTGTGAAGGTGTATATGCCATGTATATGTATGCGTGTGAAGTCTGGAAGTTGATGTCAAGCATCTTCCTCTATTGCTCTACACCTTCTTTGAGACAGAACCTCTCACTGAACCTAGAGAGCTCACTTCTTGGTTAGTCTAGATAGCAAGTGAGCTCTAGGGATCCCCTAAATCTGCCTCCCTAATGCTGGGTTACAAGCACATACCATCATGCCCAGCATTTTATCTGGGTACTAGGGATCAGAACTCAAGTCCTCACCCTTGTGCAACAAGCACATTACTCATGGAGCCATCTCCTCACTCCATTTTTTTTTTTCCATTGAGAAAGTGTATTTATTTATGAGTATAATACATAGTAGATTGATCAACTCAATTAGCATACCCATCACTTCAAATATTTATCATTTAAAAATCACCTCTTTCAGCTATTTGAAAGTAAGTAGTACATCATTAGTGCATCATTACTGACTACATTCTGGTCCTTTCTTTTAAAAAATATATTTTATTTATTTATTTATTTGAGAGAGAGAAAGAGTGTGAGAGAGACAGAGAATGGGCACGCCAGGGCCTCCAGCCACTGCAAACAAACTCCAGATGCATGTGCCTCTTTGTGCATCTGGCTTATGTGGGTCTTGGGGAATTGAACCTGGGTCCTTTGGCTTTGTAGGCAAGCACCTTACCCACTAAGCCATCTTCTCCAGCCCTGGTCCTTTCTTTTAAAAATATTTTATTTATTTATTTGAAAGAAAGAGAGAAGTAGATGAAAGAGAAATAAAGACAGAATGGGCATGCCAGGGCTTCCAGCCACTGCAAAAAAACTCCAGATGCATGTACCATCTTGTACATTTGGCTCACCTGGGTACTGGTGAACCAAACCTGGGTCCTTAGGCTTTGCAGGAAATTGCCTTAATCTCTAAGCCATCTCTCCAGACCTTCAGGTTCTTTCTTAGTTCACAGTGTGATTTTGGGTTCTGGATCATGAACCACCATGTATATGAAATCCTATTTAAGGCCAGCCCTAACAAAAATTTCAAGGGGATTTCCATCGGTCACAGCCATGCCAGGTTCTTTCATTGGTTACAATCATTGTAAGCCATCAACACACCAGCTGGCCCTGGATGCCAGTAGTGGAGTATTAAAGCAACTGATGCTACAACACTAGCCACCTCATTGTTGTCATAGCCAAGAATTATCAGCACATGACTTTCAAGTATCCCTGGATATAAGTAAAGAACTCCCCTAGTCCAGCTGTACTATAATTCCATGTTATCTAATTTACTTGACTGACTCTTTGTCAAGCTTTCCTATTTATAAATTGTTCATTCTTTTTGCATCCTTTGCCCTGTTTGTGCGACAACAGTGTAAAGTGAAACTACAACTACTAATTATTTGTAACTTCTAGTACAGAATAGCTATTGTTTGAAAGAAACAGCTCAGCTTTGTAACTATCCATCACATGATTGTTAGCTATCTCTTTTACTTCTTTCACCACCAAGTGTGAACATTATGTACACTGTTAATAGATTAATCCATTGCTAATTAACCCTAGTTCTTCTTCCTCTGGCCAATTAGATTTTACTGGAAGAAAACTTGTGAGGGTTTCAACTTAATGTTTAAGTACATTTCATCATTGATATCAGTATTTTGGCCATTTTAATCTATCAAATTATTTTTAATAATTACATCAGTATTACATATATTGGTAGTTACATGGCAAATTAGAATAATCAGTATTTCATATACAAGTGATTACATGCCATAAAACAAATCAGAAATAACTTTCTCACAAGCCTTTGTTCAATAATGTCATGGGCTGGCTGTCAATCAAGGAGCAACTCTCCACTTATATTACAAATCTCCTAGGGTTGTGGACATAAGTCCTGTCTCACACTATACATTATACTTGCCAGTGGACCTTATTTCAAGAAATAACCATTTCCCTTCATCAGAATATTTCCATCAGTGGTAATAGGTAAATATAAGGATAAGTCTGGATATTGTTATATTTAAGACTTTGGAAGTCAGCATCTGAGCAAACTATATTGTTTATTTTTCAAAGTTCCTTATGCTAGAGGTACCATTGATCTAAAAAATTTTATTCCATGGTCTTGTGTACTAAGACCTAAAGCTGTGTCCCTTAAGATACCTCTACTCCTAGGCTGGAGAGATTACTCAGTGGTTAAGGCACTTGCCTGTAAAGCCCAACAACCTGAGTTTGATTCCCCAATACCCATGTAAAGCCAGATACACAAAGTGGTGCATGCACCTGGAGTTCATTTGCAGCAGCTAGAGGCCCTGACATGCTCATTCTCTCTGTCTGTCCCTCTTCTCTCTTATCTCTCTCAGCTTGCAAATCAATAAAAATATTTAAAAAGATACCTATACTTTAGAGGGTCATACTTAATAATCCTTCTTGTGATGGCATACATTCTCTTTTCCATATCTGTACTCTAGAATATTAACTATATAGAGAACTTTTATCCATTTGTAAAATAAAGATGTGTTTTCTGGTCAGGCTACTTCCCATTTCTTCCTCTATTCCCTAATTTAAATTATTTTTAAGCAGCAGGTACAGATGAATGCATTGTTTTTCCTTGCTATGGTCTTTTCATTAGTGTAAAACTTGGCTTTCCTAAGACCTCTAGACCTGTGCCATTGTTTCCTGGTTTTTTGTAGACATTTTGGCTAAGATAATTTCAAGCATGTTGTCACCATAGATTGCGTATTGCTTGACTAGAAATTGAATGCACATTTGGGTCAAAAATTTTGATTTCACTGTATGGGGTAGTACTTACTTTCAATATATTTTCTTTGATTATGTTACTGGAATAGGGGTTCAGAGAAAGTAAGTTGTCAGATTTCTCAAATGTAAAGATAACTACCTTCTTAGTTCTATTGGTCTTGTGCCATTCATCCATTGGATCAGTCATTCCCACAACACTGATTATTGCATTATGTTCAGTTTTTACAATCTAGGAGAAACACAATCATATGAAATAAAATCATGGATCTGGGAGATAGTCAAGTTCTTGAATATGTAGGTAGCTCAGGGAAGATTTGATATAAGGTTGTTGATTTGTAAGTCATGGCAGATTAAATGTTAATTGAAATTTTTACAGACAGGGATATGATATTTCCAAGTGAGTTTCTATAATGAGTATAGGATAATGCACAAAAGGAGGGATGACCAACAGAGTAAGAGAAGATGAAGATGGTGGAGTGTGAGCAGCCCTGGAAATATAAGAAGAGGCCAGTTAGAGAAAGCAAAGTAGGCATTTGTTATCTGTTGATGAGTCAGGTGACACCAGAGCAGAAAGACTGATTTGAGTCTGATAGTTTGAAGACCATTTATGACTTTCTATCCTGCACTTTAGGTTCTGGAAATCAAATGGGCTTGGTTTTGGGCATAGTTGGTTGTGTACCATGTGCCCTTGGTCGTGAATACTTGGTATGGACAATCATTGGAAACATCACCTTTGAGATCTGTGGGCTTCTTCATTGCTGTGTAGTACTAGTAGTACTAGTTGGGAATAAACCCAGGGATTCTTCTATACTACAACTGAGTTTCAGTCTCAGACACAACCTTCTTTTTAGTTTTAAGATACAGTCTTGCTAAGTTACTCAGACTATTCCTGAGTTCATCTTGAGACCCAGATATGCTTTGAACTCACAACCATCCTGCCTCAGTCTCCTCAGAAGCTGTTATGGGCCTTCATCACCAGGCTCAGGTCTGTAGCCTTCTTTTATAGTAGCAGGAATGAGCACACATGATTATAATCCACATATTCTGTGTCCACTCCTACAGGTCTACCCATATGCATGTGACTCAGAACTTTTCATATCAGCAAAGGCTCTAACAAGTCATTCACCAGTCACCAGATGCTAATTGTCACTTTTCTTCTAACCACCATTTTTTTTCAGAGTAACTGATATGCATTAATATTTTGGAGATTTTGCTCACATTCTCTAAGTCCTGGACTTTTTCCTCCTTCAGCAAAAAGAAACAGATAATAGGTGTGAAGTAAAGGAAAAAAATTGCAATAGTGTCTGATGGAGTGGAGGTGGGAGTAGAAAGATGTTTGTGCAGTTTTCTTATACCACTTGACCTACTTAGGTTCAATCTCAGATATATCACATCCATGTTATGGTGGGTTGCCGCTGGAGTAAACTGAATTTATGATTTGGTGAGTCAGGTGAGGGTATCAGTGGTATGTTG
Source organism: Orientallactaga sibirica (assembly GCA_036365145.1). Lineage (NCBI taxonomy): Eukaryota > Metazoa > Chordata > Mammalia > Rodentia > Dipodidae > Orientallactaga > Orientallactaga sibirica. Next base: position 25,165,204 of record JAEOAD010000015.1, on the reverse strand, counting down.
GTAAATGCTTCACAATTACCTTTTCAAAAATCTTAGTTTATAGCACTTGATGAGTTCTATGGTGTAAATGTCTCCACAATAACTAATTCATCTGCAAACGTGGTGCTGTGCATTCACAACATATAGGCCTGGGGTAGGTGTGCTGGTGCAAACTGTCCAGCACATCTTAATAAGTAGTGATGGACAATCTTGCCACATGTTCACCTTTTATCACCTGAAGTCTTATGATTTGATGTTCAATTTCTCCTGGGACCCAAAGTCAAACCAGGAGTTGTTTATAGGTGGTTTATTGTACTGTGTAGGAGATGTCATAGCTTTGTTATGGAACCCTAAAAGTATGAGTGTACGTAACATATCTTGCCACCATAAATAACTTAAAGCACCAAGAGTCCAAACAATAATTTTAAAGAATATTTTATTTATTTACTTGAGAGGGAGAGAGAGAGAGAGAGAGAGGGAGAGAAACAGATAGAGAGAAATAAAATGGATGCATCAGGACTTCTAGCCACTACAAACAAACTCCACATATATGTGCCACCCTGTGCATCTGGATTTATATGGGTACTGGGGAATCAAACCTGGATCCTTTGGCTTTGACAGCAAGAGCATTAACTGCTAAACCACCTCTCTAGCCTCCAAACAATTTTGTACTTTTTGTAAAACTTTTTCTTGCTTTGGGACCCTTAATGGTAACATTGCCTTGCATCATCTGACAAATGTGTCACTTTTTTATTTTGTCATGCATTATATACTGCCTGTTGAAGTCAAAGGCTTATTGAATATTGTGGCTCTTTATTCAGTGCTGGGAGACAACCAGTAACTAATTCTACACTGGGAAAGATATTAGAAGATGCCCAGAACACTAGACCTTCCTCTCCCAAAATTTTGCCAACATGGGAGCTTGGGGAGTCTCTCGTCTTCTTTTGGAGTGCAACACCTCTTGCTTAACAGGTACAATGAAAGTGACATTCTCCGGCTAGAGAGATGGCTTATGGCTAAGATGCTTGCCTGTGAAGCCTAAGGACCAAGGTTTGATTCCCCAGTCCCTACGTTAGCCAGATGCACAAGGTGGCACATGAATTTGGAATTCGTTTCTGAGTTCACTGGCAGTGGCTAGAGGCTCTGGCATGCCCATTCTCTCATGCTCTCTCTCTCTCTCTCTCTTTCTCTCTCTATCTTCCCCCCTCTCTCAAATAAGTAAATAAAATAATACAAAAATTTCCTAAAAAGAAAGTGGCATTCTCAATGCAGTGAGCCAGTGTGATGCTCTGTGGAATGTCCACGTCACTTAAAGCTCTTCTGATAGTATTGTGAAAGACAGCAAAAAAATTAGCAGTCCCTGGGCACACTGTAATTGTCCACTTCTGTCTACCTGTGGGAATGGGAACTCATTCTAAACTTTCTTTCCAGTCAGGATGAAAGAAAACTTTTGTTTGAAGGTGACATGACACATATTCAACTGCATTAATCTCTAGAAATATACCACAGCAGCTATCACTGGAATTACACTTCTGACAGTCTACTGTACCTCTCTGTGGTCCATCTTCTTTCTGCAGGCTAGACTATTTCTTGAAATAGGGTCAAACGGGGGACCACCATGCCTTGAGTTCTTTTACTGTGCCTTGTCTATGTGCAGGTCTGTTTAAATACTCAAATGCCCATTGTTGGGTCACTGTTGCTTACATTATCAACACAGTAACATGCTGTGCAGGTTTGTAGCCCAGGAGCAGTGGTTTGAACCATATGACTCGCTGGCCAGTAGACTACACCATTTAGAATTGCAGAGTGTGATTACAGGCGTACAGCTGCCCATCTCCCTTTCCCATAGGACAAAATTTTCTTTGAACAAGTCCAGTTCATTTTTTTCAGTTAAGAACTGCTGGCTTATTCTAAACTTCCTACAGATGAATGAGATTCTGCTCCCCTCCCTTCCTGGTTGTACAGCCAATGAGCATCCACATCCTCAGAATCCATTATTTCCATTGCCATCATCTACCTGGCATAGTCCTCAGTCTTTGTGTACCTCAGCTGTCACTCAAGTTTTACTACCTTGATGAACAGAGTGTCCTCTGGGCATCCCTTAAGAATATGGGCAGTTACTGGTGTGTGTGTGTGTGTGTGTGTGTGTGTGTGTGCGTGTGTGTGTTACAGAATGGGCCCTATTCCCTTCATATGTGGTTCTCTGAGATATTTAAACACTCATTTCCTCATCTGTTAAAGTGACACTGACATCTGTATATTTAGACTTTTCCTGTTTTTTATTTTATGTTTTCAAAGTTCTTTCTAACATCCTATTATAACTGTCATTTGCCAGAATATTAAATCCTGTGTCTTGGAATGTTTCACCACAGTAAGAACTTTCCTGAGTATAGCATTATAATCTGTCCTCCCCCTCAGTCTAGCTCCTCTCATGAACTACTGCCAGTACCAGAGGGTAATATGCTAACCATGATTTAAAGGTTTATGTGCATATCATTTTCTCATTTGTTTAAGCAGGCCCTGAATTTCCAAAGTTACTCTATGCTGAGATTTGACTCTTATAATGAGCTAAGAGAAGAGATGATGTAAATTCTAAAAAGAGCAAGAAATATCACCCAAGTTACTTGGTTCATTTGGGGTCCATATATAACATTGAGTGTGTAACTACGTGTGCACTTATGCATGTGTGTGTGTGTGTGTGTGTGTGTGTGTATCTGTCTGGCTGTCTTCTAGCTCTGTCTTCCTCTAAGGGAAAATTAGACAGTTCTTTAGGCACATAGGATTTACAACAGCCTCAGAATTCCAGCCTCCTAATTGTGTCTTCACAGATAATCTCATCTAAGTGTCAGGCCCTACTCCTTCACTATAAGAGACCTGAGTTTGTATAGGAGATCTGCTGAAGTTAAGATTCAGTCTTCTCTGAAGTTCTGCTAGTAACGAAGCCCCAGCCTTGTTTCTAGCTATGGCTGCCAGCCGGCTTGTAGGAGAGGAAGTTCTATTTCTATGCTAATAAGAAGGTCCTCTCACTCATATATTTTGCTTTAATTTGTTCATAAATAGCTTGAGCCTGTCATTTTTGCTTTATCAGTGGTGCTTAGCAACAGATAACCAATTCCTCAGTTCGTATAGATGTTGTTTACAATTTCTCTAAAATATCTTTCCAGTTCTTGCACTCATTTCATTTGTATACCATCTCTGGGAAAAGGCAACAGGGTACATGGGCAGTCCCAGGACCCTCATTGTCACTGGTGACAGATTTCTTGTGACCAGTTGGACAATCAGTAGACTACCGACTCTCCATCTTTAAAATCAGCTTCCCATGAACATTTTAATTTTTTTGCTCTCAGTTGTCTTTGATTTGGTTTCAAAGAGATGGAGAGAGAGAAAGAGAGAGAATGAGTACCCAGATGCATGTCCTACTGTGTGCATCTGGCTTTCCATAGTACTAGGGAATTGAACCCTGGCAGTCATGCTTTGCAAGCACATGCATTAACCACTGAGCTATCTCTCCAGCCCCTTGTTTGGGTTTCCTAGAGCAGAAACTCAGACCAAAGATCCTCATTTGGAGTATTTATTGGAGTGTCCTCTAAGGAAAGGGGAGTAAAGTAAGCAAAGAGGGCAATGGGAAAATGTCAAGTACTGTTATTGTTATCCCACAAGACACAGTGGAATTTAAATTGCACAAGAGTCAGTTTTGCAGTGTGACAAAGCCTTATGCAACCCATGTTGGTAGGCTTTTAGCAGAGTCAGCTGTGGTGGGTGAAGGAAGGTGTTGTCACCCAGACAGTGTGGCTTCAGAATGGAACAGGGCACTTCTCTGGAATAATAGACTGTTGTCTGTGATCTCCACTAGTCACAGCAAACAGGAGTGGTTTCACCAGCAGAAGAGACCTGGATGGACACCAGCAGCTCCTCTTCAGTGGTGCTGACCTCCTGTGAATGTAATGATCAGGGGATTCTTTGAATTATTCATGTCCTGGTGATGGAGGATTTTGGGAGCCAGGAGCAATCCCCCAAGTTTATAAACCCTAATTTTGGGTCCTGTTCTATTTTAACAAAAAAAAATTAAAAATGGACTCAAAGCTGGGCGTGGTGTCACCCACCTTTAATCCCAGCACTCGGGAGGCAGAGGTTGGAGGTTCACCATGAGTTTGAGGCCATCCTGAGACTGCATAGTTAATTCCAGGTCAGCCTGGACCAGAGTAAGACCCTACCTTGAAAAAAAAAAAAAAGGACTTAAGAAGGATAAATTATAAACTATTAATTTTATTTAGGGAGGAATCACAAATTGTGGGATTTATTTAAGGGAAATTGGGAGCTAGGAAGAAGGCTAGACTATATGCACATGGGAAGTAGGAAACATGTATTCATGTGGAAAATGTAGCATAGCCTATGAGATTCATTAAGAGAAATTGAGGTTTTAGGGAAAGACTGGAGTGGAGCCATAAGTGCATGGGAGATAGAAACTAGAAACTTGTGTAGGGAGATTTAGAAGGAACACACATACCATCCATGTTGTGCTTCTCAGGCAAGAGGTCATGAATGGGGAAGACAGTGGTAGAAACTTGTATGTTTCACGTTCATCACTGAGACTCTTCTTCCTGTAAGAAACTTCTTTCAGTAGCATTGTGTTCTCAGAGTGATATCTCCAGGTCAAAATATTAGTATCACTAGTTAAATGTTAAAAGTGAAAAATATTGATATCACATCATAGCTGTGCTTTGCAATAAGTCTTGGTGGTCCTCAGCAGATTACTAGTCAGGATGACCATTAGTGGAAATACCATATGCATACACACAGAGAGAAGGGTGTTATTTTGCCAGAAAGAAAAATAAAATCCTGTTATTTGTAGCAAAATGAATGGAACTGGAGGACATCATGTTAAGGGAAATAAGTCAGACATAGAAATCTCAGTGGAAAAAACAAAAACAAACAAACAAAAGAAGAGCTGGTCTGAATCACTAGAGCCTGGGGAGGGAGAGTGGAGAAGAGCGAGTGGATATGATCAATGCACACTCTATGCATCTCTGGAAATACCACACAGAATCTCTTTCATGTACATAACTATTATATATTAATGAAAATAACACACACATACACATATACACACAGAAGGCCTTGGCACGATACATTGCATTTTATTATTTTAAGAAACCTACTAGGTGATTTTGAAGACTTCAAATGTTTAAGAACCTTTATGGAGGAAGTTTCTTGCCTGTCATCTTTAACACCACTCTATTGGCCTCAGGTAATGCTCCACAATCAAACACTTCTAGCCAAATGAAATCTTAATGTCATAGCACAGTTGAAACATTTAAACTAACTTCCCCAGTTGCTTTCCCACAATAAAAAAAAATGGATTCTCACTGTAGTATAAAATTAGATAGAATGATTCATAAGATGTGGAAATATATTCTAGTGTTAAAAGCACACTTTTTGTTCTTTGCTCATCATTTAATCATATTGATATTAAGGCTTTGCATCTGTGAAATAAAGTCAAAGCCTACTTTTTAAGACTGCTATAGCTTTTAGGTAAAGCACAGGGCAAAGGGCCCTATTGATGATCAGGTAAACATAATCACTGAGCTCACTCATCTCCAGCTCCACCTCCACCCCCACCTCCACCCCCAACTCCACCTTCACCTCCACCTCCACCTCCACAGAGCACAAAATTCAGCAGCATCCCTAAGCATTTCTTGAGTCCTTTGGGTCTAGGTAAGATTCCATCTCCAATTCCCACAATACAAATTCTAACATATTATCTCAATATCTCAGCTAGTCCATTGCTGTGGGGAAGCATCAAGCCTAGTCCCTGCATTTATAGATCCTGGAGCAAGAGTACAAGTTGAAGTCCCACACAACTTGCATTTACATTTATAATTTACAGAGAAAACTAAAAGTGTGTTAGCCTATAATACTGTGTAAGCAATATGCCACCCCTGCCACCCCTAATATGTGCATAAATTTCCTTCCATAATAAAGGCACTTTCAGATGTGATTGAATGAAGGACCTGAGGTAGGGAGGTGACCCAGATGATATGGTCCAGTGTTATCACAAAGGGCTTGGGAGAGTCAGACAGATGTGAAAAAGCAGACAAACCTGGAGTGATGTAGGGCTGAGTGAGGGATCCAAGTGGCTTCTAGAGGTTAGACAAAGGGTGGCTTCTAGCCTCGGGCCTTTACAGAAGTGTGGCACCTGAGTGAGGGATTCAAATGGCTTCTAGAAGCTAGACAAAGGAAAGGTAATGGATTCCAGCCTGGTCCCTTATAGAAATGCAGTGCTGCTGACACATCTTGACCTTTGGAAACTTCAGGGCTCATCAGACAGGACAGTCACATTTTTTTAACCTATTAGGCTCATGTAATTTATTATTGCTGCCATAAGAAACCAATGGCCCTTCTATTTTCATAAGAATAAATTTTTAAAAATGTGTACAGGCATGTTTGTATGACTGCCAAGTTAACAAAATATCAGCGGTGATTGACTTTAATGATTATTCTGCATAGCAAATAGTGTTTTGTCATCTAATAATGCTTGAATGAATGATAAAACAGATTATTACTTTTATTGCAAAATAGTAATTTTTCTTGATTATATTTTCAACAATCATGAGTTATATTATGAAGAAAGCTATTTTATATGCTGTGTTGACAATTAGGTCATCCTTTTTGATTTTAGTACTTGGAAACTTTTAAAATCAATTTCAAATTAGAGAAATGATTTTTGTTTTTTTCATTTATTTATTTATTGTTTAATTTATTTTTATTAGATATATATGTTTAGTATGTACACAACGCATGATGGTACCATCCTTTCCCTCCTCCCCACCCCCTTTCTGAAGAGGCCCTCCTCATTGGTGGTGCAGGTCAACCCCATGGGGATTGTGGGTCATGCACTATGAGGGCAGCAGTCAGTTATGGGGGCGAGGCAATGTCTCTGTGCAAAGTGTCCCAACTTGTGGCTCTAACAATATTTTCACCTCCTCTTCTGCAAAATTCCCAGAGCCATGTTGGGTACATTTTAAGTTCATTTCAGTGATGGGCATTTAGGTGTCTCTGAATCTCTGCTTTGGTAGGTATTGAGTGTCCTCTGTGTCTATCTCCTTCACCCTTGTGCTGATATCAGATTCACTAAGAGAGCAGCACTCTTGCTCATTTCCCCAATTTCTCTGTGCTTTCAGCTGTGGCCGGGGTGGAGTGTGCTGGGTCGTTTATCTCCTCAAGTCCAGCTGCCATCTGAAAAAGATAAGCAGATTCTCCAATGAAGAGTGAAGTCAGCACCAGCTAAATGAGATAATTATTAATTTAGAAATAATTTAAGAGGTGTAGATCCTCTTATAGTCTAAGGTTAGTGAAAGCTTGACAATGGAAAGCAGAATCATTATCTGGAACTGATTCTGACTTATTTCCCACTTCCAGATATGGTTTCCTTTCCACTGTGTGGATCTGTTAGCCAATCCAAGAGCAGTTGGTTACCCACTATGGCTGTGTGCCACTATTGCACATGTGTGAGCATCACATCAGGTTGTTTGCTTCTGAGTGCTTAGACTTGGAGTTGCTTAGGCAGATGTTGGCCACTTTCCCCTGGTAGCTCATGTAGTGCCTTAGAGCACTAAATGGTATACTTGTCTGGGGACTGGCTCTCTTCTGGATTCCAAGCAGGTCTCTCCATGGTCTGTGCTGGCAGTGTATGGTATCTTCAGCAGTAGGATCTTACTATTAACTTCTCGTGGGTAATCAAATGCTCTGACAGAAGTCTGTCTTGTTTGTTTTGGGAGATCTAGTAGGTCTCTCTGATCAACAGCTCATTGTGGATGTAAACCTCATCTTGGTACAGGGAATTATAGGCCAGTGCCAAGGGAAAAGAAAAAAGGAAAAAGATAAAGAAAGATAAACAGGACAAATTTAAGGTTAGGTTTCATCTCACTCTCTCCAGGGCTCTGTGATTCAAATGCTCCCCCTAAGGTCCTCCTGAGGGTTCCAGCTTTTAGTCTAACTTCTAGGATATAGGATTCTATGGTACCAGTTCAATCTGGATTCAGTTTTGTGTTCCTCCCCTGTTGGGCATTGCTAAAAATGGGCTGGGACTGCAAGGAGGCTGGCCTGAACTGTTGGACATGGCCGGAGACCCTGGGCTGTGGGGTTGCAGCTGGTCCTATCATCAGGAGTCCCTGGTGATGGCAACTGTCCTTCCCTATGTTGTATGTTGTAGTGTACCTTGTCATCGCCCAGAGTGGGCAGAACTGGAAGGCCCTCCCCCTGGGCCCCAAAAGGCTCTGGCCATTCCATAAGTCAGACTTTGCTCCCCACAGTTCCTGACCTTGTGGCTAGCTGCCCAAGAGACCCTTATGTGGCTGAAGTCACACAGCCTTTCCACCATCTCTCTCACCCCCACAGCATTGAAGTCACAGCCTTCCACCATTTCCCTTATCTCCTTCTCAACTCCTCCCCCACAGCTTTGAAGTTACTAGTTCTTCCTCCACTTAGATAGCAGCCCATAAACTATGCATCCGATTGCCATATAATCTGTATGTGCCATTTCAACCTTCCCCAAGTGTTTATAAACCCACTCTCCTTTGGAATAAATGAGTGCTGTCCATCAGATGGCCTCCTGGGTGTTCATTACCCATCATGTTGTTGCACTCACCTGCTGCTCCAGGATGGACCCTGCTCCCCCCCCCCAAACTCCTCCCTCCCTTGCCCAGGATGTCAGTGGCCAATGACTGGGAAATGGTAAAGACCCACACTCCCCCACCCTTCTACTTCCCCCAAGCTCTACCCTACCTATTGTCCAAGGCTTGAGATGCCATTCAGGTATATCCACAACTCAAGCTGATCCAGGTTAGGAACCACAGATGAGTGAGATGATGTGATGATTATCTTTCTGTGATTGTCTGAGTTCACTTAGAATGGTCTGTTCCAAGTTCGACCATTTTTCTACAGATTTCATTGTGTCATTTTTTTCTTACTGTTGAATAGAATTCTATTGTATAGATATACGTATACATCTTGGTTATCCATTCATTGAATGATGGGCACCTGGGCTTATTACAGTTCTTAGCTATTATGAATTGAGCAGCTATAAACGTGGTTGAGCAAATGTCTCTGAACTGAGATGTGAAGCCATTAGGGTAAATGCCCAGTAAGGGAATAACAGGGTCTGTTGGTAGCTCTATATTCATTCTTTTCAGGAGTCTTCATATTGATTTGCATAGTGGTTGTACCAGCTTACGTTCCCTCCAACAGTGGATGAGGGTTCCTATTTCTCCACATCCTGGCCACCATTTGTTTTCATTTGATTTTTTTTAATGTTTGCTCTCCTTACTGGAGTAAGGTGGAATCTCATAGTCATTTTAATTTGCATTTCCCTAATGGTTAGGGATGTTGAACATTTTCTTAAATGTGTGTTAGCCATTTGTAATTCTTCCTCTGAGAACTCCCTTTTCAGTTCTCTGCTCCACTTTTGGAGTGGGCTGTTTGACTTTTTTACTGTTGAGTTTTTGAGTTCTTTGTAGAGTCTAGATATTAGGCTTCTGTCAGTGGTATAGTTGGTGAAGATTTTCTCCCATTCAGTGGGTAGTCTATTGGCTCTGCTTATGGTATGTTCGTGCAAAAGCATTTTAGCTTCATGAGATGCCATTGGTTGAGTGCTTGTTTAATTTCCTGGGCTACTGGGGTTTTGTTCAGGAAGTCTTTTCCCTTTCCTTTATGGTGGAGAATGCCTCCTATTTTCAATTCGAGTGCTTGAAGAGTTTCAGGTCTTATATTGAGGTCTTTAATCCATTTGTACTTGATTTTTGTGTATGGGTCTAATTTTATTTTTCTACATATGATCATCAAATTTGTCCAATGCCATTTGTTGAAGATGATATCTTTGTTCCAGTGTACATTATTAGCACCTTTGTCAAAGATTAAGTAGCTGTAGTTACTTGAGTAAGATCCGGGTCTTCAATTCTGTTCTATTGGTCTATGTTTCTGTTTTTATTCCAGTACCATTCTGTTTTTGTCACTATGGCTTGGTAATATAGCATTAGATTGGGTAGGGTGATACTGATAGAGGTGTTTATTATTTTCCCCTGAGGATATGTTTTGATATCTGAGGTCTTCTGCCATTCCATAAGAATTTTGAGGTCATTTTTTCAATCTCTGTGAAGAATGACATTGGTATTTTTATTGGTATTATGTTAAATCTGTATATTAATTTTTGTAGAATTACCATATTTACAATATTAATTCTGTCAATCTAGGAGCATGGGAGGTCTTTCTATTTTTTCAAGTCCTCCTCAATTTCTTTCTAGAGTTTTTTTTTTTTTTAATGTTTTCATTATATAGGGCTTCCACATCCTTGGTAGTGTTATTCCAAGGTATTTAATTTTTTATTGCTATTGAAAATGGGACAGCCTCACTGATTTCATTCTCTATATACTTGTCCTCTGCAAATAGAAAATTTAGTATCCTGCCACTCTGCTGAAAGAATTTATCACCTTTAGAAGTTTTGAGATGGAGCCTTTTGGTCACTTATATATAGGATCATGTCATCTGCCAATAGGGCTAACTTGACTTCTTCCTTTCCAATTTGAATCCCGTTTATTTCTTTCTCCTGTCTTATGGCTTAGGCTAGTATTTCTAGTACTACATTGAAGAGCAGTGGTAAGAGTGGGCACCCCTGTCTTGGTCCTAATCTCACTGGGAACTCCTTGAGTTTTCCCCCATTAAGTATTATTTGGGCTTTAGGAGCTTTATATATGGCCTTTATTGTGTTGAGATATAAACTCTCCATGCCTATTCTTTTCAATATTTTCATCATTCAGTGGTGTTGTATTTTGTCAAAGGCCTTCTCTGCATCAAGGCAGAAATAAGCATAGCCCTGAGGGAATAGCAGCCTTTTTATAGGACAATACATTCTCTATTCATTTTTTTTGCTACCAGAAAAAAATACCATCACAAAAGAGGCATGGTTTGTTACTACAGTATAATCTATGGAGCAGAGTGGCATGTGTTTTACACACACACACACACACACACACACACACACACACTTTGAATAGTTGCTTAAATCACTTTAGTAACACTCAGATCTGGGACTGGAGTGCAGGCCAGCTTCACACTGAGACTCTAGTTAATCTGCTTGCTATTTCATCCTTCTTTCTTTTCCTTGAATTTGAGGTAATTTTTGAAAGTTAAAAAAATTATTTATTTATTTGAAAGTGTGTGAGAGGGAAAGAGGCAGACACACACACACACACACACACATATACAGAGAGAGAGAGAAGGAGAGAGAATGGGAATGCCAAGGCTTCCAGCCACTGCAAATGAACTCCAGATTAATGCACCACCTTGTGCATCTGGCTTATATGGGTCCTGGGTAATCAAACCAAGGTCCTTTGGCTTTGCAGACAAATGCCTTAACTGCTAAGCCATTTCTCCAGACCAAATTCAGAGTCATTTTAACTGTGAACTTGTTTTATTCTTCTTTCTTTCTTAAATTAGGGAGCATCTTAAGTGTGTATGTCACTCAAAACTGGTTCATACTTAGCCTCTTTGGGGAAGGGCTCCTGGTTCTCTTTTGAACTTCATATGCATAATTTTGACATTACAAATGCCATCTGGTTCAATAATTTATGGAATTATATGCTAGTATGGAGGGCAGGGATTGTGTTTTACTAATTTCTGCATTTCTGAGGCCTAGCATAGTACAAGGAGTAATAAGAAAGCTCTTGATTTTTAAAAAAGAAATCTGTTAGCATTATAATTCAGAAAATGTAAAACTGTAAATATGGGCATGACATTCAGAAGTCATGCAAATGCCTGTAGGACCCAGACTGATAGATACCACCATTTTCTTCATTCACTTATTCAAATTTGGGCCATTTCAAGCTGTCAGCATCTTCCTTCTGATAGTTCACCTAAAGTGGTGTCCAATAAAGGACAGGCTGAGCCCTGGGAGAGCAGCTGCAATTGCTACCATTTCATTCTCACTACTGGGGCACACACCAGGGTTATAAAAATCTTGGCACAGCATATTTTAATGGGCACTATTTTTAGTTTCTTGGGAATAGAATTCTGTTTTAATCATGAAACAAAAGGTGAAGATTTAACCAATAGTTTGATAGCACCTGAAATACTGTTTCATGTTCTTAGCAGTCTTTCCATCCACTATTCTCCTTTTCAGGCAAAATCTTTCTTTACTCCAAGTTCTCAAAACTCCTTTATTTTAAAATATACTCATACAACCTGCAGACATGCAACCCACACAAATACACAGCTCAGTGCTGCCATTACAGCCGTATTTAAGATATAGATGGAGGAACAGGCATACATTATATTGCTTAAGTTTCTGAGGATCTCCTGTTGAGTCTTTCTAGTAACAGAAAATGTCTAGGAAATGTTTATGAACTAGGGTAATTGATGAGAGAAAGTGAGCTGGAGATTAAAATGTTTTTGTTACCTTTCTTTCTGTTACTATAAATGTTATATATACATGTCTCTGTGTGTATATGTGTACGGTTTTCTCTAGGAGGTAAGTACTGCAGTTTTTACTATCTCAAAGGGTATACCTAAAACCAATTTTATAGGAAACACCATGTTATTTTTCAAAATGATTATAAATTTACATTACTATAAATGTTTCAGTTTCTCTGTGTACTCTTTGACCCTTAATATTGTCAAACTCCTCAACTTTTGCCAGTCTAGTTAGTATGTAATGGAACCTTATTGTGGCTTAATTTGTGCTTATATGATTACTAATGAACCTCATCAATTTTCAAATGTTTATTCATTATTTATTTTCTTTTCTGTGACATTTCCTTTTTTTCTTAGTGATTTTCAGGCATTTTATATATATACTTGAGTACTAATATTTTCTTGGTTGTGTGTACTGCACATATCTTGTTCTGGGCTGATTTCTTTTTATTCTTTGTGGTGTTTCTTGATAAATAAAAATATTTTTTGAAAGAAGAAGGAGGAAGGAAAGGAGTAAATTTAATGACCATGGTAAAATATATGATGTACACTTACTTATTTTTAATGTCCCAAATCAACAGAAGTCTTTTATTGTTTCAATAAAAAACAAATTATTCTTATGATCCAGGATGTTGTTTCTGTATGTAGCTGGATAACTTAGATCTTACTCATCAGCCTGCTACACTGATCCTTTTTCAGAAACAGATACCATCCAAAAACTTTTGGATATCCTTATTTTTAACTGGAGTGGCTTGTTGAATCAAAGCATCTGAATTTGAAACAAGTTCAATGTCATTTCCTTCAAGGATTAACTTATCTTTCTGGGCCCAAGACACAGAACAAGCAACACCTATTCTCATCTGAACCCTGCAGATGTACTGCTCACCCAAGAAATTTCGGATTTTGACAAGACACCCATTTTCCCGAATAACAGCATTGATGGGGAAGTGAGCATACATGGACTTCATCTTGTAATGGAAGCCCAGTGCAACATCCTTGATTGTGTTCTGAACATGACTACAGACAGAACAAACAGTAACCAGTTCCTTTCTATTTCCCCACCATCTGTCAACTCATAGCCTCTTCTTTTTTCTTTCCCAGGAGACTCAGTTCTACATTGATAAGGTTGAAGTTCCTCCAGAGGGTTCCTCTGGAGTGCTTCACAATAACTGTGTGTCCCTTCACAGTGATGTCCACATTTTCTGAGATGTTGAGGGTCTGATTGCTGAGAATGGTCTTCATTCTTGCAGTAGCTATGGCAAAGAGCAAACAATTGCTTTTTAATGTTACTAAATTAATTTTATTCTTTAATCTGGCCAAATAACAATATTTTAATTTTCAAACTAACTTTCATTACTTCATTTTTTTTTTTTTTTTCGAGGTAGGGTCTCACTCTAGCTCAGGCTGATCTGGAATTCACCATGTAATCTCAGGGTGGTCTCAAACTCACAGCTATCCTCCTACCTCTGCCTCCTGAGTGCTGGGATTAAAGGTGTGCACCACTATGCTTGGCTTCATTAGTTCTTTTTTCTTTTTTCTCTTGTTTTTTTATTAGATATGGACATATTTAATATGTAAAGAACACATGTTGGTACCATCCTTTCCCTCCTCCCTACCCCCTTTCTGAAGAGGGCATTCTTATTGGGGATGCAGGACAACCCCATGGGGATTGGGGGTCATGCATTATGGGGTGGGGAGAGGCAATGTCTGTGCAAAATGTCCCAACTGTGACTCTAAAAATATTTCTGCCCCCCTATTCCACAAATTTCCCTGAGCCATGCTGGGAGCATTTTAAGTCTACTTCCCTGATGGGCACTTAGGATATTCTGGATCTCTGGTTTGGTAGGTGTTGAGTGTCCTCAGTGTCTTTCTCCACCACCCTTGTGCTGATATCAGATTCACTAAGAAAGCAGCACTCTTGCACATTTCCCCAACTCCTCTGTGGTTTCAGCTGGGGCTGGTGTGGAGTGCATGGGGTCATTTATCTCCTCAGGTCCAGATCCCATCTGACAAAGAGAAGCAGATTCTCTAATGGTGAGTGAAGTCAGCACTAGTTAAATAGGATAACCATTATTAATTTAGAGAAAATTTAAGGGGTGTAGACCCTCTTATAGTCTAAGGTTAGTGGGAGCTTGACAATGGAAAGCAGAATCATTATCTGTATATGATTGTGACTTGATTACCACTGAGCAGATCTTTTAGCCAATCCAAGAGCAGTTGGTTAGCCACTATGGCTATTTGCCACTATTACACTTGTGTGAGCATCACATCAGGTTGTTTGCTTCTGAGTCACTTAGACTTTGAGTTGCTCAGACAGATGTTGGCTACTTTCCCCCATAGAGCCTTTTGGTACTAGATGGGGTAATTAACTAGGAACTGACTCTCCTCCAGTTTCTAACCAAGTCTGTCCATGGTCTGTGCCAAAAGCATATAGTGTCTTCAGCAGTAGGGTCTTCCCATTAACCTCTGGTGGGTAATCAAGTGCTGTGACAGAAGTCTGTCTTGTTTGTTTTGGGAGTTCTAGTAGCTCTCTCTGATCAACTGCTCATTGTGGATGTAGACCACATCCTGGTACAAGAAATTACAGGCCAGTGCTATGGGAAAATACAAAGACAGAGAAGAAAGAGAAATAGGAGAAATTTGAGGTTAGGTTTTGTCTCGCCCTCCTAGGGCCCTTCGATTCATGTGCACCCCCTCAGGTCCTCTTGAGGATTGCACCTTTTAGTCTGACTTCGAGGATATAGGATTCTATGGTACCAGTTCAATTTGGGTTCAGTTCTATGTCCCTCCCACCCTTTCCCTTCCCCCAAACCCTCCCCTCTCTATTGTCCAAGCCTTGAGATGCTATTCAGCTATGTCAGCAACTCAGACTGATCCAGGTTAGGAACCACAGATAAATGAGACCATGCAATGGTTGTCTTTCTGTGATTGGGTGAGTTCACTTAGAATGACCTGTTCTAAGTTTGACCAGTTTTCTGTAAATTTCAGTGTGCACTTTTTCTTACAGCTGAGTAGAATTCCATTGTGTAGATATACCACATCTTGGTTATCCATTCATCAAATGTTGGGCATCTGTGTTAATTCCAGTTTTTAGCTATTATGAATTGAGCAGATATAAATATAGTTGAGCAAATGTCTCTGAACTGAGATGTGGAACTTTTAAGGTAAATGCCCAGTAAGAGAGTAACAGGATCTGTTGGTAACTCTATATTCATCCCTTTCAGGAGTCTTCACATTGATTTGCATAGTGGTTGTACAAGTTTATATTCCCACCAACAGTGAATGAGTGTTCCTATTTCTCCACATCCTCACCAACATTTGTTTTCATTTGATTTTTTAATGTTTGCTATCCTTACTGGGGTAAGGTGGAATCTCATAGTTGTTTTAATTTGCATTTTCCTAATGTAAGGGATGTTGAATATTTTCTTATGTGTGTGTGTTAGCCATTTGTAATTCTTCCCTGAGAACTCCCTTTTCAGTTCTTTGGCCCACTTTTGGAGTGGGTTCTTTGATTTTTTTTTTATTGTTTAGTTTTTGAGTTCTTTGTAGATTCTACATATTAGACTTCTGTCAGTGGTATAGTTGGTGAAGATATTCTCCCATTCAGTGGGTAATAATATTGGTTCTTCTTATGGTATGTTTGTCTATGTAAAAGCTTTTTAGCTCCATGAGATGCCATTGGTTGAGTGCTTGTTAATTTCCTGGGCTACTGGGGGTTTGCTCAGGAAGTCTTTTCCCAGTCCTATATGATGAAGAGTGCCTCCTATTTTTTTCTTCCAGTAGTTGAAGAGTTTCAGGTCTTATATTGAAGTCTTTAATTCATTTGGATTGATTTTTGTGTATGGAGAAATGAGTGGGTCTAGTTTCATTTTTCTACATATGGTCATCCAATTGTTTAACACCATTTGTTGAAGATGCTGTCTTTTCTCAAATCTACATTATTGGCATCTTTGTCAGAGATCAAGCAGCTGAGATACTCATCTGTCTCAGTCTTTAATTCTGTTCCATTGGTCTATGTTTCTGTTTTTATTCCAGTACCACTCTGTTTTTGTCACTATGGCTTTGAAATAGAACTTTAGATCGGGTATGGTGATACCACCAGAGGGGTGTGTGTGTGTGTGTGTGTGTGTGTGTGTGTGTTTTTCCTGAAGATATGTTTGGATATCCAAGGCCTTCTGCCATTCCATATGAATTTTGAGATAAGTTTTTTTCAATCTCTGAAGAATGATGCTGATATTTTTATTGGTATTGATTAAATCTGTATATTGCCTTTGGTAGAATTGCCATTTGTACAATATTAATTCTACCTATCCAGGATCATGGGAGTTCTTTACATCTTCTCAAGTCCTCCTTTTTTATTTCTTGAATGTTTTTAGGTCTTTCACGTCCTTTTTTAGTATTATTCCAACGTATTTAATTTTATTTGTTGCTATTGAAAAGGGGATAGCCTCACTGATTTCATTCTCTCTGTAGTTATCCTTTGTATATAGAAAAGCTTCTGATTTTTGTGCATTGATTTTGTATGCTGTCACTTTGCTGAAGGAATTTATCACCTTTAGATGTTCTGAGATGGAGACTTTCTGGTCACTTATATATAGGATCATGTCATCTGAAAATAGGGGTAACTTGACTTCTTCCTTTCTAATTTGAATCCCTTTTATTTCTTTCTCCTGTCTTATTGCTTTGGTTACTACTTCTAGTACTATGTTGAAGAGCAGTGGTGAGAGTGAGCACCACTGTGTTTTCCCAATCTCAGTGGGAACTCCTTGAGTTTTTCTCCATTAAATATTATTTGGGCTTTAGGAGCTTTATATATATAGCTTTTATTGTGTTTAGATATAAACCCTCCATGCCTATTCTTTCCAGTATTTTGATCTTGAAGTGGTGTTGGATTTTGTCAAATGCCTTTTCTGCATCATTTGAGATTACCATGTGGTTCTTATGGTTCAGTTTATTTAAGTAATGCATTTTGTTGACTAATTTCCATATGTTAAACCATCCCTGCATTCCTGGGATGAAGCCTACTTGATCAAGGTGGATAATGCTTTTGATGTGTTGTTGAACTTGGTTTGCAAGGATTTTTTTTTTCAAGATCTTTGCATCTAAGTTCATTAGGGATATAGGCTTATAATTTTCTTTTCTTGTTGCATCTCTGTCTGGTTTTGGCATTAGGGTGATGCTTGCTTCATAAAAGGAGTAGGGGAAGATTCTCTGGTCTCCAATTATTCAGAACAGCTTGACATATTGGTTTCAGTTCTTCAGTGAAGGTTTGATAGAATTCAGCCGAGAAGCTATGCAGTCCTGGACTTTTCTTTTTGGGGAGGTTTTTGATTACCTTTTTAATCTTCATGGATATGATAGGTTTGTTTAGGAGACTAATTTGCTCTGAGTTGAGTTTTGGTAGGTGGTATGTGTATAGGTATTCATCCGTTTCTTCCAGATTATTTAATTTGGTGGAGTAGAGGCTTTGGAAGTATGCTGATGGTTTTTCCAATTTCATTGTTGTCTGTTGTGATCTCTCCTTTTTCATTTCTGATTTTGTTAATTTGAGACTTCTCTTTTTCTTTCTTTTTTTTTTTTTTTTTTGGTTTTTCGAGGTAGGGTCTCACTCTGGCCCAGGCTGACCTGGAATTCACTATGTAGTCTCAGGGTGGCCTTGAACTCACGGCAATCCTCCTACCTCTGCCTCCCGAGTGCTGGGATTAAAGGCGTGCGCCACCACGCCCGGCTTAGACTTCTCTTTTTCTTGCTTGATCAATTTGGCCAGGAGTTGGTCAGTCTTGTTTACTTTTTTCAAAGACTCTCTCTTCATTTAAACAATTTTAAAATTTAAAAATTTTTAAAAATTGTTTTCTTAGTTTCTAATTCATTAATTTCTGCTCTAATTGTGATTCTTTCCATCTGGAGCTCGTTGCATTGTATTCTTCTTCTTTTCTTTTTTTCTTCTCACTTTAAAGCACTGTGATCTGACATGATGCAGGAAGTTACTTCAATTTTCCTGACTTTATGAAGGCACAATTTGTGACCTACTATATAGTCAATCTTGGAGAAGGTTCCTGGTCTGCTGAGAAGAATGTGTATTCTGTAGAGTTGGGGTGGAAAGTTCTGTAGATATCAGTTAGATCTAGTTAATCTGTGATGTTGTTGATCTTTATTATTTTCCTGTTGATTTTCTGCTTGGATGATCTTTCTATTGATGATAGTGGAGTATTGAAGTCTCTAACTATGATGGTGTTGGTGTTTATTTCTGTTTTATTGTCAAGTAGATTTTGTTTTATAAACTGTGGTGCACCTGTGTTTGGATGCATATAGATTTATGATTGTGATGTGCTTTTGTTGGATCATTCCCTTGATGAGTAAGAAGTGGCCTTCTTTGTCCTTTTTGATTACTTTTGGTTTGAAATCTATTTTATCAGATATTAATATAGCAACACCCACTTGTTCTTTATTTCAATTTGCTTGGAATTTCATTTTCCAACCTTTCACCCTGAGGTGGTGCCTATCTTTAGTGGTGAGGTGGGTTTCTTGAAGACAGTAGATAGAAGGGTCCATTTTTTTTTTATCTATCCTGATAAACCTGTGTCCTTTGATGGGTGAGTTAAGACCATTAATACTTAAGGTTATTACTGTAAAGTTTGAATTAATCCCTGCCATGATGAGGTGTATTATGGGATTTGGTGCTTTCTTGTGTTTTGTACTATTTTGTATCTGGTCTATTTTGGTTATTGTGATCTTCTTCTTGCTGGCTCTTGAGATTGGTTGTTTGACTGTTCTGTGTGGAGTATTCCCTGAAGTATTTTCTGTAGTATTCACTTTGTGTTCATATAATCATAGAGTTGCCTTTTTTTAATGGAAAGTTTTTCTTTCACCATCTTTTATGAGGGATACTTTTCCTGGGTAGAGTAGCTTGGGTTGGAAACCATAGCTTTTCAGACTCTGAAGTGTTCCATTCCAGGACCTTCTGGCTTTCAGGGTTTCCATTGAGAAATCTGATGTAATTCTGATAGGAATGCCTTTGTATGTTGTGAATTGTTTCTCTCTTGCTGCTTTTTAACACTCTCTTTGCTTTTGTTTTCAAGAGTTTTAACTATGATGTGTCTTGGAAAGTTTCTTCTTTGGTGCTATCTGTGTGGTGTGTATGGACTTCTTGTATCTGAATGGGCCTCTCTTTTGAGAAATTTGGAAAATTTTCTTCAATAATTTTGTTTAATATGTTCTCTATGCCTCTGGCCTAGATTTCCTGTCCTTCTGGTATACCCATGATCCAGCTGTTTGGTCATTTTAGGGTGTCCCACAGTTTCCTCATATTCTGTTCACTTGATCTTTTTGGCCTCCTGATCAATTTCTTCTGTATTGTCTTCCAGGTCAGAGGTTCTATCTTCCACATGAGTAACTCTGTTGGTGAAGGGTTCTAGAGAAGTTTTTATAATTTCTATTTGATTTTTGTTTTCTGTTGTGTTATTTTGCATAGTGTTCATCTCTTTTTTGAGGTATGATTTCAATTTGAGTTCTGATTTTCTTGATGCTTCTGGGAGTTTATTCTTGCATTTGATCAAGTCTTCATTAAGCTTAATCAACTGGTTATTTAGATCTTTCATTTCTTGACTTCCCTTCAATTTATTTGTATCTCTTTGGGGGGTTCTAATGTTTTCTTCAATCAAGTTAAGCCTATTGTCAAAAGCTGAATGCTTTAGGAGGACATTTTGTTCAATTTCATTGATATGGTTGTTGGTTCTTTAATGGTTTGCTTCTAGCTCAGCAATTTCTTTTTTTGATCAGTGTCTCATTGGTTGTGTTTGCATTTTTGGAATGAATTTATATTGATTTCTCTATGATTTCATTGGAGACTCCCATTGTAGCCCTAAATATCCTTGGTGGAGATCTCTCAGTTTTCTTACTTTTGTTCAGTTTTTTTTTGGTGTGTGTTGTTTTCTACCCATTTTAGGAAGACTAAGGAGGAAGCAAGGTTTTGTCTTTGGCCCTTTCACCTTCTTACTCAGGTGCATAGGGATGTTGGGACCCAGTAGCCAGTCAGGATACCAGAGCAAAAGGTCTGATTCCACAGCTCACACAGGGACCAAGCCTCCCCAAGCAAGGCACAATTGGACCTGTCAGGATACAGGACTGGGAGGAACAAGGCCGAACCAGGATCTGGTCTTCTCACTCCATACTGCACCCTCCAGCACACAGACTGGTACAGAAAACCCAGACCAGGGGAGGTGGGAGGAGCCAGGAAACAGGGATCTGGCCTACTCAATCCAGACCACTGTGCCTGCCTACACACTGTCCATGCTGGCAACCAGACCAGTGCAAAAAATCTTAATTTTAAAGTAGCTGTCTCTTCTCAGCCTTTTGTATGCTCCTTGCTTTGTATTTTAGAAACTCTTTTCAAACTCAAGTTCAGAAAATACTGTTCTATTTTTTCTCTCCATGCTTTAAGAATTAAAATTTCACCACTCATTATCTGGTCCTTCTCCTAGCCATTTGCCATGCTGTCACATGTAAGTATCCCATGTATACATCAGTCTGTTTCTGGATTCTACTCTGCTTATTTTGTCTGAGTATCTGCTTTTGCACTTCATTAATAATTTATAAGCAATTCCCTGACTCTACTGTTCTTCAGATGTGAGTTCCTCTTGTTCCTGTGTTTACTACCCTAAATTGTTAAATAATTAATTAAGTTTTGTGAAAACCTATGATGATTTGGTTGTAATTACATTGACTCTGTAGAGCCATCATGGAGAATCAGCATTTTTATGGTTTTTAAGTCTTTCTTTTCATTAACATGCTGTGTTTCTCCATTTATTTAGGTCTTATATATTACACATCTTTGTTATAGTTAACAGTAGGCAAATTTACTCCTACTATTAAAAGTGGTGTCTTTCTCATTCATTGTGATACAGCAAATAAAATTAGCTTTTTAAATTTTGAACTTATTTCTAGTTATTTATTTATTTACAAATATATGTCTAAAGATTATTTTGTATTTCACAGAAGGATCTTTTTCTGTAAGTATTAACACCTTTGTTCTTTTCTTTCTAACCTTCTTTATTTTTTTGTGATTGCAGTGGCTATTCAGTACAGTGTTAAATGAAAGTGGCATTTTCATTGTAAAGAAGAGTAGGCTTCCTGAAGATGCCTTTTATCTGACTATGGATACTTCCTTGCAATTAGTGTTGGGTTCCTCACCCTTTGCCTGGGAACTAGGGTTGAATTTATTAATTCCTTTCTTTCTCTAGATTGCCTTCCTGACCTTTTGTGCTGTTGAGGATTTCCATTAACTTCTGTGTTGGCTTTCAGAGTTCTTTTTCACTTTGCTCAACATATAGTTCTCCTTTGTTGTCCTGATGCTTGCCTTTGGCAGAGCCATGCATAAGTTACAATAATAAATAGAGTTCGACTTACAATAATGCTATTATTTTAACTCTAATATATTTGGAGAGAGACACACACACACACACACACACACACACACAGAGAGAGAGAGAGAGAGAGAGAGAGAGAGAGAGAGAGAAAGACAGAGAGGAAGACAGAGATGGGCGCGCCAGCAGTGTCTCAGCTGCTGTGGACGAAATCCAGATGTGTGTGCCCCCTTGTGGTCAAGTGCGGCATTGTGCCCTTGTGTCACTTTGCATCTGGCTAAACGTGGGACCTCGAGATTGGAACCAGTATTCTTAGGCTTAAGAGGCAGGCTCCTTAACCCCTAAGCCATCTCTCCAGCCCTAACTCTATTATATTTTTGTATAAGCCATACTTCTTTGCTGGGATGTCTGTTTCCACTTATTTACTTTCAAAAATTTCATGTCTTTATGGTTCAGGTATGTCTCTTATATATGTCTCTTATATATAGTTTATAGTTATTCAGCCATCATGAGTCCCCTTGTATTTCAGCCTCTGTTGTATCTGCAGTTATGTTCCTATCTTCATTTCTGACATTGTTTCTTACTCCATCATGTCAAGAGTTGGTCTGCTTCTCAGTCTTTTCAAAGCAATTCTTGTCTTGATTTTTTATATTTTTTAAGTTTTTTTTCTTTTTTAATTTTAATTTATTTATTTACAAGCAGAGAGAGAGAGAGAGAGAGAGAGAGAGAGAGAGAGGGAGAATGGGCATGCCAGGGCCTCTAGCCACTGCAAACGAACTCCAGATGCATGTGCCCCTCATGCATCTGGCTTATGTGAGTCCTGGAGAATTGAACCAGGATCCTTTGGCTTTGCAGGCAAATGCCTTAACCACTAAGCCATTTCTCCAGCCCTTGTCTTGATTTTTTTGAATTTTTGTTTATCTTTATTTGAGAGTGACAGACAGAGAAAGAGGGAGGGAGAGAGAGAGAGAGAGAGAGAGAGAGAGCTGAGAGAGAATAGGTGCACCAGGGCCTCCAGCCACTGCAAATGAACTCAGATGCATGTGCCACCCTGTGCATCTGGTTTACATGGGTACTGGGGAATCGAGCCTCAAACCAGTATCCTTAGGCTTCA
The DNA here is from genome assembly GCA_036365145.1 of Orientallactaga sibirica. Taxonomy (NCBI): domain Eukaryota; kingdom Metazoa; phylum Chordata; class Mammalia; order Rodentia; family Dipodidae; genus Orientallactaga; species Orientallactaga sibirica. Next base: position 25,142,287 of record JAEOAD010000015.1, on the reverse strand, counting down.
CAAGCAAGAGCTTAACTGCTAAGCCATCTCTCCAGCCCCTGTCTTGATTTTTATGTGCTCTGATTCATCAGTCTGTGTCTTTATCTTTGGAATTTCCATTCTAATTTGTTTATGTTAAGTTTGCTCCTTTTTTAACTTTACATTATGCTGGGCATTGCTAAACATGGGCTGGGACATGAGGAAGCTGGCCTGGGCTGTTGGACATTGTTGGGGACCTTGGGCTGTGGGGGTTGCAGCTGGCCTTATCATTGGAAACCCACTCTGGTGATGGAGACTGGCCCTCCCTGCCCTTGGGCAAGGTTGTAGTGTGCCCTGTCTTCACCCAGAGTGGGAAGAACTGGCGAAGCCCTCCCCCTTTGATCCCAAAAAGCATCTGATCATTCCATAGGCAGGCTTTGCTCCCCACAGTTCCTGACCTTGTGGCTAGCTGCCCAAGAGACCCTTATAAACAGTCTCCCTTCAGCTTCAGCTATCCAATATGTGGCTGAAGTCACCCGTAGCTTTTTCTGCCGCTTTTGTTATCTCCCTTGCAGCTCCTCTTTCACGACTCTGAAGTCACATAGCTTTTCCTTCAGTTTCTGTTATCTCCCTTGCAGCTCCTCCCTCACAACTCCTGCCTTCCAATAACAGCCCATATAGCAACCTATAAACTATGTATCCAATTGCCATATAGTCTGTATGTGCCTTCTCAACCTTTCTCAAGTGTTTATAAACCCACTCCCCTTTGGAATAAATGACAGCGTACTATCCATCAGACTGCCTCCAGGGTGTTTCATTGCCCATAGCACTCACCCACTCAGGACATGGCTTCTCCCCAACTCTTCCTGCACCCGGGACGTCGATGGCCAACAACCCCCCAGGAACAGTGAGGACCCACAATATTAGATATCTGGCTCATATATTTCCAGCTTTTTCTTTTGTATTTCAGCTGTCCCTCAAAGTTCCTTTATTCCCCCTGTGTATCTCATAAGTTTGAAAAGCATTTTGTTTCATATACTCTCTTTTACTGGTGTAACAACATCACATTGTTATGTATGTGTATATGTGTTTTTATTATATTTAAAGACAGGTATATAGAAATCTCAAATTTGGATGGTAATGGTATCTATAATTTCATCAGTGTTGATTTGTAAAATTTTGAAATTTTACTGGCATATAATTTTTAAATTATTGTATATTCTTTACATGTTGCAATGTTATCACTATATGTATAGCAGCTCTAGTTACAATAATGCTATTATCTGTAACTCTACTATATTTTTACAGGTAAAATTTATTTCTTAGGATCCATTCTTCCATGCATTTACTTTGAAAATTGTCATGTCCTTATGGTTCAAGTATGTCTCTCTCTCTCTTATTTGAGATTTGAGACTGTCTACATAATAAGGTGGTCCAATCCTCCTAGTAAATCTCTTCCTTTTTTTTGAGGTAGGGTCTCACTCTAGTCCAGGCTGACCTGTAATTCATTCTGTAGTCTAAGGGTGGTCTCAAACTCACAGTGATCCTTCTACCTCTGCCTCCCAAGTGCTGGGATTAAAGGCATGTGCCCACCATTCCTGGCCAGGTATACCTCTTAAACATTGTTTATATCTAAACTGTGTTGCTTTTTAATCTCTCTTTGAATTAAAATTCCTAATATATTCACTTGTGTCTTTGGCCTTGCTCCCAGCATTTCACCTTTGCCCTATGCCTGTTTTATTTTCTTGTCTTATTTTTTTAAAAACAAAACAAAACAAACAAACAAAAAATTAGAACCTAACTAGTTTTCTGCCTACAGAGTAGTACTTGCAATATTTACAGCATGCATAGATTTTAATCCTGGAAGCCATTTAGAAATAAACTAGTTTGATATTCTAAAATGAAAACCCAAGCCTTTAGAATTTAAGTAATTCTGAAAGGTCACCAGCATGCTCTGATGTCTCATCTTCTCTTCAAACAAAACAGCTGAAGTCTGATCGTTAAAGCTTTGTAAATTCTGTGACATAAGTTATTAGCAGGCCTGCTCCTCAAAGGCCAATATACTCACCACTGTTAGTGCTGTGTTCTCTCCTGGTTTCTTTACTTTAGTGTATTCCTCTAACTTCTTTTTTCATGTTTTATTTTTATTGAGATCTTTAATATATGAACATATTCCACAATGGTCATATTCCCATCAAGTTATCCTATTATGTCCCCTGTTCCCTGCTACCATTCCCCTGCGGGTTCTCCTCAGTGGGGGTATCAGTATTCATTATGTGGTCATGAATGCACCAGTCAGTCTCTGTGAGGGGGGCATGCCTCTCAGTACACCTTCTCACCTTGTGACTCTGACATCTTTTCACCCCCTCTACGCCATGATCCCTGAGCCTTGGAGGGCATGTTAGAAGGCTTCTTTAAGAGTGAATTCCAGTTCAACCTGGGCTAGAGTGAGACCCTACCTTGAAAAAAAAAAAAGGCTTCTTTAGTGTTGAGCTTTCTGATTTTCTGCCTTGATGAGTTTTGAATTTTGTCAGTGTCTACCACCATCTCCCAGGTGAAGGTTCTCTGGCTAGCCATGAGAGTAGTACTCATATTTAATCTACCAGTTCCTCTCTAATGTTTTTTGGGGCCCTGGAAGGTGTTATAGAGATGATTTGTCTCCTGCTAGGTACTCAGGTTTAACTTCTTATCATTCTAGTGGGTCATGGGTCTCCCTGATATTCACTGTGATCTGTATAAAGCAGGTTCCTTTCAGGATCTATGACTTCTGACTTGGTTCTCAGCACTAAGCATGAATTTCCTCCTCCCGAGGGAATCTCATACTTAATCAGAAAGCAGTTGATTACTTCCATAATCTGTGTGCCACTATTGCTCCTGTGGGTACATCTTGCCTGGCTGGTTGATTTTGTACTTGCAGGATCCCCTGATTGTTTACTCTGTTGATGATTTTATTCCCCAGCAGCTTGCATAGTGCTTTTCAGGCTGTGATAGTTGGCTTGCAAGGAGCTGGCTTCCATCTCATTTCCAGTATAATCTCTCAATGTTCTGTGACCACACCCTGTGGTGTTTTCAGCAATAGGGTCACACCATGTAGTGCTTGAAAGTGACTGTATTTGTTTGGGGGCCTCCCTGGTCAATAGCTCACTGTGGAGATTGACCCAGTTCTGGCACCAGGATGTACCAGCAACAGCCTATGGTGTCAGGATAAACCCTTCTCTATCCCAGTAGGATCTTTTTTAATTACCAGATATTTTTGAGCTCCGGCCATTAAAAAAAAATGGACATAGGAAAAAAATCCAGATAAAGGTTTTGCTTTATTTTGTTTTTTTGTTTTATGTTTTATTATCTATTGACAATCTCTATACAAATACACAATATCCTAATCATAACCCTTTCCCTCCTTCCCTCCCCACTTCCCTATCTGCCTTTAGAGAACCGTTTCTTCTTTACAACTAGTCTTTCTTCTATTTTGATGTTATTGAATTTTTTGCCTTGCATCTGTCTCCTGTTCTAGATGAACTGTTTTCTTTATTGACAAAAGGTAGAACTGAAACCAAAAGTGAGCATAAAGAACATAATGGGAGAACATAGGCCTGCACTGGAAGTGATAATCCCTCTTTCTATGCCAGGGAAGGTTATGGGATACATATTCATGGTTGGCTTTATCATTTTAAATTATGCTGTATTTGGGGCTTGACTATTGTTGCCTTTTACGCTTTCAGATTCATAGGGGCTTTGTCTTTTTCTCCTGTTATTACTGGGGCCAGGATCTGATTCAGGATTAAGGATATAGAGCAACAAACACCATTAATTTGTTTGTTGCTCTTCACCCTTACAGATTCTGGCTTTATAAGGTTTTCTGTTTGTTTCAATCTATAAACTTGCATACTCTGTGCTGGTTTTTATTGAATATGTATGTTGCTCAGTTGAATTTCAGAATTTTGCCAGTCAAATACTTGACTAGCAGGCAAACTCAACACCTAGAGTTACTTCTGCAGTTGGATTGGAGTACAAGAGCTACACTTAGCACCGTAAACTCCCACTCTGAAGTTATATAAATTTGGATTTCCAGGTCTAAAAGGACAACAGATAAATAGAAAACCCAACCATCAAATCAACTCAGGATGCAAAAATTACTGCATTATGATAAAAGAAACACAAAGAATCAAGATAATACAGCCACATCAAAAATTATAAATCCAGGCTGGAGAGATGGCTTAGCAGTTAAGGGATTTTCCTGCAAAGTCAAAGGATCCCAGTTTGACTCTCCAGGACCCATGTAAGCCAGATGCACAAGGGGGCGCATGCATTTGCAGTTTGTTTGCAGTGGCTGGAGACCCTGGCATGCCCATTCTCTCCCTCCCTGCCTCTCTGTCTCTCTCTTCTTCTTCTTCTCTCTCAAATAAATAAAAAAATAAATAAAATATATTAAAATTACTTAAAAATTATAAATCTATCAGAAACAACCCCCAATGAGACTGTTTTAGATGAAATGCCTGACAAAGATTTCAAAAAAATGATTTTATCTAGACAAAAGAAATCAGAGAAAAAAATCAAAGGAATCAAATAAGAAAACAAAGGAATTAAAGAAGAAAACAAACTCCTGATGGAATTCCAAGAGAACACAGGAAAACAGCTTAATGAACTGAGGGAGGATGTCATTATAAGACATGAGTAAGGAAATAGAAATACTGAAGAAAAACCAGACAGAAATTCTAGCACTGCAAAATACAGTTAGTCAAGTAAAAAACTCTGTGGAAAGTCTTACCAGTAGAATGGATGAAGGAGAGAACAGAATATGTAAACTGGAAGACCAGGTGGCAAATCGAATACAGTCCAACAAAGAGAAAGACAAGCTAATAGGAAGGAATGAATGGGAATCTCAACATATCCAGGACACTATGGAAAGATAAAACATAAAAATTCAGGGTATAGTAGAAGGAGAAGAATTTCAATCCAGAGGCTTATCAGGTATTTTCAACAAAATCATAGAAGAAAAATTTTCCCAAATTGTGAAAGAAATGCCAATACAGATACAGAAAGCTTTTAGACTACCAAACACACAAAACCTGGAAAGAACCTCTCCTCACCATGTTATAATTAAACTACTAAACATGCAAACTAAAGAAAAGATACTGAAAGCAGTTAGAGAGAAAAAGCAAGTCCCCTATAAAGCAAGCCCATCAGGATCACAGCAGATTACTCAACACAAACTATAAAAGCCAGAAGGGCTTGGAGTGATGTATTCCAAGTTCTGAAAGTTAACAAATGCCAATCAAGAATTCTTTATCTTGCAAAGCTATCTATCAAAATTAAAGGAGAAATAAGGACATTCCACACCCAAAACATGCTAAAGGAATTTATGACAACCAAGCCAGCTCTACAGAAAATGCTTTAAGGAATCCTTCATGCTGAAGAGAATGCAAGGCACACACATGGGGAAACAGGAAAAAATATACCATACTCAAAACTTAAAACAAGAGAGTGAAGGGAAAACAGGAAGCATCACAAAACAAGAAGAATGGTGAGAATAAACACATACCTTTCAATAATAACTCTTAATATCAATGGTCTCAACCAAAAGACACATGCTTGCAGACTGGATTAAAAAGCATGATCCTGTTGTTTGTTGCCTTCAGGAAATTCATCTATTAATAAAAGATAGACATTGTCTTAGGATAAAAGGATGGAAAACTATATTTCAAGAAAATGGGCCTAGGAAACAAGAAGGGGTTGCTATCTTAATCTCTGACAGGATAGACTTCAAACCAACATTAGTGAGGAAAGATAAAGAAGGTCACATTAAAGGAACACTCCAATGGGAGGACATTACAATCCTAAATGAATATGCACCTAACATGGGAGCTCCCAATTTCATCAAACAAACAGTATTAGAATTAAGGTCACCAATAACACCAAACACAGTTGTAGTGGGTGACTTCAATACCCCACTCTCATCAATTGACAGATCATCCTGGCAAAAAATAAACAGAGAGACATCTGGATTAAATGATGTCATGGAACAAATGGACTTAACAGGTATCTAAAGAACATTCCATCCAAATGCTGCAGAGAATACATTTTTTTTCTCAGTAACACATGGAACATTCTCCAAAATAGACTATATACTAGAATACAAACAAATCTTAACAAATGTAGGAAAATTGAAATAATCCATTGTCCTCTGACCACAATAGGATTAAATTACATATCAGCAACAAGAAAAACTACAGAACATACAGAAATTCATGGAGACTAAACAGTACACTATTGAATGATGAATGGCTCATTGAAGAAATCAAATAGGAATTCAATAAATTCACACAATCAAATGATCATTAGAATACAACATACCAAAATCTTTGGGACACAATGAAGGCTGTCCTAAGAGGGAAATTTATAGCTTTATTTGCCTATATTAAGAAATTAGAGAGTTCACAAGTAAACAATTTAATGCTTCACCTTAAGGTCTTAGAAAAAGAAGAAAAAGGAAGGCAAACCAAAAATCAGTAGATGGGAAGAAATAATAAAGATTAAGGCAGAAATTGGCAAATAAAAACAAAAAAAATTCAAAGAATCAATGAAACAAAGACTTAGTTCTTTGAAAGGATAAGCAAGAGTGATAAACCCTTAGCAAATCTGACCAGAAGAAAGAGAGAAGAGACAAAAATTGATAAAATTGGAGATGAAAAAGTCACCGTTACAACAGAAACCAAAGAAATTCAGAAAATCATAAGGACATGCTTTAAGAATATGTATGCCTCTAAGTTTTAAAATCTAAAAGAAATGGAAGATTTCCTTTGTTCATATGACCTATCAAAATTAAATCAAGATATGATAAACCATTTAAACAGACATATAACAAGTACAGATATCCAAGCTGTTATAAAAAGTTGCTGAATAAGCCGGGTGTGGTGGCGCATGCCTTTAATCCCAGCACTCGGGAGGCAGAGGTAGGAGGATAGCTGTGAGTTCGAGACCACCCTGAGACTACATAGTGAATTCCAGGTCAGCCTGGGCTACAGTAAGACCCTACCTGGAAAACCAAAAAAAAAAAAAAAAAAAAAAAAAAAAAAAAAAAGCTGAATAAAAAAAAGTCTAGGCCTTGATGGATTCACTGGTGATTTTTTCTAGACATCCTTAGAAGAACTAATACCACTGCTTCTCAAACTTTTCTTTGAAATAGAAAAGGAAGACATTCTACCGAACTACTTTTATGAAGCCAGCATCACCTTGATACAAAAATCAGACAAATATAAAACAAAGAAAGAAAATTGCAGACCTGTTTCCCTCATAAATGTAGAAGCAAAATTCTGAAAAAAGTATTGGCAAAGAGAATACAAGATATCAGAAAGATTATTCACCTGGATCAAGTATGCTTTATCCTAGAGATGCAGGGATGGTTCAATATACACAAATTAATAAAGGTAATACAGTATATAAATGGACTGAAGGACAAAAAAAAATCACATGATCATCTCAATAGATTAAGAAAAGGCATTCAACAAAATCCAACATCCCTTCATGGTAAAAGACCTATAGAAACTGGGAATAGAAGGAACATATCTCAACATAAAAGATAGTTATGACAAAACCACAGCCAACATAATACTTAATGGGGAAAAACTTGAAGCTTTTCCACTAAATTCACCAACAAGACAAGGGTGTCCACTGTCCCCACTTTTATTTGATATAGTACTAGAAGTCTTAGCTATAGCAATAAGGCAAGAGACACTCATAAAAGGGTTACAAATTGGAAAGGAAGAGATCAAATTATCATTATTTGCAGATGATATGATTCTATACATAAAGCACCCTAAAGTCTCTACCAGCAAACTGTTAGAGCTGATAAACACTTTTAGCAATGTAGTAGGACACAATAAACACACAAAATGGGTAGCTTTCCTACAATACTAACAACAGATATGCAGAGGATGAAATCAGGGAATCTCTCCCATTCACAATTGTCTCAAAAAATAATAAAGTACCTTGGTATAAACCTAACCAAGGAAGTGAAGGATCTCTACAATGAAAACTTTAAAACACTCATGCGAGAAATTGCAGAAGACACAAGGAAATGGAAAAACATCCCATGTTGTTGGATTGGAAGAATCAACATTGTTAAAATGTCTGTCTTACCAAAGGCAATCTACACATTTAATGCAATCCCCATTAAAATTCCAATGGCATTCTTCACAGAAATAGAAAGAACAATTCTAAAATTCATTTGGAAGCACAAAAAATCTCGTATAACAACAAAAATACTTTTGAGCAACAAAAATAAGGCTGGTGATATCACCATACCTGACTTTTAGCTATACTGTAAAGCCATAATAACAAAAACAGCATGATAGTGGCACAAAGGCATACATGTAGATAAATGCAACAGAATAGAGGACCCAGATGTTAATCCAGGCAGCTATAGACATCTTATTTTTGACCAAAAATATTCATTGGAGAAAAGATGGTTCTGGGAAAACTAGATATCTATATGTAGAAGGATGAAAATAAATCCTTGTCTTTCTCCATGCACAAGAATCAAGTTCAAATGGATCCAGGATCTTAATATCAGACCTGAAACTGTGAAACTGCTAGAGGAAAAAGCAGGGGAAACCCTTCAACATATTGGCAATGACTTTCTGAATAAGGCCCCAATTGCTCAGGAAATAAAACCACTAATCAGCTGCTGGGATCTCATGAAATTATAAAGCTTTTGTATAACAAAGGACATTGAACAAAGCAAAGAAACAACCTACAAAATGGGAGAAAATCTTTGCCAGCTATACATCTGACAGAGGATTAATATCCATCATATAGAAAGAACTCAAAAACCAAAACAATAAGTAATCAAACAACCCAATTATAAATGTGTTATGGAACTAAATAGAGAGTTCTCAGAAGAAGAAACACAAATGGCATATAAACATCTAAAAAAGTGTTCTACATACTTAGCAATCAGGGAAATGGAAATTAAAACTACTTTGAGATTCTATCTCACTCTTGTCAGAATGGCTATCATCAAGAAAACAAATGACAATAAATGTTGGGGAGGTTGCAGAAAAAGGGGAAGTCTTCTACACTGTTGGTGGTAATTTAGACTGGTACTGCCATTGTTGATATCAGTGTGGAGGTTAGATGGTTTAAGACAGATTTTTCATACGATCCAGCTATAGTACTCCTAGGCATATAGCCTAAAGACTCTTCTCACTACCTTAGATATACTTGCACAGCCATGTTTATTACCACTCCATTCACAATAGCTAGGAAATGGAACCAGCCTAGAAGTCCCTCAACAGATGAATGGCTAATAAAGATGTGGTACATTTACACACTTGAGTTCTATTCTGCAGTACAGAAAAATGAAATTTGCAGGGAAATGGATGGAGTTGGAAAGGATTATACTAAGTGAGGTAACCCAGGCCCAGAAAGCCAAACGTCGCATGTTCTCTTTCATATGTGGATCGTAGCTACCAATGTGTAGACTTGTGTGTGAGCTGGAACTAAAAATCAGTAGCAGAGGTCAGTAAACTAGAAAAAGGCTGTAATGGAGGGAGGAGAGGGAAAGACTTAAGGGTATGGTATTGACGATATGTAAGTAGAACAACAGATTACAGAGAATGGAATGGCCTAAACAAGACCAGGAAAAGAGATTGAGTAAAAGATGGGTGTGAGGGGGTGGGTCAATCACAATTCAATATATTCTGAATAAGATATATGAAACCTACCTTTTTGGATAATCTCATACCCAGAAGCCATAGATTGTTACCAGAAAATTTGCAGTGTCAGGGATGGGATACCTTCTAGTGAGTTGTTGGCCAGGGAGCTCCCTGTTGCCTCCAAAACATTATGAGCTCTTGCCAAGGCCTTTGGTTTCCCATGAGTAACAGATGGTAAGACCCTATTGCTGAATATTTCACATGTCTTGGTGACAAGGTCATTTATACATCAAGATGAGGTTGAGCTCAAAACCTCCTCTCTGTTGACAAGCAGACTGAAAGCTGGAAAAAGCTGCATTGTATGCAGCTTTGTGGAAGACAGAAGTCATCAGCAGTGAAAACAATGGACACTAGGACCCTCAAGTTTGGCCAGCCAGGCCAAATGACTGAACAGGTGCAATGGTGGCATATCTGCTCTGGGGGAAACAATCTGCTCTCTAATTGGACTGGAGACCTGCTCTATGGGAGGGAATACATGGCCTGGTACTGAAAACCTAATCAAGAGCCTATGTAAGGGGAGGTAATAAGCCTTAGGGGTATAAAACCTGCTCTTTTCTGCTTAAATGCATATATTATTCTCACCAAACTTCCCTGAAAGCACTACACTTAATGTTCATATACATATATTGATGCTATTCTCCCTTTTGGTTAGAGAAACTTCTCTTTCCAGATGGTGGTGACCACTAGGATGACCCAAAAGGCAAAATAGTGCTGAGAAGAAGTAATGGAGGAGTTTCCAGCACTGAAACATCTCTATCACACCCTCAAAGGCTCAGGGTCCATTGTGGAAGAGGTAGCGAAAAGATGTAAGAGCCAAAGGAAGGGTATGACTCATTACATTGCAACTGTTTTGCCAGAAATTGCCCACGATATCCATGACCTCTCTGTGCCTAGCAATACCTTCACAAGACTGTCATAATAGGAGGAAAAGATGATGACATCAAAATAAAAGAGAGACTAATGGAGAGAGGGAGGGGATATGATGGAGAGTGGAATTTTGAAGGGGGAAGTTGGGGAGGGGAGGAAGTTATCATGGTTTATTGTCTGTAAGTATAGAAGTTGTCAATAAAATAAAAAATTTAAATAGAAATGCCACTCCACTTGATACATTATACAAAAGAAAGAATTCATAACATTCAGACACTGAGTTCTAAAATCAAATTTTCCTGGGTTTATATCTGACCCTGTCATTAATCAATTAGCTTGGACAGGCTTGAGCATTGTGTCCTATCTGACAATCATAGACTTCTGACTGCTAGATGATTTCACTGTAATTCCTAGACATGGTACCTAGTGTGTAGTTGTGTTACTTTTCCTGGGGAGTCCTTCTGTTTATCCAGATAGAGAGGGAGGGAAGTAATGGATTAATGAAATTATTTCATCTAAATCTGGCTTGGTGAACTAATGAGTTTATTGGACTTGGTCACTCAAAGGCAGCTGCATCCCTAAAGGGCACCTCAATATGGCTGACAACTCATGAAAGCTGTACATGGAGTTTCCTGTGAAACCTGCTGACAGTTATTTCTCCAAAAAGCACCTACCTCCAAGCAATTATGCAATGCATACGTAATCTAAGGGAGTGGCCTTTGTGAATCTTGTGAATTTTATTAGCTTCTAGGGTCTTAGGAGCCTCCATCCTCTTCCCAAGAGGGACTGATTCAATCTTATAGACACAAACACATAGCCATAGCATTCATTCAAATGCCAACTTGATTGTTTTTAGGAAAGGCACAACAGGATTGATCCATTGTATAATGTGAGCAGCTAAATCAAACCACAACAAGGTCCATTTAAAAGTCAATCTGGGGGCTGGAGAGATGGCTTAGCAGTTAAGTGCTTGCCTGTGAAGCCTAAGGACCCTGGTTCAAGGCTTGATTCCCCAGGACCCACGTAAGCCAGATGCACAAGGTGGCACATGCATCTGGAGTTCGTTTATAGTGGCTGGAGGCCCTGGCGTGCCCACTCTCTCCCTCTCTCTCTCTTCCTGCCTCTCTCTCTGTGTTGCTCTCAAATAACTAAAAATAAAACAAAATGAGAAAAAAAGAAATTACTCTTAAAAAAAATCAATCTGGTGGGAGTGGTGGTGCACCCCTCTAATCCCAGCACTTGGGAGGCAGAGGTAGGAGGATCGCCATGAGCTGAAGGCCACCCTGAGACTACATAGTGAATTCCAGGTCAGCCTGAGCTAGAGTGAGACCCTACCTCCAAAAAAAAAAAAAAAAAAAAAAAATCAATCCGCTATGGGCTTTCTCCACTTGATCCCACTATAGAATAGAGTTGTCCTTCTGTGTTTGTAGTTTGAAGAAAAAACATCTTCTTAAACATCCTCAGCAAATAATCAAAGTAATTATGAGGGAAAGGAAGAGAGCATATGTGAACATCCCTGGGGTGCAGGACAGGACCACTATCAACCACCAGTACCACTTGTCCTTAGCAGAATAAAGATCCCTTTATTCTCCTCTCGACCCATCTTAAAGCAGGGACGAACTCTTCTCAATATGCTTGGGAGAGATAACCCAGGCATGTAGTTTTACATGATTATGCCTTGCTCAGAGAAACTCGAAATACATATTCACCACAGTGTATTTGTCTTGTTGTTTCTTATCTTCAGTTTCACACACATGGAACCCATGAAGTGTGCTCAGTCTCCATCAGTCACAATTGATGATGTCAAGAAGAGTCCGGGACTAAACTTTGAAAGTCCAAATGCTATTGAAACTGGGTCCTTAGGTTTTGTGGGCAAATGCTGTAACCAATAAGCCATCTCTCCAGCCCCACCTTATTATTTTTTTAAAAGATTTTTTATTTTATTTATTTGTTACAGACAGAGAGAGGGAGAGAGAGTATGTGTGAGAGAACGGGCGTGCCAGGGCCCCTAGCCACTGCAAATGAACTCTAGATACATGCGCCACCATGTGCATCTGGCTTACGTGGGACCTCAAGAATCAAACTAGGGTCCTTAGGCTTCACAGGCATGCACCTTAACCGCTAAGCCATCTCTACAGCCCCCCACCTTATTTTTTGAAACAGGTCTTTTAACTAAACCTAGAGCTTGGTCTGGAGAGATGGCTTAGTGGCTAAGGCACTTGCTTATGGAGCCTAAGGACATAGGTTTGATTCTCCAGGTTCCATGAAAGTCAGTTGCACATGGTGGTGCATGTGTCTGGAGTTCATTTGCAGTGGTTAGAGGCCCTGGAGTCTCCTCTCTCTCTCTCTCTCTCTCTCTCTCTCTCTCATGTGTGTGCACTCATTTTCTCTCTGTCTCAAATAAAAATAAATAAGTAAATAAAGAAATAAGTAAATAAATAAACCTAGAGCTCAACAAGTGGGCTAGGCTAGCCAGCCAGCAAGCCCCAGATCCTCAACCCAACCCATCTGAACAGATAAATTGGACACATATGTTCTGTGATGGACAGCAGGTTATTTTGAACTGAGTATTTCCCTACCCCCACCCAAAAGTTTTAAAAGGCATGCCTGTCATTGATGCAATAGTCTTGGATGGTTTATCTCAATGTGGGAGAGCTGTACTTACCAAAGTCAGAAAACCCTTGTGATAGTTGGTATTATAGATGCATTTGATTTTTGGATCTTACTTCTGATTTTGGACATGATCATTAGAACTTACATTTGAGAGAGACAGAAACAGAGAGAGAGAGAATGGGCACACCAGTGGCCTCTCAGCCACTGTGAACGAACTCCAGATGTGTGAGCCCCCTGTGGGCAAGTGCGGCATTGCGCCCTTGCATCACTTTTTGTGTCTGGCTAAACGTGGGACCTGGAGATTGGAACCCGCATTCTAAAACTTGGCAGGCAGTTGCCTGAACAGCTAAGCCATCTCTCCAGCCCAGAACTTACTTTTTTTTTTTTTTAAAGAAAACTTTGTAACTATGTATTAGAAGAGTAACATGCAATATGCCTCTAGATAACCAACAGAAAATATTTAATTTGCTCTATTTTTCAACACTAGGGGACACCATTGTCACATTTTTTTATGTTATAGGATAAGCATGGCTGTAAATTGAGTAGGCTTAAAAACACAGCACACAGACTTTTTTTTTTCTTCCAAATGGATCATTATTTCAGAATTGTACAAAAACCAACCCAGGGTATTTGATACTTAAGCAACTTTCATTGACATACACATTTTGAACCCTACCCTCTGATGAGCATTCACACATGTTTTAGATTCTGTAACAATCACCCAAATCTAAGTAGATAACTAGGTACTGTTGTGTTTTTATAGTGTTTATGTATAATAACTTTTTGTAAACATAAATTCCTTTAAATTGAGGATAGACTGTTTAACATCAAAGATAAGCCCCTCTATGGAGATGAGCTTCCTGTCAGATGTGATATATGTCTGCAAGAGAAGAAAACTGAAGGCAGGTGTCCTGGCAGGTCTGTACAAGGAAATTCATTTGGAGATGTGGGACGAGGTAGCAGGTCAATATCAGTTGTACTACTGCTTATAATAAGTACAGTTTTGGCCATTCGTATCTTAGATCCTTTATTTATACTTTAATTCTGTTTAATCTGAAGTGATCTTGCAATGGAAGTGTTATTGTTACAACTTTTATGGTTGAGGAAGTAGAAACTTGGTTTCAACATTCCCCTTAGTTCACAAAACCTGCAAGGGGTAGTGCTCGCTACTAAGCCCAGGCTTCCTCACTACTCATGTTGCCTGTCCACCATCAGCAAGAGTTAGAATTCAGTTTTTCAACAAAAACATCATTTGACTAATTATATTCAAACTTCATCTACTACTCTATCCAGTTGATATGTTTGACTTGGTTTAGGCAGCCCTAAACACAATATAAAATGCTGACTAAGTCTAAATGTTATTATTTCATACATCACGTTTAGTACTTTATCATGACTTGAGAGAACTGTGGGGAAGAGTCTATAAGACTGTAGTGCCTTCAGAGTGGTGATTCACAGTACCAGTGACGGGGACTGAGAACGAGGGTTGCTTTTCTTTGTAGCGAGTAGCTTCACTTCATGTGCAAATCAAGGCCCAGCCATGGCTGTGGAAACTAGAGTTCCATTTCAACGTTAAGAAAGAGAGACTGAAACAAGACATGGTGATTCACACCTGTCCATGATCACTCTGATTTAGGACCGCAGGTTTTGAGATACACGTCACTTTAGGAGTCAGACAGCTTTGAATTTCGGTTCCAGCTTTACTGTTTTGTGGCTTTTAGCCTTGTACACACACACCCTGAATCACCTTCCCCATCTATGAAATACAGGGAAAAGTGACATTAGTTTTTTTGAGTCATTTACATATACATGTACATATGCACACATTTTACACACACGCGCGCACGAACACACACACACACACACACACACACATTTTCTCTCTCCTCCCTCTCTCCATCCTCTCTTTCTCTCTCTCAGTAATTAATGACCATATTCTGTGCGCAATCAAGGCACCAATCTAGAGCATAAACCCTATACAATTCTAAGCAATGCCACTTGAGGCCACTAGGTGTCACTAGAAAGCTTGAAGTTTAGGTGTATGAAAAAAACAACCCGACCATGTTTCACTCACTATCTGGCTTTCTTAAAAGATAAACTGAATTTGTCTTCCGATTTACACAGAGCCAGCTCACTTTTGTGTTTACCTATTTAGATAAAGACAGTAGGCATTTACTGAGTACCTACCTATATGTGCTGGACTATCAACCCTTGTTGTGAACTCCAAATGCCTGTGTCACTTTGTGCATCTGGCTTTACGTGGGTACTAGGGAAATGAACTGGGGTCATTAGGCTTTGCAGGCAAGTGCCTTAACCTGTGAGCCATCACGTCAACCCCAGCAAATAAATTTTAAACAAATAAATAAGACTAGTCAAATATGATCTGGTAATAGTAGTTTTACCCAGTGGCTATATTTGGGTAGAGAGATGAAACTTACATTACATTATTCCACCTACAGTTTTCATTATGTTCTGCCGGTTCCAGGAGGTTAGTGGATTTTAATAGGACAAGATCTTACATAATTTACTATAAAATGGCTCTGGAACAGAGACATGCTCTTTGGCTTAGAGGTAGGCGTTAGGAGGGTGAGCAAGGCAGCTTGGAGTATGATCACCCAAGGCAATATGAGTGGATGCCTGCTCACCCTTAAGGTGTCTCATCCTCTGCAGAGCCAGGAGAACAAAGCTTTTCCTATCCAGATCATTGGAATCCAACTTTGCAGTCTGTGATTACCAGACTTCTCAAAGGGTTACAAAGCAATTACTGTTGTCAGAGTAAACCCAGCACAGAAAGATGGTACCTTGGAGTAAAAACTCAAACACATTTTCTATGAAACAAACCATATTAGCTACTTTATAGGATTAGTTTTTTAAAAAAATATTTATTTATTAATTTGAGAGAGAGAGAGAGGCAAATGAGAGAGAGAGAGAGAGAGAGAGAGAAAGAGAGAGAGAGATTGAGAGAGAGAGAGAAAGAGAGAGAAACACCTTGTACATTTGGCTTACATCAGTACTGGGAAATTGAACCTGAGTCCTTAGGCTTTGCAGGCAAGTGCCTTAATCACTAAGCAATCTCTTCAGCCTTATAGGGTTACATTTAAAAAAAAAAAAATTAGCCGGGCGTGGTGGCGCACGCCTTTAATCCCAGCACTCGGGAGGCAGAGGTAGGAGGATCGCCGAGAGTTCGAGGCCACCCTGAGACTACATAGTTAATTCCAGGTCAGCCTGGACCAGAGTGAGACCCTACCTTGCAAAACCAAAAAAAAAAAAAAAAAAAAAAAAAAAAAAAAAAAAAAAAATAAAAAAAAATTGTTGAGCAGTTCCAGGAATCTGGAACTGATCTGATGGGACAAAGAAGTCTAACAGAAAAGATTATCAACTATTATGGTTCCTCATTAGTGGAACAAGCTTTCCATAACTTCTCTTCTATGAAGTAAACACAATATCTCACCCACCTTTCTCTCCAAGTATTCAGACCAGACCCTGATACACAGTAGGCCCTCAAAAAAAGTACAAAGACTCAACAGGCAGGAGATGTTTTTCCGAAGAGAGGTTATCTATGACCTGTGCTTGCTGTTGGACAAAAAGGCCTGATGGAAAAAAACAGAATGAGACCAGTGAAGTGAATTGTAACCACAGTCATTCTATTAACAGTGTGCGATTTCTCATTTTTGTGAGCTCACTTATACATTTGTTGAAAAGGGGATTTGACTAGATGAACTCCAATGGGAATATCTTTCATTTATTTTTTTAAAAAATTATTTTGTTTTACTGACTTCTATACTTACAGACAATAAACCATGGTAATTCCATCCCCTCCCCCACTTTCCCCTTCATAACTCCACTCTCCATCATATTCCCTCCCTCTCACCATTACTGTCTCTTTTATTGTGATGTAATCATTTTTTCTTCTATTATGAGGGTCTTGTGAAGGTATTTCTAGGCACTGCGAGGTCATGGATATCAAAGCCAATTTCTCTCTGGACAATAGCATTGTAAGGATTGGTACCCTTCCTTTGGCTCTTACATTCTTTACACCACCTGTTCCTCAATGGGTCCTGAGCCTTGGAGGGTGTGATAGAGATGTTTCAGTGCTGGACACTCATCCATCACTTCTTCTCAGCATTATGTTGCCTTTTGGGTCATCCTAGTGGTCACTGCCATCCAAAAAGAGAAGTGTCTCTAACCAAATTTGTTAATATTAATTTGTTAATAGTAATTTCAGGGAAGTTTGGTGGAACAATATGTGCATTTAACCAGGTAAGAGTAGGCTTTATACCCCTAAGGCTTATTACCTCCCCTGCCATAAGCTTTTGATTAGGTTTTTCAGTACCAGGCATGTATTCCCTCCCATAGAGAGCAGTTGGTTTCCCCCAGATCAGACATGCCAGTATTTCTCCCATTCAGTCATTCGGCCTGTCTGGCCAAAATTGAGGTTTCCAGGGCCGCGGTCCACAGTGGTGAGGCCACAGCCCATGGCGCTGGGGCCATCAGCCCCTGAGCTGATTCAGCCACCGGTGAGCGAGCTGTCCTGGGCCGTGCAGACCAACATCCTGTGCACCATGCGTGGCTGCAGCAAGATCCTGCCCAACAGCCCTGTGCTCAACATGCATCTGGTCAAGAGCCACCAGCGTCAGCTATGTGACCAAAGATGGTGAGCTCATCAGAAGTCCCCCTCTCCCCATCAGGCGGAGATGGTGGATCCAGCCAAATGCAGCATCAAAGTGATGTGCTGGTTCCGGCCCCTTAGTGAAGCCCAGATCCTGTGCAGGGACAAATTCATCCCCAAATTCAAAGACGAGGAGTTGGTGGTGATCGGGCTACTCTTCAAAAATATATACTGAGGTCTGGTTAAGATGGTGGCATAGGAACCATGCTAAAACAGGCTGGGGTTGGGGGAGAAAAAAAAGCAAAAGAAAAAACAACCCAGCAAAAAAGTAAGGTTATAGTAAATTATCAACTGCAGCAAAGAAGTAGGAGAGACCCGGAGCGTCTAGAGTCCACAGAAGCAGGCAGAAGCAGCTCCAGCAGTGGTGGCGAGTTCCATGTGGCTGCAGCCGCCAAGCTCCGCCTGAGCCGTGGGATTTTAAAGCCAGGTGAGGGGATTCTCCACTCATACCGGCCTCCTTGCAAACTCAAGAAACATGGAAGGAGGACAGCAGAGACCAACGGAGGGGCTTGTGAGGAAGAGGTTCGTGTGGACAAACAGACGGACTTCAGCCACCATCCACAGCCTCCCCTCCCCCACCACCGGCACAAGTGCCAGCAAGCACCAGAGACCTGGGGAAGAGAGCTCACCTACCCGGCACCCAGCATGACCAGAGCATTGACCCACAGACGCACAGATGCAGCTGGCCTTCCTGAGCCCACAACACAGCGAAGAAGGACCCAAGTGGCCGTGCAGCATAGCTGAGATCAAACCTGTCCCAAAAGGTAACTGGGATTACACCAGGCCAGTACCTGCCAAGTAAGCCTGGTGTATAGGCCTGCATTGGTTGCCTCTTCTGTTATTTGTTGGGGAAGGGTCGCACTGGGTCACAAGCTAACCTTGTAACCCTCTTCAGACCAGAAATCTTAGCCTCCCAGTTGACAGGATTAAGGGTGTGGGGCAACACACATCCTTAGGGACTGTGACTGGGTTAAATGATCTGTTTGTCATAATACCTACTTTTGCACAAATACCCTGTGCTGTATTTCATTGAATGGGTACATTGTTTAGTTAAATTTTTAGAATTTGACTGTATTCCACGATGTCCTGTAACAGTGTAGATTATGTACTCAGTACTGTATGATGCCTTGGTATATGATGTCCTATAACAGTGTAGATCATGTGCTCAGTATTGTACGATGTCTTGGTACATGATGTCCTGTAACAGTGTAGATAATGTGCTCAGTATTGTATGATGTCTTGTTACATGATGTACTGTAACAGTATTGATTATGTGCTCAGTATTGTAGGAGGTCTTAGTCTATGATGTCCTGTAGCTGAGTAACTTCATTGACTGACAAGAAAAAAAAAATAATTGAGGCTTCCAGTGTCCACTGTTTCAATGCTGATGACTTCTGTCTCCCATAAGGCTGCATGCAGTGAAGCTTTTTCCAGTTTTCAGTTGGCAGGTCTACAGGGAGAAGGTTTTCAGCTCAGCACCAGCTTGATTTCTCAATGACCTTGCTGCTCAGAAATGCAAAATCTTCAGCAATAGGGTCTTACCATCTGTTACTCATGGGAAACCAAGGACCTTGGCAATAGCCTGTAATGTTCTGGAGGTAACAGTGACCTTCCTGACCAGCAACTCACTGGAAGGTATCCCATCCCTGATACTGAAATTTTTCTAGTAACAATCTATGGCTTCTGGATATGCCATTATCCCCAAAATTAGGCTTTTATATGTCTTATTCAGAATATCTTGAATTTTGACTGACCCTCCCCCACTCTTCTCTTACTCAATCTCTTCCCCTGGCCTCACTTAGGCCATTCCACTCCCTGTAATTTGTTCTTCTATTTACATATATACAATATAATCCCCTAAAGTCCTTCCCTCTCCTACCTCCCTTATAAACTTTTTGTAGCTTACTGGCCTCTGCTACCAATTTTTGGTTCCAGGTCAAACACAAGTCTAGATATTTGTAGCTAGGATCCACTTAGAAATCATGCAGCGTTTGGCTTTCTGGGCCTGGGTTACCTCACTTAGTATAATCTTTCCAGATCCATTCATTTCCTTGCAAATTTCACAATTTCATTTTTATTTACCACTGAATAGAACATTGTGTAAATGTACCACATCTTCATTATCCATTCACCTGTTGAGGGACATCTAGGCAGGTTCCATTTCCTAGCTATTGTGAATAGAGCAGCAATAAACATGGTTGTGCAAGTATCTCAAAGGTAGTGAGAAGAATGATTAAGATATATGTCTAAGAGTTGTATAGCTGGATCATATGGTAAATCTACTTTTAGCTGTCTCAAGAACCTCCATACTGATTTCCACAATGGCAGTACCAGACTACATTCACACCAACAGTGTAGAAGGGTTCCTCCTTTTCTGTGTCCTCACCAACATTGATTGTCATTTATTTTCTTGATTATACCAATTCTGACAGGAGTGATATGGAATCTCAAAGTAGTTTTAATTTGATTTCTTTGATGGCTAAGTTGAACACTGTTTTAGATGTATATATGCCATCTGTATTTCTTTCTATGAGAACTCTCTATTTAGTTCCATAGCCCATTTTTAATTGGGTTGTTTGATTACTTATTGTTTTGTTTTTTGGGTTGTTGTATATTTTGGATATCAATCCTTTGCCAGATGTACAGCTGGCAAAGATTTTCTCCCATTTTGTTGGTTGTCTCTTTGCTCCTTTGCTCTATTCAGTGTCCTTTGTTGTACAAAAGCTTTGTAATTTCATTAGGTCCCAGGAGTTGAATAGTGGTTTTATTTCCTGAGCAATTGGGGTTATATTCAAAAAGTCATTGCCTATACCAATATGTTCAAGGGTTTCCCCTACCTTTACTTCTAGCAGTTTCAGAGTTTCAGGTCTGATATTAAGGTCCTGGATCCATTTGGACTTGATTCTTATGCTTGGAGAAAGACAGGTATCTATTTTCATCCTTCTACAGATACATATCCAATTTTCCCAGCACCACTTTTAGAAGAGGCTGTCTTTTCTCCAATGAATATTTTTGTCATTTTTTAAATCAAAAATCAGATGGCTGTAGCTGCCTGGATTAACATCTGGGTCCTCTATTCTGTTCCATTTATCTACATGTATGTCTTTATGCCATTATCATGCTGTTTTTGTTACTATGGCTGTGTAATATAGATTAAAATCAGGTATGGTGATACCACCAGCCTTATTTTTGTTGCTCAAAATTGTTTTGGCTATTCTAAGTTTTTTGTGCTTCTAAATGAATTTTAGGATTTTCTTCTATTTCTGTGAAGAATGCCATTGGAATTTTAATGGGGATTGCATTAAAAGTGCAGATTGCTTTTGGTAAGATTGACATTTTCACAATACTGACTCTTGCAATCCAAGAACATGAGATGTCTTTCCATATCCTACTGTCTTTTGCAATTTCTCACTTAAGTGTTCTAAAGTTCTCATTGTAGAGATGCTTCACTTCCTTGGTTAGGTTTATTCCAAGGTTCGTTCTTTCTTTCTTTCTTTCTTTCTTTCTTTCTTTCTTTCTTTCTTTATTTCTTTATTTCTTTATTTCATTATTTCGTTATTTCTTTATTTCCTTATTTCTTTATTTTGAGGCAATTGTGAATGGGAGAGATTCCCTGGTTTCATACTCCATATATTTCTGGTTATTATATAGGAAAGGTACTGATTTCTCTGTGTTTATTTTGTATCCTGCTACATTGGTAAAAGTGTTTATCAGCTCTAATGGTTTGCTGGTAGAGTCTTTATGTATAGAATCATATTATCTGCAAATAATGATAATTTGATCTCTTCCTTTCCAATTTGTAACCCTTTTATGAGTATCTCTTGCCTTATTGCTATAGCTAAAACTTCTAGTACTATATTAAATAAAAGTGGGGACAGTGGACACCCTTGTCTTGTTCCTGAATTTAGTGGAAAAGCTTCAAGTTTTCCCCCATTTAGCATTATGTTGGCTGTAGGTTTGTCATAAATAACTTTTATTATGTTGAGATATGTTCCTTATATTCACAGTTTCTGTAGGACTTTTACCATGAAGGGATGTTGGATTTTGTTGAAGGCCTTTTCTGCATCTGTTGAGATGATCATGAGATTTTTGTCCTTCAATCCATTACCTTTATTGATTTGTGTATGTTGAACCATCCCTCCATCTCTGGGATAAAGCATACTTGGTCATGGTGAATAATCTTTCTGATAAATTCTTGTATTCTCTTTGCCAGTATTTTGTTCGGAAGTTTTGCTTCTATATTCATGAGGGAGACAGGTCTATAATTTTCTTTTTTTTGTTTTGTCTTTGTCTGATTTTTGTACAAGGGTGATGCTGGCTTTGTAGAAGTAGTTCGGTAGACATGCATCTGGAATTTGTTTGCAGTGGCTGAAAGGCCTAGTGTGCCCATTCTCTCTCTCTCTCTCTCTCTCTCTCTCTCTCTCTCTCTCTCAGCCTGCCTCTTTCTCTCTCTCAAATAAATAAATAACACACACACACACACACAAACACACACACACATATATATACACATTTAAAGGTGCTATTCAGAAAGCTGGAGGAGATACATCATCAACAATCTTACTCAGCTATGGACCATGTGTGTTACACTACTAACTTGCTGGGCAAGATGTGCCCACTGGTGCAATCTTGACATGATTGCTATGGGGGTAACCAACTGCTTTCTAATTGTCCTTTGTAACTGGTACTGTAAATTTGTTTAAAATCTCATGACTAGGGTAGTCATAGGCCATAGCAGGGAAGCTACTATTGTTTTGGCAAATGGATATGCTGTACTTTCTATATATGTTTATGCTTTAGTTTTGATTAATGAAGCTTCTTTTTGCAGTGGGTGGTAAGTATTGCAGAGATTCATAACTGGTCAGAGTGCTGAGATTAAATGACTGTTGAGTGCTCAGCCCTTAACAGGATGATTATTTAGAAAACATTGTTTAAGAGGAGGTGGAAAGACTTTAAGAGCCAGAGTATGGGGAGCAGTACTGTGGAACTCTGTCTTCTGTACATGACATGGCCATTGCACTCATGAGCTCATAGCAGCCATTTTCATAAGATCTCTACAAATTTGGGCCTGTTAACATTATGTTATGGCTGAGGGAGGGGTTTGTGAGGCTCCATCTTTCCTTGAGGAGCTATTGGCAGCTAAAGGATACTGGGTTAACATCGAACATTTTCATTCAAGTATGTAGTGGACTTTGAGTACATTCTCTTCTATCTTTCTTCTTCTCCCCTCCATTCCTTGTCAGTCCCCATTGTTCTCCTAGACAGATTCACCTCTACTCTCATGTCCTATGTACATATATGATTTCCTGTAGTTATACCCAATGTATGAGCCACAAATGATAGAAAACATGAGTCTGAATTAATGTTTCTTTAATTATCCTTTGTATTTTTATTATACTCTTTGAGTAGTGATGATCATATTCTTTGATGGTGCTTTACTAATGCTTACTCGCTTTGTCTTCTAATGCTGGTTCTGATGCAGAACAGACAAAATTTTCAGAGTGTTTTAGACTCTTAAGTACTTCCAGATGCCACTTTTGAAGGGTCATTTAATGTTCAACTTCCTTAGGTGAATTGCAGTACTTTAATAATATCTTTTAATTATCACTTCAAACTAAAGTATCAATTTATATACACTAATAATTTATGCATTTATTTATTGGACACACCTTTATTGCACTCCTATGTTTAAGATATGCAAATTCATTAAATTATATGGGCATCATTAAAAATTTATAAGAAGTAGAGCTGGAGAGATGGCTTAGTGGTTAAGGCACTTACCTGTGAAGCCTAATGTCCTAGGCTCCACTCCCCAGACCCCACATAAGCCACATACACATGGTGGTGCATGTTTCTGGATTTTTTTGCACTGGCTAGAGGTCCTGGCATGCCCATTCTCTGCACCCCTATAAATTAATGAATTTATTAAAATAGAATATTAAAAAATAAATGAAAAACACAAGCTATGTAAGTTAGTTGTGCTTTAATGTCACAAAGTTCCTATTATTTTGAGTGAAACTGGCAATAAATGTACAATCAAAAATGCAGTAGCAGGGGATAGACTATAGTCTTTCATGAAATCCTTTGAAGTGTAATATATGTATATGGAAAATAATTTTCTTTTAGGTACTAGTATCTATCACTATTAAATATTCTAGATCAATACTTGATTCTTTTAACTAGCCTAACTAGACTTTGTACCTATAATAGTGTTTATACTTTAGAAATAACACAGATGATAGGGTTCATTTAAGACAAAAGGTTATTATTCTCATGGATTTCATAATCAGCTTGGGGAAATACATATGTTAAAGTACATAGCATAATGTTTTCTATGCTTAAAGACCCCATTTTGTGCCATGGCAATACCAAGAGGCTTAAGCTTAGTTCTCAATAACTAGAATCTGGAAAATTGAGATAAGTGACTGATAGTTCTACTTTATAATATTATGACTATGTTCTCAGAAAATGGTAGCTTGTCCTTTAGTAACTTGATTAATTTTTCTACACAAAGCTTCTCCATTAATGTATTTGCTAGAGAGCAGCAGGCATATTAATAGTGCTCATTGCCTCTCTCAGCTATGAAAAAAATCTATGTAGTGTAAAGTTCTTATCTAAGCTTTTCTATTACCAAATAGATAGTAATGGGTATTCTGGGGAGATTCTAAAGAAACCCCTTTATGAATATACTTATGTGACTTAAATGCAAGAATTCACTAGAGAACAAAAAACTATATACATGTGTAACTATAGGCATAGTTGAAGAATGATATTTGGTTGAAGACAAATGAAAATGCTGGAAGTGATATTTATTCTACTTCAAAACTAGAATATGACAGTCATTACCAGTGTTCAGAGAGGATGCTGGAAGCAGCAGTAGTTATTTTTGAAAAAAAATAGTGAAGAAAAATGCACTGGAATTATTAATGCCAAAATATTATCTCTAGAATATCTAAGAATGGGTTTTGCTAGGTTCCTAGAACAATATATAATTTTAGAGAGTTATGAAATATGTATTGTTATAAGATCCATGAATCTTAGCCTTATGAGTAAGTAATAATGGAATAAGGTAGGTCATATTCTTTTCTTCCTTTATTTATGTTGAAGCACAAAAGATCCTGAGTAGCCAAAACAATCCACAGCAATAAATAAATAAATAAATAAACAAACAAATAAATAAATAAATAAATAAAGCTAGAGGTATCACCATATCTGATTTAAAGGTGTATCACAGAGCCATAGAAAGAAAACCTGCATGGTACTGGCACAAAACACATGTAGACCAATGGATATGCATAGAACATTCAGATATAAACCTATGCAGCTTTAGTCATCTGATTTTTGACAAAAATACTAAAAATATTCACTAAAAAGTCAGCTTCCTTAACAAATTGTACTGGGAAAACTCGATATCTATGTGTAGAAGACTAAAGCTATATCGTTATTTTTTACCATGCATAAGAATCAACTCCAATTGTATCAAAGACCTTAACACAAAACCTGAAACTGAAAGTACAAGAGGGAAAACACTTCAAATTTTAGGCATAGGTAAGAACTCATGACTAAGACTCCAGTCACTCAGAAAATAAGGCCAACAATCAATAGATGGGACTTCATGGAATTAAAAAGCTGTGTAAAGAAAAGGAAACTGTTAATCAAATGAAAATTCACCTACAGAGTCGGAGAAAATCTGTGCCAGCTATACATCTGTCAGAAGCTTCATATCTAGAGTATATAAAGAGCTTAAAATAAATAGTAAGAAATCAAACAATGCCATAAAAATGGGCTATGGAACTGAACAGAGAATCATTAAAAAAAGAAATACAGATGACCAGTAAGCATTTTTCAAAGTATTTAACTTTCAGGGAAATACAAATTAAAATTACTTTCAAATTCTAACTGACTCTGGGCAGAATAGCTATCATCAGGAAAACAAATGTCAATTGGTGGTGAGGATGTGGGGAAAGAAACACCCTTGGTCACAGTTGGTGGAAGTGCAAACTGGGGCAGCCACTATGGAAATCAGTGTGGAGATTTCTCAAACAGCTAAACATAGTATTTACCCTAAAGACTCCTTTGGACTTTTAAATGCCAGATCTATTTGCCTTAGGAATAAAAAATACTGTCTGTGCTACCAAGAATTACTGTTCTTTTTATTGTGAATTCGTGTTGCTTTGCCAGTTAAAATGGGTAGAGACTGGTACAAAATTTCTAAGAACTGAGGTTCCTTGAACTTTCACTTACAGTTGTATTTTGAGGGAGATGTTTTGAGGTCATATGGCCATTTGTTTTGGGAATCAGTTTTGTCATTTAGATTATTCCTTCAATGGCTGCTAGGCATGTGTGCTTATGTTCTAGCTTCCTAGATTCATGAAGATCATTTGCTATTTGGGTTATGCAGTAATCAGAGCTGCTGAGTTTTGCCTTTTGAGTAAGGGTCATTTTTTTTTTTCCCTACAAATGTTTATGGTTCTAAATTATTTGATATGAGGTTTGGTAAAGCTAAATTTCCTGAAGAAAGGATCCTGTACAATTTGATCAGCCATACTGAGATAGAAAGTAGATTTGACCAAAAGGTAATTAATTCTTCAGTTGGTCAATATACAATTAGATAAGAGGCAGAACCAACTTGAAGCTCTGTGTTATTTACTGAAAAGTGGACTGGAAACAGAGGAAAAATGTACAAGGGATTATAGCCTGTCTAATGCACTCTGACTTACTTAGTGTTTCTGCAAAGCTGTTTTTGGAAAATATTATAAATTTTTTCTCCTTATATGTAGTCATCCTATAACAAGTCTTACAAACAAGGCTTTTCAGTAGAAGAAAAAAATGCACTGTGCTCTTTCCACATCCCTGGGACCAGGTATTTACTGAATGATGATTGTGTGTCATACAATATATCTTGTTGCCTTAGAAAAATTCTAGTTGAGTGATTACTTTATCTTGAATATTCTTTTTATTATGTTTAAATGAAATTCTAGGAGTAAAATGTTCCATTGGCTGATAAACTATCTCCTCTAATTTTTTTTTTTTAATCAGGAAAGATCAGGATTAGGCATCTGTGATTGTTACCTGATTGAAAATATTGGGAAAAATATGAGCCCCAGAACCAAGGCCTTTTCCCCATTAACTGGATGCCACACAGAAATATTTCTTAATGCAGCCCTACTTACACAGAACCAAACTAAAGGAAAACAGATGACAGAGAGATGCTTCAATTCACAGCTAATTATGAATGAATGTAGATCTACTAAATTAGCTAGTCAAACTCGGTGATTATTTCTGTATTGATATATTAGTTGAAGAAAGAATTACAAGAGCCAGATTTTATTAAAGCCTTAAAATGTTGCTGGTTTTACTTCAGAGAATGAAATTTTTAAGTGTAAAATGGAAATGCAAATACATATTGTGCAAAGTAGATAAATTTCCAAAGGTCCAAAGGTACTAGAACACAGTAGGAACTCAGGAATTCATAGCTACTTTCTTACTGTTGTTAATTTTTTTCTTTTGGTATATGTGTAGTGGTGTGTGTGTGTGTGTGTGTGTGTGTGTGTGTGTGTGTGTGTGTTTGTGTGTATAGTATGCATGTGTATGTGCTGGCACAGCACCCCATGTGCTTGGCTGTGGTGCCCCATGGGCTCACTTGCAGAGTCCAGAGAAAAACAATGAGTATCCTCCATCACTCCCCTTGCAGTGGAGTTTTTTGCTGATCTCAGAGCATGCTTTTCATAACCCCCTGCAATTCTCTGGTCTCTCCAAATGACTGTGGTTGCAGATGTGCATGGCCTTGGCCAGATGTTTATGTGGATTCTGAAGATGTGGACTCTCAAGTCCTTTATTTGCACAGAAAGCACACACCCATGGAGCCATTGTTACAGCCTTGTTAATTTATTTTTAACGAATATTTCTGCTAGTACAAGTAAAAAAAAAAACCAAGAAGCTATTGTGGCAGGCTTTCAAAGATAAAACACATGAGATCTCTGGCTCTAAAGGAGATGACACAGTTTGGTTGTCACAAATTGATATTCACACTTCAGACAGGTGCAAATGAATTCTAGACAAAACAATGCAACACTGTAGAAGTCAGAAATTTAGAGTGGGGAAATATATGTGTCACCCAGCTAGAAAATTTATATTATTCTTGTCCTCTACTCCCAACTCTATTTAGAAATCTTCCCAAATGTGTCCATAATAGAACACTTTTAATAGATTCAAAGGTATTCTTGAGGAACTTTTCCTTTCATGCTGTTCATATAGTCACAGTAAATACACTTTTGCTTGTGATTGTGATTACCATGGTTTTTGTTTGCCCACAGTTCCATATTAAGGTCTCCTCCAAAAATCCATTTATCTGCCAGGCATGATGGTTTACATTTTTAATCCCAGCACTTGGGAGGCAGAGGTAGGGGGATCACCATGAGTTTGAGGCCACCCTGAGACTACATAGTGAATTCCAGATCAACCTTGGCTAGAGTGAGACCCTACCTCAAAAAAAAAAAAAATCCACTTATCTGTATATCTTTAACTTGTCTCCTTAAGTAGAAAGTATTCAGATGCTCACATGATAACAGGTGCTGTCAGTAGATGTGTTGTATCTGTTGGTATCTTTCTCTTCTCCCTGGTCCACAGCACATATTGATTACAGCATTCTTCCCAACTAGCCTCACCAAACCTTATCATCATGTTTCAATTACTTGACATGACACATGAGATAACTCCAATTCCTTCATCCTGACATAAGGGTTTCTGAGTTGGACAGAGTTCATGCTCACTGTTGTACCATTTAGTCCAGATATATTTAGTATTGCTATTTAAACAAATTTCAACGTATGCTGGAATATTACAACATCAATTCAGAGAGCACAGTGGAGTGCAGGGGTTTGCAAGTATGGAATCTTACATTAACTCAGAGAGCACAGTGGAATGCAGGGGTTTGCAAGTATGAAATCTTGTATCATCAACTCAGAGAGCACAGTGGAGTGCAATAGTTTGCAAGTGTTACCATTCACTGGAATCACAGGAAGACATATTAAAAGAGCATTTTTCCAGGTTCCACCCTATACCCTCGGATTTGGAAGGAAGTAAGCTTTAAGAACAGACTGCTTAGGAAAATACAACATAAAGTGATACAGTGAGACCAATCAATGACACACTTGGTGAAGCACAGGTGCAACAAAAAGACATACAATCATAGGCAGAAAAATCTTGGACACCATTAAAGGGCGTTTTGACACTGAATTGCTTAGTCCTCAAATTTTCTCTATAAGAAAACTAAGATATTGGAATTATTTTAATGCAGCCTAAGAATATACTCTAAATGTTTAATAAAAAACATCAGCAAATGTTTGGTCCCTTTTTGTATTTTTAATAAAAACTTTAAATGCTGTTCTATTGGGAAATGGAGACAGTGATTGTTCTTGTTCTTCCAAGAAATGTTACCTGTTTCAATCTTCAGAGAATAGGGGTACAATTCCCTAAAGTCCATACCATATTTACCATCTGTTCTGAAAAGTTTAGTTCCTGAGGAGAAAAAATTACTTTAAGTTTGGAAAAGTGGAAAACAGAATCCAGCGAATAACTGCATAGAAACTGGAATTTCCTTCTTTATAAGTAATACTTGAAAATGAATGCAATAATGACTCTAACACTTTTAGATCTGGCAGGAAGTATACTATTAAAATATATGTAACAGATCACTTTGTAAATGAAGGCAATTTAAAGTTTCCATTACAATTTGTTCACTTAAATGAATTACTGTGCAGAATATATTCCATCAACATATTTAAATATCTATGGGTGAGAAACTGAGAAACAAGGTTTGAAAAGATTGCTCAAGGATGACATATATGGCTTTGGCTTAATCTTAAAGCTTGGACTTTTGATAAATAATTCATTCATGTAGGTCATTCTCCTTCATTGTGCTTCAATTTACTGAGGATTTAATTTGTTTTCACATAAGTATTTTCACATGCATATTCTTTCTAGATTCCTATATTTTGTACTTGGTAATTTTAATAATAATATTAGTATTACTTTTTCAGATATATAATGCTATCTGTTTCAAAATAGTTCTTAATTATAATGCCAATGTTTTGGACAGAATAAATAGTAGCTTAGAATTGAGAAGAGAATTACTGTTCTTCCGTACATTTCCTTGACAACAAGCTCAGTGTTTTCAATACCAAATTATTTAGATTTTATGCAGATGTACAGGTCTCTCACTTTGGTATAGTCTTCCATTTTTATCCATCTGGGATTTTAATAAATAGCTTTAAGAATCCCATTAAAAATTATTGCTTACTACATATTTTGGCCCTCTGATAAGTTAGTTGCATTTGAAATATTTCCCTAGATTTTAAGCACTATCGTCATCACCTTTATCAAATAAATAAAAATTAAGTTTAGATAATATCTGATTAGCTAAATGAAGCCTCCTTTTGTAACTCCACTCTAGAAGCAGAAGGAAGAGGAGAAAAAGGAGGAGGAGGAGGACAGAGATGCATAGACACAGATATTGTGTCTACTACCTAAGGGGTATGTGTTACTTGGGCAGTTACCATTCCCCAAACTGTTGCTTTCGTTTTGAATTCATCAGTAAGCTCTCACAGCATGGAGAGTATTCTGTGGAGGTTGCCTTCTTGCCTTTGGCAGAGCTCCAGCCTCCCTGTGAATCACTGCACAGCACACAGTGTTACCATTGTGCTGTCTGAAAAGTGAGCCTGCTGGGTGGTGGTGCAGCTATTCCACTGGGAAGGTCACAAGTTCATGTTTGCTCTGCCTTCTGTCTGACAAGAAGTGTTCCCACTAACAAAATAGAGACCTGCAACATCTCTCTGAATATGGAGGGTTTAGATTTCAATGGAATCCCAACAGTTGTAGCTAAAAGGCTGCTAGAATGATGAATTTAAGACAAGGCTTATGCCCATAGTCTGTCACTTTTAGGGTGTCCTTCTGTATCTCTTCTCCATAGCTGTACAAATGAAATTATCTAAGAACTTGGTTGAAATGACTATGAATGAGGTAGATGGGGCTTAATGGGAGCCCAGAGTGAGTACTTTTGTAGTTTAACTACATGACTTTTTAAGCAGATGTGTATTGAATACCTACCATGTGCCCAGGTACTATGATAGGTACTACAGCTTGTCTGATAAATAAAATATCAGAGACCTCTGACCTCATAGGACTTGTTTCCCAGTGAGGGTTTGCGAGCAAGATGAATGTTAAGAGTGATAAAAACTATTAGAAGAAAAGCTGAGAAGGGGGCTAGCACATGAGGTCATGAATGCAAGCCTGAGAAAAGATCCATGATGGATGGGCTGCATGCAAATTCAATATGTATTTCATATATATTTATAGTTGAAAATATCACATAAAGGAAAAATGCAAAGATCATTTTAAAGCTGTGCATATATAATGAAATCATAAAATAATATTTTTGCCCTATATATTTTTCCCAATAGAAGTTTCACAGGGTTAAAATGATATACCTTATACATAATGCACTGTAACTGCTTTTTAACAACTGAAGATGTACAGAAAATTGTGTTTTCACTGTCTATCTTTAGTGTTCAGCTGTTGCTGTCACGATTCAGAAATTTGGATCTGTGCCTTAAGAGGCACTTTTCTTTCGCTGTAAAGTCTCATAGAATGTAAACTGTAATCACAGGCTTGGGTTCTAGAATATAAGTCCTTGTTATGGAGGGAAGGTGTTCTCCCTTCATTTGTTCTCATGTGTTTTTTCAGGATCCTTACTTTGAGTTTGCTCATGTTTAGATAAAGATGGCATTTCTTCGGCAGAAGTGTATGGCAGGCAGTACCGTTTGGTTTAATGGATACAACACAAAGAAATCCCAGTATGTGCAAGAAATTCAGAAACAATCCAGCAATGGTGCTTGGCAGAGATGAGAGGGGAAAGGGGATAATCTCTGTGCCTTTCTTTGTTGGTTGGTGTGAAGTGACATTTTACAGTTATCTTCTAAAAACTCATCTACATTCAAAAAATGAAAACAAAATTAAAAGGATGTAACAAGAATAGGCTTAATAATACTTTTGTTCCTTGTCTCTAAACACAAAATGAAAATACTGGTTGTAGTGAATAGAGCACAAAGAAAAGAGCTTTCGATCCCAGCTCGACCTGAAAGTCACTGTAGATTCCATACCCAGCACTCTTCACAGCTGCCATGGTCATGGGAAAGAAGTGTCTAACCAATAGTCACAACAAAAACTTCAGGAATGTCTTCAGAATGTAAAAGTAGCTAGAAACAGGATCAGAGGACAATATTTCTCGCAGTAGTATTTAAGAAAAAAAGAACCTAAAGAAGTTATCTATTTTTTTTTTTTTAGATTTTTAACACATAAAGATCAAATATGTTCTAATTTTGAAATTTTGAATGGATAATGAATAGACATGCTGAGGCATTTAGAGCCACAGTTCTCTTTCATGTTGCCTTAAGATTGACATGAGCATTCAGACAAAATGATCTTAGAATAAAATCAGTTCTCTGAATGAAACTAATCTTTCTTTACAGTGTCGTGATTAAACCCATGGACTTGCACATTGTTGGCAAGTCCTCTACCACTGAGCTCCTTAGCCCTTGAAGCTCATTTTTTGTTACATTCAAGGTATTTTGTGTTGTCCTGAAATATGACATTTACAGGATTCAGGATGTGACATGGTTAGAATTGACATGTGTTTAGTGGGTTATGCTTATGTTTACATCTATGTTTAGGGCATATCTATGTTTCTATTTCAGTTTTCTTTTGTAATGAAGTATAGTGAGGTCTATAATGAATTAAATGATACATTTTGAATTTTATGACTCTGGGTTCTAATTCTTACTAATTCAAAGGTTGGCCTTTGTATTAGTCAGGGTTCTCTAGAGGAACAGAATGGACAGAATGAATTGTATTAAAAGGGGATTTATTGGATTAGCTTACACAGTCCAGCAATAGCAGGTTGCAGGTCCGAGAGTGAAGAAACCCGGTAGCTGCTCAGTGCACGAGGCTGGAGGCCTCAGCAGTCCCAATCCGGCACTGAAGGCCTGGAGGCTTCCTGGAGAGACGCTGCTCTTCAGTCCACCCTGGTCTTCAGTCCACACTGGAGAGCAGCAACACCAAGCAGCAGGTACCAAGCAGAAAACACCAAGCAGCTAGTAGCACCGGCAGCCAGGTGGGAGAGAGAGAGCCTTTCTTCCCAGAGCTCCTTTTTATCAACCAGCCCCCTCCTCCAAGAGGGGCCGCCCACTCTGGGCCGCCCACTCTGGGGGAAGGCTTACCCCTGAGGGAAGGATTCTTCCTTTAGTTAATCCTTCCTAGAGGCAGCCTCAGAAACACACTTATGAGGAATGTCTGTGGATTCCTAAACAAATCAAGTTGACACAAACTTAACCATCACAGCCTTGATCAATTTCTTTTTCCTTTCAGTAATTTAGTTTTTTTCATATATAAACCACCACTGCCCAGAGGGTACAATCTTGGGAAAAAAGGACCATCTTTAACTTAGGTCCAGGAGATTGGGCTACCATGTTGATGTCAGAGATCAGTCAGAGCTGTGACTATCTAGGGCCTAGTTGACTAGTGCTATCACCCTAGTGGACCCAGATGACAATACATTGAGACAAAAAGATCAAGCCTTAAAACCTGGTAGAATTTGCTAGTTTTTGAACTATGATCTATGACCCTTCCTCTCATTCAGGGTATCCATTTTGTATAAGCTTTTTTTTTTTTTTTTTTTTTTTTGACTGTCTTAGAAACAGATGACTTGTCTGATTTTATAACCCATAGATAGAGATCATCTTTGCTCCAAGTTTCACCCACAATTAATTTGATCATTTAAATGAGACTTTGTACTTAGGCAGATGCTGGAATGATTAAGATGAGACTGTTGAAAATATTGGCATGAAGTTGCTTGACAATGAGGACATGAATTTGGGAGATCAAAAGACAAATTGTTACAGTTTGAATTTTTATTCCTCAAATTCATATGTTCAAGTATGTTAAAATCTGGATTTCAAGTATCCCAAAGTTTCATATGGTAAGAAGTTTAGTTCTTATAGCAATATGCTATTAGGAGATGGTGAGTCCCTATGAGAAGTAGATCCAAGTGGGAAGTTCTCAAAGGGGACTTTGGGAGTCAGAGCTCTTTCTCACTGTATTTTTCTCTTCTCTCTCTTTCACTATCTGACTTGAGGTGAATGGTTTTCTGCACTACACGTTCTTGCTACAATGAACCAGTTAAGGATAAAAAAATGGGCCCAACTGATAATGGATACAATCCCCTAGAACTGTGAGCTCAAATCTCTATTACTTATTAACTTGCCTCACTTTAGTGTATGCATTTAGTATTCATTACTATTTGTTATAGTAGGAAAAAGATGGCCTATACAAAATATTAACCCTCAGTACCAAAGTGATTTGTTGGTGTGACTGATGTCCTTATTTAAAAAAAGGGATTATTAGGCAGCAGACATACAGAGGGGAAAGAGAGCAGGAAGTAAAGGATGGAAAATATATAAACCAAGGAGAAAGATGTGGAGGAACACATTATTTATTCTCTCAGAACCTACAGAAGTAACCAATACTTTTCACACATATATTTTGGACTTTTTTTTTTTTTTTTTTTTTGTAGAGACACAGAGAGAGACAGAGAGAGTGAGAGGAAGACAGATAGAGATTGGTACGCCAGCAGTCTCTCAGCTGCTGCGAACAAAATCCAGATGTGTGCTCCCCCTTGTGGTCAAGTGCAGCATTGCACCCTTGCATCTCTGCATCTGGCTAAACATGGGACCTGGAGATTGGAACTGCTGGAGATTGGAACCAGCGTTCTTAGGCTTAGGAGACAGGTGCCTGAACCGCTAAACCATCTCTCCAGCCTATTTTGGACTTTTAACCTTCAGAACTATAAGATAATGAATACCTATTGGTTAAGTACATATTTGAAGAATGCATGAATGAGTGCACATATACAAGTTAAGAGAAGGGGCAAGATAGTCATGTTCATTGGAGGTCTTTATGGTACCTCAATCAGCTGCCGACAAAGGTGACTTGCTCAGGACAATGTCAGGAAAGGAGACATAGACTAAGTGTTACAGGATGCTTATCATAATTCCACAGAGGTTTCTTCCTACATAGCTATAAAAGACCTTTTAGTAACATCATTTCCTTGTAGCCCTGAGACTTATCTACCAAAGGAATCATTAGGAAACTTCTGTGAAAGCCCCAGTCCCACATGTGAAAGAAATGATAAAGTCAAGAATGCAAACTTCTAAGACTTTAGAAATAAAGTTGGTAAAGTAATAGTGTTGTACACTGTAAAATTAATGTGGAAGGCTTACAATTTTCTAGGATTATTATATTAAGGATTCTGGATATAGGTATGATAGACGTAATTGTTCGAGTTTGTCTCTACCTCTGGATATAGATTTAAGCTCCAGGTAGAAGGCATGCAAAACCTACACCAGAACCATGAAAAGTCAGTACTTGTGGAAGAATCATGTATAAGAAAGATTCAGTGTAAGTTGAAAAGGGGCCAAAGATTTGAACAGGTAATGAAAGAGGCTCCACAGATAGCAAGTAAATACCCAAACTCCTGAACAAGATTATCCAGTATGAGTAGAGGACATAGCTTAGCCTGTAAAGAGCTTGTTTTGTAAGTGTGAAGACCTGAGTTCAATCCTAAGTACTCGTGTAAATGCCATGTGTAATGATCCTTGCTTGTAATCACAACACTGAGGAGGTGGAGAAAGGAGGATCCCTGAGGCTCACTGGCCAAGCAGTCTAGCCTAATTCGTGAGCTCCAGATTAATGAAAGACTGTCTCAAAAAGAGGTGGGTGTTATACCTAAGGATAACGCCCATGGCTCTCCTCTGTTGTCCACATGCATACTCACATATATACAGGCATACCTACACACAATTGTACCTACACATATACCAACACATATACATATGCATGACCACCACACACACACACACACACACACACACACACACCAGAGAAAGATTAGTCATTAGAAAACTATAAACAAAAACAGTGTAAGAGCCACTGTATATCTGTTTGAATCATTGAAACAGAACATATGCTAACAAGAACTATTGGTGAAAAAGCAGAACAACCAGAATGCTCGTGTAGTGCCAGTGGAAATGAAATGTGACAAAACCATTCTGGAGGTAGCCCTTTTGCTATAAAGGTGAACATCTACTGACCTATGACCCAGGAATTCTGCTCTTGTTATGTACCATACAGCAATAAGAGCAGATGTTCACAGAAACGCTGTACATGTAATTTTATAGAAGTACTATTTCTAATCACCCCAAATTCAGAACATCTTAAGTGTCTTTCAGTAAGAAAATGAATAAGTATTTTAAAACACAATTGGAAAATGGAGTACTATAGTATTAGGAAATTAAAAATCATGGATTGTTATGGCTGCAATGCAAGTTGGTCTCAAAAGTTATTTGTGTGTGATTCCACTTGTTTGATGTTACAGAATTTTTAAGGACTTTCCAGTGTAAGCAGATTTAAAATTAATAGTCTTTAGTGAAAATGAGGTTGTTTTGATGTAACCCCCTATTGTTGCAGTGCTGGCGATTGAATCCAGGGTCTTGTGCCTGCTAGTAAGCATTGTACCATGAGCTACACTCCCAACCCAATAACTCTATATGTAAATAATGTGTGTGTGTGTGCACGTTCCTATGTATGTATGCACATACTATGGAGATATGCAGGCACATATGTTTGCATGCATGTGGAAAGCAGAGGTTGATGTCAGATGTCTTCTTCAGTCTTTTATTTTGTGACAGAGTCTCTTGCTGAACCTGAAGCTCACTGATTTGGCTGTACTATCTAGCCAGAAAGCCCCAGGGATGCTCCTATCCCTGCCTCTCCAGGAATTCCAGGCACTTGCCACTGCACCTGGCTTTATATAGCTTCTGAGGATCTGAACTCAAGTCTTCATGCTTCACCCATCTATCTCTCCAACCCCTTTTTGAAAGATTTTATTGATGGGAAACCTATACCCTATTAAAACACATTAAAACATTAGTTTATAAAAATACTGGCTATATAAAATAGTTTGTAAATGTAAGTAAACATAAAATATATCCCTGAATATTATGCTCTAAGAGAAATGTAGTTGACTTGAATTTATTTTTATTTCAATGCATGCTTTGCTTTTTCTGTGGTCTCTGGTATCACTCTGGTTTAGAATTCTTAAATAATTGTTTACATTTAAACTTTTAAACTATTTGTTTACCTATTTCACAGAAGATGGACAACAGGATAGAAAATAGTCAAAAGCTCATTTTAGAGAAAAACTTCCCAAATATGCCTTTACATGTGTGTCCCCAATACTTTATTCATTTGGAATTACCTTTTTAGATAATTACTAGCAGACTAACATGATTTCAGGAGCTGGAGTACCCTCTTTAGGTAAAATTCTAAAATTCTTGCCCTGGGAACAATTTCTCCCTTGTCTTTAGTCATCTGACTCATTTGTGCTAATATAATGGTGTTAAAAATGACCTAGGAAACAAAGAAAGGCACCAACTTATTGTTATTCACAGAAAGCACCTAATGAAAGAAGCACCTCATTATTCTGCCCACCAGAACGCACTGTGCAGAGAGGGGTTGGAAGGTCTCTGGTACCAGGATGTGGCCTGATGAGTTGATCTCACAACACTGTAGGCTTCTGCAGTAAGGCTGAATGATAATGGTGGTAATTTTTAAAGAAAATTAAAATTAAAATAGTGAACATTAGCTCATGCTCACATTTGAGAGGGATAGTTTCTTCCACTTTAGTCTGATGCTCCCTCTCTAATTTTATTCTGTACCGGCAAAATAAGTCACCTACTAGTTAAATGAATAGGTGACTGATTTTGCCATGTGGTAGGTACTATTCAGGAATTAGGATTATAGGAATGAAGAAGATAAAGTTTTTTGTCTGAGAAAACTTAATTTCTAGGAGGATGTGGTGGTTTGTATGTAGAAAATCCCTCCTGTGTTTGAATCCTTGCTCCCCAGCTGTTTGCGGCACTGTTTGGAAGGTTGTGAAGTGTTTAGGAGGTGGAGCCTTGCTGGAGGAAGTGTGTCACTGAGAACAAGCCTTGAGATGCTCTAGCCAGCTCTCTCTGCTTCCTGCCTATGATGAGATGTGACACTGACTTTCTGCTTGGGTCTGCCATATCTTCCCTGACATAGTGAAAATTTCCCTTGAAACTATAAACTAAATGTAACCTTTTTCCTTTTATTAGCTTCTTTCAGTCAGTTATTTTATCTCAGCAATAAGAACATAACATACAGAGGAATAAATAGGTAATTAAGAAGTAATATTTCCTATATTATATGGTTATAGAGACTATGGAGGAAAAAGAAGCCCAGTGGTTATTATAGCTATAAAAAGGATTCTTGTGGAAGATTTTATTATGCAACTTCCACCTGTGCACATGGTGAGGTGGTAAGCCATGTAAATGTGTTATGGAAGGGGAGTGGCTGGAACAAAGTGAGTCTGCAGGACTTCTATCCTTATATTGATAAGGAGCTGAGTTCAGAAAGGAACTAAAGATGGTGATGGAGATCTCTTAGGGCCGTTTGTGTGCTTTTTATCTGAGTTATGAGAAGTCATGAGTAGGCAGTTCCTCCCTCCCTCCTTCCCTTTTTTTTTTTTTTTTTTTTTTTTTTTTTTTGGACTGGGGTTTGAGATAAGGTCTCACTCTAGCCAAGGCTGACCTCCTGGAATTCACTATGCAGTCTCAAACTCTTGGCAATCCTCCTACCTCTGTTTCTTGAGTTCTTTCTTGATAGTACATCTCTAGGTATCATATGATGAGTGTTCATCCCTCCCCTTTCTTAAGATTCATGTGGCATAAGTGAAAGTGAATCTTTCTGGAACATCATCTTACGGATGATGAGTAGTTATATAAATTCATGGATAAAAATGAAGTGGTCACACCATCTTATAAAGATATAAATTATTTCTGATTTAGGACATTTAGAACTTGTGAAGATAAAATTCCAGTGATATGACCAGACTTCCTGGGACCATGCCTTTCATCTGCTATTGCATTATTTGGTTCTTATAAAATTCTTGGGTAGTACTGATGTGGTATAATCATTGGTGCTGTACTGAGAGTGGGCAGATCTAAGTATAATTATTGGTTCAACTCCTTAACAGAGATTCAATTTTGTGTCATGACATTTTTATCTGAATGTGGACAAAAATCTTCATTACAAAAGTTGGTATTGAGTGTGTGTCAGACTATCTCACATTCTATAAATATAGTATTATAATTCTTGCCATTATAAGTCTATAATATGTAAGTGATATTTCTATATTCCCAGTTTTAAATTCAGTGCTGAGGAACAAACACAGGGTCTTGAGCATGCTAGACAAGCTCTCTGTGACTGAGCTATGCCCTCAACCCCCTATAAACCTTATCCTATTAAGACTTGTCAGATAATTGTTCTTTTTCAAGATAGGTAGTCAGTACTTTTATCCTTTTGAGTATGTTTTTAGTCATGTTAGAATGATTCTATAGCTCCATATTTTAAAATTGCAATAGAAAAAGAAGAACACGCAATTTGTAGATATATAGTTCTGTAATAGTAAACCTAGTGTTTTATAGGTTGTAAGATGCTACAGTTGTTCTGATCACCTTGTCTTGGACTGAAGAAAGGGAATTCAAGTGTTATAGTTGAATAGACTCTCATCGCAGTTCTCAGATGGTTTGTTGCAGACTGGATAGTGAAATAAAGACAGAACAATTTAACTGTTAAAATATTTTTAGTCTTAAATGTACTTCTTTAAATATTATGAATAAATTTCTTTCATCTCAGTTATCTAATTTTTATATTAATAATAAATGAGAACAGTGTTATTTGGTGTTCAGCATACTAGGTATAGTATTATTATAGACAAAATGTGGTTTTGTGTCTTTAACTTTTATTAACTTCTACAATAGCCAGTTGAAAACTTGTCAATTAAAGCAACTTTGCTCCAGGTGAACTTTTAAAGTTCAAAAGATATTGAACATAAAAGACTATTTTCATATGAAATAATGTTTTACACAATTGTTTCCTTAAAAGCAATTTAAACAATGCTATATTTATATATATTATAAACTTAGAATTTTCTTCACTCATAATTACTAGCTGGCATTCCCTTTCAAGTTAGCAAAAATTAATCTTTAATATGTGTATATTATTTATAATAATATATTATTTTGTGTTTAGTGAGTATGTAATTTTATTTTCTACTCATTGCTTTGACAAGATGTGGATACCAGAAATCTCATTTTCTAACGTTGAGACATAGTATAGTTGAATTTTCAACTAATTATTAATGACAAATATTTACACATTGAGAAATCAAGGTTACTTATTTCTTCTTTAAGGAGCCAAGTGATAGAAATTACATGGAGACAGGAAGGTCTTCATTTTGCTCAGTAACACTCCTTAGACACTAAACAGGTATCAGGGCTTGAATCATTCATATAATCAAAGGCCCGTGGTTTGTTGGGATGTGATGTGGTAAACTTTTAATAGTTGGTGTCTGAGGGAAGGAAGGTGAGGCCACTGAGAACATTCCATTGAAGGAATATTGGGATGTTGGCCATACCTCGTTCTCTTTTTGCTTTCTGGCCACCATGATGTATTGCCTTGCCCCAGGCCTAAGGCAAGAGGGTCAGCTAACCATGGACTAAAACCCCTGAAACTGGGAATAAAAATTAACTGTTCCTTATTTCAAGTTGATTATGCCAGCTACCTTGTCATAGGTGAATAGCTAAGACACAGTGAACATAGTTGCTATTGACTTTCTCTCCTGCTTAGTTCTTTAGTAACATATAGTAAGGTATTTTTTAAACTGTATTTCTATTTACTTTTCCTTATTATTTCCTGTTTCCCAACTTTCATAGTCATCTATTATAGGGAGTAGGGGAGATGGTTTGGTGGTTTGAGGTAGCATCTCACTCAAGCTTTTGCTAACCCCAAACTCATTCTATATCCATGGCTTGTTATAAATTCACAGTGATCCTCTTCAGCCTACTGAGCCCTTAGATTATAGGTTTGAGTCACCATGCCTGGTTATTGATAACTAATCTTTAATTTCAATATTTGGCAGTGTCTTATTTTTTCTTAGTATTTCACTTTAGAAACAATGTTTTTTGCATTATTTGTACACACTTCCAAACATCTGATTATCTTTTAAACTTTGTATTTCAGTTAACTATCTTTGGTGAACATCATTTTCCTCCCTAGTGTAGATGGAATTCACAGACTTTATTTATTGTTGAGACTTTATTTCTTGGGCTAGTTGCAAAAGTCTCATTAGCCATAACATTACGAGTAGGCAAAGTCAAAGGGGGCATGTGGAATGCAACATGGTGTTACATAAATTGGTAATGAGCATCAAAAATAATTGCACCATTGTGTTCCTTCAGGTAAGTTTATATCAGTGTCTTTTGATCTAAGCCTGGTTTATAGCCAAGTTGGGGTTGTGAGATTTGTCATAATGGTCTTTGAGAAGAAATTCCTGAACTGTTTATTATATTTTTGTCAACTTTGAAAAAATAAATACTAAAAATACCTTCAGTGACTTCAAATTGAAATTTTATTTGTTGTAAATAAGTTACTCTGAATCCTGGTAGAATCATATAGTCTGATTCCCTGGCTTTAAATCATATTGTTGATGGTGAAAGTCTCAGATTGACCGCAAAATTCAGCAAATAATAGGCACCATTTGCAATGTTTTCTACAGGATACCCACAACAATTTGTCTTTTTAAATGAGGCAGTTAAAGTATCTTCAGTTAGCTGCACAAAAGTAAAACTTGCATTAAAGTAACTAATGGGAACCAGAAAACTCGAGCTTTAGATTGAGTGTTCCCAGGTAGAGTGTAGACTCCACAATTACACACTATGCATGTGTTTATGTATGTACAGAGGCACGCATGGTGTATTCAAACACCTGGCATATTTGTAAGTATGTGTACACTGGAGCATGTTCAACACCAGATGAATCTGGACAAGACCCTTTAGTCCTTGTAGCTCTGTTTCCTGCTTTCTGGAATGATTTGCTGTCCAAGTGAGCACCAGTACTCAGGTCAAATCTAAAATTCCATGACGGTGCTTATGTTCATAATGTATTTCAGATAATTTAAATATTCATGCACTTTCTGAGGTAGTGCTGATAAATCAGGAGTTTAAACCATTCCTATTACTCTTGAGTCACCTCCTGAAGGGTACAAGTAGGATCTATTTGATCCTGCACATTCACAATAGTCTGCACATACTTAGTCCCATCACTTTTTAGCAGATTTTGAACGATTTTGTAAGGCTGGAAGACCTCACACCTTAATAGGAAAAACAAGTATCCCTTCTCCCTAAAGTCTTACTGTTAATCACTATTTCCTGTTTCTCTTGATGACTGGAGCTAGTTCTACTTTGTTAAACTTACTTGAGATCAAGCTGGCCCTGGTCACAATCATGGCCAGTACAGACTTCACAACAGCCAGAAATTTAGGCAACAGATTTTCTCCCTACAGCCATATGCCTTTTAGAGTCTAGAAGCTGCACTCCAGTGACAACTAAACTGTCAGGTTACAGTGGTCTGCTGCTGGACCATATGTCTCACTTGAAATCCTTAAGCACAAAGTGCTAACACACTCTCCAGTGTACACAGGCATACAAATATGCTATGTGTTTGAGTGCACCTTGCACAACTCTGCACATACATAAACACGAGTATAGTGTCTAACTTTGGAGTCTGCATTGTATCCAGGAACACTGATTTTTTTTTTCCCAACTGTTACCTCATTTCCATTTGGGGTGTCTTGGCTGTCAGAAGAGGCTTTGCATTTAATGCAGAGTGGCTTCTGTGGGCAATTCCTGAACAATGAGCTTAAACAGAAGCATAAGAGTAATGTTTATAGGAATAAAAATTAGGTTTTAAATTCCTTGGGGAATGAACCAAGTTCAGTGTTTCCCTGTGCACTGACATCTGTTAGATTGATGCCGTTTGGAATCTTCTGGAAAGGAAAGTGGGGGGAGGACTTCAGCAAATCAGCTCTTTGTTTCAGAAATGGGATTTGGAAGGGTGTTTTAGCACGGCTTCTTGGCAATCCCTGATTTAATCAGTTTTTACTGTGAAGAGGACAGAACTCATAAATTTAGTGAAAATCTGAACAATCCAGGGTGTTTTTAAGGGGGAAACAGCACAGTTGTTTGACTAATCCTAGGCCAATAGCATTTGATAGGCGGAGTTACTGTCCTGTGCTTTACCAACCAAGATAATTCTGAATGAAGACTTTAAACATTCCTCATGCTGAAGGGGCTGTGTCTCTGCCCTTTGTGCAAACAAAATGAATTACTGGGTGACAACGCTTTTCTTACTTTCCATTAGCAAATGCAGCTGTTTGATAAGATTTCTTTTTCAATACATGGATTGATCAGGAGCCCTCATGAATATTTCATGAGCTGATATATTCAGCTGAATGAATTCAGTGAGTCTCAGCGTGTAGCTTGCAAGCAAACCTCATCCACAAGGAGGCTGCTGACATAGGAAGCACTTTGGCGCATTTTCAGAGGCAAAGCCTGTCTGATAAAGCTCTTGTGACAGCCTGACTTGCCATTCTAGTGCCCTGCCCCTGCTCTGAGCAGCTCCTGTATTGGAACCACAGCTTTCCAAACTGCAGAGTTCCCAGACTTAGCACTCTCTTCACCTGCAGTGGCGTCTCTGCTATGTGTGAGGGTTTTGCTCTGGATGGTAAAAGCTAGAATTCCACACGAGACATGACAGCAAAGAATTCTTCCGAGTCTGAGGTTTGTATAAAGACTTTCAAGGAGCAAATGCGCTTAGAACTTGAGCTTCCAAGACTCCCGGGAAACAGACCTACATCTCCCAAAATCTCACCACGCACTTCGCCAAGGAACTCACCATGCTTTTTCAGAAAGTTGCTGGTGAATAAAAGCATCCGTCAGCGCCGTCGTTTCACCGTGGCTCATACATGGTAAGATGGGACATAGAGGCAGCTACAGAGACTGCCACATCTGGGGTTTGCAGCAGCGAATTAGCGATGTTGAAAATAAAACATCTGAGTTTAGTTCCGAATGCATACCACAAGTGTGAGATGAAGGGAGAGGGGTCAGCTGAAGAATTCATAAGTGTGCTGTGTGCTAAATTAATGTGTTACCTGCTGTTTCTTGATAAAATATGCCTCTGACCATACCAACTCTTCAGAGTTATGGCTTATTTTAGGAAAATGAAGAAATAATGTAGTTTTCTTAAGAGTCAGAATTTTGTTGAATCTCTGCTGAGGGGTAGATGTCTGTCATTGATGGTTTTTGCTATTGTATTTTTGATACAATAAAAATCTTTTGTCTTAGTTCTAATATATTTCTTAAAATAGTAATACATAAAGTCTAACTAAATGTATTTTCTCACTACGTCTGTGGTGGATCAACCAATGATCTCTGGATTTATCTTTATGCTACTTAAGGAAAGGAAAACTAAGTTCTCACTTATGAAGTTGCAGTTAATTACTTTTATTTATAAATCAAAACTGTTGTAGATAAAAGATTTTTAGAGTCTCCTGTTTACAAAAAATACTTAAAATTTATAGATATTTTGGGCATGTCATATGTATCAATATGTGGGTGTGTGCACTCTGTGTGAAAATTTCACTGAGCCAGCCACCTTTAACATATATTTTATAAGGATTGTAAATACACTGTGATGACCTCCTTAAATACTAGTATAATACCAAAACGTAAACAGGAAATTCAGAAAATGAACTCACCATGACTTTTAAAACTTATGCCTCTTCTTCAGATTTCTTTGGAGGAATGTGATCTTGCAAATTAAGGTACCCTTCAAAATTGGGTTTCTGTTCCTCAGTTTTGTTTAGTAGCTGCCACAGCAAGGAAGACAGCCAGTAACTCTTAAAGA
The DNA here is from genome assembly GCA_036365145.1 of Orientallactaga sibirica. NCBI lineage: Eukaryota > Metazoa > Chordata > Mammalia > Rodentia > Dipodidae > Orientallactaga > Orientallactaga sibirica. The sequence continues at coordinate 25,097,524 of JAEOAD010000015.1, read as the reverse complement.
TTGTTCAAACACGGTGGTTTTGTACCTGCAGGCTGGGTTGTCAACCAACATCATAAATTGAGGACATCTCTGAAATTTTGAAAATTAATGTTCACTTGAATTTTTTTCTCTGCACCTGAAATGTATGTGTGCCTAATGTATACATAGTTGATTGGTTAATTATAGTTACCCATAGAAAGATGTAACTTGCCTCTTATGGACACCATTTGTTTAACCAACATATACTTAACCTGGCTAAATATGATATGGTTATTCTTGTTTTGTGACAGTGGGGTGTCATCTACTTGCTTTATTGGAGAGTTTTCTTCATTCTTGTCAATGAATTAAATGTTGCTATATAATGGTAATCTGTTACTTGTAGAAAACATGAGATTACTTTTTGAAAGCCTACCAGTGGTGGTAATATTTGCAGAAAGAGGTTTATGTAAAAGTATGAGCAGGTTTGAAGAAGTCCCCTATCTGATTCTGTTTTTTAATTAATTAGTTATTTATATATTTGAGAGAGAGAGAGAGAGAGAGAGAAATAAAAAGAGATTGTGTGTGTGTGTGGGGGGGGAATGAAAATGAATGGGTGCACCAGGGCCTCTAGCCACTGCAAATAAACTCCAGACACATGTACCACCTTGTGCATCTGGATTGGTACTGGGGAATCAAATCTGGGCCCTTAGGCTTGGCAGGCAAGTGCCTTAACTGCTGAGCCATCCCTCCACCCTCCACCCCATCTCATTCTTTATCCCACACCTAGTTTGCATTTTAATTTGCTTTGTTAAATAGTATAACTTAACAGAGAAAGATTTATGGGTTGACTAGTTATTAAAGGAACATATATTAAAATGTTCAATTAATTAATAGGTGTATATTTATTATTCTCTGAGTGACTATCAAATCATTAGTTGGATCAAAATGCCATTTAGTTTTAGGTAGATAATTCTCAAAGAAGGGTTAATCTTCATAAAACTCTGGAAATATTTTCCTTAATATAGAGTTTTGGTTTCTGAATATAATAATGTGACCTTTCTTTTTCTGAAAATAGTATCTTGATGTGCTAGGAACATAGAGCTATAAATACTGGTGTTTCTTTTTCTTTTCTAAAGAACTACATTTTAGAATGATTAAAGATCTAGTTTTACTCATGCATTATACAAATTTCCTTGTAGCAAGTTGCAAAAAGAACAATTTAGTGATATGTGAGGTTTCTTATGCTAATCAAATGATCTTATTTTAGACGAGTTAAAACAAAAATTTCCACAGTTACCAAAAAGGAAAGCATATGACTTTGGTATATTGTAACACAGTATAGATTTAAATAATATATTAATCATCATGTTGTTAGGCAACTTTAGATATGACTATGATTAATTTCACCCTTTTATTCTGCCAACTCTGCCAACATGTTTTTCTTATTTATTAGTAAAACAGCTTCACAATTTGTTTTCATCTTATAATTAATTCTGTATTTATGTTAATTTTCATTGTATCTAAGTATGTTCCTAATATATTTCAAATTTATTTTCATGAAGTATACAATATGTGCATATCATAGGTATTTAAATGACTTTCTCCCAAATCTTAAGTCATGTCCTGCTTCTGTTTCTATTACATGAAATAGTTACATGAGGAAATATGAGCGTATTCCTTCTTTTTGCCACTTCATCAAGAAGAAATGAGACTAGCTTTTCATGATCAGTGATTGGTATTTTTCAGACTATCCACTTAACTTTCAAATTCCAAGACATGCATTTAAAAGTGACTGAAGACCTGTTATTACTTTACAGCAGACAGTATGCTTCTTTCAAGAAGATTGCATTGTTTTGATTCCAGTATCAAAATTAAAGTAACTTTTATGATGAAACTAAACAATGGAGTGGGTGAAGTTTTTCTCTTAACCCATTTGAAAGTCTTTTGAATTTTTAGTTACTTGTAGATTTCATACTTTGATGAGCTATATATACATCTCTGATTTTGAAAACCCAACTTATGAAGTATTTTTTTTTTTTTGGTTTTTTCATTTTTGGGTTTTTCAAGGTAGGGTCTCACTCTAGCCCAGGCTGACCTGGAATTCACTATGTAATCTCAGGGTGGCCTCAAACTCATGGCGATCCTCCTCCTCTGCCTCCTGAATGCTGGGATTAAAGGCATGTACCACCACACCCAGCTTGAAGTATTTGAAAATGACAAAAGATTCAGGAAACATTTATGAAATTATGTCTCAGAGAGTATTTTTAAATTTTCTGATGAAAATAATATATTCAATATGTTGTCACTAATAGCATATTTACAGAATTCCTAATCTGGAAGGAATTTGAGTAATTATCTCACTCCTTCCTGTAGCCTTGTGCAGAATGACAGTTACTCCATCTTGGACAAATGGGCATCTGCCCCACTTTTAACACTGCATAGAAAACATTTCAGCACCCTCCTTTAGTTTATAGTTCTGCTCCTTCATTCCTCATAACTAATCTATCTAATTTTTATATCATATATACTATTCACCCGTCATGAGATATCAGGAAAAGTCTTATAACAATGGGCATGTATATGAAGATTAGCAAGTTGTCTCATATTGTCCTTTTAATTTACTGATTGAATAGTTGAACATAGCTATGAGCATGAAAAAGAAAAGTTGGGATTCAGCCTATTTTCTAACACCTTCTCTATTTTAAGTTCTTTACTGTAATATTCCAATATATTATCTTCTTTCATGTTCTTTTAGTGTTACATAATGTCTATTCTTTTTTTTTAAGATTTCTTTTTATTTATTTATTTGAGACAGAGAGAGGGGGAGAGAGAGTGCGTTGTGAGAATGGGCATGCCAGGGCCTCTAGCCACCACAAATGAACTCCAGATGCATGTGCCACCATGTGCATCTTGCTTATGTGGGACCTGGAGAATTGAACCTGGGTCCTTAGGCTTTTCAGGCATGTGCCTTAACTATTAAGCCATCTCTCTAGCCCTACATGTTTTATATTCTTTAAGCTGTATATTCATGTTCTTCTAGGATCATATATTATATATTATCTTCTTTAAGCCTTATGTTCATGTTCTTTTAGTGTTATATGTCATAGACATAAAAACATTCTGAATTGCTTTTGCTTCTTTGAAGAATTCCAGTCCATCAATCATTATCTGACTCTGACCCACTACTCTGAATTTCCAAATTCTCTGAATTCTGGACTCCCAAAGTGGATACCAGCTTCCTTGTTAGTTGAAATGAGAAGATATAGGTAAGGAGCAAGTCATAAATTTCAATGTGTTAAGGAAAAGCTCAGCATTACTGGATAGGAATAGGGATAGACACTAAATATGAGGTGTTATAATCTAAGGCACAGTGTCATCTTTCCTATCTGTACAGCCTGTCCGTTCTTGCCTGGCTCTTGCTGCATGGTGTCTAATTTTAACTGTTCAACCTTCTGTCCTTGGCTTGTGGGATCAAACTTGGTCATCAGTTCTCCTTCATAAAGGAAGCTGCTGGTATGATCTTGAGTGAATCCTGGATCTATCTTCTCACAATGCTCTTTTAGAAGAGCACATGAATTGATGTGAGCTACCATCTTCCAGCCATGCTTGCAAATGGGAGTAGCATGCTTTCAGTTATAAGAATAGCTTTCATTTTTCCCTCTTCCTCTGGGATTTTGCTTATATAACTTTAAAGCCCTTCCTTACTCTAACAAAGGTTCAAGAAACATGTAATTTGTGCCTCATATTCAAATGTAAAAGTATTAAAAGCCAAGATTTAAAGACAGAGATAGAACAATTGGAGAATAAAAAGAACACAAAGGGTAGAATATATGCAACACTTTTTTTCTGAACCTTTAACACGATTACTGTAGAACATAGCTTAGTCCACATGGTTAATTACATTGCAGAATATGTGGACATATTCTTTCCTAGTAATATTGGAGATTTTTAGGATCTATCTGTGTTTTTACATATTTATTGATTGAGGAGAAACATTTACTGAGTGCGACTTTGCAACAGGCCCTATTCTTAGAAAATATAAAATTAGGAGGGGTTCTTCCCTTTAAAGAATTCATGTAGTACCCAGAAGACAAACTTGTGCATTAATAATTGGTCAATGGAGTGTGAACAAGGGTATTGAAGTGTGGTGCTCAGTTGTCAGAGGAGCTCAGAAGTCCATGTGTTAGAGACTGTGTAAAGAGAACATGTCATTTGAGTGGAATCTTAAGGAATGAATAAGAGTTCAAGAATGAATAAGAGTTTTTCAGGAAAAAATGGTCAGAAAGTCATTTTCAGGCCAAGAAAAAATAATAGGGAAACAAATAATAAGTACTGTAATTTTTCCAGCACTTATAATGTGTTTAACATTGCTCTTAATGTATTTAGCCTCACAACAAGTTTATGAATTATATACACAAGTTGATACTCCTTATCTGAAATGCTTTGAACTGAAAATGCTTCAGATATGATTTTTGTTATTTTAGACTTTTTACATGTACATAATGAAATATCTCAGGAATGGACTTGGGTTTAGACACCATATTCATATAGCTCTCATATAGCCTAAAGGTGATTTTATACAATATATTAAAATAATTTTGAACATGAAGCAAAGTTCCATGGTGTCTAAATGTTTCAAATGACATTTTCCACTTCTAGTATCCTGGTGCTCAAGACTTTTGAAAATTTGAAATATGTTTGGTTTTGGATTTTTGGATGAGGGAGGCTCAACAATAATAATTTATTTCCATTTTATTGGCCAAAGAATGAAGGTCAGAGAATATAAAACATTTGCTTAAACACATACATCATATAAATGGTGAGCTGGATTAGACTCTAAGCATGGGAGAAGTGTGCCTGATTCACTGAGGTTTATATCTTTATAAGATATAAGAAAGAACAGGTAGGAAGAAAGATGGTGCTGCTTAGTTGAAACCACACTCTAGGCTTCCACCAACATGAACAAGACTTGGGCCTTTAACCCCAAGTCACAGCCAGATTGTGAAGAGGACATTGTAACATATGGATTTTACTTTGTAGTCAAAATGAACAATGATCGCCATGAACGCTAAACTCTTGTCCTTCCCCTGCGTTGTTCTATGGTTTCAGCTGGGGCCCTGGTGAGGTGTGGTTAGTTGATCCTCCCTTCAGGTTCGTTGTCCACCTGAAAAAAGATAAGCAAATTCTCCAACGGAGAGAAAAGTTAGTACTAGGTAGAAGGGATGACCATCTATGTTTTGGAGGGAATTTTATATGCATTGGCTTTCTTCTAGCCCACATTTGGTGGTATCTTGCTCTTGGAGACTGAGTTTATTTTTTGTACCTGGTTTTGACTTATTTCCCAGTTCCAGCAATGAGTTGCATTCCACTGAGTGGATCTGTTAGCCAAATCAAGACCAGTTGGTTACCCACCATGGCTGTTTGCCACTACTGCACTTGTATGAGCATTACTTCAAGTTGTTTCCTGCTGGGTATCTTAGACTGCAAGTTGTTTGGACCAATGTCAGACATTTTCCCCCAGTTGCACCCTCTGGTACTAGATGAGCTAACTGTCTAGGGATTGACCTTCTTCCAGATTCTGGCCAGGTCTCTCTGTGTTTGGTCTCACACACGTATGCTATCTTCGACAGTAGGGTCTTACCATTAACCTTTTGTGGGTCACCAAGAACTCTGACAGAAGTCTGTCTTATTTTTTTGGCGGGGGGAGGGTAACCTTGTAGGTGTCTCGGATCAAAAGCTCATTGTGGAGTTTAACCCCGTGCTGGCACTGGGAGTTTCAAGTCTGCACCTAGAAAGGTGAGGGAAGAAAAAGATAGATAATATTATAGAGGAAGTGAGTATAGAGAGGAGAGGTAGGAAGAGAGAGTGAGAGGGAGAGAGAGAGAGAGAAGCAGGACAAGATTAGGGTTAGCCTTCATGATGCTCTCTCCAGATTCCTGTGATTTGGGTGTTCCCTCTGTGGGCCTGCTGAAGGATCAATGTTTTAGCCTGTTGTTCAGAGTAAAGGTTTTTATAGCATCTTTTCCTTTTGGGTCCCAATTGTATCCCCGCCCCTTGTCCTTCCCCCCACCCTCTCGTTCCCTCCCACCCTTACCTTTCCCCCATCACACCCCCCTTGTCTGGTCCTCTGAGTGTTTGTTAGGTTTGGCTGCATGTCACATAGATTCAGGTTAGGAGCGACAGATAAACGAGACCATGCGACGATTATCTTTTTGTTCTTGGGTGAGCTCACTGAGGATGATCTGTTCCATGTTTGACCATTTTTTTTCAAATTTCCTTCCAACTCCAACTAAGCCAGATATCTAGAGACACAGAGGCTCCCAAAACCTCATCACTGAAACAGAACTAAAATGACCCCAATGTGGCTAAGGGAAACTCACGGAAGAGGGGGCGGAAAGATTGTTAGAGTTACAAGTTGGGGCATTATGCTCAGAGACTGGGGCCTACACCCCAGAACTCTTGACTAACCTCACAATGCATGACCCACATTCCCCATTGATGAGGGTCCCTTTGAAAGTGGGAGGACAGGGAGGAGGACAATGGAACCAATACTATGAATGTAAAATCAGAATAATATAAATTTAAAAAAAGGAAAAAAATGAACAATGAGTTGGAAAATGAAATTAGAGGCAAAGGAGAAAGAAGAAAGATAATGACTTCTGATTATATTATATAATATTGTATAACATTGGAAACTGTGTTTATGGCATTCTTTATGACTTTAAAAATTATTGTTTATGCTGAATGGAAGGAAAATATGTGACCTTGTCATCTGTTGAATGTGTCACCTATGATGCTTTGTGCAAAGTATGAGCTAGTATGTACCTCTGCATGCATCAAATAATCACAGCAAAGGTGCCTCCTGGGAAATCCAATTAGTTCGTTCTTGATTTTCTAGAGAGCCTTTGTGGTATCCTTGAAACACAATCTCCCATTTTTTTTTTACAGGAATTATCTTAAGTCCACAATTTGAATAAAATGTCATTGGAAATACATGCCTTAGCTTGAGTCTGTTATTTTAATCAGTGCATGCATTTTATTAGTATGTCTCTAAATGGTGTCTTTCTGGCCTTTGAATATCCCTTAGTATTCAATATATTCAATTTTTAAAGTACTTAGTGTAAAAATAGCCTTGTAAGGTGATGATGACAATCCCCAGGAGAAATGCTAGAAGATAGCCTGGGAGGCTTGTTTGCTGCTTGGCTGCCAAAGTCCAAGCTCCTCTTTAGAGTCCCGTTTACTTTCTTTCCCCATTTCTGTCTTCATGATCTCCTGTTTTTCACATTGGATTTTATAGTATTGCCTTCTCTAACCATTCTGGTTTATGGGGCCTCATCATTATCTGGCTCCACTAACCATGACCTCATCTCCTGTCCTCTAACCAGGTGAACTTTCTTTCTGACTTTCAGCAAACTGAGCATGTTTTCACCTCCATGCCTTTGCACTTGGCTTTCTACTGCCTTGAAACTTAGTGCTGTGAATGTTGACTTGGTTAACTTTTGATCCACTCAGACTTCTACTCATGTATCAGACCAGAAAGGCCTTGACACCACCCAACTCCCCACAATCTAAAATGACATTCTGTTACTTTCTAGCTCCTTTCTCTGTTTTATTTTTCTCTGGTACCTGAGAATACATTGCAGACTTGCTTGGTTGTTAAGTTGTTGTTTTTCTCTTTTCCTTGTCTGCTGCCTTTGCTAAATTGAATGAAGGTGTTGATTCTGCTCTTTTTTAGGTATTTAGGAACCTACAAGAAAGGTTGACTTACTTACTTATGTACTTTATTTATTTATTTTTGAAACAGAGTCTTGTATATCCTAATCTGGCCTGAACTCGTTATGTAACTGAGGATAATCTTGTATCTCCTAAATGCTGGGATTATAGTCATGTGATACCACACCCAGTTTATGCAGTTATGTGATTTAAACCCAAAGCTTCTTTTATAGCATAAGCAAGTATGGTACTAACAGAGCTACAGTCTCTGCCCCCAAAGGCTAACTTTTAATACATTTTTATTTTTCAAAAAAGAAATCCTGGATATGGCTCTTATTTCCTGCTCTTTATTCTTAGGTCATGTTACCTTTAGTCTTATATGAAGGAGGAGGAAAGGGAGCTTCATTGGCATTTTCCTCCAAGCTCTTTACTCTGTCTATCTCTTCATAGCTATGCCCCTTTCTGTCAGTGGAGCTTCACTAACTTGCTTCAGCTTTTTGGCTCTATGAAACTGCAGATGTGGGTTAATTGCAGAGCCTACTGGAAGCTAAACGTTTTATATGTGGCCCTTTAATTAAGCCACCATGCATATGTCCTATTACCTGGTGGGGCTGGGAAGTCACACTTATCTGTAGCCAGGAAATCTTAGCTATTTGCTCATTGTTCATGTGTCAGACAGCACCACTGCTGCTGGAAGAGGGAACCGAGCAAACTCTTTGTAATTTTTGCCATCCATGAGTTTATAGTGCCTATGTGAGAATATTTAATTATCTATATTTTGTCCTAGTGCAACATTTATAATAGTAAGACTAGCAATAGTTATTCAAATTAATTTCTTTATAAGGTTTCATCAGGAAACATGGAAGTAACTTGCAGAGCAAAGACATTGCAAATTATGAATCATTCTGGAAATTTCACTAAACTTTTCACTTGGTTCTGTCTTAGTTTTCCTGACCTGTAGTTATTTGAGGACTGTTGTGCATGTATTTTTCAAAACATAACTTGGTGATTTCAGTTGTTTCTTTCTGGAACATGGGCACTTTATCTTTGAAGGGAACTAAGAGTGACTGTGTCTATAGACCTTTTGTGCAAAGAAATGTCTGTGACATTGGGTGCCCCTTGGCCAAGCTGAGCTTGGCCTCCTCATGTTCATTCATTCCTTATAACTCAGGTTTATTGCAAATGGTGTGTACTGGAAATAAAGATGGTGTGGCTTCAAAGAGAACTTATTACACTCCATCTTCTGGAAGGTCAGTGTGGTGGGTCTGAGATTCCTTGAGAAAGAGATGGGACATTCATTTTTTTCCTTGGTACTAGATCTGAGCAAAACCACAGGGAAAAGTATGAGCAAGGGGATTGCAAGAGGGTTCTCACACAGATTTTCTATCCTTTAAGTACTTGAAAAACACCAGTTTAAGAAATCAGTAAATGGAGAGGAACATGTAACTATGCCAGACAATGTTACAGAAATTTTAAGATAATTCATAACATTAAAATCATATGTATCAAATACATATAATGGCAGCAGGAGAAATGAAGAGAATAGAAGTATCTGTGGGCCAGAGAGAAGCCACTGGTAGTAGAAAATTTAAATTTTAAAAAGTTGAAAGGAAGGTAGGAGTGTTCTTTACTCAGATGTGGTACTTGTTAACACATTATGTCTGTATCTTCCTCCCTCGTGAGTGGTGCATATGTTTTGTTTTAGTTGAATAAAGTACAGTTAGAGGGAAATAGTTTGGGATTCAAAGAAGTTAATAATTCATAATGTTTAACATTCTAAAAAATTATGAATCAATTTGTGACCCCAACTTTGAAAAATAAACTGTGAAAGCAGTTTTAGTGGACGGTCAAATGCATTTATGGTAGTTCATGACTTTCCCTGGTGATAAAGTTTTTGTTTTAAGTACTTGAAACTGTTTCTAAGAAGATGTTTACAAGTATTTACATTTCCTTTCCCAGACAGGATGAGATTTCTTATTCTAAATTTGAATGCTTGTATCATTAGTATTGACATTATATAGTTCCTTATACTACTTGTGGGGGTTTATATATTTGTATTATATACTTTATATATTTGTATTTTACAAATTTGTATAATTTTGATGTGACCTTGAAATTTATTGTTTAAATATGTATCTTTGCTTCATACTGCTTCATCTAGAATCCAAAATTCTAGGCAGAGTATCAGTATTTTCTCTGGATTCACTATTGAAAATTTGAAGTAATCAAGTACTTATCTTAGATTTTAGTTCCTTCTATCACAGAATTGACAAATAGATTTAGTTTAGATAATTTTTAAATGTAAGAATATATATATATATTTAAACTTATATCCATTTTGAAGTAATTTAAAGTAATTTAAAGTTCTTAGCACAGTACTGCATACATTATGCCACATAAAGATACATAGTGCAGTACTGCATACAATAGCCTATATAAAAGATGCTGCTGAGGGCTGTAAAGACAGCTCCATCAGTAAAGCATTTTCTGTGCAAGCATGAGGACCAGAGTTTAGATTCTAATCACCTATATAAGAAACTGGAAAGGGTGGCACACACCTATAATCTCAGTGCTGGGTAAATGGAGACAGGAGGATTCCTAAAGTTTTCTGGCTAGATAATCTAACCAAATAGGTGAGCTTCAGGCTTAGTGAGGGGCCTTTTTCCAAAAATAAGGTGGATAATGATTGGGACTTGAAGAAGAGGACACCCAACATCGACCTCTGACCTCCAAATGCATGTACTTCATATATGCTCCCCCCCACATACAAACACGAAGATGGTGTTTATTATATCATGTAATCTCTAAATATACATAAACATTGTCATTATTATTAGATTTCAATAGTAAAAGAAAATTTATATTTTTGAAAAATATCTCTAACTAAGAAATAGTTGCTCATGATGGTAATCCCAGGACTTTGGAGGCCATGAGTTCCTGCCCAGCCTGGCCTATAGAGTAAGACTCTGCTTCAAAAAATGAGCATGAAGGCATATCTGTGTGATCATTCAGGATACTGAAGTAACAATGTATCATTCATCTTTTGTCTGGTAAATAATAAGATCCTGATGAGGCCTGAAGATATGGCTTAGCAGTTAAGGTGCTTGCCTGTGAAGCCAAAGGACCCATGTTCGACTCTCTGGATTCCATGTAAGGCAGATGCACAGAAGTGAAGCAAGTGCAATGTTGCACATGCTCACTAGGTGGAGCAAGCATTTGGAGTTTGATTGCAGTGGCTGAAGTCCTTGTGTACCAATTCTCTCTCTCTCTCCCTCTCTCTCTCTCTCTCTTCCCAAAATTAAAAAAAAAAAGTCCTAATGAACCAAGCTAAGCCACACTAAAAGGTACTATCAATAACACCCAGTGTGAATTGGTTATGTTCTCAACATGAAACCTCACTTTGTTTTGCTATCATTAATATGTTTAAAAAAGCCATTTGCAGGCTGGAGAAATGGCTTAGCAGTTAAGGTGCTTACTTGCAAAGCCAAAGGACCACAGTTCAATTCCCCAGGACCCCTGTAAGCTAAATTCAAAAGGTGGTGCAAAAGGCAGCAGCTGGAGGCCCTGGCATGCCCATTCTCTCTTTTGCTCTCTCTCTTTCTCTGCCTCTCTCTCAAATTCACTGTGTGGAAGAGGACCACTTTGAAGTCATTTCATCCACTTACACCAGTAAGCTTGAAAGAAAAATGTGATAAAGAGGAAGATGCTTTACCTATTTCAGTTTTCATCATATAAGCAGCCAATATAGGATTCGACAAATTATGCCCAGGAAGAATTCCAGTGTCATCAAAACTTATTAATTTCCAAGGTCTCCTAAATGCCCTTTCTATTCCTCTACAAAATTAATATGCTCTGTTGCAATACAAAGTGCCTAAGAGTGCACCTGTGGCCTGTGCATGCCATAATCACCTCAGCAATTTAGTCCAGAATCATTGACCTCACCATCAGGATGATTTTCACTCCCTAAAGAGAGGTGAGGGAGCACAGGACAAATAAATGATGAGATCTCTCTTGCTTCCTGATATCTTAATGAGACAAGAGATTTTCTTGGGATATTACTTCTGAAACCCATACCTCAAAATATATCTGCATGAGCATAATTGAAGCCTTGGCCCTTACCTGTGAGCCTACTGAGCCAGGTGTAGGCTCACCTATAAAATGCAGTGGTGTCTCTAACATGCTTATGCTGATCACAGCAACATGAAGACTGTTGGCCAGTGATGTGGTTCAAAAGAGCACAGCATTTGCCTTCCAACTTTACCTTTTGCCAGAGACTCTGGGTTGAGGTATTTCATTCTGCCTAGCTTAATGCTTCTTTCTTCATCTCACTTGAAAAATTAGAAAACTGCCTTTTGCATCTCATTAGGATTTTGAGAAAATTAAATTAAGTAATATGATGAAGCAGTTAGTATAATCTCAGGCCCATGGAAGGAAACTAGTGAATTATAACTCTATAGTATACCCAGAGCCTGTGATTTCCTTTAAACGTTTATGTAATGTGTATCTTTATACGAATACATCATGATACTTGAGTATTTTATGGCATAGTTTCATTAGGTTTTTTTTTGTTTAGCAACCGTCATGTGTCTTATATCCATAAATTTTAAATCACTAACATACTTAGTTTCATGGGACATTTCTTTATTGTAAAGTCCATGTTGCTTTGTCTCAATAAAATATTGTTATAATGTGATATGTCACTATGTATTACGAGCTATACTCACTTTCATTATTCACAGTGACTATAAATTATTTTGGCCAAAAAATAATCTCTTGACTTTAGAACTAGACTTATTGTTTTGAGTTTGATATTTTTCCCCATTACTGAATTTAGATACTAATGAAAACATTCATTAAGTTAATGGCATAAATATCTACTAAATTGTTTTGCAGTTCTTGTCAACATAAGAAATTGTCTCCAAGGATGTTTTTCTGAATCAGTAGAATCTAACCTCCAGTGACCTGTTTATAAAAGAAAGCTTCCTCAGGGAGGCCATGGAAGAGAGCCTCAGATCCCGAGTCAGAGATCTAGACATGCTTGCTGGCGCCACTGCTCTCAAACTGTTTTTATTTATTTATTTTTTGAGTTGGGGAGAGACAACAATTTAACCTTTGTGAATCTCAGCTTCCTACTTAGTAAATTAAAGATATAAAGTAATTATTATTTCCCTACCTATTTTGATATTTATAAATATTAATTAACATTCTTTTAAATGGTGCAAAAAAGTACATTTTGACAGAAAATAGTAATGAACTATCAGTAATCTTTAAAAAGCAGTGTTGCAGATGTATTTAGATGGAGTGTAAGGAATATTCTGTTAACCAACATTACTAAATTCCTAAAGTACATATCCAGATTTCTCTCATACAGGGGTGGGATTTCTACTGTATGCATCCACATAGGTGAGAGATTGTGTGGAGATGGGGTTGACAGTGACACTTGTCTGCCTGATGGCTTGTCACAATGACTTTCCTGCTTTCTGCAGAAAGATAATAACAAGTTCATATGACTAATAGGTAGTCAGCAAAAGTTGCATTTAACCTTTATCTGGATGACTTTACAACATTTAAATCAAATTGCTCTTTATTTCTTGGTCATTTCCAAGAATACTTAAGGATAAAAACAGAAATAAAGGTTATTTTTATTTGCTTGTTTTGTTTTGGTTTTATTGAGGTAGGGTTTCACTCTAGTCAAGGCTGACCTGGAATTCAGTCTCAGAATGGCCTTGAACTCAAAACAATCCTCCTACCGCTGCCTTCCAAGTGCTGGGATTAAAGGGGTGTGCCACCACGTCCAGTGAAATAAAGGTTATTATTTCTCTTTTGACAAAGACTTCTGCCTCATATTATCTTTGATAGGATTGAATCTGTCTGCTAGAAATTTAAAGGCAGGTGATGGTTAGGACAAAGGGTTTTATTTAAATGAACTACCATGTCATTAGCAAATGGACACTCAGAGAATATGAAAGTTTAGTGACACTGAAAAACAAAATATTTAGAGGCTTCCCAAGCATCTTGACAAGTTTCTGGTGTTACCTAATTTAATAAAAGTAAGAATTTTAGGACTCTGACTGGAAATTGTAGATGAAATTAAGCAACTCCTTTATGTGAACAAGGCTTTGCAGATTCTAATATTCTGAAGGTATTTTAGTCATAAATGACATGCTTGCTTGTCAGTTGAAGGATCTGGGTTGAATGCTGCTAAGTCCCAGATACCTAGAAAGCTGCAGTGCACACGTGCTACTGAGACTTTTGTCAATGGGAACTGCCACCTTTGCCTGATGCATGATGATGTAAATATTTGATAGTAGTGTTTATAGAATAGCCTTTTTTCCCCAAGTAACATGACTTAATATTTGAAAGAAAAAGTGCTTATAAAAATTTTTATTCATAGCACATTTTGAAAAATATTTCAGCTTTAAAGTGCATTAATCAATTGCAATTTTTGTGAATATTAGTAATGTTTTCACCCATGTACTCAGTACTTACAACTTTATAAGTTTAGGGACTTAAATTTTATGGCTCTTAGAATGTTGTTGAATTAGTGTATGTCAGTCCTTTCTCAATGGTACTTTCACTTTAATTTTTTAAAATTATTTATTTACTTATTTATATTATTCTAATTTTACATTCATAATGGTGACTCCATTATCCTCCTCCCTGTCCTCCCTCTTCCAAAGTGACCCTCATCAATGGGGAATGTGGGTCATGCATTGTGGGGGTAGTCGAGAGTTATGGGGGATAGGCCAAGTCTCTGTGCATAATGCCCCAGCTTGTGGCTCTAACATTCTTTCCGTCCCCTCTTCCATGAATTTCCCCGAGCCACATTGGGGTCATTTTAGTTCTACTTCAGTGATGAAGTTTTGGGAGCCTCTGTGTCTCTGGATATCTGGTTTAGTAGGAGTTGGATGTTCTCTGTCTTTATCTCCTTCAGCCTTTTTCTGATGTAGTGTTCACTAAGAATGCTGTACTCTTGTCCTTCCCCTGCATTACTCTATGGTTTCAGGTGGGGCCCTGGTGAGGTGTGATTGGCTGATCCTCCCTTAGGGTTCCTTGTCCATCTGAAAAAGATAAGCAAATTCTCCAACGGAGAGAGAAAGTTAGTACTAGATAGATGGGATGGCCATAGATATTTTGGAGGGAATTTTATATGCGTAGGCCCTCTTCTAGCCCACATTTGGTGGTATCTTGATCTTGGAGACGGAGCTCATTTTTTGCACATGGTTTTGACTTATTTCCCAGTTCCAGCAATGAGTTCCATTCCACTGAGTGGATCTGTTAGCCAAATCAAGAACCATTGGTTACCCACCATGGCTGTGTACCACTACTGCACTTGTTTAAATTTTAAAAAGAATTTGAATCTGTTCCTGTTAGGATGACTTATTTTCTTGAGCAATTAATCACTCTGGAATCTGGAATACTAGAAAGAGGCCAGGTATCTTGCTACTATGAGCAGAAAGGAAATATTTTTAAAGACAAATGAATCAAATAAGAGTGTACAGTTTCCACATCAAAAAGAGGGACAATAGAGCTGGCACACACCTTTAATCCCAGCACTCAGGAGGCACAGGTAGGAAGATCACTGTGAGTTCAAGGCCACTCTGAGACTACATAGTGAATTCCAGGTCAGCCTGGGCTAGCGCGAAACCCTACCTCAAAACAAACAAACAAACAAACAAAAAAGGGACAATATAGGAGAATTATATAAACATCTGTGTTATATCATTTAGTAATACTTCCATTTACAGATAAGGAAATTGAGACTTGATACTAGGGAAGTAAGTTACAAGGAGTAAACCAAGAATTACTCTGTGTTCTCCTTTGGAGTTACACACTTAGTATTTTTCCAAAGACCACAATCTACATCAACCCCTTTTGAACCAAATTCCAACTCCCCATTTAGATGGAATAGCATCCAGCATTATCATATTCTCATATCTTCTCATTAAAAGCCTCCTTTTAAAAGTGATAACTTGAAAAATTAATTTGAATTTGAACATAAACAATGTGTGGGACTCAATGTGTGTTTCCATTTATACCAGAAGAATTAATCTCTACTTATAGAATTTGATATGTTTAGAAGGCAGGGCAATGGGAAGTATTGCAGAGAATGAAAGGACATTTTCCAACCCTCCCCAGACATGGGCTGAATATCTCAAGTGTATACTTGTATTAGCAAAGAATTAATTAATTCACCAAGTTAACCATCCACCTGTTCTGTGCCCCTGTTGCTCTGTTTGGACTCCTGTTTCTTTTAGTATATATGCTTGTGTGTATGGAGAAAGTCAACCTTCCACTACATCTCACCTTTTATACCCTCATTCACAGTGTTGTTTTACTGCTCTTATGGAAAATATTTTGACTTGCTTATAGTAGCAGATGACCTGGTCTCTTGCTAGCACTCTGGATTTAGAATAATTAATTGCTCAAGAAAATGTCACTCTAACAGGGGGTAGAACTTTTTGCTGCTGTCCCCACATCATTACAGTCCTATCCTGTTAATGATGTCTCTTCCACAGACACAGCAGATGGTGTCCTTTAAAAAGCCGTTTACTCCATATATTCCTTCTCCCATTCCCTATTTATTTTACCATTTATCAAAACTAACTCTTACACATGATTGTCTGCACTGTCCTTTTTTCATCCCCTCTAGCCCTTTGTTAGAAATTTCTAAATAAGTTTTCTCTTATATTGCCACTTAAATGATGGAGGTTTTGTTCTTCACGGGCCAAATCTCATGGCCTGTGCTCACTAGCATGGAGCTCTGCTCAGCAACCAATTGTACAAGGATCACACTTACCCTGAAATGCAACCTTGATTTTTTTGTTTTGTTTTGTTTTCATCCTATTAGTGTGTCTTTTCCTCACAGCCTGGCTGCTCTTTCTCTGTTTCCTCATCTGGTTTGTTCCTATGTCTCCAAACTCTAAATGCTTGAATGTCCCACAGAATTGTGAATCTCTCATTTATTTTTCTCTTTTTTCTACAGTCCTCTCACTTCCTTACTTAACATCTATATGCTGATGATTTCCAAATTCGTGGCTGTAGTTAGATCCTCCCTCTGACTCTAGACCTATATCTTTATACAATAGATGTTTTGATAGCTAAAACTCAGCACATGCAAACCTAAAATCATGGTTCTTGTCTAAATATCTTACCCTTGTTACAATCTATAACCCAATCTTCCCCATCTCAGTAAAACTGCAATTCTATTTTTCCAATTCCTCAGGCTAGAGATCTTGGAATTTACATTGCTCTATGTTCACTGATATTTCACATTGAATATGCACCAACAAATCTGATCAACTCCACTTTTACAGTGAACTCAAAATGTAATCATACCACCGACTACCACCATTGTGATTCAGTTCACTCAGATATCATCCCTTACTCCATGCCCTTCATTTCAAACCTTTCTCTTTACAATGGATTCTCCAAGCCACTGCCACATTGCTCCTTTCCCATGTGTCAAGTAATGGTGCCACCCCTTCATTCAGCACCCTCCTGTGGCACCCTGTGGCATGTAGAATTTAAGTGATAGCCATAGAACACACCTAGATGGCCCCAATGACCTCAACCTGTACTCTACTAACTCCTTTTCTTCCAGTATGCATCATCCCAGCTATACCAGTCTGCTTGTATCCCTTGTTAAGGCCTCTGAATTTTCTTAGTCATTAAGAAAGAATTCCCCCCAGATATTCCTTTTCTTTTATTCTTTCAGGTTTTTGTTTGATTTTACCTAAGTGGAAACTGAAGAAGACTTTTCTGATCATCTCTGTTAAATAGTTCCTCACCCTAGGCTTCTGATTGCTCTTGACTCTGCTTTGGGTTCTGTATAGCTCTTATCAGCACCTCATGGATATGTACATATATGTATTCACATGTTGCTACATTGTTGTAGTTACTTTTTCATTGCTAGGAAAAAGTACCCTACCAAAAATGGCTAATGAGAGGAAAGGAATTATTTGGCTTACTATCTCAAGGGGAAGTTTCATCATGGCAAGGAAAGGGTAGCAGAGGCTGGGCATCACATTTTTCCATAGCATATGGCTGAAAGAAACAAGAGTGAGCCAAACTCTGGTAAGGGGAACTGGGCTATGACACAGCTAAGCCTTCAACCAGCAACACACCCAGAAAAGTTCCATCTCTCAAATTGCCACCAGCTGGAGACCCAGCATTGTAAACACATGGGGCTATAGGGACATCTCATTCACAGTGCTACATACATCCATATTTGTTTTTAAAATTTATTATTATTATTTTATTTATTTTTGGAGAGAGACACAGAGAGACACAGACAGAGAGGGAAGGGGAGACAGAGATGGGCGCGTCAGCAGTCTCTCAGCTGCTGTGAACGAACTCCAGATGTGTGTGCCCCCTTGTGTGCAAGTGCGGCATTGCACCCTTGTGTCACTTTGCATCTGGCTAAATGTGGGACCTGGAGATTGGAACCGCTGGAGATTGGAACCAGTGTTCTTAGGCTTAGCAGGCAGGCACCTTAACCACTAAGCCACCTCTCCAGCCCCAATATTTGTTTTTATATTCATGTCCAAATGTTCTGTAACTGCTCTCTATAGATTTTATTTTTACTCATTATGAAATTGACACCCTGAGGACAATGACTTAATTCATTTGTTCATTACTAAATGCTCAAAACTATAATATGCACTAGCACATGGTAGGTGTTTGATGTCCATTTGTTGAGTAGTAAGGAAGGAAGGAAAGAAGTAAAACTTCAAACTGAAAATTTCTAGTTTTAAATACTGAACATGCAGTGAATGAAGCAGAAATTAGAACAGATAGTGTAGGGTACAATATGATAGATAAAATAAAATGGTAAAGTGATATAATTATATTATCCCAAAAATGTGCAAAGTTAGTATATATATATAAAAGATGTGGGTATACTGAACTTAGAGTAGAAAACCTAAATTCATATTTTGTGAAATCTTACACAAATAACTAATTAAGTATCTTCCCTCAGAATATTAACTATACTATAAATGTATTTTGTATTTGTGAGGTTCAGATGATATACGATATGACACATAAGAAGCCCTAAGTAGACATGTTCTTCACACATCCATTACTGAACTTTATATTTGCAGGCTATCCCCTTATAGCCTACCTTATTCCTTTAGAACTTCTCAGTGATACTCAAAAAATTCTCACCTCATTGCCATAAGTATTTCATACATTTCATTATATATTCTTTTGACATCATAAGCTACTCATCCTCACCATACCTCAAAAATTATTTATCTTCCTCTCTTTGCTTCAACAATATTACATATTGTCATACCAGGTGAGCCCCTCAGCTTATTTCTATGGATGGAAAGCTCAATCAATCTCTAACATTTAAGGATAGTGAGAAGAGAATAATGATTCTTTAATTGCAAGTATGTCACTTTGACTCACACTGAAACAGTAATTCTTAACCTGGCATCACTATGCCACATGTCAGTGGAAGGGAAAAGAATATTTGTTGAGTAAATGCACAGAAAATTTTTCATTAAATAACATAAATCAAAACCATGTACATTCCTTGTGTACTGCAGCCAGATCATTGAAACGACTGCAACATGAGTATTTTTACCATTGTGTAAATGTTACTTGGGTGGCATTATGTGGTAGAACAAATATCAGGAGTCATTGCATTTAATTAGACTCTGAGGAAAGATGCTTTTTATTCTTCATATTGGATGACAATTGGAAAGTGGTGGCTGAACTAAAATTCTTACATTTTTTTCACTGATGCATCTGTATTCTTGTTGCATATTAGACATATTTTGGTACTTATGTTGCCATTGGGATATTGGCAGGCAGAGGGAAATCTAATAATATAATATCTGAAATTATCTTCTGTGAGGGAACCCACACAATACTATTTGTCAAATGATTGGGATAATTCTAAAATATGAACAGATGTATAATAGAAATTAGCAAAATGAAAAAATTAAATTTTTTGATATAAACAAAATGAATTTATGTATGGTTTTCTAGGCTATGCTAGTTAAGAGTTCTGAGGACTTAAGGTTAATTGAGACCCAGAGCTTACCTTTTTTTCTTTTGCATCACAATAATGAAAAATAAAATGAATTACATCTTAGCTCAGATGAAAAGCTCTTTTTGAACTTCCATACCAGACTTTTTTAGCCACGCTCTCACCAGTGGAGAACTCTTAACAATTGTTTGTTTTCAATGAAAAACAGTCTCCTATGGAGTTTATGTCCTAAATATTTTCTGGTGATGCAGTAGCACACATCAGACACAGACATTGTGTTTGGATTGGGATTTTCAATTTTCACATGGTCTCAAATTCTCTAGGTATTTAATGCGTCCATCTGGTTCTCATAAAAGATTTCACTTTTGGGATGCAGCTTTGGCTCCTGACCAGCCAGTGTCATTGTCATTCCATTCCATTCCTTTCCATCAGTAACTCTGTTTCATTTGTATATACTCCTTAATCTGAATTTGCTTTTGTTTTTCTTTCTTTCTTTCTTTAAATGTGTGTGTGTGTGTGTGTGTGTGTGTGTGTGTGTGTGTGTGTGTGATTGAAATGGTGAATTTCTCTCTGAAAATTATCACAGCATGTATACCATGACAACAAGCTTGCTTCCCACTTGCTTCTATGCAGTTCAAAGCTGCTTGGGCAGGAGAGGCAGCCACACTGAACCCTTTCCAAGGGAACTGAAACCTCATCATCACTCCTCTTTATTTTACAATCTGTTCTCAGTCGTCACAGATGGTGGAGTATTTTCAAGGACTTGAACATTTTCCTGAGGTAGTCCAACAAATGGGATCCCCTTTGCTGAGTTGAATTGTATGCTGTGGAGCAGTAACCCCAAATTCACAGCTTCTAGGCACTTCTTTGTGTAGTAGGATGTGTAGTCCATGATTGTGGAGTGGATATTTATGTGGCCCTTATTTATGCCAGGTTGAATTCTAAGAGCTTCATAAATATCAACTTGCTTAATGCTCAATACAATTTAGTGACTTTTGTGCCCCATTTAAGGCTGAGGAAAATGAGACAAGAGGCCAAAAACACCACATTTAACAAGTGGCAAGGCCACAATCAAATCTAGGTGGTCAGGTTTAACATTTGAACTATGTGATTGATTCTGGTCAGCTACAAAGTTCCAAGAATTTATTATTACTTTCAGACTTGAATTGCAAACTCTAGGAAACCCACCCTCTCCTCAACATTAAGCTTGATTCATGCTTTACACTCCATGAATAGTTGCTTGTTTTAAAGCGTAACCGAGAATGAATGCAATAATGACTGTGTTTTCCAGAATTGAAGTAGGCAGAAGCAAAGGTGAATTATAACAGCAGTCAGTGAGTGGGGCCTCTTCTTCTAAAAGGATTCTGGAATCTATCGCAAACTTATTTTTAAGGTCGTGGGAATGTTCAGGATGATGTTTTGGATTTTGCATTTTCAAGACTGTGAGAAAGGTCTTTTATTTAACCAACTGCTCTTTAATAATAGCTTTTTCTTAAATGCAATTATGGTAAAATACAAATAACATGAAATTTACCATTTTAACTATTTCTAAATGTACAGTTCAGTAATGTTAAAAACATTCAGCTTGCAACCAACCTCCAATTAAGCCCAGTCTTTCATCTTTCAGAGCTGAAATTCTGTCTCGACTAAGCAAGCCTCCATTTCTTTTTCTCTACAGTTCCTGGTGATCACAACATTTTTTTTTTTTTTATTCTTTGATCTGCCTATGGACATTGGGATTGCTTTTACCTTTTGGCTTTTGTGAATAACATTGTACACACATGGATGTATAAATACCTAAGATTTCATTTTCAATTCTTTTGGCTATACACCTGGAGGTAGAATTGTTGGGTCATAGCATAATTTTAGCTTTAATTTTCTGTGGAACTGACATACTGTTTTGACAGTAGCTATGCCATTTAACAATAACACAGTGTATTGGGGATCCAGTTTCTCCATGTCCTATACCAATATTTGTTCTTTTCTGTATTTTAAACAGCAATAATTCTAATGGATATGAAGGGCACTTTGCATTCCCAGAATGCTGAATGATTAAGCATGTTTCCATATACTTGTTGATCCGAGTTTTGTTGTTCTTACTCAGTAATAGGAGTTATTTATATAGTGTAGATATTAATCTTTGTCACATATAAAATCTGCAAATATTTTTTCAGCCTGTAAGTTATTAATTTATTCTATTGATTGTGCCAACTGAAGCACAGAAGTTTTATATTTAGATGTTCTTTACTTTTGGTTCACTGTGACCTGATCAGAAAAAAAAAATTCTTAAGGGAGGTAGATTCACAGTTTCAGGAGTTTTGTCTATCATTGTTGGGAGGTCCTAGCAGAGCAGAGCACTTCATATGATAGTAGCTTAAAAGGAGGGGAAAAGGGAAATGCAGGAAAGGGATTTGGCAAGATATATCTCTGAAGGTCTCACCACCAGTCACCTACCTTTCTTTACCTCCTAGTAATGCCATTATATCATGAATCCATCAAGAGAATTTATCCATTGATTATGTCAGAGTCCTCATGATTTGGAAACATCTTCACAGGCACACACCTGGCAGTGACCTTTACTAATCTCCTAAGTGTTTCTCAGTCCAATGTAGTTGACAATTAAGATTAATCATCATAGATATAGGTTAACTTATTCATGTTTGCTTTGTTGTCATGTCTAAGAAGCCATGATTATGATCTTTGTCATGAAGATTTTCCCCCATGTTTCCTAACAAAGGTTTTATCCTTTTAAAATTTTCTAAATTATTGATAACTTCCATAATTATAGACAATAAACCATGATAAACTTCCCCCCCACCACTTTCCCCTTCACAACTCCACTCTCGATCATATCTCCTCCCCCTCCCAATCAGTCTCTATTTTATTTTGATGTCATCCATCATATTTTACTCCTATTTTACTGGTGGTGTGAGGTAGTGCCAAGCACTGTGAGGCCATTTTATGTCTGGAAAAGTGCATTGTAAGGAGTCCTATCCTTCCTTTGGCTCTTACATTCTTCCTGCCACCTCTTTGGCAAATGGACCCTGAGCCTTGGAAAGTGAGATATAGATGTTTCATTGCTGAGCACTCCTCTATCAGTTCTTCTCAACAATATGGTGCCTTTTGAGTCATCCCAGAGGTCACTGCCATCTGAAAAGAGAAGCTTCTATAACCAAAATGACAGTAGCATTAATATATGGGTATGAACATTAAGAGAAGAGCTTACCAGGCAGTTTGGTAAGCATAATATATACATTTAGCCAGACACCAGCAGGCATTACAACCCTAGGGCTCACAACTTCCCGTATCATAGGTTTTCAGTATCAGGCATGTATTACCTCCCATGGAGTGGGCCTCCAGTCCAATTAGAGAGCAGTTGGTTTCCCCCATAACAGACATGCCACAATTGCACCAATTGGCTCATTTGGTCTGGCTGGCCCAACTTAAGGCTGGCAGTGTCCACTATTATTTATCTCCACTGATGACTTCTTTCTCTCCCATGGAGCTGTATGCAGCATAGCTTTTCTAGCTTTTGGTCAGCTGGTCTACAGGGAGGGTTTTCAGCTCAGCTCCAGTTTGATTTCTCAGTGACCTTGCAGCCCAGGCATATGGAGTCTTTGGCAATAAGGTTTTACCATCTATACCTGGTGGGAAATCAAGAGCCTTGGCAATGGCCTGTAATGTTTTGGGAGCATCAGGGATCTCCATAGCCAAGAACTCATTGGAAAGTATCCCATCCCTGGCACTGAAATTTTTCTAGTGACAATCTATGGCTTCTGTATGCACTATTGTCCAGAAAAGTAGGCTTCCATCTGACTTATTCATACCCTCTTAGATTTTGATTAACTGTCCCCCCAAACTACATTTATTCAATCTCTTCTCCTGACCTCACTTAAGCCTTTCCACCTTGAGTAATCTATTTTTCTACTTACATATATACAATACCATCGTCTTAAGTCCTCTCCTCTCATCCCTTCCTTATATTCCCCTTCTAGCTTACTGGCCTCTGCTACTGAGTTTTATACCAACTCACATACAAATCCAAACATTTGATCCACATATTAGAGGAACATGCTGAGCTTGGCTTTCTGGACCTGGGTTACTTCACTAAGTATAATACTTTCCAGATCCATCCATTTCCCTGCAAATTTTATCATTTTGACTCTTATGTTTAGGTCTTTATTCCATTTTGATTTGTTTTGTATATGTATAATGGTTTGCCTTTAGTGTTTGCATGTGGATGTACAGCTCTCCCAGTGCCATTAGTTGAAAATATGCATGCAAATTCAAGTGAAAATCAAAAAGAATAGTCATAGCCTTTAGTTCATTTATTAATTTGCTCCACACTGTAGTAGATTTATAGGGAATCATATATAGAGTTCTAAACTAAAAGCAATTTGTCCCCTGAAAGACATTTGGCAATGTCTTTAGACATTTTTAGTTGCCACTGCAGGGGCCAGAGTGGTTGTTGTTATTAGTAGCCAGTGGAGAGAGGTAGAGATGAGGACTCTGATAACTACAACTCTTAGGACAGTTCCAACAATAATTACCTGTGTTATTTGGACTAACAATGTTGGCACTAAGGAATTATGCCCTTGAGTATGGTCAGGGTGATATTATGGGGCAAGGAAACTAGAGAACTCAGTCATGTGTTTTTGGTTGTTTTATTTTTGGTGTTTGAAGCCTTGGCAATAATAAATGCAGAGGTGACTATCTAATAGTCCAAGTAGACCTGAATTTTAAGAGCCCTGGATTTCATATAAATTTCATTGGATGATAACAGCAAACTGTGTCTTGGTACTTTCTTTCTAATCTCAGTATTTTCTTTTCTTAGCCCTTCTCAAAATGATTCCCCATTTACACTTTTATTTTCTGTTTTGAGTATAGAAGCAAATAATTGTAATATTTGAATATTTATTATATTTAATAATGGTCAAGGATTATAAGAATGGTCACAGCCTATTTGGACCAGCAACTACTTCTAGTTCTGAGCTACCCAGAAGAAAAATATGTAAAGAACAACATAAATAGGAAATATATTATTTGACAAAATGAATGAATTTGTAATACCTAGATTTAAGCTTCATTTATCAGCTTATGAACTGACCTGAACATGGGGTAATTTTATATTTGGTGTTACTAGTTGGTAATCTTTTACTGAGCATGTCATGATTAAGTTGAGATTTGCTTGGCTGCCTAAAGTCTTTAACCACAATAGGCTTTGGAGTGAGAGTACTTCCTTCAGAAAAAAATTTAGAAAATTACAAGGCCTTAAGGTGGGAATAAGCTTGGTATGTACAAGAAATGGAAATGAGGCCAGAGAAGCCAAGATGTCCAGTGAGCATAGCAGCAGCATGATGCAAGAGACCAAAGCAATATTCCTTTCTCCAAAGTAAAAAGAGAAACTATAAATAGAACTTGTTCTGGGATAGGGGGAGGTAGCTGAGAAATTGCTCAGTCTTAGAGCTCTTCAGTTGGCAGACATACTAGTCATCTTTCAGTTACTGTCATACATACTTAAGATCACAAACTTATAAAGAGGCAAGGCTTGTCTCAGTTTTCGAGCTTTAGCATGTAATTGAGTGTCCTCTTGCTTTGGTCCTGTTGTGTTATAGAGCATCATGGCATGTACCATGGGAAATCTATTGTAAAAGCAAAATTCCTTCAAGGACATGCCCACAATGATCTAAGACCTTCCACCCCCACAACCTCCTAATAATGCCACATTGAGCAATAAGCATTTAATATGTAGGCCTTTGGGTGACATTTAACCTCCAAACTACAGCAGCAGGTGGATAGAACTGGTCTTTGTTCTCAAGGTTGGTACATAATATTCATTTTTATTCAATTATTTTTATTCATTATCAAAACAATAAAATCCTTTATATTCTAGGATTCTATGTGTAGAGAGATTGATATTAACAAGTGAAAATGAATATCTAGTGTATCTACATAAGGAAGGGCACTTGGATAGAACTTTTGTAGTTATTGACTATGTGAGCATGAATACGTTACTTAACCTCTATTTATCTGAATATATCCATATATGAAATTAAGGATTTATTGTGGTTACCTCATAGATTAGTGAGGATTAAATAAGTGAACATTTGAAAGCAAATCCTGAATCATAGTGACATCTCTATAACTACAGTGATCATTTCTTAGAACAGAAAGAGACTAGTTAATTCAGTCTTGAAGGCTTAGGAAGTTTAGAAGGAGATAGAACTATAGTTCATTGCCTCACTATCATTTGAAATATATATATCAAGTGCAAGCCATCCTGACACACTTCCTTCTTGCTTCCTGGATCATCAACAGAACTGTTTGGCTAAGCAACTTTATCACTTCCATCTTTGTCTTCAATGTGGCCTATTTTAGTGCAGAAGAGTCACACAAGTAAGAGAAATACATTACATAATCATTTAGCTACAATTGTGAATACTAATGACACACAGTCCAGTCAGTAAAGGAAAATTGCAAGGAACATCTACAGAGAATGAAAAATTTAGTGTCCTAGCTAGGAGATGCAACTTAGAGAAAGATATAAGAACAGAGGATATTGGGGCTATAGAGATGGTTCAATGGTTATGGAGCTTGTCTGCAAAGTCTAACAACCTGTTCAATTTCCCAGTACCTAGGTAAAGCCAAATGCTCAAAGTGTTGGAAGCATTTAGAGTTCATTTTCCGCAGGTAGAGGCCCTGGCGCACCCGTTCTCTCTCTCTCTCTCTCTCTCTTTCTCCTTGCAAATAAATGAATAAAAAAAAATTTTTAATTTAAAAAAGAACAGAGGATATTATAGAAAGGGAATAATCAATAATTTTGTAGACTTACAATATTTTCATACTTCATATATATAATCTTCTTCATATTCTAACAGTGAAACACACTAAATGGGCTTTATGCTTGTTTTATTTTATCCTCGAACAGATGAGATGATGTGCAGGGAAATGAAGTTTGCTTTTGGTTCTGTTAGATTGAGTTGGGGGAGGTGTTTGGGCAAAGGATATTCCAAGGGAAAGAGATGCAGACACTTCTTAAAGGAGAAAATTATGACTGTTGTGATAATTCTACAGAAAACAAAAGCAAGATAATAGGGTGGTGTGGAGCTATGAATTGGCTGGAATAAGAGTTTGGTATGGGGCTGGAGAGATGGCTTAGTAGTTAAGGTGCTTTCCTGCAAAGCCAAAGGACCCAGGTTCAATTCCCCAGGACCCACATAAGCCAGATGCACAAGTTGGCATGTGCATCTGGAGTTCATTGGCAGTGGCAGAAGCCCTGATGTACCCAGTCTCATTTGCTCTCTCTCTCTCTCAATCTCTCTATTTCTCTATCTCTCACATAACTTCTCTCTCCATTGGAGAATCTTCAGATGGACAACGAACCCTAAGGGAAAATCAGCCAACCACACCTCACCAGGGCCCCAGCTGAAACCACAGAGTAATGCAGGGGAAGGGCAAGAGTACAGCGTTCTTGGTGATCAGGACACCAGAAAAAGGCTGAAGGAGATAAAGACAGAGAACATCCAACTCCTGCTAAGCCAGATATCCAGAGACACAGAGGCTCCCAAAACTTCATCACTGAAGTAGAACTACAATGACCCCAATGTGGCTCAGGGAAATTCACGGAAGAGGGGGACAGAAAGAATGTTAGAGCCACAAGTTGGGGCAATATGCACAGAAACTTGGCCTATCCCCCATAACTCATGACTACCCCCACAATGCATGACCCACATTCCCCATTGATAAGGGTCCCTTTGGAAGAGAGAGGACAGGGAGGAGGATAATGGAGTCACCATTACGAATGTAAAATGAGAATAATATAAATAAAAAAATAAACTATAAAAAAGAAATAAAAATAAAATATTTTTAAAAAGAGTTTGGTATGGAGCAGAATGGCTGGAGGATAATTCTCTAAAATTTGAAGTGGTCCTACACAAATACTTCTTTGCCATTTTGGGGTCTACATACATGATATTCAATTAGACAAATCTTTAAAATCAGAGAATTTATTTTTTGTGTATAATCAGAAAATATATTGTGGTAGTTTGAATATATGTCCCCCAATATATTCAATGTTTTATTAGTTATAGTTTGCATCTGCAATCACCTTGCTAGAGGCAATGTCACTAGGGGCTGGTTTTAAGGTGTGGTGATGGTTTGAGAGTCCATTGTAAAGATATGCAAATGTGCCTAGCAGGAGTTCCTGAAGTGTGCTGTGTGATCTTTTGGCTGTAGTTTTTGCTCTGTGAGCTGTGTGGCTAGTTGGCTTTCTGTCTCTCTTGCCTGGTCCTGTGAAGAGCAGGCTGCTTCTCCTGCCTTTATGGAACTTCCCCTGGATCTGTAAGCTTCAATAAATAATATCCCTTCCTCCATAACTGTGCCTGGTCTGAAAGTTCATCTCAGCGAACCTGAAGCTGTCTGCTACATATATATAGAGAGAATATTATACAATTATACATGCATGGTCTTCAGTAAATATTTACTAAATTATTAGATTAATTAATTAAGTGATAATATAAGTTTGGGAGAAATTTGATATGCAGTAGATGGCCTTTCACAATTTGCTTAGGATTATTGTGTTTATTTTTTCAAAGCTTAAATAAAAGTTCAAAATGTAGTATAATATGTAGTACTATAATTGGAATTTATCTACCATTTTTAAAGCAGTAGCCTTCCAATTTATTCTACATGTACTCAACGTGGTGGTGGACAACTGATTTTATATGGTTAAGATTGCATATGATAATGCCTTGTTACTTCAAATTGCTTTGTTTAAGCCTAGATATTGTATAATGAGAAGAAAATATTTCCATAGCTACATATATTGTTATTTAAAATTTTTTTTTGTGACAGTGAGAGCCAAAAGTCTCTTGAGTAAATTTTAAAACAAGTCCTTTCTTCCAACAAAAATTCCCTATAGAATTAATGTCTTCTGTTTAATAACTCCATTGAAACTAATTATTAGTTATTCCCTGACTACCCTTGCTTGTCAAGCACATAAATATCAATTAAAATAACAAAGGACTAGTGATTTTTTTATTTTTAGCATTTATTAGTATTATTATTAACAAGATGTTTTGCATGAATATATCATGTGTTGGTACCCACTTTTCCCTCAGCCCTGCCCCTCTTCCATGGGGGATGCTCCTCAGTAGGGTTGTAGATATTCCCAGTGGGGTTGTAGTTTATGCATTGTGGGAGCAGTAGTCAGTTGTTTTTGAGTGGAGGGAATGACTGGGCATGATGTCTCAATCTGTGTCTCTTACATTCTTTCTGCCCCCTATTCCACAAAATTCCATGAGCTGTGGTGGATGAGTTTTAAGTCTACTTCAGTGATGAACTCTTAGGAGCCTCTGGATATCTACTTTGGTATGTATTGAGTATCCTCAGGGTCTGTCTCCTACACCCTGGTGCTGATTATCTGAAACAGCATGGAAGCAGCACTCTTGCTCATCTCCCCGTTCCTCTATGGATTCAGCTGTGGCTGGGCTAAAGTGCTAGGGTAGTTTATGTCCTCCAGTCTCACTATCTTCTGAAAAAGAAGAACAGAATCTCCAATAGACAGAGATCTCAGCAGTTTAATGGGATAAGCAAACTGACAGATTTTAACACTTACATTCAAGAGTGCTTTTGAACAACATTTTATACTTCACCAGCAATGTACAGATTCATGTGGAAAGCACAATAACTTACACCATTTATTATGGTTATATTTTGAAATTATTACAGGTTGGTAGTTCTTCACAGACCATTGAGTTTCAGGGGTAGAATCTGAAGTTGTTCTCTTTCATTAACTCTTGTGACAATGTATTAAACTGCTTATGTAAAGATAAGGGCATATAGTTTTGACTTATACTATACAGTCAATTCTAATTAAGTTTTAAGACTACATATTTCAATTCTGTGCTTTGCTGTATAGGTACACACATACATAGTATTTTCAAAAATATTTTATTTTTATTTCTTTGAGATATAGATAGGGAGAAAGAGGTAGATAGAGAATGAGTGCATCAAAGCCTCCAGCCACTGCAAACGAACTCCAGACACATGCACTACCTTATGCATCTGGCTTACATGGGTCCTGGGGAATTAAACCTGTGTCCTTTGACTTTTCAGGCAAGCTAAGCCATCTCTCTAGCCCCACATATAGTATTTAAACATCTTATATAAATATATTTGACACCTAGAAACTAGCAATGATAATCAACTTCTTGTATGACCCTTAAAACAATTTAATGGTAACATCTGAAAAGCAGATAATCAGACAGAAAGTGAATCCATTTTTAATGTGCCCGTTGAACATAGTCTTAGTGGATATATGTATTCTTTTTTTTTTTTTTTTTGGTTTTGCGAGGTAGGGTCTCACTCTGGTCCAGGCTGACCTGGAATTAACTATGTAGTCTCAGGGTGGCCTCGAACACTCGGCGATCCTCCTACCTCTGCCTCCTGAGTGCTGGGATTAAAGGCGTGCGCCACCACGCCTGGCTGGATATATGTATTCTATACATTTATCCACCCACTGCAAGTGGAAACAGACATCAAATGTATGTTATAATAATTAAAGGTATGTAACAAGATAATAATCTGTGGATAAAATGCTATGGGATGTTAAAGGTCATCATAATTACGTACGCTACAATGAGAAACCACCCAGAATTTAACACTATTTTTTGCTTTTTGGGGGTCTAAATATATTCTTAAAGTAATGGCAAGACTTATTGCTTAAAGTGTTTATGTTGAAATGAAACCCACATAATGACAGAGTTTCAATGACATGTTCAATACTGATGAAAACTTTCAGTTGCATTACCAGGGGAAAGTGTGCTGCATGTTCTATCTTGATATCATTGTAATAATAACCCAATGTATTAGTACTTTTCCTAGCCGAAAAATCATTAATTAATGAAGTGAAGCCTATTTTTTTAAGAAGCAACTTACAAGGTCAAATAAGTTTCAAAAAATTATTTCCAACATATTACGTCCTTTCATAGTCTTGCCAGCCAATACTTTGTGGGAGTTCTTTTTAAAAAATTTTTAAAAATTATTTTGAGAGAGACAGGAAGAGAGAGAGAGAGACAGAGAGGAAGAGGCAGAGAGAGAGATGGCGCACTAGCAGCCTCTCAGCCTTTGTGAATGAACTCCAGAACGTGAGCCCCCTTGTGGGCAAGTGTAGCATTGCATGCTTGTATCACTTGTGTTTGGCTAAACGTGGGACCCTGGAGAATTGAAAGGATGTTCTTATGCTTGTCAGGCAGGCTCCTTAATTGCTAAGCCATCTCTCCAGCCTTTGTGGAAGCTGTTTTGAAGCCAGGAATATAGGCTATTAGATACTTATGTTTCTACCTATACTTTCTTGCTTAATCCTTTGTACAAGGCTTCAAACTGGAAGCCTTTCCAGATCCAGTCTGGAGTCTAGTTGAGGAGACCATGCATGCAGACAGATGCTGGAGCTGAGTGTATATCTCAGCTTCAGCTTCATTTTGGGTATTATTCAAGCCTTAGTTTTTGGATTCTTTAGTTTAAGTCATCAAGTTAATATGAATTGATTGAGTTGTAACTCTTTACAGACCTATACTAGACCATATCAAAGATAAATAAATTAGTCAATATAAGCAAAAATTTATTCATGCCAAAGTATACAATTTATCTCTGAAGTTTTCAGGCAACATTGAGGATTCCAGATGTTTATATTTTTAAATGTTATCAGGCAATTTTGTTGCTCCTCAACAGTGTATCTCAGCCACTGTGGGATAAGTTAGGGCCAGTGTCTAGGAAACATAGCAGCAGAAGTCAGGAAGTTATGATTGCAAGTGCATGGTGTCACTTCAAGAACATTTAGACATAGGACTCTTACCAGTGGCTGTGGAGAGCAAATAGTGCTAATCTGTTCCTGCCTTGGAGAGCTCCCAGTGGCCTCTGACTTTACTTTTCTTTAAGTTCAAAGGAGCCTTTTGAACTCCTGGCCCTAGGCCTACTTGCTTAGCCATCGTGGTGGAAATAAAAGCTAGCCAATACAACTATACTCCAGTTCACTATGATTAACTGTTTGGCACTAGGACATCATTGTCATGTTGCTACATCTTCTAGACTTCATATCAGATCTTTGGGCAAGATTCTCCTGCACTAAGGGAGACAGACAGGCTCATGAAAGTTTATATGCTGGAAACTTCTCTCTTTTTCTCTCCCTCCATTGAATGAATATTTTGGCTAAGATGGGAGAAATGTTGCCAAGGAAAAGTGACATATGCTCAATTCCAATTAATACAGTCAGTAGTAGAAACACTAAATACCATGAGTTTAGAGAAGTTGTTATTGAAGGCTGTAGAACTAATGAGGGATTCCACACAAGAGCTGGCCCTATAGTGACAAAAGCACCAGATAATCTGAGAGAAAAGAGAGGGAATTCTAAGTGGAGTAAATGGGGAACATCAAGATTCCATTGATTTCTGAGGAAGATAAGTATTTTATCTTTAAAGAGACTATAATTCACCAAAGGAAGAAAAGAAACATGTGAGTATGAACCAATATTAGAATACTTGCCAGGTATATATTAAAAGGTGTAATGAGGCATAGGATAAACTTAATAATGGTTCTTAATTCATCAAGTATTAGAAATAAGGGCTCTGCGTGGGTATTAGATAGGACCTGCAGGACACTGTATGAAGTTTTTGTGTCCTGATCCTGCTGTGTTGTGTCTTTTCTTAGAACATCATGACTATATGTTGTGTAAGCCTAATTGAAGACTCGAACTCAGAAAGAATAGCCCAAAAAAGAGAGGGAGGAGTGATTGACTACAGCAAGATCTCAGAAATATTTGATCATTAATTATAGGGGTTCTTTAAGTCTGAGTTCATTTTTATCTCTTGAACTACTTACCCACTACTGGTCATGCTGCTGCCCCCACTCTTGACTTGCAGGTACTCCACACTAAGATACTATCCAGTCAAGTGTCCTCCATTTACATTCAATAAAATTGCTTAGACTTGCAAAGAGTTTTAGGGGATAGGAAAAAAGATAATGGCTATAATTAATATTATATACAATAACATTTATTTAGCTCTTTTATCAAAGCATTTTAAGAATGTCTCCACAAATGTAAATTGAGATTGAGTGTGATCATATGTTGTTTGGACTTAGACATTCTTTAAAGATCACCTACATTATAGCTAGGAGCTAATCATCAGTCTCTGTGTGTCCATTTTCTAAGATAGGTACTGCCCCACAGAACCCACTTTACTGTTGACTAACATAACACTGGGGAATGTCTTAGATTAAACTAGAACCTATCCCTGTAATGGCAAGATTTCCCAATTAGGTAAACTCACAGATATATTCAACAAAATTTACAGGGTACAGAATTTGCCTAAGAAATTTTCTAGGTCACACAAATGAGAAACTTAAGAAGATGAATATATTTTCCCTCACTGGAAAGAAAGACATGTTCTTGATATTTTGGGAAGATAAGTACAACATGGTGTTCCTTTCATCATGGTTGCATGATTTTTCCTGGAGACACATGAACAATTATCTATCCACCCCAGATAGAGTACCAACAACAAATCAAAGAAATGATTCCACCCAAGGCTGCTTTGTTGAATCAGTGAGTTTAACTAGGGTCATTTACAGGAGCATGAGTAAGTGAGTGGTTAAGTTATGGGCAGATACATCACTGCAGAAGGGTCTTCTTTCGTAACAACTGTGAACTGTTCATGCTCAGAAAGCGGCAGGGCAGCATGCAGATTGTAATCTTCTCTTTCACAACCTTAATATCTGAGCCCTTTCTTCTTCCATGAGGGCATAAGGGAATGTTAGTAAACCCAATTTCTGGAGGGTCTCTTGCAGGTAATTATAGCTGCTCTGATGTCAAGATGACAACCACTATGTCATGTCTGGAGGACAGAATTCTACAAGTCAATACGTAGTAGGAAAATCTTGATATATAGGCAAATTTGAATATTTTTGATAAGTAAAAGTGCAAAATGCACACAAGCTATACTTAGCCTAATGATGTCTAGGAGAGTAATATAATTTTATTGCATACTTTTATCAGTGTAAAAAATGTGGAGGCATATCCCATTGTTTGGTATTTTTTAAATTGTAAAGATTAATTATTGAACTGAAAAGTATTACATATGTAAACTACATGTATTTTGAAACATCTCATATATGTTCTAATAGATTATGTTTATATTTCAATAATATAGCTTGAATATTCTTACTTTGAAGACCAAAGGGGTACAATTCATACTTTTTCTAGGTTTTTAAATCCATAGTCTCTCCTGAAAGCTGGTATTTTAGTTGTCTATTACATCTTTGTTCTTTCTAGTTGGAGTCAAGTTACTACAATAGAGTAGCATTTAAGTTTTGGCTCAAGAATATTAATTATTAAAATTACTAACATTAATATCCTAATTATAAATATTAATAATTATTAAAATTATTGATATTAATAATATTTTAATTATTAATATTAATAATTATTAATATTAAAATTAACAAATTAAAAAATAGGCTTTGACACAGTATTGGGAAATTTAGAGTACTTTAATGAAGGACATGATGTTAGTAATATCTTAAAAACAAGTAATTTATAAGAAAGTTGTGTCTTTAAAAGAAAAATACTAAATGAAAAAAAAATCCACTATTGTAGTACATAAAAATGAGTAGACATTTGAAACAATGCCAGATAAGTTAAAATATTGATCTTTTTAGATGTCAAATAACTCTGTAATAATACTGCATAACAGTAGACAACAGGGATTTAGTCAAAATCAATTTTTTTTAAAGAACACAACTATACAGAGGAAAATGTTAAGGTACTGAAAGAAATGCCTTTTTACTCCTCTTATTGCTGCTATGCCAATTTAAGTAACCATATTATAAATTTAATAGGCCTGAAATGGACTCATCATTTATGCTGCTGCTTCTGTATGCATTTTCCAGCTTTTTATCTAAGTCTCCCAGGTGCCCAAACTTAAACTCGACCTTCTCTTTCCCAGATCACAATAGATTGGTTACCAAATTCTTTTCATTCTCTGAAATACCATGTGAATAAATTATCCTTTGTGTTCAGGTGTGATAAACTCTTAGGTCTTCTACCAACTGTAGAGGTCCATGTTTTTACTTCATTTCTAACCTCTGGGAAAGTTTTAATGTTGTTTCAAATTTAGGGTAGCAAATTAATTTCAATTATATATGTATAATTAATATGTATATATAGGTTTTTCAAGGTAGGGTCTCAGTCTATCCCAAGCTGACCTGGAATTCACTTTATAGCCTGAGGGTGGCCTTGAACTCATGGGGATCCTCCTACCTCTGCCTCCTGAGTGCTTGGATTAAAGGTGTATGCCAACATGCCTGCTCAGCTGATTAGTTTCATTTTTGAAGAAGATTATAATATACAATACATATGTCTCAGAATATAAACTCTAATAACATATGTTTTGATTTTAACAGGTTAATTAAATGTCTTATCCTAATCTTTTAGGCTTTCAACTCTAAAAAAGAATCTTAAATATCCACAGTATTTGGCCAATATTGCTTTACAAATGAAAGCATAAATGCAAGTTCAGTTTTTCACTTTTACAAGGGTAGGTCATGCCCTTGAAGTATCAATGTTAATATTTCCTCAAGGGCTTAAAATCATATTGTAGTAAAAGAGGACATGGTTGGGACTCATGGGTATAGTTTTAACTGTGATCCAACCTGATTTTGAACTTTGGGTAAATGATAATCTCCCTCAGAATAGCCTTTGAACTTGATAATGTCAACAGTCCTCTTTGGATCTAACGTTGTGTCTGGTGTCTGTCATTTTCTCATGTGGCCCTGCTTAGGTGAATCTGTACGTTAATGCAGAGCTTCAAGATTCAGCTCTTAGGCTTAGAGGTCACATGATGTGAATATATATATATAATTTTATGAAATATAATAGCAGAGAGAATATTGAATTTCTTTCTGTTTTGTTTCATTATCTGTAAAATGGAGTTAATAATAGCACTTAATCCACAGGGTTGCTTTGATATTCACAGCAGTTAATATGTAAAGAGCACTTAGAACCCCAGCTAACACATGACAAGTATATGTTTACTATCATTGACATTTACATAAAACACTTACATAGTGCCTGAAAAGTGTGTGTTTCTTATGTGGTAGTGATTCTTCATTCTACCAGGAACTCCAATCAAAATTGTGTAACACTTATTTAAGCTTTGGTTGCAAAGTGAAAACAAATGGGTTCATAACCTCTTGACATGAATCCATGCCATTCACTTCAATGAGCAAACCAACAAAATA
Organism: Orientallactaga sibirica; assembly: GCA_036365145.1. Taxonomy (NCBI): domain Eukaryota; kingdom Metazoa; phylum Chordata; class Mammalia; order Rodentia; family Dipodidae; genus Orientallactaga; species Orientallactaga sibirica. The sequence goes on along the minus strand of JAEOAD010000015.1, from coordinate 25,061,559 downwards.
GGTTTGGCAAATGGCCTCCAGAGGAAGGGTGTATGCTACATCTTGTAAAGCCGGCAAAGCACTATTATACAATGCATGGTTTAGGAAAATTCCTTTTTCCTTTTCACAGCTGCAGAGCAAGATTTGCTTTGAGTAATCCTATTAACTTGTGCTCACTGTTAGCGTGAAAGTGAAATGACCTTTCAAATTCTTGTCCAGCTCTCATAATGATATATGCTATTGGTTTAACATATGGAAAAGCATTCACATGGTTTTCTTTCCATCATTCATCACAAATTATAGAGCCTAATATTAGGAGATTTTTTTGAGAAATTGAGAAACATAATCAAGTATAATCCCACAATTGAATTTTGGTGCCAAACACTACCTTGGAGATATGTAGAGTAAATAGACTAAGAATTAATTAGGAAATTGTAGGTGAGATTATAGTACTCTTACTTCCTGGATAAATCAAAAGAGAATTCATCTTCCTTGTTAAAATTTATCTAGGCTATAGAGATTGCTTAGCAGTTAGGGAACTTTCTTGCAAAACCTGAGGACCCAGGTTCAATTCCTTAGTACCCATGTAAGCCAAATGCTAAAGGTGGTGTATGCATCTGGAGTTCGTTTACAGTGGCTGGATGCCCTGGTGCTCCCATTCTCTCTTTATCTGCCTCTTTATCTCTCACTCTCTCTCTCAAATATATAAATAATTATTGTTGAGGTAAGGTCTAGCTGTAGCCTAGGCTGACCTGGAATTTACATGTAGTCTCAGGCTGGCCTTGAACTCACAGCAACCCTCCTACCCCTGCCTCATAAATGCTGGGATTAAAGGCATTTGCAATCATGCCTAGCTTAAACAAATAACATTTAAAAAAATGTTTTAAAAAAAACAAAATGTATCTGAAATTTCTTTGTATGGAAGGATCAGGTAGTTCACAAAACAAGGAATAGGGGAGAAAGCAATGGTCCAGGAAAATTATTTCTAGTTGGTCCTGGGATGACAGCTAGCTGCAACCAAATACACCAAAAATAAAAGCAGATTCATATTTTTTAAAATTTTTATTATTATTTTTTTGGAGAGAGACACCGAGAGAGACAGAGAAAGAGAGGGAGAGGAAGACAGAGATGGGCGCGCCAGCAGTGTGTCAGCTACTGCAAACGAAATCCAGATGTGTGCGCCCCCTTGTGGTCAAGTGCAGCATTGCACCCTTACGTCACTTTGCATCTGGCTAAACGTGGAACCTGGAGATTGGAACCGCTGGAGATTGGAACCAGTGTTCTTAGGCTTAGGAGGCAGGCGCCTTAACCCCTAAGCCATCTCTCCAGCCCAGATTCATATTTTTTTAACTTTAAATTTTTTGAATTAGTGACTTAGAAAGAAAATGAAACTTTTCAATGACCCATGTATTTATTTTTATGAGTGTATCTATGGCTGTTTCTTTCCTCTATTATTAGCGAATGGGGCTATACCTACAAGTAAATTAGAGAGCACTTGTTGTTTTCATTGTTTAGTATTGATGAGATGCCTGTAAGGTTCATTTTCTATTAATGTAGAGGCAGAATTGTGTCTTTTCCCTTTGCTCTTTAGTTCTTCATGAAACCCATATGATTCTGGTGCTCACAGCTTTTCAATAATTGAAGCCCATCATGGAAAAACAATTATCAAGTTTTGAGAATCTAGATCAGTGGCTTTTTGTTTTTCCTGATAACTGAAATACTTCCTCAAGTTAAATTATAATCTGGACTCAAACTTTTAAGTTGCATGTAAGTAGGTTGCTTTGCTTGCAGGTCATGAAAAAGGACTTCTCCATGATTCTTCAAACTTTCCATCTTTCTCTGATGACTCCAGATGTGGCTTTTGCAAGGATTTGGAACCCATTGCCTAGGCTTTGGAGAACATTGACATGGATGAGTTAGAAGATTCTCAGATCTAAGAAAGATCTGATGTATGCATCAACCATGAATTTACATTATTGGCCCTAGGAAATTGAGAAAGTAGCTCAACTCATATACGTCAGTTTTCTTTTCAGTAACTATAAGGATAAAATGTTGTCCACCTCAGAAAACTGATTCAAGAACTGAAGTTATTCATATAAAGTAGCTACATTACATGAATTATATATGAAGACCAAGTGACCTTCATTATTATTAGTACCAATATTTAATAATCTATTTTAAGACATACTTAGTGATAGTGTTGGCAGTATGAAGGGAGAGGTAATGCTATTCAAAGTTTGCATGGCTTTTTGATGAAAGATCTTAATATTTCAAGCTATAATTTAATGAGACACAGAGTTCATTTTTTTTCAATTCTAAGACCTGTGTAAGGGCATATAAAAATATCTTAGAATAATAAATGGCAAACTATCCCTCAAGATATTGCCCTAGTAATAATCCTTAGGATACTGTGTAGTTACCTTTCTTGGGCAATATGCACAAACATTTGAAATAATTTCACAAGGGCAAGATGGCAAATTTAATATTTTAATATATTTTTAATTGAGAACTTTAATATATGAACACAAAATGATTTGATTATTGTACCATTCTTTTATTCATTTTTGTCCCCTCTCCTCCATCCTTCCATCCCCTGTAGACTCCTTTCAAGGTATGTGTGGAGTTTGAATTGATGGCCCCCAATATATTCAATGTTTTATTAGCTTGTAGTTTGGAGTCAGTGTCACTGGGCAGATCTTAGGGCCCAGCTCTAAGGTGTTGTGATGGGTTTACAATTTCAATCTAAAGATATACAAACTTCCTAGTTCCACCCAGAGTTCCTAAAGTGTGCTGTGCTGTGTGGTTTTTGGCTTTCTCTCTCTCTTGCCTGGTCTTGTAAGAGCAGGACAGCTTCTTCTGCCCTTTTGGAACTTCCCCTGGATTTTTTGCACCTGGTCTGGAAGTTCACATCAGTGAACCTGAAGCTGTCTGCTACAGAAGTTGGTACCAGAATGTGGGGTGAGATGAACCTGACCATGTGGATTTGGGGCTTTTGGAATCTTTGCTTTGGAGGAACGGGCATGGACTTGGTGCTTGCCACTGAAGATGCCTTCTGGAGTGGTAAGCCAAGTTTTATGGACTATTCTGATGAGAGTTTGAGAATGCTAAGTGCAGGTATTGAACTTCGAGGCTTGGCTTATGAGCTACCTAAGGGGGAAGGAAAGACTGCAGAGGACTTTGTTGGAACTGGGTTACTGGCATAAGGGATGGCTGTGTTCTGCTGCACAGGCCCAGAGAGTTTGATCATGGTTAAATTTATAATAGACTGATGTGCATGGCTAAAGATATTGGGCTGAGAGATTTAAGATTTTAAGTTTGAAAACCTCAAACAAGTTAAAATTAGAGGCATTGAGACAGGTTTTAGGTTACTGAAGCTGTTCTTGTCAACACATTAACAATCTTAAGGAAGATGGCCCTACATTACATTAAAAGAATGGAGAAGATGCCTGAGGAAAGACTGTTAGAAATGCAAATACTTTTGGAAAGAGTTGACTGGAGAAGGAACCTGCTTTTCAAGGTTACAATTTATTTTATCCCTGAATTAAGAATATGGCTGTGTCCTGCACACCTGGAATTAATTTTGGAAGCATAAAAATGCATAGAATGGTCATGAATTGCACACAGTTCCAGTAGCCACTGCTGACATGTGGCATGAGGCAGGGAGTGATGCCCTAATAGGATGAAGAGCCTTTGGAAGATGGACTGTGGTTTGCACAGAGACCTGAAGACATTTTGGATATACCAGGACTATGCAAGGGCTCCATGGAGTACACTGTTGGCCTGGGATGGAAAATTTCCCTGGCTACTGTAACAGCTAGGGTGGCAGAATTAGAAAATCTGGAGACTATAAGTCTCTGGTTATATTGAACTTGAACTGCAGAAGTTTGATGTTTGTTTGATGGTGGCTGAGTTTACATTGTTTTAGTATCTCCTTGCTATGCTTTATACCAGTTGAAAATGTTTACTTTGTGCTTTTATATGTTGAAAGTATTTAACTTGTTTGGTTTTACAGTTTGTTAAGACTGTGGGAACCTTTGAAACTGGACTGAATACAATCTACAATGTCTGATGGTTATGAATCTATTGGGGGCCAGAGGCGGAATGTGGTAGTTTGAATTGATGGCCCCCAATATATTCAGTGTTTTATTAGATTGTAGTTTGGAGGTGGTGTCACTGGGCAGATCTGTGGGTCCAGCCCTAAGGTGTTGTGGTGGGTATATAATTTCAATTTAAGGATATACAAAGTGCCTAGATCTACCTGGAGTTCCAGAAATGTGCTGTGCTGTGTGGCTTTTGGCTTTCTCTCTCTCTTACCTGGTCCTGTAAGAGCAGAACAGCTTCTTTTGCATTATGGAACTTCCCCTGAATTTATAAGCTTCAATAAATCCCTTCCTCCATAACTGTGCCTGGTCCGGAAGTTTATCTCAGCAAATCTGAAGCTGTCTGCTACAGTAGGCCTTCCTTTTGTGTTGTCTCTTTCCTTTTGTCTTCCTCCAACCTCAATGTCAAACTGTTGATAGGCTCAGAAGCACGCTAATTTTGTGGGAGTATCAGTAACCATTATATGGCCTTGAATGCATAAGTCAGCTCATGTCAGGAGGATAATGCCCTAAAGTATACCCATGATCTGTGACTTTTACATTTTTTCATTTTCGTCTTCTGCAATGTTCCCTGAGCCTTGTAGGGAGTAGTATAAATTTCATTTACTTTTGAGCTCTGGACATCCTATCTCACTCAGTCTCTCTCTCTCTCTCTCTCTCTCTCTGAGGTAGGGTTTCACTATAGCCCAGGCTGACCTGGAACTCATTCTATAGTCCCAGGCTGGCCTGAAACTCACAGTGATTGATCTTCCTACCTCAGCCTCCCACATGCTGAGATCAAAAGTGTGTTCTGCCATGCCTAGCTCATCCTGTTGTTTTCTACTCTGATGAAATTTGAGCCTCCTCAGTAGTTACACTATCTCCATAACAATGTTCTCTGGCCAGCAGTGAGAACAGCACTAATATTCTTTCTGAAATGTTCTCTGAACCCTGGTGGGGTTATAGAGATGACTTGCCCTGGACCCTCTCTTCTAGTCATATTGATGAGTCTTAGGTCTCCCCAGTATTTGCCACCATCTGTAAAAAAGAAGGTTCTCCAAACAAGAGTGAGAACAGCATTAAGCATTAGACATGCACACTAAGAAAATGTTCATAGGCATAATGTCTGTTTACTAAAAGAATAGGAGAAGGTTCTTTTTGGGTTCTGTGACCTTCCAAGAATAGGTTTTGACTTAAATCCCAGTACCATGGGTGGATCCTTCCACCTCACTGAGCTGGGCCTCTTATCCAATCAGAGATCAGTTGATTAGCCTCATAATTTATTGCCTGTATTATACCATTGGGTATGTCACTTTAACATGCAAAATAAATTCTGTTTTTCTCAAGATAATCTCTAAAGAAGAGCTTTGTAAAGCCATGATGTTATTCATTTAATTCTTTTTATATTTATTTATTTGAGAGATAGAGATAAAGAGGAAGATAGAGAGAGAACAGGCACTCCAGGGCATTCAGCCAATGCAGACAAACTCCAGATGCATGCACCACCTTGTGAGTCTGGCTTACATGGGTACTGGAGAATTTAACCTATGTTTTTAGGCTTTACAGGCAAGCGCCTTAACCTCTAAGCCATCTCTCCAACCCCATATCTTTTTAAATATATTTCTTTAAAATATTTATTTATTTATTTATTTATTTATTTATTTATTTATTTGAGAGAGAGGGAGAGATGGAGAGAGAATGAGGAATGCCAGGGCCCCTAACCACTGCAAATGAACTCCAGATGCATGTGCCACCTGTGCTTCTGGCTCTACATGGGCACTGGGGAATAAAATCTGGGTCCTTTGGCTTTGCAGGCAAGTGCCCCAGCCACTGAACAATCTTTCCAGCTCTTCCCATGATTTTTTTTTTTGTGTCTTACTTATGATATAAAAAGTAAAATGAGTCCCAGCCTCTAGTGTGAAGGCTGGTTACTAATAACTGAGCCTTGTACACCTAGATGTGACTTTAGTGTTAGATGTGATTTTTAAAAAAATTTATTTCTTTCTTTATTAGAGACAGATGAGGGAAAGAGAGAGAGGTTGAGTGAGAATGGGTGCGCCAGGGCCTCTAGCCACCACAAACAAACTCCAGACGTGTGTGCCCCTTGTGCATCTGGCTTACGTGGGACCTGGAGAATCAAACTAGGGTCATTAGGCTTCACAGACATGTGCCTAACTGCTAAGCCATCTCTCCAGCCCAGTGTGATTTTAATAATAATGATGAGCAATTGGAGTTGTCAGTAAACATGCCAGGGGAGAACTGCAGAAGACACTTTTCAAAACCATGTGAGCAACATGGAGTAAAGAGCACACTCCATTGTTTTCTGTCCACCAGGTCACCTTGCTCCCCATGCATTCTCTAGGTTCTGCATATTTACCTTGCTGGTGCTGGATGCTCTGAGGGCTTATTAAGCCTGAGGACAGTGGCTTATCTGCTCAGCTCTCAAGCCTGGTATATATGGTGTTTCACTTAACCAAAAGCATTAAAAGGGCTCTTTTTTTTTTTTTTTTTTTTAAAGTGTTTCTGGGAAATAGTATACTGGAGGATACACTTGAGTTTTATTTAGGACCTTAGCTGGAATGTGTTAGCAGCCAGTTGAAAGCAAAACTGAGTGAGGAAAAAATCCAGAGATGCATTAAACAGGAGTCAGGAGACTACAGAGGAAACATGGGGGTGTAGAAAAGAGGGTGCTTCTTACTCTGTTTCCTTTTCTCTCTTTCTCTTCCACCCTCCCTCTCTCTCTCTTTCTCTCTCTGTCTTACACACACACACACACACACACACACACACACACACACTTCATCTTAAGGTCCACTCAAAAATCGTCTTGTTCATGTTATAGTTTTGGTTCTGCGTTCAGTATTAGACTTTTGAGTAATTAGATTCAAAGAGAAACAATGGGTGATGATTCTGAATCACCTATGACATCTTGACTAACCTGGTGACCCAGGACTAGGACCTAGTTCCACACCTACTCCACTTTTGGCTCCACATGAGGAGTCTTTCATCCCATTTTATGAGTCTGTCTTCTGCTTTCAATTCTTTCCTCTTATTTCTGTTTTGATGCTGCTGTTTTCCTTTTGTGAAGTAGCTTTTTCCATCTCCTCTAAATGCACAAAGTTAACTGGTTGTGCCATACATTATGAATTACATGCTCAAAACATTGACTGCAGTTATTTAATAAAGATCTAAAACCTTGGTTCCTATTAAATAACAAGTAAATTGGAAATATAATTTCATATTTCAAGAGAGGAAAAGAGAGTTTTCTGTTTTTGTTGTTTGCTTTTTATTTGTTTCTGTTTTGTTTGGCAGTGTAATCCAAATCCCTTCTCAGCTCAGAATCTAAATATTACAGCATAAAAAATCATTAGCTCTAAATTAATCTGTTATTTTAATGTCATTAAACAACAGATTTTAATACATAGTGTCATACAATCCTCTTGGATTGCTTGGTCTAATTTTATGCCACCAAGTTTCATGGATTGGCTTAATTACAAAACCTATTATTTGAACTTTATACCAAACATTAAAAGAATAGACAGGGAAAAAAAACCTGTAGACTCGAAGGTTTTGTACAGATTTTAGCTAAAGAGTCCTCTGAGCTAACCTAACCTTTTCTTAGGAAAACTTTGGGGCTTTGGTTTCCAGACCCTTGCATTGCATTGCTGAATGGTGAAGAAAAAGTGCTCTTTTTCATCCCTACTTCTGTCCTGCTCTCTCTGATCTAACTTTTTCTATGTGGTTGGCCATAATTTTTGATCTTAGCATTCATTTTCTCCCAGGAAGCCTTGGACCTATACACACTTATCATTTGTGTCTGCTAAAGCCCTCTTTTCCCCAACCCTAATGGAATGGAAGGTGAGGCTTTTCCTAAAACCTTTCACTTTCAGGTCACCATCTTATCTCCCTCTCCCTTGCACTATCATCTTCTGACTAGAGAATAGCTTCCCAGTCTTCTTCCTTAAAGGCCATTCTGCCTCGTAATCTTCTAGTATGTCCCTGTATTACACTAATATGTAGTTTGAACTAGTTTTTACTGTTACTTGCAAAAGTTTTCTGTAACCCCTTCCTCTTTCTAATTGGTCCTTCTTCTGTTTTGATATCTTTTTTTTTTTTTTTAAGCTTCAGTCCTCCTGTCTTCCTCCCCACCCTCAGCTCTGGTGGTACAAACTTGCATGGCCTAGCTTTGAAAATGCTTTCTGTTTTGTTTTATATTTAAGATTGGCAACCATTAGCATTTTTAACAGAAGAATTTTCTACTTTTTACAGACGAAATAAGGAGGAAAGGACAATCTTTGCAAGAAAACTATGATGGTAGACATGGAAAACAAAGTTGTAGCATTTGTGTGGCGCTTTAAAAAAGGAACAGTTTGTTGGCAATGTTTTTTAGATAGCCCTTGAGCAAGAGTAAAGAGTGAAGATTTTGCTTTGAATGTGGTAGTTGTGGCTTGCTGAATGATTCCAGTAGGAAAGGGCCAATGACAATATCAGGATTGCCACACATACTCAAGCATGCAAAAATAATAATAATAATGAGGTCATGAATCCAGATAGCTCAATGTTCATGTGGAAAATCTGTATATAGTTTCTAGTTTTGTGACATCTAACTCTTTTTTATTTTTTTAAAAATGTGGTTACATGTGAGTATTTCAGAGGTAAAATCTCTTTATTCCCTCAGGGACTCCTCCAGAGTCTCACATAATTCTATTTCTACCATTGCTAGCACACACTCTATAAAACAATTAATTGTTTATGTTCTTATTCTGTGAATAAACCTGTTTACTTCCCATGGGCTAAGAGAGTTATTTATTTTACACAGAGCACCTAGGGCAAAATTTGAGAAACAGTGGCCTCACATTTTATATTTTTTCACATGTAATCTTCCCTGCTGTTTAATTTTTTAGTATATATTCAAGTAAAAGACTTCTTAACCTATAAAGAGCCAATATGTATTTTGCTGAAATCAGTTGCATGTCTAAAGCTAAAACAGAAAGATTGGTAGTTTTTCGAGACAGAGTGAATGATAGACTGAGTTTTCAGTGTGTTGAAAACTAAGTGTCTTGTCTCAAAAGTTTCCTGGGCTAGAGAGATGGCTTAGTGGTTAAGGCGCCTGCCTCCTAAGCCTAAAAACCGGTTCCAATCTCCAGGTCCCACGTTTAGCCAGATGCAAAGTGGCACAAGGGCACAATGCCGCACTTGACCACAAGGGGCGCATGCATCTGGATTTCGTTCACAGCAGCTGAGAGACTTCTGGCGTGCCCATCTCTATCTGTCTCCCTCTCCCTCTATGTCTGTCTCTCTCTGTGTCTCCTTCCAAAAATAAATAAATTTTTTTTTAAAAAAGTTTCCTGATGAAGTGGTATTCTCTCATCACACATTCATGCCTATATATGTATACATATATGTATATATGTATACTCTGAAGCCAGAAAAGTTTAGTTTACAACTTTTGGATTTAACAGGCTGTGGTCTAGAAATATTATGGTCAATGAGCTTAACTTATGTATCTGAAATGATAAAGCATTAGTCTTGTCTTGCAAAGTTTATGAGAGAATTAGAAATATTAACTATGAAACATTTAATACACATCTCATAGTGTCTATTTTGTGTATTTTATGGCACATTTGGCATAGTTATAAATAGGCCTTCATGGCTATTGATGCCCATAACTGACTGTGTTCTCATCAATTTTGGTGGACATCTGAGAAGAATGTCTAACTTCAGACACTCTCCTTTTTGAAAGGGAGGGCTGGAAGAAGAAGCTGGGATTTAGCACTCTTCTCTCCTTGAGCACTAAGACTGGCATGTTCAGGATAGAGGATGAAATGGATCTTGCTGTTGAAGGTAGTTTCAGCGCATCATGTCAGACTTCCCTGAGGACTGTGGGTCCATCTTACAGCCCTTTCAACAAGGGTGACTTATGGAGAAAGAGTGCTTCTTTAAATTGGAGTGTCTATGACCAACACCTACTATTACCAACCTTTTAGCAAAAGGTATGGAGGGCATTCAGGCCCCCATGCATAATATTTCATTAGATTAACTTCAGGGTCTCTAGTGATAGTGAATTCTCTACCCTTCCTTAGCTAGCAGGAAATAAGAGCCTGGAGAAACAAAAGTGTGTAATTTCCTACTTCCAAAGAAAATATTATGAAGAGGGAGTAGGTTAGCTGCCACCTTGCTTTGCTGCATTAAGATATCAAACTGGCAGGTGACACATCTCTTTTATAAGCCAAACATTCCAGCAAAAACCTTGCTTGGTAGGGATTTCTTTTAATAATAAGAATAAGCTGCAGTGTTGAAAAATAAAGAAAAGGTAAAAAAATTTGATAAAAATCTTGGGAATAAAAGTAGCTGCCATTTTAGTATATCACAGAGCTATATCCTCTGTTTAACCTGTTTTTAGATGTAGCTAGAAAGAGGCAACTTACTCATGAAATAATATTTTAGATGAGGGAGAAACCAGAAAAAAAAAGAATTTGCAATTTGAGTCCATCTTGGGGCAATACTTCAAGGAGTACTATGTGGAGCCCATTGGAAAGTCAATTCTGAAGTGAAGTAAGTTCAGAATGAGAGGAGAGAGAGAGAGAAGAGAGAGAGCTTAACAACTAGTACAGAAACAAACAAAAAAAAAAAACATCATGCCTCACTTGTTGATTTTGTTTAAAATATGAACTTCTTGCATTAATACTGTCCTTTTCTGGATAAAAGCTGGGTGTGTTGTCCTCCAGTTGTATCTTGTCTAATAGACTAGTTCTTTTTCTAGAAGTGACCCTTGCTAGAGTGTTGCAAATAGGAGACGAGGTTGGTGGTAGCTAATTTTTTTTCTTGCACAAACACCATTACCAATTATGATGGCTTAAAGATAAAGTATTGGCTTACCTCCTGGCTAGTGAACCAGTGTTCAACATTACACCATGTCAGTGAAGGGTATCTAGCCTTTTGTACCAGCTATAACTCATTGGTGTGCAAAAATATTTCAGTATTCCCCTAATAGTCAAACGAGAACTATCTTTATCAGCACTAGTGATTCCTGTAGTGGTATTTGTTTACACATTTCATCCATATCCAAACATTGTTAGTTTCTAACATCAGAAAACTTATTTCATTAGACCTTACTGATCTCTTTTTCTCTAAGCTTAAAATCTAGCCATAAAGAACCATGAGAAACTTCTACCACATTGTGTCTTTGCTGATGCACATCCAATGACTGGATGTTCTCATGTTTGTTTCATTTGTTAGTCTTTAAGACAAGCCTCAATATCCTGGGGAAGCAACATCCAACTGCAGCATGAAGTCAGTTACCTGTCACCTCTGTATTCCAGTTAGATTTTTGTGTAGATTAATAGCACTTAATATGCATATAGGTAATTATTTTTCTGTATCTCTCTTTCCAGATCATGAGGAAGTCAAAGAGTGAAACTGCTTTTAGCTGTACATGCGTGGATGCACATATGTGCATGTACACCTATGCACGCATACATTGAATGTGTGCTTCAATTCAATTTCTGGTTCAGGAAATTCATTGAAAGCTTCCATGACAGTTATTCAAGTAAATGGAAAATTTCCCAAAGCACATGCTGGGTAGGACACAGAGGCCTCTTTGAAAGCAGTGCAGAGCTCAGCAGTTTGGGTTTCATTGATCTGGTTTAGTGGTTTCAACTTATATAACTTCCATATGGAAGCTTAAATGGAGCACAGAAACCAAACCTCTTATTGTCCCACCTGAGAGCAGCTGCCATTTCAAGAGTGAGTTGTCCAGGACTGTAGAAATTTTATTTTGCCCAAAATACTAGATTTATTTCCAATGACCAACAAAACTATGAAATAAAACTTATGAAAACTGGCTTTTAGTGGATAGGAGAGCAGGAAATCCAGTCTAATCCCTGGCTTAATATACATGAGGCCTGCTTCACCAAAATGTCAACTGTGGGGCCACGTAGAACCCAGACCAGAGAGGCAGCAGGACTGCACTCTGTAAGAAGCATGAAGGTGCAGAAGTTGTGTTCTTCTGAGGTAGTCTCAATGCAAATGAGACAATTAGGTTGAACATTGTATATTACACATAATTGGGGACCATGTAAATAAAGACAAGAAGATGCAATTTTAAAACTAAAAAAAAAAAAAAAAAAAAAAAAAAAAAAAAACAAAACATAGAAACAACCTGTCCTCTTGGTTCTGGGAAGGCACTGAGTGTCACCAAGGGTCTACCAGGTATTCTATTGAGCTGCTGTTATGTGATTTTCTTTCTTTGTTTGTTTGTTTCTTTATTTCTTTTTTTACATACTTTCTTTCTTTATTTATTTGAGAGAGAGAAGAAGAGGCAGAGAGAAAGAGAGAATGGGCACACCAGGGCCTCCAGTCACTGCAAACAAACTCCAGCTGCATGCACCCCCTTGTGGGTTATGTGGGTCGTGGGGAATCGAACCAGGATCCTTAGTCTTTGCAGGCAAACGCCTTAACTGCTAAGCCATTTCCCCAGCCCCTGGTATATACTTTTCTATTTAAGCTTTTTACCATTTTCATGGGTAAGAATTATTTTAACTTTACTCTTTTAAAATATTTATTTATATTTTTTTAGAGAGAGAGTGAGAAAACGAGGGAGGGAGAAGTGGTGTGCCAGGGACTCCAGCCACTGCAATCAAACTCCAGATGTGTATACCACTTTGTGCACATGTATGACCTTGCATGCTTGTATTACCTTGTGCATCTGTTTTACATGGGATGTGGAGAGTCAAACATGGGTCCTTAGCTTTCCAGGCAATCACCTTAACCACTAAGCCATCTCTCAAGCCCTTATCTTTAGTTTTTAGTTTTTGAAGGAACTGACCAAAAGAGATGCACTAGTTTTCTAAAGATCACATGGCTAGAAAGGGATGGATCCACAATTAAAGTCCAGGTGTGTCTTTCCATTTTCAATACACAAAACTATGTCTGAGATGCTGATACTTTATTTCTCAGTTGAATGATTTTTTTTTTTTTTTTTTGGTTTTTCGAGGTAGGGTCTCACTCTGGTCTAGGCTGACCTGGAATTCACTATGTAGTCTCAGGGTGGCCTCGAACTCTCGGCAATCCTCCTACCTCTGCCTCCTGAGTGCTGGGATTAAAGGCGTGTGCCACCACACCTGGCTTGAATGAATTTATACTAGTGTGACTAGGTTGAATTGTCTTCAAGATATTCTTAGGTTGTTTTTCATAACAAGTTATTATAAAATCCTTTGCCTGTCTAAATATTTGGAATATTTCTTTGAGAAAGTTTCCACATAACTAGGTATCAATTTTAAAATATTGAGTATATGTTTTAGAAAAGAAAAATAATAAACTACTTGAAAATTTTACAGTACTTTTATCTGATGATATGTAATTTATACCGTTTGTTCTTTGAATTGCTTTAGAAGAGTGGTTACAAAGTCATGTTAAAAGTATGCATTTGCAACATTGTGTATGCCATCATTAGAGAAAATTTCCTGGTTTCACAGTGAAAAGAGGAATTTTAAACAATTGTTATGATGCATTTGAATGTAAGGTGCCCCACATTGTTTCGTGTGTTTGAACACTTGATGCCCAGGTGGTGGTGTTATTTGAAACCTTTAGAAGGTAAAGTTTTGCTCAAGGAAGTTTTGCTCTGGGATGGGCCTTGAACTTCTATAGCCTGGCTGCACATGTCCATTCTTCCTGCTTTCTGATATGATATTCACAAATATACCCTCATAGCATGCTTTACTGAAGTAATCCTTATCACCAATTTCTCCTTCTAAATTTTTTCCTGACATGTTTCTCTTAGTATTATTCAAGAATGTAACTAGAATTCAAGAAGCACTGCAGGGTTGCCTTCTCTACGGGATGTAGTCTTTTAGTGCTCTGCTCACAAAGGTGGCTAAGATGCCTACCTGCTCAACCCTCAAGATGCTTATGTTAATATGGGGAAAAGAAACAGCAAGTGGTAACATGTACACTACTGTTGTAGTTATCTTCCCATTGCTGGGACAAACACCCATCCAGAAGCAGAAGCTTTTTTCCCATAACGTGCTCTTGGTTGGATGATATCTACCAGCAATGTGAACCTGACTGCAACAGTAATGTTGGTACTGAGGAGTGGGATTGCTGCTAGACACCTGAATGTGTGGCTTTGGCCTTTTGGGGCTGATTTCAAGAGGAATGTGGATGTATTTGAAACCTTGGCCTAAGAGACACCTTGCAGTGCTGTAAGTACAGCTTGATGGACTATTCTGTCAGGAGTTAAAAGCCATGAATGCAGTAAGAACTATGGATTGTGAGGTTTGGCTTGTGAGGGTGAGAAAGAGCTTTGCCTGGACTGGGCTAGAAGCAGTTTGTGTGACAGGCTTGCTGTTATGCCCATGTCTGAGAAGTTGTACAGGATTGCACTGCATAGAAATGGACTAGTGGGAGCAGAGGGACATGGCACAGAAATGAAATCTTTGGATGGAAGCTTCTGCCCATTAAGCTGCAATATAAGAGATTACAACCTCTGATATTGGTCCAGATGACCCACATTGGGGCAATAGGAAGAATATAGACTCTTTTGTAGGGGCCTGAATGTTCATGGAGTGTCCTGTACTTCAAAGTCTGCTTTATTTCCATCTGGATTAACAAATTTGCACCCCACGTGGTATTATGGAGTATGAGAAATGCAGGAAAGAGAGGGTCATTGGATTTGCAACACAGCCTTGTGTTTTGGAAATGGCCATGGGCAGTGTGAAGCAGTTTTGCTGGATGCCTGCATGGAGACCTGATGGAGACATAAGGATGGATTGTGGGTTGCAGTGGAGACCCAGTGGAGATGTTAGGACAATGAGATGGCTGCTAAGGAGAGGTGCTGGCCCTGGATGAAGTTTTCCAGGACTGTGAGTAGCCTAGCTAGAGGGGTGGAAGTGGAACTCTAGAGTCTTGTTGCTTCTTAGAATTATTGGACTTGGAGATTTGTCAACTAGAGTTGTTGGACTTGGAGCTACAGAGTTTGATGTTTGCCCTTGTTGTTTTAAATCTGGTATTGGCTGAATATTTCTTTGTTATGCCCAGTGCCATCTTTTGCAGTGTGTTTTATTCTGTGCCATTATGGGTTTTGGAGGTTTTTTTTTTTTTTTTTTTTTTTTTGGCATTATGGCTCAGTTTAAAGATCTCAGACTATGGGAATATTTGAACATCATTAGGATTGACAAAGCCTATGAAGACTTTTAAAGTTGGACTGAATGCATTGCATTTTACATCATGGGTAGTTATCAGTTTATGTGGTGGTGTCCCCCATAAACTTAAGTGTTCTGAATGATAGATCCCCAACTCATAGCAATTTGGAAATTAAAGCCTCCTGGAAACAGTGTATTCTTGGGGGTGGGTTTATGAGTATTATAGCCACTTTCCCTTTTCCAGTGTTTGGCACACTCTCATGTTCCTGTTGTCCACCTGATGTTGGTCAGGAGGTGATATCCACCCTCTGCTCGTGTCATCATTTTCCCCTGCCATCATGGAGCTTCCCCTTGAGCCTGAAAGCCAAAATAAACCTTATTTCCCACAAGATTCTCTTGGTCAAGTGTTTTCTGGCAGCAATGCGAACCTGACTGCAATACCACCTTATCCATTTTAAGAAAATGGCAAAAGTTACAAACCTCACAGAAATCAATAAATATCTCACTGAACACAAATATCTCACCTTTCCTTTTGTCACATCCCAACACTGCCCATGACTGTCCTAATATCTTCCAACATGATAATAAAACAGAGATGGGATAAAATCAGAGTTCAAGGAGAATGAGTATGGAGAATGATGTAACTGAGAACCTTTTGGTCTTGCTGATTCTAAGGAATCATGTTCTGTGGATAGTCAGTACAAAGATTGCCCTGTTTCTATCTGCATGAAACATTTGCCTTTTTATCTAGAAGATTCTGAATTATCAGGAATCACATATATTTGGACATTAGAGTAGAATCATTACAATACTTGTTCATAATAAGAGTGAGGGAGGCTATTCAATGAGGAAAAATACTTATACTTTTTTATTCATACAGAAATACATTCCCCTGGGGTGATTTCTTTTACCTTGCTGAATAAAGTTTCCCCCCACAGATCCAATAAAATGTGCTTGGTAATAACCCCCAAATACATGGAAATTTCAACTTTCTCTGAAATTTAATTAGATTTTCATCTAATTTGTGGTATATGAAGAAAAACAAGGAGAGAAAAACTAAGAAGAAATGGGTTTTTGTATATCACCTTAGAGAATAGCAAACATTAGTGGTATATTATTAATTCCTATAATTCTATTCACATGTTCAAGACAACCAGTCATTTAAGGAAGAAATGTGCAAGATTGATGAAATAAACTATTTATAAAGCTTTTTGTATCTATTCTGAAAGAGTTACACTTATTTTTAAATAAGTGCTTCATTTTCCTTATGTGGTAAATGGATATAATAATAATAACCATCCTATTACAGTGTTGAGTGATATTGTAGACAGCTCCACATTTCTGAGATAAACATATAAATCAGGCACAATTTAGGGAAGGAGGGTATTTCTTTCAACTTACAGATCCAGGAGAAGTTCCATAATGGCAGAAGAAGCTGACTCCCATTCACAAATCCAAGCAGAGAGAGAAATCACCACCAGCCAGCAAACATACACAAAAACCAAACAACAACAACCAAAAACCAGCATACACAAACTTCCATTCTGAGCCAACAGCATTCCATGGTAACCTTTGCACAATCCTGATATAACCAAAACATCTTCAGGTTTCTACTGAAATTCACTTATCTTACATAAGTTTTAAAATAGCCTCACTGGCATCCAATAAGAGTTTATTTCACCTTGTTTCCCATTCCTCATTGTAGCAGTGGCTCCTGAAACCAAGTACAGTTAATGACCCACTTCCATGCATTTTTTTAGGCTTCCCAAATCAGTACCATATTGTTAATCCAGGAAGGAAGTAAATCATAACCTTGAAGAGCAGATTTCTTCCTTTGAAAAGAGTTTACATTTTTACCATTTAGTTTTTCTGGGTGGAATCACCTTAGGCATCTTTCCACTGTTTCAATGTAAGGCAGTTGGGCCATCCTTAGTCATGGTAATATACTTGCCAATAACAGCTTCAGTAACCTAAAACCTGTCTCTTTGCCAGTAACTTTAAACTTCCTTAAATTTTTCCAACTTTAAATCTTATGTCTTTCAGTTCTATATCTTTTGCCATTCATATCAGTCCATTACTCTCAAATTCAACCTTGATCAAAGTCTCTGGGCTTGTGCAGAAGAAGAATGCAGCCAATCTTTATGCCCAGTTCCAACAAAATGCTCTGCTGCCTTTCCTTCCCCTTTGAAAGTTCCAAAGCCAGCACAATTCTCTCTGTGCTTAACATTTTCAAATTCTCACCAAGATAGTTTATAAAATTTGGATCACTGCTCTCTATGGCTTCTGCAGTCCAAAGTCCCAAGTCCATACATTTTCCTCCTCCAAAACACAAGTTTCAAAAGACCAAAATCCACATAGTCAGATTCATCTCATCAACACCCTAACTCTCTAGTACCAACACTATAGTAAACAGCTTTACATTGCTGGATGAACACCTGAACCAAGCACAGTTTAGGAGAGAAAGGAATATTTTTTAAGCTTATAGGTCCAGGGTAAAGGATTTATAAATCACTGACTTCTCTCGAAAATTCTTTTGGACCATAAAACTTACAAGTTTGAAGATGGCCAGACTACAGTAGTTACAAGGCCACTTAAAAACAGCCCTAATCCCTTCTCAGGGGTTGATCAGTAAACAAAAGAAAAGGCTTTATCTTCTCATTATTCACTCCCAAAGAAAAGTGAACAGTGGATAGAGACAACCTAAAGTTTGTTTAACTGTACCCCCATTGCCCCCATCTCAGGCTGTCCTGAACCCTAACTACTTAAAATCACCAATGCTCACTCAAGGGGGCAGCCATTCTCATTTCCTGTTTGGAGAAGGCTGCTTCTTGGTATATTCTATTAAAGTCTGTGCTGTTGAGGTTGATTCTTCTCTCTTTTTTTTTTTTTTTGGTTTTGCGTGGTAGGGTCTCACTGTAGTTCAGGCTGACCTGGAATTAACTATGTAGTCTCAGGGTGGCCTTGAACTCTTGGCGATCCTCCTACCCCTGCCTCCCGAGTGCTGGGATTAAAGGCGTGAGCCACCACGCCCGGCGATTCTTCTCTCTTTTATTCCTCACATCTCCCTGGTCAATCCAGAATTCTAATGCAGGGGAAGTTACATAATGATGGAAGAAGCTGGCTGTCATTCATATATTAAAGCAGAGGAAGAAACCTTGACCAGGCAGCACACACACACACACACACACACACACACACACACACACACACAGAAGGAGGAAGAGGAGGAGGAGAAAAATGATAAAATAGCATGTAATGTGGTGCTTGGGGTCCAGGAAAGTCCTTGAACCCCAAACTCTAGGATTGTTTCTAATTTTTTTTTTGAGGCTTGCTCAATAGACTTGACCTTTTATGTAAGAGAGAGAGAGAGAGAGAGTAAGAGGAAGCATGACGGAAAGAGAGAATTGGCATGCCAGGGCTTCTAGCCACTGTAATCAAACACCACACGTATGTGATACCTTGTGCACATGTGCAACCTTGCATGATTATGTCACCTTGTGCATCTGGCTTACATGGGATCTGAAGAGTTGAGCAGGCAAGTATTCACAGGCAAGTGCCCTAACTGCTAGGCCATCTCTCCTGCACCTCATTTCTAATTTTATTCAAAGAATTCAATAAAAAGAGTGACAATAATAATTATTCAATTATTATACTTATTTAGGAAAGTAAAGAGCCAAGGAAAAGTACCCACATTGTTAGAGATTCCACATGGAGGGCCTGGGAAAACTGTGGAAAGAAAAGAGAGAAAATAAAGTTCAAAGAGTTCCTGCCATATGGGGAGGTGGAGGAGGTAAATAATCCATGTGGAGAGTAAGGGCTAAGGGGCTCTCCCCTAGGCTCCACCCAGCTGGGCCTGGGCCAAGCTAGCCTAGGCCTAGTCAAGGGAAAACTTACCCACAGCTGGAAGTTCCCAAGTGGTCAGAAAATGCCTTCCCCTTACAAAGGTATTTATAACCTTATAGTGGTGGTTGTCTTCTGACTCACGTGAAGCAGAGGGACAGCTGGTTGGTTAGGGCTAGGGGCTGTCTCAGGAAGAGGATGAACTTGACCAACCACAATGTTTAAATTCTATGAAAGACATCCATCCCAGGAGGGGTAGTGGTTGTTTGTGAAAAAAAAAAAAATGTCTAGGGAACTAGGCAAGAGATAAAAAATCAGATCATCTTTGATTCCTAATAAGTGCAGGCTTTCCTGCTTGTTTTTTTTACTTTCAGTGGCCCAGTCACCCTACCTGCCTACTCCCTCTCAAGCAGACACAAAACTGGAAGCAAACAAGATCCAGGACCCTTATAAACCTCTCTGCATACCTTTGGGATGGAATTCAGATCTCATCCCAAACACACCTTTGAGCTGGACCCCATGATCTGCTCCTGGTGACACCTCCTCCAACCATGTGGTTGGAGATACAAGTTACAAGTTTAATTTTAACACTTGAATCTATGGGTGACATACATTCAAACTACCACAAAGGGGTTCTAGGTGTTAATATACAGGAAGACTTTACAGATCTCCTTGGAATTTAAGCAAACATTATAGGGGAATTTTGTGATCCCTATAATTTTTTTTTTTTTTTTTTTTTTTTTTTTTGTTTTTTCGAGGTAGGGTCTCACTCTGGCTCAGGCTGACCTGGAATTCACTATGTAGTCTCAGGGTGGCCTCAAACTCTTGGTGATCCTCTTACCTCTGCCTCCCGAGTGCTGGGATTAAAGGCGTGCACCACCACGCCTGGCTAATCCCTATAATCTTAACAGAAGGAAGCATAGTTTCCTCAGACTACCCTGTAAGATTCCTGTAAGTAGAACCAGTCTGATTTCCAAACTTTATTCATACCCACCATGCCAAGTATGCTGACCTCTGATCAGTTTTCTCAAGCTGTGTTCCATTATAGTGTTCTGAGATATTTTGTTTGTTTGATTTTTGGTTTTTGGTTTTTGAGGTAGGGTTTCACTTGCAGCTCAGGCTGACCTGGAGTTCACAATGTAGTCTCAGGGTGGCCTCAAACTCATGGTGATCCTCCTATCTCTGCCTCCCGAGTGCTGGGATTAAAGGCATGCACCACCACGCCCGGCTCTTCTGAGATATTTTGTGATAACTACTGAATTAAGTATTTAGTGGTGGCACTTATATATATTTATTCTTCCCTCAAACTACATATCCAAGTTTATAAGGGATGGGCTTTAAATATGACTAATCAATAAACTTTATGTAAGGACATGCAAGAAACACTGTTGTTACCATGTGCTCACGCTGAAAGTGACTATCAACAGCACCATGCTAAGACTTTTATTTTTATTTTTAGTGGTGTAAGTTCACATCCTTGAAAGAAGCAGATCATGAATGTCAAATAAATACATTCTAGCCCCACATTATCTGTCCTGTCCCACTAAGGGAAGTATTGTTGTTAACTTAGCATTTGTGGTCTTGTTAATCCTGGTGATAGCCACCCGTGGGTGTGAACAGGGCTAATAGGCTACTAAGTGACAGATGAGTCATTTCCCTAGGGAGCATACAGAAATTTATCCTTTGGATCATGACTAGTGCTATCCTTGGAAGACCATTGCCACTTTCAGACTTGCTTCCAGTAATCTCATTTCTTTGTTACATCCTAGCAACTTGTCCCTTCATCTGGCAGGAACCTCACTGCTTTCATTACTGCGCCTCCTACATCATCCTCTGAGGACAAGGATTAGGTGATGGCCATCATTCTTCTATTGACTTTTGATACTAAACTTTCAAGCATTGCTTTAATTATGAATAAGCTTTTCCTTCTGTGCCACTCCCATCCTTCCAGGCTTCTCTAGATGAGCTGTTTCCTGACAGCAAAGGAGCAATCAACTCTACTATCCTCCCACATAGCAATGAAAAATATTTCTGTAGTCAATAATACAGGTGCCTCCTACTCTGTCCTCTTTTAACATTGGAATCTTGACCAGGTGCCATTTGATTTGAGAGAGTAGAACAAGATATATGTGACAATTAATGTGTTTTTAATGATTATCTGGACGGTGTGATTACTATGCTGGACATGATGTATGCTACAAAGGAAATAGTTAAGGAGGAAAATGCTCCCAAGCTTGTGTAGCTCCATAGTAAAAGGAGTAATGGTGCTATACTTGCGGGTTGAGCCAGCAGAGTGTATTATTTAAGAACATACAGACAAGGAGTGGCAGTGGTCCAGGCATCAAGTCCTTGCATCAACACTTCAGGGCTGGTTCATTGAAAGCATCTAATTGTTGTTGATTAAGCCCTCCTAGAGATGCCTCCTTTTCACCTGATATGTCACAGAACTGATGCTCAGAATTACAGAAAAGCAGTGTAACCCTAAACAAAGAACTGAGAATAGCTGAGTATAGTGACATGAACCTGAATACCTGTGATCATAGCACTTTACAGGTGGAAGCAGGTGGCCAGGAGGTTGTGGCCAGCCTGGACTATAAGTGAGATAATGTCTCAGTAATCCAAGAACTGGGGTAGTAGTCAAGGGTTTGCCTCACATGTACAAGAACCTGGTTTTGGTCCCTAGTTCCTCAAACAGAAACAACAATGAGCAGATTTTAAAATGTTTCTGGAAGAATAATTTGAAGTGTCAATAGTTTAGGGTGGAGAGGGATGATGAATAAGGTTTCCTTGATTCTGAAATTCATCAGGTGCATGTGGCAGATATGCCCTCATAGAATTAGCTGGGCATGGTGGTGCATGCCTTTAATCCCAGTGTCCAGGATCCAGAGATAGGATGGTTGCTTTGAGTTTGAGGCCACCCTGAGACTACATAATGAATTCTAGGTCAGCCTGGGCTACACTGAGGCCCTACCACAAAAAAGCAAAAGGAAAAGAAAGGAATTAAAGAACACAGATTGTGCTATGCACATATTGATTAACTGAGAACTTTACAAAATGTTTCCAGGCACTGGAGAGATGGTTCAGCAGTTAAGGCACTTGTCTGCAAAGCCTAACATTGTGGGTTTGATTTCCCAGTACCCATGTAAAGCCAGATGTACAAAGTGGTGCATGCATCTGTAGTTTGTTTGCAGCTCTTGGTGAGCTCATTCTCTCTGTCTCTCTTCTATCTATCTCTGCTTGCAAATAAATTTAAAAAATATTTTTAAAAAGGTGTTTCTATAGCTCCTATGTTCAATTGGTAACACACATCTCATAAATACTAAAGATAAGCTAAGGTTGGTTGATAATGACATATTGAATCTGAGGCCAGTGACAAAAATGAGACTATGTGCTGCACTGTGATCATTGCATTAGTGACATCTCTTAGTAGAAATAGAATTTGGATAAATTGGGAAACAAAACAATGGTTTCTTTGCTTGATTCTGTGAGAATCTAATGCATTCTAAGAAAGTGCCGTGGGCTGGGAAACATTTTCATGTATGTATATTTAGCAGTTTTATGTACATGCACACACACACTCGCACACACACACACACACACACACCATATATATATATATATATATATACATATATATATATATATATATATATATATAGAGAGAGAGAGAGAGAGAGAGAGAGAGAGAGGGAAATATTAAATTTTCTTAGCAATGTATGACAATCTGAATGCTGGGAAGAGTGCTGATTTAAACTGTGAAGCCATGTTCTTCTTTGAAAGTATTATCTTTACAGAATATGGACTCAACTGGACCAAAAAACATGTAACTCTTGATTCTACATAGAGAAAGCCCTTTGTTAAAACAAATCCCTTCAGTGTTTCCTGTCTCAACCTCACTGACTAAAAATGATGAAAGGGAATGTGTCCTGCATGGCTATGTTAGTCTGTGATGTTGCAGAGCCTTGAGGGGGGTATCACTGTTACTATGGAAACCAGTGCTATTCTAGTGGTAGACACACAAAGGACAAACTGAAAACCCAGAAGTGGAAAAGCAATGGGAGGAAGAATGCCATCAATGAAAATGGAAGATCCTGTGCATCATTCCTGAACTGTGAAAAAAATAGCATAAAATGGATTGGGTAATCAGGATACTGAAATCCCCACTGGAAATGTAGAAGACATGCACTTGGGTAGACACAAAGAAATAATTTGTCCATTTTGAGAGTTAATTTTTTAAAGTAGACATTTCTCTTTGCCTCTGGAACTATTCTTTTGAATCCTAAAGTCTTTAACATTAATTTCAAGTGAACAAAGTAAGGGGAATATTGAAATTTTTGCTAAGCTATATATTTCACTGCTGAGTCTTAGACCTTGGAAACAAGTCTTTTGATCTGACATTAAGAGGCTGGGAAGGTGGCTCAATGGTTAAAGGCACTCAGGTGACCTTACATTCAAATAGGCAAAGTAATGGCAACTTCACCTTGATCAGCTCTGCGTCTGTGAATCAAGTTCAATCCTGATCCTCAAGTGAGCTTTTTGATGTAGTAGAAACTGTAACCTGGGAATAGAAACCATTAATTTTCACATTTGAAAATGAAGAGAAAGAGAAGGTTTTCCCCCTTGACTTCTCCCTCAACAACAACAACAAAAAACTTGCTTTTCTTTAAATACTGTGAGTTGAGGGATAAAATATTTATTATATAGATATAATTTATATAAATGCACAAATAAATAGGTTACTAATTTGTAGTGCAAATGAGCAAAATGCTATTGAAATGTTTTATTTGACCTTTAAAAAGATAATAGGTTTTATATTATTTAGTCACTTGCCAAGCTGCAATAGATTTCCAGTGCAAAATATTATTTTAATCACCTATGCATGCCATAAATAGAATATAAAAGGTACTATTTCTATAAAAATTCAAGGCACTTATTATACAATTGTTTACCTACAGATAATTGCTCCAGCTCTTGCCTCCAGAGTAGCCAGCTTTCCTGGCTGATAGGTCTGTGGCAAGATTCCATTTGAAATATCCATGAAGTTAAAAAAATGAAGTATCAAATGTATCCATGGCCTCAATTTATCTACATTATTCTTTACAAATTCATAAGAAGGAAATACTGGGGCTGTGAAAATGAATCAGTGGACAAAGCATGAATACCTGAGCTCAGATCCCCAGAACCCACTTAAACCTCGGGCTGTAGTTCTAATATCTTTAATTTCAGTCAACCTAGGGTGAGAAGTAAGGCAGAGGCAGGAGAATCTCCTGGAAGCTTATGGGCCAGCTTCCCTGGTGAATGCCACTGTGAACAAACAGAGATGCTGCCTGAAACAAGGTGGAAAACAAGGATTGACATTCAAAGCTGAAAGCTCTCTTCTGATCTCCACACACTGGCCATGCCACCCTTGCACCTGTACATACACATCATATATGTTTACCATTACGCTAATGCCTTTAATAATGTTTTCATAACTCTAACATGTAAATATATTAAAATATGTTAAATGGTTTTAGAATCAATAACACATTTTTAAGGAGACACATATATAATAATCTGACTATATTCAAATCTCACCATAACTTTATGAAGTTTGATTTCATCATATCCATTTTCAGATAGTCCTATCTGAACATTAGTTCTCACAAATGTGAATTTTGATACTGCTTTGCCCGTGCTATTTACTAAGTACCAGGTATGCTCCAAGAGCTTTCTGTACCTTAATTGTTTATTTTTCGAAACAGTGTACTAGTAGTTGGTATACTTATTTTCATGGGCACTTTATAAATGAGCAAACTAAATCACAGGGAGAGAAATGAAATTGGCCTACATCATATGGCAGCACAGGTAGGATGAGCAAGCAATTGAATTGACCAAACTTCAGGGCTTCTTGAGACATGGGACTTTCCAAGCCAAAAGCTTTGGTAGTCTCAGACAAATGGAATAGTTGGTTACCCTCCATCCAGTTTGTTTCTTCAAAAGTCCATATGCTAAGCATCTAATGTTCTATCTCTCAGGCAGAGAGTGATTTTGTATCCAGAGCTTGAACACTCATGAGGTGGCTCTGAAGTGGACTCTTCTTGTCCCCTCACATTATTATTGTTTGTGTTGTTATTTTTTCATTTTTAAAAAATGTACAAACATGATCATGGTTTACAAGGTAAACCATATTTGTATAGGCACTTATATACTGTGATAGTTTGAATGTAAAAACTCAGATGTTTTAATAAAGCTTGTATCTCTAGCCACCTGCCTGTGGGAAGTGCACTAGGGGCAGATTGTAGGGTCCAACCCTAAGATAAGTTTGGGGGAGGATCTGATTTCTAACCCAAAGGTATACAGAGAAGTTTGAACTCTTTGTTCCTGCTGCTGCCAGTTTTGTGCTTGTCTGCTTCTCACTGTTTGTGTGTGCTGGTTGTTGATGGTTTCTTTCTACTTGGATATATGGAAATGGCTTCTTACACCACTGACTGAAGTTCCCCCTGGATCTGTACACTTGAAATAAACCCCTTCCTCCTATAAACTGTGCCTGGTTTGGATGTTCATCTCAGAAACGTGAAGCTGTCTACAACAGAAATTTGGTACTGAGAGTAGGGTGCTGTTTCTACAATGAATCTGACCATGTGGATTTTGGTCTTTTTGGAACTTGTGTGCTGACAGAGGAATATATATGGACTTGGAACTTGTGACTATAGAAGCCTCACAGTGTGGTAAGTCAAAATTTATAGGCCATTTTGTAGCAAGTTTGAAAATGCTAAATGAAGAGAGAATTATATTTGGAGGCTTTGCTTATGAACTTTCAAAGGGGAAGGGTAGTTCACAGAGAACTTTGTTGGAACTTGGATACTGACATAAAGGCTGTCTGTGTTCTGCTGCCCATACCCAGAGAGTTATCAAGGTTGAATTTGAAAGTAATGAACTGATGTGCTTGACAAAAAAATATGGAACTGAGAGAAATAAGATTTGAAGTTGGAAAAATTCAAGCAAGTTTAAAATTTTTACTGGCACATATACAGGTTTTAGGTTACTGAAGCTGCTATTGCTAAGGATGGCCAACTACTTACATTGAAACAATGGAAAGATCCCTGAGGTGATTCCACCCAGGAAGGCTGAATGGTAGAAATGCAAATGCTTTTGAAAAACAATGGCTTGAAAGGAAGGAAACTGGTCTTTGAGGTCAGGATTTATTTTTCCTCTGGATTAACATTAGCTGGGTCCATACATAACTGGTATTGGTTTTATAAACATGAAAAATACTTGGAAATCAGTCAGGAAGTGCACATGGTTCTAGGAACCAATGATGAAATTTGGCAAGTGAAACAGGGCATTATGTCCCTGGGAGAAAGGACAGTGAGTCTATTGTAAGATGGACCATGGTTTGTGATGGAGACCCAAAGTAGTTTTGGAATTACCAGGACTGTGCAGAGGCTACCATGAAGTGCTATTGGCTCAAGATGGAAGCTTGCTCTAGCAACTCAGCCCAGCTAGAGGTGCAGAATTGAAAATCCAGAGACTGTTGTCACTGGTTATGGATGTTGGACTTGAATTGCAGATGTTTGATGCTTGCCTAATTGTTATTTATTGTGCATTAGTCCAGTCTCTCTTTGTGTTACCTTATAGAAATGAAAATGTTTACTCTGTGCCATTATATGTTAAAGTATGTATCTTGTTTGATTTACACATCTCACAGTTAAGAGACAGTTTGGAATCTCTGATGAGACTTGGGACTTTGGAATAATATTAAAGTTGACCCAGGCGTTGTGGCACACACTTTTAATCCCAGTACTCGGGAGGCAGAGGTAGGAGGGATTGCCATGAGTTTGAGGCCACCCTGAGACTACATAGTTAATTCCAAGTCAACCTGGGCTACAGTGAGACCCTACCTCGAAAAACCTATATATATATACATATATATATATATACATATACATATATATATATATATATATATATATATATATATATACATATATATATATATGTATGTATGCATGCATTGGAAAAGACTATGGGGACTTTAGAAGTTGAACTTAATATAATTTGCAATGTGAGATAGTCCTGAGTCAATTGGGGGACAGGGGAAGAACATGGTAGTTTGAGAGTATGTCCTCCATAGACACAGGTATTTTAATAAAACTTGTAACTTGTATCTCTAGTCACCTGGATGTAGGACGTTTCACTGGGGGCAGATCTCTTAGGGTCCAGCCCTAAGGTGTGGTTGGGGGAGGATCTGATTTCCAGCTCAAAGGTATACAGAACAGTTTGAGCTCTTTGCTCTTGGTGCTACCAGTTTTGTGCTTGTCTGTCATTTTTTGTGTGTGCTTGTTGGTGATGGTTTCTTTCTACTTGGATATATGGAAGCAGCTTCTTCCACCACTGTTTAAACTTCCCCTGGATCTGTAAGTTTGAAATAAACCTTTTCCTCCTATAAACTTTACCTTGTTTGGATGTTCATCCCAGCAACATGAAGTTGTCAACAGCATATACCATGAGCTAATAAATTCAATATGAAAAAAAACATTTCTATATTTATCATGCTTCTTTTAGGATTAGTTTTATTGAAATATAAATTAAATACAAAATTAAAGCAGGTATTTACTAT
This sequence comes from Orientallactaga sibirica, assembly GCA_036365145.1. NCBI lineage: Eukaryota > Metazoa > Chordata > Mammalia > Rodentia > Dipodidae > Orientallactaga > Orientallactaga sibirica. The sequence goes on along the minus strand of JAEOAD010000015.1, from coordinate 25,033,918 downwards.
ATCTAGCATGATGCATTTGGACACATGCATAGAATCATTGCTGTTATCAGACTGATAAATATATCCATTGCCTTGATACCTCATACTTCCCCTTCTTTTAAGAAATAACTTTTAGAGATCTGCTGCCCAACACATGCCTGTTGTTAGCAGTATTTACCCTGTGTACTTTAAAAAGTTGGTAGGAGTATAGTTTTCATGATATTCTGTGTTATGATTCTCAATTAACTGCATCAAACTGGTCAGTAGTCACTCATTTTTATCATAGTTTGGTTTCTCTCAAAAGCCTATTCCTTATTTTACAACAATCAGTCCCTTCTCCTGTGGGTCACTGTTGAATGATATATTTCTTCTGTCTACGCTACTTCAATCTCAGTGCCCACATGGGAATGAAATGCCTGATAGCCACAGTGTTTATCAGCTCTCCATCAGTGTTCTGCCTCAGGTTCCTTCTAGTCTGGGTGGTATTGTGTTATTCCCATCCCTCTGATCTCTTAGTCATTTTTAATCTCTCTATAATGCAGTGCTAATAAGACTGCCTTAGTATTTCAGACGATAGAAACTGATTTTGATGGGCATTATAATGGATACCTTCATAAATATGCTATTAATTGGACTGTACATGATTTAGGTGAGCATCAGTAGTATCAAAGGTTTGATTCTATTCATTTACAATTTGAAAGAAGATTATAGTCCAAGAACTAAGATATATAAGTTTTTTTTTTTTAATTTAATGACCTTAACCATGAGTAGCTTAGTTGGCTAGCTTAAGCAGTTTTCAAAGTCTCTATTTTTGAATGTAGTGTCTCAGGGCCATGGAGGCTCCTAGTGCTTAATTGTTGTTGACATTCATTTTGTATTACAAAGATCATACTTGTATAATATGTATCAGGTAAATAACTTTTGGTCATATTTTGCTCAATTAATTTAAGTCTCACTTATCTTTTAGTTAGTGATACTTAACATATAGACTTGCAAGGTAATAAACAAAGGATTAATAAAATAGCTAGTTAGGTACCTGACACATGATATCTGGTATTTGTCTCGCCTAATGATGCTTGTATTCATGATGGAAGCACTTCAAAAAGTTGCTGCTTTTCTGCTTTTACTCACATTCCGTTGAAATAAAAGCTACATGGCAAGGATGAATATGGCTAATAGTCTAGGTCAAAAATGAGAAATAATTTTAAACCCTTTTCATTTTTTCTCTCTATAGAAACACTTTATTTCTCTGGATTTGGATCCATGTAGGTGCTCTGCCCCATTCCTCAGTATTACAGGTTTAAGAAAATAGATATTTACATTTTTTTAAAGAATACTTTTCTATGGACAATATATTGATAGATAAAATGTTGTTAATATAAAATTAATAATCACTAAAGTCTAGAAAATATTGTATTACACATGCTGTAGTAGTAGATGTTATACTACAGTAGACAGGGAGTTTGAGGTGTATGTTTTGTCCACACAAAGGTAACTATTGGTAATATTTTATTGTTCAACACAGTTGGCATTCATAGTCCAACAGAACTACTGCTACTGCTTTCTATAAATACCAATGTGTGGAACTTTGACTGGTGATATCTGCAGGACAAAAGAATGGGGACAAAACTGGTTTACTTTATATTTTATATTCACTCAGGTTTATAATTTGGATATATTTTGTAGTTTGGTATGAGGTGATACATACTGCTATTAATTTTAAATTATAATTACTTTATTATACAGATAGTGATTTTCAAGTTGCTGGACTCTCTGATAGGAAATAGGATACCTTACTTAGTAAAAGGGACTTTGGAGGTAGAATTAAGGATTGGGACTGTGAGATGAATAATTTAGCCTAGTATACCCAATCTGATCCCATGAATATTTAAAACTGGAACTCTTTATCTGGATATACTCAGAGAAAATGTCACTATATAATAGAAAGAGAAATACAATGTTGATGTCTTTACAGAAAGAATATAGCCATGAATCAAGAAATCTAGGCAACATCTATACAGAATGGGAAAAAAATTTTCGAGTACACATCATATAGGCATTAATATCTAGAATATATAAAGAACTGTAAAATTTAACCATGAATAAATCACGAATCATCCAATCAATAAATGGGGTAATGAACTTAATAGACAGTTCTCAAAATGAGAAATGAAAATGACCAATAAATACTTGGAAAAGTGTTCAACATTTTCAACCATGGGAGGAATGCAAATTAAAGCTACTTTGAGAGTCAACCTCACCCCAGTCAGAGTGGATGCCATTAAGAAAACACATGACATCAAATGCTAATTAAAATGTAGGGAAAGAGAGACCTTTAGCCACTGCTGGTGAGGATGTTAGCTGGGACTATCATAATAGAAGTCAGTGTGGAGGTTTCTCAAAAAGTAAAACTAGAAATAGCATATGGTTCAGCTTTACCATTCTTGGGAATATACCCAAAGAAATCTAAGTCAACATAATACAGTGATCCTTTCACATCTATGTTTATTCTTGCACATTCACAGTAGGTAAGAACAGAAATAAGACTAAATGTCCATTAGTAGATGCATGGATACTCAAAATATGATATATACACAGTGGAATTTTATTCAGACATAAAGAAAAATGAAATGGTGACATTTTCAGTATAATGAATACCACTGAAAATCATTATGTTAAGTAAAATAAATCAGACTCAGAACAAATACTGTCACATATTTTCTCTCATATGCAGAACCTAGATTTAAAATTATATATATATATATATATATATATATATATATATATATATATATATTTTTTTACATATATGTGAGTATGTATATATAAACTTATGCACGTGCATATGTATGTGTTCATACTAGAAAGCCAATCATGAGAAAAGAGGAAAAAGAAAAGTTCTTAAGGGAAACAGGAAAAAGGATTATAGAGTCCATTGACATGAAATCAAAAAAGAAGACTATCTGGAAGAAGGAAGGGCACCAGCCAGAAAGGAGCAGAGGCCTGGGGAAGTGCAGTGGGGGAGGAGATAACTTGGAATAAATTATATGTATATGAAAATGCTACAATGAACCTCATCACTTTGCAAGGCTACCTTTAAAAATTACTGATAATTTGTAAAGAACTATAGATAGCATCTTGATGTATGAATGGGCGAAACTGGAAAAGATAGAAGTAGCTCCTCCTCTAGATCCTAGAAAGAACATAGCCTTGTTGGTACCTTGACTTTTGTCCAATGAAACCAGTGTCAAATCTCTGACCACCAATTCCATAAAAACTAAAGTTGGGGCTGGAGAGATGGCTTAGTAGTTAAGGGGCTTGCAAAGCCTAAGGACTCAGATTTGATTCTCCAGGACCCACGTAAGCCAGATGCAAAAGGTGCACATGTGTCTGAAGTTCATTTGTAGTGGCTGGATACCCTGGCATGCCCATTGTCTCTCTTTCAGAAATAAATAAATAAAAATTAAAAATCAAATAAATTTGTATTGTTTAACTACATCTGAGTTAATTTATTATAGCAGCAATCAAAACACATATAACCATGTACACATTCATGGAATAGGGGAACAAATACATTTTTGTTATTCTGAATTTATGTGTGTTCAGCACTTGTATGACTTGCAGTAATGCCTACTTAAGTTACCATTGCTTACACAAGGCATATCTGTGCACAAGTGCTCCCAGTTTGATATGCCATGAACTTATTTAGAACTTTTTACCTCATTCAGAGAATAGCTGTGGATCACTTAGTCTATACCAGGAATTTGTTAAAAGGTAGAGATGCTGTAGAATGGTCACCTTTCCTTGTCTTACTATATTATTGCAGCATTAGTCATGACTACTTCTGCCTGACTTTTCTCCTGCTAGATTGCACATTCCTTAAAGACAATGATTGTTTCTTCCTTTGTTTGCACTAAGCAGTGCTCTGCCATGTCTATGATGTAAGTGGTCACCAAGGAACCAAGACCATTCATTTTAAAGTTAGTAAACACACATACACATGTGTGCTTAACACTTTCATGTATAATGTGAATTTAGGTCAGAGATTATTCCCTTAGAATTCCTCATACTGTTTTTAATATACCTCTTACCATGGAATTCTGAAGTATTAAAAACAATTTTTGGCCAAAATGGGAGTAATCAAGGACAATAGAGTTGCATGTCTAGACACATGCTTGGAATCTGATCCTGATTTCAGAAATAGCGTTAAGTAAGTTATGTAAAATTAAACCATGTCAGATCTGCCAGAATTGATTCCTTCACTACTAGATATTCTTCACAAATTTCAATAGAGCTTATTTGATTCAGAAGGGACTACAGCCAACAAATTATATCTGTGAATTTCAGGCTGGCTTCACTTGTCACTGGGTTTGAAAGCTTCCAGATTAAATTTGTAGGGATAATGGCCATATTCTTTTTCCAATATTTTTAACTCCTAATTCTTTAGACATCATGCAAAATGCAGGAAGAAACATACATAGTACCCAAAACTGAAGTTTATATTTACTATAAAATTTATGCTTTTATTTAAAATATATAATGCAATATCTAAATCTGAAAGAATATTCAGAAAGATATGGCATTGTCAATTGATTTTTAATATGTTTTTTACCAGGCACATATGTGACTATTGAGTATTTAGAATGTGGCTAGTTCAGTAGGGATAGAATGCAAGTAAGTGTAGGGTACTCACTAGTTTAAAGACAGTACAAAGTATCTCATTATAAATTTTATATTGGATATATGCTGAAATGAATATTTGAAATGTACTTTGCTAAGTTAATTGTATTATTAAAATAATACTGCTCACTTAATTTTTAATATGACCACTAGAATATTTCTATTGCATATTTGCTTTGCTTTTGTGACACACTATATTTCTGTTGACAGTGCTGTACTTTTCTTTCTTTCTTTGTATGTGTGTGTGTCTCTCTCTCTCTGTGTCTTTCTCTCTCTCTGTCTCTCAAATAAAGAAATAAAAATACTAAAAAATAGAATATGTACAGAAAGACCATGTAATAAAATGGACACAGGTAGAAGGATTTGAGCCACAAAGTGTCTCTTTGTCTAATTATGAGATGTGTTTTCTTTTATTTCAAGGCTTAGTTGAAGAGTTGTAGGCCATGCTCACTGTATACAGTTGGTGAATTACTATTACCTTCTGATTTTCTGGATCATGTTATTTAATTTCCACTAATATACTAAAGGAAACCATGAACTTGGTATTAGCACCAAGAGAGACTTTCAATATCCTTTATTGCTTATGATCATCTATTTTAGAAGGTCTTATTTACCTCTAGGTAGAAAGGGAAATAATTGTGAAGTTCATATGGAAGCAATCTAAAAGTGATCATACTTAGTTCCTAAAATGGATCTTTGCTTGTTCTAGGAGCAGAAGTAGGAGGCTGCTTATTCATTCAATTTTGAAAAATATGAATAATTTAGCATTTTTAGCATTTGTTAATTGCCAATTCTATGTCCTGAGCCATGGAGGAGCAATCATTTTTTTTTTTTTTTGTCAAAGCTTACAAATACAAGCACGGTTACACCTTTATTAAAAGAAAGGGAACCTTGGGCTAGAGAGATAGCTTTGTGGTTAAGGCACTTGCCTGTGAAGCCTAAGGAACCAGGTTTGATTCCCTAGTACCCACTAAGTCAGATGCAAAGTTTGCACATGTGTCTGGAGTTTGTCTACAGTGGCTGGAGGCCTTGGCGTGCCCATTCTCTCTTTGTCTCTATCTATCTGTTCCCCCTCCCTCTCTCTCAAATAATAAAATAAAATATTTAAAAATATAAAATAAAAGAAGCTTTTCTGGAATTATTTTTAATGCAATTTTCTAACTTACAGATAAACTTCTAAGTGGCATTTGTTGAAACTGTAATAACTATAGGATTTTCCTAAAAAGACACTGCACTCATTAGCGCCTTGGAGGTCTTGGAGGAGATTGTTTGGAAAGATATACTGAGACAACTTGAGGATTCTAGATACCTTTCTTCCAAGAATTGAAAATGTTCCCAGATAGTACAGGAAATCATCCTTGTTATGCATGATGTCGGATGAATTAGAAAGAAGAAATGATACTAAAGGGGGTGGGAATTTCTTCCAGTTTTAACAAAAAACCTACTAACAGAGATAATGGTGAACCATGAGGGGAAGAACTGGAAACAGTCTGGAACATATGCTGGAATAGAATTTCAACCTAATGTAGAAAACACGAGGGTACTGGAGAAGCCAGCCTTTAATGTTAAGATTCTAGGAAGTCAGTGTTGATTCATCTTATTAGTTTTTGAAACAGGAAAGTTTCAGTACCTAAAGTATTCATTGCCAATGTGAATCTGAATTCCATTTATACTATAATTTTGTACTGTAATTTGTGAATGTGTGCTATAACTCATTGTGGTCTCCTTCACCTCCCTTCTGTGGTGGGGAAGAAAACATTTAGCATTGTGGATTCTCACAGTTCAGAAGAGTCCCTTTGCCAAGTGAGGAGTGAAGAGAAAAGTTGCCTCAGCATCTGGGAACCAAGTGCTCTGTTGGGAAAGCTTGTCCCCATAGTGGCATCATCAGAGTGCAGCCCATCAGCTGACCTCATAACACTCACTGAGAGCTCTGGTCAGCTGACACCTCATAACTTCATTTGTACACAGGTACCTCAAGTAGATATTTATTTTGTGCTCCAGTGGTTTTGAGCACTGAGCATTTGAAAGATAAAATTAAAACCTTCTCAAAACTGTGATAACTGTGTCTAGCTTGTTAGTGGGAATGATAAAATGAAGAGAAGAGAAATGGACAATATATTTTAGGTGGTTGTAAACTCTGGGAATCCTTTGGAATTGCCTGAGTATTTTTTTAAAAATATTGCCTTTTGGACCCCATACTCTAGTATTGAGATGTAATTGGCCAAAGGGGTAGTTAAGCGCTGGCATAGCTCCCCAGGTAATTCTAATAAAAAAGCTAATATTTGGAAATACTAGTTTTCTCTAACATATTATTAAAGATTATAGCATATCCTCAAGATCTTGACATTTGAGCAAGAAAGTTGAGAACACTGGAAGATTAAAAACTCCCTAAAGTGCAAACAAATGATGCTAGTGCTTCATGATGAAGATGGCAGTGCCTACCAAAGCAATCCCAGGACTAACATCCTGACTGGCATTGTAAACATGCTGGCCATACTTTCTTTTTTAAAAAAAAAATTATTTTTTTATTGACAACTTTTATACTTACATACAAAAAAACCACCTGATATTTCCCTCCCCTCCCCCCATTCCATTTTAGAAATCCAATCTCCATCATATCCCCTCCCTCTCTCCATTAGTCTCTGTCTTAATTTGATGTCATCATCTTTTTCTTCTATTTTGAGGGTCTTGCGGAGGTATTGCTAGGCACTGCACAGTCATGGATATCGAGGCCAATTTCTGTCTGGGCAGTTGCATTGTAAGAGGTCATACCCTTCCATTCTATCCACCCCCTCTTCTGCAATGGTCCCTGAGCCTTGGAGGGTGTGACAGAGGTGTTTCAGTGCTGGGCACTCCTCCATCCCTTCTTCTCAGCACTATGTTGCCTTTTAAGTTTAAGGCATGGCCATACTTTCTTATAGTCTCATTATCAAAACATTGACATGTTCTCCAAATTCATGCCTTTTTATACTATAACAAGTTATATCCCCTTTGAAAAGCTAAATTCCATGACCTGAGAAGCTCAATATTCTATGCAGCTGACATATCCTGCATCTCTGAGGATACTGTAGGTGACACCATCATTGCTATGAAAATTATATCTATGACAAGTATAAAGAAGTAAAGCTATAAGAGGACATATACAATGACATTTGACCAAACCAGGAGAGTCTGTGTTTGCATTTCTTTTCCTGGGAGGCATAAAGAACATCTCTTCACCCAAAAATGAGCACTGACAGGCTGATAAAAAGGATTCTATCCAAGTCTAACTTAGTGAACTAATGAATTTACAGGGATTCCTTAGAGAAGTATGGATGGAGGTTACTGATAGGAGCATGGATAACTCTAAGACAGCTACATCACTGCAAAGTCTACCACAGCATCATGATGACCCATGAAATGGGCCACTGAAGAGTTCCAGTCCCTAGGCACCCTAGGGACTCTAGCACCCCAGAGAATGCATAGAGCTGGGGGTGGAGACATGCCAGAGGAACCTCAGATGAGGGTTCAGTGACATCTTCCTCTTTGTCTATGAAGGACTGTTAGCAGCCTTATCACCCTGACCTTAGACTGAGTTATCATAACAGTTTGTGGTCTACTTACTCCATTGACACAATTGCAGGCCAACATTTTCTATAGGCCACCACAGCAATTCCACTCCAGGAGTACAGATGGGTGTGTCACATTCATAGGAAGTAACTCCACTATAACACTATGGAAGGCTTCTCATATAAAGAGAAGGATGAGCAGGACTTAGCTGAGCCAAGAATGAAAGATATTCCCTTACATAGGAAAGTAAACATTTCCCTATAATAATTTGCTGCAAAATAAAATTTTGCAACAGATCAAAATTTAGCTACATGCAAAAGAATGGGTCATGTGCCAAAGGAATTCAATTTTAATCTAACAAATATGAATTAAAGTAACCTTTTTTTGACCTTGTAAATTATTTTAGAGTTCTCCAGAGGAACAAAACTAATATATGAAGATTTTATATATATATATATTTGGTTTTTTGAGGTAGGGTCTCGCTCTAGCCCAGGCTGACCTGGAATTCACTATGTAGTCTCAGGGTGGCCTTGAACTCATGGCAATCCTCCTACCTCTGCCTCTCAAGTGCTGGGATTAAAGGCACGTGCCAACACACCTGGCTTCGAAGAGATATATATTTTAAAGAGGATTTATTGGATTAGCTAACAGGATGTAGACTGGCCAGTCAAACAATAGCTATCTGCAGGCTGGCTTCTCAGTCCATAAGGCTGGATGCATCAGCAGTCCTCCTGGCACTGAAGACCTGGAGGAGTCCTGGCTGATGGTCTTCCACCCACTTTGGAAGGCTGATGAAGCTGCCTTCAAATGTCTGCAAAACATGGCAGCAACAGGGTATATACCAAAGGCCCTGTGCTCTCTTGGGTCTTTTTGCTTTTTCTTTTTAGAGACAGCAAAAGTGAGATTGAGACCAAGAGAGAGAATTGGCATGCCAGGACCTCAGACAATTCAATCGAACAATGCTTGTGCCACCTAGTGCATATGTGTAACCTTGCACTTCTGTCACATTTGTGTGTTTTGCTTGCATGAGATCTGAAGGGAGATGGAGTCCTTAGGCTTTGCAGGCAAGCACCTTAACCACTAAGCCATCTCTCCAGTCCTGGATCTTCTTTATATAGAAGTCCACTATCAGAAGGGCTGCCTGCTCTGGAGAAGAGTCTTCCTGCCTCCATCAATCCTGTGAAATTATAGGTCTGCTCAGGTGTTCTTGGACAACATGCCAGTATCATCCATCCTTGAAGAATAGGCAGTGAATAATAGGTCCTACTTTCCTATTAGAACATATGAAAGATGGCACAGATCCATGGGCATGCTATCTTTACCCAAAGTTCATATGTCTCTTATTGTTTATTCTACTCAGGAAGGAACAGCAAGATGCATTCTCTCAGAAGAATCCTCTTTGCTCAAATTAAAACAAGTGCCTATCTTGCAAATTTCTATACCTTAAGATCCTTTCTATTATGTAATAATAGCTCATTATTTGTCCATTTAAACCTTTGGTTTTAATTTTATTTTGTTCTTTTGTGTATGTGCGGGGTGGAGCGTGCTGTGGCATGGTGTGGTGTTGTATAGCACTCTATATGCTTGCCTGTGGTGGGAGGCACTAGTGCACAGTGGCCAGAGTGGAACTTCAGGTGTCCTGTTCTATCACTCTTACACCTGGTGTTGATTTTGAATGGGAGTCTCTTTACTGATTCTAGAGCTTACAGAGCACTGGGGACTTTTGGGCCTCCCCTCCCCTGTGGGACTGGGGTTACAGCTGTACATGGTCATGGCCAGCTCTTTATGTGGGATCTGGAGATTCAAACTCTACAATTCTTAGGCCCTCATGCTTGCACAGAAAGCATACTTTACCATTGAGCCTTCCCTCGAGTTCTAACCTTCAGTTTTAAAAGTAAGGAACTATAATATCATTTCTTTTAAATTCAAATTCAAGCATTTTTATAAATAATAGGAAGTTTCTTTATTCTAACAGTTGGATCATTGAACCAGGATTCATTTCCATAGAAGTATTTTGAACTGAATGTTTTGAAAGAGAGACTAAAATAACCTTCTCTGGAAATTATTGCCACTTCTCTCTAAACTAATATGACAGGCTCAGAGGTGATGGGTATTAACTCACAGCAAGAGGTAAGCACTAAAGATGTAAGGAAAGATTGCTCTTTTTGACTTTAAGCCTTTGTACCTGTCATACTTTGGAACTGACTCGCTTTGTTCTCATAGACTATTCATTTTTTAAAAAATTGGACCCCTGAATTATTCCCCCTGAAATCTTTCTCAGTGTCTTCCAGGAAGTATTAGTTATTCCTGAATGACATTCCTGGTTTACTTTTACATCAAAACCTGACCTTATAGCTAACACTCTACCTAGGTCTAATCTATTGGTGTACCTACTCGTATAGATTTTTTTAATCTGTGTTATAATTATTGGGGTCTCAAAAAATGTTTATTAAAATAAACAATTAGGTCAATATATGAGTGCATGTCAGAGAGGACACAAAAGAGATTGAACAAATGTTAAGTCATGACTATGCCTGCCGAGAACTTTACAAATGCTAACTATACAAAATGAGGTCAGAAGAACCTTCCTTCCAGGTGGAATAAAAGCCTCTTGCATTTTAGACAGTAGTATTAATGGAAGCATCACAGCAAGGTGTAGGCCCTGAGATGCTGGTATTGCCAGCCTGCTTCTTAGCAATTTTGTGAACAGTGGCATTTTGATAACCATGACCCAGTGATATAAACTAAATTATGAAGATCTGGGAGAGAGGATGACATGGCTTACAACCTTCTGTCTGATGTGTTTGCTTGATTTGTTTTATTTGTTTGTTTTTTTAAGGCAGGGGTCTTCTTATGTAGTCCAGGAAGAACTCAAATTTCTCATCCTCCTGCTCAAGGGGTTGGAATTATAGGCACTACAATTGGTTTCTTGCTGTTTGAGTGTGAATCTAGGAGTATTAGAAGCCTATTCCCATATAATGGCCATGTCCTTGCCCTTCCTGAGGAACAAAGCTGCCTTTATATTACTCAGTATCCTGGGTGCTTTCTTAACTCATAAAAATCCTGACTATTTCAGCCTTTTTCCCTTGGGTGCCACCGCCTTAGCTTGATATTCTGCTCCTGGGGTCAGGAGTCCTCCAGCTATAGTTGTTACTACCTAATAGTTATCTATTACACAAATTTCCTAAGTGTTCAAAGACAAAAAATGTCTTTCAACATAAGTAGGAAATGACTGAGAGCATTTCATTTGAGCAAACAAAGCTAATTACCTTTGAATTTAGCTACCACACTTTAGTACTAGCTTTGTTGAAATGCTAATGTAGATGTGATATGTAAACATTCAGGAAAAATTAATATGAAAATGGAAAGTTCCAGTTGGATTCATATGTTCCTTAATAACTACAGAGTATAACTCTGCACATAAGTATCATTTGATTTTTCTTGTTTCTGGCTAAACAAGTAAAGTTTATGCTTCCCATTGCTTTTTATCTGATAGCTCTTATTCACACTAGTATATTGAAGGTACAACACACAAAGACCAGCATTAGGAATACTGTCATTTTAGCTCTAAAGGCTTCATTATGAGTCTTGGCTCAGTTTTAGACAGTTTACTTGATCTTGAACTTAGTTCTTATATGTGTGGAAAAGAGAAAAAACAGACTGCTAAAATCTGTTCTATTTAGCAGATTTTTTTTTGTTTTGAGCAATTAAATAAATACATGTTATTGTAGTAGTTTGAATGTATGTTACCCGATAGACTCAGGAGTTTTATTAAAGCTGGTAACTCATATTTCCAGCCATCTGGCTTGAAGAAGTGTCACTGCAGGTGGATCCTTGGGACCATCCAAAGGTGTGTACTGGGGTGGATCTGATTTTCAGCTTATAGGTATGCAAAGTTCTTGAGCTCTGCCTCAGTTCCCTGATGTTTTGGCTTCAGGTTTTGTTCTTGTTTGTGGTGCTAGCTATGTGGTTGTGTCTCTCTGTATGGATCTGTGAAAGGGGGCCAGCTTCTTCCACCATCAATGGAACTTCCCCTGGATCCATAAGCGTCAAATAAATCCCTTCATTCCATAAACTGTGTCTGGTTTGCAAGTTCTTCCCAGCAGCATGAATCTGACTATGACAGAAATTAGTATTGAGAGTTGTTGTTGCTGCATGATGACTGTGACCATTTGGATTTTGATCTTTTGGAACTTTTATGCTGAAGGAATGTGACAGAACTTGGTACTTGCAACTGGAGCTTCCTTACAGAGCAGTAAGCCAAGTTTTATGGACTATTCTGTAGAGAGTTTTAAAATGCTAAGTGGACAGAGAATTGTATTTGGAGGCTTTGCTTATGAACTTTCAAAGGGGAAGGAAAGACCACAGAACATTGTTGGAACTGGGCTACTGGCACAAAGACTGGCTGCATTCTTCTGCCTAAGCCCTATGAGTTTGATTAAGACTGAACTTAAATGTAATCTGATGTTCATTGTGGAAGATATAGAACTAAGAGATATAAGATTTAAAATTTGAACAATTCATATAACTTGTGATATGAGATGGTCATGAGTCTGTTGGGAGCCAGGGGCAGTGTATGGTAATTTGAATGTATGTCCCCCAATAGACTCAGAAGTTTTATTAAAGCTTGTAACTTGGATTTCCATGGGCCTGGCTGGAAGTGGTGTCACTGGGGGAAGATCCTGGGAACTGACCCAAAGGTGTGTTTGGGGATCTCATTTGTACCCTAAAGTTATGCAGAGTGCTTTAGCTCTGCCTGGGTTTCCTGCTATTTTGGCTACACGTTTTGATATTGGTTGTGGTGCTAGCTGTGTGGTTGTATCTCTCTGCTTGTATCAGTAAAAAGGGGGTTATCTTCTTCTGCTATCAATGGACCCTTCTCCGGATCTGTCAGCTTCAAATAAATCCTTCATCCCATAAATGGTGTCTGATTTGGTTCATTCCAACTTTCTGGAGCTGACTATGACAGTTATTATTCTTATATCATAATATTTCTATAACAAAACTGAGATTACTAGAGTAAGGGAACATATACGGTTTAGAAGCCATAATCAGTGCCTTGCTAAGATTATAATTGTTCTTTCCTGAAAAGCCAGAGTAAAATAAAACACAGAGAAGTCTGACTGAAAGAATAGCAAAAGGGAAATGCAACTCAAACTGGTAAAGTTACTCCTTGTGCAGAATGGCAAGGAAACTTTTTGCAAGACACATCTCTAAGGAGACTTTCTTGGAGATTTATATGGCTCTTGTTAAAATCAGACTATCTACAAGTATCCAAATAGTAATGTAGATTTATGGGATTTTTGAAAGTAATGGACAACCTCACAATATAAGAAAAACTATAGATTAAATTATAGAAAAATTATTTTATTTTCAATATATTCTCTAATACCAATACATTTCATGTAAATTCATTATAATAAAGACTGAAATAGGATGTCAGACATAATGGAACATTGAAAAAGACAAGTCCATGGTCATGGAAATGGAAGATCCAGATGAAACCAGGACACATGTTCTGATCAGTTTCCCATGATTGATAAGATGTAGGCTATTTATGGTTTGTAGTACAAAAATGTATGTTCAGCTGTTTGGTTAACTATATGTAGATTTGACCTCAAAGTGTGGCTACATTACCTTGAATTAATATTTATTAATATCTTCATAAAATCCCAAATTAGAAGAATTCCATTCTTTTATAAGATATTTGTGCTGCATAAAACTTTGAATTCCATAGAAAGGAGCCAAGAGCAAGTAAGAATATGGCTTAGAAAGGAGAGGGTGGAGGCACCAGGACCCTTATAAGAATAACTCCAGGTCAGTCATTACTGTTTGGTGAAGGTTAACTCCAGGCTCTGTTCTAATATGGTTTCTTATTGCCTGTTTCAACTTCATTACAGAAGTACTTGACAGTAAAGCTTTGACCCATGGCTCTAGTCAGCATTCCACCCTTAACTGAATGTAGCTTTCACATTCAGTTAAGACATTTCTCTGAGCATCTTCTATTTCATCCTGTTCCCACAATGCCACTCACAGTATTCCATTATGGTTTATTTCTGGTTGATGAAATACTAACAAAACTTTAAAGCCCAACCCCAATGTCACTATCCAATGAGGAAATTTTCTTAAATATCACAGTATTAATTCCTGTTCCTAGTTATTTCATGGTACATTTTTTCCTTCTGCAGTTGGTATTTGCTGTGATTATTTAGGCATTATATTCATTCCCAGATGGTTCTAATTGTCTAGAATTCTGTCTTTCCTAATGTAGTCCACACATTTGATTAACATGTATATTTTGGCAGTAATAGTAACATAGGGAATATGGAGATAAAATAATTTAAACTCTATGCTTTCCAAGAACTGAAGTCTAAGCTAGATGTGGTGGCTCATGTATGTAATCCCAGCACGTGGGAGAATGAGGCAGAAGAATTATCATGAGTTAGAGGGCAGATTGAACTACACAGTGAGTTCTAGGGAAGCCTGAGCTAACAAGACTGTCTAAGAAAACATAAACAGCACCAAAAAGAGCCCATCTAATTTAGTTAGGACACACACACACTCATATATCTCTAAGATACTTATAACTATAATGAAGCCCCTTGAAGTTATAATTTTATTTTTTTAAAAGAATATCACTTTCAATATTTTCCTGGAGGTAAAGCCAGCTTGAGTTCTGTAGATAAAAACACATAAGCAGATTTCCTGGCCTCTGCTCCTGTGCAGACACACATAAAAATTGCTTTCTTCCCTTATCTGGGGCTAAAATTATAAAGGAATTCATTTTCTATTTCTATATCTTATTATATTTTTCTCTCAATGTGAGTGAGCAGCTGGAACCAGAGGTCTATGACTGGGGCTCTGGTTAAATAGGTACTTCCACTGATGGTTATGCAGAGAATTCACTGCTGACAGAGTTCTCTGGTGGTAACTTCTGATGAGTGTCATGCAATATGGCATGGTGACACCTGAACTTTTTAGGTAAATAAAGGTCTGAGTCAGAAAATATCGTACAGGAAGAAATTAAAATTGAATGGGATGTTTAGTCTTCATTGTCAAATTGACTGGTTTTATAATCACCTTGAAGATTGGGAAATATTACTTCAAGGTGTATATGTGAGAGTGTTTTAAGGATTAATTTAGGAGCACAGATCCACCTTGAATGAATGGAGTTCCATCCCTTGAGCTGCGGTCCTGGATAGACTGAAAAATGGGGAAGATGTGATTGCCCATTCTTACATTTGCTGAAGTAGAGTTGGAAGACTTTTAGTTAAAGAATTTGTATGTATACTTATAATGGTAAACATATCTAGTTGTTTCCTTGGTCAGAAAAAATATTGTTGGTGTTAATGTCTTTGTGAAGAGTGGTCAGATAGTTCTTTATTTTTTGGAATAGTAATTTGATATCCATTCACCTAGTTCTGCCTGAGCTGTCCACTGAAGAAAAGCTTATTACACTGATATATTGTTGAAAGCAAACAAAATCCTGCTCTTTGGGAATCTAAGTCTTGTGAACAATGCCTTATTAAAATTATGATGCAATACACATAATATAAATTTACCATTTTGACCACTGTAAAGTGCACAATTCAGGGGCATTTGGCATTCGGTACATTCTTAGTACTCTATAGCTATCTGGGTTATTTACTTTCTGCTTTATTTATTTCCCTGCAGTACTGGGGAGCATGCTGGGCAAACACTCTGCCTCTAAGCCCCCAGCCTTCTGTATCTGTGACTTTCTTATTGCTGAGAACAACCAACTTATAAAGGAAGCGTTTATTTTGGCTCACAGCACGGTCACAGTCCATCATGGCAGTGAAGGGAAGGTTGACAGGACATTGATGCAGCTGCTCACATTCCGCACAGTGAGGAGGCAGAGAGTAACCAAGGCTGGTGCTTAGCCAGCCCGCTCCTTTATATCTAGCCAGACCCCATCCCAGAGAATGGTGCTGACCAAGTTAGGTCTTCCCATCTTAATTAACATCATCAAGATAATCCCTTACAGGTATGCCCAGAGGCTCATTTCCTAAATGATTCTAGTTCCTGTCAAGTTGACAATATAAACCATCACACCATCACTATTATCTATTTCCAGAATATTTTTATCCCCTTAGCTAACTGCCTTTTCCTATTTCTGTATTCATGAATTTTCCTATTCTGAAAGTCTCTATGAACAGAATCATATGATACCTAGTTTTTTTATACCCATCTTATTTCAATGGTGTTATGTTTTCAAGGTTCCTTTATGTTGCAGCTGCTATAATGTAGCATTTTTGGGTACTTTGTTTCCTTTTATGGATGAATGCTAGTTCATGATATGTATATGGTACCTTATTGGTGGGCATATGGGTATTTCTACCTTTAGGCTATTGTAAATAGTTGTGATATGAACAGTTTTTTGCCAGGAGAGAGAGGGAAGAGAAGAGGAGAGGAGAGGGGGAAAAGAAGGGAGGCAAAAGGAGAAGAGAAGAGAAGAGAAGAGAAGAGAAGAGAAGAGAAGAGAAGAGAAGAGAAGAGAAGAGAAGAGAAGAGAAGAGAACAGGGACAGAGAATGTGCTTACCAGGGCCTTTTGCCACTGCAAATAAATTCCAGACTTATGTACCACTTTGTGCATCTGGCTTTATGTGGGTATAGGGAAATTGAACCTGTGAGAGCAAGCTTTGCAAGCATCTTTAACCACTGAGCTATCTCCCCAGCTAGATGAACACTTTTGTATATTTATTTAAACAGCCTGTTTCAATTACTTTGAGAATACACCTAGGAGTAGAATTGCTGAGAATATATCAATTCCTTATTGTAGTATTTTATTTTATGTATTTTTGAGCAACTCTGTTGCTCCAGGCTGGCCTCAAAGTCAGTGTTCTTGCAACCTGTGCCTCTACAGGTGTGCACCACCATGCCTGGCTCAATTCTTTATTTTTAACTGAGACTTCTAGACAGTATTTGTTAGTTCTCATGAATTTTTTGACATTGGGAAAGGCTGCCCAGACTTTTATTTCAACATAATTACAGATTTAGTAATGTCCTCATAGACATGGATCTGGAGGAAGATGCTGCCCTGTTCAGTGGAGGTGTACAATGGGAGTCTGTCCGTGTTGCTTCCAAATTCCATCAGCATGCATTGGAAAGAGGCAGCCAAACCTCTGAGTTGGTATAAATGGCTCTTACTGGTGTTTGCTCAGCCAAAATTTAATTTCAGATTGAAAAAGTTCAGGAAACATTGAAGATCTAAATTTTTGTGTGATCTAATTTTTAAGTGCTAGCAACTCATTCATATTTAAGATTGACACACACACACACACACACACAGTGGGCCAAAATAAAGGTGAATCCATTTTTCATCTTTTACTTTCTTTTTCATTATGAATAAACCATCACTGAGAAGATTATGTCAATAGTTGCTAACAACAGGTAGGCAGATACTTTGGGGGAGACGTCTGTGCTAACACACCCTCAAGATAACACTTCCTTCATGTTCAATTACAACATTGTAATGCAAGCTGAGCACACCCAGAGCATTCTTTTCTAGCACTTTAATCATGACTGTAAAATAAGCAGGCTTAGAAATGAGCCAACCCTTATAAAAGTAGAGGTTCTCTGAATAAAATCCCCATATTTCCTATGATTAGGAAGAATGTTGTTTTGAAAATGACTCCTGTGCTCTCCATTCTACTGCAGCTAATAAATCTTCTTCCACTTTTTGCACTCATCAAGATGTGTACACAATGAGTTCAGCTACATAATAAAATCAACAATTCCTAATGTATTTATACTAGACACTGTGTTCTGTACATAACTAGCCATTTGCATTTGAGACATGTTGACTTGATTTAATTATCAAAGCAATTCAGTGAGTTAGGAGTAATGTAATTGCCATTTTCTCCATAGTGCATTTCTCAAATTTCTTCATTGTTTATTTTTAACACGACTTTCTTTGTGTACTGTATGTAAGCTTTGAGTGTGCATTCTGATACTGGGGATGAGTGCATGGCTAAATATATAAAAACATTCTCTAAATTTTGGTAAAGTGAATTAATTGTATCTGTCCCTGAATATGATTCTAATTATAGAACAATGACTAATATTTAAATACCAGCACTGTTCATAACTGTTATCTATAATTAACTTATTATTAAAGGCTTTACTGTAAAGATGTTGGTGCTTGGTCTCTGGACTCAGATTTCCTGATCCAAATATTTTTATTTTATTTTATTTTATTTTATTTTATTTTATTTTATTTTATTTTATTTTATTTTATTTTATTTTATTTGAGAGAATGAGAGAGAGAAAAAGAAAGGGCACACCAGGGCCTCAACCATTATAAATGAACTCCTGACACATGTGCCACCTTGTGCATCTGGCTTATGTGGGTACTGGGGAATCAAACCTGGATCCTTAGGCTTCATTGGCAAGCACCTTAACTACTAAATCATCTCTCTAGCCCCCTGATCCAAATCTTACTTCTGCTAGTTGTATTTTCTTAGATCTTGATCAAGGGCTATACCTCTGTGTATCTCACTTTACCCTCAAGATGGTGACAGTGATATAATCAGGTACATCTCCCCTGCACTGATGACGGTCATGGACCATGTGCTTTGTACCACCCTAGTCACTTTATGGGACTTATCTCTCTTAATGGGACTTAGTCAGTAAATTTTGATAGGATCAAATGGGCTTGGCATATGTGATTCTTTCTGTTTGTCTTTTTCGAAGTAGGGTCTCACTCTAGCTCAGGATGACCTGGAATTCACTATGCAGTCTCAGGGTGGCCTCGAACTCACGGTGATCCTCCCACCTCTGCCTCCCAAGTGCTGGGATTAAAGGCATGCGCCACCATGCCTGGCATGTGATTCATTTTTATTAGCAAGCACTCAACAGAATTGGCTAGTATTAGTATCAGCAAATGGCTGAACTGGCACTCAGACTCTTGAATTTTGGACTGGGAAGGAGCTTCTTCCTTCACGCACTAGGCGGTGCTGCCTGTCTCCTCAATGCTTCTTCCCCTCTTCTCTCCACCTATATATCATGACCCCCCAACACCTTGAACCAGTTAAAATACATTCTCTCTCTTCTCTAACCTGCTTTGGTATCTGCTGCACAATTCATTGTCTTCAAACTCATGGCATCCTTTTTGTTGATATCTTAAGTTGGACTTCAACTTTTGTGATTAGATCTTGTTTTTTTTTTTCTTCCTCTTTTCAGTATGAAAGCCTAGAATAGGACCTGTATGAAAAATACACAATATTTGAGGGCTCTAATGCCAATTGGGTAGGACAACATTAGAGTTTCGATTAAAGAATATACCTGTTATTTTAAAATATAGGGCACTTATATCTGTGAAGGGATGAGTAGTAAGAGTAAGGTGATTCAATTTAGTCAAACTTCCCTCATCATTTCACTTACTAGGTACTTATGCTTGACTTGTTTCCTATTTATTTGTTAAATTTAGTTTTTATTTTAATGTTTTATTAGCATATATTAATTATACATAATAATGGTTTTCATTATGTCATTTTATCTCAATCATAATTA
Organism: Orientallactaga sibirica; assembly: GCA_036365145.1. Lineage (NCBI taxonomy): Eukaryota > Metazoa > Chordata > Mammalia > Rodentia > Dipodidae > Orientallactaga > Orientallactaga sibirica. The sequence goes on along the minus strand of JAEOAD010000015.1, from coordinate 25,014,177 downwards.
CTTCTCTTGTTACCCTCTTTTATCCCATTCCCACTTCCACTGCTGACCCCATTTCTTTTCTCATCTTTCTCTCTCTACTTTTTGTTTTGATTATGCAATGAATTTCATTAGAAGTGTTTGCAGGAGCATGGGTGAGGGGTTGTTTATATGAAAGTGGACACTTTTCCACTGTCTACACCACTGAAAGACTCTCTGTCTCCCTATGTCATCAACCATTAATGACCTATAAATGATCAGGGAACATTGAGGCCCCATGAGTCCCTTCCTTTTTCATAACAAGAGGTTGACAAGCACAATCTTGTACAGATCTTGGGCAGGTAGCCATAGCTGCTTTGGTTTCAAGAGTGTCATTTCTAGAAGTCTGCATTCCATACCACCCATCACTTCCTTCTTTTGGGTCTTGCATTCTTTCTTCCTCTTGGTCTGTGATCTTCTTTGATCCTTGGAGGGGCTGATACAGATGTCCTATTTATAGATGATCACTCTATAGTCACTTGTTCTCAGCACTTTGACCAGTTATTAATCTGAGCAATTACCACTGGCCACTGAAAAAGAAGCTTCTCTGATCAAAGCTGATAGCAGCACTAATATATGAGTATAAAAACAATTATTTAGAAGGCACATTGACAAGCACACATCATGTCCATTTAGTGAAATTATAACGGTAGCTTCTCCACTAGGGTCTGTGACCTCCCAGCTACAAATTTTTGACCAAGTTTGCAATACCAGATACAAATTTCCCTTCATGGAGTAGTCCTCAAATCCAACCAGAATTCAGTTGGCTACTCTCTATAAGTTACACCACTATTGCAAGAGTGGGCACATCTTGCTTTTCTTTTCAATAGTGTTTCACTCAGGATCCACAGCTGAGTAAGACTGTTGATGACAGCTGCCTACATAGCACCTTCTAGCAACTATGTCACCTATCAGAAGATAGGAGGCTTCCAGCACAGTTCCAACTTTATTGCTCTGTGTCTTGCAATTCAAGCATATACTGTCTCCAGCAGTAGCACCTTACCATCTAGTTTAGCTGGGAAAACAAGAGCAGGGGGCATGCTTTTTTTTTTTTTTTTTTTTTTTTTTTTTTTGAGAGTCTTGAGGACTACCCTGACCACAAGTTATGGGGAGGTAGCCTACTTCTGACACTAGGATTTTCTTTTGATATTAATTATATGGCTTCTGGAAGCAGCTTTATCCACATAAGCGAGATCCTTCTATTAAAAAAATATTTTAATTTTTTATTCTATTAGGTTATATAACAAATTGCCTTATGTCTTTTTCATATATTATTATTTTGATTATCTCAAAACTCTAAGGAGTTTAACCTCAGAAAAATCCAGCTTATAAGCATCAGGTCACCTTTTACCAGTAGTGATAAAAAATGTGAAAAAAATTGGGAATTGATAACTTGTGCATCTTTCTCAGGTTGTATATGTTTATCTTTGTAAATGGTGAAATTAAGAAGGCAAATGTGTGCCAAGAGCACCCTCTTTTACTGTCTGAATCTTTGTGTCTGATTTTCCCTCACTTCCTATTTAAAGCTTTGCTGGTGCACTAGGAGGTTTGCATGAGCACTCAGATGAAAATTTAATTATTTCTGATTAAAATATGCTAGTCAAGTTGCAAGAGCCCTATGGCTCTTATTGGTGATTTGAGGATGCTTAAAGATTCTAACTTTCTCTTATATGTGGTTTCCGTAAAGGTTACATGGAAAATGTGTCACACTAAGCATCTGGTGCTCTAAATCTCCCATGGATGCTCTGCAGAGTACTTAATCAAATGTATTGCTCATAGTTTTGTAGTATACCTATAAAGCCATGTGTAACACAGCATAACAAATGCCAGTAAAATAAGAATACACTACAAACTGATTAAGATAATGGAAATCCTCAGAAAATCTTAAATGAGTTAATTATGTACAGCTTGTCTGAACATAAACTAAAAGGAGAATTAATGGGCTCTTTGATATTATTATAAGACACTAAATGTCAAGGAGAAAAAAATGTTTTGTATGACCAATGAAGTGCTACTAAGAGCAATGAGATAAAATTGAGAATGAATGTATTTAAATGATGTGTTATGAATGCTACTGAAATAAAATTTATAAGATTATTCAAATATGAAATGTAACCCATTATTTTTATTTATTTATTCATTTATTTATTTGAGAGAGAGAGAGATACAGAAATAGGCAAGTAGAGAGAGTATGGGTGTGCCAGGGCCTCCAGCCACTGAAAATGAACTCCAGATGTGTGTGCTTGCTTGTGCGTCTGACTTAAGTGGGTCCTAGGGAGTTGAATCTGGGTCCTTTGGCTTTGCAGGCAAGCACTTTAACTGCTAAGCCATTTCTCCAGCCTGTAACTCATTCTTCTTAACATTAAAATTAGAATGGAAGAACATCAATAAATTTTCACTTCTAACACTTGGATGGTCTATTTTTAATGTCTATTAATTTACAATGTGAGAAAACTTTCATTCCAACAAGAGCCAATTCTATTCCCAAATGTTTCATATATATCTTGAAAAATCCTATCTATCTATCTGACAAAAAACTAATAAATTATTCATTAAGATATTGTTTCATTGGTGCATTAAAATAATTATAATGTGAGCTATTTGACCATCCTATGACATTTCTGTGTTCCTATGTATCTCCTTTTCCAAGAAAGTTATTACAGTTCCATGGTAACACTGTATTAAAGCATTACTATCCAAAGTTTCCTCCATAACCATGATACTAAAAATAGAACATCTACCTTAAAAACACAGTAAATGAGATGAATTTAAGTCATTACTTTGATAAAACCAAACCCATCTAAGATTATAACTATCTTTTTAGTAAGTAAGAATGTTGTAGAATATTGTCCTCAGAACATAACAACCATTAACATCTTCATCAGAGCAGCTGTGACTACTCTCAAGATTGTGCCTGTTGATATCCCCTCATAGAAGGAAGAGTCAGGAAGATGATCACACACTCATCTGAGATCTCAACTACTCTGTTTTGTGCCAGCTGCCAGCTGTATATAATTGTGCCCCAAATGCTCATTGCATGGTCTCATGACATGCTACAGAATATTGTATATGAAAGATTAACCATAGGGCACCACCAGGCAACATTCTGTAACTTCCTTTCCCCTATACATCACCATGTGAGATTGCAGGAAACCAATGGCTCCTATTTAACTCACTCACACACAAAACCTAGTCAAGTGAACCAAGCCAAGCTTACTGCATATCAAGGCAGAAACTGTCTTTATATTCAATGCAGGATGGCTAGATGCTCTTCAAAAGGTAGCTGATCTCATGTTCACTAGGGAAATACATACCCCTAACCTGGTTGTATAGGTTTGACCTGGAAGTACAAATTGCACCAATTGCATACCAGGGCAGGTTGCCAAAGCAAAATATCACAGGGTGGAAAAAATTCGAAACCTATCCCACCAACAAAGAAATATTGGTAATCATAATAACTTTTTTACTTGATGTACAATTTAATATATTTGTCTCTTTATGATGTGAATGTTAGGGTTAATTTTGTCATTTTGATATTTATATTTTAGTGCCTTATTTTTAAAGCTCCACTCTAGCATATATATCTTATGATGGTTTGGGTTTTGTTTGTGTATTGCTCAATGAGGTTTTAGAGTTGTGTTTCTTTTTTTTTCTCCATTAAGTGTTACTATTATCTTTCTGTTACCCTGCCTAGGCACAACACAAATGCTTTCACTCTCATTCCAACCTGTCTGTCTGTCTGTCTATCTATCTATCTATCTATCTATCTATCTATCTATCTATAATCTGTCTATCTAATTCTTTTGGAGAGAGTCAGAGAGAGAGAGAGAGAGAGAGAGAGAGAATGGGCATACCAGCAGTCTCCCAGCTGCTGTGAATGAACTCTAGCTGCGTGTGCCCCCTTGTGGGCAAGTGTGGTATTGTGCCTTTGCATCACTTTGCATCTGGCTAAACGTGGGACCTGGAGCTTAGGCTTAGGCTTAGGACTTAACCCCTAAGCCATTTCTCCAGCCCTCTTATCCATATTTTATTCTTTTTGGTCCCTTCAAGATTCCATTTCCATGACAACCTCTAAAATCTGTGAAACCTAATCACATCCTAATTTTCCTCTCCTATATTCTCCTCCCCACGTTTTAAAGTTAACACTAGTTCCCATCTTAACCCATCATAACCCTTTCCCACTCCTAAATAACTAAAATCCTAGTACATTCTAGAATATCCTTGCTCATTTATTCACCAATAGTTATTGACATCCAAGGGACCATTCTGCAATAAGTATGTCAGTTTAAATCATGATTAAAGAGGTATAAACATTAAATAAAAATCAATATGAATTGCTGGAAATGACAAACAGAATAAAAATAAACTCTTTAGAAACCCTCACCAATAGAATGGATCAAAGAGAGAATAGCATATATGAGCTTGAAGACAAGGTGGGGGGAATTGGAACATTTCAATAAGACAAGAGATAAATTAAGAAGTAGATTGAATGGGACCTTCAAACCATTTAAGACACTATGAAGAGGTCAAATATGAGAATTATGAGCATAGAAAAATGAGAAGAATTTATTTTCAATAAAATCATAGAAAAATATTTCCCAAAATTAGGGAGAGATATGGCAATATAGATACATGGGCATTTAGCAACATCAAAGAGACAAAATCATCATGATAATATAAACTACTAAATATATATCAGTCCATCACCATTCATCTACTTTGTCCCATAGCTAAACATATCCTTGCCCCATAGCTAAATATATAGACCAAAGAAAGTATATTGAAAGCATCAAGAGAAAAGCACTAAATTACTTAAATGGCAGGCTTACCAGAATAACAACAGGCTTCTCAACAACCTTCAAAAGTCAGAAGAGCTTGGAATGATGCATTTCAAAGCTATCTGTCATAACTAAAGGAGCAGAAGAAAGTTCTATGATAAACACAGTCTAAATGAAGTCATGACCACTTAGGAAGCTGAACAGAAAATTCTTGAAAGAGTCCTCAGTACTGAAAAGAAGGGAGAGCATGTCCATGAGGCAACAGGGGGAAAAATCATGCCTGTATAGTAGTTAATGTAAGAGAAGAATAGGCAAACATCAAGCACTATAAAAATCACCTTCCACCTTCATGGAAGAACTAACACCATTGCTTCTCAAACCTTTCCATAAAATAGAAAAGGAAGGAATTCTACCAAACTCCTTCTATGAAGCCAGCATCACCCTGATACCAAAACCAGACAAAGACAGAACAAAAAAAGAAAATTATAAACCAATCTCCCTCATGAACCTAAATGCAAAAATTCCCAACAAAATATTGGCAAATAGAATAAAAGAATATATCAGAAATATTATTCACCCTGGCCAAGTAGGCGTTATCCCAGAGATGCAGGGATGCTTCAACATACGCAAATTGATAAATGTAATACACCATATACATGGTCAGAAGGAAAAAAATCACATGATCATTTCAATAGATGCAGAAAAGGCATTCAACAAAATCCAACATCCCTTCATGGTAAAAGTATTAGAGAAACTTGGAATAGAAGGAACAAATCAAAAAATAATAAAAGCTATTTATGACAAACCTAGAGCTAACATAATACTAAATGGAGAAAAATTTGAAGCTTTTCCATTCAATTCAGGAACAAGACAAGGGTGTCCACTTTCTCAACTTGTATTTAATATAGTACTGGAAGACTTCACTATAGCAATAAGGCAAGAGACACTCATAAAAGGGATACAAATTGGAAAGGAAGAGATCAAATTATCATTATTTGCAGATGATATGATTCTATACATAACAGACCCTAAAGACCAGAAAACAGTTAGAACTGATAAACCCTTTTAGCAATGTAGCAGGATACAAAATAAACACACAGAAATCAGCAGCTTTTCTATACACTAACAACAAACATGTAGAAGATGAAATCAGGGACTCTTTCACATTCAATATTGCCTCAAAAAAAAAAAAAAAAAAGTACCTTGGAATAAATTTAACCAAGGAAGCGAAGGATCTCTACAAGGAGAACTTTAAAACACTGAAATGAAAATTGCAGAAGACACACGGAACTGGAAAGACATCTCATTTTCTTAGATTGGAAGAATCAATATTGTGAAAATGTCAATCTTACCAAAAGCAATCTACACATTTAATGCAATCACCATTAAAATGCCAATGGCATTCTTCACAGAAATAGAAAAAACAACCCTAAAATTCATCTGGAAGCACAAAAAAAACTTTCAATAGCCAAAACAATTTGGGGCAACAAAAATCAGGCTGGTTCTATCACCATACCCAATTTTAAGTTATATTACAAAACCATAGTAGCAAAAACAGCATGACATTGGCACAAGGACAGACATGTAGATCAATGGAACAGAATAGAACACCCAAATATTAATTCAGGCAGCTACAGTCATCTGATTATTGACAAAAATGCCAAAAATATTCACTGGGGAAAAGATAGCCTCTTCAACAAGTGGTGCTGGGAAAACTGGATATCTATATGTAGAGGGATGAAAATAGATTCTTGTTTCTATCCATGCACAAGAATCAAGTCCAAGTGGATCAGGGACCTTAATATCAGACATGAATCTCTGAAAGTACTAGATGAAAAGTTAGGGGAAACCCTTCAATATAATGGCATAGGCAATGACTTTCTGAATATAACACAAATTACTCAGGAAATAAAACCACTAATACACCACTGGGACCTCATGAAATGACAAAGTTTTTCTACAGCAAAGGACACTGTGAATAAAGCAAAGAAACAACCTACAGAATGGGAGAAAATCTTTGCCAGCTATACATCTGACAGAGGATTAATATACAGAATATACAAAGAACTCAAAAACCAGAACAATAAGAAATCAAACAACCCAATTAAAAAATAACCCTTGAGAAACAGCTAGTAAGACCCTGTTGCTGAAGACATATCTTGCCCGAGAGGCAAGGTCACTGAGAAATCAAGCTGGTGCTGAGCAGAAAACCTTCTTCCTGTAGACCAGCCAACTGAAAGCTGGAAAAATCTTCACTGCATGCAGCCATATGGGAGAAAGAAGTCATCAGCAGTGAAAACAGTGGACACTAGAAAACTCAAATTTGGCTAGAAAGGCCCAATGACCAAACAGGTGCAATAGTGGCATGTCTGCTCTTGGGGAAACCAACTGCTCCCTAATTGGACTAAAGGCCCTCTCTATGGGAGGGAATACATGCCTGGTACTAAAAAAACTATTCAAAAATCTATGGTAGGAGAGGTCATGAGTCTTAGGGGTATAAAACCTGCTCTTGTCTGGCTACATGTATATATTATTCTGCACTACACTTAATGTTCATATTCACATATTAATGCTACTCTCACTTCCGTTTAGAGAAGCTTCACTTTTCATATAGTGTTGACCACTGGGATGACCCAAAAGGCAATATAGCTCTGAGAAGGGATTGAAAGAGTGTCCAGCACTGAAACATCTCTATCACACCCTCCAAGGCTCAGGGTCCATTGCAGAAGAGGTGGTGGAAAGAATGTAAGAGCCAAAGGAAGGGTACAACTCCTTACAATGCAATTGTCCAGACAGAAATTGGCCTCGATATCCATGACCTTGCAGTGCCTAGCGATACCTTTACAAGACCCTCATAATAGGAGAAAAATATGATGACATCAAATTAAAAGAGAGAGTAATGGAGAGGGGGGGGATATGATGGAGAGTGGAGTTCTGAAGGGGAATGGGGGTAGGGGAGGGAAATATCATGGTTTATTATCTGCAAGTATAGAAGTTGTCAATAAAAAAGAGGAAAAAATAGAATGACAGGATTAGTACACACTTTTCAGTAACAATTATGCATATGAATGTCTTAATTCTGTAATCAAAACACATAGACTGATAGAATGGAATAAAAGGCAGGATCATTCTGATTGTTGACTCCAAGAAGTACACCACAACATAAAAGATAGATGCTACTATCTGATGAAAGGATGGAAAATGATAGTTTAAGTAAGTGGGGCTAGGAAACAAGTAGGGGTCACTTCTAATATCTCACAGGATAGACTTCAAGCCAACATTAGAAGAAAGAAAAAAGGTTGCTTTATACTGCTGAAGGGAAAAATCCAACAAGAGAACATTGCAACTCTCAACATATATGCACTGAATACTGGTGCACCCATTTGTATTAAATAAGCACTGCTAGATGTAGTCAAAGTTTAACCCCAGAGCAATAATAGTGGGCAACTTCAAGCCTTCATTCTCACCAATTGACAGATCATCCCAGTAAAAAACAAGCATATCAAATGGATGTGACAGACATTTACAGAACATTCCACCCAAATGCTGTAGAATATAAATTCTCAGTAGCACATTGAACTTCCTGCAAAATAGATAATATATTAGAACACAAAGCAAGTTTTAACAAGTATAGGAAACTTGAAATAATTCTTTTTATTCCATTGGACCACAGTGAAATCAAACTAATCAACAGAACTCTCATGGAACTTACTAAACACTATTGAATGATGAAGAAACCAAAAATTGTGATCAGAAAATTTTTTGATTCTAGTAGGTAATGAAAACACTGCACACCAAAATCTAAGGGATACAATGAAGTCAGTCCTAAGACGGATGCTTATAGTTCTAAGTTCCTATATTAAGAAATTACACTGATTTAAAAAATAAATTAATGATACACTTTAGGGCCCTGTAAAAATAAGAACAAGCCAGATCAAAATATGTATACATAAATAAATAATGAATATCAGGGCAGAAGTTAGTGAAATAATAGCAAACAACAACCATAACAAAAAAAACGAATAATCAATGGAACAAAAAGTTGGTTCTTTGAAAGGATAAACACTTATAGCAACTAAGCAAAAAGAGATAAAGACAGAGAGAGGGGGCAAGGGGAGAGGGAGAGGGGAGAGAGAGAAAGGGGGAAGGGGAGAGGGAGAGGGGGCAAGGGGAGATGGGGGGAAGGGGAGAGGGAGAGGGGACCATAACTAACAAAATAAGATATGAGAAAGGCTTTAAGATATGAGAATATACCTTAAAAATATGTACTCTACTAAATTGAAGAATCTAAAAGAATTGGATAAGATTCTAGAAACATAATGCCTACTAAGATTAAACCAAGATTGTATGAATTATTTAAGCAGATCTATAGCAAGTGAAGCAATTAAAACCACACCCCCCAAGGCTCAGGGAATTTTGTGGAAGAGGGGCTAAAAGCTTGTAAGAGTCACAGGATGGGATGTCATGCCCAGAGGCATTGTCTGGTCCTAATAACTGATTGCTTCTCCCACAACACATAACTCACAACTGGGTGGGGAATACTAGCAACCTCAATGAGGTGGGCTCCTGTGGAAGGGGGCAGGGAGGTGGGAAAAGATGGTACCAACACATGCTATACCTATACAAAATATGTTCTTGATAATAATAATGATAATGATAATAATAATAATAAAGATAAATGATAATACCAACAAAAAATTTCAGGAGCTGGAGAGATTACTTAGTTAAAGATGCTTGCTTGCTTGCTTGCCTTCTTTCTTTCTTTCTTTCTTTCTTTCTTTCTTTCTTTCTTTCTTTCTTTCTTTCTTTTGTTCTTTCTTTCTTTCTTTCTTTCTTTCTTTCTTTCTTTTTTTTTATGGCTTTTCGAAGTAGGGTCTCATTCTAGCCTAGGCTGACCTGGAATTCACTATGTGGTCTCAGGGCAGCCTTGAACTCCTGGTGATTTCCCCCAAGTGCTGGGATTAAAGGTGTGTACCACCATGCCCAGCTTCAAAGGTGCTTTCTTGTAAACAGCCTGATGGGTGGTGTTTGATTCTTTGGTACCCATGTAATGCCTGATGTACAAAGTAGCACATGCAACTGGGGTTCCTTTGCAGTAGCTAGAGGCCCTGGTGTGCTCATTTTGTCTCATTCTCTGTATGGCACAATGCAGGTTGGGCCCTAGCCAGGCTGCCTGCTAGTATGTATGGCACAGTGCAGTTCAGGCTCTAGCCAGGCCACCTGCTAGAAGAAACCAGGAAGTGGCTTCTGTGGACATGGCATCCTGCACAGGCCTGGCATGTAAATAGCTACATCCCCAAACCCACGAGCAACCTGCTGCAAGATGATCTGCTCGGAGACAGGCTGTCATTGGTCACAAGAAGGGAACCACCTCATACAATGATTGGCCAGCCAAACCTTTAAAAACCCCTTCACTTCCTTGAATAAATGAGTTTGCAGCATTTCGCCCTCTGCCTGCTTCCACCCAACTTCTGATGTCTGCATTGTGACTCTGCACCTCTCACCCCCTACCCAGTGGAGACCCTGCATCCCCTCCTGGGCTGGCCCTAGGAGGGACCCCCAACATTCTCTCTTTTGTTTTCTCTCTTAAATAAATAATATTTTAAAAATCTCCCAACTAAAATATGTGCAGGCTAACAATTCACTGGTAATTTGACCAGACTTTCAAAGACAAACTAACACCAGTAGTTCTCAGATCGTTCCATAATATAGGAAAGGAAGGAGCACCACAAAATTTCTTTTCTGAAGTCAGTATTATCCTGACACCAAAACCAGATGATAATATACAAACACAAATGAAAATTACAGACAAATCTCCCTCATAAACACAGTTGAAAATATTCTCAACAAAATACTTTCAGGGCTGTAGAGATGGCTCAGCATGTAAGAGTGCTTACCCCACAACCAAGAAAGACCACATAGAGCCAAATACTATACCAGTACAATTCCACACCAACCAGGTAAAAAGCTGGATATTAACTACAATTGTCTGTAAGCCCCATACATTCTTTCTGCCTCCTTTTCTGCAAAATTTCCTGAGCAAAACAGATTCTCTAGCAGAGAGTGATATCAGGATAGGTTAAAGGAGATAAGTTTTGTTAATTTAGAGAGATTGTGATTGGTGTAAACTAAGTTTTGGTCAAAGACTAGTGGGAGCTTCTCATTAGAGTCCATAATCTTGGTCTCCATAGGATTATGACTTGGTTCCCTGTACCAGCTATGGGGTTCCTTTCCATCTCTTAGACAATCACAGAGCCATTGTTTACCCACCTAGGCTGTGTGCCTCTGTTGCACAGATGTGTACCTCTTTTCAGGCTGGTTGCTTTCATATAGCAGGATTTCCTGCTTGCTCACAACATTGTTGGCCATTTTCCCCCAGTAGCACAGGAAGCACTTTTCAGCACTCTATGGGCTAACCATCTGGGAACTGGAATCTTTCCAGATCCAGTCAGATCTCTGGATGTTCTGCATTAGCAGTATGTGGTGTCTTCAGCAATAGGGTCTTACCTTTTATCTGAGGCTGGTAATCAAGTGCTTTAAAACAAAACCTGTCTTGTTTTGGAGATCTTATAGGTCTGTGTAATCAACAGCTCAATGTGGGTTGTAACCAATTTCTGGGAGTTATAAGCCAGAGCCAAATATTTTAGGGTTAGGCTTCATCCTCTGCATGACCCTTCTTACCAGATGATCCCTCCATGCTCCTATTGAGGGTTATATCTTTTAGTCTGATGTGTGGGATGAAGGTTTCTATGATATCAATTCATTTGAGATTTGGTTTTCTGTATATTTCTCCCCACCCTCCCACTTCCCTGCCCCAAACCCTTACCTCTCATCTGTCCCTCAAGTTGTCTGTCAGGTATGCTTGCAATTCAAGCTGTTTCAGTTTAGGAACCCTAGATGAGGGAGAACATGTAGTGTTTGTCTTTCGGTGATTGTGTGACTTCACTTCATATGCTCTGTTCCATGTCCATCCATTTTCCTACAAATTTCATTATATCATTTTTCCTTATTGCTGAATGAATTCTACTGTGTATATGTACCACATCTTCATTACACATTCATCAAGTGAAGGTCATCTGAGTTGATTCTAGTTCATAGTTACTGCGAATTGAACAGCTTCAAAAATGGTTGAGGAGGGCTGGAGAGATGACTAAGCAGTTATGTCGTATGCCTGCAAAGCCTAAGGACCCTGGTTCAATTCTCCAGGTCCCACATAAGCCAGATGTACATGGTAGCACATACATCTGGAGTTTGTATGCAGTGGATAGAGGCCCTGGTGTGCCCATTCTTATTTGTTATCTCTCTGTCTCAAATAAATAAATAAATAAATAAATAAATAAATAAATAAATAATTTTAAAAAATGGTTGAGGAAATATCTCTGCAGTGAAAAGGGGAACCTTTAGGGTAGATTCCCAGTAGAGTAATGGCTGGGTCAATCGGTAGCTCTATTTTCAATTTTTTCAGGAGTGTCCATATTGATTTCCATAGTGGTTGTGCAAGTTTACACTCTACTAGCAGTGAATGAGGGTTTCTCTTTTCCTGCATCCTTGCCAACATTTATTGTCCTTTGATATTTTTAATGATTTTAATCCTTTCTGGAGTAAGGTGGTATCTCATAGTTATTTTAATTTGCATTTCCCTGATGTTTAAGAACATTGAATATTTTGTTAGGTGAGTATTAGCCATTTGTATATTTGTATTTCTTCCTTTCAGACTACCCTGTTCAGTTCTCTGCCCCATTTTTTGAGTGGATTGAATTTTTATTGCTTAATTTTTAGAGTTATTTGTAGATTCTAGTTATTAGGCCTCTGTTAGTGGCATAGCTGGCTCTGTTTAGATTATGATTGTCTATACAGAAGCTTTTTAGCTTCATGAGATCCCAATAGTTGAGTGATTATTTAATTTCCTGGGCTACTGGGGTATTGGTCAGGAAGTTTTTCCCCACTTCTACATAATGGAGACTTTCCCCTGTTTTTTAATCTAGTAGTTTGAGATTTTCACATGTTATATTGAGGTCCTTAATCCATTTGGAGTTTGTTTTTGTGCATGGGGACAGGAATAGGTCTAGTTTCATCTTTCTATATGTGGTTATCCAATTTGTCAGGCACCATTTGTTGAAGATGCTGTCTTTTCTCCAGTGTATGTTGTTGGCCTTTTACCAAAGATCAAGTAGCTGTAGTTATCTGAACTAAGGGCTGGGTCTTCAGTTTTGTTCCATTGATTTATATGTCTGTTTTTATGCCAGTATCATGCTGGTTTTGTTACTATAGCTTTGTAGTATAGCTTTTGGTTAGGTATGGTGAAACCTCTAGAGGTGTTTCTTTTGCTGAGGTTATTTTCAGATATCGGCCTTGGCAATACCCTTTAATGTTTTGGAGGCAACAGGGACCTCCTTGGCCAACAACTCACTGGAAGGTATCCCATCCCAGGCACTGAAAATTTTCTAGTAACAGTCTATAGCTTCTGGATGTGCCATTCTTCCAAAAAGTAGGTTTACATGAGTCTTATTCAGACTATCTTGAATTTTGATTGACCCTCCCCTGCCCTTCTTTTACACATTCTCTTCTTATGGCCTCACTTAGGATTTTCCCCTCCCTGTAATCTGTTCTTCTACTTACATACATACAATACCATCTACTTAAGTCCTTCCCTCTCCTCCCTCCCTTATAGCCTTTTACAAGCTTACTGGCTTCTGCTACCGATTTTTGGTTACAGTTCACACACAAATCTATACATCTGTAACTGGGATCCACATATGAGGGAGAACATGTGATGTTTGGCTTTCTGAGCCTGGATTACCTCACTTAGCATAATCCTTTCCAGATCCACCAATTTCCCAGAAAATTTCATAATTTCATTTTTCTTTACCACTGAATAGAACTCCATTGTGTAAATGTACCACATCTTTATTATCAATTCCTCTGTGGAGGAACATCTAGGTTGTTTCCATTTCCTAGCTGTTGTGAATAGAGCAGCAATAAACATGTTTGTGCAAGTATCTCTAAGGTAGTGAGAAGAGTCCTTCGGATATATGCCTAGGAGGGCTATAGCTGGATCATATGGTAAATATATTTTTAGCTGTCTCAAGAACCTCCACACTAATTTCCACAATGGCTGAACCAGATTACATTCCCACTAACAGTGTAGAAGTGTTCCTCTTTTTCCACATTCATGCCAACACTAATTGTCATTTGTTTTCTTGATGGTAGCTGTTCTGACAGGAGTGAGATGGAATCTCAAAGTAGTTTTAATTTGCATTTCCCTGATGGCTAAGGATGTGGAACACATTTTTAGATGTTTATATGCCATCTGTATTTCTTCTTCTGAGAATTCTCTATTTAGTTCCACAGCCCATTTTTTAACTGGGTTCTTTGATTTCTTATTGTTCTGTTTTTTGAGTTCTTTGTATATTCTGGATATTAATCCTCTGTCAGATGTATAGTTGGCAAAGGTTTTCTCCCATTCTGTAGGTTATCTCTTTGCTCAATTCACATGTCCTTTGCTGTACAAAAGCTTTGTAATTTCATGATGTCCCAGTGGTTGATTAGTGGTTTTATTCCCTAAGCAATTGGGGTTATATTCAGAAAGGCATTGCCTATGCCAATATGTTGAAGGGTTTCCCCTACCTTTTCCTCTAGCAGTTTCAGAGTTTCAGGTCTGATATTAAGGTCCATGATCCACTTGGATTTGATTCTTGTGCATGGAGAGAGACAAGCATCTATTTTTATCCTTTTACATACAGATATCCAGTTTTCCCAGCACCACCTGTTGAAGAGACTATCTTTTCTCCAATGATTATTTTTGGCATTTTTGTCAAAAATCAGGTGACTGTAGCTGCCTGGATTAATATTTCGGTCTTCTATTCTGTTTCATTGATCTACATGTCTGTCCTTGTGCCAGTACCATGCTGTTTTTGCTACTATGGCTTTGTAATCTAAGTTAAAATCAGGTATGGTAATACCACCAGCCTGATTTTTATTGCCACAAATTGTTTTGGCTATTTGAGGTTTTTTGGGTTTCCAGATGAATTTTAGGATTGTTTTTTCTATTTCTGTGAAGAATGCTTTTGGGATATTATTGGGGATTGCATTAAATGTGTAGATTGCTTTTGGTAAGATTGACATTTTCACAATATTTATTTTTCCAATCCAAGAATATGAAATGTCTTTCCATTGCCTTGTGTCTTCTGCACCTTCTCACTTGAGTGTTTTAAAATTCTCATTGTAGAGATCCTTCACTTCCTTGGTTAAGTTTATTCCAAGGTATTTTTTTGAGACAATTGTGAATGTGAGAGATTCCCTGATTTCATCCTTTGCATGTTTGTTGTTAGTGTATAGAAAAGCTACTGATTCCTCTGTGTTATTTTGTATCCTGCTACATTGCTAAAAGGGTTTATCAGTTCTAACTGTTTGCTTGTAGAGTCTTTAGGGTCTGTTATGTATAGAATCATATCATCTGCAAATAATGATAATTTGGTCTCTTTGCTTCCAATTTATATCCCTTTGATGAGTGTCTCTTGCCTTATTGCTATAGCTAAGACGTCCAGTACTATATTAAATAAAAGTGGGGAAAGTAGACTCCCTTGTCTTGTTCCTGAATTTAGTGGAAAAACTTCAAGTTTTTCTTCATTTAGTATTATGTTGGCTGTAGGTTTGTCATGAATAGCTTTTATTGTGTTGAGATATGTTCCTTCTATTCCCAGTTTCTCTAGGACTTTTACCATGAAGGGATGTTAGATTTTGTCAAATGCCTTTTCTGCGCCTATTGAGATGATCATGACATTTTTGTCTTTCAGACAATTATATGGTGTATTACATTTATGGATTTGCATATGTTGAACCATCCCTGCATCTGGGATAAAGCCTACTTGATCGGTGTGAATAATCTTTCTGATATATTATTGTATTCTGTTTGCCAATATTTTGTTGAGAATTTTTGCATCTATGTTCATGAGGGAGATTGCTCTGTAATTTTCTTTTTTTGTTCTGACTTTGCCCGGTTTTGGTATTAAGGTGATGCTGGCTTCATAGAAGGAGTTTGGTAGAATTCCTTCCTTTTCTATTTTATGGAAAAATTTGAGAAGCAATGGTGTTTTATCTTCCAGGAATGTCTGGTAAAATTCAGCAGTGAATCCATCTTGGCCTGGACTGTTTTTTTTTTTTTTTTTTTAACCTGGGAGACTTTTTATAACTGCTTGGATATCTGTACTTGTTAAAAGTCTATTTAAATTGTTTATCTCATCTTTATTTAAATTTGGTAGGTCATATGAAGCAAGGAAATCATCCATTTCTTTCAGGTTTCCATTCTTAAAGGCATATATACTCTTAAAGTATGTCTGTATGATTTTCTGAGTTTTTTGGATATCTGTTTTGATGTTGACTTTTTAACCTCTAATTTTATTAATTTTTATCTCTTCTCTCATTCCTTTGGTAAGATTTACTAAGGGTTTATCAATCTTATTTATCCTTTCAAAGAACCAACTCTTTGTTTCATTGATTCTTTTGATTTTTTTCCATTTCATTAATTTCTGCCCTAATCTTTATTATTTCTTCCTGTCTCTTGTTTTTGGTTTGCTTGTTCTTCTCTTTCCCATGCTTTAAGGTGAAGCATTAAATTGTTTACTTGTGAACTCTCTAATTTCTTAATATAGGCACTTAGAGCTATAAATTTCCTTCTTGGGAATGGCTTCATTGTGGCCCAAAGGTTTTGCTATGTTGTATTCTCATCATCATTTGATTCTATGAATCTCTTGATTTCCTTTTAATTTCTTCAATGACCCATACATCATTTAATACTGTATTGTTTAGTCAATATGAATTTCTGTATGCTCTGTAGTTTTTGTTGTTGCTGATTTGCAGCTTAATCCCATTGTGGTCAGATAGCATACAAGGGATTATTTCAATTTTCCTGTATTTGTTAAGATTTGATTTATGTCTTATTATATGGTCTGTTTTAGAGAATGTTCCATGTGCTGCTGAGAAAAATGTATATTATACAGCATTTGGATGGAATGTTCTGTATATATCTGTTATGTCCATTTGTTCCATGACATCATTTAATGCAGATGTCTCTCTGTTTATTTTTTGCTGGGTAGACCTGTCAAGTGATGGGAGTGGGGTATTGAAGTCACCCACTACTATTGTGTTTGGCGTTATCTCTGACTTTAAGTCTAATACAGTTTGTTTGATGAAATTGGGAGCCCCCATGTTAGGAGCATATATATATGTTTAGGATTGTAATGTCCCCCTGTTGGAGTGTTCCTTTAATCAATATAAAGTGACCTTCTTTATCTTTCCTCACTAATGTTGGTTTGAAGTCTATCCTGTCAGAAATTAGGATGGCAACCCCTGCTTGTTTCTTAGGCCCATTTGCTTGAAATACCATTTTACAACCTTTCACCCTAAGAAAGTTTCTATCTTTTATTGAGAGGTGAGTTTCTTGGAGGCAACAGATGGCAGGATCCTGCTTTTTAATCCAGTCTGCATGCCTATGTCTTTTGGTTGGGGCATTGAGGCCATTGATATTAAGAGTTATTATTGAAAGATATGTATTTATTCTCAACATTCTTCTTGTTTTGTAGTTCTTCCTGTTTTCAATTTACTCACTTGTTTTAACTGTTATTTCAGTATGGCTTATTTTTTCCTATTTCCTGCTGTATGTGTTTTGCTTTCTCTTCATGTGAATGATTCCTTCAAGTATTTTCTGTAGAGCTGGTTTAGTTGCCATAATTTCCTTTAGCCTGTTTTTGTTGTGGAATGTCCTTATTTCTCCATCAATTTGGATAGATAGCTTTTCAGGACAAAGTAATCTTGGTTGGTAGTTTTTATCTTTCAGAACTTGGAATACATCATTCCAAGCCCGTCTGGCTTTTAAAGTTTGTGTTGACTAATCTGCTGTGATCCTGATGGGTTCCCCTTTGAAGGTCACTTGCTTTTTCTCTCTAACTACTTTCAATATATTTTCTTTGGTTTGCATGTTTAGTAGTTTTATTATAACATGGTGAGGAGAGGATTTTTCTAGGTGTTGTCTGTTTGGTGTTCTAAAAGCTTCTTGTATCTGCCTTGGCATTTATTTCCCAATTTGGGGAAATTTTTCTTCTATGATTTTGTTGAAAACACCTACTAAGCCTCTGGATTGAAATTCTTCTCCTTATGCTATACCCTGAATTCTTATGTTTGATCTTTTCATAGTGTCCCATATATCTTGGATTTCCCATTCATACCTTTCTATTAGCTTGTTTTTCTCTTTGTTGGACTCTATTTGGACTGTCACCTGGTCTTCTAGTTTAGATATTCTGTTCTCTTCTTCTTCTATTCTACTGGTGAGATTTTCCACAGAGTTTTTTTATTTCACTGACTGTGTTATTCAGAGCTAGGATTTCAGCCTGGTTTTTCTTCAGTATTCTATTTCCTTACTCATGTCCTGTAATG
The DNA here is from genome assembly GCA_036365145.1 of Orientallactaga sibirica. Taxonomy (NCBI): domain Eukaryota; kingdom Metazoa; phylum Chordata; class Mammalia; order Rodentia; family Dipodidae; genus Orientallactaga; species Orientallactaga sibirica. The sequence goes on along the minus strand of JAEOAD010000015.1, from coordinate 24,995,953 downwards.
ACCTTTGTATTTCATTAATCTGGTTTCCTGTGTTATCTTTCAGGAGTTTATGTTCTTCTTTAATTCTTTTGTTTTCTTCTCTGATTCATTTCATTTCTTCCTTCATTTCTTTGAGTATAGATAACATCATTCTTTTCAACTCTTTGTCAGGAACTTCTTCTAAAACAGTCTCATTGGTGAAAATTTCTGATGGATTGGTAATTTTTGGTGGGATTGCATTGTCTTGATTCTTTGTGTTTCTTGTATTATAATGTAGTGACTTTTGCATCCTGGATTGATTTGATGCTTAGGTTTTCTATTTATCTGCAGTGTTCTTAGATGTGGTGATCCACCTTTATATATGTTCAGGATATGAGTTTAAGGTGCCAAGTGTAGCACTTGTACTCAAATCCAGCCTCAGAAGTAATCCTAGGTGTTGAATTTACTTGCTAAGCAAGTATTCTATGGACTGGATGGGACAATTTACTGGCAAATTCTAAACTTCAACTGAGCAAAATACACATTCCATAAAAAACAGCACAGAATATACAAGTGTGGGAATTAAAACAAACAGTCTTATAAGGTCAAAATCCCTAAGGGTATGTGTTGCTCTACACCCTTAATCCTGTCAGCTAGGAGGAAGAGGATTGTGTTCTGACTTGTGTTCCAGGTCAGCCTGGATCTGGATCAGACCCTGCCCCCAATAGTGACAAAAGCAAAAGACCAAGACCCTATAAATCTGAAAGTATTAAAGGTAGCAATAGTCAACACCCCATGTTCAGCTTATTTGAAAATGGTAAAGCCAACCACAAATATGTAACCTATAACATGCTCTGATATGGAATGAGAGATTAGTATTTCCAATGCAGGCCTAAGTATCTTTTTCTTGTTTTATCAGTCAGCCAGTCTCGTTATCTTTTGGTGTGGCTTTCAGTCTCACCAATGCTGATTGTTCCCTCCGTGTTGTGCAGTGGAGCTTGAGCTTGGCTCAGCTGTGCTGGATGTGCTGCAGCTTGGAGCTGAATGCTAAAGGTTGGCAGTTCTGATGGTGGTTGGGAGAGTTCAGGAAGCCTGTAGTTGCTTACACTGTTCCCCTGTATCTCTTTCAGGAGCTCAGCCAACTTTTCTTTAGATTTCTGGGCTCTGCAAGGAGGCTGATGAGATGGAAAGTTCCCTTGTTTGGTCTCTATTGCTGCTGCTAGGCATGCCTGGTGGGTGATGCCTGGTGCACAGATCAGGGCTGTGGCAGACCTGGGCCATGGTTGACCATAACTGTGGAGGATCAGGTCCCCAAGCTCCTCAGTGGGATTCTCACTGTCTCCTGCTTCTCTGCTGTGTCTCCAGAAAATCAATTCTGCACTTTTCAGAAGAAGAGTGTATTTTGCTGTAGTTTTGCTTAAATCCTTCCCTGATCTGGTTTGGCATGGCTCCTATGCTGCCATCTTACCCGGAAGCCACAGGATGCATCTTTTTTGTCTCCAAAACATATATATCACTATCAAATACAAATATTAACTTAGGATGGAAGGAAGGAAAAAGTATTTCAAGTAAATAGAACTAGGAAACAAACAGGTGCCACCAATCTTATAAACATGACAAAAATGACTTAAATCAAAAATTAGTCAAAAGAGATAAAGGTCACTTTATACTGATTATAGGAGCAATCAATGTAGAGGACATTACAATTCCAGGAAATTGTGTACCAAACATCAGTATATCCAATTTGATAAAACAAATAATGCTAGACATTATTCACAAATTAACCCCAATAAGTAATTTCAAAACCCCATTCTTACTGAGAGACAGCTCATCCCAAAAGACAACAAAAGAGGAACCATCTAAAATAAATTACATCATGGATCAATTGGATCTTACAGACATCTACAGAACATTCTATCTAAACACTACAGAATACACATTCCCAGGGTCTCATTGAACTTTCCCTAAATAGATCATATTATAGGATACAATGCAACCTTAACTAGTATAGGGAAATTGAAATAATTTATTGTATTCTATCTGACCAAAGTGGAATAAAGCTACATATAAGCATCAGGAGAAACTATATTGCATACACAGACTCATGAATAATAAATGAGACACTACTGAATGGTCAGTAGATCATTGATAATTTAGAAAGAAATCACAAGGTTTCTAGAACTGAGCAAAAATAAAAACACAACATACTGAATCCTGTGGTGTACAATTAGAGAAGTCCCAAGAGGGAAGTTTATAGATACAAGTAACAACATCAAAAAACCAGAGAGTTTTCAAATAAATAATAATGTGCCTTAGGGAAAAGTGAAAATAAGCCGAATCAGTACATGAAAAGAAATAATAAGACCTTGGAAGAAATTAATGAAATGGAAATGAAAAATAAGGAATACAAAGAATCAATGAAACAGAGTTGGTCCTTTCAAATGTAAATAAGATAGAAATATTAGCTAATCTAACCAAAAGAAAGAGAAAGAAGACTTAAATAAATGAAATTAGAATTTAAAGGGGAGCCATTCAGAAAATCATAGGACATACCTTAAAACTCATATTCTGCTTTGAAAATCTAAATAAAATGAATAAATTTTTAGTATGACCTACCAAAATCAAACTAAGATAAGATAAATAATTTAAACAGATATTTAACAAGCAATGAAATTGAAGTAATAATTAAGTATTTCCCAGTGTAAAAAGTCCAAGCCCAGAAAAATTCATTGCTGAATTATATCAAATCTTTAAGGAAGAACTAACACCAATATTTCTCAAACCACTCTGTAAGACAGGAAAAGAAGAAATTAAACTTATTTTATGAAGCCAGTGTTACCCTGATTCCTAAACCAGGTAAAGACAAAGTTTTGTTTTATGATATGGGATAGCTGCCCACCCAGTACAGGTGGGGAGGAGGTATAGGGGATATTAGTCGCCAGTAGGAGATGAATATGAGCACAGTACAATAACATAATATATAAAAATGTCAAATTAAACTCACCATTGTGTATTCTAAAAAGTTACTTTTTTATGCTGGGCGTGGTGATGCATGCCTTTAATCCCAGCACTCGGGAGGCAGAGATAGGAGGATCGTCGTGAGTTCGAGGCCACCCTGAGAATACAGAGTGAACTCCAGGTCAGCCTGAACTAGAGTGAGACCCTACCTCGAAAAAAACCAAAAAAAAAAAAAAAAAAAAAAAAAAAAAGAAAAAGCTACTTTTTAAAAAGAAAACAGGAAAAGAAAACATAGGAACAAAACTGCATGTGTGTATTGTTAGAAACACTTTGTATTTTCATATGTACTATTTTGCTTTTTCAATGATGTGAGCTTATTTCACAGGTCATCCTGGGTGTCATCTAGTACCTAGAAGGGAAAGTTTCAAACCTACTTTTAAGGTTGACAAATGTGTATTATATAGCCTCTTAACAAGAGAAGTAGAATTGAACATGTAAATGAAAAAATCACTAAGAAAGTAAAATAGAAGCACAGCTTCTATTACCTATCCCTCTGCTGTGTCTTCACAGAACAAGCCAAGTTCTGCTTTCATCTAGCTTTGACGGTGCCATATCTGTTCATTTTATTTTGTACACTGACTATCCTCTACCCAACTGACATATGCATGAGACTAGGGAAGCTTCTTCCTCTCTGTGGGCATTTTATTTAGATATAGTAGATTAATTTAAACATAGGTGATTAGACAGCTGTGGCATTAATATGAAATTTAATGTTTATGAAGGATAGATTGTTTGAAAATTAAGAAGTTTCCTTGGTTTCTACAGACTTCCTGTTTTGCTGGCTCCTCCTACTTCCTCTAATGCCTGCATTTTCCTGTCAGAAGGAATCATTCTGAGTTCTGCCTTGGTCATTTTCTAAGTGACCTTGAATCAATTACCTAGACTTGCTGTTCCTCATTTTATTGGTTTTAAATGGAGATATTCGTCACAGAAATTTTAAGACTTAAATAATTCATGAAAAGTGCTTTCAAAGTGTTCAATAGCAAATGCTGAATAAATTTGACTGATATGTGACAGTCATTAACATGCACCTATTCAATTTATTTTGTAAGAACAATACTCTTTTAATATTATTAAGTAATGAAGGTTTTGGAAATGTACTTTCTTGCTTGAAATACAATGCTAGGACTGGTACCCAAGATTTTTCAGCAGCAGCTCAAAATCCAGGGAGTGGTAAATATGAACAGCAAGCACCTATTAGTAAATTACTGGGATTTAACTTGACCTTTGACATGTTTTTCTTTCCTGTCCAGCAATCATAAATCTTCCAAATAAATAAGCATTTTCTTTACAGTCGTTCAGGTTCTCTCCTTCACATTCTTCTGCCACGTCCTTCATCCAGTACTTGGTTGTTTTATGCCCACGAATCACAATAGTCTTCCTGCTAGTGACCACACCTGTGGTGTTTTCTTCTTCACTCTCTTCCTGTACATCCCCATTCCTCTTCTTTAAACACTGTTTTTATCTCATCACTGCTCTGTTCAGTAACTCTAAATAGCTCACTTATTCCTCCTCTGCCAAGTCCAACTTACAAGACTACCCACCATTAGTTCCTAAACTAAATAAGCATGATTTTCCCTTCTAAAGGCCCAGCTGCTGCTGGAGTAAGAATGAAATCCATGATTTTTATAACCCTTTTTCATAGAAATGGATAAAATGAGTTGTAAGATGTGCTAGATTTTGTATTTGCTTGTTTTACACAATTAACTTCTAATTCTGATGAAATCAAACTCCTTTTAGAAATTACTTTGAGTTATAAATGAGCAGAAGGATTCTGAGAGATGAAGGAGACAAGTATCCATACCAAGGTCTGTTCTTCTCTGTTTTATTCTACTCTTGACTGAGTCCCCAGTTCCTGCTGCTTACTGACTCACAATCTTTCTCCTTATTCTATCAGTGTACACTCTTAAATTCTCCAATTACTTAAGCACCAAGCCAAACCTGGTTTTCCTGGAAACTAACTCTTCCTGCCTTCATTAATTTCCTTTACCTGTACAATGGGATATTAATTATTAAGACCACTTTTATGCCTTAATTATGCACTACTATTCTATATCTGCCAGTCTTTCACAGATACTTTGTGGATTCCTCATGGTAAATAGTAGAGTACTCAGGCTGGAGGGATAGCTTAGCGGTTAAGGCATTTCCCTGCAAATCCAAAGGACCCAGGTTTGATTCCCCAGATGCACAAGGTAACACATGTGTATGGAGTTCGTTTACAGTGGCTGGGGACCATGGCATGCCCATTCTCTCTCTCTGACTCTCTCGAATAAATAAAACTTCAATAATAATAATTATAAATTTAAAAAATAGGAGAGTACTCTGCATTGCATCATCATTACTCAGTTACACTATTACTGGGCACAGGATGCTGGCAGCAGGTACTGCTTGGCAGGATCATTTGGCCTCTTTGAGTTATCGTACTTTCTGCTCCAGTGGGAAGTGGGAAGTACAGAAAGGAATAAATAGTAAATTTTTTTTTTTTTTTTTTTTAGAGAGAGAGAGGGAGAGAGAGATAGAGAATGGGCGTGCCAGCAGCCTCTCAGCCAATGTGAATGAACTGCAGATGCGTGTGCCCCCTTATGGGCAAGTGCGGCATTGTGCCCTTGCATCACTTTGCATCTAGCTAAATGTGGGACCTGGAGATTGGAACTGACGTTCTTAGGCTTAGCGGGCAGGTGCCTTAACCACTAATCCACCTCTCCAGCCTCCATTAAGGACAGACTGAGTAATAAACAATGTCCTTGTCAATGTCATTATAGTTGTTGCAATACAGAGTTTCATACATATCTTGACGGTAATGAAGTCAACCCATTGATATCATAGCAACAAAATTAAATTCTTTAGTAGCAATTCCTCATTTGGGAATTAAGGCAAACATTGCTATTTAAACCTCAAGAAACCTGTTAAGTTGAAAGGCTGAGAAACTAATACTAAAAAAAGGTTCTGGGCTGGAGAGATGGCTTAGAGGTTAAGGCGCCTGCCTGCTAAGCCCAAAAACCCTGTTCCAATCTCCAGGTCCCACGTTTAGCCAGATGCAAAAGTAACGCAAGGGCGCAATGCCACACTTGCCCACAAAGGGAGAGCATACATCTGGATTTTGTTCACAGCAGCTGAGAGACTGCTGGCGTGCCCATTCTCTATCTGTCTCCCTCTCCCTCTCTCTCTGTCTCTCTCTGTGTCTCTCTCCAAAAATAAAATAAAATAAAATAAAATAAAATAAAATAAAATAAAATAAAATAAAATAAAATAAAATAATAATAAAAGGTTCTGGTCCAAATAAACATTTTAGATCCGGAGGCTCATACTAATGTGGGGATAAGCATAAATCCTAATACTTAACATGTGGTGTTAGCATCAATACATGGGAGGTCTTGGCCATTTTATGGTCTTTTTTTCAGGGATATGATGGTTTTTTCATGCTATTTATTGGTGTTTCTGAGTTTTAGAAGAAATCTGTGTTGTGAATGGGCTAGAATGAAAAATGTTTCCTCATTGGATAGAGTCCCCAGCGAGTGGAGCTGAGATTCCACACACAGTTTTTGCTTTGGCTAGAATAGAAACAAGAGTCAAGAAACCAAAGCTAACAGGCAACAGGAATGATGTGGGAGTCAGCTTGATGGAGTTAGAGGCGTGATGGGATGCACCCTATGTTAGGATTAGTGAGGGAGTGTGTACTTGTTCTGTGCTTTTCCTTGTGGTGGTTTTAATGTGAAATTAAAACCATGTATATGATTAAGCCTCATACTTGATCCTCATCTGGTGGAGCCTTTGGGAGGTGAAGCTTTAGAGGAGGTGTGTCACTAAGGACACATCTTGAGCTTTATTAGTCCAGTTTAGCTGGGTAGTTTGCTCACTCTCATATTTCTTTCCTGCTTCCTGTGGAGGTATGATGTCTGGCTGTCTGCTGATAAAAAGAAGTGATGCCCTTATGTCTGCTTTTGCATGCTTTTTGCACCGTGATGAAATTTTGAAACTTCCCCTCAAAACTGTATGTGTGAAATAAGCCCTTTCCTTCCACAAGCTGCTGATGGTCAGGTGTGTGGTCCAGCAATAGGAAGGTAACTGGCACATTCCTGTTGGTTTAGTAGTAGCTATCTGCATATGGGGCAGAATCTCCTGGGATGCTTGTCAGTGTGCATATCCAGCCCACCCATAACCTAGTATGTATCTTCTCCAAGGGGCCTGAGCAGCTGTATGCTTAATAAACTCCACAGATGGTTCTTATGTAGGTGTGAACAGATAAGTGAGTGGTTAAGTAAGACCAAACTCAGGTTTCAGACTGAAGTATCTGCTCTTAGGCTGACTCAGGGCTGACACAAAAGAGTGAGTCTCAAAGAATTAGACACCATTAATTTTTTTATGAAGGATAATGATGAAGTAGCTTGGAAGAAGTCATTGGATTAGAAAAAAGGTTTTTATGAGAGAACTGCAGGCAGGGAAATTTAGGCCTCTTAATAATGGGAGAAGGTACAAATATAATGAATGGGGGAAGTTTTAATATAAGTGAGGAGCACATCCTGCCACTTACCTTCCTCAGATGAGCATCTGGGAAAGTTTATTTTGGGAGAAGAGATATCTGGAGTGTCACTACATGCAGCTAGGGAAATAATACCTTGGCAGAGGAGGAAAGCAGAAGAGGTTGCCATAATAAGCAGAGTGGCTGAACATCCAGACTCCCAAACATTACACTGGTTTTTGATACATTTTACCAGCATGAGCAAAAATGTGGAGTTCCCATTTCTCTAGATTTTTATGGGTTATAAGGAATCACAGCAAGACTTTTTTGGGTTAGACTAAAAAAATAGGCATTTTGACTATATGTTTGTGCAGCTGTCTCTCTGATGAGGAGGAGTTCAACCCACACCACTGCTGATTATGTGGTTGTTTCATTTATTTGTTGTAGTGATTTTAAATAGAGAAAGAACAGATTTGGGGATAAAGTTTGAATCAAAGCAATCAGGCAACTTCAGTAATGAAATGTTACCCATGCTTTTGCGTTAGGAAACCTATGCAATCCTACTGCTACTGCTGTTCTAGCTACAGGAATTCATTGAGCTTATTTTATCAGTTCAGTGGGGTTCAATGTCTTTCTACTCTGAAGGGCAAAAATCAGAATTATCACCAGGGTAATGAAAAGCACCCCTCCAATGTTTGGCGGTTGTATTATTAAAAAGCATGTTGCTTTGGTCTTATATACCAACTGCAATATGTGAATATAAAATGCCAGAATAGCTCTCAAGGGAAATATTTCCTTTTGTACTAATTTAAATTTCCTCAAACAGCATGGAGGCAGGTATGATGTTGATAATTTATATTTTTGCTACCCGATTCTTATAAAGGTGCTGGTAGGTTCAGCAGTGTAAAAGATATGCTGAATATTGGCACTGCCTGTTCAGGGTTAAAGTTAGGATGGTTTTCCTTCTAACTTGGCCATCACCTTCCTGAGATGTCTTTTCTTATATCATTAGGCACTAAAAAATTCTAATTAGTGTGTATATTTTGAGTGGGTCAGTAATATTTTCTCAGCTAATAATATCATTTTAATTTTTATAAAATAATTCTCTATTGTGCCAGTGGCATTTTCACATTTTACTTCTACTTTCTGAAAGTCTTAGCCCAACATTTCTTTTTTCAAAATCATCCATTAGTTCCATCCCATTAACATCTTATTCTCCAGCTCAACTCTATCCTAATTCTTCGAAAATGTTAAGACAGTTAATTCTGCCCCAGTATGTCATCTAATGGAAGAGAGAGACTTATAAAGACATTTTATGCCAATACTGTATGATAAGGCTAATGACAGAAGTATGTAAACATGTAATTGAAAAAAGTTTTTTATTTGCATCTTAAAAAGTCTGAGTGGAAAGTCAAAATACTCATGTCAGGGAAAGAGATCTGCAAGTACAAGGGTTTTGGAAGAAGAAAACTTGGGAGATTTTTCAGAGATAAGTTGGTAGTTTTGTGTCTGTAAAATATAAATTGAAAGAGAAAAGATGCATCTAGAAATGTGGGGCTCCTATAGCAAAGTGCTTTACGTTTTGTACAGTTGGTCTTGGGTTTTATCCTGTGGTTATCACAGAGAGAAAGTATTTCTAAAAGCATCTCAGAAATATTAGTCTAGCAGAAGATTGCAAAATAATTTTGGAATTGGCTCCACTAGTGGCTTGGAGATCAGATAAAGAGCTTGTGGCAATATTTGCAAGGATGCCTGAGCTGAGGCCATTGAGTTGGACAGACATTGTGATGGAAAGATTAAGTTAACTTATTTAGTGGCAATTTGAAGTGGAAAAGGAAAGTGTACCATGAGTCTGAGCTTCCTAACTCAGGGAGTGAGTTTAAAAGTAATATAACACACAGACACAGACACACACACACACACACACACACACAACACACAAATTTGTTTGGTTAGACTAAAAAATATGCATTTTGACTGTATTTTGTACAGCTGTCTCTCTGGTGAGGAGGAGCTCAACCCACACCATTGCTGATTGTGTGGTTGTTTCATTTATTTGTTGTAGTGATGTTAAATAGAGAAAGAAAAGATTTTGGAGATAAATTTTGAACCAAAGTAATCAGGCAATTTCAGTAATGAAATGCTGCCCAGGCTTTTGCATTAGGAAATCTATGCAATCCCACTGCTACTGCTCTTCTAGCTATAGGGATTCATTGAGCTTATTTTATCAGTTCAGTGTGGTTCATATATATACATTTATTTATCAGCGTGCGCGCGCACACGCGCGAGAGAAAGATGCACAGAGAATATGAACACTAAGACCTCCAGCCACTGCAAATAAACTCCAGATGCATGTGCCACCATGGGCATCTGGCTTATGTGTGTCCTTAATCTAAATAGGGTTCTTAGGCATTGCAGGCAAGTGCCTTAACTGCTAAGCCATCTCTCCAGCCAGAAGATTATGTATTTCTTAAGAACAAGTAAGCTTTGGAATGACTCATACCTCTGCATTTCCATGTGGATATCCAGTTAGATGTTATCTTTTTGGTTAGGTAAAGATGTTTTTATTTAGCTCAGATGGAAAGTTTGAATAGGAAACAAAGTGTTGGAAGTATGAGGAGCTTACTATTGGACAGTCTAAATCATGACTTCTAACACTCTGAATTTACCTTATTCATGCAGCTTCATTACAGAGATGGCTCATTTAGAGATGGTATTTTAATAATTCTTGGGGATTTCAAATCTGCTGTTATGACAAATGTCCTCTGTACTATATTTGCATTGCTGTACTTTTTTGATCCAAATAAAGTGAAAGCCTATCTTTAGTCCATGTCTTTGGGTTGAATATTTAACAAGGTAAAGTGGACAAAACTAGTACTTTGGAGCTCTGCTAGTCATTAGAGCTTTTCTTTTTTTTACTAAAACAGTGTAATTGTACCTCTGGCCACCCTTATAAGTTAGATTTAGCTATGGGACTAGCTTTTACTTCTTAAAATGTGAGTAGTGAGACCATGTCATTTCCAGGCAGGTTTAAAAGTTAATTTGAAATAGATAATATCATATTTTCCTACCTCTGCAAACTCTAAGTCCATATCCACCAGGTTTCCTGTGTGAGTATACTGAGCCAAGTTCTCTATGTTACCCGTGCTATACATAGGGTGAGTGAGAAATGGAATCTGTTGCATTGAACCACTAAAATTGTTATGTTTGTTCTCACAATATGAACTAGTCAATTTGATTGGTAAAGAGCTAACAGGACATGGGTTAGTGCTACATAACTAGCTGTAAACAAATCACACAGGTGTTTTGAGTCCAAGATCCTTTTGAGGATGGTCGTGATGATATTGAATTTGTCAGAAGTCAATGAGCCATTAGAGAAGGAGTACACATACCTTATGTATAGAAACTACTTCCTGTATTCTAATTCTTGTCCTTTCAGAGAGTGACTTATCTTTAATATATTGATTTTAATACCTATAGTATTTATTCATCTTAGATTTATGCTGTACATACCTTTCTTAAACATACCGTCTAAGTATTTATCTGAAAAAAATGAAAAAGAGAAGCAAGATAGTACTTAGGAAAGGACTGGGTGACCATTCCAACCGAGATCTTCTCATAGATATTCCAATGAAGCATTGTAATAGAGTGGAGCAAATAACTCTCCCTGTGGTAAACCTGAGATACCATGTTGGCCCTGACAATATAGAAGTTTGGTATGAGGCACCATATGAGAGAATTGCTTAGGCAGTAACCTTGTTACAACTGCATAGTCACATATTCTTCTTGAATGTTTGTAAACTATTGGACTGTCAAGGTCAATTTTCTATTTATTCTGAAGTGCAGATATAGTTTTCTTAGTCATTTTCTCTGGTTCCAGTGTAATCCTATTCCATAGTGTCCAGCACTCTGATATTCTTGCCTTTATTTGTCTCAGGCTCTGACTCTCTGTTTAAGCCATCTCCTTATTTAAGACTCTCTCCTCTTTCCATTGGTCCCATAGGGTAAAGTATATGAAAAACTTCATCCATTCCAACATGATCTAAAAATCTAAATCTACTTAAACAAAGGCATATAGTAATCCTTTAATAGAAATAGATAGAAACTTTAACTCTTAGAAAACAGAAGATGATATTATAAGATTTGGAACTAATAAATTCCTTTTGAAAAGAAAATTGGTCATTATTATGGAAGAGATATAAATATGGGAACAATGTGACCTTGGCTAGTAGAAAAATAAAAGAACTAGGGTCTAGGCTTGGTAGCATATGCCTGCAATCCCAGCACCAAGAAGGCAGGAGCTGAAGGGTCATTGCAAATCTGAGACCAGCCTGGTCTTACATAGGGAGTTCTAGGCAAGCCAAGGATACATAGCAAGGCCATGGAAAGCGAGAAAGAGGCAGAGAGAGGGAAGAAAGGAGTGAGAGAGATAAAAAGAGAGGATGGACCTAGAGAAATATGATGTCTGGTCATACTACAAAGCCTACTTCTTTTAATATGGTACAGGCTAAAAATATTTTTAGATTCTGAACAGGAATAGACAGACATAAATATACCAGTAATGAACTGTGCAAAAAAGTGCAGATCATAGAAACTTAAATAATTAAAGGGGACTTTAAATGCCCCCACATTTTCTACGAGGGAACTGGCTTAGGAGCCCAAGCAAGTCCACGCACTCTTTTGTTCTTATAAGTATTCTCATAGTCTGATTACCCGGAGGAACACATAGGCACAAACTCACCAAAGTCATAGATGACAAAATCATTGTCATGTGTATTTTTACATATATATACTGCCATTATGAAACACTACTTCAAAAGAATTTTGACCTTTTGAAAGGAAATAAGAACATGCTTTTTATGCAAAATAAAGAAACTACAGTATATTGAAAATTACAGGTCTGGCAATATTCAGTGAAGTATGTTTTCTTTGAAAAATCTATCCCTCAGTTTAGATGTCAGTAGCTGCCACTACAATCCTTTCTCTAGGTAGTCAAATTAATTGGAAAATGGGAGAATGTGTGAACAAGCTGAATTCCACATACTGTTGTGGGGTCCCATCCATCATCTCTGTAACACCCTATTGTGGTCTCCCAGCACTACCTCTATGATGGCTTTTCGGAAATGACAGTTTATCCTTGGGTGGAAAGATTTAACTGGCTATTAAAGAAGAATCCCTTGTTTTATAAAAAAGTAACTATAACTTCAAATTTTATTTTCCTAACATCTGTTCTATTCAAGCCAAGCCTACTGTGGTGATCTTCATGGAAACAATTGAGCAGTTTCCTAGCAACCAAGTTTCCTTGGTTATATGCAGTGACATAACTCTTGTGGGCAACTTCAAAAGTGCAGAAGAAAGCCCTTCTGAAGAATACGATTCCAAAAATTTCAGGTTATGGTTGCTGAGTACCTGTAATGATGAAAAATTTTTCCCTAAACCTAAGGCTATTAGTAATAATAAGAAATGCTCATATCGAGATTGCAAATAAAACCATATGTTAGATTAGATACACATTTTCACATCTGTCACATGATCTCAATTCTTTTGTGAACTTTAAATTTTTTATCTATCTTCTAATTACTATCCTTAGTCATAACACATAACAGATTCTTTGTGAAGACAGCAGAGTTGTAATTACTTAAGAAAAGGATCCAGAGGCAGGCATGGTGGTGCACGCCTTTAATCCCAGCACTCAGGAGGCAGAGGTAGGAGGATCACCATGGGTTCGAGGACACCCTAAGAATACAGAGTGAATTCCAAGTCAGCCTGGGCTAGAGTGAGACCCTACCTTGAAAAACAAAACAAAACAAACAACAAAAAACCAAAAAAAAAAAAAAAAAAAAAAAAAAGAAAGGAAAGGAAAGAAAAGAAAAGGAAAAACAAAACAAAACAAGGATCTAATCATATGGTAAAGGTTTTACTAATAATGGATTATTTTAGAAACTTGGACAATGTCAAGGCCTGATGGTTGAGTCTATTAAATACTTGGGAACAAATTTAATCTAGAAAGTAAAATATGTGTACATTGAAAGTTACAAAACTGGAGTTCAGGATGTGGGAGTGAGCATACAATGAGAGCAGAGGTCACAGGGCTGAGAATGACCTTTCAGGGGATGTATAGGCCAGGGTGGGCATTCAGCAGAAACATCCTACAAACAATGGTAGAAACATTAGCATAGTATAATTTTTAACTTCTTTGCATGTGTGTGTGTGTGTGTGTGTGGTGTACATGTGTATACATATGTGTGTGGGGGCACATATGAGTGTGTCAAATGCATGCATGTATGTGCATATGCCTGTGGTGGCCAGAAATTGATGTTGGATGTCTTTCTCAGTCATTCATCACCTTATTTTTGACATAGGGTCTGTCACCCTCTCAGCTCTGGAACACAGGTGTGCTGTACAACACCTAGCTTCCATGTGAGTCTTGGGGATCTGGACTCAAGTTCTCATTTTTGTGTGACTAGCACTTTTATCAAGTGAGTCACCTGTCCAGCCTGAAGTTTATTTTTTGGAGAGAGACAGAGAGAGAGAGAGACAGAGAGAGAGAGAGACAGAGAGAGAGGGAGAGACAGAAAGAGAGAGAGTGAGAGAGAGAGAATGGGTGTACCAGCAGCCTCTCAGTGGCTGTGAATGAACTCCAGATGCGTGTGCCCCCTTGTGGGCAAGTGTGGCATTGTACCCTTGCGTCACTTTGCATCTGGCTAAACGTGGGACCTGGAGATTGGAAATGACATTCTTAGGCTTAGTGGGCAGGCACCTTAAAGGCTAAGCCATCTCTCCAGCTCTCCAGGCTGAATTTTTAACATTTATAGTGCAGGCTGAGCATTCCTTATACTAAATGCTGAGGACCAAAAGTATTTTGTATTATTTAGGATTTTGTAATATTTGAATAGAAATGATGAGCAATCCTTGGGAGAGGACCTAAAGGATAAACACCAAGTCTACTAATACTTCATGTATAGTTTGTACACAGACTTGATGCACTATTTTTAGCATACTTGTCTTTTGTCTGCATCTTATCACATGATATCAGATGTGGAATTTTCAACTTGTTTTATCATCTGTGTGCTATCAAGTTTTCGATTTTGGAGCATTTCAAATTTCTGACCAAGTTTGTTCAATCTGAATTAAGTTGCTTAAAATCACTTAAAACATTGATTTGAAGTGAAACACACAGTGCTTAAGATGTTTGAATACCAACAGGGTACAGAAATAGGCAGCAGAAATAGGACATATGGATTGACTTCACGAGTGGACTAGTCCAACACAGGGATGATTAAAGGCCAAGTAGCAGTGTCAGTAATACAGGCTAGAAGACTGGAATTCTAAGGCCCATAGCCAGTCAAAGAGCTTAATTAAAGAAGGATGAAAAATAGCATTTTTGAAGATGATTTTATAGACATTTATTACTAAAGTCCTCATAGCAGGGTGCCCCCCTTTTTTATAATAGTAAGGGGAATGTGTACTGTAAATACCCCAAAAGATAAAGTAGGAGGAAAGCTGAAATGAGGATCCAGAACTGCATTGGCCTCTAAGACTGTACCTTTTTCAATACAGCCCATCATATTTTTAATTTTTTGTGTAGCAGTTTGGGTCAAATTATTGATACCAAGATGACCTTTAGCTAGTGGCTGAGCTCTGGCTAGGAGAGGCAGAAATTTATCCTAATATGTTCTCCTTCAGTTTCCAATGAGTGGAATACTAAATCTAGCTGAAGTAAATGCTTTCTTTCACCATTTGTAATTGAACTCTTTATTCATACATTTATTTGTTCAAATGGCTATTGAATTATATTTAAAATCATATGCATAGCAAACTTTTTGAAATCAATGAGCTTTAAATTTGACATATATATGTCTACATCCTCATACACACAAAGCAGTTCATGTATCGTTAGATACTGAGGATTTTCAGGTATCCAGTTGTTCTTTGGACATCTGATAGTCATTCATGTATTTAAGTTTTTAATTGAAACTCTCTATATGAGCAGTGCAGTTTCCACAGAACACAGCATGGGCATTGTGGGGAATGGAAAAGCACATAATACTGTGAACTATAATGTTCCCACACTCAGGGAGTACAAGATGACATGAAGGAAAACAACTGAATGAGAGAGATAAATTCAGGCTAGAAAGAGCTTTCTGAGGACGCGATATCAGGCCAGAGATCCAAAGCAATCCAGGAGTGTTTGTCTGAAGACTGTGGGACACATACCAAACATGGTAGGCTGGAAGACTATTGGAATTTGTGATTTAATGAAAGCTTAGTGATTAATAATTTTTCAAGTTAATAAAGTATGTTTTATTTCCTTGTTATAAAGAGCTAATGAACTATTTACCTCTTGCCAAATAATTTCTAGAGCTAACACCCTAAGAGCCCAAGTCTGGCATTGTTTAATTAGAGGATTGAATGGAAAGCAACTTTGGACAATATTAGCATTTAATCTTTTAAAATCTTGATTTATAAACTTGGAGGATCATTTTAGAATTATTTATGGTAAAGAGACAAACTGGCTCCAATTCAGAGTGAAAATGAGTCTCTGTTGGTTGCACAGTTTCTTATAAATTTTGGACCATAGAATTTTAAGATTTGAAGATATCTCTGAAGTTTTTCAGAACATACTGACCATAGTGAACACTTATGGAGCCAGCTGTCAGTCACTCCATGTACTCAAATTATACTGACACAGTTTGTCCTCATCTCCTTTGCCAAAATTAGCCAAAGTTATTCTGCTCTCTGTTGTAAGTTGGGGGAAATTGAGGGACATAGGTTACAAAAGTATTAGGCAAGGAATCTATGCAGTTCTATGAATTTCATGGCTGTATACTAGACAAGATAAAGACATTGGGACTGAATGATAAACTAAGTGTTCCAGAGTCACAGTCCTTTAGGAAGTGGATTTTGTCTGTGTCCTGCATCTCCTTAGCATTTGAGCTGCTGCTCACTGCTCTATGCTTCTTGTCACCATCAACCTCAGAGAACATCTACTTTCAACTCCATAATGGAGGGAATGCAGTTTAACAGAATGTACACAGGCTATTTGAGCCAGCAGAGCCTTTTCTCAGGGCCAGTTCAGTGCTGTCTTCACAAAGCTTGAGCAAGGTACTTAACTTCCTAAGACTTGGTTTGCTTGTACAAAGAATTGGATATTCACACTTGCCAAACTATCTAGTAAGGAAAAAAGGAAGATATAAAATGTCTAATATAGCCATTGGAGTATGAGAGCTATTCTAAGTTTAGAGAGGAAATAAAGTTAGGATGAATTCTATCACATACTTAGTAGTGGAATTCCCAGGATACCACCAGGCTTTCCAGTGACTCCATTTCTTGCATTGAAACACAGAGACAACTTTGAAATAAGAAAAACTTGGAAAAACTGACAGAATTTCTGTGTGTATCTTCTATTCTAGCTCAGAATTTTGATATTACTTCTTATAATTTGTTTAAGTTTAGACCATGTATTTTCATACACACACACACACACACACACACACACACAGAGAGAGAGAGAGAGAGAGAGAGAGAGAGAGAGAGATGATTGTGTTATATAATGTACACTACTCTTGCTTTCCCAATCACACAATACCATCATCGCAGAGATTGTTTCTTGTTTGTTTGCTTTTTTGTTGTTTCTATATCCTTGCCTGGCTTCCTAGTATGTCAGGACAGGTCTCTTCCATAGTAGATACACAAAGTAACTACTTTAGCTGGTGTTTTCTGAAACTCTGCTTTGTTGCCAACATTCATTATAAATTGTCTATGTTTATGCAAATGCACTCATAACATAACCACTTCCATAATTGTGATAAGGACAACTCTTTTCAAAATGAGCCTTTGACTTGTACTAATTCTATTGGAGTTGTGGTATAAGTACAAAAGTACATTGAATTTATAAATATTTCATTAACGATTTTTGCTTTATTTGAACAATATTTTGAAAAAAATTTTATTAAAATTATTTCACTTATTTCTTTTTACTTTTTGAATGTGGCTAGTAAATATTTAAATTGCATATGAGGCTGGCATTATTTCTATTGGATTACATTTATGCAATTAGTTCTGAAATGTCCCCTCTTCCATTTTACAGTCTCCTTCTTTTGCTTCAGTCCTTGACAAGTACAAAAATTCTTTCTTTACACTAATTTCTCCCTTCCAGAACATCCAGCAGTATGTAGTCTTCTGTGTCTGGTTTCTTTCATTTGACAGTGCTTTTGAGAATTGCCTATGTTTAATCCTGTGTGCTTACAATGGGTAAACATTCCATGGCTTGTTTATCTGTCTCCCATTTTCTCTCTGCTCTTATCCATGTTGAACATGAGAAGACAGGTCTTCAGCTGACATTTAGTTTTCATTTCTAATGGGTAAACACATGAGAATGGAATTACCACTTAGCATGGTAAATGTATGTGCAACAATACAACTACTGAATTATTTCTCAAAGTGGTTGAAGCATTTTACTCCCCATACATACCAGTGGCTTCAGTTTTTATGAAGTTGGTGTAGTCAATATGTCTTAATTTCAGGCATTTCACTATGGAAGTTTTAGTTGTTTTTCATGTGATTAATGGTACATAAAATCTTGTCATGTGTTTATCTGCTGTTCATATTTCTTTTTTGGTGGCGTTATGCCAGTCTTAACCTATCTGTCCAAGTTGCAAGAGCTCTTTACACACACTTGACAATGGTAGACTTTATGCTGGATTCTCTTCTGTAGCATTTAATCCATTAGCAATAGAATACATTTTTCACTGCATATTGTAGTTTTCATCTCTAAATTTCCAGTTGGTTCATTCTTATATTTCATGTCCTTTTCTTTCCTGTCATTTCTGTTTCTCTACATCTTCTTGGACAGCTAGAGCATACCTGTCATAGCTTCTTCTAAAGATCTTTATCTTGCAAATTCTGTTTGGGGTCTGTTTATGTTTGTTGAGTTTTCTCTTACCCATTGGCCTTATTTTCCTATATTTTGATTCATTTCTGGACACTAATTATGTTTTAAATAGTTTGTTACAGGATTTTGTTATTTTTTTTAAGTGATAGGTTTTGTCTTGACACTATTGGGCTACTTGGAATACATCTGATTCTTTTACAGCTTGCTTTTTAAACATTATAGAAGCCATAGGAACCATTAACCTAGGGCTAATTAACCTTTACTGTTATGGTGATAACTATCTGAAAAGTCTTAACAATGTTCCCTGCAATTACATCAGCTGGTAGAAACTGAACTTATGATTAGCTCCTCATGAGTTCTAGGAGTGATTCAGATGGAAAGTGTTTCTTCAGTTAGGGGTAGTTTTCTCCACACTACTGCATTTTAGTAGTCAAGGGGACCCTTTAACTGGTCCTTGGTGCTCTGTCTCTATGCATATCATTCATCTCTTGTACTGGATCTTGCAGTTTTTAGGTCTGTGGTCTTCCCTAAACTTTGATCTCTTTCCTCATTTACTGAAATGCTAGGCTCATCTAAGGGCCTCCTTTCTGAAATGCTGCCTAGCAACTGCACTTAGGTTGCTAACCTATATATTCACTGAAATCAACATATTGTTAGGTATCTTTCAGGAAGCAGTAAAATATTTCATTGGTTTTTGTCCAAGTTTTTCTTTTTTGAGTTGGGAGGACCTAATCTATTTAATTATTCCTTCATGGCTGGAAGCATTCCCTTTGAAAAGAAATATCATTGAAAACCACACATATTAAATTGATAACCAGAACTTTCCCTTTAATCAACAGTTCAAAATATCAGTAGTGATGGTAACAAAATATAATTCCACAACATTGGGTTGATATGATAATCAGTAAGCACAAAGAATTAATTATAGATTTATCCCATTCTCTATGCAGTCTGTCAGAACATGGGCTTCCATGTACTCTATGAGTAAAATTCATTTTTCTTAACAAAATCTGTTTATATTAAATCTCCAACATTTTCTATGACCTAGGAAATGATCACTCACTGTAAGGTCATCAAAACATCCAGTTCCCTTGAAAATTAAATTATTATCTGGAGTTGTCATTCATCATTTTCTATGTGTACCTAAAATGAGAAAAACATAGAAATGTACTTGGGTCATTGATGTCATCTGTCATTCCATTTTCTTTTATTTGTTCAAAATTAGGATATATGGAGAGATTTAAAACTATTTTGATTTTTCCTTTTGAAAAAATATTCAATGGCTTATATAATTTAGGAGTCATCAAAAAATACCTGCCTTTCTATAAAACCTTTCATGACAATTCCAGCAAGGTAACTGAAAAGATTTTTCTGTGCTAACCTCCTTTCTGAAGGAAATGTCATGGAATTGTACTCATTTCCAAGCAGAACACCAAGTTATTTCCTCATGCTTTTTCCCTTCAGGAGCTTTCATGATTGTTTATTATTATTTATTAGATTTATTAGATAGATGGAGCAAAACTTTCTAAAGACAAATTGGCTACTATAAAATCCAAAACTATTCTAAGCCATGAGGTGAATATGATAAATCTCAGGTGTGTAAGCATCAGCCCAAACAATAAATGTTGTTTTATTCTGTTACATTATCAAATCTATCCACACATCATGTTATTATATCTTTTGCCTCTTTAAAAAAGTCTTCAATTTTAAATTTCTTATATTGACAAAAGTTGTATATGTAATGTGTAAATGTATAAGCATGATGTCTTCATATCTATGCTTCTATTATTTCACATACTTTTAATGGAGAAAACATTTAAAATCTGTTACTTTAATATGTGTGTGTGTGTGTGTGTGTGTGTGTGTGGCCACCACATTGTATAGTAGATCCCCTGAAGTTGTTCCTTCTCACTGAGATTCTGAATATTTTGAATCCCTAACTGTTGGTTTGTAGCACTCTGCTTTTAAGAGTTCATTTTTCATATTCCACATACAAGAAGATCATGTACTATTTGCTTTATGTGCCTGTCTTATGTCTCTATACAGAGTGTTTTCCAAGTTCATCCAAGTGAATTAAGGAATTAAATCAAATAGATGAAAGACTTCAAAATGAGATCTAAAACTGTAAGACTAGTAGAAGAAAGTATAAACAAGAGCTTTCAGACATATATCTGGGTGAGGATATTTTAATTTTTATATAGAACTCAGGCAATGAAAGAAAAGTCAGGGAACTGAGACTGCAGGACCAGAAAACAGGATTAGTAACAAAGAGGAAGCTTCCAGAGTTGTTCTTATTAAACTCCGTGGATTAACACAGATCAGGAAACAGCTCTGGGACTATTCAATCCATGGGGAACTTTCTAGAAGGAAAGCCTTGCCAGCTCACTGGTCATTGACTGGCACTCTGATGCACTCTGACTGACATGGTGAGCAAAGCATGACACAAATGTCAAAGATGCTACAAGCCAAGCACTTCGAATTCATATGGATAGATGTTTCATTCTTTGTTCTGTGTTCCTGAAATTGTTTATTGTATCATTTTCTTGATTTTAGTCTTTTCTACTGTTTCAAAGTTGGGGATGATGGTTTGGACAGTTTTCCAAGAATTTTTCCCTAAGTCCCTAAATCAGAGACAGAGAGAGAGAGGAGGGAGAGAGAGAAGGGATGAGGAAGAAGATATAAATTTATATAGCTGAGTAGAGTTTATTGCCTTCTAACTTTGAGATACTACAATTCCAACATAGTCATATGTTAACTTATTACAATATCAATAAAAATTATTCTTTCTCTTAAAAAATACCATGTGTCAGATGGAGCTCAGTGGAACAGTGTTTGCCTAGCATATGCAATGCCCTAGCTTTAATTACTCAGCACTGTCAAAAAAGGACAGGATGGTAGGAAGACGGCATAGTTGATGAAGAGTTCTCATAAGAACCTAAGTTTGACCCTCAGTACCTACACAAAAATGTCAGCTGTGGTGACACATACCTGTAATCCCAATGCTAGGAAGGTAAATACAGGAGGATCCCTGGGGCTTGTCTCAATTGGTGATCTCAAGGTCTTTTTCAAAGGAAGTGGAGGGCTTTCAGGAAAGAACACCTGAGATTGTCTTTTGACCTCCACATGTTTGCACATGCAACCATAACTACACAACAATGTGCTTATACACGGACATACACATTTACATAAAAATGATATTGCATCAAGCTAAAAAGTTTGTGCTCATCAGAGGAAGCAATGAACAGAATTCGAGAAAACTACAAATAATAGGACATATTTAGGGACCATATATCTGAAAGTAATAAATATAGAAATGCATAAGAAAGTCAAATTACTTATTAGTAAAATAATAACTTGATGTTTAGCTCTGTAAAGACAATTTCTCAAAAGAAAATATGCAATGACAGAATGTATATAAAAATGTTCAACATTACCAATCACATTCATGTAAATAGCTTTTATTAATTACACAAAAGTATAACTATATATTTGTTAGCATTTATTATTTATTTTATTTTATTATTTTTTTTAAATTTTATTTATTTTTTTGGAGAGAGACACAGAGAGAGACAGCCAGAGAGAGGGAGACAGATAGAGATGGGCACGCCAGCAGTCTCTCAGCTGCTGTAAAGGAAATCCAGATGCGTGCGCCCCCTTGTGGGCAAGTGCGGAATTGCGCCCTTGCGTCAATGCATCTGGCTAACCGTGGGACCTGGAGATTGGAACCAGCGTTCTTAGGCTTAGGAGGCAGGCGCCTTAACCGCTAAGCCATCTCTCCAGCCCTATTTATTTATTTTTGAGACAGGAATTTGCTATGTAGCCCTGCATGGGCTGATACTATGTTTCCCAAATTGGCCTCAAGTTCCTGCCTCAGCCTTCAAGGTACTGGGATTACAAGAAGTAGTCCTCACCACAACTGGCTACATTTATTATTGTTGTTTAAATATTCAAGATATATAATTTCTACATGCAGAGATATTTTACATTATTTTCATTTAAAATCAAGTAAGTTATCATAAATCATTTCCTAATCAAATAATATGGCCCAATTCCTAGTTTTTGTTTTAAGTCAAATAATTGACTATATTGAAAGTCCCTGTTCCTATACTACTTATGTCATTATGTTATGGTCTTATGTTAGCCATCTTCTGTCCACTGTCTTGACTGTGGTATTTGGTAGACAATGTAAAGGAGTCTTTTTATATTATTACCTGGAATAAACATAATATTTGAGCATCCCTTGCTAATAATTATACCTATTATTAAGATAAAAGCTAATTAATGCATTGTAGTTGAGACATAGTGTCTGAGAAAGTTTGTTTTATAATATCCTGGTGGAAATATATCTAAAATAGAGCACAGATGTTTGGAGCTTTTTAAAATTCTTTTTGTTTCTTGACAGTTCTTTATCAAATTATATTTGAGAATACAAAATGTTACTAGTGATGTGCTTAATAATGGTTATGGGAAGTTATAAAGCCAAA
The DNA here is from genome assembly GCA_036365145.1 of Orientallactaga sibirica. Taxonomy (NCBI): domain Eukaryota; kingdom Metazoa; phylum Chordata; class Mammalia; order Rodentia; family Dipodidae; genus Orientallactaga; species Orientallactaga sibirica. Next base: position 24,973,140 of record JAEOAD010000015.1, on the reverse strand, counting down.
TTAATATTGTGAAAAAACTCTTTGTAGTCAGCTTTTTTTCTGAGGATATTAAACTCTTCTTTAAATAATACATAGATGACTGTGTATTTCTGCACAATACCCTAGATTATACATGTTTCTAATTTGTCTGGTTGCAAAAAGATCAAGTAATTTACTGTCAACATTTTACAATGGAAATATTAGACTTAATATCAATTGCCAGTACTACATCAGGGTCCAAGTGACATAAAACCTGATTGTTCTAGTAAAAAGGTTGAAAATCTTCAGAAAAGCAGAACCATGCTAAAGAAAGGAATAATAGCTAATAAACAGAGTCATAATTACAGCTTCTCTTACATGTCTCAGTGCAGGAGAGTGAAAGAGGAGTACAGGAACCAGAAATACCTTACTGCCTCAGTGCTGCTGTCGTGGGCAGCTTTAACTAGAAGGGGAGGATTCCACTGCACACACCTGGCGGCAGATGTCCATCGCTAGCAAAAGTTGAAGAGGTCAATGCAGGAAACACAGGTGTGTCTGCTACTAAACCAAACCATCAATGTGATGTGTGATTTTTTTTTTTTGAGGTAGGGTCTCACATTAACCCAGGCTCATCTGGAATTCACTATGTAATCTCAGGATGGCCTTGATCCTCCTACCTCTGCCTCCCAAGTGCTGGGATTAAAGGCATGCACCACCACGCCTGGGTTTGATGTGTGATATTTTATATAGAACATACATGCATTAAGTTGGTAGTAAAGCTTGATGGCTAAAGCATAGACTCTGAAATCAAACCATCTGTATTTTCATTTTACTTAAACAATAGAATCTGAATAAACTTGTGAATCTGAATAAACTTGTGAGTATTACACTACTGTGAAGCTGGCAAGATAGCATCTACCTTATATGGTTATCTGGAAAATAAATAAGTGAAAATATACACAAAACAATTCAAATAGCATTTAATATGGATATTAGTTACTTTATTGCTGGGAAAAAATACCTTACAAAAATCAATTGAAGGAAGGAAGGATTGATTTCAGCTTGCAGTTCCAGGTTATGGTAGTCCATCATGGTGGGGAAGGCAGGAGCTTGAAGTGGAGTTGGTCACTCTAAGTCTGCAATGAGGAGGCAGAGAACAATGCATACTGGTGCTCAGCCAGTTTTCTCCTTTGTTTGTCCTTTATTAAGACCCAGCCCATGAGATGGAGCCATCCATGGTCTTCCCACCTCCATTAATGCAATTTAGATAACCCTCACAGGTGATTCTAGGTCCTGCCATATGGACAATCAACATAAACATCACAGGCTGTAATAGGCACTCAGTGTAATTATAGCCTATTTGTATTCTAACTGTAACCACAGGAATATTTCTACTATTTCCACTGCTACTGAGGCAAACATTGGATTTGTCTGGTTACTAACTCGTGGAAACTGAAAGGCTTTGTATAAATGGGGTCAGTAAGTCACAAGCTGACTAATATAACCATTTAGCAAGGCTGATGCTTGCTCTGTAAAACCTAAACAATCAAATGTGAAAAAGCAGGTCACCATTAAGACTAAACTATTAGAGAAATTGCATGTGGTTCCAGAAGCCACTGCTAATATACGGAATGAGACAGGGTGTTGATGACCCTGATAGGCTGACAAAGCCATTGGAAGATGGACTGTGGTTTGCATGGAGACCCAAAGATCTTTCAGATATACCAGGACTGTGCAAGGGTTACCATGGAGTGCAGTGTTGGCCTGGGATGCTCTGGCCAGCTGGAGGGGTGGAATTAGGAAATCCAGAGACTGCCAGTCACTGGACTTGAACGGTAAAATTCTGATGTTTGCTTGATGGTGGTTGAGTTTACATTGTTCTAGTCTCTCCTTGCTATGCCTTATACCAGTTGAAAATGTTTACTCTCTGCCTTTATATGTTGAAAGTATATAACTTGTTTGATTCTGTAGGACTCATAGCTAAGAGGCAATCCTAAATTTGAGAGGAGACTTGGGACTTTGGAAATATCTTAAGTTGGTCAAGATTGTGAGGACCTTTGAAACTGGACTGAATACAATTTACAATGTGTGATGGTTTTGAATCTACTGGGGGCCAGGGGCAGAATGTGGTAGTTTGAATAGATGGTCCCCAATATATTCAGTGTTCTATTGGTCTGTACTTTGAATCTGCAACCATCTGGCTGGAGGAGGTATCATTGGGCAGATCTTAAGGTGTGGTGGTGAGTTTGAAATTCCAATCTAAAGATATGTAAAGTAGTGCCTAGCTGGAGTTCCTTAAGTGTGCTGTGTGGTATGGCTTTTGGCTTGTAGTTACTCTCACTCTGCTGGGACCTGTAAAAGCAGGGCCAGATTCTTTTGCCATTATGGAACTTCCCCTGAATCTGTAAGCTCCAATAAATGTCCCTTTCTCCATAACTGTGGCTGGTCTGGAAGTTCATCTCAGCAAACCTGAAGCTGTCTACTAAAGGTTGTAAATAGTGGTATCCTTACTGTTCCTACATCACATAAGGAGGGAAGGGAGAAGTCTTAAGCAAAACTGAGGGTGAGACCAGCTTTATATATCACATTAGTCTTTCCATTGGTCCATGCCTACCCCTTGGAGGACTCCAAGAGAATAAATGGCCCTCCCATTCTGTCTCTACTCCCTAGTTGGCTGAAGTTAAAGCAAGAAAGCCAAGTGAGGTGCTCAGCAGGTAAACCTTTTCCAGCACTAGGCATAGGAGAGTATGTGTGGGGTATCAAACAGAGAGAGAAAGCAAAATTTCTCTAGCTGTTAGAATTTTCTCATAGTCATTTTCTTATATAGTTAACTTTTCTATTTGTGTCTAGGGCATCTCAGAATATGATCATAAATCATATTTTATGTCCTTCCAGCCCCAAGTAAACACAATGGTTGATGGCCAATAGATGTTGATTATACATGCTCATGATAGTCTGGGGTTTTGTTAATGTCACAAAAAATTTGCAGGTGTGATTGTATCTAGAGTGAGACTTTGAGAGCAAATGATTATTTCCTGCTTGGCTCCAGCCATGGCCATGGAGCTCTAAGATCCATTTCATGTGGCCTTTGTAGGTAAATAGAAGGCTAATACTTCTTCTGGTTAGGGATTTTTATATTGTGTGGTTATGGTTTCTTGGTTACAAAATTTATTTCTTTTTAATATATTTTTATTACTCATATATATAGTATATATACAGCCATTATGGTACTATCATTAACATTCTCCCTGTCCTCCCCCAATGGGTAATGTGGGTCTTGCCTTATGGGGGTAGCCATCAGTTATGCAGGAAAGGCAATGACTCTGTGTATAATGACCCAACTCATGGCTCTAACAGTCTTTCAGCCTCTTCTTCCATGAATTTCCCTGAGCCATGTTGGGTTCATTTTAGGTCTAATTCAGTGATGAGATTTTGTGAGTCTGTGTGTCTCTGGATATCTGATTTGGTAGGGGTTGAGTGTTCTTTGTGTCGATCTCTTTTGCCCTTGTGCTGGTACCAGGTTCACCAATAAAGCAGCACTCTTGCTTATTTCCCCTATAACTCTATGGCTTCAGCTGGTGCCGTGTTGAGGTGTGATGGGCTGATTCTCTCTTCAGGTTCTGCATCCATCTGAAAGAGAGAAGCAGATTCTCCAACAGGGAATGAGGTCAGTGCAAGATACATGGATAACCATTATTATTTTAGAGAAATCTAATAGGTGTAGGCCCTCATGTATCCCACTATTGGTGGGAGCTTGATATTGGAGAATGGGCTCATTTTTGGATATGATTCTGACTTGTTTCCTGGTTCCAGGTGTGGGTTCTGTTTCACTGAGTGGATCTGTTAGTCAAATCAAGAGCAGTTGGTAACCCACCATGGCTGTGTGCCATTATTGCATTTGTGTGAGCATCACGTCAAGTTGTTTGCTGTTGAGTAGCTTAGATGATGAGTTGCTTAGACAGATGTTGGTCATTTTCCCCTAGTCACTTATTTAGTGCCTTCTGGCATTTGACAAGCTAACTGTCTGGGGACTGACTCTCTCCCAGATTCCAGCCAGGACTCTCCCTCCATGTTCTGTCTGAATAGCATATGGCGTCTTCAGCAGTAGGGTCTTACCAATAACCTTTGGTGGGTTATCAAGTACTCTGACAGAAATCTGTTTTCTTTTGAGAAACCTTATAGGTCTCACTGATCAACAGCTCATTGTGGATGTTAACCATATGCTGGTACTGGGGGTTACAGTTCAGTGCCAAGGGAAAAGAAGGAAGAAAAGTATAGATAATATGAAATAGAAAGAGAGAAGAGAGAGAAGAGGGAATGATAGAGAGAGAAACAGGAGAAGATCAAGGTTAGTCTTCATCATAATCTCTCCAGGACCCTGCAATTCAGGTGTTCTTTCCAAGTACCTGATGCAGGTTTAACCTTTTAGTATGTCTTTCAGAATATAGGATTTTATAGTACCATTTCTATTTGGGTCAAGTCCCCCCCCCTTTCCCTGAACAACATGAGAGTTTGCTAGAATCACCATTTCCTAATAATGAAGTACCTGTGTGATCCCAGCATCATTGGCAGGACTGAATCTTTTCTATGGACAGTCCACAATTTCTGACTCTAAATAAATCTCAAATTCTGTCATTTTAGAACTACTACGTTTTACCTATGGAATCTAAGACAAAAACATGAGTAAAAAGTACTGTATACAAGTTGTTCAACTTATGCATAGTGAATAATTATATCTCACTCAGGAGAGGTGTTGGAAACATCACAAAACTCTGAAGGTAAATGTGTTGTGCTTGTGAGCTTAAGTTTGTCTTTGGAGAAAAAAATAAAAGTAGTAGCGATATGGCAGACATTGTCCTTATCTCTTCCCAACAGATGTTTGTGTCCTATTATTCTTTATGTTTCAAGCATTTATTACAATTCACAATTATCTGGAGAAAATTATTTATTGAAGGTCTACTTTCCTCAGACTTTAATGAGGATAGAATTGGATCATTTTCCCCTAGTATGACAAGGGGTCTTGCTAAATGTCTACTGAATTAATTAAATAACCACATAGATACAGATGTAAAATATAAGCCATATCTTAGCAGCTGAGAGAGGATAATCAAATTTACTGGCTGTCTACTGATGCTTGACATAATCAGATGACAACCACAGGCAAGGCAGCGAGGACAGGCCAAGTCTGTAGGGTCCATAGCCATGACTGCTGTTCAGTGGTTATGTAGGCAGGCTTCCATTGTCTCTGCTGTTGCTGGGGTTTTCTTCCTATTCATTTAGAATCAATGCATTAAGGCTTTACCGTATTTAGTCATTTGGAAATGTTTTTATGCGTATATAAATTCATAAAACAGCAAACCCCTATAGCAACTCTGTGGAGGAAATGTCCTCCACAATATATAAACTCAAAGAAATATGGCTTTCCCAAGGTACCATCATAAGTAAACAGCAGAACTTTAATCTGGGTCTGCCACTTCCAAGTCTAGGGCTGCCTAGAACATGCAATTGGTCTGACATTTGTAGAAGTGGTGACAACTTCTGAAATGACCAGTTCTTTTTCTACCTTGGTGTTGAGTTTCTGAGACAAGAGTGGAATTTGCATTTAGAATTCTCCAGATCTGAAAGGTGCTTTTCCCCATAGGTTTCAATCTAATGTGCAAATAGCTTCCAAAAAGGTTAATCTGTTTACCCGACTAGAACAGTTTGCACTGTAGCACAAGCGAGAACTTGCCTTACCGGCTGCTTCCAGATGTCCTGTGCTCTGAGTGGATTTATCTGCATTTGGTATTTCAAAACTTGTGATCAATTTACAGTTATAATCATCAAGATTTCACTTTATCTAGCACTTTGTAAAGAAAAGCATTAACTTGAATTATCTTGCACATTTGAAAAATATCTAATGATTTATAAAACAAAAATGGGTTTCATAGCGATGAGTATAAAATTGTTATTGCTCTATGCTTTAATCATTTGCTAATGCAAGATCCTGTCATTTTCATACCTGCATCTTGTATTTACTATGTTAGTCCACAATAAAGTAATTGTAATCACTGAATTAAACAGCCCCTTCAAAAAATTGAAGAGTGGCTGGGAAGATGGCTTAGTGGTTTAGGTGCCTGCCTGCAAAGCCAAAGGACCCAGGTTCGGTTCCCCATGTCCCATATAAGCCAGATGCACAGGGTGGTGCATGAGTCTGGAGTTTGTTTGCAGTGGTGAGAGGCCCTGGCATGCCCATTCTCTCTCTCTCTCTTTCTCTCTCTCTCAAATAAAAAAAATGGAGAGCACAAACATGAATTTAAAAAATGAAATAGTTGGGCTGGAGAGATGGCTTAGTGGTTAAGGCATTTGTTTGTAAAGCCAAAGGACTGAGGTTCGATTCCCCAGTACACATGTAAACTAGATTCACAAGATGGCGCATGCATCTGGAGTTCATTTGCAGTGGCTAAAGGCCCTGGTGTGCCTGTTCTCTCCTTCTCTGAAAAAAAAAAAGAAAGAGTTAATGATGCAATGTGCATTATATGTCTGTCTTTGTGGCACTTGTAACTAGATTAAAAGGAAACCTAATTATATAAGGCATTTCTTATTTTTCATATCTCCTTTAAAATACACAAAAAGTATTTACATCCCTTTACTATTGTTACAGCTATCATCATTTTGAGAGGTTCTTAGAGGTTTGTTTAAAAGATAAGAGAAATAAAAAGGTATCATAAATTGTGCATTGAATATCTTATTTTGAGTATCAATAGGTCATGGAAAATATTTATTTTGTATTTGCTTTGAGCTAGTCTCTGTGCTAAGGATACCATATGTATAAGATCATTTTCTATTTACAATTACTTCCATTATTAGAAACTGCTGTGGTTGGAAAGTTTATGTCCCTACAATATCTACATATTGAAAACCTAACCACAAAAGTGATGATATTAAGAGGTGGGGCCATTAGGAAGTAATTTCATTATGAGGGCAAGACCTCATTTGTGTTGGTGTCCTTATGAAAGAGACACAAAGAATTAGCACGTCAAAACACAGCATGTAGGCAATATTTGTGGTCCTCAGTATATACCAATTCTGTTAGCACCTTGACTTTGGTCTTCCCAACTTCCAGAACTAAATTTCTATAGTTTTTAATGTACTCAAATTGTAATATTTGGTCATAGCTTCCTGAACATTCTAACTATGAACCATTTCTCAAAGATGAAGAAACCAAGATTCAGAGTGGTTAAATAGCATGTAAGAAGTAGATTAAGCATATTTTCAGATAATAGTGAAATCCAGACAAAAGCAGAAAGTACTGCTATCTGGTTTTGAATTTTATTATTAGTTTGACAAAAATAAAGTAATTGATGTGTAAATTATATAAGCTTAAAATGAAAAGATAGATTTTGAAAACTCCCTGAAAACAAAGATTATGTCATACCCATTTTTGGATCTCTTTGTATAGAGCACTCCACAGATAATATTGTATTGAATTTTATCCAACCTCAATGTATTCCAAAGTTAGTATGGTTCAATTTACCCTTGAGAAATTCTAGGTATCAAAAATTCTTTAATCTATTAAGTAACAACCTTTCTCTCTACAATCCCTCCATTGAATTTGTCTAATCATGGAGAATAAGTGAGTATAATAAGTATTGATGAGATATTATTAATGTTCAACATGGATCATGTAATCTATACTAAGCTGTCAGCAGCTGGATATTAGCTGAAACCCTCAATTTACACAGATTTACATTAGAGCAATAAACCCAACTGTTGCTTAACTTGGATTAAAGGAAGTATTTAAAACACAGGACTGCTCAGTTTCTACCACAGATGACTCTGACTTGAATATCTGAAGTTAGTCTAGATGTAAGAATGGTTGACTACTCTGTAGGTAATTCAAATGTACAGCTAATATTGAGGACCACTGTGGTAGGAAAGTGTGGACTACCTGTGGAGAGCTAAAATATGCAAGTGGCTGCCTAGCCACAGCCAAAGTGATACGCAGTGACATTATTTTTGTGAATTCATCAAATACTGTGGTCCCAAACTTGATTTAATCCTGTATGCAAATTAAATAGACCAGAGGAAATTAATCACATATTCATAAAATATCAAATTGTCGGATAACAGATATATATGAATTCCAAACCTAGGGGAATTTTCCATTGAACACATCTATATCAGTTCCCTTCTTGTTTCTGGGGCAAAATACCCAACCAGAAACAATTTGGGGAAGGAAAGAGGTTATTTCAGATTACAGTTTCAGAAGGTGGAGTCTATCATGATAGGGAAAAGCACACAGGAACAGGAAGTCAGTGTCACAGCTTCATCTCAGCAGAGAGGAAGTACAATGAAAAAACAGCAATCAGGCCTGGACTTGCAAGCCCCAGGCCCATCCCCAGTGATGTACTTCTTCCATCAAAGCTCTGCTTCCTAAAGATTTTATAACTTTTCATAAGAGTACCACCAGCTAGAGATTAAGTATTCAAACACATGAGCCTATGGGAGCCATTCAACCCACCAGCATCCAATATCTGAAAACTCTTTATGCTTTTTTGATCAGCTAGACAGACAAATTTATTAGATTCTTATTCAGGAAGGCTGTGGTCTAAGCAAAAATAATAGATAGTGTTGGGATACTTTTCTTAATCCTGATTGAAACACCTCACCTCACCAAAACAAAACAACAAAAAACTATACAATACTCACCTGTACAAATTCAGATATCCTATAGATTCAAAGTTCTCTGGATATTCTAAAATAATATTTCTAAATATTTATATTATTTTATGCATAACTTCCCTTCTTTCTTCCCACAGTTTATAGTTCTGTCAGCATTTTATCTTATTTCCTAGATTGTATTAAGCAAGAGTTCTTAGGTTTCTGAAGAATCAGCAATAGAAGATTTATCGTGCAAAAACATGGACATATACAACAAACATTAGAAGAGCAATGAGTTCCCAACCAACTTCTAGCTGAGGTTCTTAGCAAGGTTCTTATCTAATCACTTGCATGAGCATATCCTGATTTTGAAAGCTGTGTCAAATTATATTCATTTCTCTCTTATGTTTTAGAGTATCCTCCAATGTTTAATGATTTTAGATTGTCTACTTTTATTCAGGAATAAGCCAGTTGAAATACTAGTCTGTAGCTGTCTATTCAAGGACTTATCTAGCTTTAGGGTAATCAGAGAGAGACAGTGGACAAGGTATATATCTGGCAACCATGTTCTGAACTTTCCACTCCCCACACCACCACCAGTACCACACACACATCCCACAAGATGCCAGTGCTCAGATTTTATCATATAGTGTAGTTAAATTCTTTAGAGGAATGTCTCTGTTTGAAGATTTAAAAATTTTAGAAGATCCATATAAGGACTTTCTACTGCTTTTTTATTTTTTAGCTTTTTCTAGCCTAGGGATCCCTCTGGGTTCCTTCTCAGCTATAGCCCCCTATGTATCTGGGTTGAGCCTGTCCTGTCTCACCATTTGCCACTTCTCAATCAAATTTGGTCTTCAATGTGTCCATTTGTCCTTCTCTTCATCATTGAGCATGTATCCCTGGTTCTGAAAACCTAATTTCTATTTTTAAAAATAAAATGAGGGCTGGAGAGATGGCTTAGCGGTTAAGGCGCCTGCCTGCTAAGCCTAAGAACCCGGTTCCAATCTCCAGGTCCCACGTTTAGCCAGATGCAAAGTGATGCAAGGGCGCAATGCCACACTTGACCACAAGGGGGCACACACAACTGGATTTCATTCACAGCAGTTGGGAGACTGTTGGTGCACCCATCTCTATCTGTCTCCCTCTCCCTCCCTGTCTGTCTCTCTCTGTGTCTCTCTCCAAAAATAAATAAAATAATTTTTAAAAATAAATAAAATAAAATGAAAAATAAGCAAGCCCCTGTGGCTAAAGGACCACAGACATTCAGGAAAATTATTGACTATGGAGTGAAGCATGGGCAGGTAGGTTTGGATTATGCACAATTTCAGTACTTCAGCAACTTCCATCTTTTGTCTTCTCAAGAAAATTCTGACTAACAGCAAAAGTAGACAAAACTTGTGATATGTAGAGTTTTTCTTAAGTCAGTTTTGTAGATACAGGTATTTGGTGCTAACAAAAAAAATAAGTTTAATTTGATGTCATCATCTTTTTCTTCTATTTTGAGGGTCTTGCGAATTAAAAGAGAGACTAATGGAGAGAAGGAGGGCATATGATGGAGATTGGAGTTCTAAAGTGGAAGGGGGGAGGGGAGGGAAATATCATGTTTTTTGTATGTAAGTATAGAAGGTGTCAATAAAAAATAATAACAAAAAAGTAAGTTTAGTTGTTTATAAATAATGACTTTATTGTGGTGCCCATTTAATGTTGTTTTGTTAGAATACACAAGAGTCCAAAAGATCTTCACAAGTTGTTAATTATGAAATTACTGGCAGGGTGATGTTATTGATGTATTGTGTATTTATGTATTGATAACATACCAGAGTGTGCATTAGTACAAACAAACTGACAGGGTATATATGCAGCTTGGAAGGGATGGATTGTGTTAGTTAGCTTTTTATGTCTATAGTAAAATACCTCTTTAAATAAAATAACTTCTTTAAAAAAAAGAATGTTTTGTTTTTGCTTAGAGTTTTATAACTTTCCATCCATTGTCAGTTGTTCCCACTGCTTTAGGGCCTACAGTAAGTATGATTTCATGGCTAGAATGAAGGACATAAATGTATCTTATAACTGAGGACAGCTAGAAGAGGCCTGGATCACAGGATCTCTGCTGAGAGCTTACTTGTCCCATATCAGCCTAAGATTTCCTAGTAAGCCCCACCTCTTAAAGGTCCCATATGGGAACACATTGGCCTTTGGTAGACATTTCTGGTACAAATTATAATAGAAAATAACATACAAAATTTACCTAGATGTTTTTAAGTTCTCAAGTCTACAACTAAGTTCTAAATTTTTCTGTCCTTATTATCATAGCACCCATTATGGAGCTTATGTGATTTTCTACTAATCAACTAAGTTACTGAGCCCCTGGCAGATCACCTATTAATAAAATATTACAGCTGAAAGGATTTTATCAGGTCATTTAATTGTCCTTTAATAATTTGATAATTTGAGTCTGGGACATTGTTCTTATTTTCCATGGCATCATTGCTGAAAAAGAGGGCACACATAAAAACTGTATGTACGAACAAGTTGCTAGCTCTTCTTTTTTCTAAAAAGCCCACAATTACTCTTTCATTGATGAATAGACTTAGAGTTGGTAGCATTTGAGGATTGAATAAATACATCTTTTCTATGTTCCTAAAGAGCTGTATTTCTTTTTTCTTTTCTCTGAACTTGTAGACAGTACAGTATCCTTTGCCTGGTATGTTCATTCTCTGTGTTGCTTTGTAAATTCCTAACCAAGTTTTGTTTGTTTGTATGTTTGTTTTACTTCATTGGTGAAGCTTTCCCAGCTTATCATAGGAATATGGAGATTGGCTCCCTGATTCTTCATAGTTATATATAATCTTCTTTAATATCTTCATTTTATCTGTAGCAAAAATTTTTCCAGAGTTATGAAGTGACATTTTCAAGGTTAATAATCAAATGAGCCTCCAAGAAGCAGCAAATTCTCAGTCAGGATCTGTGAGGTTTACATGCACCTAGCTCGTTGCCCAGCTGTGTTTGGGATCTTCTTGGCTTTGGTAGAATTCCAGAGATGTTTGAGGAGTGAATAAAGGAGCAGAAAGGCCACGAGTCCATTATAGGAAAAATAAGACCTATTTACTTCATTTGTATATCTGCAGAAGTTTAGCATTGTTTTCCACTGCAATTCTGACAAGTATACAGCTATACAGAGGCATTTGGTACATTTAGTCCTATAGGATCATGCAGGAGTTGGCTGTTTTTGGTTATTGGTTTGTAGTAGGACACACAAAACAGTTGTTTGGGCAGCAGGCAACATGAACAGGTATGTCCTCAGACCACAAGGAAGAAAGAAATATTTCCAGAGAAGAATACATAGCATTTTCCATAAAGAAAAGTAAAAAAGAAATCTTGTGTTCCCAGTTTCATAACTAATATTGAGACACTTCTCAGGTTTCTTTTTCTAGCACAAGGTTCTTCTGGTATTCCTAACTAACAGAGAAGCTCTGAAAAGTGCCGAGCAGTGACACTCTTGCTGTTAGGAATTGCTTTGTGTTGCCCAAGAAGGTGAAGTCCAAACTTCCAGAGCCTGTGAATGCAGCCTTATTTGGGAATGAGTCTCTGCAGATGATTTCACTAAGATGACATCATGTGTGGAGGAGTTTTCATATTCCATAAAACTAGTGATTTTATGCATTAGAAATGAGGGCTTGGAGGTAGGTATATACTGTATTGGTTAATGTTTTATCACCATAGTTAAGTATTTGACACTGGGTACTCATGGAGAAAAGTGTGATCTCAGATTAAAGTCCAAATGGTATAGTTCAGGCTCTGTGATGAGGGCTGCCCTGAGTGTAATGACCTTGAGGTAAAGATAGTAGTGATGGGAGTACAACAAAGTGATTACATCAGTGAATATAGACCAAGAGAAAGAAAAACAGGACAGACAAGGTTTTCTTCTTTTATAATAAACCTCACGAGAGCTGGGGATGAAATATGAGTCTTATTCTCAACCACATGAGGTTGTGGGGGACTGTCATATTCTGCCTCTGACCTCTATAGACTCATGGCCATCTTAAGATGCAAAGTTCATACATACATTACAACTTTAAAAGTCCCTATATTCTTTATCAGTCTAAACACTGTTTAAAAGTCCAAAGTCTCATCTGAGACTTGAGTTAGTATCACATCTCTGAGTCCTATAAAATCAAAACACAATTCATATACTTCAATGCATAATGGCACAGAATAAATATTCCCATTCCAAAAAGAAGAAATGATGCCGGGTGTGGTGGCACATGCCTTTAATCCCAGCACTCCGGAGGCAGAGGTGGGAGGATCGCCATGAGTTCAAGGCCACCCTGAGACTACAAGTTAATTCCAAGTCAGCCTGGGCCAGAGTGAAACCCTACCTCAAAAACACCCTCAACCACCACCCAAAAAAAGGAGAAATGAGAACATGGCAAGGAAACATTGTACCAATGCAAGATAGAAAACAAATAGGGCAAACATCAAATTCTACAGCTTCATACTCACCAGCTGGGATTTGTGATGGAATCATCTGTACTACATTGCCAGGGAGAAAGTAGAAATAGTGAGTTAAGTGCAACAATAGGGGGTCAGCTATAACACCACAATACCTGCTGTCTGTATGCTGTTGCACACCTCCTCCAATAAGGCTCACCTCCCAAAGGCTCCACTACCTGGGGATTAAGTATAAGTCTTAGTTGCAAACACATGAGGCTATAGGGAACATTTTATATTCAAACCACCAGACTCCCTTTGCCTTCTAACAGCACCAGCTGGAAACCAAGCCTCCAGTAAGGTGGAGGTTGACTGAGGAATACAACATAACATAGATCTCTGGCATCTACTGCATATTCACATATGCACAGATACCTGCCCCCACTAGACACACACACACACACACACACACACACACACACACACACAAGACTCAAAAAAAATCACATAATTTCACATGAAAATTTTAATTTCTATCATAGTGTGCTGGCTTCCCCACCCCATAACCAGGAGCTGTTTCTAGCTCAATTCAAGTGAGAAGCAATCACTGTATAGGGGTATTCACCATATCACCAATCACCATTGTCCCCATCCCTCTACTCATCCAAGATAAGGCCCCAGATCTGGCTTCTCTCATGAATGTACCTCTGTGACCCTCACAAAATTGAGTTGGGACATTGGTACAGATTATGATGACAATTATTTGTTTATCTACTATTTTCTCTGAAAGCACATAATTTAAGCCATCATTTAATGAAACTACTTTTTTATTTTTGGGGCAAGCCTAATAGACTGACCTTTTCTTTAATGCAGGAGAGCAAGAGTAAGAGGAAGAGAGAGAGAGAGAGAGAGAGAGAGAATTGGTGCACTAGGGCATCCAGCCACTGCAATCAAACTCCAGACATATGCACCCCCTTGTGAGCATTTGCAACCTTATGTGCTTGCTTCAGTGTGCATCTGGCTTAGGTGGGACATAGAGAGTTGAGCGTGAGTCCTTAGGTTTTGCATACAAGCACCTCAACTGCTAAGCCATCTCTCCAACCCTAAAATTACTTTCTAACAGGAATGTTGCTATTCTTCACTTTGTTACAAGTACCTCAGTCCCTTATGAATTGAGTATGCTAACAGCTCACTGGGAAAACTGATTTGTTAGTTTCAAGTTTCCCTTTCAAGTTGTATCTTGCTTCCAGCTTCCGTTTCTCTCTACTTCTCACCCATGCTTATTGTTATTTCCCTCTTTACATAGCTTTCTTCTTTCCTCTTCTTTCTTCCCTTCTCTTTTCTGTCATCTTTTCCTCCTTTCTCACTCCCTGCTTTCTTCCTACCTCTGACATTAATGTAGCATTGAAGATGGATGCCTTTGCAATTCCATTGCCTGGGTTAAAATCCTAGTACTTCCAGTGGCTAAAGAATCATCAGATCATCATTAGCCTTTCTGAGCCTCATTTTTCTCGTTTTCAAACTGGGATAATAATAATAATATCCACCTTCTATGTAACTAAGAACTTTCACATATTATTACATGTAGACACTCAGAACAGGAGGGCTTGGCACGTATTACATTCTCAGTTCATGTTAGTTATTTTTTGCAGTCAGCTTCATGTTGCTGGCAGAAAATACCTGACAAAGGGCACCTTGTGGGAACAAAGGGTTTATTTTGGCTTATAGCCTTGAGGGGAAGCTCCATAATGTAGAAGAAAACAATAGCATGAGCAGAGGGTGGACATCACCTCCTGGCCAACATCAGGTAGACAACAGCAGCAGGAGAGTATGCCCAATACTGTCAAGAGGAAGCTGGCTGTTTAGCTGTGTTTACCCATAAACCTGCCCTCAACAGTACACTACCTCCAGGAGGCTCTAATTCCCAAATTGCCATCAGCTGGGGACCTAACATTCAGAACACATAAGTTTATGGAGGATATCTGAATCAAACCACCAGTTATCAAGTCTGTTTTCATAATTGCTGCCTTTCCTTTTCATATTAAACTCATGGAAAGGGATTATTTTTGAAATATGGATAATAGGAAGTAATAACTGTTTGCTGTTTAATTTTAGAACCATACAATAACATATCAACTCTACAACTTAGATTACATAATGAATAAAATAGTCATTCATGTGGATTAATTTTCCATATATAAATCTAAATCTAAGGTCATCTTTGGAGCCATGAACACATCCTACATGTACTTTCTCTTTGCTGACTGAGATGGAGGAACTTGGCTGTAATATGGCATATTTTATGTGTTGAATTTTATGTGTTGTTTATTAATAAGAAGTTCTTGAGTTTCTTTGGGACTTTTTTTTTTATTGACAACTACTATACTTACATACATAAAACCCATGATATTTCCCTCCCCTCCCCCCATGCCCCTTTAGAATTCCATTCTCCATCATATCCCTTCCCTCTCTCCATTGGTCTGTCTTTATAATTTGATGTCATCATCTTTTTCTTCTATTATGAGGGTCTTGTTTGGATTTGTCTATTTCTCCATTCTTTTCTTTTTATTGATGTATTGCTTAGGATCACTGCAAGGTCATGGATATCAAGGTCAATTTCTGTCTGGACAGTTGCATTGTAATGCATTGTAAGGATTCGTACCATTTCCTTTGGCTCTTACATTCTTTCTGCCCCCTCTTCTGCAATGGTCCCTGAGCCTTGGAGGGTGTGACAGAGATGTTTCAGTGCTAGGCACTCCTCCATCCCTTCTTCTCAGCACTATGTTGCCTTTTGGGTCATCCCAGTGGGACATTTTGAGAGTCTTATGCTTTGGTCATTTGTCTATTTCTCCATTCTTTTCTTTTATTGACAAAGGCTAGACAACCATACCTTGACATTTGAAAAGGTCAGTGTTTTTCCACACACTAGTAAGCATGTTTTACTTGCAATAAGTGAAACATTCTGATTCTTTTTTGTGAAGACAATAAACTTAAGGAAAAGAAAACAATACTACTCAGACTTGTTCTTGTAACCAGTGAATAAACAGACTTGACAACTGAAATCCTGAGAGGTTTGGAAAGAAGGTATAGAAACATCACATTGCTGACACAGTTTTGAAGGACATACTTCTGCAGCACTATTAAAACTACAGCCAAAAGGTCACGCACACTCTATTCAGTTTGCTTTTTACAATGGAAAACCCACATTAACATCTTAAGACCAGCCCCCAGTGATTTTCATCAGAATTTTCAGATATTTGAATTATTTCTTTTGAATTTTCAAAGGCTGTATTAGCATATAAAGAATGATCCCCTTCTTAAGGAAAAGAAAACAATACTACTCAGACTTGTTCTTGTAACCTCCTACATCACATTGCTGACACAGTTTTGAAGGACATTCTTCCATACATCTATTCTTTGCTTTCTAAAGCTTATTTTCACTTTTCTTTTTCGTTATTCTTTATTTTTGAAATACTTTACAGAGAAATGCCTTGAAATATTTTGATGCAATTAAGCTTCTGTTAAACTGGAACTATTGGCATTAATTACTCATTACAGATATTTTTCCAGTCTCAACACCAAATACATCAATTAATCAAAAAATTAGTTGTATTTATATAGTATATATGAAACTGAGTGCACTTGAGCCTTCAGAATATCTGGAAGAGTATACTTACAGTACTAGTGGTCATAAGAAATCTCTCAAACACCTGTGCTGTGTTGGCTGACATGAATAGTAGGATAAAGGTCCTCACTCTCTTTAGGTTGCTATAACAGATGATCAATAGCAATACCAAAAATTGTTCAGCTCATAAAAGTGCTTCAGATATTCCTATATACATAGTTAGGATTGTGAAAGCTCTTTGGAAATACAAAATGCAAACCAAAAGCAAGACATTACTTTCATTAGAAAACATAAATAAAACTTCTGCATTGAAATCACTTAATTTTATTTCAGAAATTATGAAATTGTTTCATTAGTGATGATGTACTAACCATCTTAGCTTGTTTGCAGGGCCAGCACCACATATCCATAAAATTATAGGGAAGTGAAATGCTTACCTTTCAAGTGGTTCTGCCTTCCTTTAGCCTCTCTAGTTGTTTCCCTCCATACATGGCTTTCTTCTTTCCCTTTTTATTTCTTCCCTTACACTTTCTTTTGCCATCTCTTAAAATAGAAAACATTCATTCCTCTTGGTTACTTCTGAAAAGCTAACAGATTGACAATGATATAAAAGAAGATCTAAATTTACCCTGATGCAATTTAGATAAAATATAAGCATTCTTGTGCTAGATATACTTGCTTACAAATTTGATCCAATTGGATGCCTATAAAACAGTGTAAAATACTCACCTTTTTTGCAATAGCTAGGTAGATGTTAGAACCCCAGAATGCATTTTTGAAAGTGACTTCATGGATCATCTATTTATTTATTTATTTATTTATTTATTTATTTATTTATTTTGAGAGAGACACAGAGAGAGACAGAGAGAGAGAGAGAGGGGAGAGGAAGACAGAGATGGCCGCACCAGCAGCCTCTCAGCTGCTGCGAACGAAATCCAGGTGTGTGCACCCCCTTGTGGTCAAGTGTGCCCCCTTGTGTCACTGCATCTGGCTATACGTGGGACCTGGAGATTGGAACCACTGGAGATTGGAACCAGCGTTCTTAGGCTTAGGAGGCAGGTGCCTTAACCGCTAACCCATCTTTCCAGCCCTAATTATTTAATTTTGTGTAGAACCTGAAATTCAGAAATAAAAAAATGATTTTGGTGTGATCACATGACTTTTTCATGGCTGAGGCAGACTTTATATATTCTCCTCCTATTTTGTTCCCAATAGTTCCAGTTCTCACCAGATTGTATTCATACACCCATTAGGAATTTAGTAACTGTTAATTTAAAGCCTCATGTAATTGTCCATTTTATGTTACTATAAGAAAATGCCTGTCATCTGACAAACAAAATAGATTTTGTTTGGCTCACTGTTCTGGAGGCAGAAAGTCCAGCCCACGGTGCCAGCATCAGTGTGGTACTTGGAGAAGGCCTTCTTGCTATACCCTTACATGACAGAGACAGCAAGTGCTTAGCTTGTATCTCCCTCTTGTAAAATCACTGATGAGAGTATGGTGGCTTATGTCTGTAACCTGCAAATTTGAGAGGTTGAAGAAGAGGGAGTGCTTTGAGTTCAAGTTTAGCCTGGGTAGCATAGTGAGTTCCAGTCCAGTTGGGGCATAAATAAATAAAAAATAATTATTATTTATAGGGGACTTGCTCTCATGAACTTTTATAATCCTAAGTATCTCCTAAAATTCTTATCCCAAGTACCAACATCAGAAGAATTTGGGGGTTAAGTTTCCAACACGTGAACTTTGGGAGGACATATTTCAATCAATACACCATATGTCCTTACACTTCGTTATTAAGCAATAAAGACAGAAGGATAAATAAACTAGGTAGCTGGTCTCAAGAAGATTACTATGTCAGGTGGTGATAGGGAAAAAGAGAAAGTCCCAACTGATAAAAATAAAATGTAATGTATGTAGTAAATATCAGGAGTACTTACTAAGTTGAAATTAAAAGTAATTTTCTCTGCATAGTAAGTCAGAGAAGTATTCTGAGAAGAGTTATTTCAGTTGAAATATTTAAAAAGGTCAGTTCATCCATGATCAAGACCTAATAATTTTCTAATTATATTCATGTCAAGTACAGATAATATTGATCATTTCACTAACATACACTTCCACTATATTTATTCTGTCCATCCCCACTAAAATTTTAACTATTTTTTGCAAGTCCATTTTGCCATAAATTCATTCCCCCACCATACTGCCTTATTAAGATAAAAGCTTCTAAAACATATATTTTTGGAAGACCTAAGAAAAATAAATAAAATGATAATAACTATTTTTTAAATTTTAAAGCTCCTTCCTGTAGAAGAGTTCTGATTAATAAATGGAATGAGAGAAACAGTAAATCACCATAAGAACAAAATAATGGTAATTAACAGGCGGACTCACCAGTGAATGATAAATTATGGAATAAAGATTTGAGAAAGGCCTGGTATTTCTATAGACTCAAAATATGTGTTCCAAAATACTTACCAACCACAAAAATAAAGTAACAATTTCATAGTTGAGAAACCCAGCAGAATCTACCCTACATGATCAAGCTGAATGCCAATGATAATATACTCTCTCGTTGGGTATTCTTAATTTGGTGCATTGCATCTGAGGAATTTACAATATTATTGAATAATTCTCTAGACTACCACTCAAGACCATGAAAGACAAAGACTGATGGTGAATAAAAAAATTTAAAAACTAAATGGAGCATAAGATACTAGATTGATGAAATAGACTTGGAAACATAGTGCCAGAAGGTGCTACTTGAGCAACTGGGGGAAAATGGCAACATCTGTCCAAGCAACTAGTGGTCTAAGCTACTCAACAGCAAACAACCTGATGTGATACTCACCCAAGTGCAATAGTGGCACATAGCCATGGTGAGTAACCAACTGCTCTTGAATTTGCTAATGGATCTGCTCAGTAGAACGGAACCCATAGCTGGAACTGGGAAACAAGTCAGAATCATATCCAAAAAAATGAATTCACTCTCCAGTATCAAGCTCTCACCAATCTTGGGCTACAAGAGGACCTACACCTATTAAATTCTGTCTCTCTAAACTAATAATGGTTACCCCATTTATCCAGTGCTGACTTCACTCTCCATTGGAGAATCTGCTTCTCTTTTCCAGATGGATGCAGAACATGAGGTGAGAATCTGCCCATAGCATCCTACCAGGACCCCAGCTGAAACCATAGAGTAATTGGGGAAATGAGCAAGAGTGCTACTTTCTTGGTGAACCTGGTATCAGCACAAGGGTGAAGGAGATAGACACAGAGAACACTCAACTCCTACCAAACCAGATATCCAGAGACACAGAAGCTCCCAAGACCTCATCATTTTAGGAGTAGACCTAAAATGAACCCAACATGGCTCAGGGAAATTCACCGAAGAAAGATTGTTAGAGCCACAAGTTGGGACACTATGCACAGAGACATTTCCTCTTCCCCATAACTGATAGATACCCCCACCATGAACCATTCACAATCCACATGGGGATAACTGACAACCCCAATGAAAAGGGTCCCTTTGGAGGGGGGGTATAATAGGGAGGAGGCTAAGGATGGTACCAACATGTGCTGCTTACACACTGAGTATGCACATAACTAATAAAGAAAAAAACTTTTAAAAAAAGTTCAGAGGCTGAGAAGAGGACTCATTAGGTAAGAGTGCTTGCTGAACAAACATGAGAACCTGAGCTGGATCTCCATTATACACATAAAAAAAAAAAAAAAAAAAAAACTGGCAAGGCTGTGTGAGCCTGTAACCCCATCATTGAAGGAGGTAGGGAATGAAAGATTGCCAGGGAAACCCTAGTCATCTAGTCTAACCAAAAAAAGACATAAGCTCCAGGTTCAGTGAGAGACTCTGTCTCAGGTAATAAGGCAGAAAAGCAATAGAAGGCAATCTGACATCCCCTCTGGCTTCTCCATGAGTGTTCATGGGCATGTGGATTTACACACACACACACACACACACACACACACACACACACACACACACACACACACACACACTCACACCCCAGACAAAAAACAGAGGAAAACTGTAGTTAAGTTTTCAGTAGTGTACACTGTTAAATTGTAGCTTTGATTATTAAACTACAGATATACAAGCTATTAACTCAAGGGGACTGGATGAAAGGTCTTACGTGTATGACAAATCTGTACTAGTTTTGCATATTTTCTGTAAATTTAAAATTGTTGCAAAATATAATAATTTATAAAGCTTATCTTTGAACATTGGGGACATTTCTAGTGATTTTAACATTGATAGCAGGGTATAATCTTCAATATTAACCAAATCACTGCACTAAAGAAAATGTGAAACAAAGGGAAAAGTGGGCGAATTTCTGAACACCTTTATTCTAGAGTTTAAATAAAGTACAGAAATTAAAGTATGGGGTTTAGGTATATGGTTAACTTTATCAGAATTAATTTTATGTTATCTAGTTTCCCACTTCTTTAATACAAAAGAAAAGCATGTGACTTCTCCAAGATATCCAGGAGATTTATTCTGGGATATAAAAAAATGTTGGACCATAAAGCCCCTCCCCTAGTAAGGAAAATATAATGTGTTTCTTTTCAAGAGTGTTCTTATCACCAGGAGATATTATTGGCTTTAAACTACTAGTATCAAAGAATTGACTTTCTCATTATGAGACTTCCTTATAGGTAATATCTTTCTTAGCCTTTCCTTATGATTGATGATTATTGTACTCAGCAGCTGATTTTAACTGGGAGATTGTCTAAGGTCTCATAGTTTAGGAGTTTTTCAGATAATTCCACATGCACTTAGAATGCTAGACCACTACACTTTTAAGCCATAAGATGGTTTATTTGTTTGACCTCAGCTGAGCTAGGTTATTTTTATTGCATATTATTTCTAATTATATTATGTGCTTGAAATTTTACTTAGTTTAAAAGAGGTAGATTCCTGGCTGAATTACTAAATTTTCTTTGCTTAAAATTCTGTGCAATCAAGGTGAAATGGTTTGTTTCCAAGGAAACAAATTCATTCCATTTTTATCACATAAAATGTTTTCTGCAAGGAAATTCCATAACCAGTCTCCAGGGAGATACCATGTCATAAGGTAGAGCTCACTGGATATTTTTCCAAAGAATACTTGAATTTTGTTCCTCCAAAATCATCCTGTGTTTGTGTTTTCATTATGGCATTGAATTTCAAAGAAAATTAAAAACAGAGTCATTGCCATCACCTTATTAGAGTCATAAAATGTACAATTCTGAGAAAATGTGGTTTTTCACTGATGAATAGGTTACATTTAGATTGTATCTCAATATCATGCATTCTGGATGTTCACTTGAGAGAAAATGGCTGTTCTAAGGGTAGTATGCATCACCCTCTAGGCTGTAAAATAACTGCACATTTTTTAATAAAAGATTTTATTTTTTTATTTATGAGAGAGAGAGAGAGAGAGAGAGAAAAGAGAAAGAGAGAGAGAATGGGCATGTCAGGGCATCTGGCCACTGCAAATGAACTCCAGACACATGCTCCACCATGTGCATCTGGCTTACGTGGGACCTGGAGAGTCAAACCTGGGTCCTTAGACTTTACAGGCCAGCATCTTAACTTCTAAGCCATCTCTCCAGCCCGAGAACTGCACTTTTTACTGTTATTTATTTCAAACTAGAGGTTACTGATTCTTTATAAAAAATATTTTATTTATTTATTTGAGAGAGAGAAATAGGCACATAGAAAGTAAGAAAATGAGTATGTGAAGGCTTCTGGCCACTGCAAATGAACTCCAGACATAAGTGCCACATTTATGTGGGTACTAGGGAATCTAACCTGGATCCTTTGGCTTTGCTTGTTAAGCACCTTAACCACTAAGGCATCTCTCCATCCCTAAGGAAGGAGGTAACTGATTTTTCATAAGAAGAAAAAAACTAAAATCAGTTAGGTAGCTTGGCTTTGCATACTCATGCTTGAATTGAATTAATATATTCTAGTCACAGAATTTCTGAGACTTTTTTTCTGGTCTTTTTCTGGTTATGATCTTGAATGTGTTCATGAGAATGTTGGCATCAAGAAATACTGCTATTCTTTTTGCAGCCTTGTCCTAGATTGTAGTAGCAAACAAATATTCAGCACTGTAATGAAAGAGTTAATGAATTATAATTGAAAAAACACATTTCTGAAATAGTAAACAAAATAACTATGGAATTATGAGAGATAGGGATGACAGGAAAGTCAAAATTAAAAGTCATAGCTCCGTCCTTTACTAATTCTGCAATAGCATGACACTGAAATATTTTTCTAAATTGATAATATCTAACTCATGAGGTTGTCAATGAACATAGCCTGTATTAAAATTATACTTGTGTGAATTTCTTTCTTTCATTCATTTTTTTTTTTTTTGGATTTGACACAGTGTATTGTGATATTTCCCAGGGTAGAAATGTATGTAGTCCACAATGTAGTCCAGGAGACTGACCTCAAACTCTAGGCATTCATCCTGCCTGGGTGCCTGGCTGTTGGAACTACAAGTGTGAGCTATCTTGCCTAGCCCTGGAAGAATTTAATTCAATCAACAATAGTTATTGAGGCCCTACTCTGTAGTGAGCATTGTTCTAATGAATAGACATAGGACAATGAATAACAGACATGCTTCTGCTCACCAGTACCTTACATTATTTGTAAACAGTCAACAGTGCTGGAGAGATGGATCCATGTTCAAATCTCCAGATCCCATGTAAACCAAACATACAAGGTGATGCAAGTTGCAGTGACTGGAGACCCTAGCATGCCAGTTCTCTCTCTTGCTGTCTCACCAAAATATAATTAAACAGCCAACAAATAAATATGCAAACAGCACCTCTGTTCCTGTGACATCTGTCTGAGTAGTGATGTGAGGAGAACATTCTAGACAAAAGGCCAGTGTAGAGTCCTATAAGGGATGGAAGCAGCCTACAAAAAAAAAAAAATACAAAGAGGGACAGGGTTACTGCAGCAGAGTAAGTAGGGTACATAGATAAGGCTTTGAAGTGAGATGAGAGCTGATCACTTAAGGGCTTTGAATAGAATTTGGATTTTCTATGTCTGATGTGATTTTATTCAATCTATGAAGAGATGTAATCTTAAGCAATGGAGTGATACAATCATATTTGTATTTTATAAGATCATTGTGTCTTTCTAGAGGCCCTAGAAATGATGAACATATTCAGCAGCTCATCTAGCATTAACTATTGTGCTGTGCTGAAAAGAAGACTGTCCACTCTAGGAAAGTGGACATAGCATAAGATTTGGAATCTAAAAGAGCTAAATTCAAATTCCAAATCTTTCTCTTTTTTTGTTTTTTTAATGAAAGAGAAAGAATTGGAGCTCCAAGGCCTCCAGCCACTGCAATCAAACTCCAGATGCATGCACAACCTTACACATGCATCATCTTGTGTATTTGGCTTCCATGAGATCTAGGGAGTCAGACATGGGTCCTTGGGCTTTGCAGGCAAGTGCCTTAACCACTAAGGCACCTCTCGAGCCCTTTTTTGGTCTATTTTCCAACTCTTGCTTTTTTAACTAGAGCCTATCCTGTGAGTCCCACTTCCCACATTCATAAATGGAAATAATAAAATTTAAATTGCAAGGCAATTTTAATGGTTAAATATACATGTTCACATTATATGTCCTGGATTAGTGTTCTGTATCATATGAGGGTCATGAGTGGAGAACATGATTATGATGTAATGTGTGGCGTGGCATGGTCTGTGTGTGGCATATGAATGGTGAGTGCTGTGTGGTGTGACGTAGTCTGGGTGTGGTATATGAATGATGGACCCTGTGTGGTGTAATGTGATCAGTTTGTGGTGTCTGAATGGTGGCTACTATGTGTGTGATGTGGTCTATGTGTGGTGGGTGCTGTGTGATGTGACATGTCGTGCATTGTGTATGAATACCAGGTTCCTGTCCTCTGTTGCTTATCCACTGGTTTCCTTGAATTGGAGTCTAGCTGGTCACCTGGTGTGACCATTTTTCTGTCAGACTGGCCAGCAAGCCCCACTGATTCTTGAGTCTCTAGAGCCCACAGCACTGTTTATGTGTTTGCTGGGGGATTGAATCAGGGTGATTCAGGTCTTCATGCTTCCACAGCAAGTGCTCTTACTCACAGAGCCATTATCCTAGCCAAACTTTCACTTGTCTTCAGGGACAACTAATTGGGACATTAGTTTTTTATTTTTTATTTTTAGAGAGAGACACAGAGAGAGACAGAGAGAGAGAGGAGAGGAAGACAGATAGAGAATGGGTGCGCCAGCAGTCTTTCAGCTGCTGTGAATGAAATCCAGATGTGTGTGGCCCCTTGTAGGCAAGGGCAGCATTGCGCCCTTGCATCACTTTACATCCGGCTAAAGTGGGACCTGGACATTGGAACCGGGTTCTTAGGCTTAGGAGGCAGGTGCCTTAACCGCTAAGCCATCTCTCCAGCCCATCATTTGTTTTTGAGCTTCAAAGATTTAGAAGTGAGGGGCTGCCAAGGCCATGAGCTCGGAATTTTTTATTGTCATTTCTCCTTTTTTCCTTACTGCCTTGAAATTGCATGGCTTTAGACTTAGGCATATTGTTGATTGCCTGCAGCACACAGGGGGCAGCCTCAGTTAGCAGTGTGGGAAACAGTCGTGCAGTATGTGGGTTAGCATAGAAGGCTTCTTTTTGCTTTAGGTCATCTACCTTATTTTCTAGGCTTTTTGGAACAAGGAGATTCAGGCAGATCTCATGGGAAGTAATAGCATATCATTGAATTTCAATTCTTCTGAGCTGACCACAAGATATAAGAGTTGATACGAGCATGGCTGCATGCTTGGAGGATAGAGTCCCAGCAATTTCCTCCCACATTACTTTTTTGTGATTCTGTTTAAAGTAAAGAACATGGAAGAAGGGAACCTGGAAATAAAAGATACAGACACAGAAGAAGAAAAGCTACTTTTTTTCCTTTAGTGAGTCAGTCCCAGTACAGTGCTCCGCACATTAAAATATAATGTGCCACAAAATGGAAGGTTCAAAGGAAACTTCCCACTTGTCATATACTAGGGCAGCTTTGGATATCACAATTATCTGAAGATCCCATGTAAGTTATTATTATTACTTGCGTTGCAACAAATATTACTGCCTTTAACTTCACTAACATATCATAGTAGCATAATAGTATATAGTATAATAGTATAATAATATATTTTCAGCCTCTTTACCCTTTACTACTGATTTGGTAGAAAATTCAGACTTAGTTCTTGTTGGTTTCTCACTCTCAAAGATGTCTTACCATTCCTGGATCTTGCTGCCTGGGGTGAACGTAGGTGTCCACATCATTTTTTTAAATTAAGGACATATTTAATATGGATACATCATGTGTTGGTACCATCCATTCCCTTGTCTGCGCCCATTCTGCTGGGGGCCCTCATCAGTGGGTGGTCTATGAGAACAGCAGTCAGATATTGGGGATAGGTGTGGCAATGCCTCTGTGTATGACTTCCCAACCTGTGGCTTTTACAATCTTTTGCCCCCCTCTTCCACCAAATTCCCTGAGCCTTGGTGGGTGTATTTTAAGTCTACTTCAGTGATGAGCTCTTAGGAGCCTGGGATCTCTGCTTTGATATGTGTTGAGTATCCTCAGCATCTGTCTTGTTTACCCTGGTACTGAATATCAGGCTCACTATGGAATCAGCACTCTTGCTCCTCTCCCCAATTCCACTGTGGTTTCACGTGGGCTTTGGCTGAAGTGCAAGGGGTGGTTTATTTCCTCAGGTCTCGCTACCTTCTGAAAAAGAAAAACAGATTCTCCAATGGAGAGTGAAGTCAGCATAGTTTAAATGGGATAAGCATTATTATTTTTAAAAAATATTTTATTTTTATTTATTTATTTATTTATTTATGAGAGACAGAGAGAGTGAGAATGGACATGCCAGGGCCTCCAGCCTCTGCAAATGAACTCTAGATGCATGCGCCACCTTGTGCATCTAGCTAACGTGGGTCCTGGGGACTTGAACCCTGCGTCTTTTGGCTTTGCGGGAAAATGCCTTAACAGCTAAGCCATCCCTCCAGCCCCAGGATAAGCATTATTAATTTAGGGAGAATTTGATGGATGTAGCCCTTTTTTTAGCCAAAAACTGTTGGGAGCTCATCATTGGAGAGAATAATCTTTTCTATATAGGATTCTGACCTGGTTCCTAGTTCCAGATATGAATTTCTTTCCACTGAGGAGATCTCTTAGCCAATCAGAAAGCTATTGGTTACCCACCCAGGCTGTGTGCCACCATTGCACTGGTGTGTATGTCTTGTCAGGGTGTTTGTTTCTGAGTACTTAGACCTCTGGTTGCTAACATCATTGTTGGCCACTTTCCCCCAGTAGCTCATGTAGCACTTTCCAGTACTATATGGACTAACTGTCTGGGGACTGGTTCTTTTCTGGACTCAATCTGGGTCTTTCCATTTTCTGTGTCAGCAGCCTATCGTAGCTTCAAGCAGTAGGGTCCTGTCTTTTACCTCAGGTGGATAATCAAGAGCTGTGACAGAAGCCTGTCCAGTTTTGCAGATGCCGTAGGTCTTTTCAATCAACAGCTTATTGTGGGTAGCAACCAATCTCTGGTACTGGATGTTACAGGCCAGAGCCAAACATTTTTTTTTAAGGTTGGGCTTCATCCAGGGCCCTTCTTTTCAGGCATTCTCCCCATATTCCTGTTAAGGGTTAAATCTTTCAGTTTACCTTCAAGAATAAAGGTTTCCATGGTACCAGTTTATTTTGGGTTTAGTTTTGTGGGGTTTTTTTCCCCATCCTCCCCTTACACTCTCCCCAAACCCTACCATCCCTTATTGTCTGGCCCTTAAGTTGCCTATAAGATATGCCAGCAACTCAAGCTGGTCCAGGTTAGGAACCACAGATGAGTGAGAACATGCAGCTTTTGTCTTTCTGTGATTGTGTGTGTTCCCTGAGCATGATCTGTTCCAAGTCCACCCATTTTCCTACAAATTTTATTGTAATGTTTTTTCTTACTGCTGAGTAGAATTCCATTGTGTAAATGTACCACAACTTTGTTAATCATTTATTCAATGGTGGGCATCTGGGTTGATTCTAGCTCTTAGCGTTTATGAATTGAGCATCTATATACATGGTTGAGCAAATAACTCTGTAATGAAGCAAGGAACATTCAAGGTATATGCCCAGTAAGGGACTAATTGGGGCTATTGGTAGTTATAGATTCATCTTTTTCAGGAGACTCCACATTGATTTTCATAGCAGTTGTTACAAGTTTACATTCCCATCAACAGTGAATGAGGGTTTCACTTTCCTGACATCCTCACCAACATTTGCTGTCATTTGAGTTTTGTTTTAATTGCCATCCTGGCTAGAGTAAGGTAGAATCTTATAGTTATTTTAATTAGTATTTCCTTGAGGGTTAGTGTGTTAGTCAGGGCTCTCTAGAGGAACAGAATTGATAAAATGAATTGTATTAAAAGGGAATTTATTGGGTTAGCTTACGACAGTTCAATGATAGCAGTTTTCATGTCTGAGAGTCAAGGAAGCCAGTAGCTGCTCAGCCCATGTGGCTGGGTGCCTCAGCAGTCCCAATCTGGCACTGAAGGCCTGGAGGCTTCCTGGAGAGCCTCTGGTCCTTCAGTCCATGCTCATCTTCAGTCCATGCTTGTCTTCAGTCCACACTGGAAAGTAGCAAGCAGCACCAGTAGTCAGGGGGAGGAGAGGATACTTTCCTTCCCAGAACTTCCTTAGATAAAGCACCCCCCCAGAGGGGCCACCCACTCTGGGGGAAGGGCTCACCCTGGGGAAGGATTCTTCCTTTAATTAATCCCTCCTGGAAGCAACCTCAGACACTATGAGTGTATGTGGTGTATTGTTTGTGGAAACAAGGGTCTATTAAATATGCTAATGTAGCTGGACATGTGGTGCATGCCTTTATTCCTAGCACTTGGGAGGTGAAAGTAGGATGATGACCATGAGTTCAAGGCCAGCCTGGAATGCAGAGTGAGCTCCAAACCAGATAGGTTACAGTGAGACTCTTCTTAAAAAACAAAACAGGGGCTGGAGAAATGGCTTAGCAGTTAAGGTGTTTGCCTGCAAAGCCAAAGGATCCCAGTTCGGTTCTCCAGGACCCATGAAAGCCAGATGCACAAGGGGGCACTTGCATCTGGAGTTCATTTGCAGTGGTTGGAGGCCCTGGCATGCCCATTCTCTCTCTGTCTGCCTCTCTTATATCTCTCTCTTATATCTCTCTCTCTGCTTGCAAATAAATAAATAAACATTGAAAAAATATTATTTAAAAACAAAAAAACCAACCAAAAACCCAGTATAACTGGAGTATGCAATTTGAAGTAACAAATAACTAATGGTACAAAAGAGACAGATTGTTACTACAAAGAACTCAGATGTGGTAATCTTGGTGATGAAATGTCATTGGAGGATTTAATACTGTTAGACTTTTATTCTTAAGAGATACACTCATTAAACGGATTCCCTGTGTCTGTAGTAGATTTGAGATAGAAGATCAAACAGTGAGAAACAAGCTAATCTTTTAGTCCAGGGAGTGATAGCAGGACTTGAGCTGACACAATGACAGTAAGGACAGAGTGTAAAGCAAAGAGCAAGCTGGGTGACAGATTTGGCTCCTGGGAATATTGAATTAAATGCATAAATTAAGGATGGTTGATGCCAAAGACTGGGAAGAATATAGTGAGGAAAATGTTAGGCAAGAGTGAATTTAGTTTTGAACATTTACTGTTGGGGAGTATGTGAAGCATCCATAAATAGATGCATGAACAAATCCTGTGGTCATGAGCTTGAAGCTCAGAGAAGAAGCATGATTATTAACATAGATCTATTGACAAGTGCAACTTGAGAGACTGTAATAAAACTCTTTTGGTTACTTTACGTTCCCCATAACCTAATTTTAGAAATTAAAATATAGGGCTGGAGAGATTTCTTAGTGGTTAAGGCACCTGCCTGCCAAGCCCAAGAATGCTTGTTCGATTCTCCAGGTCCCACATTTAGCCAGACATAAAGTGATGCAAGGGCGCAATGCCGCACTTGTGCACAAGGGGGAAAACACATCTGAAATTCGTTCACAGTGGCTGAGAGGCCGCTGCTGTGCCCATTCTCTATCTGTCTCTCTGTGTGTCTCTGCCTCTCTCAAAAAAAAATTAAAATATATATTTTATATAGTGGTTGAAATTTCAAATTGACATATTAAATTAAAACCATCCACCCCTCTATTCTTTGGGAATACATAAGATCAGATTGTAGAAGGAAAATTAAGGGGTAAGGGAAGGTCTCTCATGGTCTGTCTCAATAATAATATGGTTTTGTGAGGTACTATTTCAAATGGCTCAAGGTGACTTTCCCCCTGTGGAATCATTGAAGAATTGTCTATGAGCTCAGCCAAGTATAGTTCTCTTGATGTCAGCCGCGTGTCTCCTGCAGCAGTTTACTTAGAATCGCTCCCCAGTTACACCCCTGCCACTCATATCCTGTTGGTGATAATACATTTGCACAGCTCTAATCCAAATTATTCTTCTTATTTTAAGTTCTGCTCAGTGCTAGCACACTATCTAGAATAAGAAAAGTAGTTGATACCTGTTGAGTTGACTTGTCAAATGAAACAATAGTAGAATCAAAATCTCATTTTCATACCCTATTTTAAAGATGTGTGAATATCAATTAAAGATGATATTTAAATTGATGAAGTCTTTCCTCTATGCTCCTCTCTACTAGTAAGAATGCTTCACAGAGGCGATCAATGGGATACAGAGAGATGATTGGAGGCAGCCGTCATGTGGGAGTGAGCACAAGCATAGAAACAACAATCATGGGCATGGAGGTTGAAGGAGCATGACAGCAAGGAGTCACAAATCACTGAGTAGGGAGTTAGAAGGAGAATATAATCAGCTTGCAAATGCTGTGAGGAGGTGCAAGGAGATAAAGAGTGACATAAAAACATAAGAATATTTTGCAATAATAAAATCATTTGCTACTCTGGAAAGCAAATCTAGATAACGGTGGGGAAATGCTTATGTTTTTGAGAAGTTTAGATGAAAGAAGACAGATCCTAAATGTTAAACTGAGAAGGTGTGAGACAAAAGTAGAGTTTTTAAAATGGAGATACATAAACAATGCTCTTAGACCAAGGGAAGAAAAGCAGAAATTAACTGGAGCTTATCTGAAGATACAAGAAAGGGAGAAAATAAATAAACACTTATCCTGTTGGCTCTTGCATGGCTGCATGGAGTATGGGAAGGAGGGGACCAAGAAAGAGCATGGTGAGAGGTCAGGACTGGTCAGATCTCTCACCTTCTGAAAGTGATACAGACAGAACATTTGATGCTTTTGTCCATGTGGCAAAAAGAAAGTTGAAAGAGATCACATCGAATGGCTTGAATTTTCTTACTAAAGCAAGGGATAAAGCTTGGAACGTGGTGAGTCAGGATCTGAGTCACTTCTAGTCCTCTTGTTTAGAAATTAGAAAGGCTGGGTTGTGGTATTATTATGCCTAACATAGAGATGGAGACACAGTGACTCAGAACTGTCAAGTGATTTGCTTGAGGTCAGCAGGCAGTGAATATTTCAATCTGGACTACATCACAGTCTCCAGACTGTTAGGAGATTGTCAGTTGAGAATCTGAAAAGGTTTTTATGTTTCATCTTAATCAGTCAATTGGAAAACAAGGAGTAAAACAGAAAACGACAAAAATAGTTCAAAATTTATAAATCCCTTATCACCTTTGCCCTTTCCTAGTAATGACCAAGTTTTAACATTAATTCCTAAATATATGCATATGCGATACTGTCTATTCTCTGTGATAGGAGCCACATTAGGAAAAATAAATAGCTAATATTTAGTGATTACTTACCATATGCTGGAACTAAATGTTTCCATATATAAATGATAATTCTCAAAAGAAACCAGTGAATGTGGTGAACTTCTAATAACCTCATAATATAGAGATAGCTAGCCGACTTATATACAGGTGTTAGTGACAAGCTAAGCTTGTTCAACTCCAATGCCCATAGCTTTACCCACGAGGGTATGCTTCTACACTTAAGAAGCTTATCTTCCTTGGGAAAACAATAGGAAGATGGAGTTGGTTTTAACAAATAAGGCAATCAATAATGGGGTGATATAGCAGTGTAAGAGAGTAGTAATACTAGACATGAGGAACTAAAACTGGCAAGTCCCTGAAATTAGAAACATAAGAAGTAGAGGTTAGTGTGGACTAAATTGCCTGGCAGGTAGGATTCAAATGCTTTGACTCCTCACCTGAGAGTGCTGCCAATAGACAGAATTTGAAACAGGCAAAAATCATCAGAGTTCCTCAAAAATTGTACTCATCCTTCATTTTCATGAGGAAATGAACAAAGCAAGAGTTAGATTGCAGACAAGACTAAAAAAAAAAATATTTACTCAATCATGTAGCCATATAATTTACAGAGTCTTTGCTCAGTGATGTGGTTTGTGCTAGGACTGTCAGGATTCTTTGGTCAGAGACCACACCTTCCTCAGCTCAGTGTTACACTGGCACACATGTCACTTGTGCTCAAAGCTAGCAAGTGTTTGTTGTATCTAATAGAGCAAACTAAAATAGCAAGTTAGTCAAGGTAGACTTGTTTGAAGGCATATGGGGACTCTGAGGTTAAATCCAGCTTATCAAGCCAGAGTTTTCCTGCTCTCAAGTGAGTTCCTCTAAAGGACTTCTGCTTATAGAAAAACAAAGTTGGAACAACTCCTGTTATAATCATAACAACTTGAAAAAATGTGCATGAGAATTTTGATACTATCCCTCCTAAAGAAGTTCTCTGACTTTCATAAAAAGTTCCTGTATTTCTCCATGAAATAGCTTGTACCAGGACTCAGAGCATCTGGTTACAGCCTGTGTATTAATTTTCTGTTGCTAATGTAACATTATCAGAAAGTAAATGGTCTAGAACAGCCATTACTTATTATCTAATGGTTCTCTAGGTCAGAGGTCCAAGTAGAGCACAGGTCAACTGGGTCCATAGCTTACAAAGTCACAAGTGAAGATCAATTTGTAAGTCTTCCTTTCTGAGGACTTAAGGATGAAATTACTTCCATGTTCAAAAGGTTGCTGACAAAATTCAGCTCTTTGTGGCTAAAATACCTTCTCTCACCCAAAACCAGCTAAGAGTATTGATCACTCAGCTCCTTAACATTGGCCCCTTTCCTTGTTTCATTGCCATGTCCATCTTCAAACCAAGAATGTACCCTTATAAGGCTTTGAATTTCTCCCATTTCCACCATCTCAAGAATATCTCTTTGCTCAAGTAGATTTTTTTACATTTGTAAGAGTTCTTGGTATTAGGTCGGACCCACTAAAAAAAAATCTAAGATCATCTTCCTAACTTGAGCTCTATAACCTTAGTAATGTCTCCAAAGCCCTTTTGTTATTTAATATGACATATCCCACAGTTCTAAGAGATTCAGGCATGGATATCTTTGGATGTCCATCTACCTACCATAGCTATCCTTCAGGGGAAATGGGACATTACTCAGAACAACCACTGAAGCCATTATTCTAAATAAATATTGATGTTTGTCATCTCTACAGCTCTAGTCCCAGAAGTGGACATTATTTGAAATAAAAGAATTTTCCCCACACTTCCCTGCACACTGGACTATTCTCAACCCATTTAAAGTACTCTGTGAAAAGGTCAAAGTTGTGATGATGAAGGGGGTGATCTCACTAGATTTGACATGAGATAGTAGGCTAATTACTGAGGTTGATTGAAAGGCAATCAGCTGACTCTCTCTCTCCCCCCTCTTGCAAATAATAAATAAATAAATATAAATAAATAAATAAATAAATAAATAAATAAATAAATAAATAAATAAAATAAAATATTCAAAAAAGGGGGGCTGGAAAGGTGGTTCAGCAGTTAAGGTGCTTGCCTGCAAAGTTCAATTCCCCAGTACCCATGTAAGCTAGATACACAAAGTGGCACATACATCTGGAGTTCATTTGCAGCATCTGAAGGCCCTGGCATGTGTATTTTTTCCCCAACTCTCCTTGCAAATAAATAAATAAATAATATTTAAATACTAATATATTAAATATTAATATATTAAAATATTTAAAAAGAAAACCAATCAAAGGTAGTCTGTACCTGAGAGAAGCATAACTGTTCAGGTAAAGTGGACGACAGGTACACAAATACTTTGAAAAGAGGAACTTCTTATCCCGCTGTACAGCTATTATTGCTCATTTTATCATGTCTTCATCTAAATAACAATGATGTGAAGGGTCAAGCTCAGTTTGTTATCCTGCATATTACTCTACCTGCCATGCCCCCCGATACAGCCCACCTTCCAAACCCAGCTACTTGAAGTGACTTCCAGAGAGAGGGCCAGGAACTGGGAAAGGTTAGCAAAACATCCCAGAGTTAAAAATAGAGATTTAAGAAACAAAGGGTTCAGTGCGACTTCACAACCACAAATTAAATGCAAAGAATGACACATCATTACATAACCAGCGTAAAATATAATTTAAATGTCAAAAGAATTGAAGATTCTTTAATCATTTAAGAAAAACTTGCAAATGTGTTAAATGTCTTCATTTGTACTATATGAACAGTGGAAAGTGAAAATGACATTGTTTGATCATGTAAAAAAAAAATCCTATTTTCCTATTCTCAACAGGAGTCCTTGTGTAAATGTCTCATCCAACTTTAAATTTTACAAATTCTTATGACTTTCAGGGACTATGGATAAGTTTGAGTACAGGAGGGCTGTTTGACTCATGACTGCATAAATGTGGTATGTGTGCCTGTTAGTGTTATAGTTCAGTCTCATATCTGCTGGATAGATTTTCATTAGGAGGAATGAATACATCACAGATTGCTGAACTACTTGGAATAATATTTCATATACATTCTTGCTCTTTTGAAAATTAGCTCTGTAGAAACTGGTTTTGCACTGCTGCCACCCACTTGCATTTTAGAGCTCTGTTTTGAATCTCAGGAGAGATATTTTAAAACATCCTATTAACATTGACTTTCTCTGTCTGGGTACAGTAGTTTCACATATGCTATTCTTTGGCAGATGAATAACTTTACTAGCTTTTGGTTATCAAAGATACCAATCTAAGCAGAGCTAAATATGTATGAACACAGGTATGTGTGAATCTATGTATGCATTTATATGTACAGGTCTAGAAAATTTACTATGTGTTCAGTTATTAAGCAACTATTGAGATCCTACTGTTTTCTCTGTGATGACCTGAACACTAAAATTGCTAAAGGTTATTAAAACACAAGACCCTGGAGCCACAAAGGTTCTCAAAATGTCAGTCAAGGGAAAATAAAAAACTCTATATTGTGGCTAAAGCTGCAATAGTAACAGCCAACAGTGAATATAATTTAGGGAATACATAAAAATGACACTTTGAACTGAGGCAGAAAAGATCGAACAAGGCTTTTTGGAGAGGGTATTTTAGTGGATAAGTCTTTGGAAGTAGTTTGTTTATCTGTGTTTTTGGTATTTCAGATATAATTTCAAATAGGTAGGATGTGAAAGGGAGGAGAATGAGTTAGAAAGGAAGGGCATAATGAGTCCTCTCAGAAGACCTCCATGATTACCCTCAGCTGCAACTTCCATAGTAGGTAACTGTTTCCCTGCTCTAAACCTCTTAGAAGCAAGGAGTGGATACCACATTCCTGCCGTTAGAAAAGTTACAGCAGAGTAATAATTCTTTCTGGGCATGTGAGAGGGCTTGAAGGGTATCTTAGAGCAGCTGTCTGTAGAGTAACATTGTCTTGGGCAGTCTTGGGTGATAGATGCTACATGCAAAAGCATCATTTCATGCCCAAACTGAGACAGAAACATTATGTGCTGTGTAGTTGAGGTGTCTTGAAAAACAACAAAGAAATAGGAATGATTTGATATAACTGCTATGAAAGTTGACAGAGGACAGTAATAATAAAATATTCAATGTCACTTCCACTTCCTCACACATTATTTGACTTGGTTCAAAGCACTCCAAAAATTAGAAAAGCTACATTCCTTTGCAAGAATTCAGTATGCAAATTTCTACAAATACAGAAATCCATAGGATGAACTTGAATTTTTGCTTCCGTATGCCAGCACACTAACAGTGGGGTTTGCTGTTGACAGAGCAGCATTGGGCAATAAGCACACTTGAGTTCATTCATGAGGACACCTGCTTAAAAAAATCCTTGCTGTTAGGAGGAAGAAAGTCCTGGTTCTCTCTCTCTCTCTCTCTCTCTCTCTCTCTCTCAATCTCTCCGTGTGTGTGTGTGTGTGTGTGTGTGTGTGTGTGTGTGTGTTGGGAAAATCCAAAAATTAATAAGAAATATGCACACATTTGTATTAGTTATACATTTAACATTTGCATCATGAACAAATTTCCACATTTCATTCAAAGTGCCATATTCATTCTGATTCAGTGAAACTGTTTTGCTCTTTTGTTAACATTTCCCATGTTTTAATATCTATGTTTATAACCTTCAGTTGGGTGCTGGAAGGAACATCATATATAGGGGAGCTTCCATTAATATTCCCATCAGCCACAAGAAAGTGTCAAAGCAAAATTCTCCCTGCATCAAACAATGGTTGGGAAAGACTGAGAATAAGCTTGAGTAGAAGGGATATTTCAGCTCCTACTGATGTTCTATATCTGAGTAGTAACAGGCATTTTAAGTGGTGGTAGAGCCATGTTGAGACCTCCACACAGGAGACACTCATTGGATTAGAATAACAAGCACAGAAAATGCTTGAAAAATCAGAAGAGTAATTGGTGCAAAAAAAAATATGCTTATGGAAGGCTTTCCTTTTGTTAGACATGGAGCTACAATAAAAAACACAGCCTCATCTTCAAGATTTGCCTTCTCATGAGGGAAATACACTCATCCACAGCAAACTACATTACAAACCCTTCATATCCAACAAAAGTCTGACTCATTTTGACCAAGAGAAATAAGGATTCACTGTGTAAATCATATCTGAAGGACAAGTTTAACAAACAGGATGAATAGTACAGGTGCTGAAAGGGAGAGGAAATTAGTTGAGAGCAAGCATTAGAGGTGGACTCCAGGGCAACATCTGAGCATGATGAAGGGGTCAAGATGGGCAGGGAATGTGACTGCTAGGACTCATGAGCGTGGGAACAGGGCAATGCTGTCAGAAAACCATTGACACTGTGACAGTCACAGGGATTCTAGGATGGGTGAGCATGCCAGATTGTATGTACACAATGCTGTTGGGCATTCCTCCTCATGAACAGATCACTAACTAAATTGCATGACAAAGGGCCCACAGAAAATCACTTACCTCCTTAGTTCTTCCATCTAAGCAGGTATAGCTCTGGAACTTAGTTTGGACCACTGAGTTGTAAGCAGAAGGGCCTCAGAAAGTGTTGTGGAGATCCCCTTAAGGAGGAAAGGTATCTCTCCATCAGGAAGGCAGGTATCTTGTACTAAGGACCATAGAGCAAGAAGAGAACAATAGCTGATGCAGTGCTTAAAAAGGGCTCTTTACCCTTGCTTTGGGAGAGAAACAATCTTATTTGTTTAAACTACTGTGCCTAGATTTCTACCAATATAGCTAACTTCAAACTTGATTTATATAAATGGCTCATGGAGAAAAATGAAACTGGTGGAGGAGTAAAGTAAGAATGACTCTTCATGTGTTATAAACCCTACAAACTGTGGGGTGGAGAATGGGACTATCCAGATGTCCCTAAGCCTCACTTTGCAAAAGGTTTCAGGTGTTTTTTTTTTTTTTTTTTTTTTTTTTTTTAAGACTATTTACTTCTTAGGACACCATTTATTAATCAATACAATAGGTATTTTCTGTATCTCTGCTATATTTCAGTATTGTGGTGGATGTCAGGGGTATAAAAAATACTTGATATATCTTCCTTGAGAAGTGTGTGACTTAATGGAACCATGTCAAAGTAAATCACAGATAGTCTGGATTTGGAAAAAGTTACTTTAAAGCATTCTTGAAATTCTAGTAGAGAAAAAATGTTCATTTTCCCTCTAAAAATTTCAAGTATAAATTGGTTACTTAAAAATTAATGCTGTGGGGGCTGGAGAAGTGGCTTAGTGGTTAGGCACTTGCCTTTGAAGCCTAAGGACCCTGTTTTGAGGCTCGATTCCCCAGAACCCATGTAAGCCAGATGCACAAGGTGGCACATGCATCTGGAGTTTGTTTGCAGTGGCTGGAGGCCCTGGGGCACACATTTTCTCCCTCTCTCTCTCTCTCTCTCTCTCTCTCTGCCTCTTTCTCTCTGTCACTCTCAAATAAATAAATAAAAATAAAAAAAATTTTAAAAATTAGTGCTGTAAAAGAAAATTGCCACAATACTTTACACCAGTGACCTTGAGATCAGGCAATGCAAAAACAAGTTTTTCTGGGCTGGAGAGATGGCTTAGCGGTTAGGCGCCTGCCTGCAAAGCCTAAGAACGCTTGTTCAAATCTCCAGGTCCCTTGAATAGCCAGATGCAGAAGTGATGCAAGCACCCACAATGTCGTACATGTGCACAAGGGGACACACCTGCCTGGAATTCATTCACAGTGGCTGAAAAGGCCCTGGAGTGCCCATTCTCTCAGCCTCTTCCTCTCTCTCTCTCTGTCTCCTCAAAAAAAAAAAAAAAGTCTTTCTAAAAGAAAATGGATTGAGTAGCTAAAAATTCATCATCTTGGGAGACATATAATACCTCCAGTGGGCAGGTGTTATATACTACCTTGATAGGCTTCTAGAAGTTCCCATCTTATCTTCATTTTTCAAAACCACTGCACTTGGGGCTGGAGAGGTAGTTCAGTTGATAGAGTGTATGCCTCTAATCCCAGCACTAGGGAAGTGAGGGCAGAAAGATCAGAAGTTCCAAGTCATATTCTGTTACATTACAAGTTCAAGGCAAGCCAGACATACATGGGACCCTGTCTCAAAAAAAAAAAAAAAAAAAAAAAAGAACAAGCCAGGCATGGTGGCGCACGCCTTTAATCCCAGCACTGGGGAGGCAGAGGTAGGAGGATCGCCGAGAGTTCGAGGCCACCCTGAGACTACGTAGTGAATTTCAGGTCAGCCTGGACCAGAGTGAGACCCTACCTTGCAAAATCAAAAAAAAAAAAAAAAAAAAAAGAAGAAGAAGAAGAAGAACAAAACCTGCACCCCATTTCCCAACTTCTTCAGGTTTCAGGATAGAATATCACCTTTTTATGCACTGCTGGTCACAGCAGCAATGTACATGCTCTACTGCTCATACTTATAATAAATATTATATATTTTTTTAATATTTTATTTTTATTTATTTTTATTAGTTATGTATATAGTATATATACAGCCATGATGGTACCATCATTGCCTTCTCCTTGTTCTCCTCCCATGGGTAGTTGCCTTATGGGGGTAGACATCAGTTATGTGGGAGAGGAAATGACTCTGTGCATAATGACTCATGGCTCTAATAGCCTTTCTGCATCCTCTTCCGTGAATTTCCCTGAGCCATGTTGGGGTCATTTTAGGTCTAATTCAGTGATGAGGTTTTGTGAGTTTCTGTGTCTCTGGATATCTGATTTGGTAGAGGTTGAGTGTTCTTTGTGTCTATCTCCTTCACCCATGTGCTTGTACCAGGTTCACTGATAAAGCAGCACTCTTGCTCATTTCCCCTACAACTCTATGGCTTCAGCAGTTTCCCTGGTGAGGTGCAATGGGCTGATTCTCAGAGCCTCAGGTTCTGCATCAATCTGAAAAGAAAAAGCAGATTCTTCAACAAAGAGTGAGGTCAGTGCAAGATACAAGGATAACCATTATTATTTTTGAGAGAATTTAATAGGGGTAGGCCCTCTTGTATCCCACTATTCATGGGAGCTTGATATTGGAGAACAGGCTTGTTTTGGGATATGGTTCTGACTTGTTTTCCAGTTCCAGGTATGGTTTCTGTTCCACTGAGCAGATCCATTAGACAAATAAAGAGCAGTTGGTAACCCACCATGGCTCTGTGCCACTACTGCACTTGTGTGTGCCTCACATCAAGTTGTTTGCTGCTGAGTTGCTTAGACAGATGTTGGTCATTTTCCCCCAGTCACTTATGTAGCACCTTCTGGCCCTAGATAAGCTAACTGTCTGGGGACATGACTTTCTTCCAGATTCTAGCCATGTCTTTCCATGTTCCATCCAACCAACATATAGTGTCTTCAGCATTAGGGTCTTAACAATAACCTTTGGTGGGTCATCAAGTACACTGACAGATAATCTGTATGCTTTTGGGAAACCTTGTAGGTTTCACTGATCAACAGCTCAGTGTGAATGTTAACCACATGCTGGTACTGGGAGTTACATTTCAGTGCTAAGGGAAAAGAAGGAAGAAAAAATATAGGTAATGTGAAAGAGAACGAGAAAAGAGAAAGAAGAAGGAGTGATAGAGAAACAGAAGACTGAGGTTATTCTTCATCATACTCTCCAGGCCCCTGTAATTCAGGTGTTCTCTCTAAGCACCTGATGCAGCAGGTTCAACCTTTTAGTATGTCTTTCAGGATATAGGATTTTATGGTACCATTTCCATTTGGGTCCAATTTTTGCCCCACCCACCCACCCTTGCCCTTCCCTCCCACCCCACTATCCCTATTGTCCAGTCCTCGAGATGTTTATTAGGTGTGTCAACATCTCGGGAAAATGCAAATTAGGAGCCACAGATGAGTGAGATCATTCGACACTTATCCTTCTGTGATTGAGTTTGCTGAGAATGATCTGTTCCAAGTTTGACCATTTTTCTTCAAATTGCTTTGTGTCGTTTTTCCTTAATGCTATGTAGAATTCCATAGTGTAGATATACCACATCTTAGTTATCCATTCATCTAGGATGGACATCTAGGTTGATTACAGCTCTTAGCTATTATGAATTGAGCAGCTATAAACATGGCTGAGCAAATCTCTCTGGAGTGAGGCATGGATCTTTAAGGGTAAATGCCATTAAGGGAATAACTGGGTCTGTTGGTAACTCTATAGTCATCCTTTTTAGGAGTCTCTATATTGCATTCCACAGTGGTTGTACCAGCTTACATTCTCACCAACAGTGAATGAGGGTTCCTGTTTCCCCACATCTTCTCCAGCATTTGTTGTCATTAGATTTTTTAATGTTTGCTATCCTTACTGGGGTAAGGTGGAAGCTCATAGATGTTTTAATTTGCATTTCCCTGATGATTAGGGATGTTGAACATTTTCTTAAGTATGTGTTTACAATTTGTAATTCTTCCTCTGAGAACTCCCTGTGCAGTTCTCTGCCCCATTTTGTGAGTGGGTTGTTTGATTTTTTATTGTTTAGGTTTTTGAGTTCTTTGTAGATTTTAGAAATTAGGCCTCTGTCCGATGTGTATCCAGCAAAAATTTTCTCCCATTCTGTGGGTAATCTTTGGCTCTGCTTATTGTATGTTTGTCAGTGAAAAGGCTTTTCAGCTTCATGAGATCCCAATGGTTGAGTGATTATTTAATTTCCGGAGCTACTAGGGTTTTGTTCAGGAAGTCTTTTCACACTCCTATATCATGGAAAGTTCCTCCTACTTTTTCTTCCAGTAGTAGCAGAGTTTCCAGTTTTATATTGAGGTCTTTGATCCATTTGGACTTGATTTTTGTGCATGGCGAAATGTGTGGATTGAGTTTCATTTTCCTGCATATGGTTATCCAGTTTGTCCAGCACCATTTGTTAAAGATGCTGTCTTTTTTCCAGTCTACATGGTTGGGGCCTTTCTCAAATATCAAGTAGCTGTAGTTACTTGACCCAAATCTGGATCTTCAATTCTGTTCCATTGGTCTATCATCCTGTTTTTATGCCAGTACCATGTTGTCTGTATTACTATGGCTTTGTAGTATAGCATAGAATCAAGTACAGTGATGCCTCCAGAGGTATTTCTTTTCTGAGGATATGATTGGATATTCTAAGGCCTTTTGCCATTCCATATGAATTTAGAGATCATTTTTTCTATCTCTGTGAAGAAAGATGTTGGGATTTTTATTGGTATTGCATTAAATCTGTATATTGCTTTTGGTATGATTGCCATTTTCACAATGTTAATTCTCCCTATCCAGGAGCCTGGGAGCTCTTTCCCTTTTCTCAAGTCCTCCTCAGTTTCTTTCTTGAGTGTTTTTATGTTTTCATGGTAAAGGTCTTTCACCTCCTTTTATTTTTTTATGCTATTGAACGTAGGACAATGTTGCTTATTTCTTTCTCTGTATCTTTGTCTTTTGAGTTTTGAGATGGAGGTTCTCAGGTCACTTATGTATAGAATCATGTCATCTGCAAACAGGGCTAACTTAACTTCTTCTTTCCAATTTGTATTCCTTTCATCTCTTTCTCCTGTCATTGCTTGAGCTCGTACTTCTAGTACTATGTTGAAGAACAGAGGTGAGATTGGTCACCCCGTCTTGTTCCTGATCTCAATGGAAATTCCTTCCTCATTAAGTATTATGTGGGCTTTAGGATCTTTATATACAGCCTTTGTTATGTTGAGATATAGACCATCCATGCCTAGTCTCTCCAATGTTTTGATCATAAAATGATGATGTTTTTTGTCAAAGGCCTTTTCTGCATCTATCGAAATGATCATGTGATTTTTGTATTTAAGCTTATTTATGTAGTTTATTACATTGACAGATTTCCTTATGTTGAACCATCCCTGTATTCCTAGGATGAAGCCTACTTGATCCAAGTGGAAAATGCTTTTGATGTGCTATTGAATTCGCTTTGCAAGGATTGTGTTCAGTCTTTGCATGTAAGTTCATCAGGAAAATAGGCCTATAGTTTTCTTTTCTTGTGGCATCTCTGCCTGGTTTTGGTATTAGGGTGATACTAGCTTCATAGAAGGAGTTGGCAAGCTTTCCCTATTCTCTGATTGTGTAGCACAATTTGAGAAAAAATTGGTTTCAGTTCTTCCATGAAGGTTTGATAGAATTCAGCTGGGAAACCATCTAGTCCTGGACTCTTCTTTTTAGGGAGGTTTTTGATCATCCTTTCAATCTCAATGGTTGTGATAGGTTTGTTTAAGAGGTTAAATCTGCTCTGAGTTTAGCTTTGGTAGGTGGTATGTGTCAAGGAATTCATCCATTTCCTCCATATTATCCAGTTTTGTGGAGTAGAGGTTTTTGAAGTAAGTCCTGATGATTCTCCCAATTTCACTTATGTCTGTTGTGGTCTCTCCTTTTTCATTTCTAATTTTGTTAATTTGAGTTGCCTCTTTTCTCCACTTGATCAAAGTGGCCAGGGGTTTATCAATCTTGTTTATTTTTTGAAAGAACCAGCTCTTTGATCAATTCTCTTAATTGTCTTCTTAGTTTCCAATTCATTAATTTCTGCTCTAATCTTAATTATTTCCTTCCATCTGGAGCTTTTGGGGTTGGATACCTCTTGTTTTTCCAATGCCTTTAGGTGGATGGTTAGGTTATTGATTTGGGATCTCTGTGTCTTTTGTAATGCACAATGAATTTTACCCTGAGGGCTACCTTCATTGTGTCCCAAAAGTTTTGGTACAATGTGTTCTCATTATCATTTATTTCTAGATATTTTGGAATTTCTCCACTATCCATTTATTGTTTAGAGTGTGTCCTTCAGTTTCCAGGAGCTGCTTGGGTTCCTGGCATAACTTTTGTTGTTAATTTCTAGCAATACAGCATTGTGATCTGATGTTATGCAGGAAATTATGTCAATCCACCTAAATATATGGAGGCAGGCTTTATGACCCACTATATTATTTGTCTTAGAGAAGGTTTCATGGGCTGGTGAGAAGAATTTGTAATCTGTAGTTTTGGGGTAGAATGTTCTATAGATGTCCATTAGGTCTAATTGATCTATGGTGTTGTTGAGCTCTCTTACTTCCCTGTTAATTTTCTGTTTGGATGATCTTTCTATTGCCAATATTGGAGTATTGAAGT
Source organism: Orientallactaga sibirica (assembly GCA_036365145.1). NCBI lineage: Eukaryota > Metazoa > Chordata > Mammalia > Rodentia > Dipodidae > Orientallactaga > Orientallactaga sibirica. Next base: position 24,929,568 of record JAEOAD010000015.1, on the reverse strand, counting down.
CCCCAATTATGATGGTGTTGGTGGTTATTTCTGTTTTGTTGTCAAGTAGGTTTTGTTTTATGAATTGTGGTGCACCTGTGTGGTGCATAAAGAATTAACAAATGTGATATCCTCTTGTTGGACTGTTCTCTTGATGAGTAAGAAGTGGCCTTCTTTGTCTTTTTTTGATTACTTTTGGTTTAAAGTCTATTTTATCTGATATAAGTATAGCTACACCTGCTTGTTTCTTGTTTCCATTTGCTTGATTATCATTTTCCACCCCTTTACCCTGAAGAGGTGTCTGTCATTAGTGGTTTTACAGCAGATTGAGGTGTCTAATTTTCTGATACACCCTGTTAGCTTATGTCTTTTGATGGGTGAATCAAGCCCATTAATATTAGGGTAATAACTGTGAGGTTTGATTTAATACCTGCCATATTGGGGTGGTTTATGTGGTTTGGTGTTTTCTTGGTCTTTGTAGTTTTTGTGCCTTCTCACTATTTGGTTATTGTGATCTATTTCTCATGGGCACTTGTGGTTGGTTATTTGATTATTCTGTGTGTAGAATTCCCTGAAGTACTTTCTGTAGGTTTGGCTTTGTCTTCATATAGTTGTATAGATGACTTTTATTGTGGAAAGTTTTTCTTTCATCATCTATTATGAGGAATACTTTTTCTGGATAGAGTAGTTTGGGTTGGAAGCCATAAATTCTTAGAGTTTGCAGTGTTCCATTCCAAGCTCTTTTGGCTTTTAGGGTTTCCATTGAGAAGTCTGAAGTAATTCTGATGGGGTTTCCTTTATAGGTAATGTGTTGTTTCTCCCTAACTGCTTTTAGGACTTTCTCTTTCTGCTTGATGTTTAGAGTCTTAATGGTATTATGTCTTGGAGAATTTCTCCTTTGGTCCAGTCTGTTTGGAGTTCTGCTAGCTTCTTGTGTCTTGATGGGACTTTCTTTTGAGAAAGTGGGAGTTTTCTTTGATAATTTTGTTGAATAGGTTTTCCATGCCTTTGGTCTGAATTTCTTCCTCTTCTGGTATACCCATGATTTGAATGTTGGGTCATTTAAGGGCATCCCATCTCTCCTCATGTTCTATTCACAGAAATATTTGAACCTATTGAAACTTTTGGACTCATGAACTGTTTCTTTTGTTTTGTCTTCCAGCTCTGAGTTTCTATCCACAACTTTCCTGACTCTGTTCTTGAGAGCTTCTATAGAGTTTTGTGCTTGTACAATTTGGTTCATATTTTCTACTGCTTTTTTGTTTCCATGCCTTTGTTGAGTTCCCTTTTACATCATTTTCTGATTTTCTTAATGCTTCTTGGAGTTCATCCCTGTATTTTTTTAATGTCTCCATTGAGATTTGTCAGTTCTGTATCTCTGCTATATTTCAGTATTGTGGTGGATGTCAGGGTTCTATAAAATTACTTGATATATCTTCCTTGAGAAGTGTGTGACAATGGAACCATGTCAAAGTAAATCACAGATAGTCTGGATTTGGAAAAAGTTACTTTAAAGCATTCTTGAAATTCTAGTAGAGAAAAAATGTTCATTTTCCCTCTAAAAATTTCAAGTATAAATTGGTTACTTAAAAATTAATGCTGTGGGGGCTGGAGAAGTGGCTTAGTGGTTAGGCACTTGCCTTTGAAGCCTAAGGACCCTGTTTTGAGGCTCGATTCCCCAGAACCCATGTAAGCCAGATGCACAAGGTGGCACATGCATCTGGAGTTTGTTTGCAGTGGCTGGAGGCCCTGGGGCACACATTTTCTCCCTCTCTCTCTCTCTCTCTCTCTCTCTGCCTCTTTCTCTCTGTCACTCTCAAATAAATAAATAAAAATAAAAAAAATTTTAAAAATTAGTGCTGTAAAAGAAAATTGCCACAATACTTTACACCAGTGACCTTGAGATCAGGCAATGCAAAACAAGTTTTTCTGGGCTGGAGAGATGGCTTAGCGGTTAGGCGCCTGCCTGCAAAGCCTAAGAACGCTTGTTCAAATCTCCAGGTCCCTTGAATAGCCAGATGCAGAAGTGATGCAAGCACCCACAATGTCGTACATGTGCACAAGGGGACACACCTGCCTGGAATTCATTCACAGTGGCTGAAAAGGCCCTGGAGTGCCCATTCTCTCAGCCTCTTCCTCTCTCTCTCTCTGTCTCCCTCAAAAAAAAAAAAAAAAAAAAAATCTTCTTTCTAAAGAAAATGGATTGAGTAGCTAAAATTCATCATCTTGGGAGACATATAATACCTCAGTGGGCAGGTGTTATATACTACCTTGATAGGCTTCTAGAAGTTCCCATCTTATCTTCATTTTTCAAAACCACTGCACTTGGGGCTGGAGAGGTAGTTCAGTTGATAGAGTGTATGCCTCTAATCCCAGCACTAGGGAAGTGAGGGCAGAAAGATCAGAAGTTCCAAGTCATATTCTGTTACATTACAAGTTCAAGGCAAGCCAGACATACATGGGACCCTGTCTCAAAAAAAAAAAAAAAAAAAAAAAATTGAACAAGCCAGGCATGGTGGCGAACGCCTTTAATCCCAGCACTGGGGAGGCAGAGGTAGGAGGATCGCCGAGTTCGAGGCCACCCTGAGACTATTTAGTGAATTTCAGGTCAGCCTGGACCAGAGTGAGACCCTACCTTGCAAAATCAAAAAAAAAAAAAAAAAAAAAAAAAAAAAAGAAGAAGAAGAAGAAGAACAAAACCTGCACCCCATTTCCCAACTTCTTCAGGTTTCAGGATAGAATATCACCTTTTTATGCACTGCTGGTCACAGCAGCAATGTACATGCTCTACTGCTCATACTTATAATAAATATTATATATTTTTTTAATATTTTATTTTTATTTATTTTTATTAGTTATGTATATAGTATATATACAGCCATGATGGTACCATCATTGCCTTCTCCTTGTTCTCCTCCCATGGGTAGTTGCCTTATGGGGGTAGACATCAGTTATGTGGGAGAGGAAATGACTCTGTGCATAATGACTCATGGCTCTAATAGCCTTTCTGCATCCTCTTCCGTGAATTTCCCTGAGCCATGTTGGGGTCATTTTAGGTCTAATTCAGTGATGAGGTTTTGTGAGTTTCTGTGTCTCTGGATATCTGATTTGGTAGAGGTTGAGTGTTCTTTGTGTCTATCTCCTTCACCCATGTGCTTGTACCAGGTTCACTGATAAAGCAGCACTCTTGCTCATTTCCCCTACAACTCTATGGCTTCAGCAGTTTCCCTGGTGAGGTGCAATGGGCTGATTCTCAGAGCCTCAGGTTCTGCATCAATCTGAAAAGAAAAAGCAGATTCTTCAACAAAGAGTGAGGTCAGTGCAAGATACAAGGATAACCATTATTATTTTTGAGAGAAATTTAATAGGGTAGGCCCTCTTGTATCCCACTATTCATGGGAGCTTGATATTGGAGAACAGGCTTGTTTTGGGATATGGTTCTGACTTGTTTTCCAGTTCCAGGTATGGTTTCTGTTCCACTGAGCAGATCCATTAGACAAATAAAGAGCAGTTGGTAACCCACCATGGCTCTGTGCCACTACTGCACTTGTGTGTGCCTCACATCAAGTTGTTTGCTGCTGAGTTGCTTAGACAGATGTTGGTCATTTTCCCCCAGTCACTTATGTAGCACCTTCTGGCCCTAGATAAGCTAACTGTCTGGGGACATGACTTTCTTCCAGATTCTAGCCATGTCTTTCCATGTTCCATCCAACCAACATATAGTGTCTTCAGCATTAGGGTCTTAACAATAACCTTTGGTGGGTCATCAAGTACACTGACAGATAATCTGTATGCTTTTGGGAAACCTTGTAGGTTTCACTGATCAACAGCTCAGTGTGAATGTTAACCACATGCTGGTACTGGGAGTTACATTTCAGTGCTAAGGGAAAAGAAGGAAGAAAAAATATAGGTAATGTGAAAGAGAAAGAGAAAAAGAGAAAGAAGAAGAAGTGATGATAGAGAAACAGAAGACTTGAGGTTATTCTTCATCATACTCTCTCAGGCCCCTGTAATTCAGGTGTTCTCTCTAAGCACCTGATGCAGGGTTCAACCTTTTAGTATGTCTTTCAGGATATAGGATTTTATGGTACCATTTCCATTTGGGTCCAATTTTTGCCCCACCCACCCACCCTTGCCCTTCCCTCCCACCCCACTATCCCTATTGTCCAGTCCTCGAGATGTTTATTAGGTGTGTCAACATCTCGGGGAAAATGCAAATTAGGAGCCACAGATGAGTGAGATCATTCGACACTTATCCTTCTGTGATTGAGTTTGCTGAGAATGATCTGTTCCAAGTTTGACCATTTTTCTTCAAATTGCTTTGTGTCATTTTTCCTTAATGCTATGTAGAATTCCATAGTGTAGATATACCACATCTTAGTTATCCATTCATCTAATGATGGACATCTGGGTTGATTACAGCTCTTAGCTATTATGAATTGAGCAGCTATAAACATGGCTGAGCAAATCTCTCTGAACTGAGGCATGGATCTTTAGGGGTAAATGCCATTAAGGGAATAACTGGGTCTGTTGGTAACTCTATAGTCATCCTTTTTAGGAGTCTCTATATTGCATTCCACAGTGGTTGTACCAGCTTACATTCTCACCAACAGTGAATGAGAGGTTCCTGTTTCCCCACATCTTCTCCAGCATTTGTTGTCATTAGATTTTTAATGTTTGCTATCCTTACTGGGGTAAGGTGGAAGCTCATAGATGTTTTAATTTGCATTTCCCTGATGATTAGGGATGTTGAACATTTTCTTAAGTATGTGTTTACAATTTGTAATTCTTCCTCTGAGAACTCCCTGTGCAGTTCTCTGCCCCATTTTGTGAGTGGGTTGTTTGATTTTTTATTGTTTAGGTTTTTGAGTTCTTTGTAGATTTTAGAAATTAGGCCTCTGTCCGATGTGTATCCAGCAAAAATTTTCTCCCATTCTGTGGGTAATCTTTGGCTCTGCTTATTGTATGTTTGTCAGTGAAAAGGCTTTTCAGCTTCATGAGATCCCAATGGTTGAGTGATTATTTAATTTCCGGAGCTACTAGGGTTTTGTTCAGGAAGTCTTTTCACACTCCTATATCATGGAAAGTTCCTCCTACTTTTTCTTCCAGTAGTAGCAGAGTTTCCAGTTTTATATTGAGGTCTTTGATCCATTTGGACTTGATTTTTGTGCATGGCGAAATGTGTGGATTGAGTTTCATTTTCCTGCATATGGTTATCCAGTTTGTCCAGCACCATTTGTTAAAGATGCTGTCTTTTTTTCAGTCTACATGGTTGGGGCCTTTCTCAAATATCAAGTAGCTGTAGTTACTTGACCCAAATCTGGATCTTCAATTCTGTTCCATTGGTCTATCATCCTGTTTTTATGCCAGTACCATGTTGTCTGTATTACTATGGCTTTGTAGTATAGCATAGAATCAAGTACAGTGATGCCTCCAGAGGTATTTCTTTTCTGAGGATATGATTGGATATTCTAAGGCCTTTTGCCATTCCATATGAATTTAGAGATCATTTTTCTATCTCTGTGAAGAAAGATGTTGGGATTTTTATTGGTATTGCATTAAATCTGTATATTGCTTTTGGTATGATTGCCATTTTCACAATGTTAATTCTCCCTATCCAGGAGCCTGGGAGCTCTTTCCCTTTTCTCAAGTCCTCCTCAGTTTCTTTCTTGAGTGTTTTTATGTTTTCATGGTAAAGGTCTTTCACCTCCTTTTTATTTTTTTATGCTATTGAACGTATTGGACAATGTTGCTTATTTCTTTCTCTGTATCTTTGTCTTTTGAGTTTTGAGATGGAGGTTCTCAGGTCACTTATGTATAGAATCATGTCATCTGCAAACAGGGCTAACTTAACTTCTTCTTTCCAATTTGTATTCCTTTCATCTCTTTCTCCTGTCATTGCTTGAGCTCGTACTTCTAGTACTATGTTGAAGAACAGAGGTGAGATTGGTCACCCCGTCTTGTTCCTGATCTCAATGGAAATTCCTTCCTCATTAAGTATTATGTGGGCTTTAGGATCTTTATATACAGCCTTTGTTATGTTGAGATATAGACCATCCATGCCTAGTCTCTCAATGTTTTGATCATAAAATGATGATGTTTTTTGTCAAAGGCCTTTTCTGCATCTATCGAAATGATCATGTGATTTTTGTATTTAAGCTTATTTATGTAGTTTATTACATTGACAGATTTCCTTATGTTGAACCATCCCTGTATTCCTAGGATGAAGCCTACTTGATCCAAGTGGAAAATGCTTTTGATGTGCTATTGAATTCGCTTTGCAAGGATTGTGTTCAGTCTTTGCATGTAAGTTCATCAGGAAAATAGGCCTATAGTTTTCTTTTCTTGTGGCATCTCTGCCTGGTTTTGGTATTAGGGTGATACTAGCTTCATAGAAGGAGTTGGCAAGCTTTCCCTATTCTCTGATTGTGTAGCACAATTTGAGAAAAATTGGTTTCAGTTCTTCCATGAAGGTTTGATAGAATTCAGCTGGGAAACCATCTAGTCCTGGACTCTTCTTTTTAGGGAGGTTTTTGATCATCCTTTCAATCTCAATGGTTGTGATAGGTTTGTTTAAGAGGTTAAATCTGCTCTGAGTTTAGCTTTGGTAGGTGGTATGTGTCAAGGAATTCATCCATTTCCTCCATATTATCCAGTTTTGTGGAGTAGAGGTTTTTGAAGTAAGTCCTGATGATTCTCCCAATTTCACTTATGTCTGTTGTGGTCTCTCCTTTTTCATTTCTAATTTTGTTAATTTGAGTTGCCTCTTTTCTCCACTTGATCAAAGTGGCCAGGGGTTTATCAATCTTGTTTATTTTTTGAAAGAACCAGCTCTTTGATCAATTCTCTTAATTGTCTTCTTAGTTTCCAATTCATTAATTTCTGCTCTAATCTTAATTATTTCCTTCCATCTGGAGCTTTTGGGGTTGGATACCTCTTGTTTTTCCAATGCCTTTAGGTGGATGGTTAGGTTATTGATTTGGGATCTCTCTGTCTTTGTAATGCACAATGAATTTTACCCTGAGGGCTACCTTCATTGTGTCCCAAAAGTTTTGGTACAATGTGTTCTCATTATCATTTATTTCTAGATATTTTGGAATTTCCTCCACTATCCATTTATTGTTTAGGAGTGTGTCCTTCAGTTTCCAGGAGCTGCTTGGGTTCCTGGCATAACTTTTGTTGTTAATTTCTAGCAATACAGCATTGTGATCTGATGTTATGCAGGAAATTATGTCAATCCACCTAAATATATGGAGGCAGGCTTTATGACCCACTATATTATTTGTCTTAGAGAAGGTTTCATGGGCTGGTGAGAAGAATTTGTAATCTGTAGTTTTGGGGTAGAATGTTCTATAGATGTCCATTAGGTCTAATTGATCTATGGTGTTGTTGAGCTCTCTTACTTCCCTGTTAATTTTCTGTTTGGATGATCTTTCTATTGCCAATATTGGAGTATTGAAGTCCCCAATTATGATGGTGTTGGTGGTTATTTCTGTTTTGTTGTCAAGTAGGTTTTGTTTTATGAATTGTGGTGCACCTGTGTGGTGCATAACAATTAACAAATGTGATATCCTCTTGTTGGACTGTTCTCTTGATGAGTAAGAAGTGGCCTTCTTTGTCTTTTTTGATTACTTTTGGTTTAAAGTCTATTTTATCTGATATAAGTATAGCTACACCTGCTTCTTTCTTGTTTCCATTTGCTTGGATTATCATTTTCCACCCCTTTACCCTGAAGAGGTGTCTGTCATTAGTGGTTTTACAGCAGATTGAGGTGTCTAATTTTCTGATACACCCTGTTAGCTTATGTCTTTTGATGGGTGAATCAAGCCCATTAATATTAGGGTAATAACTGTGAGGTTTGATTTAATACCTGCCATATTGGGGTGGTTTATGTGGTTTGGTGTTTTCTTGGTCTTTGTAGTTTTTGTGCCTTCTCACTATTTGGTTATTGTGATCTATTTCTCATGGGCACTTGTGGTTGGTTATTTGATTATTCTGTGTGTAGAATTCCCTGAAGTACTTTCTGTAGGTTTGGCTTTGTCTTCATATAGTTGTATAGATGACTTTTATTGTGGAAAGTTTTACTTTCATCATCTATTATGAGGAATACTTTTTCTGGATAGAGTAGTTTGGGTTGGAAGCCATAAATTCTTAGAGTTTGCAGTGTTCCATTCCAAGCTCTTTTGGCTTTTAGGGTTTCCATTGAGAAGTCTGAAGTAATTCTGATGGGGTTTCCTTTATAGGTAATGTGTTGTTTCTCCCTAACTGCTTTTAGGACTTTCTCTTTCTGCTTGATGTTTAGAGTCTTAATGGTATTATGTCTTGGAGAATTTCTCCTTTGGTCCAGTCTGTTTGGAGTTCTGCTAGCTTCTTGTGTCTTGATGGGACTTTCTTTTGAGAAAGTGGGAGTTTTCTTTGATAATTTTGTTGAATAGGTTTTCCATGCCTTTGGTCTGAATTTCTTCCTCTTCTGGTATACCCATGATTTGAATGTTGGGTCATTTAAGGGCATCCCACATCTCCCTCATGTTCTATTCACAGAAATATTTGAACCTATTGAAACTTTTGGACTCATGAACTGTTTCTTTTGTTTTGTCTTCCAGCTCTGAGTTTCTATCCACAACTTTCCTGACTCTGTTCTTGAGAGCTTCTATAGAGTTTTGTGCTTGTACAATTTGGTTCATATTTTCTACTGCTTTTTTTGTTTCCATGCCTTTGTTGAGTTCCCTTTTTACATCATTTTCTGATTTTCTTAATGCTTCTTGGAGTTCATCCCTGTATTTTTTAATGTCTCCATTGAGATTTGTCAGGTGGTTATTAAGGTCCTCTTTTTTTTTTTTTTTTTGTCTTTCTGATCATTTAACTGTCTTTGGAACCCTTCCTGGTTTTTTTCTGTTAGGTCTAATCTACCAAGGACATCATTCATACAATTATTGGCTCTTTGTTGCATTTCTGCAAGTTCTGCTATTTGCTTGGCCAAGCTTACATAGCTTGTCTCTTCATTTTGGGGTTGTGATTCTATTGTCTCTTCTATATTTTCATTAGAGACATCCATTATGGGACTGGGCAATTTTAGCTGTATTTACTTGAATCTGATTTTTCATTCTATTCCTTTTACAGTGTGGTCTGCCTGCTGGCCTGGGGTGGAGGGGTGGCAGTAAGTGTAAGGGCCATTACCTGAGGATTTCAGAGAGGTTGGGTGGGGCTTGGGTCCCTGTTCGGGGTCGGTGGGGTCAATGCAGAGAGTATGTTCAGGGCTTAGAAAACTTAAGGCAGGGACAGTGGTCTGCTGGCCTGGGTCCCTGTTAGTGGGTGGAAGCAGTCACTCAGTACTAGTAATCACGCACCTAGGGCTGAAAAAGCCTAGGGTGAGGACAGTGGCCTGCTGACCTGGGTCCCTGATCTTGAGTGTGAGGAGTCAATGGTGTGTACTGGTGATTGCAGGCATGCAGAGCTCAGAAAGGTTGGGACAAGGACACTGGCCTGCTGGCCTGGGTCCCTGTCAGTGGGTGGGAGGAGTTGGCAGTGAGGTACCAGTGATCATGTGCTTGGAGGTCAGAAAGGCTAGGGTGGGGACACTGATGTGGGACCAGGTATTGAGACTTATGGTCCCACATGGGGCTCAGAAAGGCTAGGGTGAGGACACCGGCTTGCTGGGCTGTTTTGCTGCTTGGGGGCAGAACCTCAGAGTGGGACCAGGGTCATGCTTGGGGGTTCAGAAAGGCTGGGAGCAGCGATCATGCCAGTGGAGCTCTGTGCAATGGCAGGAAAGCCTGGGGTGGAGGATTTACCCTGCTAGTTGGGTCCACTTGACCTGTGGTTAGTGCAGGGAGGACTTCTGGCTGGGACCCGTGGCTAGGACGCTGCTTGTGGGAATTGGGGACCTGGTGTGCTACCCTAGAGCCTGGGAATCAGTAGATTCCTTCTTTTGCTCCTCCACACCCTCCCACTGGGAGCCTACTAGAATCAGCAACCCCTAAAAATCCCCTTGAATCTTAAGGGTCTTGCCTTTCCCCGGGAGGTGAGGCGATGTTAGGTGGGCGCCATCTTGACTGGAAGTCAAGCATTAAATTTGGACAGTATTTTTATCTCTTTCAGCTACTCATCAAATATTATTGATTGCCTACTATGCACCAGACATCATGACAGAATGGTAGGGTCCTTGTCCTCAAACCTGGGAGTCTGTGCATCCAAAAGGAAACAAGCAGGTAGCAAACCTCAGAGCATGCAGAAAACATATATGTGATTTACTCATAGGAAGCCAAGCTGTTTTGATGGGATCTTGTAGATAGTCCAACTTGGACAGTGTTGGAAAGCATGCCACAACATGGGAAAGACTATTATTTCTCAAATTAGATGGATACAAGCTCCCAGATATGTAACTATCCCCACGTGTTCTATGAGCTCTTAGGTACCACAAAGGTTTTAAAAAAGCTTTTATTGGTGGTGGTGTGCAGGTAAGAGCATCCCGTCGTTATCTTTGTGTGTCACATGCAGTATGTTCTGAGCTCTTTAGTGTCATGGACTTTTGGAAGACACTTCCAAATGTTTTACTTTAGTGATAATTCTGTGGTTTTTCAGAGGATGTTAAATGATTTACACAAAAGCTTTTATTCCTTACTATGATTTTTCCTTTTAAAAAAGGCAGGAACAGATAAATAATTCAAGGGTCCTTTCTGGCTGGTTCTGTAATGCTTTGCATTGTTGAGCTTTTCCGGATATTAGAATTTTAGTTCTCCTATTTATCTCCTCAGTATAACAGTGCCAATGTGCTGGCAGTAATCTGTTATTCCTGCTGTTACTAAGATCTTTTGGATTTCACACCTTATCTGTGACAATATTTGCTATGCTTCACAAAAGTCAGTAAGGAGAGAAAAGTCTTTGACAGGTCCTCTATCCATATCTGGAGATGATGTCTTCTTCTTCCTCCAGAAGACCTCTAGGTATGGTCTCTATATGTAATTTAAAATGGCCTCAAACTCACTGAGTATCTCAGACTAGTATTAAGCTCTTGACCCTCCTGTTTCAGCTCCCCAATTTTTAGTATCACAGGTATGTGCTACCACACCCATATTCCTGGTAGTGAGTTCTTACATCTGTTGGGGAAATGATCACCCTTCTTTTCCTTTCATAGCTTCATAGGAATCTATCAAAGGATAATATAAGTAAGACATAGGAAAAGGCTGGCCTGGGCAGTATAAAATTTATGATTTTATGACTCAGGCAACCCAGTCCTTTCCCTACATGAGCAGACCAGTAGTTACCACCTTTGCATAATTCTCAGAGTACTGATTACACCAAAACCTGTGCAGACACTGGGCCTGAGGTGATGCAAGAAATATTCACACAGTCACACCTACAGTTTGCAGCTAAGATACATGGAATATGTCATCCTTTGTCCCACCCTTTGATGTCTGCTAAGATGAAGATGCAAAACCACATAGTAAGACTCATGTGAATTAATCTTGTATTCTAAAATACGTCTGTGTGGAAGGAAAGCTGGAGAGATGGCTTAACAGTTAAGCACTTGCCTATGAAGCCTAAGGACACAGGTTCAAGACTCAATTCCCCAGTACTCATGTAATCCAGATGCACAAGGTAGTGCATGCATCTGGAGTTCATTTGCAGTGGCTGGAGGCCCTGGTGAGCCCATTCTCTCTCTCTGCCTCTTTCTCTCTGTCACTCTCAAATAAATAAATACAAATTTTTAATTAAACAAATTTAAAAATATGTCTATGTGTAGATGCAAACCATGTTTGAAATTGCTTTCTATTAAAAAATGCTTCAGGAAAACTTATCATATCTAAAATACCATACTTGTACTTACTGCATGAAAAAATAGTGGTTAACACCAAAGGAGAACTTTTCTGATAAAGAACTATATGTAGCTCCAGAGTCAGAAAATTCAGCTTATTTTGGCTTGTGGGGCTATGCTTTCAAAGATTTTAAATATGACTACACTAATCAGCTAGCCAAATGTTTTCAAATAGGTCAACAGACTGTGATGTCCACATTAACCATTATTTGTAATAAGGAACAAAGGATGCAGAAAGAAAACAGAAATCCCATCTTAGAGGTGCCTACATTGTATGCAGAAAGTGCATTGTCACTGAACTCTAAGCTTCTTGGAAGAATTATTTGTGTTTCCACTGCCATATATCAGAGCAGAATTAACAATTGTTTATTCAGTCAATTATTATCTATCATATTTAGCCACACCTAGAAACTCACGAGTTGAGAGGGCTTTGCAGAGGAGGCAACTAAAGTTCCATATTGATTTACTCAAAATAATTGTGTTAGTTCATGGAAGAATTGGGGAAGAGACCTTGAATCATGCCCACTGTTGCATACCACTAGATACCTTCCACATATCCATATTCATATCTTGCCCCCAATAACAATACAGTTCAGGGAAGAAGAAAAGTTGTCCAAACAGATCATGTAGTCTTGTCTGTTTCAAAGGCCTAGTGCAGAGTAAAAGCTATTTTCTAAATCAATCTTGTCAGCTTGAATTCAATCTGACTTCATGATGAAATGAGCAAATTATAGATAGCAGCTGTAAGATTCTCTGAGTATGTCGGGGGAGGAGAGGGACAGTTCTGATCTGCTTTATTCTGTTTCTGAGTTCCACTTGGGAATGTTCTAAATCACTCAGGAAGAGAAATGAGAGTAAAAGGTCCACCTGGTCATAAGAGCTCTGTGCTAACAGCTGTCTATAATGATATGATTTTGTCATTTGAGGCTCTGGTTATTTGTCTGTACCAAGCTAAATCTAACCAAGTTTTGCACAAGATAATAGGTATAAGAATAAGCATGTTTTCCTTCTTTGGGGGATCATGCTTTATCTGTATCATTAGAGAAATGTAATGATTTACACTGGTTTGCCATGGGATTTTCTGTGAAAAGGTTCATTGTTATCCAAATCCCATCTGTACTCCAGAAAAAGATTTCAGATTTCATCTGCAGTTCCCTTCTTTGACATTTACTATAATTCTCTTCCACATGATAACTTCCATATCTCACTTTCTATATCTTAGCTTATGTGGTTTATATTCAGTCATAATTCATATATCATAAAATATATCCTTATGAAGTGGAATAGTCAAACCTTTTAATTTATTCACAGAATTGTGATGTCAACATAAGTATAATATATTAGTGAATTACATCTATAATCCCAAAGAAACCTTGTATTAGCTAGCATTCACTCTTCATCCCAATGTCTTTCAGTCCTAGGCACCACTATTTTAATTTGTCGCTAGAAACTTGCCTGTTCTGGTTGTTTCATATAAATGAAATCAGATAATATATGGGCTTCTAGGATTGAACTCTTTCACAGTGTTTCCAGTGTTCAGTCCTTTTTAATGTTAAGTCATATTCCATCATATAGGCATACCGTATGGGTTCACCTATTCATTAGTTGGTAGAAGTCTGGAAGGTTTCTATATTCTGCTATCATGACTATATCATATGGTAAGTATATATTTAAACTTTTGAAGAATTGACAAACTTTCCAAAACTGGCTGTATCAATTTATAATGCCACCCACCAGAAATGAATGAGCATTATGATATTTCTACAATTTCACCAGCACTTTTTATGGTCTATTTTTATTTTTTCACTACTTTTTACCATCCTACCAGTTTAAGTGAAGAATTATTGTAGTTTTGATGTGCAAGTCCCTTGAATAATTATTACAATATCTTTTTATGGATTTAATAACCATCACTATATATTTGTTTTTGAAAAATATTCATTGAAATGCTTTTTTTTTTTTGAGAAAGGGTCTCACTCTACCCTGGAATTCACTATGTAGCCTCAGGATAACCACAAACTCAGGGTGATCCTCCTACCTCTGCCTCCCAAGTGCTGGGACTAAAGGCATGTGCCACTATACCCAGCTAAATGCTTATTTTTAAATTATATTATTTGCCTATTTTTTGAATTTTGTATATTTTTGGGCACAATTACATCAGGTTATCAGTTACATAAATTACATGTATTTTCTCCCATCCTTTGGATAATCTGTTAGTATTATGGGTTGTATCATTTGTGCCACATTATTTTGATGCAGTCAAATTTAAATATTTTTCTTTTGCCAGTTGTGTTTTTAGTGTTATATGCAAGAAGCTATAATTACCTACCAAAAAGCTATGAAGAGCTACTCATATGTTTTCTTCTAAATGTTTAAAGTTTAGATTTTTATGTTTAAATCTATGATGTATTTTAAGATAATTTTTAATATGCTATAAGGTAGGAGTCAAATTATATTCTTGTGCTTATGAGTATCCAATTGTCTCAGCATCTGTTATTAAAAAAAATCTTTCCTCATTGTATATAGTTGACCACAAATGCATGCATTTCTTTCCAGGATTTCAATTCTATCATTGATTGACAGCCTATCAATGTGTTGACATTTCATTGTCTTGCAAGTTATCTTGAAATTCAGAATTGTAGATGTCCAACTGAGTTCCTTTCTGAGGTGACTGTGGTCATGCCAGAGGTCCTTGTGTCCCATGTGCACTTTAGGATCAATTTTTCCATTCTTTCAAGAAACAAAGAAAGAGAGGGGGTGAAAGAGAAAAAGGCAGGGAAAAAGAAGGAGGAATGAAGGAAGTAAGGAAGAAAGGGAGGAGAGGTCAGGTCATTGGGTTTGGATATAGTTGTACTGAATCTATTGCTTTAGGATACATTATCATCATAGCAATAATACATCTTCCAGTCAATAAACATGGCATAGGGGTACCTTTTTTTTTCATTTTTTAATTTTTTTTTAGTATTTTGGGTTTCTTCTTTTGAGACAAGTTACATATAGCCCAGCCTTACCTCAGACTCATTCTGTAGACTAGGCTGGCCTTGAACTCTAATCCTTTCCTACTTCCACCTCCCAAGGCTGAGCCACCTGTCTAGTACTGTTCTTCAATTTTTAAGTATTGTTATTTATTTGAGAAAGGCAAAAAGAAAGAGGGACAGGCAGACAAAGAGTGAATATGGATGCACCAGGGCCTCTTGCCATTGCCAACAAACTCCATGTACATATGGCACTTGCTTTACTGGTTTTACATGGGTACTGAAGAATCAAACCTGGACCATAAGGCTTTGCAAGCAAGTACATTTAACTTCTGGGTTGTCTCTCCAGCCCAATTCTTCAATTTTTTCCCATTCTTCCATTTTTTTAGTGGTGCTTTATAGTTTTCAATGCCCAAGTGTTTTAGTTCCTTGGTCAGTTTGTCTCATTATTTTATCCTTGTTGATATCATTGTAAAAAAAAATTCTCTTCAGATTTTTAAATGCTAGTATAGAAATATAACTGATTTTATTCATTAATCTTGTATCCCACAACCTTGCTGAACTCATGCAATACTTCAATAGTTTTCTAGTGGGTTCCTTTAAAAATTTTTGTTGACAAATTCATCTATCTCCACATAGAAATGGTTTTATTTCTTTCCAATACTAGTGGGCTTTGTTACTGTTTGTTGTGAATAGGACCTTCAGTACAATGTTGAAAAGTGGTGGTGAGAACAATCTTGAACCTGATCATAGTGGTGCAAAATCCAGCCCTCCACTGCTAAATATGATGGGAACTATGGACTAACTAATGTCCCACCTTCTTCCCATCCCTTCCTGTCCTCCCTCCCACCCTTTCTTCTTTCCTTGCTTCCACCTTCCTTCCTTCCTTCCACTGGGCATTGAATGTAGGCTTCACACATGCTAGGCAAATACTCTACCTCTAAACTATTTCCTTAGGTCCCATATTTTCATAAGATGTCTTTTATCAGGCTAAAAGGTTCTGTTGTATTTGTAGCATTTTTTTTTGGAGAGACACAGAGAGAGAGACAGAGAGAGGGAGGGGAAGACAGAGAATGGGTGTGTCAGCAGCCTCTCAGCCGCTGCTAATGAAATCCAGATGTGTGCGCCCCCTTGTGAGCAAGTGCAGCATTGCGTCCTTGCATCACTTTGCATCTGGCTAAGCATGGGACCTGGAGATTGGAACTGACATTCTTAGGCTTAGCAGGCAGGCACCTTAACCGCTAAGCCAACTCTCCAGCCCGTAGTATGTTTTATTAAATTGTATTTATTTTATTTATTTGCAAGCAGAGATAGAGAGACAGAAGAGAGACAACAGAGAGAGAATGGCACCCCAGGGCTTCTAGCCACTGCAAACGAACTCCAGATGCATGTGACCCTTGTGCATCTGGCTTACGTGAGTCCTAGGGAATCAAACCTGGGTCCTTTTGCTTTGCAGACAAATGCCTTAATCACTAAGCCATTTCTCCATCCCAGTATATTTTGTTTGATCATGAAAGCATATAGAATTTGTCATCTGGTTTTGTGTATCTATTGAGATAATTATATTTTTAATTATTTATTCTATTAATATGGCATATTATAGCAATTGATTTCATATTCTTTTTTTACAATTATTTGAGGCTGACCTGGAACTGAATATGTAGTCCTGGCTGGCCTTAAAATGACATTGATTCTCCTACCTCAGCCTCCTCCTGAGTGCTGAGATTATAGGTGTGAATATTAAACCAACCTTGTATTTGGGATTAAGTTCCACTTAATCATGCTATATAGTGCTTTTATATGTTGCTAGATTCAATATTCTATTATTTTGTTGAGGATTTGTTATCTCTTTATAACATATATATTGCTTTTAGAATCAGAAGAGTACTGCCTTATGAAATGAGTTGGAAACTGTTTTATCTTTGGTTTAATTTTTGGAAAGATTTGATAAGTATATTAATTTTTCTTTGATAAAATTCACCAGTGACACTGCTTGATCCTGGGATTTTCTTTGTTGCATGTTTTTTGGCTAAAGAAATGCAGAGGCAACAAGAACAAGAAAATGTGGTAGAAATGAGCTTTCATTTTTAAGAAGCCAAGGTAGCTGGATGGATGCCCTGATGCCCTCCTTTAAAATTTAATCCCCTTATTCAGAATCGAGGCTCTTTCTAAACTGGAACTTGCTTCATCTCTCAGATTTTTTCATTTCTTACAATATTTTTTGTTTTGTTTTGTTTTTTCAAGGTAGGCTCTCATTCTAGCCCAGGATGACCTGGAATTCACTATATAATCTCAGGGTAGACACTTGATCTCATGGCGATCCTTCCTCTGTCTCCCAAGTGCTGGCATTAAGGGTGTGCACCACCACACCTGGAACAATTATTTCTTTTACACAATATATGCTATATCCACACTGAACTAATTAGTTCATTCAGTTTCAGTGAATTCTGATGCTCAGTTTTCTACAAGCCAGGCTCCTCTCATTTTATCACTGTGCTCATGAAGGTCCTATCCCATGATCTCTGCTGTTCCCTGTTGTATAATTAACAAATGCCTAGTCTGGGTTTAAGACTCACCTCAAGTGGCACTTTCACAATG
This sequence comes from Orientallactaga sibirica, assembly GCA_036365145.1. Lineage (NCBI taxonomy): Eukaryota > Metazoa > Chordata > Mammalia > Rodentia > Dipodidae > Orientallactaga > Orientallactaga sibirica. The sequence goes on along the minus strand of JAEOAD010000015.1, from coordinate 24,912,201 downwards.
ATAGCTTTATTGGCTCCTTAAAGTACCAGTGAAGAGAATGTGATAGTCTATGTAATTTTTTTAATTTTTTTTCTTCCATTCTAAATCCTTTCTGGCAGGAACCATGGTTGATTCATTGCTTTATTCCTAATGTAGCAGAAGGCATAGCACACAGTAGACATACAATAAATTTTTGTTGAACTCGTGGATAGACCCAGCCTTCCAGAATGAGTTCTTCCACTACATTTTGGAAAGCTGAGATGTTGTCACACTTCTTTGTGCTTTGCACAACACCTGGTGCAACACTGATAAGTGCTCATTGAAGTGAATTCAACTGAATGACAAATTAATATTATAATGTCACATTTTGAACTCTTCAGTAAAAGGCATAGTAAAAACCTCAAAATGGTTCTAAAAAACGAAACAATAAAAATCTGTTTGGATGACATCTCTTTTTGAAAATATAAAACCAATTCTGTTGTGTTTTGACACATAATTGTGCTTGAAGATTTCCAGTATAACAGAGATGTATTTGGGGATTCTTGTGATCCTACAAGACTGCTTGCTTCTAGGAAAGGCAAGATCCATTTAGTGAGCCGTCAGTGAGAAGCTTGGAGTTTTGTGTCTGGAATCAATTCCATGCTACTTAATAAAATGTCTTAGAATTTGGGAAACTCCAAGAGCATAGTGAGGTTATGATAGATAGAAAGAAATCCACTGTTTCTTGTACTCTCCCTTGCCACAAGACAGACATGAAAGTGAGGGCAACAGAATTCGCTGTGGTGGTGGCAAGGGCACCAATGTCAAAGCACGATCTATTCCTATTAACATGGTTTTAAAGGCCTTGGTACCAGGTTGCCTCAGGTTTTCCAGAGAAATAAAATAGATAAGATTCTGCTCCATGCAATTTCGGGATCTGGCAAATCCAAGCTTTTCTAATTAAGCTAGCAGACTACAAATTCAGACTGGCGTGGAGTTTCAAGTTTATAAATGAGGCCAAGAACTTCAGCAGGTATCTCTTCTACCATGTTTTTTTTTTTTTTCCTGCTTGTATGTGTGTGGTGTGGTGTATGCATATGTATATGCCCTTATGATTACCCACGTGTTGGCCAGTGGTGTCCAGAGTGGAACATCAGGTGTCTTGTTCTGGCTTCATAGCTCTTCTGCTCATTATAATTTGAGTCTTGTTGGGGAGGCAATAAGCAACCCTTAGACACTCATAAGTACTTTTTAAAAAACTTTTAGATTTTTTTGGCTTTTTGAGGTAAGGTTTCGCTCTAGCCCAGGATGACCTGAAATTTACTATGTACTCTCAGGGTGGCCTTGAACTCATGGCGATCCTCTTACCTCTGCCTCCCAGGTGCCGGGATTAAAGTCATCCACCAGTATTTGTTGACTGAATTAATTCCTGCTGGTGAAGTATAGTCACTTTCCACTCAGTATTCCCTCATCTAAATACTTTTGCTGACAGTCCTTAGCCAGATAGTGGCTTGTAGGGAGCCAGGATCTCTGTCCTCACAAGACTCATGGAAGAGCAGTGTACGTGGTGTGATGGAAGGAGCTATCTGAAAGAAGGAAAACAGATCCCAAATAGCTCAGTTGCTAAGATGCCTGACATGTCATGGGGACAATTTATTTATGTGGGTTTGTAATTAACCTATCACCAAATGCATCTGGAAGGAATAGTAAACCTGAATTGGGGTATTTTTTTTCAAAGTTCTTTCTCTTCTTTCTTTACCTCCATATCTTTCCTACCTTCTTTAAGACTTAACTAAATTGATCTCCTTTAAAGATAGCTATCATCAGAAGGAAATAATAGTTTTTCTCTGAATCACCATAGTACCTTACAACATAGGGTTTTTTTTTTATCCTTTGTTGGTTATCAGGTGGTTCACTCAAACTTCCCACTAGACTGAGTGTTCAAAGGTGTGGGTGTCCCATTTATGAATATCAGATTTAGGGGATTAAGTTGAGAATGACCTAACTATAGTCATCTCCTATTATAAGAATACTACCATGAGTACCAACTGCTAACAAACATCCTCTGTGCATACTCTGCTTACCTTCCATCTAGTCACCTTCACAAGAGTTGTGGGTCTCCTTCCATTCCCGCTCCCACTTCCCCAGGGTCCTTGGCCACCAACATCCTGGGTGAGGGAGGGAGGAGTTGGGAGGGAAACAGCGGGGTCCTTCCTGGAGCAGCGGGGAGTGCAATGCAACGACGTGATGGGTCAATGAGCACCCAGGAGACCCTCTGATGGATAGCACTCATTTATTCAAAAGGGGAATGGGTTTATAAACACTTGGGGAAGGTTGAGATGGCACGTACAGGCTATATGGTGATCGGATGCATAGTTTATAGGCTGTTATCTAGGTGGTGGAAGGACTAGTAACTTCAAAGCTATGAGGGAAGGATAAAGGAAGGTAGGGGGAAGGGCGGAAGAGGAGATTAATAGAAGGCTGTGACTTCTGTTTCTGTGGGGGGTGGGAAGGCTACGTGACTTCAGCCACATGAGGCTCTCTTGGGGCAGCTAGCCACAAGGTGAGGAACTGTGGGGGCAAAGGTGGAATGGAACTGTCTGGGGGCAAAGTCTGACTTATGGAATGGTTCAGCCCAGCCTTTTTGTTTTTAAAATGGGGTCTCTTGGTCAAGGGGAGCACCAGTTAGAGCCAAATGGTGTATAAGGACCCAACCACAGTTCTGCCCACTCTGGGAATTATGATGACAGCCTCACTACAACCTAATGAAAATCTGAGGGAGATAATTTTTGGCCATAAGGCACCTGTCGGATCACCAAAAGACAAGTGACTTCAGATATTTCTGAAAGTAAATGTATGCTAAGATTATTATGATTCCAAATACCTATGATTTTTAATCCCACAGCCCAGGGTCCCTGGCCAATATGAATTGATAATTTGCATGACAGAACAATTGCAGGCCAGCCTCCTCACAGGTTCAGCCCACCTTTTTATTAATATCTAGCAAGGCCCAACAACTCCCCATTTATTAAATGCAGAGGGTTGTTTTTGAAAATGGGACAGTGTCATCTTGGTTTACAATCCTGTTTTTACATCCTCCTATCCTGTTGTTTACATCCTCCTATCCTGTTGTTTACATTTAAGCAAGAGCCACCTGCGGCAAACGGAACTTGTGTTTAGGCCAGGAAATGGGAGTGGAACAGGATGTTCTTAGGCAAACAATCCTTGGTCATGTCAGTCAAGCAGGGCAGCAGACTCCCCTGAGGGAGGGTGTCCAGTTACCCGTCATGGAGAAGCCTGCCCAGGCCCCGCATGGTTGATAGACATCCCCAGGTCTTACCCAATTGATTACTCATTTATCTTGTAAGCTCACCATACTTGAGCAGTTTGTTTATATTGTTTCAATTGGCACTAATTTACAGACCATACAGGGGTGAATTATGCCACAAGAGTAGTTTGCAAATTGCAACCCTGTAGAGCTATCTGATTTGAATTTAGTATACCCAATTGTATGAATAAGTCCACAGTGCTCGCTGCAGCAAATGAAAATCTGAGAAAGAAACTATTTGGGTGAGAATAATTTTTCTTCACTGCCAGGTGAGAATCAGCTGCAATGTCAAGTCTTCACTGCTGGGTGAGAATCAGCTATAAGAACAATTGAGGATATCATCAAATATGCTGTTTGTTTTCCTTAAGATGCAGGAAGTTTCATTTGTTCCAAAACATTAAGACAAAAATCAAGTGAAAATCTTAATAAATTGGCTTTCTCTGTAATAACAGATATTTCCTTTTTTGCAAAATCTAAAAATTGGCTTTGTAAATGTATTGCTAAAATTAATTATGATTCCAAAAAACATTACCCCAAAACAAAACCAAGGGCTTGATTTTAATAAATTGGCTTTCTCTCTGGATCAGGAGTGCATTCCAATAAATTGTCTTGAATTCAGTAGGTCCCATCTGTTTCCCAGGGTAAATTTGGAGTAATAAATATGAATTGATAATTTGCATGACAGAACAATTAAATGCATTTGACAGCACTGAGGAAATGTACCAGGGTTAGAAGGTTATGTTCTCATGTCCTGCATCCTCCTATTGGTTTAATCCTGTCTTCCTAAATACATTTAACAAGAGCATCCTCTAGGCAGCAAATCTAACAGGATGTTCTAACAATCCTTTTTCATTAATATCTATCTGTGACCAAAGAGCTTGAGAAAAATCTTAATCAGTCCATTAGCATGATCAGCTGTTTTCATTGATTGTGCCAGGGATACTGCTGCCACGGTGGAAGAGGCAATGATGGTGATTGTAGCAATGATCCCCACAAGTAGCCATTTTATGAATCTTCTTTTCTGTGTCAACAATCTGTTGAGCTGCTGGAACACTTGAGCTCCAAAGCTGGAGAACCAGGGTTCAGTCATTTTGACTGGCATAATTAAGTAAGGAGGCCGCATGACAATAAAGACTACATTGGAGGAGTAATCTGCAGCTGTGTCTCCCTTAGAATTGTTACAATTGGTGATAATACACCAGGTACAACTAAGATAGTTAATTTTATTTTGGTGATTGACCCACCCAGGCCCGACTATGAAAAGATAAGGGAGGGGCAGACACATATGAAACTTAAAATGATTTTCTTTTAGGGTAACTAGTACTTTCCATAATTCTGGTTGAGGCCACTCTTGGGGACTCAAGATGGGTGGTACCTCTGATTGTTTACTTTCCTGGGGACCCAACTGTAATCATAAGTTATATTTTTTTTGGTATTCACCATCCGTAATTAATGGGTGGTTGGGATACATTAAATAACATCCCTCATGATACCTATCACTTGAAAATCAGAAAGGCGGCTCTGCTGTGAGAGAGGTCCAGTTAACTGGTTTACCCATTTCTTGCAGGAATTCTAGGTCATAATTGGCAGTGGTAAGGGAAGCATTGGAAAATATCTTAGGTAAGGGTTCTTCCCAAAGAGAAGCCCTGGCTAGAAGGGGGTCAGGTACATAAGCCCAATATGCTTGTTGAGCCTGTGCTGCTTTTAAGGTCAGGATAGCAAGTAAGGATATAAACAGAGTCTCTGGCGATAGAGGCTGTTGTGAATTTCATACCAGCATGACTCCTTGCTGGCAGAGGCCTCAGTTTGGCCCCAGGTCAGAATGTTTTCCTCCTGAGGGGCCTGGAACGCTTCTGTTTCAGTGTCAGAGGAGCCATCTCCTTGGATTTGGATTTTTTGAGCTGGGACCCAGACAGGCCTGGGCTGATCCTATGAAAATAGAAGCAGATCCTCTCCCCCTTGTGAGGAGGGTGTTAGGCCCCTACCATATTTCATCTAAAGGATTTTGCCATTGCACCAGAATAGAGAGGGCAGCTACTGGTGTGCCAATGGAGGGAGATAGGGGAGGTTAGGAGTTTTTTTATAGTAGCTATATTAGCTATGTGAAATAATTAAGTACTAATGAGCCAATTTTAGCCTTAAGATATAGTTAAAATGTTGACAAATAGAGGAACTTAATTAACTTTGTTGGGTACTCTAAATTCAGTCTTTTTTAACTAAAGTTTTTAACTTAAAGTTTTAAGTTTACAAACTGAATACCATAGTAACCTATTACTAGCTAGGACCATGTTTTGTTAGTCTGATGTAAGCCCTAGGTTAATAATCATATTATTGTATCTCAAAAGATCTGTAATCTGATTAAGCGCTTTGTCTTTAACCTTCTGTTTACATTTACTTATACCTTTATTTACATACTTTTACCTTACAAACTATGTAACCACTCTGTAACAATCTTTTTCATCAAATAGTTACCAACATTTAAAGTTTTTTCTCCAGTTTAACTTTTTTAGTCAGTTTATCTCTACTACCAACAAAAACTTTTATTGTCTTTACCATAAAGCTTTTAATAAAAGGCCTTTTAAAATAACTTTATAAAAGAGTAGATCAGACTTGACTTTTGAAACACTTTTTTTTAAATATGAAAGTAGATTTGAACATTATTAGAATTTTTTTTGCAAATTTAGTATTGAGCACGGTTAAGTTTAAATATAAATCTTGAGACTGTTTTTTTGTTAGTAGTCCCAGAGAAGCACAGAGAGGCAAAGTGAGCTTAAAACAGTTGTAAATACTTATAAGAAGTCTACATCTACTCACAGAAATTTGGCATTTACCCAGATTTTAAGATTTTTATGTGTTTGTAGTCCCTAGGCTCTGCAAGCCAGGGAAGCTAAGAAAGAGCCTCTCTCTTTTTTTTCTTTTTTCAGGGAGGGTTTTGGACTTTTTCCCCTCAGGCTATAAGGCAGTTCTCTGATCTTGTCTTTTTTTTTTTTTAATCTATTATCTCCTTATTCACCCTGCTGGGTGGGTGTGGCTGGAAGGTATCAGGCTGCCAGTGCCTGAGCCCACATGGGGTCAGCCAGGCCCCTGGAGCCTGGGCCCCGAACCCAGCAGTGAGCAGGGAGAGAAGCAGGGCATGGGGGGAGGGGCCTTTTCCCTCAGCCGCTGCTATTGTCCCCTCTGCTGCCTGTGGCTTTTGCATGACCCTGGCTCCAGAGTAGAGCACAGTCCAGCAGCCACCCCACCTGTCTCCCTGCCATGGCTTTGGGACATGGGCCAGCGGCCATGGCAACTGAGATCTGGAGGATTTTTTTTCCAGAATAAATTGGCCTCTTTTTGAGAGAGTTTTATGCCTCTAACTTTAAGAAATGTCCTTAATCTGCTGATTTGGGATTCCTTTTGATGGGAGCTAGTGTTCCCCATGATAGAGAAAGTCCAGAAACGCCAAGACCAGAGGGCAACATTCCTGGCTACAATAGCACAGGGGATTCCCCAAAGGGCTTGACGTAAGCCTGTCCACAAGTTTAAGAGTCCGGCGACCGCCCTAGAGGCCTTTACTGGTCAATGCATTACTGGTTTGTCCATCGTGAAGAGAAATAGAAGGTTGTTGCCAATACTCAAATGGGCTGTTGGGATTCAAATAGTGAGCTCGGGGCCTTCAGTCAATGCCAAAGTGTAGCCCCAGCCAAAAGACCTCAATTGCCCTGTCACTTTGTTTCAAATCCACACTATGGTGTGAACCAAAAATAAAGAATGAAAAAAGAGGATACTTTCTGAGAGATCTGCCTTTCTCTGATGGAGAAAGGGGAAGCTTGCCTTCTTTTGTACCAAATCTTGCCAGCCCTCAATGGGGAGGCGGCCACTGGGAGCCATTAGCCCCAGGGGGAGGATGTCCCCAAGGGGTCACTTACCTATTAACCACAAGTCCAGAAAGTCCCTGTTCAGGCACTAGCTGTGGGTCTCATTCCATTCCCGTTCCCGTTTCCCCAGGGTCCTTGGCCACCAACATCCCGGGTGAGGGAGGGAGGAGTTGGGAGGGAAGCAGCAGGGTCCTTTCTGGAGCAGTGGGTGAGTGTGATGCGATGACGTGATGCGGCAATGAGCACTTGGGAGACTGTCTGATGGACAGTACTCGTTTATTCAAAAGGGGGGTGGGTTTATAAACACTTGGGGAAGGTTGAGATGGCACGTACAGACTATATGGCACTCGGATGGATGCATAGTTTATGAGCTGTTATGTAGGTGGCGGAAGGACTAGTAACTTCAAAGCTGTGAGGGAAGGATAAGGGAAGGTGGGGGAAGGGCGGAAGAGGAGATTAACAGAAGGCTGTGACTTCTGTTTCTGTGGGGGGTGGGAAAGCTACGTGACTTCAGCCACATGAGGGTCTCTTGGGGCAGCTAGCCACAAGGTGAGGGAAAAGTCTGACTTATGGAATGGTCAGAGCCTTTTGGGGTCTGGGGGGAGTGCCTCGCCAGTTCTGCCCACTCCGGGCGATGACAGCTCACTACAACCTACAATGTAGGGAAGGCCGTCACTGTCGCCAGGGACTTCCTGACAGAGGGCCAGCTGCAATCCCACAGCCCAGGGTCCCTGGCCATATCCAATAGTTCAGGCCAGCCTCCTCACAGGTCCAGCCCATTTCTAGCAAGGCCCAACAAAGAGTGATCTCCTCAAAACAGAAATCAAGCCATGATATTCCCAGCTTACTTTCATTAATGCATCTCTTATTCAAATTAGTATGGGGGTATTTGTTATCAACTTGTCTAGGTTTATTTTCTGTACCTATTTAAATTCTTGTACTATATGCTTTTCAAAAACAGCATTACGTATGAAATGTATGCTATTACAAATCCTTGATTTGCAGCCAGAAGAATCAGAAAAATAGAAAGTATGGATTGAAAGGGAGATGAATTAAAGGGGCAAGCTTATAGAATTAAATGTTTAGATGATATTGTCTTGTGGGTCTCACAAACCTACTCTTGCCTTCTACCTACTAAGCATTCATATATTCTTGTTTCAGTGGAAGTCAAAAGTGGCATTTGTGTTTTCATCTGGCTTCAGATCCAGTAGCAATGAGAGAGTATAAGGAAACTAAATGGATGACTTCATTGGAACATGAACAATCTATCCATTTTTTAAAACTCAATAGCGATTATTATGGATAACAATACAGCTATTATAAGCTGAACACAAACAAGGAGTAGTCAGGAGAGCATTTATGATGTCATCAGAAATATTTATGATAGGAACATGATTCAATGTTTTGAGATATGGTTTTTAAAAGTTTAGACTGTTTAAGAAAGATGCCAGTGTTCACTTAGATTCAAAATAACCTGAAACCTGGTGCTTGTACAGACTTTATAATTCTTAAAGCACCATCACATTTATTATATTAATTAAACTTCAATTTCTAAGCCTCCATTGGACTTCTATGTTTAGTGTGAAAATACTTTATAATGTCTATGTCTTGAATAGTCCCTCAAGTTCCCACATCTCCTATTAGTCATGAATCCTGTAGGTTGCCTCTTCCCTGGTTCACACAGCCATCTCATGATTCCCCACTGCTCACTTCATAGCTTCCTCCACACCTAGACTTGCCTCTGTCTCCTCACATGCTCAAAGTAATTTCAACAGCATACTGGATTTTAATTTTGCCTGCCAATTTAAGATTGACACATTCATACCTTCCACTCCGTCCTCTCCCTTAACTCCAAGTTTATGTATGCAGCAGGTTCTTTCATCCCTTTAGATGGGTATCTCAAGCTTACCTCCCTAAAGCAGAACTACTGAGGACCCTGTGTAATTGCAGGATGCCTTTCTTACAAAGTGTTTCTCAGTTCTTCTAGGTACTCTAGCCTAAAGGGTAGATATTGTAACTACTCTTTACACAGGCTCAATATTTCACCAGTCAGCAAGTCTGACTGGCTTTGGAATACTTGACCTTCTGAAAGTACCAAAAATATGACTAGTCATTACCACCTCCATATCTACAGATGAAGGCAAAGCCCCATTATCACCAACCATCTTCTAGAATAATTTCCTAACTGGGCTCTCCACTTTGTTGTTCTCTTTACAGATATTTCGTCATAGTGCAGCCAAGGCAATCATTTACATTTTAAGTATTTTTATTTATTTATTTGAGAGAAAGAGGCAGAGTGAGAGAGAAGGAGAGAAAGAGTATGGGTGTGTCAGGGACTTCTGCCACTGCAAAGGAGCTCTAGACCCATGTACCACTTTGTGCATCTGGCTTTACATGAATACTGGAGAACCAAAGCCAGGCTAGCAGGATTTGCAAGCAAGTACCTTTAACCACTGAGCCATCTCCCCAGGCCAAAGTGATCATTTTAAATGTAAAACTACCCAGTGAGTTTCTCTTCATATTCTTATTAAAGTCCAGATTTTTTTTTGAACCTAAGAATTCTTAGAGTTTTGCATTTGGGCTTAGTGAAATTTAAATGAGCAGAAGAAAACATGAAATCTTAAAGTAATTCATACAACCTCCTTGAGAATTCCATGGATGATAGAATCTTGGGCATTGACAGGGCCAGTGTCCTAACCCTAGCACAGTGGGACAGTGTTACCTTTCTCCCCTGTAGAGATGACTTGAAAGACTCCTCTCCATCCTGTACCCTTGCCTATGAATTCAAGACTCCACACTTGCCTGGTAGACATTTAAAATTACTTCAAGAAATACTTAATTGAATAAAGCTATTGTCACCGGTTCCATGCCTACTGTGTGCTTGATGTGGTAGGTCTTTCCTTACTTGATCATGATGTCCCTGAGTTATGTACTTGAAGCGGACATCTGTAGTTTATACTTAACAAGCACATTCTTCTTCTAGGAAAGCCTTCTTCCTCATCCAAACACTGCATGTTTTCATAGGCTCTTTGCAGCTCCCACCTGTTGGCTAGTGGAGTTGTCATGTGACCAAAGATGAACCAATGCAGCCTTTCCACAAGACTTTTACAAGTACACAATGAGGAAAATGCCCTTTCCTCTTACTACAAGGCTAAGGCACAGTGTGAGACCATGTCATCTGTATAGATGAGTTGGACTGACAGACTTTATTTGACATACAAAGAATAGAGAAAGACAAGAGACAATGACCCAGAGGTGTTGAATCTTTCTCTTCAGTCTCTCTTGAGGTTGGCACTGCCTGTGTCCTTTCAGTTCTTACAATGGCTACATTATATGACCAAATAGTTCCTCTGTTCTTCTTATGCCCGTTTTAATTAGTTGTTTGGTATCATGATTGCGAGATCCTTAAATAGTGCCATACTGTAAATATCTTCATTTTATGGAGGCAAATCCCACCACACAAGAAAATTAAATTACTTGTCACCTGTTAAGAGGCTAAATGAACTTTAAATTCAGGTCTGTGTACTTCCAGTCTTAGTCCACCACAATATATTGCTATTCCTTTCTGTTCCTTTGAGAGTGAGCATTCAGGAAGTCATTAAGCATATGACACAAGCTATTTATGCTTTTAATTCTTTATGTATATGGCCTCTCATGTATAGATTTTTCTAAAATTATAAATTTGGTCTCTAACCACTGAGGTTTTTTTTTCCCCCATGGAAAGTTTTCTACTTTTTTTTTTGTTTTTTTCATTTTTTGGTTTTTTCAAGGTAGGGTCTCACTCTAGCCCAGGCTGACCTGGAATTCACTATGTAATCTCAGGGTGGCCTCGAACTCATGGCGATCCTCCTATCTCTGTCTCCTGAATGCTGGGATTAAAGGCGTGCGCCACCACACCAGGCTTTTTCATGGAAAGTTTTCTAAAGTCAAATAGATTCTTAGTACATCTGAAGATCTAATCAAGTGATTATGCCTCTAGGACTTGTTTAAATGTGACAGTGAAGAGCATCAGGAGGAGGCCCCATGTCAGTCTTCACAAGGAGCTAGGTGGGCTTCTGACCCTCCAGCAGTAAATTCAGAATGGCACTGTGGTACAGTGGCATGCTATTATTCCCAGATCACAGTCGTGTCCTAAAGGACATGTATGCACAGCCTGGCAGGAATCACAAAATATTCACAGCTAACCTTCTGGAGGATGAAAAGAGAATTTTTTCCCTTCTTTGTACATTATGGTGTACTCTCCTAAGTCTTGGGAACTCATTACTTCATTATGGTTATTACAACCATCTGACCAGCACTTACATTGGAAGCAGAACAGTCCTAGAGTACAGCAGGGCTTCTGCTGATGACTGGTGGTAGCAAAATCATACAGGGCACATTAAGAGACAGAGGCATGCAAATCTGAAAAGTACGCATGTACACATTTGTATTCATACATGCATATGCTTGTAAATACACACAAACACACACACACACACACTAGCCTTTTTGTTTTCTTTTACATGTGTTTTAGGCTGAATGCTAGAAAATTGTCCCATGTGGAAGTTTCTGGATATTTTTCCAAGTCAAAAGTATCAGGATAATGTTACTCTGAATGAGTTTCTGGTTTAACACTCAACTTTTTGAATTTGAACTCATCTACTTGGACTCTCTTTTCCATAGACAGTCTAATTATTTTAAGTTCATATTTATATGGCATCTTATATAGGTGCTTTCATGCGTATTACCTGTTAGGTAAGTATTAGTGTGATTATATTTTGTTTATTTGCTTTTATTGTCACAATGGATCTATTGTAATTTGCATGTGAGGATGAAGACTCTAAGGTTCAGAGAATAAATGACTTATTCTGGAAACACAGCTAATCTGAGGCCCAGTTCTCAAGTCAAGTCAGTCCACTCAGGCTTCCACTGAGACTTCTGAGAATATAAAGAGAAAATGCTTTAAAGAAAAACATTTGGCCTGGAACTTCAGATCTCTACCTTTGTGACCATGAGCAGATGGCTTGATCTCTCGGATTCCTGACTCCATTACCTTCAAAAAAGAGTTGATGGTGACATAACCGCAAACGTGTTTGTTATATGAGAAACTGTGTGACACCTTGGTACTTAGTGCTCACGGAGACATTCATCAGCATGTGACAAGAACTCATCAGATGGTTCTCCTCTTAATCCAAATGTTTTTGTCTGATGAAAACAATGTGCCCTATTCAGAGTTGATACATGAAGGTCTGTGGAACCTCCAGGTGTTCAGCGAAAGCTTCACAATATGAAATTGTCAGTGTGGGATGTTTCAGGGGTTGTCTACACCCTCACTTTATCCCTGTTAGAAAATCAATATGCAATGTCATGATCTCACAGGACTGTTCAGTAGTGACATTTATGTGCTTGCCTACTTTGAGTTTGCCATTCTGGTGACACATAGAACGTAGCACACATAGAATGCATCTGCAGTAGCCAGGGAAAGGAGAAAAGCTGCTCCTTAGTGATGTCACCTGGAACCAGAAAACCCTGACAGGTAGGACATCAGCTTTTGTGTAAGTCAGTCAGCTGCTCACTTTTCCATGACATAAATCTCAATTTGTTCCTAGTCTATACTGATTTTTGGTCATGTGAGTGAAGTATAGAGAGATGTTAAATAAACAGAGGAATAAGTTAAGAATTGTGAGTTTTTAGGCTCACAGTCAATGAGTTTTCAAAAGTGTTTGTTTCTGTAAGAAAAAGAAGGTCTAATCCAGTATGATTTAAAGTCAGTTAGTCCTGCTGTGATCATGGACAGGTCAGTGACCATATCCTGAATTAAGTCAATAGTGCTACTGTCCTCCTGGGACACAAAATATCTGACTGGAAGAACACACGCCATAGCCTCCAAAGAACTGGGTTCAGATTCTTCCCTGTTTCTATTTGCCATAGTGTCTGACAACTTTTAATTCTCTATAACACTTATTTCCAGAATAGAATTAAAAACACCTATCTCAAAGAAAATTTAAGCAATAAATAAGCTGTATTGGTAGATGAAACGGCATGGATCTATAGTTCCTGGCATACTATCTGATGCATGGATGTTTGTTGAGCTCAAACCTAAATGTCAGATTCTTGTTTCTAAAATGGAAATAAGGATGCTCTTATATGAGGTGCTTTCATGTAATGACAATTAAATGAAACATATATGACAAAGTCCTCTGAAAACTCTAGATAAATATTTAATAATTCAATTATTTAGTTCTCATAATTATTTTAATATTATATAATCATTACATTAATCATTATTTCTATTCTTATTATTACTAAGTAAAATATCATATTATGATTTTTTCATATCAAAGAAATACTCATAAAAGAAGATTATTTGGAAACAAAGTTTTAAATCATGGGATTTTGTTAACAAACAGCATTAATTATAATTTACTTTAACCAATTAAGTCATGTTTTATGACATAGATTTTTAAATGTTATTTAAAAGTGGAAGGTTTGAAATTGGTGACATAGACAAGGGCTGTGCTGGATGAACACTTACCAGCGCCCAGCTGCCCATCACTTCATGTGTTCTGGGCTAGCCTGTGGAGGACTTTCACGGGCCCTGCTTGTGACCTTCACTCAGGAGAACTGGTTGCTCTGCTCAGGTGAGCTTGTTTCAGCTTTACACTGAAATTTTGAGATGCATTTGTCTATACATATGCAAGTCTCTGTCCTTGTTCTCCTATTTATTTCCAGCCATCTCAGCTGGAAGTCAAGACACGCTCTGTCAGCAAAATATGCTTTAGAAAGCCAAGAGAGTCACTTTCAGGTGTAATCCTAAAATAATGCATTTCGTATGTATAACCTTTCTCCTCAGCTTGAGGTTTTCTATTGCAGCTTTGTGAAAAGATCAATAATCCCTGGCATGCTGTGTGAGGTAATAGCACAAATTCAACTGGGCGCTCTGGGACTGTCTCCATGAGTAAACCTGTGACTCTCTGACTTTGTCTTTGTCTTATTGATGCATGTTTCTTTAATGCACTGTACCTTAACTATGTCCTTGGAAAGTCATGCAACACTATTTAGGTTCATTTCCTGTTTAAAATGTAGGCCAAAAAAATGTCCTTACTTGAGAGAAATACATTTTATAAAGAAGTCCAAGGTGTATACAGGGAAAACTTCAAAACATTGTTAAAAGAAATTTTGAAAGACTTTAAATGGAAAAACATCTCATATTCATGGATTGGAAGACCTGAGTTTGATATAGAGTTACTCCCTACAATAGATTTATACAGTCCTTATTAACATCTTAATTTCTTTGTTATGAAAAAATGACAAGCTGATCCAAAATTAATGAAGAATGCTAGGAACCTAGAATAGCCCAAAAGAAAATTGAAAAGAAGTATAATGTGTGACAGTTTGAGTTTTCCAATTTATAAGAAGACATACAGATTGATGGAATAGGAACAAAAGATCATAAGAAACCCTATGCACATACAATCAATTTTGTTTTTACCAAGGTGCCAAGATAATTCAATGGGAAAAAAAAAAAAAACAGAAGCTTTTCATTAAAAAAAAAAGTAGTGGACAAAGATACTTGTGTTTTTCCACAATAAGTTCAAAAGGTTACAGTGGTTTCAATGGCAGCAATGTTCCAAACACTCTCACGTTCTGTGCTAGGCTTCCTGGCTGAATCAGACACAGGTTCTTTTATTCCAATCTTAATTACTAATGTTATCTGTTGAATCACACAGTCCACATTACACATCATATAGTAAAAAAAAAAAATTCTCTATAGATGTAGATTATAGACTGACTATACAAGGATTAAAGAGGCAAATAGTTTCAAAGGGGTCTGAGAGGCCAGAGCTGGGAAACTGATAGAAATGCAAGAGTCTGTGATGATAAGATAACTTGTGGCAGTAAAGGGTTGAGGTAGGGTCTGTGCTGAGCAGCATATAAACCAAAGGAAGTGAAGAGCAGGATGGGGACAGATGTGTGACAGTCCAGATGAGCAAACTGGCTGATGGCAGATGCAATTTAGTAGACAGCATCAACAGTGGAAACAGAGCTGAACTGAAGCCCCAGAAACAGGTGGAAATTCCTTCATAGTACACAGCACATATTCAGATAACAAGCCTGTATGGCTGCCACAATCACAATGCTAGGGTGTCAATCTCTTTCTGGGATCTAGGTGAGGATGTAATACCCATTCCTCAGCCTAGGGTATCTAAGCAGTTCTTGGGCCTGGTTTTCCTGATATCATTTTTTAAAAATTATGTAGTTTTTTATTTGAGAGAAGGAGAGAGGGGGATGGGCAGGTGAGCTCACCAGATCTCTATCCCCTCAAATGAACTCCAGATGCATGTGCCACTTTATGCATCTGGCTTTACATGGGTACTGGGGAACTGAATCTAAGTCGTTTGGCTTTGCTGTAAGCACCTTAACTGCTAAGCCATCTCTCCAGCTCCTGATATCATTTTTTATATGCCTTTACTCCTCTAGTCCCAATTCACCTTGACAAAATTATAGGGTTGGGCCCTTTCTGCTCTAAGAATCAACCATTTATCAGTCTGTGCTGCGTAGGTGGTGCTAAACAGATAGTGCGCACTTGAGTGTCCATCCAGGAGTAGCGTATACTCCAACCTCAAAATGGAGTAAAAAAAACTCCTTATAAAATGGAGTTCCCCAAGGACAAAGATCAGTCTGAGAAACCATGGTTTTACACAGCATTCTGAGCAACTTGGGACAGGGCACAGCCTGATCTTATTCAAATATAAAATAAAATAAGGTGATCTTTTTTAAAAAATTTCCTCCTTATCAAAAATAAAGTCAGTCTCATTGAACTGTAGGGATGAATTAGTGTGAGTTATGTAATGACTTAGCCACATGCCATTTTTACAAACCCCTTATCAAATATTCCAAAGTAGCCTTTGTTAATTTATATTTCCTTCATAATTCACAAGTAATCCTTTGGTAGCATCTTTGAATGTCACTTTGCTGCCTGATTTGGTTAACTTATCCTAGTCCCCCAGGGCCTCTTTTTCCTCTGTTGAGAAATTGTCTTGCTCATCTGACCACCAAAAATATAAAGCCTTTCCAATAAGAGTAACATCTGTCCAAAATAGTGCCTTCATGAAAATCACTTCTATTTAGTATGAATTAAACCAATTATCTACTTTTCTGTTGGCTCTACTTGTGGGCTGACACTTGTTTTTGTTTAAATGTGAAAATTTCAGCACATCTTTATTGAACAGCTATTTCATGTTAGTTTCTAAAATAGATACTAACAGAAGCTGTGAGAAAATTACCAACATCCCCTTTCTCATGGAGTTGTATTCCTGTGGAAGGATACAAATAAAATGCATAAAAAGTTATGTGAATTACACAGTTCAGATACTGTGGAAAAAGTAGTATAGACAGTGTAGAGTGCTAGGTGAGGTAGTCAGGAAAGACCCAGTAAACAGGACACATTTGAGCAACAACTTGATAAAATCAGAGAGGAAATCAACTGGGGAAGAGCAGTTTTGTTTTTGAAACAGTATCTTGGTATGTAGCCTAAGGCTAACCATATACACAGCAGTCCTCCTGCCTCAGCCTCCTGCTTCCTGCTGAGGGTATTTGAGCCAGTTACTTCTGTGCTGAGCTAATAGATTACAGGCATGTGTCACCCCCTGCTGAGAAGAGCACATTGAAACAGAGAGAATGGCCACTAAAAAGGTCCTGACACAAGAGCTTTCTTGGTATGGTTTCAACACGTGAGGAAGAAGGTTCAGTAAGAAAATAGATACCCTCCTGAGAACTCTTGATCACTGTAAGGACTTTGTTGTCACTTCCAATACAATGAAGACCATGGCTCATGACTGAGCTGTGATCTGGGTTGTCAAAGATTTCCTGTTACAGAGGGCACCAGAGAAAGTCCACTTAGAAAACTGCTTTCCTCTCTGGCCTTTGACCTTCTGCAACGTCTGTTTTTATATACCTGTTGTTGACACTGCAGAAAACGAGTTCAGTTCTCAGGTCAGCTTCTCTGAAACACAGTGAGAGACTGGAAATTGAAATGTGATGCCAAATCTGAAACCAACTAGACAGCCCTTGAAGGAACCCAATGAAAACATAGGGCATCAGATGCAAACTGTGGATAAACAAAACTCAAACAAGAGACAGGCAAAGTCTGGCAAATGTATCTTCTCATTTGATAGCCCCCGACTGCTGCCACAGTGAAGAACAACCACGTTGCACTGAGACCCTGGACGCTGGCACGACTGTCCTCCTTGTGGAAGTATGCCTCGGGGTATCATTTGTCAATTTTTTCTGTGAAGAGCTGAGGGTCTTTGAGCCAATTACTTCTTTGCTGAGTGAATTGTGAAGGTCCCCCACAGCTGTTTAGACACAGGCTTTCCTGGCCAGAATTGAAGTTTAAATCCACATCAGTATGCTTAAAGGGAACTGATCAGAAGCCTGAAGGTTGAATTAATTACTCTAGTCACTGCTATTTCTTTGTATAACATAGACATTTTCTTTGCGTGTAATCTTCTGCATTAAAAAGGATTTACAATCTCTAGGAGGGTTTTGCTTGGCTAAGGTCTAACATATGTTAATCAGGAAATCAGGCCCTGTGTGTTACCTGTTCTCTCGTTGTGCACTGAGTGGGCTAAACAATGCAGAATGCGACTGAAAGCAGGTTTGATAGCCCTAAATGCAATGTCAAGGTAGAAGGAGGGGTAAGTTTGTTTGATTAATCTGCTCACTGTGAACTTTGACTAAGAAAAAAGAACATGCTGACATATCACTAGACATGGAGAGGAAATGCAGAATATGAGACACAATAAAGACTTCAGCTTAAAAGGAAATTTTTCTGTAAATTTGGATCTTTAAATTCTTCCCTTCTCTGAGATAAACTGGCTGAAATGCTACATACCCATGGGAAGCTGGCATTCCAATTTGGCTGCGTGCCAATTTTCTACTGATTTCTAAAGGAAGCTGCTGATACTGGTCCTATGTGTGGGATGCTACGTCATTCATACTTATGTTGGAAATGATGTCTACTCTGCAATGGAAAGTGGCATGCCATCAGGAAGAAAAATAAAGAGATGAAGACCATGGGAACACCAATATGGCAGCAAGAACCCGGGGAATACATAGGAATGAACTAAGATGCTGAATGGTGGATAGTTAATGTACTAACTTCAGGATGCTGCATGCGAGCTACTACTTGCCTCCTCCCCAAAGACACTCATGGATATGGGAGGTGTTGCTAATGCTGTGATCAGCAAACATGATCTCATAGTTCACAAACAGAATGGGAGATGACTTCATTTAACCACCAAGTTAAAAAAATTAAAATTAACCAGTACTTAGGGAAAATGCTATTCTTTGTAAAATTATGTGATTTTTTTTTAAGAAAAAAAATCTACCTAAAGTACATTCATAAGCAAATGTTCTTTACTTTCTGTTTTTTTTTCTTTTTCTTTTTCTTTTTCTTTTTGGATTTGTTGTGTTGTGTTTAATCTTAGGAGTACAGAGTGAATTGAGTTGATTTTTTTTCCCCTATAAGAATAAAATATATTTCCTCAGGCCAGGGTAAGTTTTGTGAATAATCTTTACTTTCCTGACTTGAAGTTTAAAATAAAACTACATTTGAAAAGCTTTCCTCAAACTCTTACTAAAAGAAATATGAGGTAATGAGCAGTTACTATAAATTGTAATGATTTAAGCAGTCCCAGATACATATTTTTATGTGGCTAATGAATTGTTTTTAATATTTACTTTTGAGCTCTGGAAGACACTTAAATTAGTTTGCATTGCTTAAAATGTTTCTGTTCTCATGAACCATGATTCCATTTTGAGGGTGGAGAACTTTAAGAAACATGGAGTTCTAGATGGATAGAGAGCAGAGCAAGAATATCCCAGGCCAGAAACAGAGACCTGAGTCATGTGACACTAACTTACATGTGTGTCATCACACAGTCCTAGGCTTACAGGACAAAGCAGAGAATGTGATCTGAGCATCACTTACACCTGGGTTGCTTCACCCATGAGCTGCTCAGAACACCAATGTGTTTTGGAGGGCAGAAATGATAGTTGGCATAATTTATTTTGCACAATGCCTAGCTCAGTGTTTTTTTAATTCATTCAACAAAGATTTTTCAGAGGTATTGATGAGTTAATATAAAAATCAGAGCTTTCTCATTCTTAATTTTGAACATAATTAGTTCTCATATATTTTGTGCACTTTTTTCTAGAGTGAGGTGGAATTGAGGGTGACATTCAAGGAAAAGAAGCTTAGAAATTTTACTATTCTCATAAAATGTGGAATTGAAAAGAGAACTTTGATTAATTGGGTCAGAGAAGAACCTGGTTTCTCCCACTTTAATATAATGTCAATTGTGGGCAGACATGTCTGTCCTCCACAGGGAACATTAATGTTCTACAATGAAATGAAAAGGGGCAGTTTTCACTTGTTAGACTCTTAAGCAGGTTCTTGATTTTCAGAAATATTATAGTCAACCAATATAGTTGTGAATATTAAACTTACTTGATCACAAACCACTTTTTGTGGGTTCAGATGCTTATGGATCTCTCAGTGGACCACTGAATCAGGTTAGGGGATTTGAAATTGTTTCTGTAGATTAATACTGCCTAAAGAACCAGATCAGCACAGTTGGAAATTCTAGTTTCCTTGTTTGCCAATTGTAAAAGCTTAGGCAGGTCTAAACTATAACTTTCTTGATTGTAAAATGAACTTCCAATATTTGACTCAAAATGTTATAAAGATTGTAACATGGTAAGAACATCATCAGGTACAGGAACAAATGAAGCCCCTAAAACCCAAGTGCATATAAGATCAAAATATAAAAAGAAAGATTGCCATTATGTGGCTGGCTGTGATGTTTGAGATGGAAAGATATTAGCACATAGGCACTAAGCAATAACTTGACAAATACTAACAACCTCACCTGTCTTCTCACCTTTACATTACCTGAAGGTTGGTTAATAATGTTGAAAATCAAGATCATTTTAATAATGACATGCTATGCAAATTACCTTTCAAAATTCTGCTTATTTGTGGAAATGGTTGCTTCACTCATTGTTTCAATATGCATTTATTGAGTATATGCTAATAACCAGCTATTGTGCTGGGTTTCTGGAACCCAACATTGCATACTAATCAATTGTGTAAACAAAAAAAATCAATAATTATAAATCAGTGTGTTACAACATTAATAGATGTGTGTTTAATTTGCTTTGGAAACATGGATATGCCTACGTCATATGAGATCATAAAGGAAGTGTCCCATAATTCTGATTTTGATTGGATAGATAACTAGGCCATAGGCAAACAAAAAATCAGAAGAGAGACTTTCAGCCATAATAGCAGAGTTGATTCACTTGAAGGAAAAATACTGTTATTCCATATCCCAAGAAGAGAAAGGATTGCTTGAAACAATACTAAAAAGACAGACATAACTGAGCTGATACTCAGCTAGCTCCAACTTGATCCTGGAAGCTCCAAGGAACCCACAAATGTCCTAAAGCAAGAGCGGATGTAACAACGTGGTCAGTATAGATGCAGAGGCTGAGTAGGGTGGCTTTTATGAAACCCAACGGTACTTCCAAAGAAATAGGGCTATATTCTAGCTCAGGAAAACAAATTCAGGCAATGCTGCTAAACCCACAAGAATCTGTTTGCCTGCAGTCTTTCCAGTATACCAACAGCAATGGTGGAAATGGAACTACAATTAAACTGTTGAATTATAACTGGCAAAAAATGTTTTCAAGTTTGGACAGCTAAAGGTTTAGAAACCTGCCTAAGTATCCTTGATAGGAACTTATTTCTTTTTACTTATCTCTTTAAGACTTAAGAATAAATTTATCATTTTCCCAGTGTAATACATTTGACTAACACAATTTGTAAAGTTCTTTTACCTACATTTTTTCTAAACTAAAAGATAATAGAAATATTAACTAAAGATAATAGAAAATTTAGGTAACAAAATAAAACTGCATTCTTCATTTTAAGTTATACCTTCAACAATTAATTATATGTAAACATTCACTCAAATACACTATAGTAGTTAAACATTAAAGGAACCTCATGAGAAATCCTTCAGCAATGAGTTTTTTTTTTTTTTTTTGGAGAGAGATAGAGAGAGAGAGAGAGAGAAAGGGAGAGGAAGACAGAGATGGGCGCGCCAACAGTCTCTCAGCTGCTGTGAACGAAATCCAGATGCATGTGGCCCCTTGTGGTCAAGTGCAGCATTGTGCTCTTGCATCACTTTGCATCTGGCTAAACGTGGGACCTGGAGATTGGAACCAGCGTTCTTAGACTTAGGAGGCAGGCGCCTTAACCGCTAAGCCATCTCTCCAGCCCGGGTGTTATTTTATATAGGCAAAAACACTCCCAGAAATGAGTAAAGATTTATTCTCTGAACTAATGGAAAATCTATAGAGCCTGACAGAGCATATTTGTTGCTGCTAAACTCTGAGAAGAAGCTCATAGTCAAACTGTGCATGAGCCAGGTCTGACAACCATCAGGTTACAATCCTGGGTATAGTGCTGTTGTGAATGGTAGCCCTTTTATAGATGAAGAAAGACCTTTGCCTTAATTACCTTAAGCTAGCAAGAGAAAAAAATTGTGCCTGAGACTAAAATCCTATGATGAAGATAAAAACCATTTAAATTTGAATATTCATATAGTCTGAATATAGGCACACACAGCAGAAAAAAAAAGATCTCATTCAATGACAAATTTATTTATAGTTATGCAGGACTTTAAAAATGTGTGTGTGTGTGTGTGTGTGTGTGTGTGATAGATACCATCCTCCTCTTGAGACCTTAGCCATAAACTAAACGAGAAGAAAGAATGAAATGTCTGCAGCACAACTTCTATGGAAAAAAACGTATATAATATAATGTTTGAAGAAATCCATTTTTCTCTTCCCATATTATTTAACAAAATTTCTGGAAGCCTGCTTAAACAAAATGCACACTTGTGTCACTCATCTGTCATTCATTTATCATATATTTGCCATGCTCTGCATGAAGCTGGGTGTTGGGGGAGCTATGAAAGAAGTGTGAAGCACTGGCTTCCAATCGAAGGCAGGAAAGCAAATGCAATGAGATTATTTTCTTGAAAAGTCATGTAAAAGACTTTTTTTTTTTTTTTTTTTTTTTTTTTTTTTTTAGCAGCAGCAGACAAGAAGAAACAAGCTCTTCTTGTTCAGTTTAAAGAGTATTTTATGAACTGGTCAAAGCAGATGGTTCAGGCTAGTAGTCCAATTGAAGGCCTAAAATTATCCTAAGAGTTGATTGCAGAAAGGGATGTTAGGTTGGCCTGAGACTTTTCTCTCTGCCAATGATGCAGCTTCCTCTTTATTGCACAGTTGACTCAATAAGGGCAAAGTTCCCCAAGCTGATGATAGACTGCAACAAAAGTCCCAAGATTAGAAGTCATTTAATTATGCAGTGGCTAAGCTGACAGTGTCTTGAGAGACCCCCACCAGCAAAACCACAGAGCTGACAGGCATGGCTCTGTACTGGCTAAAGGTTGTGGGTCATCTGCTTTGGTTCATTTCTGCTTTGAATTGCAGCTTCCCAAGTAAGCTCTGGCAAGGCCACCACAGTCAGTCAGATTGTAAGAAGACCAAGATCTCTCCAAATAACACAGAAATTTAATTGTCTCATACTTACAATGTTTAAGAAAATATACATACTAAATACTCAGCTAATTCAAATTATGATGGCAAAGATAAGATTAAGCACTTTAGGAGATAAGCAATCCATAAATTTAGAACATATATCAAGGCTATTATTTTGGTCCAGAATTAAAAGCTAGCTTTTGATTTACCAACCAATGTTAAAGCATTTCATATAAAATAACTCTTTCAAGCAACATGGGTGGAATGTTGTGGTGTATCCTAATCATAGCAAACAGCACAATTAATCTTTCTTTATTTGTGGTTAAAACAAAACTTCAAGCCGGGCGTGGTGGCGCACGTCTTTAATCCCAGCACTCGGGAGGCAGAGGTAGGAGGATCACCATGAGTTCAAGGCCACCCTGAGACTACATAGTGAATTCCAGGTCAGCCTGGGCCAGAGTGAGACCCTACCTCGAAAAACTAAAAAAAAAAAAAAAAAAAAAAAAAAAAAAAAAAAAAAAAAACTTCATTTATTCATTAACTGAACATTATTGAGAATGCTACTCTATTGTGCTTGTGGTCAGTGGACCCAGTGACATAGCACTTAATAAGAATGTGTCCTTGTTAGATTCCTGCCTACAAGGAGTCTGTTCTAATGGAAGAGACAGACACCAATAAGAAGACAATCTGAGAAATAAAAGAACTATGAACACAGTTCCAAAAGAGAGCTAGGCAAAGACTTCATGGACTTCATGATGTCCATCTCAATAACAATGGGGAAGTACACAGGTAGACATGTAAGCAAATGCAAAGGATGGGCAGAGAAAGGGCATGACTGACCTGGAGGAAGATAAAGCCTAAAGAATGTCTTGTATATTGTATTTATTTATATCTCTACTCCTCCCATATCACTATGATGCAGTGAAATGTGAACCCCACAAGGACAAGAACAATTTTGGTTCTTGTTTATTTTTTATTTATTTATTTTTTATTTTTTGGAGAGAGACACAGAGAGAGATAGAGAAAGAGAGAGGGAGAGGGAGACAGATAGAGAATGGGCACACCAGCAGCCTCTCAGCCTCTGTGAATGAACTCCAGATGGTGTGCCTCCTTGTGGGCAAGTGCGGCAATGCACCCTTGCATCACTTTGCATCTGCCTGAACACGGGACCTGAAGATTGGAACCGGCATTCTTAGGCTTAAGAGGCAGGCGCCTTAACCACTAAGCCATCTCTCCAGCCCCTTGTTTATTGATATATACATATATGTGTCTTCTTAAGAATAACACTTAGCACATATCAAGTACTCACTAAATATTAATAGTGTGTGTGTGTGTGTGTGTGTGTGTGTGTGCGTGTGTGTAGCAGCTGTGTGACTTGAGACTTAGTTATATCCAGAAATTTCAGAGACTTTATACAAATGATGTTATGACAAGCCCTCTTATCTACTGGAATGCTTGGCCTGAAGGATGGCTTATTTGAAAACTACAGTCACTCTGCACTCCTCATTCTGATAACAGAAAAGTTTCAAGGTATGGAGAGATCTGATTTTCACTGAGCAGCATAGTGCTAGAGGCTAGAACATGTCAATTTAGGGCTGAGTCCATAACACAAAAATATTCAGGCTCTGTGACATTTTAGGGATGTAAGCTGAAGGTTATTAGTGTTTTATTGATTTCCAAGTAATCAGTCAAAGGGTCCAGAAATCCCTGAAGCTTTTCTTAAAGGTGAGTGTTGTGATTGCTCAGAAAATAGACAAAGTGTCACAGGAGTCAACACAGGCTTTGGAACAAAGTGTTCAGTAAAAACCTGGTGAAATTTCATTGCTTATTAAAAATCATTTTCTAAAATGGAAAGGACACTGTCTTAGAATTAGAAATATGATTCACATTTTAAACTATCATCAAGTTTCATAACATTGGCTATTTCATTTCTTTTTTAAAATTTTATTTATTCTTATGTATATTATTCTGGTTTTACATTCATAGTGGTTACTCCATTATCCTCCTCCCTGTTCTCCCTCTTCCATAGGGACCCTCATCAATGGGGAATGTGGTTCACACATTGTGGGGGTAGTCAGGAGCTATGGGGGGATAGGCCAAGTCTCTGTGCATAATGCCCCAACTTGTGGCTCTAACATTCTTTCTGCCCCCTCTCCCATGAATTTCCCTGAGCCACATTGGGGTCATTTTAGCTCTACTTCAGTGATGAGGTTTTGGGAGCCTCTGTGTCTCTGGATATCTGGCTTAATGGGAGTTAGATGTTCTCTGTGTTTATCTCCTTCAACCTCTTTCTGGTGTCATGATCCCCAAGAGCGCTGAACTCTTGCCCTTCCTCCACATTACTCTGTGGTTACAGCTGGAGCCCTGGTGAGGAGTGATTGGCTAATCCTCCCTTCTGGTTCGTTGTCCATCTGGAAAAAATAAGCAAATTTTCCAACAGAGAGAGAAGTTAGTACTAGATATATGGGATGGCCATAGATAGCTTGGAGGGAATTTTATATGGGTAGGCTCTCTTCTAGCCCACATTTGATGGAATCTTGGTTGGAGACTGTGCTCATTTTTTGTACATGGTTTTGACTTATTTCCCAGTTCCAGCAATGAGTTCCATTCCACTGAGTGGATCAATTAGCCAAATCAAGACTCGTTGGTTGCCCACCATGGCTGTGTGCCACTACTGCACTTGTTTGAGCATTACGTCAGGTTGTTTCTTGTTGGGTATCTTAGACTGGAAGTTGTTTGGACCAATGTCGGCCATTTTCCCCCAGTTGCTCGTGTAGCACCCTCTGGCACTAGACTAGCTAACTGTCTGGGGACTGACCCTCTTCCAGATTCTGGCCAGGTCTCTCCATGTTTGGTCTCACACGTGTACGCTGTCTTCGACAGTAGGGTCTTACCATTAACTCTGACAGAAATCTGTCTTTTTTGGGAAACCTTGTAGTTGTCTCGGATCTACAGCTCATTGTGAAAGTTAACCCCGTGCTGGTACTTTATGCAGGGCCATTCAGAGTTTTCTCAATATGATTTTTATGAAAATAAGAAAATTATCTTTGTCAAAGCCTAGTTTTTCATCTGAAACATAAATATAACAGTATCAAATAAATTCTAAACAAGCAAGAGAAGGCTATGTTAAAATGTTCTCTCATTTAGCAGGTGTAATAACAGTTTATATAATTACTGATTTCTTGGTAATGGTTTTAACCTTTAAATTATAATTTATGAAGTACTAAATTCAAATTTATGATAGTGGTTAAATTCTTTTGTGACCTTTAAAAACATAAAAATATGTATTCCCAGCTTGTTTATAACTAATGCTCTAGTCTAAAATATTTTGACTGCCTACTAATATGACATCAACAAAATAGCATGTGCACCATGGGAACATGCAACAGAGAATATGCTGCATATTGAATTTATTGTAAATAAAGGGTAGATATTCAGTGATCTGCCAGATAAGTTTAGATAATGAATGATATATGTTGGCCACCTAATTTCTTCATATCAACCATCTGTCAAAAAGGATCCACCTTAACTATTAACAGGAGTTAATTTCATTTTATGTCTCTGATACATTAGTGTTTATCAATTTTGCAATGAAACTCAACTAGCAAGTCTTTTTTTTTTTTTAACAATGTCAAAACACCATCCAATGGAAAATAGGCAACCTCAGACTAGAGATGTGCTTGTACACACATGGACAGTACTTACCTTTCTTTCTTTTCAATGGATGGTGAGGGCTATACAAGATGGGCAACAGATAAGAAGCAAGATATATATGGAGAAGACTCGGTACCACAGCATGAAAAGGGAGGTCTGTCCATTGACAAAAACCAGTCTGATCACACATCCAAAATGTATTATAAGGGAAGAAAAGTAAACCCAAGTAGATAATAAATATAAGCTAGCCTGTTCACTCAACATTTAGTCTACAATGTTGAGGATGGTATAGTTGTCAATAAATGCTTGCTAAATGAATGACTAAATAAACAATTCAGGACATCCAGGTCATGTGGACTAGCTTAGCTGTCAACAAATGACTAATTGGCCTGCTATGCTGGCTTGGTAGGCTCTTGCCTCTGGCTGCATTGCATTTCTGGATTGACAGAGTACACTATATATACTTCTTACAAGGACAGAACTTAGAATGTGTGGACTCTACTTTCTGCTATAACCATTACAAGACCAGGGAGATTCTACCCAGCCAAGTAAGTTACTTCTCATTGTTCTCTCAAGTGCTCCATCAGCCCCTCTACCTTCAAACCTCACAATAAAATAATATGCTATGAAAATGTATGGTCTTCAAATCCATTTCTATGAATTCAATTCTAGAAATTCTAAAATCCTTTCTCATGGTTCCAAAATGTAGTCAATACCTATTACTCAATGGAAAGAATATCCAGACAGCGAGTTTCCTAAAGGTTTCTAAAGTGTCTTAATGAAATGAAATCACAAATGCTAATGACCATTGATTTATTTACCATGTTTCAGAAACAGCAGGCCATTCAGTGCTGAGAAGACATGAATAATAACCTGAAGTTGTTCCTCTTTAGAATCCAGTCAAGTAGGAAGGAAGCAGATACACAGTCTGCAATCTATCCAGTGTCTCTCATAATAAAAGCTTTATTCACAGAAATCAGAGTTTAAGATGGAGGAAAAAGACAGGAAATATGTGGAAACATGAAACACCTAAAGATGATTTCATGGTGGAATTTGAGTCCAGTCAGGAAGATGAAGTTAGAAGATTCATCATGCTACAAAGCATGTCAGTTCTGTTGCTAACATACTTTCTCCATAACAACTTTGAGAAATCATGGAGGTCTTAAGCAGGAAGTAGCATGGCCTGATTTATAATAAGTATGCCACAACGATCTAGGGTGATGACAAAACTAGGCTGTCCACAGACAGAAACTCAAGTCCAGAGGAGATGAATCCTAGGGACTAGGTAAGCACTTAGCTGTTAGACTTGTACATGGCCCTAGCAAGGTTGGGCAGGTTGCTTTAAGTTGGGTTTACCACAGCCATAAGAGGGCCCTACTTTGCTTTATTTGCTACTGATAGTAGTGAATTGCTTCAGGAAGCAATTATATTTTAGTTTCTAGCTAAGTGGAGTGTGTGTGTGTGTGTGTGTGTGTGTGTGTGTGTGTGTGTGTGTAGAATGCTAATACACATTTTTAAAGAAACATCTAATGAAACAATCCCATTTAGAATGTCTCTGACATGCTTTTCAAGTGTCATCTCATTTCATTATCATTGTGCACAAGTAGTCATTCAAGGATATGCATCTAACAAGAGATGGACCTGGGATACAATAACACCTATTAAGTTTCAATGCCCACGTCAATACTACCATGCTAAAAACAATCACAGTTTCATAGTGTTCAGCCAGTTGGGAAGCTTAGCCATGTAAATGATAATTCCAGCTAAGTGCATGAAAGAATGTGGAAAAATAAACTTATTGTTTAAATCCAAATAATAAGGAGCATTTTAGATTCCCTACCATGGCTAAACATGACTCAATTGGCAAGAATTTTGTTATTCTTCCTAACCTAAACTCTTAGAGCTGGCATTTAAATACAGGTTCTCTTGTTTGTTCTTCATTGGAAAGCTAAGTTTTCAAATAACAGCCTATCATGTTTTCAAGAGTCTGCTAATGTCTACTATTATATAACAGGTGATACTGGCTGATAAGAAGTTATAGAGTGAGATGATGATGGATGATGATGCTTCATGGGCAATAGGTGACTTCTGAAGAGTTTTTTGTTTGTTTGTTTGTTTGTTTGTTTTTCTTGTTCTAGGCTAGTTTTCCTTTTTGGACTCATAGCATTAGCTTTCAGTTTGGCTACCCTCTGAGACTATATGTCTGTTCATATTCTCCTCTCTATTCCACCTTACACTTACTCTGTCACCAGCCAACAAGATCTCCATAAGGAAGGGGAGGCAGAACTACAGTTGATTCAGAACCCCTCACTCGGGTGAGAGTGATCTATGCCTAGATGTCCTACGCTAGTTTGCAAACAAACAAAAATTTCATTTTAAGGATTTGTTTGTTTATGCATGTGATATATGTAAATGTGATGTGTGTGTGCTCCCAGTATGGCTAGACTGGTTGACTAGGGAACCCCAGCTATCCTCCTTTCTCAGCCTACCTTACTGCTGGGCCTATAGGAATGTGTAGTCATACTTGGTTTATTATGTGGATGATGAGGATTGATCTCAGAACTCAAATCCTCATGCTCTTAAGCACTGAACCATCTCCTCAGCTCCATCTTGAGGAATTTTATTAGTTAGATTTTCCATGAGTGGCCTTAGATATTTTTAGTAGTTTATAGTTATCTCCAGAAGAAAGTGAGGAAGCCTTATCTTTAAAACTATATATTAAATTAAGTGCTGTATTTTTCAGGTTTCAATATGGTAGTATATATGCAAACAAGTTAGACTATTCCTTAAAAAAGAGCTTGAAAAGTTTATAAGCACTGTGCTTTACAACGAAAGTAGCTGGCTTTCCTTTTAACTGCTTGGTTTTGTTTATAATGCTTTTACAAAAGAAACGTGATGTTTCCTTCTTGTTCCTTCCTTGCCACAGGGCCTTTGTTGTTATTTCTTAAAAGATAGTGACAGTACACTATCTATTTTTTTGTTAGTGGACATTGGCTTTTATTCACATTTTTGAGAAAGGAAGTATCTTTGTTGTCTTGATATAGAGTGGTCATTAATAATACGACAAATGAAACATCAAAGAAAATCTCACCCATATTTAAATTAAATATTTTAGCAAGCATTCTCCTGTTTAATTCAGTTTTCATTGCATAATTAATTAATTAATTGTCACGAACAGGGTATTCCTAGAGAAAAAGCTGAAGCAGTGCTCTAATTGAAGCTTTTACTGCTTTGCGAGATAAAGTGCCTTTGATTGGTGCTGAGCCAGGAGGGCTTGATTGATAATATCTGTCTCAGATGTCACCCTGGGAGAAAAGAATAAAACCTCAGACTTGGTGCACTGCAGCTATCTGTCTCTGCTGCTCCAATTTCTCTGTCCCATTGACGTCATTGGGAGGTTTCAAAGCAGCCCAGGGTGTCTAGTAAACCTGCAGGTAAATGAAAGGAAGAAACAGAAAAACACTGATTCATAACCTAGTCCTTGCTCCAAATAAGTGGCTGCCCTAATTTGCAAGATAATGAGAAGATGTTTTTTTATCCTTTCTTGCTCTAAAAGATAAACAAGAAAAGATAAGAAAAAGAAATTCATCAGCTCTCCAGAAATGTGGGAAAGCCTCAGACAAGGAATGTGAATTATGTAAGCCCTTCTGAAATCAGATTAAATCACAATGAGCCACGTTTATTCAGAGTTCTCACATATCCTAGCCCATAACCAGCTTGTCTCTAGATCAGGGTATATGAAGCAGAAAGTGGTCTGGGAAACAGCTACCCCTGGAGACAGGGCTACCCCAAGCAGTAGTTAATCCCCAGCAGTGTCCTCTCCTCCTCTCTCTTTGGGTGAAAAGTTCAAATGCAGGGCCCCATCAACGATGATTGAAACACAGAATATAATTACAATATTTTGGGGGGAAGTAGTCTTTGCTTAGAGATATCTTTAAAGCTTCTTAAGCCGATTAATACATTAGATACATGATAAACTCTAGACCTTAAAAACATCACAGAGAGAACCATTTCTAAATCCTGTCATTTAGCACTTTTGTTACTTGGCTAAGCTTTAAAGTTAGAATATGTTCAAATTCTAATTTTTCATCTGCTGGGCAATTTGGTTGCTGGGAGGATAATGCTCTCCTTTTTCTTCTCCTCATTCTCTGCTAGAAATTGCAGAGAAGTACTCATGACAAACAAGTAGCTTTTATTTCTATGCATATATCAAATTAATGGCATTTACTTCAAACATAACTGGATCTCCACAGCATCATGGCTTACATTTTCTCAGCTAAGTTATAGTGATAAAAATACAAGGCACATAATTGAATTATCTAACCTATAAGCTACCTTTATAATCATTCCAATCTAGCAAGCATATATTAGCCATTTATTGACAAGCTATCTATCTGACTGGATTAAAAAAATTGTTTATTTTTATTTATTTATTTGAGAGCAATAGACAGAGACAGAAAGAGGCAGAGAGAGAGAGAGAGAGAGAGAGAGAGAGAGAGAGAATGGGTGTGCCATGGCCTCCAGCCACTGCAAATGAATTCCAGATGCATGTGCCACCTTGTGCTTCTGGCTTACATGGGTCCTGGGGAATAGGGCCTTGAACCAGGGTCCTTGGGCTTCACAAGCAAGCACTTAACCACTAAGCCATCTCTCTAGCCCTGAAGTTTGAATGAAAGGGAATTTCAGAGAAGCATCTAAGGACTGCTGAAATTTCAATAGGTAAAGGTGATGGTGTGGCTATTATTGACCAAGTGGTCAACATGAATGATCTGAATGACAGCTAAGACACAAAAAATGCCTTTAATCTGAAGGCTGAGCTCTGGGCAACGTAGGGTGAGGTCATTAGGGGCCATTCACACAAAAGAGGGCATAAAGAACAGGCCAAGGAAATGATTCCACACAAGTCTAGCTTGGTGAACCAATGAGTTTTGCCAAGGTTACTTATAGGAGGATGGATGAGGGGTTTCTACTGGGCTGTGGGCAAATGACAGGTGGCTAGGGTACCACTTCACGAGTCACCAGTAAAATCTTTATGCTTTGCACTGTGTGTTTTGTAAGCCCCCCTTCTGTCCACAAGGGAATGTTAGTGGGCTCAAATTTGTGAGGGTCTTATGTGGATAATCACATCCACCAAGATTTCAAGAAATCAATGACATGCTACACCTCGGCTGCATCATCCCACATCCTCATGGCACCACAGGTTGATGTATAATGAGGGATGGAGACATGTTTGGCAATGCAGAAAGCGCTACATAAATTTAAACCATTGTTATCATCAGCTGAAAATGGTGGCCTTTCGTGTGTTCTTATTGCAATACAATCATATTTCACAGGGTTTAATCTGGTAAATTGTTTCTCATTTTACTTATTATTTGAAAACAATCTGTTGAAATATATTTATATTCACTGTGTACTTTTAAATAATCTCATGGAAATTATTTTCAAAGACTGATTTTGGAAGTCACCTTGCAATATAATCTTTTCATCTTTTGGTGTTGGCACTGTGTGTGTGGGGGGGCACCTGTGTGCTATGGCATATGTGTGGAGGTGAGAGGACAACTTTTGAGTGTCAGTCCTTGCCTTTCACATCATTTTGTTTTGGTTTTGTTTGAGGCAGGGCCTCTCATAGTTCTCTACCCACTTCACAAGACTAGCTGGCCAAAGAGCTTCCAGTAGATTCTCGGATCTCTGCCTCCCTTCTCCCAGTAGGAATCCTGGGATTGTAGATGCTACAGCATCTGCCTTTTCATTGGTGCTGGGGATTGCAACTCAGGTTCCTCACACTTGCTCTATAAGCACTTTGTCTATACTAAGCCATCTCTCCAGCCCCTTTTTATTTAAAAAATGTTTTTATTTCTTTATTTGCAAGGATGGAATGCGAGTGAGATGGACAAAGAGGGACAGAGAGAGAGAGAGAGAGAGAGAGAGAGGAGAGTAAGTATGGTCACACTAGGGCCTCCTGCCACTGCATACAAACTCCAGCTGCATATACTACTTTGTGCATTTGGCTATATGTGGGTACTAAGCAATTGAACCCAGACAGGCAGACTTTTCAAGCAAGCACTTTAACTGCTAAGCCATTTCTCCAGCACCTCCTTTTTTCGTTACTATGATTTTTGTTCATGTGCAAATATCTTGTGGAAAATGATACAGCACTCTTACTGCTTATATATAGATGAGTTCCAGTGTCCACTGGAGAAGAGACAACATTCTAAAAAATATGTTTTATTATTGACATACTTTGGGAGCTCTATTTTCATTACTATGTAGTACTTTTGATATATAACCAACCATCTTCTTTGGATTATTACTGTGAATTATTTACTACAGAGGGCCAAACAGTTTTACTTAGTCATCTACAAGTCTCACAACTTATTTAAAAAGCTTACCTGTTGGTCATCTTATTAATATGATTTTGTTATTTATATTTAAAAATAGCAGAAATTAAAGTCTTGTTTCACATTCAAGTAAACTGAAGTCAAATACATTACAAAACAGTCAATAGAATCCCTGCGAATATAAAAAATGTCCTTGTTGGTCAAGCATGGTGGCTGTAACTATAATCCTGATAATTACCTACCAATTACCTCCCAAGATTTCAGATTTCCAAGAAAGGCTTCTCAGGAAATTATATATATATATATAATATTACATTCATACATACATACAAACTTTCCCACATTGAAGAGCTCTGTGATTCTTTTTGTCTAAAAGAATGAAGGAAGTGGAGTTAAATAGCTAATATATCAGTGACCTCTTTTGCCAACATTTCAGTTAAAAACAGCTTTCTAGTAATCATGAGCCCTTATGGTTCTGTTTTGTGTAGGGAGCAAACTTTCCAGCTTTGTCCATTCTTCCATCTCCTGTCCATGCAGGACTTGCTTTCCAGATCAGGCTGTGTTTATGTTTCCTTTTTATGATTCTGAGCATGACTTTTTCTTCATATTTGTCCTCCACAGAAACTAGTGGTATCTCTGATAAATGTGAGGTCCTCAAGAAATACAGAGTATGTGGGTTCAACTGAACTTTCTTGGCAAAGGAAACATGGTTTTCATAGCATCAGGATAAGATTTTATTGTCCCAAGCAAGAATTCTTTCATCCTTCACACTAATAAAAAGGATGTGCAGCTCATTATCTCTTTCGAATGTTGAGGTATGACATTTACTGAGCACTATGTGACAAGCTTGTGTTAAGCACTTACTGTGTGATTATATCTCACTCAGTCTAAGTCACTATTCTAATCCTCATTTTGCAGATGAAGAAGTAAAAGAAGATATTTTTCCAAGGTCTCTCAGATTAATAAAACTATAGAAAGTCAAGGTTAACCTAATTTTTCTGTCTCTAAATATTACTCTGAACAGTTATGGGAAATTGCTAGTTGACATAACAAGCCCATAAGGAAAGATATTGATTTTATTTGTACCAAGAGCTACTCTGCAGTAATCTCATAATAATGGAGTAAATGTCTTATCATACATATCTGTTGGTGAAGGGAAATACCTTATTTTATAACATAGTATGGAGAGAAAGTCAGATGTTTCTACAAGGAATTTCGTGGGATTTGTATAATTTTTTAAGCATCTGAAATATATTTTGAAACTTTTTAAAACTGCCTTTGATATGAGTCTTTAAAATGAAACATATGTTTTATGAAATAGTCAAAGTTCAGGAATAAGAAGATAGGAATTCAACCTCAACTTCATATTTATGAAGGTATATGATTTTAATTCCTTAACTTTCTGGAGCTTGTTTCTTAGTTATCAGCCAATGACCTAGATGGAAGGACCACCTGGTTTCTCTATATCTCCTTCCTGCAGTTTCTCTGCTGTGTCATCTACCTCTGAGAAAACTTTGAAGGCCTATATTCACTTAATTTGTGAGGAAAAGCCTAAAACCTGTATGAATATTTGCAGAGGACTATTATCATCTCCAAAATTTAAACATTCATTTCCACTGTGTTCATGGTTGAAGATTATTATGAAGTATAATAAGTGAAAGAAAAGTTGACAATATTAGTAACTTCTCATGTCTGTCTTTCTGGTTTATTCTTGGAGAAAAATTATGAACTGAGCTTACTACCTCTATAAGGTGATCACATTAAAGCATTAGAAAAGTGAAAGAAAGATTTTATATACACCTGAAAATTCTTTTAGCAGCTAAACCTATCATACTGATAGTCATGGAGCTGGAAGAAAATTTGAGTAGCCATTTAGTCTACCCCTCTGCCCCGGACCATGTTACATTTGAACCATAAAAAGAGATTAAAGCTTCTTTTGTTGTTGTTGTTGCTTTGTTTGTTTTGTTTGTTTTGTTTGTTTTGCTTTTTAGGGGAGATTTCATAATTTTCCTTGCTATCAGGTTCTAGCGACAAATAGTCATACCTGTCAGTGAATTATTTTTCATATCCCTACGGCTGCAATTTGAACTCATTTTCTTCTGCTCCAGGAGGTAAAAACTAGCTGGGGGCTGGAGAGATGGCTTAGTGGTTAAGGCGCCTGCCTGCTAAGCGTAAGAACCCGGTTCCAATCTCCAGGTCCCACTTTTAGCCAGATGCAGTGATGCAAGGGTGCAATGCCGCATTTGACCACAAGGGGGTGCACACATCTGGATTTTGTTCACAGCAGCTGAGAGACTGCTGGCATGCCCATCTCTATGTGTCTCCCTCTCCCTCTATGTCTGTCTCTCTCTGTGTCTCTCTCCAAAAAATAAAAAATAAAATAAAATAATTTAAAAAACTAGCTGGTATTATAGCTTCTCATGTGCATGAAGACTGTTTGTAATATCTTACTCAACAGTATTCCTAACATCACATTCTGGAACTTTCAATGTAATTTCTTTCTTTAATAACTTGTCTCTTTGGACATTTGGCTCTCCCTAAGTCTTCAATTTTTCAGCTACAAGAAAGAAAATATCATATAAGAACAAACTTAGATATCATGATAACTTGGATTCTATTTCTATTTTAGCTAACATATACTAATAACTTTCTTTTGTCAGTAGAAATACATTGTATTGGTAGTAAGAGAAGCTACAAGGGTATATATTTCTTTAAAAATTCGAAACTTATAAATATCATGAACTAAAATAACTAATAAATTGTGGGAAATAATTTATGAAGATATGTCTATAACTACTTTCTTCTAAATGTCTAACTCTCATAACAAGCAGAGCTTATATAGATGAATAAAACAACTTTTGGTACTACAAAAACTCTAGTTTCAGTCCTGGCTGTACATTCATACATTCAGTAAACAAGTATATTTTATTTTCTGAGTTTTATTCACCTAATGTAGGATAGAAGAAAATAATAATACAAATATTGAAAGGGAGTTTCTAATTTAATTTGTATTTCCCTGGCACAATCCAATTGAAAATATAGCTTACTAGTCACTTGATATTTGAATTTTTTGAAGGAGTGCTAATGGAATTGAATGAAATTATATGTATGAAAATACTTAATCAACTATGAAAACTCTATAACGATGAGTCATTGTTATTAACAATTTTCAAAGTTTCAGTATTTGTCATGAATTTAAAGCATTTTCAGACCACTTTGATTTATACTTGTCTTTCCAGGACATGGCTGTTATCTACTTGTTACATATCTTATAAACAGTTACCTGAAATTTTTCCTATGATGAATAATCAGTGATGCATAGGTCACTGCTTTGGAGCTCAGTGTTTGATTTCTTCTGATGAGCAGTTTGAGAATGACAGATGAATTCAGATATGGTAAAGATGACTTCTGGAAGCCAATAAATTTTATACCACAGACTTTAAAGGGCAATATTTGTGAATAATATTTTAGATCTGTCCAAATGACCCCATCCCTAATCTCTACTTTGTTTTAAACATTTGGTTCAAGGAAATGAGCTTTAGAGGAAAAGCGGTTGACATAGAGAACCCAGCTCTGCAAAATAAAGAGAATTTTGGAGTAATTACTTGGTGTGTCTCACTTTAGTTTTCTGTCCTATAAAATAGAAACTATGCTGCCTAGCTCATAAGATCCCTGGCACTCTTGGGTTCTTGAGAATGTCATTATATCATCTGCATCTGCTCCCCTTTTCCTTTGTCTATCCTGTTAGTCAGAGTTGCCTGGCTAGGACAAGTTACAAAACCAGCATGTTTAGTGGATTTGAGAGACCCCAGCAGGAAGCAGCTGATACTGTCTTGAAAGAATATTTTATTTTTTCCAAGAGTGATAATTGAGTGTTTGATTATGACACAAAGCTATAAACCTCTAAGAATGTTTAAAAAAAGAAAAACATAGCTTTAGAGGTGAATTTTTTTTAACACCCTTCTAAGGGCAATTGAGATGAGAATTCTGGAATTGAAAGTATTCTGGATTGAGCTGGATATGATGGCTTATGCTTTTAAACCCAGCATTTAGGAGGCAAAGGCGGGAGGATCACCATGAGTTCAAGACCACGCTGATACTACATAGTAAATTCCAGGTCAGCCTGAGCTAGAGCAAGACCCTACCTAGAAAAACAAAGCAAAAACAAAAACAAAAAGAATTCTGGATAGGGAATCAGAAGTTCTGAGTTCAGTTCCAATATTTCCAAAAAATAGACAACTTTGTACACACGTCACTTTCTTTCCAGGACCATGTTTATCTCATCTTGACTATGATGAGCTGGTCCTTTTCCAGAATCAACAGTCTACAGTTCTGGACTGAGGCCCTATTACTCTCCCAGACAGATGCTGCCTCGGGCATGGAAAGGTGCAGATCTTGACAGTGATGCTGTCAAACTTAGAGGAATAGGCACAGAGGGATATCACCCTTAGGCCACCACACCTCCTTAAGGAAAAATCAGCTATCTCTGGCTGAACAAAAGACAATTCTGGGGTGGTTGCCCTTCCCATTTTTGTTTTAGATAAAGCTCTTACTAACTTGCATGGTGAGAAAGTTTCTCACTAAATGGAAAGTAAAATATCAACATTGAAGAAGCGTAAGTAGGAGTTCCACATAAAGAAAATAACCACAGGAGTGGAAACCATAGGACCATGAAATCAGGCTGCAATTGACTTTGCTAAATCAAATTTCAAAGATTAAAGTCTAGATCGCCTTGCTGCTGTGGCCCCTCTTGAATTTACCAAATAGGAATATTATTCTTGGTAAGTTAATTTCAATGGCATTGGGAGGGATAGATATTTGTGAATCTCCCACTTAAGACCTAAATTAGATACCTTTATTTAGAATAAAAATTGTATTTGAAAAGCTTGTGGGGATTTTCTTTCTCCAGCTTTCTACACTTGAAAAAGGACAGTGTCTAATTATATACTCAACCTAGAGACATATTCTTGCCCATGACAGATGATAAATCAGCTTAATTCTGTAACCAAAATGCAAAATAACTTGTAGATACACTCTTTCCAATTATTAGGAAGGAATAAAAAATAAACCAGGGATGCACCCACCATATTTATGCTTGCCTAAAACAAAAAACTCAGCTAAGGCTGAGCTGAAATAGTCCACAGATAACACCCCCAAACTCCAGTGAAGAACTGCCACTTAGCTCTTTTCTGTCCTGTGATGAGGGTGTTTATGAATCTCAATGAGCACTGGAGTCTATAGAGTGACTTCCCCAGCTGGTGTAAATCCCCCTCCTTTTTTTTTCTCTCTCTCTAAAAAGGATCACAAAAAAAAAAAACCAAAAGAAAGAAAGAAAATCCTTAGGAGTAAGAGGAAAACAAGCAAGAAAGGCACAGACAATAAAGGTGACAATGATTCAAATACATAAATACATATGTGAGTGTGTATGTGAGGGTATGAAAGTGTTAAAGATAAATTAAAGTGAAATTTTAAAAAGGAAATGAACAAACAAAATTTTAAAGTTTTACAAACTTGGGATTTAACCTGAAAGTGTTTTGATTTTACTAGTATTTAACTTCAGAAAGCAAAGGAAGACCCTGCGACTTTGTATTTATTAAATTTATTATGATTTTACTGAAATAGAAAGAAACAGGTTTCTGTTGAATTGACAGATTAGTGTGTTTAATCCAAAGGAAATCAAGCCCATGACTACTACAAGAAAGTTTTCAGTCTCAAGAAGAATGTGAGTGTAAATGTAGCTGTGGCTCGGTATTAAGACACTATTAATGTTGCTGATATTAATGTGAATCTAGAGATTAACAGCAAATGAGAGGCTAATATTCTGCAATGCACCATAGCTTCCTTTCCTAGATATTCATGGGAATATAGCTATATTCTTAAATCCAGTCTATAAAAAGTTCTTTCTTGAGTAACTTGAAAATAGCTGGTGGTAGAGTCCTACCTCTTATTTTCCTATTCATTTCTCGTATGCATAATTATTTTTAAAATGATTTTTATTAATAATAGAAATACAAACACACCATGAAAAAGTTATGAAAACTCCCTTGTATTTTATTTTTTTAAAGACCAGCAAACATAATCAAATTAAAGCAAAACATGTCTTTTGCTCTAGGTAATATGCGGTGAATTGACGCTAGGAAAGCCATGGGGTCCATTGCCACTTTCCAGTGGCCTCTTCTGACTCCTCTTTGCATGTGTTCAGTTTTCTCAACAGCCTTTGGTATTCCTTGCTTTGCAACTCATGTGATAGTAAGCATGGTCAAAAGGCATGCTTTTAGAATTTATAATGCAGAGGAAAGTTTCCTTCAGGGTCTCTCTTCTTTCTATACCTACATTCTTTATTTAGAGCCTCATGTACCCATGTCAAACCAATAAACTACTTTTTAAATTTTTATTTTTATTTATTTATTTATTTTTGTTTTTGTTTTGTCACTGTAGGGTCTCATTGTAGCCAGGCCAACCTGGAACTCTATACTCCCAGGCTGGCCTCCAACTCACAGAGATCCTCCTATCTCTGCCTCCTGAGTGCTGGGATTAAAGGTGCATGCCACCACACCTGGCTATACATCACCTTTTGTGTGCATCTCAGGCTAGGGAGGACAATTATGATGAAAAACCATAGTTGTTTCCATTTGAATATCAAATGGACAGACATTCCAATAAACCTTCTCAATTTTAATTCCTCAACAGAGAGGTCACTACTATGGATGCTCTGATATGTTTTATTCTTGTTTCTCCATTAAGGATATGTTCTTAAAGTCATATAAAAATTTGAATTTGCTTTTTTTGAATTAATATTTCATTGTTATCACAAATTCATTTTGTACTACTAATTTTATATTTTTACTGTTAGCTATAAACTAATAGAAACAACAATGTGTGACATGTACAAGCCCCGTTTTGTTAGGGAATGACATAATCTTACTCATTTTCACGGTGGAATAATATTTGGTAAGCAATCTACGATTTACTACAGGTTACAACACACTTTCATAGCTATCATCCCAGGTCTTCATCCTGACAATGCTGTAAGCACAGCTTGATCATCAACTTCCTCAGTTTGCATATGAAAAAGGAAACTGAAGTTATTCAAATGGAAAGTGGTCCTTTCCAGTCAGATTCCCTTGAGTCCTTGCCCCATGCCTGTCCTAGTATTTTTCTGCAAGTGCTCAATTGTACTGCTAAGAAGTCATATGCAGCAATATACTTTCTTCTTGCAGAGACTTTCTATGCACTCACAGTGTTATCAGGGACAAAGGGAAAGATTGGAAGGTGGGGAGAAATGAACCAGTATTCAGGAACCAAAAGTCTAGAAACTAATTATTTAGAGTAGTGGTGGCAGTATGGCTTCCAAACTGTCAGTCACAATCTCTTTCTCCCTACCTGTGTAGCCCTGCTCCCATGAGGCACCCTAATACAGGGGCATTTTTTTTCTCTCAGAGATCTCTTTATTTGTATCTCCTACTAATCCAATTTCCTTCAGGGAAACTTGGAATCACCTTTCAGGAATGATATGTGGTTATGAGCTAGGTTCAAATGACCAACCAGAGGAACTCTGTCTCCATATCCCTGAACATGCAGCAGCAGCAGGCTCCCAGGTTGGGCCCAGTGCCCAAACAAGGGAGGTACACTAGTACCCTGCAGAAGTTAAAGGACATAGAAGAAATTAGAACACTTGGTTTTTCCAGCTGTGTCAAACTTCTTGTAGTCGTTCCCTATGTATGTGCTAATAATAAGCTACACTATGAAATGTAAATTACCTATTACAATGATCTTCATTCATTGTGCCAGCAGCTGCCTTGATTCAAAAATTATGCTTTACCTGTAATTTCAGTAAAGACAATGGCCCTAGTATTTAAAAAGCCTGAATCTAATACAGGCGTTCTGAATATAGCCAGCTGCCACAGCCTGTAGCTGGTTGCTCTGGGCAGAGTACAGAGCTCATATAAACATGTGGACCTTCAGGAAACATGGTCCTTTGGAAGTCGCAGAAACACATGCACCTTCAGAGAACATGGTCCCCTGCTCTCACAAACATGTAGACTTCAGAGTATACAGTCTTTTGGTTCAGGGTCTCATTTCATTTATCAAAATCTCTAGTTTGGGATTATAAAGCATTAGACTGAAGGTGAGTTATAGGGAACACATGATATGATTCTTTAAGCCTGGCTTATCATGGACTGGGCACCCTTGCTGTCCTTTAATGCTTCACTATATGTCTTCTTTATGTAAAGACTATTCAAGGTGGAGCCCACTTTATGTTGAAATTTTTTCAAGACTCAAGGAAATGTAATTTTTTCCCTGGCCACCAGCATTTCTGGAAATAGTATCTCTGGAGTAGTAATGGCACTTATTAAGGACTTAAAAAATAAAAAAAAATTAAAGTTATTGACACATATTAAAATAAAGGGTTAAAATTATGGTTTAATTTTAGTTTTATAGTAACTTGGTTATATTCACATTGTTTGAATATGTCTTATTATGTCTCTAAACTTCCATGCTATCATTTACTACTA
This sequence comes from Orientallactaga sibirica, assembly GCA_036365145.1. Taxonomy (NCBI): domain Eukaryota; kingdom Metazoa; phylum Chordata; class Mammalia; order Rodentia; family Dipodidae; genus Orientallactaga; species Orientallactaga sibirica. The sequence goes on along the minus strand of JAEOAD010000015.1, from coordinate 24,870,953 downwards.
CTGCCATGTAGACCTATGATGAGATTGACTGTTCTTGATTGAAACTCATGCAATTGAAGGTATCATAATTTGACTTATAGTTAGTCTTGTGGATTTAGGAAATTATCTATCATTTACAAAATCAGAGTTTTGATAACATAGGTCACTGAACATATAAATTAATTTTATACTAATTAAAGCAAGTAATTTAAAACAAATGAAAAAACATTTCCAAAATGAAAATTTCTTGTACTTTTAATCATAAGTAAACTCTGATGGGGACCTTTTTACTGACCATATAGTCTCATAGTTTCATACTGACCAAACAGAGTCAATTTTGGTGAATTTTCAAAAACATTTTTATGTTAGTGGGAAATATAATCTGTTATTTCTTATATAATATACAAAGGGGAAAACAATAGCAACAACCAAAAGGAAAACTCTTCTAGTGGTACATTACTGCCAGCCACAATCCTAAATACAGGGGATCTGTTTATTGCTATCCTCCAAGCCTGATACAATGAAGCCATGTAGAAATTATATAATTATTCCTCCTGGATAGTTTCTTATTGACCTGTAATTATAAAATATGCTTTGTGTATTTCTGTTTCCTGAAATTCAGTCTTCAAACTTGCATAAAGAGCTTCTGGGTAAGATGGCTGCATAGGAATCGTACTAATCCAGCCTAGGGAGAGATTTGAGCAAAACCACTGCAAAATACACTCTTCATCTGAAAAGTGAAGGTGGATAGGTTTTTTGTTTTTTTTTCTCTGCCAAAGCAGAGAAGCAGAAAACATAATGATCTATCAGAAAGGAGGAAACTGGCCAGAATCCCATTGAGGAGCTTGGGCACCCGAGCTGTGGGACCCACATAAATCCATGTGCCGGGTCGGCACCCAGCTGCAGGAAAAGAGACCAAACAAGGGGATTTTACAACCTCATCAGCCTCTTTGCAAAGTTAAGAAATCTGAAGGGAATACAGTTGGCAAGATGATGAGCTAAGTGGTTCCAGTACAACTGGAGGCTTCCTGCACTCTCCCACCCCCCAACAGACAGAACCTTGACCTTGGGAGAATGCATTCAGCTCCCAGTGGCAGGATATCTAGCATGGCTGAGCAGAGCACCAGATTCACAGCACAACACAAGAGAGATTGAGGTGGACACTCATTGGTAAGATTTGAAGCCACCCCAAAAGTTAGTGAGGCAGACTGACAAAAAAGCAGGTACATAGGCCTGCACTGGAAATGCTTATCTCTCTTTCTATGTCAAGGCAAATTATGGGTCACATATTCTTGGTTGGATTTACCATTATCAATTAAGCTGTTGACTATAGTTGCTGTTAATACTTTCAGACTTTTAAGGCCCTAGACTTTTTCTTCTGTCATTTTGGGGGCAGGGTCTGATTCAGATCCAGGCTGAACTAGAACTCATTTCAGAACAGAAATCTCAGCTTCCCAGCTGACAGGATTAAGGATGTAGAGCAACACATACCCTTAGAGTTTGTGGCTTTATGAGGTTATCTGTTTGTTTCAATTCCCACACTTGCATACCCTGTGATGGCTTTTATTGATTGTGTATATTGCTCAGTTGAATTTTAGAATTTGCCAGTAAAATGCTCCACCTAGCCCACTAGAATATTCAAATATCAGGCAAACACAACGCCTAGTATAACTTCTGCAGCTTGATTGGAGTATAATATCTACACTTGGCACCTTAAACTCCTACTCTGAAGGTACATAAAGTTGAACTTCCAAATCTAAAAGAATCACAGATTATTAGAAAACCCAAGCTTAAAATCAACTCAGGATGCAAAAATCACTACATTATAATACAGGAAACAAAAAGAATCAGGACAATACAATCCCACCAAAAATTATAAATCCATCAGAAATAGCTCCCAATGAGAATGTTTTAGATTAAATAACTGACAAAGATTTCAAAAAAATGATTTATCAATACTTAAAGAAATCAAAGAAGAAATAAAAGGAATCAAGGAAGAACACAAAGGAACTAAAGAAGAAAATAAACTGCTGAAGGAATTCCAAGAGAACACAGGAAACCAGCTTAATGGAATAAAGAGGTCATTATAAGACGTGAGTAAGGATATAGAAATACTGAAGAAAAACCAGGCAGAAATTCTAGCTCTGAAAAGCACAGTCAGTCAAATAAAAAATAAAAAAAAAAAAAACCACTGTGGAAAGTCTCACCAGTAGAATGGATGAAGAAGAGAACAGAATATCTAAACTTGATGACCAAGTGGCAGATTTAATATAGTCCAGAAATGAGAAAGACAAGCTAATAGGAAGATATGAATGGGAATTTCAAGATATTCGGGACACTATGAAAAGATCAAACATAAGAATTCAGGGAACACTAGAAGGAGAAGAATTTCACTCTGAAGGCATGTTTTGAACAAAATCATAGAAGAAAAATTTCCCCAAGTTGGGAAAGAAATGCCAATGCAGATACAAGAAGCATACAGACAAAACTTGGAAAGAACCCCTCCTCACCATGTTATAATTAAACTACTAAACACACAAACCAAGTAAAATATATTGAAAGCAGTTAGAGAGAAAAAGCAAGTGACCTACAAAGACAAGCCCATGAGAATCACAGCAGATTACTCAACACAAACTTTAAAAACCAGAAGGGGTTGGAAGATAACAACTGTCAACCAAGATTACTTTACCTGCCAAACTATCTATCCAAATTGATGGAGAAATAAAGATATTCCACAACAAAAACAGGCTAAAGCAGGCTGAAGGGATGGTTTAGCACTTGAGGTGTTTGCCTGCAAAGCCAAAGAACCCAGGTTCAGTTCCCCAGGACCCATGTTAGCCAGATGTACAAGGCAGCACACGCATCTGGAGTTCATTGGCAGTGGCTGGAGGCCCTGGCATGCTCATTCTCTCCATCTGTCTCTTTATCCCTCTCCCTCTTTCTCTCTGTAAAATAAATAAATAAATAAATAAATAAATAAATATAAAATATTTTGAAAGAACAGGCTAAAGGAATTTATGACAACTAAGCCAGCTCTACAGAAACCACTTGAAGGAATCATTCACACTGAAGAGAAAGCAAAAAAACACACAGGGGAAAACAGGAAAAAATAAACCATACTCAAATAACAGTTTTAAAAAAGCCTGTAAAGGGTAAACAAGAACCACTACAAACCAAGAACAATGTAGAGAATAAACACATACCTTTCAATAATAACTCTTAACATCAATGGCCTCAATGCCCCAAACAAATGACCTAGGCTTGCAGACTCCATTAAAAGGCAGGATCTTGTCATTTGTTGCCTCCAAGAAACTCATCTCTCAATAAAAGATAGACACTTTCTTAGGGTGAAAGTATGGAAAACTGAATTTCAAGGAAATGGGCCTAGGAAACAAGCAGGGGTTGCTATCCTAATATCTGACAAGATAGACTTCAAACCACCATTAATAGACCATATATTAGGATGCAAAACAAATCTTAACAAATACAGGAAAATTGAAATAATCCCTTGTATGCTATCTGACCACAATAACTACATAGTATACAGAAATTCATGGAGACTAAACAGTACACTATTGAATGATGAATGGGTCATTGAAAAAAAAAAAAAAGGAAATCAATAAATTCATTGAATCAAATGATGATGAGAATACAACATACCAAAACCTTTGAGACACAATGAAGACAGTCCTAAGAGGGAACTATATAGCTCTAAGTGCTTATATGAAGAAATTAGGGAACCCACAAGTAAACAATTTAATGCTTCACCTTAAGGCCTTGGTAAAAAGTAGAAGAAGACAAATGAAAAGTCAGTAGACGGGAAGAAATAATAAAGATTAGGACAAAAGTTAATGAAATAGAAACCAAAAAAAAAAAAAAAAATTCAAAGACTGAATCAAACAAAGAGTTGGTTCTGCCAGGCATGGTGGCACATGCCTTTAATCTAAGCACTCGTGAGGCTGAGGAGGATCACCATGAGTTCGAGGCCACCCTGAGACTACATAGTAAATTCCAGGTCAATTCCAGGTCAGTCTATGCTACAGTAAGACCCTACTTCAAAATACTGAAAACCAAAAAAAAAAAAAAAAAAAAAAAAAAAAAAAAAAGAAGAAGAAGAAAGAAAGAAAAGAATAAAATAAAAAAAAAAAAGAGTTGGTTCTTTGAAAGGATAAACAAGATTGATAAACCCTTAGCAAATCTGACCAGAACAAAGAGAGAGGAGACAAAATTATTAAAAATAGAGTTGAAAAACAGATGCCAAAGAAATTCAGAAAAATCATAAGGACATACTTTAATAATATAAGTGGAGTTTTAAAGGGGAAAGTGGGGGAAGGGAGGTAATTACCATGGGATAGTGTCTACAATTATGGAAGTTCCCAATAAAAATATTAAATTTTAAAAAATTAAATTTAAATTAAAAAAAGAATTATATGCTTCTCAGTTTGAAAATCTGAAAGAAATGGATGATTTTCTTGATTCATATGACCTACCAAAATTAAATCAAGAGGACATAAACCATTTAAGTAGACCTATAACAAGTAAGGAGATCCAAGCATCTATAAAGTCTCCCAACTAAAAAAGATTCCAGGCCCAGATGGATTCACTTGGGAATTTTAACCAGACCTTCAAGAAAGAACTAACAACACTGCTTCTTAAACTTTTCCATAATATAGAAAAGGAAGGAATTCTTTCATTTACTTATTTATTTATTTTTTGAGAGACAGAGAGAGAGGGAATGGGCATACCAGTGGCCTCTCAGCCACTGTGAACAAACTCCACACACAAGCACATCTTTGTGGGCAAGTGCAGCATTGTGCCCTTTTGTCACTTTTTGTGTCTGGTTAAGTGTGGGACCTGGATAATTGAACTGGCATTCTTAGGCTTAGCAAGAAGGTGTCTTAACCCCTAAGCCAGCTCTCCAGTCCAAAGGAAGGAATTCTACCAAACCCTTCTATGAAGTCAGCATCACCCATATGTCAAAACTAGACAAAGACAAAAAAAAAAAAAAAAAAAAGAAAGAAAGAAAGAAAGAAAGAAAGAAAGAAAGAAAGAAAGAAAATTATAGACTAATCTCCCTCATGAAAATAGATACAAAAATTCTCAACAAGATATTGGCAAACAGAATACAGGAATGTATCAGAAAGATTATTCACCCTGACCAAGGAGGCTTTATCCCAGAGATGCAGGGATGGCTTAGTGGTTAAACACTTGCCTGTGAAGCCTAAGGACCCCGGTTCAAGGCTCTATTCTCCAGGACACACATAAGCCAGATGCACAAGGGGGCACATGCATCTGGAGTTTGTTTGCAGTGGCTGGAAGCCCTGGTGTGCCCATTCTCTGTGTGTGTGTCTTTCTCTCTCTCTCTCTTTCTCTCTCTCTCTCTCTTCCTGCCTATTTCTGTATCTCTCTCTCTCAAATAAATAAATAAAAATAAATTTTAAAAAAAGCCTCAAATAGCCAAAACAATTTTGAGCAATAAAATAAGGCTGGTGGTATAACAATACCTGATTTTAAGCTTCATTACAATGCCATAGTAACAAAAACAGCATGGTACTGGCACAAAGACAGACCTGTAGATCAATGGAACAGAATAGAGGACCCAGATGTTAATCAGGCAGCTACAGCCATCTGATTATCAACAAAAATGCCAAAAATTTCATTGGAGAAAAGATAGTCTCTTCAACAAGTGGTGCTGGGAAAACTGGATTTCTATATGTAGAAGGATGAAAATAGATCCTTGTCTTTCTCCATGCACAAGAATCAGGTCCAAATAGAGCAGGGACTTTAACATCAGACCTGAAACTCTGAAATTGCTAGAGAAATAGGTAGGGAAAACCCTTCAACATGTTGGCACAGGCAATGACTTTCTGAATATAACCCCAATTGCTCAGGAAATAAAACCACTAATCAAGCCTTGGAACCTCATGAAATTACAAAGCTTTTGTACAGCAAAGGACACTGTGAATAGAGCAAAGAGACAACCTACATAATGGGAGAAAATATTTTCCAGCTATACATCTGACAGAGGATTAATATCCAGAATATACCAAGAACTCAAAAAACAAAACAATAAGATATCAAACAACCCAATTAAAAAATGGGCTATGGAACTAAATAGTGAGTTCTCAAAACAAGAAATACACATGGTATATAAACATCTAAAAAAGTATTCTACATCCTTAGCCATCAGGGAAATGGAAATTAAAACTGTTTTGGGATTCCATCTCACTCCTGTCAGAATGGCTACCATCAAGGAAACAAATGACAATAAATGTTGGTGAGGATGCGGAAAAGGGGGGACCCTTCTACACTGTTTGTGGGAATGTAATCTGGAATAGCCATTGTGTAAATCAGTGTGGAGGTTCTTGAGACAGCTATAGATTTACTTTATGATCCAGCTATAGCACTTCCTAGGAATATATCCTAATGATGCTTCTCACTACCTTAGATATACTTGCTCAACCATGTTTATCGCTGCTCTATTCACATTAGCCAGGAAATGGAACCAGCCTAGATGTCCCTCAACAGATGAATGGATAATAAACATGTGGTACATTTACCCAGTGGAGTTATATTCAGCAGTAAAGAAAAAGGAAATTATGAAAATTGCAGGGAAATGGATGGATCTAGAAAGGATTATACTAAGGGAGGTAACCCAGGCCCAGAAATAAAACATCACATGCTCTCTCTCATATGTGGATCCTAACTAAAAATGTATAGACTTGTGTGTGAGCTGGAACCAAAAATTGGTAGCAGAGGCCAGTAAGCTAGAAAAAGGCTGTAAGGGAGGGAGGAGAGGGAAGGACTTAAGGGGATGGTATGGTATACATGTAAATAGAAGAACAGATTACAGGGAGTGAAATGGTCAGGGTAAGAGACTGTGTAGAAGGGTAGGTGTAGGGTCAATCAAAATTCAAGATATACTGAATAAGACATATGAAAACCTACTTTTTTGAATAATGGCACATCCAGAAGCCATAGATTGTTACTAGACAATTTTCAGTGCCAAGGATGGGATGCCTTCAAGTGAGTTTTTGACCAGAGAGGTCCCTGTTGCCTCCAAAACATTACAGGCTATTGCCAAGGCCCTTGGTTTCCCTTGAGAAACAGATGGTAAGACCCTATTGCTGAAGACTTCACATGCCTGGGTGGCAAGGTCACTGTGAAATCAAGCTGGTGCTGAGTGGAAAACCTTCTCCCTGTAGGCCAGCCAACTGGAAGCTGAAAAAATCTGCATTGCATGTAGCCTAGTGAGAGACAGAAGCCATCATTGGTGAAAACAGTGGACACTGGAAGCCTCAAATTTCACCAGACAGGCCAAATGACTGAACGAGTGCAATAGTGGCATGTCTTCTCTGGGAGAAACCAACTGCTCTCTAATTGGAATGGAGGCCTGCTCTATGGGAGGGAATACATGACTGGTACAGAAAAACCTCATCAAAAGCATATGGCAGGGGAGGTCATGAGCGTTAGGGATATAAAGCCTGCTTTTGTCTCGCTAAATGTATATATTATTCTCATTAAACTGCCATGAGAGCACTACACACAATGTTCATATTCATATATTAATGCTGCTCTGCTCTCACTCCTGGCTAGAGAAGTTTTCAGATTGCGATGACCATTGGGATGACCCAAAAGGCAACATGGTGCTGAGTAAAAGGGATGGAGCAGTGTCCAGCACTGAAACATCTCTATCGCACCCTCCAAACCTCAGGGTGCATTGTGGAAAAGGTGGCAGAAAGATATAAGAGCCAAAGGAAGGGTACCACTCCTTACAATGCAACTGTTCACACAGAAAATGGCCTTGATATCCATAATCTTACAGTGTCTAGCAATACCTTCACTTCACAAGACACTCAGAATAGGAGAAAAAGACAATGACATCAAAATAAAAGATACTAACAGATAGAGGGAGAGGATATGATGGATTGCAGAGTTGTGAAGGGGAAAGTGGGGGAGGGGATGGATATATCATGGTTTATTGTCTGTAAGTACAGAAATTGTCAATAAAAAATTTAAAAAGTAATAATTGCATAAAGATTTGTGAGAATAACCTTGTGTATTTGATTGTACCAACTAATAGTATAGTTTCCTATGTGTTAAAACATGACCTTGTTATTTCCTGTATAGTTCAGTTACTTAGACATATTTTAAATAAATCTCCATGGGAACCTCTTCTTTGAACACTGACATGGTATATTTTCTTTTTAAAAAAATTTTTTTATTGACAACTTCTATACTTACAGACAATAAATCATGATATTTCCCTCCCCTCCCTCCATTACCCTTCAGAACTCCAATCTCCATCATATCCCCTCTCTCTCTCTCCATTAGTCTCTCTTTTATGTTGATGTCATCAACTTTTTCTCCAATTATTAGGGTTAGAGAAGGTATTGCTAGGCACTGCAAGATTATGGATATTGAGGCCAATATCTGTCTGGACAGTTGCATTGTAAGGAGTCATACCCTTCCTTTGGCTCTTACATTCTTTCTGCCCCCTATTCTGCAATGGATCCTGAGCCTTGGAGGGTGTGACAGAGATGTTTCAGTGCTGGACACTCCTCCATCCCTTCTTCTCAGTACTATGTTGCCTTTTGGGTCATCCCAGTGGTCATCACTATCTGAAAAGAGAAGCTTCTCTAACCAGAAGTGAGAGTAGCACTAATATGTGAATATGAACATTAAGTGTAGTGCTTTCAGGGCAGTTTGGTGGGAATAATATATACATTTAGCCAGACAAGAGCAGGCTTTATACCCCTAAGGCTCATGACTTCCCCTGCCTTTTGCTTAGTTTTATCAGTACCAGGCATGTACTCCCTCCCATACAGAGGGCCTTCAGTCCAATTAGGGAGCAGTTGGTTTCCCCAAGAGCAGATATGCCACTATTGCACCCACTCAATCATTGGGCCTGTCTGGCCAAACTTGAATTTTCCAGTGTCCACTGTTTTCACTGCTTATGACTTCTGTCTCTCATACAGACACATGCAGTGCAGCTTTTTCCGGCTTTCAGTTGGCTGGTCTACAGGGGGAAGGTTTTCTGCTCAGCACCAGCTTGCTTTCTCAGTGACCTTGCCTCTCAGGCAAGAGATGTCTTCAGCAATAGGGTTTTACCATCTGTTTCTCAAGTGAAACCAAGGGCCTTGGCAATAGCCTTTAATGTTTTGGAGGCAACAGGGACCTCCGTGGCCAACAACTCACTGGAAGGTATCCCATCCCAGACACTGAAAATTTTCTAGTAACAAAAGGTAGCTTCTGAATGTGCCATATTCAAAAAATTAGGTTTACATACGTGTGATTCAGACTATATTGAATTTTGATTGACCCTCCCCCTGCCCTGCATTTATGCATTCTCTTCCCCTTGCCTCCATTAGGCCTTACCCCTCCCTGTAATCTCCTCTACTTACATATATATAATACCATCCACTTAAGTCCTTCCCTCTCCTCCCTTCCTCATAGCCTTTTACCAGCTTACTGGTTTCTGGTACCAATTTTTGGTTCCAGTTCACACACAAGTCTATACATTTGTAGCTAGGATCCACATATGAGAGAGAACATGTGACATTTGGCTTTCTGAGCCTGTGTTACCTCACTTAGTATAATCCTTTCCAGATCCATCCATTTCCCTGCAAATTTCCTAATTTCACTTTTCTTTACCACGGAATAGAACTCCATTGTGTAAATGTACCACATCTTTATTATCTATTCATCTGTGGAGGGACATCTAGGCTGGTTCCATTCCCTAGATATTGTGAATAGAGCAGCAATAAACATGGTTGTGCAAGTATCTCTAAGGTAGTGAGAAGAGTCCTTCAGATATATGCCTAGGAGTGCTATAGCTGGATCATATGGTAAATCTATTTTTAGCTGTCTCAAAAAACTCTACGCTGATTTCCACAATGGCCTATCAGATTATATTCCTATCAACAGTGTAGAAGTGTTCTTCTTTTTCCACATCCATGCCAACACTTATTTTCATTTGTTTTCTTGATGGTAGCTATTCTGACAGGGGTGAGATGGAATCTTAAAGTAGTTTGAATTTGCATTTCCCTGATGGCTAAGGGCGTAGAACACTTTTTTAGATGTTTATATATCATCGGTATTTCTTCTTCTGAGCACTCTCTATTTAGTTCCATAGCCCATATTTAACTGGGTTGTTTGATTTCTTATTGTTCTTTTTTGAGTTCTTTGTATATTCTGGATATTAATCCTCTCTGAGTTGTATAGCTGGCAAAGATTTTTCTCCCATTCTGTAGGTTGTCTCTTTGCTCTATTCACAGTCCTTTTCTGTACAAAAGCTTTGACATTTCATGATGTCCCCAGTGGTTGATTAGTGGTTTTATCCCCTGAGCAATTGGGGTTAGATTCAGAAAGTCATTGTCCATGCCAATATGTTGAAAGGTTTCCCCTACCTTTTGCTCTAGCTTTTCAGAGTTTCAGGTCTGATATTAAGGTCCCTGATCCACTTGGACTTGATTCTTGTGCATGGAGAGAGACAAGGATCTATTTTTATCCTTTTGCATACAGATATCCAGTATTCCCAGCACCATTTGTTGAAGAGGCTATCTTTTCTCCAATGAACATTTTTGGCATTTTTGTCAAAAATCAGATGGCTGTAGCTACCTGGATTAATATTTCAGTTTTCTATTCTGTTCCATTGATCTACATGTCTGTCCTTGTGCCAGTACCATGCTGTTTTTGTTACTATGGTTTTGTAATATAACTTAAAAATGGGAATGGCAATACCACCAGCGTGATTTTTATTTCCCAAAATTGTTTTGGCTATTTGAGCTTTTTTGTGCTTCCACATAATTTTTAGGGTTGTTTTTTCTATTTCTGAGAATAATGTTTTTGGGATTTTAATTGGGATTGCATTAAATGTGTAGATTGCTTTTGGAAAGATTGACATTTTCACAATATTGACTCTTCCAATCCAAGAACATGGTATGTCTTTCTATTTCCTTTTGTCTTCTGCAATTTCTCACTTGAGCGTTTTTAAAGTTTTCATTGTAGAGATCCTTCACTTCCTTGATTAAGTTTATTCCAAGGTATTTTTTTTTTTTGAGGCAATTGTGAAAGGGAGAGATTCCCTGATTTCATCCTCTGCATGTTTGTTGCTAGTGTATAGAAAAGCTACTGATTTCTGTGTTTTTATTTTGTATCCTGCTACATTGCTAAAAGTGTTTTGCAGCTCTAAAAGTTTGCTGGTAGAGTCTTTAGGGTCTATTATGTATAGAATCATATCCTCTGCAAATAATGATAATTTGATCTCTTCCCTTCCAATTTGTATCCCTTTAATGAGTGTCTCTTGCCTTATTGCTATCAGTAAGACTTCCAGTACTATATTAAATAAAAGTGGGGAAAGTGGACACATTTGTCTTCTTCCTGAATTTAGTAGAAAATATTCAAGTGTTTCCCCATTTAGTATTATGTTCTCTGTAGGTTTGTCACAAATAGCTTTTATTATGCTGAGATATGTTCCTTCTATTCCCAGTTCCTGTAATACTTTTACCATGAAGGGGTGCTGGATTTTGTCAAATGCGTTTTCTGAATCTATTGAGATGGCCATGTGATTTTTGTCCTTCAGACCATTTATATGGTGTATTACGTTTATGGATTTGCATGTGTTGTACTGTCCCTGAATCTCTGGGATAAAGCCTACTTGGTTGGGGTGAATAATCTTTCTGATATATTATTGTATTCTGTTTGCCAGTATTTTGTTGAGAATTTTTGCATCTATGTTCATAAAGGATATTGGTCTGTAATTTTCTTTTTTTGTTTTTCTTTTTGTCTGGTTTTGATATCAGGGTGATGCTGGCTTCATAGAAGGATTTCTGGTAGAATTCCTTCCTTTTCTATTTTATGGAAAAGTTTGAGAAGCATTGGTGTTAGTTCTTCCATGAATGTCTGGTAAAATTCACCAGTGAACCTATCTGGGCCTGGACTTATTTTAGTTGGGAGACTTTTTATAACTGCTTGGATGTCTGTACATGTTATAGGTCTATTTAAATGTTTTATGTCATCTTGATTTAAATTTGGCAGGTCATATGAATCAAGGAAATCATCCATTTTTTTCAGGTTTTCAAACTTAGAGTCATATATATTCTTAAAGTATGTCCATATGATTTTATGAATTTCTTTGTTATCTGTTGTAATGATGCCTTTTTCATTTCTAATTTTCTTAATTTTTGTCTCTTCTCTCTTTCTTTTGGTCAGATTTGCTAAGGGTTTATCAATATTGTTTGTCTTTTCAAAGAACCAACTCTTTGTTTCATTGATTCTTTTTATTGGGGGGGGTTCTATTTCACAAATTTCTGCCCTAATTTTTATTATTTCTACCCGTCTACTGATTTTTGGTTTGCATTGTTCTTCTCTTTCCAAGGCCTTAAGGTGAAGCATTAGATTGTTTACTTTTGAAATCTATAATTTATTAATATAGACACATAAAACAATAAATTTCCCTCTTAGGACTGCCTTCATTGTGTCCCAAAGGTTTTGGTATGTTGTATTCTCATCATCATTTGATTCTATGAATTTCTTGATTTCCTTTTTAAATTTCTTCAATGACACATATGTTGTTCAATAGTGTACTGTTTAGTCTCAATGAATTTCTGTATGCGCTGTACTTTTTCTTGTTGCTGATTTGCAGTTTAATCCCATTGTGGTCAGATAGTGTACAAGGGATCATTTCAATTTTCCTGTATTTGTTAAGATTTGATTTGTGTCCTATTATATAGTCTACTTTTGAGAATGTTTCATGTGCTTTGGTAAAATGTATACTCTGAAGTATTTGGATGGAATGTTCTGTATATATCTGTTAGGTCCATTTGTTCCATGACATCATTTAATGCAGATGCCTCTCTGTTTATTTTTTGCTGGGTAGACCTCTCAAGGGATGAGAGTGGGGTATGGAAGTCACCCACTACTATTGTGTTTGGAGTTATCTCTAACTTTAAGTCTAATACTGTTTGTTTTATGAAATTGGGAGCCCCCATGTTAGGAGCATATATGTTTAGAATTGTAATGTCCTCTTGTTTGAGTGTTCCTTTAATCAGTATAAAGTGACCTTCTTTATCTTTCCTCGCTAATGTTGGTTTGAAGTCTATCCTGTCAGAAATTAGGATAGCAACCCCTGCGTGTTTTCTAGGCTCATTTGCTTGAAATACCATTTTCCAACCTTTCACCCTAAGAAGGTTTCTATCTTTTATTGAGGGGTGATTTTCCTGGAGGTAACAGATGGCAAGATCCTGCTTTTTAATCCAGTCTGCAAGCCTGTACCTTTTGGTTGGGCATTGAGGCCATTGATATTATGAGTTATTATTGAAAGTTATGTATTTATTCTCTCCATTCCTCTTGAAGTTCTTCATGTTCACTTGTTTTAACTGTTATTTGAGTATGGTTTATTTTCTCCTATTTCCTGCTGTGTGAATGATTCATTCAAGTATTTTGTGTAGAGCTGGTTTAGTTGCCATAATTTCCTTTAGCCTGTTTTTATTATGGAATGTCCTTATTTCTCCATCAATTTGGATAGATAGATTTTCAGTATAAAGTAATCTTGGTTGACAGTTTTTTTTTTTTTTTCTTTCAGACCTTGAAATATATCATTCCAAGCTCTTCTGGCTTTTTTAAAGTTTATGTTGAGTAATCTGCTGTGATCCTGATGGGCTTGCCTTTTTAGGTGACTTGCCTAACTCTCTAACTGCTTTCAATATATTATTTTTGGTTTGCCTGTTTAGTAGTTTAATTATAACATGGTGAGAAAAGGATATTTCTAGGTTTTTTGTCTGTTTGGTGTTCTAAAAGCTGCTTATATCTGCATTGCCATTTCTTTCCCACTTTGGGGAAATTTTTCTTCTAGTTTAGATATTCTGTTCTCTCCTTCATCCATTCTACTGATGAAACTTTCCACAGAGTTTTTATTTCACTGACTGTGTTCTTCAGAGCTAGGATTTCAGCTTGGTTTTTCTTCAGTATTTCTATTTCCTTACTCATGTCCTATAATGACCTTTTGATTTCATTAAGCTGGTTTCCTTTGTTCTCTTTCAGGAGTTTGTTTTCTTCTTTAATTCCTTTGTTTTCTTCTCTGATTCCTTTCATTTATTTGAGTATAGATAACATTATTCTTTTGAAATCTTTGTCAGGAATTTCATCTAAAACAGTCTTATTGGTGAACATTTCTAATGGATTTGTAATTTTTGGTGGGATTTCATTGTCTTGCTTCTTTGTGTTTCTTGTATTATAATGTAGTGACTTTTGCATCCTGTATTGAGTTGATGCTTAGGTTTTCTATTTATCTGCAGTGTTCTTAGATGTGGTGATCCACCTTCATATACTTTCAGGATATAAATTTCAGGTGCCAACTGTAGCACTTGTAGCCAAATCCAACCTCAGAAGTAATCCTAGGTATTGAGTTTGCTTGCTAAGGAAGTATTCTAGTGGACTGGGTGGGACAATATACTGGCAAATTCTAAACTTCAATTGAGCAAAATACACATTCAATAAAAACCAGCACAGAGTATACAAATGTGGGGATTAAAACAAACAGTCTTATAAGGCCAAAATCCCTAAGGGTATGTGTTGCTCTACACCCTTAATCCTGTCAGCTAGGAGGTAGAGAATTCTGTTCTGAATTGGGTTCCAGGTCAGCCTGGATCTGGATCAGGCCCTTCCCCCAATAATGACAAAAACAAAAGACAAAGGCACTATAAATCTGTAAATATTAAAGCACCCCATATCAACACCCCATGTACAGCTTATTTGAAAATGGTAAAGCCAACCACAAATATGTAACCCATAACTTGCCCTGACATGGAAAGAGAGATTAGCACTTCCAATGCAGTATGTACCTATGTACTATGTACCTTTTTTTTTTTTTTTTTTTTTTTTTTTTTTGTCAGTTGGCCTGCCTCATTACCTTTTGGTGTGGCTTCCAATCTCACCAATGCTGAGTGCCCACATTGTTCCCTCTGTGTTGTGCTGTGGAGCTTGAACTTGGCTCAGCTGTGCTGGATGTTCCCAGGAGCTGAATGCTGGAAGTTTGTGGTTATGATGGTAAGGGGATGGGAGAGTTCAGAAAGCCTGTAGTTGCTCACACTGCTCCCCTCTGTCTTTCAGTAGCTTGGCAGACTTTTCTTTAGATTTCTGGGCTCTGCAAGGAGGCTGATGAGCTTGGAAAGTCCCCTTGTTTGGTCTCTGTTGTTGTGCTAGGCATGCCTGGCAGGTGGTGCCTGGCACACAGATTGGGTGGATCATGGCTGTGGCAGACTAGGGCTGCCGAGGATTGGGCCACAAGCTCCTCAGTGGGATTCTGGCCATCTACTGCTTCTCCCCCGAGTCTAGGAAAAAGACTATTCTGCACTTTTCAGAAGAGTAGTTTGCTGTAGTTTTGCTTAAGTTCCTCCCTGATCTGGTTTGGCATGGCTCCTATGCTGCCATCTTATCCAGAAGTGACATGGTATATTTTCTACTGTGTCTAACATCTCTGTGTATCAGGTAAACAGCTCTATTGCTAATGTGCTAAGCTTACTATACATATTCTTTTGAACATTTCCTACCATTTTGGGTCATTGCTCATTAATAATAATGTATTATCATAATGTCCTTTTATTGAAACCTTGTGAAACAAGCTCTCTTATGTAATCTTTTATCAATATTACTTGCTTTTACTTTCCCCAACTACTCAGGCTAAGTTGTTACTTCCCCAACTAACAACTAATTTCAGTGTGGAACCTGTGTTAAAAAATGGGAATAGACAAAGGACACACCAAATGTTTTCTATCTACTGGCTCAAAGTATTTCTTGCTTCTAACTAGCTGTTTCAGAGATAGAAGTGCTCATACATGGTTTTAGTATCTGTTTAGCACCCTCGAATGGTTACTGTGGTGATTTGAATCAGATGTCTCCCATAGCCCATGTTTTTGAATGCTTGGTCCCCAACTGGTGGCAGTTTGGGAGGTGAAATTGTGCTAGATGAGATGTGTTGTGGGGGCTAGACCTTTTGTTTATTATCTTTATCTTATCAATGTTAGTTGGTTTACTTTCCTGCTGCTGTTTCCCACCTTCTGTGCCAGAGGTGATGTCCAGACCCTGCTCATGCTGTGCTTCCCCCTGCCTTCATGAAGCTTCTTCTTGAGAATGTAAGCCAGAATAAATCCTTTCCTCTAATCAGCTGCTATTATTCAGGTATTTTGTCCCAGCAAATGAAAGTAACGGTATTCCCCCATTAAAAGGATCTTATTTCTTTGTAGCTATAAATAGGAAAATCCTAAGCTATTTTTAGTATTATAACAAATCATACAATAAACATATTAATGTCTCATTACATACTATTTGCTCCTCCAAAGATGTTAAAATACTATGAAATTGGATTTATTTGTGTTTTTAATGGAAAACTATCACAAATAAAAAATGTACCTCATTGTACAGGTCAGTTAAATAAATGTAGAAAAGTGTTAAATTATTTGCTTTGTTGTCTCGTTTAATTTTCACAGTAACTTTTGGAGGTACATATATTTCCATTTTCAGCTGATAAATGTTAAGTTTATGAAGGGACTTGCATGTTGCAACTTTCCAGCTAGTAAGTAGCCGGTCAGGACTGTTGAGCATCCAGAGAAGATGCTCGATTTCTTTGGAGTTTCAAGTGCTTTCATCAGCTCTAAGTGATATTCAGTAATCTATGTTGGGATATATTAGTTATTAGTCTAATGCTAGACCCTTTCATATGACTCACATTGTTCTCACATAGGATTTCTAGATCGTGACCTTTCTGTCTGATGATGAATTATTCATACACACAATTAAAGGAATTGTGAATATCTGCTTTTCTAAGAAAGCAGCTCATGTGGACTATTCCTGATAGCATTGTGAATCCAGTTGTTTCTTATTGAAAGTATTATATTGAGGTTTTATTCTGTGCTTGACAATTTCATATGTTATCTCTTTTAACCTCATTATAAATGGATAGGCTACAAATTTTCAATGACCTGAAGATATTTTCCCAAGGCTATAGTCATATTTCATGGAATACAATATGGACTCCAACTTATTCCAAAATTCGTGTCATTAGTGAGCAGTTTTCTCTCATGTACTTGGTTATAACATTGACACCGTCATGTGCACCACAATGCATCCTTCCAGTGTGTGTGTGTGTGTGTGTGTGTGTGTGTGTGTGTGTGTGTGTGTAGTTCAGGAATGCATGTGGAGGTCAGAAGACAGGGCCTTGATTTATACGTGACTTGAGACAGGATCTGTTGTTGCTCACTGCTCTACTTGTTAGGCTAACTGATCTTGCAGGAAATTTGCTGTCTGCATTCCATCTCACCATATCAAGGAATGCTGGGATTAAAGAAGCCTGCCACAGCTTCTGGCTTTTAACATGGAGTCTGAGATGCAAATTGATCCTCATGCTTGCATGTCAAGCACTTGAACCACTAAACCACCTCCCCAGCTCCAAGGGAAGCTTTCATAAGTGGCCACAGGGTATTTTGAGAGGCAGACAGAGCTAGGAAGTAGAAAGCTCAGCATGAATGGAACAAGAAGATGCAGTCAGAAAGCCTTGCAGGTCTCTCAGCAGGTAGGAGATCACAAGCAGCAAATCAATGGAAAGATTAAAGTATAAACTGATGACAGCAAATATTTTCACTCCAAAGGCAAATCAGTTTGACAGGCAGTGACAAATATTACTGTTATAAGATTCTACATAAGACAAAATCCTGGGGTTAGGAGATGCCAGAAGGCAATAGAACCAGCAGTACCAAAATACAGAGACCCCTGGCTTAATGTTGGAACTTCTAACTATGTTTTACTAGGAAGAAGAAAAATTTCACTCCTAAACTTCTGTGACTCCACATGAGAAAAGGTTAACATGGAAACTTTCAGAGGAAATATGAGCTATAAGGTTTACATGTTGCTACTGGTCATGTAGCATAGCATTCTACCTGCCATTGTGGATTCTTATTGAGGTCAAATATATATGATGGAGCAACCCCAAACCTAGACATGTCACAAGAAAACAACATACCCCCTCCACACAGAACAGATAATCTTCATAGCTACAGGGAAGCCAGGGGGATCTCCACTGACTAGGGAGTAGTGAATGGAAATTACTCAAGTATGCCTCTGCTCCCCTTCTTCTTCCCAGCATCTCCCTTAGCTACAGGGAGTTGGGATTTGAAAGAAGTGAAGAAGTGGCATAGCACTTAACTCTGTTCCTATCTCACAAAGTGTTGGGTGGGGATGGGGAATGAAAGAGCAAAAGAAAAATGTCTACCCCGTGAGGAGGGAGGGAAGAAATTATATTAGATGGGACTAGAAATTTAAAGTGGCATGAATTATACTCATAAAACTAGTAAAGTCTATAAGGCTCTGAGATATGGCTAAGATATTTAAAATTCACAGTAGAGAGAAACAAAAAGAATGAAAAAAGTTCTGGAGAGATGGCTTAATGCTTAAGGCACTTGCCTATGAAGTGTAAGAACCCAGGTTCAATTTCCCAGTACCTGCATAAAACCAGATGCACCAAGTGGCACATGTGTCTGGAGTTTGTTTGCAGTAACTAGAGGCCCTGGGGCACCCCTTCTCTTTCTGTCTCTTTCTCTCTACCTCTTTCTCTCTCTCTCTCTCTCAAATAAATAAATTATACAGTTTTTTAAAAGAATGAAAAAAAGGACAGATTGAATGTCTTTAATCTAAAAACCTGAAATCCTCAGTAATCTTTAAATCAAGTAAATTTAATGCAAATATTCTAAAATTTGAAAATCACAAACTCACTTCTAAGCTTTCAGATACGGAATATTCAACCTGGATGTTTCATAGATAATTTTCTGTGTCGATTTGACTAGATCTTTAGTCGTGCTGATATTTAGTTTTACAGTGTTCTGAGTGTGTCTGTGAGAGTTTTTAACAGTTTTTCTTGTCCTCCCCAGTTTAAGCAGGCTTCATTTCCTATTGGTTCTATTTCTCTTGCTAGTTCAGACTAATAGAGCATATTTAAAATAACTATAAAACTTTACTTTTAGTTTATTCCTAAAAATAATCCCAAATCCAAAATTAAGTATTTCTAAATACTAAGTAACATTGGTAATAATCTGATTATAGTAATGTTATCAAACACTGCACATTGTTATGAATATTCATCTATATTTATAAATTATCTGTGTGGCTTTTGTGGATTTGGTTCTGGCACACTTAGCCAATTATTATTTAAATACAATATCTTACTTTTAGTAAAAGTGTATCATGTCATTAGTGAAAGTAAGGCACCTGGATCATGAGCTTACTTTCTTAAAGCATCTTGAAAAGTGTCCCAAAGTAATAACTATTAGCTAGAGGGGACAGAATCAGATGCATTCACTTTCAAAGTAGCCAGTTCATGATAAGCAAGAGAATAAGGGTAAAGAGAGGCTAAAACAACTCATGTCCACAAGAGAGGAAGTAAGGGTGTCTGCAAAGGAAGACAGTGTTGATCCTCACGAAGTCATTTGTGTGCACAGTTCTTACTAGATTTGATTGAACAACATGTTCTCAGTCTCAGCCTTACTATCTATGAATAGCAAGGTGAGTTGAGGACAGTTGATTATGTCCCTGGACTCCAGCCCCTGCCATAAATTCTTTTGCTTTTAATATGAACAAAGCCTTGGCCTTAAATTACTCTGTTCTTATTCCGGCCTATATGCCTCATTTGCTCCAAGTTTATTCTTCTAGCCTGAAAACCACAGATGATCATTAAGTATGAAGAGCTGAGTACAGTGGATGATAATGATCTCAGCTTTCCCTCTCCTGATCCCTACCCAGGTGTGTCTTGGTGTTCACTGCATCAGTTCAACCAGTTCACTTGTGAATGCTACACGTGATGAACACATTTAGTCACCATGTGTTTACTCCAACACTGTCTCAGTTGTTGGTTAGGGAGCACAAAGCATGTCCAGGTAGCATTGACGGTATTTTCTAGCAACGAATTCATAAAATAAATTCCCTCCATTTTTCAAGGAATCAAGAAAAGATGAGAAATAAGACTTTACAGAAATAGTGGCCACCAAAACTATAGTGGCAAGCAGCCAGAAGTAAGGGAACAACAGTTCTGACACCTATATCCTCCTGCTGCACTCCCTCTGGTTGGTGTCTCCCATTGGCTGAATTAAATAAAAAGCCAAAGGGTATTTTATATTGGTAGGCCCTCTTCTAGCACACATTTGATGGTATCTTGATTGGAGACTGTGCTCATTTTTTACACATGGTTTTGACTTATTTCCCAGTTCCAGCAATGAATTCCATTCCACTGAGTGGATCAATTAGCCAAATCAAGAGCCATTGGTTGCCCACCATGGCTGTGTGCCACTACTACACTTGTTTAAGCATTACATCAGGTTGTTTCTTGCTGGGTATCTTAGACTGGAAGTTGTTTGGACCAATGTCAGCCATTTTCCCCCAGTTGCTCGTGTAGCACCCTCTGGCACTAGACTAGCTAACTGTCTGGGGACTGACCCTAATTTGGGGAAGAGGGGGTGGAAAGAATGTTAGAGCCACAAGTTGGGGCATTATGCACAGAGACTTGGCCTATTCCCCATAGCTCTTGACTACCTCCACAATGTGTGAACCACATTCCCCATTGATGAGGGTACCTATGGAAGAGGGAGGACAGAGAAGAGGATAATGGAGTCACCACTATGAATGTAAAACTAGAATAATATACATAAGAATAAATAAAATTTAAAAAAAAATAAATAAATAAAGAAAAAAAAAAAAGCCAAAGGGTGAGAAACTCCACAGTCTATCCCTAGGTCATAAAGAAGAGTAGAAGATGGATTTCAGGGTGAGGCTAGAGAGAGGCAAACAAAGAATAAAGACTGTTTTCTGAATATTTAAATTGCTTAATTTATAAACAGTTTTACATTTATTATTAAAATATTATAATCCTAACTCATTTTATAAAGGAAGAAAAAACCTGAAGCTCACAACACTTGTAACTAGTAAATGGCAGAACTGAGACCTTTTATCGAGGGTTTCTGGTGTTCAATCTATTTTTATTTCCATGCACCATAGAAGCACTTCATCTGGAACACACCAGAATGAATGCTTTACTACACATGCAAGGGAAATTCATCACACATCTACCCATTCATCCCTTCTTCATCTAAATTCACTTGAAGAGTTTTCTGAAACAAGGGGATGGAGATTGACTCACTGAATACTTCTCAGTCATACCTTTTGTGTGACATTGAACAAGAACTTTTGAACCTTGAGTTTTCATTAGAAAATGAGAGTTGGACTAGTTTAATGGTTTCAATTTTATTGTTTTAATCACGTTAACCTTTAAAATATAATATTCTGCTCATAAGTTTAAACAAAATTAATGAAATTACAATTGTGTGGATTAAGCTTAGGAGGAGTCTGCTGGTAGAGTTCTCTTCCATTTCCCTGGATCCTGACTCCACCTGCATCTACCCTCTACCATCTACCTGTGTAGAATGCAGGATTCTAGCCACTCTGTCACTCCTGATGTACAGCCCAATTTTCTAGAAGTCTATGGATCTGTACCTGCTCTTCTTGCACTGTGCACATGGAGGAGTAGGATGAAATCTTCTGGCTAGGCATTTGGCAGAATTAGTGGCATCTTACTAGATACAATTTCCAGAAGACTGGGAATTATAGAATGCTTAAAACTTTTTAGATTAGTGGGTTTTGGTCAACTTGTAAAATCACTGTTTTGGTTTTTTTTCCAACCTAAATTTATTATAGGCTATCCTCCATGGCTCTGTCTAATTGATTTCTATTTCCAAATTTTATCCTTACTCTCAAACTGACCTGGTGTTTCGTTTGTTCAAAATGCAATCAATACTGTAGCTATAAAATCAAAACTTGGACAGACATTAGGTTCTGCTTCTGCTGCCATGTCCCAGATAAAACATGTAAGTGGGAAATTGGATTTCAACTTTAAAACATACATAACTTTTTGTGTGCCTGACATCTTGCAGCTACAACAATTATACTTGTAGCATAAATTTGCATTGTTAACTATTTGCATCATGCCCTCATAATATGGTAAAGTTCCTCACATTAGCTATTTAAATCCTAACTGTCATGCCTAGTAGTGTGCACATGCATTCATTTACTGATTGTCATGAATCAATTTGAGATTATTATAGTGATAATCCACCAGCTTTCTAGATGCAGAATATGAGGAGACTTAGAAGTTACTGGGATTTTGAGGGCGAGAAAGAAGTGTTTTCCAAGCAACATAATAACGGAAAAAAAACTAGAGGCTGAAAACTGAATTATATACAAATTACTGGAGAACTTCTGTCTAGTTATTGGCTATATTCTAAGAAGACAAGACATGAAATGTACATCTGTAAAATACTTTGAAGCCAAATCATTGTAAAATTGATTGGTTTGAGAAGATTTTGATAGGCAATGAGAAGATATTGAAAGATGATGAAGGGATGCTTCTGTAGGAACTGGTCATTAAGCAGACAATATTTTGCCAAATAGATTGATATGGAGAAAGTAAAAGGAGGGATGACAGTAGATGAAACAGTATCCAGTGTGTGAGCAAACCAGAAAGAGTCATAGCCCATTCAAAACAGTATTTCCAATGTACTTGAACTTGGTTACCAACAATCATAGCCGTGTGTGTGTGTGTGTGTGTGTGTGTGTTCTCTCTCTCTCTCTCTCTCCTTCCCTCCCTTACCATGAAAGTATAATAGTACTTGACAGTTTTCTTTTCCTCTCAGGTGCTATAAACATCGAGAGATTCCACTATAGTGAACTTAATCTGTATAACCTTTCAAATACAGACTCAGGAAGGTTATGAAGTTACTAGAAACTTCTTCTAATATGGCTTCCTCTGGTTCATGCAAGAGCAGCATGATGGCAGGGGTTGGGGATGGTGCTCATGGACATGTCATAGATGGCAACGTTAAGGCAGAAGATTTCTCATCGTGCTGGATTCAATATACTAGACATCAATTGCCATAAAAATTTCACCAATGTTAGTAAATCTAGTAATTCTTCATAGTTGTTATAAGACATTGCACATATAATATCATTTTTCTACATTGTGATTTTAGCTAGAGGTATAAGGTGAAAAGTCTCTTCTCCTGGTGGTGTTGAAAACCAAGTTAAGGGGAACATTACAATCCTGAGAAATATGAAAACTGATATTATCCTCTCCTTTTGTCCCTGTTCGGCTTTTGGATTATATGCCCCAATTTATGCTACGAATGCACTTTCAGGGTATTTTAATGACACCTTAGTCAGACAATGACATTTGAAGAGGTATTATTTCTACTAGCCAACACAGAGATCAGATTATCTAAATGAAATTACTTGGTTGGAATCCGGTCAAACAGCAATAGAAAAGATTGTTGCTGAAAAAGGATTCAGAGACACAGGGCCAGAAATAGAAGCAAACCTCATTCGCAGCAATAAAACCAGAGAGCAAGAGCTAAAACAAGCTCTTAGTCATTCTGTCTGTAATACTTTGAAAGTGAAAGACCAGAGAGTATTTTGTCCAGTTCTGAAAACCTTTTTCAACTTTTCTAGTTTATGATCTTTATTATTTCCTGACAGCTTTCCTCTAGTGACTAACATGACAGTTCGGGAAGCCAGAGGGGCCACCTACTTACCTTCCAAGGCAACAGGGAATTGGTGGCTAGGTAACAATTCCCAGGAGGTGGAAAAAGTAACTTAATGATTGAACAAACCAAGTGAAGGGAGGGAAGAAGACAGAGAAGTAAAAGCTGGAGCCAGGAGGAGTTCAGTTGCCACTGGGAGAGAGCCAATCCAAGTAGCCTATTATAAGAATGTACTTTTATTTCCTCTACTTTACAGCATTGTCTCTTTAGGTTAATATTCAACATATCTTTGTCCAGATGCTCTTCTTTTATTTAACCTCCCTTCCATTAGAGGGAGAAAACATGTTATGGTTTCCAAATTGTGTCTTCATCAGTTCTAAGGGATGAAGTAGGAGACATTCAGGAGCCTGGTGCATTAGCATCTGCCTAATGGCTATGAAATTTAGGGGTTTTTAATGTGGATATTAGTTATCAAAACTAATGCTTGAAATTTCAAGGCAGCCATATACACTGCTTATGTGCTAAGATGGATGGTGATGGCAGAATCTTCTGCATTATAAATTAGAATAAATGCTCTTCCAGGTTGCTAATTTATCTTTTCATCCATGATTAATTCTTCCCCTCACATTATGAAACTGCCTTCTCCTCTACTGCTCTTTCTTAATGGCATTGACTTGGATTTACTGTGACTGATATGAAAAATTTAGAGTCTGAGATAGGTGTCTTGACCTTCTTGCCAAGAGCTTTCTGGAGATAAGTAATAACGTCTATTACAATTGACAGTCCCTTGAAGGAGAATAAGTTGAAAATGTTGCCAGGGAATGACATGGAGTTGATATCATCATTTATTTTTCCAATTAAGCCTTGGCTATTTCTGTCAAAAGTAGTCAGCAGTCATATTATTTTACTGCTAATAATAGTAACAATAGCAATATTTACAAAATATCTGTTAATATGTCTTCTTAGTTGTTTGGTTTCTTACAAGAATTTCTTTCAAGAGTTTGACTAACATAAACAAAGGACAATTTATTGCAACACTGTTGAGCACAGCTATAATCTTTGGAAACCCAGAAAGCCAGGTTCCAGGTAAACAGAAACCAACCTGGAGATAAATGAAGCTCTTCAGTCTCCAGTTAGAGCCTCAGGACTGTGATGACCTCACCAGGATGGGAAGGAACTCCAGCCATTTTGCCTATTACTCCTCTAGCAATTAGTTATATTTCAAGGATGGGCATCTTATATAGCCCCTTGTTTGGTTGCCATGACCTCTGATTATTCATTTTGTCAGCAACTTTAACAGGAAAACCAGCATTGCTTAAGACAAAATTTAGATATCATTAAAAGTGGAAAAGTAGGGGGCTGGAGAGATGGCTCAGGGTTTAAGAGCTTGCCTGCAAAGCCTAACAAGCAGGGTAAAATTTCCCAGCACACACATAAAGCCAGATTCACAAAGTGGTACATGCAGCTAGAGTTCATTTGCAGTGACTAGATGCCCTGGTGCACCTATTCTCTGTCTCTCTTCTCTCTTTCTCTGCTTGAAAATAAATGAATAATATTTTTAAAATGAATGTGTGGCAGCTGAAATATAATTGTTTGCTTCATTTTTCATAAAATATAAAATGTATTTTATAACTTTGTAGTAACATTCTGAAATATGCAGATAACTGTTTTATAGATGATATAATTTAGGATTCAATATATTAGATGACTTCTTCCAAATCCTAGAATGATTAAATAATAGTAATATGCAAGACCAAGTCACCTGATATATATTTTATGTTCTTTCTTAAAAATTTTGTTTTGTATTTTTATTTATTTATTAGAGACAGAGAGAGGGGGAAAGAAAGAGAGAGAGAGAGAGAGAGAGAGAGAGAGAGAGAAAAGGCATGCCAGGTCCTCTAGCCACTGTAAACGAACTCCAGACGCATGCACCACCATGCCCATCTGGCTTATGTGGGAACTGGAGAATCGAACCAGGGTCCTTAGGCTTTGTAGGCATACGCCTTAACCACTAAGCCATCTCTCCAGCCCCCTATGTTCCTTATTTACTATACAATTTCACTTAGTCTTTCCTGTTTAAACATTCAAGTGGAAAAGATCCTCAAGGAGTGCCCCTTTTGGAATGTTTTCTGTTTCCTCCCTCTCCCTTCCCACCTTCCACCATCATTACTCTCTTCTTTCCTTTTTTCCTTTTGGTTAATTTTATCAAAAGTTGATTTAATTCTCTTCCTCGAGAATTTGGATAACTTCACATGGATTTTTGAGTATAGGATATCATGGAAATGTCTGGATATGTCTATATGCATTAGGAGTTTCTTTAAATATATTGGGAATTTTGTTGTTGTTTTGTTTTGTTTTGGTGTGAGCATTCATATATGTATGATTGTGTGTATGTGTGTATTGATCAGAGGACAGCTTTGAAACAGGATCTCTCATAGCTCATTCTCCAGGCTATCCTGAAAAGTTTTCTGTGTATGCCTTGCATCTCTCCATAGGTACACTCTGATTATAGATACTGACCACAGCTTCCAGCTTTGGGACTTCAAATTCAGGTACTCACATTTGTGTGGCAAGGGCTTTGTTCACTAACCCATTTCACTAGCCCTGTATGCTAGGAATTCTAAAACTATACTTGCTTAAACATGAAAAGGGCTATACTCTCACAAACAAGTCAAAGTGATTCAGATATGGCATGATGGCTCTCAAAGGTCATCATTAACCCAGCTTCCTTCTACCTTTCTCATCTACTCTCTTTGCACTGCATTCTAATTTCAAAACTTTTCTTAGTTTTCATGACTATTGGGGCTCCAGCAAGTAGCCCATGTACTCCAAGTAGAAGACTATAGAATGAACTCCTAATTCTTTACATGTTATATTATTTAGTCCTCACACCAATCCTTTGACTTTCTCTTGAATCACTGCTTTATACATGAGGAGATAATATCTCAGAGAACTTAAATCCATGGCCTTGTGGAGAACCAATGACAGAGCTTCTATCCAATCCTAGGTCCTCCTCCAACCAAAGATTCTACCTGATTTGTGACATGAAACGTAATATGAAATAAAATTTGCAGGTCAATGATTTTCCAAGTTCTATAGTATCCCTGAAGTCTTAGAATACTGTTTGGCAATTTTGACATAAAGGGAAGCTTGGAGGGTCCTTAGTAATCCCTCCCATTTACAGTTGCTGAAAGGGGCCTTCTATGCCTTCCTAGACCCGGCTCACACTTGCTTTAGGATTTGTGGAAATGCCAGGAAAGATGTTCTATATGGGAATAGACTAGGATTAGAAAGAGCATAGCTCTAGGAGGTTATGTAATTCAGCTTGGTTAAACTATAGGGAAATAATGGTGGCATACTAGCATAAGTCAAGCCATTAGGATTTGACTATCAACAATGGTAATAAATCATAGATTTTGGTATAAGGGAGTTAAATACCACTTTATGTTTTGTTGTACATCTCATTTTCTGTAAAACAAAAAAAAAGTGTCTTCAGTACCAAGCAAACATGATAATTCTATTATAGAGAGATTCCTAAGAGTTGAGAGTTTTGTATCCATTGTTATTATGGTATATATTTTTTCAAAATAGCAATGTATTTTTGTTGTCCATCACAATGACTATTAGTCTTTAAGAAGACAAAATAAAAAAATCAACTAGCCACAAACTCAGTGTTTTTTACTTCTTTTTTTTTTTGTTTTATTCTCAATCTTTCTCCTAAGAGTAAAACTTACTGCTACTTATATTAAATAAGAAATGACCATAAGCATCTCTCAATTTCATGTAAAAATGGAATGGAATTGTAAGCCCATGTAGAAAATGGAAGAAGTGTTATGGCTTCCTTGTCCAGTGGAGATTGGTCATGCTTTAAAACAGAATTTTTTAAAAATGAAAGAATAATGAGGAAGTTAAGTGACCTGCATATAAAATCAGGAAGCAGCATACAACCAAATACAGCTACACTTTGTAAGCTGTATTTTATTTGTCCAAGTAATACCACAATACTGAGGTGGCACAGAAAACACTATATCCACCTGTGATTCGGAACTACAGGGATCAGAAATGCTGTGGGAAGAACCCTCTCTCCTTTTGATAGTGAAAGTGATATTTTGGTTGAATTGGGTAATTTACCATCAGGTTAATAAAATTTAATATTAAGGAGAAAAAACCCTTGTTGAGAGAATAGTTTGTGAGAAGATAAAACAAGGGAATGGAATTATTGACAGAGCTGAGAAGTATTCATCAATGACTCTTCAAACACTGTGAGTGAACATATAGACCTACAGGAGAAGCAGTTGAAAGGAATCCTTTGCAAATGTGTTTCCTCCAGTACTTAGATTTGAAAGCAGTCAGTGTTTCCATTATTGAAAAGATGAATTCTCTCTATGCTAACTTTTATTTTTGTTTTTTTAATAATTTATTTTTTATTTATATTATTCTGATTTTACATTCATAATGTTGGCTCCATTACCCTCCTCCCTGTTCTCCCTCTTCCAAAGGGACCCTCATCAATGGGGAATGTGGGTCATGCATTGTGGGGTAGTCAAGGGGGATAGGCCAAGTCTCTGTGCATAATGCCCCAACTTGTGGCTCTAACATTCTTTCCGCCCCCTCTCCCATGAATTTCCCTGAGCCACATTGGGGTCATTTTAGTTATACTTCAGTGATGAGGTTTTGGGAGTCTCTGTGTCTCTAGATATCTGGCTTAGTTGGAATTGGATGTTCTCTGTGTTTATCTCTTTCAGCCTTTTTCTGGTGTCATGATCACCATGAACGCTGTATTTTTGCCCTTCCCCCGCATGACTCTATGGTTTCAGCTGGGACCCTGGTGAGGTGTGATTGGCTGATCCTCCCTTCAGGTTCCTTGTCCATCTGAAAAAGATAAGCAAATTCTCCAACTGAGAGAAAAGTTAGAACTAAATAGAAGGGATGGCCATAGATGTTTTGGAGGGAATTTTATATGCGTAGGCTCTCTTCTAGCCCACATTTGGTGGTATCTTGATCTTGGAGACTGAGCTCATTTTTTGCACATGATTTTGACTTATTTCCCAGTTCCAGTAATGAGTTCCATTCCACTGAGTGGATCTATTAGCCAAATCAAGAACAGTTGGTTACCCACAATGGCTGTGTGCCACTACTGCACTTGTTTGAGCATTACATCAGGTTGTTTCCTGCTGGGTATCTTATACTGCAGGTTGTATGGACAGATATCAGCCATTATCCCCCAGGCTCATGTAGTACCCTCTGGCACTAGACTAGCTAACTGTCTGGGGACTGACCCTCTTCCAGATTCTGGCCAAGTCTCTCCATGTTTGGTCTCACACACGTATGCTGTCTTTGACAGTAGGGTCGTACCATTAACATTGGTGGGTCATTAAGAACTCTGACAGAAATTTGTCTTTTTGGGGAAACCTTGTAGGTGTCTCAGATCATCAGCTCATTGTGGAAGTTAACCCCGTGCTGGCACTGGGAGTCATAAATCAGCACCTAGGAAGGTGAGGGAAGAAAAAGATAGATAATATAAAAGAGAAAGTGAGTATAGAGAGGAGAGGGAGAGAGAGAGAGAGAAGAGAAAGAGAAGCAGGAAAAGATTAAGGTTGGTCTTCATGATGTTTTCTCCAGTTTCCTGTGGTTCAGGTGTTCCCTCTGTGGGCCTGCTGAAGGATCAATGTTTTAGCCTGTTGTTCAGAATAAAGGCTTTTATAGTATCATTTCCTTTTGAGTCCCTATTTGTATCCCCCCACCCTTGTCCTCCCTCCCACCCTCTTGTTTCCTCCTACTCTTACCCTCCCTCCATTCCACCCTACCTATTGTCTGGTCCTCTGAGTGCTTATTAGGTTTGGCTGCATCTAAGGTGGATCCAGGTTAGGAGAGACAGATAAAGTAATAAATGCCTTGCTAGAATAGGAGTCTCAATAGAAGTTAATAGCTAGAGAGGCAAATGAATTCACATCAATTAAAAAGTAAAAACGTCTCTGTCCACTTCAAAACACTAGCCCTATATACCTAATTTGAACAGATGACTATGGGGGAAAAAGCTGAAGTGTGTCATGGACATTGAGGGTCTTTGGGTTGCATGTAAGGGCCAAGTACAGGTAAACAATTAACAGTTCCCCAAGGACATGGTAACAGTGAGTCAGGCCTTCAACCTTCCTGCCCCCCCCCCATCACTTTTGCACTTTTGCAAGCTGTGGCAGGCTTATGGATTTTTTAATTGTAGGAAACTTTTATTTCTAAAAATAATGGTAAATGATAGCAAAGTGGCAAGTCTGGATGTCACTTGAGCTCTAAAACTATCATGTTATCATTTGCTTTTAGAATAATGACATCTCTAAAACTGTTCAGATGCAGAAATAAATGCTGATAGTTTTATAGACCACAGAGTTGAGGGCAGATCTGCACAGAAACAGTGCAGAGTCAGCCTGAAGCTCCCTGGGAAGTTCTAGGGGCTTCTTGAAGTTTCAAGGCACTAGCTGAGACTGTCCCTCTGGATTGACCAGTCATTAATTCTTTCTGTAGTTCGTACTGTCTAATAATACCAAGAGCTGCTGGTAAACAGATAAAAGACCACATAAGAAATAAGCATTATATGAAAGAACTAAGGACTGAGTCCAAGAGCTGTTGTAGTTACCTTGTCATTGCTGGCACAAAGTACACTACTAAAAGCAGCTTGTGGGAGAAAGGGTATATTTGGACTTGAGAAGAAGAAATTCCATTATAGCAGGGGAAAACATGGCATAAGCAGAGGCTGAACATCTCCACCTTGACAGCATCAGGTTGACAACAGCAGCAGGAGAGTGTGCCAAAGACTGGCAAAGGGAAGCTGGTTATATCACCCATAAGCCCACCGCCAACAACACAATTCCTCCAGCAAGAATCCAATGCTCAAATTGACATCAGCTTAGGACCAAGCATTCTGAACACAGGAGTTTATGGGGCACACCTTATTCAAAACTCTACAAGGGGTCTACAACATTTAGAGTTTAGGAAAAGATTAAAGACCTAAGAAAGCAACAGAAAGAGAAGAAAAACTTTTAAAAAATAGTATTTTGGAAGCTCAGTGAAGACCCAGATGCAGCAAATATTCCTGGAATTGGAGAAGGCCATTGACTGAGACCAGATGGACAATGGTTAGCTCCATTAGAGGGATACCCTATGCAGTGCTGTGTACCAAAACCTGACTGCAGTGTGTTGAGAAGAAAATAGTGTTGAGGAAAGGAAGTCTACAATAAAAGCAGCTTTGTGAAAATGCTCCCACATGTTTCAGAGCCATTGCACTTGGTACTTATGGTTCTCATGGTTGTTTCATTTTCTGATAAATGTTATTTTGTATATTTGAGATTCACATGTGATGTTATAGCATATATCTGATAGTAAAAAAGCTACTATAATTAAATAGATAAACCTGATTATACTTTTTTGTGACAAGAGAAAGTAAAATCAATTCATTTGACAAAACACATACCAAAATTTTCTTAACTTCAATTCTCATGGTGTACTTGGGACCATAGACTTCTTCATCTGCATATTTATTATTATATATGTTTTGACCAACTTCTCCCCATTTCTTATCCCCTGTTTGTCACCATCTTCCATTTTTATTTATTCTCTCTCTCTCTCTCTCTCTCTCTCTGTCTCTCTCATACACACACACACACACACAAGCACTTGTGTAACCACTGCATTGAAAATGATGAATAGATCAATTAGTTCCTAGTTTCTTTTTGTAACCTCTACATCCCCTTCCTTCTACAATTCTGTAGCACCTAGGAAATCATTGATCTGCCACAACAGAACAGGGTTTCTAAAACTGTCAGTACTCATAACCCCTTTTCAACTGAGAAACTTATGTGACCCCCCACATATACAGATATATGTTATATAGATCAAACTCGTAGCAAATTTTAAAGATATAAATTTACATAAAAGATTAAGTCTTGGCAGAATATGCTGAGAACACTGTTTTGCATAAATGTGTGTACAAAATGACAGAGATATGCTTATAGCCATTTCATAAATTGTTCAAAAGTCTGTCTTAAGGTCAAAATTTATTGAACAATTTTTATGAAAGTCAAGTTGGCATCATAAGCATCAATTTTAAATCAGACATTCTAACACAGTATAATCCAGATATTACTAACTTGATATATACTGAAGAGTAACAGTATGAAATTATTAAAAATATTTGTTTCCTAGAATGAAAGTACTATGTTTCTATAAGAGCAAAAAAAAAAAAAAAAAAAAAAGTAAAAACAATATAATTTCCTCCCAGGTTTATCACAGAAATGACTCCAGTTCTCATACCACTTTTTTTTCAACTTCTCTTTGCTGGTTCACCAGCCACCATACCTGACCAAAAGTTGCTTATGGAAGGAAAAAGTTTATTTTAGCTTACAGCCTCAAAGGGAAGTTTTAGAATGGCAGAGCAGAAGCTGGGTATGACACCTTGTTACATCAGCTGGAAGATAGCAGCAATGGTATGCCAGCTAGGTAACACCCAATAGGACTAAACTATGCAGCCCAAGGTCTACCCCCAGTGACACACCTCTCTGGCAAAGCTTCACCTCCCAAAGGCTCCACCAGCTGGAGATCAAGTATGTGGCTTAATCACAAACACATGAGACTATGAGGGTCATTTCATTCTAACTACCACAACCAGTAAAGCCTACCCCAACTTAATGACTGATTTATATCCCCAAGGTCCTAAGAAACCCCCATCAACTCATCTTGCAGATTTCCAGTTCAGGATGCCTCCCAACCCAGTTTCTGCCTTACTTTCTTCCCTAAAATAAATATTGCTTCACTTGTCCCTCTGCTGTGTTTGCACTTACCAATTCTTCATGAGTCGCAAAACAACAGACTTAAGAGCCACTGGCTTAAGCCAAACAGAGTGGTGCATTCCTTTAATCCCAGCACTTGGGAGACAGAGGTAGGAGGATTTCAGTGAGTTCAAGACCACCCTGAGATGACATAGTGAAGTCCAGGTCTAGCTTGAGCCTACTGTGGAAAAAAAAAGCCCCTGGCTTGATAGGCTCCTTCACACTCAAAACCAATAAACAATACCATACTTCTAAATATGAGCCAAAATGCTTTAAGCAGCATTCTCAGAACTATAAAACTATACTCACCACATGTTTGATTTTGAATTAATTTTAATCATTGTTTGTTCAGAAATCTTTTACTGTTGTCCATTTTTTCATAACATCAACTCGTATTGAATGATGACTATAATTTAAGAAACTGGGCTGCAGGTTAGTATTATTTTCCAATATTTAAAATATTTTATTTATTTGTTTGCTTGTTTATTATTTATTTATTTATTTGTAAGAGAGAGAGCAGAGATCGAAAGAGAGAGAAAGTATGAATACACTGAGGCTTCTTGTCTCTGCAAACAAAATCTAGATATATATATAAAACTTGTGCATTAGATTTTATGTGGGTACTGGGTAATTGAACCCAGGTAAGCAGGCTTTGAAAGCAAGCACCTTTAAGGACTGAACCATCCCCACCCTATTTGCCAAATTTAAATAAAATGAATATACAGTAGCTGTTTTTATTTGCTTTTTAAAAATTGGAATAATTAAACTATTACTCATCCATTTTGATGCAGGTAGCAATAGTTCATTTATTCTTATTAATAAGTGGTACTCTAATATATGCATATATCCCAATTTGTTTATACATTCACCCATTACACTTTTACTGTTTCTTGATTGTTTTTTACTAAAAAAGCTGTAATGCATATTTTCCATAAGAAGTCAAGTATGAGTAAACATAATGTTACTTCTTTCCTGTGTAGGTAGATGCCTTTGTATCTTTTTAATTTATTTTCAGAGAAAAATAGAGACAGACTGAGAGAATTGGTACACCAGAGCCTCAGCCACTGCAATAGAGCTCCAGACACTTGTGCCACCTAGTGGCCACCTGTGACCTTGCACTTGCTTTGTGTATCTGGCTTATGTGGGATCTGGAGTCAAACATGGGTCCTTAGGCTTTGCAGGCAAGCACCTTAAACACTAAGCCATCTCTCCAGCCCTGCCTTTGTAACTTTTCCTTCCTTATTGTGCTGATCATAACCTCCAGTGAGATGTTAAATAGAGAAGGTAAAACCAAGTATTGTTTCCTTCATTCTAATTTTAGGAGAAATAATTCATTTTGTCACTCAAATGTATGATAATAGGTGTTTCATAGATACCTTTTACATGATTGAAGAAGTTTCCTTTTTTATTGACTATGTGGTAGTAATTGTTTTTTTAATCCAAAATGGATGTTGGTCTTTCTCTGCATCCACCAATGATCAGGTTTGTTGTTTGTCTTCCAGGTTATATATAACATGATACTAACATTGAGTATAAGTGTTATAACAACCTTGTATTTTTTAAAATAAAGTCTTCTTGATTTTCATGTATAATGTTCTTCATTTATTGCTGGATTTGACTGGCTATCATTTTGCCTCATGGGGACATTATCTGCAGCTTTCCTAGTTGAGGTTCTCTTCTATGACTTTTATATTAGAGAACTCTTATATAGTGAACTCTCATCTCTCTTCTCCAATGTCCATAGCATCTGTATCATTTCTTTATATTTTTTAATTTATTTTTATTGACAATTTCCTTTATTGTAGACAATATCACATGGTACTTCCCTCCCTCCCCCACATCCCCCTTTGAAACTCCACTATGCATCATATCCCTTCCCCCTCTCAATCAGTCTCTCCTTTCCATTTGATGTCATGATCTTTTCCTCCTATTATGATGGCCTTGTGTAGATAGTGTGAGACACTGTGAGGTCATGGATATCCAGGCCATTTTGTGTGTGAAGGAGCACATTGTAAGGAGTCCTACTCTTCCTTTGGCTCTTACATTCTTTCCAGCCCCTCTTCCGCAATGGACCCTGAGCCTTGGAAGGTGTGTTTGAGATGTTTTAGTTCTGAGGACTCCTCTGTCCCTTCTTCTCAGCAGCATGGTGACTTCTGAGTCATCCCAAGGTCTCCACCATCTTGAAAAGTGAAGCTTCTCTAACCAAAAGTGAGAGTAGCATTAATATATATATATGGTGTGGACATTAAGAAAAGTGCTTACTGAGCAGTTTGGTGAGCATAGTATATACATTTAACATGACACCAGCAGACATTACACCCCCAGGGCTCATGACTACCCCTGTCGTAGGTTTTCAGTATTAGGAACATATTCCCTTCCATGGAGTGGGACTCCAGTCCAATTAAAGAGCTGTTGGTTTCCTCCATAACAGACATGCCACTATTGCACTTATTGGCTCATTTGGCCTGACTGGCCAAATTTAAAGCTTGCAGTGTTCACTGCTGAGTATCTTCACTAGTGTTTTCTCTCTCCCATTGAACTGCATGCAGTGTAGCTTTCTCCAACTTTCTGTCAGCTGGTCCACATGGAGGAAGCTTTCAGCTCAGCTCCAGCAGGAATTTTCAGTGACCTTGTAGCCCAAGTATGTGGAGTCTTCAGCAATAGGGTCTTACCATCTATTCTTGGTGGGAAACCAAGGGCCACAGTAATGGCCTATAATGTATTGAGGTTATCTGTGATATCCCCGGCCAACAACTCACTAGAAGGTATCCCATCCCTGGCTTCTGAGTGT
The DNA here is from genome assembly GCA_036365145.1 of Orientallactaga sibirica. Lineage (NCBI taxonomy): Eukaryota > Metazoa > Chordata > Mammalia > Rodentia > Dipodidae > Orientallactaga > Orientallactaga sibirica. The sequence goes on along the minus strand of JAEOAD010000015.1, from coordinate 24,835,794 downwards.
TCCATTGTCCAGAAAAGTAGGTTTCCATATGACTTAGTTATATCCTCTTAGATTTTGATCAGCCCTCCTTCCACATTTCATTTACTCAATCTCTTCCCTTGACCTCACTTAGGCATTTTCACCCCCATTAATGTGTTCTTCTACTTACATGTATACAATACCATCCTGTTAAGTCACCTCTCCATAACTTTCTATTCCTTTCATATCCCCTTTCTAGCTTACTGGCTTCTGCTACTGAGTTTTATTCCTACTCACATAGAAGTCCTATCATTTGTAGCTAGGATCCACATATGAGAGTGAACATGTGACGTTTGGCTTCCTGGGCCTAGGTTACCTCACTAAGTATAATCCTTCCCAGATCAATCCATTTTCCACCAAATTTCATAACTTCATTTTTCTTTACCACTGAATAGAACTCCATTGTGTAAATGTACCACATCTTTATTATCCATTCATCTGTGGAGGGATATCTAGGCTGGTTCCATTTCCTAGCTATTGTGAATAGAGTGGCAATAAACATGGTCAAGCAAGTATCTCTAAGGTAGTAAGACAAGTAAGTCCCTAGGATCTATGCCTAGTAGTGGTAAAGCTGGGTCCAGCAAACTGTTAGAGCTAGTAGACTTTTTAGGGTACTTTAAGTATAGAATCATATCATCTGCAAATAATGATAACTTGATCTATTCCTTTTCAATGTTTATTCATTTTATGTATGTCTCTTGACTTATTGCTATGGCTAAGACTTTCAGTACTATATTAAATAAAAGTGGGGACATGGACACCCTTGTCTTGTGCTTGATTTTAATGGAAAAGCTTGAAGTTTTTCTCCACTTAGTATTAGGTTGGCTGTGGGTTTGTCATAAATAGCTTTTCTTGTGTTGAGATATGTTCCTTATATTCCCAGTTTCTGTACGACTTTTCTCATGAAAGGATGTTGAATTTGGTCAAATGGTTTTTCTGCATCTAATGAGATGATCATGTGCTTTTTGTCCTTCAGTCCATTTATATAATGTATTACATTTATTGATTTGTGTATGTTGAACCATCCCTGCATCTCTGGGATAAAGCCTACTTGGTTGGGGTGAATGATCTTTCTGATATATTCTTGTATTATGTTTGCCAATATTTTGTTCAGAATTTTTGCATCTATGTTCATGAGTAGATTGGTTTGTAATTATCCTTTTTTGTTCTATCTTTGATTTTGGGATCAGGGTGATGCTGGCTTCATAAAAGGAGTTTGGTAGGATTCCTTCCTCTTCTATTTTATGGAAAAGTTTGAGAAGCATTGGTGTTAGTTCTTCCATGAAGGTCCAGTAAAATTCAGCAGTGAATCCATCTGGGCCTGGACTCTTTTTTAGTTGGGGGATTTTTTTTTTTATAACTGCTTGGATCTCTATATTTGTTTTAGGCCTTTTTAAGTGGTTAATCTCATCTTGATTTAATTTAGGTAGGTCATATAAATCAAGCAAATTGTCCATTTCTTTCAGATTTTCAAACTTAGTGGAATATATGTTTTTACAGTATGACCCTATGATTTTAAAAATTTCTTTGGTATCTGTTGCAATAGTGCCTTTTTCATCTCTGATTTTATTAATTTGTGTCTCTTCTGTTTCTTTTGGTCAGATTTGCTAAGGGTTTATCAATCTTGTTTATCCTTTCAAAGAACAACTCTTTGTTTCATTGATTCTTTGGAATTTTTTTGGTTCCTATTTCATTAATTTCTTCCCTAATCTTTATTATTTCTTCATGTTTACTGATTTTTGGTTTGCCTTGTTCTTATTTTTCCAAGGCCTTAAGGTAAAGCATTGAGTTGTTTACTTGAACATTTCTAATTTCCTAACATAGGCACTTAAAGCCATAAATTTACCTCTTAAGACTGCTTTCATTGTGTCCCAAAGGTTTTGGTATGTTGTGTTCTTATTATCTTTTGACTCCATGAATTTTTTTAATTCCTTCTTGATTTCTTCATTGGTCATCATCATTTAGTAGTGTATTGTTTAGTTTCCATGATTTTGTATATGATCTATAGCTTCTCTTGCTATTGGTTTGTAGTTTGATCCCATTGTGTAGAGCATATGTAATTATTTCAGTTTTCCTATATTTGTTAAGATTTGCTTTGTGTCCTAATATATGGTCTGTTTTAGAGAATGTTCCATGTGCTGCTGAAAAGAATGTGTATTCTGTAGCATTTGGATGAAATGTCCTGTATATATCTGTTAGGTCCATTTGTTCTGTGACCTCATTTAATCCGGAAGCATCTCTGTTTATTTTTTGCTGGGATGACCTGTCAATTGGTGAGAGTGGGGTGTTGAAATCACCCACTACAACTGTGTTTGGTGTTATCTGTGACCTTAGTTCTAATAATGTTTGATGAAATTGGGAGCCCCCATGTTAGGTGCATATATGTTTAGGATTGTAATGTCCTCCTGTTGGAGCATTCCTTTAATCAATATAGTGACCTTCCTTATCTTTCCTAACTAATGTTGGTCCAAAGTCTACCCTGTCAGATATTAGGATAGCAACTCCTGCTTGTTTTCTAGGCCTATTTGCTTGAAACACCGTTTTCCAACCTTTCACCCTAAGATAGTGTCCATCCTTTGTACAAAGGTGAGTTTCTTGGAGGCAACAAATTGAAGGATCCTGCTTTTTAACCCAGTCTGCAAACCTATGTCTTTTGGTTGGGGCATTCAGGCTGTTGATATTAAGAGTTATTATTTTTGCCATTTTTCTTGTTTTGTAGTTCTTCCAGTTTTACCTTTGCTCTCTTATATTAACTAGTATTGGAGTATGGTTTGTTTTTTTCAGATTCCTTATATGTGTGGTTTTCTTTCTCTTCAGCATGGAGGATCCTTTCAAGTATTTTCTGCAGAACTGGTTTTGTCTTCAAATATTCCTTTAGCCTGCTTTTGTTGTGGAATGTTCTTATTTCTCCATCTACTTGAGTGGATAGCTTTGCAAGATAAGGTAACCTTGGTTGACAGTTGTTATCTTTCAGAACCTGGAATACATCACTCAAGCCCTTCTGGCTTGTAAAGTTTGTGTTGAGTAATCTGCTGTGATTCTGATCGGCTTGCCTTTGTAGGTGACTTGCTTTTTCTCTCTAGCTGCTTTCAATATATTTTCTTTGGTTTGTATGTTTGGTAGTTTAATTATAATATGGCAAGGAGAGGTTCTTTCTGGGTTTTGTCTGTTTGGTGTTGTAAAGGCTTCCTGTATCTGTATTGGCATATCTCTCCCAATTTGGGGGAAGTTTTTTTCTATGATTTTGTTGAAAACACCTACTTTGCCTTTGGAGTGAAATTCTTCTCCTTCTACTATACCCTGAATTCTTATGTTTGATCTTTTCATAGTGTCCTGAATATCTTGAAATTCCCATTCATACCTTCCTATTAGTTTGTCTTTCTCTTTGTTGGATTGTATTAGATCTGCCACCTGGTCTTCTAGTTTAGATATTCTGTTCTCTCCTTCATCCATTCTACTAGAGAGATTTTTCTACAGAATTTTTTATTTCACTGACTGTGTTCTTCATTGCTAGTATTTCTGACTGGTTTTTCCTTATTATTTCTATTTCCTTATTCATGTCTTATACTGACTTCTTTATTTCATTAAATTGGTTTCCTGCGTGTTCTTTCATTCTTTTGTTTCTTCCTGCATGTCTTGTACTGACCTCCTTATTTCATTAAATTGGTTTACTGTGTGTTCTTTGATTTCCTCCTTCATGTCTCGTATTGACCTCCTTTTTCATTAAATTGGTTTACTGTGTGTTCTTTTATTCCTTCGATTTCCTCTTTGAGTTCTTTGAACATATTTATAATCATTCTTTTGAAATCTTTCTCAGGCATTTCCTCTAAATCAGTCACACTGAAGGTCATTTCTGATGCATTTATACTTTTTGGTGGATTTATATTGTCTTGATTTTTTTGTGTTTCTTGTATTATAATGTAGTGATTTTTGCATCTTTGATTAATTTAATGCTGGGTTTTTCTAATTATCTGCACTAATATTAGATGTATCAATCAATCTGATGATATATATCTTCAGGGTAGGTGCTTAAGGTGCTAGGTGTGGCTCTTAAGACTCTCAGAATAACCAGAAAAGTGAGCCTAGGTATTGGGTTTACCTGCTATCAGAATATAGACAAATTCTAAAAACTTAACTAAACGATGTACACATTCAATGAAAAACAGCACAGAGTATTTATGCAAAAGTAGGTGTTATGACAAACAGATCCTCTAAAAAGTCACAGTCCCTAAAGATGTGTGTTGCCCCACACCCTTTATCCTGTCAACTGCAAGGCTAAGATTTCTGGTATGTATAAGGTTCAAAGGTCAGCTTGTGACCAAGTGAGACCCTTCAAATTCCCCAATGAATGACAGAAGAGGAAACAAAGGCACTATAAATCAGGAAGCAACAAATGACCAGCTCAAAATATAGCTTATTTAAGAATGTCAAATCTGACCATCCATCAGATTTAACATATAATTTACCCTGACATGGATGGTGCAATTAGCCCTTCTGATGCAAGTCTATTTACCAGGTGGGTACTGACCTGGTGTAATCCCAGTTACCTTTTGGGATGGCTTTGATCTCAGCTATGTTGCATGGCCTCTTGGGTCACTTTTTGCTGTGCTGTGGGCTCAGGTAGGCTGGCTGAGTCTGTGAGTCATGGCTCTGATTGTGCCGGGTGCTGTGTAGGTGAGCTCCCTTGCCCAGGTCTTTGGTGCTTGTTGGTGCTTATGCTGGTAGTGGAGGAGGGGAGGCTGTGGACAGTGGCTGAAGTCCACCCACTGGTCCTCACTACCTTCTTCCTCACAAGCTGCTCCATTGGTCTCTGCCATCTTCCTTCCACATTTCTTGAGTTTGTGAGGAGGCCAGTGTGAGTGGAAAATCCCCTCACCTGTTCTTTTTTTCCTGCTGCTCAGGCCAATCCTGGTAGCTTCAGCTGCATGGAACTCACCACCACTGCTGGAGCCATTTCTGCAAACTTCTGTGGGCTCTAGATGCTCTGGATCTCTCCTACTTCTCTGCTGTGGTTGATAATTTACTATACACCTCACTGTTTACTAGAAGAGTGTATTTTGATTTTTGTTGTTGTTGTTGTTGCTTTTTATCACCTCTAGGCTGTTTTGGCATGGTTCCTCTGCCACCATCTTAACTGGAAGCCTCCATTTCTTTATATTTTTGTATGCAGTTTTCTGTGTGAAAATCTTCTAATCTGTAAAATTCAATTTCTGTAATAGACACAGACCTATTCATGTTATCTTTTTCTCCAGTGCACTTGGTCATTTATGTCAGTTCAAGGAATTTATCCATTTAATAGCACTGTTGCGCCGAAGGCCACCCTGAGACTTAGTTAATTCCAGGTCAGCCTGGACCAGAGTGAGAAAGTTGGCATAAAGTTGTACATGATACCACTTTAGCATTTTCCTATTTTTAGTGCTTCAGTGTCTATTCAGATATCACTCCCTCATTCCTTATACTTGGTCTTTCTCTTCCTCTCTCACCAACTAAAAATCAGTTTTAACTTCATTAATATTCTTCTCTTTCTCTGAATTCTTCTGCTTACTTTTTTATTAATTATGTACCATATATATATACATTTATGATGGTACCATTGTTAGCCTTCTCCCTGTCCTCCCCCCATGAGTAATGTTGGTCTTGCCTTATGTGGGTAGCCATCAGTTCTGACTCTATGTGTAATGACCCAAATCATGGCTCTAACAATCTTTCCACTCCCTCTTCCATGAATTTCCCTGAGCCATGTTGGGTTCATTTTAGGTCTATTTCAGTGATGAGGTTTTGTGACTCTCTGTGTCTCTGGGTATCTGATTTGATAGGAGTTGAGTGTTCTTTGTGTCTATCTCCTTCACCCTTGTGCTGATACCAGGTTCAACAATAAAGCAGGACTCTTGTTCATTTCCCCTATAAGTCTATAGCTTAAGCTGGTGCCCTGGTGAGGTGCAATGGACTGATTCTCTCCTCAGGTTCTGCGTCCATCTGAAAGAGAGAAGCAGATTCTCCAATTGAGAGTGAGGTCATTACAAGACACATGGATAACCATTGTCATTTTAGAGAGAATTAAATAGGTGTAGGCCCTCTTGTATTATATCCATCTATTGGTGGGAGCTTGATATTGGAGAGTGGGCTCATTTTTGGATATGGTTCTGACTTGTTTCCTGGTTCCAGGTATGGGTTCTGTTTCACTGAGTGGATCTGTTAGCCAAATCAAGAGCAGTTGGTAACCCACCATGGCTGTGTGCCACTACTGCACTTGTGTGAGCATCATGTCAGGTTGTTTGCTGCTGAGTAGCTTAGACCATGAGTTGCTTAGACAGATGTCGGTTGTTTTCACCCATCATTTATTTAGTGCCTTCTGGCACTAGACAAGCTAACTGTCTGGGAACTGACTCTCTTCTCTTCCAGATTCCAGCCAGGTCTCTCCATGTTCCACCTGAACAGCATATGGTGTCTTCAGTAGTAGGGTCTTACCATTAACCTTTGGTGGGTCAGCAAGAACTCTGACAGAAATCTGTCTTTTTTTGGGAAACCTTGTAGGTCTCACTGATCAACAGCTCATTGTGCATGTTAACCACATGCTGGTACTGGGAATTACAGGTCAGTGCCAAGGGAAAAGAAGGAAGAAAAAAAATCTAGTTAATATGAAAGAGGAAAAGAGAAGAGAAAGAAGAGGGAGTGATACAGAGAGAAACAGGAGAAGATTGAGGTTAGTCTTCATCCTACCCTCTCCAGGCCCATGTGATTCAGGTGTTCTCTCTAAGCACCTGATGCAGGTTTGACCTTTTAGAATGTCTTTCAGGATATAGAATTTTATGGTACCATTTCCATTTGGGTACAGTTTTTTGTCTCCCCCCATTTCCCTGCCCTCCCACTCCACCATCCCTATTGTCCAGTCCTTGAGATATTTATTAGGTGTGTCAGCATCTTGGGAAATTACAAATTAGGAGCCACAGATGAGTGAGACCATGCGACGCTTATCTTTTTGTGCTTGCATGAGTTCATTGAGAATGATCTGTTCCAAGTTTGACCATTTTTCTTCAAATTGCTTTGTGTCATTTTTCCTTACTGCTATGTAGAATTACATTGTGTAGATATACCACGCCATAGTTGTCCATTCATCTAATTGTGGACATCTGGGTTGATTCAAGCTCTTAGCTATTATGAATTGTGTTTGCCATTTGTATTTCTTCCTCTGAGAACTCCACTGAGAATTGAGAAAGGCTACTGATTTTTGTGCATTGGCTTTGTATCCTGCTACTTTACTGAAGGAGTTAGTCATTTTTAAGAGTTTTAACATAGAGGTTCTTAGGTCACGTATGTATAGAATCATTCATCTGCAAATAGGGGTAATTTAACTTATTCTTTTCCAATGTGTATCCCTTTTATTTCTTTTTCCTGTCTTATTGCTTCTTACTCATCAAGGGAACAATCCAACAAGAGGATATCGCAATCATCAATCTTTATGTACCAAATACAGATACACCACAATTCATAAAACAAAATCTACTTGACAACAAAACAGAAATAACCACCAACACCATCATATTTGGGGACTTCAATACTCCACTATCACCAATAGACAGATCATCCAAACAGAAAATTAACAGGGAAATAAGAGAACTCAACAATACCATAGATCAATTAGACTTAACAACATGTATAGAATATTCTACCCAAAAACCACAGATTACACATTCTTCTCAGCAGCCCATGGAACCTTCTCTAAAACAGATTATATACTGGATCATAAAGCCTGCCTCCATATGTTTAGGAGGATTGACATAATTTTCCTGCATGATATCAAATCACAATGCTGTATTGCTAGAAATTAACAACAAAAGTTGTGCCAGGAACTCAACCAGCTCCTGGAAATTGAACAACACACTCTTAACCAATAAATAAAAAATGAAATTGCAAAATTTCTAGAAATGAATGATAATGAGAACACATCATACCAAAACTTTCAGATCACAATGAAGGTGTCCTCAGGGGAAACTTCTTTGCACTAAATGCCTCCATAACAAAGACAGAGAGATCCCAAATCAATAACCTAACCATCCACCTAAAGGCATTGGAAAAACAAGAGGTATCCAACCCAAAAAGCTCCAGATGGAAAGAAATAATTAAGATTAGAGCAAAAATTAATGAATTGGAAACTAAGAAGACAATTAAGAGAACTGATCAAAGAGCTGTTTCTTTCAAAAAATAAATAAGATTGATAAACCCCTGGCTAATTTGATCAAGGGGAAAAAAAGAGACAATTCAAATTAACAAAATTAGAAATGAAAAAGAAGAAATCATAACAGATATAAGTGAAATTGTGATAATCATCAGGACTTACTTCAAAAACCTCTGCTCCACAAAACTGGATAATATGGAGGAAATGGATAAATTCCTGGACACATACCACCTACCAAAGCTAAACTCAGAGCAGATTAATCTCCTAAACAAACCTATCACAACCATCGAGATTGAAAGGGTAATCAAAAACCTCCCTAAAAAGAAGAGTCCAGAACCAGATGGCTTCTCAGCTGAATTCTATCAAACCTTCATGGAAGAACTGAAAGCAACTTTTCTGAAATTGTGCCACACAATTGGAGAACAGGGAAAGTTCCCCAACTCCTTCTATGAAGCTAGTCTTACCCTAATGCTAAAACCAGACAGAGATACCACAAGAAAAGAAAACTACAGGCCTATTTTCCTGATGAACTTACGTGCAAAGAATCTGAGGAAAATCCTTGCAAATCCAATTCAATAGCACATCAAAAGCATTATCCACTTGGATCAAGTAGGCTTCATCCTAGGAATACAGGGATGGTTCAACATAAGGAAATCTGTCAATGTAATAAACCACATAAATAAACTTAAATACAAAAACCACATGATCATTTCGATAGATGCAGAAAAGGCCTTTGACAAAATACAACATCACTTCATGATCAAAACATTGGAGAGATTAGGCATGGACGGTCTATATCTCAACATAATAAAGGCTATATATAAAGATCCTAAAGCTCAAATAATACTTAATGGGGAGAGACTAAAGGAATTCCCATTGAGATTAGTAACAAGACAGGGGTGTCCACTCTCACCTCTGCTCTTCAACATAGTACTAGAAGTACTAGTTCTTCTGCTTCCTTTGAATTAACTTTTATTTCCCAAATTTCTTAAGCTAGATACTGAAATCATTTATATTCTCATTTCTAATAAAATATTTAGTGCTGCATATTTCCCTGTAAATTCTACCTTACTGGCATCTCACAATTTTTTAAGTTCATGTTTTCATTTCCTTTAATTATTTCTTTGGACTATAAGTTGTTTAGAATATGTTTACTTTCTGAATACTCTGGCTTGCTGTTGCTTTGTAATTTAATTTCAGAGGACATACTTTGTATGACTTAGAATTTGTTAAAGTTATTCAAACTTGTTTATGGCCTGGAATATCATGTCTCTTGACTAGTGCTCCATGCACACTAGAAGATGTTCTGTCTTCCTCCACTGTGGCTGTAGTGTTTATCAATTATGCCAAACAGAGCTGCTGCTCCTGGTCTTCTTTGTCCAGACTGAGTTTCTGTGTTCTAGTAATCACTGTGGCTATCACTGTGGGTATTTTTCCTTCTATTTTTAGTTTTATACATTTTTCCTCAATTGTCTTGAAACTCTTGTGAGTGGCATACATAATACTTGGGTTGACATGTATCTACATAGATGTATTCATTTATTATTATTCCTGATAATATTTTGGGGTCTGAAATCTGCTTGTTTGTGTATATATATATACATATACATATGCATATACATATACATATACATATATATATATATACACAGACCTTCCAGATATCTTTTCTTATCCTCCTCATGGTCTGCCTTTTCCTACTCTTTTCTTCTTTAACCTATCTATGCCATCATATTAGGGTAGCCTTATAGTATAGAGCAGTATTACAGTAGCATTATAGTTGATGCATGCTTTGTAGCCATCTTGAAGATGCCTTTCTTTTAATTATATAGCACTAAGACCATTTTCAGTTATAGAGATTATGGCCATGGTCAAGTTTAAATCTACCATGCTATTATATGCTTTCCTATTCATCTTATCTGTTCTATTTAAAGAAAAAATTTGAACAAATTAACAGATTCCAGTTATACACAGAACAATTTGCATATTGGGCAGCCTTTCCTCAAAGCCTGAAGGACTTCCCTGCACAGTGTGACCAAGCATTAGGTAAAGACAAAGAGTGGAAATAAGGTTAGTATGGCTTGACTACAACGCAACATCTGCCTGATTTGGTCTTATCACTTGGTAGCAGCTTGTGATTGCTTGTGGCTTGACTGCTGTAATTAGGAGACTCAGCGATTTATTATGAGCATGTTCACTTAAGCAATATGTTCAGTTGTTCTTTCCTTAATTGGATTGCCATTCAATATAAAAGCACTTAAAGTATGAAGGCACACTTGAGCAACTTGAGCCAACTGTTCAATGATTCTTTTCCTTTTCCCTATTGTATTTAGAAAAATCTGCAAAATTTTGTGCTACCATTTTCTCTCCTTTGTTACTTAAACTCCTTATTAAAAAAAGTAAAGGTGGGTTGGGTAAATTATGCTGTGGTTAAAGGCATTTGCTTTCAAAGCCTGCCAGCCCACATTCAGTTCCCCAATACTCATGTAAAGCCAGATGCACAAAGTGTGCATGTGTCTAGACTTTATTTGCAATGGCAAAGAGTCCCTGCTGCTGTCATTCTCTCTCAGTCTTTATCTCCCCCTTTTCTCTGTCTCACACACATATACAAATAAATAAATGAAAATATTTTAAAAAATAAAATAATTAAAGGTGAATGTATTATTTATAGCACAAGTCTTTAACTTATTGGAACCTATTGTAATACTATGGCATTTCATGTATAGTATAAGAACCTTTTATTTTTTTAATTTTCATTTTCTTCCATAGGTTATATTCTTATATCCCTTCTAACTTGGTCCCCGTTTCCCTGAGGGTCCTCTTCAGTGGGATTATTAGTGCTTACTGTAGGGTAATCAGGGCCTCATTCAGCCTCTGGAAGTGAGGGATTGTGCCTCAGAATATTTCTATCCACCTTGTAGCACTTACAATCTACCCACTTCCTCTTTGGCAATAATCCTTGAGTCTTGGCAAGTCTGTTAGCAGCTTGGTTTAGTGTTCAGTTGTGTAGTCTCTGTATTTCTGCTTTGCTGTGTTTTGATTCATCATACTGTCTGTTGCCATTTCCTTGGAGGTGGTTGTTGGGTTAGCATTGGGAATAATCCTCTTGTTGCTGCTTCCTCTGCAATTTTTCCTAGGCTTTGTAAATGTAGTAGAGATGGCACATTCCATGGAGGGCAGTTGGCTGTCTTTTCTTGTATTAACGAATCTTGGATCTCCCCAGTATTCTCCACTATTTACACAATAGAACAGATTCTCCAACCAAGCATGAGAGCAGCTTTGATTAATGGGAATATGGATAGAAATTTGAGACATTTTTATGTGTATGCTCACTCACTTATTCAGATAGAAATGGGGCTTCTTTCTGTGGTCTGTGAGCTTCCTGGCCACTTGGTTCTCAGTACTAGTTATGAGTTCTCTCCCACTGAATGGGCCTCTTATCCAATCAGAGGGCAGTTGGTTACATGCAAAAGTTGTGTGATACTATTGCACAAATGTGTACTTATTATCCAGCTGGTGGGTGGTGTATCTTGCAGAATTTCCTGTTTACTCATGTGGTTGTAACCATTATCACCCAGTAGTTCCCATAGCACTTTCTAGCACAATGAGGGTTTTCCAGGAGAGGATGGGCTTTCCTCTTAGTTCTTCTTGTTGCCTTAAAACAATAGTTTGTTGTGTCTTCAGCATTAGGGTCTTACCTTTAAAATCTGGTTGGAACCAAGTGTTTTGTAAATGCCCTGCACTGTTTGGGGGACCTCATGGGTCTCCCTGGCCAACTGCTCACTGTGAGGGTAACCCAATTCTGGTCCTGAGATACACCAGCCAGAACCATTGGTTTTAGGATTAAGCTTTCTCCACCTTCTACTAGGCACTTCACTGGAAAGCAAATGCCTGATAGTCAAACAAGCTGTGTAGGGGAGAGGGTGGAGTTTGGAACAGAGGGACCAGCTCCAGATAAGATAATGCAAATGTATCTGTAAGGACAAGAATACTGACAGAATTTATGTTTAATAATGATCAATTTGTTAAGGCATCCAATCAAACTGGGTTAGCTGAATGGTTGTCTGCAAGTTAGACATAACCCCTTCCTCACAATATAATCAGAGCAATGAAATGAGGTAATATGTTCCAAATGTTTAGTTTTTGGCCTTCCCCTTTTTACATGTTCTATACCTTTGAGGGAAAAGTGCAGTTTTTCTCTGCTTATAGCCTAAGAAGGAAGAAAAGATTCTGGTATCTTATTTTTTCATGTCTAATTTCTCTGCTCTCACTTCTCCCACCATTTCTTACTCCCAAAGCACACATTTAAAAGCTAAATGCCAAGCTGTCTGCAGGTGCAGTGTCCGAGACTGATAACAGTTGGGAACCAGATGTTAACTGACATAAACACTATTAAGTGCTGTGTAGCCCAGAGACTGAGGCGTTGGTTTCCAATGTTATGATTATTATTTGAGTTACTGCCTCTCCTTCCACATGAACCAAAAGGAAAATATAGGGGCCTACTAATCCCAAGAATAATACAAATTATTTTTAGTACAAAAAATTTTAAAAGTCAAGCAATAACATTTTACACACCCAGGACAGACCTCATCATTTCCTCAACACTCTCTGTGAGGCCAATGATTTATCAAACATGTTGTGAAAACTAGTCTTATTTTCTGAAATCAACCCAGAGTACTAACCACAAAAAATATTTCAAACTGTGACAATTTTTTTTTATTACAGATATACATATGCTTTTCTTTCGACCGAGTGGATCTCTTAGCCAATCAGAAAGCTATTGATTACCCACCAAGGCTGTGTGCCACCATTGCACTGGTGTACACATCTTGTCAGGGTGTTCACTTCTGAGTAGCTTAGACCCCTGTTTCCTAACACCATTGTTGGCCACTTCCCCCCAGTAGCTCATATACCACTTTCCAGAACCAGATGGGCTAACTATCTGGGGTTTGGTTCTCTTTCCTATCCCAGCCAGGTCCCTATTGTTTGTCAGCAGCATGTGGTGTCTTCAGCAATAGATTTCTAATACTGGGAGTTACAGACCAGAGCCAAAATCTTTTTTAAAAGTTTGGCTTCATCCCACTTCCTCCAGGGCGCTTCTTTTCAGGCACTCCCCCATACTTCTTTTGAGGGTTAAATCTTTTAGTCTACCTTCAAGGAGAAAGGTTTCCATGGTACCAGTTCATTATAGGTTTAGTTTTGTTTCCTCCCACCCTCCTCTTCCCCTCCTCCCCAAACTCTTTCATCCCCATTGTCTAAGTCTTGAGTTTCCTATCAGGTATGCCTACAACTCAAGCTAATTCAAGTTAGGAACCACAGATGAGTGAGACCTTGCATTTGTCTTTCTGTGATTGTGTGAGTTCATTGAGTATGATCTGTTCCAAATCTGCCCATTTTCCTACAAATTTCATTATATTGTTTTTTCTTACTGTTCTTACTGCTGAGCAGAATTCCATTGCGTAAATGTACCACAACTTCATTATCCATTTATGTAATGATGGGCACCTGGGTTGATAGCTATAATGAATTGAGCAGCTATAAACATGGTTGAACAAATATCTCTGTAGTGACACATGGAACATTTAAGATAAATGCCCATTAGAAAAACCCCGTCTTTGTTAGTTCCACATTCATCATTTTTAGGAATCTCCATATTAGATTTCCATAGTGGTTGTACAAGTGAAATTCCCATCAACAGTGAATGAGGTTTCCTCTGGCTCCACATCTTCACCAACATTTTCTATTGTTTGATTTTTTTTTAATGATTGCCATCCTTACTGGAGTAAAGTAGAATATCATAGTTGTTTTAGTTTGTATTTCCCTGATGGTTAGGGATGTTGAACATTTTCTTAAGAGGGTGTTAACCCTTTGTATTTCTTCCTCTGAGAACTCTCTACTGAGTTCACTTCACCAATTTTGAGTGGGTTGTGTGATTTTTTTTATTGTTTAGGTTTTTGAGTCCTTTTATAAGTGAGAACTTATAAAAGAAAGCAGACATTTCTTGACACCATCATTGGTTAAGAAATTACTAGTTGTCCCAGGCCAGTATTGTTGTCTTCTTATTTGCTTGAGAGCTACTGGAAGCTGGCACTGTATTTTTCAATAAATGTTTTATTTAATATATAAATTTTGTGATTGGCAAGGTTATTTAACCTGCAAGTTGGAGTATTTATAACTAGTTAAGAGAGCACCTTAATATTTCTTATAACAACTTTTTAATAAAACAGAGAATGAAGTCTGACAAATATGCAGTCAGGAGGATAATTTGTATACCTAATGTGCATGCCAAGGAAACATGAACACTGTATCTTCACACAAAGCAAATTCCCACACAAATTATTCTTATTCAGGGAGCATTTACTTTTCCTGAAAATGACCACCTTATAGAAAATGACTATTACATTAAGAGTTGTAATGGCCCTTAAGAGATTTAATGAAAGTTTGAAAGTGGGTCTATGAAATTTCAGACATAATTAGAAAACATACACTTATGTACATACTTTATTATATACACATTTCTGAAAATATTTGTTATCTGGACAGAGTATTTTATAAAGTTCCTAGAAATAATAGTTTTATAATTATGAGGTAGGGTCCTTTGTAACAGGTCTTGTATTCCCGTATGTTAAGTAGTGTATCAGGAACAATGGTGTGAAGTTATTTAGGATCACATCAGAATATGCTTCCAAGCACATGAAGAATTAGGTGGTGATATTACTTGCTCAGTACTCCCATTTCCTTAAAAAAATGTTTATACTCTAAGAAAAGATCCCAAACAACAATAAAAATATTGCAAGATAACATCCACAACCCAATAAAGCTTTCTACCCAAGGGAAATAAACATGAATATTGGTAGTGTTTCCATCCCTCAGGCCCTCAACACCAGGAATGGGAATCACTACTGCCATTCCTTGGCCTTCTTTTTTGTGCTTGGTGCCCTGTGAAAGCACCTTAGCTCCTCTCTGTGGGCAGTGATTAGGAGCAAACCCCCCAGATTCTTTATGAAGGTTGATATTAGAGATTGATGGCAGCAGAAAGCAAGAGGTGACTCGATAACTCCACCCAGTTGCTCTCGTTGGATCTGGATGTCTACACTTCTTGGGATGTCTACAAAATGGAATTAGTAAAAGTTCCCAGGTCTCAAACTGTTCATTCCTTCATTTGTTTACTCATCAGACATTTTTGAAGTACCACACTCCAACAGATATGGCTCCTTAGCCATGGGGGGGGGCAATATGGAAAAGATGTTCTGTGTTCTTAAGAAACACAGTCCTGAGCTGGAGAGATAGCTTAGCAGATAAGGTGTTTGCCTGCAAAGCCAAAGGACCCAGGTTCAATTCTCCAGGATCCACCTTAGCCAGATGTATAAGATGGCACATGTATCTGGAATTCATTAATAGTGGCTAAAGGCCCTGGTGTTCATCCCTCTCTCTCTCTGTCTCTCTTGCCATATATGTATATATATATGGTGTGTATATGGGCACTTTTTTCTTTATCTGTCTCTCTAATTAATAAAATATAAATTTTTTTAAAAGAAACACAGTCCTTTGGGACAGAAGAATAAACAACAGTCATGCTGGGCAAGTATTGTGTTAGAGACAATCAAATTTCCAGACACCTATACAGATGTTAAGCAACTAACTCAGCTCAAAGAAAGGGGCAGGGATGAAAAAATTATGTCACCAGCTTTACCAAATTCAAACCAAACATCACTGGATCCAGTTCTGAAATGAGGATAGGACAGATGCTATGCCACCACCCCTGTCAACACCCAACTCAAGTGACTCCATCTAATAAAGGTGCATGATTCCTCCTGTTGAAAGGCAGGAGACAGCCCCTGAGACACAGGGTGATCTACTGACTGTCTAAAGTACAGAAGTATTCTTTCAGCTTCTACCACACTGTTGAGTTTTCTTCTCCTCATAGCATTTATAATTCTCTGAAAATGTTATATTTTTCTATTATAGATATTGTCCCTCCTTCCCCCAGAGAACATTTTTGTAAATTGTTATCTAAGGCCAGGAACCAAGCTGTGTCTCACAATGGGTGCTTAATAAACATTTATTGAATAAGTGAATGATCATCACTGTTAAAATAAAACCATACTAGAAAACCAATCTTACAGCACCTCATAGGTATTTTGTCACATGACTTCATTTCAGTGCAGAGAAAAATTATGTGTGGAATCAGGGTACAAGGAATCCCTGTTTCAGTTTGTTCCCCACAGAGCAGAAACTTGAAGCCAGACCCCCAAAGTCAGAGCTTTTTAGCATTCCAGAGCTACCTCTGGTAAAGTGTTTCTGTGGATGAAGGAGTTTGAATAATTGCCATAAATGTAACATTCAAAACCCCTGAGAAGAAGAAATATTGATAGGGAACTGATTGTAGAATGCAGACATGCAACACAAGAGTTCTCCTGGCCTGTGAAAGGAAAGTTCATGAGCAGAACTGACTTCTTGGGGCAAAACTGGATGGCTGTGCTGTCACTGTGACTGGAAAGGTTCTGCCTTTCTGCCTGCTTTCTATAGGACATGGGCTCACCATCCTGCTGGCTGTGAATTTGCACAGTTAAGTGTTTCATTAAGAAGCAGGACTGCTGCATATGCAGCCTTCGTCCATAAAGCTGATCACTGTGATTATGAGTAAAAGTGCAGATCTCTGTCCAGCTTCGCCTCTACAGGACCAGATATAAGCATGTAAGGAAATAGGAAAATGAATTTGCTACTGTTTATTAAAAGAATTGAGTTTGAAAGCATGAGAATATCTAATTTGCAATCCTATGAAGATACAGCAATACCTTTATTATAACAAACTGATAAATTCTGTTTTCCCTTTGCAGCATTATTTTCATATGAACAAACTAAAAATTAATGCAAGCAGCTGCAGTGTTGGCTGCTACATGTTTTGTGTGTGGGGAATCGACAGGGACAATGGTTCACATAGAAGGGTAACTGGAGCTGTGACCAGAGGAATAATCTCTTAGCTGTACTCCATCTCTTTCTTTCACGCTGGCTCTTTCGATGTTTAGTTTTCCTCTTGTCGTGGTCAACTGCTGAATTTACTTGAAGGATGTAGAATACTGTTTTCAAAATACTAACATACAATTAGGTCAAAGAAAAAAAATGATGAACAAGTATCCGAAGATGTTAGTTTCTAAGTATAAATGATGAAAATATTTTAGAACAGACTATTAGTCATAGTGTTTCTCATGAACACACCTGCAATGTGCTAACCACACACACATTTACTGTGGACACGTAGTTCTAATAACCCAATACTCCTGTGATGGAGCTTCCAGGATACTACAAGCAGAAAGGAAAGAGACAAAAGAAGATTGTGGGCTGCAGAGATGGCTTAGTGGTTAAGGCGCCAGGCTGCTAAGCCTAAGAACACCGGTTCCAATCTCCAGGTCCCATGTTTAGCCAGATGCAAAGTGACATGAGGGCGCAATGCTACACTTCCCTACAAGGGGGTGCACACATCTGGAGTTAGTTCACATCAGCTGAGAGGCTGCTGGCATGCCCATTCTCTCTCTCTGCCTCTCCTTCTTTCTCCATCTCTCTCTGTTTCTCTCTCATATATATAATCCAAATAGAATTGACATTTTTTCAGTTTTTCAAATGAGAGGTTTAACCTGTGAGTTCCTGGCATTCACTCAACAGCTGTTTTGTTTGTCTTCTGATGTAAGATTCAGCTCCTGGTCTGGGAATACAGAAATGAATAAAGGACTAGTGCCTGCTTGAAGGAAGCTGTGGTCTTATTGAGTAAGAAAGATCACAAAACTGAGAAAGACAACCCAACATAATGGAATCTTTTAAAATATTTTATTTATTTATCTGTGTGTGTGTGTGTGTGTGTGTGTGTGTGTGTCGGGGGTGGTGGCAGGGCTTCTTACCAACTACACATGAACACATGTGCCACTTTTTGAGTCTGGCTTTTCATGGGTACTGGGGAATTGAACTTGGGCAGGCAGCCTGTGCAAGCAAGTGTCTCTAAATTCTTAGCCATTTCCCCAGCCCTCAACAGATTCTGAGATGAAGAAAGACTCATAGGATGTGGCACAGAGGACCCTGGGCAGAGATTACGGGTGTAATGAGGTCATACTTCAGGGTTTTCAAGTCAAGTTTCATATTTTAGAGTCTTCATTCTCCTCTTTTTTCAATGATTTCTTAGCTTGTGTGTCTTTGTGAACATAGTGTGGAACATGTTGGGGGGTGTAGTGTGCACATGTGTGCCTTTGCTGCACCTCGTATGCTCGCCTGCAGTGCCTGAAGCACTTTGGGTGTCCCACTCCATTGTTCCCTTTATGGAACGGAGCTCATAGTTATACATGGCTTTTTATTTGGGTCCTGAAGGTTCAAACTCAGGCAGTTTCAGGCCCCCTTGGGCCCTCATGCTTGCACAGGATGTACACTTAACTGCTAAATCATCTCTCCAGCCCACTCCTCTTTCAAATAAGGCAAAGAGAATTAGTCTAGCAGAGCTGTAAGAATTGAATGATGCAGGAGGAGCTTTGCAGGTCATTTTTAAAACAGATAAGCAAAACAGAGAGCAGAACTCCCTCCCGTGACAGCCTGTAGCACTACTGACCTGGGAGTTTAAAACCTTTTCATAGAGTTTATCTTTTCAGTGGACTATTTGTATAGAAGAGGCAAAAAAAAAAAAAAAAAAAAAAAAAAGCAAGAGAGAATGGCTAGGTTCAAAATGAAAAGCTTCCACTGGTCAGAAGTGAATTATTCCCAGGATCTTGTATCTTTGTTACAGAAATGGGGGCTTATGCAGGTAATGGGGAATCAGGAAACACCCACCCCAAGGACAATTGCCTCCCAGCTTAGCTTGAATTCTTGAAGATGCAGCTTGTCTTCTTTAATTTTCCTGTGCACATCTTGTTCTGGTCTTTCTCCCTCATTTTTTTCTCCCAGGTTAAAGACTTCACTCCTACTCTTCCTCCAAACCTGTTGCACAGTCCCACCTGATCACGTGAGAGGCCAGGAAGCCCAGGGAAGCTGTGGCTCTCTTCTGCCATCTGCTGGCTGTCTCCTGTCACAAGCCTACTGCTGGCATTGCAAGGATGCAGGGGGATGGAAAAAAACACTAGAAGAAAAGATGAGCAGCAGAGGATGTTTCTGCTTTTATTCTGGAGACAGACAGGCAGACAGAAGAGAAAAGGATTTTGCTCTCTCTGGAGTTAGGGTAAAAAGATGCCAACACTTCTGAAGTCTATATAGTACTTATGTATTTCTCTGTTTTTATTGATAATTTCTATACTCACAGACAATAAAACATGATATTTCCCTCCCCCCATGCCCCTTCAGAACTCCACTCTACATCATAAACACCCCTCTCTCTCCATTAGTCTCTCTTTTAATTTGATGTCATCATCTTTTTCTCCTATTATGAGGGTCTTTTGAGAGTATTGCTAGGCACTGCGAGGTCATGGATATTGAGGCCAATTTCTGTCTGTACAGTTGTATTGTAAGGAGTGGTATCCTTCCTTTATTATCCATTCATCTGTGGAGGGACATCTAGGCTGGTTCAATTTCCTAGCTATTGTGAATACAGCAGCAATAAACATGGTTGTGCAAGTATATCTAAGGTAGTGAGAAGAGTCATTCGGATATATGCCTAGGAGTGCTATAGCTGGATAATAAGGTAAATCTATTTTTAGCTGTCTCAAGAACCTCCACACTGATTTCCACAATGGCTGGACCAGATTACATTCCCACCAACAGTGTAGAAGGGTTTCTCTTTATCTGCATCCTCGGCTTTTGATGGTAGCCATTCTGACAGGAGTGAGATAGAATCTCAAAGTAGTTTTAATTTGCATTTCCCTGATGGCGAAGGATGTAGAACACTTTTTTAGATGTTTATATGCCATCTTTATTTCTTCTTCTGAGAACTCTCTATTTAGTTCCATAGCCCATTTTTTCACTGGGTTGTTTGATTTCTTATTGTTCTGTTTTTTGAGTTCTTTGTATATTCTGGATATTAATCCTCTGTCAGATGTATTGCTGGCAAAGATTTTCTCCCATTCTGTAGGTTGTCTCTTTGCTCTATTCACAGTGTCTTTTCCTGTACAAAAGCTTTGTAATTTCATGAGATCCCAGGGGTTGATTAGTGGTTATATTTCCTGAGGAATTAGGTTATATTCAGAAAGTCCTTGCCCATGCCAATATGTTGAAGGGTTCCCCTAACTTTTCCTCTAGCAGTTTCAGAGTTTCAGGTCTGTTATTAAGGTCCCTGATCCAGTTGGACTTGATTCTTGTGCATGGAGAGAAACAGGGATCTATTTTCATCCTTCTACATACAGATATCCAGTTTTCCCAGATCCACTTGTTGAAGATGCTATCTTTTCTCCAAATGAATATTTTGGGCATTTTTGTGAAAAATCAGATGGCTGTAGCTTCCTGGATTAATAGTTGGGTCTTCTATTCTGTTCCATTGATCTACATGTCTGTCCTTTTGCCAGTACCATGCTGTTTTTGTTACTATAGCTTTGTAATATAACTTAAATTGGGTATGGTGATACCAGCAGCCTGATTTTTGTTGTGCAAAATTGTTTTGGCTATTTGAGTTTTTTTTATGCTTCCAGATGAATTTTAGGATTGTTTTTTCTTTTTCTGTGAAGAATGTCATTGGAGTATTAATGGGGATTGCATTAAATGTGTAGATTGCTTTTGTTAAGATTGATATTTTCGCAACATTGATTCTTCCAATCCAAGAACATGGGATGTCTTTCCCTTTCGTTGTGTCTTCTGCAATTTATCGCTTGAGTATTATAAAGTTCTCATTGTATAGATCCTTCACTTCCTTGGTTAAGTTTATTCCAAGGTACTTTATTTTTTTGAGGCAATTATGAATGTGAGAGATTCCCTGATTTCATCTTCTGCATATTTATTGTTAGTATATAGCAAAGCTATTGATTTCTGTGTGTTTGTTTTGTATCCTGCTACATTGCTAAAAGTTTATCAGCTCTAACAGTTATCAGCTGTTTATCAGCCCTAGCAGGTAGAGTCTTTAGGGTTTTTTATGTATAGGATGTATCATCTGAAAATAATGATAATTTGATCTCTTCCTTTCTAATTTGTATCCCTTTTGTGAGTGTCTCTTGCCTTATTGCTAAAGCTAAGACTTCCATTCCAGCTAAGACTATATTAAATAAAAGTGGGGAAAGTGGACACCCTTGTCTTGTTCCTGAATTTATTGGAAAAGCTTTAAGTTTTTCCCCATTTAGTATTATGTTGTCTGTAGGTTTGTCATCAATAGCTTTTAAAAAATTATTTTAATTTTATATTCATGTTGGTGCCTCCAGTAGCCTCCTCCCTGACCTCCCCACCTCCTAAGGGATGCTCCTCATTGGGGAATGTGGGTCATGCATTATGGGGGTAGCCAACAATTATGGGGGACAGGCAAAGTCTCTGTGCATAAAGAACCAACTTGTAGCTCTAACACTCTTTCCTCCCCCTCTTCCATGAATTTCCCTGAGCCACATTGGGTTCATTTTATTTCTACTTCAGTGATGAGGTCTTGGGAGCCTCTGTGTCTCTGGATATATGGCTTAGTAGGAGTTGAATGTTCTCTGTGTTTATCTCCATCAGCCTTGTTCTGGTGTTGGGTTCACCAATAAAGCTACACTCTTGCCCACTTCCCCTGCTACTCTATGGTTTCAGCTGGTGCCTGGTGAGGTGTGATAGGCTGATACTCCTTTCAGGTTTGTCATCCATCTGAAAAAGAGAAGAAAATTCTCCAGTTAGAAAAAAGTTAGAATTTTATATGTGTAGGCCCTCTTATAGCCCACATTTGGTGTGAGCTTGATATTGGAGAATGGGCTCATTTTTTATACATGGTTTTGACTTATTTCCCAGTTCCATCAATGAGTTCCATTCCACTGAGTGGATTTATTAGCCAAATAAAGAGCATTTGGTTACCCACCATGGCTGTGTGCCACTATTGCACTTGTTTGAGCATCACGTCAGGTTGTTTACTGCTGAGTAGCTTAGACTGAGAGTTGTTTGGACATATGTCAGTCATTTTCCCCAGTCACTTGTGCAGCACCCTCTGGCACTGGACCAGCTAACTGTCTGGCGACTGACCCTCTTCCAGTTTCCAACCAGGTCACTCCATGTTTTATCCCAACAGCATATATATGGTGTCTTTGGCAATTGGGTCTTACCTTTCAACTTTGGTGGGTCACATTGAACTATGACAGAATCTGCCTTTTTTGGGGAAACTTTGTAGGTATCTCTGATTAACAGCTCATTGTGAAAGTTAACCCCATGCTGATACTTGGAGTTACAAGTCAGAGCCAAGGAAGGTGAAGGAAGAAAAAGACAGGTTATATAAAAGAGAAATAGAGGGGCTGGAGAAATGGCTTAGCAGTTAAGGCACCTGCCTCCTAAGCCTAAGAACGCTGGTTCCAATCTCCAGTGGTTCCAATCTCTAGGTCCCACATTTAGCCAGATGCAAAGTGATGCAAGGGCGCAATGCCACACTTGACCACAAGGGGGTGCATGCATCTGGATTTCGTTTGCAGCAGCTGAGAGACTGCTGGCATGCCCATCTCTATCTGTCTTCCTCTCCCTCTCTCTCTCTCTCTTTCCAAAAAGAGAGAGAGAGAGAGAGAGAGAAATAGAACAGAGAGAGAAAGAAAAACAGGAAAAGATTAAGGTTAGTCTTCATGATATCCTCTCCAGGTCCTTGTGGTTCAGGTGTTCCCTCTATGGGCCTGCTGAAGGACCAATCTTTTAGCCTGTTGTTCAGTATATAGGATTTTATGGTACCATTTCCATTTGTGTCCCTCTTTGTGTCCCACCCTCTCTTACCCTCCCTTCAACACTTACCCTCCCCTCCCAACCCACCCTCCCTATTGGCTGGTCCTCAGTGTACTTATTAGGTATGACAGCATCTTGGGCAGATTCAGGTTAGAAGCCACAGATGAATGAGACCATGTGATGATTATCTTTTTGTGATTGGATGAGCTCACTGAGAATGATCTGTTCCATGGTCAACCATTTTTCTTCAAATTTCATTGTTTCATTTTTCCTTATTGCTGCATAAAATTCCATAGATATGCCACATCTTTGTTATCCATTCATCTAAAGATGGACATCTGGGTTGATTACAGCTCTTAGCTGTTATGAATTGAGCAGCTATAAACATGGTTGAGCAAATGTCTCTGATCTGAGGCTTGGAGCTTTTAGGGTAAATACCCAGTAAGGGAATAACTGTTTCTGTTGGTAAGCCTATAGTCATCCTTTACAGGAGTCTCCATATAACTTTCCATAAAGGTTGAATCATTTTACATTCCCATCAACAGTGAAAGTGTTCCTATTTCTCCATAGCCTTGCCAGCATTTGTTTTCTTTTTTTTTTTTTTTTTTTTTTAATGTTAGCTATCCTTACTGGGGTAAGGTGGAATCTCATACTTGTTTTAATTTGCATTTCCCTGATGATTAGGGATGTTTAACATTTTCTTAAGTGTGTGTTTGCCGTTTGTATTTCTTCCTCTGAGAAGTCACTGTGCAATTTTCTGCCCCATTTTTGTGAGTGGGTTGTTTGATAATTTATTGTTTAGGCTTTGGAGTTCTTTGTAAATTCTAGAAATTAGGTCTCTATCAGTTGTATAGCTGGCAAAAATTTTCTCCCATTCTGTGGGTAATCTGTTGGCTTTGGTTATTGTATATTTGTCTGTGAAAAAAGTTCTCAGCTTTACGAGATCCCAATGGTTAAGTGATTGTTTAATTTTCTGAGCTCCTGGGGTTTGTTCAGGAGGGTTTTTCCCACTCCTATATCATGGAAGGTTCCTCCTATTTTTTCTTCCAGTAGTAGTAGTTTCCAGTTTTATATTGAGGTCTTTGATCCATTTGGACTTGATATTTGTGCATGGTGAGATGTGTGGATCGAGTTTTGTTTTCCTATATATCATTGTCCTGTTTGTCCAGCACCATTTGTTGAAGATGCTATCTTTTTTTCCAGTCTACATTGATAGGTCCTTTGTCAAATATCAAGTAGCTGTAGTTACTTGACCTAAAGTCCAGGTCTTCTATTCTGTTCCATTGGTCTCTATTTCTGTTTTTATGTGAGTGCCATGTTGTTTTTATTACTATGGCTTTGTAGTATAGCTTTAGATCATGTATGGTGATGCCTCCAGAGGAGTTTCTTTTGCTGAGGATATGCTTGGATATCTGAGGCCTTTGCCTTTCCATATGAATTTTTGAATTTTGAAATCATTTTTTCTATCTCTGTGAAGAAAGAAGTTGGGGTGTTTATTGGTATTGCCTTAAATCTATGTAATGCTTTTGGTAAGATTACCATTTTCACAATGTTAATTCTGCCTATCCAGGAGCATGGGAGGTCTTTCCATTTTCTCAGGTCCTCCTCAATTTCTTTCTTGAGTGTTTTTATGTTTCCATTGTATAGGTCTTTCACTTCTTTGGTTAATGTTAGTCCAAGGTATTTTGGTGTCCCTCCTAGGGCCAGCCCAGGAGGGGATGCAGGGTCTCCACCAGGCAGGAGGTGAGAGGCACGGAGTCAAGACAGAGACACTGGGAGTCAGGTGAAAGCAGGCAGAGGGTGAGCTGCTGCAGACTTGTTTATTTAGGGAAGTGTAGGGGATTCTAAGGGTTTGGCTTGCCAATCATTGTATGGGGTGGTTCCCCTCTTGTGACCAGTGATAGCCTGTCTCCAAGCAGATCATCTCGCAGCAGATTGCTTGTGGGCATGGGGCTGTGTAGCTGTTGTCATGCCAGGACCGTGCATAATGCCACATCCACAGAAGCCACTTCCTGGTTCCTCCTAGCAAGCAGCCTGGCTAGGGCCTGACTTGCACTGTGCCACACACAAGGTATTTTTTTGTTTGTTTGTTTCTATTGAAAATGGGACAATGTTGATTATTTCTTTTTCTGTATCTTTGTCTCTTAAATACAGAAAGGCTACTGATTTCTATGCACTAACCTTATATCCTGCTATTTTGCTGAAGGAGTTAATCACCTTTAAGAGTTTTGAGGTGGAGGTTCTTGGGTCACTTATGTATAGAACCATGTCATCTGCAAATAGGGCTAACTTAACTTCTCCCTTTCCAATTTGTATCCATTTGAATTCTTTCTCCTGTCTTATTGCTTGAGCTAGTACTTCCAGTACTATGTTGAAGAGCAGAGGAGAGAGTGGACACCCCTGCCTTGTTCATGATCTCAATGGGAATTCCTTCAGTCTCTCCCCATTAAGTATTACTTGTGCTTTAGGAGCTTTATATATAGCCTTTATTATCTTGAGATATAAACCGTCCATGCCTATTCTCTGCAATGTTTTGATCATGAAATGATGTTGCATTTTGTCAAAGGCCTTTTATGCATCTATCGAAATGATCATGTGGTTTTTGTGTTTAAGCTTGTTTATGTGGTGTATTACATTGACAGATTTCCATATGTTGAACCACCACTGTGTTACAGGGATAGAAGCCTACTTGATCAAGATGGATAATGCTTTTGTTGTACTGTGAATTTGGTTTGCAAGGATTTTGTTCAGGATCTTTGCATCTATGTTCATCAGGGAAATAGGCCTATAATTTTCTTTTCTTGTGGCATCTCTGCCTGGTTTTGGAATTAAGGTGATACTAGCTTCATAGAAGGAGTTGGGGTTCTTTCCCTGTTCTCTGATTGTGTGGCACAGTTTGAGGAAAATTGGTTTCACTTCTTCCCTGAAGGTTTGATAGAATTCAGCTGAGAAGCTGTCAGGCACGGGACTCTTTTGGGGGGGAGGTGTTTTATTACCTCTTCAATCTCGAAGGGTGTGATAGGTTTGTTCAGGAGATTAATCTGCTCTGGGATTCTCTTTCATAGGTGTAATGTGTCCAGGAATCCATCCATTTCCTCCATATTCTCCTCTTTTGTGGAGTAGAGGTTTTGAAATAAGTCCTGATGATTCTCCAAATTTCACATATTTCTGTTGTGATCTCTCCTTTTTCATTTCTAATTTTGTTAATTTGAAGTGTCTTTTTTTTTTTTTGGTTGATCAGATTAGCTAGGGGTTTATCAATCTTGTTATTTTTTTTGAAAGAAACAGATCTTTCTTTTATCAATTTTCTTAATTGTCTTCTTAGTTTCCAATTCACTAATTTCTGCTCTGATCTTAATTATTTCTTTCCATCTGGAGCTTTTCAGGTTGGCTCATTCTTGTTTTCCCAATGCCTTTAGGTGGATGGTTAGGTTATTGATTTGGGATCTCTCTATTTTTGTTAGGAAGACATTTAGTGCTATGATTTTTCCCCTAAGGACTGCCTTCATTGTGTCCCATAAGTTTTGGTATGATGTGTTCTCATTGTAGTTCAATTCTAGAAATTTTGCAATTTCATTTTTTATTTCATCCACAACCCATTTATTGTTTAAAGGTGTGTTGTTCAGTTTCCAGGAGCTGGAGGGATTCCTGGAATACTTTTTGTTGTTAATTTCTTAAAATTTTTTTTAAATTATTTTATTTATTTTTGGAGAGAGAGAGAGACAGACAGAGAGGGAGAGGGAGACAGATAGAGATGGGCATGCTAGCAGTCTCTCAGCTGCTGTGAACGAAATCCAGATGCATGCACCCCCTTGTAGCCAAATTCAGCATTGCCCCCTTCCGTCACTTTGCATCTGGCTAAACATGGGACCTGGAGATTGGAACTGGGTTCTTAGGCTTAGCAGACAGGCACCTTAACCTCTAAGCCATCTCTCCAGCCCTGTTGTTAATTTCTATCATTATAGCATTGTGGTCTGATATCATGCAGGAAATTATATCGATTTTCCTGAAAATATGGAGGCAGGCTTTGTGGCCCAATATATGATCTATTTTAGAAAAGGTTCCATGGGCTGCTGAGAAGAATGTGTAATCTGTAGATTTTGGGTAGAATGTTCTGTAGATGTCTGTTACATATTTGCTCTATGGTGATATTGAGCTCTCTTACTTCCCGATTAATTTTCTGTTTGAATGATCTATCTATTGCTAATACTGGAGTATTGAAGTCCCTGACTATGATGGTGTTGGTGGTTATTTCTGTTTTGTTGTCAAGTAGTTTTTGTTTTATGAGTTGTGGTGCACCTGTGTTTGGTGTGTAAAGATTGATGATTGTGATATCCTCTTGTTGGATTGTTCCCTTGATAAGTAAGAAGTGGCCTTCTTTGTCTTTTTTAATTACTTTTGGCTTGAAGTCTATTTTATGTGATATTAGTATAGTGACACCTGCTTGTTTCTTATTTCCATTTGCTTGGAATATCATTTTCCTGATATTCCTGAGATGGTGTCTATCTTCAGTGGTGAGGTGGGTTTCTTGAAGACAGCAGACTGAGGGGCCTAATTTTCTGATCCATCCTGTCAGCTTATGTCTCTTGATGGGTGAATTAAGGCCATTAATTTTAAGAGTAAGGACTGTGTGGTTTGATTTAACCCCTGCCATTTTGTGGTGGTTTGGTGTTTTTTGGACTTTGAAGGGTTATTTTGTTTTAAGTGCCTTCTCTAAGTTTGGTTATTGTGATCTGCTTCTTGTAGGTTCTTGAGGTTGGTTATTTGGTTCTTCTTTGTAGAGAATTGCCTAAAGTACTTTCTGTACATTTGGCTTTGTGTTCATAAAGTTGTAGAGCTGGGTTTTACCATGGAAAGTTTTTCTTTCACCATCTATTATGAGGGATATTTTTGCTGGGAAGAGTGTTTTGGGTTGGAAGCCATAAGTTCTTAGACTTTGAAGTGTTCCACTCCAGGCCCTTTTGGCTTTGAGTGTTTACACTGAGAAGTCTGAGGTAATTCTGATGGGATTACCTTTATATGTAATGTGTTGTTTCTCTCTAGCAGCTTTTTGGGCTTTCTCCTTGTTATCAATATTTAGGGTTTTGGTGACTTCTGGTCAAGATGGTGTCCATGTAAACATGCCTAACCTGGCATGGATGGAAAGGCAAGCCCTTTATAGTTCTTTAGGGCACAGTAGGGTCTGGGAGGGCACTGAGTACCAAAAACAGGGAATCCTCAGATTCCCATGCTCTTGGGGAACCAACAGACCCCCCACCCTGTGTGCCCATGGGTAGCCCCCCACTGAATCCTGGTGCCACCCTGTCCCCATCCTCCATGCAAGCAGAGAGCCCTGTCCACCTGGTCCCACACCTCCTCACCCCCTACCCTCCCTGGGCCCACTGGGTCACCATGCTGCCCCACCCACTACCCTCTGCACTGAAGACACTTCAAGGTAAACTATAGCCTCCTGCTACAGTTAACAAGATTCCTACACTGTGATTGGCAGAATACAGCAAAAAACAAATAACATGAAAAATCAAATGCAAGTAAATCCAACAAGGCTGCCCAGTCCCACGATGGATGTCTCTAACCAACATACAGAAGAGATAATAGGATAAGAACCCCAAAATGAAGATGTAATCCCTAGTGAAGAAAATAGCCAAACTTGCAGAAAATCAACAAAGGACCAATAATTGTATGAATGCTGTTCTCACAAGATTAGACCTAATAGAAAAGAGCCAGGAAGGGCTCCAAAAATAGT
Source organism: Orientallactaga sibirica (assembly GCA_036365145.1). Taxonomy (NCBI): domain Eukaryota; kingdom Metazoa; phylum Chordata; class Mammalia; order Rodentia; family Dipodidae; genus Orientallactaga; species Orientallactaga sibirica. The sequence continues at coordinate 24,807,085 of JAEOAD010000015.1, read as the reverse complement.
TAAATGACCTGCAGAAGAACAAAAAAAAAAAAAGAGAAGACCTGAATAATCAGCTCAACAATGACATAAATAAATACAAGGATTAATTCCAAGAGGCACTAAAAACATCAGAAAATGATATGGAAAGGGAACTCTACAGATGATTGGAAATTATACATTAAAAAGCAGTAGAAAATACAAACCAAATTGAACAAACCCAAAACTCTATAGAAGCTTTAAAGTCTAGAGTCTGCCATGTGGAAGATAGAAACTCAGAACTGGAAGACAGAACAGAAGAAACAGCACTTGATTACAAAAGTTTCAATAAGTTGAAAATTTTTTGTGAACAGAACATGTGGGAAATGTGGGATAGCCTTAAATGTTCCAACATTAGGATCATGGTGATACCAAAAGGGGAAGAAATTCAGACCAAAAGATTCAAGAACTTATTCAACAAAATTATCAAAGAGAACGTTCCCAATCTCTCAAAAAAAAGTCCCATCAGGGTACAAGCAGCTAACAGAATTCCAAACAGACTGGACCAAAGGAGAAATTCTTCAAGACATATTATCATAAATAGCTTTTATTATGTTGAGATATGTTTCTTCTATTCCCAGTTTCTGTAATACTTTTATAATGAAGGGATGTTGGATTTTGTCGAATGCCTTTTCTGCATCTATTGAAATGATCATGTGATTTTTGTTCTTCAGACCATTTATATGGTGTATTACATTTATGGATTTGCATATGTTGAACCATCCCTGCATCTCTGAGATTAAGCCTACTTGGTCAGGTTGAATAATCTTTCTGATATATTCTATTCTGTTTGCCAATATTTTCTTGAGAATTTTTGAATCTATGTTCATGAGGGAGATTGGTCTATAGTTTTCTTTTTTTGTTGTTCTGTCTTTGTCTGGTTTTGGTATTAGGGTGATGCTGGCTTCATAGAACAAGTTTGGTAGAATTCATTCCTTTTCTTTTTATTTATTTATTTTTTGTTTTGTTTTGTTTTTCAAGGTAAGTGTCACTCTAGCTCAGGCTGACCTGGAATTCACCATTTAGTCTCAGGGTGGCCTCAAACTCATGGCGATCCTCCTACCTCTACCTCACAAGTGCTGGGATTAAAGGCATGAGCCAACATGCCTGGCTTTTCCTTTTCTATTTTATGGAAAAGTTTGAGAAGCAGTGATGTTAGTTCTTCCATGAAAGTCTGGTAAAATTTGCCAGTGAATCCATTTGGGCTTGACTTTTTCTAGTTGGGAGACTTTTTTATAACTGCTTGGATCTTCATACTTGTTATAGGTTTACTTAATGGTTTATCTCATCTTGATTTATTTTTGGTAAGTCATATAAATCAAGGAAATCATCCATTTCTTTCAGATTTTCAAACTTAGAGTCATATATGCTCTAAGTTTATTTATTGACAATTTCTATACTTACATACAAAAAAACCCATGATATTTCCCTCCCTTCCCCATTCCCCTTTAGAACTCCATTCTCCATCATATCCCCTCCCCCTCTCCATTAGTCTCTCTTTTAATTTGATGTCATCCTCTTTTTCTTATACTACGAGGGTCTTGTAAAGGTATTGCTAGGCACTGCAAGGTCATGGATATCAAGAACAATTTCTGTCTGGACAGTTGTATTGTAAGGATTCGTACCCTTCCTTTGGCTCTTATATTCTTTCTGCCCCCTCTTCCGCAATGGACCTTGAGCCTTGGAAGGTGTGACAAAGATGTTTCATTGCTGGACACTCCTCCATCCCTTCTTCTCAGCACTATACTGTCTTTTGGGTCATCCCAGTATGTGAATATGAACATTAAGTGTATTGCTTTCAGGGCAGCTTTGTGGGAATAATATATACATTTAGCCAGACAAGAGCAGGTTTTATACCCCAAAGGCTCATGACCTCCCTTGCCATGGACGCTTGCTTAGTTTTTTCAGTACCAGGCATGTATTCCCTCCCATAGAGAGGGAATTCAGTCCAATTATGGAGCAGTTGGTTACCTCAAGAGCAGGCATGCCACTATTGCACCCTTTCAGTCATTGGGCCTGTATGGCCAAACTTGAATTTTCCAATGTCCACTGTTTTCACTGCTTATGACTTCTGTCTTCCATGCAGCTGCATGCAGTGCAGCTTTTTCCAGATTTCAGTTGGCTGGTCTACAAGGAGAAGGTTTTCTGCTCAGCACCAGCTTGCTTTCTCAGTGACCTTGCCTCTCAGGCAATAGATGTCTTTAGCAATAGGGTCTTACCATCTGTTTCTCAAGGGAAACCAAGGGCCTTGTCAATAGCCTTTGATGATTTGGAAGCTACCAGGATGTCCTATGCCAACAAATCACTGGAAGGTATCCCATCCCAGGCACTGAAAATTTTCTAGTAACAGTCTATAGCTTCTGGATGTGCCATTATTCAAAAAAGTAGGCTTACATAAGTCTTATTCAGACTATATTGAATTTTGATTGACCCTCCCGCTGCCCTTCCTTTATGCATTCTCTTCCTATGGCCTTGCTTAGGCCATTCCCATCCCTGTAATCTATTCTTCTACTTACATATATACAATACCATCCACTTAAGTCCTTCCCTCTCCTCCCTCCCTTATAGCCTTTTACCAGCTTACAGGTTTCTGGTACCAATTTTTGGTTCCAGTTCACATACAAGTCTATACATTTGTAGCTAGGATCCACATACGAGAGAGAACATGTGACATTTGGCTTTCTGTGCCTGGGTTACCTCACTTAGTATAATCCTTTCCAGATCCATCCATTTCCCTGCAAATTTCATAATTTCATTTTTCTTTACCGCTGAATAGAACTCCATTGTGTAAATGTACCACATCTTTATTATCCATTCACCTGAGGAGGGACATCCAGGCTGGTTCCATTCCCTAGGTATTGTGAATAGAGCAGCAATAAACATGGTTGTGCAAATATCTCTAAGGTAGTGAGAAGAGTCCTTCAGATATATGCCTAGGAGTGCTATAGCTGGATCATATGGTAAATCTATTTTTAGCTGTCTCAAGAACCTCCACTGATTTCCACAATGGCTGGACCAGATTACATTCCCACCAACAGTGTAGAAGTGTTCCTCTTTTTCCACATCAATGCGAACACTTATTGTTATTTGTTTTCTTGATGGTAGCCATTCTGACAGGAGTGAGATGGAATCTCAAAGTGGTTTTAATTTGCATTTCCCTGATGGCTAAGGATGTAGAACACTTTTTAGATGTTTATATGCCATCTGTATTTCTTCTTCTGAAAACTCTCTATTTAGTTCCATAGCCCATTTTTTAACTGGGTTGTGTGATTTCTTATTATTCTGTTTTTTGAGTTCTTTGTATATTCTGGATATTAATCCTCTCTGAGTTGTATAGCTGGCAAAGATTTTCTCCCATTCTGTAGGTTGTCTCTTTGCTCTATTCACAGTCCTTTCCTGTACAAAAGCTTTGAAATTTCATGAGGTCCCAGTGGTTGATTATTAGTTTTATTCCCTGAGCAATTGGGGTTATATTCAGAAAGTCCTTGCCTATGACAATATGTTGAAGAGTTTCCCCAAACATTTTCTCTAGCAGTTTCAGAGTTTCAGGTCTGGTATTAAGGTCCCTGATCCGTTTGGACTTGACTCTTGTGTACGGAGAGAGACAAGGATCTTTTTTTATCCTTTTACATACAGATGTCCACTTTTCCCAGCACCACTTGTTGAAGAGGCTATCTTTTGTCCAATGAATATTTTTGGCATTTTTGTCAAAAATCAGGTGGCTGTAGCTGCCTGGATTGATATTTGGCTCTTCTATTCTATTCCATTGATCTACCTGTCTGTCCTTGTGCCAGTACCATGCTGTTTTTGTCACTGTGGCTTTGTAATATAACTTAAAATCGGGTATGGTAATACCACCAGCCTGATTTTTGTTGCCCAAAATTGTTTTGGCTATTCGAGGTTTTTTTTTGTGTGTCCAGATGAATTTTAGGATTTTTTTTCTATTTCTGTGAAGAATGCTATTGGGATTTTAATGGGGATTGCATTAAATGTGTAGATTGCTTTTGGTAAGACTGACATTTTCACAATATTGATTCTTCCAATCCAAGAGCATGGGGTGTCTTTTCATTTCCTTGTGTTTTCTGCAATTTCTTGCTTGAGTTTTTTAAAGTTCTCATTGTAGAGATCCTTCACTTCCTTGATTAAGTTTATTCCAAGGTATTTTAATTTTTTGAGGCAATTGTGAATGGGAGAGATTCCCTGATTTCATCCTCTGCATGTTTGTTGTTAGTGTACAGAAAAGCTACTGATTTCTGTGTGTTTATTTTGTATCCTGCTACATTGCTAAAAGTGTTTTTTCGACTCTGACAGTTTGCTGGTAGAGTATTTAGGGTCTGTTATGTATTGAATCATTATCCTCTGCAAATAATGATAATTTGATCTCTTCCCTTCCAATTTGTATCCCTTTGATGAGTGTCTCTTGCTTTATTGGTATAGCTAAAACTTCTAGTACTATATTAAATAGAAGTGGGGAAAGTGGACACCCTTGCCTTTTTCCTGAATTTAGTGGAAAAGCTTCAAGTTTTCCCCCATTTAGTATTATGTTGGCTGTAGGTTTGTCATAAATAGCTTTTATTATGTTGAGATATGTTCATTCTATTCCCAGTTCCTGTAATACTTTTACCATGAAAGGATGTTGGATTTTGTCAAGTGCCTTTTCTGCATTTATTGACATGACCATGTGATTTTTGTCCTTCAGACCATTTATATGGTGTATTACATTTATGGATTTATGTATATTGAACCACCCTTGCATCTCTGGGATAAAGCCTACTTGGTCAGGGTGAATAATCTTTCTGATATATTCTTGTATTCTGTTTGCCAGTATTTTGTTGAGAATTTTTGCATCTATGTTCATGAGGGAGATTGGCCTATAAATTTCTTTTTTTGATCTGCCTTTGTCCAGTTTGGGTATCAGGGTGATGCTAGCTTCATAGAAGGATTTTGGTAGAATTCCTTCCTTTTCTATTTTATGGAAAAGTTTGAGAAGCATTGGTGTTAGTTCTTCGAAGAATGTCTGGTAAAATTCAGCAGTGAATCCATCTGGGCCTGGGCTTTTATTAGTTGGGAGACTTTTTATGACTGCTTGGATCTCTGTAGTTGTTAATAGGCTATTTAAATGCTTTATCTCATCTTGATTTAAATTTGGTAGGTCATATGAATCAAGGAAAACATCTATTTCTTTCAGGTTTTCAAACTTAGAGGCACATATATTCTTAAAGTATGTCCATATGATTTTCTGAATTTCTTTGGTATGTGTTGCGATGTTGCCTTTTTCATCTCTAATTTTATTAATTTTTTTCTCTTCTCTCTTTCCTTTGGTCAGATTTGCTAAGGGTTTGTCAATCTTGTTTATCATTTCAAAGAACCAACTCTTTGTTTCATTGATTTTTTTTTTTTTTTTTTGTTTCCATTTGTTCATTTCTGCCCTAGCCTTTATTATTTCTTCCTGTCGACTGATTTTTGGTTTGTCTTGTTCTTCTCTTTCCAAAGCCTTACAGTGAAGCATTAAATTGTTTATCTCTGAACTCTCTAATTTATTAATATAGGCACTTAGAGGTATAAATTTCTCTCTTAGGACTGCCTTCATTGTGTCCCAAAGGTTTTGGTATGTTGTATTCTCATCATAATTTGATTCTATAAATTTATTGATTTCCGTTTTCATTTCTTCAACGACCCATTCATCGTTCAGTAGTGGACTGTTTTGTGTCCATGAATTTCTGTATGTTCTGCAGTTTTTGTTATTGTGGATTTACAGTTTAATCCCATTGTGGTCAGATAGAGTACAAGGGATTATTTCAATTTTCCTCTGTTTGTTAATATTTGATTTGTGTCCTAATACATGGTCAATTTTAGAGAATGTTCCATGTGCTGCTGAGAAAAATGTATATTATGCAGCACTTGGATGGAATGTTCTGTATATATCTGTTAGGTCCTTTTGTTCTATGACATCATTTAATCCAAATGTCTCTCTGTTTATTTTTTGCTGGGTAGACCTGTCAAGTGATGAGAGTGGAGTATTGAAGTCACCCACTGCAATTGTGTTTGGTGTTATCTCTGACTTTAAGTATAATAGTGTTTATTTGATGAAGTTGGGAGCCCCCATGTTAGGTGCACACATGTTTAGGATTGTAATTCCTCCTGTTGGAGTGTTCCTTTAATCAGTATAAAATGACCTTCTTTATCTTGGTTTGAAATCTGTCCTTTCAGATATTAGGATAGCAATGCCTTCTTGTTTCCTAGGCCCAATGGCTTGAAATATCATATTCCATCCTTTCACCCTAAGAAGGTTTCTATCTTTTATTGAGAGGTGAATTTCTTGGAGGCAACAGATGACAGCATCCTGCCTTTTAATCCAGTCTGCAAACCTGTGTATTTTGTTTGGGATGGTAAGGCCATCGATATTAAGAATTATTATTGAAAGATATGTATTTATTCTCAACATTCTTCTTGTTTTGTAGTGCTTCCTGTTTTCCCTTTACTGACTTTTTTTTTTAACTATTATTTGAGAATGGTTTATTTTTTCCTATTTCCTGCTGTGTGTTTTGCTTTCTCTTCAGTGTGGAGGGTTCCTTCAAGTATTTTCTGTACAGCTGGTTTAGTTGTCATAAATTCCTTTAGCCTGTTTTTGTTGTGGAATGTCCTTATTTCTCCATTAATTTGGATAGATAGCTTTGCAGGATAAAGTAATCTCAGTTGACAGTTTTTATCTTTCAGAACTTGGAATACATCATTCCAAGCCCTTCTAGCTTTTAAAGTTTGTGTTGAGCAATCGGCTGTGATCCTGATGAGTTTGCCTTTGAAGGCCACTTACTTTTTCTCTCTAACTGCTTTCAATATATTTTTCTTGGTTTGCGTGTTTAGTAGTTTAATTGTAACATGGCAAGGAGAGGATCTTTCTGGGTTTTGTTTGGTGTTCTAAAAGCTTCTTATAACTGAATTGACATTTCTTTCCCAGTTTGGGGGAAATTTTCTTTTATGATTTTGTTGAAAATGCCTACTAAGCCTCTGGATTGAAATTCTTCTCCTTCTAGTATTCCCTGAATTCTTATGTTTGATCTTTTCATAGTGTCCCAGATATCTTGGAATTCCCATTCATACCTTTCTATTAGCTTATCTTTCTCTTTGTTGGACTGTATCGGGTCTGCCACCTGGTCTTCTAGTGTAGATATTCTATTCTCTCCTTCATCCATTCTACGAGCAAGACTTTCCACAGTTTTTTTTTTCACTGACTGTGTTCTTCAGAGCTAGGATTTCAGCCTGGTTTTTCTTCAGTATTTCTATTTCCTTACTTGTGCCCTGTCATGACTTTTTTATTTCATTAAGCTGGTTTCCTGTGTTCTCTTTCAGGAGTTTGTTTTCTTTAGTTCCTTTGTTTTAGTCTCTGATTCCTTGCATTTCTTCTTTTATTTCTTTGAATATAGATAACATCATTCTTTTGAAATCTTTGTCAGGAATTTCATCTAAAACAGTCTCATTTGTGAACATTTCTGATGGATTTGTAATTTTTGGTGGGATTGCATTTTCTTAATTCTTTGTGTTTCTTCTATTATAATATAGTGGCTTTTTCATCCTGGATTGATTTGATGCTTAGGTCTTCTACCTATCTGAAGTCTTCTTAGATATGGTGGTCCACCTTTATATACTTTTAGGATATGACTTTAAGGTGCCAAGTGTAACTCTTTGTACCCCAGTGCGACCGCAGAAGTAATCCAAGGTGTTGAGTTTGCTTGCTAAGCAAGTATTCTAGTGGACTGGGTGGAATAATTTACTGGCAAATTCTGAACTGCAGCTGAGCAATATACACATTCAATTAAAAACCAGCACAGAGTATACAAGTTCGGGTATTAAAACAAACAGATAGTCTTACAAGGCCAAAATCCCTAAGGGTGTGTGTCACTCTACACCCTTAATCCTGCCAGCTAGGAGGTAGAGAATCTGTTCTGCACTGTGTTCCAGGTCAGCCTGGATCTGGATCAGACCCTGCCCCCAATAATGACAGAAGCAAAAGACAAAGGCCCTATAAATCTGAAAGCATTAAAGGGGGCAATATTCAACCCCCAAATACAGTTTATTTGAAAATGGTAAAGCCAACCAAAAATATGTAACCCATAACCTGACAGGCCTATGTACCGGTTTTTTTTTTTTTTTTTTTTTTTTTTTTTGTCAGTTGGCCTCATTACCTTTTTGTGTGGCTTCCAATCTCACCAATGCTGAGTGCCCACCTTGATCTCTCAGTGCTGTGCTGTGGAGCTGGAGCTGGGCTCAGCTGTTCTGTATGCACAGTCATTGGGGGTGGGGAATGCTGATGCTGGAGGTTCATGGTTCTAATGGTTGGGGGATGGGGAGTGCACAAAGCCTGGAGTTGCTCACACTGTCCTACATGTATCTCTTTTGGTAGCTCCTTAGTTGATCTCAGCTGACTTTCCTTTAGATTTCTTGACTCTTCAAAGAGGCTGATGAGGCTTGAAAGTCCCCATGTTTTGTCTCTGCTGCTTGGTGCACCTGCCTGGTGGTGCCAGACTCAATAATCATGGCCTCTGGGATCAGAGCTGCAAGCTCCTTAATGGGATTCTGGCCATTTTCCTCCTTTCTGGTGTAACTTAGTCTCTCCTGCTTCTCTGCTGTGTATAAGAAAAACATATACTCCTGCACTTTTCAGAAGAAGAGTGTATTTTGCTGTGGTTTTGCTTAAATCCCTCCCTGGGCTGGATTGGCATGGCTCCTATGCTGCCATCTTACCTAGCAGTCTGTAATCATGTTTTTCTATGAAGGTTTGTTTCAGGGAGAACACAGCTATGATTATTGTCAACTTTATTTTTAGATCATTACCACATAAGACTGATCAAATAATTTAAAGTCAAATCTTTATAGAATTATTTGAAGGAAACAGAAGAAAGAGGACCAGGTTAGGAGGAATGTTTCAGAGCACATTGCAGTTTCTTTAATTACATAAGACATTTTTGGAGGATCTGTTGTTTACAAGGTTCTGACCCAGATGCTCAGGATTCAAAAATGGGTACTATTTCTCTCTTGAAAATAAAGTCTATTGGTATAGTAGTTACCTTCCTCATTGCTGTGACCAAACACTTGATAAGAAGCAACTTAAGGAATAAAGCCTTCTGTCTCTGATAGGAGACAGAAAATGCTTAGACAGTCAGGATAACAGAACCCCCAAAATAATGGTTTTTTTATTCCTTAACAAAAAACAGGAAATGTCACTAAGCTTGCAGAAACCTGGATGATACACCCTCCAGGAACAATTTCTAGATTAAGTTTGTATCCCTTCCTAGAGGACAGAAACTCTGATCCTTACCTAATATTACTGGCAAAGCCATAAAATCTGGTCTTTGTCCATTGTAACCTGCTAACCTGGTCTTCCTCACATTGCCACTCCCCATAAAAATCCCAGACCTGAGTCTTGAGGTGGGCTTCTCAAATCCCCTCTTGCCTCTCTGGGCAATTGGTCTGCTTTCTTCTCTCATGGGGCTACTCAACCCCCTCTTGCCTCTCTGGGAAAGAACTCCACCTTGCTCCCTTCTCATGTTCTAGGCATGAGCCTCCTTCTCTTCATCCTCACAAACTTTAAGCTGTAATAAAATCTTTCTGAACCTTATCCTCTGATCCGTGCATTTCATTCTTTGAATTCATAGGACAAGGATCTGGGAACACCCCCAAATTATTAGTATCTTGATGTACAAAGAACCCAAAATTTCTGTATCATTTCAGTTTATAGTCTGAGGTCACAGTCCATTGTGGCATGGAAAGCATGCTAACATGAGCTTGAGGCAGCTGATCACATTCAGTGCACAGTGAGGTAGCAGAGGGTAATGGATGCTGCTGTTCAATTTGCTTTCTCGTTTAGTAAAAATATTATTTATTATTATTTATTTGCAAACAGAGAGATACAGATAGACAGAGAGAGAAAGCATATACTCGGGACCTCCAGCCACTACAAACAAACTCTAGACACTTTGTGCATCTGCCTTTGTGTGGGTACTGTGGAATCGAACCTGGGTCCTTAGGCTTTGCAGGCAAGTACCTTAACCATTGAGACATCTCTCAAGCTGCATTTTCTCATTTTTATTCAATCTGAGACCCCATCCCATTGGATGATATTGCCCACAGGTGGATCCTCTCACCTCAGTTAACCTAATCTAGAACATCTTTTACAGACAGTCCCAGAGATGTGTATCCATGGAAATTCTTAAATCCTATCAAGCTGATAATCAGAGATTGGGAAGCAGATAAAAAACATGGAGAACTAAACAGGAATGCAAGTAGTGTGATAAAATTTTCATCACTCTTTATTCATGGACCTGTGGATACAATCAGACATGGATAGAAAATAGGGAAGGGGGAGTGTCTGTTTTGAACATGTGTAGACTTCATTCCCTTTGATTCCATAAGTAATGGACAGTAACCATCTACATGAGTAGCATTTACATTGTATTTGTTGTTATAAATAATAAAGGGCTGATTTAAGTTTTCTTTCTTGTTTTTGAGGGGTTTTTTTTGTGTGTGTGGTATGTGTATATATTTGTATATGTGTTTGCCCATATATGTATGCAGGTGCACATGTGTAGGAGTCAGAGGATAAGCTCAGGTATCATATTCAGGTACTCCACTTCCTTTGAGAAAAGTTCTCTCATTGACCCATAGCTCACCATTTAGGTTAGTGCAGCCAACCAGCAAGCTCAAGAGATCCACCAGTCTCTGTCTCCCAGCTATAGGATTACAGGCATGTGTTGCCATGCCCAGCTTTTATGTGGGCACTATGGGATTATAAAACAAGCATTTCACTGACTGAGGTATCTCAGAGATATGAGTACACAGTACACAGGGGTAGGTGTTAAAATTACACCCCAATATTAAGCAATTTCATATGAGGGACCAAAACATCCTCATCTGTGAGTTTTGGGATGGGGGTGCTCCGAAATCAATCTTGTAAACAGCGAGTAGGGTAGTTATTCTGGGGAAGGAAATGTGAGGGAGGACAGAGGATGGGGTTTGTATCTAAATTGATCTGGAGCTGTGGTGTCAAAGAGAACTTGCTGGAAAATGGGATCAAATCTGACTTTAGATGATAGTATCTTATTGGAGACAATGGTGAGAAGGGCATTCCAATTACAGGAACATTACTTCTCACACACAGCCTCACCTGCCACAAGCTAAGAAATTTTAGCAGAAGAAAGTAGATAAACCATTAGGTTTTAGACAATCCATTGACTAAGTCAGTGGAGCTCAGCAGATGCAGGAGAAGCAGGCAGATCTAGTTGGAAAAGGGCACACAGAATCCTGCAGGGGTGCTCCGAAATCAATCTTGTAAACAGCGAGTAGGGTAGTTATTCTGGGGAAGGAAATGTGAGGGAGGACAGAGGATGGGGTTTGTATCTAAATTGATCTGGAGCTGTGGTGTCAAAGAGAACTTGCTGGAAAATGGGATCAAATCTGACTTTAGATGATAGTATCTTATTGGAGACAATGGTGAGAAGGGCATTCCAATTACAGGAACATTACTTCTCACACACAGCCTCACCTGCCACAAGCTAAGAAATTTTAGCAGAAGAAAGTAGATAAACCATTAGGTTTTAGACAATCCATTGACTAAGTCAGTGGAGCTCAGCAGATGCAGGAGAAGCAGGCAGATCTAGTTGGAAAAGGGCACACAGAATCCTGCAGGACAGAGAGAAGGACTGATAGGGCACGAATATGGTCCCAGAAGAAAGGCCACTTCAGTGTGGCCACAACCCACATGTTGCATGGACAACCTCTTCCAGGTAGATATGTGTCCTAATCAGATATTCATTATTTGTGGATGGTGTCTTCTCTGAATCTGCCTCCCACATAACCTCACATAGATGCTAAAGGAACTGTAAGATCAAAGACACAAACTACAATATTACTTAGAATTATGAATTCTGCAGTCCAAGTAAAGAGAATGTTCCAAAGATCCTGGAAAACTACTGATGAACAAGTAAGAAGAGCATGGGATGTGATAGTTCTAGAAGCTGAAGTAAATGATAAAACCTTGTTTAAAAAGGTCCAAATCTGCTTGAAAAAAATATATTCAGATGGAAATTACTAAGCTGCTGGTGAAAAAGATGCTTTTTATTTCTTTTCTCTTTTATCAGTGTGTTATAGAACATTCTTGCATAACTTAGATAATGACTTGTTAATATAAAAAAAAATCTAAAAATGAAGTGTGTCCTGATTAATATAGAGACAAAAATACTCTAAATAAATAATAATGACTCTCTGTTTCTGCTATTGCAATTTCATTTTTCTTCCTAATTGTATTTGTATGCTATATTCATTTTACTTGTCTGTCTTTAGTATGCCCCTTAACCACACTTCCCTTCTTCCCTCGATCTGTGGGACATATTATGATGTCTGCTGGTGTCTGGTTGGTGATTTATGTTTGTTCCCGAGCTGTACATCTGTGCTGGATGTCAGGAAGCAGTGCCCCAGGGAATATGAAAAACCATTTGTCTCTCTAAGGACTGTGTCTAATTCTTCCCTGGCTTCTTCCAAATTCCTACAAGCTCCTTTTTTTTTTTTTTTTTTTTTTTGAGTTTATGCTGGGTGAAAAAAAAAAGAAGGAAAGAAAAAAAAAAAAAAAGGGGATGGAATTCTTTTGGACTGAGTTTGGCTGTGTGAGTCTAGTCCTGGCTCCATCCAGCTGGGGTGAGAGAATGCACTTGGATCCTCACTTTCAGGCTCATGTTTTATGGACTTACCTTTGACCAGTAGAACCCCCAATGAAGCGATCTGAGAGATGGTAGACATGCCAAATTGACACCTCTTCTGAGACATCAGTACAGATACATACTGCAGTGACTATGGTGACACTTAATGAGTGACCACATGAGTACTGACCAACCAAATGGACTTGGGCTTTAGGGATGCAGCTAAAGATGCCCTAGCATTCCAGATACCAACTCTTTGGTTACTGGACCATGGTGAAGTCTAGCCCACACTGGAGGACCTGAGGCAGTGGCTGAATGCCCACAATTGTTTTACTATCCAAAAGGCTATGCAGATGATGAATAACAATATGATTATCCACAAAAATTCAAAGTTCATACCCACTGTGAAGCTTTATGTAATTCCACTTTCACCTTTTAAGAACCTGCCCTCTTTGCATGTAGGAAGAGTTTAGAACTTGCACCAGAACCTACAGGTTCTACTGGTTTAGGTGGCATAAAGGAGCTCTTCTCCACCTGGTAACACTTCACTTTGTACAACAACTAGTTAAGATATCACCCAAGGAAAATTTGTGATATGTTTTCTTTATATTTTCACATGCTGCAACATATGTAGTTTTACTTCAAATAAGCTAGCAAGCAAGTGGATATGAGGAGTATCCACTTGCTTATCTGCCTGCAGCCTTTGAAGGCAGCCTTCCCAGACCATTGTCCTACTAAGGAATCTATGGTTCTTGATAGGAATCTTAGGGTTCCTTTACCCAGAGATCCTCCTGTGCTGCTTCTCCTCAGACACCTGGCATTTGGATGTTGTCTAAAAGCAGCTGCTCAACATGGTCTCCAGGGAAGTATTACATGCGTGCATTCTTTTCCTATTTCAAGTAAGTTGCTGCCTCCCTTGTGTTCATTACAGGCAGCCCTTGATATCCCCTGAAGTCCATTCAAGGTTGCCCATAGTCTGACTGCAAGAGCCTGAGACTTTGAATCCAGAGCCTGAGAGGAAATAACATTCAATTATCTAACAGATCATTCTGGAACTCTGTGATGGGGAGAGCCTGAGACTATAAAGAAATTCAGAGGGAAGACTTGGGTCTTCTGGTGCCCCACTTGTCTCTCAGTCCAGTAGCTCTCCTCATCTGCAGTCTCACTTTGTGTGGACTTAGTTGCCCATCCTCATCCATCATTCAAAAAGGATAGTTAATAGAATGTTCTAGAAATGAAAACTTCATAAGTTTTAAATATTTTTATGACAGTATCTTTTTTATAATTATTTCATTGTTTGTTGATGTTAATGTCTTACTGTTATTTATAAACTTTATTGTTAGTGTGTATGAAGTATATATATATATAATGAAATATATATATATAATGCTTGCTAGGACCTGTTGTTTTAGATATCCACTGGGGGTCTTGGTACATATCTTCTGCTTCTGGCTGATAGGGCAGGAAACTAGTATTCTAGCTATTACATTGAGAAAGATATTTACATCTATCTTGTGCCATTTATTTCCAATGTAGAGTGGAATTGGATTTTATTGTTAACAGGGCTGTTAGGACTAAACAATACATTAGAAAGCACCTTGTAAATTGGTGAGATATAAGGAAAGCCTACTGAAGGAGTGGATTAATACTAGTGATAGAAAATAAACCAAGAAAGCAGAAATCAATTAAGGCAGCAGGATGAACATGAAGGAAGCTGACTTGTAGTCTAACTTGAAAAAGCATCTAAGTCCCCACGTCTTTCAGAGTCTGTCTGTAAAGCTATAGCAGCAGGACCATGAGTGAAAGAAAGTAGGGAAGATGAGGTTGAGAGGGGTTGTGAGTGCAAGAAAACACATAATGGATGATTAAGACAAACATGAGATGGACACACTGCCTAGGGTAATAGCAGGATGAGGCCAGAAAACAGAACACAAAATCTTACTACCCCGTCCGTGTGCTCATGGTCAGGCTTGTCCAACTAATATTGGGCTTGAGGACATCTTCCCAGAGTGAATGAGACTGATCAGAAATCTCCCTGGTACTCCACTGTGCCAATGAGGATATTTTCCAGAGACAAGCTCTGCAGCCTGGCAGAATAACTTGGTTATCAGATTAATTAAATCATTTCTGTGGTTCAACTTGCATATGAGTATTAAATCTCAGACTGGGCCTCTATCTAATCAGACAGTGAATATTTTCAGGACAACACTTTGTTCCCAAAACATTCATAAATATGCATATTATATCTTTTTTTTTTTTCCACTCTAACCCAGACTGACCTGGAATTCACTATGTAGTCTCAGGGTGGCCTTGAACTCATGGCAATCCTCCTACCTCTGCCTCCCAAGTGCTGGGATTAAAGGCGTGCACCACCATGCCTGGCTCCATATTGTATCTTGCATGAGACTCATGTCATGTCAGACATGACGTTACTCATGTCAGAAGTATCTGAAACCTAGAGCTGTGATAGATTCCCCCCATCCTGCCCCAGCTGCTTATTATCAGCAAACTGTTTGACTTCTGCTTCCCATGCTGAGTGTGTCAAGATGTTTGTGCTGTGGAGAGGTCATGGGGTTTGTTCCTGGATCACTTTTTACCAACAGTGGACATCAATAATGACTGAATTCTGTGGGGCTCAGCTTCCTAGTACAAAATGAGCTGTTTTGAGGACTGAAATGTTCTATAAAATATAAAGCTTTATGAAATGTGCCCAGCACATAGCAGCTGCCCCCTCCTGGGTTCTCCATGTATGTGTACTGTGGCCTTCCATGATTCTCATGTGTCACCAGGGTTGTCCATGTATGTGAACTGTGCTCCTCCATGATTCTCATGTGATCAGGGTTTCCTGCTTTCTCTTTAAGCTTTGATGTGGAAAATGGCCCTTCCCCAGGTCGGAGCCCACTGGACCCCCAGGCCAGCTCTTCCTCTGGACTGGTGCTTCATGCCACCTTTCCTGGGCACAGCCAACGCAGGGAGTCCTTCCTCTACAGATCCGACAGCGACTATGACTTGTCTCCAAAGGCAATGTCCAGAAACTCATCACTTCCAAGTGAGCAGTAAGTAGATTCCTCTTGTCTGGCTCCAGTTCCTTACTCAGCCCATCCTTAGCCCCACCAGAGCAGCAGCCCCAAATATTCTTTTTGCTGGGTTCCAGGCCCTCACTCCCCCCATCCTGAGCTCCCTCTGAGCAGCAGCAGCAGCAGCAGCAACTTTCCCCTTTAGGCCAAGGGAAGAGAGGAAGATGACCATGGCAAGAGATAACCATCTCCAGTGTAGTACCTGGGATGTTAGAAACCTTGGACATAGTTCACATCTAGTATGGATACTTTACCTTTTAAAAAATATTTTATTTTTATTTATTTATTTATTTATTTATTTGAGAGAGGGAGAGAGAGAGAGAGAAAGAGAGAGAGAGAGAAATAGGCAGAGAGCAAGAGACACAGAGAGAGAATGGGCACACCAGAGCCTCCAGCCACTGCAAACAAATTCCAGATGTGTTTGCCCCCTTATGTATCTGGCTCACGTGGGTCCAGAAGAATTGAACCTAGTCCTTTAGCTTTGCAGGCAAGTTCCTTAACTGCTAAACCATCTGTCCAGCCCCAGATACTTCACTTTTGAAAATTTTTCACTGGGTTGATTTTTTTCTTGAACTGCAGAATCATTCACAGGATGAGAACCTTAACCCATTTTGTAAGTCACACTTGAATTTTTGGATAAATATGCAATTTACATGTGACTACAACACAAAAGAAAAATAGTAGTTGGCTATCTGCATTCTTGCTCACTGGCCTTTGCTTAGTGACACATTCATTTATTTTTATTTTTAATGTGTATATATCTGTGCATGTGTGTGTATTTGTGTATGTGTGGGTGCATATGTGTGTGCATGTGTGAGTGTGGGGACCAAAGGACAACCCAAGTGTCATCATCACAAATACCACCCACTTTCATTGACATAGTAACTCTCATTGGCCTGGAGTTCACCAATCAGGCTATACCAGTTGTCTAGTTCATCCAAGAGTTCTCCTGTCTTCTCCCCCAGTGTTGGGACTATAAGCATGTGTCACCACTCCTGGATTTTTTAAAAATTTTTTTATTTTTTTTTTGGAGAGAGAGAGACAAAGAGAGAGAGGGAGAGGAAGACAGAGATGGGCGCGCCAGCAGTCGCTCAGCGGCTGAGAACGAAATCCAGATGTGTGCGCCCCCTTGTGGGCAAGTGCAGCATTGCGCCCTTGCCTCACTTTGCATCTGGCTAAAAGTGGGACCTGGAGATTGGAACCGCTGGACATTGGAACCAGCGTTCTTAGGCTTAGCAGGCAGGCACCTTAGCCGCTAAGCCATCTCTCCAGCCCTCCATTCCTGGATTTTTATGTGAGTATTGGTGATCAAAATCAGGTCCACATGCTTGTAAAGCAAGCAATGACTAATCCATCTCCCTAGCCCCAGTTTGGTGACATTTAACAAGTGTCATCCAGCCACATGCCTATGTCCATTCTCTGTATAGCTGAAGCAAAGAGCTGCTGATTTAATTTTACTACTGTTACCTATAGATTTCTAAATTATATTTAAAGGACTATAACTGGATTGTATTGACTGCTTATTCAATTCCTGAAGTCAAATAAAATTGGATGCTGAAATCCATGTTTGAAAAGTGTCTGGGGGCTGCAGAGATGGCTTAGCAGTTAAGGCGCCTGCCTGCTAAGCCTAGGAACCCCAGTTCCAATCTCCAGGTCCCACATTTAGCCAGATGCAAAGTGATGCAATGGCGCAATGCTGCACTTGCCCACAAGGGGGCGCACACATCTGGAGTTCATTCACAGCGGCTGAGAGGCTGCTGGCGTGCCCATTCTCTATCTGCCTCTCCCTCTGTCTGTTTCTGTGTCTCTCTCCAAAAATTAAAAAAAAAAAAAAAGTGTCTGGTCCCATATACAATTGTTTTAAGCACTGAATGTCATAAAAATATCAGTAACTTCTTAAAGTCTTCAGCCTGGAAATTTCCACTGAGTTCTCTTTCTCAATTATAAAGGAAACCAAAAAGATTCATCATCTTGTAAAGGGATAAGGGAATGTTAAAGCTAACAGCAAGAAAATATTACTCAAGGCATGTCTGCCAGCCACTTTTAATAGAGGTACCTCAGCCCTGGCATAGTCAATCATATGGATCCAAATTCATTTTTTTTCACTCATCTGGAAAATACTAAAAATCTCCTGTGGTCATGCAGTATGTCAGGCTCTGAATATAAGATGAACAAAACTATAAAAATCACAGATGAGTTAAGGACAGAGTTCATTCCCCCAAAAGTCTGTACACATGCTCTTGTGAGATTGAAGATCAGTAGTAATGATGAAAAGAATGCTCACAAGACTCCACAGAGCAGAAGGAAGCTAGCATTGAATGAGCCCGACCATGGACCAGAGTCCTTTACACATGTTCTCTCTGATATCCCAACACCCAGACTTTAGAGAGTGCAGACCCTAGAAGTTCTTGATTTCATCTTGAGAGAGAAGAGGGAATGTGGGAGATCAAAGCAATTAGGATGTCATGTACACGGTATTTTACAGATAAAAGGTACGCTTTAGAACATGGTCATTGTCTGAATTAATTTTTATTCCAACTATGAAATCCCTGCAGGACGCACTCTGTTCAGGACTCCTCCAGTCTAGCAGAGAGCTATACAAAAGGTAGAAAGCTTTGCATACCTCGGCTACATTAAGGCCTAGTAAGAGTAAATGCTGGCTTCTAAATGGTTTTTGTCGAAAGTCTCTGAGAATAATAAGAGGAAATTATGGGTGAGGAGTCTGAGTAAAAGACCTTGAGTAAAAGTGTGAATGGAAAATTAAAAATGGCTTTAACTTTTAGCCACAAATAAATGATTGAAATGAGATCTTCTAGTCAAAGAAATACAACCTCTACAGGGTCCCCAGGGAAATTTTACACGTGTTCCTAGATGTGTTTTCTGCTTGGTTTCTGGTTATAGTAATCACTAACATAATGCTCAATGAGAACTTTGAGTATTTGAAATCTGCAGGGGTGGTTCTATTGCTCAGAACTGTGGCAGAATGTGCCCCAGGCAGGAAGGAGTTTTGGCTGTCACATGCAAAGGCACAGAGAAAGAAGATCCATTTTTAAAAATTTTATCTCCCATTTTCAAAGCCCTGCAGGGGACAGGGACCCCTTTAATGCTGCCCTTGCACATGAGACCCCAATGGTTTCTAAAAAGAGAGAGAGGTCAAGGAAATGATACTTAAAAACTGAGATGAAAAGCACCCTGTCACAGCCCATACAAATTCAACTATTTATTGATGGGTGACTGAAAAGTACAATGTGGTTTCTAGACTAAATTAGGTTTATAGCCAACATGCAAGTAAAAACATATATTGATTAAGCATTTCCTGTGTATTATGTACTAAAGTAATTGATACATGTTAATTCATTCAGTCTTCACATCCCCAATGTGTAGGTAACATAATCTTCTCAGTTAAAAAGGTGAGAGAATGGGGAAGTAAATGAAATCCAGTGCTCAGACCCATGCAAGTACCCTACATAATTGGCACGAGGCCAAAGATGAGAAAAGTAGTGTTAATCTCTCCATTGCCAGCCTTTTCAGCTATTGATGTATTCATTCTTTCTTTTAACAAATATTTACTTAAAGTTAAGCATTTTTGTTAACAAATAAGGCAGTTTATGTGCTTTCAAATCAGCTAAAAGATTAATAAGTGTAATTGGTTTTAATACTTTCAGATAAGGGCAATTGCAGAAATGTTTGCTCAGGGCTTTGATAAATCTAACCAAGTTGGAAAGTATGCCATGGGAAGGCTGTGTACTAATGAGCTCTCTGGTTATAAGCAGCAATACAGGGAGGCACGGCTCGGTATGGCAGAGGGAGATAATGTAGGGGGCTCAAGAAATGATGAAAAATGAAGTTTTGGCCAACATGTTAAATGACTGCATTGTGCCCTGAGATCAGACACTCTCTAATATGAAATCATGTCCATAGAAGGGCTTTGTAAATTGTAATGTTCAATAGAAGCACAAGCTCTCTAGGCACTGTTCTCATAGGAACAGGCATGGCCATTTTAAAGAAGCTCTTGCCTGCTGGAATATAGACATGCAACACTCTAGTTACAATGTAGACAACTACTTCTAATAACAGTAACTGACTAAATAAGTAAAATGACTTTATGTGCCAAGCACGTGATTAAGATTGCTTATACAAATGCAATTTATTTAACTTTCACATAAGCCACTTTTGCAGATAAAATTGAAACATGGAGTTCCTGCTAACCTCACAGCTGTAATACCATTCTGGGGAGCAAATCAATACTGTCTAGTGCTAAAACCTGTGCTCTTAACCACTACAATACAAATTTTTCTTGAAGACAGACTTGGATAAACTACAAGAAAAGCACAAGTGCAATTCTGCATGGAAAAGAAACATTAAACTAATTAACAAAACTCAGGGTCTAACACTAAAAAGCAGCATTTTTGCTTCTAAGAGGCCATTTTCATTGTTAGGATCAGACCTCCATGAATTGTGCTGGTCCTGTCACTAGAGGGCGCTCCTGGAATGGTTTGAAAATCTGGCCTTGTTCCTGAGAGGAATTGTCTTGCCTTCTGTAATGGTTTGTAAAGTTAAGAAATACATCACTTTCATAATCAAATCTTTTGTTATTAACATGAAGTTTACTCTTAATTGATAAAATATCACAGGATTATTTAAATAATTCAATGTTTCCAAAATCTGGAAGGTATTTTTTGTTTGTTTCATTTTATTTTATTTTATTGTGTTTTTTCCTGGTCTTATTATAAATTATCTGATAATCTCGAGGAGATGTCACCTGACACAGACTGAGGTTTTCAGCACAAATGCTTTTGGGAGCCAATGCAGAGCCATCTCCATTGGTTCTGAATATCCTGTTAAAGTTCTACCATTCCATGTGAAAGTCATGTTGACATAGTTTCCTATCAGTGTTTGCTTGCCTCTCTTTAATCATCTCACCAGCTGACCTATTCATACATCAGTCTTTTCATGTCATGTGCACGAATTAACTGACATTTCACTTTCATCAAATATTTAGACTCTAGAAATCCAGAAGCCAAAACCTTCCTGCTTGACTATAAATCCATTTGGTTTCCAAAATACTCTGACATGTCATGAACCATGTTCATTTCACACCTGAATAAATGGCAAGATCTTTCACCTGTGTCAAAGCTTACCTTATGAAAATATGGTATCCAATACACAACCTACACTCAGAGCTACCATACCTGTCCTCTCACTCTTTATGCTTTCTTTCTGACAGCTGGTCAGAACTCTTAAGTTCTTCTTGGGCATTTAACTACACTACTGCTCAAGGAAGTCTACCCTACCCCTGCTGTAGCTGTCCTTACTGATGGGTAGGGCTTGCCTTGTAGCTGCAGTTCCCCTGCTTGATGTAGGGTTTCTTTATCCAATGAAATGCTGGATACTGGCATCTTCTCAGTACATCATTTCCTGTATCATTCCTTCTCATTGCCATTGTCCCTCTAACCATCCCTTCTGGGCCTCTCCCCTCACCAATCAATCTCTCATCAACCATAATATTTTGCTTATTAAAACATCTTTATTGTTTGTCTGTCTCACTCCTGCTGAAAACCCTCCTGGCACATTTCTTCCTACTGAGTTAAATCTTTCTCTTATCATAGTGGGGGGTAAGGGGACTTACAGCCTGATCTCTGCATCTGTCTGTTATTACCATGCTCTGATGGCCACCAATGGACTTATTTGCTATGTTTCCATTTCAGTGTCTGTCCTTAAAAATCAATCTCAAACACTACTTACTTGTCAAAACTTTTCTTACTTCCACTAATCTATAAATTTACATAGGGTATATAATTAATCTCCAATGTTTGTATTTCTCATTCTGTGTTTATGTTTATTATAGTTTTAAAAATATTTTTGGCAATCCTTATGTTATAATTTTGAGGGTCGTGTATTCTGTACATTTGATTTGTACAGTGTCATAAAATAAGATTAAAGCACAGACCTGGGGAAGCAAAGAGTCTCAGTTCTTTCACTTCCCAGGCATGTGCTCATTAGCAGCTGCTCCAAAGAATGATTTCACCTGCAATGTGTGACTCTAGCGGGTCTGCCTCACAAGCATATTGCAAAGGTTTGATGAAATGATGCACACAATGGGCCTCACATACAGTGATCACACCAAGGGTACATACTCTTGGTCAATGTTTGTTGCATTGTACAAACTGAACCTACAAGATATTACACAGGACTTTTATCCCAAGACAACTGTGAAATCTGTCACATTAATGGAGCCCCCTATGAATTCAGGACCCCAGATTCATATAGTGTTTGATATAGGGCACTGTCACACAGCTAATGAATGAGGTACCACCCTGGCATGAAGGTGGTGGCCAGAGGTGAGGGGAGCTCACTATCTGCAGCTCTCTGTAGCTGGATGGTTCACTGGTGATATCAGGCTAACATGGTTTGTGACAGCCACTCCGGCCAGCATGATTCCTTAAGTCTGCAGAGGACAGCTTTCTGTGGGCAGGCTTAAGGACATATAAGCACATTCCTAAAAACACATTTTTTTTTTTTGGTCTGGTTACAAGTATAGATTAATAAAGAATGAGGGACAGTATCACCAGGTCCTTTGGCTTAAATGAGTGATTAAATCATTGTTTTAATAGAGTCAGCTTACACACTCCCATTAAAACCTTTTCTTTGAGTACTTTAAGAAAAGAAATATATTAAGGGACCTGGAAAGATGGCTTAGCAGTTTAAAAGTATATCAAAAACAGAAAGTAATGGATTCACAGAAAAAAAATATCTGTGTTAAAAAGGCATTAAAGGGCCAGAGAGATGGCTTAGCAGTTAAGGCACTTGCCTGTGAAGCATAAGGATCTAGGTTCAACTTCCCAGAGCCCATATAAGCCAGATAGATGCACATGGTAGTGCATGCACCTGGAGGTTGTTTGCAGTGGCTGAAGGCTCTGGCCTGTCCATTTTCTCTCTCTCCCCCTCTCTCTCTCTAATAAATAAAAACATTTAAAAAAATGGTTCAAATCAACAAAAAGCAAGAAATCCAAGCCGGGTGTGGTGGTGCACGCCTTTAATCCCAGCACATTGGAGGCAGAGGTAGGAGGATTGCCATGAGTTTAAGGCCACCCTGAGAATACAGAGTGAATTCCAGGTCAGCCTGGGCTAGAGTGAGACATTACCTCAAAAACAAACAAACAAACAAACAAACAAACAAACAAACAAAGCAGGAAATCCAAGGTTAACCATCATTCAAACTGTTACCCTGTTGTTTCCAATGTGCCTGTGAGCAGCCCTTCCTTTGATATCTTGTCTCTGGAAGCCCAAATCTACAGGTAGTTCTGAATTATAATACTCTGGGTCTATTGATTAATGGGACTGTTACAGGCTCAGATCTGAGTCCAGGGAGCACTGCTGAGATCTCAAGGTTCTTAAGTCTTAAGACAAGGATTGGAACATGGATAGATGGCTAGAGATAGAAATAGTTTATTCAGAAAGATTAGTCTGCAGAAATGGCTCACTAGGTCACACAACACAGAACCTACATAAAGATTCTGGTGTGGTATATGCTTGCACCCCCAGTGCTTGGGAGGCAGGGGTCTCTAAGACTTGGTGGATAACTATTCTAGATGAATCAGAGAGCTCTGGGTGCTCTAGAGGGTCTGTATCAAAAAAAATGAGATGGAGAGTGATAGAGGAAAAGACCCAATATTGACCTCTGGCCACTTCATGCACACTTACACACATACACATGCCTCCACACAACACATATGTATCAAAGAGAGAGCGAAAGGGGTGGGGGAGAGAGAAAGAGAGAGGAGAGTCTCCTGAGAATGTAAGAATGTAAGTGGCTTAATGAGCAGAGCAGAGCTAGGTTCAAGACACAAACACAAAAAATGCCTCTTGCCACCATCCTGTGAGAGTCAAATGAGTTACATTTATATAAGCACAATTAATTCCTTGGCAGTGTCTCGTAGACCCATTTTGTACAATGTAAAAAATAAACACTGACCAAGAGTGTGTTCTCTTGGTGTGTTCACTGTATGTGAGGCCCTTTTTGTGTATCATTTCATTGAACCTTTCCAGGTCACTGATGAAGTATTTGTTTTGCCTTCTTGGGGCTTTGCTCCTGCATGCTGTCTTGTTACTTGTAGCAGAAGTGAGGAAAGTTTTCCTGTCTTCTGCCAACTGCCTCTTTTCAAATATCCATCTTGTTGCCTCTGGAACCTCCTCCTCCAACCCATCCTGTAGTCTTCTACCTCAGAATTCAACCATGAGGATTCATGCTTATTTATAAAAGCTTTTACATGGAATCATTGTAAGCCTAGGAGTACTATGTTTCTCTTTCAAGCTTTTTGCCATCCTGCCATCTAGGTAGAAGGATGGGTAGAACATTTGTGCAGCTAACACTGATAAAAGTTGATATTATAACCTGTGTTTCAACAGCTCTTGAGTTCAACAGCTCTATTTCTTTTCTCTTTTCTCCAGACATGGTGATGACTTGATCGTCACTCCTTTTGCACAGGTAGGTATGGTGCTACTCACTGGCTTGCCCTTAGTCTGTCCCTGGTATGGTTAATGATGTGGCCCTTTGATCAAATTTGAAATGTTTTCCTTACAGGTTCTTGCCAGTTTGAGAAGTGTAAGGAACAACTTCACTCTGCTGACAAACCTTCAGGGAGCACCCAACAAGTAAGACCTGTTGTCAGTTACAAATTCCTTCCATGAAAGTACAAAGTATTGAAAAGCAGTGCAAAATTACTGTTGCATGGAAATCTGCCCCTTTAGCTAAGTTATGATATGTGAGGTAATCAGAAAATACAATGGAACAACATGATATTCTAGAACTGGTAAGACTTTGGGATTGTAATCTAGTTTGAGTGCCATTAATTTTGTACCCTTAACACTACATATAGTAAAAGTTCTCCAGAAAGCAAACATGTTTTGTTGAATTTTATTCTTATCACTTTGGCTAAATGGCCATAAATTCTATTAAAATTATTTTTGACTAAGCTATTACTGAATTTAGAAATTCAAAGCTAAAAGTATCAAAAATTCAAGTTTGTTTCCCTGACATATGCAGGTTTAGGTAGTCTGATGAATAAAAGTGGAATTGCATTCTCCTTTGCCACAAATTAACTACATGGTGAATTTAGTTAGCATTACTGATCTTTGGTCATCTTGTATGTAAATGAAGGGTTGAACTTGGTATTCTCTGCAGCAACTTTCTCTTCCAAAAATCATTTCAATCTATGAGACTAGTTGCAGGCACCTGCCAATTTCACTTGCACAGGTTGTAGAGTCTATGATCCTGGAATAGAAAAGCTAGAGACAGTCCCCAGACCATTCATCCAACCTTGTAATTTTACAGAAAGATAACCCTAAGCCTTCAGGAGTTTAGTAACTATCTTATGAACACATTATGAGTTAGAGACACATAATGTCCAAAAATGAAATCTCTTTTTTTTACAGCCTGTGTTCACAACAGAATTTTCTGTCTCCCAGACTTTTAAAATTTATTCCTCAACTCTCTATTTTCCTTTATCAAAATTTTGGTAAAGTGGATTTTTAAAAATGAGAGTGAGGCTCATTTTGAACAATAATGTTTCCTTTCACTCTCTGATGACTTGTTTTAAATCTCCTTGCAAGAAGACCTTCATCTTTCAGGGAAATCTCTCTCGCCATTGGTCTCTGGCCAACTATTCTCTAAACTCCCATCAGAGAGCATATTTCCATGTTGCTGTCCTACCTACAGCATTATAGTGATGTATGCTTTAAGATATACTTGAAGTGCCCATGCTTGATACCCAAGGTACCTCATGGCCTAAATTGAGTTAACTTGATGAAAAATGACTGGGTTATATTTAGAGTAATGTATAGATTGAGCACCCCTAATGTGAAAATCCAAATTTCAGACTTTTCGCGTGCTAACATGATGACAAGAATGAAAAGGTCCATATCTGAACCTTATGTGATACTTTGCAGTCAACAAATTGAAAAGTATTGTATGGAGGATGGGGAGACAGCTTGGCAGTTAAAGCCTGCAAAGCCTTTCAGCCTGGGTTCATCCTCCCCCAAACCAACATAAAGCTAAACACAAAGTGTTGCGTGAAGCTGTGATCCCAATATGCCTGCTACAACAGGAGAATCAGAAAGCACATGAGACCAGCTAGTCTGGTATTTGTTCACAGTGGCAAAAAAAAAAAATCCCTGTTTTAAAGGTGAGAAAAGAGCACAAATACCTTGAGGTTGTTCTCTGAGCCCCACACATGCATTGTGGCATGCATGAGCTTGTATACATAAAAACACACATTTTTAAATAAAGATTTATCACAAAATTATCTTAAGGATATGTGTATATGGCATATATGAAACCTAAATGAATTTTATATTTAGTCTCAATTCCCATCCCTAATACATCTCACTATGTATATGCAAATATTTCAAAGTCTGAAACCCTCAATATTTCTTGTCCCAAGCACACGGCCAGTATTTGAAACCTTGATGATTGATTTCAAGGTTATATATCCTGTTTGTCAATTAATCTGCAAGTACTTATTTAGTATATAATATTCATTCAAGAATGTACATATGCTAACAAATATTTGTTGAGAATTCACTGTACCATGCACCGATTGTATATTAGTAGTACAAACAAGATGTCTGCTCTTTCAGGGCTCATATTCTAATAGGATGTGCCTGGGGATGCTGACCAGGTCAGATCTCTAGCCACATGGGGTCATGTTCAGCAACTCTGGTACAATGATAATCTGCAAATGATTCTTTCCTCCTTCCAACCACTGTCTGCTTGGTCAGATCTTATCATTTATGATACTATGGTTTGATGTTCTCTCTAGTATCATATTTCTCCAAAGTTTTCTCTGACCATACTAATTAATGGCCTTTATTTGACCCAAGAGCACTCTAGCAACCTGTTTCATGAACTCCATGATTGTGTGCACCTTAAGGATGAGATGTCTTTATTTTTCTTTGAGTTCTCAAGAAGTAGGAGAATGTATGACACTTAGTTTATACCCCCTTTCATCCTTCATATGTAAAGATTTCTAAATGATTAATTAATTGCTGGGGAAAGCTCAACAATTACTTAGAATCTTTTAGGAGTCATCCTTTCCCTGTCCTTGCCTTTTGTTCAATACTGAAGGGCTCTCTGGGACCATTCTTATTGGCTACATAACTCAACACAACCACATAGAAATTATACACTCTGTGCCTCAGTTTCCTAAACTATAAAGTAAGGTTGTTGTGAAGATAAGTCGATATTTGTAAATCTCTTAGAGCAGCATCCAACATAAAGGCTGTGGGCTATTATAATTCATAGTTAATTTCTCTTGCTAAATACAGAAGTAATTGTAGCATTATGGAGTTGAAATATCTATTATCTCATACTACCACAAGCAATACCTATGACAGGTATTTTTACTCTCACTTTATTGATTAAAAAAAAGCAAACTCTATGGAGATAAATTGACTTTCACATGACCATATAGCTTCTAGTGATCAGCTGTTGACATCTTAATTCTCATTGTTGTACTCTGCCCATTTGTTATCCCAGTTAAGTCTTTTGGGTCAAGGAAAGAAGTCCCCACATGGCTTTGGACAGATACTTAGAAAAAAAAAAAAACTTGTAGAACAAATGAAGTTTAGAGAGGCTGAAAACATCTTAGCTGAGAAGGTGTCTTTAGGAGTCAGGATGTGGGGACAGGGTATGTAACAAACATTTTAAAGGCTTCTTTAGCATAACTGGACTCAGAACCACTGCACAGCTCCAAGGAGAAGTTGGGATAGGTGCTTTCGATAATATTGGTTACATGAGCTTTGGGTTTTTTCTACAAGTAGTATTGGGACATTCGGCCTAACCCTGCTGACTTATAAGCTGTGTCAGCTGAAGTTGATTTTTCAAGAATCTGCACTCTAATAGGATTGGAGACTCTATCTGCCATATTCAGAATGGCAATTATCCATAGTCCAGTATCACTCTCTGAGTGAGTACCACCTCTCAAATAATGTTCTATTGTGTCCCCTTTGGGCTGTTATTCTGTAAACACATGCCCAGATTTTGGTGTTGGTCCTGCTATTGATTGCAAGTATTTTTTTTTATAATAAGTACCAAGTAATAAACTGTAAAGCAAGGCAAAGCCTCACCAAATCTTCCATAAGAGGAGTTGAGAGTGCCTCTGTGTAATCTAGACCAAGACTTGGGTGCTAGGTTTCAACTGCAAATGGAATAGCCTAGCAGAGGAAGGCTGGAGAACCAAGGGACCATTGATGTATTCTACTCTATTGCTGGTATTGTAGAGTTGAGAGCCTACATAGCCCCTCTGGGCCATGAAAGGGCTTAGAATTCCCCAAGCCAGTGGCTCTCAAAGAATGCCTCATGACAGTGGTTTTTTTCATTCTAGCAAAGAATTGACAAATGTAGACACAAAGAAGGGTAAACTAGGAAATATTTATTTTAAGAGAAAGCAGAAGTATGAGAGTAGATGTAAAGCTGGAAAAGTTCCTAAGCTGAGAGAAGTTTTCCCAACTGGAAGAGGTTCTAGAAGGAAAACCCAGAGAAAATCTAATTCAACTTGGATTCAAATGTATATGAAGGACCTTGATTGGGTGGTAGATCTTAGAGGAGAGTTGCAGGCTCAGAAAGGGCCTGCCCATCATAGAAATGACCATGAAAAATTAAGGAGGAAGAATCACTAAGCTGTTATTTATCACCATTTTGTACCAAACTGAAGTTCTCTTCCAGGCTCACCAGGACAGGGTGGCATTATGTTCTTACAGACCTGTGTCCCTAAACTGACTACCAGTAAAAAAAAACCACTTTACTCCTAACTTCTGTCATTAGGTTGTCAATAGCCTCCAACAGTTATCCAAAATGCAAGTGAAGGGACAGAAGATCATCTGCCAAGAGTGGATGTAGCATATGAAAATCTCTCTATCTCACACGTACAAATTATGTCAACAATCAAAGTACTAAGATTCATGGAATTTAGAAGTTGCTTTCTGGCATATTTAACTTGGATTCCAGGTTGCCACTCCCTGTCTTGAATATAACATTTAAGCAGTAATTATGCCCTTGGAATGGTTTTATGAGACATCTGGCTAGTGTGGTTTATTATGTGAAAAGGAACTCCCACATAGAACTATACTTCTACTAACTTAAGGTTTCTTTTATCTTTTGGCTCTTTGCTCTGCATAAAAGCAGTTCATTGTCTGCCTGAGCTTTGCCACCCAACGGGTGAAAATCTCAGTGTTCCTGCTGACATGATTTCTTTGCACCTTCATGAAATGTCCTATTGAGGGACTCTTAATTGTATTCCTTGGCTTCAAGTTAAACCCTACATTTCCTTTGTCCTGGGCATTAATTTTGAAAAGTGTGGCTTACATTTAATTCTCTAATTCACAGAAGCATCTCTGAAGCATTTTTGGGCTTCCAAAAGACTGATGGCATGGGTGAGAGTTGCACCATTCAAAGACTTGCAGAGTCTTCCTTCATCATCCATCTCTGACACAAGCATCACTCATAACACATGTGGCTGTCAGAGAATCATGTAACATCTTTGCATTAATATTCATCCAAGCATGATTCAATCAGAATATATGTGATCTTTGGGAAAGAATTAATAACCACTTTCTTTAGTGTAGATCTGAAATGTCTTTTGTAGCTTTATGTACATTGGCATGGGATTTAAATTAGCTGAGATTGACAAAATCTTGAGCATTCAGACATGGAAAAAAAAAAACTTGCTAAATTTCCTCAGAGTAAGTGGGGAAATAAATGGGAGCACCTCAAGCAGTACTTCACATACTGTGAATCAGCAGTAAATGTTAGCTGCTTCCAGTTCTCCCCAGTGGGGAAGAATCTGAGGTTCTGTGAGTGGCATGCCGAGGGCTCTACTGTTGGCAGGCGCCAGCACTAGGATTAGTATTCCTGTCTTCTTATTCACAGTCCAGCCCTTTCTTTACTGTGCTATCCAAAACTGGAAAACATTAACTACTCTGGCCAAATTATCTTCCCTATTCATATCACCATCTTTGGCAGCCAGATATGATTCTTCCATAAGTTAGGGACTATTTGAAACCAAGCAATCAATATTAATTTTCCCTGACCTCACCACAATTTCCGACTTGCAATCTCTTGTCTTGAAACAATGATTTGTTCTCCAGATGTCACTGATTCACTTAAAGTGTATTGAGATTCTTCTTTTCACTATGTATTGGGGACAAGTGATAAACAACATAAACATGGCCTCTGCTTTTCCAAAGCTTCAACACAAAGATGCCTGTTTGAATTAACAACTGTAAACAAGAGCTATATTTTATTTATTTATTTATTTTTGAGAGAGAGATACAGATAGAGAATGGGCATGCCAGTGGCTATGAACGAACTCCAGATGCATTCGCCCCCTTGTGGGCAAGTGCAACATTGCACAGTTATGTCACTTTTTGAAACTGGCTAAAGGTGGGACCTGGAGAATCAAATGGGCATTCCTAGGCTTCTCAGGCAGGCCTCTTAACCACTAAGCCATCTCTCCATTCCCAAAAGCCATATTAAAAAAAAATAACTTTGAAGGCAAAGGACTTCATAAAATATCTTCAATTTCTAAGAAATTATTGAGAGATGGGGGTGCTATGAATATCCATGCTACTTAGTAAGTAGATGTTTCCAATATTAGGAAGTCCTAGTTCCATGTCTCCTTTCTTAGGAACTCAGGAAGACATACAAATTAAATTCAAATATGCTACCAGGACCGGGTGTGGTGGTACACACCTTGAATCCCAGCACTTGGGAATCAGAGCTAGGATTATTGATCACCATGAGTTCAAGGCCATGCTGAGACTACATAGTGAATTCTAGGTCAGCCTGGGCTAGAGCGAGACCCAACCTCAAAAAAAAAAAAAAAAAAAAAAAGAAAAAAAAAAAAAGTGCTATGAATCCCATGAAGATGCACTGAAATTTGCATCATACCAAATGTGATACCAGACTATAGACACATAAGAGGCTTGAGACTGAAGCTTGCTTACATCATGTACAGGAACACTGAAGAGACAAATGGGAAGTTGCTGACTGCAATGCAGCATGTGTGGTGCAATGATTGAATGAGAGTAGAAAAGTGTATGTCACATATGAGGACCACTCAGGGTGGGAAGGCTCAGGACCACCTGATCATTCCATGATTAGATCACAGTAGTGGAGAAAATACCTACTCTGAACTGAAATATAAGAAAATGACCCTGAGTGCCATGGGAGACCAGAGGAAGGACCATTTCAGTTACAAGTACAGTGTGTGTTTTTAGAGAAGACCTCTAATCCTTGAAGGGTTGAGATATTAAGTGTGAGGAACTTCTTCAACAAAAGAATGTCCTGAACACCCACAGGAAAGGAGAAGCATATGCTAGAGGAAAAAGGGTTGTTTGAGTTCACTACTGATAAAGAATAAGTCAGTTCATCCATCCATCATTCATCTACCCATGTAAGTATTTCAGAGTGTTTGGCATATAAAAGGCCATCTTGGGTACCATCTTGGGACCCAAAAGGTAAACAAGTCCTTCCTTGGTTCAACTCTAATTTCAGAAGTCATATATGAAACACTAATTAGGCAGTGCCTATTTAATTACAATTTTGAAGATCTACAGAAAAGAAATACCAGATACTTGAGATCCCACAGCTATTTGGTGGTTTGAGGTGAAATCTCAGACAGAGAGGAATTCTAAGATAAGCTGGAAAAGTATGCTGAGGCCAGAAAGCAAAGGATTAAAAAGTTTGGAATGGAATCCTTCAATTTTCCTGAGAAACATCCCCAGTATCAGTTCAGGAATTATCAGCAGATGTTCTAGTGAAAAGAACCTGCACTTTGGATTCAGAAAACCCTGCCTTTCCAGCTAGAAACCACTTGCTTCTTCAGGTTTTTATCCTTAAAAGGAAATGGTAACACTCCCAATTGATGCTAAGAAGTAAGTAACACAGCACCCAGCAGAAAGCAGCAGCCATTGGTTAATCTTCCTGCCCCATCACACATGAGCATGTGATGTCAAAGAAAATCTCACTTAGGATCACTTGACTGTAAAGGAGTAGTAGCTGTGGACCCTTTCCATAGACACAGAACTACAAAGTACAAAATAGGAGTTAGATTATCCCTAAGAATGTCCAGTATTACTTGGAGTAAAGACACCACTATGATTCACCAGCAACATCCTTCCTTAATAACATCCTTCAGGCATTTCTCTGTCACTAAAAATTTGCCTTCTTTAAGCCAGGCATGGTGGCACACGCCTTTAATCCCAGTACTCGGGAGGCAGAGGTAGGAGGGTCGCCATGAGTTCAAGGCCACCCTGAGACTGCATAGTGAATTCCAGGTTAGCCTGGGCTAGAGTGAAACCCTACCTCAAAAAACAATAAAATAAAATAAAACTCTTTTTAAAAAATTTTTTTAAAAATTGGCTTCTTTTTCCCACCTGCCTGTGAGTGGGAATTCAAAGAAGACTTTAAAATGCAGATTCCTAAATCCCATTTCCCCCCACACTAAAACAGACTTTTAGGGAATGGGGAGAGGAATTTAATAGCCCCCCAGATGTTTCTGATGTTCATCCATGTTACTAGAGGTTAAGGTCAGAGCCTGTGCCCTGGCAGTCCTAACACAATAGACTCAGCCAACTTCACACAATATGCCAAGTAAAGAGGCAAGTGAGAGTAAAAAACAGAGAAAGGCGATTGATTCAATATGGCTTCAATGAAAGAGGGACTAAAAGGTCTAGTTTTACCTACCTCCTCACCAAGTCCATCTTTGTGGTACTAACATGAGATTTGGGTTTAAACAAAGGGCAAAAGCTATACTAAGGTTGTGGTCAAGTTGTGACCATCACTTTCCATCAGTTTTGTTCCCTGACTCTGTTGTATGATATTAGTCAGGTTGTCAAAACTGCATGGAATCTCTTCCTAGGAGACAAGCACCCCATTTGGTTGGCTCCAGCATTCTAGAGAATGAGACTGCTGGTGTAACTCCAACATGTTAGGGTCCATTATCTCAGTAGCCAGAGAGAGGGACACAAGAGGCTTTCTTTAGAATATCTCCATGTCTACCAGGGTGGTTGCATTTATATTTGAGAACCTCTAGCCTATATCCAACTCTCTTGTTCATTGACAATATCCCAGTAGTTCCAAGTAGGACAGAACCTTCAGTACTGGTAGTTCTGAAGGTGTGCTTCTGAGACCAGAAATATTGGTAGCACCTGGGAGCTTGTTAGAAATGTAGACCTTCCCACCCACTGCAAGTCACTGCATTGGAGCCACAAAGTCAGAGCTGAGGGCAGACCACTGCATTGGAGCCCCAAAGTCAGGGAGGGTCACTACTACAGGCCTTCAGCATCAGAAGGCCAGAGGCAGGGTGGAACAAAATATTCTAATATACCCTGAAGGTTACTTTGATGCACCAATAACTTGAGATTATTGCTGTATACTATTCTTGGCAGGGTCTCCTGTGATGCGGTAGAAATCTGGATGAGTCTGGCAAGGGAAGTTCAACAGAGCATGAGAGAGATGATGAGACCAGCAAAGATGTTGGGGTGGGGGTGCTGGGAGTGTGGGAAGGAAAAAAAAGCCAAGAAAAGGAGGGATGTAAGTGGAACATGAGTTTCTTTGCTTATAGCATTTGCTACTGACATGAGCAGGCTCACTATGGTGAAGAATGACGTCCTGGTTACTCCATGAACTGACAACACTAAGTTAAGCATTTGACTGGATTTCTGTGAGTAGTGGCTATGTTACATTTAGCAAGTGACTTCTCCTCACTGAGTCTTGGTTTTCTGAGGTTCAAATAATGTAGGACCTAAACTGATTGATTTTTAAGAGTTCCTTTATAATTTTGTACATTACCCTGATGAACTGGGATTCGCTCTGACATTTGCAGTCATGCCTAAGCAAGTGTCTTCTTTTTTGAGAGATTCCTGGGACACAAACCTAAGACAGAAGGACCAGTGAGGGACCAGAAATAAACAACTTCCTTCCTGGCAAGTTGTAGCATCCTGAGGCTGTACAAAGGGAAATTCCAGGCCATCTGGATGTGAGAAAATTGGAGTCATCTACCCACTTGACAGGAGTCTGCTTTCTGGACACAGCCTTATATCAATTGGTTGCTCATTATGCTTTGGAAATCTCTTTGGGGTCATGGGAGTAGGAGCTCTATTGCTTACATTCAGACCTTCTTTTCTGCTTCTTCACAGGAGGTCCCCAGCAGCTAGCCAAGCTCCCATCTCCAGAATCAGCCTGCAAGGTAGGCCCTGTCAGGAGATTCATCTCTACATTTCAAAACAATAAATGTGTATCTGATTCAGAACTGTTCTCAGAATATCAGAATTTTGTGTGCACTCTGTGACTCTCACAAGTATGTCTCTAGGTGACTTTTTGCAAATGTGTACTGAAGCTTCCCTTTTTGTGAAACCAGACTCACAGCAGTGTTAAATAATTGGCTGGTTGTATAGCTAGGCTTTCAGCACAAAATGTGTGGTGCCACTGTTTCTGGAGGAGGAGAAGGTAGACCTGTGTCAAGATTTCAGAATGACTCAACTTTGCAAGTGAACTTCAGGAGAGCTAACTTCAGTGGTCCCAGGGTGCTCACATTGGCCCTAGTACCCTAAGACATGTTAATGGTTTTCCTCTTAGCATCATCTATAAATCCCACTTGAATATGCAACTCTGAAAATTTGAAACCAAAGGCTCTTTCCAGGTCAAAACTTATTTCTCTTGGATGCCACTCAATTTTGTTTCTCTTAGGTGGTGTGTATTTTTGAGAACTCATTTCCCCATCTTACAGCATGGCACATCAGCTTGTCCTGTGGTGTTGAAAGCTGCTGAAAGGAAGGGCTACCTTGGAGGAATGCCATGAAGATGGGTTCAACATACATTTTTCACATAACATGCAGCCAGTTTGGTGATGTCCAAATGAAGTTTTCTCCCTGGAATCTTGTCCCACTATGGTAGCACTAGGGTCAGGAAAGCACCATAAGGAACAATTAAAATGAACTTGCACCAAGGTGACACAGCCTCTAACAGTGCCTAGCTTGGAAACCCAGCCACATTCTTCTCTTCTTTTTATACTTAGAATTGTCTTTTCTTGGATGTGGTATTCTGTTAGTGTTATAACCAAAAGTATCTCAAAAGTATTATAAAAGACCATCCCCTGAAAAAAAAAAACAAAGGGCACAATGGGTTCCACTTACTCATTGGCTTCTGAAGTATTTACAGTGTATGTTATAGTGTATGCTTTTTACAGTTTTTGTTTTGTTTTGTTTTGTTTTTTGGTTTTTTGGTTTTTCGAGGTAAGGTCTCACTCTAGCTCAGGCTGACCTAGAATTCACTATGTAGTCTCAGAGTGACCTTGAACTCATGGCGATCCTCCTACCTCTGCCTCCCAAGTGCTGGGATTAAAGGCATGCACCCCCACACCAGGCTACAAAGTTTTTAATGAGAAAAGATTGACAGCAAGAATTAGAGTGAAATAAAGACATTAAGAAAGTTGAGTTTCCTCCAAAGTCCTGTGATGTGAAATACAAGAAGTAAATGGTCATGTATGCATAGCTTCAAAGCCTTGTGGAATTTTATAAAAGGAAACAACGTAATGCTTTTCTATATAACTGTATTTCATACTTGGAGATCATAGGAGCACACTTTGAAAATTCTGTTATTACATCTTTTTAAAAAATGCATTTTTATTTATTTATTTGAGAGAGAAAGAGAAAAAAGAAAGAAAGAGAATGTGTGTTTCAGGGCCTCTTGGCAATGACATGAACTCCAGATGCTTGTCCTACTTTGTGCATTTGGCTTTATGTGGGTGCTGGGGAATCAAACCCAGTCTGGCTGGATTTGCAAGCAAGCACTTTTAACCACTGAGCAATCTCCCCAGCCCCATTTAAAAAATATTTTCATTTATTTATTTGAGAGTTGTTTCATTGTATAGGCCTACTCATAAGGCACCCTTGCTGGCATTTTGGTTTGCCATACCAGATTTACTAAGATGTTTCTGACACTAATTAAAATATTTAGACTATTTTCCCCTGTTCTTGTAATAAACACTGACAAACACCAGGAGAATGATAATTATGGTAAAAAAAATTAACTCATTAGCCAAAGATGCTCTAGGAAAGATCATTCTGTGATCATTGGCACAGTAACTACTGCTTGGCAGCTGGGGATTTCTTTTCTAAGTGCTTTTTAAAACAATGGAGCAAAGAAATGACATACCACTTAGGCAATTTGTTTTTGTCTGCCTTTGTGGCAAAGTACAACAGTCCTGGCTTTTCACTGGGAAGAGACTGTAGTGGTGTCGATTATTACATAATTATGGGTTTCAGAATCTCAACCATTAGCCACGCTCAGCAGAGGAAGGAGGAGACACACATCCCGTGTTTTGTTCTTATTATCAGTTCAAATAAGCCAAGCAGACTTTTCCTGTTATTTTAATATTTATCAGCATATGACAAAGAGGTATGCTTAAATAGAAGCTTTAAAGGGGAATGAAAAATAAATGACTTTAGGTAAACAGAAAAAAGAACCAGAGTACTGCTTTAAAGCATAATTTTTCATGAAAATAAAAGACCAAGCTTTCATTTCTAAGTACTGAAGTTTCACTCATGTATTTCTATTGAACTCTGAAAGTAAAAACATACGAAATCCATGATAATTTAAAAATTTTAGCAGCAATGCCACTGACAAATCCTCACCAACTTAAATTGTACAGAAGCAAGTATGGGAGAGAAGCTCCACCTTCTTAAAAGATGGCGTCTCCTCTTCTCCTTCTCCCATCTTTCTCCTTCCCCTTCCTTTTTTATCTCTCCTTCCTTCCTTCTCCTCCTCACCCTTTCCTCACTGAGTAGGAAGAGTGAAGTAGTGGGGGGTTTTATAGCCAGGAAGAACAGTGTAAAAGGTACATTCTTCCAGGCATAGAGAGCAAGGTGGCTAATCCTTCTGGGTGTGCCTAAATGCTAACACTGATAAATTTAGTGAGCACCACAATTAGTTTCACATTTTTCCTTTTTGTGAGGATGAATTTAGGCTTTTTGCTATGTGTGTTCAAGCATTAAAACAAAGAAAAACCAAAAAAGAGAATAAAAGGAAGGAATCCTGTCACATACATATTCAAAATGGAAAATTCTGGACTACAGGACCCAAAAAGCTATCTTCAGCAAAAAATCAGATATTTGAAAAGAATCAATGTGCATATGTATGTGTACATGTTCATATGGATATGTGATAACTGTCACATTTTTCCCAGTTCCTATAAACTTATTCTTCACATATTTCATTAGTGATTATTATTATATAATTAAAGTAAGAATTTACTGAGAAGATAAATTATTAAGTGATCACTGCCTTTGCACATCATTTATATTAAAAAAAGATTAAAGAAGCATTGCTTTTAATAGCCACCAATTCTGTATCATATAAATGTGACTTGCTTTATAATAAAATATATCATATATATTTCAGCTATCATATTGGCAAGTAAGGTGAGGTATTGCATGCTAATATTTTTGTTCTAATATTTACCAATTACATATATAGCATTAAGATCTCTACTTATAATGGATCTTATGTTATGAAGAATGACCTCAAATTTGATGGATCATCAGAAATACCAGTAAGCCATTTCACCAAGATAACTAGAGAATTGGCTTGAGAATTTTGGGCCAGACTGCTGTAGACACAAAGTCTCACAAAGCCATGGCTATGGTAATTTTCTACACAAGTCAATTAAAATATGTTTCAAGAAGAGAATGCATTTGTAAAAATGCAATAAGGATATATAAGGTTGTTTAAGTGTATGATAACCACTAACATGTTTTGGTGTCCAGAGACTCATGGAGGCACCATAGGGTGGTCCAGGTTAGCTCTTCTGAAGTTTACTTTTGACACAGCACTTCCCCTTATGACTCTTCTGGAAACAGCCACACCACATATTTCATGCAGAAAAGCCTACATGTGCACATCTGAAATGTGTTGGCCTGTGTGAGCCACAGCCTTAATTGAGAAATTTTCAGTGTTCTAGGGAGTCCGAGTCCATTTCTTCTAATATCCTTCCAGCCAGTCTGAAGGAGAATGACTCTACTAGTTGATAAAAGGGAAAAGAGCCCCTTTCCCAGGAAGCCTATTTCTCCATGTGGGCTCCTTATATGTTTTCACTTGACTGTGACTATTTCTGGTATCTAGGTGGGTGGACCAGAGATAGTGTTTTCTCAAGAAATGGACAAGATTCTCAGTGCATTGTATTTTACTCTGAGTAACTCAGAAAATCCAGACTTCACCAGCTCTCCCAATGCTTGGGAGGAGACTGATAATGTATGCATGTGCCAAGGGC
Source organism: Orientallactaga sibirica (assembly GCA_036365145.1). Taxonomy (NCBI): domain Eukaryota; kingdom Metazoa; phylum Chordata; class Mammalia; order Rodentia; family Dipodidae; genus Orientallactaga; species Orientallactaga sibirica. Next base: position 24,768,976 of record JAEOAD010000015.1, on the reverse strand, counting down.
CTCCTGAGAACCCCAGTGATAGCCTGAAAACCAATCTGTGTCAGATGACTGGAGAAGGATGGAGCCCAGCACAAGCAGAACCTTTGCTTGCTTTCTGAATTAAGCAAGAACTGTCAGGCAGGATTACAACATTTAGAGTAAATAGTAACAAAATCAATCTTGTTACCATAGGCTGTGACAACTTATGATCAAGAGGACCTGGAGGAATTTACAAAAAGAAAATTAAAAAGTGAAAAAAAAAAAAGCAAAAGAAACAAGCAAAAGGGGGAAAATATCAGACATTTGCTTTGGGAGTTTTGAATGGCATGATCTCAGTTACCTAATTACCCACCTTGAGTGCTTTAGACAGCCTGCATACAAAAATGATTGGATAATGCATCAGAGAAGCCCCAGTGATTCTGAGAATGATTCCTCACATGGTTATTTTGTAAGAGTTGCTTTTTTTAAAATAGCCTTGCCAAGCAAGTTTTCCCCAGAGCATCAACACTGAGCCATTTGAGTTGGTTTGCAATAATACATGTAAATCTAAAATTAAGCATGGAGAATTGCAAAATCATTTTCAAGTCAGCTAAAGTGTGAAGAGTTAAAATGTTACTCTTGAGCAAATGCTGCCAAAAATAATGCCTTGTTTTTTAATGGCTAGTGTCACTAGTTCAGACTTTACATTTTATATTACATTTTACTTTACATTTAGTGCAATTACTTTTTCATATTAAAATGGAGCTGAGGAGACCAGCAGCATCCAATCTCTCTTTGGCTGCCTGAGTCTTGAGTTCATTCCGCTGTGACTCCACATCATGTTTTTACACTGCTGAGAAGCACCATCCACCCTCTTTCCCTGAAAGTTGGAATCATGCATGTTAGTAAGTATTTCAGTTATGCTATTGACGTCAATGGAGTCATTAAATAGACTGCTGGCCCTCCCAGAGGCAAGTCACTGCCAGGGATCTAGATACAGACATGCTTTTTACAAAGTCAACCATCAGGCTTTGCTACAGCAGTAAGCCAGAAAAAAGAGGAGAAGTTTATACTGTAGCAGAACCTTTTCTAAACAGTTTCTTTCTTTTTTTATTTTTATTTTTTTGCATTTTAATTCTAGCCTTTCTTTCTCTTTGGTTATAGTAGACTCAGAGAGACAACTAGGTATTATTGCCTGAATGTTTTATATGCAAAAGCATCTCCTGTAACTGAGACCACATAGAAGATACCCAACTATTAAAAATATATCTCTCCTCCTTTTGCTCTGTAAAGCCCATGTTGATGGCATAAATTTTCTATGGCAAATCACCATTTTCTGCTCCTCAGGTTGTGTTGGACATACATTGCCTCGAATAAACGGTTTCCTTGACATACACATGCACATGCGCGCACACACACACACACACACACACATACACACACGCACTTTGACCTTTCCTTCATGGCTCAAAGTTGCAGCCCCTTAACTATGAAATCTATGAACTGAACTTTATGTAGCCTTACCATGCTGTGGCACTAGGGCCCTGTAGTAAAACGTGGAGGAGGAGGCTGAGAAGAAAAACTGCTTCTTCTGGCTTACTCATCTGCAGCTACACTCTCTCAGGAGGCTGTCCACGTGCCTGTATCTTCCCAAACCACAGCTGGTGCCTGCCTCAAGCCTGGTCATGCAGCTCCCAGGCGTGTCAGAGAAAGCGCTTCAGGACACATCTGCTTCTCCCTGGGTATGCTTGACAGCTCTTATCTGTGCAGCTGCAGGAGTGACAGCCAAAGACTCATTCCACACCTGGACTCTTCTATCTCCAGCACTTCTCCAGATTTCGCTCTCAGAATATACCATGTTGGCTGTAGAATCCATCTCTTGCTTCAATCCCTGTCCTTCTACTCCCTGGACTGCCCCTTCCCTGACTTATAACCAATGATGTATATAAATGCTAGACTCTGAACCCTTTTGCTAGCTCCGTTTGGTTCATCTGAGAGCCAGCTGTGTTACTCCTCCACCACTGTCCCTTTCCTGCAGTCCTGGCTTTGAGGAGCACTGTCACCATGCTTTCATCGCTCTCAAGGCATGACACCCAGCTCCTCTATTCCCCCTGTAGTCTCTCCTCCTCTCCTGCAGCACGTTGCCTTGCTGCCCAGTACCTAAACCTTCCAACCTGCTTTACAATTCTGTTTTTACCCATCCCAACCTAGCCTCCTTTCTGGTTCTAGAATGTTTCTGTTAAATCCAGCCATGGCTATGTACTTCCTTATTTGCTCTGCTTGGCTTTTACGATAAGATCCAGCCTTCTTTCCAGATATACAGACCCTCAGAACTTTGCTCCTCACTCCTCATCTGTTCTGTTCTCCTCCATTGCCCCCCCTCCACTGTGTAGCCATGGCTTGTGCCTTTGCACAGGCTGGTCTTTCATGTGGGCTGCATATTAACATATTCAGCTAAAGGCTTGCTTACATCACCAACACTGTAAGCAAGTGTTTTATGTTCTCTCTTAAATTCTAGAGTCAAGATATATATTTTTTTTCAAAGGGCCTATACAAACATAGTATATGTCTGGCAAACACTGCATTGTCTACACTACTCCTATCACCATCTATAGAGTGTTTCTCATCCTTCAAGACCAACTGCCATCTTCATATCTTCCTCAGCTCTTACTTAAATATTATCTCAAAAACCCTTATTCTTAATTATCATCTCAAAGTTTCAATATTGCACTTTAAATATTGTACTGTGATTATCTATCTAATTTTCTCCCCTTCTACACCAAAATATTCCAAGTTCATTTATTAATCCTTGTCTTTTATATCCCCAACTAATAACATAAGACAGAATAGATGCCCAATAAATCTTTATGGAATAAACAAATAGAATGAATGTTTTGCCTGTAACCAAACATTTGGAGAGGAATTGAGGTATAGTTTTGGTTTTGTTCAGGCCTGCCTAAATCTCTGCTGACTCTCCAGGCATGTGTACAGGGCTGACATCTCTAGCTAACTTTGACTGCATATGACATTCCAAATACTTGAACTGCCCTCATTATACCACTTCAGCGAGAAGTAATAACAATAGATGCTGGGGAGATAACTCAGTTGGTTAAGTGCTTGCCTTGTAAGCATGAGAACCTGAGTTTAATCTCCAGAACTCACGAAATGAAAACTTGGGCATAGAGACATGTGCTTATAATCACAACACCTAAATGGTAGAGACAGATCCTTGGGGAATCTGGAAATCCAGTTGAACCTACTGGTTGGCCTCCAGGTTCAGTGAAAGACCCTGAATCAGAAAAGAGGACAATGCCCAAGGAACAAGTTACAAGGTTGTCTTGTGCATAGCCCTACTCCCATACCAACCCACAAACACATATACACACAGGATAGAATAAAACAAAATGATTAAAAACGTCTGTCTTATGATTCTATGCAGTATTATTCTCTTAGTATTCCCCACAGTGCCTGACACAGAGTAGGTACTTAAATAGCATATTGAATTGAATTGGGAATCTGAATCAATCTTACAGGTAAATTACTGCTCTGGGAACTTTGTTTTCTAATCTGAAAAGTAGGTATTTTAATATTCTATCTCATAAGTAAAGCTATGTGGCATGGTTATAAAAAAGATAGAGTACTTGTTTTAAGTCCAGCTCAATCACCATGTGATCTTGGGACAAATGATTCATTCATTGTAGCTGGCTCATCTTCACAATTGTGATGCAGTCTTGCTTTCCATGGTTTCAGTTATCCTTAGTCAGTTGTGGTCCAAAAACTAAAATTTTCAGAGAAAGAAATTCCTAAAGTTTCACATCACATGCCCTTCTGAGTATTTGGATGAAATTTTCACTATACTGTTAAATCCTGCCTAGGATGAATCACCACTTTGTTCACCATGTCCACACTGTATAATCCACCTGCCTGTTAGTTACTTAGTAGCCATCTGGGTCAAGAGATTGATTGCTAAGCTATCACAGTGCTTGTCTTCAAGTAACCCTGACTTCCCTTCATGCAAGAACTCTTGCATTTTATTGTTAGTGGCTTTGTGCCTAACTTATAAATTAAACTTCATCACAGGTATGTACACAGAGGGAAAAAAATGGCATATACAGCACTCACCAGTACTCTTTTCAGTTTCTGACATCCACCAGGGGTCTTGCTTGGAATGTATACCAGCAGATAATGTAATCTGAAAGTAAATTTTTCTTAGAAGCTTAAGATACTTCCTCCTGCAACCATGAAAATCTGGTAACAAAGAAATAGGGTTAGAGGGCTGGGGGGATGGCTTAGCAATGAAGGCATTTGCCTGAAAAGCCAAAGAACCTAGGTTCAATTTTCCAGTACCCACGTAATCCAGATGCATGCATCTGGAGTTCATTTACAGTGGCTAGAAGCCCTGGTGTACCCATTCTTTCTCAATCTCTCTCTCTCTCTGTGTGTGTGTGTATGTGTGTGTGTGTGTGTGTGTGTGTGTGTGTGTGTATCTTCCTCTCTCTCTCTCTCTTTCAAATAAATAAATAAATAAAATATTTTTATAAAGAAATGTGGTTAGAGTTGAAGACAAGATTTACTAAGGCACATTGGGAAGCCGGAGGTGGGGAGCAGGAGGGAGAAGGCAGATCAGAAGCATGAGAAGAATGGCTGTTACTCTTAACAGCAAAATTCAAAGAAGTATGGCAAATGGCAAATGATTTAGGATTCTGACAAACTAGAACTTGGTTAATCAAGAGCTTTCTCTGCATAAGCCTCAAGACAGGATGTCACTTTGTAAAATGTTTGTGTAGGCATGAGTTAACTGTAGTTGTGTATAAATCCAGCCCGCAGGTGCAGGCACAGGTTTTTCTGTCCCAGCTGCTCAGCAAGAATGTTGGCTCCCAACTGTTCTTGAAGACCAGACAAACCCAACTGGAAGAGCCCAACATGAGTGAGGGCTTTGACTCCTTCAGGAAAGACTGCATGCTGGAGGGGAAGGCACCCTCGGTGCTACTCTGCCCCTTTACTCCCCTTCCTAAGAAGAGTTCTGACTCTGCCTTCAAGAGAATTAATATACAAATTTGCTAGAAGAAAATAAAGGAAAGAAGGGGACATCTAAGTTCCTTTTCTACCTCCACCTCCTGGAGACAGCTTGATCCTGGGGCCAGGGATGCTGCTCCTTGCTTCTCACCAGCCCTGGTGAGCACTTGTAGGTGTTGCCTGCAGAGCTGTTCTCAGAAGCCATGACCCTTTCAGGGAACAATCTTTTAGCCAAGAGAAGAGAAACAAAGTAGGGACTGTCCCCTTGAAATAGAGAACAGGCAAGAGAGCTCGATGGATCTTAGTTTATTTTCTTGACCTCCACCCAGCCAGAGTTGTGACAAAAAATCAAACGTGTCCCTCCTTCAGTATCCACCAAGTGAGCCGGGGCTGTGGCCATCATCCATCTCATTCCACTGATTGAGACAGCCAGGTCAGATTCTGTGGGCTTTCTCTGCACCCCCAATTTTACTTTCGGCTTCATATTTTCAGGGTCTGGTTTCACTGGTCGTAGGAATTTCTAAAGTCCCACATGCCTGTCACTGATTGCAGGAGAGGAAAGGAACCAGTGGTGATTTTTATGTGCAGGAACTATGTGCTAGGTCCCTGGTATCTATGAAGTCCCCTATGTCTCCCAAGTAAGTTGTTTTTGTAGGTGTTATTGTTCTTATTTCACAGATTTGAGAAGAGGAGCCTCAGGTAAGTTTTGGGTTTACTCAAAACCACACACCTAACGAGTGGTGAGACCAAAACTGAAACCTGCATTTGATTTCTTTTTTTTGTGTGTGAGGTAGGGTCTCACTCTGGCTCAGGCTGACCTGGAAGTCACTATGTCTTCTCAGGGTGGCCTTGAACTCTCGGCAATCCTCCTACCTCTGCCTCCCGAGTGCTGGGATTAAAGGCGTGTGCCACCACGTCCGGCTGATTTCTTAACAGTTCATGACCTTTCTTCCAGAGTCTGCACCACAGTCCATCATGAGTGAGTGCACATTTGATAACTGCAAAGAAAGAAAATGTGAATTTGCTTTACTTTTTTCACCTGCAAAAAAATGGGAATAAGACTAATACTCATCATTCCAGTGGTGGTAGCATTTAAATGAGTTATTTGTAACCATTTATAACCACATCTGATACCTAGAATTATTTAATGTTGGCTCTAATTATTGTTGTCTATTATTATGAAGAATAAGTTAGGAGACAATTATAGCCTCTGTAAACAAGTAACCTTAAACTTGAGATCTGAATACTAAGCAGGAACCTAGTTGAGAGAGAAATCAACAGCTCAGAGATACTTTAGTCAGAGACTTGGATCTAAAGCCATACTGAGGAACAAGACCAGAGAAGTTGAGAGAGACCATGGTGGACAGAACATTTACAGATCATGGCAGATGCATAAACATTATGGTCAATTTATTTGGTAGTCATGGAAAAGTTTGGAAATGAGAATGACATGAGCTAATTTGGATTTTAAATACAGAGCTTTTAAGTCTGGATGACTAGTACCTCCTGTGTACTTCAAGATTCCAACCTTCGCCATTATAATAGCCACTCCTGTCCCTCCCTTCCATCTTGCCATGAAGAAGGTAAAGTCTGGAGACAGACCTTATGTGTTCAAGTCCAGTTTTAATCCTTGATTTCACTATATTGTGGATGAATGCTCAGCATTTCTGTATCTTTATTTTATCAGCTGTATAATGGGGGATAATAACAGAACCTACTATATAGAGGTATCATGAGATCAAAATTAGTTAATTGCTATGTAAAGTGTTTAAAACAATGGCTGGCACACAGAAGGCACTAGTAGATGCTAGTTGTGATTTCAACTTTTTAAATATTTTTATGATGCATAAGTGTAAATGTGTATAGTGGGAGTCAGAGGACAGCCTCCAGTGTGATTCCTGAGATGCCCCATCCACCTTTTTTTGAGATGTCTTTCATGAAGCTTGCTAATTAAGCTAGACTGACTAGCCAATCAGCCCCAGAAATCTTCCTGTCTCCACCTCCACAGCATTAGGATTACCAGATCTGGCATTTTTTTTAATGTGGGTTCTGGTGATCAAACTCAGGTCTTGTATGAGGCAAACACTTTACTGACAGAGCTATTTCCCCTGTCTACTAGCTGTTTTTAATGTATAATTGCCTACTTTCTTGACTGCTTACATCATTACACTGTTTACTCACGGCCAAACAAAGACAGGTATTCACTCAGTGCTTACTGAATAAAGAACAAGAATGAATAAGGCAAGAGAGGTAGTGCTGCAAATTCTAGGAGAAAAATATTGCTGTCCCCTTCAGACAATGAGGACTTTATTGAGTCAGAAGACATCCTGATAAGGAGGAGTTTCCTTCTGGGAACAGACAAGTGGAAGGACCTTACAACTGTCCACTTGCTACAAGATAGCTTTGGGAAACTTGAAACAATGTCCACAGGAAGAAATGGATTCAAAAATCTGTCATGACAATCTACATTGCCATCTGCACAAACAGAAATTAACTTATGAGAAAGCTATTTCTCCTTTTCAACTGTGTGACTGTTCCCCTGAATGGCAAAGGCAAACTTCAACCTCCAAGTCCTCTCTTCACAGTCTCCAGGGCCACCAAAAAACCAGCCATCTCCCCTGAACATAACAAGATGACTCCTATCCCCCCCTGCACTGCTAGCAAGGCCTTGTGTGAACAAGGCTCAGTAAACACGGGCATAAGCACTAGAAGAGACTTCACATGTTTGTAAGCTCTAAGTCTTTGTGGCATTAGTGCCACAATGCTTTCTTTATGCAGCTACCCGCAACAACAGCAACTCCTCCAGAGCTCTGCATGCTGCAGTCAGAGCCGCTTGCATCTACACACATGCTCCCTGAGTGCTGGTTTGTCACTGTTCTGTACCAAGAGAAAATAAGGCTTCTTCACATGCTTCTTTTTATTTTTGGCAGTGCAATTACTCTCTGTTCTCATGGACTAGCTTTTCCATTAATCCTTCTCTCTCTTATTATAAGTTTAACTTGTGTGCCACATATTTAGCATTCCTTCTATGCCTCTCCTTCTATATAGTCCTCTTCTGAATTCAAAGCACTGCCACTGGAAAGCCTCCCTGCAATACCTGCATATTGTCATTGCTCACTTCATTCACTTTGTATCTCATATATGTGTTTTCTTTTCCCATATTGTTTACCTATTTGTTCAGATTTATATGTGTTTTTTAAATTGTGTCCTTTAATTGTGACCCAAAGCTGGGGATGGAGAGGTATTCTTATGAATAAGAGCCACACCATTATCTTGAGTTTGCATAATGACCATATAGGACAATACAGTCTTCTTTAAGTTTCCAAAACTAGATGTCACCCACACATACAAAACACCTGTACAGAAACACCTAGATGCATGTTAAAATTAAATACTGGGTTTCCCTAGTGTGCTGGTTATCACTTTCACCTAATGATTCAATAGTGAGTACTATGCACCTAGCCAAGCTGATACATCAAGCTGATCATCAGAGGCACCAAACAACCCCCAAACTCAAGCCAGGTCTGGGAATATAGCTCAGTTGGTAAGGTACTGGCCTTGAAAACATGAGGACCTGAATTTGATCTCCTACCCATGTAAAATTCAAACTATGGTGGCTCATGCTTTTATGAGGTGGAGCATTGGGGAGGTGGAGACAGGATGCCCTGGGGCTTGCTGCAAGTCTAGCCTAATTGGTGAGCTTCAGACCAATGAGAGACTCTGTTTCAAAAGAATTAGAAAGCATTCCTGAGATTTACACTTAGATTGTTCTTCCTGCCTCCACATACAAATGCATACAAATGAGCCAACACATACATATGTACATGCATGCACACAAACATATACATACATGCACAGAAAGGAATCAACCTAGAATTACATCCATTCTGTTACAGATATGATATACAAAGTCCAAGAAAATAACTTCCTCCTGACCCTCTGACAGAGGCTTTATTGCATCCCAGCTCACAGCATTGTTTTAGAAGCTAAAGGGAGGTGTGAAAGGTTAGAAGTATAAAGTTTTGCCATGATGAATACCTTTAGAGCCCACAAGCTGTGATGACACAAAATCACTGCTGTTCTTCTCACACTGTACTCTGCTGGGCAGTCATGAGAAAAGAGAAAATCTTGGGCTTCAGCTTTACGCAAAGGCCAATTTGTTTATGTCCACTTTTTAAATTCAAGAAATAATTATTGAAAACTCAACGGAGATTGGTAATTTAAAAAGTTGAATTTTAGCCAGGGTTGTTAGGAAAGAAAACATGGGGATCTTCTTTACATGCATTTCTGATTTCCACAGGGTAGGGTTTGAAATGTTCATATCCTCTGACAAAATTTGTAAATTTGAATGACAGTCTCACCAGGCATTCTGACTCATGAGGCCATTCCTGAGATTTTTTTTTTCTTTCTCAAATCTCAATAGTTAAATTTCTTATCACCATTTGCTCTCTAAATCTTGTGTTCCTGACACTAAGAAAGTCTCTAGCCCTTTGCTGAACGTGATAGCAGGCAGCTCTCCCCAGCCCATTCCATTCCTTAGTTCCCAGTTTGAGGTCTCACTTCTGGGTTCCTATAAGACCTTGAAACCCTGAGGCACTGAGTTGTGGCTGGATTATCTTGAGTCTATGGAGTCCAGATGGAGAAGAGAACACTAAACATGGCTCAGTTCAGAGAATGCAGATGCAGACTTCATCACATGGCAGTATATGCTTTAATACAGGTGCCTGGGGTGACACCCCTGTAGCATTCTTACATGACAGTGTGGACCGTCCATAAGCCTGGATATCTGCCTTCCTTCCAAGTACAGTTTTTTCCTGCCTCCACTCTTTACCACATTCCTCCTTTATTTTTTTTCTCTTTTGCTGTTTACTTTCCACCAATGAACCTCTCATTCCTCTTTCCCTCCCACAGAACCCCTTGTTCCCAACTAGCCCCACTTCTACTTTGATATCTTTTTTGTGACACACTGAGTTTAACTAGGTGTACTTGCATGAGCATGGGTGGAGGAGTATTTCCTGGAAAATGGGCAACCTGCCAGTGGCAAGACCACTAAATAAAATGACTGTCCTCCAGCAACCATTCACTGCCACTAACTCCTCAGTAAGGAGTGAAGGGTTTGTAAACCCCTCTACCATCCATGATAGAGTGTTGACAGACCTATTGTGTACAGGTCTTGTGCAAGTAAACTCAGCTTCCAGGACATTATGAGTGCAACATTCATGTCCTGTCCAGAAGACAGCATTCCACAGCACTACTTCCCATTCCACTCCCTCCTCTGTAATGTTCCCTGAACCATTGAGTCGGTGATATACGTGTCCCTTTTAGCACTGAGCATTCAATCGTCACTTGTACTCAGTGCTTTGAAAGTTTTAAGTTTCATCAGTAGTCTCTACCAACTTCAGAGCTTCTTTCACAAAAACTGAGAGCAGCATTAATCTATGGGCATAAAAATAAGTATTGAGAAGGAAGTTTGATAGGCATGAACTTGGGGTATAGCAGTAGCTTCCCCACTAGGGTCTATGACTTCTCCAGCCACATGATTTTGAATAGGCTTTCAGTACCAGGCATGGATTTCTTCCCATGGAAGATGGCTCAAATCCAATGAGAGAGCAGTAGTCATACCACTATTGCACAAGCAGGTACATCTTGCCTGATTAACTGGTCAGTTCTCTCTCTCTCTCTCTCTCTCTCTCTCTCTGTCTGTCTTTCTCTTTAAAGACAGGTTCTTCTACATAGCCTAGGAAATCCTGGAACTCAGCCTCTGTAGTGCTGGGATTAAAGACACAGCCTGTTTTTTTGTTTTTTTTTGTTTTTGTTTTGTTTTTGTTTTTAGTCAAAAGATACATGCCAAGTTCCCATATATCTTTTGATAAAAAGATGCTTTCTGAAAATTGCTAAACTGAGCCTATGTGGGAGTTTTCTGAGGCTTAACAAATTAGCAACCCATCATATTCCTTGTCCCCTAATTTTGCCTTTTCTTCAGGTCTTAAGTGACTCATCATACTCAGTTGTGAAAATATTTGATTCCACCTCCAGTTTCTTTGCCCTGGTAGAATATGTTTCTTGCATTATACTTTTTAAATGTGTAGATGGATTGCTCACTACACTACTCCATCCCTCAGGTTTCTGTAAGGGGATTCTTCCACACATAAAGAAGGCCATATCTCTGAGCTATGTAAGATAGAAATTTGGTTGGATAGATCCATTTAGATTCTATTCTGCCCTCAAAGATTTTGTTTGTCTCCAAAGAGCTTTCTGTAAACCTTTAGTTTCAAACCTAAGGCATGGATGAAGATGTGGCAATGTGGTGTCACACCTGTACTAAGTGCCTTGCTAAGATTTGCTTTTGGGCCTGCAGCCTGGACAAAGACCTCTTTTCACCTTCAACCACCCTGTCAATATCATTATCTCTATTTTTTAACCAATGAAACCATGCTTTGGTGAACCTAAGTAGGGCACAGAGCTGAGACTTGAAACCTAGCAGTTTTGGCTCCAACACCTATATACCTGACATCAGCTCTCTGAATTGGTAAGAATTCTGCAGGCAATGTGCGTCGAGACACCTGGTACATACGCCCTTGTGATAAAGATTATATCTGCTGCTACAACCCCAGCTTTTTGTGAATAACACTCATGAATTCCTAAACAATATTTAATCTGTTATTTTCTCCAGATTCTCGAGCTAGAGAGAATTTAAGAGAAAAATATGTTTTTATCTCTACTTTCTTTGTAGAGGAACTGAGCCATCAGAGAAATCACAGTCTTCATTCTCTCAGGGTTTAGGAAGGACATCCTGGCAGGAAAAGGAGACAGGTGAAGTGTTTACGACATAGCAGAATGCTACTCACTGCTTACAAGACATGTGTGGCCTTTGATATCACATGAAGAAAGTTATATTTCAGATCTAACTCAGTGAAACCAAGGCATGCCTGGATTTAACAAGAAGAGGAAGCCAAGCTGGGTATGATAGCATACGCCTTTAATTCCAGCACTTGGAGGCAGAGGTAGGAGGATTACCATGAGCTCAAGGCCACCCTGAGACTACAGAGTGAATTCCATGTCAGCCTGCAGCCTGGACTAAAGTGAGCCTCTACCTTGAAAAACCAAAAAAATAAAAAGAGGAAGCCATCCAATTCTAGACTTGTTGGGGTCCCCCCTAAGGCTAGCCCAGGAGGGACGGCAGGGTCTCTGCAGAGTTGGGGGTGAGCAGTGCGGAATCACAACTCAGACTCCAGAAGTTGGGTGGAAGCTACAGAGGGCAAGCTGCAGCAAACTCGTTTATTCAAGGAAGTGCAAGGGGTTTTAAGGGGCTTGGCTGGCCAATCATTGTATGGGGTGGACCCTTTTTGTGACCAATGACAGCCTGTCTCTGGAAAGGTCATCTCGTAGCAGGTTTCTCGCGAGCATGGGACTATAGCTGTTGTCACGCCAGGCCTGCGCAGAATGCCATGTTCACAGAAGCCACTTCCTGGTTTCTTCTGCCATGCAGTCTGGCTAGGGGCAGGCCTGCATTGTGCCATACATAGGCTTGCCCTAGAAAGTCCCACTTTGAATAATTTGCTCTGTTAAACCTCCCTAACTTAGAAGAATCTGTGCAACTTAAAGAGCATTGGGTGTGTGTCCTGTAGTAAACATTTTAACCCTCCCAGACTTAGTCATCTCTATTTTGAGCCATTTTGTATCTTTGACATTAGAATCCAATTCACAGAGTCTTCATGCTTTTAAAATGGCCCCTGGCCTAGAAATAATGGTGTGTGGATGTCTTTGTCAGAATAGAAGAGCCTCTGAGCTAGTAACAGGAGTTTCTGGAATTCAAGCCCATCATACTGGTCTGGTCCCAAATATTGGTCCTCTTCTACAGTCTTGCCATGACAATAGGCTGCAATATTTTTCCATAAAACATTGGATCTTTAGTATTTTCCCAATCCTTCTTAGTCTGTAGCTGGGACATCTAAATAGCAAACATGTGGCAAGTGCTAGGAAGTGAAAATGAGAGGGCCACAAAGCTTCATTTTGAGTTTTGGAAGGTCTTGATAATTAGCACTTTTTTTTTTTTTTTTTTTTTTTGGTTTTTCAAGGTAGGGTCTCACTGTAGCTCAGGATAACCTGGAATTCACTATGCCATCTCAGGGTGGCCTCATACTCACAGTGATCCTCCTACCTCTGCCTCCTGAGTGCTGGAATTAAAGGCATGCACCAACAAGCCCAGTTTCATTTTTTTAAATTATTTATTTATTTTTCTATTGACAACTTCCTTAATTGTAGACAATATCCCATGGTATTTCCCTCTCTCCCCCAATTTTCCCCTTTGAAACATTACTCTCCATCATACTCCTCCCTCTCTCAATCAATTTCTCTTTTAATTTTGATGTCATCATCTTATCCTCCTATTATGATGGACTTGTGTAGGTAGTTATATTCAGGTTTTTTATTTCTTACTATATTCTGTATATTAAGGGATTTTGTCCCTTCTCCCATTCTGTTTACTACATTAACGTTTAGTTTCATGTAATCCTATCTATCAATTGGTGGCCTTATTTCCTAAGGAACTAGAGAAACATCTTGCCTATGCCTATAGCTTGAATTGTTTGCCTTACTTTTCCATTTAGCCATTTCAGAGTTTCAAATCTTTTTTTTTTTTTTTTTTTTTTTTTTTTTGGAGAGAGACAGAGAGAGAGGGAGAGGAAGACAGCTAGAGATGGGAGCACCAGCAGCCTCTCAGCTGCTGTGAACGAAATCCAGATGTGTGCGCCCCTTGTGGTCAAGTGCGGCATTGTGCCCTTGTGTCACTTTGCATCTGGCTAAACATGGGACCTGGAGATTGGAACCACTGGAGATTGGAACCAGCGTTCTTAGGCTTAGTTGGCAGGCGCCTTAACCAGTAAGCCATCTCTCCAGCCCCAGAGTTTCAAATCTTATGTTAAGGTGAATAAACATCTAGTTCCATCATTCCACTTTTCCTGGTGCCATTTGTTAAAGAAGTTTTTTTCTTCAGTGAGTATTTTTGGCATTTTTGTTAAAAATCAGGTGCCTGTTGCTGAATGAGTTTTATTTAGATCCACTAATATACATGTCTTTTTTGTGCTAGTACCATGCTGGTTTTGTTACAATTGCTCTGTAATATTTCTTGAAATCAGGTAGAATGATATCCTCAGCACTACTCTCTGCTCAGGATGGCTTTGGTTACCTTGAGTCTTTTGTGCTTCTTTATGAGTTTTATTTTTTCTGTATCTATTAAAATGACATTTATTATTATTAACAACATATTTTGTATGAATACATCATGTATTGGTACCCTCTTTTCCTTCGTACCTGCCCCCATTCAGTTGGGGACACTTCTCAGTATTCCTCATGGGGTGGTGGTTTATGTTTTATGGGAGCAGCAGTCAGTTTTTATTTTTTGAGGGGAGCAGAAAGGGAATGCCTCTGAGCATGATATCTCAACCTGTGACTCTTACAATCTTTCCACCCCCTCTTCCGCAAACTTCCCTGAGCCTTGGTGGGTATGTTTTAAGTCTACTTCAATGATGAGCTCTTAGGAGCCTCTAGATCTTTGCTTTGGTAAGTGTTGAGTATCTTCATGGTCTTCTCCTAAACCAGAAGTACAGGATGTATTATCACCTTCTAATTTCTTATTCAATTTTGTTTCTTCAATGTTTTAAAGTTTTCATTGTAAGTCTTTCATTTCCTTGGTTTAATTCCACATCATTTTTTGAGACAATTGTAAGTGGAATTATTTCCTTTATTTCTTTTTCAGTATGTTTGTTATTGGTAAGTGGGAAGGCTACTGATTTTTATATATTACTTTTGTACCCTGCCACTTTGGTAAAACTATTTAGAAGATCTAAAAGTGCTTAATGAAGTCTTTAAGGTCTCATATATAGAATCACATCATATACAAATACAGAAATTTTGACTTTTCCTTTCCTATGTGTACCCTTTCATTTGGGAAGAATGGAGTCTTTCTTGAAGGTCCTTAAAGCTCTTTTAGAACTCTGAGTTAAGACAAGAGTTTCACCTAATTTTGATAGATTTTCTGTGTCACAGAAAGAGATTCATTCTCATTCACTCACCCTCTTATTCACTAGTTCATTCACTTTAAAAGCACCTAATGAGTACTCACTGCAAAATGAATCAGGTTGGGTAACAGAAATACAGGAAGGACTAAGACATAATTTCTTCCCTAGAGCAGCTCATGATCTTGTGAAGTAAACATAAATTGATGTGTACTGTAATATGATAAGAATTTTCCATATACATGAGTAAAGTTCTCTGGATTCACAAAGATTGATCCTAGTTTGAGCACAAATAATCCTCTGTACTAAGCTGTACCTGGGAAAATTGTTTTAATTTTTTTAATTTTTAAACTTTTTTTTTTTTTTTTTTTTTTTTTAGAGAGAGAGAGACAGAAAGAGACAGACAGAGAGAGAGGGAGAGGGAGACAGATAGAGAATGGGTGTGCTAGCAGTCTCTCAGCTGCTGTAAACGAAATCCAGATGTGTGCGCCCCCTTGTGGTCAAGTGCAGCATTGCGCCCTTGCATCACTTTGCATCTGGCTAAACGTGGGACCTGGAGATTGGAACCGGGTTCTTAGGCTTAGCAGGCAGGTGCTTTAACCACTAAGCCATCTCTCCAGCCCCTGGGAAAATTTTTAATTTGGCTTTATTGAATTTTGAAAATGGGTATTTCCATAGCTGGATCATTTATTCTCTGCTGGATTTTTTGTTATTTCAGCTCAAGTTAAACATTCACTGAGCATCTATTATGAACAAGGGAATTAGGAGACTACAAACACATTTTGACTAGGGCCACTCAGAAAAGAAATGTGTGGGAGAGGCTCAGAGCTCTGCCTTAAGGGATGGAAGAAATTTCACAAAACAAAGTTTAAGAAAGCAGATCATGCTGAAACGAAAGTATAGGTGGGGGGGGCAAAGAGTATAGGTTGTTACTGGAACGGAAATCACCCTGAGAACATCTGTGAAGGAAGTAAAGGGGAAGGAAGTGGAATGATATGAGGATAGATGGAGCAGAAAAGATGGGAGGGTTTTAATACCTAACACACAAGCTGAGAATTTCCTTTCTGTGCAGAGAGGCCACTGACATTTGTTCAGCAGGAGAGTACTTTATCAGAACTGTGCTTCTTCAAGTAGTTAACTGGCTACCATGAGTGCAGTCAGAAGACATGGAGAGATGAGTGCTTTTCAGTTCACCTATCAGTTAACTGTGATCATGAGCACGTCTGTGATCATTTCTGAGCTTTAATCTCATCCATACTGCAAATCAGCCAAAACTTCTGAAAACTACAGCAACAGAACCCACCAAAGTTTTCAATGATTGTTGGTGTGTGAACAGCATCGTGCTAGGCCATTTTCTTGTAAAACTGAAGCTTCACTACAATTGAAAGTACTTAAAACACTAGGCATTCAGTGCTGGGAGTGTAGTCCTTGTTAGCATGCATGAAGCCTTAAATTTCTTTCCCAGCATTGCATAATCCAAGTATGAAGACCCTTCTTGTTCTATAATCCTAGAATTCAAGAAGTGGTGGCAAGATAATCAGATGTTCCTTGGCTACATAGTGGGTTCAAGGCTGTATGGTCCATCAATTTTATTTTTAAACATCCATATGAGAAAGCTCAATTTATATGTTCATTCAAAGTCTTGGGCACAAATATTAGCAGCATTATTTTTAATGGGATCCAAATTGCAATCTGTATGTCAACTGGTGGCTAGTTATATAAAAGGTGTCATAGCCTAGCAATAACAGCTTATTCAGTAACAAACTAGAGATACATAGTATTTACAACATGGAAAATTCTCAAAAATGCTATGCCCAAGGCTGGGGAGATGACTCGGTGGATAAAGTGCTTGTTATGTAAGTGTGATACCTAAGCTCAGATACTAAGAACCCACATAAAGCTGGATATGGTAGTATGAACATCTATATTTCCAGTGTGTCTATGACAAGAAGGGAGGCCGTAACAGTAGATCACCCAGAATTTTACAGGCCAGCAGCAGTAAGTATGGAGAGACCCTGCCTCATATAAGGTAAAAGGCAAGGATCAACACCCAAAGATGTCCTCTGACCTTCACACAAGCCATGATTTGTGTGTATCTACACACACACACACACACACACACACACACACACACACACACACACGAGAGAGAGAGAGACTGAATGCTAGAATGCTATGGCCAGAAATGTAAGCCAGCTATGGGATGGCTACATTGTATGGTTCTATTTATGAAAAAAAAATCTTAAAAATATACACAGACATAATGTTTATAGTCAGAAGCTAAAGCAGAGGCATGGATTAACAACAAAGGTGTATGAGGAGTTATAAAAGGGTGATAGAAGTATTTTTAAACTAATTTATGGTGAGGGTGGAACAACATAGTAAACCTGTTTAAAAGTTACTGGATTGTATAACTGAGATAGCAAAATAGGTGATATGCAATATCTGCCTTAATCTAGTTGTTTAAAACACTAAAACTTACTCGGTATAGTAGGTACTCCTCTTATTACCACTTTATAAATGAAGATATTGACTTTTCTAAATGGATCCCAAATTAATTCTGCCTGGTCCTGAGCCCATGCTCTTGACCACTGTTCATATTGAATCCTCCCTGTGAGACAAAGTGGTCATGGAAATTAAGCACAAGATAAATGCTTTTGCACATTATACAGAGAGCAAGTGTTTGGTTGTCTGTCAAAAAAAAATTATAGCTGATTCTGATTTGGGCAGCAATTATCCAGATGGTGTGGAGGGGAAGGGAAGGAAATGAAGTAAAGGACTGAGCAAGTGACCCAAGCTGGAAATTCCAGGAGCCGCGGGAAGAGCAGAAGAGGGAGAAGGGGTGGCCAGGAAAAGTTGTGCTTTTCCTCCTACTATACTTTCATTTCTCTGTAGAAGCCTTTGATTCTATTAACAAAGAAGACAATGTACAGTGGTCTTCTTCTCCTTCAGCAAACAGCTGACACACTTTCCCATCATAAACTTTGTAATTCAGGATATAAAACCAAGTTCAACAAACTCGCCCAGCCAGAAGGTTAAATAAATAAGTGCTAAATAAATAATGGTAGTTTTTTTCTTTCCTTGACCACAAGCTCCTGCAGGAGATGTCACGTGCTTCTGGTAATTGAAGCTTACTAATCAGTGTTTCTTCCTGAGTAAATATGGGGGAAGGATTAAGCGTTTGAATTTTAAAGAATTAGAACTTTGTATTTTGTATTATACTTTCCATCATGACGCCTCTCAGAAATGATAGTCATGAATCACAGGTGAGGGAGCATACTTATCATTTCATCCTTAATTGTGAAATGCTGTTAACACTCCAAGGCAGAAGCATAGCACACTGCTTTGGCAAATGCAGAACCAAGTGACCTATTAGGGTTTTTCCTACATTACTTTCTATGACTGACACATTGTGAAACTTTATTGTTAATAAACCCACATTTCCCAAAACAAATCAGATGGCCTAGCAAACAGTGGTGTTTGTTCTGTGTATGTCTGAGGTGGTGTTTCATCATTTCCTCACACCCAAGGCACTTGTGCTTTCCACTGATTGGTGAAAAAAAATGTGAGAATTTACAGTTTGCCTGTTTGGGCAACATAAACATGGGACAATTTGTGGTAACAGTCAGGACTGTTCCACAGGGGTTGGTAGCAAGCAAATGAGGCTACGAGTTCTTTAGGAAGACTGGAAATACATAGGACTTAGCCCAGGCGGTAAAAAAGAATTCCAATTAACCTCTGGTTTTATGACAGTTTAGTCTTTGGGTCACTGTCCCCTCAGGGAAAGCTACTGTATGACTAACATGGTAAGTAAGTGTTCAAATTTGAAGTAGCTTGTAGAAATCTTAAATGTAGGAAAACCAATACTGCTAGCCTTGTTAGCTTCCATAAAAACTCAGCCACAAGTCAAAAGACCCTTCGTAGGTGCTGCTGATATGTGTAATAGGACCCTCATCACTGTGAGCAGTTAGCAGTAGTAAATTAGCCTCAGTCTTCAAAAAGCACAGTTAGCACCACTAGGGATAATACTTAAATATGGTA
Source organism: Orientallactaga sibirica (assembly GCA_036365145.1). NCBI lineage: Eukaryota > Metazoa > Chordata > Mammalia > Rodentia > Dipodidae > Orientallactaga > Orientallactaga sibirica. The sequence goes on along the minus strand of JAEOAD010000015.1, from coordinate 24,749,945 downwards.
CATTTATTTTTAAATGACAAAAAAATAACGCAGGTGGTGGTTTTCTTCTCACTGAAGATTTCAGAGCTGTCCCATCCCCTCCACTGACAAGTTGAATTCAACTCTGCATCCCAGCAATTTAATTGAACTCTGTTAGAAAAGATAATGATAGGCATTGAGTTTGATGTCCAAATCTTCCAACCACCTGTGTAATATCTGGATCACAAACTCCCTGCAAATGTTGTCTGGCTACACATGGTGTATCAAAGAAGGCAGTAATGTCTAACATTTAACAAGCATGTTATGAATATTTAAGAGCACGCAAATTAACAGTCCAACCCTGACTCTACTACATGAGTGTAGAGAGATGGCTTCCAACTGTGATGGAGGGTCCAAGAGTTTTCTGGCCTTAGCAAGGAAGATTCTGGACCATCCTTCATTACCTCTGAGATTTTTGAAATGACTTTACTCTGCCTCAGTTTTCCAAAGAGTAAAATTAATAAGAAAAATAATGATACCTACCTCCTAGCCTTATTCAAAGGATTAAATGAATATTTATGTAGTTCTTAGACTGATATGTTCCATAAACATATTTGTTAAATACAAATAAGTGTGGTACTTTAGTTTGTATCTGCAGCCACCTGGCTGGAGGCAGTGTCACTGGGCAGATCTTAGGTATGGAGGTGGGTTTGAGATTTCAATGTAAAGATATGCAAAGTGTGCCTAGTTGGAGTTTCTGAGGTGTGCCTTGCTGTGTGGCTTTTGGCTTGTGGCTTTCCTCTCTGTGTTTGGTCCTGTGAAAGCAGGCCAGCTTCTTCTGCCATTATGGAACTTCCCCTGGATCTGTAAGCTTCAATAAATCCCTTCCTCCATAACTGTGCCTGGTCTGGAAGTTCATCTCAGTGAAACTGAAGCTGTCTGCTACAGAAGTTGGTACTGAGGAGTGGGCTGAGATGAACCTGATCATATGGATTTTGGTCTTTTGGAACCTTTGTTTTGGAGGAATGGTCATGGACTTGGTGCTTGCAACTGAAGACACCTTCTGGAGTGGTAAGCCAAATTTTATGGACTATTCTGATGAGAGTTTGAGAATGCTAAGTGCAGACAGTACTGAACCTTGAGGCTTGGCTTATCAGCTTTCTAAGGGGAAGGAAAGACTGCAGAGGACTTTGCTATAACTGGGCTACTGGCATAAGGGATGGCTGTATTCTGCTGCCCAGGCCCAGAGAGTTTAATCAAGGTTAAATTTGTAATGGATGATGTGCTTGGCTAAAGATATTGGACTGAATGATTTAATATTTTAAGTTGGAAAACCTCAAGCAAGTTAAAATTAGTGGCACTGAGACTGGTTTTAGGTTACTGAAGCTGCTATTGTCAAACACATTGGCAATCTTAAGGAAGATGGCCCAACTGCTTTACATTAAAACAATGGAGAAGATGCCTGAGGAAAGACTGTTAGAAATGCAAACTCTTTTGAGAAGGAATTGAATCAAGAAAGATCTGCTTTTCAAGGGTACAATTTATTTTATTCCTGAATTAAGAATATGGCTGTGTCCTGCACACCTGGTAGTAGTTTTGGAAGCATGAAAAATGTGTGACATGGTCATGAATTGCACATGGTTCTAGGAGCTGCTCCTGAAATGTGGAATGAGGAAGGGAGTGATGCCCTGATAGGCTGAAAGAGCCTTTGGAAGATGGACCATGGTTTTCTTGGAGACCTGAAAACGTTTTGGATATACCAGGACTGTGCAAGGGCTACCATAGAGTGCACTGTTGGCATGAGATGGAAGTTTTCACTGGCTACTCTGCCCAGCTGGAGGGACAGAATTGAAAAACCTGGAGACTGTCAGTCTCTGGTTGTATTGAACTTGAACTGCAAAAGTTTGATGATTGCTGATGGAGGTTGAGTTTGCATTATTCTAGTCTCTCCTTGTTATGCCTTATACCAGTTGAAAATGTTTACTCTGTGCCTTTAGATTTTGAAAGTATTTAACTTGTTTGATTTTACAGGACTCACTATCTTCAGTTGGTCAAGATCATGGGGACCTTTGAAATTAGACAAAATACAATTTATAATGTGTGATGGTTATGAATCTATTGGGGGCCAGGATAAGAATGTGGTAGTTTGAATAGATGGCCCCCAATATATTCAGTGTTTTATTAGTTTGTCATTCGCATCTTCAGCCACCTGGCTGGAGGCAGTGCCACTGGGTGGATCTTAGGGTCCAGCCCTAAGGTGTGGTGGTGGGTTTGAGATTTCAATGTAAAGATATGACAAGTGTGCCTAGCTGGAGTTACTGAGGTGTGCCTTGCTGTGTGGCTTTTAGCTTGTGGCTTTCCTCTCTGTGTTTGGTCCTGTGAAAGCAGGCCAACTTCTTCTGTCATTATGGAACTTCCCCTGGATCTGTAAGCTTCAATAAATCCCTTCCTCCATAACTGTGCCTGGTCTGGAAGTTCACCTCAGTGAACCTGAAGCTGTCTGCTACAATAAGGAAATAATGTATTGTTAGTAAGCATTAATATTTGAAAAGATGCTGAAAGTGTTAAAGAATTTTATGCTTGCCCTAGTCCCTGGCTTGTTCTAAGTGCACACAAAGGACATGATTGCAAATTGGGTGTCTTGGCCTCCCTGAAGATCCAGAAGACCTTGTGAGCTAGAAATAAAGACTTTATCAGGACAACTGGACCTGTGCTTGAATTGAATGGCCAGTACAAGGAGTTCATAAAGAAGGAAGCAAGGATCAGGTCACTGTCTTAAGTAGCTCCATCATCCACAAGATGATGGGCCCATTTCTGAGAGAATATTTGTTATGGTACTTAATCAAGCTCTGTTTCAATTCTGTGGTTTCAGCTACTCAGATGGGCACTCTGATGGTTGCTGAAATAGTCCCTCCTTTATTCAGAGTATTTATGGATATAACAGCAGTTTTGTTAGGCAGAAGTAAATAAAATAGAACAGACACTATTTGAATGAAAAGGGAAAACATAATATAAACAAGAAGGAAATTTTGGCAAGTTCTTTGAAGGACATTAAGATAGTGAATCCATAGAAAACAAAAGGAAGTAAAGCCAAGGTTCAGACAGGAACAAGGGGAAGTGTCTCCAAAGAGGCAGCATTTCATAGAAGCTAGAGCACTAAGAAAGGACACAGGAAGCAGAATGTTCAAAGTCTGAGAATGGCATATCTGAGAAAGAGGCCCCTGTGCTGGAGTCAGTGTGCTAGGATTGAGAGGTAGAGAATGTGTTGATGGCATATGGGCAGAGCATGGGTCTTAGAGATCATGATCAGCAGTCTGGGTAGACTAAAGCAAATCAGAAGCCACATAGGAGATTGGGAAAAAAAGAAAAGAAAAATACAACAAATTTTGTTAAAGTGCTCTTGAGCTTTAATGTGGGGCAAAGACAAAGCACTGGGAGGAATGTTGAAGCAAAGTGGCATTGAGAATCCATTTGAGGTCTGAACTTGGGAACATAAGGTGAATCCAACAGAGTGCTGTGATGGGCAGCAGCATTTAGTCATCACATGTCAGTGGCTGGTGAACTGTTCACTTTTGAGGCAGGAACCATTGCCAGTGCCAGGAGTAGTGAATGCATACAGTACCATTCCCTAGTAGCACTGAGAGAATGATAGGCAGTCATCCAGACAATGGAGCCCTCTGGAGGATGTCAGGGATTGAGCTTTATTTATTTATTTGATCTTTATGTTTAGAGGTCTAGGCTGGCACGGTCCTCATCTGCCAAACAGCTTACTAGATTTCTCTCCATGACAAGGGTCCCTCCTCAGCTCAAGAATTCACCACCAGCTGGGTGTTGTGGCTCACACCTTTAATCCTAGCATTCAGGAGGCTGAGGTTAGAAGACCACCATGGGTTTGAGGTCATCTTGAGCTACAGAATTAGACTCTGCCTCAAAAGCAAACAAAAAAGTATTCATGATCAGCTTCCCCTAATGCCAAGATATTATACATGAGAAGGTGAAAAGTCTTTACTTGATGTGGGCAACAATAGCTTAGGCACCATTTCCTGAATCATTGCTCTGTACCAGGAACCATCTAAACACATTCATATACAGCATCTTCCTGAACTCTAAAACAACTGGTGATCCTTAGAATCTCTGTGTCACAAGTAAGAGACTGAACTGTAGGGGATTAAATATCTCTTCTACAGCAAGAATAATAGTAACCAAGTTGAGAAGCGAAGAGTGGGAACCAGACATTCTGACCTGAATCCAAGCTGTCTCAACAAGGACATGTCCAATCAGCACATCCTTACCAGCACAAGTTGTTACACATTTCCATAGGATATAATATGCTGCCACCATAAATTTTACTCAGAAAAAATATGGTTTTTATTTCCAACTATATTGAAACTTGGTTTTGCTCTCCCATGTTCTCAGAACAAAAGGCCAATTCATTGGGTGTGATTAGAGAATTAATAGATTTTATCCATGTTTTCTTCTTTCAAGAGCCTGTTAAAGAGAAAAGTTTGTGAGTTATTTTTATTTTTTGCAAGATTAGTGACCTGTGTTAAGAGAATTTTCCCCTCAAGTCAAATGTGATGACATGTGACATAGCAAAAGCTGAGCAACACAGGTTCTGGGGGAAAGTGATGGCCTGATCCTTTCCTACCATGTAATTTCAAGTTGATATTTGACCTTTACAGCAAGTACTAGCTAACTGAGGTGAAAAAGGACAATATATTCTCAATATCTGGGGTATCTGTGGTGTACTAATGTAAACTCTTATCAATGTCTCAGTTAGGTGGTAGATGCCTCTGGGGTAGGATTTTCTAGATGAGGTATTATACAGATTTGCATGGATCCCACAACACTTTCCACACTTGGCTAGAAAGACAGTACATTAGGTTTGGTCTCTGGGTTAACCCCTGCTTGATGCTCTGTGAATTAGCATTTAAGAACCATTGAGTAAATGTTCTTGAATGTTTGATTCCCTCCCTCCTCTCCATATTAAGATGAGAACAACTGATTCTCCAATGGACTTGGCTCCCCTTGCAATACCAACAAAATCAATGGCTAACTGAATGTCTACTGCATCCATGAGTGCTTTATGTGCTTACATCACTTTGGACAAATGCTTAGCTAGAGAAACTCACTAGTCCCACTTTGAAGACAAAGAACCTGTGATGAAGGGAGTTTAAGTAACTTAACCCAGGGCAAATGCAGGATTTAAAAGGATTTATAGCTCTGAAGGCCTTTGAAGTCATCATTTGTTGACAGGCAACCATGGGTATGGACCACAGTTTTTCCATTTCTCCTTGAAAGTTTGACTTTGTATGGGCATTGCAAAAATGACACAACACTGTACTTCAGGCATTATGTACAGGCCTGCCAGGTGTCAATGAAGTCATCCATGGTGGCCACCACTGTCATAGTGAGTGAACTGAGAAGTAAATAAGTGTTCCATGACTTTGAACACTGGGACCAGTAAAAACACATGATTTACTGGTCTCATTTAAAGTACACTCTTCTTTCAATTCAAGTGTCCCAGTTGTTCAGACAATCAGGTTACCTCCTCATATGCTCTGTTTTTTCTTTTTTCTTTTTTTTTTTTTTGGAGAGAGACAGAGAGAGGGAGAGGAAGACAGATAGAGAATGTGCACACCAACAGCCTCTCAGCTGCGGTGAACAAACTCCAGATGCGAGCTCCGCCTTTTGGTCAAGTGCAGCATTGCACCCTTGCGTCACTTTGCATCTGGCTAAACGTGGGACCTGGAGATTGGAACTGACATTCTTAGGCTTGGCAGGCAGGAGCCTTAGTCGCTAAGCCATCTCTCCATCCCCTGCTCTGTTTTATTAGATGCGATCAGTGCCTCTAAGACTCCTTAAGGTATTCTGTTTGGAACTAATTGGAAAAGTGACATGAACATTTCTGTTGCCTGTCTTTCCTTAGTAAGTTTGAATGAAGTCAAGACATGTTCCCAATGCTTTACATATTGTTTGCAAAGGGCCAGAGCTCCCTGGGGGTAAATTGAAAACAAACCCAGCTAGAGTATTCTGGTGACCTTGCTCTCCTGACCTGCCATAACAACCTATTTGGGGATGACGTGGTAATTTGGTCCTTGGCATTTGGCTTAGTGGTTCCAGTTTTGACATGTGATGACTCAGGTCTCTTTATGTGTACCAGAGCTTCACAAAGTGACCTTAATTGAGGTCTTTGAGGTCAGGTGAATAAAGAGGGAGGAGCACAAAGACACTTTGTTTTCTCACTACACGCTGGAACAAGTGTCCCCTCCATGTAGCAGCCACTTGCTATGGAGCTCTTGACAGAGTGACTAAAATGTGACAGAAATTAAAGGCCAAATCTGAAGTCCCCTGGGAATTCACTTTCCCTGAAGATACCATCCCTTTGACTGTAGCTCAGTAAAGTCTTCTCTTTATTTCTCTGCTCACTATTTTCCTTCATGGCCATTTTAAAGGTCACTTACTAAGCACTATTACTCATACTGCACATGTGCCAGGCTCATGGATAACAGAAGCTGAGCCAAGAGTGGTCATTATGTCTCCTAGCCTGTAAAATAAGGACTTGATTTACATCGGTAATTCCCAAGTTCTATAAGTAACTTATTAAAACAAATTAAGAGTGCATTTTAGAAGAAACCTTCAAAAAAACCAAAAACAAAAAATCTTCTTAGCACAAAATCTCAACCATGAGACCATCTGATTTTGCAGAGTGGCCAGGTGCATTCCCAGACCACTGGTGGAGACACTCTGAAGAAGATCATCCAGTAAGATTTCTGTCAAGTCTAAAGAGTCTGGGTTCTATAACAACTGCTCCCAATGTAGTCCATGATTTTATACCTCAGAGAAGAGGGATTGATTTTAAAAGAAGGATAAATTAGCAGGACTTGAGAGATAATCATCATTTCTTAGAGTCAACTTCTGATGTTTATCCATAGACCATTTGGTCAATTTGCCAGACAATGGGCTCCATATAATTAGTGTAGGCCCAAAGTGAATTTGTGACTTGTTTTTATCAATCTCATCCATCTTTATAGCCAGCTAATTTTGTTAAGAAGTATTTATGAAATCACTTCTGTCAACTTGCTCACTGACTCTTGTACTTTGAAAACAGCTCAGTAATAAATATAAAAGCAAAAGTAAATCATAATTTTCCTTCTTTCCAAAGCCATTGTTTATGTCTATTTTATTTGTATATCAACTACTTTATATTAATTCAAAATGATCATACAAAAGAAGTAATGGAAAAGTAAAAGAGCAGAGAAACTAGCAAGAGGTGTATGGAATTGGAAGAGAAAGTAAGGACTAAAATCCAAAAGGAATTTCTAGAAGAATTGCCCCCCTCCCCGTGAAGTAACAGAGACAAAGGTGTAAGACAGGGTGTGCTCTGTGATTCAGGCCTGGCTCTGATCCCAATGACTCATTTGATGGAAAACATCACTGGGTCACAGAACTTTTTACATGCCTCCAACTTTCTTAGAATCATTTGCAGCTTTGTTTTGCGTGTATGTTCTGTTCTCACTTCTTTAAGGTGGAAATACTTGTTGCTTATCAGAAATCTCCCTGATATTGGAGTTCATCAGTATGGCCACTTGAGAGTTAAAATTAGACCATGGATTTTGGAATGTGGAAAATGTTTAAGAAAACAGGACATGTTTGCTCCTGGTGGCCTCTCTGTCTCCTGAAGGAATTGATGAGTTTTAGGTCCCCAAAGGGACCTGAACAGGCTTATAAAGAGTACAGAGTAAGTTTGTGACTTTTAGACTTTTTAATCATGTCTAACAATAAAAGATATACTTTACACAAAGACTCAACCCCCACATGTCTGGTGACTGGTTGTTTATGAAATAACACTTTTGCTACATATTGGGTCTTGTGTTTTCTATTCCATTACATTTTATTGTCTTATTTTTGTTTTAAATAGATGCAAGCTAAGACCTTTGACAACTGGATCTCTAAGTAGATGTCCCAATGTCTGTCCTATCTGCAGTTACCTCACCGCCCCCAGAAATACACATGCTGATAAAATACAGTACTCCCAATTTGGGAGAACATTTCTCTCACATTCTACCCTTCTTGCCAAAACACTTGCTACCCTCAAACACTTTGTCTTTCACTTTCCTGCTCTGCTCAGAGCACTCCAGTACTTTCACACTCTACCTCCCTCTCTTCACCAAGTTAACTCTGACTGCTTATGACACTATTCTGGGGTGGTAAATATCCCTTCCTTAGAGGCTGTTGAAGTGTTTTGTTTTTGCACTTTCCTCAATGTTTTGGGTGCATGTTTGTCTCAGCCTTACTATGCTATGTTGATAATCCATTTGTATGTTTTTTTCTTTCCTGCTAGATTCCTTGAAGGCAGAAGCTGTATCATTTTATGTCCACATGAACTGAGCTAATGCTTTATACAAGCCTGATTAACAAATTCTGGATCAAAAAGACTCTTCAATTTGTAGGCATTTAGTATGCAGAGGCTTGACTACTCAGTAAATAGTCTGTTGAACATACTGAGAAGCTTGCTTCCTTGCAGAATGCTCATCTGCATTGCTCCTGGGATGCTGACTCTCACTACTGTCCTTTCTGCTATTGCTGCTGTTGTTGGCAGGAGGTAGTGTTGCCAAGTAGTTAGGAACTCAGACTTTAGAAATGCACAGAATTGTATTTGAATGCTGATTCATCTGATACTACTTCATTTCTCTTGTCTGCAAAACAGGAATGATAGCTGTTGTTGAACATTGTTAAAAAGTGACATGTGTGCTTCATAAAGGCAAGATTTTCTGCCATGTTGGCTTATTTCCAAAGACTCGGAGAGCAGCAGTTGTTGAATCAACCAATGAGTGTTTCATTCTTGCTAGGTCCTTCTTTGAAGGTTCATCACAGCTCTTATTCACATGATTCTGATCTCCTCTTACATAGGATTCTTTGAAAAATGTATGATTCCTAAGAATTACTTAGAACTTGTGGGAGCAGAAGTGACCCTCCCACTTGCATGGCGACTCCTGGGCTCAACACATGGTGATAAAAGGTGCAGGTAGAACATTTTTCTTCCACAAGAATGTTGTTTTGCAGGTTGTTGGGCTTTTAGAATTCAATTCAGTCATTTAAAGACTATAGGATCCTGTGAAAAGTCTACTAATCTGTTGCTGGGTCGCCACTCAAGGTCCTGTGATTCTCCTCTTCTCTGGTCTCTTTCTTCAGCATATATCCATTAGACTAGCTTTGTGCACTGTGAATTATATCCACAGAGTTTTATTTAATGTTTTGGGGAAAGTTACTGAAATTCTATCTTGTCCCTGGAGTTGTTTAAGTCCCTTCCTCAACAAAGAGCTGCTGTAAGAGCTAAAAGGGTAGAAAATGCATTACTACCTCAAGTCCTTTACTGTGCCCCACTCCATTAGTGGATGTTTATATTCTGAGCTTTCATATCAAGCCTTTCCCATTCCCAGTTCTTGGTTTGTTACAAATAATTTGAGCCATATAACAAAGGTTTTTTAAAAAAATCTTTTCCATTTTCATTAGTTACAAACATCTCTCTACATTTTACCTTTCTACCTAAAATAAAACTAATTTTGATATTTAGCTCTCAAATTCTTTCGCAAGCCAGACTACATAAAAGGAAGACATGCTTCATTTCTATAATTTACTGAATCAGTATAGATGAAGAGGTCCTCACCTTCTCATACATTTATCTGTAGTCCTTTTGTTATAGAGCTTTTTCAGTAGGAAAACCAAACAATTCATGTTTTAGTCCATTGTGGTTGTTTCATTTCATAGGCAGAAGAGCAGAATTCATGCACATCACACACCCTGATGCATATAAAAGTCTACTTAAAGCCATTTAACTCATTTGTTAGTGAACTTGGGTACCATTTGAAAATGTCTCCCTCATCATAAATTCTTCAGATATTCTGAGAGAGCACATATACAAGAGGATGGTGAAATGTACAACACTATGTTAATTAAACATCTTTGAATGGTCATCAGCAGAACAAGGAACATCTATTTTCAGGTTTGCTTTTGTTTTCATATTTTCTAAAGGCACTATAGTCATATAGTGCTGGATGGTGCTTTTATTATGATATTGAAAATAGGAAGAGGATGGTCATACTTTTTGAATTATGGGAAAGGAAACCTTACCTATTGTGGTAGTTTGAAAATGTATGTCCCCGATAGGGTCAGGTGTTTTATTAAGCTTGTAACTTGGGTCTCCAGCTGCCTGGCTGGAGGATGTCACTGGAGCCAGATCCTGGGGTACAGCTACTAAAATGACATGGGGGTTGAAGCTTATTCCAGTCCAAAGGTGTAGAGAGCAGTCTATACTCTAGAGGCTTTGTATTTGCTGGTACTGGTGTTTTGCTTCCTGTAGTTTTTCTCTCTGCTTGGATCCATGGAAGTAAGCAATTTCTTCCACCATTAATGGGACTTCCCTTATATCTATAAGCTGAAATAAATCCTGTTCTTCCCATAAATTGTGTCAGGTTTGGATGTTATTCCCAGCAATGTGATATTGACTATGTGATACTGACACATCTCACTTAAGTGTTTCAATGATTGGGGAATAGAATACTTCATCTGGAAAAAAAAATAGGATGATTAACATTCCCAGAATCCCAATTGTATGTGTGATGTGCTTTACTGGTCTTTTACCACCTCATTCTGAAACTAAAGGGAAGATTATTGTATTGGTTTAGTGATAACTGTGGTCCATCATAGAAGAGGAATGTGTAGCCTTCTTCCACTTTCCCAGACTCTCACAATTCTCAGGAGGCAGCATCTGGACTCAAGCCACACCTCCTCCCCTGTGCTTTCTGTGTCAGCCATATAAGCTCCATCACCCCATGTCAGACTGTCACATCACCTGACCAGCTGGACAGGGGTTGCAATTGATCTCCATTAGATTTTCAGTTCACATAGTTCCCTGTCAAACTGAGGGACCATGTTCTACACAATGGAACTTGAGACCCCATTCTCAGCTTCTTCTCCAAATGATTCCTCTAAGGGCATCACTACAGTTTCACAGTCTTACATACAGCTGAAAACAATTAGTGAAGTGGATACCACTGGGTTTATAATGGCCATTTCTGAAGAACTTTTTGAACCAATAATAAATTAAATTGCCAAGTAACATTACAGAAAAAATAAGCTATAATATGAAGTCACAAAAGTTTGAACATTAAGACTTAAGCAAATGTACGTTTCTGTATGCATAAGCTCAGACATACAGAAGAATGTCTTTTCTCCAATGTTCTTGCTTTTTTCTTCTTTAGTCATGTGGGACTTTAAAGAATTCTAGCTCATTCTCAAGGCTGGCAGGCTTACCCTACAGCAAATAGAACAGACAGCAAAAGCCAATAGTATCCTTGAATAAATTCACTATCTGTGGCTTTTTGTCCCTTCTTCCCAAATCTTCCTGAGAAAGGTACTGATCACAAAAAGTCAGGATACCAGTTTATCTCTGAGACTGCTTGCCCCACTGAGTATGTTCCTGGGTACAGCCTGGAGTACAATACTGGATGGACCCTTTGCTTCTAAACCATCTGGGAACTGAAGACCACATTAGGGTGGAGTGGAAAGCAGGACTGTCTCTGTGCTTAGAATTTGCTGAAGTGACGGACCTTAAACACAGTGGACTACTGCATCCTCTACCCCATTGCCTCACCTGTGAGGGGATCAGTGGACTGCTGTGTCCTCCACTCTGTTGCTTCACCTGTGAGAGGAGCAGTTTGCAGTGGTTTCATAGTGCTCACAGAGCTAGAATGGAGGATGGGCTAGGATCCACGTACTCTTACTTCTTGTTGAGAATGTTCCCAAGCCTCAGCCATTCATTGATCATTTCTGTAACACTTACAGATGCCCACAATGACAGAGGTTGTAACTTCAAAGATATATTAGGTACAGACCTTGAGCTCAAGACCCTCCTGCTGCCCTTAGGCAGTTTATGATTTCCCAGATGGACTGAGTTCCATTAGGATGGTGTCTCTATGCCAGGGAAGTCTCTCCACCCTGGTTGGGGTAGGCAGTCACTAGTGGCCAGATAGAGCCCCATTTCCGGAAGCCAAACATAGTCTTCATAGACAGCCTATTGTCTTGGTCTTTTCACTCTACTACTAGGGTTGACCACTCAAGCATAGCATTAACAGAGAATGGTATTTAACTGGATAAATTATTACTAGAAGCTTCATTTTGTTGAGACAGAGACAGAGAGACAGAAAGAATGTGTATGAATACATGTGGGATGTGGATTTCTGAAAGACTCAGAATAAAAGCGCTCATCAGTGGGACACAGTACAAACTACAGCTATACCTAGGTTTCCCATGGCTTCAGAGTTTCCTGGCCTACCAATTTTAGATAGACAAGTTTTCTTTCAGTTGATAATTTTTAATCATTTAATATTACAATTCTATTTTCCTGATATTTTGAGACCCACAACTTGGAGCTTTTCATTTGACCAGCAAACCCTTCCCCAAGGCCTGCTGTACTCCAGCCCTAGTCATCATCAAATGAGTCACAGAATTCTCAAGCCACTCTCACACTCTTGTCATTGCCATTTCTACTCCTTTTGATCCTGGGGTGAACAATCCTGAGGTTCTGTTTTAGAGGAGGAAGGTTGGGGGAATTAGGGACTAGTCAAGACCCTCAGTATACAGTGAACAGAGTGTAAAGTGGTGAGGCCAGTCTTCTTGCCACAGGAACAGCATTTGGTTTTGCTTTAAAGTAACCATTCTGAAGGGTTTTAGAAACACAGGAAGTGTTTGATAAGCATTTCTTTTTCTTCATCCTTTGTTTTTGTCTTTCTTTCTATGGTGCTGAGCACCGTACTTGGTCCTCCTATATGCTGGGTAAATGTGCTGTCACTGACCTCAGCCCAAGAGAAACAATTTTTCTCAAACATGTAAATTACATGATAAAATACTAACAATGAAATAAAAATATTGCATTCATTATAAATTTTACCTAAAGTTCATCTATCCTATAGCATGTCCTCTACATGGCTAGGATTGGGTTCCTTTCCAAAATAAAATGGTTGGAAGTTACATCCTTTTGAGATTGCTGTTGGACTTCTCTCAGGTGATGACTTCACCATGCAAGTGATACATGATCATAGGGCTTGTCATTTGAGAGAAATATATCTTCAGAGCTTGGGGCTTACTATGCATGGTTGACTTTAGAAGATAGTCATAAGTCTCCTGATCCTCGGAGTTTGGGATCAATCATAGTAAGCTACTAACACAGAGGGATTAGAACATTCATGGCTGAGGAAAAATGGGCAAAACTAAAATGTTTCTGGAAAAAGGCCTGAAATACCCCCATTGGATTTGGAGATTGGAAATAATGGGATTGCACAGTAAACCCACACCTAGCCACAAAGCAGTACTTCTCAGCTGGGCGATGTTCATTTGCTCAATTTGCCAAACAAATAAGGAAAGCAAAAAGAATGGCAGTTTTCCTAGTTGGAATAGTTCTCTTAATGGTCATGTTACTGTTCTCTGTCACTACAATATGGGCTGTGGTGCTATGTGACCCGGGAGAATCTCAGAACTTGTCTTTTGATCATCTATTTTATTTACTATTAGCAGATGATATTAAAATTAGCTTGCCTTAGCTGAGCAAATCTGGATGGGCAATGAGGAATGGAAATAGGGAGTGCCTTGGGTGTGTCTGGAATTAGAAAAATAATCCCTTGCATTTTAGAGGTTGCAAAGCATTTTCCCACACATTGTCTCACTGAACCTCTACAAAGCCATGCAAGGATATTCTTAGCACTGCTTGACAAATGGGAAAAGTGAAGTGATGGGTCAGGGCCTGGCAATAAAAGAAGCAGAACAATAGCCAAAGGTCTTGCATCCCTGTGTAACACCCCAGAAGGTGAGGAGAATCTACTATGGGGCTCTCTTGCAAGACTCTGATATTAGCATTAACAAGAACCCTGGTGCTTTCTTTTCTGGGTCTTCACACCTGTTCTTCTGGCTCCCATTTCCAAACTTCATTAACATGGACTCCTTGATGTCTCACCTGGAATCACTTCCCCCAAGAGATCCCAAGACTTTGTTAGAGATGCTATCTTATGGGTTACTGTGTTACTCAAAAGTTACCTCCACTCTTGGTACCACTCTAATTCAGCGCCATGTGTAAAACTATACCTCCATGTCGGTACTAACCATTATCAGAAGGTTATGCTTTTCACCACTACCACCCGAACACCTCTCACAGTGGGGTCTGGGTAAATACTTCTTAAGTAAATGCTATGCAATTGACTATAGCCAGAAGGAATTTTCTTTTTCACTTCCTTTTACCCTCAATAGTAAAAGGAGATTTAAAAATCCTTCCCTGCCCCACCCCTAGCTTTATAAAGGTACAATATAAAAGAAAATTTGTATATACTTTAATATATAATGTGATATTTTGCTATATGTCTATATTGTGAAGATATTGAACCAAAATAAATACAATATCCATTTATTTCACACACTTATCTACTTTTGTGTGGTGAGAACACATTTAAGACCTACTCACTTATCAAATTTCAAATTTGTTTTGTTTTGTTTTTTGGTTTTTCGAGAACAGGCTGACCTGGAATTAACTATGAGTCTCAGGGTGGCCTCGAACTCTCAGTGATCCTCCTACCTCTGCCTCCCGAGTGCTGGGATTAATTTCAAATTTCAAATTTATAAGACATTATTATTACTCATAGTCACAAAATGCTGTGTAATAAACCTTCAGAGCTTATCCTTGTGACTGACTGAAACATTATACCCTTTGAGTACCATCACTAGAAGGGGCTACTAGGAACAAAATGCTATTTGCCTAAAATGTTAGCTCATTCCCAGAAGTCAGTTTTAGAGCTGGGACAGTCAGGGAGTGGTTAGTGTCTGTGTAACTATATGGGGAAGGTAAAAACATATTTTTGGAGTCACTGGAGAACTTAGCTGTGACACCAAGTCAACTCAAATTTCTGGTGCTATTGTTGGCAACCAAACTTCATGTCAAACCTCTCACTGTCGGATATCACTTTCAAAAAGACACTGAGACTTGCTAATCTAGATATTAATAAATACTTTTCTATTTTGGAACTGTTTTTAACTATGTACAACACCACAGGATATGTTATCTGAATCACACATAGATGGACTATGATAAATGGCAGATAATAAGCAAGACTTAGGACACAAGGAATCCAACTTGTACTTAAATATGAAACTACCTTTCAAATATTCAGGAATTAATAAATATAATACCATAACTATGATAGAAACTAGCTTAATTCATTTGAATTGGTCCAATCCATCAGTGGGGACATTTTACAATACAGATTCCTTTTAAAAAAATTTTTATTGACAATGTCTATACTTACAGAAAATAAACCATGATAATTCCCTCCCATCTCCCATTTCCCCCTTCACAACTCCACTTTCCATCGTATCCCCTCCCTCTCTCCATTAGTCTCTCTCTCTCTCTCTTTTTTGATGCCAGCGCCTTTTTCTCCAATTATGAGGGTCTTTTGTTGAGAATTTTTGCATCTATGTTCACGGGGAGATTGGTCTGTCATTTTCTTTTTTTGTTCTGTCTGTCTGTTATGGTATCAGGGTGATGCTGGCTTCATAGAAGGAGTCTGGTAGAATTCCTTCCTTTATTATTTTATGGAAAAGTTTGAGAAGCAGTGGTTTTAGTTCTTCATTGAAGTTCTGTAAAATTCATCAGTGAATCCATCTGGGCCTGGACTTTTTTTTATTTGGGAGACTTTTTGTAACTGTTTGCATCTCAGTATTTGTTATAGGTCTATTTAAATGGTTTATCTCATCTTGATTTAATTTTGGTAGGTCACGTGAATCAAGGAAATCATCCATTTCTTTCAGATTTTCAAACTTAGAGGCATAAATATTCTTAAAGTATGTCCTTGTGATTTTCTGAATTTCTTTGGTATCTGTTGTAATGGTGCCTTTTTATCTGTAACTTTATTAAGTTTTGTCTCTTCTGTCTTTTTCTAGTCAGATTTGCTAAGGGTTTATCAATCTTGTTTATCCCTTTAAAGAACCAACACTTTCTTTCATTGATTCTTTTGATTGATTTTTTTTTTTTTTGGTTTCTACTTCATTAATTTCTGTCTTAATGTTTATTATTTCTTCCCATCTACTGATTTTTAGTTTATCTTGTTTTTCTTTTTCCAAGGCCTTCTTTCCAAGGCAGTAAATTGTTTACTTGTGAACTGTCCAATTTATTAATATAAGCACTCAAAGCTATAAATTTCCCTCTTAGGAGTGCCTTCATTGTCCCAAAGGTTTTCCTTTGTTGTATTCTCATAATTATTTGATTCCATAAATTTATTGATTTCCTTTTTGATTTCTTCAATGACCCATTCATCATTCAATAGTGTACTGTTTGGTCTCCATGAATTTCTGTATGCTCTGTAGTTTTTCATGTTGCTGATTTGCAGTTTAATCCCATTGTGGTCAGATAGAGTACAGAGGATTATTTCAGTTTTCCTGTATTTGTTAAGATTTGCTTTGTGTCCTAATATATGGTCTATTTGGGGGAATGTTCCATGTATTGCTGAGAAAAATATATATTCTATAGATGTCTCTATGTTTATTTTTTGCTTGGATTATCTGTTAAGTATTGAGAGTGGGGTATTGAAGTCACCTGCTACAATTGTGTTTGGTGTTTTCTGTGACCTTAAGTCTAATAGTGTTTGATGAAATTAGGGAGCCACATGTTAGGTACATATATGTTTAGGATTGTAATGTCCTGTTGGAATGTTCCTTTAATCAGTATAAAGTGACCTTCTTTATCTTTCCTCACTAATGTTGGTTTGAAGTCTATTCTGTCAGCAATTAGGATAGCAACCCCTTCTTGTTTCCTAGGCCCATTTGCTTGAAATACCAGTTTCCATCCTTTCACCCTAACACAGTGTATATCTTTTATTGAGAGATGAGTTTCCTAGAGGCAACAAATGGCAGGATCCTGCCTTTTAATCCAGTCAGCAAGCCTGTGTCTTTTGGTTGGGGCATTGAGACCATTGATATTAAGAGTTATTATTGAAAGCTGTGTGTTTACTCATACCATTCTTCTTGTTTTGTAGTGCTTTCTGATTCCCTTTACTCTCTTGTTTTAATTGTTATTTGAGTGTGGTTTATTTTTTCCTGTTTCCTCATGTGTGTGCTTTGCTTTCCCTTTAGTGTGAATGATTCCTGTGAGTATTTTATGTAGAGCTGCCTTAGTTGTCATAAATTCTTTTAGCCTGTTTTTGTTGTGGAATGTCCTTATTTCTCCTTCAATTTGGATAGATATCTTTGCAGGATAAAGTAATCTTTTTTTTTTTTCATGCCTTTTTTTAAAATTATTATTTTTTTATTGACAACTTCTATACTTACAAACTAAAAAAATCACCTGATATTTCCCTCCCCTCCCCCCATTCCACTTTAGAACTCCAATCTCCATCATATCCCCTCCCTCTCTCCATTAGTCTCTCTTTTTCTTCTATTTTGAGGGTCTTGCAGAGGTATTGCTAGGCACTGCAAGGTCATGGATATCAAGGCCAATTTCTGTCTGGGCAGTTGCATTGTAAGAAGTCATACCCTTCCTTTGGCTCTTCCATTCTATCCACTCCCTCTTCCACAATGGTCCCTGAGCCTTGGAGGGTGTGACAGAGGTGTTTCAGTGCAGGGCACTCCTCCATCCCTTCTTCTCAGCACTATGTTGCCTTTTGGGTCATCCCAGTAGTCATCGCCATCTGAAAAGAAAAGCTTCTCTAACCAGAAGTGAGAGTAGCGTTAATATGTGAATATCAACATTAAGTGTAGTACTTTCAGGGTAGCTTGGTGGGAATAATATATACATTTAGTCAGACAAGAGCAGGCTTTATACCCCTAAGGCTCATGACCTCACCTACCATAGACTTTTGCTTAGGTTTTTCAGTACCAGTTATGTGTTCCCTCCCATAGAGAGGGCCTTCAGTCCAATTATGGAGCAGTTGGTTACCCCAAGAGTAGACATGCCACTATTGCACCCATTCAGTCATTGGGCCTGTCTGGCCAAACTTGAATATTCAGCGTCCACCATATTCACTGATGATGACATCTGTCTCCCATACGCTGCATGCAGTGCAGCTTTTTCCAGATTTCAGTTGGCTGGTCTAAAGGGAGAAGGTTTTCTGCTCAGCACCAGCTTGTTTTCTCAGTGACCTTGCCTCTCAGGCAAGAGTTGTCTTCAGCAATAGGGTCTTACTATCTGTTTCTCAAGGGAAACCAAGGGCTTTGGCAAAAGCCTTTAATGTTTTGGAGGCTACTGGGTCCTCCTTGGCCAACAACTCACTGGAAGGTATCCCATCCCAGGTACTATAAATCTGATGGTCCTGTCTCTATATGTTCTTGGTGATTGTCTTCGCAGCTTTCAATACACTGATTTTGTTTTGTCATACTTAGTGTTTTGACCATAGTATGACATGGGAATAGTCTTCTCTGATCTCATTTGTTCAATGTTACACATGCCTTTTGTACCTATATGGGTATATCTTTTCATAAATTTGGTAAATTTTCTGCTATGGTTTTGCTGAAAATGACTTTAGCATGAAATCCTTTTTCTATGTTTATAATCTTTAAATTTTGTCTTTTCATAGATTCCCATAGATATTAATTGTTCTTTTCATACCTTCTTATTAATTTATCTTTCTAATTATTTGACTATTCTAGTTACTTTACCTTGTCTTAAAGTCCTAAAATTCTTTCCTCCCCTTGATTAATGAGCATTTCCAGAGAGATTCTTGGTTATTGAATTTTTCATTCCTACCATTTCAGGTTTTTTTCAGTAGTTCAGTTTCTTTACTGAGTCCTACTTTCGTATCCAATATGGATGTCCTCATTTAATTCAATTGTTTGTGTTCTTTTGGAGTTCTTCAGTATTTTTAATTTATTTTTATTTTGGAGAGAGACACAGAGAGATAGGGAGAGGAAGACAAAGATGGGCGTGCCAGCAGCCTCAGCTGCTGCGAAGGAAATCCAGATGTGTTCGCCCCCTTGTGGGCAAATGCGGCATTGCGCCCTTGCATCACTTTGCATCTGGCTAAACGTGGGACCTGGAGATTGGAACTGACTTTCTTAGGGTTTAGTAGGCAGGCGCCTTAACTGCTAAACCATCTCTCCAGCCCACCCCCACCCCCGCCAGAGTTCTTCAGTGTTTTTATTGCTAGCTCCTCTATACTCCTAGTCAGATGAATTTTTTGAACAAAAGAGAAAGATGAACATATTCATGCAGCTACATGAAAGAAAAAGTAGTTAAGCAAATGGGAGTAGAAAAACAGAAAACAGTGTAAAAATCAATTTTTCATTTGATTTAAGCATACTTTACTATAGACCTTTCAACAACAATTCTGAATATTAATGGTATCAATTCTCTAATGAAAATGCAAACTATTAGACTGGATTAAAAATAGGAGCCATCTATTTGTTGTCACTGGAAAACAAATCAAAGACAAATGGAACAGTTGAATGGATGGAAAAAGTTATTCCAAGCAAATGGAGCTAGGAAACAAGCAACAGCTGTTCTAACATCTGACAAGATAGAATTCAAAGCCATATTAGTCAGAAGAGGTAACGTCACATTATATTGATTATGGGCATAATTCATTAAGAAGGCATTAGAATTATTATTAGTAGCAGTAGTATTACATCTGCACAACACAGGCGCACCTTATTTTACAAAACAAAATGGCTAGATATAAGGATAGATCAACCCCAAAAGAGTAATAGTAGGTGACTTCAATACCACATTGTCACCAATAGACATGTCATCCTGACAAAAAGTAATCAGAGAAACATCTGAGTTAAATAACATCATAGATCAAATAGATTTAGAAATAAGATTCCATCCATAGGGCTGGAGAGATGGCTTAGTGGTTAAAGGTACCTGCTTGCAAAGCCTACCACTCTGGGTTCAATTCCCTAGCACTCATGTAAAGCCAGACACAAAAAGTGGTGCAAATATCTGTAATTGCTTTGGATTAGCACAAGACCATGATGTGCCTCCCCACCCCACCCCCACACTGACACACTCAGAAATAAATTAAAATTTTTGAAAGGAATATTATATGCAAAGCCTGCAGAATATACACTCTTCTCAGAAACCCATAAAACTTTCTCTAAAATAGATTGTATAATAGAAAACAAAACAAACTTAATAAATAGAGGAAAACTGAAATTTCTTGAATTCCACAATGGAATAAAGTTTGAAATCAACAGCAAATGAAACTATACAACTACACAAACTATGGATATTAGACAACACACTATTTAAAGATGAATTGAGTTATCAAGGAAATGTAGAATTAACTTTAAAAATTTCTAGAGTTAAATGAAAATGAAAACACAAAACACCAAAGTTTATGGGAATAATAAAATGAATTTTAAAGGGAAGGTTACAGCTTTATGTGCCTACATTAAAAAAATAAAGAAGAAGAAGATAAACCAGGCATGGTGGTGCATGCCTTTAATCCTAGCACTCAGGAGGCAGAGGTAGGAGGATTGCCATGAGTTTGAGGCCATCCTGAGAATACCTAGTGAATTACAGCCTGGACTAGAGTGAGACCCTGCCTGGAAAAACCAAAATTAAAAGAAAAAAGATAACTGAAATAAGTAAATTAAAGATGCACCACAAGGCCTTGGAAAAACAAGAACATGCCAAATCCCAAAGCAGTCAACCAAAACAAATAACTGAAAATAGGGCAGAAATTGATGAAATGGAAATAAAAACAAACACAGAATCTATGGAATACAGAATTGGTTATTGGAAATGAAATGACACTTAGCCAAAAATAAATAAATAAATAATAGAGAGTGAGAGAGAATATCCAAATCAGTAACACATCACAGAGATACTTGCCCATCAGTGTTTACTGCAGCACTGTTCACAATAGCTGTTATAAAAACCAACATAGGTTCCCAAACATGGGAATGTGTTTCAAAAGTGATATATATATTTCAATTTTTTCAGCCATAAAGAAGAAAAATGATAGGTTTTTAGGTAGTTTGAAGGAAATGAATGCAATTGGAGAATTGGAGATAATCATATTTGGTGAATTAAGCCAGTCTTAGAAAGACAAATATCATATTTTTTTCTCATGTGGGTCTTATATTTTATGGATACATAAAATCATGTATGCATATATAACATGAAAGTAGATACAAAAAAATTGTCTGACAAAAGAGATAAGGAATGGGAAGAAAGTGGAAGGCAGGGTGCTATGGCAGAGAAATTTGCTCAGTTTACAATGTGTACTTGAATGACAATATCCAGATGTTCTTATAAAACATTACCATGTATACCAAATGAAAACAATGAAAAATTTATTCAATTCACTTCATAGAATTTATATTTTCTAAGAAAACTCCATATGATCTATCTATTCCATTCCACTATGTACAGCCTTATAATCAGATAAAAATGTACAAAATTCAAAAAGTTGGTGTACAGATTTTTAGCTCAAGAAAGGGTTCAGCGAGTGCCATTTAAAGGAAGCCAGATACCTTTGAGGTCTGAGACTTTCAGATGCACCAGGCTGTTCTGGGTTGTTTGGAAATGATGTGCGGAGAGTCCCAGAAGAAGACTTGAGGAAACACCAGCTGTTATTCAGTCATATCTGTCCAGGAAGTGCCTCTGTTAACCATTGTGAAATACAAATATAAATAACTGGATATGCTTAAAGAACACAAGACATCATGTTCTGAAAATGATGTCCCCAAATGGTTGGAAGCTTAGACACTACATGACTAACAAAGTGACTTTCAAAGCTTCTTAGTTATTCCATCTCCCTTGATACAATTTCTTCTGTGAAATGAAGATCATGCTCCACCTCCCTGTTGAGACTGCTAGGGAAACCAGATGGCATGACATGTGAGAGAGCATTGTGTGCTTCCTCTTGGTTGTACACCCATGTCAGCTGCTCACTGCACATCAAGGGGAAAGGGAGACAGTGGATGGAAAACACCATAGTGTGCGAACAGGTTTACCTATTGAGGAAGAACTGTATCTTCAGGGTCCAAAAACACTGAGTTAGAATATAAGCTTGCCTTTGTCACAGCAGTGTGACTTTAGGCAAGCCTCCTGGAGCCATAGAGTCTTTGGAGAATGGAGATAATAACACTCCTTTGATTTGCCAAGAGGAATAATTTTAAGAAAAACCTCCCTTATGGCACTATACCTGGTCCATAAAATTACCCTAATAAATAGTGTTGGTTCTGTAATTCTACAATGTTAATAACAGTGTCTCAGCTCCAGGCAGCCACTCAGTGCTGTTGGCATGCAAAGGCATCTGAGAAATGTCAGCATCCTATAGCACCTGTCGGGTGATTTTAATACTCAGAGGAACCCTTCCAGACTGATGATAAGGGCAGATCTGAAACCCTGGCAGCACACACTGTGTAACAACTAGGCACCCAAGGGTTTGGGTGATAAAATGTTCTCAGACAGGAGGGCTTCATAAGATGAACTGCCTCTTCCCTCTCCACCACACCCTCGCAAGAGTCCTATTCCTTCCCATGGTTCTTTGTGAGTTAGACGGTGGTATGATGGTGCATGCCTTTAATCCCAGCACTTGTAGGCAGGAGGGTCAGGTGTTTAAACTAATGTTGGCTCCATACAGAGTTGGAGTCTACCCTGGACTACAAGGATGGATAGAAGAAAGGAAGGAAGGAAGGGAGGAAGTAGGTAAGGAATGGATGGAGGAAGGAAGGAAGAAAGGAAGGAAAAAAAGAAAGGGAAGGAAAAGGAGGAGAGAGCATGGGAGAGGAGGAGCTAGTAGAAGGCAAATGAACAAGGAAACATTGAGTGGCAGCATCGCTGTGCATTACCTACCTCAGCATCCATAGTGCACTGCTGAAAGGCAGAGCTTAGAGGCATTGAGGGGCTTGTCTAGGTGAGCTAGTGATAAAATGGAAATGGGCCCAGCTGTCCCAATCCCCGGTCAGACTCTTTCCTTTGGAGGGGACTTCACCCAGTGTTCTAAGTGCAAATACAGGGATATTGTCTCCTTGGAGCTGCACCTAAATCTTGCTTCTCATGGAATTGCATGTGTTAAGCATTCAAGAATAATATATTGAAGTGGAATTTCTAGGCTACTCTTCTTTCTATATTCAATTGTTTAAATTTTTATTTATTTATTTGTAAGCAGAGAGACATAGAGAGAAAAGAGACAGACACAGAGAGAATGACCATGCCAAGGCCTCTAGCCCCTGCAAACAAACTCTAGATGCATGTGTCCCTTGTGCATTTGGCTTATGTGGGTCCTAGGGAATTCAACCTGGGTCCTTTGGCTTCACAAGCAAATGCCTTAACCACTAAGCTATCTCTCTAGCCCTTCTATATTCAATTTTAAAAGCAGAAATCAACTTCAAGAAAACATTTTTATGTCCAGAATAATTTCTGTGTGCTAAAGGATTTGCAAATGTCCTATGAACAAGAGAAAGCCATTCTGGCTGCCCAGTCAATCATCTTTCC
This sequence comes from Orientallactaga sibirica, assembly GCA_036365145.1. Classification (NCBI taxonomy): domain Eukaryota; kingdom Metazoa; phylum Chordata; class Mammalia; order Rodentia; family Dipodidae; genus Orientallactaga; species Orientallactaga sibirica. Next base: position 24,726,505 of record JAEOAD010000015.1, on the reverse strand, counting down.
CTTGTTCTCTGTTCATGCTAGTGATGAGCTGGGTGCTAGTGCTTATGCTGAGATAACACAGTATCAAGGCTGAAAGTGGGAGATCTGGGGTCAAGAGATAGTGAGTCTACTGGCTGACACTTAGTAGATATGAAATCTAAGGCCTGCTACCTTAAAATGGAGAAGATAACACCTACTTAAAAAGCTATTAAATCTCTTGTTAGAAGGCGTGGAGTTTAGTATAGTGCTTATTACAGAACCAATGTCTAAATATTAATATTTTATCACAATTTACAGATTAGCATGTCTGTCTACTCTGTTGAATTTTTATCTTCTCCAAATCTAAAACCTCGTATTTAGTTATTAGAACACCTTGGGTGATGTAATGTGGTACATATACCATGCTCAAGGTTCTAAAAGAAAGGGGGATAGATAAGCAAAAAAAAGAGGGAGGCACAGTTGTGGGATGCAGCTGAATTCTACCCTAGGAAACTGAAGACTGGGGTTCAAGCCCTAGTTTTTGTTTTGTTTTGTTTTGTTTTGTTTTGGCCACTAGCTGTACAATTTTAGCCACTCAAAGTCTGTGAAAATGCATCCCCATCAGCCAATGGGTCTGTCATCATAACGTTGTTATGAGGATTTGAGATTATGCCAGGGTTTTATATATCAGAATTTTGCCAACTGTCATTGCTATGAATATTCATTCGCCTTCTATGTCACCCTTTTTACCTGACATCACTTTGTTAGACTGACTGTCCATCCGTGGAATAGAAGGCCTGTGCTGAGTGCATCCAGGAGGCCTTTGTTTGCAATGATATTTTCACTGTATTGGGGAGGACATACCTATTGCCTCTGCACAGTCATGACCCAGTAGCTTGAGAGATGTCCTCACTGGGGCTTTGACCTCCAGGCTGCCACAGCTGCAGCAGTCTCTAAAGTGATCCCAAGCAGTATGTGTCTGCTCGAGCTTGCCCAGCTGTCTCTGCTGCCAAATATCACCAGAATCACATTTCTCATTTCCTTCTGAAATGCACTTACAAGGCAGCAAAAGTAAGTAACTTCAAAGCAGGTCATGGATTGGAGGGGCATAATATCTAGAACAGAAAGTCAGGGCTGGTTGCCAGAAGCCCGCTTCCCACTTTGGACTCTGCCAAGGGCCCTGTGCTAAGAATGTCACCTCCATCTTCATGCCCAGGCCCAGAGGTTCTCTAGAAGATGCTCTAGAAGATGCAGTTCACAGCATTGCCTCTTGGAACCATTCCTCTGAACACTCCAGAGCATCTCCTTTTCCTGTCTCTACCTTACTAAGTCCTGGATCCACTTTCTGGGTCTAAATGAGGGATGAGTGGGCATGGAACAGCATCCTTCGCTCTAGGGGTTTGAGTTGAGTTTCCCCAGATGTTGGGATCATGTTGTATTTCTTTATGTGCTCCTTTCTAGAGATTCTAAGGGAAAAATTCACATTTTTGTCTTGTCCTTTCCAGAGGCTGCACACATTCCCTGGCTTCTGGATCCTTTCATCTTCAAAGCCAGTAGATCAAATCTTCTTCACATCCTATCACTTGGACACTGACTCTTCTGCTTCCTTCTTTCAGACTTGAGGGCCCTTTGATTATTGGGTCAATGCAGATAATCTCCCAGTCACCTCTGTGTTCAGTTTCAGATCAGCCTTTGCCCAGACATCTTAACATGTTTACAGGCTGCAGGGTCAGAATGCAAACACTGAGATCCTGAAGTCACTCCAGTACCTGGAATAGACAGAGTCAAGGCCTCCCAAAGGTGTTTTGCATTCTCACCCGGACTTTCAGGATCACAAAAAGGTCTCTGAGAGGTGAGTGTGGTGGTGTACTCCTTTAATCCCAGCACTTGGGAGGCAGAGGTAGAGTGTCACCTTGAGTTCAAGTCCAGCCTGAGACTATATAGTAAATTCCAGGTCAGCCTGGGCTAGAGTGAAACATTATTGTGAAAAACCAAAAAAACTAAAACTATAATAAAATAATTCTTTGAAGCAGGATTGGCAAACAATGGCCCATCAGCCAGCTACCTGTTTTTCTGAATAGAGTTTTCATGGGACACAAGAACACATTGCACATACTGGTTTTCTAATGCCTGTGGTGTTTTCATGCTAACGTGGCTTAATTAAAAAGTCTCTGGAGCCTGTAAGTGTCTCACTGGCCATAACTGCTATGTTTGCCTATTGATACCTCATGAGCCTGGCTTGGGAAACTTATTGCTTTTGCTTCATGGAAGGAAATGGCTCTCTCTCTCTCTCTCTCTCTCTCTCTCTCTTTTCAGATATCAGTTCCTTTTTCCCAGTGTAGGTCTAATTACTTATGAACCATGGACTCAGGTTAAAAATCCATTTATAAGGGGCCTTCCAGTCTTATCAAATACTTTCTTCAGTGACGACTTGGCCTGGTTTCTCATATATTCAAATGACAGAGAAATCTCCCACAGGAAAAATGTGCCCTGAAGAGTTTAGAATTGCCCAAAATATTGTCCCTTATAGCTTTGCTTTTACTGTGTGGCTACTGGTGATAAATAAGAGGTGAAGAGGAGTGGCATGGAGCAAGGAGCTGCTGAAATCATCTGAATCTATCACAGTCACCTTTCTCCAGGGAGCAATAAGAAGGCATTGCCCATGACCTGTAGAGTCTTGCTCCTTTGGCAGTATTCCTAGCCTGATCCCTGCATTGGGCCTTATCTATGTGGTAAATATCTTTCCCTTTCTCCCTACAATTCTCTCCCATATGTCAGTGGTTCAGATATTGTGTCCCCCACTACAGTAAGAAAATTCATGACAATCACCTTGCTGCCCCCATTCAGAAGCTTATGACCCAGCACCAAATCCAGTCAGCACTGTTCACTTCAGAATCTGGCCCCACTCTGACAGGTTTTGCAAATTACTTGCTTGTAAGCATAACCCTTCAACATCATCAGAGAGGGTTTTTCTTTTTTTAATATTCTTGATCCTGTGAGACCTATATCCTTTCTGCTCTTCATTTCATTTGGACCCTCTACCCTTCTCTGTATGGTTACCTTCACCTTGCTAGATTTTTGTTTAGTTGGGTGCACACCCAACCTAATGTGTTCAAAGTCCTGCCATACTTGTGCTGCTCACACACCTTTCTTTGACCCATCCACAGCCCATGCCTACCACTTACTATGCTCTATGTTTACCTCTCCCAAAGCACACAATTATTAGGGACCGCAAGGACTGGATCTTCTGCCCTTTGCAACCTTATTAGTTTTTTTTTTTTTTTTTACTTTATGTCTGTATGCTCAGGCTACCTTTCCTGCCCCATTTGTCATTTCCTTTCCACTTGACTATACCTATAAATTAGCACAAATGAGTCTATGTTGCTAGATTGTTTTAAACATGACTTTGTTCAAGATAACCCTTAATCTTTGAATGTAATGATTAATATCAGCCTTTTATTCATCACAAGGTGCTTTACTCTTTGGTGGGCAGGCTCTTAGCAACTGGAATGAAAGAAAGTAACCACAGGAATCTTATCACTTTTAGACTAGACATTGACCCTGCCTTACATCAAGATTGCAAAATCTGTACTCAGCCCTACAAATTATGTTAGGTTAATGCTTCGCATTTCAGCTATGCATAAGAAAAAACATTTATCTGGTGCCTGCTGCTTGCCAGACCCTCTCCTCAAGGCTACCAAGAGTGATTGCAGTGGCTGTTCTATTTCAGCTCAATCCCACCCTCTGCAGTGTGGGAGATATGGGATTCAGTGCTCATGTTCACCCTCCTGTGCTCTTCTGACCGAGCCCAACAAAGGCCAGCAGGACTTTCTGTTTGCTGTCTGGCAGGGCTATGAAGTTTCAGAGAGTGAATTTTTTCTTTTTTGTTTTTGGCATGTGTACACATATGATCATGTGTTGGGGGGGGGCACATGCACATGTGTATGCTTGTGGAGACCAGAAGACCTTAGGTATGCTGTGTACCTCTTTTTGAGACAGAGTTCCCCATTGGCTAAGAGCTCACCAATTAGTCTAGAATAGCTAGTAAACAAGCTACGGAGATTCATAGCTCTAGATTATAGACACACTGTCATATCAAGCATGGGTACCAAAGAGCAAACTCAGGCCCTCATGTTTGCAAGGCAAGTACTCTAGTGACTGAGCTGTCCCCTCAGGCACCAGAGGAAAGAAATCTGTAATCCAAACTACAATTACTCGAGATTGATTCAAAGAGTAGATCCAGATCATTAATCAAATGCAATCACTGAATAAACTTAATTGAGTAACAATTTGCTAAATTAATGCAGGCACGCAGCAAGACTGACCTAATCTCAAAATGTGTTCTCTATGTTTCTGCAATAAGATTGTAACATAATCTATTTTTTAAAATTGTTTACTGCTGTGTCAAATAACTCAAATTTTCCTAAATTCAAGGGAACCTTTTAAACTAGATAACATAACATAACTTTGTGTCATAAATGGCAGAAGAAACATCAGTAAAAATAAAATAACTAATCTTGGCCAGTAAGAAAACAATTTTTAAAACAGTTTAGTTCTCTGTTAACTGGATTTTTCTGTTTTTAAGATTGCTCTGAATCAGTGTCCAGTGCCTATATAGTGTGAAACTGGCAAAAAAGAATAATAATAAAGAGGCCAGAACATCAGGAGTAACATGCAAAAACCCCAAAAGACCCACTCAATCTTTGGCTGTCTGTATGTGTTCAGGGGGTGATTGATTTAAGCCAGTATTTTCTCCCTAGGCTACACGTTTACATTGGCAGAGTTTTAGTAGTAAATATTGGTTTGAACCAAACACTGAAATCTTTAATCACATTTAAACAGACCCGGCATTAGAAAAGAAGACAGACACAAGGCAAGAGCAAGCAGCTGAGATCTGGGAGCCAGGAAGAGGGAAAAGTTAGAATGAAAAGTTCTTCAGAAGGAGAAAGGAAAAGAAAACCAGTACTAACACACAAAATCTTGTTTTTCTAAAGTCTGGAGCTGTGTTCTGTAAAGGGACGTCATTTCCAAGCCAGGGGAAATTAGGGCAAGAGCGGAAGTACTGCTAAAAAAGGAGAAACTGGCTCCTTCCTCTCATTCTCAAACAATTCTTGTTTGCTACTATGTCCAGTTGGGTTGCCATGAAACCTGGCTCCTAATTTTATATTTCTTTGGAAGTTCTGAATATGTCACATAAAGCAACTATTTGTCTAACCACTGAGGCTGCTAACCTTTCCCAACACTTAAACACAACTCTAAGCTCAAGAGGCACTAGTCTGTCCAGTTTTGTTCCCGTTCTGAGGTTCTTACTGGATCACTTAAGCCCCCAAATCATCTCAGAAGATAGACTCTCATGCTGTGTATCCTCCCTCCAACCTACGCAGTGCTTCCCAACACACACACACACACACACACACACACACACACACACACACACACAAACACACACGGCTCCAGGCTGCTTAGAAGTTTACCAAGAAGGTCTTCAAGAGATCAGGCTATTTTATCTCTGAAACTTATTATTATCTTTACTTAATGAAACCATTGCACAACACATTTCGTGGTAGATGAGGGATTTGAGAGCAGCAGGGATGTGGTCTATATTAATGGCAGCCTGTTCTGAAGGCTTGCCTGAGAGAAATACTATTGTTTCTATTCTTTTCTGTTGTTTTTTTTTAAATAAAACTTAAAAAAATAAAACTAATTTTATTTAATTAGCTCCAAGAGGAGAATTTCTAGGAAAGAGCTGTTAAAAAAGATAGATTATAAATAGGATGGTGATCACCAAACCTGGGTGTGAATGGGACTCTTCTGCAATAATTCTAAAACAGCAAGTTCCCAGGAGCCTGCCAGGCAGAAGGCCTCACAGAGGGACTCAGCCTAGAAATTGCCCCCAGGAAGTTCAGATGCAGCTCTCTTATGAACTGGCATAGTGCTAAGATCAGCTTTGAATTCAGGCTGGGATAGAAGCCTGTACTTACTGGTGTGACTTAAGGCAGATTGTGTAACTTCTCTAAGCCTTGGCTTGTTCATCCATGAAGGAGGGATAATAACTACCTGATGGGTTGTTGCAGAGATTATATGAGATAATGCAAACTTTCTCATGCATTGCTTGACTTACAGTAGGTCAAAGATAAAGTTATATCAATCCAAATGTCTCCTTGGGTCTCAGCATAGAGGCACTGAAACCTTAGTGATCACACTAGGGCAGATCACATAAATCTGAATTCTGGGTTTGTCTTTTTCACATCTATAAAATGTAGTGATCTATTATATATCAAATAATACCTAGTCCATCAAATTATGATAAGGATAAAATTAGGTCATAGATGTAAAATATTTGGACTCAGTGAATATTAGCTATGGTCATTGTTGTATTACTACTTTTTATTTTTTTATTTTTGTGTAATGTGTAGTGTGTGTGTGTGTGTGCAGCTGTATATATCCCATGTGTGTGCATGTGGAGGCCAGAAGGAAAATAGGAGGCATCCTTTCCTTGTCACTCTTCCATACACTTCCTTGAGAGAGGTTCTCTCCCTCAACCCAGAGCTGCAATCTCTCTGTGAGCTCTAGCAATTCTCTGTTCTCTGACTCCTGTGGATTCAGGTTACAAATGTTACATTGGTTCTGAGGAGTTAAACTTGGCACCCTCTGACACACGTGACTCTCGTATTTAAGCAGCAATTGCTTTTAATCACTGAGCCATCTTTCCAACCCTATTAACACCTCTTTTAAAGCAAGTATTTGTGGTGGAGTGAATGCAGGCCTTGGAGTGTTCTACTACTACCTATAGCCTTATGACCTAGAAGAGCTTCAGTAGAAATACAATTCAAGCTCCATAGATCATTTTAAATTTTCTAGTAAACACTTAGAAAGAGACAAACATAATTTAATTTTAGTGATTTATTTGAATTAATTTGTTATATCTAAAATATTATCATTCCAACATTAAGCATAAGCATGTATTGAGATTTTTTTAATATCACTTTTTGTACAAAATGAAATGTTTTTTTCCTGCAGCATGCCTCAGATTAGACTAGACACAGATCAAGTACTCAATTGCTGTGATATTTAGCTCCTATGCTGAACAGTGCAGGAATTTCTGATTCTAAAGCAAGCCCCTTCTCCTTGGTGATCCTCAGTTATTTCATTTATAAAAATAGGGCTAAATTTAATGGCTTTGCTTGATGAAGAAAATGAGGAAACTTGAAAGTGTTGTGCAACTGGGAAAGACTATATTTCCACGGGCTTTCCGCTCCTCATAACACTTGCACTGCCCTGCCAAGTGACATGTTTAAACTCCTGAGGGACCTAAAGCACCACCCGAGACAGCTCTTGGCAGAGACTCCTTTTTTTAACATTGTTAAGCATCATTAATCCACTCATCTGTCCTTAAAGTCGTTCAACGATATCAAACTCCTGAATTGAATAAAAACTTGCTATCGTAAACATATTTTAAAACGTTATTTTATTAATTTTATTTATTTATTATTTGCAAGCAGAGAGAGAGAGAATGGGTGCACTAGGGCCTCTAGCCACTGCAAACAAACTCCAGATGCATGTCCCCCTTTGTATCTGGCTTACGTGGGTACTGGGGAATCTAACCTGCATCCTTTGGCTTCACAGGCAAGAACTTTAACTGTTAAACCATTTCTCCAGCCCCTAAACATATTTCTAAAGAGTTGTATTTGTGAAATTTAATTCAATTTAACATAGCTCAAGGTATTAAGTTTTGAAAATATAAAGGAAAATGTTACCTATTCTGTTTAATAAGTGTATGACATTTCATAATTTTAGTATTGGCTTGGGATTTTCTCTTCATGGAATAGTTACAGCATTTTTTAAATTAAGAATAAACTTTGTATGGACACATCATGTGTTGGTACCATCATTTCCCTCCTCCCTGCCCCCATTCCATTGAAGGCCCTCCTCAGTGGGATTACTGGTATTCACCATGGGGTTGTGGCTTATGAGTTGTGAGAGCAGCAGTCAGTCACTGGGGGGAGTGACAATGCCTCTGGATGTTCCTTCCCACCCTATGGCTCTTACAATATTTCAGCCCCCCTGCTCTGCAAAATTCCCTGAGCTGTGGTGTGTTTTAAGTCTGCTTTAGTGTCGAACCCTCAGCAGCTTCTGGATTTTTGCTTTGCTATGTTTTAAGTATCCTCAGTGTCTATTGCTTTCACTCTGGCACAGGTTGTCAGGCTTACTATGGAAGCAGCACTCTTGCTTATCTCACCAATTCCTCTGTGGTTTCACCCGGGCCCTAGCTGATATATGAGGGGTGGTTCATCTCCTGACGGAGTCATCTATCTTTTCTTGTCCTGTTGATAGATTTTGATTGTCCTCAGTTCTTGCTACCTTCTGAAACAGATTCTCCAGATTCTCCAATGGAGCATGATATCAGCATAGGTTAATGGGGATAAGCATAGTTAATTAAGAGAGATTTTGATAGGTCCTATGGATACCAGGATCAAGGACTCCAATGAGAAGCTTCCATTCATCTTTGGCCAAAATGGAAACCCTTTTCTTTGGCAGATAAGAAAGACTGGAGCCCATCATGGTTCAAAAGGTTGGAAGTTTTCTGGTTTCTTCTTCCTCATGAACCACATTTGAGCTTAACAAGCACATTTGTTTCTGCTCTCCACTGGCTCTTGACATACCTTTGCCAACTTTCATTCTAAAAGTAAAGTTCAAATTAAGGTATAAATAACCTTTGGATCCCCTCTAAGAACTCTCTAGGTTGAGACCACATTATTTCTCAAGCTCCTGTGTTTGCTTCAAATAATGACCTCTGATAATGATTTCCCACATGCCCGTGCTCTACCATGCTATATAATTCTTACAACCTACGCTATCAAGTCAGTAACTCATCTCCTTCTAGGCTGTATTGCATACAGAGAGAACAGTGAACTTGGAATCAGAAAGCCCAGATTCACTGTCTAGATTCCATATTTACTAGTTATGATACTTGAGTTAGACATGAAAACTTCCTGCACTTCAGTAATGATGGCAATGATATGGTGGGGATTAAGAGATGGCACATAAGAAAGTAAGAGAGAGAGAACCGGGCCAGCCGCTTCTCTCGAGGCTGAGCGAGAAGGCGGGTGTCGGCGACTCAAACCCCTCCCCCCCAAAACACCGGGGAGAAAAACCACATTGAGTCGCGGAGACCGTCTAAGGCGGAACTCACTCCTTTATTGTCATGGGGAGGTATTTATACATTTTGGGGAAGGGGGCGGGAAGAGAGGATGAGAGAAAGGTATAAGGGCCAATATTATTTCACCACATCAGCAGCAGCTGGGCGGAGGCAGTAAGGGCCAATCAGCAGTAGCTGGGCGGAGGCAGTTTCAGCCTAGGTGCTGAGTCACCCAAGGACAGGTCGCGAAACTCTACTCAGGCTCTGGAAGCTCAACCAGGCCTCACCGGGAGCCAAGTAAACTCTGGCTGGGCCCAGAACCACTAGGCCTCACACTGGGCAGGGCCCAACATCTCCCCCTTTTGTTTTTGTAAGAACGGTGGACGGTCATGGCCTCTGTCTTAGGTTGTCCCCTTTGGGAATCTTACCCGTCACTGAGTACCATGCCTCTAGCCCGTTGACCACTCCACGCCCTGTCTTAGGTTGTCTCAACCTGTCTGAGATCTTACCCGCCGTTGGTTCGATGGAGGGCGGGGAGAATGTTAGGTGGATAAGCGGAAAAGCCGTAGCCTTTGAGTTGTGAACCTGTGGTGCCTTGACTTGATGAAGTTTAATTGTGACCTGATGAAGTTTAATTGCCTCAAGCTGTTGGTGAATGAATTGTGTAATCTTATTAATTACACAGGGCCCGAGAGTGAGGATAAGAAGAAGGAGGGGTTCAGGGGGAGGGAGAAGGTAGGGTAAAGAGCAAGAAGAAGGAGGAGTCCAAGGGGAGGGAGAAGGTGGGATAAAAAGCCATGTAAGCTCGTCTATAGCAGGTTGTTTTAGAAGTCCCAACTCCTCTTCTGTAAATCTTTCTGGAGCTTTTCTGGCTTCATTCAGGTCTAGTAGCATCCACACCTTCAGTTGTTCCTGGGGAAGAAACAGAGGCATAGTTCTCAGGGGTGTGACACTCCCTGGAAAATTGATTATTATCATCCCCTTGTTGGGGTAAATATTTTAAGTCTCTTGCCGGTACCCAAATAGGTCTTTTTTCCTCTTGAGGAAAGACACATCCAAATCCTCTCCCTGCTGTGAGGAGGGGGTCTGGTCCCTTCCAGGCCCCAGTTAATGGGTCCCTCCATTTGACCCAGATGGAGCTGTAGGTGACAGCTGAGGTCCAATGTTTTTGAAAAGGGGACAAGTGTCTATCTTCTTTAGAAAAATTTAAAATATTTAGGGTTAATAATGCCTTTTTTAGTTGGTCATGTGGGGGTAGAGATTCCCCCTTTTGTTTTTGTAATTGAGATTTGAGAGTTTGATGATATCTTTCCACGATGGCCTGGCCCCGCGGGTTATATGGGATGCCTGTGGAAAGTGAGATTTTCCAGGTTTGGAGGAAATCTATAAAAGTTTTGCTTATGAAGCAGGGACCATTATCGGTTTTGATTTGATCTGGCAATCCAAGGGTGGCAAAGCATTGCATTGAAGCATATGGCTAATAGCATGTTTAGTTTTTTCCTCAGCATGTGCCGATGCCCAGCAAGCATGGGAGAAAGTATCAACTGAGAGAAAAATATAACTACCATTAGCCATTATTAAACTTCTGTAGTAACCAGAGACTGATAGTCTTTAGGTTTTTTAATTTCGTCCCTCTAGCTGGGCAGAGTTGTCAGGGAAAACTTTAATCCCAGGCCAACATTGTATTACCGATTGAGTTAGTTGGGCTTAGTTTTATGTTTTATGAATTGAGTTAGGCCGGCAGAGAGAGAGAAAATGGGCATGCCAGGCCTCTAGCCACTGTAAATGAACTCCAGATGCATGTGTTTACTTGTGCATCTGGTTTACATGGGTACTGGAGAATTGAGCCTAGAATCAGGGTCTTTAGGCTTTATAGGCAAGCGCTTAACCATTAAGCCATCTCTTTAGTCTCACGTTAATGGGAAGGCAGTGAAGGGTGGGACAATGGCGTGTAGGATATAGCCATATAGACTTGAAAAGCAGGTTTTTTTTTTTTTTTTTTTTTCTCTAGCAGGGCAATATGAATGCCCCCAGTCATCTTTTTTATTTTTTAAAGTTGGGCCCCGCGGGACATTCAGCTAAGAGCATTGAGGGGGCACGCAGAGGCAAAGGGGCGGGGATGGCAGCGACTAGCCTCATGGTGGACGGCCCGCCCGCTTTTAAGATATTTTATTTTTTTATTGTTTTAATGTAAAGAGCTTACCCACCTGCCTCTTTGTCATCCCGCAGGTCTTTTTTAAGATTGTTAATGTGGTTGACAATAGTAGTTTAGTAACCTGAAATCAGCCTTAGTGTTTTTATAATGTATTTTTGTTTGAGGTTTTTTAACTTAAAATTTTAAAATCTTAGTCCTATATTTTTAGTTAAGCACATTAGTCCACTATAAGCACAATTGCCTTAGGCAGCAGTTGAAAAGAGCTGAAAAGACAGCTGTCCGGCGGCTTGGGTGGCGGTCTTGGAAGAAAGGAGATTTTAAAAGTTAGTTTTAGTCTTTTTGTTACAGTTTTTGTTAAGGGCAAAAATGAACTTTTCCCTGGAAAAGCTTTAAGGCTGGCAATTAAGGCAAGGAGGACTGAATTAATCCATGGGGCTAAAACAAAAGTTTTGTCCCAAGAGCCAAGGAGGTTTTTTTGTTTTATTTTGAAGCCACATTGTAGAAGAAGTTTTTGTAAAATTAGGGCAATAGTAATATACATGAGTACAACACAAGCATAAGGTCCCAAAAAATAGCTAAACATGTTGTAGAATTTTTCTAAGATGGTGCCCCCACTCCAATGAGGGGGCAGGACACTTTGAGAGTTCTCCAGGTTTGCCCACGTGGTGAGCCTCCTCTAGGTTTGCCCACGTGGTGAGTTTCCTTTTCAGGTCTACCCACGTGGTGAGTTTCTTTTTTAGGTTTGTCCACGTGGTGAGTCTCTACCCACGTGGTGAGTTTCGTTTTTAGGTCTGCCCACGTGGTGTGTCCGCCATGATGAAATGGTGTTTCTAAGATGGCGCCCCCATTCAAATGGGGGCAGGACAAAAATGGCAGCACCACAGAAGCGGTTTGTTGGAAACCCAAAAATGAGAGGAAAGAGAAAAGAACAAGAGATGTTGAAGTTTGGGACGGAGTTTTTATTTAAATGAGGAGGCAAAACATTTAAAGTCTCCTCTAGGTCTGTCCACGTGGTGTGTCCGCCATGAACGTACCCGTTTAGAAATGGCAGCAAACCGGAAATGGAAGGAAAGAGAAAGGAAGTTGAAGTAAGCACAGATTATAGAAGTAAAGGTTAGAATATTAAATATGAAGATTACCTCATAACTTATGAGGATACACCCGTCAGCAGTCCGATTAGCTCGCCAGCTTAATTTTGAATTTTTCTTCGCCACGCCGTCAGTCTGTAGTCCGCTTTTGAATCCCCATACATCCTCACATGGGGCAGTAGTCCTGCCCCACGCCTGGGCGCCCAGTTGCCGGGCTTTTTTCTCCACCACCGGCAGGTAGAGCGGAAGAGAGAGAGAGAGAACTGGCCAGCCGCTTCTCTCGGCTGCTGAGCGAGAAGGCGGGTGTCGGCGACTCAAACCCCTCCCCAAAACACCGGGAGAAAAACCACATTGAGTCGCGGAGACCGTCTAAGGCGGAACTCACTCCTTTATTGTCATGGGGAGGTATTTATACATTTTGGGGAAGGGGGCGGGAAGAGAGGATGAGAGAAAGGTATAAGGGCCAATATTATTTCACCACATCAGCAGCAGCTGGGCGGAGGCAGTAAGGGCCAATCAGCAGTAGCTGGGCGGAGGCAGTTTCAGCCTAGGTGCTGAGTCACTCCAAGGACAGGTCGCGAAACTCTACTCAGGCTCTGGAAGCTCAACCAGGCCTCACCGGGAGCCAAGTAAACTCTGGCTGGGCCCAGAACCACTAGGCAACCACCACCAGCACAAGCAAGCACACTTCAGGACCACCAGACAAAGCTCCAGCACTTTGCATATCTTTGGATGGAAATTCCAGATCCACCCCACACCTTAGAGCTGGAACTTACAATCTTTAATAAACACCTGAATCTATTGGGAGACATCCATTTAAACTACCATAAATTGGATTAGTTTTGGCTGGATTAAACTCAAAATATACTGATCAAAGTCATGTTTCTGGACCTGAAATGATAAGTGACTGTAAATTTAATTAGATTTATATATCATTTAGATAATATTATTTAGATAATAAAATAAATACCACCACTTCTGATAAGTATCTCACATCCCTTTACCTCTTTCCATCCATATTGCTCTTCCATAGCCCTAGACACCATCATCTCCAGAACAGGCTGCTACCAGTGAAAAGTCAGAATGCTTTCATTTGTTCCTGTCACTAGAACAAAATATCTAAGTCTGTGTGATACATAAGGGACAAAATTATATTCCTCACAGTTCAGATGCTGGCAGTCCAAGTCCAAAGTCCCACCAGGTCCGTTGTCTGAGGAGAACTATTCTCTGCTTTAAGATGGCATCTTGTTGCTGTGTCCTCTGAAAGGGGACAGTTACTGTGCCCTCACATGGGAGACAGAACAGAAGAACCAAAAGATGTAGGTCTCTTCAGCCATCTGATAAATTTGCTAATCCCATTTGTGAAAGCTCCACCTGAATGATTTACTTATTCACCTGCTGAAGACCCAATCTCTTGTTCTATCACATACAGCTAATATTCAGCATATGAATTATACTGTTATTACTCACATTGTGCAGGTATAGAAACCAAAGGTAACTTCTCAAGGTTAGAGTCAGTAAGTGGCAGTCTAGATTCAGAGACCAAGTTTTAGCCACTGCTCTCTTGTATGTGCTTAATTTAGAAAGACAGCAAGTTACATCCACCTCTGATCATCTTCTTGTGTCATTGTGCCTTATTAGCAACACAGTACACAATTAAGTTCCTTGAGTTCCTTTCCTTTTGAAGGTGGATGAGTACAGATTCTCATCAACAATGCAATGCCTAAGTCAGTCAGTCAAAGAGCAGATGTCTCAGTAAAGGGGATGACATTGGAAAGTGAACTAGAGCAAAAAGGACTAGTGATATGGGGCATCAGGCACTCAGACATGGCTTTGCCTTGTTTAGGTGTCTCAGTGAAAGGAAGAGAGACTTCAACTGTGCATTCACAGCAGCCCCTATAGCCTAGTAAAAATAACACAGAAGTTAGAACCTGAGAACTAAAGAATTTAGGTTATCTCTCTCTCTCTCTCCCTCTCTCCCCCACCCTGTTTTTTCTCTCTCATCTAACAACTTTGAGAAAATTGTGAAATATGCCCAGCTTCTCTTTCTTCATTGCACAATGAAAAGCATATGTCTTTCTTATGGGACTTATTTTTCAGGGGAAAAAATGAGATTCACAAGAGAGACAGTACCTGGTAATCTTTTAAGTTATATATCCAAAAGCTAGTTGTGATCAGAGGATTTTAACTTATAGCCTTGAGGATTATTAGTAAAAAGAGCGACATTAAAATGACCCACTTTCCACTGTTATTTCCCTTGAGGAACCTCTTCAGTGAATCCACCAAAAGTGAAATTCCTGTCATAAACAATTGCATAGTTTCATGTTTATAAGACATACTAAGAAAGTCTAGCATCAAGAACGGCCACGTAGAACTTACAAATTTTGCCTTTGGAAGAATGGCACTGCAGAGTGGACAGGTATTCTTTTAAAAAATTATTTACTGGGCTGGAGAGATGGCTTAGCCATTAAGGTGCCTTCTTGCAAAACCTAATGACCCAAGTTCAATTCCCCAGTACCCACATAAGTCAGATGCACAAAAGGGGCACATGCATCTGGAGTTTGTTTACATGGCTGGAGGCCCTGGCATTTCCATTCTCTCTCCTTCCCTTGCTCCCTCTCTCTCCCCATTTCTGTATCTCTCAAATTAATAAAAATGAAATATTTTAAAGAAATTATTTATTTTTTTGCAAACAGACACACACACACAGAGAAAGAGAGAGAATGGGTGTACCAGGGACTCTAGCCACTGCAAACAAATTCCAAATGCATGTGCCCCTTTTGTGCATCTGACTTATGTGGGTACTGGAGAATTGAACTTGGGTCATTAGGTTTTTCAAAAAGGCACCTTAATGGCTGAGCCATCTCTCCAGCCCTGAATAGATTATTCTTTAGTTCCTATGATTTGTTCTATGAATATTGAACTTCATACCTTCCTGAAATATTGTACTCCAAGTGTGGTTCACTTACTAAATATGCAGCAAAATATACAGCTTTGAATATAATAACCTGTGATGAAGATACCACTAATTAAAAATTCAAGACCACCATATAAATAGACCAATAGCCTCAACCTAACACTTTAAATAATGAGAGCCTTGTCTCCACATAGGAGGCCATTGCACATGTTTAACAACTAATTACACTATGGCGAAGGATATAAGAATGAAATAAGCATGGTAACTTCAAGGCACCTAGAGTGTTTGGAGGAACCCAGACTCTTAAGAGAATCTATATGGCTAGAAGCTTGTGCATAAATTAGGGTCCTGAAATGTAATTCTAACAATCTAAAAAGTGGGGAAGGGGCTGGAGAGATGGCTGAGCAGTTAAGGCACCTGCCTGCTAAGTCTAAGAATGCAGGTTCAATTCTCCAGGTCCCATGTTTAGCCAGATGCAGTGACACAAGCAAGCAATGTCGTGCTTGCCCACGGGGGGGGGGTGACTGAAATTCATTCACGGCAGCTGAGAAGCCACTGGAGTACCCATTCTCTCTCTCCCTGCCTCTTCCTCTTTGTCTCTGTCTCTCTCTGTGTGTCTCTATCAATAATAATAATAATAATAATAATAATAATAATAATAATAATAGAAAGTGGGGAAGGATACGATAAGTGGGGTGGGAGGCTGGATAAGGCCCCTAACTTTGTGGACTTGTTATATGGAGAAAGGTAAAAATATCACTGTTCAGGGTGATGGACAGTACCACTCCTGAGATGTCTTACTGGATGTTTAACCAGCATGCCTCCCAGCCTCCCTGTGTCATAGTAGTTTCTCAGTGTACTGCTGATGAATGAGTGAATAAATTAACGAATAACTTAATGTACAATTTTCCATTTGTAATAGGGCATTGCTCTTGTATGTCACTAAGGATTTGGCAAAAACTATTAAATGCTACCCTAAGACAAGTACCAAGGAGGTAGTTCCCTGGCCACTCTTACACATGCTTCCTTCCCTAGAGCCAAAGCAAAATTCTGCCCAATTTACCTATAAAATGTGCCAATCCACCCTCAGGAAAGTGACTCAGGCCAGAGAGAAGGAGGTGATGATGCAAGAAAAAGTTCTCAGTAGGTGATTTACTTAATCTTCAGTGCTGAAGCTATTGCTTTGTTTCACAGGAGAATACGTGGAAAATCACATTGCTTACTAGTGACTCTTGTGGGATTATAAACAATATGGTCAGACTCCAGTGTATGCTGCTGAATTTTGAGATAGTAAGAATACCCTGGTGCATGTCACATCAAAACCACTGCTTTGTTATAAGTGATCAGATATGTGACTTCCTGAAACTGATTGTATAAACTCATTAATATAGCTAGCAAAAGGAAAAGAAAGGAAGCATTAAGAAATCCTGCTCTTTCCTTTTGTTAATTGTACTCTGGTGAAATAAAACTTGCATATTAAACCAAAATGGCAGAGAAAAAAGTGCACAGATTACAAGGGTAGAATACAGTGAATTTTCATAAAATGAACATACTCATGTAACCAATACCCAGACCAGAAAATAGACTGTGGCCAGCCCCATAGAAAGCTCCTCAAGTCTCTTATGGTCACCAATCCCTTCCCAAAATAACACCACTTACTTCTAAGATCATAGATTAGATTTACCTCTTTGGAATTTTATATGAACTGAATACTTTTCTCACATGCTTTCTTTTGCTCCACTTTGCTGCTTTTGAGATGCACTTTCAACATTGCATGTCACAATTGTTTTGTTGATTTAACCATAGCATGCCATGCACAGTTCTCACCTTCTCTAATATAAATATCATAGATAAAAAGTTATTTACCTTTGTCTTTGATTAAAAAAATGGGGGAGACATGTTCCAGATATCTATAGAGTTATGCTAAAGTTTCATATGGATGTAATTTATAGGAAATCTGTATTTTGAGTATACTGCAGTGTTTTCACTTCCTAATTCGCTCTCTGAGCTCCAATTTCCTCATCTGTATTGAGGGGTGAGTTTCTAAGTTCAACAATATCAAGTATATAAGAGGCTTCTAACTCCCCTTTCCGTGAGATCAGGGGATACTAAGGTCACACTGACTTGCTCACCTTTCAGAGCCAGCTTCAGGACATCTGAGATCTGCTGCCAGCTTGGCTACTGCTTTGTAGTTTCTAAATCTGTTCCTGTGTTTTGTAACTATGAGCATGGTCTTTAGTCACCATTTCCTATCATCATCCTTCTGTGTATCCATCCTTCTTTCTAACCACCCTACCAACACCAATACATTGCCATGGGTTAGCATGCAAAGGCTGGAAGAATTGGACGATGACAAAATAGTGAGTGACTTGAGAAATTATTAAAAAGTGAAAAAAGAGCTGGGTATGGTGGTATATGCCTTTAATCCCAGCACTTGGGAAGCAGAAGTGGAAGGATCACTGTGAGTTCAAGGCCACCCTAGGACTCATAGTGAATTCCAGGTGAGCCTGGATTAGAATGAGACCCTACCTTGAAAAAAAGAAAAAAATAGAAAAGGAAAAAAAAAAAAAGAAAGAAAGAAAAAGGGGTAGACCATTGACTGAAAAAAGAATGTGATCCAGCATTTGTACATGGTAACTCTATTTCTGTTATGAACATTTATAAGTAAACATACATACATGAAAGTGTCCCTCAAGAGTGTCCACCATTGAGACTTTAACATGTTAAGCTTTTGCTCCTCTGTAATTTCCCAATTTTCTACAATAAGCCTATATCTTATCTGTAATAAAAAGGAAATACTTGCAAAATGTGTGTAATAACTGGAGGTTCACTGCCTGTGCTGTGTGCAGTCTCCAGTTCTTCTCTGTCAAGAGCAGGGTATTTTCCTTATGTTCCTTTTAGATATATAGAAATTGAGTCTCAGATAACTTAGGTAGATCAAAAAAGAGAAAAGGAGACTCAGAACTGAGAACATTTAGGAAAGCAATTGTGCAGTTTTACATAGAAAAAGACACAAGGGTAAGATGTGACTTTAAATTCAGCATGTTCAGGTATACATCATAAACTCAGTCTTCCTTTTCATAGTCTGAAATACAGATTTGCCAAGAATCCCAGGGGCCTAGTATCTAATAAGTTAACGTCTGACTTCTTACTTAGCTGTGCTTTTGATGTGAATATCTATCACACCTCTTGCATTTCTAGCACAAAGAAGTGTTCTATTGTTTGCTTTACTTTTTCTTTGTTTGCTCTGTGTAATGCTGAGGATCAAACCCAGGACCTTCTTCATACTAGATAAGTGCTCTCTCTGCTACTGAGCTAAAACTCCAGCCCTTGATTCCCAGCCATCCTTTCTCCCAGGAATCAGCCAACCTCCTTTCTATTTCCACTCATGTCCACTGCCTCCCTTCATCCCTGGCATTCTAAGGATCTAAATTTGAGAGTCTAAGGTGGGACATGGTAGGAGTTGTCCTCACCCTGGCCTGGCAAGACTGTGTGATAAAAAGCCCATGTCTACATGTTGACAAACTTGCTGACTTAGGTACCTAGTATGTCCCAGTGAAGTGGCTGCACTACCCTTAGACGAATGCTTTAATGCTACAAGGCTGTCTCCTGTGGGGTGAAACACTCTATAGCAAGGAGAAACACCTGCCTTGGCTTCCCTAGGTCAGGGCACATAACACATCACCCTGGCAACTGCAGAAGACATAGGTAGCTACTGGTGAACTCTGTGTACATTTCAGTCATAGAAAGCAGTATCTCTAGCTTGTGGGAGGATCTATTCTCCATTCATGGTATCACTCTGCCTGAAAAAATACATAATTACATAAAACTTATTGAGTCATTCATTAATTGTGACAAGGATGCCAGGTTCAGGTAAGATGGTAATAATGGGAAAAACAGGTTACAGAATATGGGAAATATATTATCTTTACAACTTTTCCTTTAAAAGTATTATAAAATTTGAACTTTAGGAGAAAATGATAGAGAACACAGAAGAATGGAAAGAGCTTTATACTTAAGCAGCAGTGAAGCCCAGTACTTCCCCTGCTTTTTGAACAAAGAGCCTTGCACTTTCAGTTTTCACTGAGCCTTGCAAAGCATGCTCCAGATTCTTTATGAAATATTTCTTATTGAATAGCAGTTTTCTATCTCCATCTCTATTCCTCCATGTACTCCTGTCCCTACTTGTGTCAGGCCTTTGGGCTTTTTCCATCACCCTTATGTCTAAGTATTGAGCTCCTTCCAGGCGTTGGCTACTTTACTAGACATTTTATACCCTTCATTCCACTTGGTCCCTTTATAAGGGTGAGATGAATATTCTTACTTTTGGGGTTTTATTTTGTTTTGTTTTGTTTTGTTCTTTGAAGGAGGGTCTCACCACTCTAGCCCAGGCTGACCTGGAATTCACTCTGTAGTCTGAGGGTGGCCTTGAATTCACGGCGACCGGCGATCCTCCTACCTCGGCCTCCTGAGTGCTGCCACTACATCTAGCCTTACATTTGTTTTACCTATGTAGAGGCTGAGGCCAGGGATCACACAGTTAGATGCTAGTGGAAAAAGTCAGTCTTCCTGGGGTAACACAGAGCTGGTACTCTTCTCCAGTGCTGTCCATGTGCTGCTGTGGCTTTCACAGGCACTGTAATTTCTATTTCTACAAATAGTCCCTGGGTGTCTGGTAGGTACTGAGCACTGGATGTGACGCCAGGGCTACAAAGCTACAGCATGGTCACTTTCTTTGGTTGAATCACTGAGTATTGGTGTTGGGGGCCTTCCTATGCCCTCTGCCTAAGCTGCCATAGTAAATAGGACATAAAGCTGAATTCCCAATTAAGAATTTGGGAATTGGGCTGGAAGGATGGTTCAGTGGTTGAGGTGCTTGCCTGCAGTACCCATGTAAAGCCAGATGCACAAAGTCACTCATGTGTCTGGAGCCTGTCTGGAGCCACTAGAGGCCCAGGTGTGCCCATTCTCTTTGTATCTCTCTTTTTTTTCTCTCTCTCTCTCTCTCCTTATAAATAAATAAACTAATTAAATTATAAAAATAGCTTGGGAAGCAATAAACCTAACATTATTTCAAAATATAACCGTTTTTTTTTTAAAAGTATTGTGGTTGGCCTGTAGAAAAAAGGTGATAAAACAAGATGCCATTGCATCTATCAGTCAGTCTCATTCAGCACCAGCTGCAGGAACACTCATACTCTTTTCTTTGTGTGACAGACAGAAGGAGAGGGTGTCAGTGCCAGATGCTATAGCAGAAATACTCAGTGCTGTTCTTTGAAGGCCTCCCTTTTTGGGGGGGGGGCTGCTCTAGCATAATCACTGTGTTTCCTACATGAAGTTGGAGTGGAAATCAGATTCCTTTCTTTTATGAAGGAGAACTATGTTATATCACTTTCCAGTCATTCTGCATATCTGCTGATTCAAACAGCCCCACCTGGTGAATGTCTGCTCCCAGGTAGGGAGGCTGTAGGTTAGGAGTGGACTGATGGCACCTGGGCAGTGAAGCCCAGGCAGTTGGGAGGGAGTTGGACTTTTCCTTTTATTAGAGGCAGGGAATGAGAGTGGGAGGGCTCTGTCCCTTCAGGCAAAGCTTCCTTGAAGAGGTGCTATTCTGTAAGCAAACAGGGGAAGCAAGAGGGTGTTTCAGACACACTGTAGAGTGAGGAGAAGCTTTGTGTTGAGGCAGCCTTGCAAAAGTGAAGAGGAAGAAAGCAGGGAAGGTATGTGTAAGACTGACTTGAAATGAACTCTAAATTGAAAACACCTCATTCTTTTCTGTATATTTTTTTGAGGAGTGTGGAGAAAATGGAGGAAGTTAACTCTGATGGTTTTGTGGCTTTTCAACTATGACATACAGGATATTGAATTTGATTTTGAACTCCTATTTATCATGTGGTGGATAAACAAAGCCCAGAGTCTCTGAAGTGTGCCTCTGGGGCCTAGTGACATTATTCACCTGAGACTGTCAGTATATCCCTTCCTTTTCTGCTTTATTTGCGTGTCACATCATAAATTTATTCACATACTAGCCAAATGCTGTGGGCTCATAAGGACTTCTAGATAAGTGTATGAAAGTACTCTCCATGTGGGAGGAACATTATATTTTAGTATTGCCTGTTGTGATTGTTCTAGAACACTTGCTAAATAACTCTTGTTCCTCACAGTCAAGTACGTGGAGAATTATACTGCCTTTTATAACTAAAGCTTCACTAATTCACCTTACATGATAAAATTAATTCAGTGTTTATTAACATGTTTTGTAAGTCAATAATTTGACGTTTTTAAGTATGGAATAGCATGTAGCTAAGTGATTAAAAAAAAAAAGAGTTCTAACCAGACACCAATATGTATGTATGTATGTATGTATGTATGTATGTATGTATGTATGTATAATTTAGTGCTATGGAACACTGAAATTTTCCAGGAAGTCTAGCTTCCCAAAGTAATAAATGTGAGCCCCTGGCACCGATGCAAACAAAACTGTGCAGAGCTCCTGTCTGGCTCCACCTGAAAGTCCGGTTCAGAGTTTCCCTATGACCCTGGCCCTTGCAGAAGGGAAGTCTTGGCTTTGTTTAGTATAATAAGAACCACCAGACTCCGGGCCAATAAACGTGTTCACATGCTTCACGTAAAGCTCCAGACAGTTTCTCTAGACTGGAGTCTTATGGGAAGTCCTCATTTTACCCCTGAGTTAGCACAGATTCTGGGACAAGAAAGGAGTAGCCGATGCCTCCTATTTGTTGTGGGCCAGTGTTTGCTGCGTCCAAAGTTGTTCCAAGGAGAGTGTACATTTCCCCAGAATGAATGACAGCCTGGCATCATAGCCAGTTTCCCCAACGTTACAAGTCTGTTACATATAGAAGTTAGGTAAAATGAGGAAAGGCCTTCCCCATTTCTCTCTCTGACTGCAAACACTCAGAAATGACCTCACACACCCCGTAAAGCCCCAGAATGACTAAAGAGGAGTGAGCCTGAGAACCTCTGGCCCCAGTGCTGGAGCACAGTTATGCAGATGAGCTGCGCCGCTCCCGCCTCTTCCTCAGAGGAAGTTTCTGGGTAGCTCACTGACACTTCATCCTGGGCGAGGGGTGAAGAGCGGGCACCAGAGGCCGCGGGCGGGCGAGGCTGGACGCGGCTGTGTGCAGACCATGAAGGAGCCAGCGGGGACTGTCGCCGGGACCAGACTCGGAGACCCCATGGCCAGCCTGCAGCCGCTGCAGCCTGACTACCTGTCTGTGTGTTTGTTTGCAGAAGAGTCTTATCAGAAGCTAGCAATGGAGACGCTGGAGGAACTAGACTGGTGCCTGGACCAGCTAGAGACCATCCAGACCTACCGTTCGGTCAGCGAGATGGCTTCGAACAAGGTAAAAGACTTCCACCCCTTGCGGAGCTGCGTATCACAGTATCACGCTGCTGCTAAGCCTGGCTGCAGTCAGCGGAAATACCCCAGAAATCAGTCTGAGTTGAGCTCCAGTATGTCTAGTGAGCGTCCACAGAGCTTCCAGATCGCTACCCAAGTAAAGACCCTGCTTGCTTTTTTTAATTATGAGAAAACTAAAATCTAAGGAAGCCTGCAAGACAAAATATACAACGTGTTGCCTGGCATCAGGCATGACATACACATTTAGTAAGAAAGTCCATCCCCTGTCATGAATGGGAGAAAACCGTTTTCTTCAAGTTTGACAGATTCTTTTGAGATGGGCATTTGGGGATTTTCTAATGCTTTTGTGATGCTCGCATGGCCTGAGACTTAAAAATAATGAAAAGAAGAAATAAACTCTGTCTCCAAAGACAGGTTATTTTTTTTTAAGTTTAATAAATTTTGAAAGTAAAATCCTGTGATTTTACCTGGACTTAAAAAAGTGATTTTATTTACACTCTCTAGACAAATCTTCATGCTGAAAAGCTTTAATTATCTATCATTATATCATTTGTTTAGTTAACATCGGGACTTAACAGCACTAATTTATGTAAGTTATGTAGCAAGAGTTATTGCTTGCTGTTTTTTATTGCATTTTCCTTGGACAATATATATGTAATCGTCAGGTTATATATGCATATATACACGTGCATACTTAGAAGGCAAGCCTTGGCCCTCTACCTTCATAGGACATACTGTTGGGTTCCCAATCTTTTGGTTCTCGGGTATTGTGTATATGTCTAATATTGTGTATTATTATTATTATGTGTATTGTGTATATTGTGTATTATTTCTAAGGCTGGGGAAATTTTGCTCCACGCCTGTGCAGGATCCTCTCTAGCCTGAGGGGTACTAGTGAATGTGTACTCCTCCTCCTGTCTTTCCTTGTATCAAAACTCACTGGCTAGTGTTCAAAGGATCTGAGCAGAAAAAGCCATTCATCCTTAGATACTGGGGGCTGGTGAGGCAGGGGTTCTTACTCTGAGCTGTGTTCACTATTCAATAATTTTACTTCAGAATTCAACTTGGTGAAGAGAAACAAAATTGGCATACATAGGATTTAAGTAGTACTTACTGACTTCTCTGAAGCTTTTAGCTCAGGCCAAATTCAGGGACTTTCCAGGCTTGTGTAAAACCCAACCAACTGCTTCCCCATGAGGGGGCCTTTGCTGTGTAACTTCTAATCACAGGGAGATTCATGCAGAATGACTTTCATACATGCTTTGCCTACTTTGAAGATTAATGGAGACTTTGTTGTCTGGATTTTGTGATATTTGATACCTATTTGAATTGTAGGCATAATATTGAAAAACCTAATGGTAGATTTGATCATCGAAGACGTGAATTTTTGAAATCACCAAGATAAAGGAGGGAAATATTTCAGGAGGAAATAAAGAACACCCTCCCCAGTCCAAACCTGGCCGTTAGGTTAGTTTTCACTTTAAATGTCGGTGTTCTAACCACGAGTGTGTCTGGAGTGTTGACATTAGATGTCGTCCATCTTGCAAAGTTACAAAAATAATTTTCACATTCAGCATAGTAGCTAATAAAGATCTGAGGCCAGACACTGGATAGGTCCTGGTGAGAATTCTAATTCACTGGGCTTTCACTCCTCCCATCTTGTGTCTTATGCTGAATACAATAGAAGCTCAATAGAGCCAATCTTAAAGAAAGGCCTAATTAGTTGCACACAGTTAGTTGAAGCAGGAAGCATGGTGTCTCACCTGTTTTCAAGTTCCCTAGTGGGAAAGTCACAGGACAAAGCAATTATCCAGTGGATAAATAATGCTACTTGATAGCTAAATACTTGCAGTTATTAAAATCTTTCTCTCTGCTATCATTTTCAGTCTTCCTTATTTGATTATTGTCTTGGGTAATCTGTGTCATGTGTAATAACACAATAGGAATATTTTCATGGCCACAAAAGGAATTGAACAAAATTATTTTTTTGGATGGGAGAGAAAGGGAATTATGCATAATAGAAATAATATTACACATTAGCATTTACATTTTGAAATTATTTGAGATCTCCATTGAAGTTACTACTTAAAAATATCATCACTATCATTGCTATATAGCCAAATTTGGTCATATTTTGCTTCACCCACAGCAAAACCAAGTCACAGAGCTGGAATTGAGCATGAATGTGAAAAGCTTTGAAAATAGAAATTCATAGTTCAAATCATGTAAGTCCAGTAGACTAGCTATCTTATCTAGACCAACTTGCTAGTTTTCTGGTCAGTGAGATGAAAACTGTTACTTGATATCACCAGATTGCTATGGAGATTAAGATAACAGACCTAAAGCACTTGGTAAGATACCCACATAGAAAGTTTAGTAGGTGATCACTTATTAACATCTACTACATTGTTGCAAAACAAATTTGTCTACATACTTGTGTTCCAGCTGAGTGATCAGAAAGTTTTGTTTTCAAAGTGTAACTTACTTCAGAGTAGCCGAGTTAGTGTTATGTGAAGGGAGTACTGGGTGACATAGGTGTCCATGGTCTGGTGTTTGTGGCAGTTGGAGGACAAGCAGTTGTTGGGTTTATTCCTTCTGGACAGAATATTTAATTCTTTTAAGCTTGAAGTGAGTGACAAAAATGTTAATTGTTTTCCCAAGGGTCCTTGAGGCAGTTGATAAGGAATTGTTTCTGTGACTTACAGAAACACATTCTTTTTCTTCATCAAAGCATCCTTTAATGCTGGCCAAAGGCCAACTGGAATATCAGAATTTTAAAGAAAGCTGTACCCAGGCAACTTTGTATTATAGATATCTCCCTGAACCCACCATACACACCAAAAAAAGGGCCAGAAGTAGAACAGGTAAGTCAAAGGCAGGCAGGTTTTCTGCTGACCTTTCAGTGAGGAGCCTAAGTTCTGTTCAACATGTTAGAGATGCTCTGCTTAGCAACAGATAGCTGACTTAGATTTGTTCATTAAATTTTGTGTATCAACTTTCATCACCTCCTGAATTAGAAGAATTGTCTTACACTTCTGCAAAATGCAGTAGAGCAGGGTTCATCTGTGGCAAAATAGTCTGAGGTTGAAAACAGGATGCTGGGTCTCTGCAGTATAAAAAGAGGAACGGAAAGAGAAACAGTATAGAAAGGAAGAAAGCAAACAGCCTTAGCAGGATTCCCAGCCCAGAAATGGCATAAACAGTGACCTATCTTTCTGACCTTCACTGTGGCTCAGTTCCTGACCTCATGTCACCAAAGCCAATAGACGTCATTGGAGGAGGATAGTAGGAATGGTGCAGCTGCTGTGAGGGTGACTAGAATTTCCTGTCTCCTTCCTGACAGACGCAGTCAGAAAAGTACAGGGTTGCAACAACAACCTGGCTGAGGAAGGACCAGCCCAGAACAATCCCATTGGAGGAGTTGTGACGGGGGAATAGGGTGGTGTTCCTTCCCCTGTTTTACTGAGAAGCATAGTTTCAAATCTGGTATTTTCAAGTGAAGAATGCCAGAGGGATCATTGGTTTCCAACACACTGAATGTTTGTCTAAAGATGAGCATGTTGTGGTGTTCAATTAGGACTTACTGAAGGAACTAGCTGCCAGCCTAACTTCCTCATCAAGTGCCCCCCACGCCCCACCCCTGGAACCATTTCTGCTCTACAAGCTTTGCTGGGGACAGATTTGGACCCAGATAATAAAAATGGATGTTCGGTTACTACAAAATGCAATCCTAGGTAAGAATGCTTTCTTTAGAAAACATAGATTTCAATAACAACTAAAGAGCCCATAAGCTGGGAGAGCCATAATGCTTCCTTGAGGCATCATAAAACCTCCTATAGATAACATCCCTGGACATATGAGTCTTCCCAGCTACACAAGCTTATTTTTTCAGATCTACAGGATCTTATACTGGAGTACTGAACACTGAATCAAAGGCAACTTATTGCCCATGCTCTTGAGTGAGAGAGGATAAAGGCATATAATTTTCCAGGCTGAAACCACCTGGAAAACAGGCTGTATGGCACTGGAAGATGATTATGACAATGAAAGGCAGATTATTTTAATGTTAGGTAAGTCATTTTCTGCATCACTCAGTAATCAATAACTATGGGACACATTGGATCCAACAGAGCTGAAAGGAAATGGGTCTTATTGGCCAACAGATTCATCTCAGAACCCATGCTGATGATGCAGATGGCCAGTTATTGAAAGGTTCATGCCATTTTTACCTAAAATCAATGATACAGTTAGAGCAATAACAACTGAGGACAGAAGCCCTTTCCCTGGTTTCTGCTTGAAAAGATCCTTGCCTTGGTCTTTATCCAGCTACCTTTACATCCTGGAGGTTAGAATTGGTCAAACCAAAGGAGTAGATGCCTCTGCTGGACCCCATATTATCTGCCCAAAAGACTGTAAACTCTCCTTCAGGGTGCATCAGCTTTTTCCTGTGGGTATGTTGCTGCAAGACGTGCACAAGCTAGAGCCCCAGTCACAACTATGAAGCAATAACTTGGGAGAGAGTAGAGTGCTGGGAGAAACTGAACATGCAGGCTGTGGCAAGGGTTCACACAAGCCTGCCTGTGAGGTCCCTGGTGGTCGGGCAAGAAGAGAGCATGGCATGCTTCAAGACATAGACCTCCTCTACTGCCATGTATAAGGAGTTCAAGGATTCTAAGCTCAATCTGACCTTCCAGACCGTGATGAAGGACTGTCTGTCAAAGTAAGAGTTTAGGCGATAGCATAATTGATATCTTTATGTATTTTGGCTTGTAGTATGTTGGCCACACAAATGCTAGTGATGATCTTGAATTAGAGGGCAGAATAGAATGAAAATTAGTTCAGACAACCAGGTGGGGAGGCATGCATTTTTTGGCTCATCCTCTCCTATTTATTACTGTTCAGATTTATGGAAAGTATTCAGGCAGCACAGTAATGTGAAGAAAGCCTGAGTGTAAGCCATGAGCTTGAGTTCTGGCTTAGTTATTATTTAGCTACATTTTCTAGGACAATTAAAATCATTTTAAAACTTTACATTTTCTTGTCATGAACAAAGCAATTAGAGAAGTTTATTTTCATAGTCTACTTCAGTTCTCACATTTATCAATAAAATAATTGTAGATAACCAAAATACTCCCATAGGTATAGACCCTGGGTGCAGACATTGGTTTGTCTTTACCTATGTTCTGTCATTAATAATCATAGAAACCCTTTGAAATAAGTATATTTTCAAATGAATACACCAAGACTTAATAGAAATAAGTTGGCAAGCATAAATAAATAAAAGAATCATGTCTGGGAGTAGAATGCTTGTCATCATGCCAGAGGCTTCAAGATCAATTCATAACACCCCAAAAGAGATGATGGGTGCTTCTTGATGCTTTGGTATTTCAATGGTAGTGTGATTGCCTAGCGGGCCTAGCCATGGAGAGGAGAGAGAAAATGAAGGAGCCAGAATTCATACCAAAGGCCATCTATTGAACATCAAATGATACCAGTAAGAAAGTAAATATAAGAAAAAGTTTAGAGGCATTTAGTAATTCTCCCAAGTGAATTTTGTAGTGTTTGGTGGGACTCCTATAACTTGGGTCACCATTGGTTAGATCTGCTTCAGAATTCTAATCTGTACTTCCATGCTCTTTGCCTGTGGTCTAGCCATCACTCTGGACTGAGGCTGGTCTGCAGAGTAGGTCCCACTAACTTACATGAGGGAAAGAATTATCATAGTTACAGAAAATGTCTTTTAAACACTCATAAATAGGTAAATAACATTATTAAACACAGCCATTGCTCCTTAGTTTCCTAAATTCTCTAACATGGCCTAAGAAAAGATAGTAAAGTTTACTTTGAATGATGTGATCTACTCCAAAATTCTCTTTTTTTTGCACCCCCCAAAATAAGAGGTGCTATTGTTGTTGTTTGAATATTATTGACATTCAAATTATTAATTTCCTCATGTATTATGTCCTCTCCAATACATGCAACTTGACCATAAGACAGAGTGAATGCCTTGGGCTAAGGAACTTCTACCCTGTAGACTATTTCCCCATTGTTTGTCTTCAGAGATGAAAGGTTAAGACAAGAATTCTTTATTCATCATTTAGTTTTTCTTTCTTTGACAGAATAGAGTTGTATTAAGTGTAATTCAGTATTTCAAGTTCTTGTTTTTTTAAAAAATATTTATTTATTTATTTTCAACAAAAGAGAGAGAATGAACACACAAGGGTCAATTGCCACTGCAAACAAACTCTAGATGCATGCCATACTTTGTGCATCTGGTCTTATGTAGCTACCAAGGAATTGAATCTGGGCCACCATCAAGTTTTGCAAGCAAGCATCTTTAACTGCTGAGCCATCTCCCCAGCCCCCAAATTCTAATCTTAACAAAACTTAGCAAACTGAAGAGTTTTGAAGTGAGTGTTTTGTAATAAATTTGATTTGTAGTGTATTTTGTTTAATTTGAATATTTCTACATTGCATTGGTATATCTAGAGCCAGTTCCTTCACTGAATTCTAATCCATTTAACCCAATCTTTCAACTAGTTCACTTGGAAGCTGCTAAGTGAACAAATCTCTCAAAAGGAATGAAGTGAAGGAATGCGACCTTTCATTAGTGTTACTTTGGCTAGCTAAGAAGTGAGCACTGTAATTCACTTTAATTTCAAGTCTAATGACTTGAATTTTTAAGGGGAGCCAAATATTAACCTAAAATGACAGTTTTGAAAAATAGAATTATAGTGCATCAATGGAATAAGTTTTAGGTTATTATGTTTTCTATTTCTTATTCTTCTTCCTTATTGTTGTTGTTGTGTGTGTATTATGTGTGTCATCTTTTAGAGTATATCACAGTCTAAAAGCCTCACCAAGTTCTGTACCATTTTATCTATGAAAGAAAAGCAAAAGGACGGAATTTTCTTCCAAAATATTTTGCTTCTAAGTAAAAGTAGTCTCAGCAAGGGGGATATGAAATCCAGTACTCACCACACCGGAAGATACTACGGTACCCTTTGCCAGTTTGTAGGTGTCACACTCCTGTCAGCGTTATGCCAATTGTCAATGTTCTGCCCTGCACATCTTTCACTCTAGCTTGTTTCAGTACCTGCCAGCCCTTCTCTTCTTGCCCTCTCACATATAATGCCTCAATTGGTGCCAAATAGTCTCAGAGATTTTACTGTAACTTCCATTGTTTGATTAACTGTTCTTTTTTGTTTGTTTGTTTTATTTTGTTTTGTTTTTCAAGGGTCTCACTCTAGCCCAGGCTGACCTGGAACTGACTAGGTAGTCTCAGGGTGGCCTCTAACTTGTGGCAATCTTCATACCTCTGCCTCCCAAGTGTTGGGATTAAAGGCATGTGCCACCACGCCCAGCTGTTTAAAGTAGCCAAGTGCTGCCACAAAGTAAGGATTGCTAAGTTATCAAGAAATGAAAACAGTAAAACTGCTGTTCTTTTTGTTTCTGTTTGGAAAGCACTCAATAATCCTTTTGGTGCCCAGAGTATATTTTAAAGCTATAAACCATACATTTCTGCTCATCAGTTACAGCGTTTCCTTCTTAATTACTTGCAAGCTTAAAACATACTGTGTGTGCACTCTCAACCTCTCACAGATTAAAGTTTAGCAAATTTACTAAACAAAAATTTGTCTTAGGACTTTGCCACTTTCATCCTTTAATTTTTTTAGTCAAATATAGTGAATTTAAATTGATTAAGAACATTAAATGACCACATTCGTTTCTTTCTTTACTCACAGTGTGCTTCATAATATTATAACCTTAAACAATTATGGAAATGAAATTAGCGTGCACGTATCTGGAAGTAAAAATGATAAACCAACTAAAAATTTTATATTAAGTACAATATGTAAAAATAAATTGTAAGTGGTTAGTTTGGAGAGATGTCAGGAGAAAAATTATCACTAAATAAAATTATCTTTACAACTAAATTATATTGCTCCCTAATTGGACTGAAGGCCCTCTCTATGGGAGAGAATAAATGCCTGGTACTGAAAAAACTAGTCAAAAGTCTATGGCAGGAGAGGTCATGAGCCTTAGGGGTACAAAGCCTGCTCTTGTCTGGCTAAATATATACATTTTTCCCACCACACTTCCCTGTATTAAAACTGTTCACAGAAAACAAAGTGTTAACTTCAAAGTTGATATCTTTGGTTACTGTAGATGGGGAAACTTGATAAATTAAACAAACAAACCAAAACTGAAATATTTTATTTCTATTTGCAGCTTATATAGTTGCTCTAGAGAAACTCCATGAATTTTCAGTCCAGATAGAATCCTTAAAAAGTGCTGCTGTTTTGGAATCATGTAACAGATGAAAAAATTGAGTTGTGTCTCATTAATAAAAGTGAGTGTTAAATAACTAATGTACTCCAAAATTTTTAAAGTGAGAAGCATAATCACACTGAAAATTTTTATTATGGCATGACTTGTGCAGTCAGTCATAGTCATAGTCACAGTCATAGTCAACACAGGATTGTTGCACTGAGACTGAAGCTTAAATACAGATTCAGTTGGCTCTTCTTCACCTGAGGACTACATGGGACAATCCTCTTCAGTTTGTGGAAATCTTTACTTTCTTTCTCTCTAGTAATCTTTCTTTAGTAACAGCTATAGATTAGTGTCTTAAATCATTTTAAGCCAAGAGAGTGCAAATATATTGATCAAAATGTAGCAGGGCATAGTTAGGATGAAGTAGTCTCAATATTCCTTACGTAAGTTGCAGTTCACTCTTGGCTGTGGTACTTTTTGTTATTGTTGTTGTTGTTGTTGTTGAACCAGTGAGTTCATGGGGTTATTTACAGAGCAGAGTAAGTGGTTTCTTTTAGGAACAATAGATAACTCAAATGCATCCACACCATGAGAGGGCTCAGTTCATCCTGGATGAAACCTCCTCATAGCCGCTCTGACTCAAAGAGAGCTACATCACCAGAAAACCCACCTCAGTATCTGCTGTGGTAATTTTTGAACTAAAAGTATATATGACACAGTAAGAAAAAGAAAACACCTCATCTTACAAAGGCAACAAAGGTTAACATTTCATCCTCAATTAAAGTGATGCCTATAGATAACTATTTACCCAACATAATACCTTCTTCTCAGAAGATTAATTACCCCAATACTCAATGCCTACATAATATTCAGTTTTGAAAAACTGCACTGTTTATAACTCACCCATTTTACAATGAGTTTTTGTTTTTAGTTTATGTCAGTGTGACTTTATAGCATCTCTGGTTATTTTCTTAGATTGCCACAAATGAGTGAATGTGTGACAAGGCATGAACAATGGTAAGGCTCTGGATCCTTGTTTGCCTCCTCACATTCCAGTACAGAGTTTGAGTAGTGAAATCTGTGGCTGTTTTCATCCCCTTAACTTTCTGTCTGTCCTCTCTCTGAAACTGAAGACCATAAGTTGGATAGCTTTACCTGCTAGTGAGAAAGTAACTAGGCCTCACATTCTTCCCAGTGCTTGGCAAAACTGCTAGTTTGGCAAGTTGAAAACAAGATGATAGTCTCAGTTTGACCATATTCCTATTCCTTGAAATGCTCCCTGCCGGTGGCTCAATGTGAAAGTCTCACAACTTAACCAATTTCCTATTGTCAACACTCTAATAGCATTAATCCAACAATGTTGGCAGCTATACACTGAGAAACAAGATCATTACCATGAGTACTTATGAGAATTTAAATAAGCCAAATTAACTTCATTCACAGCATAGAGACATATTTTTATGTAAGCTACCCAAAGCAGCTGAGATTATTTATTTAGTATTTAGACCTTTGAGTTCTGATGATACTATACGTAACTTGCCATAAAATATGAATAGGTTATGATTAGTCTGTTTATTTAGAATGAGGAGATGCTAGGAAAAAATAAAAAGAAAATGACTTAGGGAGAATTGGTTGTATTGTTATAAGATGTATTAAGTGAAATTATTCCATATCTAAAAGATCCTTGATATATTAAATTTGGACCTTTTGGTATCTACTCATTTCTCATCACTATTTATTTTATGATAAGGACAAAGTAAGATAAATCGTCTTAGCACATCGTGCAAGAAATGCAGATAAATTACAGTTATTGAGTGAGTATAACATTTGGAGGAAATGGTTTAAGGTTCAGTGGGAGGAGAAGAGGAATAAGAGAGGCTAATAGGGGTAAATATAATCAAAATACATGATATACAGGCATGAAATTGTGAAGTAAATGAACATGTTTTTTAAAGATTTTTGTTTTGGCTATTGGAATATGAAATAGAGAACTTGAAATAAAGAGTTCAAGACTCTACTGGAAGAAAAACCATTGAAGAGCCAGAACACTCATTTAGTATAAATGAAAAACAGAGACAGATTAAAAGAATGGACTATAATTTTACTATATCTGGTAATGAAAATGGTGGATTTCCAACTTTTTCCCAACCCTTAGTGTCAGGAAATTGATAAGACTATTGTTTAAGAGTTTTGTTATTAGTTGAAAATGAAAAAAACCCAGTTCATGACAGCTCTCAGATCCATTTCTTTGCTTGGTTCAAACATGATCATGCCCTGTGAAATGACCCTACCTCAGACATGTAGATGGTCTTCATCAGATTTCCATAAGCTATCCTCTTACTATTTGTCACTTAGTATCATAGCTAGCATTTTAGTTATCTGGGATTTTACTTATTTACAGGATACTTTTTATGACCATTTGCTTACAGGAAGCAAGGAACATTCTGATAGGTCACCCATGAAATGGGGCCCCACTCCCATTCTGGATAACCCACTCATAGCCCACAACTAACTGGCCTGACGCTTCCCACTAATCATGCCAAAAGAGCTTGTGTACCCTACCCATTGTTATTGCTGCTGCTGGATCTGTTCTGCAACTGAGTCACCTGGTTCAGATGTAGCTGCACTCCCTGATGCAGTAGGCATATTTGTTTTGGCCAGGCTAGAACAGCATTTGTGTTTGAATTTTTCTCTGTTTTTTTTTTTTTCTTAAATTAAAAAAAAAATTATTTTATTTTAGTTAAGTGAGAAAGAGAATGAGAGTGCCAGGGTCTTCAGCTGCTGCAAACAAACTCCAGACATAGGTACTACCCAGTGCATCTAGTTTACATAAGTCCTGGGGAATTGAACCTGGGTCCTCTGGCTTTGCAGGCAAGCACCTTAACCGCTAAGCCATCCCTCCAACCCTTCCCTGCTATGTTTTAACACTCAGGATCTGGTTGCACAGATTTTTTGGAATTAGGTTTATTGGAATTAGTTTAAGATATTTTTGTACTAATCTTCTTTTATACATTTTTAAACCTTAAAGTCATTGTCTAATGTTGTCTATGACTGACGCAATAAAAATTTCAAATTGCAAAAGGCCACTTATTGTTTTTCAAGAAAAACTCAATAAAAAATGCTCATTAACACAGTGCTAAAATTGGAGAACTTTTCCATTTTTTTAAATGAGCCCTTTTTAAAGGTAAGATGACCATACTGAGTTAAAATGAATAAAACATATATTCTGTTTCATAAGTAGATACTTTTAAAGAAGAATTCAGGAAAATGCTTTTCATACTTAATCTCATGATCCAAAACTACATTTCCCAGAAAGTTCTGTATCTGCTCAGGAAACATTAGTTATAAGGCAACTTCGAGATTTCAAAAGCCCAGTCTGTGTTTAAGGCTTATTTGCTTGCAAAACTTCCATGCAATACCAAAATAGAGCATTCTTTTACTATTTCCCATGCACACAGTGCTTTCCCTACATTCCCATAGGATACTCAAAATCTTACTGTGTTCCAGTTTCACATGCAAAAAACAAGATTCAGGAGAGAGAATGAATGTATTCAAGTCCTTCTGCTACTAGATTTTCTATTCTTGATGTTTGTGTATGCACTGTCTTACTCTATCATTTTTACACATTATTTCTTTGACATAGGATCTCTCACCAAAACTAGAGCTCATGTTATTTTTCAGGTAGACTGGCTAACTAGCAAACTCTAGCCATCCTTGAATTATTTTTTATTGACAACTTCTATACTTACATACAAAAAACGCATGATATTTCTCTCCCCTCCCCCCATTCCCCTTTAGAACTCCAGTCTCCATCGTATCCCCTCCCTCTCTCCATTAGTCTCTCTTTTAATTTGATGTCATCATCTTTTTCTTCTATTATGAGGGTTTTGTGAAGGTATTGCTAGGCACTGCAAGGTCATGGATATCGAGGCCAATTTCTGTCTGGGCAGTTGCATTGTAAGAAGTCATACCCTTCCTTTGGCTCTTCCATTCTATCCACCCCCTCTTCCGCAATGGTCCCTGAGCCTTGGAAGATGTGACAGAGGTGTTTCAGTGCTGGGCACTCCTCCATCCCTTCTTCTCAGCACTATGTTGCCTTTTGGGTCATCCCAGTGGTCATCGCTATCTGAAAAGAGAAGCTTCTCTAACCAGAAGTGAGAGTAGCATTAATATGTGAATATGAACATTAAGTGTAGTGCTTTCAGGGCAGCTTGGTGGGAATAATATATATATTTAACCAGACAAGAGCAGGCTTTATACCCCTAAGGCTCATGACCTCCCCTACCATAGACTTTTGGAACTAAATAGAGAGTTCTCAGAAGATGAAATACAGATGGCATATAAACATTCTTGAATTTTTGAAGCTAGAAATAAACAAAGACTTTCTTTCTTTCTTTTTCTCACACCTTAGTTTAGAGACTATCTGCTCAGGGAGACCTTCTTAACTATCCTCACTGTAGCTTATTGAGATCATGATTTTTAGTTTTTGGTTTAAAATCTGCTTATTACCAATCTCCATTAGATTGTAAAGTTATATGGGACATAAGTCAGCTACATGAGTCTTTAAAATCTAACCTAATTTGTCCAGGACCAAATATGTTGTTAGTGGAAAATTTATTAGGTATCCTGTTTTTCATTGTACTATCAGGGCAACATGTAGGTACTTGCCATGTTTAATTCAACTTTTTTTCTTTCCAGTTGTTAGGTTAGACGAGAAACCCCCATTGGATTCACAATGACTCTTCTAAGCTTGCTTTTTAGCCTTTTGGCTAACAGTTGATTGAATATGATGGACACATGAAATGAAGTGATTTGTGAAGCTTGTTCTTGAATCTTCCCCCATTCAGTCACATAACCCGGAAGGATCAGGAACACGTGCTTCTTTCATGTGAAGCATGATTTTGGTTGTTTTGTTGGTGGGTTGGTTCAGTTTGACACAATTTGGTTTATCTTTCTCTCCAAGTATGTGACCTGTGGACATGAGCCTTCAGAGACTGGTGGTGGCTGCTGCACACTTCTCAAGGAGCAATTTGGGAGTACCTGTTGACTTTGTAGCTCTGTCACTCACTATCTCCACTGTCTGCAGAAAATAGCCTGACCACTTTGCCATTGTGAGGTGGCAATTTCACTATGATATCTTGCTGATGCTCTTTTCGCCCAGCAGCACATTCAGTTCATCCATACCTGTTACCAAATCTGAGGCTATCTGTGCTTACTTGTGGCTTTGGACAAAATATGGTGAATTCTAAAGACTCTTACTTAGAGCAAATTGGTTAAGGAATCTTGAGTAGACAGAGTTACTGATAGCTCCGCATCTCCAAATGGACTTTTTTTTATGGTATGGCCTCAACTACAGGCCACTTTGGATTATGGTTTCATTTGACATGCTTCATCTGTACTTCTGGCAGTTCTGGTTTAATTCCTTAGGCTGATGAATAACCTCAGTGTCAGTCAGCAAGTCTGAATTTCTATGAGTAATTTCTGTGTCATGTAATCTATATGACATGGCACCATATCACACATGTAGCAGCACATTGTGGGAATTTTGCAATTAGTTATATAAGATACTGTAAACAATAAAAAGAGGTGAAATGCCAAAGAAATCTCCAGAACTAACAGAAACCTCCAATCAATAGTAACTTCAAAGTGAGGAAGATGTAAAATTCAGAATAAAACCTAGCTTAACATTCCTTGGCATAAAGAGCATCCACTAAATGTCAAACATGAATTCACACTTTTTCAATTTTAAAGATGGAAAAGCTTTGTCTCTAAGAGGCTCAGTGAGTTACACATTTTCTTTTCCAGACTAAGTTCTAGGGCAGGAGCTTTTCCCTACTCAACTGTTCACTCTCAAAGCACACTCCTTTCTGCTTTTAGAGTCACTAGGAAAGCAAGCCTACAACCAACACTTCCTCTTTTTCAGGGGGATGCTCGGCAGCCATCTCCAAAATGGGCTCTCTCCACATCCCATGAATTCAAGAAATCTATGCACCTTGCTCAAAACATGCATTTATTCATCTTGCCAAAATTATAGTACCACAGGAAAAACAAAATGCTGAACAAATATACAAATCTTTTTAATAAGATAAAATTACTTAAAACTGCTGTTCAGCATCATACTTTAAAGATGGGTTCAGACCTTCAGTCTATTGCAGATTCTTCTCAATTTGCTTGTATACAGTCCACAGGATTAACAAGATTCCAAAACAGATAAGCTAAATGCTTTCAGGGGAGAAAAGGATAGGTTTGTGTAGCTAAGGGTTTTCATTTATTTGATAGGCCCCATGGTTGACCTTGATAATTGCTAGACTGCCTCACCCCTGAAGAATTGCTAACCTATAATGATACAGGAATTTGGGGAGTCTTTGAGATTGATGGAGACATTCTCAGCTTTTGGTTGATCTTTAACTCAGGGGTTAAGGTGCTGGGCACTCACAATCACATGAAACTTCCACTGAGTCAGTGGCCTCTAGGTTCTCTAATTTGAAGAATGAAATCCACAGACCATAGAGGGTGAAGTTCAGAAAAATTTTATTATAGGCCTTAACAGAAGGAAAGAAGGAAGAGCTTCTGCATAGCAAGAGGGGTACTGAGTGGGTAATATGCCTAGTGACTATTATTTTTTATAAGAATAAGACTTTTTTAGATAGGAATGAACTTGTTCCCATACCAGGTATCTAGGTGCCTTGAGATCTTATTTCTGGTTTCTAGGAAAGGGGAACTCCTTTTGGAAAACATCAGAGCATTCTGATGTTTCTGGCCTTTATCAAGGTAGAGGCTGTAAGGACTCCTTTAGGGAAAAAGAGTTAAAGAAAAACCAGAATCCCCTCTGATAGGCTCAATGACATGCTACACTTTTAGCCATTTTTAGTTTACTTTCAGGGCCTGATAACCCTACACTGAAAATAAGCAATGATTCTTAAGGTAACCCTGAAGCCTCCCATTGTCTTTTATCACCAGTAGTATGTAAAAGTCACTAGCAGAAATCAGTGTAGCCAATGTCAAACACACTGTCTGCCATGTGGTGAGTGTTCTCAAAAATAAGCTATGGTAGATTTTTATTTTAGCTGGAGAAATATTGGAAATTTTAAGAAAATGAAATTGATGACAATTCAAGAGATGTTATGGAATGAAAGTGGAAATCTTTTCTTTTTAATATATTTTATTTTTATTTGTCTAAGAAAGATAGAAAGAGACAGATAGAGAGAAAGAGAAAGAATGAGGGTCTCCAGCCGCTGCAAATGAACTTGTGCATCTGGCTTATGTTGGTCCTGGAGAATTGAACCTGGGTCTTTTGGATTTGCAGGCAAGTGCCTTAACTGCTAAGCCATCTCTCTAGCCCTAAATCTCAAATGTTCTTAAAAGGAATTGTGACTGCTGGATGTGGTGGCACACAATCGTAATCTCAGAATTTGGGAGGTAGAAGCAGGAGGATTATGAATTCAAGGCTAGAAATATATGGGAGAGTGCTTAGCATGCACAAAGTCCACAGTTTGATCCCTAGCCACCCTATGTATTTGCTGTGAAGGCCCAGAATCATAGGGCTTATTTTTATTCTTCAAGAAAAGACACTAAATTTGGTGGTCCACCTTTCTGATGCAAGATTTATATTTTTCTAAAATATAAAAGTAGGGTTTCTATCTGTGAAATGTTTCAAAAGAAGACTTAATCATCAATTTAGAATCACATTAAAATCCTGTGGCCTTAGATTTGATTTGCCTCACTTGCTACAGTGATTTTAGTCATCTCTTGATAAAGGCTGTATTTCATCATCAAGCCAGCACTCAAAATCTACCAAAAGACTTTTAATGATTAAAAATGGGTGGACAGGCACATAAAATGACATTATAAAGTTCCAAGAACAATTACTGGTCTTGTTTTATTTCTCACAAGAAGGAATGGCCTCTGTCAAAATAAAAAGTTTGAAAAAATTTAATTATCTAAAAGTGCCCCTCAACCTGACATAGCAATATGGATATTACCTTGAATATCTTTATAAGATATTTAGACATGTAATATCTGAACTATATGTATAAACTAAAAAATTATCTGAATTTTAAATTCAACTAGATATGTTAAATTTTATTAGCTAAATTAGCATAGTTTCATATGCAAAAGAATAAATACATAAAAATAGTATACATGCATTCTCTATAGTTTACAAATATTATGTAGTATAAAATCAGTGATGACACAAGTCTTCAGGAACAAATACTTGCAGTGTTTTTGTCTATTTAATCATGTCACTGCAGCAACTATAAGAGTTAAGGGAATGTGGGTCATGAGAAATTTCTATAAACATTCTTAAGGGAATTACTGTGGGTCTAGGAAAGTTCATGTTTAAGCATTCTAATAAGTTGTGTCATTTTTTCTCTTGAAAAGATTTCAGAAATTGTAATAAAAAAATTGACAGCAGCAAAGATAGATAGATAGGAAGAAATCCTAAAGAAAGAATCCAGTTACTCTACAAATCCTAGTCACATTTGTAGCACAATAGTATTCAAATTCTTCGGATTTTCTATTTCCATCCTCTGTCTGAGGCATTATTGATGTGCTCCTACTTTGTCTTTCATGTCCTCTAGCCAGTGAATGGAATTGATTCTGTCTTTGCTTATTCATAAATGCCAATATTGTGTTGCAGAATTATTGTGGAGATATTCATGCTGGTTTTCATCACATTGGCCCATAGTGTGCAACATGACATCACAGGAAATTTAAGAAAAGAAATCACTCAATTCTCAGTTCTCTACACTTGGACAGTGTGGTAATTTGAATAGATGGCCCCCAGTACATTCAGTGTTTTATTAGTTTGGAGTTTGGATCTGCAGCCACCTGACTGGAGGAGGTGTGGTGGTGGTTTGAAATTACAGTCTAAAGATATCCAAAGTGCCTGAGTTCCTCTTGGAGTTCCTGAAGTGTGCTATGGAGTGTGGCTTTTGGGCTTGTGACTTCTCTCTCTCTCTGCTTGGACCTGTGAAAGCAGGCCAGCTTCTTCTGCCATTATGGAACTTCCCCTGGATCTGTAAGCTTTAATAAATCCCTTCCTCCATAACTGTGCCTGGTCTGGAAGTTCATCTCAGCGAACCTAAAGCTGTCTTCCACAGACAGTGAACTGCCTGCTTTGCTCAGAGCGCAGCCTTGTTGGCTGCATGCCCCATCCTGGGCTGTGCTTTCTGGCTCGCAGCATGGCTGGTATTTCATTCAGTTACCAGTTCATCCAGTGCTAGTTCACTTTCTTGTCAAATAACACAAATATGTTATTAATAGAACTAAGTGTGGAGTTTAAAAGGAATATATGAAAGACAGATGGAAAGAAAGAAGTAAATTACTAGATAATTTAAAATATTAGGAATAGGGTAAATGGTAAATCTCATCAAGGGTTTTTGAGAAAAGGAAGATGTCCCTGTTTTGTTTTGTTTTGTCTCTGTTATGCTTTTGTGTCAGATTTACAAAAGAAAACACAGGGGCTTTAGAAAGGGTCTTTAGAAATTAGCCATTTTAGTGGGGCGTGGTGGCACATGTCTTTAATCCCAGCACTCCTGAGACAGAGGTAGGAGGATCACCATGAGTTCAAGGCCACCCTGAGACTACAAAGTGAACTCCAGGTCAGTCTGGGCTAGAGTGAGACCCTATCTGGGGAAAAAAAAGAAACAGAGAAGAAGGAGCAGGAGAAGGAGGAGGAGGAGGAAGAAGAAATTAACCATTTTACTAATATAAAGAAACAGAAGTCAGTTCATCTCAATCTAAAATTGCAGTTTAGTTAGTTCCAGAGCTAAAACAACTCTGCTTGCAGTCATTTCCCTCTAACCTCTGTCACTGCTCTCCATTTCTCTCTGCCACTCAGAGCATTCTTTGATTTCCGGAGGGATTTTCAACCCTTCACTTTTGATGCCCAGGAATTCCTATAAAGTTGTGACTAACAAAGTATAATATATGAGTCAAAGTTAGTGCCCCCCAAAGTCATTGTGACTCTAATGACTTCAGCAGTTGTTTCATACTACAAAAACAGGAAGATCCCACACAATAAGGCGCCTGTCTCACAACGGGGCTGGTATGCAGATGACCACTCACAAGGGTGACGACCAGGCTGTCTTCCTCTGCTTGGCACCTTTTCCCCTGTCCTTACAATTTTCTCCTGCTGACCTCATCAGGAGGTCATCATTGAGAAGTACCAACTTTATCTTTGACAAGCTACTTGGTGTTTGTAATCGCTGAGAGTTCACGCCAGTAAACCTAGATTAGTTTAATATTTTTAAAAAAGGCTCTTGTGAACATGATTCCTATGCCTTGACCATTCTGTATTGTTTTATTTGAAAAAGCAGAAAATTAACAGATTTTAAATTTGTGAAGTTTCCAGAGTCCTTCGAGCCCACCCCTTCTGTTTGATAGAACTAAGAACTCTAGTGTCTATTGATCTTTGCACAAACCTGAAACCAGTCATCTGTGGAGGAGAATATTAGAAAATGATAAAGGGTCCCACCATGTTAGAAGAAGCAAACTGAGAAAGTTTTTTCTGGTGGTCACACTGAAATGAAAGAAAAACTGAAGTCATTCAACAAAATGTTCCTACCAAGTATAATTTAATTTCAAATCCTGCTACTTAGCCTATATTTTCTAAGTCATTTCTTACTACTAAAAGAAGCCTGGTCAAAAAACTATGGATTATTTAATAGAAAAAAAGTAAATTCTAGGAAAATAATATTAAATCATTTATAGAAAAATAATTGCAATTTCTTTGCAAGCCTAGTGCTGAATGCAAACTGAAGGAGGCTTCTTTATAAGAGTCCATTCACAAACTTTGTCCCTGTTGAAAAGGGCCTTTGGCCATTTCCTCTGGGGACAGTATTTCTAGGTACACTCTAACAGGGCTGTCTTGTGAAGACAGATTTATGAAAGAAAATAGGGTCTGTATGCAGTAGACTAAGAGACTCATTTATCTTTTTAAATTTATTTCTACAGAGAGAGAGAGAGAGAAAGGGAGAGAGGGAGGGAGAGGGAGGGAGAGAGAGAGAGAATGGGCATGCCAGGCCTTAGCTAGTGTGAATGAACTCCAGACATGTGTGCCCTCTTGTGTGCATGTGCGACATTGGGTACTGGTGTCACTGTGCATCTGGCTACATGGGACCCGGAGATTCTAACATGAATGCTTAGGCTTTGCAGGCAGGCGCCTTAATCACAACGCCATTTCTTCAGCCCCCACTTATCTTTGAAATAGCATGCTACTGTTTGTCAAACCCATACCACATTTGGTGAAGTAAATAATGTTCATCCTTTTTAATCCTTGGGCCATCATTTCATGCAGGAACCATTGTAATTTTGTATCTAGATTGCAAACTACATGAGTGGACAGGGAGACTCTAAGAGTCTTAGACTGTAAAATTCTGAGACATGAAAAAAATGCCCCTCTTCCTTGTTGCTAGCTTATCCTTCCATGGAAGTATTTCTTATTGTTGCTGTTTTACTCAATTTTAAAGAGGGAGTTTTATTTTCTGAAAAGTATAGATTGCTAGTAAATATTGTGTTCAAACTGAGGAGGAATCCATGAAATTTATCATACAATCACGAGAGATTAGGGCTGAGAGGCTTCACTATCATTTCATAAAGGAGAGATGAAATGAAGTCATCTGACCAATAGTAAGAACTGAGATTGACAGCTGTGGCTTCCCTGCTGCTTCATGGCTGCCTCTAGCTCACTAGAAGCAGCTCACATTTAGGACAGTGAAAACTCTACTAACCTGAGCTTCTCAACTGTCTCCTTAACTGTCATTAAGTCACCTGAATATAGATGCATTCCAGTCCTTAGGATGTCCAGTCACATGGCCTAGTGTTAATCTTACTAAAGAGACTCTGCCTTATTGGAAGGCCACATCTGCCTTCTTTAGTCTTTCAGCAACCATCATAAGAAGGCCTTTCATAAGTATTTT
Source organism: Orientallactaga sibirica (assembly GCA_036365145.1). Taxonomy (NCBI): domain Eukaryota; kingdom Metazoa; phylum Chordata; class Mammalia; order Rodentia; family Dipodidae; genus Orientallactaga; species Orientallactaga sibirica. The sequence goes on along the minus strand of JAEOAD010000015.1, from coordinate 24,683,666 downwards.
TTGATGAGAGCAGTGATTGCCTTGGTCAGTGTGGTAGGGTCCTCCATTGTGGAGGAAGAAAACCACAGTTGCTAAGCAACATTTAAAGGACTGGGTGGATTTCTGACACTGGATGACCTCCATCTGTGCACTTTGTCATGTTGTGTGTTTTATGAGAAGACACAGGAGGTAAAGGATGTGGTTTACTCAATCCCATGGATGAGAGCCACCTCCTCTTTCTACATTGAGACTGATAGACAGTGTATCCCAACAGGGCCCTGTGGCAAAGAGAAGCTATAGAAAAAAAGGAGAGAAAAGTCTTAGCTTTTATGATTCAGTTTCAAGTTCCTCCCATCTTCTGAGGGGGCATAATGGCTAATGAAGAACCGTCCCTGTCTCTCAGACTGTGAACTGTGGTGGTTAACCAACATTGCCTAATAGACCTGGCTATTCCTGCTAAAATGACAGCTGATTAAATCCGTGAAAAAAGTTGATGTTTGTTCATTTTTGTCACTGCCTTGCCTGGACAGTTTTGCTTTCAGTAAATATTTTTTAAGTGCATAGAATGATGTTATTAAATGAGTACAAGTCTGGTAGACTCCAAAGTGTTTCCAAATATTTTAGAGATACAAAAGGAAAGAAAAAGAGAAAAAATTATGGAAAAAACCATCTGTGTCTAATTTATTTTTATTTATTATTTGCAAAGAGAGAAAAGTGGGATGCTCTAGCTACTGCAAAGGAACTCCAGATGCATGTGCTACTCTGTACATCTGGCTTTACATGGGTACTGGTCAATCAAACCAGAGTCATTAGTCTTTGCAGTCATGTGTCTTAACTGCTGAGCCATCTCTCCAGTCCTATCTCTAATCTTTTACACAAGATAATTTTACCATCATCCAAGTTCAGCAGGTTGATCAGCCCATATAAGCCTCTGTTTACCAGCTTCTTAGTCTTCAGTAAGTGCTGGTCTTTAAGGGCTGAAGACCAGAGGCCACTGTGACAGAACAGTTATGTCTTAAAAAATAAGTAACTTGAAATTTATGCAATTCACCTAAAGTTCAAAGTTACATGGAGAATCAATAAGCAAAGTCCAATATCTGAATGCCTGGCTATCTTATCTGTGAAATCATATGCATATGCAGGCAGGGTTACCCAGAAAGAGGGGTTTGTGTCTCTTTGAAGACATTGCATGTGCAGTGAACCAGCAAGCAGAGACTCGAAATTGCTTTGGCTTACCCTGAAAAGGCAGTTTTCTGGGGCACAGGCAGTGGCTAGACCTGACGCTTGGATGCCTGAAGTGAAGCTATTATCAAATGAGGAATGTTCATTTGGAAGGGGAATACCTCACAGGAAAGAGAGCCAATTATAAGTTCGTGCTGTTGCCATGGTGCTCTGTTGATCCTTCAATATGTTGTGCATGAACTCCTGGGAGGCTGGGGTAGGAGCACAGGGGAGGATAGAAGAATGGGACCAGGTTGAGCAAGCATCCCACTGCCATAGATCTCCAGTCTTGTATGTTGTAAAGCTTGTAATGTTGACAAGGAAAGGAGGCTGGTAGGAGAACCTATAGGATTTTTAAACATGTCCCAGGTTGTTAAAATAAAACTAAAATAATTTAACTCACAAATATTTGTAACATGAATGAAAGAACATAACACTAAGATACCTAATAAGCAAAATCCCTCATAAACCCAAAGCATTTGTTCAAACAGTATCTTTTATTTACTAACATACTCTAGATTCTAGATGGAATGGTTAAATAAGTTTAATCCATTTGCTGAGTATGATCTAATATGTATATTAATGAATTGATGGACTGTAGAAAATTGCATATTGCATGTTAAGTACTGTTTGAAAGAAGTGAGTTCTCTCAAAAAAAAAAAAAGAAAGAAAGAAGATAATTTCACTCCCATTCATTTTATTGTGAAAGGAGGCTAAATGAATTAGCACATCATTGGTGGGCAAATACCACCCTCAAATGCTAGTTAAAAAGAAATTTCTCCTGTACTAAAACCCTAGTCTGAAAACAGCTACAATTCTAACCTTTAAAAATAAATAAATTTAAAAATAAATATATTAAAAAAAATAAAAAGCTCCGAAAGTAAATTAATGGAATACATGATCCCTTAAGTGGCTGGGCAGGGTGCTAGGATTGCATCTACAGAGACACCTAGAAGGGGGAGGGGTGGATTTCAGGTTCACTTAAATATTCATGGGGCTTCCTCCATTTTAATCTCCATTTGTTAAAAGATGGCTGTTTCCCGGTCAGGCAGCTTCTGGGGAAAAGGGAACGGCTGCTCCCTTCTGCAGACTTCAGCTAAGTAGAGCTGATCTAGGAGGAAACCCCTTCAGGCCCTAGGCATAAGTGATGAGTGCAGTGAGCCAGGCAGCTGAAGACCTTTGGATGGGCTCCCGTTCGCTGCTCCATACAATTCCTGACTTCATTACTCTCCTGCCAGGAAATAAGAACAAGCATAGGCTTCTTACAGGGATGGAGTACGAAGATGGGCTTGGCTTGGATTAGGAAATACTATACACTGGAAAGGATTCATCTTTTCTTAAGTTTTGGTTCTTTTACACTGGATCTGCAGAGCTGTCCTGACCTTCCAGTATTGCTCTCACAGAAGTGAATTCTTTCAAAGGGATTTGTGGACTGTGGAAAGAAGAGTCTCCAAAATGCCGGAGGCAAACTATTTGCTATCTGTGTCTTGGGGTTACATCAAGGTGGGTTAGACTGACTGAATCATTGATAGAATGTGAGACATTTAGATCTGTGTTTTCTGTGAAGTAAAAGGCTTCAATATGATTGAATTCGTGTATCCAGTTAGCTGCTGCAGCTTCTTATAATGAAATAAGGGCTTGTTATTTACAATCTATTTAAAAATACTATGATGTAATTTTTAATCCTGCTCTTTTTCAGCTCTGTGTTTAAAGTATTTTTCTTTCATTTTCCCTTAAACTTTTCATTTAATTGCTCTCATTGAATTGATTATAGATTCAAATTATATTTCTTAATTCATTTCAAAAAAACACAGCTTTATTTTTCAAGTATAATTATTTTAACCCCTATTAAAATTCATTTCTCTGTGTTTGCACCTTCAGAAGTTAGATCTTAATTCTAAGAAATCTTAAAAGCATCATTTTTTTTTTCTTAAAATGATGATGAAATAATTGCAAATTAAAGGAGCATATGTTTTGTAGAAGCAATTCACTTACCTAATGATATCAGTTCATACAAATCTCTTGGTTCCTAGAAAGTAGAGTTGGGGATACTTAAAGTGATAATTTGCTCTTTATTTGATAGCTAATCCATTTTGTTTTCTTCATAAACAGTTTAAAAGAATGCTGAACAGAGAGCTGACACATCTCTCAGAGATGAGCCGATCAGGGAACCAGGTGTCTGAATACATTTCAAATACTTTCTTAGGTAAGCTATTATTTGTGAAAAACATGTCCTATAACTGAACTTTTGCAAGATGAATTTATACAACCTTTCAAAGATATTCCTTACAAATTTGGAGTGGGGGTGGGATTAAAGCACAGAAAACAAATTCATTCAAGAGCTAAAGACAGTTTTTAAGAAAAACATATTCAGGAAAATAATGTTTTTTAAAAAATAAAAATACCTATTAAAGGCAGCAAGTTCCTCTGGGCTGACTTCACATTCTGGCTTATTTACATGTCCCCCTCCTCTCTGTCAGGACCTCTGGAGGTATTGTCATTTAAACTCCAGATAGCCCCTTTGATGTGATATGCTTTCATTTCTTCCAGTAATGAGACTCTGGGAAGAAAAAGAAAAAGCTTTCCTAGAAGATGTATTTGTCAGGGTTGTGCTAACTCTACAGGAAGTACATGAGAATGTACCCTAGAAATAATTTGACTGTAACTTTGGGAAGTGATTTCTTAAGGATAAGTGCTTAAAGAAGGGAGGACTTTTGTATCTAAAAGATCTGGTCTTCCCATCCTTCTCTGCTCCTTTGTTCTCTGTGGCTCCATTGCACAGGACACCAACCATAAGGTTTGCAGGAATGATCCTCCACTACATTTACAGATATTAGGGATTTCTGATCTCTGACTTATAGGTGTGTCTGTTGTATAATTGACCTATTTTAATTTAGTGAGGCTGAAGAGTCTATATGTGTGCCTCCAAAATGAATGGCTGACATCTGGATTCTGATTCTATTGACTCTGAATTGCTGCTGAATTAACCTTCTTCTAGGATCCCATTTTCCAGGGAAATACCCGACTCTTGCAGCTGAACATCTCATTTTTGGGCACAAGCACTTACTGTTCAGTGAACATTAGCATGGGGGCCTATGGTGACATATATGGCCTGTGGTATGATTTTCTTTCCTTTTTGTTTGTTTTTGTTTTTCCTGAGGTAGGGTCTCACTCTAGCCCAGGCTGACCTGGAATTAACTATGTAGTCTCAGGGTGGCCTCGAATTCATGGTGATCCTCCTATCCCTGCCTCCTGAGTGCTGGGATTAAAGGCATGTGCTACCATGCCGAGCTTCTGTGGTAAGATTTTTATCAGCCCCATTTCTGTATCACCAAAGCAGTGTCTGTTATCAGCATACCCATCAGCTTTCTCTTTCACTAGCTCTGTCCGCCAGCACTGTGCAGCCTGTGGTCCACAGGCAGATTAGCAGGGGGCATCCGAACTATCCCATATGTGGATGTCTGCAGCATCTGGTATCTCCAGCTGCAGCTGCAACAATCCTTGGCAGAGAAGAAAAGAGATTGTTTTTTTCATACATCCAATCTTCCAGGATAGCTAGAATCTAACTTTATAGTAGATATTATAATGACCCTTTCTTTTTCTCCCAGCTTTCCCCTGTATCCCTGCGAATAGAGGAATCTCCCCCTCACCACTTCAGATATATCCTGTTTTATGTAACATTCAATTACTTTTCATAAGCTGGGAGAAATTTTGGGGATGGTTTACATATTATTGACCACAGAGGAGAAGAATAATATCAGTAAGAAAAAGAAGCTGTCCTTGTTTTCATGCAGGTTGCATTTTTGAATCCTAGAGCCTCTCTGTGTAGAAGAGACTCATTCTCAAGGTTAAAGCTCTACGGAGTCTCTGAGCCATTAGTCATTCTGTTCTCATATCTCTCTAATGGTCCCTTACCAAGGACAAGAAGAATATCTTAGTATTCTAATGTTTTCTTTTTTAATCAGCAATTGCTACCAAGAAGTAAAGGTGGTAAAATGATAAAGATAAGCTTTCAGTTTCAGTACTTCCTGTCTTGAGAACAAACATATTTCTAGCCTTTCTTGAATACTCTACTCATTATCCTTCAGGAAAATTAATGATATAACTTTTAATTTTTCTGAAAATTAAACAATCATGAACAAATTTTGGGGAAAAGTTATTTGAGCCCCATTCCATAGTATTAGGAGCATGGTGTGTATGTGTGCACATGCATTTTTGAGTGTGTGTACATGGCAAACCCAAATAAACAGACCATATAGGCATATGAGAAGGTTTCTAGGAAAACAGGGAGAAATGAAAGTATAAAAGTGCAAGATGCATCAGGTACTTCACCTGTACATGGGAGCACTTGGAGAGATGACTCCTTTGTCTCTTCCTACCCTCCATTCTATGATTGTCATGAATGGAAGAGTTTGCCAGCTTCCTTGAGACATCTTCTATACTGAATCCCAAGCCTGCAATTTCTACAAACAAACAAACAAACAAACAAATGAGCAAAAATGTTTCCAAATGTCAAATACAGGACACTTAACCCTTCGTCCAATCTTGTGAGGATGGAAGTTGTCCTTGGGGATCACAAAGCCTTCTTTGTCCACTGTCAGATGTGGATGTGCCATGAACTTTAAAGTCCTCATGAGACAATTTCCTCATTTTACAGGAAAGTAATCTGTGGTTAGAAGACTGAAGTAATATAATATGTTTCTGAGCCAGAACTAGGACTTAGCTCTTTTTACTTCTAGAACTAAATACCTATTGTATTTATCACTCCCATTAGAAACTTAGAATACGGGGGTGGGGAGGATATCACATTTGAAGGTATTGAGGTCAAACATATATTATTCAGGGAAATTTTTCTTTAGAAACCAATATGATTGGACTTAATAAAATATTAACAGTTTCTAGTAATATGAAAGGCTATGGTCTGAACATGGAAATTATTTCAACACAATGAGGCAACCTCTGAAATTTAAGTTAAATTTATCTCAGCCAGTCCCTTAACAGTTAAAACATGTCCAGAAAGAAGGGACATCCTTTAATCCAGGGATCTGTGAGTCTTGTTTTTTTTTAATCTCTAAAAAGACAGTGTACAAATGAAGGCAGAAGGGCAGGCAATAGGGTTGTGTGCCTACCTACGCACTAACTGATACTATTATATGATAATAGGCTAAGGTTCCTGGGACAAGTGGAGTTCAGAATATCTAATTTCAGGAGAAATAAAGGGTATAGGTGGAGACAGCACATACATAAAACAAGATTTTTAAGTGTGATAAGTTGTTTTAATGTTTTTATAGGCAAATTGTCCTTTTAATTCCCCTACTTATATCTCCAAAACTAGAACTTTTAAGATATGAGGAAAAGAGTTTAGGAATTTTCATACTTAAAAACAGGACACTGGGATCTAGCAAGCCACATACCTCAAATTGTGCCACTAACAGAGTTTGAATGGGACCAGGTTCTGTTTTGTGTTTGCTTCACACTGGCCAGCTGTGTCCCCACTATATACTGACCACTTGGAATGTAAATCCACTGTGGGTTTCTCATCACTTCTGAGTCTGTGTTTCAGATGATTTCTACATTATGCTGCCTAGGCATTCAACAAGAAATTTAGAATCGGGAAGCCTGCCTCTGGTTTCAGTGCTTGAGTAGGGGAATACCTAGGAGTGCCTAGCTGGCACCCTGCAGTGCAGCACTGGTTCTGCCCATTTACTCACTGATGCAGGCAATATTTAATTAAATAAGGGATTAATTAAATAAGTTAACTATATACATGCTGCAGGTCCCACTAGGCATGGTTGTATCTGTCTAGGCACTGGGGGCTTCTAATAGCCTCATTAACCAGATAAGAATGGTGGTTGGGAAAGGTATGGGCTCGTATGGCCTTTCATTTTAGTAAAAAGTAATACTTATTAGGAGTGAAGTGACAGAAAGACATGTAATTTCAAAATAATATAATAGTTTCCATGCCTGAAATTGGGTAGCAGGAAAAAGATTTTCTGATGTTAGATTGGAAATGACTAAGCTCATAGAGATGTCTAAAATTTCCTCTCTAAGCAAACGTTATAGTCCAGGGCACCATACAGGCCCATTGGGGGGATGCAGCCCCCACCTCCACCCCAGCTAGGTGAGAAGGTGAACATAGAGTTGGTCCTGCCAGCTTCTCACCATGCTTGCTTTGTATGACAAAGTGTCCACAGGGCCTCTGAACAGGCAAAAGTCCCTGGGGAGGACACAAGACTATGCCATCATCTGCACAAGTCTAACAACAAACGGTCTACACTCAGTATGGTATCTGGAAGGAAGTACACTTTTTCCAAAGGAATAGTTGTCTCTGTGCAAATTAAGTTAAATTAAAGATTCAGCCACAGGTGTCATTTATTTGAGGAAGGAGTAGATAAGCCCCCAAATCATTATTACTATTATATATTCACAGGCATTCCTGCAGTAAGAAAGAGTTAATGTACTTTTGGAAGCATTCAGGGTGCACCTTGCAGTGAAGACAAATACAGCATTTGATAGCATGAAGTTAAGGGAAGAGCTTCTACAAATGGCAGTCACTTATTTCACTAATGTTAGTTCTGTGGTAACCTTGTAGCATTTTTTTAAAATATTAAAGAATTTGTAAATATTTAATAAGTATAAATCTATAATGTCTATTATAATATGGAGGTATTATTATTTATTAGCAGAATTAATGGACACAAAATATAAAGAAAAACTGAAACTTGATAATCTTATCCTCAAATGGTAATAAATCAAGGCTTTAAAGTAATTATACATAGACTATGAACCATCTGTTTTTTTCTAACATATTTGTTACTCATTTAAGCAGAACTCAGCTAAAAACATATGAAATTTTTATTAAAGGAAAGTGATGTCAAATGAGCAGACTATAGTTTGGTTTTGTTACCTGAGTCTCTGGTCTAGCTAATGTTTTTTTTTGTTTTGTTTTGCTCTTTGAGACAAGGTCTCATGTAGCCAAGGATGGCCTTGAACTATTGATCCTCAGACCTCCATCTACCAAGTGTTGGGACTACAGGCATGTACTACCATGTCACACTAGAAAACATAGTTTTTTAATGTTTAAATTTTTATTATGCTCACTTTAATAAAAAAATCAAGTATTGATACTCCACCTTTAAATATGAATATTATTCTAAATTATACTGAGAGCAGAAGATTGGGCTTTATGCCATCTCTGCCACTTCTCCGATAAGTTTATTCAGCTGTTCTGGGCCTCAGCTCACTTGGGTAATAACATGGAATGGCAAATCATATTCCCCTCCTACTTCACCAGACTATCTGAAGATCCTATGAAGTTATGCAATGAGAAAGTCAAACTTCTTTATACCTGGCTCATGTTGTTCTGAGTATTATCCTGTATGCTCAAAGCCATGTTCCTTAATCTGTTGCAGACAAGCAGAATGATGTGGAAATCCCATCTCCCACCCCGAAGGACAGGGAGAAGAAGAAGAAGCAGCTCATGACACAGATAAGTGGGGTGAAGAAGCTCATGCACAGCTCAAGCCTGAACAACACCAGCATCTCCCGCTTTGGAGTCAGCACAGAAAACGAAGATCACCTGGCCAAGGTGTGTATGGCTCTCCGGTACACACACATGTCCATATGCCTTCAGATGAGGAGGGATCACTTATGTCTTGTGAACTTTTATGATGAGTAAGGTGGCCTCCCTGTCCTTTGCTAAGGAACCTAATTGAAGTCTTTCTTTCATACCAAAAGACTTTCTGTCCTAAGTATAAGCTCAGTAATGCAGAATCCCTCATAAGTGGAGCAGCCAGCTGAAGGATCCCAAGAAAGTGCCAGGGAAAGCCATCAGGTCTAAATTATCCCAGGGGCAGTGCACAGAATGGCAAAGCTGGAGAAGATATGAAGAGCCTGGAAAGCACTGGCTTCGGATCCCAAATCCCAGTAGTTAAGGAAAACATAGAAACAATCTGTTCTTCCCCTAGAGGGCTGACAAAGTGACTGCTGAAGTCCTTATAGCCTGCTGAGAGGATGAGTTTCCTCTAAGATAACAAACATCATGTGAGACCTTCTGAAAATTGTTAGAAAAAGAGTGATAAAACTATGTGCTTTGTACAGTTACTCAAAATGAAACAAAATTACTTCTCAATCAGATAATCATGGAATAATCTTACAACACAAGGCTGAGTGATAGTCCTCCCATGCCTGTCTGTGACCCAGCAGTCCTGAGAAAGAACCCATGCCAGGCATTCTTCATTTTTTACATTAAATTGGGGTTGAATTCTGTATATCCCAGCAGCTGAGTCTTCTTGCCCTGACTTCAGTGATAACCAAAGGGTAGAAGAGTTTCCCCAAAACTGTTTGGCAGATGTTACTGGTGGGCTAGTGAGTTACAAGGAGAGAGAGAAAGGAGTGAGATAAATGTCTGTGTTCATTCAAGATACCTTTGAAAGCAGCATTGGTTGAAGACAAGTTCATGACAAGGATAGGTCAGCAACTAAACCATAAATAGATATAAACTTGGCTATTTCTTTCAAAGAAGAAAATGTGCATGAACTTGTAGCTATTGTGAAAAGGATACCCAACCTACTAAACCAGACCATTCTCAGAATTCTCATGCAACTACCACACCCTAAGTAGATGCGCTAACAGCTACCAAATCCCACTAAAGAAAATCTTTAAAAAGATTTTTAAAATACTTTGAAACTACTCTTATTACAAAATTCCTCTAATTTTGATTGCAGGAGCTGGAAGACCTGAATAAATGGGGACTTAATATTTTCAATGTTGCAGGATATTCACACAATCGGCCCCTCACATGCATCATGTACGCCATATTCCAGGTGGGTGAGCAGGAGTAGATGCTGGCTGTCTGGTTACACAGCTCTGAACAATTTTTTCTATACCAATTAATTTTTTTGATTTAACCTTTCTCCCTTTTTGGACATCCACTTATTTGTGTTCTAAACCATTTTACTACATAGGAAAGAGACCTTCTAAAGACATTCAAAATCTCATCTGACACATTTGTAACCTACATGATGACTTTAGAAGACCATTACCATTCTGATGTGGCTTACCATAACAGCCTGCACGCTGCTGATGTAGCCCAGTCTACCCATGTTCTTCTTTCTACACCAGCATTAGATGTAAGTAGTTATTATCTGTTTTGTATACCCACCCATCTTCTTTTAAAGGTACCACACAATATACCATATGTTTACACAATAATGCAATTGAATAGCCCTAAGCACTTGAATTGCATCTTTACTAGGCATAGCACTCACCAATTGGGTTAGTTATAAAAAAATGGTCAACACTTCTTCTTTCTTTGCTTTCCAATTGAAAATTACTGAATTATCGAACAATAAATAGGACCTTCTTTAATTCTTCATTGTTTTCCTGGTAAAAGTTAGAATGTATCACCAAGGATCTTGTTCACTGTCCCAGTATACAGTATGTATATAGTTCATATACTGATTTGAACTGCCCACCTCCATCCCTAGTCCTGTGGAGGACATCACATCAGTATAATATAAAATGTTCTGTGTAGTCCCTGTTAGGAATTGACACCCACAGATTCATCTTTCCAGGAATTCAGCAAACTAATGTTTTTCAGCAAACTAATTTTTTAGGTTCAAGAAAATTAACCATGAATCTAGAATAAACAAATGAATAACATAGAAGCATGAATAAATAGTGTTCCCTGTAACCTCTGAGGAGATGGCTATGACTCCTTCCCCCATAGATTAATGTTTTTGTTTTTGCTATTATAATGTCATATGCCCAGCTATGCTCTCCCACCTATGGGTATATGGAAAGGGTGATCAGCTACTTCCAAAATGTGCTGGGCACTGTAGGGAGTGACTGGCCAACCCCTATCCAGCCACCTTTGTAGACTCAGTTTGGGAAGTGAAGAAAGATTAAGCTATCTAAAAGTCAGTGGTTGGCCTCCATATTTCCTTAAAAAATATATTTTTAAATTTAATTGCAAGAAGAGAGAAAATGAGAGAGAGGTGGAATGGGTACACCAGGGCCTCTTGCCATTACAAATGAACTCAAGGCACATGCACCACTTTGTGAATCTGGCTTTATGTGGGTACTAGGGAATTGAGTCCTGATTATCAGGCTTTCTAAGAAAGTACCTTGAATCACTGAGCCATCTCTCCAGCCCAGTTTTCATATTTTCTAAGAATAGAAATCTAAGACAATTTAAGAAAGTAAGATAGAGCTAAGGATGTTTAATCCTCCTAAGGGGGGAAACCAGTTGTGTTTTTATGTTCTATATATTAAACTAGGGTAACACTATTTAACTAGTACTATAGATAACTTTTGAGGAGAGATAGGAGATGAATTAGCATTTGAAGGACCAGAGAATTTAAGTATTCAGAGATGCTGAGGAACCTGCAGAGCATGACCTAATAATTAACAGGTTCAAGCCAGTATGCAGAGGGGAGAGAGGACAGGGAAGCCATCAGGGCATAGCATGAAGCAGTGAAACGATGGGAAATTAGCTTTCACCTCTTAGGGATGTTCTCAAATCTTGCCAGCCCATAGTAAATACTTAGTAGACATGCACTATGTACTGAATGAAGGAATTATTGAATATGTAACAGCTTGTGACACCACTATAAATTTAGCTGTGGAAAATAATTTATTGCTTATCTTATAAGTCTGGAATTCAGCCATTTTCCCCCAAGCTACATAGCCTAAATATTAAGGTTACTATATTTATCCCCAAACAGAGCCAATATGACTTGTTTGTCTGACTTGAACTTGCTTGGGTTACATAAATACCATGTTGTCATTCCCCCCTACCCCACGCACACACACCACCACCATTCAATAAACCAGCATCAGGCATTCACACACAATGGACATTGTGCTAATGACATTCTTAGCTCAGTGTGGGATGAGCTCTGGCCACCATCTCTTTTCACATCAAAGGCTTTATGGTAATAGATTCTACATTTAATTAAGTCAAAATTCTGAGTTGTTATATAAATCAACATCTACGAATGAAATGGAATGGAATGAAATGGAATGGAATGGAATGGAATGGAATGGAATGGAATGGAATGGAATGGAATGGAATGGAATGAAATGAAATGAAATGAAATGAAATGAAATGAAATGAAATGAAATGAAATGAAATGAAATGAAATGGAACAAGCAGAATGGGTCAGTGTGATGTGAAGTTCATGTGCTCATCTTGACCCACAGGCTGTCTTCACTGATTTGGAAATCCTGGCTGCCATTTTTGCAGCTGCCATCCATGATGTTGATCATCCTGGAGTCTCCAATCAGTTTCTCATCAACACAAGTGAGTTCACTGCTAAATAGTCATCCAAGATCAGGGTGTTATTCACTGCATTTTTTTTTTTTTTTATTTTTGGTTTTTCAAGGTAGGGCCTCACTCTGGCTCAGGCTGACCTGGAATTCACTATGTAGTCTCAGGGTGGCCTCGAACTCTCGGCGATCCTCCTACCTCTGCCTCCCAAGTGCTGGGATTTAAGGCGTGCGCCACCATGCCTGGTTTTATTCACTGCATTTTAATAAGTGTGATGATGAAGTAATCCTTCCATTTCATCCAATATGCTCAGGCTTTTTCTGGATACTGTGTCCAGTGTGACAACACAGTGCTTAAGCTGAATGGAGAATGTGGAGAGGGTCAGAGAGAAGCCATTAAAAGTGTTGTTTGGGAAATACAATATGAAAGAAAAGAATAACAGATTTGGAACTGCCCAAGAAGGCAAGGAAAGCTTGGGGATAATTGATAATCATTTCCAATTTTGTTCACTGTTCTCACACACAAAATAGTAACCTATGAACATCCCATCCTATAGGATGCTAGATCTGAGAATTTCAAACAGAAATAATATTCCCCAAGAAGTCTTGGAATGGGTTCCACAGTTCAAGAGGAAGATCATTAAATGTCCCACACATTCTCTTTTGATTGCTCTGAATTGATTATGGATTAGTCTGTAGCAAAGATAGTGACTTAGTATCCTTCAGAGTCTGGCAGGAGAATCCCAACCATAGTCAAAGCTTTGATTATTCCTAAACTCTTTGGTCTCTATGCTAATAAAAATTCATCCATTCTCTTAGTTAATGTACTATTTGTCTGTGCTGAAAATCTAAGTACATTTTCTTCTGAGAACTTCCTTATCTCAAGTGGTCATGATTGACATCAAGTGCTGACAGGTTTATCAAAATGCTATTTGTGCTACTGCTTAGAAAAAAGTCTTTTTGTTGCAAGTTTCTATTCATTACCATCAGAGTATCTGAGAAATCTAAGCTTATGATACACTGTTGTTGTGGTGGTGGTTGTTTAGATTATGGCCTTCTACTGGAAAAAAAATGTAAACTTCGGGCAACTACTTGTCTTCCTTAGTGATGTCAGTTATTTAATGTGTTGCCATTTAGTTCTTGTGAAAAACAAGAGAAGCAGTCTTTCTGCTACACCACCTACTTCATGACAACATATAAAGCAGGCTTGCCAATCTGTGCCCTTGATCACAGGGCAAATAGAACCAATGACTTCAGACAGCCCACCACCTTTTTTGAGGATGTACCTCAAAACACACTGTTATAGCAATAGTCTGTGAGTAAGAGCACCTGAAATTAGTGGGGCATCACCATAACTTGATTGGTTTCTTCATTATAAGAAAATGGGATTTCATGAGATTCATAATTATATTCCAAGGTCAAGGGTTCTAGATAACAAAAAATGGCTTTGATTCCTCATGGTGAATGGGAGGATGGAAGTTGTAGTTTGGGTGCCTAAACATTGTCATTTCTGGTGTGGAAACCCAGAAGACAGAAAACTCAAAACTAGGATTGTTTGAAAAGAGTCATTAATATTTAGTTGTTGTATTTATAGAAATTTCCAAAAAGCTACATTATTTGGGTAAAACAAAATTACATACCAACATATTATCTATTTTGAAAAGCCACATTTATAATTGCCAGATGTTGGGGAAGATGTGGAAATAATAAAAGTTTGAAAATCAAATATATTTAATAATGTTTAGTGGCATTTTCATTTTGTTCCTTTCTAAAATACAAAATGTGTGAAGATATAAAGAAAATTACAAGCTGAGATAAAAGTGCAGTTTATCTAATGTCAAGTTCTTCGTCTAGGGTGAAAAAAGGAATATTTTAAGGCAGTGAATTTTAATGAAAGAGTGAAAGAGAAAGCTTGTGCAGCATATCTCCTAGAATCTTTTTTTTTTTTTTTTGGCCTGAGAACTAATACAGCTTCTCTGCTAGGTAATTCTATGCAATGGTGACTCTGGAAATAATCTATAGAGAATTTTCTCATTGAAACTATGCCAATGCTTGGGTTATACAATTTTACTACATTTTTACCATCTTCATCTTTTTAAAAAAATTAGATTCAGAACTTGCTCTGATGTATAATGATGAGTCTGTATTGGAAAACCATCACCTTGCTGTGGGTTTCAAACTGCTACAAGAAGAACACTGTGACATCTTCCAGAATCTTACCAAGAAGCAACGTCAGACACTCAGGAAAATGGTGATTGACATGGTGAGACTCCACCCTTTCTTCACCCCCATTTACATTTGACATCCTCTCATTTAGACCAAATCAATTAAGAGTTTTCATTTTCGTTTTACCCAAGGTGTTAGCAACTGATATGTCCAAACATATGAGCCTTCTGGCTGACCTAAAGACGATGGTAGAAACTAAAAAGGTTACCAGCTCAGGTGTTCTCCTCCTGGACAACTATACTGACCGTATACAGGTATTGGATGTTTACTATTAAAGCCAAGCCAAACACAAGCAGACAGCACTTAGAGAAAGAAAACAGAAATATGGGTTAGTTATATGATATAGGCTTCTACTACAAGTTTGGGCTATTTTTTTTCTTTATGGTGATGTTTTTATTGGTTTGTATGTTGATCCTAAAAGCTCTAAGATCACTAATATACAGGGTAGAAAATAGTTTTATTTAAACTACAAAGAACTAAGTCAAATATCATATATTAATATTAAAGAAAGTTATCTTTACTGCATCAAATTTTAAAATCATGCTTCATATTTGTATCATATGTGGACATTGTGCTTATTACAATGATTTCTGTTTTCACAGAATTTCTTACAATTTTTTTCTTTCTGTGTAAACAAGTTAATAAAGTAGAGTTTATCCTCTTTGTGAGGAATATTTATTGAATTGCTTAGTTGCAATATCTACTTATAAGAGGACAAATGTGACAATTGATCCTAAAAGCTTATGTTTGAATAAAAATCACACCAACTGGAAGTATGTTAAATCTGTTCTGGTTAAACAAATTACCATCAGCTGATCTCCTTGCACAAATGGAAAATCTGAAGACAGCTACTTTAAGTAATTCTTTGCATTCTTTTCAAACTGCAGAAAGAAATGGTAACAGAATTTGCCTTCTTTAAGCTCTTCCTAAAAAGAAATACATATTCCTTTTTGCATGGTGGATAATCACCACAGCCAGCACCGTAGACATCCTGCTTTTTTGCACAGGCATCCTATTCAACTAAAATGTTCTTGGGATTGGTATTAAGTGTACTAGGACAAAAGGGATAAGATGTTCTGGCAGTATATATACTTAATTTTATGGGATTTCCAAAACTTGATAATTTTAGGTTCTTCGCAACATGGTACACTGTGCAGACCTGAGCAATCCCACCAAGTCCTTGGAATTGTATCGGCAATGGACTGATCGCATCATGGAGGAATTTTTCCAACAGGGTGACAAAGAACGGGAGAGGGGAATGGAGATTAGTCCGATGTGTGATAAACACACAGCTTCTGTGGAAAAATCTCAGGTATGTAAACTAAGAGTATTCAAAGTTCATAAGAACTCTTCTGATGGTAGAACTAAAAATTCTAATGCTTTTAGCTGTATGTGTGTCTCCACACATTCTGTGTGGAGTGTGGTGTGTCTATTCATGCACACATACATGTATGAGATGATCAAAAGCAACTTGACATCTAGTCCAATTATACTCAGGGCTCATTTGTATTCTCCATGCAAAGGTTCACAGAGTAAAGATTGCCTAAAGTTTAGGCTTTCTAGCTCCAAACGTTTTTATAGTTGTTTATAAGTTTATCAAACCCAGCTGACATCTGAAAGCTTTCTCTCTTCCATGCTACCACTCCCAATTGCTCCTAGCTGTGTCTTAGTCCAGAAGCTTAACTTCTCCCCTCACCTGTGCTTTCAGCACTCTGCTGTTGCTGTCTCTCCATCAAATATATTGCCACCATCACTAGAGGTGATACTTTCCCCGTCTATGTCCCCTTCCAAGTCCCTATACCTTTGTGAACATTCTAACATTTGCTGGTGTGTCCAAATCAACAAATTTCCTGTATTCTGAGAATGGAAAACAATAGATAGCAGTGGATGTGTGCATATGTGCATCCCTGTGTGCATATGTGTGTGCAGAAATGCCCAGGCACCAAGGCTGCAGGAGTGTCAGCACCTCTGCAGAGGCTCAGCAGCTGCCACGGCTGACAAACATGGGGCCACAGGGCATCTATTTTGTTAGTGTGAATCCTCTTTCCACACTACCTGCAAACCCTAAATTTTCATATGCTTATAATATCAATGTAGAGGTCTTTGAATTAGTATTTTGTTTGTTCTTAAAGAAGCTCAAGTAAATAACTTTAATATCTGTGAAAATGGTCTAAAGTCTACATGCCATAAAAATGCAAAATTACATTAAACTTAGCAAGGCCAACTCAAATATCTGAGACTTTAACAGGAGCAAGATATAAAAATATATACTTTGGGGCTGGGAGATCATGCAGTGAAACACACATAAAAAAGGCAGACATGGTGGCACACACTTGTTATCCTAGTTCTGGGGAGGCAGAGACAAGCAGAATCTTGGGGCTTGCTGGCCAGCCAGTCTATCCTAACTAGAAAACTTCCAGGCCAATGAGAGACCCTGTTTCAAAAAAAGTAGTCCTGAGATTGTCCTTTGACCTCCACACCCATGCACATATGTGTGCACACACATTTGTGTCCTCCTGAACACATCTGAGCATACACACACACACACACACACACAATATACCATTGTCTTCGTTGTGATGTTTTATATCATGTTGTGTGGGTTTTCTACACCTTCCCATACACTATCTTATTGAACTCTTAATTCCAAGGTGGATGCAGCAGTTATTTCCCCAGAGTCAAATGATAAATATCTCCTCTCAGTTCAGTTGGCCAACTTCTTAGTGACCCAATCACCCAGTTTTCATTCTGTATCATGCGACACTCTGCCACAATATCATCATCCACTCTGGTGCTCTCCCTGGGTCCTGTTAAACTTTGACAGTAAAGTGCTTAACTAGGTGCTTTTATGACCTGCAGTTTTCTCATTTCATGGCCAAGGAAATAAGCAGTAAGTAGCCACCCTTCACAAAATCACCGACCATTTCTTAGCAGATGCAAAGCAAATGGAGAAAGGAAGTGAATGCCCTGTGTTTAGCTTGCTCAGATTTCTCCATTGCCTTGAAAATATTTTGAAAATAGCCTATAAAACCTATTAAAGCACACATAAAGAAGTAAGTGGGGGAGGGGGGGGTAAAAGAAACGGGTAGAAGCAAAAGAACTATCAGAATCAGCCACAGTCCAATTCTTTTTTTTTTTCACTGAAGTGATTCATTTTATTTTACACAAATCACTAAAGGAAAAGTACCATCCTCAACAGGGAACACTAACAAAACTAAAGTCAGAAAAGCTGAGAACAGTGAGGGCCTCTAGTCTATAGTTACCTATTGATTTATCAGCTTCATGGGTTTGGTAGTTTCTTTTATGTTTGCATTTTATTTATTTATTTATTTATTTATTTTGTTTGTTTGTTTGTTTATATTATTTTAATTTTACATTCATATTGGTGACTCCATTATCCTCCTCCCTGTCCTCCCCCTTCCAGAGGGACCCTCTTCAATGGGGAATGTGGATCATGCATTGTGGGGGTAGTCAAGAGTTATGTGGGATAGGCCAAGTCTCTGTGCATAATGACCCAACTTGTGGCTCTAACACTCTTTCTGCCCCCCCTTCTGCGAATTTCCCTGAGCCACATTGGGGTCATTTTAGTTCTACTTCAGTGATGAGGTTTTGGGAGCCTCTGTGTCTGATTATTTGGCTTAGTAGGAGTTGGATATTCTCTGTGTTTATCTCTTTCAGTCTTTTTCTGGTGTCATGTTCACCAAAAAAGCTGTACTCTTGCCCTTTCCCCGCATTACTCTATGGTTTCAGCTGGGGCCCTGGTGAGGTGTGATTGGCTGATCCTCCCTTCAGGTTCATTGTCCATCTGGAAAAGATAAGCAAATTCTCCAATGGAGAGAGAGGTTAGTGCTAGATAGATGAAATGGCCCTAGTTATTTTGGAGAGAATTTTATATGCTTAGGCCCTCATCTAGCCCACATTTGGTGGGAGCTTGATCTTAGAGACTGGGCCTATTTTTTGTACATGGTTTTGACTTATTTCCCAGTTCCAGAAATGAGTTCCATTCCACTGAGTGTATCTATTAGCCAAATCAAGAGCAGTTGGTCACCCACCATGGCTGTGTGCCACTACTGCACTTGTTTGAGCATTATGTCAGGTTGTTTCCTGCTGGGTAGCTTAGACTGTGAGTTGTTTGGACAGATGTCAGTCATTTTCCCCCAGGCACTTGTGTAGCATCCTCTGGCACTAGACTAGCTAACTGTCTGGGGACTGACCCTCTTCCAGATTTCAACCAGGTCTCTCCATGTTTTGACTCACCCACGAATGCTGTCTTTGACAGTAGGGTCTTACCATTAACCTTTGATGGGTCATCAAGAACTCTGACAGAAATCTGTCTTTTTTTGGAAACCTTGTAGGTCTCTCGGATCAGCAGCTCATCATGAAAGTTAACCCTGTGCTGGTACTGGGAGTTATAATTCAGCACCAAGGAAGATGAAGGAAGAAAAAAGATAGGTAATATAAAAGAGAAAGTGAGTATAGAGAGGAGAAGAAGAGACAGAGGGAGAGAGAGAGAGAGAGAGAGAGAGAGAGAGAGAGAGAGAAGAGAAATAGGCAGTCCAATTCTTATAACCAATGCAGAACAGAAATGCCCTGACTAGTATTAATTTTGATATTAAGCTAGGAAAGAACCACAGAAAAGCACACACCACAGATAGACACACACAAACACAAACATGAGTCATATGTGATCAAAGATCTTGCATATAGTAACAACATGAATACATTAAATGACCTGCCCAATACAAGATTGTTAATAAAGGAAGATTTCCACTGGAGTGCAAAGATACCTGTATTATATCCCATGGGGGCCCTGGCTCATCTCCCCTGGAACCCAACTCACCATCTCTCCAGCCCCTAGACCATGACAGGGGAATTCCATTCCCTCACTCAGTAGTGTCTATTCTCTCTCTGCCCCCACCCCCATGTTTCCTGTTTGTCTGATAGTGTGGAGGTCACCATAAGGCCACAGAGCTGGCTCCTGCAGGATGCTTAGCCCCAGTGTAAACCCTAACAAAGCCACAAGCCTTGGATTTATGCACAGGCACACCAGCAAAAGGAACTGCCTATTTGTTTTCCTCCCTTCTTCTAATGGAAGTGACTGTGTGCCCTATGGATCCAGAACAATAGCAGTCATCTTGCTTGTTTGTTGAGGTTTTATCAAGCCAGCTGCTTGAGAAACTCCTGAGTGGTCAGAGGCTGCTGCAGCCATTTTGGCACAACATGTTTCAAAGTGATTAGAGAAAGAATGTTGAGTCAGAGCACTTTAGATTTGGGGCTTCCTTCAGAGAATGACTCACACAATCCAAGTTCTGACAAAGTTCTTCCCAGCCAGTGTTCCGGGCAGACTTCTTATCTGGCATATGTGAAAGGAAAAGCAGTGTGTTGTAGAGAAATGAGCAGAGCCTCTGGAATCAGATGCATCAGGGTCCAAGTCTCAGCTTTACCATTTACTAGTCATGTGACCTCTAGAAGTCATTTACTCTCAATAAGTCTTTGTTTTGTGTGGCCACTAGCAATACCTGCTTTGCAGGCTTGAGAGTTCTTGCCTTGATTGTATGCCCTGCAGGACCTATCCTATAGTGCAAAGTCACATCAAGGAGCACATTCTTGTTGCTCTCCCTTGGGTGATTGCACTTTTTCCATGGAAACCAGGATGGCTTGTTTGCTTTTCCAGTCCCTAAGCAATAATGGATTATAATTTTCTTTCTCCAGGTTGGTTTCATTGACTACATTGTCCATCCACTGTGGGAGACCTGGGCAGATCTGGTACAGCCTGATGCTCAAGACATTCTGGACACATTAGAAGATAACAGGAACTGGTATCAGAGCATGATACCCCAGAGTCCCTCCCCACCACTGGATGAGAGGAACAGAGACTGCGAGGGTCTGGTAGAGAAGTTTCAGTTTGAACTGACCCTTGAAGAAGAGGATTGTGAAGGACCAGAAAAGGAGGGAGAGAGCCACAGCTATTTCAATAGCACAAAGACACTTTGTGTGATTGATCCAGAAAGCAGGGGTTCCCTAGGAGAGACTGACATAGACATTACAACAGAAGACAAGTCCCCAGTCGACACATAATTTTCCTCTATGGGGAGATAAACACTGTACCCTTGATAAGCATGCCAGCTGTGTGTTAGGGCCAGCCTGTCATGAAGGCCAAGACCTGCACAGGACAAAGGCCACCTGGCCTTTCCAGTTACTTGAGTTTGGAGCCAGAATGCAAGGCCATGAAGCAAACAGCAGTTCAGGAAGTCCCATGGTTGATTTGTCTTGCCTTGCCTGCAAACTTGGCAGAGAGCTGAAGCTTTACACGGTGTCATAGACCAGATCCTACCATATCTAAATGTCTTGAAAACCGGAGACACAGAGATTTCTCTACACTATGTTTTGGGAACCTGTCCCATCTAGTGACTGAACTCACTAATAATGTCACTTATAAATCTGCTCACCTGTCCCCTCGTCTGCCAACCTGTGTGCCTTTTTTTGTAAAACATTTTCATGTCTTGAAAATGCCCATTGAATATCCAGAGTTTAGTACCAACTTTTACATGGATAGGTATTTAAATCTGACACAAACTTTTTTGAGTCTTTTTTTTTTTAAAAAAAAAAAAAGAAAATAGTCTCCCTTCTTTCTTGGGCAATATCTTTGGCTTTAGTACAGTTAGCTTTTACAAACAGATAGGAAAGACACACTTCTAACCACATTTTACTTCCTGCCATGGTTCAACCCAGTTCTACCACAGCCCCTGTAACTTAGATGTTCGCCTGCTTTGAGCCCCACTTTACTCCCTGAAATTTCCCTGCTTTGCTTTTAAGCAGAATAAAGCTGAACAAACCAGAAGGTCAGGAGGGGAAGCTGTGTCATTTCCTGTGCAGCACTCTGCTGAGTAAGGCCATGTGCACTGCTGTGTCCCAGCTCTACTGGGTGACACTGCTGCTCTGCTCTGTCCCACCTCCCTTCACTCAGTGATGCCATTTTCAATTCAATGCTGCCGTCTTTCTCTCGCACTGCCTTTCGGCACTAACCCCTCCCTCTATTACTGTTTATAACTGTGTATTTATTACTTAATGTACATAATTTAATGTTTTATAAGTTATTAATTTATATATCTAACATTGCCTGTCAATGGTGGTGTTAAATTTGTGTAGAAAACTCTGCCTAAGAGTTGCAATGTTTTCTTGTAATGTTTTGTATTGTGTATTACCTAACCTGAACATCGCTTAAGAGAGACATGTGGCCCTGTCAGCAGTGAGGATGAGGATGGGCCTTTGTTCCAAGGGTCTGTCCTTTTCTGGTCTGAGTTGCTAATTCTGCACAACCCCTTTATGAGCCAGTTTTGCAAACAGGATTCTCACATTAGATACTAATTGGTTTATACTGAGATTTTATTTTGTATAGTTTGATAAGGGTAGGGGTAACTGGTATGCAGTTTTTAACCCATGTGCTAACCAAGTTCGTTTATGCATGAGTTGGGTTGTAACTGGGTTCTACTATAATTGTGGCTTTGATTCAAAAAAACAACACTGCACTTGCTCACAAAAGATTCTGAGTGTTTCCAAACTACTGACTTGGAAGCACTAGCATATGGCCTGCTACTATGCAGGAAAATCGTGTTTAAATTCATTATGAAAGAAAGCAATGAAACAATGTGAATCTTTACGATAGAATGTGAACTGATGTGGTAAATTATGCAAATGTGAATCCTCTAATAACACTTGTTCCGCCTCTTCAGTTTTTAAAATACATTTCATGCTTCAGGTTAGCATCATGACTCA
The DNA here is from genome assembly GCA_036365145.1 of Orientallactaga sibirica. NCBI lineage: Eukaryota > Metazoa > Chordata > Mammalia > Rodentia > Dipodidae > Orientallactaga > Orientallactaga sibirica. The sequence continues at coordinate 24,661,193 of JAEOAD010000015.1, read as the reverse complement.
ATATGGCACAATTGTGCATGACCAATGGGTTGTATGTCTATAAGCACTGCACTGTTTCAGGTGGACATTATATTGTTTTGGAAAGTTTCTCACAATGTATGTTATAATATTATTATGATTATATATTGTGCACAGATGCATTCTTAAGACTTTTATATGAGCTAAATAAACAAAAGCATGATTAGATTAGATGATATGTGTAATTATTTTGTTCTGATGAATTAAAGCAAATTTTTTTATTTTTTTAATTTTTTTTATTGACAACTTCTATATTTACAGACAATAAACCTGATATTTCATCCCCTACCCCCATTCCCCTTCAGAACTCCTTATAAAGCAGATTTTTTTATTACTGATTTTTGACAATTTCATATATGTATATAATGTAATTGGATCATATCTACCACACTTAGCTGCTTTGGTTCTTCCTCCTTCTCCTGCTAAATGCCTTCATCTTCACAACTAGTTCCCCTTCTACCTACTACTACTACTTTAATTTCTTTTTTTTATAAGTGACCTGATGACTTTAATTAGGGTTACTTTCATGAGCATAGATGAAGGGCTATTTACTTCAGCATGAATAACTTGCCAGTGGCTATACCCCTGAAGGAAATGTCTCTCCCTCATTGAGAAATGATTATCTGACAGTACCTCTTCATGGAAGAATTCCTATTGTCTGTGTGGGGACACATAACAGAATGTTTATTGGGTCCAATCTTGTGATGATCTTGTACAGATAACCACAGTTGCTATGAGTTTATGAGTACTCCCATGTCATATCTGGAAGACTGCATTCCACAGCCCTCCTCCCCATTATTTGGCTCTTTCATTCTTTCTTCTCTTCATGGATTTTTAAAAATATTTTTATTTATTTGTGAGGAGAGTGCTAGAGAAAGAGAGAGAGAATGGGCACAAAAGGACCTATTGCCATGACAAATGAACTTCAAATGTATATGCCACTTTGTGTAACTGGCTTTATGTAAGTACTAGGGAACTGAACCTAGGTGGATAGGCTTTGCAAGCAAGTGCTTTGAACCTCTGAGCCATGTCCACAGCACTCAGATTTTCTTCTTTTCTCTATCATAGCCACCCTCAAAAGACACCACTTTGATCAGCCAACATCATTACTAAAGTTTCAGAATCTGTGTCCAAAGAGTTTCATGGCTGAGAACATATCACTGTATTCCTAACACCTGTTCACCCAGTTCAATGCTATAGGAAGACAAGTGGTGAAGGAAATAAAACAAAACCATTTGTTTATCTTGAACCATTTCCTTCAAACTCTTTACGATTATAGAGTCTAACCTACCAGGTAAATAATAAAGGGCATGCTCATCTCAGCTGGATCCACTAGAAGAGTGAATCATAGTACATTAGTATAATGTAGTCAGCCTTTCGATTCACATGACACATGAGGAATCTGAAGTCCAAAGAGTCATTTTAAACCACAGCCCACAGAACGCAGGTGGATACTCCTTTCAATGATCTATGAAGTCTCCTACTAAAATGGCTATACTGCTCTTTCTGGAAAGAACTGTTTAAGTGCCATAAGTAACATTCGTGTGTTGTTGAAGTCTTAAAGTGAGCATTTAACAATAATCCATCCTGAGGTGTGTGAGGGGGGAAGGGGGTGTCTGTGTTGGGGGGAAGGTTACAAATAAGAATCCATGGGTGGTTCTTACTAACTGAACCATGAGGAAGTGGCCCTGTGGACCAGTAATATAGTCTGCTCCAGAAGGACTCCCTCCATAAAATGATATTACTGAATTTCATTACAAAATCAAGTGAGAATGGACATCTCATAGTAAGCTTGCCTATTGGTTCTAGAGCCAATTTTTACATGACTTTCCATTACTGATTTCTGATTGCACAGTCCAATCTCTGAACTTCTATAGATAGCATGATAAACACACAAGGCTCAGGGTATTTTGTGGAAGAGGGGGTAGAAGGATTGTAAGAGCCACAAGATGGGAAAGAGTATCCAGAGGCATTGTCACTGCCCCAGTGATTGACTGCTGCTCCCACAACTCATAACCCATAACCCCATGGTGAATACCAGTAACCCCACTGAGGAGGGTCCTCAGTGGAATGGAGGCAAGGAGGAAGGGAATGGAATCAACACATGATTTTTTCATATAAAGTTTCTACTTAACTAAAAAAAAACACAAATTGATTATAATAGCTTACTTAATTGTAACTTACTGTGACTATACTTGTAAACATTTATAAGTACATGCTTTTTTCTTTTTCTATTGAAAAAGGGTTCTTAATGTGGAAATTTCTTTTAAAAATACGGTTTGTGTTCTATTATGCACTAGAGTTCTGATTGAAGTGATCTTGGATACATTAGATTCTTTAAACCTTCCTTGGGTAACGGCAGTGGGCACCTGAAATAGAGAGCCACTTCCTCAGACCAAAGCCATCACTACAACCCACATGTCAGATTCAGCATAATGGGTTTTTAGAAGTGATTTTTGTTGTGTACTAGTTTTACTTTTCCCATTGACCTCTCATTCTGGTCACATGGAAATATTAAGAGCCAGGTCAGAGCTCAGTAATCCAAGCCAATGGGCACCTCTGAAGACAGGCAACCATGTTGGGCATTTTCTCCTGCATTGCAGCACTCTGAGGATCATATGTGGTAGAGTTAATGCTCAAACATTTGTTGACTAGATCTGATGTTATTATATGGTCTTACTTAACACGAGGATATGACGGCCACAGGCTCTAGGTAATTGAACTCTCATCTTCACTAATGGGCTGTAATTGGCTACATTCAGATCCATTTCCCCACTCAATACTGAACCCCTCAAAGACAAGACAATTAAATTAATATTTAAATATTCCATGATGATATATGATCTCATTGATACCAACAGCTCATAGAGTTCAGAACAATATAAATCATATTATGTATCCTCTTCCAACAATATAGGATACCTCCAAAATATGCCATACTGAAAGCATCCAGTGGTAAAGAACTCAGCATCATCCCCTCTTTTTTTTTTTTTTTTTTTTTGAGGTGGGGTCTTGCTCTAGCTCAGGCTGACCTGGAATTCACTATGTTGTCTCAGGGTGGCCTGAACTCATGGCAATCCTCCTACCTCAGCATCCCGAGTGCTGGGATTAAAGGAGGGCACAGCCATGTCCGGCCTAGCATCACCCTTTTTAAGCAGCGTAAAATGTTATGTCTCTGTGCTCTAGTCAAACTGTACTCCTATACAGCATTTTTTCTGACTTATTTCTTTCATCTATAGCCAAGTATTGGGTGTAATTACTGTTTTAATCCTATTCTAATCAGAAGCAAGAAATAGGCTTCCAGTGTTTGCCTGAAACATTGGGAAATGCTGCATGACAACTCAGCACCTCAGGTTCCTCACTAACAAAACAGAGATCATTATAATAGTACCTGCATCCTTTCATGTTGCATGACATCTCAGCACCTTGGTTTTCTCAATGGCAAGACAGAGACCATGACAATGGCATGTGCAAACTTTGATTATCATGAGAACCAGTAACAGAACAGTGCCTGACCCATAGTATACCTTTAAATTGACCAGATGTTTCTCTCGTCTCCACCATCCACTTGCTTATTGCTTCCAAGACTGGACACCTTGTCACCACTATAACCACCACCAGAGACATCAGCAGACCAGTCTTAAGTGCCTTTTTTAGGTTTCAGGTCACAAGGGAGGGAGGTATCCCTTCTATAAAATCCCCATTGACACAGATTCTTTCCATCTACAACTATTCCTTCTTTGTATAATACTCAAGGCCAATATAGGAGGCCAGCCTAGTCCTCCACTATTCTTATCTTACATTTTTTCTCTGTTTTTATTCTTATTTTTTTCTTTTCCTATTTTCTTTTCCCTCTATACTCTTTCCTTGTCCTTCTTCCTCTTCAAAAGACCACAGCTGGCTTGGTTATCAGCGTCTTGTAGCATATCCTCCCAAAAGATGAGTCAGTTCTGCATTATCTGATTGCATGGTTTTGCCTGTCTCTTCTCTGTTTACCTTTAGACCAAATTTCTGCATCCACCACCGCTTGCCTCTACAGTTCTCCTCTACTTTATTTATTAATATAATATTAATCACTACTCCTCCCGTGATTTTTAAGTCTTTCTTTTTCCTTCCAATAATTCACACAATAATTAAAATATAGAACACACAGTGTACTAATATCAGTATCCATTTACTTTCTAAAATAATTAGTTCTTAAGGAATGATTGTTTTGTACTCAATTGTTACTCTTTTATCATAGTGGGTTTACTGTTTGACAGTGATTATTATTACAGACAGTACTCACCTCTCAGGGGAGAACTACGGGTAGAGTCTCATGTCCCAAATACCAGTCTAATAGAAGAAAATAATATCTCAGCTCTAATACAACTTGGTCTCTCTTGCACATTGCAATCACCTAAAAGAAGAAAAGTGTCTTAACAAAGAAAACACCCCACCCAGCAAATTCCAGATAAAAAAGCCCCAAAGCAAAAACACAAGTAACATGAAAAACCAACACAATTTATGTCTCCGTTTTCACCAATAGGCAGGTCATTTGGGCAAAAAATAAAGAGAGAAACATTATAGTTAAATGATATCATAGATCAAATGGACTTAGATTTTGACATAACACACATTTTACTCAGCAGTTCATGAAGTACTTCTTATAATAGATTATCTATTAGGACATAAACCAAGCTTCAGTGAATATAGTAAAATTGAATTAACTTGCATCTATCTACCATAATAGAATAAAGCTAGATATCAATAGCAAGAGAAATTATAAAAATTATGCAGTCATGGAGATTAAACAATGTACTATTGAATGATGAATAGAACATTTAAAAGTTAAGAAAAAATAAGAATATGCTTTAGAATTGAATAACAATGAAAATAAATATAACAGACCTGTATGATACAAAGCAGGGAGATCTAAGAGGGCAGTTTATAACTCTAAGAACTTATATAGCAAACTCAAAGAGATTTTAAATAAATAATTTAATGATGCACTTTAAGACCTTGAAAAAGCAAGAACAAACCAAAGCCAGTAGTATTAGAGCAAAATAATTAAGGTCAGGTCAGAAATTAATGAAAGAAAAATGAAAAAAAATATAAAGAATCAATGAAATGAAGAGTTAGTTCTTTGAAAAGAAAAAAAAGATTGAAAAGCTCTTAGCCAAACTAACAAAATAAGGAAATAAAGCCCAAGTTAATAAAATTAGAGATGAAATGGGAGATATTACAACAGATGCAGATGAAATTCAGAAGATCATAAGGACAAACTTTAAAAACCTATATTCTGTGAAATTGGAAAATCTAAAAGAAATGATGAATTTCCAGATGCATATGACCTACCGAAGTTAACCCAATATGATATAAATAATTCAAATAGATATATAACAAGCACCAACACTGAAGCAGTAATACAAAAAATAAAAACTACTAAAAAAACAAAAAACCAGGTATATTTAGTGCAGAATTATACCAGAACTTTAAAGAAGAACTTACACCAACACTTCTCAAAGTATTCTGTAAAATAGAAAAGGAATTCCATTTTTTTTTTTTTTTTTTTTTTGAGATAGGATCTCACTCTAGCCCAGGCTGACCTGGAATTCACTATGTAGTTTCAAGGTGGCCTCAAACACACTAAGATCCTCCTATATCTGCCTCCTGAGTGCTAGGATTAAAGGTATGTGCCACCACACCCAGTTTCCAAACTCTTTTTAAGAAGCCATAGTTTGCTGATACCAAAATCAAATGAAGATACAATAACAAAAACAAAACTATAGACCAATATCCCTGATGAACATAGACTCAAAAAGTCTCAATAAAGTACTTGAAAACTGAATTCAAGAACACATCAACTCAAGACCAGGTTGGCTTCATTCAGAGATGCAGGAATGATTCAATGTATACAAATCAATAAATGCAATTCCGTACATAAAAAGGACAGAAATCATATGATCATAACAATAGATGCAGTAAAGACCTTTGAAAAAACCAACATCCCCTCATGATAAAAGCCAGGCAGAGAATAGGGATGGAAGAAACATCTTCACATAATCAAGGCTATATATAACAAACTATAGCCAACATCAGGCTAAATAGAGAAAAATTTCAAGCATTCTCACTAAGATCAGGAACAATAACAGAAGAGTGTCTACTCTCTTCACTCTTATTTAATACGATGTTTGAAGTCTTAGCTAAAGCAATAAGACAAGAGAAGAAAATAAAAGGAACACAAATAGGAAAGGAAGAAGTCAAAGCATCCTTAATGCCCATATTATGAATCTCTACATGAGAGAATATTAAGACACCATCAGAAAATTCTAAGAGCTGATAAATACTTTTCAGCAAGTGGCAGGATACAAAATTATCATGCAAAAATCAGTAGCCTTTTTGTATACTAATGTTACACATACTTAGAAATAAGGAAATAATCCCACTCACAATAGCCATAAGAAAAAAAGCCCTCAGAATAAACTTAGCCAAGGAAGTAAAACACTCCTATAATGAAAATTTTGAAGAAAGAAAATGAGGGAGAAACTTGAAGATAGAAAGACTTTCCATGGTAGTTTAATGAGCAAGAGTGCTACTTTCTCTGATATCAGCACAAGGGTGAAGGAGATACACTCTGAGGACACTCAACATCTACCAAACCAGACATCCAGAGGCTCCTAAGAGCCCATCACTGAAGTAGACTTAAAACGAACCCAACATGGCTCAGGGAATTTCATGGAAGAGGGAGCGGAAGGATTGCTAGTTGGGACATTATGCACACAGAGACATTGCCTCTTCCCCATACCTGACAGCTGCCCCTACAATGCACAACGCACAGTCCCCATGGGGATGACCAGTATCCCCAACAAGGAGGGTCTCTTTGGAGGGGGGAGGCAGGGATAAGAGAAAGGATGGTATTAACTATGCTGTTTACATACTGAGTATGTCCATAACTAATAAAAAAAAAGTCAGATAAAAGGAATATTGTAAAAATGCCCATCCTACCAAAATCAAGCTAAAGCTTCAATGGAATCCCAATCAAAATTCTAGTACCATTCTTCAAAGATATAGAAAAAGAATCTTGAAATTCACAGGAAGGCACCAAACTCCCTGGCGAGCCAAAGCAATCTTGAGAAAAAATAAGTTGCTGCAAGTGTCACCACACCTAACTTCAAATTATACCACAGAGTATAAATAAAAATAGCATAGTATCAACAAAAAATAGACAGAGATAAATGGAATAGAATAGAGGACTCAGATATAAGTCCATGCAACTACTGCTACTTGATTTTTGACAAATATGCCTGCCCAAGCTTAATTCCCAAGCCATCCATATTTCTTTGCTGACAACCTTCAAAAAGTAGTGCAAGCATCTGGCATTTGTTTGCAGCTATAAGAGGCCCTAGCACACACATACATATACGCATGTGTGTGCTCATGCCCACACATACATGCAAATAAATAAATATTTTTTAAAAATTATTTGAGATATCATCTTACCCCTTTATGTGGAAACCTACTTTTTGTAAACTAATTTAATAACATAATTTTTAAAAAAAGTTTTGGGCTGGAGGGATGGCTTAGTGGTTAAGGCATTTGCCTGCAAAGCCAAACGACCTTGGTTCGATTCCCCAGGACCCACTTTAGCCAGATGCACAAGGGGCACACATGTCTGGAGTTCATTTGCAATGGCTGGAGGCCCTGGAGTGCCCATTCTCTCTCCCCCCCCCTCTCTCTTTCCCTCAAATAAATAAATAAAAATTTAAAAAGTTTTAACAGAGGTACCCTGCATATTATTAAATAAAAATCCCAGTTCCAGATGTATGATATCTCCCTCTGAACTTGGGATATGTTGCAGTCAGCTTCTCATTGCTGGTAAAAAGCACCTGACCAAGAGCAGCTTGTGGGAAGAAAGGCTTTATTTTGGCTTACAGGAGAATGTGCCAAACATTGGCAAGGGGAATTTGGCTACAATACTCATAAACCTGCCCCCCCCCAACAATACACTACCTCCAGGAAGCTTCAATTCCCAAACTGCCATCATCTAAGGACCTACAATTTGGAATACATAAGTTTATAGGGGACACCAGAATCAAATCACCACATCCTGCCCCTGGACCTCACAAACCAACTGATAACCACTCATGGTGTAAAATGCAATGCATTCAGTCCAACTTTACAAGTACCTATAGTTTTTATCAATCTCAGTCTTGTTCAAACATCCCCATAATCCAAGATCTTTTAACTGAGCTATAATATCGAAAAATTCCCATAATGGCACAGAATAAACATTCACACTGCAAAAGATGGCATTGGACATAGCAAAGATATATTCAACCATACAAGATTTAAAACAAACAGGGAAAACATCAAACTGTAGCTCCAAATCCAAGAACTCTAACCAGTGACAAGTTTCTGGAGTTCCACGTCTGTCCCTCCAGCTAGGCTACTCACAGTCCCAGAAAACTTGATCCAGTGCCAACAGCTCTCCTTGGCAGCCATCTCATAGTCCTGCCATCTCCATTGGATCTCTACTGCAACCCAGTTATCATCCTCATGGCTGCATCACATCTTCATGAAGGTAATCCAACAAGCCTGCCTCACACTGCCCGTGGCCTTTCCAAAATACAAAGCCATGTTGCAAATTCAATGGCCCTCATATCCTGAATTTGTTATACTCCATAGTACCAGGTGGGCTAACAACTTGTTAAGCCAGTGGGGAATAAAGCAGACTTTGAAGAATAGGACACTCCTTCAGCATTCAGGCTCCTTCAAAAGAGTCTACATTCTTCCTGTTGTCCCAATGTAGGTCAGGTGACTCAATCTCAATGGCTGTAATCTCTCAAACAAGTGTAGCTGAATGGGCAGCAGTTTTGACTCAAAGATTTCCTTTTTTTTCTGTGTCATATCTTCCTGCTCACACCAGTCCATTTATATGCAATGCAAACCTGCACAAGTTCTCAAGACATGGACATAACAGCAAGCCTCTCACACAAAGTGCCTGTAGCCCTGTCCAGGCAAAGCTCTTTCTTACCCTCATAAACCAAACCTTACAGTCCTTAGTTTTTTGTTTGTTTATTTGTTTGTTTTGTTTTGTTTGTTTTCTGGGAATAGTGGCCCATACCTTTATGAGAGAGAAGGAGAGAGAGAGATAATTGGTGCACCAGGGCCTCCAGCTACTGCAAACCAACTCCAGACGCATGTGTCTCCTTGTGTGCATGCATGACCTTTGTGCATGTGTCACCTTGTGCATCTGGCTTACACTGGATCTGGGAAGTTGAGCAAGAGTCCTTGGGCTTTGTAGGCAAAGGCCTTAACTGCTAAGCCATCTCTCCAGCCCCAGTCCATAGTTCTTAGTACATTCAGATTTTACAACTCTGACCAGAATAGCCCACCAAGTTGTACTTACAGCACTGCAAGGAGTCTCTTAGGCCAAGGTTTCAAATTCTTCTACTTTTCTTCCTCACATCAGTTCCAAATGATCAAAGCCACAGTCAGGTTTTTAGCAATAACAAGACCACTCCTGATACCAATTTTAACTGCATTTAGCTTCTCATTGTTGTTAAAAAGCTCCCATCCAAGAGCAGCTTGTGGGAGGAAAGGGTTTATTTTGGCGTGCAGACTCAAGAGGGAGCTCCATGATAAAAGGGAGAAATGATGACATGAGCAGAGGTTAAAATCACCTCCTGGCCAACGTTGGGTGGACAACAGCAGACAGAGAGTGTGCCAAACACTGGCAAAGGGAAGCTGGCTATAACATCCATAAGCATGTCAGCAACAATATGCTGGCTCTAGGAGGCTTCAATTCCTAAGTTGCCTTCAGCTGAGGACCTAGATTCAGAATACATAAGTTTATTATGGACAACTGAATCAAACCACCACAGGCTATAAGGTTCCAGAGCCCCTGCCCCAGCAAGACAGATGAGTGCCATTGCTCTTGGTTGTCCATCAAAACTAGACGGTCAGACTCTACCACTGAAGACACCATACACTTTGGTTGTAGGGCATAAAAAAATCAAGCTGGGATTGAGATGGAAGCCTCTTCCTGCTGGCTAGCTGTCAAAGTACTGGAAGGTGCACTCTAGTCTGCTGGGGGAGAAATTCATCAAAGATCTTACTCAGCTGTATACAGCTGCATATGCTGTAATACAAACTTGCCAAGTAAGATGTACCCATTGGTAGAATAGCAGTATGAGTGTTATAGGTATAACCAACCACTTTATTTTTTTTCTTTTCAATATTTCTTTATTGACAGCCTCCATACATACACACAATGTATCCTGATTATGGTTCCCTCCCACAATCCTCCTTTATCCCCACTCCTTCTCCACTGAACTCCTTTCCAACTATCCCCTATTCTACTTTGATGTCATTTTTTTTTTTGCTCTCTTCCATGACAATGCATTGATTGGTCCAATGTTATGCAGGTATTATATAAGTAACACAGCCACTGTGAGGTCATAACGCACCACTGTGCGTTGGAGAGATAGAGTTCCAGAGCACTCTTCCCTATACTTTTGCTCTTATATTCTTTCTTCCACCTCTTCCACAATGGTTCCTGAGCTTGGAGGGTGAAATAAATATATTGTATTTGGTGCTGAGCATTCAACTATCACTTCTCCTCTGCACTTTGATGAATTTTGAGTCTCCTCAGTGGTCACAGTCATCTGCAAAGAAAAATTTTTCTAGTGAAAAGTGAAAGCATCATTAATATATAGGCATAAGCATAATTATTTAGAGGACAATTTGGTGGGCATAATAAATCCATTTAGCTAGATAACAGCTTCCCCCTGGGGCTTATGACCTTCTCAACCGTAGACTTTTGACTAGGTTTTCAGATGAGGCACACGTTCCCTCCAATGGAGCAGGCCTCAAATCCAAAGCAACAAACCAATTTCTGATTGGGGAGGTCATAGACCCTAAGAGGGAACTTAGTAGTGTTCTTATGCTAAATGGACATATTGTCAAACTGCCTACTAAATATTTATGTTTGTAACCATAAATTAGTGCTGCTGGCCCTGGTCAGAGAAGTTTCTTTTCTAAAAAGTATTTTTTATTAGAGAGAGAGAGAGATGCAGATAGAGAGAGGACAGGTACACCAGAGTGCCTAGCCATTGCAAACTCCAGACGCATGCATCACCATGTGCATCTGGCTTATGTGGGTACTGGGGAATCAAACCTAGGTCCTTAGGCTTTGCAGGCAAGTGCTTTGACTGTTAAGCCATCTTTCTAGCCTAAGAGAAGCTTGTTTTTGCAGTGGCCTATGCTTTCTGCAAAAACTCATAAGCGATCAGAATACTAACAATAAGTGACTAGAGAAGGCTTGCCCCTAAGCAGGGAATGTATTTCACACCTTCCAAGGCTTTGGGAGCATTACAGAAGAGAAGATGTGAATAATGTAAGACCTGGAAGATGAAGAAGGGATAAGAATGCCATGGAATGCTGTCTTCGGGACATGGCATGACTATTGCATTCATGAACTCACAATAGTTGCGGCTATGTTACCTTCACAAGACCTGGACAAGATTGAGTGTTCATGTGCTCCCACCCCTTCCTGGGTAGTTATTGACAGTTAATGTTTGCTAAAGTAGGGGGAGTAATTTTATTCAGTGGTGTAGGCACTGGTAAGTTGCCCATGCTCCCCCACTCATGTTCATGAGCAACCCTAATTGAACTCACTGAATCACAGACAAAAAGACATGAAAATAGAATTTGCTGGGAAGAAGAAAGTGTTCAGTGGGTGGGGGATTAAAAAAAAGGGATAATGTGGGGTGAATATAATCAAAATACATTATATTAATGCATGACATTGTTAAAGAACAAAAGATTTTTAAAATATATTTTATTTATTTATTTGAGAGACAGAAAGAGGTAGAGAAAGAGAGAGAGAATGGCATGCCAGGGCCTCCAGCCACTGCAAATGAACTCCAGATGTGTGTGTCCCCTTATGTATCTGGTTTATGTGGGTCCTGGAGAATCAAACCAGGATCCTTTGGCTTTGCAGGCAGATGCCTTAACTGCTAAGTCATCTCTCCAGCCCCGAAAAGAAGTTTTTAATGTTAACTTATAACTAGAGGTAGCCTGTTATATTATAGTTTCTGCAACCAAACTTATGTTCACAATTCTAACTAATCATCCAGGGCTTGCACACAGTGACGACTCACCCTGATCAATGTTTCAGAATCAAGCGTGCATTTCATTCATGGTAGAGCACAGTGTGACTCTTGCCCTCTTTGTTCTGGGGGGATGTCAGTAATGACTCACCTGAATTATTCATAAGGTGCTTGTAATGGCAAACAGAGCCTTCCACACTTTTCCCCATGAACCACTATGAAACGGAATCTTCTCCTTCCTTTACTTCTACAATTAAATTTCAGAAACTTGTTGCAAAATTTATACTTCACTGCTACCCTTTGAAAATCCCAGGAGAGTAGAGGAAAGAAGGTTTTCAGTCTGGGTATCAGATTGATCTATTTATAAATTCCAATTACAGAGCCACCTTTGTGACCTTAGACAAACTGTCTAACTTGTTAGATCTTCAGTTTCTTCTTCTGTAAAATGGAGGAATGTCACCATATTTGTTGCTTTTCTCATTGCTTTGACAAAATATCTGACAAAAAGCAGCTTGAGGGCAGAATGGTTTATTTCAACTTGTACGTTGAGGGGATACAATTCTTCATGGTAGGGAAGGCATAGTGGCAGGAGAATGAAGTCTCTGGTGATATTCAATACACAGTCTGAGAAACTGAGAACAATGACTACTGGTTCTGAGCTTCTTTTTTTTTTTAATTCAAAGATCCTGGTCCATGGAGTAATACCACCCACAGTTAGGGTGGGTCTTTCTGCCTCAAATAACCCCACCTAAAAGCTCCTTCACAGGCATGCTCAGAGAATTGTTTACACAGTGATTCTAAATTCCATCAAGTTGGCAATCAAAATTAACAATTCCGCTCTTCTATGTTCTACACATAAACACAACACTTTATAGCATTCTCTCTCTTCTCCTCATAGGTTTATTTCATAATGCAAAATAGGTAGTCCCATAATGAAAATGTATTCAGTGCAAATTCAAAAGTCCACATAATCTTTAACAGTCTCCACACTATTCAAAAATTCATACTCTCAAAAAAAAAAAAAATCCATACTCTCTTCTGAGGCTCAAAGCAATTGCCTAACTTAAGCCACTATAAAATTAATTTAAAAATTAGCAAACAAGTTAAGTACTTTCATATACAATAGCACAAAGTAAACATTCCTATTCCTAAAGGGAATAATGGAAGGATGGCAAAGAAAGATTGGGCCAAAACAAGACTGAAACCAGCATGGCGAATACCAAATCCTAAACTTCCACCTACAGCATCAGGGGCTTGAGATGGAACCATCTGGCTTCAAAGCACTTGGGTAGCCCCACCCCTCCAGCTCAGCTGCCTACAGCATACATAGCCTCTTTCCTCTGCCAGCTTTAGCCCAAGTGGATGTCTCATGGCCCTGCTATCTTCAGCCTACTGAGTTCTCCACTGAAACCTGGATTTCATCTTCAGAGCTTCATGCCTCTCAGGACCTCCTTGCAGGGGCTTTGACCCTGCCATACATTGCACGGCCTCATTAGCTCTCTGAAACAATGGTACAAGACTCCATGAGTCCTTCAGTCTTGCATCTTTCATGCTTGCAAAATCACTATCACATGAACATTCTGCCAATTTCTTCTGCTAGCTTGGGCTGGAGCCTGGCTCCCTTGAACCACATTGCATCGGCTTCTGTGTGCTGACCCAATAAAATCACTTCCATAGGCAGTTGTTTTCTAGCAAGGAATCCTTTCAACAGCATTTTCACACTTGGCTCTCTCCTTTTAATGAATTTGCATTTTCATAGGTTTAGATCTTCAGTGACTAGGCTCTTACCATCAAGGTACCTTTTCTATTGTCCCAGTGAAGAAAATGAGGCTTCTCTTGAATAGTGCTGATCACTTTAACAACTACAGATGCTTTGTCTGCAGCCTTCTTTTCATAGCTTTAAATTTTCTCACATACCATTCTTCCTCACTAAACTTCACATTTTTTTCATTTCTTTTGCTGTCTTTCTCTCTCTCACTATAGATATTAATAAGGGCAGTGAACAATAATCATGCTACTGTGTGAAGGTTATGGTATCTTAAAATTTCCTCTCTCTCACTCTCTTTTTTTGTCATGATCCCCTCCCTCTGTCAGTTTCAGAGTCCTCCTCCTACCTGTTTTCTCTCTTCCAGTTTTGATTCTGTGCATATAGTTCAACTGAACCAGTGGAGCTGCATTAGGTAGCAGCTGCCTTTGCTGGGTTTAGAAATCTGAAACCTTCTTTTTCCCCTCCTACTGCTACAGAAATAAAGTCCATATCCCCAAAAGGCTCCCAGAACTTCTATTTCTAAACCTTAGCAGGAAGCAACTGAAGAGAAGAGTTTATTTTAGCTCACAGTTTTAGGGGATATAACTCATCCTGGTGGAGAAGGCATGGTGGCAGCAGGAAAATGAAACAGCTAGTTACATTCAATGAACAGTATGGGAGCTGAATTCCGGTGCACAGGTCACTTTCTCCCCCATATTCAGTCCAGAAGAAGGCCAGAGAAAAAGGTTGCTTCTTTGGCTGTTTCTAACACTTTCACTTTGGATACTATTTTTCAATTGCAAACAATCACCTAACTTTTTTGGTGGCAGGGAAGAGGGGAGCATTATTCAAAGACAGATTCCCTGCTCTGCCCTTTGTGCACTGGAGGCTAGCTACAAAAGCCTAAATGTCGGAGCACCTGACTCTTATAAGCAGGTAACTAAGGTGCATTTCTCACAGGAGGTCAGAATGGACTTACAAATATAAGTGCAATAAGTCAACACACCAAATGAAACTAGACAGGAATGGCAGGAAGGCCTTGGTTCCAATAGAAAAAGGAAGCATATGACAAGCAGAGGACATGAAGACTATATTTGGAGATACTGTCTCCCCATGTAGGCCAGGCTGGAGCCTAATTAGCAATGCTCTTTCCTTAGCCTCCCACATGCTGGCATTAACAGTAATAACAAGAGTTTTTTTGAGATCTGTTAATTTATTCATTCATTTAAAAAATGTACTGAGTGCCAGTACTATGAGCCAAGGGCTCTATTAGACACAGAGAAAGTCCTATTGTTTTAAATGATGATGCACTTAAGGTGATAGAAAATAAAACAATTTTTAAAAAGTTAATGTGAAGTAAATAACTGATACAAGTTCTCCAAAGGATGTAAATACAGTTATATGAAAGTAATTAAAAGGAACCTTCTTAGGAGTTTGTAAGGAAAGGGGAAGAGAAGCATTCTATGGCTACAAGAACAACTTATACCAAAGTCAAGTATTGAGAGGTACATCTAGCTTCATAGAAGAATCCAGACAGTCTTCAGTCTATTATTAAATCATACCCTTTGTCCAACTCTATTTCTATCCAGCTGTCCATGTTTCCTCAGACCTAAGACTGAAAATGGACAATTCATTCTCTTGCACCCAGGAGGAAGTGAAAGAAATTCAGTGTGACTTGACGTGTGAGGTGTCACCAACCAGGCCTCATGGGGCTCCGTGGATGTACAGGGACTTTCACTCTTAAGCAAGGTGGGAATCCACCAGAACTGTTAAGTAGGAAAACCCATTTTAAAAATATTGTCTTAATTATACTATTTGGGCACATTCTGAGAGAACAATAAAGAATATGAGAGAGACAGGTATGATGGTTTGAATGTGAATGTCTGTCCCACATAGACTCAGGTGTTTTATTAAGCTTGTAACTTGGGTCTCCAGTCACCTGGCTGGGAGAGATATCATTGGGGGTGGATCCTGGGACCCATTGTTTGGGGGTGGATCTGATTCCAGCCCAAAGGTGTGGAAAGCCGTCTGAGCCCTGCTAGGTGCATGCTTGTTGCTGCTTTTTGGTGTTTGCTGGCTTTTTGGTAGTTTCTGTCTGTTTGGATCTGTGAAAGGGTGATACCTTCTTCTGTCATTACTGGAATTTACCCTGGATCTATAACCTTGAAATAAGTCACCTCCTCCCATAAACTGCCTGGTTGGAAGTTCATCCCAGCATTGTAGAGCTGACTATAACAACAGGCTTACAGTTCAGTTCAGCCAAAACAAAATGGTATCTTACACTAGGGTGAGTTTGTGGGGATGAAGAGAAAATGGATGGCTCAGTAACTAGTTTTCTTTGCTCAGAGTTAAAGGAAAGTAAAAAATCAGAGCTTAAGGACAAATAAGTTAATAGCTATGAGGAAGACTGAGAGGAAGCGATATCAAGAGAAGCATGAGAGATAAGAAACTTTTCTCTTTAAAATATAAGAAAGATTTCTGTTATAATGAAAATGGGAAGTAGGGCTGGAGATATAGCTTAGCAGTTAAGGCACTTGCCTGTGAAGCCCAAGGACTCAGGTTTGCTTCCCCAGAACCCATGTAAAGCCAGATGCACAAGGTGTCACATGTGTCTGGAGTTCAAGGGCCAGTTAAAATGGTTTACTAAGAACCTGACACCAGTCAAGTATATTCTAGATTCTCAGGACAAAAAGGTTCAAATTGAGGGGCATGAGAGGATTACCAAAATAAATGTCAGTAGATTGAGCAGTTGTCTGTTTTACTCATTGTTATCTCTTAGTTCTTTTCTTGACCTTTCTCTTGGGGGATGGATAGTAAGGACTTCTTTTGTAGTTGTTTATCCCGGAAACTTGTATTTCAACATATGATTTTCCACAATGTACCTTGATTTTGGAAAACCTTCTTACCTATTTGCATAAGCACACAAGACTTTAGAACTGGAAGAGAACTTTAAAAGCCAATTTGGTGGGCTGGAGAGATGGCTTAGTGGTTAAGGTGCCTGCCTCCTAAGCCTAAAGAACACTGGTTCCAATCTCCAGCGGTTCCAATCTCCAGGTCCCACATTTAGCCAGATGCAAAGTGACACAAGGGCACAATGGCACACTTGACCACAAGGGGGTGCACGCATCTGATTTCATTCACAGTGACTGAGAGGCTGCTGGCACGCCCATCTCTATCTGTCTTCCTCTCCCTCTCTCTCTGTCTCTCTCTGTGTCTCTCTCCAAAAAAAAAAAAAAAAAAAAAAAAAGCCAATTTGGCACTTCTAAAGCTTGAATGTGCACACAAATTACCTGTGGTATCCTTAAAAATGCAGTTTTGTACTCATAGGTTTAGTGAGGGGCCTGATATCCTGCACTTCTGGTCAGTTCCCAAGTGCAGCTGTTTGTCCATGGGCCTGTTTTATTCTGCATTCTCTACTTGACTAGATTTAGATTGTCTACGAGATGGGTGTGCATCTCTGGGTGTGTCTGTGAGGGCCTCTCTGAACAGATCAATAAAAGGGAAAGACACACCCTCAATGAGGATATCATGGACTGCAGTCCAGATGGAATGAGAAGGGAGAAGGACAAACCCAGAGGAGTACTGGAGTCCTTTTTCATGACTTCCTGACCCACCCTGATGTGAGCAGCTTAACTCCATCATTTCCTACCTACCATGATAGAACTGAGACCTCTGAAACAGTGAGCCACAATAACTCTTTCCTTTTTCATGTTGTTCTGTCATTTTATTTTGCCATAAGGATGTGTGTAAAAGTGAACTAACATGACTTTGATGAGTAAGGATCTAGCCTACTGGTTTATACCTATGAATATTTATCAAATCACCCTGCTTTTACAAAGTACAGATTCTGACTCAAATTCTAGTTCTGAGGCCAGGACATAGAAAATTCAAACATCAACCTTCAATGTCCACTTACAATCTACATGGAATATCAGTAGTGTAGCAATAGCTAAACTTACTATTCTGCCTAAAACTACTAAAAGAAAAACACCCAGTTGTGGGGAACCAGTGTGGCTGCCATTCCAAGATGGCGCCTTGGCTGACTGCCAAGTCTTATGACTAAATAGTCTACGCTGCAGATGTGCTGTACCTTGTTACGTTCAGTCCACCAGCAGGTGGTTGTTTGTGCCCTAAAACTACAGGCGAGGCTAATCTAGGGTGGAGGGCTGGGAGTCGGGGGCTTCCTGATGTAAAAGAAAAACTGCTTCACCTGCTGGTAAAACATGATATTATGGTTTATTAAACTGATAAGAACAGATACTAGATTTTAGCCAACTAAGAAGCAATGATAGTATGGCTTATAAGACCTTAGTCTGTGAAGGAGAGTGGTCCCTACAAAACAAGCAACAAGTGAGGTGAGCCCCAAGCAGAGCCCAACTATGCTGAGCTGAAGAGGCAGAGAACTACGAAAGTGGCCAGAGTTCTCAGCACAGAGCACCAGAAAGGAGGATTATGCATAGAGCGAGCTCCCCAGAGAGCCCATCATGCCCACCACAGAGGACTGTTCACCATGGAAGAGTGAGAACAATACTCTAGGCAAAGGAAAAACAACTGGAGAGGATAAGAGTACATATTCTCACACCAGATTGGTGTAATGTATATATCCACCAGTCAGATTAGAAAAATGCCACAGTTCCTAAGTTAGAGGACTCTGGAAAGACATCCTCTGGTAAGGGATAATTAGTCCTAGATAGAGCATTGCAATGTTATCATCAAAGCATTCAAAGCAAAACTCAAAAGGATAAAACTTTTCCCAGCAACTTAACAGCATCACAGAATAAGTCTCCTGAAGTCCAAGTAGCAAAGAAGGCAAGGCTCCTGCTGTATGGTATCATAATACTAGTAAAAAGTTACTAAGCTGGAGAGAAGCAGAAAGGAGGAGTATCATACAGACCTACACTCATAGGAATGTCACAGCTAGAAGACATGGGTACACTATGTTCAAACATCAAATATAGATGAGGATGCTATTTTAAAATGTAGTAAATATGACTAATAAAATAACTGGCATAGGAGAGAGAAAGATTCATGATCTTAAAGACACAGAAATAAAAAATACTCATACAAAGGTTTTACTTTGACTCAAGAAATGTATTTTTCAAGGAGAAAAAAGAAAGAATCAGCCACCATTATGTCCATTGTATTCTGATGTCTAATGATGTGTACTTGGAGCTCATAACTTCCCTGGATATTTTCTGAATTTGATGAAAACCATAAACTCACAAATTCAAGAGGCTCAGTGAAGCTCAATCCCAGGAAGCTTGAAGAAAAATATATCAAATATACCATAATCACACTGTGTAAAGCTAGTGATAAAGGGGGACATTTTTTAAATGCAAGAGAAAGGAAAACGTGATGTTATGTACAGAGTAAAACAATACATCTGTGAACATATTTCTCCTGAGAAATAATGAACAGAAGCAGGAAGACATGGAACAATATCATTAAAGTACTGATAGCAAAAACACTATAAGATAAGAGCTAGCAAATAAGTGAAGCTAATTTTCAAAACTAAAGGTGAAATGAAGACTTTTTAAAGATAGGAAAGTTGAAAGACTACATGACCAGAAGACATTGGCCCCACAAACTGTGAAAAGAAGCTCTATAACAAACAGAAACTAGGTGGAAACATGAGCCAAGTGAAGATAACCAGAAATGGTAAATATATCATTAAATGTGTGCATTTTTATTATAAAATCTTTTTAAAAGGTAATTTACTCTTTAAGCAAAAATTACCATAGCATAAGAAAAAAGAATGTATTTAATAACATATGTAAAAGCGAAATGATATGAGTGAAGAAATGAAAATATATGACTGTCAGGCTTTCCATTATATGTGTGAAAAAGCAAATATTCCCTACTCACGAAGACTAGCTAGTGCATTTCTGACCCCACAGTGAATAGCAATAACCCCACTGAGATGGTGTTCAGTGAAATGGGACTGGGAAAGAGGAAACATAAGAGTATAGCCAGGGGCTGGAGAGATGGCTTAGCCCTTGCCTACGAAGCCTAAGGACCCAGGTTTAATTCCCTAGTACCCAGATAAGCCAGAGGCACAAGGTGGCACATGTGTCTGGAGTTCATTTGCAGTGGCTGGAGGTCCTGGTGTGCCCATACTCTCTCTTCTCTCTCTGTTTACCTCTTACTCTCTCTTTCTAACTCTCTCTCTCAAGAAAAATAGAATATTTTTTAAAAAGAGTATAACCTGATGGGCTGATGGGAATATGACCAATATGTTGTATGTTCATACGACAATGTTCTTGAAACAAAAAGAAAAGAAAATACTTTCAAAACAATGAGTATACCAATGCCCTCATTTTGGGCAGGAAATTTTGAACACTTGCTCAGTTGTTAACAATTTCTTATGCTGTTTCTCTGTACCTTTTACTACCAGTGTACAGCCATTGGAGAGCATGTCACAACAGGCTGTTCTCCCAAATACATGTTCAGTGGATAATAACAGCTAGTATTAACTGTTGCTGTACATAAACTAGCCCTCCAAACCTTCTTATCCCCTGAGAGGTGACCTAGGGAGCCTTATTCTACAGATAAGAACCCTGTGGTATAAGCTGAGATAGAACAGAGGCAGGCAAAAGAGATTTTGGTCCAGATCCTACATGGCACAGATGCACAATGCACTATCTGATGGGGGTTGTAGATTTTTGTTTCCTTGGAATTTCTGCTTGATAAATCTTCTGTGTTGTCACAGCTTTTCTCACTGTGTCCAAAACTGGAAGCTGTGATATCTCTCACAATGTCATTTGGGTTCTATTGCTAAAAAATATAATAATAAGCTTTGACTTTTCTTTCAGCACATATAGGGTTTAGTGTTGGGGAAACAGACTAAAATGGTAGTCGACTTTCAAACACTTCAGTTGGCTTTTCTTACTGGGAGAAGGGGAAGATATGAAAAACTTTCATTATAACTCAGTGTGGAAAGAGCCAGGTTTGTGGAAAACAGAAGGTGATGTGGAATCCCAGGGAAGAGGTTTTTCTAGGTCTCTTTAAGGGGCAAGAAGAGCCATAGTAAATATTTTGTGTGTGTCTGTCACCAAGGTTAGCAAATAGAAAATGGAGAGAGAGAATGAGAGAGAGAGAGAGAGAGAGAGAGCCCATCAAAGTGTCTTAATTATTTTTTGCTTGATTTTCTTGCTTTTCTTTGAACACATTCTGGAACATCTTGCTGCACTGTGCTCTAGATCTAAGGGTAAAAGTTTCTCCCAATCTTGTTTGTAGTCATCAACATAACTGTCTTTGAGAGTGTCTTAAATGACTGGAGCTGTCTTTACAAGTGAAAACTCAGTGTCTTCTTACAACAGAAATTTATTCCCTTAGTTCTGGAAGCCAGAAGTACAAAATCAAGGTGCTGGTAGGCCATACTTCCCCCAAAGCTCCAAAAGGAAATGGTTCCTCGCCTCTTCCAGCTCATGGTCCCAGACATTCCTTTGCTTATAGCTACATGAATCTGGTTCTGCAGTTGTCTTCACATGGCCTTAGCTCTATGGCCCTTCTCCTGTGCCTCTGTCTTTCCCTCTTCTGCATCTTATGGGGATATGTATCAGTGCACTTAGGGTCCAATCACCCAGGACAATCTAATCTTGAGATTCCCAACTCTTGAAAAGTGTCACATTCACAGATTCTAAAGACTAGGACATGGTCATATCTTTTGGGGAACCACAAGTAAACCCACTAGAAGGGCACACACAATAGTCAGGAATATAGAGAGAAAGAGATGCCTGGAAATTTAATGATCAATGCAATAGTTTAATATAATATCAAATTAATAAAAAATGCAAAAAAATCAATGATACTCAAAAATATATTTTAAAATATAAATCAATAACAAGTATTACTGACTTTTTCCTTTATTGTTCTGGTTTCTAGTAATAGCCCAAGTTTCTGTAGTAAGGATGAGCTCAACTAGGCCCATGTCTCAGGGCATATGGCAGAACACCCTTCCCAGAAAAACTGTTCCAGGAACTACTACTCTTCTCCAGGCACTTCTGAGCTTGGATTCTTCCAATGCAGGCTTATGGCTTTTAAAAATTGGGCAAAAACTCCTGAGAAACTAATCAATATGGAAGCTGGTGCTACCAAATTCAGGAAGCCTCCAAGTGAGCATTGGAGGCTGCCAGAGAGTGGTCATAATCCTCAAGTCCAACTCCTAGCTGGATCCAGGGGACTAGAGCACTCCAAACAACAACTGTACCCTATAAAGTGAAGAGGAAGAAGAATTTACTGAGCCCTACTGCCTAGAACAGCCCAAGGTGCAGGAAATGCATAGAATGTGTGTGAATGGTACCTGAGGATGGGAGTTGGGAACAGGAATAAAACGTAGCTTTCTGTTTCCCAGCACTATCAAGGAATAAAGAATCTGATTTGCATATATTTGTGTGCCATCATGGATCAGTATGTTGGGCCCAGTAGGAAAATGAAAATATAAAATCTGACATGATGAAATGATGACTAAGAAAGAAAAATAAAAAATAAGACCACATTTAGAGTAAGTCAGCAAAAATAAATTTAAACTACAGTACCTAAGAACAAACAAGAAGAGTCCATAAAGGAAAAAGCATGACTTAGTAAGTGTAGAAAAAATGTGGGACATTACATACCATGATGTAATTACATATTATAACATGAATCCATCTCAAATTTACATATGCACTTAGGTAATTTCAGGACTTCTTTTTGGAAAATGATCCCCTAATTTGAGAGGAATTTATTGAACAGCCTTTAAAATTCATCCAAAAAGACAAAATAGAAGAGTAGCTAAAAAAATTTTGAAAGAAAAAAAAAACAAGCAAGAACTTTCAAGTAATTAAAATTATTATACACCATTATAATTAAGAAAAGGGTGGTATTACAGACTAAGAAGATGGGAGCATTAAATATGCTTATAAACTGAACTTTCAGTACATAAGATTTTTTTTAATATCAAAATAGAGCAATTTATTCAAGACACTGAATATGATCTGTTGATTGAGTCTCTCCTGAAACAAATGAGCTACGACACATAAGGTGATTCTTTTTCCAAGAGTGTGAGAAGTGAATGGGAGTGTGGGGTAAAGGATAGAACAGAGGTCAATGTTGCTTAATAGAATCTGGAAAATGTTGACAGAGAACCACGTCTGGCTGTACGTCTGACACAGACAATAAAAACAGCAGAAGCCAGAATTCAAAACTTCAGTGAGTTGCGGAAGAGACATTTCTGCATTTAACAAGAAACAGAAAGAGAGAAGGTGGAACAAGAAAAAATAACAAGGACAAAAACCGATCCTCACATTTGACAAAGTGCACTTCACTTGACTCCATGATCTATATTTTAGAAAGACAGAACAGAAAGTCAAGTCCTATGGTGGCGTGTGGGGCCAGAGTTGGACCCTATACATCCATCTGACCCTCCAGTCCCCTGCAGGCAGCATCCTGGGTGAGCTTGGCAAGGAACATTGTCATTTCTAACCCATGGAAACATTCCAGTGACTACACTGCTTTCAAGGTCGAATTCAAGGGTGACAAGTCTTAAGCATTTCTTAGAATGTTGTAGACCATGTTGGACAATAGCATTAACACATGGGTCAGTACATAAGATTTTAATATGTGAACCTTTATAGAAAATCACTTTTTGCAAGGAATGCTTAATTGTTTGATCATCATAGAGCCACTTATTAATTATAACATAAAATTGATAAGACCTTTATACTCTGTCACTTATATTTAAATTGGTAAAATTAGTGAACAGGTAGATTTGTTTCTAAGCATAAAAGTGGACTATGAGCCTAGAGAGATGGCTTAGTGGTTAAGTGCTTGCCTGTGAAGCCTAAGGACACTGGTTTGAGGCTTGATTCCCTAGGACCCATGTAAGTTAGATGCACAAGGTAGCGCATGCATCTGGAGTTTGTCTGCGGTGGCTGGAGGCCCTGGCATGCCCATTCTCTCTCTATCTATCTGCCTCTTTCCCTTTCAGTCTGTCGCTCTCAAATAAATGAATAAAAAATAAACAAAATGTTTTTTAAAAAGTGGACTATAAAAGAAATGAAAAACAATACTTTTCTCTATAGAATTTGAAATCTTTATGTCAAAACACACAAACAACATTAAAGGGCACTGTATTAGTCAGGGTTCTCTAGAGGAACAGATGGATAGAATGAATTGTATTAAAAGGGAATTTATTGGATTAGCTTACACAGTCCAGCAATAGCAGGTTACAGGTCCGAGAGTCAAGAAACCCGGTAGCTGCTCAATCCACGAGGCTGGAGGCCTCAGCAGTCCCAATCCGGCACTGAAGGCCTGGAGGCTTCCTGGAGAGACACTGCTCTTCAGTCCACCCTGGTCTTCAGTCCACACTGGAAAGCAGCAACACCAAGCAGCAAGTACCAAGCAGAAAGCACCAAGCAGCAAGCACCCAGTGGCAAGCAGCGAGCAGCACCGGAAGCCAGGTGGGAAAGAGAGCCTTTCTTCCCAGAGCTTCTTTTTATCAACCAGCCCCCTCCTCCAAGAGGGGCCGCCCACTCTGGGGGAAGGGCTCACCCCTGGGGGAAAGATTCTTCCTTTAGTTAATCCTTCCTGGAGGCAGCCTCAGAGACACACTTATGAGGAATATCTGTGGATTCCTAAACAAATCAAGTTGACACAAACTTAACCAACACAAACAACATTAAAGGGCACATACCTAATAAGCACCTTGAGGACCAGATAATACGGAGGGTGGGACAGGAGGGGAGGGTAAGGGTGGGGGGGAGTGAGGGGAGGGTAAGGGCAGGGGGAGAGTAAGGGTAGGGGGACACAAATAGGGACCCAAATGGGAACAGTACCATAAAATCCTATATCCTGAACAACAGGCTAAAACATTGATAGGATATTTACTATATTATTTATCATGTCAAAGCAAATATACAAATAACATAAAAATAATTACAATGGAAATGTATGCCATTATTAAAATATTTTTAATATGCAACTATATGTTTTAAGACTATATTTAGGTTTTGTTTTTTGTTTTTGTTGCTTTGGTTTTTTTGAGGTAGGGTTTCATATTCTAGCCCAAGCTGACCTAGAATTCACTATATAGTCTCAGGGTAGCCTGGAACTCATAGAGATCCTCCTACCTCTGCTGGGGTTAAAGTCATGCACTACCATGCCCAGTAACTATATATTTTATTTATTTGCAA
Source organism: Orientallactaga sibirica (assembly GCA_036365145.1). Taxonomy (NCBI): domain Eukaryota; kingdom Metazoa; phylum Chordata; class Mammalia; order Rodentia; family Dipodidae; genus Orientallactaga; species Orientallactaga sibirica. The sequence continues at coordinate 24,636,162 of JAEOAD010000015.1, read as the reverse complement.
GCAGAGAGATACATACAGAGAGAGAGTGAGTTTGGCCACACTAGGACCTTTAGCTGCTACAAATAAACTGCAGACACATGTGCCACTTTGTAGACCTGGCTTTACGTGGGTACTTGGGAATTGAACCTGGATTGTTAGGCTTTAAAGGCAAGAACCTTAAGCACTGAACCATTTCTCCAGACCCAACTAAAACATTTTTTCATCATTATTTGTTTTCTTTTTTTATTGACAACTTCCTTAGTTGTAGACAATATCCCATGATACTTCCCTCCTTCCCTCCACTTTTCCCTTTGAAACTGCACTCTCCATCATATCCCTTCCCACTTTCAATCAGTCTCTCTTTTATTTTGATGTCATCATCTTTTCCTCCTGTTATGATGGTCTTGTGTAGGTGGTGTCAGGCACTATGAGCTCATGGATATCCAGGGCATTTTGTGTCTGGAGGAGCACGTTGTAAGGAGCCCTACTCTTCCTTTGGCTCTTACATTCTTTCTGCCCCCCTCTTCTGCAATGGACCCTGAGCCTTGGAAGGTGTGTTAGAGATGTTTCAGTGCTGAGCACTCCTCTGTCCCTTCTTCTCAGCACCATGGTGCCTTCTGAGTCACCCCAAGGTCACCACCATCTGAAAAGAGAAGCTTCTCTAACAAAAAGTGACAGTACTAATATATATTAATAATTAATAATATTATTATTAATTAATATATGGATATGGACATTAAGACAAGTGCTTACTGGGCAGTTTTATTTTTCAAAGGTTATATGTACTCTCATATCCTCTTTCCCCTGACCCAATTCCATTGAGGACACTCCACAAGTAGAGTTTCTTGTAGTCACTGTAGGGTCATGAAGGCCTCAGTCAGTCTCAGGATGGGGGAAACATGCCTTGGGCTCTTCCTATCCACCCTGTAGCTCTTGCCATCTTTCCATCCCTTATCCCGCAATGTTTCCTGAGCCTTGGCAGGCATGTTAGAAGTCTGATTTACTGTTGAGTTCTCTGTAGCCTCTGGATTTCTGCTTTGATGAATTTTGAGTGACCACAGTGTCTGTCAACTTCTCCCTGGAGCTGATTGCCAGGCTAGCAGTGAAGCAGTACTCTGTAGCCTTTCCTCTGTGGTATCTCCTGGGCCCCAGCAGATATGGTAGAGGTGACATCTCATGGTAGGCAATTGGCAATCTTTTCTTTTTATATTGATGGAGCTTGGATCCACCTAATATTCTCTGTCATCTGTAAAATAAAACAGATTCAACAAACAAAAGTGAGATCAGCTTGGATTAAAACGGATAAGCATTTAACTAAAACTTTATAATGAATGTAGAAACACATGAGCACACAAATAAATCTAATAAGAAAAAAGTTACCAAGGATATTGTTCAGTGGTTAAAGGCACATCCATGCAAAGCCTGCTGGCCAGGATTCAGTTCCCAAGTACCCATGTAAAGCCAGATGCACAAAGTGGTACATGTGTCTAGAGTTCATTTGCAGCAGCAAGAGACTCTGGTGTTCTTATGTGCTCTCTCTCTCTCTCTCTAATAATAAATAAACAAATAAATAAAACTATTTGTAAAAAGGATCTTTAACATTGTTAATATTAGCTTTTCTTTAGCTATAAGGTTTTGATTGGTTTTGATCTTACATTTTAGATTTTTCAAGGACTATATTATCTTAAAATAGATCAAAATACAAAAATATTCCTAAAAGCCTTAACCACAAGGGCAAGGAATGTAGCTCAGTGGTGCAGCACTTGCCTAGCATACACAATGGTCTGTGTTAGATTCTCAACTCCTCTAGGAAACAAAACAAGCAAAGCACAAAGGCTTGAACACTAGCTAATTGGGTGCCAGCACTAAAACGACCACCATCAACAACCTGACCCAATTCCCTTGTTTTGGCCATGAATTAAAAAGCTAGATTATGAAGGCTGGAGGGGTGGCTTAGCAGTTAATAAATAAATAAATAAAAATAACTTTTAAAATTATAAAAAAAGAAAGCTAGATGATGAGTGGCAAAGATCAAGTATTATTTGCCAGCAGAATGATGTTCCCCACCCCCAACACCCAGTTCACTTCAGAGGATCGCTTTGCAGATAGTCAAAGAAAGATTCCAAAAGCTTTCAGTACTTTCTGGGGTACAGGAGGCCAGTGGCAGTTTTACAGCTCATCATAAGCAAACCTTAAAGCAGAAAGTGTAGGATATGACCTGGCCTCAGTTCTGTTGCCCAAGAGCCCAGCCCTCCCCTTTAGACCTTTAGACAGGTTCCAGTTTCCTTTGCCCAGAACCTGGATGGCTCCATGAAGCCCGTGAAGGAGGGTCAGAAAATCTTACTCTCATGTTCTCACATACACCCTCAGATACCCTTCCCTCTAAAGCAGGTGCTGGTGAGGTAAGTGTCACTCAGTAAACACAATGTGAATGGCAGTTGTATCATGTGGTGGGAAGGAGTCTTCTCTTAAGAGAAGAGCAGAGGGAATAGTGTGCTCAATGGCCCAGTTTGGATGTGGTATGGTGGGACTGAGACATTGGGCAGTGTGGGGTGCCAGGAGGTGAGAGGGGATGACAGCTGACAGGCCTGGACTGTGAAAGGCCTGGAAAGCTGTCCAAAGGAGGAGTGTGGGAGTCAAGCAGGGAGTAGTAAGTAGGGAAGAGTAGGAAGCAGACACAGCAGGACCTAAGTATAATTGGATACAAAGCAGACACTATGAAGAGGGGGCAAACTGGCCCAGAAGGAGCTGAAAGCATGGCCCTGAGAGGGCACCAGTGAGATAACCAGATTCAAGTCATCCTAGTAGTTCCCGGAGGAGAATCTAGCTTGCCTGTTCACACTTGCTACCCTCAAATTTGTGAATCTCAGTTTCTCCATGTGAAAAACAAAATGAAGCACCCTAGCATTTGCTTTGTGGGCTTTTATGGGATTTAAATTGGGAATTTAAATTAGAACAATGTTAATATTAGCTATTGTGGTTGTAAAACGATTCAGGAAAAAGTACTAGAACAATGTGCTGAAGCAGACAGATTACAAAACTGAAGATCAGCTGATTGTGGTTGATCTCCTCCACAACCCCCTTGATTCAGGAAGAAAGTCAGACTGTGCCAGGGATGCAGCAGCTTTTATGAGTTGTCATCTACATGGTTATGGACTTTGTGGTGATGCAGCTGCCTGGGGCCATCTATACTCCTGTCAGTGACCACCTCACTGGTACATCTGGAAGTAACCCCAATAAACACATTGGTTCATCAAGTTGGATTTTTGTGCAAATGGTCTATCATCTGTGCCCTATATCAAGGGTGAATAGAGCATTAGTTTACATCTTCCCAGGAAATGTTCACACAACACTAATGTTGCACAGCTAAGATTATTAGAACTGGAACATCACAGCCTAATGCCAGTATATGCTGTCTAAGAGAAGAGATCATGCACAAAGTATGTGTGTGCATATGTGTGCATGCATGTGTGACTACATGTGTGTGGCAAAGGACACACCAGAGGCAACAGAGCTGCCATCTCACTGGCACTACCTTATTAGACAAGTACAGTATTTTCTAATCAGGTCCTTTGCACATGGAATTATAGTAATACTTTAAATGCTTGTAGGCATGTTCAATCCTTTGTTGGAAGGTCACATTGTAACCAGGATACCTATGAATACAGACCAGCACAAAATCATAAATTTGCTTAAAACATTATGAGATATTCAGGGTGATTCTTAATATAAATTTTTAAAAATATTTATTTATTTATTTGAAAGAGAAAGACAAAGACAGAGAGAGGATACGTGAGCATATGGGCACATTAGTGTCTCCCCACCACTGCAAATGAACACCAGGTACATGCTTTCCCTCTGTGTATCTGGCTTTACATGGGTACTGGGGAATTGAACCCTGGGCTGTCAGGCCTTTTGAACAAGCACCTTTAACCACTGAGTCATCTCTTCAGCCCCAATATAATTTTGTTGACATATATTCAATATACATAGTGATGAATTTCATGAAGATATTCTATAAATGTTTTATAATTATTATTTAATTTTATTATAATGTACATATATCACTACTTATTCATATTTTTATCATTTATTATTTAACTACTTATAATTTATATTATATTGAACATTACTTATATATTTATTATGTATGTTTTATTATATTTTCACTGATGCTATATAAGACCATTTTCATGCAACAAAATAATGTACTTTGAAGACATTCCTCCCAATATACCACCACCCATCTTTGATCTTTTCCCTGGTTTTTAAAAGGAAACATTAAAAGCCAGGAGGCTATAGGATGATGTACATCAAGCACTGAAAGACCACAGCTGCCAACCAACTCAGACTACTATATCTAGCAGAATTATCTCTAGGAATAGGAGGAAGAAAAATCTTCCATAAAAAAATAATCTAAAGGAATTTTTGAGCATGGAGTCAGCTCTACAAAGAATGCTAAACAGGAAACTACTGAAGAGAAGATAAACATATTCAAGAAAATATAGGAGGAAAGAGTATCTAAAGCTAGAACACTAGTTAAGCAAATGAAAACAATATAATCCCCAAATTCTACAAAATCATTAATATAACATAATTAGACTTTTCAATAATAACTCTAAAATATAAATAGTCTCAACTTCCCTATTAGAAGACATAAACTAACAACCTGGATCAGAAAACAGGATCCATCCTTTTGCTGCCATAAATAAACTCACTTATAGTTAAAGAGAGACACAAGTTAAGGTTAAAGGGATGGAAAAAGATATTCCAAGCAAATGGAACTAGGAAGCAAGCTGGTGTGGTTATTCTCATATCTGACAAAATAAACTTCAAACTAAAATTAATCAGAAGAGATAAAGAAAGACACATCATACTGAGTAAGTGTACAACTCACCAAGAACATATCAAAATTCTAACCATATTCACCAAACACATGTACACCTATTTTTTTTTTTTTATTTTTGGAGAGAGACAGAGAGAGAGAGAGAGAGAGAGAGGGAGAGGGAGACAGATAGAGAATGGGTGCGCCAGCAGTCTCTCAGCTGCTGTGTATGAAATCCAGATGTGTGCACCCCCTTGTGGGCAAGTGCAGCATTGCGCCCTTGTGTCACTTTGCATCTGGCTCAACGTGGGACCTGGAGATTGGAACCGGGTTCTTAGGCTTAGCAGGGAGGTGCCTTAACCACTAAGCCATCTCTCCAGCCCTGTTTTATAAAATGAAATCTACTAGATAAAAAGTCAGAAATAAATCTCAACACAATAGCAGTAATTTCAATATCCTACTGTCATTAATAGATCATCTAGACAGAAAAAAAAACAGAGAAACAATGAATTTAAAAGATGCCATGCGGGCTGGAGAGATGGCTTAGCAGTTAAGGCGCCTGCCTGCTAAGCCTAAGAACGCCCTTTCGATTCTCCAGGTCTCACCTTTAGCCAGATCCAGTGACACAAAGGCACAATGCTGCACTTGCCCACAAGAGGGCACATGCATTTGCAGTTCATTCATAGTGGCTGAGAGGCTGCTGGTGTGCCCATTCTCTATCTGTCTCTGTCTCTTCTCTTTCTCTCTCTCTGTCTCTCTCTCTCTCAGACTGTCTCCAAGAGAAAGAAAGAAAGAAAAAAAGAAAGAAAGAAAGAAAAGAAAGAAAGAAAGAAAGAAAGAAAGAAAGAAAGAAAGAAAGAAAGGCCATAGATCAAAGGGACCTTACAGATATTTATAGAAAATTCCATCCAAAAACAAGAAAACACATTCTTCTTAGCTGTTCATAGAACTCTGTAAGATACATCATATTAGAACCTAAAACAAGTCTCAACAAGTTTAGGAAAGTTGAAGTAACTCCTTTTATTTTAACTGACTTCAGTGCAATAAAACCAGAAATCAACAACAAAACAAACTGCAGAAAATACATCAATTCCTAGAGATTAAACAGCACACTATTGAACAATAAATGAGTCATTGAAAACCAAAAATTCCAAGAACTAAATAAAAATGAAAACACAGCTTACTAAAGCCTATGGGAACTGAAGAAGGTAATCCTAAGAGGAAAGTTTATGGCCCTTTTAAATGCCTACATTACAAAAATAGATCCCAATGAACCACCTGGAGATTTTGGGAAAACAAGAACAAACCAAGCCCCCAAAGAACCAGATGAAAAGAAATAAAGACTTAGGGAAAATCAATGAAATAGAAATAAAGAAAACAAATGAATCAATGAAAGAAAGAGTTGATTCATTGGAAAATATACAAAATTTAGCCAAATTAACCAAAAGAAAGAGAAGATCCAAATCAATATAATTAGAGATGGAAACAGAGATTACAACAGTGAAATGAAGAGAATCTCAAGAACTTATTTCAAAAAACTTTATTTAACCAAACTTGAAAATGTAAAATAAATGGATTGATTTCTTGACATGTGTGATCTACTAAAAGTGAACTGAGATGAGATAAAGAATTTAAATAGAGCAGACATATAACAAGGAAGAGATTGAAGCAATAATCAAGATCTTCCAACTAAAAAAGGCCAAGCCCTAATGGGTTCACTGCAGAATTCTACTAGATATTTATAGAAGTTCTTAAATCAATGTTTCTCAAGTTATTTCATAAAATTGAAAAGAATGGAATGCTCTCTAGCTCTTTCTGTGATGTCAGCATTACAGTAATAGTACAACCAGACAGACAACAAAAATTAAGCTATAGACTGATATCACTGAAGAACATAGATGAAAAAATTCTCAATAAAATACTGGTGAGGGCTGGAGAAATGGCTTAGCAGTTAAGGTGTTTGCTTGTGAAGCCAAAAAATCCCCGTTCAATTCTCCAGGACCCATGCATCTGGAGTTCGTTTGCAGTGGCTAGAGGCCCTGGCTTGCCCATTCTCTGTCTGTCTGCCTCTCTTCTCCTCCCCTCTCTCTCTGTCCTTGCAAATAAATAAGATTTTTTTAAAATCTTTAAGAAAAATACTGGTGAACTGAAATCAAGAACACATTAGAAGTATCATCGAACTCAACTGAGTAGGGTTTATCCCAGGGATACAGCAATGGTTCAACATATAGAAATTGAGAAATATAGTACATCACATAAACAGATTAAAAGACAGAATCCACATGATCATCTCAATAGATGCAGAAAAGACCTTTCACAAATTACACCATCCTTTTGTGGTAAAAACTTTGGAGTGACTAGGGATGGAGGAAACATCTCTCAAAATAAAAAAGGCTACATGTAGCATACCAGAAGCCAATATCATACTAAATAGAGAAAAACTTGAAATATTTCCACTAAAATGTGAACTAAGAAAAGGGTATCCATTCTCCCCACTGCTATTTAATATAGTGCTTGAAGGAATTAGAGAAATACATAACAGGGATACAAATTAGAAAGGAAGAAGTCAAACTTTTCTTATCTATAGATGCTCTCATTCTGTATTTAAGAGAACATAAAGACCCCACCAGAAAATTCCTGATAAACATTTCAGCAAAGTGGCAAGATACAAAATTAACACAAAAAGCCAGTAATCTTCCTACAGATCAATTACAAACATACTGAGAAAGAAATCAGGGATGTAATCCCACTTACAATAACCACAAAAATATCAAATTTCTCGAGATATCCCTAACAAAGAAAGTGAAAGACCTCTACAATGAAAACTTTAAAATACAGAAGAAAGAAATTGAAAACAACAGAAGAAAGGCCCAATGGGCTCATGGATTGGAAAAATTAATATCATGAAAATGCCCATCATACAAAAATGAATGTACACATTCAATGCAATTCCAATCAAAATTTCAGCTACCTTCTTCATAGAAATAGAAAAAAAGTAAAAATTTATATGGAAGGACAAAACACCTTAGATAGTCATGTGTCCTCAGCAAAAAATAATACTGCTAGAGGTATCACCACACCTGATTTCAAGTTATACTACAGATCCATAGTAATAAAAACATCAATGGACTAAAAGGTGCAAGCATATTTTTATGTAACAACAGCCACCTATTTTTTGACAAAGAGGACAAAATACACATTAGAGAAAAGACAGCATTTTCAACAAGTGGTGCTGGAAAAACTAGATATACTTTCATATAGAGGAATGAATCAAGACCTTTATTTCCCACCCTGCACAAAACAAACTCCAAATGGATCAAAAACCTCAGTGTAAAACCTGAAACCCTAAAACAAGAGGAAAAAGTCAGGAGAACACTTCAAGATATAGGCACAGGGAACAACTCTCTAAATAGGGCTCCTATAATCCAGGGAATAAGTCATACAATCAAACAGCAGGACAGGTGGTCCCATGGGGGCAATATTGACACATAAGTTATGTGGGTAACCAACAGATCTATGCTTGGATTTCAGGCAACCTCAGTGGGAGGAAACTTGTGCCTGGTACTGAAAATCAAATCAAAAGTCTAAGGCTTGGAAAGGCATAGACCCTAGAGGGAATCTACTAACTCTTGGCTAAATAGAGATGTGAGGCCAGCAAATTACCTCCTAAATGTATATGGTGATGCTCATTGATTAATGCTGTTCTCACTTTTGCTTAGAGAAGCTTCTTTTTGTAGATGTCAGTGAATATTGGAGTTCCTCAGAATCTTCAAGGGAACAAGAAAAGAAAGCCCAGTGCTTAGCACTGAACAAGTCATCTCTGCTACAACCAGCAGGACTCAGGAAACAGTGCAGAGGAGGCAGCAGGTAAAATATTAGTACTGCCTTCACTTTCATACAGAGAAGCTTCTGTATGGAGATGGCAGTAGACACTGAGGAGACACAAAACCCATCAAAACTGATAATAAGAGGCTCTTGAGAACTCAACACTAAATGAGACATCTCCATCATGCCCTCCAAGGCTCAGGGAACATTGCAGAAGAGAGCATACCAAAAAGAATGTTAGAGACATAGGATGGAAATGAGTATACTGGAATATGGTCTTCTGGTCATGGACAGATCTACTACACAAAATCTGAGCCCATCAACATTTTCACATAGAGAACAGAGGAGAACAATATGACTGGGACTTCAATACACTTAATCCCAGCACTCAGGAAGCAAAGGTAGGAGGATCGCTGTGAGTTTGAGGTCAGACTGAGACTACATAGTGAAGTTCTAGGTCAGCCTGGGCTAGAGTGAGACCTTGCCTCAAAAAAATAAACAAAAATAGGGGAGTGGTTGAAGAGATAGCTTAGTGGCTAAGGTGCTTTCCTGCAAAGCCAAAGAACCTAGGATTAATTCCCCAGAACTCACATAAAGCCAAGTGCACAAGGTGGCACATGCATCTGGAGTTTTTGGCAGTGGCTGGAGACTCTGGCACACCCATTCTTTCTCTATCTGTCTCTCTCCCTGCTTCTTTCTCTCCCTCTCAACTTAATAAATAAAAAATCTATATTTAGAAAATGATTTAGGACTTCTGGGTAAGGTGGCAATGCAGTAGCCACACCAAAGCAGCCTAGGGGGAGAAATAAGCAGAAAAACAGCAAAGTACATTCTTCTTCTGAAAAGTGAAGGTGTATAAGTTATTATCAACCACATCAGAGAAGCAGGAGAGACTTAGATCTTGTAGAAAGGAGGAAACTGGCCAGAATCCCACCAAAGTACCAGCAGTCCCAGTCCATGTGCTTGCCTGCACTGCAGGCACAGAGATACAAGAGCAGAAACCAAGTGGAGGGACTCTTCACTTATAGCCTCCTCAAAAAATCAAGAAACCAGAAGGAGAAGACAGCAGGGACCAACTAAGCAGCTGCTGAAGGACAACACAAACTGTACCAGCTAAATAGATCTGGCACAACTCCAGCCATCTTGCACAGCCTCCCATCCCCCAACCATGAGTGCCATGAACCTCTGGGGAATTCATTCAACCCAGATTACAAGGTATCCAGCACAGCCAATCAGAACACCAGATCCACAGTACATCAGAGAGGGATCTAGGTGGGCACTCAGCATTGGTGAGTGTGATGGTTAAGTTTGTGTCAACTTGATTTGTTTAGGTATCCACAGACTTTCCTCATAAGTGTATCTCTGAGGTTGCCTCTAGGAAGAATCCTTCCCCCAGGGTGAGCCCTTCCCCCAGAGTGGGCGGCCTCTCTTGGAGGAGGGAGCTGGTTGATAAAAAGAAGCTCTGAGAAGAAAGGCCTCTCTCTCTCTCCCACCTGGCTGCCAGTGCTGCTCACTGTTCTCTGCTTGGTGCTTGCTGCTTTCCAGTGTGGACTGAAGACCAGGGTGGACTGAAGAGCAGTGTCTCTCCAGGATGCCTTCAGGCCTTCAGTGCCAGATTGGGACTGCTAAGGCATCCAGCCTCGAGGACTAAACAGCTACTGGGTTCCTTGACTCTCGGGCCTGCAACCTGCTATTGCTGGACTGTCATAAGCCAATCCAATAAATTCCCTTTTAATACAATTCATTCTATCCATTCTGTTCCTCTAGAGAACCCTGACTAATACAGTGAGATTGAAAGCCATCTTAAAAAGTAACAGGGCCTACTTACACAAAGGCAGGTACATAGGCCTGCACTGGAAGTGCTAATCTCACCTACCTTCCATGTCAGGGCAGGTTATTTCTTACATATTCATGGTTGGCCTTACTATTCTCAAATAAGCTATATTTTGGTGTTGCATATTGTTGACTTTGAGGTGTTCTGATTCATAAGGCCTTTGTCTTGTTCTTCTGTTATTTTGGGGGCCAGGGTTTGACTATGTCCCAGGCTGACCTGGAACCCAGTTCAGACCAGAAATCTCAACCTCCTAGTTGACAGGAGTAGAGTGTGGGGCAACACACACCTTTAGGAACTTTGGGTTTATTAGACTATCTGTTTGTTTTAATCCCTACTCTTGTATAAATACTCTGCACTGATTTGGAATGAATGTGTATATTGCTCAGCTGAATTTTAGAATTTTCCAGTAAATTGCTGCACCCAGTCTACTTGAATACTTAAATAGCAGGCAAACCCAACACCTAGGGTCACTTCTGCTGTTTGCTTGGAGTATAAGAACTACACTTGGCACTCCTACCCTGAAGACATATAAAATCTGATTTATATGGCTAAGAACACTGCAGATAATTAGAAAACCCAAGCATCAAATTAACTCAAGTTGCAAAAATCTCTACATTATAATACAAGAAACAAAAAAATTCATGAAAATATAATCCCACCCAAAATTATAAATCCATCAGAAATGACCCCCAATAAGACTGTTTTAGATGAAATGCCTATCAAAGATTTAAAAAAATGATATCTATACTCAATGAAATCAAAGTTATCAAAGAAGAAAACAAACTACTGAATAAGAACACAGGAAACCAACTTACTGAAATAAGGTCAATACAAGACATGAGTAAGTAAATAGAAATAATGAAAAAAATACTAATTAGAAATATTAGAGATGAAAAAAGAGTAAGTCAAATAGAAAACTCTAGAAACTGTCACCAGTAGAATGGATCAAGGAGAGGATAGAATATCTAAACTAGAAGACCAGGTGGCAGACCTAATACAGTCTAACAAAGAGAAAGACAAACTAATATGAAGGCATGAATGGGAATTTCAAGATATTCAGAACACTATAAAGAGATCAAACATAAGAATGCAGGGCATAGTAGGAGAAGAATTTCACTTCAAAGGCATAGCAGGTATTTTCAATAAACTTATGGAAGAAAACTTCCCCTAAAAGGAAAGGGATGCCAATGCAGATACAGGAAGCCTTTAGAATGCCAAACAGACAAAATCAGGAAAGAACCTCTCACTATCATATTATAATTAAACTACAAAACACACAAACCAAAGAAAATATATTGAAAGCTGGGCATGGTGGCTCATGCCTTTAATCCCACAACTCAGGAGGCAGAGGTAGGAGGATCGCCAAGAGTTTGAGGGCACCCTGAGACTACAGAGTGAATTCCAGGTCAGCCTGAGCTAGAGTGAGACCCTACCTTGGAAAAAAAAATTGAAAGCAGATCTAGAGAAAAATCAAGTCACATACTAAGGCAAGCCCATCAGGATCACAGCAGATTACTCAACACAAACTTTCAAAGCCAGACGGGCTTGGAATAATGTATTCCAAGTTCTGAAAGATAACAACTGTCAACCAAGATTTCTTTATCCTAAAAAAAAAAAAAAAAAAAAAGGATCTTAGGTTTTTTTTTTTTTTTTTAAAGGACTACTTGTAAAGAGGAGAGGGCTCAAGGGTACAGGAGGGAAGACAAAAGAGATAGGAATATGTTAACATTATAGTAAGTTTATAGGTTACAACTCTCAATTAAAACCCTTAAAAATGAACATTTTTAGGCTTTCAGCAAATGAAAGTCGGTGTTCATTTGCATATGACCATCTTCCAATAGTCTGCATGTACAGTAGCCTTCCTTCTGTGATTTCACTTTTCAAAGGTTCAGCTACTTTTAATAAGCTGTAGTCTGAAAATATTCAATGAAAAATACCAGAAATAAATATTTGTGTGCACTTCTGAAAATAAATAAATAAATAAACAAGTCATCCTGAATTGGACCCTTATGCCTATGTCTCTACAGGAAAGGATGGGTACGCCTCACTAGACATAGCATAAAGACACCAGACATCAAGGAGGAAACTGTCAGAAAGTGTGGGTTCTGCATGTAGGCTGGTTGAATTTGACTTGCAGGCACAGAACAATGCTTTGGAGAACAAAGCTGGCTGTGAGCATGGAAACAACCAGGAAGTCAGTTTTGTGCTCTGCATTCATTTACAAGCACTCACAAATGGGCTGTTGGCCAATTGCTCTCACTGCATAAGAGAATATAAACTATGGCACCAAAAGGCAGCCTAGATACTAGACAATGAAATGTTTACTCAGTCTACTCCAGAAGCCTGCAGAAGGAAACCATTCGGTGCTCATACAGATGGAGAGTAAAGAATTGGGGTGATGAGAATTTCTTCAGAGAACACAGATAGTGAGCTGTAGGGAACAGTTATTCCCCAGATTTAGTACATGTTACTATTATTCTGGCAGTCAACAAACATTTATTAAAGGAATGTTTGAATGAATGAACAGTATATAACTAGAACCAGACATAAGTAAGAAATAGAAAAGAAAAAAACATTAAGATGCATTAATTAATCTTTTTTTTTAAGATTTTATTTTTATTTATTAGAGACAGAGAGAGGGGGAGAGAGAGTGAGGATGGGCACAACAGGGCCTCTAGCCACTGCAAACTCCAGACACATGTGCATCTGGCTTACGTGGGACCTGGAGAATTTAACCGGGGTCCTTAGGCTTCACAGGCAAACGCCTTAACGATTAAGCCATCTCTCCAGCCCACATTAATTAATCTTGAGCCTGCAAATACATATAAGATACAACTCATAGTATTGATAAAGCTTGTAGATATGAGAAACTTTTTAAATAATATATTCTTTGTGTAGAGTAAGATTTGAGAAGACTGGAAATATACAGTTTCTCATTTTTAAAAATTCTGATGTGGTAGGGGTTGAGTGTTCTTTGTGTCTATCTCCTTTGCCTACCAAATCAGATATCCAGAGACATAGATTCACAAAACCTCATCACTAAATTAGACCTAAAATGAACCCAACATGGCTCAGGGAAATTCACGGAAGAGGGGGCAGAAAGATTGTTAGAGCCATGAGTTGGGTCATTATGCACAGAGTCATTGCCTCTCCTGCATAACTGATGGCTACCCCCACAATGCAGGACCCACAAATCTCCATGGGGGGAGGACAGGTAGAAGGCTAAAGATGGTACCATCATGGCTGTATATAACTATATACATAATTAATAAAAAAATAAAATAAAACATTTTTTTAAAAGTGGGGCAGAGTGCTGCACAGGGAGTTCTCAGAGGAAGAAATACAAATGGCAGACACACACTTAAGAAAATGTTCAGCATCCCTAATCATCAGGGAAATGCAAATTAAAACAACTAGGAGATTCCACCTTATGCAAATAAGGATAGCAAACATTAAAAAAATCTAATGACAACAAATGCTGGTGAGGTTGAGGCGAAATACGAATCCTCATTCATTGTTGGTGGGAATGTAAGCTGGTACAACCACTATGGAAAACAATATGGAGACCCCCAGAAAGGATGACTATAGAGGCACCAACAGACCCAAATATTCCCTTACTGGGCATTTACCCTAAAAGCTCCAAGCCTCAGTTAAGAGATATTTGTTCAACCATAATAGCTAAGAGCTGAAATAACCCAGATGTCCATCATTAGATGAATAGATAACTAAGATGTGGTATATCTACATGATGGAATTCTACACAGCAGTAAGAAAAAATGACACAATGCAATTTGCAGAAAAATGGTCAAACTTGGAACAGATCATTCTCAGCAAACTCACCCAATCACAGAAAGATAAGTGTCGCATGGTTTCATTCATCTGTGGCTTCCTAACTTGAATTTGCCCAAGATGCTGACACACTTAATAAAATCTCAAGAATTGGTCAATGGGGATTATGGGGTGGAAGGGGAGGGTAAGGGCAGGGGAGGACAAAAACTGGACCCAAATGGAAATGGTACCATAAAACCCTTTATCCTGAAAGACATACTAAGAGGTCGAACCTTCATCAGGTGCTTAGAGAGAACACCTGAACCACAGGGGCCTGGAGAGGGCATGATGAAGACTAACCTCAATCTTCTCCTGTTTCTCTCTCTCTCTCACTCCCTCTTCTCTCTTTCTCTTTCATATTACCTGTATTTTTCTTCCTTCTTTTCCCTTGGCACTGACCTGTAACTCCCAGTACAAGCATGTGGTTAACATCCACAATGAGCTGTTGATCAGTGAGACCTACAAGGTTTCCCAAAAGAAGACAGATTTCTCTCTGATGAACCACCAAAGATTAACAATAAGACCTTACTGGCAAAGACACCATATGCTGTTGGGACATGTAGCAGACAGCTTCAGGTTCATTGAGATGAACTTCCAGACCAGGCACAGTTATGGAAGAAGGGATCTTATTTATTGAAGCTTACAGATCCAGGGGAAGTTCCATAATGGCAGGAGAAATGGCCTGCTCTCACAGGACCAGGCAAGAGAGAGAAAAACCAAGCCACCAGCTACACAGCACACTGAGCAAAACTACAGCCAAAAAGTCACACAGCACACTTCAGGAACTCCTGCTAGGCACACTTTGCATATCTTTACAATGGAATCTCAAACCCACCACCACACCTTAAGACCGGCCCCCAGTGACATTGCCTCTAGCAAGGTGATTGCAGATGCAAACTATAACTAATAAAACACTGAATATATTGGGGGCATATATTCAAACTACCACAGGACGGAACATGGAGAGACCTGGCTGGAATCTGGAAGAGAGTCAGTCCTCAGAAAGTTAGCTTGTCTAGTGTCAGAAAGTGTTACATGAGTGACTGGGGGAAAATGACCAACATCTGTCTAACCAACTCGAGGTCTAAGCTGCTCAACAGCAATCAACCTGACATGATGCACACACAAGTGCAGTAGTGTCACACAGCCATGGTAGGTCACCAACTGCTCTTGATTTGGCTAATGGATCTGCTCAGTGGAATGGAACCCATACCTGGAACAGGGAAACTAGTCAGAACCGCATCTAAAAACGAGCCCGCTCTCCAATATCAAAGTCCAACCAATAGTGGGACACAAGAGGGCCTACACCTATTAAATTGTCTCTAAAATAATAATGGTTATCCATGTATCTTGCACTGACCTCACTCTCCAATGGAGAATCTGCTTCTCTTTTTCAGATGGATGCAGAACCTGAAGAGAGAATCAGCCCATTGCACCTCACCAGGGCACCAGCTGAAGTCATAGAGTTATTGGGGAAATGAACAAGAGTTCTGCTTTCTCAGTGAACCTGGTATCAGCACAAAGATGAAGGAGATAGACACAAAGAACACTCAAGTCCTTCCAAAACAAATATCCAGAGACACAGAGACTCCCACTACACCCTCACTGAAATAGACCTAAAATGGACCCAACATGGCTCAGGGAAATTTACAGGAGATTAACTACCCCCATAAGGCAAGACCCACAATCCCCATGGGGAGGACAGGTAGAAGGCTAAAGATGGTACCATCATGACTGTATACACACTATACACATAACTAAGAAAAAAAACTCTTTAGTATTCGAGTATGCAAAGGTTTAGCAGTATTATCTTGTGTTCTATTCTTAGCCTTTACAATAGGTTTTGAAAGATTGAATAAAACTACCCATGTCATACTGGTCCCTGAGCCAAAAGCAGGAGTGGTGGAATTCAGTTTAAAATAAGCAAGCAAGTAGGAACCTTTGAGACAAAAAAGTAAGTAAAGACATGAAGTCTTTTTATAGAGTGATGTTGCCAATTAATTGAGGCAACATATGTACAGAGCTTAGAGCTAAAGTGGCCTCACAGAAAGTGTGCTCTAAGGATTATATCACCTCCTCTTCATCCTGTGGGAGAAACTAAAGAGCAATGTGGGCTTCTACTGGGGTGCCACAATGGCAAATTTGGGCTTTGAGCTGTGTCAGGACTAACTCCAGTGCCCAAGTTTTTATCCACTACTCTGGGTTTTGGCGTTAACTTTGACTTTATGTTGGAAGGGTGACAGAAGTCACTCCAGACATTTTAGAACAGGAACTGAGGCTCAGAGAGATTGACTTACTTACTAAACAGTTATTAGAGTGGTAAAACCATGCCTTGGAGGCATTTTGGTTTTGTTTTGCTTTTCAGGTGGGACCATGCTATGTGACCGAGTGTGGCCTTGAACTGATGAGCCTTCTGTTCCAGCCTCCTGGCTGGAAAGATTATTTTAGAAGGAAAAATAGAGAAAGAAAAAAGAGGGAAGAAAAAGAGGAGAGGAAATAAAAAGGATATGAGGAGAAGAAGGAGTGAAATAGAAAGAGAAAAGGGGAGGCAGGAGAAGGGAGGGAGAAAAAAGCCAATCAATTTCTTTTTTGAGAGGTCTTTATAGAGCAAAGGAGATCTGGGCATATTCTGGCTTATTCTACAGAAGTGGAATATATCAGTAGGGAAATCCCCAAGGAAGTTGGTGGAAAATGCTCAGAAGACCTTCTGGTTCCTCTGGAGCAACACTGGACTTTTTTCAGGAGTCTTGAGATCACCTGGGGACATATGGGGGAGAGAAGGTTACTTCAAAAGGTGGTCTTTAAGGACTAAGAATATCCATGTTTGTTTTCCTTGGCATAGAGAAATTCTGACCAAAAATTACAAAGAAGGTATTCTCTAGCAAAACATACTTTTGGCAAGGAGTTAATTTGGAAGGAACTTCAATGTGATCTGTGGCTAACTCTTGCTTCTACTTGCTAAGGAAGAGCCTTCTGGTCATTTGGTTGGCTATCATTTTGCTTCTATGGCTTTTGGTTGTTCTTGTTTGGATAGGAGCTCCCTATGAAGCCAAGGCTGGCCTCAAACTCCTCCTGTCTCAGCTTGCCAAGAGCTGGGGTTACTGGGTTATGCCACCATGCCCAGCCTGCTTATACTGCACTTCCATAGTCTCTTCCAACATTCCAATTCCATGAGATTTTATTCTGTACGATGGAACTGCTTCTATCTGCAGTGACCACTGGAATTAAATGAGAAGGCACACAGCATCCACTTGTAAAATATAATTTACTGTAAGAATGACATTCAGAGGGAAGAAAACAGCTCCATTGATTCTTTCTGCTAATGTGAGTTGGAAGCCCAGAGCAATCAAGGAAACTAGTGGAAGTTTGGGTGCATATCCTTTTTTATTGATGGCCATGATTCAGACTTAAATGCAGGATGGCCCACTCTGGATGCAGTGACATGGGTTGCAAAATCTCTGAAACCAGCTCCAGGTAGACAGCTGAAGTAAGAGCACCTAGACCCACATTCTTCTTTCCTCTATCAATTCTATCCCTTGGAGGATACACATATGGATTAGGCTCACCAGAGTATAAGGATGCTCAAGGTCAGACCTTGTGCCAAAGACAACAAGTAAATGACATCAAAGAAAGGAAGCTGGGTGTGGTAGTGCACATCTATAATCCCAGCACTCAGGAGGCCAAGGTAAGAGGATTGCTGTGAGTTCAAAGTCCCTCTGTGATGACTAGTGAATTCTAGGTCAGCCTGGACTACAGTGAGACCCTATCTCAAAAAACAAAAATGAACAAACACAAAAAAAGTTTGAAGGAATGAAATACCTCACCAAAGGAAGAGCCCATAACCCTACCCCAAGAAAACCCACCTTCTAAATTCCCTTAAGTCATTCATGAATCTCTGGGAATGTTCTGCTCACTGACTAACAGGAAATACCCTTTCATCCTCATGTTCCCAAACCATGGCCAATGCTGGGCCTTCTGTGACTCAAGCCAACAGTGCTTTCTTTCTCTTCTTATGGTAGTTTCTGTGAAGAGCAAGTTTAGTCTCTTGGCTTGGCATCTTAAACTCTGAACCAGACTGGAGACTCACATGACTATGTGTCTGGTTCCCAGGGACAGGAGTGTAAACATCAATTGCAGATGTCACTGAAGGGGCCTTGACACATACTCTGAGGAGATGAGCACACCTTCTAGTTCTGAAGGAACATCTGGAGTCCTCCTGAATTGGACCTTCTGCCTATGTCTCTATAGGGAAGGATGGGTACCCCTCACTAGACCTAGTACAAAGACAACAGACATCAAGGAAGAAACTGCCAGCAAGTGTAGGTTCTGCTAAACGGTACTAGCTGTTCCTGTCCCAGCTGTTTTCCACAATCTCCTCTTCTTAGGACAGAGGCTGTGTCCACCCAAGTCTATTCTCCTTGCTGGAGCAGAGCGAGTCTCAGTAGATGTGCATTGGAAGGATTCTGGAGGACTTTAAACATCTGTCCTCCAGGCTTGATATAGCATTTTCCTTCCACATTCCTACATAGGCCCCTGAAAGACATGTCTGGCAGAATTGTGCCTGCATCTCAACTTTAGGATTATTACACTATTTGCTCAGAATGAGGTCTGACACTTGCTTGAATTCTTGATACTTCTGGAGAATGTCTTAATTCCATGTTATTTCAAGAACTTTATTAGAGAATTCTCTAGCCAATAACAAGAACATCATAGGAAGATAGCTTTGATATCTGTAACACATGTCAATTCCTTATAATCTTGTCCAAATACAGCAAACCAAACACATTTTGAACTCAGACTAACACTGACATCACCCAAAGAACCTTTGATCAGGTTCCCTGGGAATAGACACCAGCAGAGTTTTGACCAGGTATTTTTTCTTGGGGTGAAATAAACAGAACAGGGGGCTTGGGAGATAGCTTGGTTGGTAGAGTGATTCTCTTGCAAGTACAAGGACCTGAGTTGGCTCCCCAGATCCACAGAATCTATGTAAAAGTGCCACGTGTGGTGGTATACACTTGTAATGCCAGATAAGAGGGTCTCTGGCATCCATTAGACAGCCAGTCTAGCCTAACTGGTAAGTTCCAGATCAGAAAGAGAAAATGTCTCAAAGGAGGTAGATGGTATTCCTGAGAAATGACAATTTAAGTTATTGTCTGGCCTCTACACACATACCCATACACATTTGCACACACATGAACATGCACACACACATATATGTTCATAGGAAAAAAGCCAGACAGGAAGGCAGATGGAGAAGTGGACTGGAATCAAATAGGTTTCAGCTACGCCCTCGAGGATCTCTGTAGATGGGATGGCCCTTTAGGGGGTCCTAAATTAACCTCTCTATTCTTTGTGCCTGTATATGTACCTGCCCCAGGAATTCTCCAAGAGGAAACCAGTGATGGACCATCAGCAGCAATACTACCAGTTATTGGCACACTGAGTGGAGTTTGGGTGGCATACACCGGCATCCACATCCAGCAAACTCCCTCACTTTCAAGAAGAAAAGTGATGGCTGAGCAGGGCAAAGGGCACAGAGTAAGGCAACAGAACAAAGAATTGTGCTCAAGACTGCCACCTTCAAAGCAGTGTTTTCCCTCTCCAACCAAGCCAGCCACCATCGGCCCAGCATCTTCTTTATGCTGGCCAATGTGTCTAGAATGTTCCATGTATTTGTATATTAACTAATCATATAGAACCTCATACCACAGGTTTTCCTTTGACAATTGAGGAAACTAAGGTTCCCCGCATGTTCAGGAACCTAGTAATGTACATGGCACGTTTGTCTCTAAAGCCTGTGCTCATAAGCCTATATTCATACCTGCAGTACACCCAGTACCTTCCTCTTAACTGGTGTGAACTGTGCTGTCTCTCTGATGTTTAATAGGGGAGCAAGTGACCCTTCTGTGCCCTCAAGTTCTCACTGTAAAACAACTGTTCTTTCTGTCACTGTGTGGGATTTCTTTCTAGCTCACCTCAGTTCTCTTGATTGCCTGATAAAATGAATTTCTAGCTTATCCAACCAGTGGCCCATGGATTACAGCCCTTTCGATAAACAGTGCTATTCAGATATGTAACAGACATGCACTGGGTGCTAGCAGTGGGCTAAGCCTTAGGCATTAATTCTTCTAGACTGCTCTAGAAGGTATTTTTATCTGTATTTTACAGATGCGGTAAACAGACTTACAGAATCCAGTCACTTACCCAAGATCAAACAGTTTGGATTTAAATACAGAACTGCTTTGCTTTGACAGAGCTGTGTTCATTCGCTCTCTGTTACTAAGCAAGTCTACATTAAATGCCTACGTGCAGCCAGCACTGCCCCGGAATGTGCTGGCATAAAGCCACTCTGGGACACATGCATGTAGTCCTGCCTTCTCTGCTGTCGTCCTCTGGAACAGTGGCCACAAACATAAGGGCCGGCAGGGGTTGTGAGTGAAGTGGATACTGAGGAATGTGGGGGAGTAGGTGTGGTTGCTTTTTGAGACAGCAGCTACTCAGCTCTAGCCAAATGTTGCTATGTGAGAAAACGGACCCAGAATAGGCTATCCGTTCTCCAAGAGTAGCCACAAATCTGTATTTATGTGAAAGGCTCCAATACCTTAAAATTGAGGACTAATCCAAACATTTAGCTATCATGGGTGTGGCATATATGGACCAGACTAATTCCTGGGCTGTCAGCTATGCCATCTGACACTGAAACTCATAGGGTCAGCCCACGTGAATCCAGAGCTGTCTCACATGGAATGACCATGTGCACCCTACGCTCTCTGCTCATCTTATAGGAAGCTTAACAGTGTATTTCAAAAATTTCTGTCTAGAGGAGCACTCTCCCCTCTGCAGTTCTTTCTCTTATTCCTTGAGGCTCCATTCTTTCCTGATACAAAGCTCTTCTCTGACCTCTGGCAGGAAATAGCTTGATTGTGGGTGTTTACAAACAGCTATACAAAGCTACGTGACCACTGCTCACAGCCTCCTTCCCCCTTTTCATTTCGGCTGCCACCAGATGGTTCTAAGATAATGCCATGTCTTTCCTGCAAAAAAATAACATTCCCTTGTCATTATGCTAGCCACTCTGGTCATACTAGGAGGGAAATATTTCAGCCCCTACTTCCCTGGTAACTGCTTCCCCTACTTCTTTTTACCTTTCAAAGCTGAGAGGACCTAGCTGGTCACTTTCCAAGAAGTCAATCATGCACCATGCTGGAAGTTTGGGACTCACATAGACAGTATCAGTATATAGACTTGGCCTTCCCACTTACCCAGGAATGCTTGCAGAATGTTTGGGACCATCCTATTACTCCCAATCTGACTCATTCTTTCAGCTGTTAAGATTCATATTCTCTAATCAAATATGTGGGGTTCTTGCTTCTTCCAAACCTCCTATGAGACAAAAATAAGATGACTTTAGCCCACAGATCTGGCACCTGGCCAGGTTTTGGTGTTTTCTTCCTGCCCCCTCCCTTGGCTGTTAGCATGATTACAGTGGCACTGAGACATATCTGTTATGTTAGCTTTGTTAATGGCATAATGGGTATATTACCAGTAGTTGCTGCCTGTTTCTGGATATTAATTAGTAGGAGAGAGAAGTAGTCTCAGATCATCACATAGATCATTACAAGCTGGAAGAGGATGCTGGTGCTGCCATTCTATGTCTCCCTGCAAAACATAGAAAATACAGAGTATATTACTTACATAGACAAAAGGTGAATCTTGAAATTTTATACCTGAGTTATTTTAAATATCCTCCAGAGGCTACGTACATAAACATTTTAAAATTTGTTGAGGTCCAAGTATGGATCACAAAATAAGAAGCAAGTCATTTAACATTTAGAATGCCTGACATTCTCCTCTCTAAGAAGCTTTATCTCCACTTGTTTCATGATTCCACATAGCCCCCAGACAGTTCCAATGAAGAGGTGTTCCTCAGATACATCATAGAATAATGTATCAGAGAGCATGGGCTATGATGATATTCACAAAGATAAGAACTTGAGAATATCTTCAAGACTATCTCATTTACATGTCAAGATTTTACTGAGCTGTGTCTTCTTCTCTACTTGATCAACCAAGCCAAAGGAAGACAGCATGAGTATCATGATGAAAAAGTCTTCTACCTCAATGCCCAGCAGCAGCTGAGGTTTCCCTAGACTGGTGAATGTGATGTGCCATGACCTCCATTTCCTCCACCTAGGAAAGTCTCAACCTCAGACACATGGGCTGCATCTCTGGGCACCACTCTCATTTCCAAGAGATGTCTCTAGTTCTTAGGTATATGTCCAGGTCAATAAATTTCTATAAAAATACAAGCAACTGTTTTAGGAACATGTAGATTTTACAGAAGTTTGCTTATTTATTGAAAAGAAGGGGTTTCTATAAATCACTAGGAAGATACAGATTTTTTTTTCAGTTAGGGTGGACCTCACAGTGCCAGTGTAGAAAACAAAAGCCTTATCTATGAGTGGACCATATGTGTTCTTCATTGTCCCATTGGATCCTTTATCCACAGCCCCAGTTGATGAGCAGTGAGGTCCTAGTAACTGGTTGTTAGAACAGCAATTCTTCCATGGCAAACAGCCTTTCCTGTATGGCCAGAAACACAGACATGGACCAGATGACCTCAAGATTACCTTCAATTCTTGGAATCATGTATCAAAGAAAATTCCAGGCAGAACTATTACAACCCTCTATCATTTCTTCATCCACAAACATTTACCAAACTCCATAAGACAGGCACTAGGCCAGAATCTAAGGACACAAAGCTGAATAAAATGTAACATATACCTGAACCAAGATCCAGTCTCTTCCCATGAAACTAAATAAAAATATAATGAATTCCTATTTGAAAAAAGAAAAATTAATGTTTTTACACATATTTTCTCATAGGATCTTAAAGCAATTCCCAGCAATATGATAGTTCCATGTAACCTAGGCAATTGAGGCTCTGAAAGCTTGTGGAATCTGGCTAATGTCAAAGAGTTCTTAAGGTAGAGTTAGAATATGAGAGAGATGGACACTTCCCACCCATTGTCTTCAGCCTATACCAGTTATCCTTGGGATGTGGGAGCTTTTGCATTAGTGTGAACCAGACAGAGAGAAATATACAGCAGACAAATTACACTGCTCTTTCCATTGTGTCAGATATATCCTCCCTCACACCCTGCTGTCAGCAGGTGAAGCCATAGCCAGGCTGAGGTCAATGCACTGATAAAGCTGGTTAATCTCATACTCAGTGGAAGCAGTGCAGACCTGGGAGGAGAGTCATGGGCAAAATATGAATTCAGAACAGTTGTGGTGCTCTTGGACTCTTCATTAGACAGAAATTTAGCCTCAGGGCTTCCATGTTCTCATTGGGGACCAGGTGGGAACTACAGTCATCTGTATTTATTTTTCTATAAGTAGATAGGCCCTAAGCACAAGGCAAACTTGTAATCAGTTCTTAATAAATGTCCACAAATGATTGATAAATGACTGAAAATACCTCTCCTTTATCAGCATAAAACTAGCTCATCCTTTAGCAGTGACAGTTAATAGGGCTTGTTTTCCACTCCAGGGAAAACTTGGTGTCCATGGAAGCTCTCAGAAGTAGACTGACAACACATTTTATTTGTCTTTAGTAATTCATCTATTTCTAAAACAAGTGTATAACTTGTGTTTCTCCAGGTCAAGACTGATTACGTCTCAATAACTCCATAACAAGACAGTATTTCTGACTCTTCCCTTGCCTGTCATAACATGATCCAAGCTACCTCTAATTCTCTGCTTGCTCATTCTATGAGACCTCTGGGTTTGGTCCATCTCATTTAAGTGCTCCTCTTGTTCTGTTCAAGTTTCTAGCAGTGATGTCTTCTTTCATGGCCAATGCCCGAGGCTCCATGATATGATCTTGCTTCATATTCATTTTTGATGTGAACTGACATCTGACATCAGCCCAGCCATCTTTCATGTGGACATGCCTTTGAAGGTCCATTTCAACTGTTCTCCAAATATACGAAGAACTCTCCATTTTCCATTGTTAGCACAGCTTAGACTGTGAGTGAGGCTTAGACTTTGGCTATAATGCAAAACCATCAGCATCTGCTTTGGTTTCCACCAAAAGTTGAACTGGCCTAGATTTAAGTGAGAATGTTGTTGACACTGGGTCTCTTGTGTTCCTGATACAACTAAGTTCAGCTCATCTCACTCTTGTGCTCAGAGTCCTCAGAGGAAGAAAGGAGCTCTTTAATGAACAGTCACCTAAGTGACATTATTTCTCCACTAGAAGTTAAGTCATATGTCCAACAAGAAGTTTAGAAAGGCAGAGATACAGATGATTTGGAAGCCCTTCAGATTCCACATTTGCTTTCTATTTATTTCCTGCCTTGCTCCATATAGGTGCGAAGGTAACTGTCAGAGATAGTTAAAGACAGAGAAAAATAAACAATAAGTACATACAAACATCAAGCTTACTGAGATAAAAGATAACCATGGAGTGAGGCTCATGCAAAAGTACCACTCATGTGGCTCTAAAGCTTTCTAGCACTGACACACATAGTAAACCCTATGGTAAATGAGAGGATTCTCTCATTTCTGATAATTTCATACACTTTTATCAAAAAATAGCTTATAAAAATAAAAACAAATTCCTCCCAAGAGGCCTTATAAAAGTGTGCTTCTTGAGTAATTCTAGACAATGTGGTTGAGAAAGTCAAGGAAGGCTCTCCATGGCCAGAGATGATAAGTAAGCACACAAGTAGCAGACATGACAATGAAAGTGTGAAGGATCCCCAACTGGGAATGGGCAGACCCTGGCTTGTTCTGCATACCCCTACAAAGGAGGCCTGTTAACCTCACAGCTACCAGGAATCAGGAGTAAGAGAGAGAAAGAAATGGGGTTCCAATATCTCCTTCAGGGGAGTTCTTTCAATAACCTAACTTCCTTCCAAAAGGCCCCATCTCTTAAAGGTTCCTCCACCTCCACAGACTGGCATAGGCTGGCAGCTAAGCCTCTGAAAATGAGCTTTATTAGAACATTCAAGATATTAAGAATTATTCCTAATATAAGCAGGCAGGTGCACCTGTGTATTGTGTTTCTTAGTAAAAAAAACTATTCATTTAAAAATTGTTTCTTATAAAATCCTGAGATGAGGGGTATCCTGTTTTGATCTTATATTTTGCAAACAGAAAAGAATGTCAGAAGGCAATTAGCCCACCAGAGTGCATACTAGATTTGTTGTTTATCCAGTAGAAGCCTCCTTTGAGAAAACACTGTAGAATATCTGCATTAAGTTCCTGCTCTGTGTAAAACCCCATGGAGAACATAGAAATGCACAGCCACTAAGAGTCACTACCAACTGCCCCTTAGAATGAGTGAGGACACTGACATAAGTACATTACAAAGGCAGAAAGGGAGATAACTATGGTGTTGGACTATAGTTAAAGGAATAAGGAACTATTCAAACACAAGAGATTCAGATAGTCAAAAATACCAGCATAAAGAAGGTGAACCTGAACACTTGGGCTTTATAAATGAATAGCGTTTAGACAGTAAGTGGCACATGGCATGCAGAAGGGGAGTGTACTTGGAAAAAGACAGGGTAGGAGTAAAGATTACGGTGGTCAAGATCACAGCACTCACTCACTGGACAAAGAGTTTGTGTTGACAGCCATGGAAAATAAGAACAGAGAAATTTTGTGAGGATAAGGAATTTGAATCATCTCCTGCATACAAAAGCCATTAGTTGTGTTGAGGGAGAGTTCTGGGAGTCAAGAGACCGGCAGCCATGTCAGGTGAAAGAGAGGAAGTTTATTCATCTGCTTGTATATACTTTTAGTGGCTTTAATCTTTTTGCCTAAACTGGACTAGTCACAAACTTAATCCTGATAGAGAAATTTATAGCAATTAATCTGATAAACCTTATTGAGGGTTACTTTAACATAAACCAATTTTATGTCTCATTATTCTTGTTACCCATGACTATTAAAACAGATGAAGCTTTGACGTGATAGCCAATAGTTTATGTTTAAATTCCATTGTCCATAAATTATAGGTTCTAGCATTACAACTGGGGGTTAACTCACTTTGACCCAAGAATTGTTAATGGATCACCTAAAAGATTGGGAAAGCACACAATTATCAGAAGATCAAGAGACTTCCTTGTCTCTCTAAAAACAAAGGTTACAATGAAGTTGTATGAAATTGTAGTTAAAATTTTAACATAGAAATATTACCAACTTAAACATTTGAAGGCAGTTTTTGTAATTGTCATCATGAGCAAAAAATATCAGTGAATTGATTTTTAGACTTATAACTTGCTGGTTTTATGAAACACATTTTAAAAGCATGGATTTTTTTTTTGGTTTGTTTGTTTGTTTGTTTGTTTGTTTGTTTGTTTGTTTGTTTTTCGAGGTAGGGTCTCACTCTGGTCCAGGCTGACCTGGAATTAACTATGTAGTCTCAGGGTGGCCTCGAACTCTCGGCGATCCTCCTACCTCTGCCTCCCGAGTGCTGGGATTAAAGGCGTGTGCCACGGCCGACTAAAGCATGGATTTTTAAATGCAGGTAAAACTTGATACTTGCCTTGAACATAATATAAAGCACCTAGAAATAGTTTTTATTGGTAATAACAAATTTGAACTATATTTATGATATAACAAAGTAAAATTATCTGTGCATATATTGTTAAATCATAAAATTCTAACATGTTGTAAAGCCTAGTTAGATCTGGTTGTTGCTTGTTTATGTTCATTATCAGTCTCACAAAAGGCTGAGAACTGTATTTTAACAATTTTTTAGTGATCTCAAACAAGAGAGAAATTTAGAGAACCAAAACTGTATGCTGCTCGTCATTCTCCCTTTCCTTGTCTAGAAACAATTGGCCAATTCACCTAAGGACAAAGTGTGGATGACACATGGTTTTATTTATTTATTTATTTTTTTCAAGGTAGGGTTTTACTCTGGCCCAGGCTGACCTGGAATTCACTATGTAGTCTCAGGGTGGCCTTGAACTTATGGTGATCCTCCTACCTCTGCCTCCCGAGTGCTGGGATTAAAGGTGTGCACCACCATACCTGGCTTTATTTATTTTTTTATTTTTACTTTTTATGAGAGAGAAAGTGGAGAGAAAGAGAATTGGTATGCTAGGGCCTCTAGCCACTGCAATCAGACTCCAGACAAATGCACCACCTTATGCTCATGCATCAGCATGTATGTCTGGCTTATGTGGTTTCTGGGAAGTCAAACCTGGGTCCTTTGGCTTCACAGACAAGTGTCTTACCTTATAAGCCATGTCTCCAACCCAACATATGATTTTAAACATGCTTGGGGTCTGAGTTGGTGGAAGGCAATTCTCAGAATCCAGTTTACCATGAATTTAAACAGCATATCACAATTAATTTAATTTACATTGCCGTGAGGTAGAAGCAATCATTGGCAAGTATTTTTAACCACTGAGCAACCTACCAGTCTCTAGCTGACTGGCTATCAGCCTTTACCTGGCAGACTTTAAGACCCAACTTGTTTGCTGAGCCTGTGTTGCAAACCTCCTACCCAACTATCATCTTGTTTCAATACCTGTCTCCTGCAATGGTAGAAGAGAAGGATGTATTTGAGGAGGACTGGGAGCCTTAGCAGGCTTTGGGTTCTGGGATAAGGAGGACAAGAAGGCAGAGAGGTCTCTTTCTGTTCTAGAAGTAGCTGTGCCTGTAAGAGGCTTTTAGTAGCTTGCTTTGATGTGGGGTCTGTAAGGTTTGGGAGTGACCAAGACCATGCAAACCACTCTGAGGCAAAGATGAAAGCTTTTATTCAGGAAAAGCATGAGCTGCCAGGGACGACTCACAAGAGAGGAGCACAGCCACCCTGAGTTTACAGGTAGTGGGATTTATAGGGCTTTTTCAGTTGGGAAAGGTGAGGAAGGAAAAAGAACTCATTTGTTAAGTTGAATAGAAAATTTCCTTTAGGGGAGATCCATTTAACCATTTAAAATAGCCAGGGTGTGACACCAGAACAATGACCAAGTGACTTATGTGATAAGGGGGCAAGAAAGCATGAACTGGGGCATTGTTAGGCAAGGAAGGGATAATGACCAGATGGTTTATTCAGACATATGGATAATACACTTCCTTATGCCTCTGTCACCATTCTGCTGTCCTTGATGACTCCATCTTGGGATCCAATCCTGACCTAACATTCCAGACTTTTGTTAATGATAAGGGAAGAAGGTAATTTCTCTTTTGTAGTGTATGCTGACAGCAGGGGCAGTGAGTTCTTATAGGAGAGGCTGGATAATGTGGTCGATGGGTCTCCCTTCAAGGAAGGCAATGAGGAAACAGTTCCATGGTGGCTAGTGGTGACAGAGTGGTGAGATTGATAGTGAGCACCCTCCAACAGCACCATTGCAGTGTGCTGTTACAGCTTAGCCCTGAAAAGACTTCTCTCAAATCATCCCTGTATTGAGCTGGCTTTGGGGCAGTTGCTGGAAACACCTGTTATAGAGAAGGTGAGGGAGATGGGCTCTGTACACCCCATGAGAGGACAGAAGGAAGAATTAAGGATCTTGTTACCCTTGTCAACAGCTACGACATCAAAACACCAGGTGCAAGGGGAGGATGAGTAATCAGAGGTGAGGGATAGAGGGCTTGGGGCAAGAGAGAGGAAGCAGAGGGGCATCAGTGTGTTTAAGAGGAGCATTTTGGGATCAGGGGAAGAGTAGGAACATGAGAGAGTTTAACTTTGAGAGGGCACACTGGGGTGGAGGTGTACTTATCCCTGGATGAGGTAGGGTAAGACAGAAGTGACTTGACTCTCTTTAGTTTTGAGAGGTGGATCCAGTTGGGGATGTCCTGAAGTTTTGCAGCCATGGGAATGGTTAGGATCACTAGATGAGGTCCAGTCCAGAGCAGCTTGAGTTCCTTTGGGAAAGACTTCTTAAGATAAACTTGATCTCCAGGGTTAAGTGAGAGAGTTGTGGTTCCCTCTGATGGTTTGGGAAGCAGGTGGTGAGCATTTTCCTGGAGAAGCTTCTGGATAAAGTTAAAAGTTGGTAAGTACCCATGGAGAGGAGTTTTTGGTAGTGGGGGAAGGTTGTTAAATAGGAAAGGGCATCCATGCATGAGTTTAAAAGGACTAAGGAAGGAGGGTGACCAAGGAGTAGCTCTGATTCAGGCTAAGGCAAGGGGGAGGAACTGAGGCCAGGATAGGTGAAGTTCAGAAGTCATTTTAGAGAGGTGAGTTGAGAATAGCATTTGTTGTTGTTGTTGTTTTTAAGCCTGTAGGAGGAGAAGACAGTACGTTGTTGCCCAAAAGTGAATTTTTGTGTCTCTTGGGCCAGAAGAACAGCTGCAGCAACAGCATGTAGTCATGGTTACCAACCTAGGACAGAGGGCTTTTAGTTGTTTAGAAAGATAAGCTATAGGGGCAAAGGATGGATCCTTCACTTGACCCAGAACTCCTAATGCCATGCTCCCTTTTTCTATGGAATAAAGAAAATAAGGCTGCTGAAGCTTTGGAATTGTAAGGGCTGGAGCTTCCAAGAGCAGGTGGGAGAAGGAAACATCTGCCTCTGATTTAAGGTCTAGGGGGTCCCTGAGGATCTCCCTTAGCTTTATTGTAAAGGGGCTTTGCCAGGAGGTAAAGTTTGGAATTCATATTTTAAGGAACCCAGAAAAGCCAAGAAAAGAGAGGATTTTTTCCTTAAAGGTAGGCAGGGAGAAGGAGTGGAGATGTTATTTGCTGTCTGGAGTTAGTTGTGGTGAGGTGGGGGTAAGGAGAAAGTCCAAGTGCCTAACTTGGGTTATAAAAAGTTGAGCTTTTTTTGGGAGAAACTCGATATCCCTTAGATCTGAGAACGTTAAGAAGTTTGTTGGTATATAGTTTAGATAGAGAAAGAGAGGGCGAGCAAAGCAAAGGATCATCTACATATTATAAAAGTGTGCTGGGCGACAGATCCAGGGACAAAAGTCAGTGGAGAGAACTTGATCAAATAGGTCCTCCCTCTAATATGCTGAGGAAGGACAGTCCAGGTGAGTTGATGGGCAGTATGAGTATCAGGGACCTTCCAGGTGAAGGCAGAAAGATAAAAGGAATTGGGATGGAGAAGAAGGCATCTTTGAGGTCAATAACTGAAAAATGAGTAGTGGAGGAAGGGATGTGAGAGAGGAGAATATAGGGGATGGGGACTACTGGATGAATGAGCACATCAGCTGCATTGACTAGGGGATCAACTTCAGAGACAGGGAGGGGGAAACTTGGATCCTTGGTAAGGGAGTGGGCTGGTGTGAGGAGGAAGACAGAATGTGAGTGGTAAGTCAGAGAGAGAGAGAGAGAGAGAGAGAGAAAGGTTTTATATAAGATCTTGACCCAGGAGGGGAACAGGACAAGAGGGTATTATGAAAAAGGAATGGGAAAGGGGAGTGTCCCAGAAGACACAGGGTAAGGTGCTGGGGGAGGTGATGCATGGGGAGTTGGATAGGCCATCAATACCTGACAGAGATCAGTAAGGGAAAAGTCTTACTAGATTAGGATGGCAGGACTGACCAACTGGCCCCCATGACAAATGAGACAGGCCTTCCTGCCAGCTGGAATGTGACCCTGGGCTCCTCCGTTGTGATATGGAGAGTGTTGGTGGGGGCTGAGGTTCCAGGGCTCAGTCAATCTTCAGCGCCAGGCCCAAAAGATCAGCAATTGGCTCTCATGGGGAACAAGGGAAAGGGGTTGGCCTGCCTTGTCAAGGCAAAGAAGAACAGTCAACCTTCCAGTGTCCAGCAAGTCCACCAGGGTCCTGGCAGCAGGTGCAGCTTGTGAGGGGCTTTTGCTCAGTGACCGGTGTGGCCACACTTGAAGCAAGGTTTTGGTGTGGTGCTGTGGCCTTATTGTCTTCTTTGGAAGAGGCCTCAGGGCTGCAGCCAGGAAATGGAATGCTATCTCTGGCCACTCTTTCAGCCCATTCCTGGTCCTCTCTGTTATTAAAAATTTTTAAGTGCCAGGTCAAGCAGATCTCCCTAAGAGGTTTGAGGGTCCTTTTTTAGGCATTTAATTTGTTTTTTTTCTGATGTCAGGGGCAGTTTGGAACAGGAAATGGGTATTGAGAACTATCATGCCTCTTGGGAAGCGGGGTCTAGGTGAGTGTATTGGGTGGGTGCCTCAGTTAAGTGTCCTATAAACTCAGCTGGATTTTCATTAGGCATCTGGGTAAGCATCTGGAGTTTGTCAAAATTGACA
This sequence comes from Orientallactaga sibirica, assembly GCA_036365145.1. Lineage (NCBI taxonomy): Eukaryota > Metazoa > Chordata > Mammalia > Rodentia > Dipodidae > Orientallactaga > Orientallactaga sibirica. The sequence goes on along the minus strand of JAEOAD010000015.1, from coordinate 24,604,671 downwards.
AACTTATGGGATGTCTTTTGGAGGCCAGCCAGGAGGCAAAGAACCATTCTATCATGGGCCACCCATCTGGGGGCATTAGTAGGAGCATGGTATTCCCAGCCAGGGTCCTCCCTGGGGGAAGCAAGTGTTCCTACTGAGAAAGTGTTATTAGCTAAGTGAGTCTCATTAGCATGGGCCTGAGTGGCCACCCAGACATGTTCTCATTCACCAGGAGTGAGAGTGGAAGAAAGAACTACAAAGAGATCTGTATTAGTCAGGGTTCTCTAGAGGAACAGAATGGACAGAATGAATTGTATTAAAAGGGGATTTATTGGATTAGCTTACACAGTCCAGCAATAGCAGGTTGCAGGTCCGAGAGTGAAGAAACCCGGTAGCTGCTCAGTGCACGAGGCTGGAGGCCTCAGCAGTCCCAATCCGGCACTGAAGGCCTGGAGGCTTCCTGGAGAGACGCTGCTCTTCAGTCCACCCTGGTCTTCAGTCCACACTGGAGAGCAGCAACACCAAGCAGCAGGTACCAAGCAGAAAACACCAAGCAGCTAGTAGCACCGGCAGCCAGGTGAGAGAGAGAGCCTTTCTTCCCAGAGCTCCTTTTATCAACCAGCCCCTCCTCCAAGAGGGGCCGCCCACTCTGGGCCGCCCACTCTGGGGAAGGCTTACCCTGGGGCAGGATTCTTCCTTTAGTTAATCCTTCCTAGAGGCAGCCTCAGAAACACACTTATGAGGAATGTCTGTGGATTCCTAAACAAATCAAGTTGACACAAACTTAACCATCACAAGATCATTATCAGGTTAGGTCATAGGCCTCGGTGAAGTAGCAACATTTTTTGGTATAGTGTGTTGTATAAGTGGAGAAAGACCTTAGACATCTTTCAATCTGGGATAAATCAAACATGGAAAAATGAACATGAACGTGTACAGTTCCTTCTGTGCTTGCGACCTCATGTAAAGGGTTCATTTTGTCCCCGTAAGAATGAGTATGTTGGGCAGGAGGGGAGAGAGAAGGAGTGGAGATGGTGGTGGCCGGGGACATGGAGGCAGAAAAGGAGACAGATGAAGCTGTTGGGGCAAGGTCGTCTATGACATCTGCGTTAAAAACAGAGGGTGAGGACAAGTATGGGGGAGGGGTTGAATTACAGTGCATTCCTGAGACCTTGGCTAGAAGGATCTGGTGAAAACAGCAGGTAGAGCAGAAAGAGAGAGAGAAAGAGAGAGAGCGAGAACTGTGCACACAGAGTGAAAAGTATCTGAATGCAAGGTATTTCAGACTACCTACCTGTACATTGGCAGAAGCTTTCTAAATCAGTGAGAATTTGGAAATCAAAAGTACAATTCTCAGGGCATTTGGGCCAATTGTTCAGCTTATACTGTGGTCAGGCAGAGTTGCAAAGAAAGATCAGATGACAAGGTCTGATGTCGTCCAAGAGTTGTAGAGGCTTTAAGTTCTTAAGGAGACAGAGAAAGAGCAAAACAAGGGTGGGAGAAAGAAACCAGGGCTTCAGCTGGATTTACACAGAAAACTAATATGACCTTCGGCCCATTGGGGTGAACAGGGTGTGCACCTCCTGCATGGGCAGAGGCCACACAGGTCGCAATTGTTGGCTGTTTAGCCTGTTAGTGAGCAAGGCAAGAGCCTGTGCTTGCAAAGGAGTAAGTGGCTGGCAGTAAAAGATGAGACCTCAGGAAGTGGAAGGAGAGTTGGGAGGGAGAGGAAGTGTCTCAAGATGATGCAACCAACCAAAAGGCACTTCTTAGGGTACAGTAGAGAGACAGTGAGAGACCCAAGATATCAAGAGTGCATCTTTCTAGAGTCCTGGGGTCGGGGCCCAAAAGCAGGTGAGAGGTGTAGCCTGACCTGCCAGCATGGCTTCCACAAGGAGGGATTAAACCTGAGAGGAGGCCAACCCAAGTGGGACATTAAACAAGAAGGAGGGAGGTGGGCTGGAGAGATGGCTTGGTGGTTAAGGTGCATGCCTGTGAAGCCTAAAGACCCTGGTTGGATTCTCCAGGTCCCACATAAGCCAGAAGCACATGGTGGCGCATGCATCTGGAATTTGTTTGCAGTGGCTAGAGGCCCTGGCATGCCCTTTCTCACTCTTTCTCTCTCTCTCCCCCTCTTTCTGTCTCTAATAAATAAATAAAAAGTTAAAAAAAAAAAAAAGAAGGAGGGAGTAGACAAAGAAGGGAAGAAGGGAAGAAGAGCAAGGCTGAATTGTGGTGGGCATGAAAGCCAGTATCAGACAGAGATGGTCCAAAGCCTTCAGAGGGTCAGTAGCAGCTCAGTGGTCTGGTCAGAGGAAAGGAGGTCTGGGCAACCAGAATCCAAGTCATGGCACCAGAAGTAAGGTTTGGAAATGACCAAGACCACGCAAACCACTCTGAGGCAAAGATGAAAGCTTTTATTCAGGAAAATAGCATGAGCTGCCAGGGCTGACCCACAAGAGAGGAGCACAGCCAACCTGAGTTTTTAGGTAGTGGGACTTATAGAGCCTTTTCAGTTGGGGAAAGAACTTGTTTGTTAAGTTGAAAAGAAAAGTTCCTTTAGGGGAGATCATTACATTAACTATTTAAAATAGTTAGGGTGTGACAGCAGAACAGTGACCAAGTGACTTATGAAATAAGGGGGTAGGAAACCATGACCACGAGCATTGTTAAGCAAGGAAGGGATAATGACCAGGTGGTTTATTGAGGAAAGTGGACAATCCACCTCCTTATGCCTCTGTCACCATTCTGCTGTCCTTGGTCCTATCTTGGGAGCCCATTCTGACCTAACAGAGGCAGCTAGGAGAATTAATCTTTATTGTATTCATTAATTAGTTTGGGTTTTTCTGTACATGAGCAGAGAGGGTCGTAGCATTCTCATAGGTTGAGCCTCTGAGATTTTCCTAGAGCTCTCTAGTTTAGATCTAGTTTAGTCATAGTTGCACTATCCCAGTTCATGTGTCTGCCGGTCACATGGTATCTAGTATCTCTCTGCCACCATCCTACTGCTGTTTGTCATTTAGTTTCGGTCATAGCTTTGTTGTGTCTGTGCATTGAACAACATTGAGTTTTATATGTGCCTGAGATGTGGTATATGTTGTGTGCACAGGAGGGGGGTGGAGAGCACATGTTTCTCCCTCTTTCAGGTGGCTACCCCATTCTCGGTCACCTCCTGCTATGGAAGATGAGTACCTGATTAGGTGAAATGACCTCAGCAGAACTGCAGGTAAGGGCTCATTCAGATTCTATGTCAGGGCAGCTGTGGAAACATAGTTTTCAATTTAACATTCACACACAATCACTCATAGTTTAAAATAGTTGTTCCCTAGTTATTCCCATTAAATTCCTGTCCTACCTAGGTGGGAACCAGTATCACCTCAGAATCCCATTGAGGTTTAACTGCAGTCCCCTTTTCCTGCCTGATCAGAGGCCAGTGCCACCTCTGAATCCTTCTGAGGCTTTGGATTCAATTTCCTGGGAGGGGGGGGATCAGTCTGCACAGGCTCATATCTGTCTACCCCAGGGGATTTACCTGCTCTGGATGTCCATACTGGTCTCTTGTCTTGCTTCATCTGGTGGGAACTTCAGTTTGGGGCCTTGCACTCCTCTTTTAGCCTTCTGGAAGGAGACCCCAGTAATCCTTCAGGGGTGTACACTTCTCTGTTCCAGGGGCCATAGGCAGGCTGCAGGACCTAGAAGTAGCTGCCCCTCTAAGCAACTCAGGTACAGTGGCAAAATCTCTCTAGGGCCTCCAGAAATGTTGTGTGAGATTTCTGGGAGTCAAGAGACCAGTAGCCAACTCAGGTGAAGGAAAGGAAGTTTTTCTTGCCAGCGAACTAACCCCTGTATGTCTCCATAATGGCATCAGCGCTGAGCTCAATTTTGCTAGGGATTTTATAGTATATGAGGCTAAGCAAGCATTACAGTTGACCAAGCAGGTTACAAAAGATTACAAAAATGAAAAAGTTTGGCAAACAAAGATTATGATAGTGTGTACATGGTAATTAAAGTTAAATCTTCAATAAACCATGAGGAGGATGAGGGCAATAAACAGCAAGGGCGGAGGGCAGCCCGTCCCTACCCATTCCCCCTCATTCCTTTCTTAGCTCATCTTGGGAGCTTTCCACTGTTCAAGCTTTTTGGCATATTTCTACTGCCACTGTAGCTGGTTTGGATTCAAAGATATTAGGAGGAATATAAGCATAATATATAACGGGAAAGAATGATGGGCAGAATCATGGAAATAGTAATAGGAGACAGATTGGCTAGGCAGTCAGGGTAACAGAACCCCAAAAGTGAATGGTATTGCTCCTTTTACTAGAAATAGAAAATGTCACTAGGCCTACAGAAAACTGGGTGCTTTACTTATTTCCCTTATTCCCTGGTGTGGTGGTTTGATTCAGGTGTCCCCCATAAACTTAAGTGTTCTGAATGCTAGTCTCTCCGGCTGATGGCAATTTAGAAATTAAAGCCTCCTAGAGGCGGTGTATTATTGGGGGAGGGCTTATGGGTATTATAGCCAGCTTCCCCTTGCCAGTGTTTGGCACACTCTCCTGTTGCTGTTGTCCACCTTATGTTGACCAGAGGGTGATGTCCACCCTCTGCTCATGCCATCGTTTTTCCTGCTATCATGGAGCTTCCCCTCGAGCCTGTAAGCCAAAATAAACCTCTTTTTTTCCCACAAGCTGCTCTTAGTCGGGTGATTTCTGCCAGCAATGCGAACCTGACTGCAACAATAAAGTGGTACCAGAAGTGGGGTTGCTGCTAGACACCTGACTGTGTGGCTTTGGCCTTTTGGAGCTGATTTTCAAGAGGAAGAACTATGAACTGTGAGGTTTGGCTTATGAGGGTGAGAAAGAGCTTTATTTGGACTGGGCTAGCAGTTTGTGTGACAAGTTTGCTGTTATGCCCGTGTCCTGAGAAGTTGTGCAGGGTTGCTTTACACAGAAATGAACTGGTGTGAGCAGAGGGATATGGCACAGAAAAAATGAAATCTTTGGGTGAACGCTACCCGTTCAGCTACAGTTGAGAGGTTACAACCTTTGAGATTGGGCCAGCTGACCTGCAATGGGGCAACAGGAAGAATGCAGACTCTTTTTAAGGGGCCTGAATGCTAAAGGAGTGTCCTGTTCTTCAAAGTCTGATTTATTCCCCCCTGGATTAACAAATTGGCATCCTACCTGGTATTATGGAGTATAACAAATGCAGGAAAGAGAGGGTCATTGAGTTTGTAACATGGTCTTGTGTTTTGGAAATGGCCATGGGCAGAGTGAAGCAGGTTTGCTGGATGCCTGCATGGAAATCCCATGGGGCCATGAGGATGGACCGTGGGTTGCAGTGGAGACCCAGTGGAGATGCCGGGACTATGAGATGGCTGCCAAGGAGAGCTGCCGGCCCTGGATGAAGTTTTCCAGGACTGTGAGTAGCCTAGCTGGAGGGGTGGAATTGGAACTCCAGAGACTTGTTGCTTGTCAGAATTATCAGACTTGGAGATTTGTCATTGACTAGAGTTGTTGGACTTGGGAGTTACAGAGGTTGATGTTTGCCCTGGTTGATTTAAATCTTGTATTGGTTGAATATTTCTTTGCTTTGCCCAGTGCCATCCTTTGCAGTGTGAATGTTTATTCTGTGTCATTATGGGTTTTGGGGGGATTATTTTTGGTTTTATGGCTCAGTTAAAAGATCTTGGATTATGGGGATTGTTTGAACATCATTAGGATTGATAAAAAATATGGGGACTTTTAAAGTTGGATGAATGCATTGCATTTTACATCATGTATGGTTATCAGTTTATGGGGGCCAAGGGCGGAATGTGGTGGTTTGATTCAGGTGTCCCCCATGAACTTAAATGTTCTGAATGCTAGTCTCTCCAGCTGATGGCAATTTAGAAATTAAAGCCTCCTGGAGGTGGTGTATTGTTAGGGGTTGGCTTATGGGTATTATAGCCAGCTTCCCCTTGCCAGTGTTTGGCACACTCTCCTGTTGCTGTTGTCCACTGATGTTGACCAGAGAGTGATGTCCACCCTCTGCTCATGCCATCGTTTTTCCTGCCATCATGGAGCTTCCCCCTTGAGCCTGTAAGCCAAAATAAACCTCTTTTTTCCCCCAAGCTGCTCTTAGTCAGGTGATTTCTGCCAGCAATGTGAACCTGACTGCAACACCTGGAAAGTTACACCATCCAGGAAAGATGTCTAGATTAACATGGCATTCTTCCTAGATGACAGAAACTCTGATCCTTACCTAAGATTTCTGGGAATATTGACCCATATTGCAGAAATCCAGTCTTTCTCCACTGCCCCCCCCCCGAAGCTGTGAAATCTGGTTCTTGGCATGTATTGACCTGTGAATCTGCTTGGCATGTAGAAACAAGTGCAATGTTCCATACAAACCCTAATTAAAATCACCTAAGGAGTTCTCCTCCCTAGAGACTTCCTCCTGTCTGTACAGACAAGAGTCTTTCATTTCTATCATGCTGTAATAAGTCTGTTTTACTCTCCTGAGGTCTGTGAATCTCATTTATCAAATTCAGAGGACAAGAAAACCACTGGCTCAGTGGAAGATCTGTGTGACCATGAGTTCTGGCACCTTAGCTCCTGAGTTGCAGCCTACCTAAGAGCCGAGATAAGGCTCCATTGCTCTCAAGTATACCCCAAAAAGTCCTATATCAGTAGGGATTCAAATTAGAAGCCACTGCCATCTTCTGTACACAAAATTGGCTTTGTAAGGAAGAGATGGATGAAGAAGATATGTGTGATTAATCACCAGTTCCGAGTTGCTTGGTACTCTCAGTACATCCTGACTCTGAGATTCTGAATACATGCCTTTACAGGAATTTTCCAATACAATGGGACCCTAACACATAACCACATGGATGGTCAGTTTACACAGACTATACTTGCTCTTCATATGGACAACAATGTAAAAAGCATTTATGCACATTATTACCCCAGAAATAGCAGGACTTGTGGGTCCCCAAATCACCACTCCTGGGGTTTCCATTGTTGATAAGCATTTTTATCATTATTGAAGTTGGAAAAAGACGACCTAGTTCAAATCTTCTTCTAGCTTGCTGATCTGGCACAAGTTAACTATGAACCAGTTTTGCCATGGGACTGGCTTGGCTGTGATATAGAGTAAAAACAAGAAAACAAGAAGGCCCAGAAGCTCAAATGTATAACATATACAGATGTCACACTATGTTAATTCTCTGAAGTTCCATTTCCTCAAAATGAGTAAAAGAGATATCAAGTCATTCTTCCTCACAATGATCTTATGAGGTTCAAATGAGGAAATAAACATGAAAATATGACATAGTATTTGACGTGGATTTCATGGTTCAAATAAGGAAATAAACATGAAAATACAACATAGTATTTGACATGGATTTCATGGACTATGAATCATTTCTTTCTAAAGAGTAAAATGGTTGAAAACACAGCAGACAGAAACACATGTACACAGGACACATATACAACATAACACACACACATTTTTGATTGGTATGTGTTTGATACATATGTGTGTGTTCATGTATATGAGTGCAGCATGCATGTGGAAGTCAAAGACAACTTCACCTGTCAGTCGTCACCTTCCACCTTGTTTTTGGACAGGTTTACTCATTGTTGACTGCTGTGTTCACCAGGCTAGCTGGCCCTTGAGTTTCCAAGCAGTTCTGTCTCAGCCTTCCTTCTCACTGTAGGCATGCTGAAATCACAGGGATCTGGGAATTTAAACTTAGATCCTCATGCTTGTACAGAAGCACTTTATCCACTGAGCCATCTCCCCAGTCCGTATAAGACTAATTTAAATGGACCTTGATGGGCTAGAGAGAAGGTGCAATGAGTAAAGTGTTTGTCATGCAAGCACAAGGACCTGAGTTTGGATCTCCAGTGCACACATAAATGCCAGGTGTGGTGATGTGAATCTATAATTCTAGTGGTAAGAAGGTGCAGTCTGGCAGACTCCCCAAGGCAAGCTGGCTAGCAAGACTAGCTGAATCAGTGAGCTTCAGGTTCAGTTAGTGATCCTTCCTCTCTCAATAAATAAAGTGGATAGTGATTGAGGAAGATACTCAATGCTAACCTATGGCCTCTACATACACGCACACAAATGTGCACGTGCACCTCCAACACAGAGACATACATATATCACACATGCATACACACAAAAATAAATAAATAAAATAATCTTGAGAAAAAAGGACTAACTCAAAGTAGGAATGTGTTTATATGCCCATTTCTGGGACACATTCTAGACTCAACACCATGGTGTGCTAGATAGAGAAAGGTGACATGGACAGGGCCTGACAACAACCCCAATTCAGAAAGGCTATCACCAACTTACTGTCTCCACCCTGTGCTCCTACTACCTACCTCATCTTTTCTAGGGAGCAGAAGGTGGTATCTAGTATGAGATTGTTCCACACAAGGAAGACTTGACTGGTCTTTAGAACTGAGATGCCCAGCAAAGGACTCAGGGGATGAGGGAAGCCTGTGACCTGACTATTCCACTCATGAATGACCTACATCTATTTAAGAACAATACTGAATACCTCCTTCTCCCAGCTTCAGTAGATACAATTCGAAAAGAGTCAAAGAGAAAAGATTTTCTTGTTCATTTGATTTGGTTTTAGGAAATAATTTATTCACAGCTATCTAAATAGCAGTTGGCCCTGACACATTAGAATTTATGCGTGCATGTATGTATGCATGTGTACAGGTCTCCATGTGTATGGCTGCTTGTGTGTGTGTGTGTGTGTGTGTGTGTGTGTGTATAGGCAAGAGTTCAACCGAGGGTGTTATTCCTTAGGCACTGTCCACCTTTATTTTTTTCTTTTTTTAATTATTAATTTTTTATTGACACCTTCTATACTTACAAAAAACATATGATATTTCCCTCCCCTCCCCCATTCCACTTTAGAACACCAATCTCCATCATATCCCCTCCCTCTCTCCATTATGTCCACCTTTATTGAGACAAGGTTTCTCAGTGGCCTGGAACTCTGCAAGCAGGATAAACTAGCTGGAAAGTGAGTCCCAGGGATCGCCCTGTCTCCACATCCCCATCACTGAGATTGCAAACCACTACACCTGGCCCTTTATTATTTGGGTTCTGGGGTTGAGCTCAGGTCCTCATTTGCACAGCAAATGTTTCACCAACTGAGCTATCTCCCCAACCCCATGACACATTATTATTTTGAGATACAAGATATATAGAAGTATGTATTTGAAAGACCTTCACATTATTATAACAATTAAATCAATAGGCCAGCCTTAGAAAAGGTTGAGCTATATGGTTCTTCAATTTCAAATGTGAAAATCTTGAAATAGTAATATACAATGGCATAGAAAATTTTAATCATATGCTTGTGTGGAGAAAGGTTCTGCTTTAGAAAATATTTTTATTTATTTATATTATAAAGAGAGGGGCAAAGAAAGAGAGAAATTTGTATGGGTATGCCAGGGCCTTTTGATGCTGCACATGAACTCCAGATGCATGTACCATTTTGTACATCTGGCTTTACATGGGTATTAGGGAAATGAATAAAGGCCTTCATACTTTGCAATTAAGTGCCTTTAACTGCTGAGCCATCTTCCCAGCCCAGATAAAGATTCTTGTTGGTTGATTCCACTAGGAAGATTAAGTGATCATCAGCAAAAAATCTTGATCAGGGGCTGGAGAGATGGCTCAGCAGTTAAAGTCACCTGTTTTCAAAGCCTGACAGTTGGAGTTTGATTCCCCACTACCCTTGATGCACAATGTGGCACATGCATCCAGAGTTCATTTGTAATGACATACCTGTACTCACTCTGTCTTTCTCGTTCTCTATGTTTCTATCTCAAGTAAATAATTAAAAAGTCTTGATCAGCACAGAGTATAGACACACTAAGCACGATCCCTGTTGATAAAAGGACATGCAACAGAAGTAGCTTCAGATTCTGTCTTAACTTTTGAAATGGGACTGGAGAGATGGCTCAACCACTAAAGGCACTTGCTTGCAAAGTGGTTGGCATGAATGTTCATTTACAGTCACAAGAGGCCCTGGCATGCCCACACTCATTCTCACTCTCTCTCACTCTCTCTTGCTCATAAATAAATAAAACTACTTTGAAAAAAATGGAAATGATTATATTTGAAACTTTGATGTAAATGTTATATTCAACATATTTTCTTAAATATTTTGTACTTCCATGTTTTCTGTAAGCATATATAAAATGTAATGAAGTTTTTCACTGAATTTTATATAGTTATTCCCAAGTCTTTGACAATGTATTCCTTGATCTATCCAAATTTCTGCATTTTCTTTGGATGAAAGATGTTACAATGGTTGGGTGCAGTGGTCAGGGCAGTAGATCTCAACCAGGAGCAAGTTTACCTTCAGAGAGCATCTGACAACATGAGGAGACATTTCAGATGTCACTTCAGGAAGGCTTCTTACTACCATCTAATGGAAGGAATCCAGGATGCTGTCAAAACCCTACAATGTATGGGAACAATAGAGTTATTGGCCTTAAATGTTAGGAGTGCATTGGAAAGACATCTCCTTTCATTCTACTGTTCCAATCATTCCTGTCACTTAAAGCAGGGATGATAAGCAATAATGACCATAGCCAAGATGCTCATGGCCTCTCAACATATGCTGGTACAGCATGGGCTGTAATGCCTCTAGCCATAAAAAATTATATTTGAAATGGTAAGTATTTCAAGCAACATTCATGGTTGCAATCTCAGTAACTCCGGGTGACTATCATCTCCTTCTCCCTTGCCATTTGACTTAAAGTTCCATATTCTGAAATTAGGCATTGTACTACATGCCTGCAATCCAAGCACTCAGGAGGCTGAGGCAGGAAAACACCATGAGTTTGAGGCCAGACTAGGCTTCATAGAAAGTTCAGGCCAGTTAGTACTACATAGAAAGATTCTGTCTCAAAACACAATAGACCAGCATAGCAAAAAGTTCCTGTTTTGTGAAAAACCTTTTTCCTTGGGGAGGTGCAAACACTTGTCTATTCAGCCCAGATAGAGCACAGACCACAGACCAAGGCACAATTGTACCAAAACCAGTTTTGGTGAATCAATGAGTTTATTAGGGTTACTTACAGAGCAGAGTGAGGGGTTCCTTATAGGAGCATGGGTGACTCAATTCAGCTGCATAAGTAAAAACTCACAGAAGAGGCATCTCTGGAGCTCACTGCACTTGACTTGTAGGCAGCTTGGCTGGTCCAATAGTCTTCCTCCCCTCCCCCCAGCAGCTGTTTACTGCTTCCATAATCTTGGGAGGAGTCTTGTGTGTAAGTCCTAGCTTTCCCAGACTTGCTTATCTCATGGAGAAAATGTTTCTGTTCTGAGTAAACTACTACACAGCAGATCAGTATTCTTGAAAAGGCATTTTTGATCCATTAGACTGTGATCCTTTTCCCACTCTAGCCCTCATTGTGAGTAGCTTGGATGATATGTGTCTCCCCATATCAACTAAACATCTTGTCTCATTCCCTTGTACTTGTGCTACAGTTTCCTTGAAAGTCAAAGCCACACTCTCTTTTGGTATGAATGTTCTACTTCCAATATAAAACAAGTCTTTCTCATCCTCTCTTTCCTATATCTGCCCACTTGGGTTTGCTGGCTTGCTTCATTCACTTATTCATTTATAAAATTTATTCACATGGCTAGGGATTAAGCCAGTTTAGGCATCCATACTACTTTGCCTACAACCTCTCCAATTTTTATAACCAATTTATATCTGCCACCTAATTTCAACAACAGGTTTAATGGAGTATTAGCATCTTTTATTTATCCTGGGACTTAACATATCTGGGCAAATCCTATTAGTACCAATACTTTGATAGACGAAGCAAGACCAATTTTACCAAGGTCTATGTTATGTAAGTTTAAGCACGTAATGTAATCATGGAGGCTTCACTTTGTCCATATGTGAAAAAAGCAGTAACAGCTAGATGGCTACTGAAGTTCTTTTCAACTTAACAAAATAAGAACAAGCTTTTGAAAATTTTTGGGAAATCATTTTCCACTACAATTTGACGTGACTGTACCACTCCTGTATATTTGCTGGAAGAACTCCAAGACAATGTATCACAGAGATACTTGCACCTCAGTGTTATTCACAATCACCAAGTTACGGAATCAATGTGGACGTGTTAGGAAATACACACTTACAGTATTGAATCACTGTTATTGTTCATTTCTACGGAAATAAGGACGTTTGTTTTTGTAGTTGGAGTCAGGAAGTAGATTACATCCTCTGTAACATTTCAAGTCCCTAGAAGATTATGGCCATTGATGGCACTGTGATGGCACTTGAGTGTTAATGAAACCAAGTCATTAGTTTACTGGTGCAACATATATTAAGTTTAAATGATGTTCTTTAGAGCAAAATTGTTTCTATTTTGTAGATGAGAAAATTGCAACATTAGTTGCTTAAATACACTTGTCAAGACAACTCAGTAATTTCTACCAAGGAAGAAGTAGCACATAAGAGGAACCATGTCAGAACAATAAAAGTTCCCAGTTCTCAGCCTGATGTTTTGCATCCTAAATGTGTGTTTCTGTTGCTAAAATGCAGTAAGCTAAAAACTCATTATTTATTTCCTTGACAAACTGTAGGGTTATTAGGGGGGAAAGCCTTTAAGTTACTGCTATTTTTAGCATATTAGTTGTATTTATATTTTAAAGGATTCTTTATTATATATATTCATTGCTCAAAGTTCATAAAGACAGTTTCATACTAGCATATATTGTACATTCCTCCCTAATACCCTTAACTTTCTTTACCCTACCTCTCTCATTAGGCACCTTTGTTCTCCTAGATAGTTTCATTTCTCTATAAAATCTAGGAAACACATATAAAGAAAGCATATGAAATTAGTCTTCCTGAGACTGTCTCAATTCATTTAATATGATAATCTCTAGCTACACCCATTTTCCTGCAAACAACATAACTTTTTTCTTCTGCGTGGCAAAAAGAAAATTCCATTGTGTAGGTATACCTCATCTTTTTTACCCATTCCTCTGACAATTATCTAGATTGATTCCATAACTTGGTTATTGTGAATAATATTAATGTGCAAGTATCTCTGTGACACATTATGTTGGAGTCCTTTCAGTAAATATCCAGGAGTGGTATAGTTGGGTCAATTGGTAGATTTATTTTAACTTTTTGAGAAACTTCCTGAGACTACTGTTTTAATTTAACTGTTGCTTCAATCTTATTGTTTGTTAAGTATCAGCTTAGTTTGTTTAGATCTTCTGGTTTTAATATTAGTAGATTATATATTTTTAGAAATTTATCAATTTCTTGTAGATTTTCCAGTTTATTAAAATATGTTTTCAAAGTATTCTCTGATGATTGTCTGGATTTCATGGGAATTGTTGTAACATATCCTTTTCGTCTCTCATTTTATTAATGTATGTCTTCTTTCTTTTGTTTTCTTTGGCTAGAGTTTGATCAATCTTGATAATATTTTCAAAGAACCAATTTAGTATGGTCCTTGTTTTTTGCATGTATATGTATGTATGTATGCATGATAAGCATGTCTGTGGTGTCCATATGTGTATGGGCATATGTGTGTGTAGGCCAGAACTCAACATTAGATGTCTTCCTCTATCACCATCCACCTTGTTTTTTTTTTTGTTGTTGTTGTTTTGTTTTTTTTGAGAGAGTTTCTCACTGAAACCAGAGTTCACCAATTCAGTGAATATAGCCATCTCTATCTCTGCCTCACCAATGGTGGCACATACAAGCTTTTACATGGGTGCTGGTTCTCAATTCTGTCCTCATGCTTTCAAGTCAAGCACTTTACCTGTTGTGACATTTCCCCACACCCCTTGTGGGGTTAATTCTATATATATTGTTTTAGTCTCCATTTCAACAATTCTTGCTATGATTTTTTATTACTAGTTTTTATGATTTTTCTGCAATTAAGTTTGCTTATTCTTGTTTTAGTAGAGCTTTGAAGTGAATCATTATGCAATGTATTTGAGATATCTATGTAGCTTTAAGGTGAGCACTTTTGACTACAACCTTTCCTCTTAAGATTGCCTTGGCTGATTCTAGAGGTTCTCATAGGTTTTGCTTTCATTTTCATTTGCCTATAAGAATTTTTAAATTTCCTCCTTGGTTTCTTAAATTTACCACTATTCATTTAAAATAGTATTGCTCAGTATCCAAGTATTTGTATATTTTTGTCATAGTTTTATTCCACTATGGTCTAATAGGATGCAGAGAATTATTTTGATACTTTTGTATTTATTAAGGTTTGTTTTGTGAGCAATTAGTGAGAAAGTCCCATGAACCACTGAGAAGATTGTATGTTCTGTACCATCTGTAGAGTAGAATGTGTATTCAATATCTGATAAGTCCAATTGCTCTTGGGCCTTCATAACTGTGTGGTCCATTGTTCTAGACCTGGGCCACCTCTCAGTGGCTCACTCCAGGGCTGGTCCATTCCACCACACTGTGGTCTTCTCTCTGGCCTACCTTTTGGTTTTAAATTTAATCTAAGATCAATTGCAATACTGTGCAAGGTACATAACAAACCTTCTTCTTCCTCCTCTTCTTTTCTTCTTCTCATATGGACATGCAAAACCCAATGCACAAAAGCACATACTTTCTTCACATATTTTCTTTTGTGGCATCATTAAAAATTAGTTGTCATATAGATATAGATTATTTCTGGATCAGCCACTCTGATTCACTGATCTATTTTACTGTACTGGTACCAATATGAAACATCTTGACCACTATAATTTTATAGTAAGTCTTGAAATTAGGTAGTGAAACATCTCCAACTTCACATTGTCTTTTCAACTTGTCTTAGTTCCTCTGAATTATCAGCATTTCCACCTAATGTTGGAACTAAATTTTTAATGTCTATCAAATCCAGTCCATGAAGTCTATCAGACCCTTTTGTTCTTTTCCTTGGAATACACCTGGACTCTCAAGGCCATCAGCTGGGAGACAGGCTCAACTCATTTGCTTCTCATCTCTCAGGTTTCTAGCATTGAGAAACATAGCTTTACATACTTTATTTTACTGTCATTATTTCTAGCTGGATGTAACTCCATTCTGGCTAGAAGTAAATTTGGGGTTATATTTTTTGTAGCATCCTTATTTCTTAAATCTATGTGTAGGTAAAGTGGCCTGATGTTTGGAACCTGTTTCAATATATTCCTAACCTCTGACCATGTATAGGTCATAAGTAAAATACAATTGGGTCCAGGCTAATAACTACTCATGCTATATGCTGTGTACAGTAGTGGATTACATTTTTATAAAAAGGTCTATATGGGCTTGAGGTTTTTTATTAAAAGATTTATGACATAAAGATCTTAATACCTGGCTAGCTTACACGATTTTTATGAAGATTAAAAGTGGAATTGTATATAAAGTGCTTAACACTATGCTTAGAACTTAATGAAGAATAGTTATGAATTCATGAAAGTAACCATCAAAGGTAGAAAAAGTGTGATAATGACTTCTGTAAAAACCTGACAATGCAGAGGAGATGGCTCCTGCCTGTCAGTGCTGAGTTTATATCCCCAGAACTCAATGTAAAGCCAAATGTTGTCGTGCTAGTATCCATAATCCTAGCATGCCTAGGATAAGAAGGGAGGTGGAGATAGGAGAATCAGCCAGTTAGTCTGGTGTTTGCAGTGGAGACCAACAAGAAAACCTCCCTCAAACAAACTGGGAGGTGAGGACTGACACCTGAAATGGTTCTTTGACTTCCACATGGGTGTGATGATGCAGTATGGCACAAGAATGCTTGCACTCACACCCATGAAAAAGGACCCACACACAATCTAATAAAAAGCCTGACCATCAACAGTGATTGTAGCTGTGGTTTCTGGGCCAGCTGAAAGCATTTTGGGCTTTAGTTCCTTTAGGAAACTGCTAAAACCCACCAACACTAGGTTTTTTTTTTTTTTTTTTTTTTTTTTTTTTTTTTTTTTTTTTTTTCTGAATTGTTCCAGCATCTTATCCTTTCCACTCTCAAAACACTTTAATATGGCCTGGTAGCTCACCAATTATGTTTCTACTTCTTGTCTCCTAAGGTCCCATTCAGTCAGTCTGCGTCCTCAGAGACAGTGCATAATGCATACTGGTTGAACTGCTTCACATCGCCTCACTTTCCCTCTTCTTGGTCCTCTTCTGTGTGCATTTTGTTCCTGCCCTTATGTATACCTTGCCCTAAGCTGATGCCTTCCTGCTTGATGGCCTTGACATTCGGTTTCTTCTTGTGTACTTTCTCCAGCTCATTATAAGAAACAAGACATCTTTTACCCCTGTAATTAATTGTATTTCCATGCTATCTCTCTGTCTCTCCCCAGTCCTTTTTCAAATACCTCTTATCTGATGTGGTGACTCACTTGGGTAAGGAAGCCAGAGCTCAGGAGGGCAGTAAGAGGACACTATGAAGAAGAGAAAAAGGAAATGTGTGGGAGTGGGAAGCAATCTACAAGGTGCTGCTTTTAGGTTGGTCTAGAACTGCCCAGCCTCTTAGTAAGCACATGAATAGACCAGGGTGAAGAACTCCCCATGAAAATAGCGAACTTATAGCTACAAAATTGAGAGCTGAGAGGGGCGGCATCAAGACAACTGAGCTGTGTAGCTTGTTTGAGTTTTCTTCTAACAGTGTTACATTCTTAAGAATAAAACAAAACCCATCCCAACAGAGTTGTTAGGCTTTTATTTCTCTTTCACATCTTTTCCAATGGTTAGCATACACAGGCACATTCAGGGATAAGGATGGAGGGAGATTTTGGCAGCTGAAGTGCTAGCATGGTTTCTGAAGATTCCTTGAGTCATGGACAAAAAAGAACATAATTTGATAACCACAGTCAAGTTGAATATTTTTACCTTAAGGAAAACCATGCAGAGGTTTTGAGAAGTGTCTCAAGTCTCAGAGGCCCTGGTTTCTCTTATATTCATTAAGCTGTGCTTCCCCCTTCTCCAAACAATAGCCCATGCTCCTCAGAAGTGCTGCTTTCTATGTGTCAGGGCTGCAGAAATCTCAATGTGGATCCAATTTTACTAGGTCTGTCACTGGAACAATCATCATTTTGAAGAATGTATCAGAAACATTTTCAGCTTTTCTCAGAGCGAAGATGGCTTCTCAGACTGAGGTGGCTTGAAAAACAGACTGGAACATCTTCTGCTTGCAAGGCTAGATAGAAAAGCAAGGAAGCCCATTTTGTGATTTTTTTGTGTGTGCACATGAGTGGTTTTATACCACCATCTAGTGGCATAAAGCAAAACTGTCACTAAAGCTGAAAGATGGATCATATATTCCTTTTTTAAAAAGTTTATTCTTTTAACAGGTTATACTCTTTTATTCCCTCTTCCCCCTCCCCGTTCCCTTTTCCCTGGAGCCCTCCTCTGTGGGGTTATAGGATTCACTGTGGGGTCATGAAGGCCTTTGTCAGTCCCAATGAAGTAGTCAGGGAGGACCATACCTCAGGGTATTGCTACATTTCTTTTTTGTTTTGCAGTCACTACGTATTTATTCAAAAGCCCATGATTTGTCAAGACCTGCACTATGTGCTGGCAGCATACAAAACATTAATTACAAAAGCTTGTACACTGATTTCACAAAGATTTTCTTTTAAATTATTATTATTATTATTATTTTGAGATAGGGTCTCACTCTAGCTCAGGCTGATCTGGAATTCACTATGTAGTCTCAGGGTGGCCTTGAACTCATGGCGATCCTCCTACCTCTGCCCCCCCCCCCACCAGTGCTGGGATTAAAGGCGTGCGCTACCACGCCCGACTTTAAATTACTTTTAGAAGTATCCCTAGCCCTCTGTCTTCATTATGGCAAAGGTAGTCCAGGCCTCTAAGAGTTCTATAACACAGATCCCTCCCATTTCAAGTGATTTGGGGCCTAGAGAATATTGTGCATGAACTCCAATCTCATGTGGCTTTCTGGGGAGGGAGTGGGTTTGCAAAGTCATTCTGGACAACTATCAACCAGTTGTTATCAGTCTGAGAATGCAAATGGAAGTGCATTCCTGAGGCCTGGAGTCAGACATTCCATTCTGGGTCATTATCTGGTAGGCTTTGCCTTCTCTGGCAGTTGGAGTTGGACACAGGGCCTTGAACATGCTAGGCAAGCGCTCTACCAATGAGCTGCATCCTCAGCTTGTGACTTTATAACATTTCACTTATTATTTATTTGGAAAGAGAGGAGAGAGGATAAGAATAGATGCACCAGGTCCTCTTGCAAACAAACTATAGATGAATGCACCAAGCATCTTCTGGCTTTACATGGTACTGGGGAATCAAACCCAGGGCATCAGGCTTCCATGAAAGAGCCATTAACCACTGAGCAATCTCTCCAGCCCCAGCTTTAGAGTTTATTTTATTTTATTATTATTTTTTTATTATTAACAATACATTTCATATGGATGCATCATATTTTGGTAATCACTTTTCTCTTGTCCCTGCCCCAATTCCATTGGGAGCCCTCCTCAGTGGGGTTGCAGGTATTCCCTATGGGGTTGTGATTCATGAGTTGTGGGAGCAGTAGCAGGTATTTTGGGGAGGAAAGAATGCCTCTGGGCATGATGTCTCAACCTATGGCTCTTACAGTCTTTATTTAACTTTTTAATTTTAATTTTACATTCATGTTGGTACCTTCGATAGCCTCCTCCCTGTCCTCCCCCCTCTGAAGGGACCCTCTTTGTTATGGAATGTGGGTCATGAATTGTGGGAATAGCCATCAGTTAAGGTGAAGAGGCAATGTCTCTGTGCATAATGACCCAACTTGTGGCTCTAACAATCTTTCTGCCCCCTCTTCCACAAATTTCCCTGAGCCATCTTTCCACACCCTCTTCTGCAAAATTCCCTGAGCTATGGTAGGTGAGTTTTTTTAATTTTTTTATTTTTATTTATTTATTTATTTGAGAGCGACAGACAGAGAGAGAAGGAGGCAGAGAGAGAATGGGTGCACCAGGGCCTCCAGCCACTGCAAACAAACTCCAGACGCATGCACCACTTTGTGCATCTTGCTTACGTGGGTACTGGGGAATCAAGCCTCAAACAGGGGTCCTCAGGCTTCACAGTCAAGCGCTTAACCACTAAGCCATCTCTCCAGCCCGGTAGGTGAGTTTTAAGTCTACTTCAGTGCTGAGCTCTTAGGAGCCTCTGGAGTTCTGCTTTGGTAGGTGTTGAGTATCCTCAGGGTCTGTCTACTGTACCCTTGCACTGAGTATCAGGGTAAGCATGGAAGCAGCACTCTAGCTCGTCTCCCCATTCCTCTGTGGATTCAGCTGTGGTTTGACTGAAGTGCGAGGGATAGTTTATCTCCTTGAGTCTCACTACCTTCTGAAAAAGAACCAGATTCTCCAACAGAGAGTAAAGACAGCATAGTTTAAATTAAATTATTAATTTAGGGAGAATTTGCTGTCTGTACCCCCTCTTATAGCCAAAGCCTAGTGGGAGCTTGACACTGGAGAATATAATCTTTGTCTCCATAGGATTCTGATCTGGTTCCCAATTCCAAATATGGGTTCCTTTACACTGAGAGGATCTCTTAGCCAATCAGTGATCTATTGGTTACCCACTGAGGCTGTGTGCCACTATTGCACTGACGTGTACCTCCTGTAAGTGTGTTTGTTTCTGAGTAGCTTAGAGCCCTGGTTACTCAGACCATTGTTGGCCACTTTGCCCCAGAGGCTCATGTAGCACTTTCCAGCACTATCTGCCTGGGGACTGGTTTTCTTCTGGATAATAGCCAGGTCTCTCCATGCTCTGTGTCAGCAGCATATGGTGTCTTCAGATCAATAGCTCAAAGTAGGTAGCAACCAATCTCTGGTACAGGGAGTTGTAGGCCAGAGACAGAAAAAAAAATTTCTTTTAAGCTGAGGCTTCATCCCCACTCTCCAGGGCCCTACTTTTCAGGTGTTCCACCTTTACTCCTTTTGAGGGTTATATCTTTTAGGCTATTCCATGGATAAAGGTTTCTATGGTACAGTTCGTTTTGGATTTAGTTTTGTGTTTGTTTTTCCCCCTCCCCTTGCCCTTCCTTCCTCCCAAACCTTTCCATCCCAATTGTCTGGACCATGAGTTGCCTATCAGGTATGTTAGCAACTTGAGCAGGTCCAGGTTAGGAACCACAGATAAGTGACACCATATGGTGTATGTCTTTCTGTGGTTATATAAGTTCACTGAGTATGATCTGTGCCAAGTCTATCCATTTTTCCACAAATTTCATGATATCATTTTTTCTTACTGCTGAGTAGAATTCCATTGTATAAATGTAACACAACTTCATTATCCATTCATCCAATGATGGGCATCTGGGTTGATTCCAGTTCTTGGCTGTAATGAATTGAACAGCTATAAACATGGTTGGTCAAATATCTCTGTATTGCTGCATGGAGCATTTAGGATAAATGCCCAGGAAGGGAATAACTGGGTCTCTTGGAAGATCTATGTTCATCCTTTTCAGGAATCTCCACATGACTCCATAGCAGTTGTATAAGTTTACATTCCCACCAATAGTGGATGAAGGTTACTCTTTCCCCACATCTGTGCCAACATTTGTTGCTGTTGTTAGGTTTTTTAATGATTGTCATCCTTACTGGAATAAGGTGATTATTTTAATTTGCATTTCCCAAATGGTTAGGGATGTTGAACATTTTCTTAAGTGTGTGTTAGCCATTTATTATTTCTTCCTCTGAGAACTCTGTATTGTTCTCTGCCCCAATTTTGGGTTATTTGATTTTTTATAATTGTTTAGTTTTTTGAGTTCTTTATAGATTCTAGATATTAGGCTTCTGTCACTAGGATAGCTGGCAAAGATTTTCTCCCACTCAGTGGGTAATTTATTGGCTCTGATTATGAATGATCTGATAAAGAATGCTCAAACCAGAGAATACAAAAACTCACAAGACAGATTTTAGAAAGAAATAAATCAAACCTATAGATTTCCAATCCACAAAGAGAGTGCAAGGACTGAATGAGACTACAAGTTGCCAGAACTTAAGATACAATTAGAATGTTGGAAAATGGCATTTGAAGGACTACCTATCATGCAGCTCTGCTGGTGCAGAGGAAAAGAAAATCTTTCCCTGGGCTCTCTGAATGGAGTCAATTAAACTGACACCAAAACAGACTAATAGGAGAAGAAAGGCATTTTAATTACATGTATTATGCATGAGCTTACTCCAAGTATGATATTCAAAGAAGGAACAGGGTTTTATAACACCCTGAGCTACAACAGGCCTTCTGGGGGAGAAGTAGCAACAAACTGTGAGAGCACATGGTGAGGAAATGTATGGTCAGTAAGGTTGTCTTGTTGTTCAGATAAAAATTCTCTTGGATGATAGAATCATAGTCAGAAGAATGTGTGGTAGCTTGGGACAATGTGGTATTGGCCTTCAGTGTCATCTCTTGTTGATGAGATTTCTGGGGGTGGAGGAGGAAGGTACATGATAACCAAGTCCCTTTGTGGATGATTATCTTTAGGCAGATCTTTAGTGAAAACCCCTTCCTGTGATTCAGGGTTTTCATGGGAATGAGAGACAGAAGGGTAAGAAGAAGGTCAGGGAGACCTTAGTTACTCTATTCAAAGCATCAATATGTCAAAGTGCCATACTTTGGAGGATCCTTTTCTGGGCTGCAACAATGATTTATATAAATAGAAGATGAAGAGACATAGATGGGAAGAACAAATTCTAACACAACTCATTAGAATTACAGAAGGAAAAGTTTGTGTATAAGCAGAAGGTGGCCTTGCAATGTAGGGACAAAGAAGGTAAATATCAACAATGAGTGAAATAATGAGGGTGATTAAAAATGGAATTATTGGTTTATAAGCAATTGTCTTATATTTAAAGCATATGCCACAAGGAGTAGAGCTGATCCAATTGCAAAAGAAAATAAAAATACACAAGAGTTGTCATTGTGTTTAAAAGGTAGAAGTGGTTGGAATCATCATTGAAATGAAGCAAAGTTAACTTCTTTGTATATTTCCATCTTTTGTTTTATCCAAAATTCTACATACTACATAAAATGATAGGACAGATTTCTCAGGATTGTGGGCTTATATGCACCTTGCAAAGATCTTTGGCTGAATTAAATCAGTTTAAAGAAGATGAATAAGACAAAAACAAATTTAGTTACATATGCATAGGAGTCCCATATAAACATAACAGTATAAAAAGAGACCATGTAATTGAACAGAGAATCCTGAGCTACAGAAAGGAATGGGCCATGGGCTTTTGGCTACAGTGAGGGATATGGTGAATAATTATTTATTGTCATGCAGGTAAGTCTCTATGGCAATAAATGTCTTTGGGGAGCAGCTCTTACCCCCAATATAGATATCTTTGCTTGTGAAAATCTCTTTTATAGGTGTGAATTTATTTTACAACTCCTGTGTCCACAGTAATGACTAGCTAATAACCAATATACCAAAGAGGAATGTGAAGAGGTGATGAATTCTGAGCCCTAATTTGCTTCTCTTTTCCATATGGACAACGAACCTGAAGGGAGGATCAGCCTATCACACCTCACCAGGGCTCCAGCTGAAACCATAGAGCAATGGGGGAAATGGGCAAGAGTGCAGCTTTCTTGATAAACCCAACACCAGAACAAGGCTGAAGGAGATAAACAGAGAACATTCAACTCCTACTAAGCCAGATATCCAGAGACACAGAGGCTCCCAAGACCTCATCACTGAAGTAGAACTAAAATGAACCCAATGTGGAAATTTGGGAAATTTGCAGAAGAGGGGCCCAAAGAGTGTTAGAGCGACAAGTTGGGTCATTATGCATAGAGACTTTTACCTGTCCCCCATAAGTGTTGGCTACCCCCATAATGCATGACCCACATTCCCCAATGAGGAGGGTCCCTTCGGAGGGAGAAGGTCTGGGAGGAGGCTACTGGAGGCACCAAAGTGAATGTAAAATTAAAATAAAAAAAAAAGATTACAAAACAAAATACCATTAGCTGGGTGGCTTAAAGTGGAAGAAATATATGACCTCATAGTTTTGGAAGGTAGAATCTCAAATTAAGTTATAAGTAGGGTCATGCTCTCTCTAAAGGCTGCCTCCATCATCATGTAGTTTTCTTCCTCTGTGTGTCTTTGCCTCAACTTCTCTGACAGGACAGCAGCCATATCAAGGCACACTCTACTCCATCATAACCTCACTTTAATTAATGTGAATTTTGACAGAAGACATGCAACCAGTGCTTGGGCTTTGGATTCAGATCTTGGTGCTCAGCTACAAATTAGATGCATTAACTCAAGCAAGCTATTGTTTCTTCCTTATCATTCTTCTCTTGGCCTATAAATGAGGACAAGAATACTAACCACACAGGCTTTCTGTAAAAATAAATAAAAAGGGTCTACTATGTGGCTTGTACAGAGTAGACACCCAGCAAAATAGCAATTATTTTCTATCAGAAAATGAATTAATCATTAATAAATTTAAGGGTGGAGTGGAGGATCACTTAGTTCCTGCATCAAAAGATGCCATTTAAAGCTGGGCGTGGTGGTGCATGCCTTTAATCCCAGCACTCGGGAGGCAGAGGTAGGAGGATAACCATGAGTTCAAGGCCACCCTGAGATTACATAGTGAATTCCAGGTCAGCCTGGACCAAAGTGAGACCCTACCTCGAAAAACAAACAAACAAAAAAAGATGCCATTTAAATAAAATTCAGTAGAATCCAGGAAGCTATAAAGGGGCCATGAGAAGAGTGGGGGGCTTAAAGAGAGCAAATGATAGATGTGTAAGTAGAGAGGAGAAATACTGAGGGTAGGAGGGTTTAGGAAGGTGTGGAGGAGGTGTGGAGGGCAGAAGGGAATGGAAATAATGTTAACCAAAGACATTATTAAAAAGCATATGGAAACTTTTTTATTTGCTAGCTAATTCAAATATGTAATTTTAAAAAAAAACAGTTTGGGGCTGGAGAGATGGCTTAGCGGTTAAGGTGCCTGCCTCCTAAGCCTAAGAATACTGGTTCCAATCTCCAGTGGTTCCAATCTCCAGGTCCCACGTTTAGCCAGATTCAAAGTGGCACAAGGGCACAATGCCGCACTTGACCACAAGGGGGAGCACACATCTGGATTTCAATCACAGCAGCTGAGAGGCTGCTGGCACACCCACACCCATCTCTATCTGTCTTCCTCTCCCTCTCTCTCTGTCTCTCTCAAAAAAAAAAAAAAAAAAACAGTTTGGGCAGAAGTATCTTGTAGGATAGATAATGCTGCTCTCAAAAGCTATGGGTTGTTATAGGAAAATCCTAATGTCAGGGGTGAGATATTTCTGAGTGAGTTGTTGGCCAAGGAGTTCCCTGAGCCCACCCCCCACAAAAAAAAGCAATACAAGCTACTGCCAATACTCTTGGTTGCTTGCCAGAACTAGATAGTATGATCATATTGCTGAAGATACCACAAGCTTTGGTTTCAGGACACTGAGAAATCAAGCTGGAGCTGAGCTAAAAGCCTCCTCTCTGCTGACTAGATGTCATAGTGCTGGAAAGTGCAGTGTGGGCTACCAGAGGAAAAAAGTCTTAGTCAATAGTCTTATCCTACAGTGAATCCTATGAGCTATACATCCTACCTGCCTGGCAAGATGTGCCCACTAATGCAATAGTGCCATGGATGTTACAGGAGTAACCAACTGCTCTCTGATTGAACTTGAAGTCCACTCAATGGGAGGGAATTCCCAATGCCATCCCTAATACTGAAAAAGTACTCAAAAGCCTATGAAGCATGGCTACCCACCAGACTATATGATAAGACTATTGATGAAGACACCCCAAGCTCTAGTTGCAGAACACTGAGAAATCAAGCTAGAACTGAGATGGAAGCCAGATAGCTACCAAAGTGCTAGAAGAGCGTACATGAGCTGCTAGGGGAGAAAAGTCATCTGCAGTCTGAATGATTAATCAACGGATCCTGAAAGCTACAAAATCAACCAGTCAGGGTAGTTGTACTCACCAGTGCAATAGTGGTGCATAAGTTTATGGAGGTAACCAACTGCTCTCTAATTGGATAAGAGGCCCCACTAAATGGGAAGGAATGTATGCATAGTATTGAGAATTAAGTCAAAAACCTTAGCTTGGAAGAGATAAACCCCTCACCTTTGGTTAAAGAACCTTCTTTTTGCAGATGGTGGCAAATATCAGGAAGACCCAAGACTCATCAAAATGACAAGATAAGAAAGCCCAGTTCTTAGTACTGCATTAGTTATCTCTATTTCATTTGCCAGGGCTCATGAAACACTGCAGATGTAGTCTCGGAAAGAATATGAATACTGCTCTCACTGCTAGCCAGAGAACCATCTCTAAGGAGATTGTGGTAGACAATGACGAGGCTCCAAACTCATCAAAGCAGAAATTAAGAGGCTATTCAGAACTCAAAACTAAAGGCGATTTCTGCCACACCCTCCAAGGCTCAGGGAATATCTTGGAGAAGGTAGCAGAAAGAAACTAAGAGTCACAGGGTGCACAGGGATACTTTGGGCACTGTCTTTCTGACATGAACTGATTGGTGTATTCATGATTCCAAGCCCAACAATATTTTTATATGGAGGAAAGAAGGGGACAAAGGGAATGAAACAACAAAACAGAGGAAGGACTACCTTGAAAGAGGACTGTCTGCAGGGGATGAGGGCAGAGGAGAGGGTTAAAAACTATAAAGGGAATGCAATCCAATTACTGTATATTCATATGTTAAAGTTCTCAATAAAAAGGCCTGGATTAAATAGGTCATAGGACCTATTAGGGAAGATACCATGTTTGGCTAAATGTTGATGTTATGCCAAACTAACTGCCCTCTAAATGTTTATGTGTTATACCCATAGATCAGTGCTTGTTATATAGCAAATTCTCCCAAACTGAAGAGAGAAGAGAGGCACAGGAGACTCAGGAGGTCAAGTCTGGGATATCTGAAACTTAAAAAGTCACTCTCCCAAGGTTATAGGAGCAGTAAACAACTGTTGAGGAGCAGACTGATCAGTGTTCTGTAGCAATTTTCTCAATCTGGGACATCCCATATTGGGGTATGGTGGAAGCTGGGAAGATGAACAAGTCTAAGAAAAATGTTGCATATATATAGTCCCTAGGACTATATAAAGGCTAAGCAACTGCTTCAGGGGAGACTTTCTCAACTGCCCTCAAATATATACCCAAAGGGGGCTTGGAATATGACTTAATGGGTAAAAACATGAGTATCTGAGTTCAGGTTCCCAGCATTCACGTAACACACCAGGTGTGGCAACACATACCTATAACCCCTGGGACTCGCTGGTTAGCTTGTCTAGTTAGTCAATGAGTTTAGTGTGAGATCATGTCTCAAAAGTAAGATGGGAGCAATCAAGTAAGGCACAAAATGCCAACCTCAGTCTTCCACATATGTGTGCACAAACACACATATGAACACGCATACCCCCACATACATATACCACACACACATGCACTTGCAAAATAACAGACTCAACTGTGTAATTCACTAATCCACTTGGCAAGGGTACTAATGCCCTAGGGGTGTTTTAATCCACTCAAACTATCAATCAAAACCAACCATCACAAAAACCACTCACTTTTTAGAGTGTATTATAAGGTAGAGCCTCAAGACAGCAAGGTCTTCTGGAGGGAGGGAAGAGATTGAAGAAAATTATAGATTCTGATTCACTGTAGGGTATAATTTTTTTATAGAGAGAAAGAAGCAAAAGTGAGATCTTTGGAAAGATAGAGCATATGTTCCCTGAGGAAACACCTCAGAGGCAATAGTTCTAGTATTTTTCATTGCACAATGTCCCCAATGCTCCTCTACAAATGTTCATGTCAGTCTATATACATGTTTATGGAATGTATAAACAGAATGTGAAACAAGGCGTCCCATGGTCAAGGTATCTCTCTCTCTCTTTCTCACTTCTTGGCTTTGAGATTTGAGGCAAGAAACATAATCTCATTATGACTGTCAAGCAGGAACAATTAGCTTCTATGGTTGCTGCAAGAATTAATTTATATTCTACGTGTAAGACATATAGAAATTGCTTTATACAATATATGATTTTTAAAAATCCATGATATTTCTAGTGAATGAAAACTCTCTAGTGTATAAATTGGGAATTTCTCATGTCCTCTCCCTTTATACAACAGGTCAAGATTGTCAATCCCTGGACAGGCATGTCTGCATATTTAGTCAACAAATAATTTTCAAAAAAATGGATTTTCCAAGGGGGGAAATTAAAGGATATAAAGACAGGGGAAATAAAGAGGACATGGGAAGGGAAAGGAGCTCCTGTCACCAGAGTCTGGTTGAAATCTTTACCAGCTGAGGATCAAGAATTTCAGCACAATTCATATTTGTTGTGAAGATTATACATATAAACAATATTCCTTCTTATAGAGAATTTTCAAATAAGAACATTACCTTCTCGAAAAATAAAAAAACTAAAAAATAAACAAAATAAATTCTCATTTTTTTTTTGGTTTTGCAAGGTAGGGTCTCACTCTGGTCCAGGCTGACCTGGAATTAACTGACATTCCATCCTGGCAAAGGAAGGCTTATAGAGAATTTTCAAATAAGAACATTACCTTCTCATTGCTGAGAAAAAATACCTGACATTCCATCATGGCAGGGAAGGCATGGGGAACAGAGGTACAGGCAACTAGTCACATTCATTATCAACGAGGAAGCAGAGTAATAAATACTGGAGTTAAGCCAGTTCTCTTTTTAATATAGCCCAGGACCCCTGCCCATAGAATGTTGTCACCCACAGTTACAGTGGTTCTTCCTACCTCAATTAACTTAATCAAAATAATCCCCCCAAAGGCGAACCTACTGTAGATAATCCCTCACAGGTAATTCTAGATTGTGTCAAGTTGTCAAACAGTATAAACCATCATATAGCAATGTACCTTGGTTAAGGCCTAAACCTTTTGAATTTAACCTAACTCCTTTCCTAGCTATAAACCTTACACTTTCTGGCAATCTCACAAACAACTTTTTAAAATATTTTATTTTTATTTGTTTACTTATTTGAGAGAGACTGAAAGAGAGGAAGAAAGAAAATAGGTATGCCAGGGCCTCCAGCTACTGCAAACAAACTCCAGATGCAAGCGCCACCTTGTGCATCTGGCTTACGTCCTGGGGAATCAAACCTAGGTCCTTTGGCTTTGCATGTAAGTACTGTAACCACTAAACCATCTCTCCAGCCCCAAAATGAAATTTTGAACTTCATTTATAGACAAAATATAGGTCTTAACTCCCTTATAATCTTGACTTGTGTGACCTACAGTTTCATCTTATCGGTCTATACTCAGTGTGCTTCAGAAACTACATAGTGATCTCATTTAAAAAACAAAACAGGGCTGGAGAGATGGCTTAGCAGTTAAGGTGCCTGCCTGCTAAGCCTAAGAATGCTGGTTCCAATCTCCAGGTCCCACGTTTAGCCAGATGCAAAGTGATGCAAGGTTGCAATGCCGCAGTTGACCACAAGGGGGGCACACATCTGGATTTCATTCATAGCAGCTGAGAGGCTGCTGGTGTGCCCATCTCTATCTGTCTTCCTCTCCCTCTCTCTGTCTCTCTCCAAAAAAAAAAAAAAAAAAATTGATGTTTACTAATAGAAGTATATAGTCTTTTAGCATGCCCCATCTGCCCCCACACATACAAAGGCAGTGACCTGTGACAAAAATGACAGAAAAGACAGTAAGAAAAAAATGATACAATGAAATCTGCAGAAAAATGGACAGACCTGGAAGACATCATATTCAGTGAACTCACACAATCACGTAAAAACAAACGCTGCATGGTCTCACTTATCTGTGGTTCCTAACCTGGACCAGCTCAAGTTGTTGACATACCTGAGACAATAGGGATGGAAGAGTTTGAGGAGAGGGGAAAGGAAGGGGGGAAAACAAACACAAAACTAAATCCAAAATAAACTGGTACCATAGACAACTTTATCCTTGGAGACTGATTAGAAGATATAATCCTCAAAAGGGATATTGGGGGAACATCTGAAAATAAGAACCCTGGAGAAAGAGGGATGAAGCCTAAGCTTTTCTTTCTTTCTTTCTTTCTTTCTTTCTTTCTTTCTTTCTTTCTTTCTTTCTTTCTTTTTTTTTTTTTTTTGTCACTGGTCTGTAACTCCCAGTACCAGAAATTGGTTGCTACCCACATTGAGCTGCTGATCAGAAAGGCCTACAGGGTCCCCAAAACAAGACAGGTTTCTGTCAAAGCACTTGATTGCCTACCTGAGGCAAAAGGTAAGAGTCTTGATGAATACACCATATATGGTGCCTACACAGAACATGGACAGATCTGGCCGGAATCCAGAAGAAAGCCAGTCCCCAGACACTTAGCCTGTCTAGTGCTGGAAAGAACTACATGAGCTAATGGGGGAAAGTGGCCAACAATAGTCTGAGCAACCAGAGGTCTAAGCTACTCAAAAGCAGACACCCTGACAGGATGTTCACACCAGTGCAACAGTGGCACCCAGCCGTGGTGGGAAACCAGTTGCTTTCAGATTGGCTAAGAGATCTGCTCAGTGTAAAGGAACTCATATCTGGAATTGGGAACCAGATCAGAATCCTATGGAGACAAATATTATGCTCTCCGGTATAAAGCTCTCACTAGTCTTTGGCTAAAAGAGGGGGTACATATTGCAAATTCTCCTTAAATTAATAATGCTTATCCCACTTAGACTATGCTGACTTCACTCTCCATTGTAGAATCTGTTCTTCTTTTTCAGAAGGTAGTGAGACCCAAGGAGATAAACTACCCCTCACACTTTAGCCAAGCCACAGCTGAATCCACAGAAGAACTGGAGAGATGAGCATGAGTTCTGCTTCCATGCTGAACTGATAATCAGCACCAGAGTGAAAGAAACAGACCCTGAGGATGCTCAACACTTACCAAAGCAGAGATGCAGAGGCTCCTAAGAGCTCAATAGTGAAGTAAACTTAAAGCTCAGGAAATTTTGTGGAAGAGGAGATACAAAGATTGTAAGAGCCACAGGTTGAGACATCATGCCCAGAGGCATTCCCTCACCCCCAAAATAACTGACTGCTCCACCCATAACACATAACCCACAACCCCATAGGGAATACCTGCAACCCCACTGAGGAAGGTCCCCAGCAGAATGGGGGCAGGGATGAAGGAAAAGAGGGTACCAACACATGATATATCCAAAAAAATATGTTCTTAATAATAATAATTTTTAAAAGGGGAAAAAGTAAGACAGATCATAAAAATAACATCTGTCACCATGAGTGAGGGCGTCCACAGTTTTTCTAGTATCAAAATTAAAAAAGAATGTTTAAAGCCATATTCTGTCTTGTTACTATTTTTAATGATAACATGGAAGTTTAGCCTTTAGGGAAGGTATCTAGTCAAATATCAAATTTAGGGTTGGAGAGATGGCTTAACAGTTAAGGCACTTGCCTGAAGAGCCACAGGGCACAGGTGTGATTTCTCAGGACCCATGTAAGCCAGATGCACAAGGTGGCATATGTGTCTGGAGTTCGTTTGCAGGGGCTGGAGGCCCTGGCATGACTCTCTGTGTGTCTCTGTCTTTCTCTCTCCCCTGCTTCTCTCTGTCTCTCAAATAAACAAATAAAAATAAAATATTTAAAATAAATATCAAATTTATTTTCCTATGGGGAGCTCTCTTGCTTCAGTTTGTTAGTAAGTAGTGCCACTCTAAACAGTGTCCTGCTGAGAGGGAGTTAGGTAGCTTTGTTAGGCACTTAGGGTGACTAGGCTGCTGAAAGTAAAAAGGAGGAATATCCTTGGACTTTGTTAGAGATCAGAGAGGAAGCTGGCTTCTCCTTATCACTTGCCTAAAGGAGTTCCCTAGATTTATTTTTCCACAAACAATCTGAACCCTTCCTGGAAAGGAGGGTCCTCTTTTCTAGAAAATCTATTCCTCACATTGTGATCAAGTTCAGCCCCCAGAACTTGGCGTCATGGCTAGCTTCTTCCTGAGACAGTCTTTAGTCCAGACCAATCAGCTGTCTCTCTGGCTCACCTGAGCTAGAAGGTAAAGCCCACTACTACTACAGTACAGTTATAAATACATTTATGAGGGGAGGGCAAGCTCTCTGGACTGGCCACTCCTGAACTTCCAGGTTCTACTGAGTTTCCCCTTGACTGGGCTGATTAGGCTGAGAGGAGGGGAGAACCCCCTGACTTCTACTCCCATATGGGCTCTTAACCTCCTCCTGCCCTCCACATGGCAGGAACTCTTTGTACTTTCTTTACTTTCCTCTATAACTCTCTTTTTACAGGCTTTCCAGACCATATGGCTATATTCATTTTCCTTCCTTTGGTTCTGTACTTCCCTCAATAAATACAATAATTTAAAAATTATCCCTCTCAGTTTGGTTTACCTAATTCTTTGCTTAAATGCAAATGCAAACCTAGGGTTTGGGGTTCAAGGACTTTCCTGATACCCTCTCACCCCATTTCCCAATATATAAACTGAATAATAACACCAGACAAAACTGTTTTGAGTCTGATCCTAAAAGAAGATATGCTTTTTAACAACCACCTTACTCTTAGCAACAGGCTAGACAAAATGGGCTGTTGAAAAAAGAATGACATGTTGTTAAATTAATGGAACTGGAATTTAAGGATAGAACCAGATGTGAATACCTTTCAAATGACCTGATTTGCTGGGATGTCTTTTCAACATTTACGATTACCATATACAGCAAATAATAGTGAGTTCCTGTGAGTGTTCATTGGAATCTTTACCTGTCATGCCTTTTGTGCTATAATCAGTCCCTTCCTTTCTCCAGGAGATGTAGACGCAGAAAATAGAGCACTCTAGTTGTTGGAGGCTAAGTGATTCACATAATACATACATTTATAAAATTAAAACTACCATAATATTTTATAAAAATTTTAAATGCTAAGCCAGGGATGGTGGAGTACACCTTTAATCCCAGCACTTGAGAGGCAGAGGTAGGAGGATCGCCATGAGTTCAAGGACACCCTGAGACTACATAGTGAATTCCAAGTCAGCCTGAGCTAGAGCGAGACCCTACCTCAAAAAAACCAAAAAAATAAAAAATAAAATAAAATAAATGCTAATGCAATTCTTACCCATAAAAATACAGAGTAGCCAAGTAAATATGATAACACTAATATATTACATTTATAGAAATTTAAAAACATTCTAAAAATCTGCTCTAAGACAATAGTTAACACAAGCAATAAATAGAGGCCTCAATACTATGACCCATGAGGTGCATACTATTATTTTTGGCAGTTGAATGACTGTGAAACAGACATTATATAGATTGCCCAGGATCACATAGCAAATAAAGGAGAGGCAGGTTTAAAACCCAGACAGACTATTTTAGAATTTAAGTGCTCCCTCTATCATACACCTCCTCTTGAAAGCATGGTAGGAGAGGATATCACTACACAAGCTCCTCTTAGACACAAAACATATTACAACCTTGAAAACACTTCAGTGTTTTATGAAGAGAAAGCTGAGTGGTTGTGAACTCTGAGACTATCTTTCCATTTTTTTTTTTTTAGGAAAGAATGACTGAATGCTTATAATAGGGACATTACATATCATTTGATACAACAATTAATGTTTCTGCCACCATAATGTTTATAAGCTATAAAGGAAGGTTTGTTGATAATAAACAAATAAACATATGACCTTTTACTAGAATGTCCATTTGTGATATTTCACATGATAAAAGCAAGATGAGGGATAGCACATAACAGGGGGCCACATTAGTTTAGGACTAGATGGAGAACAATGGGTTAACAATAGGGCACTTTAATTTTGCAAAAGATGGGGGGCAGGAGGTAATAAGGGGCTACTTTAGTTTAGGATAAGATAAGGGACAGCAGGTGACAAGGGGCCACTTTAGTGGTAAGGAAAGATTGTGACAGGGAAGCCAAACCAGACTTCTTGAATCAAAATCCTGCTTCTATATGAATTTGTTCAAGTTTCTATATTTTGGATTCCTTATTTGTTGTTATGGTTTGAATATGAAACATCCCCCTACAGGCTCTAGTATTGAGGGCTTGGTTGCCAGCTAAGGGGCTTTGGGAAAATGATTAGATCCTGAGGATTCTGACTAACTGATAGATTAATCCCTTATTGGATTTATAATATGATAGCAATATTGGGAAATGGTGAAATGAAGGTGTCAGGGCCTAGTTGGAGGAAGCAACTGAAGGCCCTCTCTATGGGAGGGAATACATGCCTGGTACTGAAAAAACTAAGCAAAAGTCTATGGTAGGTGAGGTCATGAGCCTTAGGGGTATATAGCCTGCTCTTGTCTGACTAAATGTATATATTATTCCCATCAAGCTGCCCTTAAAGCACTACACTTAATGTTCATATTCACATATTAATGCTACTCTCACTTCTGGTTAGAGAAGCTTCTCTTTTCAGATGGTGATGACCACTGGGATGACCTAAAAGGCAACCTAGTGCTGAGAAGAAGGGATGGAGGAGTGTCCAGCACAGAAACATCTCTGTCACACCCTCCAAGGCTCAGGGTCCATTGCAGAAGAGTGGGCAGAAAGGAAGGGTACGACTCCTTACAATGCAACTGTCCAGACAGAAATTGGCCTTGATATCCATGACCTTGCAGTGCCTAGCAATACCTTCACAAGACCCTCATAATAGAAGAAAAAGATGATGACATCAAATTAAAAGAGAGACCAATGGAGAGAGGGAGGGGATATGACAGAGAATGGAGTTCTGAAGGGGAATGGGGAAGGGAGGGAAATATCATGGGTTTTTTTGTCTGTAAGTATAGAAGTTGTCAATAAAAAAATAAATGAATAAATTTAAATTTAAAAAAAGATGGAAAAAAAAGAATTCTTTGTTTGCTGTCAAACAATAGACCTCTGCACTAGCCTACCAGAATTTCTGCTGTGTTTGTGAAGCCCTGAAGAACACACCTAAGCAAACTAATTTTCCACAGCACCTGTTCTTTCCATTTTTCCTGTGGCTGAGTTTTCATTTCTTCAGAGGAAGCACCCAACATTCTCTAAATTATGGCTGGTGAAACTTTCCTCCCAGGTTCCTCTCTGGGCGACTTTTCTTGACATTATGCTTTGTCTTAGTTCCTGTGCAGCGAGGGCAGGGCACCCTCCATTTATAGTCTGGCTTCAATGAGTGTGGCGTCATTTATTAGCTATTTCATCAAGAGTCCAACATACTAAAAAGAGATTTTGAATAGTACTCTATAAGGCTTAAGAGCACTCTAGAAACTCTCAGATACTTAGCCAACAGCACTTAAAATTGATCCAATTAAAATGGAAACTATTAGCATGCAGTCAAGTACAGATGATTGAACCTCAGGTCTGTCACCATAAACTTTCAAAGAACTCATGAGCTACTCAGCTCTGTGTTACTTGTGTTTAATGTGTGATCAAGCAAAATCATTCTTGAGGCATTTTTGTCATCATCTGTGCTGAAATACATGCTGCCTTTCATCTGATATCATTTCTGGGAACATCTCAGTTCTTTGGATGTATGAGTAACAAAACCATAAATGCAAGCCTAGGGCACAAACTAAGAAATGTACATATTCCTTTAATTACACTTTCCAAGAATGTGCTTTTCATGTTGATAGGTTCGCAGGGAAGTGGTTGAGACTTCCTCTCCCACACAAGCTAGAGAATCATGTTTCTCCAATGTCCTCAGTCATCAAGAGAGATAAGGGGTAGTTTAGAACTACTGAGGAACACAGATCTCTTCTACTATCAGTACAAAAACAATGTCATAAAATTTTCTCTTCTTTTGTCACATCTAGTAAACAGTTGTTTGAATATTTGTGGTAGATAGACAAATGCTATACTGTAAGCAGCATGAGAATACTTCTGTTTTTATCATCATATTTCATGCATGATGCTATTGCAGAATATATTTAAATAAATAAATGATAAAATGGAATCAAATGCAAAAAGATTGATTTGCTTGACTCACTAGGCTTCAGTGTCTCCTGGTAGGGTCTAGAGCCTCTTTCAATGAGATGTTCTTTATACTTTTGCTGCCATATTCTATTAGCAACTTGCAAGATAAAGTCATATTCCCCAGTTTATGGTCCTTCATAATTTAATGGGAAGAACTGAGCTTCTCCATCATATAATTTTATTCTTTTCTTTTAGTGGAGATGATGTTACCAAAAATCTTTAGAAAGATAGTGGTCAAAGGGTAAAAATTCTAATCATTTTTATGTGGAGCATGGTGACAATAGATAGTAATGCCATATTTATATGTGAGGTTGAGTAAGAGTCAATCTTGTCTGTTCTCTCAAATAGACACATAAAAGGCAAGAGGATAGATGTGCTTTATTTTTACTGTGACAATATTTCACAATATATATGTATACAAATCATCACATTGTACTCATGTATATGCATTTTATTTGTCAATAAAGTTGGGAGGAGAGAAAAATGTTTTAGATTTGACTTGGCCGGGTCCAAATTCAGACTTTCAAATACAATGGGCCTTATCACATCAGAAAGTTTAGGACTAGATCAAATGCTTATTAGTGATAATCCAGAAGCATTAATATTTTATGTCAAAGAAAGTAAAAAATTGAGGAGGGCTAGTCTAGCTAAATCAATGAGCTCTAGGTTCAGTGAGACACTGTCTCAAAGAAGAAGGCTGAGAATAACCAAGGAAGATCCTGATACTGGTCTCTGGTCTACACATACACACACATACACACACACACACACACACACACACACACACACACACCAAGCACACAGGTGCACATACCGCACATATATATATATATATATATATATATATATATATATGCATGTAAAAATGTCATTGGTTGTACATAAATACATACATAAGGGCAGAGTTCCTTTATTTGTTTTTGCTTGCTTGTTTGTTTGTTTTTGGTCTTCTAGGATAGAGATAGGAGAACTGCTGAGGGGTGTCTGAGGAATCAGCCCACCTCTGTCTCTGAGATTCCCCATCTTTATGGAGACTGTCAATGATTGTGAGCACAGAGTGCTGACATATAATCCTATACTACACACATTTCTCCAAGTTCATCATTAGGCCTCTCTATTAATTTCTCCTATCACAGGTGAAATGAGACAAGAACTAGTACATCTAAATGAAATTTTATGATGCACATATATAATAAAGGGAAAAGAACACAGACTATCTGGCAACTAAACCAGTGATCCAGCTGAGAGAATAGTTTGTGAGAGAATGGTTTGTTGTTGAGTGTCTATTTTTTTTCTCTTTGTTTAAATTTTTGTTTAGGAAGTGTAAAAGTAATCTGGTAGATTTAATGAGATGAAAACAGCCTAAATAAGTTTATTATTCTTAAATTTTCTAAACAAAATATTAAAATGTGGTTGTTACATGCCATATAAAATGCTGTCACATGTCATGGAATATCCTAGAACATAGAACATGTCATGGAATATCCTAGAACATAGAACATGTCATGGAATATCCTAGAACCAAGTGTCTATATGTTTAGAATATGTAAAACTATGAAAGAAGTGTCTAACATCCCAAGGGACTAGTGGGAGACATACATGTGAAATGAATTGTTTCTGATATCCAGCCTGGTTCTTTGGTTACCTAGTATAATGTTTGTTAGTGACTGTGTGACTCTTCATGTTCCCATGAACATAAGGAGAAAGGATAGCTGCTTGGAAGGCAACCACCACCTCTTCCCATTTTGTCAGATACAGCTTTTTGGATAATTAGACATCCAGGAGGTGGTAACATGATAAAGAAACTAAATTATCCTGGGCTAATATTCTGCCAAAACCAGTCATCAAGTCAAGACAAAATTATTATAAAAAGGAAATATTGACGAAATTTGCCCGGGAGGCGTTGGTAGGATAAGCAGAAGAGGCAACAGTAAGCAAAGAAATTCTGCCCAGAATGTTGGCCTGGACACTTTCTGGTTCTTTCAGACAGCCTCAGGTCTTCTCGTAGAGGTTGCACATCTGACCTGGCTTCCACCAGGCATGCTCCAACCACATAGATACTCTGCTTGTTCTTGGATGAATCATTGATAACTGAGCAAACTCATCAAAGCAACAACATGAGGAATAAAATTAAGATGTAGGCAGAAAATCTCTGCCACAGCAAGTCTTTGGACTAAATTCTCTAAACAGTGCTATGTTTTTTCTAGTGTATTAGATGAGAAGACATGAAGAGAACTCAGAAAAAGTGTCATACATGGACATAGAGAAACTGGGTTATCTACAGAACACATAGAAGGAGGTACTGTGTAGTAGTAAGAGTGAGCAAACTCAGAACACTGTCAGATATGAGAACTGAAAGTGCCAATCCGGGCAGTGGAGTAAGTCCCCAGAAGATGCTAAAAGAAAGAAGGTTCCAAATATGAAATATAGGCGGGGCTTAGCAAGTTCCTGGGAACTAGAGAGTTAGGCAAAGAAACTAAGAAACTATAGTTGTATGGACTGGGACAGCCACACAAGTGCTGGAGACAAAAGATTTGGAAGATACCAGGGTTCATGGAGTTACTCAGCACTCAAAACCGAGTCCAAGGCAGCCACTGTTCCACTTGTGTGTACCAGTGATTTGGGGTTAAAAAAAAAAAAAAATCAGGCCTGGTGGCACGCCTTTAATCCCAGCACTCAGGAGGCAGAGGTAGGAGAATCGCAGTGAGTTCGGGGCCACCCTGAGAGTCCATAGTGAATTCCAGTTCAGCCTGAGCTACAATGAGACCCTACCGTGGGGGGATAAAAACTAGTTCTAAACCTTAGCTTTTTCGTGTCCTGCAAACACTAGTTGTGGAGATTTAGGGGATGAGTTAGTTATCCCTTTTAATCTCAGTTTCAATGTGTAAAATGACAGAATACCTAACTCAAGGGCTATTTCAAGAATATTAAAACAATTCTTTTTTATTTTATTTTTGGGTTTTTCAAGGTAGGGTCTCGCTCTAGCCCAGGCTGAACTGAAAATCACTATGTAGTCTCAGGTTGGCCTTGAACTCACAGCGATCTTCCTACTTCTGGCTCCCGAGTGCTGCAATTTAAGGTGTGCATGACATGTAACCAAATCCAAACAAAAGTATATATTATTTTTAATAATAAAATATTTTCTTTTTAAGAAAAGATGCAGTTATTTAAAGGAATATTACATACATATGGGACAGATATTATTTTTAATGTTTTTCACTGTTGGCACCAAAGTTACTAATATGCTCAGGCACTAGTGAGGACTGACAGCAATCAGATGAGCCTGCCTGACTGACACTAGCAGTGTAAGCGCCAACCAAGGAATCTGAGGAACTCATCGGCATGACTAAAATTACATCTACCTTTTCAAAAGGTATTTATTTTGTTAATTCTTTCTTTAAATTTCTTGCTAAAAATAGTGTACAGAAATTTTATGGCCCAATCACTACAAAATTTTATTGTTTTGTGGTTCAATAAGGGGCAAAGTCTGTATTTCCAATCAAGATTCTCTCAGTCCTTCTTTAATAGAGATGAGCTTTCAGAACATTGGAATGAGAGTATACTAGTATTGATGAATACTCTAAAACAAAATAGATAAAAAATTATTTTCTTAAATACTTAAAGAGTGTCCCTGAAATTTTATTCGGGTTATCAATAATGAAAAATATTTAATTCAAATAAAAATATACTTCAGACCAATTTTTGCATGTATCATTATAAATTTCTGGGTGCTGAAAAATAAAGCTTCAGAATGCCTAGGAATATTGGAAGGTTTCCTGAAGAAATGTACAAGAGGTATTCATTATGTATTATGTACATGCATCAATCTACCACAGTATGTCCATGATTTTGATTAAAGATAAATGTATAAATAGAAGTAAGTATTAGCTTCACAGTGTTTAAGGATACCTATTTCACTATTAGTTGTGAACATTGACAAAAGATGTCATCATTAGCTTGATCAATTTAATTTAGCATAAAGTGAAAATAAACTTAGAGAGCAGGAATATTCTCCAAAGGGTATGTAAAATGCATTTATACATCTCTGCCCAAGAGAAGTCCCAAATATGAAACCACATATCCATCCACTCAACCAAAACAAAACCAAACAATGAACTGAGAACCTGGAGCAGTGAAGAAACAAAAGTGACTACTAGAGACAATGTGTTTGCCTTCAAGGAACCTGTAGTCCAAAGTGGGGAGGCAGGCAGTAAGCAAACAACACAGCTCAGGAAGAGAGAGGTAAAATTAAGGAAAAGAACCCACTTCATTTCCAGGAGTGGTGTTGCACATCTGTAACTCCAGAATGGGGAAGGTGGAAATAGGAATCCCTGGAGCTCACTGGCTAGCTAGCCTAGTCACATTGGCAAGCTCTAGATTCAGTGACCTCCACAGACATGCACACATGTGTTCACACACGTACACACAAGCACACCACACACACATAAACTTGCAAAATAAGAGAGAAGAGAATGATTGTTATCCTGTCATCTACATTGCTCCTGTTGTCACCCCAAATTTCCATCAGTGTTTTCATACTAATGCCCTGCCCCTGAGAGAATTTAGGGGCTCAGCTTTCTATAAAATTATTTTTATTTATTTGCAAGCAGAGAGAGATAGGAGAGACAGAGAGAATGGGTGTGCCAGTGTCTCCAGCCACTGCAAATGAACTCCAGAGGCCTGTGCCACTTTGTGTACCTGGCTTTAAGTGGGTACTGGGAAATTGAACCCAGGTTGTTAGACTTTTCAGGCAAATACCTTAACCACTGTGGTTCTACTTTTTAAGTACCAAGGATATGTATGTAAATGTCTGCTCTTAAGGGTCTGGGTTAAAAAAAAGAAGAAGGGGGGCTAGTTTTGATAGTGGCAGGGGAGACCCGCCAGTCCTGTTTCACAGTGGTTGAAGCCTGCTAGCCACCTACTTGACTTAGAAAACGTCAGGAACAATGTTGTGGAGTTTTGGCAGGGGTTGCATTTAATCTGCAGATTACTTTTGACAATATAGCCATTTTTGCAATATTAATTCTGCCATTCCAGGAGCATGGAAAGTCTTTCCATAATCTTTGGAATTTTTATAGTAACTTTGAGTTTGTATGTTTGTTTTGGGCAGTTTTTTATTGGCAACTTCCACACTTACAAACCATAAACCATGATAATTCCTTCTCCTCCCCCAGTTTTCCCTTCACAAATCCACTCTCCATCATATTCCTTCCCTTTCTCCATTAGTCTCTCTTTTATAATGATGCCATCATTTTTTCTTCCTATTATGAGGGCCTTGTGAATGTATTGCTAGGCACTGCAAGGTCATGGATATTGAGGCCAGTTTCTGTCTGGACAATTGCATTGTAAGCAGTATACCTTTCCTTTGGCTTGGAATTTTAACTGTAGAGGTCTTTCACACTTTTAGTTAGGTTTATTACTAGATAATTTTTCCTTGAAGCTATTGTGTAAATGGGATATTGTTCTTGATTTTCATCTCTGTGAGTTCATTATTGATGTACATGAAAGCTACTGACTTTTGCACATGGATTTTGTATCCTGCAACTATACTGAAATTTTTATTACATAGAGAAGGTTTCTGCTAGATTCTATAGGATCTTTTAAGTGCTGAATCATGTCACCTGCAAACAAGAGTAGTTTGACATCTTCCTTTCCTATTTTATCCTTTTTTATTTCTTCTTCTGGTCTTATTGATCTACTAGGATTATATTAAATAGAAGAGATAAGCATGAGCATCTTTGTCTCATTCTGGATTAGAGGAAATAGTCTTAGTTTTTAATCTATTTAGTATAATATAGACTTGTCCTATATGACCTTTATTCCTACTTTCTCTGGGACTTTCATCATGAACACATGCTGGACTTTGTTGAATGCCTTTTCTGTATCAAGATGATCATGTGATTTCTGTCCTTAAGTTTATTTATATGGTGCATGATAGTTACTGATTTCCATGTGTTGACCAACCTCTCCTAGAATGAAGCCCAATTGGTCATGGTAGGTGATATTCTTGATACATTCCTAAATTCAGTTTGTGAGTATCTTGTTCAGAATTTTTGAATCTATGATGCCATAATGATACCTACAATTTTGTATGCTAACTAAAAAATTAAATTGAATTTTTAAAAACCCTTGGGGCTGGAGAGATCACTTAGTGGTGTAAGGCACTTGCCTGCAAAGCCTAAGGACCCAAGTTTGATTCCCCATAACCGACATAAGCAAGATGCATTAGGTGATAAATGAGACTGGAGTTGGTTTGCAGTGGCTGGAGCCCTGGCATGCCCATTCTTTCTATCTGCCCCCCCTTCTCTCTCATAAATAAAAAATAAAATAAAATTAAAAAAAAAAAAAACACCTTGGGAGCAAACTGGCTGTCTTCGTGCATACATTCTGACAGCTTAATGCTACCTCCCACTCATTGCCACTATGGCAGTCTGGGAGCAAAAGGCCTTTCTCCAGTAAAGACTTGAGAGTCTTCAGGAAACATGCTAGGCCACCTCATGCTCTGCCATCATTTTGAAAGCTGGTGTCTCTACTTGTAGTCGCCATGGTAACAAGAGAGGGGAAGCACTCAGAGAAAACTTTTGAACTTTTGGAGGGCTGACAGCTCTTCTGATTGGTCCCTATGATTTTCACCTAATTTGTGTGACCAATCAGGTCATATTTGTTTATATATATAAACATCAGTCTGTCCATAGACAGATTTGCCAGACCTTAAAGAGATAAAACTCACTGAAAGAAGGAAGACCTTGAAAAGGCCCAGGAAGTCACACCTGTTCTGCCACTGAGGACTTCCAGAGCCCCTAGTGCTTGGGTCCCTGGGTCTGCTCCTGTATCTGAAGGCCCCAAGGCAAATTCTGCTGGGACAGCCAGACACGTTCTGACACACAGGCCCCTGGAACTGCCTGTACTTTGGGTACTGGACCTGAATCTGTGCTTAGACCTGGTGCTGCTCTGACTTCAATTGGGACATGATGAGTAAAACTCCCTGCTTCCTTGGCAGGTCTGAGCTTCCTACCTCAAAACCCCTTGACTGGAATCCCAGGGTCTGCTAAGAGCTCAGAGCTATAACACTCAACAACATCTCTTGACTAGTATCTAAAATCCCATAATAGATGTAAAAGATTTGGAGCTATAACACTCATGTGTTCTCTTTGTCAGCTACTCACTGCCACCATGAGTTAGAGTAATAACCATGACCTTTGTCCTGGCTAGAAAACCAGATTCTGTCTCCATGAATCTAGTTTTCATTTTAATAGATGTTGTATTCTGTGTAGATAAATCCTCATTTGTTCAACTCTTCATGTGGATAGAAAAAGACTCAAAAGAATTGTTCATTTCAATAGCTTGAACAATCTGAGAGACAGAGGTGAGTGCAGATCATATGGAAGACAGTTTATGTATAATATAACGCACAAAAAGTAGAACTATTTTGGAGAGAATTTAATAGGTGTAAGCCCTCTTGTAGCCTATGGTTGGTGGGAGCTTGATATTGGAAAGGGGGCTCTTTTTTTTGGATATGATTCTGACTTGTTTCCCAGTTCCAGCTATAGGTTCTGTTCCACTGAGTAGATCTGTTAGCTAAATCAAGAGCAGTTGGTTACCCACCATGGCTGTGTGCCACTATTGCCCTTGTGGGAGCATTACATCAAGTTGTTTGCTACTGAGAAGCTTAGACCACATGTTGCTTGGACAGATGTTGATCACTTTCCCCCAGTTACTCATGTAGGACCTTCTGGCACTAGACAAGCTGTCTGGGAACTGATTCTCTTCCACATTCCAGCCAGGTCACCCCATGGACACAGAACCTGAGGAGAAAATTAGCCCATTGCACCTCACCAGGGCCCCAGCCAAAACCATAGAATAATTGGAGAAATGAGCAAGAGTGCTGCTTTCTTGGTGAACCTGGTACCAATACAAGGGTGAAGGAGATAGACACAGAGAACACTCAACTCCTTCCAAACCAGAGATCAGAGACACAGAGGCTCTCAAGACCTCAACACTGAAGTATACCTAAAATGAACCCAACATGGCTCAGGGAAATTTGTAGAAGAGGAGGCAGAAAGATTGTTAGAGCCACAAGTTGGGACATTATGCACAGAGACATTGCCTCCTCCCCATAAGTGATGGCTACCCCCACAATGCATGACCCACTGAAGTAGACTTAAAATACACCCACTAAGGCTCAGGAAATTTTGTGGACCAATAAGAAGCTGCTATAAAAAAAATATCCCAACTGAAAAAGGTTCAGACCCAGATGCATTCACTGGTGAATTTTACCAGACCTTCATGGAAAAACTAACCCCTATGCTTCTCAAACTTTTCCATAAAATTGAAAAGGCAGGAATTCTACCAAACTCCTTCTACAAAGCCAGCATTACTTTGATATCAAAACCAGACAAAAACAGAACTAAAAAAGAAAACTACAAACCAATCTCCCTCATGAGCATGATGCAAAAATTCTCAACAAAATATTGATAAACAGAATACAAGAATATATCAAGAAGATCATTCACCCCTACCAAGTAGTCTTTATCCCAGAGATTCAGGGATGGTTCAACACATGAAAATCAATAAATGTAATACACTATATAAATGTACTGAAGGACAAAAATCACACGATCATCTCAATAAATGCAGAAAAGGTATTGGACAAAATCCAACATTGCTTCATGGTAAAAGTCCTAACGAAACTTGAAATAGAAGGAACATATCTAAACATAATAAAGGCTAGTATGACAAATGTACAATCAAGATAATACTAAATGGGGGAAAACTTGGAGTTTTTCCGCTAAAATCAAGAATAAGACAAGGATGTCCACTATCCCACTTTTATTTAATATAGTACTAGAAATCTTAGCTATAGCAATAAGGCAACAGACACACATAAAAGGGATACAACTTGGAAAGGAAAAGATCAATTTATCCTTTGTTGATGATATGAATCTATATATAACAGACCCTAAAGATTCTACCTGCAAACTGATAGAGCTGATAAACACTTTCAGTAACAGAGCAGGATAAAAAGTAAACACACAGAAATCAGTAGCCTTCCTATATACTAACAACAAATGTGCTGAAGATGAGATACGGGAATCACTCCCATTCTCAATTGCCTCTAAAATAAAATAAAATAAAATAAAATAAAATAAAATAAAATAAAATAAAACCTTGGAATAAACTTAACCAAGGAAGTGAAGGATCTCTACAATGATAATATTAAAACACTCAAGAGAGAAACCAAAGAAGAGGCTAGGAAATGGAAAGAAATCCCATGTTCTTGTATTGGAAGAACCAATATTGTGAAAATGTCAAGGGTGTCCCACAGTTACCTCATGTTCTGTTCACAAAAATTTTTTAACTTATTGAAACTTTTGGGTTCACAAACTGTTTCTTCTATTTTGTCTTCCAGTTCTGAGTTTCTATCCTCCACATGGCTGACTCTGTTCTTGAGAGCTTCTGTAGAGTTTGGGGCTTGTTCAATTTGGTTTGTATTTTCCACTCTTTTTATGTCTAGTTTCCATCCCTCTATCGAGTTTCCTTTTCACATCATTTTCTGATTTTCTTAATGTTTCTTGGAATTCATCTATACATTTATTTATGTATTCATTGAACTTAGCCAGCTGGTTATTTCACTCTTTTTTTCACTCTGTCTTTGGAGTCCTTCCTGGATCTTTTCTATTAGGTCTAATCTAGCAAGAACAGCATTCATACAATTATTGGCCCTTTGTTGATTTTCTGCAAGTTCTGTTATTTTCTTGGCCAGGGCTGCATTGCTTGTGTCTTCATTTTGGGGTTCTGATCCTTTGTCTCTGCT
Source organism: Orientallactaga sibirica (assembly GCA_036365145.1). NCBI lineage: Eukaryota > Metazoa > Chordata > Mammalia > Rodentia > Dipodidae > Orientallactaga > Orientallactaga sibirica. The sequence goes on along the minus strand of JAEOAD010000015.1, from coordinate 24,559,934 downwards.
AAGTTTTTATTAGAGACATCCATTGTGGGACTAGGTGGTCTTATTGGATTTACTTGCATTTGATTTTTCATGTTATTCCTTTTGCACCGTGGTCTGCCCATCACAGTGAAGGAATCTTGATAACTTTACGAGGAAGCTGTAGTTTACCTTGAAGTGTCTTCAGTGATTATTCCCTTTTATGTTTGCTTCAATTAGGCTTCTGATGGCAGTGGCGCCTGCCTGCTCAGAGGGCAGGAGCCTGTGAGGGTCTGGTGAGGGTCTGATGAAGGGGCTTCTTCTTCAGTGGTGTATGGTCAGGTGGCCAGAGAGGTAGGGGTTGGGGATCAATGGGACAAAGCAGACTTGTGTTGCTGCTGGGCTGCAGAGAGAGGGAGTATGGGAATGCTTGGTGGTTCCACAATTCTGAGGGTTGAGGTGTGGAACAGCAGGTCCTTTGGGACTATGTTGCAGAGAGTGGCTGGGACTTCAGGGTGTTGTGACTGGGCAGGGCAGGGATATGGGACTGCTACAGTTCAGGAGAAGCACAGGGGTGGTGGTTTATGGTTTAATATTATGAGGGAAACCAACCACTCTCTAATTGGACTGGTGGCCTACTCTGTGGGAGGGGATACATGCCTGGTACTGAAAACCTAACCAAAAGTCTATGACAGGGGTGGTCATGAGTCCTAGGAGTGTAATGCCTGCTCTTATCTGGCTAAATTTATATGTTATACTCACCAAAGCATCCTGAAAGCACTTTTCTTAACATTTATACTCATATATTAATGCTACTCTGACTTTTGGCTAGAGAAGCTTCTCTTTTCAGATGGTGGTGACCACAGGGATGACCCATAAGGTACCATAGTTCTGAGAAGAAGTGACAGAGGTTTGTTTTGGCTTACAGTTTTGAGAATTGCCAATCATGGTTGGGAAAACATGACAGAAGCAGGAAAATGGAGTCACATTGCCACATCAGCAGGGAGGAAGAAGAAAGAGAGTGAGGGTAGGAAGTAGAGCCAGTTTATAAAACCTCAAAGCCTACCCTTAGTTGACACACTCCCTCCAGCAAGTCTCCAACTTCTAATCATTTCATGTACTTCCTAAATTGTGCCACCAACTTGAAATTAAGTATTAAACACATGAGTCTATGGGGGACATTTTACAGTCAAACTACCAACACTGGGAAAGGGGGAGACATCCTCTTCAGTGGCATAGCTGCTGGTAAATTGCCCACCCACATGTTGGTAAATAACTCTCTACCCATGTTCCTGAAAGAATCTTTATTAAACTTAGTGCATTAAAAAATACACCAAATTAGAAGAGGGACTAGTTAAGAAGAAAAGGGTTAGTGGAAATGTGTATTAGTCAGGATTCTCTAGAGGAACAGACCTGATAGAATGGATTATATTAAGAAGGGAATTTATTGGATTAGCTTACAGTAGTCTAAGAGCAGTTGCAAGCCCCAGAATCAAGGAACCCAGTAGATGCTCAGTCCATGTGGCCAGATGTCTCAGCAGTCCCAATCCAGCACCGAAGGCCTATAGGCTTCCTGAGGAGCTGCTGGTCTCCAATCCACACTGGTCTTCGGTACATGCTGGTCTTCTGTAAGTGCTGGTCTTCAGTCCATGCTGGAAGACAGCAAGCAGCTCAGGCAGCCAAGTGGAAGGAAGAAGAGGAAGCTCCATGTTAGCAGGGGAAATTGATGGCATGAGCAGAAGGTGAACATCACCTCCTGGCCAACATCAATCAGATGGACAACAGCAACAGGAGAGTGTACCAAACACTAACAAGAGGAAGCTGGTTATAACACCCATAATCCCACCCCCAACAATACACAGCCTCCAGAAGCCTTTAATTCCCAAACTACCATAAGCTGGGGACCTAACATTCAGAACACCTAAGTTTATGGGGGACACCTGGATCAAACCTCCACAGAGTGGAAGGGGAACAAAAGAAAGCAATAGGGTGAATATAATCAAAATACATTGAAAATTATCAAATATAAATAAATATAATTTTAACAACTGAAGAAGAGAAAATGGCCTATCAAATACTTCCTGTATTCCTTCCCTACAAATAAACCAGAATATCAGAATATCACCTTCTACTCTAAAGTTCTTTATTTCTCTCTTCCTTTATTTCTTTTGTTTTGTTTGATTTTGTTTCTGAGACAGGATTTCATTACATAGTTCAAGCTGACCTTAAACTCAACATCTTCCCTAAATGCCTAGGGTACTGAAATTATAGGCATAGCCACTATGTGTGACTTTAATAAAATTTCTTATACTTTTAAAATAAATATATGTATATACTTGTATATTTAGCAATACCTAATTTGGTTAAGTATTATTTTACATTGTCTTTCACAAAATTTCTGTAATAAGTGCACAATAAAAACAAAAATTATTACTAATAGTTTTCAATTCTTACATTTGGAAATGTTGATTCACAAACATAACTGAATATTTTATAAGTCAGGATCAAACAAATATTTTATTAGTCATCATCAGTAGATAAAAGTTAACTATTTTTTAAGTTTATTTTTTGTTTATTTTTTATTTATTCATTTGAGAGTGACAGAGAGAAAAAGAGGCAGAGAGAGACAGAGAGAAAGAGAGAGAGAGAGAATGGGGGTGCCAGGGCCTCCAGCCACTGCAAACAAACTCCAGATGCATGTGATACCTTGTGCATCTGGCTTACATGGGTCCTGGGGAATCAAGCCTCTAACAAGGGTCCTCAGGCTTCACAGGCAAGTACTTAACTGCTAAGTCATCTCTCCAGGCCCAAAAGTTAACTATTGTACAGACCAATTGATTTCCAAGTAAGATGATAGTTCAGAAGCTAGTTGTCTGATACCTGGTTAAGAAGTCAGTATAAGAGTACCTCCAAATAAAATTGGAAGAGCTAGTTAAACCAAGAATTGCATCAATTGTAACATGCATGAATGAAACATGAAAAGGCATAGCAACATGGCTCCTCCAAAAGATTATAAGTCCTCAACTACTGAATTCTAAGATATTGAACAAAATGGTAGATGAAAAGTTCAAAAGTTTCCTGGTAAAATGACCAATGACAAGATACACAAATAATTTCTGATTTTTAGGGAGAAACATAGAGAAAAAGGTCAATAAAATGGATGAGAAAATTTGACAGAATAGGTGAAAAAGTGAGCAGCATGCAAGAAAAAAAATAAGCAACAAAATTAAGATTCTAAAAGAAAGTTAAAATTTTAGAAATAAAAATAACTCAGCAAACCAAATTAAAAACAGTAGAAAACACAAATAGAGTTGAGCAAAGAGAAGACAGAATACTAGGGCATGTAAGACAAGGTAGAAGAAACAACACACTCAAACACAAATAAAGAAAAAAAGAACTAATGAAAACATAACCACAATATCAAGCCTAAGGGCTCAGGTTTGATTCCCTAGTGCCCATGTAAGCCAGATGTACAAGGTGGCGCATGCATCTGGCATTTGGTTGCTAGGGACCCTGATGTGCCCATTCTCTGTATCTGCCCCACCCTTAAAATAAATTAATAAAAAATATTTTTTTAAAGCTGAAGGGGACAAACATCAACTAATCTACAAATACAAACACACCACACTAGCATTAGATCTGTCATTAGCGACCTGGAAGCCAGGAAAGCATGGAATAATATAGTCATGACAACTGCCAACCAAGATTGTCATTTTCAGCCAGGTTATATTTTTAAAAGTGACAGCGAAATAAGATCATTTCAAGAAAGTATTGACCAAAGCACTTCATGACCACCAAAAAAGCACTGCAGAAGATGTTTAAAGGATACTGTATACAGGGAAGGAAGAAATACAGTCTCAACAATGAGAATATAGAAAAAAATAAATTTCATGAGAGGATTAAATAGATAAACAAAGGAGAACTAGGAAGGAATCCATCATATATAACACAGTAGATCAAGACCTTAAGACTAATGAGGGAGAAAGAAAAGAACAAATAATTATCTTAACAACTAGACAATCAACAAAATTGCAGACATTAGCAATTTATTTCAATAATACCCTTAAATGTAAATGACTTCCACTCATCTGTATAAAGCTCCATAGGAGCTACTGGATTAAAAATCTAGTTCCAACTATTTGTGTTCTGCAAGAACCATGCCCAACTGGCAAAGATATCCATAGACTAAGAGTAAAAGGATGGAAGTCAATCTATCAGGTAAGTGGAAGAGAAAAACAAGCTGGCAGAGTTATTTTGATATTTTGATAGATTTCAAATCAAAATTAGAAGACATAAAGAAGGCCACTGAGTATTAATAAAGGAAAGAGTTCATCAATAAGATATAATTATACATACGTACCAAATGGTGATGTGCTCAATTTCATGAAAAAAACTTTCATTAGATCATAAAATGTCATATAGATCCATAGAATCAAGTGAAAATGATAGTGCAACTTACCAACAGCTTTGTAATACAGCTAGAGGTATTCAAATAGGATAAATTATGGGTTTTGTTTATAGTCAGAAAAACCTTAGCATCTCTACTAGCTCTATCAAGTTCTTAGTAGGTTTATTACTTAGAGTCTGTAGAGGAATAGATGAGAGATAGATGACAGAGAGAGAGAGAGATGATAGATATAGATGATAAATGATAGATATAGATTGATTGATGATGGATATAGTATATGGATATAGTAGATAGACAGAAGTTTATAGATAGATATAGGAATATATAGCTAGATATGAAGAGACAGACAACATATCTGCCTAAGAGAATTATTGTAAGGATTAGCAGTATTTATGTACATAAGAAATATTTATGTAAATATATATACTTACTGACTCTAATATCAAATATGTCCCCTAATACTTCAATATTACATATTCAAGTGAATATTATATATATATATATATATATATATATATATATATATATATATATATATATATTCTATTGGTTCTCTCCTTCTAGAGAACTCTGATATTCCTAGTGAATGTGTATTGTGTAGGTGTGGAGGGAGTAGACTTATTGTGTTGGCTTATGTGATAGGGGCTACATAGTCCAATAGTTGCTGTCTATATGCTGGAGCAAGTACCCCGTAGCTGTTCAGTCCAGATAGTGGAATGCCTCAGCATTTCTAACTCTTACTGAAAGGTTTTCTGGATAGTCACTGGTGTTGAGACCATATTGAAAAAACCAAAGCTGACAACAATAGTGTAGCAGACAGCTCCAGGTTCGCTGAGATGAACTTCCAGACCAGGCACAGTTATGGAGGAAGGGATATTATTTATTGAAGCTTACAGATCCAGGGGAAGTTCCATAATGGCAAGAGAAATGGCCTGCTCTCCACAGGGCCAAGCAGAGAGAACAAAGCCAACCAGCCAGCCAGCCACCACAGAGCAAAAACTACAGCCAAAAGGTCACACAGCACACTTCAGGAACTCCTGCTAGGCACATTTGCATATCTTTACAATGGACTCTCAAACCATCACCACACCTTAAGACCGGGGCCCCCAGTGACCTTGCCTCTAGGAAGGTGATTGCAGATGCACACTATAAAGTAATAAAACATTGAATATATTGCGGGACATATATTCAAACTACCACATTCCGCCCCTGGCCCCCAATATATTTAACTCCTGGCCCCCAATAGATTTATAACTATCACACATTGTAAATTGTACTCAGTCCAGTTTCAAAGGTTCTCACAGTCTTGATCAACTTAAGATAGTGAGTCCTGTAAAATCAAACAAGTTAAATACTTTCAACATGTAAAGGCACAGAGTAAACATTTTTAAGTGGTATAAGGTATAGCAAGGAGAGACTATAACATGCAAACTGAACCTCCATCAACAGTCACCAAACTTCTGCAGTTCAAGTTCAATATAACCAGAGACTGACAGTCTCCAGGTTTTCCAATCCCGTCCCTCCAGCTGGGCAGAGTCTCCAGGGAAAACTTTCATCCTATGCCAACACTGCACTCCATGGTAGCCCTTTTGCACAGTCCTGGCATATCCAAAACATCTTCAGGTCTCCATGCAAACCACGGTCCATCTTCCAAAAGGCTCTTCCAGCCTATTCCTGAGGGTCTTCATGTCCTGCCTCATGCCGCATCTCAGCAGCGGCTCCTGGAACCGTGTGCAACTCATGACCACTCCACGCATTTTTCATATTTCCAAAACTAATACCAGGTGTGCAGGACACAGCCATATTCTAAACCCAGGGACAAAATAAACCATAGCCTTGAAAAGCAGGTTCCTTCTCCAGTCAGCTCTTTCCAAAGAGTTTGCATTTCTAACAGTCTTTCCTCAGGCATCCTCTCCATTGTTTTAATGTAAATCAAGTCGGGCCACCTTCCTTCCACCTTCCTTAAGATTGCTAATGCGTTGACAATAGCAGCTCCAGTAACCTAAACCAGCCTCAGTGCCTCTGCTTTTAACTTGCTTGCGGTTTTCAAACTTAAAATCTTAAAATCTCAGTCCGATATCTTTAGCCAAGCACATCAGTCCATTACAAATTTAACCTTGATCAAACTTTCTGGGCCTGGATAGCAGAACGTAGCCATCCCTTATGCCAGTAGCCCAGTTCCAACAAAGTCCTCTGCAGTCTTTCCTTCCCCTTAGAAACCTCATAAGCCAAGCCTCGAAGTTCAATACAGTCTGCACTTAGCATTCTCAAACTCTCATCAGAATAGTCTATAAAACTTGGCTTACCACTCCAGAAGGCATCTTCAGTTGCAAGCACCAAGTCCATGCCCATTCTTCCAAAACAAAGGTTGCAAAAGACGAATATCCACACGGTCAGGTTCATCTCACCCCACACTCCTCGGTACCACTTTACTGTTGCAGACAGCTCCAGGTTCGCTGAGATGAACTTCCAGACCAGGCACAGTTATGGAGGAAGGGATATTATTTATTGAAGCTTACAGATCCAGGGGAAGTTCCATAATGGCAAGAGAAACGGCCTGCTCTCCACAGGGCCAAGCAGAGAGAACAAAGCCAACCAGCCAGCCAGCCACCACAGAGCAAAAACTACAGCCAAAAGGTCACACAGCACACTTCAGGAACTCCTGCTAGGCACATTTGCATATCTTTACAATGGACTCTCAAACCATCACCACACCTTAAGACCGGGGCCCCCAGTGACCTTGCCTCTAGGAAGGTGATTGCAGATGCACACTATAAAGTAATAAAACATTGAATATATTGGGGGACATATATTCAAACTACCACAAATAGCAATGACAGACATGTTTGCTCAGGAAAACTAGTGGGCTTTCATACAAGCAAATGCCTCCACAGACACACTCAGAGAAGTGTGTCTCACTAGTCCAAGACACCTATTAATGTAGTCAAGGTGACAACGAAGACCAGCCATTACAGTAAGTGACCATAAATATAGCACTGAAACCAAGAAGCAGTTCTCTCACTGTAAAATTAAACTAGCAGAGTTATTGTGAGGGTTAGCAGAGTTTACATAAGTATGAATATATACATATATATATATATGGATGTGTGCATGGATATGTGTCTATATATGTGTATGTATGTACACACACGTATATACACACATACATATATAACCCAAGAGCCCAATATCAAATATACCCCCAACTTAAACTCCAATATTATTTGAGTGGATCTTTAACATTAACAGTGGCTTAATTTTTGTACTTTAGTTTTCTTATCTATAAGAAAAATGTTGTTTCTTGATTCCCTACCATGTTCATTACTTTATTAAGGTGGGAGGCATCATCATCATCATCCCCATTAGCACTCTGACCTTTCCTGTGCTATCAGACCTCATTCTTGACTTTTGGTTTGGAGAATACTTTTGTTAAGTGTGGGTGCAATTCAACAGTAGGTCTAGGTCCACATGATCCAGAAAGGCCCCTCTGATCTGCCTGGAGGACCTCCAACCATTTATATAAGCACCATTAGCTCAGCAATACACAGTATACAGGGCTTTTATTATATCTGTTCTCTGGGCTTGGGATACTCTGGTAATTGCTCAAATTATTTTGTTCTTTAAAACTGATCACCACAAATATGCCAGGGCCCTTAGTACTTATTGCCCAAACCATTAAAACTCTGTTTATGGACGTGTATAAACATGGAAAGGTCAATGTCTCTAGCTAATAACAAGGATACAATACTGTTCAGACAAGAATCCAAGCTGCATATACTGATAAGTAGACTGACATGTCCAAGTGAGGCATGTTAACACTTACCCCTTTAGTATACTGACCAAATGTATCGGTCATCTCATCATATTATAAAAATCCACTTTTCCTTCCTGGAGTAGCTTTCTGAATTATTGTAAGGAGGAAACTAAAATAGATCAGAGTATAATGTGTTCCTCTGACAACTATATAAAATGATGGCCTCATACTTTAAGGAAGTATGAGGAAAATAAACAGAAAGCTAATTGAAAGGTAAATTGTAACCTGGGGAATAATATAACAAAGCAGAACTTATATGGAAGAATTACTCAGTGATAATTCTGTGGGGGACAGGAAATAATTCCTCCATCAAATTCTCTCTCACAGAAGCATTCATTTAGGCCCAGTAATTGTAAATAATTGTACCAATCAACAATCCCAGCGAGGTCACAATAGGTGGTATGTAAATAATCAGTTAATGAAATGAGCCATAAAAATGAGATAAATGGTTCCAGCACCTAGTCTAAATGTAGCTGCTTCCTCACTTCCCTTTGTATGGAGCAAAATTAGAATCAGGTGGTGAACAGAAATAAAATAGTAATATGAGTAGTGGAAAGTAATATTGCTGAACTAGAGGCCATCTCAAGTCACCTTAACTGTTAGCCACAGAGTATCAGTATGCAGTTAATGGATATTACAAAACTCACAAAGCAAAGCCCACTTTCTTATGCCATCTATGAGCACAGGGATCTTAGCTTAAAGTATACTGATGAATTACTTGATGGATTTTAAAAGATTTATTTAAGAAAACAAAATACAGAAAAGTTCAAAGGAAAAATAAAGAAACATCTGCAGTAATCACAGCAAATAATATTAACCATTACTGGCTACCTTATGTGTTTTCTTCTGTTTTTCTTTTCTCTGTATGCACAGAAATATAAATCTTTAGCAAAATGAGAATCAGAATCATTTTTTGCCATATAATATATATCTTTTTTCTATACTCATTGTTAGTCTGAGCACAGAAGTTTGCTTGTCTAAAATGCAGCATTTTAGAAACAGCAAATTGAAGAGAGATTGGAAAATGTACTCTCAACTGTAAAATGAATGTCTGAGAGAGGAGTGTTGGGAAAATCATTCAGCAAATAAAATAATAAAAACCTCAATATTAAATATAAACCAATTAAAATACTATAAACAGAAAATTTTCAGAATTAGAATTAGACAGAAACACAGAGAATATAAATGTCAATCTTTGTGCAAATATTTAATTATTTGAAGACTTCACTGTTAAAAGAATTCCTTAGTAACACTTCATATGGAGCACTTTCTATTTTCAAATGTTTCTTATGTTGGCTAGGGCAACAGATAATTTAGTTGAGTAAATATATAGTTAGGTAAAGTCCTAAACAGTTTTTATTATTGATATAGGCTCTTTGCCAAGTGTTAAAGTAGGGCATACTTCAGTCCTTGGCAGGTAGCTTAAATGCTTCCAGATCCATCACCATCCTAGCAAATCAGTGTAGAGAGAAAGTTTAGAGACTGTACAAACAAGATGTTTATAGCCCATGCCTGAAAGAAACAAAAATCCCACTCTATTGGCTGTAACTCAGTGTGTAGCCATAAGGGAGGAGGCTTAAAAATGTTATTGTCTCTGTGCTTAATGACCCAACTTATGGCTCTAACAATCTTTCCACCCCCTCTTCTGCAAATTTCCCTAATCATGTTGGGTTCATTTATAGACATTATATAGATAACTAATAAAACATAAAATAAAATATCTATGTCATCAAAAAAAGAAAAAGAAAAAGGAACACACACGCACACATGTTAGAGTCATGTGTCTCTGATGAGGAGAACAAGCTTGGTAAATCACAAGTCAGTCTCAAGTTTATTTCTTATCCACTAAATCTCTTTTAGGTGAATGAAAGCCTAACCTCCAATGTGATGATATTAGGGAATGGGGCCATAAGGCAATAGATGATGAGGGTAAGACCCTCATGACTGAGATTGCTTCTCTTATGAAAAGATATGAGAGTATTTCTACTGTCTGCCACTGAAGATACAGTAAGTTGAAAGTCTGCAGTGTGGAAAGGGCTATGTCCAGAACCCAACTACACTATTTCTTTTACCTTGGACTTTTAGCCCCAAGAATTAGGAGGAATTAATGCCCTGTTTGTCACACACAATCCATTATCATCTATTATAGTAGTCTGACTGGACTAAGACGCCTCTGTAGCAGAAATCAAGGCTTAATCCACTGGAGGCTCCAGCTTCAAAATTTGCAAAAGAAGCCGGGCGTGGTGGCGCACGCCTTTAATCCCAGCACTCAGGAGGCAGAGGTAGGAGGATCGCCGTGAGTTCAAGGCCACCCTGAGACTACATAGTTAATTCCAGGTCAGCCTGGGCCAGAGTGAGACCCTACCTCGAAAAACCAAAAAAAAAAAAAAAAAAAAAAAAAAAAAAATTTGCAAAAGAAAAATTCTACAGAGCTCATACCCACCCTAAATGCTGTGGTGCAAAAACAACTCTTGTTTCCCTTCACAAAAACCACCAGCCTGGAACATGAACCTTGGCCACCTTGCTAAATACTGGGAAGGAAAAGGAAGCTGTGTGATGACCACAGCTATTTTCACCACAAGCCACACAACTACTGCACATGGAGAGAAGGACACTGACCTCATGCCCTGGAGATCCAGTTTCAGCTTGGCTATCTTTTGGGAAGTAATCTCGGACCAAAAAGAGAGGAAGACAGGAATATGTTCTCTCACTGAGTGGATTGAACCCATACTTGGAAAGGAGAGAACAGTAAGGTATCAAGAATGCTGCAGGTTAAAACAGAGACTTGTAGCATTATTAAATCTACAAATATCTGGCAAGTGTCAAAATCTGTTTAGAGGAACATTCTCTTAGGAACCAACTCATGAAAATTAGTATTAAGGATAAGTATTAAAAAACAAAAGTGAGGTTGAAATGTGTCTTGAAATACAATAATGGTCATTTTAGCAATATGTTATTTTGAGACCTAATATACCCACATATACAACAATAGGAAAGTATTTGATAGACTTGTCCTTACAAACAAAGATTTAGATGAAGAATATACTGAAAAATCATCAGGATTACTTCTGCTGCAAGCAACTGAACTCTTACTAAATCAACATGGAAATGCACTAGCTCCACTAAAGCGCAGAAGAGCATAGATGGGGCAGACTCCAAGAAGGAATATCTTCACCATATTACCAAGACACCACATTATTTCCACATTCCCATTCTGCCACCCACAACACCAGCTGATTTCTCTTTAATCATAAGATGGGTATCACCAGAGGCTGTTTCTCAACCCATATTCTATAGGAAAATAAGAGAAAAGCTATTTTTCATCTCTTGCAGACCATTTCCTTTACATTAGACCAGTGGTTTCTAACTAAATAGGAATATAACAAGCACCACATCCAGGGGAAAGTAGATATTAAAGATACCTTGCATTTTTATGACTGGCACCAGACATGTTCCTTGTGTCTAGAGGGCAGGAACACTGATTCAGAATGTTCTTGGGATAGCCTTCTCTCACAGCAAATTGTTACCCAATACCCACTATTAACAGTGCTAATCTTGAGAAACCATGTATCACATGAGCGCTTCAGGAGGCCAAGAAACACATCTATGTTCACCAGCATACCCCGAGCATCTATCATAGTGCCTGGCATCTAGAATTTGTGTGGGACATATTTGTTGAAAGACTAATAAATGTACTTCTTGGCCTGTAGAAATAACTTAGAGGTAAAGGCACTTGCCTGTGAAATTTAAGGACCCAGGTTTGACTTCTTAGATCCCACGTAAGCCAGACATACAAGGTGATGCATGTGCAAGGTCACACATGCACACAGATGGTATATGCAGCTGGAGTTCAATTACAGTGGCTGGAGGTCCTGGTGCACGATCTCTCTCTCTCTCTCTCTCTCTCTCTCTCTCTCATAAAAAAGGACAGTCTATTGGGCTAGCCTCAAAAAATAAGTCATTCTTATCACAATTGAGTGAGGCAGGCTAAGAAAATATTATTGTCCCCCTTTTCTCACCTCTATAGTCAAAAATATAATAATTAATTTTAGAGAGATTGAGTGACTAATTGCAAGTTAGACAAGATTCAAATCCAGATATTCTAAAAGTATCTGGTGGAACTTCTTCCCACCTCTGTGCTTCACTACAAGCATAAATCTCCCCACCTCCATGCTTCTCTACTAGTGTAGATCTCCCCAATTCCATGCTTCTCCACCAGCACTCATCCTGCTCTAAGACTAGAACACTGAATTCCAGATCAAGACACAACTTGCCACATGCAGGCCAGTGTGGGTCCCCACTGTTCCCAGGGATTGTTGGCCACTGACATCCCAGGTGCAGGAGGAGCTGAGGGGAAGCAGGGTCTTGGAGTGGGTGAGTATAGTGGGCAATAAACCACCTGGGAGACAGTCTGATGGATAGCACGCTCTCATTTATTCAAAAGGAGGGTGGGTTTATAAACACTTAGGAAAGTTGAGAAGACACATACAGTTCATAAGATGATTGGCTACATAGGTTTATGGGTTGCTATCTAATTGGCTGGTGTTGGAAGGCAGAAGTTGTGAGGGAGAAGCTGCAAGGGAAATAACAAAAGTGGCAGGAAAAGCTACATGACTTCAGCCACATACTGATGGCTACAGCGGCAGGGAGGCTGTTTTCTACCATATAAGGGTCTTATGGTCAGCTAGCCACAAGGAGAGAACTGTGGGCGGGGGAGGGGGGGCAAAGCCTGACTATGGAATGGTGCTTTTGGGATGGGGGAGGGCCTGCTGGTTTGGCCCATTCTGGGTGAAGATGGGGCACACTTTGACCTTGAAAAGGGAGGGCCAGGTCCATCGCCAGTGTGGGTTCCTGACAATAAGGCCAGCTGCAACCCCCACAGCCCAAGGTCCCCAGCCATGCTCAACAGCCTAGGCCAGCTTCTTCACAGTCCCAGCCTGTGTTTAGCAATACCCAACAACTCCCTCTTGGTTTCTAAAATGGGGCAGTGTCATCTTGAGTAAGTTTTTTGTGGCTTACTGAGGGTCCAGTTAGAGCCAGACAATGCATAAGGACCCGATTGGTCAAGACTTGTTTATATTGTTTGAGCCCTAATTTACACATACAAGGAATTATGCATAAGAGTAGTAGCAGTGTGCCTGACACCAATAGTAGCCAAACAAAAAGCTGAGAAAGAAACTGTTTGGGAGATAATTTTTGTAATGTGCTCTGTAAGGCTCAAAAAATCCTTTAGCTGCCTTAGCAGGATCACCAAAAGACAACTAAGTATGTGAAATAACAGATAGTCCCTTTTGTAAATGTTGTAAATCAATGCTGAGATTATTATGATTCCAAATACCCGAATATGATTTTCAACTTTCCACCATTCAGTAGCTGTCCCATTGTGGGGTAAAGGAGTAACACATATGAATTGATAATTTGCATGACAGACCAACTGCATGTGAGCCGCCAGATTGGCAACCTGTTTTCCTAAATACATAACAGCATCTTCTAGAGCACCTAATTAGACTAACAACGTTTTATCAGTATCTATCTGTGACAAAAGGGCTTAAGATACATTTTTAGCCAGTCCATTAACATGATCAGCTGTCTTCATTGATTGTGCTAGGGATATTGCTGCCACTGTGAAAGAGACAATGATGGTGATTGTAGCAATGATTCCCACAATTAGCCATTCTATGAATCTTCATTTTCATGTCATCAATCTGTTGATCTGCTGGAACACTTGAGCTGCAGCTATGTCTCCCTTGGAATTGATACAATTGGTGATAATACATTGGGTACAACGAAGATAGTAAATCCCATTTTGGTGATTGACTCACCCAGGCCCAACTAGGAAAAGGTAAGGGAGGGCAGACATGTCCAAAACTTAAAATGATTCTTTTTAGGTAATTACTGCTTTCCATAATTCTGGTTGAGGCTGCCCTTGGGGGCACAAGATGGGTGGTATCTCAAATTGTTTGTCTTCCCGGGGACCCAATTATAATCGTAAGTTCTATTTATTTTGGTATCCACCATCTGTAATTAATGGGTGGTTTGTATACATTATATAACATCCCTCATGATACCTATTGCTTGAAAAGCAGATAGGCAGCTCTGCTGTGAGAGAGGCCCAATTAATTGGTTTAGTCACTTGCAAGAATTCTAGGTCATAATTGGCAGTGGTAAGGGAAGCTTTGGAAAATATCTTAGGTTGGGGTTCTTCCCAAAGAGCAGCCCTAGCTAGAGGGGGGTCAGGTACATAAGCCCAATATGCTACTTTTAAGGTCAGGATAGCAAGTAAGGACATAAACAGAGTCTCTGGTGATAGAGGCTGTTGTGACTTCCATACCAGCATGACTCCTTGTTGGCACAGGTCCTCAATTTGGCCCCAGGTTGGGATGTTTTCTTCCTGGGGGTTCTGGAGGGTCCCCTTTTCCATTTCCTGTGATGAGGGGATGCTTCTGTTTCAGTTTCAGGTGAGCCATCTCCCTGGTCAGTGGGGTTGAATTGGACATTTCTAGCTGGTACCCAAATAAGTTTGGGTTTGTCCTGTGGGAAGACACAAGCAAACCCTCTCCCCCTTGTGAGGAGGGGCTCAGGCCTTTTCCATTTTCCACCTACAGGGGTCTTGCCATCTTACAAGAATGGGGAGAGATTTTTGGTGTGTTCCAGTGAAGGGTGACTGGGATGTTGGGAATTTTTGTATATGTTAAATATATTTAGAGTGGCCAGTGCCATGGCCAATTGGAGATTTGGTGGATAGTATTAGTCTGTTGTTTTTAAGTTGGTTTTTAGGTGTCTGATGTGTTCTTTATATTATGCTTTGGCCCTGACGTGTGTGTGTAATTCCATTGCACACAGAGTGTTTTGAATGAGGAGCTGATAAAAGCTGGGCCATTATCATTTTTTATTTGGTGAGGGATGCCAATGATGGTGAAGGTGGATAGCATATGTCATATCAGCTTTTTTATATTTTCTCCTGTCTGTGCCATGGCCCACATGAAGTAGGAGTAAGTATCAACCCTTACAAATACATATTTTTGGAGACCAAAGAGGGGGACATAGGTGACATCAATCTGCCAGAGGGCATTAGCTTTAAGGCCTCTGGGGTTGGTGCCCATAGTCTGGAGAGCTGGTGTGGTGATTAATGAGGCACAGGAGTGGCAGGTTTTAAAGATATGTTGGAACTGACTTTTAGGGATTTGGGGAAAGCTTAATTGAAGTCCTTTGAGGTTTACATGGGTATTAGCATAGAATTTTTCAGCCTCCTCAAGAATGGTTAAGAAGGTATCTGCCAGGCTTCCATGCTTCCATGTGAGGCCACCTGATCAGCTAGTACATTTCCCTCTAAAAGGGGGCCATGCAGGGGGCTATAGGACCTTATGTGTTGTACATATAGAGGGGCTTTTCTCTTACAAATGAGGTTAGAAACTTTTATCAGTAGTGGTGAAAGGGAGTTTTCATCTAGCTGGATATGTGAGCAAGCAAGCCAGGGGAGCAAGTTAACAGCATTTATACTGTGGTAGTTTGAATAGATGGCCCCCAATATATTCAGTGTTTTATTAGTTTGTAGTTTGTATCTGCATCCACCTGGCTGGAGGCAGTGTCACTGGGCAGATTTTAAGGAGCAGTGGTGGGTTTGAGATTTCAATGTAAAGATATGTGAAGTGTACCTAGATGGAGTTCCTGAGGCGTGCTGTGCTGTGTGGCTTTTGGCTTCTCTCTGTGTGTTTGGTCCTGTGAAAGCAGGCCAGTTTCTTCTGCCATTATGGAACTTCCCATGGATCTGTAAGCTTCAATAAATATCCCTTCCTCCATAACTTTGCCTGGTCTGGAAGTTCATCTCAGTGAACCTGAAGCTATCTGCTACAGAAGTTGGTACAAGAATATGGTGTGAGATGAACCTGACCATGTGGATTTTGGTCTTTTAGAACCTTTGTTTTGAAGGAACTGGCATGGATTTGGTGCTTGCAACTGAAGATGCCTTTCTGGAGTGGTAAGTCAAGTTTTATGGACTATTCTGATGAGAGTTTGAGAATGCTAAATGCCGACAGCATTGAACTTTGAGGCTTGGCTTATGAGCTTTCTAAGGGGAAGGAAAGACTGCAGAGGACTTTGTTGGAACTGGGCTACTGGGATAAGGGATGGCTGCATTCTGCTGCCCAGGCCCAGAGATTTTGATCAATGTTAAATTTGTAATGGACTGATGTGCTTGGTAAAGATACTGGACTGAAAGATATAAGATTTTAAGTTTGAAAACCTCAATCAAGTTAAAATTATAGGCACTGAAACTGGTTTTAGGTTGCTGAGGCTGCTATTATGTAACACATTAGCAGTCTTAAGGAAGATAGCCTAACTGCTTTACATTAAAATAATGGAGAAGAGGCCTGAGGAAAGACTGTTAGAAATGCAAACTCTTTTGGGAAGGAGTTGAATGGAAAGGGAACCTGCTTTTCAAGGTTATGACTTATTTTGTCCCTGAATCAAAAATGTGACTGTATCCTGCACATCTGGTATTAGTTTTGGAAGCATGAAAAATGCATGGAGTGGTCATGAATTGCACATGATTCCAGGAGCCACTGCTGAGATGTAGCATGAGGCAGGGCATGATGCCCTGATACTCTGAGAGCCTTTGGAAGATGGACCATGGTTTGCATGGAGACCTGAAGATTGTGAAAGGGCTACCATGAGTGTACTACTGGCCTAGGATGGAAGTTTTCCCTGGCTATTCTGCCCAGCTGGAGGGGTAGAATTGGAAAACCTGGAGTCTGTCAGTCTCTGGTTATATTGAACTTAACTGCAGAAGTTTGATGATTGCTGATGGTGGTTTAGTTTACAATGTTCTAGTCTCTCCTTGCTATGCCTTATACAGTTGAAAATGTTTATTTTGTGCCTTTATATGTTAAAGGTATTTAACTTGTTTGATTTTATAGGACTCACTATCTTAAGTTAGTCAAGACCTTGGGGACCTTTGAAATTGGACTGAATATAATTTACAATGTGTGATGGTTATGAATCTATTGTGGGCCAGGGGCATAATGTGGTAGTTTGAATAAACGGCCCCCAATATTTTTAGTGTTTTATTAGTTTGCAGCTTGTATCTGCATCCACCTGGTTGGAGTCAGTGTCACTGGGAGGATCTTATGGTGTGATGGTGGGTTTGAGATTTCAATCTAAAGATATGCAAAGTGTGCTGGAGTTCCTGAGGTGTGCTGTGGTATGTGGCTTTTGGCTTCTCTCTCTGTGTTTGGTCTTATGAAAGCAGGCCAGTTTCTTCTGCCATTGAGGAACTTCCCCTGGATCTGTAAGCTTCAATAAATATCCCTTCCTCCATTACTTTTCCTGGTCTGGAAGTTCATCTCTGCAAACTTGAAGCTGTCTGCTACATATACTGTCCTTTAATAGTGCCAAATAAATGGCATATAATTGTTTGTATTGTGGGGATCTATCAGGAAGCTCCCTAAAGTGAATGGTGGGGGGTTGATCCCCTGGGTGGTAGAGAATTATGGCTGCTCCCCTTTTTCCCCCACCTGTAAAAATGGGGGGGGACTCCTGGGATGGATTTTCTTGAAAACAGGCAGGGTGGGAGCCATTTTAAGTTGGGGTATGTCAGGGATCCATTTTTCATTAGGATAATAGTTGTCAATTTGACCAGGGAAGCCCAGTAGACTTATTGCAAATCAAGAGGGATTCCTGAGTAGCCATTGTATTTCAGAGAGGGGGAAGGGAGTTATGACAGTGTCAGGTTCTTTGCCCAAGGTCTGGAGGGCCTGGTCTGATCCTATTTTAATCTTAGTTGCAAGGACATCAGCCTCTGTTAATATGCATGGGGCTCCACCAATAGAGGTGTGGAGCCATTCTAGGACCCCTTGGGGTTGATGTAGCATCCCCATAATGGTCAGGGAACAGTTAAATATTAAAAGTTGGGTCAGCTTGTCTGGTGAGTATCAGCAAGGGCTGTATCAGGAAAGATGTTATTAATCTTGGTTAATGCCTGATTTGCTTCTGGGCTTAGGGAGCAAGGGGAGGATGAGTCCTTGTCACCCTTTAACATGTCAAATAGAGTCTGTAGATCACTGGTAGGGATGGGGCGTCATGGCCGAAGCCAGTTGAGGTTTCCCAGGAAGCTCTCAAGGCCAGTGTGAGTTTTGGGGGGAAGGGCTTTAGGGACCAGGCAGAAGTAAGGGAGAGTTCTGTTCCCAGAAAGGTTATGGGTGGTATTAGTTGGACTTTATTTGGGGTGATTTTAAAGCCTGCCTCAGTGAGGGAATGTTAGCAATTGGTTTCTGAATTCTATTGGTGAAGTGGAGGAGGCTTTCCAAAATGAGAATATCATTCATGTAATGATAAATGCTAAGGCCTAGGTTTAAATGAGGCCTTAATGCTATAGCAACCACCTCTTGGCATATAGTAGGAATGTTAACCATGCCTTGAAGCAGGACCATCCTTTCGAAATGTTTGGAAGGTCCCAAATTATTGATAGAGGGAACCAAGAACGCAAAGCACTATCTGTCCCTAGGGCACAGAGGGATGAAAAAGAAGCAATCTTTGATGTCAATAGCAAGGAGGGGATATTGGCCAGTATGGCTGAGACAAGGGGCAGGCCCCTTTAAGGGGGCACCCCTTATGAGCATGGCCTTGTTAATGGACCTAAGGTCTTATAATAATCTCCATCCTCCTCAGCTCTTTTTATTTACAAACACAGGAGTAATCCATGGGCTTCAAGAAGAGCCGATATGGTTAAATTGAAGTTATTCTGTTACTAGCTAATTTAAGATTTCAAGTTTCTCCTCTGGTAGAGGCCACTGTTCAATCCAGATGGGCTCATTAGAGAGCCATTCTAGGCAGGGATTTTCATATTTAACAGTGGCCTTTAGAATTGGGGGTGACATCAGCAGAGATACCCCTCATAATCCTCTATTTCAATGCACTCTCCTTCAATGTTGCTGGCAAAAACTACATCTAGGGCTTCAAGAATATCTCTTCCTAGTAGGTTGGTTGTCACATCGGCCACTAGGGGTCTAATACGGCCCATAGTGCCATCTGCATCCTTCCATTTTAAGCCTTTTTGGTAACATATGCTTGTGAAGGACCTCTTATCCCCATTAGTTGGGGTCCCTGGATCAACTCCCAGTGTCAAGAGATCTCAGATTGTTTCAGAATAGTTTTGTCTGCTCCATTTAAAATTTTTCCTCCTATTTCTAGGGCTAATCTTGGATGGGCCACTTCCAGGATACTTGTTATCCATTGTACTTTATGGGTCTTCCCCTCTTATTGATGGGGCTGAGGGCTGCCCCTTTTGAAGTTTAAATTTGAAGTTTAAATGTTCCAGGAGTTTTCCATTTATATCATGAGTAGAATGACAATCCTTTTTCCAGTGAAATTCTCTGCAGCATCTAGGGCAGACTGTTTTCGGTAGGGGGCCTCTGGAATTCTGTGGGGGGCCTTTAGGACATTCCACTTTCCAATGTCCATCCTCCCCTCAATTGAAACATTTTCCTTTAGTTTTTAGGGCTGCTGTGAAGGCCTGGGCTAAAGAGGCATCCTTGTGTGAGGCTGTCCCAATGTCCTTGGTGGCAACTATCCATTTATCATAATGCTCATCTTTGAGCCCTTGACAGGCTGCCCTGCTCTCCCAGGTCATTCCCTCCCATACAATACTTTTGAGGAGGAGGTCCCTGGAAGTAGGGTCAGGATTTTTCTTTCTAATTTGGTCCTTGTTTTTAAAATGAAATCAGAAAGCATTGCTTCTGGTTTTTGGCAAAGAAACAGGAGGGATGAGGTATTGTCTTGGGAATTGGAGGGCAGGGTCAATCTATCCCAAGCCTGCAGGGTGCAAAGTCAGACATGGTCATAGAACCCTGGGGGTTGTTGGCTTATTCAACCCCTTGGAGAAATCGTCTTGTCCAAACATTTCCTCAAAGCCCCAGGGGACATTTTGTTGATTTTGGTTTCTTTTTATCTTTTGGAGTCATTCATCTCTGTAGAGATCCTCCCATTGGAGAAATAAGGGGCTAGGCAGTGACGAGTGACAGATATCTGCCAGTCTTGAGGGGTGTTAAGAAAGCTCTGTAGGCTCTGGAGCAGGGATTTAGTCCAAGGTGCATGGATCCCATCCTCCCTGACCTCTATCCTGAGTTCCTTAAGGTTATTGGCCTGATATGGATACCAGTCTAAGGGCTGAGTTTGATTTGGTTGAAGATTAACAGGAAAGGCTGTGACTTCTTAACTGTAAACAGCCCTGTTGTTATCTCTACTTTCACAGAGCTGTTGGGTGGGGGTCTTCTCAGGGAAGCTCTGATTAGGGAAATTTATCATGTTAGGGTTTTTCTGTTCCAGTAGGAAGTGTTTGGGGGGGGGCAGCTAGGATCAAGGTGTAGACATGGTGGTAGGGTGGATAGAGGGGGCAGCTGTGCTATCTGGAGTGACCTTTTTTTCAATTTCTTCTTTTGCTTTCTCTAAGGATCTGGGATCTTTTGCTTTCTTTAAGGAGCTGAGATCTTTTCCTTTCTCTAAGGAGCTGAGATCCACCACTGGGTGATCCTCAGCATTGTCCTCATCAGAGTCATTGTCTGATTTGAGTGTGGAAGCATTTTTTGAGGGGCTGATACATTGTCTAACTGCTGAAATAATGGGAAGAAAAGAGAGGGAGGGGTTCCCCTCTTGGATTTCCCATCTTCTGGCTAGATATGCTATACAGGTCCATGTTTCTGGGTTATGGCAGTCCCCAGAAACCATCCAAGGGGCTATTTGAAGGACTTATTCCCAAAATTAATTGGTCTCTTTCTGAGAGAGTTTTATGCCCCTAATTTTAAGAAATGCCCTCCATCCAATTATTTGGGATTCCTTTTGATGGGAAGTAGCATTTCCCATGACAGAGAAAGACCAGAAATGCCAATACCAGAATGAAACATTCCTGAGGTGCTATGGCACCACCCAAAGGTCTAGACGCAAGCCTGTCTGCAAGTTTAAGAGACCAGTGACTGCCCTAGAGGCTTTTACTGGTCCATGCATTGCTGGTTTGCTGATCATGAAAAGAAATATATAGAAGGTTGTTGCCAACACCTGAGCAGGCTTTCAGGGTTCGAGCAGTGGGCTAGAGACCTTCAGTCAATACTGGAGTGTAGCCCCCACCAAAAGACGTCAGTTGCCCTTTCACCTTGATTGATCCCATGTGATAGGATGAACTGAAAGTAAAGAAGGAATAAGAGAAAATAGCTTCCCTTGGATGGAGGAAAGAGAGACCCGCCTTTCTCTGATGGAGGAAGGAGAAACCTGCCTCTCTCTGATGAAGAGAGGAGCCTGCCTTCCTCTGATGGAGGAAGGAGAAACTGAAACTTACCAGCCCTCGATGGGAAGGCAACCACAGGGGGCTGTTAACCCTGAGGGGAGGGTGTCCCTCAAGGGGGTACTCCCCTATTAACCACACTTCCAGAGAGCCCCATGTTTGGGCACCAGCTGTGGGTCCTCACTGTTCCCTGGAATCATTGGCCACCAATGTCCCAGGCACAGTAGGAGCTGAGGGGAAGCAGGGTCTTGGAGCGGGTGAGTGTGGCAGATAATGAACCACCTGGGAGATGGTCTGATGGATAGCGTGCTCTCATTTATTCAAAAGGATGGTGGGTTTATAAACACTTAGGAAAGGTTGAGAAGGCACATATAGTTCATAAGGTGATTGGCTACATAGATTTATGGGTTGCTATCTAATTGGCTGGTGTTGGAAGGCAGAAGTTGCAAGGGAGAAGCTGCAAGGGAGATAACAGACGTGATGGGAAAAGATACATGACTTCAGCCACATATTAGATGGCTAAAGCCTGCAGGGAGACTGTTTACTCCCATATAAGGATCTCTTGGGCAGCTAGACACAAGGTCAGGAACTGTGGGTGGGGGGAAAAGCCTGATTATGGAATGGTCAGGTGCTTTGGGGATGGAGGGAGGGCCTGCTGGTTCCACCCACTCTGGGAGAAGATGAAGCAGAGTGGGTTCCTGATGATAAGGCCAGCTGCAACCCCCACAGCCCAAGGTCCCCGGCCATGTCCAATAGCCCAAGCCAGCTTCCTCATGGTCCCAGCCCATGTTTAGCAATGCCCAACAGACCAGTAGTTTCCAAAGCCAAAAGAATCAAAGTAGTTACTTCTACCTTGTGTAACCTTCCTCTAAGCAGAGGACCATATACACTTATAGCTGACTGCTACTGGAACTTTTATCTCTTCCAGCAGTTCTTTCCCCTGGACCCAGAGATGATGAGGATATTGCAGTCTAATCATGTGAAGCAAAAAGAGGTCTCAGTTGTACCTAAGGCTTTAGCCATAAGTTTTTGGAGTTACTATTCTTTTTTTTAAAAAAAATATTATTTTATTTATTTTTGGAGAGAGATACAGAGAGAGACAGAGAGAGAGGGAGAGGGAGACAGATAGAGATGGGTGCACCAGCAGCCTCCAGCTGCTGTGAACGAAATCCAGATGTGTGTGCCCCCTTGTGGGCAAGTGCGGCATTGCACCCTTGCGTCACTGCATCTGGCTAAACGTGGGACCTGGAGATTGGAACCTGGTTCTTAGGCTTAGCAGGCAGGCACCTGGAGTTACTATTCTTGGTAAGTTTTCTTATCCATGCTGCTGAAGATAATTCCATAGCTTAAACGATCAATGGATAAGAGGGGCAAGTTGTCCATTCCTTCTATCTGATCTTGGTAGCTCCCATACACATCTCCTGATTAAAGCTTAGGTGAGTTTCCCAGGCTTGGGTTACCTAAAAACATCAAGGATCTGAATGTTACTAAGGATTGTGGAAAGAAACAGGGAGACAAGATTTCTAGAAACAAAGACACTTAATTCCTATCAACTGTTTTTTTCAACTCAACCTTTGCTGTGGCTGTTGGTAAAACAGGACAGAAAACATATGCTTAAATTAACTTTAGCAGAGTAGAAGTTAAATGGATGCCTCCTTCCTTTCCTTTCTCATCTTTGGAATTTTTAGGATCCACTCATGTTGTAGCTAAAGGTTAATATTTAGGGTGATGTAGATGTAGAAACCCTATTTTCAATAGTATTGAAAAAAAGAACCACATACAACAGTCAAGAGGCACTGGCTGCCACTTTGTTCCTCTTCATGCTTGTCAGATAATTCTGTGCTCATTGAAGTATTCAAACTGTTTTTAAAAAGGACTTGGAGGGCTGGAGAGATGGCTTAGAGGTTAAAGCATTTGCCTGCCAAAGCAAAGGACCTAAGTTCTATTCCCCATGACCCATGTAAGTCAGATGCACAAAGGGCACATGTGTCTGGAGTTCATTTCCAGTGGCTACAGGCCCCGGTGTGCCCATTCTCTTTCTGTCTGTCTCTCTTCTCTCTCCCTCTCTCTGTCTCTCCTTGCAAAGAAATAAATAAAATTTTGAAAAATTATTTTAAAAAGTACTTGGAGAAAGAAGTAGGCTTCTCTAGATGAGAATGAAGACAGGGAAGGTGCCAGGAAATAGGACTGAATCTGTTGGCAAACACTGATTGGAAAACTTGTGTGGACACTGGGGATAACTCAGGGAAGCCTTATATTTGAGTTCCATCTCAAAAAACTAACTTAAAGTCCCATTAAAGGTATGAGGCAAAAACATTTATGAAGACAGATAGTAAGTGTCCATAATGAATGGCATCTTACTACAACTCCCAGTGGAATCTGCCAAACATAAAAGGGATGCCCAAGTGCAAGCCATAGGAAATTAACTTTAAACAAGTTAGTACAAAATAGAGATCATCAGAGGTTAGTTTATTTGAGGTTTCAGAAATCCAATCATGCATGATATAATGTTTAAAGGATGAGCAGTACGTAGGTACAATGTATTCTCAATATATTACCTGGCCCAGTTTAGCAAAAATAATTTGGTTATGGCAACAGATGTTGATTTGTTTCTAAAACATATACAATGCTAGGAAATGATTCATAATTTCTTGGTATTATTTTCTTATAAACTAAGATTATTGAAAACCTACTTTTTAAAAAACCTCTTGCCAGGCATGATGGTGCATGCCTTTAATCCCAGCACTCAGGAGGCAGAGGTAGGAGGATCGCTATGAGTTTGAGGCCACCCTGAGACTACACAGTGAAGTCCAGGTCAGTGGAGACCCTACCTCAAAAAAAAATCTCAAAGTAATATAAATATAAATATAAATATAAATATAAATATAAATATAAATATATATATATATATATATATATATATATATATATAGTCTTATATAGATAGCATAGCAACATTCATTAAGGTCAGTGCCAGTGATCCTAGAAGATATATATCTAGCAGCATTGTTGTTGTCTTTGTTTACACTCTATTATGTCCTCAGGACAAAGCCACCTAAGGATACATTTCAGAATGTATTCCCATTGCTAAGTAATGCAGGCCTGTGTCTTCCATCTATTGTTTCCTGTGGTTCTTCTTACGTAGAGCCTAGTGTCTGTGTAAATGTAAAGTGCCAAAGAGGCCATGAGTTCATAGTGATAGCCTGTATTTTGGAGCTCCCACTAATTTATGACTCATTATTTCTGTGATATTTCTTAAGCCTCTGGTTCTAATATCTCCAATTCATCTCCTGTCTATGGATTTCTGAAACTCAGGTGTAAGTTAACTACTGCCTTGGTTAATGTTCTCGGAGGGTCCTCATAGTTTGTAGTAAGTCTTCAGGGTATATGTATTTCCATGCATAATAAAACTATTCTGAGGAGAACCCAAGCATGGATAATTGAGAAGAATTGATTTTCAGATATCTAATTTCTATTTAATTCACTTTTTATCTGGTTGAACCCCTTACTTTTTGTTGTCACACTTACTCCAAATTGCTATGGAAAATTATGCAGGTTGTAAACACCTGTGGAGGGCCACCAAAGGAAACTGTCTTCTCTCTATAGATGCGGAGGAAGGAATGCCTCCCTCAGGTTCATGACAAAGGCTATTGTAACTTTGATGGGTTCTATATGCCTTGTTTGCAAAAATTCTAAAAGAAATTTAAAAACACCAAATGTTTGCTGTTAAACATAGATTGATAATGGATCACCATTACTCACGTAGAATTCTGGAACTTGAGAACAATACTTATCTAATTATTATTATTTTTTGGTCTTTTGAGGTAGGTTCTCACTATAGCTCAGGCTGACCTGGAATTTGCTCTATAGTCTCAGGCTGGTCCATCACATCCTCCTACACCTGGCACTAATTTTAAAAGATACACATAAAAACAGAAAAATATCTAGGGAAATAGGTGGAGGTGAATTAAACAAAAATTAATCTTTCAAGATTTTTATACTAACTTTTAAAAAGGCATTCTCTATTTTATTAAGAGACTCATTGCCAATAAAATAATATCTGTGTTTAACATTATTTAAATTTATAAATGTTTATGATTTTGACAGACTTAGAACAGTTTTAGTAAAAATGTTTTGCCAACTTTAGGTGTTTGTACAATAACAAGTATAAGGGCCTAAATATTTATAATATCTTTCAAGAAGAAAATAAAAGAAAAATTAAGACGCTTTCCAGAAAATGTTTGGGTGGGGAAACGTATAAGGATGAGGGGCATGAGTAGAGGAAGGAGGACCAACAAAAGCCAGTTGTGTATAATTCCAGCACTGGTTTTTTTGGATGGCCAGAGTCCCAAAGTGGCCTTGATTTTATGAACCTCTTACCTCTGGGCTGCTGTGATAGCTATGTGCCATCACACCTGGCACCTGGCTTTATTTTAAAAGATCCAGAAAAATATCTATGAGTAGAGGTCTTAACATTGCTTTCAGAGACCCAGTCTCAAAAAGGTAAAGTGCTTGTCAACCAAGCAATTGGCCTGAAGATACACTTGAAATTGACTTCCTAGCACTGGGGATGCAGAGTCATGCACACAAGTCTAGCTTTATTTATCCCATGAGCTCTTCATTCAGAGACCCAGTCTCAAAAAGGTGGCAAGCAATTGAGGAAGACACTTGACATTGACTTCTAGCCCTACATGCACACAATGTGTGCCCTCAACATATACAAACACACATGCACACATACTGCAAAGAGAGAAAGCATGGAGGAGACCATGCTTGTTTGTGTACAGAGTGGTGACCTGTAGAAGTTTGGAGAACATTTCTCTCTTACTAAGATTGCTTTTGAGAGGCTGGGAAAATTGCTCAGCAATTAAAGGACTTGCAAAGACTGCCAGCCCATGCTCACTTCTCCAAGTACCCATGTAAAGCAAAATGCATAAATTGGTTTATTCATCTGGATTTTTTGAAGTGGTAAGAAGCCTTGTCTCTTTTTTCTCTTTTCTCTCTTTCATTCTCATTTTCACTATCTGTTTACAAATAAGTATTTTTTTAAAGAATATTGTTTTTCAGTGTATCTAGAAATGCTTGTACTTCAAGACATGGAAAAGTCAGGATAATTAGATTGTTCATTTTTTATTTTCTTTTAGTGTATGCTTATTATGTATGGTGTGAAGTGTGAGGTATGAACATGTATGTGGTAATGTGATTCATGTGTGCATACCTGCAGAGGCCAGAGAATAACATAGGGTACCCCCCTCCATTGCTCATCCACATTATTTTCCTCAAGACAGGGTTTCTTCCTGATTCTGGTGCTTAGAACCACTCCCCATAGAACTTTACAGACCTCTGTGGCCCCAGATGCTTTGTAGGTGCTGGAGAAATTGAACTCCATCTGACTCTGGTCCCCTCAGACACTCATGCTAGGTCAGGGAGTGTGCTTAATTGCTAAGCCATCTCTCCAGCCCAATTAGGCTATTCATTATATCTATTGGATTGGCAAAGAGGAGAGCAATTGCTTCCCACTAACAAGTGAACCTGGAACTAGGCAGAGGTATAACCTGGAAAGAGCCTGAATGAAGGTTGTGACTGTGAATGGAAGAGTAGCCATGTTTAATGACAAACATCGTTCTCTACTATTTTATTGTCAGTATTGATAAGACTCCACTCTTAAGATCCGAGTCCAGAGTGGAATAAACAGATCAGTTGGCTGGTTGCCAATGAACTAGCAAGAGACAAGACATGTCATACAGCAGCAGTGTGTGATTCAGAACATTCTTTCAGTCGGCTCTTAAAGAACAGCCTATTCAGAGGATAGACCCTCACAACCTTCTACAAACTCTGGTTCCTTCCATATACACCAGGCACATTCTACATTGGCTTCAGGTCAAATAAATATGATCAGATGTTTTAAAACAAGATAACTTCTCAAAGTAGCTGCACTTCTTCCAGAGAGATGTATTTTTCCTGGCCTCAGTTTCTACAGATGCAAAATAGAGATAAAAGTACCTTCTTCAGGACTGGAGAGATGGCATAGTGGTTAAGGCAATTGCCTGAAAAAAGCCAAAGTTTGATTCCCAAGGACCCTCTTAAGCCAGATGCACATGTTTCTGGATTTTGTTTACAACAGCTAGAGGCCTTGGGGCTCCCATTCTCTCTCTCCCTTTCTATCTCTATCTGCCTCTTTCTCTCTTTCTCTCCCAAATGAGTAAATAAAACTAAAAATTTTTAAAGTACCTTCTTTATAGAGCAGTTGGCAGAGATTGAGAGAGGTAAGATGTGTAAGATGGTTCAAACAACACCTGTCATCCTGGAATATGCTGGACACTCATGAAAGTCAGCATTAGCTATGAGAACAACACTTTCCTACTCAGAGTCCTGCCTGAATCACAAGAGAGCAGCTTCAGAGGCCTCACATGAAGAAGTGTAAAATTCTTCTGGAGTAT
This sequence comes from Orientallactaga sibirica, assembly GCA_036365145.1. Taxonomy (NCBI): domain Eukaryota; kingdom Metazoa; phylum Chordata; class Mammalia; order Rodentia; family Dipodidae; genus Orientallactaga; species Orientallactaga sibirica. Next base: position 24,532,047 of record JAEOAD010000015.1, on the reverse strand, counting down.
CTTTCTATGGAGACCTGAAAGAGTGACTTAAGAAGCTGTTGACTCCATGACACTTCCTGGACAATCAACATCTGCCTCTTTCCCTCACGAGGTATTTATCCAGAGATAATTTTGATATATGAAATGATATTATTCCAAGGATCTATGATTGCTTGTGAATGGAAAAGTCTACCTTTGCAAATTGAGTAAATGAGTTTATTCTTTTGGTTCAGGAAGTGGCAGAGGCATTTTAAATATAAACTACAGAAAAGGAGACATAAACAACTGAAATGTTATGTCAAGTACCTAAAATTACACAGGGATCTTTACAGCTTCACAGGATAAAGGGCTTAGACCTATGGGAGAAAAAACACATCGACGTATATCCATAATTTATAAATGTACATTCACATATATACACAAATTTAAAACCAGAACTGAATAAGAAATATATATACATATATATTTAAAAGATATCTTTAGGGCTGGAGAGATGGCTTAGCGGTTACAGCGCCTGCCTCCTAAGCCTAAGAACGCTGGTTCCAATCTCCAGCGGTTCCAATCTCCAGGTCCCACATTTAGCAGATACAAAGTGACACAAGGACACAATGCCACACTTGCCCACAAGGGGGCGCACACATCTGGATTTCATTCACAGCAGCTGAGAGACTGCTGGCGCACCCATCTCTATCTGTCTCGCTCTCCCTCTCTCTCTGTCTCTCTCTGTGTCTCTCTCTAAAATAAATAAATAAATAAATAAATAAATAAATAAATAAATAAATAAAAATAAAATAAAAGATATCTTTAGTATGTCCAATTAAAATGAGAAATTTAGAAATCAAGATAGCAAATATATATGAAATTTTTGTGAGAATATTATAATTTTTTTCATTGAAAGACATTAATGAAAACCTAAGTGAATGCTCATGAATTCAAACACTTGTAGGTTATCAGTCTCTTCCAAATCATTCTATAAGTTCAAGCAAGGTAAAAATTAAAATCTTAACAAAGTTTCCATGTGTGGTAGTTTGAATATATGGCCCCCAATATATTCAGTGTTTTATTGGTTTATAGTTTGCATCTGCAATCACCTTGCTAGAGGCAATGTCACTGGGGGCCAATCTTAAGGTGTGGTGGTGGGTTTGAGATTCCATTGTAGAGATATGCAAAGTGTGCCTAGCAGGAGTTCCTGAAGTGTGCTGTGGCTTTTGGGCTGTAGTTTTTGCTCTGTGTGCCTGGTTGGCTTTTTGCTCTCTTGCCTGGTCTTGTGAGAGCAGGCCCCTTCTCCTGCCACTATGGAACTTCCCCTGGATCTATGAACTTCAATAAATAATATACCTTCCTCCATAACTGTGTCTGGTCTGGAAGTTCATCTCAGCAAACCTGAAGCTGTCTGCTATACCATGTAATAAGGTAATAGGCTATATTGCATATTCCTTAAAATTGTATATTAAGTCCTAACTCCTAGTATATCAGAATGTAAATGTATTGGAGAAAGGGTCACAGAGACGTTAAAATGAAATCTTTAGAGTGGGCTTTAGCATCATGACTAGTGTCATTATAAGAAAGGAAACTGCACATAGATAAGCACAGATGACATGAATACTCCTTGGGCAAGAAGAGATATTTGTAGCAGATATTTTTCTCATGGCCCTCAAAGGAAAGCAACCTGTGATCTTAGACTTCAAGATTCCAGAACTTTGAGAAATTATGTTTCTGCTGTTTAAGTTACCCACTGTGTGACACTTGTTAAAAATTTATATTGAAGAACAGAGGTCAATGAATAATCAACTACAGTTTTCAAACCTGAAAAAGTAATCTAAAGTAATTTTGAAAGAGATATTAGTATTTATCCCTTATTAAGCTATGTTAACTTTGAATAGTTTTGTGTGGAGACTATTATTTCATTTTGCATTGCTATAACAAAATAACTAACATGCTTAACCTTTAAGAGAAGCTTTTACATACTTCACTGCTTTAGACCTGCTAGTGGCATGTGTTGGATGGCAATGTTGGGAATCACATGGCAGAGTAAAACTGCTGGCATTGCAGCCCAGAAGCAAAGAGTCCCACAGTCTCCTTTGATGGCACACATGCAGCAACCTAGGTACCTTCCACAAGATGCCCTCTTCTAAAGGTTCCACCATCTCCAAAAAATACCACCCTGGGGAACATGCCTTTAACATAAAGACCTTTGGGGACATTTATCCAAACCACCACAGAAACAAATGGACTAGTAAAGTTAAATAGAGTAGAAATAGAGTCTATGTTAGGGAAAGTTGAGAGATGACAGACATGTAAAACAGAAAAAAAAAAACATAAAGCTGAAAATAAAAGGAAAACACATTAAAGCCAGTAGGGTTCAGCTAGAATAATATGTGAAGGAACTACATATTCAAAGGGGTGACAGTAGAGTTAAAAGACAGAGAGGTTCAAATTGCACAATATAAACATTCAGCTTAAGATGTTGGAATGAAAACAAGACAATAAATCCTAGGGATACAGAAGGAAGAGTATTATAAGAAAAAAAAATCGGAAATTGATGAATAAACAACAAAGATGCAATAGAGACCAACAAACCAAATCTAGTCATGTATAATAATGTTAGGATAATATGAAATCTATGCCAAATTTATATTATTCAAAGTTTTAAATGTTAGAAAACCAGTAAATATAATTGGACACAGTGTGTTCACATACAAGGAGAAAGTGAGAAAATCCCAGTCATGAGAATCACATTCAATACAAGTAAATAGCCATTCTTGAGTACAATTCTGTACAAGCCAGGAAACAAAAGGGTTTCCTCAGTCTTATTTAAACTATTTCTTTTAGAAAAACACTATATTCAGTGCAATAGTCATGACTGGTCATTTTATAGAAAGACTAACTAAAAGTATAATAATGTGAGTACCCCCACAAGAAGGAATGGTGTCTGCTTTCTGAATGGTCAGGTTTCATAGGCTGCACTTGAACCCAACAGTATGTATTTATTCCTCCCACAGTTAGGTATTCTTGGTAGTTTAGAAGCATGTACATCTTGGCATGCCCTCAGTGTTCTATCAGTAAGGTGGGTTGGTGGTGATTTGGATTGAAATGTACCAGTTTCAACTTACATCTCAATTTCAGTGATTTCAGAGCCCCAAATCAAAGCTGAGACATGTAAGAGAACTTGAGAAGAATGTGGGACAGCATACTTGAAATCCAGATGCAAAACAGGACCTTACATCTAATTAGTAGGATGCATTAAGAAAATACATGATCAAGCTGGAGAGATGGCTTAGCAGTTAAGGCACTTGCCTGCAAAGCCAAAGACCCAGGTTCGATTCCCCAGGACCCAAATAAGCCAGATACACAAAGTGGTGCATACATCTGGAGCTCATATGCAGAGGCTGGAGGCCCTGGCATGCCTATTCTCTCTCTATATATATATATCTGCATCTCTTTCTTTCTTTTTCAGAAATAAATAAATAAATAAATAATTTTTAATACTTAAAAGAAAATACATGTTGTACTATGGAAAATCTTTCTTGTGTCCTTGGAAAGCTGACTTAAAGCATGGGCAGTTGCTTTAAAATTTCTTTTTACATACCTGTTTTACATGGCTTTCCTAGAATATTTGTTCTTAGATTGAAACAAAAGTAATTTTCCATTCATGGACTCTGAAATCAGACAGAACTGAGCTCAAATTCTAATGTATCCTCTTATTAGTTACTTATTCTGAATATTTAAACACTTGGGTTCTCTGTCTACCAGTAAAATGGGGATAATCCATCTCTATCAGAGGGTGTAAAAAGAAAGAGCATCTGTTGCTATTTCGCTATCACTTTCCTTTTTAAAATAGCTACCCATTAAAATACAACTCAGACATTCCTCATTTTTAGCTGTGCATTGGGAAATGAAGGCAAGATGTCTGCATCCAATATTAGGGCCAAGTATTAAAAGTGGAAGAGCACCCTCCTGAGGACAAAGCAGGTTTGACAGTCATTGTTGCTCAAGGCTCCCTGAGGCAACTTGCCTTGGGACCAGAACCAGCTACCTAGCTGGCAAGGCAAGGACAGATTATAAATGTAGGTTTCTTGTTTAAAAAAAATAATCTAGCTGAGCTGGAGAGATTTCTTAGTGGTTAAGGTGCTTGCCTGAAAAGCCAAAGGACCCAGGTTCAATTCCCCAGGACCCATGTAAGCCAGATGCACAAGGCAGCACATACTTCTGGAGTTCTTTTGCAGTGGCTGAAGGCCCTGGTGCACCCATTCTCTCCCTCTCTCTCTCTCTCCCGTCTTTCTCTCTCAAATAAATAAATAAATTCTTGAACAAATATTATCTAGGCTATTAGGACACAATGGCAGAGCATTTAACCAAGCATGGGATCCTTTGAGCTATGTGTTGTGTGACAGGATGCAAGCCCAAAAAGCTGATCCTGCCTAGAAGTATCTCTTCCATTGTTACTTTGGAAAACAGGATTTGATTTTTACCAAAACCATTATCTTAGCTTGACAAAACTTAGTTTCAACTTAGGGCTTCACTGGAAGGCATATTTAGGATACTCAGTTTTCTTCCCTAGGTGATTTGGTGTGACTTTTCTTTTAGTATTGGAAGTTCACACATGTTTATAAGAATAAAAATTCTCCATAAATGTAATTGGTTTTAGGATTTATTTTCTTTTAAAAAATCCTACAAGAAATTCTGAAAAATATCAACTATGTCATGATGTTTTTCCCTTAGGAAGAGAAAAGTAATGAAAATTTGTGAGAATATGGGTGGAAAGGCTTCTTAAACTGTACAATAATTCATTCCCCAGTGTAAATATATGTTAAAGTTCAATCCAGTAGTGTAATAGGGAAAATATATTCATATATTAAGATCAGTAATCTTCTGTAGTTTAAATATTTCATAGTAAAAGTATTTTGAAAGACTAGCAATTATGGTCTTGAAATATAACTGGGGGAATAATTAATAATTTTGATTCCAATTGTGCCCTATAGCATTGTGACCTTGGAGATGCAGTCACTCTGGCTCATTATACCTGCGGACACTTTGAGCCTTACATTGACAAAACTATCCACTTTTAGAGTTCTAGATGATTGTGCCATGTCTCCCTCATTGCCATGAGCAACATGCAGTATTATGAGTAAGTGGTAGATTTGTGCAATGGGACTCAAAAGGTAAGCCTTATGGCTGAGAGAAACTTGACCGTGTGGTTTGTTGGTTTGCAGAAGGAATGTGGAAGAATTTGGAAATTTGGATGACAGAAGGAGAAGCCTTATAAAGGTATAATCAGAGCTTAATGGGCCACTCTCTTAGGAGTCTGAAAGACCAGAAAGCCAAGAGAAATGTGGACTGTGGAGCCTTGATTATGTGATTCCAGAAGGAAGAAAACTGTATTGGGAACTGACCTAGAGACAATTCATGTGATATTTTGACAAATAAATGGTATTCTTCCCATATCTTGAGAACTTGAAAAAGGTTAAATTTAAAAGTAATGGACTAATGAGTTTGGTGGAGGAAATTTCAAGGCAGAAGAACATTGGGTTTGTGGCATGGCTTCTCTTTGCTGTTCTGATTCAGATCTGCAATGAAAGAGAACAGGGTTGGGGGAGTCTGCTTGCCAGTTAAAGGTGCTTGCTTGCAAAGCCTGCTGGCCCAGGTTCAATGCTCTAAGCACCCGTGTAAAGCTAGACAGGTGTTCGTTTGTAGCAGCAAAAGACCCTGGTACAGCCATGTATGTGCCCATGCACATAAACGTACATGCCCACACACATGCATGCAAATAAAAAATAAGTATTTTTAAAGAAAAAGAGGAAAATATAGAACAGAGAGATATGAAAATATAAAGTTTGGCATGGAAAGAAATTTAAGCAAATTTAAATTCCCAGGCCCAGAGATTGTAGCCCTTTCAGCTATAATTAATTGTTAAAGGGATTACTACCATTGAAAAGAAATATATTGTTCTACCCTGAGACAAAGAAAAGATGCCTTAATAGCAAAACCCAATCCACTGAAGGTTCAAGAAAGGAAGAATGTGATTATTTTTTAAAAAGAAATAGCCTGAAGGAAGAATGCTGAAAGAGGCTACTGCTCTCCAACAAAGACAAATAAAAACTGTTTCAGCTATGTTCCATGGGCATTGGGTTTCATCCTGATCTGACAGAACTTGGCAGCATTGTCACATGGTACTGGTTTTAGAAGAACAAAAGATTCAAGATGTTGGGTGTCATAGAATATTTCACCAACCTCTAAAGAGCCACTGAGGTTAAGGAATGTGAAGCAAGGTAAGAGTCTTTGCATAGAGGACATGAGAGACCACTGCATGAAGCTGTGAAGGTGAACCATTATGAAGACGTTAGGATGCTGGAGATGCCTGGACCATGGGATGTCTGTCAAGAAAAGCTGTGAGCTCAGAGCAGATCTGATACAAGAGAGACAGCAAATATCACAGCTGAAAGGGCAGAGATACCCAGCCTTTTGGAACCCAGAGGATATCCTTACTGATCCCAGATACTAGACATGAAGCTGCAAGATTTGGTGTTTGCCATCCTGGGTTTTAGTCTTGTAATGGTTTCCTCCTTCCTAGCTATTCTCCCATCCCCCCTCCGTTTTTGGAATAGGGATGTTTATTTTGCGATGGTGTAAGTTAAGTATGTTCTATGGGCTTACTGTTATGAGTTTGCCTGAGTCTCAGAAGAGATTTCACACTAGAAGGAATTTTGAAGTTAGACTGAATGCATTTTGCATTATAAGATTGCCAAGAAACTAAGAAGACAAAAAGTAGAAGATTATGACTTAAACATGATATGTTTGGGTGTCAAGTTGACAAGAGGTGGACTTGACAGGATCTAGAATCATCTGTGAGAAATTATGTAGATTAAGACAGCCTCTGGGAGGGATTTTCTTGATTAGGTTAATTAAAGTTGGCAGACCTGCATTAACTGTGGGCAGCACCACTTGCGGGCTGCAGTTCTGGACTAAATAAAAAGGAGAATGTTGAATGATCAGTCACATTCATCACTACTTCTTCACTGTGAGACGTATGTGACCAGCTCCTATCATCATACCTTTTCTGAGTAATGAAATAAACCTTTATTTCCTTAAACTGATTTTTTACATGTTTATCATTACTATTATTATTATTAACAACATATTTTGTATGGATACATCATATGTTGTACCCTCTTTTCCCTCATCCCTGCCCCCTGAGGATGCTCCTCAGTGGGGTTGCAGGTGTTCCCCACAGGGTGATGGTTTTTGTGTGGGAGAATGGTAGTCAGTTATTCTTGGGGGCAGGGAATATCTCTGGGCAAGATGTCTCAACCTATGGCTCTTACAATCTTTCTGACCACTCTTCTGCAAAATTACCTGAGCCATGGTGGGTGAGTTTTAAGTCTACTTCAATAATGAGCTCTTAGAAACCTCTGGATCTCTGCTTTGGTAGGTGTTGAGTATCCTCGGGGTCTGTCTCCTATATCCTGGCACTGATTATCAGGTTCAGTATGGAAGCAGCACTCTTGCTTGTTTCCCCAGTTCCTCTGGGGATTCAGCTGTAGCTTGGCTGAAGTGTGAGAGGTAATTATCTCCTCAGGTCTTGTTACCTTCTGAAAAAGAACAGATTCTCCAAAGGAGAGTGAAGTGAGCAATAGTTTAATTGGGATAAGCATTATTTTAGGGAGAATTTGATGTATGTAACCCCTCTTTTAGCCAAAGATTAGTGAGAGCTTCACACTGGACAACATAATCTTTGTCTTCATAATATTCTGATCTGGTTCCCAATTCCAGATATGGGTTCCTTTACACTGAGTGGACCTCTTAACCAATCAGAAAGCTATTGTTTACCCACTGAGCATGTGTGCCACTATTGCACTGGCATGTACATTAATGTGCTTGCTTCTGAGTAGCTTAGACCCCTAGTTGCTCAGACCATTGTTGGCCACTTTCCCACAGTGGATCAAGTAGCACTTTTCAGCACTAGATAGGCTAACAGTTTGGGGACAGGCTTTCTTCTGAATTCCAGCCAGGTCTCTCCAGCATATGGTGTCTTCGGGTCTTAGCTTCTGCCTCAGGCAGGTAATCAAGTGCTTTGACAGAAAGCTGTCTTGATTTGGGGACCTCATAGGTTTCTCTGATCAACACCTCAATGTACTAGGAGTCTCTGGTACTGGGAGTTACAGGCCAAAGACAGAAAAATTTTGTTTCCTTTGAGCTTAGGCTTCATCCCACCCTCAGCAGAGCCCTACTTTTCAGGTGTTTCCCCCTTACTCCTTTTGAGGGTTATAACACTTAGGCTATCTAAGTATATACTAAGTATAAAGGTTTCTATGGTATCAGCTCATTTTGGATTTAATTTTCTGTTTGTTTTCTCTGCTATCCCTTGCCCCTCCCCCCAAGCCCTTCCATCCCTATTGTCTAGGCCTTCAGGTGCCTATCAGATATATCAGCAACTCAAGCAGGCTCATATTAGCAACCACAGATAAGTGACACCATTCAGCATTTATCTCTGTGATTATGTGAGTTCTCTGATCTGTTCCAAGTTTGTCCATTTGTCTACAAATTTTATGATATCATTATTTCTTACTGCTGAGAAGAATCCCATTGTGTGAATGTACAACTTCATTATCCATTTATCCAATGATGGGCATCTGGTTTGATTCCAGTACTTAGCTAAAATGAATTGAGCAGATATAAACATGGTTGAGCAAAGATCTCCAAAGAATGACTATATCTATATGCAAAGAAATGAAAGAAGAAATTAAAGGATTTAAAAAAGAAAACAAACTCCTGAAAGACAGCACAGAAAACCAGCTTAATGAAATAAAAAGGTCATTACAGGACATGAGTAAGGAAATAGAAATACTGAAGAAAAACCAGGCTGAAATCCTAGCTCTGAAGAATACAGTCAGTGAAATAAAAAACTCTGTGGAAAGTCTCACCAGTAGAATGGATGAAGGAGAGAACAGAATATCTAAACTAGAAGACCAGGTGGCAGACCTAATACACTCCAACAAAGAGAAAGACAAACTAATAAAAAGATATGGATGAGAATTCCAAGATAACCAGCACTTTATGAAAAGATCAAACATAAAAATTCAGAGTATAGTAGAAGAAGAATTTCAATCCAGAGGCTTAGTAGGTATTTTCAACAAAATCATAGAAGAAAATTTTCCCCAAATTGGGAAAGAAATGCCAACGCAGATACAAGAAGCTTTTGGAAAACCATACAGACAAAACCAAGTAATAACCTCTCCTTGCCATGTTATAAATAAACTACTAAACACGCAAAACAAAGAAAATATGTTGAAAGCAGTTACAGAGAAAAATCAAGTGAACTTCAAAGGCAAGCCCATCAGGATAACAGCACATTACTCAACACAAACTTTAAAATCCAGAAGGGCTTGGAATGATGTATTCCAAGATCTGAAAGATAAAAACTATCAACCAAGATTACTTTATCCTGCAAAACTTTCTATCCAAATTGATGGAGAAATAAGGACATTCCACAACAAAAACAGGCTAAAGGAATTTATGGCAACTAAACCAGCTCTACAGAAAATACTTGAAGAAATCCTGCATGCTGAAAAGAAAGCAAAACACACACAGCTGCAAATAGGAAAAAATAAACCATACTCAAATAACAGTTAAAACAAGTGAGAAAAGGGAAAACAGGAAGCACTACAAAACAAGAAGAATGGCAAGAATAAATACATATCTTTCAATAATAACTCTTAATATCAATGGCCTCAATGTCCCAAGTAAAAGACACAGGCTTGCAGACTGGATTAAAAGGCAGGATCCTGCCATCTGTTGCCTCCAGGAAACTTACCTCAATAAAAGATAGATACCTTCTTAGGGTGAAAGGATATAAAATGGTATTTCAAGCAAATGGGCCTAGGAAACAAGAATGGCTTGCTATCCTAATATCTGACAGGATAGACTTCAAACCAACATTAGTGACATAAGATAAAGAAAGTCATTTTATACTGATTAAAGGAACATTCCAATAGGAGGACATTACAATCCTAAACATATATGCACCTAACATGGGGACCCCAATATCATCAAACACTATTATACTTAAGGTCACAGAAAACACCAAACACAATTGTAGTGGGTGACGTCAATACCCCACTCTCATCAATTGACAGGTCCTCCCAGCAAAAAATCAATAGGGAGACATCTGGATTAAATGATGTCATGGAACAAATGGGCCTATCAGATATATATAGAACATTCCATCCAAGTGCTTCAGAATATACATTTTTCTTAGAACAACATGGAAGATTCTCTAAAATAGACCATATATTGGGACACAAATAAAATGTTAACAAATACAGGAAAATTGAAATAATCCCTTATACTCTATCTGATCACAATTGGATTAAACTGCAAATCAGCAACAAGAAAAACTACAGTGCATACAGAAATTCATAGAGACCAAAAAGAACACTATTGAATGATTAATGGGTCACTGAAGACATTAAAAAGGAAATCAATGAATTTATAGAATGAAATGATGATGAAAATATAACATACCAAAACCTTTGGGACACAATGAAAGCAGTCCTAAGAGGAAATTTATAGCCCTAAGTGCCGATATCAAGAAATTAGAGAGTTCACAAGTAAACAACTTAATGTTTTACCTTAAGGCCTTGGAAAAAAAGAACAAGGCAAATCAGTAGATTGGAAGAAATAATAAACATAAGGGTAGAAATTAATGAAATAGAAACAACAAAAAATCCAAAGAATCAATGAAACAAAGAGTTGGTTCTTTGAACAGACAAGCAAGATTGATAAACCCTTAGCAAATCTGACCAGATGAAAGAGAGAAGAGACAAACATTAATAAAATTAGAGATGAAAAAGACACCATTACAACAGATATCAAAGAAATTCAGAATATCATATGGACATACTTTAAGAGTATATATGCCTTTAAGTTTGCAAATCTGAAAGAAATGGATAATTTCCTTGATTCATATGACCTACCAAAATTAAATCAAGATGAGATAAACCATTTAAATTAACCTATAACAAGTATGGAGATCCAAGCAGCTATAAAAAAATCTCCCAACTAAAAGAAGTCCAGTGGATTCACTGGTGAATTTTACCAGACATTCATGGAAGAACTAACACCACTGCTTCTCAAACTTTTCCATAAAATAGAAAAGGAACAAAATCTACCGAACTCCTATGAATCCAGCATCACCCTGATACCAAAATTGGACACAGACAGAACAGAAAAAGAAAAGTACACAGTAATCTCCCTCATGAACATAGATGCAAAAATTCTCAACAAAATATTGGCAAACAGAACACAAGAATATATCAGAAAGATTATTCAACTTGACCAAGTAGGCTTTATCCCAGAGATGCAGGGATGGTTCTACATATGCAAATTGATAAATGCAATACACCATATAAATGGTCTGAAGGGGAAAAAATCACATGATCATCTCAATAGATGCAGAAAAGGCATTTGATAAAATACAACATCCCTTCATGGTAAAAGTATTGCAGAAACTGAGAATAGAAGGAACATATCTCAACATAATAAAAGCTATTAACGACAAACCTACAGCCAACAATACTAAATGGGGGAAAACTTGTAGCTTTTCCACTAAATTCAGGAATAAGACATTGGTGTCCATTTTCCCCACTTTTATTTAATATAGTACTAGAAGTCTTAGCTATAGCAATAAGGCAAGAGACATTCATAAAAGGGATACAAATTGGAAGAGAAGAGATCAAATTATCATTATTTGCAGATGATATGATTCTATACATAAAAGATGCTAAAGACTCTACCAGCAAACTGTTAGAGCTGATAAACTCTTTTAGCAATGTAGAAAGATACAAAATAAATACACAGAAATCAGTAGCTTTTGTATATACTAACAACAAACATGCAGAGGATGAAATTAGGAAATATCTCCCATTCACAATTGCCTAAAAAAAAAAAAAAAAAAAAAGTACCTTGGAACAACCTTAACCAAGGAAGTGAAGAATCTCTACAATGAGAACTTTAAAACACTCAAGCAAGAAATTGAAGAAGACACAAGGAAATGGAAAGACTGCCCATGTTCTTGGATTGGAAGAATCAATAATCGTGAAAATGTCAATCTTACCAAAAGATTCATACATTTCTTATACACATTTAATGCAATAACCATTAAAATTCCAATGGCATTCTTCACAGAAATAGAAAAAAACGATCCTAAAATTCATCTGGAAGCAAAAAAAAAAAAAAAAAAAAAAAAAAAAAAAACACCTCAAATAGCCAAAATAATTTTTGGCAAAAAAATCAGGCTTGTGGTATCACCATACCCAATTTTAGGTTATATTACAATGCCATTGTAACAAAAACAGCATGGTACTGGCACAAGGACAGACATGTAGATCAATGGAACACAATAGAAGACCCAAATATTAATCCATGCAGCTACAGTGATCTGAGTTTTGACAAAAATGCCAAAAATATTCATTGGAGAAAAGATAGCCTCTTTAACAAGTGGTGCTGGGGAAACTAGATATCTGTACGTAAAAGGAAAAAAATAGATCCTTGTCTCTCTCCATGCACAAGATTCAAGTCCAAATGGACCAGGGACCTTAATATCAGACCTGAAACTCTGAAACTGCTAGAGGAAAAGGTAGGGGAAACCCTTCAACATATTGGCATAGGCAAGGACTTTCTGAATATAACCAAAATTGCTTAGGAAATAAAGCCACTGATATCTCATGAAATTACAAAGCTTTTGTACAGCAAAGGACACTGTGAATAGAGCAAAGAGACAGCATACAGAATGGGAGAAAATCTATGCCAGCTATACATCTGACAGAGGATTAATATCCAGAATATACAAAGAACTCAAAAAACAGAACAATAATAAATGAAGCACCCAGTGAAGAAATGGCCTATGGAACTAAATAGAGAGTTCTCAGAAGAAGAAACACAGATGGTATATAAACATTTTAAAAAGTGTTCTACATCCTTAGCCATCAGGGAAATGCAAATTAAACTACTTTGAGATTCCATCTTACCCCTGTCAGAATGGTTACCTTCAAGAGGCGAGGATGCAGAAAAAGAGGAACCCTTCTACACTGTTGGTGAGAATGTAATCTTGTCCAGCCATTTTGGAAATCAGTGTGGAGGTACTTGAGACACCTAAAAATAGATTTACCTTATGATCCAGCTAATAGCACTCCTAGGCCTATATCCGAAGGACTCTTCTCACTACCTTAGAGATACTTGCACAACCATGTTTATTGCTGCTCTATTCACAATAGCTAGGAAATGGAACCAGCCTAGATGTTCCTCCACAGATGAATGGATAATAAATATGTGGTATATTTACACAATGGAGTTCCATTCAGGGGTAAAGAAAAATGAAATTTTCTGGGAAATGGAGGGATCTGAAAAGGATTATACTAAGTGAGGTAACCCAGGCTTAAGAGCCAAATGTCACATGTCCTTGCTCATATGTGGATCCTAGTTACAAATGTATAGACTTGTGTGTGAGCTGGAACCAAAAATTGGTAGTAGAGGCCATTAAGGTAGAAAAGGCTATAAGGGAGGGAGGAGAGGGAAGGACTTAAGGGGATGGTATTGTATATATGAAATAGAAGAACAGATTATAAGCAGGGGAAAGGCCCAAGTGAGGCCAGGGGAAAAGAGAAAAAGAAGGATGGGGGAGGGTCAATCAAAATTCAAGATATTCTGAATAAAACTTATGTAAACCTACTTTTTTGAATAATGGCACATCCAGAAGCTATAGATTGTTACTAGAAAATTTTCAGTTCCTGGGATGGGATGACTTCCAGTAAGTTGTTGGCCAGGGAGGACCCTGTTGCCTCCATAACATTACAGGCTATATTGGCAAGGCCTTTGGTTTCCCTTGAGAAACAGATGATAAGACCCTACTGCTGAAGACCTCACTTGTCTGAGGGGCAGGTCACTGAGAAATCAAGCTGGTGCTAAGCAGAAAACCTTCTCCCTGTAGACCAGCCAAATGAAAGTTGGAAAAAGCTGCACTGCATGCAGCTGTATGGGAGACAGTAATCATCAGCAGTGAAAACAGTGGACAATGGAAACCTTAAGTTTGGCCAGACAGGCCAAATAACCCAAAAGGTGCAACAGTGGCATGTCTGCTCTTTGCAAAACTAACTGCTCCCTAATTGGACTGAAGGCTTGCTCTATGGGAGGGAATACATGTCTGGTACTGAAAAAAACTAATCAAAAGTTTATTCCAGGGGAGGTCATGAGCTGTAGGGGTATAAAGCCTGCTCTTGTCTGGCTGCATGTACATATTATTCCCACCAAACTGCCCTGAAAGCACTGCACTTAATGTTCATATACACATATTAATGCTACTCTCACTTCTGGTTGGAGAAGCTTCTCTTTTCAGATGGCGATGAGCACTGGGATGACCCAAAAGTCAACATAGTGCTGAGAAGAAGGGATGCAGGAGTGTCCAGCACTGAAACACCTCTGTCACACCCTCCAAGGCTCAGGGCCCAATGTGGAAGAGGGTGTGGAAAGAATGTAAGAGCCAAAGGAAGGGTACGACTCCTTACAATGCAACTGTCCGCACAGAAATTGGCCTCAATATCCATGACCTCACAGTGCCTAGCAATACCTTCACAAGGCCCTCATATTGGGAGAAAAAGATGACATCAAATTAAAAGAAACTAATGGAGAGAGGAAGGGGATATGATGGAGAGTAGAGTTCTGAAGGGGAATGGGGGAGGTGAGGGAAATATTATGGTTTATTGTCTGTGAGTACAATAAAAAAAAAAAGAAAGTTAAATAAAAAAATAGAAATGGGGCTGGAGAGATGGCTTAGCGGTTAAACGCTTGCCTATGAAGCCTAAGGACCCCGGTTCGAGGCTCAATTCCCCAGGACCCACGTAAGCCAGATGCACAAGGGGGCCACACGCATCTGGAGTTCATTTGTAGTGGCTGGAGGCCCTGGCATGCCCATTCCCTCTCTCTCTATCTGCCTCTTTCTCTCTCAGTCTGTCACTCTCAAATAAATAAATAAAAATAAACAAAAAAATTTTTTTTAAAAAATAGAGATGCTTTTGGATTAAATGAAGTCATAAGGCACAAATGGATGTAATAGATATATACAGGACATTTCATCCAAATGCTGCAGAATACACATTCTTTTCAACAGAACATGGAACATTCTCTAATATAGACCATATATTAAAAGAAAATCTTAACAAATACAAGAAAATTGAGAGAATTCCTTGCACTCTATCTGATTACAATGGGATCAAACTACAAATCAATAGCAAGAAAAGCTATAGAGCATACACAAATTCATGGAAACTAAACAACACTCTACTAAATGATAATGGGTCAATAAAGAAATCAAGAAGGAAATAAAAAAATTCATAGAGTGAAATGATGATGAGAATACAACATACCAAAACCTTTGGGACACAATGAGAGATTCCTAAGAGGGAAATTTATACCTTTAAGTGCCTATATTAAGAAATTAGAAAGGTCATAAGTAAACAACATAATGCTTTACCTTAAGGCCTTGGAAAAAGAAGAACAAGGCAAACCAAAAAATCAGTAGATGGGGAAAAATAATAAAGATTAGGGCAGAAATTAATGAAATAGAAACAAAAAAATCCAAAGAATCAATGAAAAAGAGTTCAATCTTTGAAAGGATAAACAAGATTGATAAACCCTTAGCAAATCTGACCAAAAGAAAGAGAGAAGAGACACAAATTAATAAAATTAGAGATGAAAAAGGCACCATCACAACAGATACCAGAGCAATTTAAAAAATTATAGATACATACTATAAGAACACACACTCTAGTAAGTTTGAAAATCTGAAAGAAATGGATGATTTCTTTGATTTATATAACCTAACCAAAATTAAATCAAGATGAGATTAACCACTTAAATAGACCTATAACAAGTATGGTGATCCAAGCAGTTATCAAAAGTTTCCCAACTAAAAAACATCCAGGCCCAGATGGATTCACTGGTGAATTTTACCAGACCTTCATGGAAGAACTAACTCCAATGCTTCTTAAACTTTTCCATAAAATAGAAGAGGAAGGAATCCTGCCAAACTCCTTTCACAAAGACAGCATCACCCTGATACCAAAACCAGACAAAGATAGAACCAATAAAAAAGAAAATTACAGACCAAACTCCCTCATGAACACAGATGCAAAAATTCTCAACAAAATACTGGCAAACAGAATACAAGAATATATCAGAAAAATCATGTACCCTAACCAAGTAGGCTTTATCCCAGAGATGCAGGGATGATCAACATATGCAAATTGATAAATGTTATACATTATATAAATGGACTGACAATATCACATGATCATCTCATTAGATGCAGTGGCTGGAGGCCCTGGTATACCCATTCTCTATCTGCTTCTTTCTCTCTGTATCTCTCTCTCTTAAATAAATGAATAAATAAAATATTTTTTTAATGTAAAAGCAATCCAGAAATTCATTTGGAAGCACAAATAACCTCAAATATAATAAGGAAGTTGTCAATAAAAAATAAAATAAAATAAAAATAATAATTCTGATAAATTCTGAACAGAAAGCAAATGAAAGGTGAGTTTCAAACTGGCAAATTACTACCTGGAGTTGGAGATTATTTAACTCAATAGAATAATAAATAAAATCACTTCTCAGCCTTTTTGCTAAGATCAAGAGAATAATAAATAGAATAAAAGAACTAAGCATACATTAAAAATAGGAAAGTGAAGCCAGGAGTGGTGGCACACGCCTTTAATCCCAGCACTTGGGAGGCAGAGGTAGGAGGATTGTCGTGAATTCAAGACCACCCTGAGACTACAGAGTGAATTCTAGGTCAACCTGAGCTAGAGTGAGACCCTACTTCAAAAAATCAAAAAAAAAAAAAAAAAAAAAAAAAAAAAAAAGGAAAGTGGGGCTGGAGAGATGGCTGAATGGTTAAGGCACTTGCCTACAAAATCTAACAACCAGTTTAAATTCCCCAGTACCTACATAAGGGATGCACAAAATGACACATATATTTGGAGTTTGTTTGCAGTGGCTGGAGACACTATCATACCAATTCTCTTTTCTCTCTCTCTCTCTCTCTCCTTGCAAATAAATAAATTAATTAAAAAAATAAAAACCAATGTATAATATTTGGTGATATAGAAAAATTACAGCTGGGTAACTCTGATGCACATTCTCTTCACATGAAATGCTTCATTTTATAGATGAGTAGAATGAAATCTGAGGAGTTTAGGTTGCTGCCTAAGGTTATTTATCATGTACTAACTGAACTAAAGCAGAGCTCTCCTGATGGTACATTGCATGCTTTTCTTTGTATCTCGCTGTCATCTTTGTAAGAGATAGTATGCTATCAAGTGACATGTGCATTATGCATTAACTGAACTATTCTATATCAGACACTGCGATGTAAGGGGAAGTAAAAGGATGAAATTGTAAACACAATAGTCATAGTCTCTACAGGGACTTACAGTTTTCTGTGAGGCATAGACATCAAATCATTACAAGAATATATAACTATTCACTATTGTAGGCACTATACAAAGTGTATAGTGCTGCTATGAGACTATAATCAATCTAATATGACAGGATGATTAGATTTCTGAAGGCTACAGGACAAAGGAAAAGTAGAGTGGCTTCTTCTTGCAGCTTCTCTGGAGACTTGACTTCGAGTTTATATTTCTTCACTCATCCTGGATTCAATAATGGCAACCATAGGTGGATAATTTGATATACAATGAGGAAAATTTGCTCTAGAATGTCTAGATGAGTGACCCAAAGTAGCTAAGCAATTATGGTTAGCTCCTCTCGGGTTTTCTCTGGCAGACCTTATCTGAAACAAAAGAACAACTTGAAGAAAAGTTAATAGTCATTTCTTCAGTGACTTAGCTTTCCCCAGCCTGTCTCCTCACACAAGTCCAGGACATGGCTCCCAAAACTCCTACCTAACAGCTAACAAGTCTAGAAAGATGGTCTTCTCAGCTACTGTGATGTCTCATAAGCAAAACAGACAGATATCAAATGCTCAGCAGTTAGTTTGGGAAACAATGTACAAACCTAGGAAGGCTATTTAAGCAGATTGAAGCCAAACAGAAAATAATGAAGCTCCAGTGCTGTTGCAGGTGTCACTAGCCAGAGGAGACTGATGAAGAAACATGAAGTCAATGAGTGTGCCACATCTCTTATCATCAATGGAGACCAAAAGTCCCTTTTAAGGATCTTTTTAAAGTGTCTTTCCCAGCTAAGGGTCTGGATTAGAATTTGCCACAGAAGAAGCTGACAGGCTATGTGAAAAACAGAAGATCTCACCATTCATGTATAGCAAGCCCACTCACTTCACAAGCTTCTTTGTCATTTTGTAATGATTCATATACTTCCCTACAATGAGCAGATTTCTCTTCCTGTGGGTGTCAAAGAAAAAATAAACTCCAATCCTTATGCTAAAATACCATTCTTATTAATACTTCCATATTCCTAACATACAGGAAGCTAATGCACCTTTGGGTCTAAGTACACCAAAACTTATACATGAGAACCTTTTATTGGTTCTCTTTCAAAACTATACTTAAAGATATTAACCTTCATTTTCAGAAGGGGCTACTGATAGCTTATGACTGGTAAAATAGTTACTTAAATTCTCAGTGGAGTCAAGCACCTATATAAACCGGAATGTAAGCTGTGTCAAT
Source organism: Orientallactaga sibirica (assembly GCA_036365145.1). Classification (NCBI taxonomy): domain Eukaryota; kingdom Metazoa; phylum Chordata; class Mammalia; order Rodentia; family Dipodidae; genus Orientallactaga; species Orientallactaga sibirica. Next base: position 24,513,370 of record JAEOAD010000015.1, on the reverse strand, counting down.
AGAACATTATAGTGGGAATAATGTCCTGAAAGCTAAAGCATGACTTATTGGTTATTTTTCTTGTTGATATAATAAATACTTGACAAAAATAATTAAGGAAGGAAGTATTTATTTTGGCTCACAGTTCAAAAGTACAGTTCATCATGGTGTGGAAGTCATGGTGGCAGGAGCTTGAGGCAGCTTTGCATCAGCAGTCAGGAAAGAGAGCAATGAATGCCGGTGCTCGGCTTGATTTTTGTTTTCTATTCAGTCTTGAGCCCCAGCCCATGTGCTTCTTACAGTTGGGGCTGGTCTTTCCACCTCAGTTAACCCAATGTGGAAATTCCCCCACTTACATGCCAAGATATTTGTTTCCTAGGTGATTCTAGAACCTGTTGACTTGACAGTATTAACTATCACAAGCCTATTGCCTATAATTGAATAAAACATTTGAGAGAGGAGATGCACTTGACACTCTGAAACTCCACCTTGAGATTAGTTTATTAGCACACTTCCCTGACTGTTCCCACAGAAACAGTATCTCCCACAACATTACAACAGAGGGTTGTAAAACACTAATTCTGGAATATTCATTTTCTGGTGACCAGACAGCAATGCAATTTGTATTCATATTCATATCCATGCAGGGCAAGTTAAAATTATGGGAATGGGTAGGATTTCAAAAGCTGAAAGATATCTGACCAGATTTTGATCAAGCTCAGGACTTGGTTCTTTCAAATTTCTCTGGGTTTCCTTTGCCAAGATAAACAGTTTTTCCTTCCCTACATAAGAGGGTTAGACACATCTGGGTCATGGGACTGCAAATAGTTTCCCTGTAGAACTTTAATGTGTTACAAAATCCATTATACCCACTTTACACAAGTATTAAATATAATGTTTTTCCAATTCATATCAAAAGAAACTTAGAAAATACATAGAAGGGTTTCTACATGTATTGTACCAGGATGGAAGGAATATAATATTAAGTCAGACTGAATTTATTCATATAAATGCATAAACTGAAAAGTCTAAATTCATTGTATTATCTAAAGTTGGTGGGAAGGACTCTAAGAATATCTTAGTTGGTTAACTGAAATTTGGGCCCAATAATATACTATAGTTAACTCCCTTTGTATAGTGTAAAGTAAAATTTTTAATTCTGACACTATTGACATAGACACACTTTTTTTTTTTTTTTTTTTTGGAGAGAGACAAAGAGAAAGGGAGAGGAAGACAGATAGAGATGGGCGCGCCAGCAGCCTCTCAGCCGCTGCGAATGAAATCCAGATGCGTGCACCCCCTTGTGGTCAAGTGCGGCATTGCACCCTTGCATCACTTTGCATCTGGCTAAACGTGGGACCTGGAGATTGGAACCGCTGGAGATTGGAACCAGCATTCTTAGGCTTAGGAGGCAGGCGCCTTAACCGCTAAGCCATCTCTCCAGCCCAACACATGCTTTTTTTATTGAGAGTTGGAGAGGACTGTAGATGGTAAATATTTAGCAGTATCCCTAGGCATTACTTGAATGCCAATACTTCCTCCCCAAAGTTATGATAACTAAAAGAATCTCTAGATATTGTCAAATGTCTTCTGGAAAGAGGACAATGGCTCTAATTGGGAACCATAGTGAGACCTGCTATATGGAAGGGTTTATAGAGATATGAATACTGGAAGGAAGGGATTTATTATGAATGGTTTGCTTACCCATGTGCTAGTTATGTCACTTGGGGAGATGGTTCAAAATACTTGCACATGTGATCTCTAAGGCTATAATGAACCATGTGTTAAAGTCTGACTTGATTTGTGGTCTCAAAACAAACAAGCAGAACACAAGTTGAGCAAGTTACAAAGGCTTGATATGAATCGCAGAATAGATACTCATATTTCCTCCACAAATTTTCAGAATTAAGTCCAATCTAGAGCCCTTTTAAAAAGGTCAGAATGCCTTATTTTGATTGGCAGAATAGTGGTCTCACAAATATGTCTACACATTAATTCTCAGACCCTGTAGATATGCTATGCTGCATGGCAAAGGAAAAGCTATGGTTGCAAATGGACTTGAAGTTTCTAATTAGAAGACCTGAACATGAGGAGAGGGAATTATCTGGGTGAGCTCAAAGTAATTACAAAGATACTTAAATCTAGGAGAGAAAGGTTATAGACAAAGATTGCAACACAAGTCTCCTGGTTACCCTTGGTTATGAGGATAAAGTGGGCAAGGAGCTAGGTTCCCTTTAGGTTCCAGCATGGTATTCTGATGTTCATCACAGCAAAGATCTTTAAATGGAGCTATAGTTGTCCCTACCACCATGTGTATTCATTCTATCAATCCAACCTGTGAAGGCTTAAGATGCGTCTTTGAAATGATACTGAATTACCATAAGTTTAATCATGTCATGATATCAATCGCTGTTAACCAGATAAGGAATTTTTTTGTTGTTTTTACTGGAGCAAAGCAACACATATTCTCATATTTGTCATGCAACCATTGGGTTGCTTTTTCTCTATGCTTATTAGTAAACTAATCGGAAAAATATTTTTTTCAAATGGCAGGAAGTAGCAATAGTTTACCTATGTTACCTGACCTCAGGCTTTTGCCATAACCCAGCCCTTAGAAGCTGTGGTTTCCTAGCAATTCCACAGGCTATTGTGCTGGCCTACTGCATTGGTGACATCAGGCTGACTAGAATGGGCAAACCGGAAGTAGGTAATATCCTATATATCTTAATAAAGCCCATGCATTCCAGGTGATGGGATAATTAAATTCAAAGTTTATGTATTCACTGAAAATACTGAGTCTTGCAGAAAGAAAGTACAATATCTAGGATTTTTTTAGTCTTGTATAGCTTGAGATAGACCCTGAAGTGACTGATATATGATTGCAACTTCTAGAAAAACACTTAACACATAGGGTACCTTCACTTAGTCATGCTGCTTTAATCTGTTACTCAGTAACCTGTTCAGACTGCCAATTTGTACTAGGATACACTGCAAGAAGGCACACAGAGACCTAGCCTACTGTCAGGCTTCTCTGCTACTTGAGCCACATAATCCTACAGATCATACCTAAGGGACATTAAAAAAAAAAAAAAAAAAAACTTCATGGAGCCCTGGGCAGACCCCTATAGATAAATAACACTTAATCTTAGCCAAATGTCAGAAAAGACACAGATCTTTTGAATTTTAGAGTAAAGCTATATTATCTGCTGCAATAATAATCAAATAATATTACTTAGAGAATTACTTAGCTTTGCTTTAGTCAGGGTTTTCTAGAGAAACAGAACAGAACGAATAGTATTATAAAGGCATTTATTAGATTGCTTACTCTGTGGGCTTGGCAGTCCAAATGGCTGTCTGCAGGCGGGTGAGTCTGAGAACACAGTAGATGCTCAGTACATGAGGCTGAATGTCTCAGCATTCCTAATCTAGGGCTGGAGGCCTGGAGGATTCCTGCAGAACAATTTGTTTTCAGTCCACATGGAAAGGCAAAGGAATTGGGGTCCAGCATCCATGGAGGAGGACAGCAACAGGGTAGATGTACTCACCAGAAGTAGCAAGGACAGCCAGGCATAAAGGCACTGCTTGTTCCTGGAACCTCTTATATATGCTTCCACCAGAAAAGCAGTCTGCTAGAAGGAAGGTCTTCCCTGATCAGTTAATCCTTTCTGGAAACACCCTCAGAGACAACCCCTGTAGTTTCATGGTGGGTTTCCTAGGGCCAGCTCTCTGACTAAAACAAAGATTTTTGCAGCATCTTTTGCATTACATGCTGAGACAACTGAAAGGTAGGCAGCAATAACACTGGAGCCCTACTCAGGTCACTTATGAAAGAAATCCTCTCAGAAGAACTATGAGAAATGAACCTTGGTGGCCATTTTGTTTAGAGGGAATTTGTGGATTAGGTATATATCTAGACTGGTTTGTCAATAGTAGTTAACAGTTTCATAAATGGTCTTAGAGGTGGAAGGCATAAAAATGAATAACTGTTTACAAAGATATCTGAAAAAGAGATGAATAAAATTCTCCAATATGACAAAATGTGTGACTATTTGGATCCATTTAAATGCATACAAAAGGACTAATATAGCAGAATATATTTCTAGTAAGCACGGGGACAATATGATAGTGTATGGTTTGATTCAGGTGTCCCCCATAAACTTAGGAGTTCTGAATGCTAGGTTCCCAGCTGATGGATATTTGAGAATTAATGCCTCCTAGAGGCAATATATTGTTGGGGGTAGGTTTATGGGTGATATAGCCAGTTTCCCCTTGCCAGTGTCTGGCACACTCTCCTGTTGCTACTGTCCACCTTATCCTGGCCAGGGAGTGATATCCATCCTCTGCTCATGCAATCGTTTTCTCCTGCCATCGTGGAGCTTCCCCCTCAAGCCTGTAAGCCCAAATAAACCTCTTTCTTCCCACAATCTGCTCTTGGTTGGGTGATTTCTGCCAGCAATGTGAGCCTGACTGTAACAGATACTGTGTGTGGATTTAAGTCTCATTCCCCAACAATTCTCCCATGCACAATGATCTCATGATCAAAATGTCCATAGCAGCAGAGATGAAGGCCAAGCACTCACCCAAGGCCATTGACCACAGTCTCTGGCCAAACAGCCAAAGGCAAAAATCAAAACTGATTTCTCTAATATAGCATATTTCTTAGGAAGACCAGCCAGCTGTCTGGTGGTTAAGATTCATTCTTATTAAAATAAACACTTAGAGATTTACCTTCAATGGTTCTACCTATGGTTTGTAGAGGACTTTATTCATGGTCTATGTATTAGTCAGGGTTCTCTAGAGGAACAGAACCAACAGAATGAATTGTATTAAAAGGTAATTTATTGGATTAGCTGATGGCAGTCCAACAATAGCAGTTTGCAGGCCTGAGAGTCAAGGAACCCAGTAGCTGCTCAGTCCACAAGGCTGGATTCCTCAGCAGTCCCAACCTGGCACTGAAGGCCTGGAGGCTTCCTGGACAGATGCTGCTCTTCAGTCCACACTGGTCTTCAGTCCATGCTGGTCTTCAGCCCACACTGAAAGCAGCAAGCAGCAGAGAGCAAACAGCACTGGCAGCCAGGTGGAAGAAGGAGATCTTTGCCTTCCCTGAGCTTCCTTGGATGAAGCCCCCCTCCCCCCACCATCCACTCTGGAGAAAGGGCTCACCCTGGGGGAAGGATTCCTCCTTTAGTTAATCCTCCCTGGAAGCAACCTCACAGACCCACCTATGGGTAATGTCTGTGGATTCCTAAACAAATCAAGTTAACACAAAACATAATCATCACAAGTCCACCCCTTGTCAACTTAAGCCAAGCCATATCTCCTTACATCAAGCTTAATTTCCAAATGAAGACAGTAACAAGGTCATAATTCCATATAATATGATATATCTATTCCACAAACAACTGGAAATGCACAATATTTCCCCAACACAAAGCAAGGTTCCTTGAGGAAAGCCTAGTCACTAATATAATAAGATATAAACCCCCCAGATGTTAACTAGCTATGTGATCTTAATCAGTATTAATTACCTAATAGAGAAATAGAAAAAGAACAAGAGCATGTTAATATTGGTGTAGGTATGTAAAAACACTCTTAACAAGGTAGGTCAGAAACACTCAGCAATTACAGTCCTCGTTTTTTGTAATTGGTCACGTGGCCTTAGCTGGTATTTGTAACTAACTTCTACTACCCATTATGTATGTCCTCCACCTTCAGGAAGCACCTCAGCAAGTCTTGGTTCTTGTGATGGTTAAGTTTGTGTCAACTTGATTTGTTTAGGAATCCACAGACATTCCTCATAAGTGTGTTTCTGAGGCTGCCTCTAGGAAGGATTAACTAAAGGAAGAATCCTGCCCCAGGGGTAAGCCTTCCCCAGAGTGGGCAGCCCAGAGTGGGCGGCCCTCTGGAGGAGGGGGCTGGTTGATAAAAAGGAGCTCTGGGAAGAAAGGCTCTCTCTCCCACCTGGCTGCCGGTGCTACTAGCTGCTTGGTGTTTTCTGCTTGGTACCTGCTGCTTGGTGTTGCTGCTCTCCAGTGTGGACTGAAGACCAGGGTGGACTGAAGAGCAGCGCTCTCCAGGAAGCCTCCAGGCCTTCAGTGCCGGATTGGGACTGCTGAGGCCTCCAGCCTCGTGCACTGAGCAGCTACCGGGTTTCTTCACTCGGACCTGCAACCTGCTATTGCTGGACTGTGTAAGCTAATCCAATAAATTCCCTTTAATACAATTCATTCTGTCCATTCTGTTCCTCTAGAGAACCCTGACTAATACAGATTCTGGTACCAGAAGTGGTTCTAGAGAAACAGAATTGTAAGGATGGATTTCCCTAGTAGGCTTGGTGCTCTGTGGAGTTGGTTCTCCAACTCTAGTACCACTAAAGGCTCTGCTAGTAATAAAGAGAGCATTTTAAGTGGTAATAAGGAGGGCACTAATAATCCATGGTGTGAACTATTTAACGAACTCCGTGAAATAGATGTATTTAGTGATTCTGAGTCATATCTTGTGAGGAGCAAGGAATTTAGTGACTCTGTATCTAGAACTTTTGAATATTTGTGGAAAAGTAAGACGAATGATGATGCTGGATGGTTTCTTCTGGCATCTCTAGATAAACTGTTGAGAGAAAAGCAGAAGCTCCAAAAGGAAAATTCCAAGCTTAAGACCCACGTACATGATCTGAAGGTTTCTAAGGGTGCCCTGGAGGAAAATCTCCTGTCTAGTCAGAACAGGGCTCGAATTGCAGAAAACCAAACTCAAGCTCTCATTGTAAGATTGGCTAACTTGCAGCGTAAGCTCAATTCCCAGCCTCACAAACTATCAGAAGTTAAAGTGAGGGCATTGGTTGAAAAGAGTGGGATCCCATGACTTGGGATGGGGATGTATGGAAAGACCCTGAAGAATCTGGGGACATTGAACTCTCAGATTCTGAAGAAGTTGTTTTGCATGAGAATGTGGCTTCCCCTCCTTTAGCTGCAGGTGCACCCCACCCCTGAGGGAATCACTCCTTCTTTGTCTGAGGAAGCAGTAATGACCCTCCCTGCAGGATGTGCTGATGCTTCTCAGAGCCCACCCATCTTTGCCTCAAGGCCTATAACTAGGCGTAAGGCTAGGCATGCCCCTAAAGGGGAGTTAGAAAGCGTGACTCAAGAGGAAGTGAGATACACCCCTAAAGAACTTCAGGAGCTTTCTAACTTGTACAGGCAGAAGCATGGGGAATATATGTGGGAATGGATTTTAAGGGTGTGGATGATGGAGGAAGGAATATAAAATTAGATCAAGCTGAATTTATTGAAATGGGCCCACTAACCAGAGATTTTAGATTTAACACTGCAGCTCATGCAGTTGGAAGAGGTGCCAAGAGTTTATTTGATTGGTTGGCTGAAGTATGGATCCAAAGATGGCCTACTGTGAATGAGCTTTAGCTGCCTGATATCCCTTGGCTTAATGTTGATGAAGGGATTAAAAGGCTCAGAGAACTTGGAATGCTGGAGTGGATTTACCATGTAAACTCATCTTTAAGCCCGCAATGGGAGCGTGCAGATGTGCCCTTCACTAAGACTATAAGAAACAGATTTGTGAGGGGAGCACCAGCACACTTGAAGTCCCCAATCATTGGTCTTTTATGTAAAGAAGACATCACAGTGGGAGCCGCAGTTGCTGCATTAGGTGACTTAGATGCAATGGGTCTAACTGGCTCTCGGGGTAACAAGGGCCAAGTATCAGCACTGAATCGCCAAAGGCAAGGTGGGCGTGTTTACAGAATGGACAGCGCACACAAAACAATGCTCGTAACAGTATGACTCGTGGTAGACCTTTGGTACTGGCTGCTTAATCATGGTGTTCCCAGAAGTGAAATAGATAAAAGCCTACTAAGTTCCTGCTTGATCTGTATAAGCAGAAAAGTTCCAGAGCAAAGAACCCAAAGGCCACTTTGAATTATAGCAACAGAGAATCAAGGCCTCTTAACCAGTTTCCAGACTTGAGCCAGTTTACAGATCCTGAACCCCTTGATTGAAGGGGTGGCCGGGTCCCTTTGAGGAAGGACCCTCCCATAATCCCCAAAAGTTTCAATATTAAGCTTAGTCCTATCCTTCCTCAGAGGGACCTACGGCCTTTTGCTAGGGTAACTGTACACTGGGGAAAAGGAAATAATCAGACTTTTTCGGGCTTACTGGATACTGGCTCTGAATTGACATTGATTCCAGGAGACCCTAACTGCATCGTGGCCCTCCAGTTAAAGTAGGTGCTTATGGAGGTCAGGTGATCAATGGAGTTTTGGCAAATGTTAGACTGACAGTAGGTCCAGTGGGTCCCCGAACTCATCCTGTGGTTATTTCCCAGTCCCAGAATGCATAATTGGGATAGATATACTTAGGAGCTGGCAAAACCCCCACATTGGTTCTTTGGCTTGTGGGGTGAGGGCCATTATGGTTGGAAAGGCCAAATGGAAGCCATTGGAGCTCCCTCTACCAAGGAAAATAGTGAACCAGAAACAGTATCGCATCCCTGGAGGAATTGCAGAGATTAATGCCACTATAAAGGACTTGAAGGATGCAGGGGTGGTGGTTCCCACCACATCCCCTTTAACTCCCTATTTGGCCTGTTCAGAAGACAGACGGATCTTGGAGAATGACAGTGGATTATCGGAAACTTAATCAGGTGGTGACTCCAATTGCAGCTGCTGTACCAGATGTGGTTTCTTTACTTGAGCAGATTAACACATCTCCTGGTACCTGGTATGCAGCTATTGATCTTGCGAATGCCTTCTTCTCCATACCTGTCCATAAGGACCACCAGAAGCAATTTGCCTTCAGCTGGCAAGGTCAGCAGTACACATTTACTGTGTTACCTCAAGGTTATATTAACTCTCCAGCCCTGTGTCATAGCTTAGTTCGCAGGGATCTTGATCGTCTGTGCCTTCCACAAGGTGTCACATTGGTCCATTTTATCAATGACATTATGCTGATTGGATCGAATGAGCAGGAGGTGGCAGCCACTCTGGAGTTGCTGGTACAGCATATGCGCATCAGGGGATGGGAAATAAATCCATCCAAAATTCAAGGACCTTCCACCTCCGTGAAATTTCTAGGAGTCCAGTGGTGTGGGGCTTGCAGGGACATTCCTTCTAAGGTGAAGGATAAGTTGTTGCACCTGGCCCCTCCTACCACTAAGAAGGAAGCACAACGTCTAGTGGGCCTATTTGGATTTTGGAGACAGCACATTCCTCACTTGGGTGTGTTACTCCGTCCCATATACCAAGTGACTCGAAAGCTACTAGTTTTCAGTGGGGCCCAGAACAAGAGAAGGCTCTTCAACAGGTCCAGGCTGCTGTGCAGGCGGCTCTGCCACTTGGGCCATATGATCCAGCAGATCCAATGATACTTGAGGTGTCAGTGGCAGATAGGGATGCTGTTTGGAGCCTTTGGCAGGCCCCCATAGGTGAATCACACCGAGGCCCTTGGGATTCTGGAGCAAGGCCCTGCCATCATCTGCAGACAATTATTCTCCCTTTGAGAGACAGCTCTTGGCTTGCTATTGGGCCTTAATAGAAACTGAACGCTTGACAATGGGCCATCAAGTTATTATGCGACCTGAACTGCCCATTATGAGCTGGGTGTTATCTGACCCACCAGGCCATAAAGTTGGACGTGCACAGCAGCAGTCCATCATCAAGTGGAAGTGGTATATCCGTGATCGGCTCTAGAGCAGGCCCTGAAGGCACAAGTAAGTTACATGAGGAGGTTGCCCAAATGCCTATGGTTGCTACTCCTGTTTCAATGCCTTCTGTCCCCAAGCATGCACCTATGGCATCATGGGGTGTGCCCTATGATCAGTTGACTGAAGAGGAGAAGACCGGCATGGTTTACAGATGGTTCAGCACGCTATGCGGGCACGCCCCAGAAGTGGACAGCTGCAGCATTACAGCCCCTTTCTGGGACAACTCTGAAGGACTGTGGTGAAGGGAAGTCTTCACAATGGGCAGAACTACGGGCAGTACATGGTTGTGCATTTTGCTTGGAAAGAAAAATGGCCAGATGTGCGGTTGATACACTGATTCATGGGCTGTGGCCAATGGTTTCGCAGGATGGTCTGGGACATGGAAGGAGCATGATTGGAAAATTGGTGAAAAGGACATTTGGGGAAGATGTATGTGGATAGAGCTCTCTGAATGGGCAAAGGATATAAAGATACTTGTGTCCCATGTTAATGCTCATCAGAAGGTGACCTCATCAGAGGAGGACTTTAATAATCAAGTAGATAAGCTGACACGTTCTGTGGACAGTGGTCAACCTCTTTCCTCAGCCACCCCTGTCATTGCCCAATGGGCCCATGAACAAAGTGGCCATGGTGGCAGGGATGCAGGTTATGCATGGGCCCAACAACACGGACTTCCACTAACTAAGGCTGACCTGGCTATGGCTGCTGCTGAGTGCCAAATCTGCCAGCAGCAGAGACCAACTCTGAGCCCCCGATATGGTAGTATTCCACGGGGAGACCAGCCAGCAACTTGGTGGCAAGTCGACTATATTGGACCTCTACCATCATGGAAAGGGCAGCGTTTTGTCCTTACTGGAATAGACACTTATTCTGGGTATGCATTTGCTTTTCCTGCACGTAATGCTTCTGCCAAAACTACTATCCGTGGGCTTACAGAATGCCTTATCCACCGTCATGGAATTCCACACAGCATTGCTTCTGACCAAGGAACTCACTTCACAGCCAAGGAAGTACAGCAGTGGGCTCATGATCATGGAATTCACTGGTCTTACCAGTGCCCCACCACCCTGAAGCAGCTGGCTTGATAGAGCGGTGGAATGGCCTTTTAAAGAAACAGCTGCAGTGCCAACTAGGTGGCAATAGCTTGGAGGGCTGGGGGCGTGTCCTCCAGCAGGCTGTAAATGCTCTGAATCAGCGTCCTATATATGGTGCTGTTTCTCCTATAGCCCGGATTCACAGGTCCAGGAATCAAGGGGTGGAAATGGGAATGGTTCCACTGCTCACCCCAAGTGACCCATTAGCCAAATGAACTGAGCCTGTACCCACAACCTTACGCTCTGCTGGCCTAGAGGTCTTGGTTCCAGAGGGGGAGTGCTTTCGCCAGGAGGCACAAAGAACATTCCATTGAACTGGAAGCTGAGATTTCCCCTGGCCACTTTGGGCTCCTGATGCCCTTGAGTGCACAGGCTGAGAAAGGAGTTACAGTGTTAGCAGGGGTAATTGATCCAGATTACCAGGGTGAAATTGGACTGCTCCTCCACAATGGAGGTAAGGAAGAGTATGTCTGGAGTGCTGGAGATTCTCTAGGGCGTCTCTTGGTGTTACCATGCCCTGTTATCAAAGTCAATGGACAATTCTGAGGCTGCCTCTAGGAAGGATTAACTAAAGGAAGAATCCTGCCCCAGGGGTAAGCCTTCCCCAGAGTGGGCGGCCCAGAGTGGGCGGCCCCTCTGGAGGAGGGGCTGGTTGATAAAAAGGAGCTCTGGGAAGAAAGGCTCTCTCTCCCCACCTGGCTGCCGGTGCTACTAGCTGCTTGGTGTTTTCTGCTTGGTACCTGCTGCTTGGTGTTGCTGCTCTCCAGTGTGGACTGAAGACCAGGGTGGACTGAAGAGCAGCGTCCTCTCCAGGAAGCCTCCAGGCCTTCAGTGCCGGATTGGGACTGCTGAGGCCTCCAGCCTCGTGCACTGAGCAGCTACCGGGTTTCTTCACTCTCGGACCTGCAACCTGCTATTGCTGGACTGTGTAAGCTAATCCAATAAATCCCTTTTAATACAATTCATTCTGTCCATTCTGTTCCTCTAGAGAACCCTGACTAATACAGATTCTGGTACCAGAAGTGGTTCTAGAGAAACAGAATTGTAAGGATGGATTTCCTAGTAGGCTTGGTGCTCTGTGGAGTTGGTTCTCCAACTCTAGTACCACTAAAGGCTCTGCTGGTAATAAGGAGAGCATTTTAAGTGGTAATAAGGAGGGCACTAATAATCCATGGTGTGAACTATTTAACGAACTCCGTGAAATAGATGTATTTAGTGATTCTGAGTCATATCTTGTGAGGAGCAAGGAATTTAGTGACTCTGTATCTAGAACTTTTGAATATTTGTGGAAAAGTAAGACGAATGATGATGCTGGATGGTTTCTTCTGGCATCTCTAGATAAACTGTTGAGAGAAAAGCAGAAGCTCCAAAAGGAAAATTCCAAGCTTAAGACCCACGTACATGATCTGAAGGTTTCTAAGGGTGCCCTGGAGGAAAATCTCCTGTCTAGTCAGAACAGGGCTCGAATTGCAGAAAACCAAACTCAAGCTCTCATTGTAAGATTGGCTAACTTGCAGCGTAAGCTCAATTCCCAGCCTCACAAACTATCAGAAGTTAAAGTGAGGGCATTGGTTGAAAAGAGTGGGATCCCATGACTTGGGATGGGGATGTATGGAAGACCCTGAAGAATCTGGGGACATTGAACTCTCAGATTCTGAAGAAGTTGTTTTGCATGAGAATGTGGCTTCCCCTCCTTTAGCTGCAGGTGCACCCCACCCCTGAGGGAATCACTCCTTCTTTGTCTGAGGAAGCAGTAATGACCCTCCCTGCAGGATGTGCTGATGCTTCTCAGAGCCCACCCATCTTTGCCTCAAGGCCTATAACTAGGCGTAAGGCTAGGCATGCCCCCCTAAAGGGGAGTTAGAAAGCGTGACTCAAGAGGAAGTGAGATACACCCCTAAAGAACTTCAGGAGCTTTCTAACTTGTACAGGCAGAAGCATGGGGAATATATGTGGGAATGGATTTTAAGGGTGTGGGATGATGGAGGAAGGAATATAAAATTAGATCAAGCTGAATTTATTGAAATGGGCCCACTAACCAGAGATTTTAGATTTAACACTGCAGCTCATGCAGTTGGAAGAGGTGCCAAGAGTTTATTTGATTGGTTGGCTGAAGTATGGATCCAAAGATGGCCTACTGTGAATGAGCTTGAGCTGCCTGATATCCCTTGGCTTAATGTTGATGAAGGGATTAAAAGGCTCAGAGAACTTGGAATGCTGGAGTGGATTTACCATGTAAACTCATCTTTAAGCCCGCAATGGGAGCGCAGAAGATGTGCCCTTCACTAAGACTATAAGAAACAGATTTGTGAGGGGAGCACCAGCACACTTAAAGTCCCCAATCATTGGTCTTTATGTAAAGAAGACATCACAGTGGGAGCCGCAGTTGCTGCATTAGGTGACTTAGATGCAATGGGTCTAACTGGCTCTCGGGGTAACAAGGGCCAAGTATCAGCACTGAATCGCCAAAGGCAAGGTGGGCGTGTTTACCGTAATGGACAGCGCACACAAAACAAATGCTCGTAATAGTATGACTCGTGTAGACCTTTGGTACTGGCTGCTTAATCATGGTGTTCCCAGAAGTGAAATAGATAAAAGCCTACTAAGTTCCTGCTTGATCTGTATAAGCAGAAAAGTTCCAGAGCAAAGAACCCAAAGGCCACTTTGAATTATAGCAACAGAGAATCAAGGCCTCTTAACCAGTTTCCAGACTTGAGCCAGTTTACAGATCCTGAACCCCTTGATTGAAGGGGTGGCCGGGTCCCTTTGAGGAAGGACCCTCCCATAATCCCCAAAAGTTTCAATATTAAGCTTAGTCCTATCCTTCCTCAGAGGGACCTACGGCCTTTTGCTAGGTAACTGTACACTGGGGAAAAGGAAATAATCAGACTTTTCGGGCTTACTGGATACTGGCTCTGAATTGACATTGATTCCAGGAGACCCTAACTGCATCGTGGCCCTCCAGTTAAAGTAGGTGCTTATGGAGGTCAGGTGATCAATGGAGTTTTGGCAAATGTTAGACTGACAGTAGGTCCAGTGGGTCCCCGAACTCATCCTGTGGTTATTTCCCAGTCCCAGAATGCATAATTGGGATAGATATACTTAGGAGCTGGCAAAACCCCACATTGGTTCTTTGACTTGTGGGGTGAGGGCCATTATGGTTGGAAAGGCCAAATGGAAGCCATTGGAGCTCCTCTACCAAGGAAAATAGTGAACCAGAAACAGTATCGCATCCCTGGAGGAATTGCAGAGATTAATGCCACTATAAAGGACTTGAAGGATGCAGGGGTGGTGGTTCCCACCACATCCCCTTTAACTCCCCTATTTGGCCTGTTCAGAAGACAGACGATCTTCTGAGAATGACAGTGGATTATCGGAAACTTAATCAGGTGGTGACTCCAATTGCAGCTGCTGTACCAGATGTGGTTTCTTTACTTGAGCAGATTAACACATCTCCTGGTACCTGGTATGCAGCTATTGATCTTGCGAATGCCTTCTTCTCCATACCTGTCCATAAGGACCACCAGAAGCAATTTGCCTTCAGCTGGCAAGGTCAGCAGTACACATTTACTGTGTTACCTCAAGGTTATATTAACTCTCCAGCCCTGTGTCATAGCTTAGTTCGCAGGGATCTTGATCGCCTGTGCCTTCCACAAGGTGTCACATTGGTCCATTATATCGATGACATTATGCTGATTGGATCGAATGAGCAGGAGGTGGCAGCCACTCTGGAGTTGCTGGTACAGCATATGCGCATCAGGGGATGGGAAATAAATCCATCCAAAATTCAAGGACCTTCCACCTCCGTGAAATTTCTAGGAGTCCAGTGGTGTGGGGCTTGCAGGGACATTCCTTTCTAAGGTGAAGGATAAGTTGTTGCACCTGGCCCTCCTACCACTAAGAAGGAAGCACAACGTCTAGTGGGCCTATTTGGATTTTGAGACAGCACATTCCTCACTTGGGTGTGTTACTCCGTCCCATATACCAAGTGACTCGAAAGCTACTAGTTTTCAGTGGGGCCCAGAACAAGAGAAGGCTCTTCAACAGGTCCAGGCTGCTGTGCAGGCGGCTCTGCCACTTGGGCCATATGATCCAGCAGATCCAATGATACTTGAGGTGTCAGTGGCAGATAGGGATGCTGTTTGGAGCCTTTGGCAGGCCCCCATAGGTGAATCACACCGGAGGCCCTTGGGATTCTGGAGCAAGGCCCTGCCATCATCTGCAGACAATTATTCTCCCTTTGAGAGACAGCTCTTGGCTTGCTATTGGGCCTTAATAGAAACTGAACGCTTGACAATGGGCCATCAAGTTATTATGCGACCTGAACTGCCCATTATGAGCTGGGTGTTATCTGACCCACCAGGCCATAAAGTTGGACGTGCACAGCAGCAGTCCATCATCAAGTGGAAGTGGTATATCCGTGATCGGGCTCGAGCAGGCCCTGAAGGCACAAGTAAGTTACATGAGGAGGTTGCCCAAATGCCTATGGTTGCTACTCCTGTTTCAATGCCTTCTGTCCCCAAGCATGCACCTATGGCATCATGGGGTGTGCCCTATGATCAGTTGACTGAAGAGGAGAAGACCAGGGCATGGTTTACAGATGGTTCAGCACGCTATGCGGGCACGCCCCAGAAGTGGACAGCTGCAGCGCACAGCCCCTTTCTGGGACAACTCTGAAGGACTGTGGTGAAGGGAAGTCTTCACAATGGGCAGAACTACGGGCAGTACACATGGTTGTGCATTTTGCTTGGAAAGAAAAATGGCCAGATGTGCGGTTATACACTGATTCCTGGGCTGTGGCCAATGGTTTGGCAGGATGGTCCGGGACATGGAAGGAGCATGATTGGAAAATTGGTGAAAAGGACATTTGGGGAAGATGTATGTGGATAGAGCTCTCTGAATGGGCAAAGGATATAAAGATACTTGTGTCCCATGTTAATGCTCATCAGAAGGTGACCTCATCAGAGGAGGACTTTAATAATCAAGTAGATAAGCTGACACGTTCTGTGGACAGTGGTCAACCTCTTTCCTCAGCCACCCCTGTCATTGCCCAATGGGCCCATGAACAAAGTGGCCATGGTGGCAGGGATGCAGGTTATGCATGGGCCCAACAACACGGACTTCCACTAACTAAGGCTGACCTGGCTACGGCTGCTGCTGAGTGCCAAATCTGCCAGCAGCAGAGACCAACTCTGAGCCCCGATATGGTAGTATTCCACGGGTGACCAGCCAGCAACTTGGTGGCAAGTCGACTATATTGGACCTCTACCATCATGGAAAGGGCAGCGTTTTGTCCTTACTGGAATAGACACTTATTCTGGGTATGCATTTGCTTTTCCTGCACGTAATGCTTCTGCCAAAACTACTATCCGTGGGCTTACAGAATGCCTTATCCACCGTCATGGAATTCCACACAGCATTGCTTCTGACCAAGGAACTCACTTCACAGCCAAGGAAGTACAGCAGTGGGCTCATGATCATGGAATTCACTGGTCTTACCATGTGCCCCACCACCCTGAAGCAGCTGGCTTGATAGAGCGGTGGAATGGCCTTTTAAAGAAACAGCTGCAGTGCCAACTAGGTGGCAATAGCTTGGAGGGCTGGGGGCGTGTCCTCCAGCAGGCTGTATATGCTCTGAATCAGCGTCCTATATATGGTGCTGTTTCTCCTATAGCCCGGATTCACGGGTCCAGGAATCAAGGGGTGGAAATGGGAATGGTACCACTTACCATCACCCCAAGTGACCCATTAGCCAAATTTTTGCTTCCTGTACCCACAACCTTACGCTCTGCTGGCCTAGAGGTCTTGGTTCCAGAGGGGGGAGTGCTTTCGCCAGGAGGCACAAAGAACATTCCATTGAACTGGATTTCCCCCTGGCCACTTTGGGCTCCTGATGCCCTTGAGTGCACAGGCTGAGAAAGGAGTTACAGTGTTAGCAGGGGTAATTGATCCAGATTACCAGGGGGAAATTGGACTGCTCCTCCACAATGGAGGTAAGGAAGAGTATGTCTGGAGTGCTGGAGATTCTCTAGGGCGTCTCTTGGTGTTACCATGCCCTGTTATCAAAGTCAATGGACAACTGCAACAACCCAATCAAGGCAATGTGATAAATGGCCCAGACCCTTCAGGAATGAAGGTATGGGTCACCCAGGAAAAGGTCATCCAGGTAAAGAACCAAGACCTGCTGAGGTGCTTGCTGAAGGTGGAGGAAATACTGAATGGGTAGTAGAAGAAGGCAGTAACAAATACCAGCTAAGGCCACGGGACCAGTTACAAAAACGTGGTCTGTAATTGCCATGAGTGTTCCTGTCTTACCTTGTTAAGAGTGTTTGTACATATGTATACTAATATTAAGATGTTTTGTTCTTCCTCTACTTCTCTATTAGGTAATTAATACTGATTAAGATCATATTGCTAGTTAACCACTGTTGAATTTATATTTGACTTGTTATATGAGACTAAGCCTTCCTCAAGGAACTTGCTTTGTGTGTGTGGGGGGGATGATTGTGCGTTTCCGGTTGTAATGGGGGATAGTTATATCATGTTAGGCGGAATTATGACCTTGTTACTGTCTTCATTTGGAAATTAAGTAGAATGTAAAGATATATGGTTTGGTGTCAAGTTGACAAGGGGTGGACTTGTGATGGTTAAGTTTGTGTCAACTTGATTTGTTTAGGAATCCACAGACATTCCTCATAAGTGTGTTTCTGAGGCTGCCTCTAGGAAGGATTAACTAAAGGAAGAATCCTGCCCCAGGGGTAAGCCTTCCCCCAGAGTGGGCAGCCCAGAGTGGGCGGCCCCTCTGGGAGAGGGGCTGGTTGATAAAAAGGAGCTCTGGGAAGAAAGGCTCTCTCTCCCACCTGGCTGCCGGTGCTACTAGCTGCTTGGTGTTTTCTGCTTGGTACCTGCTGCTTGGTGTTGCTGCTCTCCAGTGTGGACTGAAGACCAGGGTGGACTGAAGACCAGGGTGGACTGAAGAGCAGCGTCTCTCCAGGAAGCCTCCAGGCCTTCAGTGCCGGATTGGGACTGCTGAGGCCTCCAGCCTCGTGCACTGAGCAGCTACCGGGTTTCTTCACTCTCGACCTGCAACCTGCTATTGCTGGACTGTGTAAGCTAATCCAATAAATCCCCTTTAATACAATTCATTCTGTCCATCTTGCCACCAAGTTTCTGGCTAGTCATCCCAAGGAATGCTACCATTTCGGGGGCTCAGAGTTGCTCTCTGCTGCTGTCAGATTTGGCACTCAGCAGCAGCCATAGCAGATCAGCCTTAGTGGAAGTCCATGTTGTTGAGCCCATGCACAAACTGCATCTCTGCCACCATGGCCACTTTGTTTATGAGCCCACTAGGCAATTACAGGAATGGCCCACTACCCATAGAACCAGGTTGACCACTATCCACAGAATGAGTCAGCTTATCTACTTGATTATTAAAGTCACCCTCTGATGAGGTCACCTTCTGATGAGCATTAACATGGGACACAAGTATCTTTATAGCCCTTGCCCATTCAGAGAGCTCTATCCACATACACCTTCCCCAAATATCCCTCTCACCAATTTTCCAATTTTGCTCCTTCCAAGTCCTGGACCATCCAGTCAAACCATTGTCCACAGACCATGAAACAGTGTATAACCACACATCTGGTCATTTTTCTTTCCAAGCAAAATTCACAACCATGTGCACTGCCTGAAGTTCTGCCCATTGTGAAGGCCCCTTCACCACAACCCTTCAGAGTGGTCCCAGAAAAGGGCTGGAATGCTGCTGCTATCCACTTCTGGGAGGTGCCAGCATAACATGCTGAGCCATCTGTAAACCATGCCCTGGTCCTCTCCTTCTCAGTCAGTTGATCATAGGACACACCCCATGATGTCACAGGTGCATGTTTGGGGACAGAGACATTATAACAGGAGTAGAAACCATAAGCATTTGGGCAACTTCCTCAAGTGCCATCAGGGCCTGCTCAAGCCTGATCACATATATACCACTTCCACTTGGTGATGGGCTGCTGCTGTGCCTGTTCAACTTAATGGCCTGGTGGGTCAGATAACACACAGTTCATAATGGGCAGCTCAGGTATCTCAAAGGGAGAATAATTGTCTGTAGATGATGGCAGGACCTTGCTCCAGAATACCAAGGGCCTCGGCTGTGATTCACCTATGGAGGCCTGCCAAAGGCTCCAAATAGCATTCCTATCTACAACTGACACCTCAAGTACCATCATATCTGCTGGATCATATGGTCCAAGTGGCAAAGCAAGCCAGAACAGAACCTGGACCTGTTGAAGAGCCTTCTTTTATTCTGGGCCCCATTGAAAACTAGTAGCTTTCCAAGTCACTTAGTATATGGGACAGAGTAAAACATCCAAGTGAGGAATGTGCTGTCTCCAAAATCCAAATAGGCCCACTAGATGCTGTGCTTCTTTCTTAGTGGTAGGAGGGGCCAGGTGCAACAACTTGTCCTTCACCTTAGAAAGAATATCCCTGGATGCCCCACACCACTGAACTCCTAGAAATTTCACTGAGGTGGAAGGTCCTTGAATTTTGGATGGATTTATTTGCCATCCCTTGATACACTTATGCTGTACCAACAACTCCAGAGTGGTTGCCAACTCCAGCTTATTTGATCCAATCAGCATAATGTCACTGATATAATAGACCAATGTGACACCTTGTGGAAGGGACAGGCCATCTAAATCTCTGTGACCTAAGGGCTGGAGAGTTAATATAACCTTGAGGCAAAACAGTAAAGGTGTGCTGATGACCTTGACAGCTGAAGGCAAATTGCTTCTGGTGGTCCTTATAAACTGTTAGGGAGAAAAAAGCATTCACAAGATCAATAGCTGTATACCAGGCACCAGGAGATGTGTTAATCTGATCAAGTAAAGAAACCACATCTGGTATAGCAGCTGCAATTGAAGTCACCACTTGATTAAGTTTCTGATAATCCACTGTCATTCTCCAGGATCAGTCTGTCTTCTAAACAGGCCAAATAGGAGAGTTAAAGGGAGATGTGGTGGGAACCATGACCCCTGCATCCTCCAAGTCCTTTATAGTGGCATTAATTTGTGCCACTCCAGAGATGTGATACTGTTTTTGGTTCACTATTTTCCCTGGTGGAGGAAGCTCCAGTGACATCCTTTTGGCCTTTGCAACCTTAATAGCCTTCACTCAACAAGTCAGAGAACCAATGTGGGGTTCTGCCAACTCTTACATATATCTATCCCAATTATGTATTCAGGGACTAGGAAAAAATAACCACAAGATGAGTTTGGGGACCCACTGGTCCCACTGTCAGTCTAACATTTGCTAAAACTCCATTGATCACCTGACCTCCATAAGCACCTACTTTAACTGGAGGGCCATAATGCTGTTAGAGGTCTCCTGGGATCAATGTCACTTCAGAGCCAGTATCCAGTAAGCCCCAAAAGGTCTGATTATTTCCTTTTCCCCAGTGTACAGTTACCCTAGCAAAAGACAGCAGGTCCCTCTTAGGAAAGACAGGACTAAGCTTAATATTGATTTTTTTTTTTTTTTTTTTTTTTGGTTTTTTGAGGTAGGGTCTCACTCTGGCTCAGGCTGACCTGGAATTCACTGTGTAGTCTCAAGGTGGCCTTGAACTCTCAGTGATCCTCCTACCTCTGCCTCCCAAGTGCTGGGATTAAAGGTGTGCACCACCACTCCCGGCCTAATATTGAAACTTTTGGGGATTGTGGGAGTGTCCTTCCTTGATGGAACCCTGCCACCCCTTAAATCAAGAAGTTCAGGATCTGTAAACTGGCTCAAGTCTGTAAGCTGGTTAACAGGCCTTGATTCTCTGTTGCTATAATTCAAAGTGCCCTTTTTTTCTTTTACTCTGGAACTTTGCTGCTTATACAGATCAAGCAGGAACTTAGGCTCCTTATCTATTTCACTTCTGGGAACACCATGATTAATCAGCCAGTACCATTGGTCTATACAAGTCATACCATTATGAGCATTGGTTTGCCTGTGCTGTCCATTATGGTAAACATGCTCACCTCGCCTTTGGCAATTTAGTGCTGCCACTTGTCTCTTGTTACCCTGAGATCCAGTTAGACCCATTGCATCTAAGTCACCTAATGCAGCAACTGCAGCTCCCACTGTGATGTCTTCTTTACATTATTATGGCAACTACTGGCAACTTGAAGTAAGCTGGAGCTCCCTTCACAAATCTGTTTCTTATAGTCTTAGTGAAGGGCACTTCTTCTGAACACTCCCAGTGTGGGGGTAAAGAAGAGTGTACATGGCAAATCCACTCTAGCATTCCAAGTTCTCTGAGCCTTTTAATCCCTTCATCCACATTAAGCCAAGGGATATCAGGCAGCTTGAGCTCACTCATAGTAGGCCATCTTTGGATACATACTTCAGCCAACCAATCAAATAAACTCAGCACCTCTTCCAATTGCACAAGGTGCAGTGTTAAATCTAAAATCTCTGCTCAGTGGGCCCATTTCCATAAATTCAGCCTGATCTAATCTTATATCCCTTCCTCCATCATCCAATAACCTTAAAATCCATTCCCACACATATTCCCCATGCTTCTGCCTGCACAAGTTAGAAAACTCCTGAAGTTCTTTAGGGGTATACCTCACCTTCTCTTGTATCATGCTATCTTACCTTTAGGGGTCTGTCTAGCCTTAGGTCTGGTCATAGGACTAGAGGTGAAGATGGGAGGGCCCTGAGGAGTATCAGCACCTCCT
This sequence comes from Orientallactaga sibirica, assembly GCA_036365145.1. Lineage (NCBI taxonomy): Eukaryota > Metazoa > Chordata > Mammalia > Rodentia > Dipodidae > Orientallactaga > Orientallactaga sibirica. The sequence continues at coordinate 24,491,868 of JAEOAD010000015.1, read as the reverse complement.
TCATGGAGGGTCATTGCTGGTTTCTCAGACAAAGAAGGATTAATTCCCTCAGGAAATGGTGGAGAGGGCAATAATGCAGGGTGTGGGGGTGGGGATGCAACTGCTGCTAAGGGAGGGGAGATCACAATCTCATGCAAAAAAACTTCTTCAGAATCTGAGAGTTCACTGTCCCCAGATTCTTCAGGGTCTTCCCACATACCCCCATCCCAAGTCATAGTATTCCACTCTTTTCCAATCAGTGCCCTCACTTTAACTTCTGATAGCTTGTGAGGCTGGGACTTGAGTTTACATTGCAAGTTAGCCAGTCTTACAATGAGAGCTTGGGTTTGGTTTTCTGAAAACTGAGCCCTGTTCTGGATAGAGAGGAGGATCTCCTCCAGGGCACCCTTAGAAACCTTCAGATCATGTGTATGGTATTAGGTCTGGCAGGTCCCAATATGGAGTCACCAAGGACAGGATGGCAACAGAGACATAAAGAAGTGGATTATCCACATTCCTCAAGAAACCTTCCCAGCCATTATCCCCTCCTTGCCTGCAATGCCCCCAGGTCATGGTTTCCTGCCCCCTTTACTTTGTAAATCACCTGGTCACTGTTCTGATGTCACACCCTGGCTATCTTAGATCTCCCCTAAAGGAAACTTTCTTATTAGGCTTTTCTTTTCCCCACCTTCCCCAAACTGAAAAGACCCTTATAAAGCCCACTACCTGAGGAACTCAGGTGGGCTGTGCTCCTCTCTTGTGAGCCAGCCCTTGCAGCTCATGCTTTTCCCAAATAAAAGCTTTCATCTTTGCCTCAGGGCAGTTTGCAAGGTAGTGGTCATTTCTAAACCTTACATGTGGGTCTTAAGCTTGGAAATTTCCTTTCTAAGCTGCTGTTCCCTTAATAGTTTATCCAGAGATACTAGAAGCAACCAACAAGCATCATCATTCATCTTACTTTTCCACAAATATTCAAAAGTTTTAGATACAGAGTCACTAAATTCCTTGCTCTTCACAAGATATGACTCAGGATCACCCAATACATCTATATGGAGTTCTTTAAATAGTTCACCCCATAGATTACTAGTGCCTTCCTTATTACTAATAAAAGCACTGTCATTACCAGCAGAGTCTTTATTGGCACTGAAGTTGGAGAACCAACTCCACAGAGCACCATGCCCACTAGAGAAATCCATCCTTACAATTCTGTTTCTCCAGAAACACTCCTAATACCACAATCTGTATTAGTCAGGGTTCTCTAGAGAAACAGAATGAATTGTATTTATTGGATTAGTTTATGGCAATCCAACAACAGCAGTTTGCAGGCCTGAGAGTCTAGGAACCCAGTAACTGCTCAGTCCACAAGGTTGGATTCTTCAGCAGTCCCAATCCAGCACTAAAGGCCTGGAGGCTTCTTGAAGAGACACAGCTCTTCAGTCCAAGCTGGTCTTCAGTCCACACTGGAAAGCAGCAAGCAGCAAAGAGCAAACAGCACTGGCAGCCAGGTGGAAGGAGGAGATTCTTTCCTTCCCTGAGCTTCCTTTGATAAAGCCCCACCAAGAGCCATCCACTGGGTGAAAGGGTTTACCCTGGGGTAAGGACTCCTCCTTTAGTTAATCCTCCTTGGCAGCATGTTAGGAGCAATAGTTTGGAATAAAAACGAGGCACTCACTCAACATCACTATGGCAACCAGAGGCTATGACCAGAGAGCAACCAGATCTGCCTGCTGATATGCAAATGAGCTAACCCCAAAGTGGCTATCAGCAGCCAAGATGACTGAGGAAAAAATGGGTATAAAAACCCCAGAAAAGCTCAGAACACCTTCACTAACCTCAGAGAGGAAGACTCCACATCCGTCTCTGTGTTGAGACCCACTGCAAGAAGAAGCAGCCTGTGGGACCCTTTGGCAGCCTGAGACAGAGTGGACAGATCAGAACCAGATGCTGCCTGGGGCCAAGTCAGTGCCTGAGGGGTTTAGGCTAGTTGAGTGGATAAAGGAGAAAGGGATCTGGCTTAATTAACATGTGTGAAGAGTGAATAAAATGTGGCAACTGAATTAACATAATCTACCTCTTGACTACTGAGCAACCTCAGAGAACCACTTCTGGATAGTGTCTATGGTTTCCTAAGCAGATCAAATTGACACAAAACTTAGCCATCATAGTCTGGTTATTTCACACAATAGTACCTTCCATTAATGAAACAAAATGACAGTGAATATAATGTTTTGGAAAGTGCATGCCCTTAGAATTCACTTGTTTTGGCATATCTGTATCACCCTGACACAGCTCACCTGATAATATAATCCTGCATGGCCTTCGAAGACAGTGCTCACAGGACTGGGAAAATGTGTTCAAGATGACTTAGGTTCTCTGCTGCTTTGTTCTTGTTTTTTTTTGTTGTTTTTTGTTTGTTTGTTTGTTTGTTTGTTTTGGTTTTCTGGGGTAGAGTCTCACTCTAGCTCAGGCTGACTTGGAATTCACTATGTAGTCTCAGGGTAGCCTCAAACTCTTGGCAATCCTCCTACCTCTGCCTCCTGAGTGCAGAGATTAAAGGCATGTGCCACCACACCTGGCTTTAGTCTGCTGTTTTTGAAAGATTATTTCATCCACTGTGGTGGTTTGATTCAGGTGTCCCCCATAAACTGCTGGCAATCAGAAATTAAAGCCTCCTGGAGGTGGTGTATTTTTGGAGGCAGGCTTATGGGTGTGGTAGCCAGTGTCCCCTTGCCAGTGTTTGGCAGTCTCCTGTTGCTATTGTCCACCTTATGTTCACCAGGGGGTGATGTCCACCCTTTACTCATTCCATTGTTTCACCTGCCATGATGAAGCATCCCCCCCAAAAGCTGCTCTTGGTCTGGTGATTTCTGCCAGCAATGTAAAACTGGTTGCAACAGTAATGTTGGTACCAAGAGTGGCATTGCTGCTAAACACCTGACTGTGTGGCTTTGGCCTTTTGGAGCTGATTTTCAAAACAAATGTGGAAGGATTTGAAATCTTGGCCTAAGAGACACCCAGTAGTGCTGTAAGTACAGCTTGATACACTATTTTGGTCAGAGTTGAGAGACCTGAATGCACTAAGAACTATGGACTGTGAGCTTTGGCTTGTGAGGGTGAGAAAGAGCTTTGCCTGGACTGGGCTACAAGCAGTTTGTGTGACAGACTTACTGTTATGACCATGTCCTGAGAACTTGTGTAGAGTTGCAGTGCATAGAAACAGACTGGTGTGTGCAGAGAGATATGGCACAGAAAAAAAAAGAAATCTTTGGGCCTAAACTGATGCCTATTCACTTGCAATTAATTGTTTGAGAGATTACAATGATTGAGATTGGGCCAGCTAACCTGCACTGGGGCAACAGGAAGAATGTAGACTCTTTTGAAGGAGCTTGAGTGCCCAAGGAGTGTCCTATTCTTCAAAGTCTGCTTTATTCCCACCTTGATTTACAAATTGGCACCATTCCTGGTATTGTGGAGTATAAGAAATGTAGGAAAGAGAGGGTCATTGAGTTTACAACACAGTCTTTTGTTTTGGAAATAGCCATGGGCAGTGTGTAGCAGGTTTCTGGATGCCTGCATGGAGACCAGATGGAGCCGTGAGGATGGACTGTGGGTTCCAGTGGAGACCCAGTGGAGATGCTGGGACCACAAGATGGCTGCTAAAGAAAGCTTCTGGCCTGGATGAAGTTTTCCAGGACTGTGAGTATCCTAGCTGGAGGGGAGGAGTTGGAACTCCAGACACTTGTTGCTGGTTAGGATTATCAGACTTGGAGCTTGTCACTTGTCACTGACTAGAGTTGTTGAACTTTAAGCTACAGAGTTTGATGTTTTCCATGTTTGTTTTAAATCTTGCATTGGTTGGATATTTCTTTGTTATACCCAATGCCATCTTTTGCAGTGTGAATGTTTATTCTGTGCCATTATGGGTTTAGGGGGAATTTTTTGGTATTATGGCTCAGTTAAAAGATCTCTGAATATGGGAATGTTTGAGCATCATTAGGATTGATAAAAAATGTGGGGCCTTTGAAAGTTAGAATGAATGCATTGTATTTTATACCATGCATGGATATCGGTTTATGGGGGCCAGGGGCAAAATGTGGTGGTTTGATTCAGTTGTCCCCATAAACTTAGGCATTCTGATGGCAATTGGAAGATAAAGTCCCCTGGAGGCAGTGTATTGTTGGGGGCAGGCTTATGGGTATTATAGACAGCATCCCCTTACCAGTGTTTGGCACACTCTCCTGTTGCTATTGTCCACCTTATGTTGGCCAGGGGGTGACGTCCACCATCTGCTCATGCCATCATTTTCCCTGCTGTTGTGGAGCATCCCCTTGAGCCTATAAGCCAAAATAAACTATTTTTTCACAAAAGCTGCTCTTGGTTGGGTGATTTCTGCCAGCAATGCAAACTTGACTGCCATACCCATAGACCAGATGCACAGAGTTAGGACCCTCACCCTGAAAATGAATTAGCTCCTCTCATTTTACAATAACAACTTATTAAAATTTTATATTCCTGTTGTTATGACTGTGTCTCATTGCTTTTGTTTCTTACTTGTAGTCTGGCTGGCTGGATGACTGACTTGCTTGAAATAGGGTCTTGCTGTGTAACCCAAGGTTGGCCTTGAACTCTTGATCCTGCTGTTTCTACCTCCCAAGTTCTAGGATTGCACAGATGTGCTATTACATTTGGCTTGCTCCCTGCTTTTAGGACCATAATTCCTCAGATCAGTGGGCATAATAATAATTATTATGAAATAAAAATTACACTTCCATCTATTCATGATGGGCAGCACATGTCATTAAACCAGGATAATTCATCCTGATTATAAAGAGGAAATCAGTTTGTTACAGCAAAAACAGAAGCTAAGGGGTTGTTATTTGATCCCAGAGGATTCTGCATCGGATGCATCTTAGTGATCCTGCATAGATAATGAGAAACTATACAAACTAGTCCTGGCAAGACTTCCAATGGCAGAGATCCTTCAGGAATACATGAGTAACTCAGCTAAACAAAGAACTAAACCATCTGAATCACTTACTGAGGGCAATTTGGCTAACAGATCTATTCAGTGAAATGGAATTCATAGCTGGAACTAGGAAACAAGTCAAAACTATTTGTAAAAAATGAGCCCATTCTCCAATATCAAGCTCCCACCAATTGTGGGATATAAGAGGGCCTACACATACAAAATTCTCTCTAAAATAACAATAGCCATCCCATCTATCTGGTGCTGACTTCTCTCTCCATTGGAGAATTTGCTTCTTTTTTCAGATGGAGGCCAAACCTGAAGGGAGGATCAGCCTATCACACCTCACCAGGGCCCCAGCTAAAACCATAGAGTAACACTCAACTCCTACTAAGCCAGATATCCAGAGACCTGATCACTGAAGTAGAACTAAAATGAACCAATGTAATTTTAAGAAAGATAAAAATACCAAGTATTATTAAACAGAAGGTATAACAGTAACAGTATTAGATATTGTGCTCATTTTTCTTATTGCTTTGGTGTGTTTTTATCCCCATTCATTATTGTATTGCTCTTTTATTTTCTTATCTTCAATTTCATACCATCTTTATTATAATAATTCAGTATTTTTATTATAGGATTTGAAAAAATCATAAGTGTAGCACAAGTAAATAGTAGAGAAGTTCCCTGGCCCCAGTACCACTATTGCTGGCTTGGGCCAGCCTGGATCCTGCATGCATGTTGTGGAAGCTGGCCTGGCCCCTTGCTCCATCTTCCTGATTGACCTGTCCCTGTGTCCTCAACTCCTGGATTCCCTGCTCCAGAGGGTGAAACCTCCATAATCTCTACATCTGCAGTTATAACCCCATCCTCTTCCAATCCAGTTGACATTTAAAACATAACACTCACTGAAGATCCTACAAGGAAAAATTCATTCTTCCTCCTCAATAAAATTATGATGGGTAGATCAAAATGAAAAAAAAAGACAGAAAGAAAGAAGGTCAGAAAACTAAGATAACTCCACCAAGGATGCCCAGTCCTACAATGGAATCCTCAAATGAAAACATAGAGAAAACAAAAGAAATTTAATCCCCAAATGAAAATATAACAAGCTATGTGACCCTAATCAAGAGAATTGCTGAACTGGAAGAAAATCATCAAAAGAAACCAACAATTGCAAAAATGAAACTGAGCAGAATCATCTCTTAGAGCACACAGCATTTGTCACTAGGCCTAACTTAATTGAAGAAAACCAGAGAGGCCTCAAAAGAGAGATAAGTGAATTATAGGTGAGTCAACAAATACAGGATCTCAATAACCAGCTGATTAAGCTTAATGAAGACATACATGATCAAATGCAAGAATGAATTCCAGGAAGCATCAAGAAAATCGGACCTCAACCTGAATCATACCTCAAAAGAGAGATGGACATAATGCAAAACAAAACATACAACAGAAAAATCAATAGAGCTTTTCAAAACCTCTATAGGACCCCTCACTAACAGAGTCACTCATGTGGAGGCCAGAACCTCTGAACTGGAAGATAAGAGAATTGAACAGGAGTCCAAAATCTGCTCAGTTCAAAGAATCATGTGAACAGAATATGAGAGGACTATGGTGTACCCAAAATGAGCAAAGATTGGATCATGGGTATACCATAAGGGCAAGAAACCCAGGTTAGAGGCATAAAGAACATATTCAACAAAATAGTTGAAGAAAAATTTCCAAATCTCATTAAACACAGGCCCATCCAGATACAAGAACCTCACAGAAAACCAAACAGACAGGACCAAACAAGAAACTCTCCAAGGCACACCATATTTAAAAATCTTAACAATGTGGGACTGGAGAGATGGCATAGCAGTTAGAGCATTTGCCTGTACAACCTAAGGACCCAGGTTCAATTCCTCAGTACCCACATAGGCCAGATACGTGTATCTGGAGTTCATTTGCAGTGGCTAGAGACCCTGGCATGCCCATTCTATCTATCTATCTATCTATCTATCTATCTCTATCTATCTATCTATCTATCTATCTATCTATCTATCTATCTATCTATCTATCTATCTGTCTCTCTCTCTCTCTCAAAATAAATAAATTAATTAATTAAATGTTATCAATGAAAACAAAGAGAGAGTGGTAAAAGCAGGAAGAGAGAAATAACACATTATGTGCAATAAAATCCTATCAGAAATACCTTAGATTTCTCAATGGAAAACATGAACGTCAGAAGGGCCTGGAATGCAATACTTCAAAGTCTGAAAAACTATGCCTTCCAAGCTAAGCTACTCTACCTACCAAAAAAAGTAAGCTCTACAGTTATATGAACACAAAGCCAAATCTACAGAGAATACTTGAGGGATTACTCCACACAGGAAGGGCAAAGAATCTCAAAAAGCCTACAAGAATAAAGAAGTAGCCAAAACTAGAGCAGGCTCAAAAAATTATAAAGCCCAAGAAAATAACAAACCCCATAAAGCATACCATCATGGCAGGGATTAAATTGAACATCACAGTTATAACCTTAAATATTAACAGTGTTAACTCACTCATCAAAAGATGCAAGTTAACAGAGTGGAACATAAAAATGGGCCATTCTATCTCCTGTCTTCAAGAAACCCACCTCAAAACTAAAGACAGACCCTTCCTCAGGGTAAAAGGATAGAAAATGATATTCCAAGCAAAAGGAAATAAGAAACAAGCAGGTGCTGCTATATTAATATTTGATAAAATAGACTTCAAACCAAAAGTAATAAAAAAGGATAAAAGAAGGCCACTTCTTACACATCAAGGGAATGACCCAACATGAGGTCATAACAATCATGAATCTACATGAACCAAACACAGGTGTTAATAGGAGGGGATGCAGATATGAGATGGCCATTTGGGGAAATAAGATCAAAATATACTTGTATGATAATGTCAAAATGGAAAAAATAGTAAAAAAGTTAGTTAAAAAAGAAATAGAGACATTCTCTAGACATGCTTAAACTGACATGTGGAACTTCAGTCTCCTTGGGAAGAGGATGTTTAAAACTTGTTAAAGGATGGCTACATTTGACAGCAGGGTAATATTATATTCTTTATTGAGGAGTTAAATGTGGTTAAAAGAAATAGGAATAAATGTCAAAATTACAAAATAAAGAAATATTACTAGATCGATTACTGTCATTTTGGTAGCAACGTGACAATTCCTACTTTTATTATGTGTATGTGTATGATGTGTATGTATGGGGGCTATAGGACACAGCACATATGAGGAGGTCTACAGACAATTTGGAGTGTTTCTCTTTTCCATCCATTTTGCTTTAGACAGGGACTCCCTTCTTTCTTTTCTTTTTTTTTTTTTTTTTTTTTTTTTTATTGATAACTTCTATACTTACATAAAAAAGCATGATATTTCCCTCCCCTCTCTCCATTCCCCTTCAGAACTCCAATCTTTGTTGTATCCCCTCCCTCTCTCCATTAGTCTCTCTTTTTACTTTGATGTCATTATCTTTTTCTTTTATTATGAGGGTCTTGTAAAGGTATTGCTAGGCACTGCAAGGTCATGGATATTAAAGCCAATTTCTGTCTGGACAGTTGCATTGTAAGGAGTTGTACCCTTTCTTTGGCTCTTCCATTCTTTCTGCCCCCTCTTCCCCAATGGGCCCTGAGCCTTGGAGGGTATGACAGAGGTGTTTCAGTGCTGGGCACTCCTCCATCCTTTCTTCTCAGCACTATGTTGCCTTTTGGGTCATCCCAGTGGTCATCGCCATCTGAAAAGAGAAGCTTCTCTAACCAGAAGTGAGAGTAGCATTAATATGTGAATATGGACATTAAGTGTAGTGATTTCAGGGCAGCTTGGTGGGAATAATATATACATTTAACCAGACAAGAGTGGGCTTTATACCCCTAAGGCTCATGACCTCCCCTTCCATAGACATTTGCTTAAGTTTTTCAGTAACAGGTATGTATTCCCTCCCATAGAGAGGCCCTTCAGTCCAATTATGGAGCAGTTGGTTACCCCAAGAGCAGATATGCCACTATTGCACCCGTTCAGTCATTGGGCCTGTCTGGCCAAACTTGAATTTTCAATGTCCACTGTTTTCACTGCTGATGACTTCTGTCTCCCATAGGGCTGCATGCAGTGCAGCTTTTTCCAGCTTTCAGTTGGCTGGTCTACAGGGAGAACGCTTTCTTCTCAGCACCAGCTTGCTTTCTCAGTGATCTTGCCTCTCAGGCAAGAGATGTGTTCAGCAATAGGGTCTTATCATCTGGTTTTCAAGGGCAACCAAAGGCTTTGGCAATAGCCTTTAATGTTTTGGAGGCTACCGGGACCTCCTTGGCCAACAACTCACTGGAAGGTATCCCATCCCAGGCACTGAAATTTTTCTAGTAACAGTCTACATGGATGTGCCATTATTCGAAAAAGTAGGTTTACATAAGTCTTATTCACACTATCTTGAATTTTGATTGACCCTCCCCCTGCCCTTCTTTTATGCATTCTCTTCCCATGGCCTTGCTTAGGCCATTCCCCTCCCTGTAATCTGTTCTTCTACTTACATATGTGCAATATTATACACTTAAGTCCTTCCCTCTCCAGCCTCCCTTATAGCCTTTTACCAGCTTACTGGTTTCTAGTACATGTTTTTGGTTCCAGTTCGCACATAAGTCTATGCATTTGTAGCTAGGATCCACATATGAGAGAGAACATGTGCCGTTTGGCTTTCTGAGGGGACTCCCTTCTTGTTGTTGTTATTTCTACTTGGTGCATACCAGGGACTTCAGGATTCTCCTGGCTCTGCCTCCCATTGCCATAAACTCATTGGGATTGCAGATGTGCACCCCGCTTTGAGTCCAGCATTATGAGGTGTTGAATAATCAAACTAGTGTCAGCAGGCTTTGCAGAAAGATCTCCCCAGACCCAACAATTCCCTTTTGAGCCTGAGGAACATGTTCTCCAAATCTCTTTTTATGGTTCTAGATTAGAACTTTCTAGCAGGAAGAATTTGCATAGTTTTGGAAGACAGAAGGGAAGTAAATGAGATTTTGGGAAGACATTGCAATCTTCTATGTAAGCTGCCCCACACTACTTTACAAGCTCTCACATAACATTGGTAGAGGCTTGAAAACTTTTTTCCATAAATGTATCATGCTTTCCCTAGAACTATGTCTCAACCTGGCACTGTGACTGTTTCCTGATTCTCCAGTTTTGGCCACCCAGAATAATATTACCCAGCTCTCTCCAAATTTTCAAAAGCTCTATTTTCTCTATGAAATCCAGATGTACCCACTAATACATGTAATGGTTCTGCTATCATGCACAATTCAGATTTATATAGTAAGTGGCCATCTATTGCTTGTTTATTTCAGCACCCATGACCTCTGTGGCAGTATGTCAAGTGATATGAACCTACAAGTGGCAAAAAAAAATTTAAAAAAAGGGAAATTGTTCAGGAAAATCAGAGTAGGTGTAGGTACCCCTGAAAAGCAGAGCTTATGAAGAAGTAAGCCATACAACTAAGAGCAGATGAGGTACATGCACCAGGATAAGTGGAAAGGGATGTTACAGGTGCCAGAGTCCACCCTCTGCATGCTGATGGCACACTATAAATACAGATGAGCCTAGGCTTTACCTGCTGGTTGAAATGACTGCAATTCCTAGCATTCTTCCTAGCTTTTGTGAAATTAGATTCACAGCTAGCATGGCTGAAGCAGCAGATGAAAGAGCTCTATGAAGCTGGATAACCAGATATAAATGGGGCTACAAATACACCTGTGCTTATTACAGCTCAGAGCTATAACTAGAGCAAAGCTTATTGCCCATAATATTAAATTAAGACACTGAATTATACTAAGCTAACTCTGTAATAAAATTAGCAATCACTACATTACTTTGGTTCATAAAGAGAATGCATATCTCATCTCCAGTCAAATTCTCAAGTTCACTGTGAGTAACCAATTTAGTGTGTAGAGTTTTTTACTTAGTGCAATTTATATTTCTACCATTGCTTGTCAAGCAACCTTGAAACTGGAGTGATTTACCCAGTAAGACCCTTCCATTATTTCATTTTTTGGGTGCAATAATTTGATTTCATTGTCAACTATAAAAGTGATTATATTAAAGAACTTCATGATTTTTTCCATTTATACAACAGTGCAGTCTGCCTTTTTGCATGTAAGCCTTGAACCTTCCCACAGCTTAACCTTCAGTGGATAGACTCCATAATTAATGTGTCACAGCACACACTAATCCATTTCATTAGCAAGTGAATTGGGCTGGCTACTATTGTTAGTCTGGACCCCCATCACAAAGCCTACAAGTTGCAGTTGGAAATCTGGACACACACACACACACACACACACACACCAGACCTGATTAGAGAAGCTCCCCAGGCTCTGCCTATCTCTCTGCTCCCAGTCATGCCTCTTCTAATGGGGTCTGTTTGACAAGCCCCTTCTGGACACTTGATGACCAGGACAAGGAGCTTAGGTGTTTTAAGTAGAAAGGATTTGCTAAATAAAGCTTAAGTCCAAGCCTTCACCCTTCCTTCCCTGAGGTCAGAGTACTAAGTCCTTGGTAACCATGGCAATCACAAGGTGAACTGATGAATTATTTATATCTTAGAGCTGGCTGCTTGACACTCATCCACAGTTAAACCCACTGAGGAAATTTGGCTCATGGAAATATATTTTCAGAATGAAAATGTAAAGTGAGAAAGCTTTTTTATAGCTATGTAATCAGGTATGGCATGCATTTCTTAGGCTTATCATGAAAGATTGTTCTTTAATCTAATGCCCAACACATCATCCTGGTGAAAGCAAGTCTATCAACAGTTGTGACTTTTTTTCTTCTGAATTAAGTTTGTGTAAATGGAGTTCCTCAGCCTAACATGACATGTTATATGTTCAAATATCTTTAATTTCCTTTTAATTTTGTCTTGGGCCTAGCGTATGATTTAGATTTGGTCATTTAAAAATAGTGAATATCAGTGGAAAACACCATTTTAGGGCAGATATAGCTTGATTTCTGAAAGGAATACTTTATCTGATGAAGTTCTGATTGCCACCCTGATTCTTCCATCCATACCTATTCTTTGGTTATTGTTGTTGTTGGTGGTGGTGGTTGGTTGTTTAGGTTCCTTTAAGGAAATTGTTTGATTTCTTGATGTTTATTTTGCTTTCTTTGTGTGTGTGTGTGTGTGTGTGTGTGTGTGTGTGTGTGTGTGTTGCTGGGAATAAAACTCGAGGGCCTTGTCTGTGCTAGGCAAGTGAACTAACACTGAGCTTCATCTGAAACTCCCACCAGTGTCTCTGAAGTAAGCTGACCCTTTCACTCTCATTCTAGCTAGCTTCCTTTAAAAAGGAAAGGACTTCAGGTATCCCAGAACTTTTAAGAATAAATATTCTTAGATGGTCACTCTCATCTTTGTCCAATCTCTGACCCTTTTCTGTAGTGTCTAACTTGAACCCTCTTTTCTTCATCTTTACCTAAAGTTTGTGTTTCATTGTTTATTGATCATGTATATATGGCTTAGTGTTGCCATGTTTTCAAATTCAACACTTCACAGGGTGGATTAATTAATTTAGCATTCTTTTCGAGTGACAAATACACATCCTAATTTTGCTTAGCAAAATTAGGGACTTAACCATTTCCTGATAAGGCATGAATGTATATATTCTCCCCCAAATTCATGTTGAGACTTAATCTTTTGATGCAGTAGTACTGAGAAAAGAGATATTTTGAAGTTTATTAGAGCACAAGGGCTCCTGTCTCATGAATAGGATTAAAGCCTGTGTAAAGGGAATTTTACACAACATTTGGCCCTTTTGCTCTTCCATCATATAATATTCTCCAACAAGAAGGCAGCAACAAAGATGTCCTCTTGGAAAAAGACACTATACCTATAGGCTCTTCATCTTGGACTTCCCCTACTCTAGAAATGTGAGAAATGGGGTCCTACTGTTCTCTTTTTGTCATGACCACACAGATTGGCTAAGTTTCTCTAATCAAGACAACAGAAACAAGCCAAGCGTGGTGGCACATGCCTTTAATCACAGCACTCAGGAGGCAGAGGTGGGAGGATCGCCATGAATTTGAGGCCACCCTGAGACTACATAATGAATTACAGGTCAGCCTGGGCTAAAGTGAGACCCTACATTGAAAAAAAATAAAAGACAACAGAAAACAAAGGTCACATGTGATAATAGGCTGGTTTCTTCTCTGTCTTCTCCATGACAATATCATTCTCTCCTGCACAGAGACCCTCTCCAGTAGAAGGATATGACTGCCCAGAGAGTCAGGTTTATATTCCTACAACCTGAATAACTGACAGGAAAAGGATTCTGACACCCAGCTTGGTTTATGGCTGGAATACAAAAGCTTACTGGCTCATCTTGGGCCAAGTTGCTCTCTCTTAACTAGTCTTTGTGAGCAAGGAGATATAATCAACAGATGATGGCAGCCATTTCATCTTCATGAAGATGTATAATGATTAGACCAAGGTAATCTTCCCAACAAAAAGAGGAGTATATTACTAGATCAAAAGAGTAATAGTGAACCCTCAATGCAATTACTGTTAACAAAATAAGATGATATCCTAATTTCAAAATTAAATAAAAGTTTGGCAAAAATGAGCTTAAGCTCCAGTTCTAACCTTAAATTTTCTTAAATGAGACATTTGCTAATTCTAAGCCCTCAATTTCTTTTTCTATAAAATGATACTAGAGGAGCTAAGGGGATAACTCAGCAAGTAAAACTCTTGCTATGCAAGCATGAAGACCTGAATTCAGCTCTCCAGCACTCACATAAGTGCCAAGCATGGTAGTGCACACTTGTAATCCTGGTACTCAGTAAGTAGAGAAGCAGATCCCTGGAGCATGTTGCATAGCTCTAGGTTCAGTGAGAGACCCTGTTTCAATAAATGAATGAAGTGGGAAAAGATTGAGTAAGAAACCTAACATTGACCTCTGGCCTCCAAATGCATGTGCACCCTCACACACACATGCAGTCACACACATGTATACATACACATACACTCACATACCACACATACAAACACATGGAAAAAATGGTCACAGAATAACTGAGTCATAGGTTTGGGGAAGTTATGTGAGAGACTACTCACAAAGGCAAAGCCTTTAGCAGACTAGTTGTAGAAAATGCAAATTAAATTCTTGTGCCATCAAGGGGCCTGTGGACTTTTATTCCTGGTGTCCCCAATGACAGTCCCATCCAATTAGGTTGGACTTTTGGGACACAATCTGAAAGACAACTGTATAGGCTTACATTTCTAATGGGATTTTTTCCCCCAGCCTTTCTGGGGAAAATCAAACAAGAAACATGTATACTTTCTTAAATTTCCTCACTGACAATAAAAGATAATGAAAACAAGCAAAGGAATAAAATTTTGCTGGATTTATAAAGCAAAATAAAGTATATATTTAATTATAAAATAATTATTGAGCACTGAATATGTCATATCCAACATTAAACTACTTGTGTGGAAAATGTCAAAGTAAAAGGCTTGGTTGGTCTTTTCTTGTAGATTTCTTGTGAAGAAGACATGGCTGCTATCATCTGCCAGTATGGACTATACCTCCTTACTCATGATGTTAGTTAAGAAAGAGCAGTCTGACCCAATATGAGAGAGTAATTTCTGTATCCCAAGCCACAAACTACATTGGCCCATGAAATCAAGAACTGAGGATCCTTTCCCTGTCCTGTACTCAAGTTATGAGAAAAGGCTAACATGCACAGAATCATTGAGAGATGACTTTAAGAGAATTTTTTTTGTGTGTGTGTGTGTCAACTGGACTAGACTGAGGTCAGCCCAGATAGCTGGGAAAACATTGTTTCTGGGTATGTTAGTAGTGTGCTTCTGGGGATCTGGTATTTGAATCAGAGCAAGTTAAAAAATGACACACCTTCACCACCGTGGATTGTTATCATCAAATCCCATGACCCTTTAGGGTAAATTTTCTCTGTGTTCAAGTGAAAGTTTTATTTTTTGTTGCCATTGGACACTGAGCCACTTGCTCTTGAGCCTTTGGCTTTATACCAAAACTACAACACTTTTTTTCTGGGTCTTCAGATCATAAACTGGAGGTCATGGGGCTTCTTAGCCTGAATATTCATGTAAGTCAATGCCTTAGAAAAAAACTTACTGCATACATCTATAAATCCATTCCTGCATCCTGTCATCCTCTTTCTCTGGAGAACTCCCATAAGGGCTATGCATCCAAAAGCTGGTTTGAATAGTGCAGTAAGAGCTGAGAAAAGGAAAAATCCAAGTGTCTGTATCCAAATGAAGGTGCCATTCCAGGGTAGGTGAGTGTCAGGAGAAAATGTCCATAGAAAAGCAAATCAAGGGAGGAGAGATTGATCAGTGGTTAAGGTGCCTGCCTGCAAAGCTTAATGACCTGGGTTTAATTCCCTAGTACCCACATAAACCAGATGCACAAAGTGGCACGTGCATCTGGAGTTCATTTGCAGGTGGCTAGAGGCTCTGGTGTATTCTCTCTCTCTCTTTCTCTATCACTCTGATTGCAACTAAATAACTAAAATATTAAAAATAAAAGTGGATCAAACTATTAAGCTTTGGGAAAATATTACTCCCATTTTGCCATACATTTATTAATATTTTAATTCCAAGACTGATAAATGAATATGAGGTAAAATGAATAGTATAAGCAGTCAAACTTGGAGACAAAAATAATTTCATAGTATATTAACATGTATTCATGGTTTGTGAGAATGGAGAAGGTTAAATTAATAGATTAGGTGTAAACGATTCAATATAAACAGAGAGGAAGTCTTAAATAGGCTTATAGTTTAGGAAACTGGGATATCATAGAAAGTAAGGTCACTGAAACTGAGAAAGTTGTTGAAATGAAGGACAGGCACCTAAGTCATAGATGACAAGGAGAGGCGGTTACATAAGGAGAGCTGTGATCTGGTTGCTGAGGTCACAGAGGATGGTTTGACTGGAGTTGGTCAGAAGTTGGCAAACAGAAAACCAAGATGAGGGAAAGCAGGAAGGACAAGTGTGGTAGACTACAAGATGCTGAGACTAACTTCCAGACATTGGAAGGGATTTATTGAAGCTTACAGATCCAGGGGACATTCCATAATGGCAGAAGAAGGTGGTCCACTTTCACAGGTCCAAGCAGAGAGAGAGAAGCCCCAAGCCAAACCCAAAGCCACCATAGTTTATTGTCTATAATTATGGAAGTTGTCAATAAAAGAAAAAAGCCACACCACACACACACTTAGGAATTCCAGGCAGAACTCAGGCACTTTGCTTTTCTTTAGATTGGAATTCAAATGCACTAACACACCTTAGGTCTGGACACTAAGATCTTCCCAAGTGACACTTCCTCCAGCTAGGTGGCTGGAAATCCAAGAAGTTTTAATAAACTCCAGAATCTATTCAGGGTATCTAATTTTAAAATATTTTTTTATTTATTTGAGAGAGAGAAAAAGGCAGAGAGAGAGAGAGAAAGAGAGAGAGAGAGAAAGAGAGAGAGAGAGAGAGAATGGGTGCACCAGGGCCTCCACCACTGCAGGTGAACTCCAGACGCATGCACCCCTTGTGCATCTGGCTTACGTGGGTCATAGAGAATGAACCAGGATCCTCTGGCTTTGCAGGCAAACGCCTTAACTGCTAAGCCATCTCTCCAGCCCCCATATTCAGGGTATCTATTCAAACTATCACAACAAGCTTTCAGAGACACTTTTCTCTTGCATGAATGGTTGAGCAGCTGAGGTGGGAACTAAGAAAATGCCAGCCCCTCCTCTACCCAGCAAGCTGAGGTTAATAAAAGGACCTTCTCAAAAGGGTGGTGGGTACCACAAGAGTGGGTATGAAGGAAAAGATTGTTGTAAAGGAGAACCAGCATTGAGCATTGGCAAGTTGATGCTATGTTTGACCACAGATGTTCTTATGTACTACTGAATAGGTGCTGGTAGGATTATTGCAGGAGAAATTATAATTGGGTAGCAATGAGGATGAGGAAGAGAGTAGGGCTAGAATAAGAGAGGTCGGTAAAGGCTGGGCATGGTGATGTGCTCCTAGAATCCCAGCACCCTGGAATCTGAGGCAAAGGTAGGAAGACTGTAATTTCCAGGCATGCATAGAGAGATGCTGTACAAAAAGCCAAAAAGAAGAAGATGAAGAATGTTTACCTAATGTGCCCTTTGAACAAATCGGCAGCTCAAGCACTAACTCTGCCAGGAAGCCTTTGTATGTCCTTCATTTACCCATTGCTCCTCCTGTGAAGCTCAGCTCTGAACACCCACAATCTACCTGCACTATAACTGTTTCTTGCTCATCTGTCTTCTCAAAAGAATACTCTATGGCTTCTGGGTGTTCTATTGCCAGATAAGACAGACAAAAAACCCCCAAAAACACCATTAAAAGTTGGTAGTAAAATATACTATTCCTTGATGAAGAACTGCCTTTTGAAGGTTTCTCTGACAGACATTACTGCAGCTAATCTGTGTAATTTGATGAACTTTGTAAATATTTTTAAGACCAACAAAAGAGCCATATATACAATTTCCGTGCCACAAAGTTGGTGCCATGGGTTAGAATAGATAATTCTCTCTGGTTTGTTGTCACAGACTTTCAGCTCTATGTTATAGTGGCTCCCATGGTTCTACATTTTCCCAGAGTTCTTACCTGTAGTTATTATGTTTATTTGCCTTTTAGTGTATACTCACTGTTCCAAGCTACAGATTTCATAATGACAAATTCGTTCAAATATACCATGTACTTGACCATATTTGTCTCCAATACTCTCTCTTTACACCCTCCTCCATCCCTTTACTAAACTCCTTTCTCTTCCCAAATAGTCTCCTTTCTGCTTTCATTGTGATGTGTGTGAGTATGTGTGCACACTCACATGTACTTACATGCACATCTGAGCATGTGTGTAAGATCTAGGTTCTATATATGATTAAAAACTTGATATTTGTTTTCCTGAGTCTGGCTTATTTTGCTTAATATCATGATCTGATACATTTATTTTCTTGCAAATGACATAATTTCATTCTTATTTTATTTTATCACTGATGAAAACTCCTTTGTATATGCATACACATTGCCTCTGTTCATCTGGTGATGGACATCTATCTAATTTGGTTACATTCTCTGGCTATTGTGAATAGTACTGCAGTAAACATGGATGTACAAGTATCTCTGTAGTGTGCTGACTTAGAGTCCTTGGGGTATATTCTCAGGAGTAGTATAGGTCAAATGGTAGTTCTGGTTTTTGTTTTGTGAGAAACCTGCAAGCTGATTTTCACCAGCAGTGTAGAAAGATTTCCCTTTCCTTCCGCATCCTCGCCAGCCTTTGTTGTTGTTGATTTAATTATAACCATTCTGAGGGGAAAGATGAAATCTTAGTGTAGCTTTGATTTATATATCCTGTGATTAAAGATGTTGAGCATTTTCATGGCCTATTGGCCATTTGTACTTCTCCTTTTAAGAAGTGTCTTAGATTATTTGGGGGTTTTTGTGTTTAGCTTTTTGAAATATCTTTGTTGGCTAACGTGTGTGAATTGAATGTGGTGGCAATAATGCATCTTGATATGCAAATTCTTGAATATAACTTGTCCTCCTTGTTCACAAGGAGGTTTTGTGAGTTGGCTTTCTATTAGTGTCTAGAAGAATGTTGTCCAATGGAAAGGTAATGTAAGGCACATACATAACTTTCTAGAAGACACATTAAAAATAAGAAAATTAAATTAATATATTTTATTTAATCAAATGTATAGAAACATTTGCTTTATACTTTCTTCAGAAAGAATCAGGCACTCATTTTTTACCATATGACACAAGACATCTCATTTCAGATTAAATACATTTCAAATGCTAAACAGCCACATGCAGCCAAGTGACTACCATATTTTACAAGATTCTTCTACATCTAGAGTTATCCTAGTTCTTTGCTTTTCAGTTTCCTACACTTAAATTTCTTATTCCTTTATCTCAGTTTTAGAATGTATATTAAACATATGTTTCAAAAAAGTCATGCAAAAATATTTCAATGAGCTGAATTAGTTCATGAGTGTATTAGAACCCTTATAAGAGAAAATCCACAGAGATTCTTTAGCCTTTCTAGAATATAAGGACAGTGAGAAAGTGTCATCTATAAACACAATAGCAGGCTCTCACCAAACAATCCTTTGGCACTTTGATTTTGAAATTCCAGCCTCAGAACTGTAAGAAATACATTTCTATTATTTTAAGCTATTCAGCTTGTGGTATTTAACTACAACAATCAAATAGACCATATATAATGTACATATCTATAGATAGAGATGATTTCAATGAAAGTCTAGGTTTCTTATTTTCAAAGTCCACTGAAGACCAAGCAGGTCTCTTTCAGAATCTAGAAGAGTGCTGTCCACTGGCAATATAATGTATCACACATGCAATATGTAAACTCTCCTTGTGAGCAAGGAAATATGGATACTATGTAGGTTGAGAAAATTCTATTGGCCTTAATTTAGTAATGTAATCAAGGGTGGAAATAAAGCCTTCATATTAACCTACATCTAGTAAACGATATGATAAGCACACATTGTCTCTGACACTTTTTTTACTCAATTTTTGTCTGATATCCATACAACAATATTAAGTTTTAAGTAAAAGTAATGAGAAAGCACATTTAAGTGTAATTTCCTATTTTTATATCTGATAATGAAAATTTTTTCATTATGTCTCTATTTAACAAGATAGTAGTTTGAGTTAGGGGTTTGTATATTTTATCATCCTCAGGATGTCTGTATGTATATGTGTGTTTTTCATGTTTGGTGCATGTGTGTATGCAGTCGGTGCACATGCACATATGTTCACATGTATGTGAAGACCAGAGGACCACCTCAAGTGTCATTCCTCAGGAATTGTCTACCTTTTGAAGTAGAAAATGTGCATGATGTGTGTGTATACTTTTGTGTGAGTGTTCATGTGTGGTGGATCTTCATACATGTGCTGTAGCATGTGTATCAAGATTTGAGGACAACTTTGGGTGTTAATCCTCACCTTCTACCTTCTTTGAAGCAGGATTTCTTTCTGTTCACTACTGCATTGGCCAGGCTAGCTGGTCCACCTGCTAGCTGCAGGTCTCTATCTTCCTTCTCATCTTATGCATGGCTGGGATTATAGATGCCCACTAGAGATTCTGGCTTTATGTGGGTTCTGGGGATCCAAACTCAGGTGCTCATGCTTGTGTGGCAAGTGCTTTATCCACTGAGCCATCTCCTCTGCACTTGTCTACCTTCTATTTTGAAACCAAGTCTCACACTGGCCTGAAGCCTGTTAAGTAGGCTAAATTGGCTGGCCAGTGTACCCCAGGGATCCACTTGTCTCCACCTCTCCAGTGCTGGGATTACTAGTGTACTATTACATTCATCATTTGTTTACATGGGTTCTGAGTTCAAACTCAGGTCCTCATGCTTGCAAGACAATCACTTGATTAACTGATCTATCTCTTCAACATCATGGGGAAGTTTTAAAATCTCCTTTTTGTTAAGAGTTTAATTTATTTACTTAATGAATGACATAAGTGAAAACTTATCCAATTTCTTATCAACAATTATGGAAAAAATTATATACAACTTTTTGGTAGTGGGATATAGTAGATTTTATTAGTAGATAAAGTTGAATTATTTGTATTCATCATAGGATAAAATGTAATGTATTGTGATATGTGTGTATATGTATAATGCATATCATATTTTAGAAAAGCTGGATTATATTCGCTAATATTTAATTTTTTTACATTAAAAAATAGCCAGGCATGGTAGTGCATGCCTTTAATCTCAGCACTTGGGAAGCACAGGTAGAATGATCACCATGAGTTCGAGGCCAGCCTGAGACTGCATGGTGAATTCCAGGTCAGCCTGGCTAGAGTGAGACCCTACCTCAAAAAAATATATATTAGTAGGAGGAAACTATACTCTACTTTTATTATTTTTGTTGGTTTTAGAATTTACAAATGAATTTTGGAGATCTCATTTCTAGTTTCTCTAACAATGAAGAGTATGAGTAGTTAGATTATTCAGAGGGGAAGCCCTACTACGTGCAGGTTGTAATGGACTATTTAAAAAGAAGCTTCAAAATGCATGGGCTGGCTCTGTGGCTGTTGTAGCAAACTAACATTTGACCCATCAGGGTTTAGTCTTGGCAGTATTGGTAAAACCACTGGTTACTGCTGTGATGCATAAAGTATTAATAATATGCTTCATTGCTTAGATCTGGTTCTTATCACAGCAGTCTGTTCTCACTGCTGGCACTATTACCTGTGAAACTGTATGAAACTAAAATCTAGAGTTTTAATAGTTACCTCTCCAGTTTTCATTTTCTCTTCTTCAGGACATTTCCTTCTTCTGTCAGGACATTTCCTCTTATTTAGTAAACCTAATTATTTAGTTTCCTCTATTGAAACAACTATTGCTTGTCTTTTTAAAGGTAGGTCTTGATTAAGCAGTATTTATGGGTGAAACAAATTTCTTCAGCACTTATATAATGTGACTCCATGGACAGGTGTGGACAAATGTGTGCAAGTAGGATGTGTACTCACAGTAAGAACTGCAGATTTCTCTCTGCATGTAGTGTGTGAGCATGTATATACAATCTCTAAATCTGTTGTACTGAGTCAACACAGCATGCTGAGTGTCCTTTAGCACACAGTACACTGAGTAATATTGGTAAGGTAGGTGGCTTGATTTCATAGTTTCTCACTGTACACTCTTTTGGTAATATTATTCATTCTTCTTTTGACATCTTGTCTACCACTCCAATTATACTAGGTGTTTATACTGTTAAAGATTGCATGTCATCTTGGGCTGGAGAGATGGCTTAGGGGTTAAGGCGCCTGCCTCCTCAGCCTAAGAACACTGGTTCCAATCTCCAGTGGTTCCAATCTCCAGGTCCCACGTTTAGCCAGATGCAAAGTGACGCAAGGGTGCAATGCCACACTTGACCACAAGGGGGCGCACACATCTGGATTTCGTTCGCAGCAGCTGAGACACTGTTGGCACACCCATCTCTGTCTTCCTCTCTCTCTCTGTCTCTCTCTCTCTCTGTCTCTCTCTCTCTGTCTATCTCCAAAAAAAATAATAAAAAATAAAAAAAAAAAAAATAAAGATTGCATGTCATCTAAACATGCTTTTCTTCCTCTTCTAGTTTAGTTAAAATATTGGACATGTGTATGAATCAAGCTAGGTTTGCCTTAAGTAAATACATCATGAGACCTCACCATGGCCACATGGATTAGTCCAGAGAGTGAACAATGATGTAACCCAGGTCAGTCAGATTCCTCTCTTTGAGAGGGATATCTGACAGTCAGGTTGTGAATGTTTGCTTTTACAGAATGCAAATGTCCAGGCCTCAGATCACATAGAGAAAAATGACTGAGAATGGAAGAGTGACATGGCCGGCAGAGGGAGGAAGGGTAGTCTGAAATCACTTACTGTTATTGTACCCCTGAAACTATATCACAATTTAAACTTGATTTATTTGATTTGGTACTTTGATATTTGGCTTTGGTTACAGTTTCATGAAATGTCTTGGTGCTTCTTTCCCCTCAGTTCTTCCATTCTTCTTATCAGCTGTGAGCTATATAAACAAATCCTGTTTGCTCAGAATTATTTCATTTGAACCAAGGGGGTATAGTGAGGGTATTTGTGTAGATGATTTACATATATATATATATATATATATATATATATATATATATATATATATATATATATATATACCAAACAGCAGGATTTCACCAGATACCAAATCTGCCCTCACGTTGGTTTTTTTCTTTTTTTATGTTTATTACTATTATTATTAACAAGATGTTTTGTATGGGTACATCATGTGTTGGTACCCTCTTTTCCCTCATCCCTGCCCCCATTCCATTGGGGACACTCCTCAGTTGGTTGCAGGTATTCCCCAGAGGGTTGTAGTTTATATGTTGTGGGAGCAGTAGTCAGTTATTTTGTGCAGGGTGGGGAGGGAATTCTTCTGGGCATGATGTTTCAACCTATGGATCTTACACTCTTTCTGCCCCTATTCCTCAAAATTCCCTGATCTGTGGTGGGTGAGTTTTAAGTCTGCTTTAGTGATGAGCTCTTAGAAGCCTCTGGATCTCTACTTTGGTAGGTGTTGAGTATCCTCAGGGTGTATCTCCTATACTCTGGCACTGGTTATCAGGAACAGCATGGAAGCAGCACTCGTGCTCATCACCCCATTCCTCTGTGGATTCAGCTGTGGCTTGGCTGATATGCTAGGGGTAGTTTATCTCCTCTGGTCTCACTATCTTCTGAAAAAGAAGAACAGATTCTCCAACAGAGAGTGAAGTCATCATAGTTTAAATGTAATAACCATTATTAATTTAGGGAAAATTTGATGTGTATAACCCCTCTTTTAGCCAAAGACTAGTGAGAGCTTGACACTGGAGAACATAATCTTTGTCTCCATAGTATTCTGATCTGGTTCCCAATTCCAGATATGAGTTCTGTTACACTGAGTGGTTGGTTACCCGCTGAGGATGTGTGCTACTATTGCATGGCGTGTACATCCTGTCAGGGTGTTTGCTTCTGGGTGACTTAGACCTCTGGTTGTTCAGAGTGTTGTTGGCCATTTTCCCCCAGTAGCTCACGTAGCTCTTTCCAGCACTAGGCAGGCTGTCTGGGGACTGGCTTTCTTCTGAATTCCAGCCAGATCTATCCATGCTCTGTGTCAGCAGCATATGGTGTCTCCAGCATACAGTCTTAGCTTGTGCCTAAGGCAGATAATCAAGTACTTTGACAGAAATCTGTTTTGATCTGGGGACCTGGTAAGTCTGTCTAATCAACAGCTCAATGTGAATAGCAACCAACCTCTAGTACTGGGAGTTTCAGGCCAGAGAGAGACAAAAAAATTTTTTTTCTTTTAAGCTTAGGCTTCATCCTACCCTCATCAGAGCCCTACTTTTCATGTGCTCCCCCCTTACTCCTTTTGAAGGTTATATATTTTAGGCTATCTCTAAGGATAAAGATTTCTATGGTATCAGCTCATTTTGGATTTAATTTTGTGTTTGTTTTCCCCCTCCCCTTTCTCTTCCCTCCCCACAAACCCTAATATCCCTAGTGTCTGGTCTTTGAGTTGCCTATCAGGTATGACAGCAACTTGAGCAGGTCCAGGTTAGGAACTGCAGATAAGTGACACCATGCAGTGTTTCTTTCTGTGATTGTGTGAGTTTGATGAGTGTGGTCTGTTCCAAGTCTGTCCATTTTTCTACAAATTTCATTGTATAGTTTTTTTCTTACTGCTGAGTTGAATTCCATTATGTAAATGGATCACTGCTTCATTATCCATTCCTCCAATGATGAGCCTCTGGATTGATTCCAGTTCTTAGCTATGATGAATTGAGCAGATATAAACATGGTTGAGTAACTGTCTCTGTATTGATGAATGGAGCATTTAGAATAAATGTCCAGTAAGGGAATAACTGAGTCTGTTGGTAGTTCTATGTTCATCCTTTTCAGAAATCTCCAGGGGCTGGAGGGATGGTTTAGCAGTTAAGGCGTTTGAAGGCCCTGGTGTGCCCACTCTCTCTTTCCCTCTTTCTCTGTCAAATAAATAAATAAATAAATAAATAAATAAATAAATAAATAAATAAAAATAAAAAAGAAATCTCCAAATTGACTTCCATAATGGTTGTACAAGGTTACATCCCCACCAACAGTGGATAAGGGTTCCTCTTTCCCCACATCCTCACCAACATTTATGGTTGTGAGATTTCTTAATGATTGCCATCATTATTTGAGTAAGGTGGAATCTCATGGTTGTTTAAATTTGTATTTTCCTAATGGGTAAGGATGTTGAACATTTTCTTAAGTGTGTATTAGCCATTTGTAATTCTTCCTCTGAGAACTTCCTATTCAGTTCTTTGACCCACTTTTAGAGTGGGTTGTTTGATTTTTATTGTTTAGGTTGTTGTCTTCTTTGTAGATTCTAGATATTAGACTTCTGTCAGTGGTATAGCTGGCGAAGATTTTCTCCTGTTCAGTGGGTAATTGATTGGCTCTGCTTATGGTGTGGTAGTGCAAAAGCTTTTTAGCTTCCTGAGATCTCATTGGTTGAGTGGTTGTTTAATTTCCTGGGCTATTGGGTGTTGTTTAGGAAGTCTTTCCCCACTCCTATGTCTTGGAGAGTGCCTTCTATTTTTAGTTCCAGCAGGAGCTCACCTTGATTTTGAATGTGTGTATGTCTTATTTATATTGACTGATGGAAATACAAACCCTTTACTGAGATTCTGGTGATTTTGAGGGCTTTGATAACATTTTACTAATATATTACTTGAGTGCTTCAATGGGACTAGTAAAAGGAAGGGTAATGGAATGTTAAAATTACCTTGAGGTTACATATATTATAATATAATCTAATATAATTATATAATATATTATATGTATAAATATAATATACATAATATTATATGTAATATATTACATATGTATACATTTTTTGAGAGAGACACAGAGAGACAGAGAGAGAGGGAGAGGGAGACAGATAGAGAATGGGCGAGCCAGCAGTCTCTCAGCTGCTGTGAACGAAATCCAGATGCTTGAGCCCCCTTGTGGGCAAGTGTGGCATTGCGCCCTTGTGTTACTTTGCATCTGGCTAAACGTGGGACCTGGAGATTGGAACTGGGTTCTTAGGCTTAGCAGACAGGCACCTTAACCACTAAGCCATCTCTCCAACCCATATGTATACATTTTAAAACTATCCCTTGTGTTAATTTTCTTCTTTTCTTTATTTTCATTATCTTCTTCATTTTTAAAAATATGGACAAATAATCCTTTCAAACATTATAATCAGGAAAGAGTAAAGAAATTCAACATTTTTATTTGATTTTTTGTTCATCTGCCAAGACTACTTAGTGTCTAATTTATAAACCAATATTGAAAATTTCCCAAAGAAACATGATCCATCTAAATCCCTCTTTGTCAAAAATTGTTACAAACACAAAGTGCTTCTTATTCCTTTGCCAACAAGAAATTTCCTAATCAAGCACTTCACCTGGAGCAATCAAAATGTTCCTTGTTAAAATTACATGTATAAGGGATTCTTTTCTAAGTTTTTGCAAAAATATTTAAATTACCACAATTGAACTGTTCACCCATAGTTCTTTCCTGTGTACATTCTTAGTTTGTTTCCATAATATCTAATTAAGTGACAGATGTTTTCCAGAGAGGGCATTAAAAAAATCACAAAAATTGCCTTTGAGAAATGGTCTTGTCATGTAGATCATGCTAGTTCTGAACTAGCAAATAATCCTTCCTTAGCCTCCCAAATGCTAAGATTACAGGAACATGCCACCATACCTGGCTCAAGATCACAGAACTGATACAATGGAAATTGGTCAATGTATAAGAAAATATTTTAAAGTTACACAACAGAACTGGAGAGATGGCTTAGCAGTTAAGGCATTTGCCTGCAAAGCCAAGGATCCTGGTTTGACTCTCCAGGACCCACATAAGCCAGATGCACTAGGAGGCACATGAATTTGGAGTTCATTTACAGTGGCTAGAGGCCCTGGTGTGCCCATTCTCTCTCTCTCAAATAAATAAATAAATAAATAAGAAGTTACACAACAAAATTAACTTTAATTCACTTAATCACAATAGCAACAAATATTTGATATTTCCAAGCTGAGATTACAAACATGTACCATATGTTCAGGTTTTTATTTATTTATTTATTTATTTTTTAAAAATTTTATTGACAACTTCTATACTTACATAAAAAAGCATGATAATTCCCTCCCCTCCCCATTCCCTTTTAGAACTCCAATCTCCATCATATCCCTTCCCTCTCTCTATTAGTCTCTCTTTTTACTTTGCTGTCATTATCTTTTTCTTTTATTATGAGGGTCTTGCAAAGGTATTGCTAGGCACTGCAAGGTCATGGATATCAAGGCCAATTTCTGTCTGGACAGTTGCATTGTAAGGAGTTGTACCCTTCCTTTGGCTCTTCCATTCTTTCCACCCCCTCTTCCCCAATGGGCCCTAAGCCTTGGAGGGTGTGACAGAGATGTTTCAGTGCTGGGCATTCCTCCATACCTTCTTCTCAGCACTATGTTGCCTTTTGGGTCATCCCAGTGGTCATCACCATCTGAAAAGAGAAGCCTTCTCTAACCAGAAGTGAGAATAGCATTAATATGTGAATATGAACATTGTGTAATGTTTTCAGGGCATCTTGGTTGGAATAATATATACATTTATCCAGACAAGAACAGGCTTTATACCCCTAAGGCTCATTACCTCCCCTGCCATAGACTTTTGCTTAGTTTTTTCAGTACCAGGCATGTATTCCCTCCCATAGAGAGGGCCTTCTGTCCAATTATGGAGCAGTTGGTTACCCCAAGAGCATACATGCCACTATTGCACCTGTTCAGTCATTGGCCTATATGGCCAAACTTGAATTTTCAATGTCCAGTGTTTTCACTGCTCATGACTTCTGTCTCCCATACAGCTGCATGCAGTGCAGCTTTTTTCAGCTTTCAGTTGGCTGGTCTACAGGGAGAAGGTTTTCTGCTCAGCACCAGCTTGCTTTCTCAGTGACCTTGCCTCTCAGGCAAGAGATGTCTTCAGCAATATGGTCTTACCATCTGTTTTTCAAGGGAAACCAAGGGCCTTGGCAATAGCCTTTTATGGTTTGGAGGCTACCAGGACCTCCTTGGCCAAAAACTCACTGGAAGGTATCCTGTCCCAGGCACTGAAAAATTTTCTAGTAACAGTCTATAGCTTCTGGATGTGCCATTATTCAAAAGAGTAGGTTTACACAAGTCTTATTCACACTATCTTGAATTTTGATTGACTCTTCCCCTGCCCTTCTTTTACTCATTCTCTTCCCATGGCCTTGCTTAGGCCATTCCCCTCCCTGTAATCTGTTCTTCTACTTACATATGTGCAATACCATACACTTAACTCCTTCCTTCTCCTCCCTCCCTTATAGCCTTTCCTTCCTTCCTTCCTTCCTTCCTTTTAATGTTTTTTATTATTATTATTAACAAGATGTTTTGTATGGATACATCATGGGTTGGTACCTTCTTTTCCCTCATCTCTGCCCACATTCCATTGGGGATGCTCCTCAGTGGGGTTGCACGTATTTCCCATGGGGTTGTGGGTTATGCATTGTTGTGGGAGCAGTAGTCAGTTATTTTGGGGGGGAGATGGAATGCCTCTGGACATGATGTTTTAACCTGTGGCCATTACAATATTTATCGTAAGATCATAAAGATTTAATTCTCAAGTGCATTTAACAGGGCATCACTGCCATCATGTTCTTTAAAAATATTGTTTATTTATATATTATATTATATTATATTATATTATATTATATTATATTATATTATATTATATATTCACAGCAAACTAACTCTAGACACATGTACCACCTTGTGCTTCTGGCTTACATGGGTGCTGGAGAATTGAACCCTGGTCTGAACCCATAGTCTTCAGAGGCAAGTGCCTTAACCACTAAACAATCTCTCCAGCCCCAAAAGTCTACAAACTTTCTATTATTTATTTATCTGTAAGCAGAGAGAGAGAGGAGAAGAACAACAGGGTGGGGCAGGAGAATGGGCTTACCAAGGCCATTAGTCACTGCAGACTCCAGATGCATGCACCATTTTGTGCATCAGACTGCTTTACATGGGTACTGGGGAATCAAACTCAGGTTGTTAGACTTTGAAGGCAAGTGCTTTAACCACTGAACAATCCAGTTGCCATCATGTTTCATTTCACAAACACCATCTAGTAGCTGGTGACTGGTGTGATGTGGGCCTTCCTTCACCAGCCTGATGGAACTCCTGGCAATTCTGATGGAAGTCAGCAATATATCTGATCTTTTCTAAGATCTCTTGACTGCAATTTAAAGCTTGTAAAAATATCCCATTGCCTTAGCAAAAAATACTCTTCTTTGTACTTGTTGGTAAGCCAAAATCTATCCTAAAATTTGTGATGAAATGATAAAGTTTTAGAGCACAGTCTAAAACATTGTCCTTGTTCCTGAGCAACACTATGTTCCCAAAAAACCATGTGGAGACAATAATAAGAATGTTCAATCTTTTCTAACACCATACTTGAATAGATTTTTAAATTAAATCAGAATATTTTCATTGGCTAATCTTATATCTATCGGTCACAGCATCTTGTAAAGATGACTCTTACCACTGGTGATGGTAACAACATCTTCCATAGATGACTCTTAGCAGTGGTAACAGCACCTTCCATAGATGACTCTTAGCATCAGTAACTGCATCTTCTAAAAGATGACCCTTGACATTAACAATAGTATCTTATAAAGATGACTCTTAGCATTATTAACTGCATTTTCTAAAGATGAATGTTAGCATTGGTAACCACATCTTCTAAAGATGACTCTTAACATTGAGAACAGCATCTTCTAAGCGGTCACTGACAGCTGGTGAAGGTCATTGTCACCCAGACTCAGAATTTACCTTGTCTTACTGGTCTTTTTCTGACAATCATATCTATACATTTTTGTGTTTTCTATAAATAGTGCTGAACAAATACCTGAATATATATTTCTCAAAATAAGATATACAAGCTGGGTATGGTAGTGCACATCTTTAATCCCAGCACTCAGGAGACTGAGGTAGAAGAATCATCATGAGTTTGAGGCCAGCCTGGACTAGTTTGAGAGTATAACTTGAAAAAGAAGATGTACAAATAGGCAACAGGTACATGAAAAATGTTCAATGTCATTAATTATTAAGAAAATGCAAATCAAAGTCCACTATAATATCATTCTACCTAAATACAGTAAGTTAGCACCAAAAAGACCAAAACAAGCTGGTAAGCCTGCAAAGAAAGGAGAACTCTAATGCAGGTTAGTAGAAATATAAGTATAATAAATAATATGTTGCTTTCTCAAAATATTTAACAGATAATTAATATGATCCAGTAACTCTGCTACTGCGTATACCTCCAAAGAAAGAAATCAGTATGTTAAAAAGACATCTGTGTTCACATATTTATTTTGGCACTCACTAGTCACAGTAGCCAACCTAAGTGTCCATCAAGATATGTGTAAATAAAGAAGACACATGCATGCATGTGCACACACATACATACATACACAGTGGAGCAGTATTCAGACTTTAAGTTTAATTAAACTTAAAATGTCCTGGGGACTTCAATCAAGATGGCATTCACCTAACCGTGTCTTACCTCATGGAGAAGGAAAGACAAGACCTTTAGGGTTCATTGGTGTTTTTAGGGTTTGCAGATTCTAGTAGACCTCCAGTGGGAGGGCGCAGGAGGAGCAAAGTAGGGAATCCACTAATTTTCCAGTCCCCTAATCCCCTTAAGCAGCTGTCTTAGCTGCAGTTTTAGCCACAGGTTACTCCTGCACTAACCACAGGCTAAGTGGACCCAGGCCAGCAGGCTAGTGTTGCCCCCACCCTAGGCTTGCACACCACTGCAGAGCTCCAAATGTGAATGCCTTCCCACTCACTGCTGTCCCCCAGCCCCCATGCACGGACCCTGGCAAGTAGTCTAGCATTCCCCCTGCTCTAGGCTTGCCCACAACAGGGGACTTCCATGCATGACTGCCTTCCTACCCACCACCCCACGCAGCTCAGACCAGACCAGATACTACTGCACTTCATGCAGGCTACTCAGACCCAGGACAACAGGCTATTCTTCACCCCTACCTCCCCTTTCCTACCACCCCCACTGGGACCACTGCCATTCCCCCCACCTCACATATCACCTGACCTGCAACAGTCCCAAATCCCTGCCCTGCCTTGATACATGACCTGGCAGTCCCATCCCCCCCCTGGTACATGGTCCCAATGGACCCCCTGTCCCATCCTCTCACCCCTGAGTATCATGGAACCACCACACATTCCCATCCTCACGCTCCATAGCCCAGCCACACCAGTCTACTTTGTCCCATTTTCCCCTATTCACTGTCCCCAAAGGCCACATGACCACAGAGTCCCATACCCCAAACCACCGAACAACAAGCCCCTTCATCAGGTCCTCAGGCCCTCACCAGAGCCTCATGGGCTCCTTCCCTCTGAGCAGGCAGGCCCCATTGCCATCAGAAATCTAATTGAAGCAAACATAAAAGGGAATAATCACTGAACACACTTCAAGGGTAAACTACAGCTTCCTCATAAGTTGAATAGGATTCCTACACTCTGATGGGCAGACCACAGGGGAAAAGGAGTAATATGAAAAATTAAATGCAGGTAAGTCAAACAAGATTTCCCATTCCTACAATGGATGTCTCTAATCAAAACATAGAAGAGACAATAGGATCAGAAACCCAAAATGAAGATACAAGCTATGCAACCCTGACCAAGCAAATAGCAGAACTTGCAGAAAATCAACAAAGGGCCAATAATTGTATGAATGCTATCCTCACTAGATTAGACCTAATAAAAAAGAACCAGGAGTGGTTCCAAAGACAGTTAAATGATCTGAAAGAGAGTGAAAAAGAAAAGAAAAGACCTCAATAACCAGCTGGCTAAGCTCAATGAAGACATAAATAAATGTAAGGATGAATTCCAAGAATCATTAAGAAAATCAGAAATGGTGTGCAAAGGGAACTTGACAGAGGGATGGAAACTATACACAAAAAGCAGCAGAAAATACAAACCAAATTGAACAAGCCCCAAACTTTATAGATGCTCTCAAGGATAGAGTCAGTCATGTGGAGGATAGAAGACAAAACAGAAGAAACAGTTCATGAGTCCAAAAGTTTCAATAAGTTCAAAAATTTTTGTGAACAGAGAATGAGAGAAATGTGGGATACCCTTAAAGATCCAAAAATTTGGATCATGGGAATAACAGAAGGGGAAGAAATTCAGACCAAAGTCATGGAGAACTTATTCAACAAAATTATTGAAGAAAACTTTCCCACTTTCTCAAATGAAAGTTCTACCAAGTTACAATACAATACACTAATAGAACTCCAAACAGACTAGACCAAAGGAGAAATTCCCCAAGACATATTATCATTAAGACTCTAAACATCGATAACAAAGAGAAAATCCTAAAAGCTGCTAGGGAGAAACAACACATTACATATAAAGGTAACCTATCAGAATTACTTCAGACTTCTCAATGGAAACCCTGAAAGCCAGAAGGTCCTGGAATGGAACACACAGAACTTATGGTTTCCAACCCAAACTACTCTACCCAGCAAAAATATCCCTCATAATAGATGGTGAAAGAAAAACTTTCCATGATAAAACTCAGCTTTTATATGAACACAAAGCCAAACCTACAGGAGTACTTCAGTGAATTCTCCACACAGAAGAATCAAATAACCAACCTCAAGTACCTACAGAAAACAGATCATAAAAACCAAACTCAAAGAAGGCACAAAAAACTACAAAGTCCAAGAAAACACCATGCACATAAACCACATAAACCACCACAATATGGCACAGAGTAAATCCAACCTCACAGTTATTACCCTAAATATTAATGGCCTTAATTCACCCATCAAGAGACATAAGCTAAGGGTGGATCAGAAAATTAGACCTCACAATTTGCTGTCTTCAAGAAACCCACCTCACCACTAAAGACAGACACCTCCTTAGGGTGAAAGGGTGGAAAATGATATTCCAAGCAAACAGAAATAAGGAACAAGCAGTCATAAAACAGAGTTCAAACCAAAAGTAATCAAAACAGACAAAGAAGGCCACTTCTTACTCATCAAGGGAACAATCCAACAAGAGGATATCAGAATCATCAATCTTTATTCACCAAACACAGGTGCACCACAATTCATAAAACAAAACCTACTTGACAACAGAACATAAATAACCACCAACACCATCATAGTTGGGGACTTTCATACTCCACTATAGGCAATAGACAGATTATCCAAATAGAAAATTAACAGGGAAGGAAGAGAGCACAACAACACCATAGATCAATTAAACCTAATGGACATCTACAGAACATTCTACCCAAACTCCACAGATTACACATTCTTCTCAGCAGCCCATGGAACCTTCTCTAAAATAGATCATATGCTGGGTCATAAAGCCTGCCTCCATATATTTAGGAAGATTGACATAATCTCCTGCATGATATCAGATGACAATACTGTATTGCTAGAAATTAACTACAAAAGATGTACCAGGAATCCCACCAGCTCCTGGAAACTGAACAACACACTTTTAATTTTTTGTTTATTTTTTATTTATTTGAGAGTGACAGACAGACACAGAGAGAAAGATGCAGATAGACAGAGAAATAATGGGCATGGCAGGGCCTCTAGCCACTGCAAATGAACTCCAGATGCATGCGCCACCTTGTGCATTTGGCTTATGGGGGTCCTGGAGAATCACGCCTCAAACTGGGGTCCTTAGGATTCACAGGTAAGTACTTAACTGCTAAGCCATCTCTCCATGCCTGACAACACAGTTTTTTAAAAAAAGATTTATTTTTATTTATTTGTTAGAGACAGAGAGGCAGGAAAAAAGGGGTGGGGAATGGGCATGCCAGAGTCTCTAGCCACTACAACAAACTCCAGTTGCATGTGCCACCATGTACATCTGCTTTATGAGGGATTGGAGAATCAAACCTGGGTTGTTAGGCTTCGCAGGCATGCACCTTAACTGCTAAGCCATCTCACCAGCCCCTGAACAACACACTTTTTTCCCCCACAAATAAGCCAACTTTAATAGATACTATTTTGTATTTAGATAGCACCTTCTTCAAGAACCTTAAATGCTCTACAGACATTATCTCTAATTAATCCCCATGATACCTATCACACTTTTAAATGATAAATGTGTAGTGGATGAAATAAAAAAAAATGAAACTGCAAAATTTCTGGAAATGACTGACAATGAGAACACAACATACCAAAACATATGGGACACAATGAAGGCAGTCCTCAGGAGAAAATTCATAGCATTAAATGCCTTTATAATAAATTCAGAGAGATCACAAATCAATAACCTAACCATCCACCTACAGGCACTGGAAAACAAGAAGAATCCAACCCAAAAAGCTCCACATGGAAAGAAATAATGAAGATCAGGGCAGAAAATAATGAATTGGAAACTAAGAAAACAATAAAATTGATGAAACAAAGAGCTGGTTCTTTGAAAAAATAAACAAGATTGATAAACCCCAGCCAATTTAATCAACCCAAAGAAAGAGATACTTCAAATGAACGAAATTAGAATTGAAAAAGGAAAGATCACAACAGACATAAGTGAAATTGGGAGAATCATCAGGACTTACTTCAAAAACCTCTACTCCACAAAACTGGATAATATGGAGGAAATGGATGAATTCCTGGACACATACCACCTACAAAAGCTAAACTCAGAGCAAATTAATCTCCTAAACAAACCTATCACACCCATCAAGATTGAAAAGGTAATCAAACACCTCCCCAAAAGAAGAGTCCAGGACCAGATGGCTTCTCAGCTGAATTCTATCAAACCTTCATGGAAGAACAGAAACCAATTTTTCTCAAACTGTGACACACAATCGGAGAACAGGAAAAGCTCCCCAACTCCTTCTATGAAGCTAGTATCACCCTAATACCAAAATCAGACAGAGATAAAACAAGAAAAGAAAACTATAGGCCTATTTCCCTGATGAACATAGATGCAAAGAACCTGAACAAAATCCTCATAAACTGAATTCAACAACACATCAAAAGCATTATCCACTTTGATCAAGTAGGCTTCATCCCAGAAACGCAGCATTGGTTAAACATACAGAAATCTGTCAATGTAATACACCACATAAATAGGCTTAAACACAAAAAACACATGATCATTTCAATAGGTTTAGAAAAGGCCTTTGACAAAATACAACACCACTTCATGATCAAAACATTGGAGAGACTAGGCATGGACAGTTTATATCTCAACTTAATAAAGGCTATATATAAAGCTCCTAAGCCCAAATAATACTTAATTGGGAGAGACTGAAGAAATTCCCACTGAGATCAGTAACAAGACAGGGGTGTCACTCTCACCTCTACTCTTCAATATAGTACTGGAAGTCCTATATCAAGCAATAAAACAGGAGAAAGAAATAAAAGGGATACAAATTTGAAAGAAAGAAGTTAACCTTACTTGCAGACAACATGATTCTATACATAACTGACCTGAGAACCTCCATCTCAAAACTCTTAAAAGTGATTAACTCCTTCAGCAAAGTAGCAGTATACAAAGTCAATGCACAAAAATCAGTAGCCTTGGGCTGGAGAGATGGCTTAGCAGTAAAGGCGCCTGCCTTCTAAGCCTAAGAACCCAGTTCCAATCTCCAGGTCCCACATTTAGCCAGATGCAAAGTGACACATGGGTGCAATGCCGCACCTTCCCACAAGGGGGCGCACGCATCTGGATTTCATTCTCAGCAGCTGAGAAGCTGCTGGAGTGCCCATCTCTATCTGTCTCCCTCCCCCTCTCTCTCTGTCTCTCTCTGTGTCTCTCTCCATAAATAAATAAAATAATAAAAAAATCAGTAGCCTTTCTATACACAAAACATAAAGATACATAGATAGAAATAAGTGACATTGTCCCATTTTCAATGGCAACAACAAAAATAAAATAAAATAAAATAAAATAAAATAAAATAAAATAAAATAAAATAAAATACCTTGGAATAACATTAACCAAGGATGTGAAAGACCTATACAATGAAAACATAAAAACACCCAAGAAACCGGATGTGGTGGTGCATGCCTTTAATCCCAGCACTCAGGAATCAGAGGTAGGAGGATTGGCATGAGTTTGAGGCCACCCTGAGACTACATAGTGAATTCCAGATCAGCCTGAGCTAGTCTAAGACACTACCTTGAGGAAAAAAAAAAAAAACACTCAAGAAAGAAATTGAGGAAGACTTGAGAAAATGGAAAAACCTTCCATGCTACTAGATAGGCAGAATTAACATTGTGAAAATAGCAATATTACCAAAAGCAATATACAGATTTAATGCAATACCAATAAAAATCCCAACATTTTTCTTCACAGCAATAGAAAAAATGATCTCAAAATTCAATGGAATGGCAGAAGGCCTAGGATATCCAAGCATATCCTCAGCAAAAGAAAGACCTCTGGAGGCATTAACATACATGATCTAAAGCTATATTACAAAGCTACAGTAATAAAAACAACATGTTACTGGTATAAAGACAGGATTATAGACCAATGGAACAGAATCGAGGACCTGGACTTTGGGTCAAATAACTACAGCTACTTGATCTTCAACAAATGGTGCTGGACAAACTGGATAACCATATGCAGGAAAAGGAAACTCAATCCACACTTCTAGCCATGACCCAAAATCAAATCCAAATGGATCAAAGTCCTCAATATAAGACCAGAAATGCTGCTATTACTAGAAAAAAATAGGAGGAACTTTCCATGATATATGAGTGGGAAAAGACTTCCTGAACAAAAAACCCCAGTAGCTCAGGAACTTAAACAATGTCTCAACCACTGGGAAGCTGAAAAGCTTTTCACAAACATACAATAAGCAGAGCCAATCGGTTACCCACAGAATGGGAGAAATTTTTTGCTATCTATATAAGTGACAGAGGCCCAATTTCTAGAATTTACAAAGAGCTCAAAAACCTAAACAATAAAAAGGCAAACAACCCATTCACAAAATGGGGCAGAGAACTGAACAGGGAGTTCTCAGAGGAAGAAATACAAATGGCACACACACACTTAAGAAAATGTTCAACATCCATAATCATCAGGGAAATGCAAATTAAAACAACTATGAAATTCCACCTTACCCCAGTAAGGATAGCAAACATTTAAAAAAATATATCTAATGAAAACAAATGCTGGGGAGGTTGTGGAAAAATAGGAACTCTCTTTCACATTGGTGGGAATGTAAAATGGTACAACCACTATGGAAAGCAATATGGAGACACCTAGAAAGATTGACTATAGAGTTACCAACAGACCCAGTTATTTCCTTACTGGGCATTTATCCTTAAAGATCCATGCCTCACTCCAGAGAGATTTGCTCAACCATGTTTATAGCTGCTCAATTCATAACAACTTAGAGCTGGAATCAACACAGATGTCCATCATTAGATGAATGGATAACCAAGATGTGGTATATCTACACTATGGAATTCTACACAGCCATAAGGAAAAATGACACAATAAAATTTGAAGAAAAATGATCGAACTTAGAACAGATCATTCTCAGCAAACTCACCCAATCACATAAAGACAATCATTGTATGCTCTTATTCATCTGTGGCTCCTAACCCGAATCTGCCTGAGATGCTGACTTACCTAATAAGCATCCCGAGGGGACAATAGGGAGGGTGGGGCAGGAGTGGAGGAGGTTAAGGATGGGGAGGGACATAAAATGGAAATGGTACCATAAAATCCTATATCCTGAAAACAGACTAAAAGGTTGAACCTTCATCAGGTCCTTAGAGGGAACACCTGATTCACAGGGCCCTGGAGAGAGTATGATGAAGACTAACCTTAATCTCCTGTTTCTCTTTTTCTCTCCCTCTTCTCTTTTTTCTCTTTCTCTTTTACACTACCTACCTTTTCCTTCCTTCTTTTCCTTTGGCACTGGCCTGTAACTCCATTGTGGTTAGCATCCACAGTGAGATATTGATCAGAGAGACCTACAAGTTTTCCCAAAAGAAGACAGATTTCTGCCAGAGTACTTGATGATCCACCAAAGGTTAGTGGTAAAACCCTACTGCTGAAGACACCATATGCTGTTGTTATGTAACATTAAGCAACCTGGCTGGAATCTGGAAGACAGTCAGTCCCCAGTTAGCTTTTCTAGTGCCAGAAGTTGCTACATAAGTGACAGGAGGAAAATGACCAACATCTGTCCAAGCAATTCGTGGTCTAAGCTACTTAGCAGCAAACAACCTAATGTGATGCTCACACAAGTGCAATAGTGGCACACAGCCATGGTGGGTAACCAGCTGCTCTTGATTTGGCTAACAGATCCACTCAGTGGAATGGAACTCATAGCTGGAACTGGGAAACAGGTCACAACCATATCCAAAAAGTGAGCCCACTCTCCAATATCAAGCTCACACCTATTGTGGGCTACAAGAGAGCCTACACTTATAAAATTCTCTCTAAAATAATAATTCTTATCCCATTATCTGGTGCTGATTTCACTCTCCATTGGAGAATTTGCTTTTTTTTTTTTTTTTTTTTTTTTTTTTTTTTTTTTTTTTTTTTTCAGATGGAAGCAGAACCTGAGGAGAGAATCAGCCTATTGCACCTCACCAGGGCCCCAGCTGAAACCATAGAGTAATTGGGGAAATGAGCAAGAGTGCTGCTTTCTTGGTGAACTTGATACCAGCCTAAGGGTAAAGGATATAGACACAGGGAATTCTCAACTCCTACCAAACCAGATATACAGAGACACAGAGGCTCCCTAGACCTCATCACTGATGTAGACCTAAAACAAACTCAACATGGCTCAGGGAAATTCACAGAAGAGGGGTCAGAAAGATTGTTAGAGCCACAAGTTGGGACAATATGCACAGAGATATTGCCTCTTCCCCATAACCCCCACAATGTATGACCCACATTCCCGAACAAGGAGGGTCCCTTTGGAGGGGGAAGGACAGGGAGGAGGCTAATGATGGTACCAACGTGGCTGCATACACACTATGAACATAATAAAAATAAATAAAAATGTCCTTTAGAGTAGCATGGAGTGTCCTGCAGAATTAGAACAAGTGAAGTAAGTCCACCAAGCACAAAAAGACAAATGTCACATGTTCTAATTTATATGCAAAAGGTAAAAATTGATCTCATAGAAATAGAGAGCAAAATAACCATCACCAGAGGCTGGGAACCGAGTGGGAGTGGGTGTTGGGGGATGATTATCAGACTCAGAGCTGCAGCTGGGTAGGAAGAGCAACTTCTGACACTCTATAGAACTCCAGAGTTGCTGTAATTGACCAGAGTTAAATGTATAGCACACACACACACACACACACACACACACACACACACACGATGGTTTGAGATGATACATATGTGAATGCCTTGGTCTAATCACTAAACCCACTGTATACATCCATTTAAATATCACATTGTACTCAATATATATGTCCAATGATTATTGATTAAAACTTTCAAAATAAATTAAGAATAAGAATCTTTGAACTCTCTCTCTAGCTTATACTGTTGCTACAAGTCTACAAGAAAACCAACGTGTATGTGCAATAAATGTGAGAGGTCCGCTCTAACAGCATGGAATCCCGGCAGGGAGCAGCTTCCAGGTCCCTGCTTTATTGTCTCTAACTAGCCCCCTCCTTACACTTCATGCTTCCGTGCACCTCAAGTTTATGGTCGTTAAGCTCCTCGTCTTCTTTGTAATTGACATTCCAAACTTATTCTAATTTTTTTTTTTCCTGAACACTGCATCTCTCTTGGTTGCTCTTCTACTCAGCCCCCTCTCATAAGCTTCCAGCAGACTAGCTGTCTGCATCACTGGTGCTTCACTGAGAGGGTCTCTGTGCATGAGGTTCTCTGCACACAGCTCTATGTGTACATGGTTCACTCTGTGCACAGTCTTCTATGTACACTTTTCTCTATGTGCATCATTCTTTCTGTGTGCACACTTCTTTCTGTGCATGCAGTTCTGTACACATAGCTCTTTGTGAGTGTGGGTCTCTCTCTGTGCACAGGACTCTGTGTCTACGAGGTTTTCTCTCTGTGCACTATGCTCTGTACTCGTGGTGCAACTCAACTCCAGGTTGGCTACAAAGTGCTTTAATGCATCAGCCAGCCCTTCTGTGTCAACAACACTAATTCTGCAGAGCTAACACAGAGGGCTGATAATACTAGAGATATCAACTAAGTCACTTACTACAGAGTATTCGGAATTGCTTTACACACAATGAGCCACAAACAGCTTTGTTATCACCGTATTTATAGCCCTATGAACTTGGGGCTATTATTATGTCCATTTCATAGATTAGGAAGGAAAGTCTGAGGCCCAAGAGAGCAGCATAACCTGTCCAAGGTATCAGATTTCAATATGGGGCAGGACCCAACTTGATCATACTCTTTTGATATCAATATCTATCAACATTCTTAACCCTTATATAACCCCCACACACAACACATACAATGTCCTTTTTGCAATAATTCACTGTAGTTTTCAGAAAAGTGCAAATGCAGGTTTTACTTTGTAATTTAAAAAATTTAGTTGTCGCACATGTCATATAATTTGTATGTATATATGTATGGATGCATGCATGCACACATGTATAATAAACAGTCACTAGGACTTACAGCTCTTTGGAAACATACATTTTGAAATGTACGGAAAAGGTCCTTATGTGTCCTCGGAGTGAAATGGGCTTTAGTAAGCTCAAGTTACTAAGGAACTGAATTTTGGTTTTTAATTGTTAATGTACGGCCTCATTTACTCTCTTTAACAGCATTTTCTTTAGTATTTCTCAGCCACCAAAAGTCTCACTGCCTCTGGTAGAAAGAGTTGGACTATGTCAAGGGCTGATTATAATATTAATGATCAATTACAGAATTGGAGATAGCCCTGATCTTGAAGTATTTTGTTGCTCATAATTGCTCCATAGTGTATGTCTCTCTTAGTCTAGTGTGGGGTTATATAGAGAGAAACAACCCTTTCTGTTCCTGTCTTCCCCTAGTAGGACGACCTTTCTCTAGCCTATCATCTTCTTTATTCTTTTCTCCCTCTTATAGGCCTCCCTAACCTTTCCTTGCTTAGCTATCTGGTTTGCTAAGACGGAACCAAGAATCACTGGATATGAGGCCTCTGGGGAGCAGCCAGGAGACAGACCCTTAACCCAACCAGACACATGGGGGCACCCTTCCCACGAGGGCAGTTCACAGCACCCCATCCCATCGCAGCTGACTAGTCCAGCGCTCCGCCCACCTTTTCATCACAACCTGGAGGGTGCTTCCTCCAGGTCCCCTGGGGTGCCCCTGCTCGGCTCCAAGACTACTCCAGGTGCCAGAGGAGCGCCTTGAAAACCGTGTCATTAAGAAGGAAGTCTATTCCTAGGAGGACTGCAGCCCGCTGAAGGCAAAACTCCCCCAGGGCCAAGGGCGCTGGGCGGTGGGACTTGGAGCCCATGGGCTGCAGGGGCCTCGATCCTTGCTCCCGCCTCTCGCCCCAGAAATGATCTCAAGCGTTGCCAGTTTGATTCCAAAGCCCCACTTGGGTGGGTTCTTTTGTTTCTTTGTTTTAATGACAGTTCCCAGCTCTTCAGCATGTCATGCGCAATTAATTTCCTGCCTCCCTTGAAGGCAGCTGGGGTGAATATTTTTTTCTGCATCATCCTTTTGGGAATAATTGTTTATGATGTGACGTCAGCGGATTGATTTCTTTTCTCGTGAATGGAAGAGAGAGAGAGAGAGAGGAGAGGAAGAGTGAGGGAAAGAGGGAGGAAGAGAGAGAGAGACTGAATGTGTGCTGAGACCATCACTGTCATTTGGCATTCCTTCAGGGCAAACGAGGTTGGAAGAGGAGCGCACAAGCGTGCTGTCAAGACTTGGGATTATTAAGCAGTTTTTCTTAGGAAAAAAGAACCCCCCCTCCCCCGCCTCGCGGGTCAGCGAAGCCACTGGCGAGAGCTGGGTGGGGGTGGCATCTCCGAGGACTGACCCGCGCGGCCGAAGGGGCGGGGGAAGTGCGTCACCAGGTGGGGAAGGGGCCGCGCGGGGCGGCGGGCGGCGGGCGGCGGCGTGGGGACGGGAAATGGGCTCGGAACGCTCTCGGGGGGTATTGTGTCAGGAGATGCAGGCTGGCTACCATGTGACGCGGGCCAGCGCTGAAGGGATTGGCCGAGGCCGCGCAGGCGGCGCAGCTCGCCGGCTTCCTCTGCCTTTCTCTCAGCATCTTCCCGAGAGCCCGTAGGTGCAGTGGCATCCATGGTCTGCTTGTCCGGATAATATTCGTTCTCCTCTGGCTGGGCAGCAGGCGGAACAGACCTCAGCCGCGGCGTCGTGAGGACTTCGCCGGGACCTGGAAGCGTATTCTCCGGTGTTGTTTTTCTGACTCCTTGGAAATTAAGGAATGCAATTCTGCC
This sequence comes from Orientallactaga sibirica, assembly GCA_036365145.1. Lineage (NCBI taxonomy): Eukaryota > Metazoa > Chordata > Mammalia > Rodentia > Dipodidae > Orientallactaga > Orientallactaga sibirica. Next base: position 24,449,841 of record JAEOAD010000015.1, on the reverse strand, counting down.
ACCATGATGGAAGGTAGGATGCTTTCTGCTGCGGTTGGTTGGTTGGCTCTAGGCAAGATCCGGCATAACAGCATGGTCGAGAATGCGTGCAGCCTGTGTTGGTGTCTCTGGCTGTTCTAGAACCGGGTTTTGGCAAGCAGAAATGCTGCAGTTTTGCTCGTGTGAGTTATACTCATGGAATTAAACCACAGGGTCTCTGCTTAGCTCAGCGCCTCCAGACCTGTCAGTTCCCACAGAGGAAAGCCTAAACTGTTTTGTGGGCAGGTGAGACAGCTAGGAAAGACCTTGCAGAGCAAATAGGTTGGTAGAGTAGGTAAGCTTTTACGATGTGTGCTAGGTTCCTGCAAGTAATCGGATTAAAGATTTGTAATGAAAACTTGTTTTCACAAATTGACATTAGATGGGAGAGGTCATTCATTGACAATAACCCATTTTTTCATCTTCAGTAAACTATTTTAATTCTTACTATTGTGGTCTCTGGCATGAGGGGGTGCAACTCGTTTGATTCATAGTTTCATGGGGATGTCATTGCAACAGAACCAACAATCTTAAGGAAAATATCCAGGCCTCTTGGCTCTTGAGTCAGTATCTATCAGATTAGAAAGGATTTTTGCACATCCTAAATGATTTCTCTGTGCTAGGGTTCTTAGTCAAGTATCAAATGATTGCTTGCTAACTATCTTTTTGCATTTAATATTAAGTACAAGACAGAACTTTCTCTGGGGAGATGCTATTTAAACTATATGCTATTCTACTTAAATTATCTTCCCAGCCTGAGAGACAGCCAAGATTGCCTCAAAAAAAAAGCAGCAAACTGATCAGACAAGAAGTAGGCATCCTACTGGCTTTGATTTTTCCATTTTCACACTAGAAGATGGTGCAAAACTCCCAGCCTTTCCTAAGATGACAGGCAGAAATTTTGAACCCACCCTGGATTTCACAATGCAAAATCGAGTGCATAATGGTTCTCAAATCAGCCATGAAAGTGACAGAGGCCACATTTTAAATCAAGGTCTCTTCCACAGTTTAAGTCAAGGTCTCTCCTACCATTTGTTAATATGCTTCTTGGAAACTCAGAATAATTTCGACAAAACCAGCCTGCATTTATTTGGCAGAAATGAATTATTTTTGCTTCCTGTCTTCATTGTGCCAAACGGCATTAGAGAGATTTGGGGAACTGAAGAATTCTAGAGTGGAAGCTCATAGATTTTGGAAAATTGTCTTTAAAAGAGGCTGGTAACATTTGCTGTGGACCCTACATTTGTTTACAAAGAGCTCATTGAGATTGCTAACACTCGAAGATTAAATCATTTTCATTAATTCAAAATTAAATTAATCACTCAGAAACAAGGCAATACAAACAGGGAATGTTACTTTTAATTAAAATCTCATGGATTATCCTCTTTAGAAAAAGCAACCTTCTCTTAGAAGTACAGTATTTCTTCATGCAAATTTCATTAAGCATTTGTTTAAAATATATATATCTACATGTATTCTGATTAGATTTCATTCTCACATAGAGAATTGGAAGATCTTACATTTTCATCATTGCCTCAAACTCTGTAAAGTGTGTTCTCTGATGGTAGTAACATTTATTGATGCTCAGTAACAGTACTTGTTGTAATAGCCTACTGTGCCATCATTCCAGAATGTCAGCTCACAACCCTGTGATAAGCTTGTCTGCGCTGCCTAAACTGAAATGGGAACTGTAACAAAGACTGGTATTGGAGCTGCATTAGAACTGTGGCTCTGTTTGCCAAATTTATCTAATGAAGGATGATATCTTTGTACTGGGAGGAATTAGAGGAGACACTGTGGATACAGTTGCCTTCTGTCAGACACATTGGACAGGTATTCCCACTGTTTTAAATTTTTAAGTGAAATTAATAGTTCTTTATTCATGGTTCCTATTTAACTATTTTCCCATCCTTGTTACCTTAATGGTTCAGTGACCTTAATGGTTCAGTGACCTTGAAAAAACAGGTAGGGTAGACTTAACCAGAAACCAACTTGCCTGACAACTAAGTTACTTTTAGAAATGTATGCTTATGCATTTGATGTTTCATCCCAGAATTTTTCTTCTGAGTTGCTCTTTCTCTGAAGATGTGTTATAGTAACTATTATGCCCATCGAACTCACCTCTCCAGAAAGCTAGGCTGTTACATATACCACAATAACCTTGGAAAGATAAGGAACTCCCACACACATGACAAAAAATGTACCCTAAATGCTTTCATGGCTGCTTTCTGCTGACATACCAGTGCACTCTTAATACCTTTCACCAAACATCCAGTTATTAATGTCAGTTCTCACCTACTGCATGTGTCTCTCACTCACATAGTTCCAGAGAGGAGAGAATATTCATGTGTGTGTGTGTGTGTGTGTATGTGTGTGTACATGGATGTTTACATTATTGCAGTGTTTCCAGGTGGTATGGCCATTTCTCAGAGCCACTTTTCCACCTTGCATAAAGCAAGAGTAAACAAATATTCAGCAGGATGGTTCACAGTTCAGTTTTGTATTCTTGCTAGTGTAGAACAGGATATAGGTTCTATGCATTCAATGTCTACTGGAAATACTGGCCCTAGGTGAAGGTTACTACCTCCCTAATGATTCTAATGTGCAGGCAGCTTCATAACCTGTAGTTCTTTAAGCAGATCACCAGCATTGTGGGGCTCTATTTCAACAACTGTCATCTATCTATCTATGTATCATCTATCATCTGTCTATCTCTATATATGGAGACTTGATGTGTTGATTCTTGCAGACTTTATTTATTTATTTATTTATTTTTGAAGTAGGGTTTTGCTCTAGCTCAGGCTGACCTGGAATTCCTCAGGTTGGCCTCAAACTCATGGCAATCCTCCTACCTCTGACTCCCAAGTGCTGGCATTAAAGGTGTGTGTCACCACACCCGGCTAGACTTTAATTTTTGGCAAATGTTAGCATTAAGGTTTGTTTTTTTTTTTCTGGAAGAAAGCCAAATGATGTGGGTCCCATGTGGGTGCAGTGAAGGGACAATGGTGAGCAAATGCATTGGCTGTGCTGCATCCATGTGGCTGGGGTAGCTACTAGGGAACTGTTTTTTGACATGTCATTGAAGTTTGAGGTAGAAGTTTTAAAGCTACCTTCTTAAGATAGTTGAACCTGATAAGGTTTATTGGAATCGCCCTCACTTGTGAGGCTGGCTGGCAAAGACTCCTTGTCCATGTAGAACTGGCTGAAAGACATCTTGTTTTTAATTCCAGAGTTAGGCTCTTAGTGTTGTAATGGAAATATAAGTCTCCTGGTGCAGTGGTTTCATTTGTCTTATAAGAGTTTAATTACAGCCGAGGTGACTAATAAATTGTATTTTACTTGCTATTTACAACAACCTGCCAATAAATCACTTTGTATATAATACTTTTGTAGTAATTTCTTCAAATTTCAAATATTAAAAATAATACTTTGCGGTAGAAAATTATAGAATGGAATTTGAATGTGACCATTTGAAAAGACTCATGTTTTTGAGTCTATAGGAACTTTTTCTTTCTACTTAATATCAAGGTGGGCATTTTAGCCACAGTGAAAGATAAGCCTTTGTTTTCTTAGTTGTATATTATATATCTCTCCATTTAAAATATGAGTACTCATAGAACCATACTCTCTAGCTCCTTATTTCATATCCTGCATCATTACTTAGGTAATTTTGTATAATTTGAAATTAACTGAGTGTCTCCAGCTACAATAAGCCATATAAATCTAGAAATAACTTTATGTATTTGGAAATTTGGATGTGGTTGAAAAACAACAGGAACAAAGTCTGTTGAACAGGAGTTGCTTGGGGGCTTTAAGGATAGCACTTCTAGTTCTCAGATAATTTTTTTTTAAATGATGATGTTACTTGAGACATTCTTAGCCTGTATATGAGAATAATACATACTCCATCATTTATGTTGATTCTTTTCATGTTCAAATGTTTAAGTTCTCATCCAATTCTAGGCAATAACTTTCAATCTCTTAAAAATATGTAATTTTTAAATATAACTAGAAAAATCATTGTAGAGGATTCTGGAGCATTCTACTGGATTTGATTAATAGCATATATGTTTCAGATAAATAAGTCACAGAAGTCACAATTTGTATTTTTTATGTGCATCACAGCCAATTTGTAAGTTGCTTATACATGTTTTCCTGTAGTAATAAGGATATAAATATGGATAGAATCCCACACTCATCCATCAAAGGCTGCCATAGTGATTAACCCGAAAAAAATAATGACTTTAAATGTGTTTTTAATTTCAAATAATGTTTAATATTCCTGTTATTCTTCCTATATGGCTCATCTAAGTTAATTATTAACAAAGAAAGCTTAAGTTAGAAGAAAATGAAGAGCTGAAGAGAAAACTTGAAGGTATCTCCAGAAAAATGTCTACATATTTTCAGAATTTGTTTTTGGAGGTAGGGTCTCACTCTAGTCCAGGCTGACCTGGAATTCACTATGTAGTCTCAGGGTGGCCTCAAACTCATGGAGAACCACCTACCTCTGTCTCCCAAGTGCTGAGATTAAAGATGTGTGTCACTATGCCCGGCTTTATTTTCAGAAGTTTTAAAGAATTATAATACTAGATTTTTCAATTATGTTTAGTTTTACTTCTGTTCTTGTGACTTACCTTTTCTTAATTGAATATTATGGTAGGGACAGTGACTAAGTTGTTAGGTCATGTAAATTCACAAATGGAATGAAGAAACGGAGAGAGAATTCACTGAAATCGCTGGAAAAGAGTTGAAGGGAGGAAAAGGAAAATGCAGTATAATGGATTTGGGCTTGTGTCTTTGAACCCTGAAAGAAGTAATCTATGTAAGCAGGAGGTCACACAAAGCAGAATGGGAAGCATGGTAAGGGCAGGACCCTCTGAGAAGAAAGAAAGTATGGGCAGGAATGTTGATGCTGGCCTATGTGTATACTGGCTATACTATGGACACAGAATGGTTTGCTCACCAGTGGGAAAGCCATAGGGGAAGTAGTTTAGACATGAGAAGAAAGGTCTCCATTCTTGGAGTTTTTGTGGCAGTTTTCTGACTGTATAGGATATTAGAGATATATTCAATATCTAGATATAAATACTTTACAAATGTTACTTTCCTGTTCTAAACTCCCATTTCTCTTATCTTCCTATTTCTCTTAAAGTCCATAGGCTATCAGAGCCTGCATGCTTTAGCCTACCATCTCTTTCAAGCTCATTGAATACTTCTTGAACACTGATAACCATACTGTTTACTTGTATTTAGACTCAACTCTTTCCTCCTTCCAAGCTCTTGCTTAGCCTAAAACTCTTTCTCTCTACCCAACTTACAGAATTACTACTTCTCTTGTGGTTCCACCAAAAATGCCAGCATCTCAACAGGGCTTCCCTATCATTTATTATCCCAGCATCCTACCCGTGAGTCCACAGAGCTGTATTTAGGTCTTGCAGTTGTTTAACTGTGTCTGAGCTGACTCTCACTTGAAGGTAAGCTCTGTAAAGGCAGACATCTGGTCTACTTGTTCCCCTCTGTACCCTTCACACAAAGTACATGCCTGGCACATTTATTCATTGAATAAGTGAACAAAACAAGGTATAGATCACCCAGATGATTATGTACTTTTATGTCCTGGTTGCTTTTTCCTCTTGTCTCCCTCTTTTCTTGATATTTCTACCTTCCTTTCTCCATTTTGACCATTGTCCCATTCCAACTTTTATTCCTGTGTTTATTATCCTTTTCTCTGCTTTACAACAAAGCTTGAAAATGGTGGATTCTAGCTCTAGAGAGTGAGTTGCAAAATATTTTCAAATAAGTAAATGAGTGTAATATTGAGTGATGTATTTGTATGTATAATGGTAATGTTATATTATGGTATGAGATGATTTGCAGATACCAAATTATTTCTGACTGGAGAATTTATTAATCTTAGGAATTTAGTGGGTTCACAGATTTTCAAAGTTTGGGTGTTTGGGTAAAAATGGCATGGACCGGGCTGGGGAAATGATTTAGTGGTTAAGGCATTTGCCTGCAAAGCCAAAGGACCTCGGTTTGATTCCCCAAGACCCATGTAAGCCAGATGCACAAGGGGTGCATGCGTCTGGAGTTTATTTGCAGTGGATGGAGGCCCTAGTGTGCCCATTCTCTCTCTCCATCTGCCTCTTCCTCTCTCTGTCATAAATCAATAAATAAATAAAATATTTTTTTAAATGGCATGGACCCAGAAGCCAGGCTTGAGTTTGAAACTCAGTGTTGGGACTGCCTGGCTGTTCTTGAGATATTTGACTGTTTATTCCATACTGTGTTTCCTATAGACCAAGGGAGATGATTACTCTACTGTATCTTTGGAACTCCCAATTCAAAGAGTCCATGGTTAGAGGATCTGGATTCCTCATGTTTATTTTCTCCAACATTGTCTAAGGGTGGAATCCTCTTCTATTTACCTTAAAATGCACTTGTGTATGGCACACAAATAACTCAAATGTATTACTATCCTTATTTTTATTGCTTTAATCTTTTCTGCTATTGTTTTAAATGTATGCCACAGATTAGTTTCGTATCTTTGCTATATTGGAAGACAAAAGTACATTTATGTACCCACATAGCATCTAATGTAGAACTCTTCTTCTTCTTCTTCTTCTTTTTTTTTTTTTTTTTTTTTTTTTGAGGAAAGATCTTGCTCTGTAATTCACAATGTAGCCATGTAGTCTCAGGGTAGCCTCAAACTCAAGGCAATCCTCCTACCTCTACCTACTGAGTGCTGGGATTGAAGGCATGTGTCACCATGCCTAGGCTAGAACTTTTTTGTTCATCAAAAATTATGTCTGTGGTCCATAATAGTTGTCAGACACTTGTTCAATGTGCTATATATTCGGTAGTAGACGAGACACAAAAATTTCTGCCTGTATTGAGCATCCTGTGTGGCTTAAGAGAGATTTAAAAATACAAACAAGGGGCTGGGAAGATGGTTTAGCACTTAAACATGCTTGTTTCAAAGCCTGCTAACCCAGGTTCAATTCCTAAGGTACCTACATACGTCATTGCAAAAGTGTTGAAAGCATCTTGTGTTCATGTGCAGCCACAAGAAACCCTGGCATATACATACACACATGCATGCATGTGCACACACACACACACACACACACATACACAAAACACAAATAAAAATTGAAACATAAATTATAAAGTACATTCATTATATGGAAAAGAATGGAATGATGTGGATGGGCTTATAGTTGTAAACAGAATGATGATGGAAGGCCTTTGTGAGGAGAAATCTGTACAAAGTCTTGAGGAAGGGGAAGTGAGCAACCATAGAATTTCTTATAAAGAATCCAAGAGGCAAGGGAAAGAGCAAGTGCAAAGGCTCAGAATGGAAATGTGCTGGGTGCTGGGCACATGGCAAAATGACAAGGAGGCCTCTGTGTGGATCAGAGAATGGATGTGGTCAGGAGAGAGCCTCAGAGAGATAATACACAAATAAGCACCTGCAAGTCCTTTTCATGGTAGGAAAGCCAGTTTCACTTTGCAGAAACCCACCAGCTAATGCCTATGTGACCTATGTATCAGTGATAGATGGGCCTTGAGAAGGCTGGTATTCTCATAAAATCCCATGAAAGTCTGATGGTGGTGCCTTTCAGACTTATTCTCCCCACATATTTAAGTAAATGGATGCATGTCATGTCTGCATTAGCTCATGATTCCAAATCCATAAATAGAGTTGAACATCAAGCTACAACTCTAGGCTTGAATGGCTGATTTACAAACTAAGATTTCACATTAACTGATGGGTTTTTGTCCATGTCTCAAAGAGTTCATTTTTAGTTTTGTTGTGTATTTATTTGTATCATGCACTTGAATTTTCTTCAGGATTTTCAAAACTTTTATGAAGAGTTACCTATATGATATATCCTTAACAATGCAAAGAGGAAAGTATTGTATACAATTAGAGCATAGTTACAAGATTCAATTGCATTTATACATTTGGAGCTTTCCCTTTGGTGCCAGGTACTGAAAATGACAGGGAAAGGGGGGCAGCTGTGGTCCTCAGAGTGTAGCACAGTATTATGTGCGTATAGTCCTATGCTCAAACACATTTCATTTTCACATCTGTGTGCAGAAAGTAATAAGTATTATTACCATCCTTATTTAAAATATTTTATATTTATTTATTTATTTGACAGAGAGAGAAGGGGAGATAGAGAGAATATGGGCACACCAGGGTCTCCAGCCTCTGCAAACGAACTCCAGACACATGCACCCCCTTGTGCATCTGGCTAACGTGGGTCCTGGGAAATTGAACCTGGGTCTTTTAGCTTTGCAAGCAAACACCTTAACCACTAAGCCATCCCTCCAGCCCAACCACCATCCTTATTTCAAATAGAAGGAAACTGGGGCTCAATGAAGTGAAATGACTTGCTCAAGACTATCAGCCAACTAAGATCAGAACCAGTATCATCCAGTGAACTTGACTTCCAGCTACAACCTCTTTATTTGTTTATTTGTAATCGCACAATCCTGCTTGTATCTAATGTTAATTTTTTGTGTGTGTGTGTGCTGAGGACTGAACCCAGGGCCTTGTGCTTGCTAGGCAAACGCTCATCCACTGAGCTAAATCCCCAACCCCCTCTAACGTTAATTTGCCTTTGATGAGCAAACAGCAGAGAGCCCGGACTTGCTGCAGCATTTCTTCATACCTAACAAAGTTAATTTTATTATCAGGTCATGATTTTTCAGATCAGGCATCAGCTTGAAGAAAGGCATCTAGAACAGCAGTGTTCTGTCCCCATGGCTCCTTGGTATTCATTGTCTTCCTAGGATTCTATGATGAGAAGGATTTTACTGTGGTGTAACTTGTCCTGGGGATTCTAAACTTTCACAGCTTACATTCTACAAAACATTTTAAAGAAAGCCTGGTTCTCACCACGAACAAAAGCCATTTTCTATCTGAGAAGGCCAGTGCCGTGTTTGCTCACCTCCACTGAAAGTCTGAACCATTTTTGTGAACACATGATAGTGTACATCAACACCCTCATTTTACAGTTGAGGAAACCAAGGCCAAATACAACTTACCCAAGGCTCTTTATTCTCCCAGTAAGAGGATAAATCAAAGTTTATTTTAGTCGTGATTACCAAAATGTGGCAAGACTTAGAATCCATGGTGTCATTCCTTATTCAAAGGTGCTGAGACTGGTTTGGTGACTGCCAAAGACACACAAATGAATGTGTCCCCAGGGTCATGGTTCTACTGAGTGCACATAAAATGTGACCATTTATAGAAGCACTGTCCTCTGTGAGCTCATGCACCTGCTATCAGTGAGTCAGTACAGTGTGGTGGGAAGGGCCAGGTTGCAAACAGGGGCTATGCTCCTCCACTAGCTGCACAGCCTTGAATAAGTTCTGGAATTTTCTGGCCTCAGTTTTCTCATGTATAAGGTAGGAGGAAAAATGCTTGCTCCCACTTTATACAGCCATTATGAAAATCCAGTGAGATAATGAATATCAAAACATCTGAGAGAAGGTAAGTTCAGATGCATTTTCTCATGGCTCCCCCCAGGTGTTTATTTGAGTTCTTCATATTCATGGGCTAGATACTTACACCTGCCACTGTGCACTTCATCTGCAAGTCTGCTGCACATCTTCTGTAGACGGGCCTTGCACACTTTTCCCTTCTCACCTGCTGATGATTTATTATTATATTCTGTCATCCTTTATTTCCATGCCCATGTGCATGGATAGAATCATTACTCATAGCTGTCTTTCTCTATGGATCCATTATCTATCTTGAAATCATATTTCAGGCCACTTCTGTGAATTGATTGGAGCTTATATATGATATATCATTTTCCATTCCTTACCATGGTCAGTTTCCCAAAGTGAAAATGCAGTAATAAAACAGGACCACTGGTATTCTAGTTGTGCAGCTCTAATTACAATGTTCTTAGTAAGTCACTGAAAATGAGGTAAATTGCTCCAGCACTGGTATTGAAACAATAGTAGGACATGGTCTTAAGCCTTATAGTGGATAGAAACTTCCTATGCTGTTGATTATAACCTCAAGTTTCTCTGAGCCTTTTGTGTCCCTAGTTTGGAGACCTATATCTACTAGATAGCTATTACTAGTGTTTGGATTCATTCCTGATCCCTTCTTCCTGTCCTGTCCCATGCCAGAAGATGACCTTCTCCCTACTAGCCAGTCTGATTAGCTTTGCTTCTCCAAGGTGTTTTGTCATGGCCATCAGATGTCAGTCTGCTCCTCAGCTCTGCTTATTCCCCATGCTTGTAAGATTAAGTCCCAATGCCTTAGTGTGTTATGCACGGCTGCCACACACTGACTGCCTTCTGCCCTCAGTGCTCACTGCCTGGGACACAAGGAGCTTCTTGCCATTTTCTTTCCCTTGCATGTAGTGTTCCTGCCCTATACGGTAACAAGTCAAGTTGGTGCTGATCATCCAAGTGCCACTTCCACAAAGGCTTCCCCTGTCCCAGTGACTGAAGGAGAGAGGTCGGCTTCTCCCAAGACCACATAGCAGGTTGGAAACTTTTGGCTTTGAAGTCAGACTGACCTAGATTAAATCCCATATGTTTGACCTTGAGAAGATAGGGAATCTATTGCCTCATTAAGAAAATGAAACTGATAGTAGCTGTTTCTTTCTTGTCAGTAATTTAAAATAGACATTTGTAAGGATTATGTCAGAAAGTATCCTTGTAACAGTCAAGACTCTCCAGAGAGACAGAACCAAACCAATGGGAGGAAGGGAAGAAGGGAAGATGATACGAGTTTCAAAAATTGGGCTTACATGGTTTAAGGGGGCCAGGATGATGAGTCAAGCAACTCGGGCCAGGTCAGTGTTATTGCAGTCTTGGGGTAAAGTCTCAAAGCTCAGCAGGTCTAGACTGCTATTTTTTCTTTTCTTTTCTTTTCCTTTTTTTTTGGTTGGTTTTTTGAGGTAGGGTTTCATTCTAGCTTAGGCTGACCTGGAATTCACCATGTAGTCTCAGGGTGGCCTTGAACTCATGGCAATCCTCCTACCTCTGCCTCCCAAGTGCTGGTATTAAAGGCATGAGCCACCACGCCCAGCCTAGATTGCTATTTTCTGTTAGACACATCTATTTCTTATACCAGCCTTGTTGCTCATTTATGAACCAAACTAAGAACTGTCCTTACTAATTTTTATCTCCCAGTTTGAGACATGTGTCAGTGGTCAGGGAATATCCAGTGAATGAATGGCCATTGTGAGGGGATCAGGCTAACAGAGATACTCTAATATGTGGTTATTGTGAGGATCAATGTAGCTAACAAATGCCCAGCATGTAGAAGATCACTTGGTCTGCAGTAAAGGCCCATTACTCTGATGGGCTTTTGAAGGACTTAATATGATTTCTGCATGTCAAGCAGTATGCTGGATTGTGCTCCAAAACAGCCCTCAGATAGCAGGATCACTGTGGTCCTTTCAGTATGTAGTTAATCCAGTAGCCCACCTATTTCTGCCTGACTCTTTTAGCTGTTTAGTTCTCATCTTGAGAAACCAGGTTTCACTATAGAAAGTTTGAATAAAGAAGACACTGAAATCACCAAAACTTCACTATTATGAAATATCAGCCACTGCTGCAATGTGTTGAGTGTGGAACATGGGCTTTGGAGACAGACTGTCTGAAGTTCCTTACCCCCAAGGATCACATCAGTAAAATAAGGTAATAATACCTACCATGTAATATTTTGGGGAAAATTAAATGAGATACTGTATAATTTTGGCACAGCACCTAAATTATTAAGCACATACTCAATAAATTATACTCTTAGTTTCTGGTAAAAATATTTATGTCAAAAAATTTAAATACATAGATACATATATATGCATATCTGCACATATAGGTATGCATAGATGTAAATATGTGTATACACACAGATTTTTTTACTTTAGATTGTGACCAGTATCCTAGATAAGTGTCTATATGTGTCAAACCCATCATCTCTGAAAGTGATTACCTATATTCAAATTCTAACCTCTCTACATTATATGAACATTTTCAAGTTATTTAAACACTGTGTTCCTCAGTTTCTCCTTTTGCACAAGATAAATGCTACCTGGAAAAGTTATTATGAGGATTAATCAATATACAACATGCATTATTATTATATCATACACTCCATCTTAAAATGCAAAATAATATTTGATTTGCATCAGGTCCCTAATCAGCAAGTATTAGCTATCATTATCATGAAATTATCTCCAAAAGCATTGCTTGCACTGGATATATCATTCCTCATTGCATGGGAGCTTACTTTACTATTCCAATCATCAGATGTTTTTACTGGAGCTTAATTTGCATGCTGAGCTAGAATGGCTCAAATCAATAAGGCACGGGATGATGTAGGAATTCCTGGACCTTGTGTAATGAACTACCATGGTGAAGAAATGAGAATTTTCCTTTGGGTTCTAGTCTTGACATTGCCTAGTTGGGTCATCTTACACAAGCTGTGACATGGGAAAGAGTAGTAGAAGTAGCAAGTAGTAGAAAGAAAAACATCTGAATTTAAAAAAAATTCTAAAAACGAAACCATTCTTTATTAGTCATGAGATGAGACCAAGTTTGCTAGGTGAGTAGGAACTGATTTTCTGATGTTCTTTCTGCAAGTTGTCCATCAACCTGGACAAGTGGCCCCTTCTTTATTTTCTCATCTCTGGCACAGTGAACATGAGCACTTTTACCTACACATCTAGTCATAAATAGCAAAGTACAAATATATGAAAATACTATCAAAATTATAAAATTTTATGTAAATAGCACAGATTATCAATAGTACCTTGGAAGCTGTGTTTTCTACTGAAGGGTTGGGTTAGCTCACTGAAGGTGGCAACTCATTTTATAGCCTCGTATGATGAGTCCTTTTCATGGCTGTCCCTTTTACCCGTACCTGCCCACACATACCTCTCAGGCCACAAGTGATTTTCATCATTTTGTATACCAAGAAGGGAGCACCTTCCCTAATATAATAGAATCTTTATTGGAATGCAGAGGCTATATGTAATTTTGTTAAACTGTTTAAAAATATTGTTCCTAACAATGGATGTGTAATGGAATAATCTAGAACACTGTTCAAAGTGTGTTCAACTGAAATTTATCATGGCTTATTTAGAGAAGTGAACATAGTTCTGAATATAAGCTTGGGTTATAGATAGGATTCTGTCTAATCCTCTTACTCTAATTGCCCTATCAAACTTTTCAATCTGGATTTCTTCTTCTAAGTTTTCTGTCTTCTGGTTTATGCCAACACAGTTCAAGTTGGCTCACTGAGGACTGGAGCTTGTCACACTCTTGATCAACATTGGACTTTGATATAGGGAGGGTGCTGTAGTGAGCATGAAATGCTGCACATGAGCCATGGATCTAGGTTTGAAGCATCTAGTACACATGGAGGCCTTGCTCTCATGAAGCTGAACTTTAACATGAGAGAAGATGAACAAACCAAGTAAATAAAGATAATAACTTCACATGATGGCAAAATCTATGACAAACAAAACAGAATCATGTGGCAATAGGCTGGTAGCAGGGACAGTCTGAACAGGTGTATTTGAAATGAGACATCTTCATGTTATAACCCATGGAGATGGAGGAATAGAGTGTTTCAGAATTAAGGATAGCAGGACTAAAGGATCTGGGACTTGGCGAGCTCTAAGATAATAAGGAAAGCCAGTAAGGGTTATGCACTTGCCTGTGAACCTAAGGACTCCGGTTTGAGACTCGATTCCCCAATACCCACATAAGCCAGATGTACATGGTGGTGTATGCATCTGAAGTTCGTTTGCAGTGGCTAGAGGCCCTGGTGCCCATTCTCTCTCCCCATTCCTCTGTCTCTAATAAATAAATAAATAAAAATACAAACTTAAAAAAAATAGAGATAACTGAATGACTGTGAGTAGTACTGTGAAGGAATTAATGAGTGGGGCTCACAAAAGGCTTTCTAAATCCTGGTAAAGTGTTAGGTGCTGACTACCCTAAATGTGCATGTGCAGAACCAAGCATGCCTCCTGTCCCTTTAAATTCAGTGGTTCATGGTTTCTGCCTTGCTCATGTTGTATAGGCCTGGTAATATGTGATGCAAGAAGTTTTCCTGGAACTTGCTACAAGGTGCTTCAAAAATATCTCTTTAGCAGAATCTTTGTTAGCAGCCTCACTCTGCTGTCCACTTGCTTCCTGACTGCTGCTGCTTACCTAGTTTCTGACCTGGCATGTATGTATTTCTGGGGCTGGCTGGTTACTCCAGACACATGGAGAATTTTACTCTCAATCCATGCCTTAAATCTCCTTTAGAAATCTGATTTGATGTTTTTTTCCTACTAAATTAACGTCATTTTAATCCCAACAGAACAACTCCCGTGTTACTACACTGTTCCAGAATAAACCAGGAAGTCTTCCAAAAGGAGAGTGTGCCTTTCTGTTTAAGTCCTTTTGAGAAAGCTTTTGTGACACCCAGTCTGCACTATAAGCACCTGATCTGTCTGAGTTTTATACCTGTGGGATGTTTCTTCCTATTAAGAAAATTTTTCTTGTTCATCACTGGCCTAGAGACTTGGGTCATAAATTCAATCTTCAGACTTCCTAATTCCGCCATACTGAAGCCTGTACAAAGATGACTTTTTACACTTGTTATTATCAATACATATGTGTTACTTATAGCCATGCATGGTGAACCTTCATTTCCCCATCAGACTGGTGAGGGGAATAGCTCCTATGGTCCTGAGCTCAGAATCCTCAGCCAGAGTTGCTCATAACTGTATATATCTTGCCCCCTTTTCTTCCCATTTTCCCATTAGATTTTACTGAAAGGAAGCTGCTCTTGAATTTAACCCCCAAATCACTGTCCCCATACACTAATAGATATCCATTCTTGGAATGTCCTATAATTTCTCTAAACATATAAGCACTGTTCCTTCCCCAGAGGAGGGAATGCTCATGTAGAATTCAGATTTATTAGTATAAAAATGGCTACTATGTTTTGATCTCTTGCTTGTGTAACAAACTGTTCTTCAGTTTGTTACAAGCATTTACCTCATTTAGCTTTTATAATTCTAATTATTTTTCTCATCCTATCCTACTATAAAACATCTGTAATATCATAGCTCACAATTGCTGGCTAATAAAAAATGAGTAAAGGATGGTAGAAATATAAAAACT
Organism: Orientallactaga sibirica; assembly: GCA_036365145.1. NCBI lineage: Eukaryota > Metazoa > Chordata > Mammalia > Rodentia > Dipodidae > Orientallactaga > Orientallactaga sibirica. Next base: position 24,434,658 of record JAEOAD010000015.1, on the reverse strand, counting down.
ATTATCTAGAATGCCTTTATTCTGTTTGTGGTTTCTCACATTTTACCTTATGGGTTCCTATGGCATTGTATGTTAAAGCAACTTAAATCAACTATGTTGCATGTTTCTGATAAATCCACAATGATTTTCTCAGTATTTAATGCAATTTGATGGTAGAATGGGAGAATTTAACAAGTATTGGGCACATCTCCTAGTTTGAATTCGATGAAAATTTTATATCATTTCAGGGGAAATTTAATAATCAATTAACTTATTTAATATAAATAAAGTCATTCTGGCTTTGTGGTTTGGAAAGTGTTTAGTTCCCAAATTTGTACTAATACTTGCATTGTAATTAAAGCTGGACACCGCTATTTGATGTTAATCTTCCTCACAGATATATCTTTCTCAAAATTTATAACTAAATTCACATTTAATAAATGTATAAATATATGTAGCTCATCTCCACTTTTATTTATAGACCCAAATAGAGAATTTATGCTGTTGACATAGCAGTAAATACAAATGAAATACAGCCCTCTTATCTGTGTACTGGGGTTGCAGTTTTCCCTTCAAGTTGTTCTGTTGGAGCAAATAACAGGACAGCTGAACTCCACATTTAAGGCCCCTGCCCATGGAGTGTGTCAGAGTCAAAACTCTGCAGCTGTTTGGATGATGAAATTCTTTCATACAAAGGTAGGTCACAGTTGTTCAAGGCTGGTAGTAATAGGATTCATTATGAATTAATTTGTATAGTTTCTAAGGGTGCTGGGTTCTGAGTGTCTGTATTCATGGATCATCTATCTCTCACCATAACTCTATGAGTTATTCTTAACCCTCAAGGTCACTTGCAGAACTAGGGAGTGGCAAAGCAGGAATGGCTGAGTTCCCAATCCTATGATCTCTAAACTGTGTTTATTGCCAGCCATCCCGACCAGCTGGTCTGAGGTGGCTGCCTTCTGAAGCTCTTGTCCATTGTCATGAGCAAGGACTTCATAGGACCCTTTGTCCCCACTCACCACCTGTATGGGCTTTTGAGCTTGCCTATTGGATCTGCTGTATATTTAAAGATGCTTTCATGGTGGCCTATTTTGTTAGAACATGTTTTCCAGGTCTGGGTTACCCTTGTTTCCCTCATCCTCCTCTATTCTGCTAATGTGCAGTTTCTTTTCCATTTCCCTTGCTCCTCTTCTCTTCTCACCTGGTTCACATTATGCTGTCACTCCCTATGTTCCTGTGCTGTGGTCTTCTGCCTATGAAACTGATATAGGAATGTGGGGTGTCTTTGAGAGCAATGCAGCCCTGCTTAGCTCTTGGTTGGACTATAACTTAGGAATTATGGTGTCAGACATTCATGGTCACATAATAATTCCATTGAGTCAGTGGCCTCCAGGTTCTTACCTCATTAATTCCATGCATAGAATACATGGACTACATAAGGTGAGATTTAGAAAGATTTCATTATAGAACTTAAAAGAAACAAAGAAGGTAGAGGTCCTGTATAGCATGAGAGGTGTTTTAGGAAAGAAAGTAAAGGAGAAAGCTCTGGAATTGGGAGGGGCCTTGACCACTGCATGGTAACTTGGATGGGATTTCTTACAAGTTTGAAGATGGAAATTAGGCATGCAGTTGGGATGAGCTTTATTGGTTAAGTTTATATGTATAAAGAAGATATTGATTGGTTGGTGGGCCAGGGAAAAGAGTATAGATCCAAAATAATAAGGCTTTCCTGGATTGGGGGGATTGGCTGATCAGTCTAGTTCTTATACCTGGTGACATGTCTGGTTTCCAAGAATGAAGAACTCCTTTAGGGAAAAAGAGATTAAAAGTAACCAGCCACTCCCCTTTGACATTTATGGCCTCCAGCAAGGTTACTACAGGGAAAAAAAAGATAAGGAAAAATTAGACTTTCCCTTACGGGCTCAAGGACATTTCCCACAGTTAGCCAAGAAAATAAAACTATTTACTTTCCAGGTCCTACTGCCCTATGTTGCCTAGCCAATTTCTGTCTCCTGTTCTTCATCAAAACTTACTTTTCTGAGGTAGGTTTAGAAAGCAGGTTGCTTGGCTTTAAATCTTGACCCAAATTCAAGTACTAATGGTGCAGTCTTAACTAGCATAATTCTCTTTGCACTATTACTGCTGTTTTCTTAGCTTTCAAATACATATTACAATACTGCCTAGGTTAGAGAGTGTTTGTGACTAATAAATGACTTAGCTGGTGTGATGTGAAGTGTGTATCTGGTGGGGGTGCCTGGCACATAGTCTTGCTCACCTAATCTATCTTCTTAGGGGTCTTTTTTGTGTTTCTTTTACATGTGTTTGATGGTGGATGATTTGTGTCTGAAAACCTATCCTTAGGTTGAGAGAGAAATGACTTTAACTACTTCAAGGAAAGTGGTTCCCTTAGGGAGGAAACACAAATCCTCCCTTTAAGGTGCTTCCCAGTTCTTTGTTTTCTAGTCCCCCCAGCCACAGCAATGCCAGCTGGCTGACTGCCACTAGGAGCTTAGAGACCAATACATCAGCCAAGTTGTGTTTTGGTCTTAGCTTGTGCAGATTCTGTTTCACCCATATCCACATGCTTGGTTGATCTGAATCTGTGGCCCTAGGAGAGGACACGTAGAGACAGAAGGGGTAATGGTGCTCTTAATCCTCCTTTACACACTACCTCTCCTACCTTTAGTTCTTCACCTGTAAAATGACAGGTTTAGGACTTATGACTTTGGAGTTTGCTTCCAACTCTGGCTATCTGGCGCTCTGGGGTTGGCATTGGAATTTCGCAGCACTATTGGCAGTGGTCAGCTCTTATGTGTCCATCTGGTTGTGTGAAGTCAGGCCTTATTTACATATTGCTGCTTGGTTTGTGCTGCAGCTGTCTGCAGCTCTGACACTGAGTACATTACAGCTTACATTCTAGTACTTCCTGTAACAAACACACTTTCTTCAATTAATCCTGAGCAAATGTTCCAAGGAATCAAACAGAGCTCCAAGAATTCTTGTCTGGCATTGCTTAATGTGAATAGCCTTGACTTATAACTTCATGCATTTCAGAAAAAGGAAAGACAGTCTACAGAGTCAGAATGAGATTGAAGTCAAGTGTAAAAGGAAGGAAAAGCCCACGGTCACTGAGCTCTACTGAGTTGAATACTGTTTGCTTTGCTCATTAGTTTTGTGGGATTGGATAGCTTCTTCAGGGCTGAGTAAGGTGACTTATGCAGAGAATTCCCATCAATGTGACCCTGTGTGGCTCTTCCTGTGTGGTAGTAGATAGTCACAGATAGAAATATTCAGCCTTGGTGCTTGTCATGAATGTAATATGTTGAATAAAACATCTTTCTATACATTTTCTTTCAACTGAGTAATCTTAGAAAGGTCACCATCACCAGGTGATGCTTTGATTATTTCAACTAGTTAGGAGAACATTGAATCACATTTATTTTCCTCTATTATGTGATGACTCCCAGGTGCCATTGGTTCCCTCTCAAATGCTCATGCTTCTTTCCATTTCCTTCCCTGTCTCCCAGCTGTTTATAGTAGTGTCTTCTCATGTGCTTGGTACTAAATGATAACAGCCATGCCCTAGCTAGAGCTCCTGGTTTTCCTGGATGTGCCTGTCACCCCCATCCCCAGCTAATCTAGATGATATGGTGTTCTCTGAAACCTGAAAGAGATTTTAAGCTGATCATGCTTCTAGGTACTTCCTCATACGTATTCACATTTCTTGCTCATGTCTGAAACCTCACTGTGCCTTCTTTGTTGTTAGCATTAACTTCTTTGGGTTTCTGTAAATAGAAATCACTCAAGTAAACATTCTGTTCACCACAGCTACCATCTTTTCCTTATATTTGATGTTTTCCAGGCTGTTTCTGGAGTTTTCTTTGAAATTCAAGATCCAGTCCAAGTACCAGAAAACAGCCCTGCCCCACTTATCTGCTAAGTGCCCACACCCAGCACAATGCCAGGCTCAAAAGGGTTTCTTAATAAATATTTTTTGAATTAATGAATGACTCCTTTTTTCTTCAGCCTGCATTCACAGCAGGATTCTCTAAACCCCAATGGTAGTTCTGTAGTCTAGTAGTTTCAGAGCACTGTTTTGATTTTTATCCTCTGAAGGTCTAGAGAGTTTAAATAACTTGTTCAAGGTAAGAGAGCTGCAGCATGGTTGAACAAGAATTTAAACACTCAGATTCTGATTGCAGAGTATATAGTCATTGGCACTATATTATGCTACTTTCTATACCACTGTAAAACACATGGAACTATTAGCTACCACTATACACATCCTAATTACAAAAAACAAATAGCACCCAAGTCCGTCTCTATAGGTAATAGAGTACAATAGCATCTTACTCAGAAAGAATAATCCTTTGAATCCCACTCTGTGTATTCATGACTCTTCATCACATGACCTCCAAAGCCACTTATCAAAGGATATTCATGTGCTTTGACATAAGTGATAGTAACTGCACCATCACTAGAGCTTCTGTTTTTCCTTAGAAGGGAATCAACAGGCCCAAAGAAACCACACTGCTGAGGGCAAGATATTCCTTCCTTAAGCAAGTCTTACTTCTGGAAGCTTCTCTGGCTCACTGTCCTAGGAAGCTCTTCACTGCAGGCCTCTGGTCAGCTGAATAAAAATGAAGTGGGCATTTGTGTTTTCCAATTGATTGAGTTGGCTCAACTTGATGTAGGTTCAAATTCACAAAAGTGCAAACAGGCTTGCTTCCAGGCTTGCAATGGAGCTGGAGGAAGGCAGGCTATGTGCCCAGCTTCTTGCAAAGCATGGCCTTGGATATATGTCACGGGTACCCTTTAAAACCAAGGCTTCAGAACCCCTACCTCCCAAGTCATGAGGTGATAGGTACATATGTCCTGCTTCTGATGACAACTGGATCCTTTTCAAATGAGTGTGCAGATAAAACCAAACATTTCAAAAGCTGAATGCATCAAAAGCTGAATGGGTAAATGTTCTGTAAAACAAGGTTCTTCAAACTGTTGCCACCTTGGTTATTTAAGCTTAACATTTTGCTCCAAACTTGAAATCTCTTTCCTCAAAAATGCTCATGTGAATGCCATTTATTTAAGAGAATGTCAAATACATTTTCTTGTTCAAGTATGTATTCTTTTTTTTATTATTTATGGACATAATCAGTGTGTAAACAGCACATGTTGGTACCATCCTTACCCTCATCTCTGTCCCCCCTCCAAAGGGACCCTCCTCGTTGGGGATGCTGGTTACCCCATGGGGATTGTGGGTCATGCATTATGGGGTAGCCATTAGTTATTGGGAAGGGGCAATGTCTCTGTGTGTAATGTCCCAACTTGTGGCTCTAACAATCTTTCTGCCCCCTTCTTCTATAAATCTCCCTGAGCCATGTTGGGTTCGTTTTAGGTCTGCTTCAGTGATGGGCTCTAGGGAGCCACTGTGTCTCTGGATCTCTGATTTGATAGGAGTAGAATGTCCAGTGTGTCTATATCCTTTACCCTTGTGCTGATATTAGGTTCACCAAGAAAGCAACACCCTTGCTCATTTCACTAATTACTCTTCGGCTGATCCAGGTTAGTTGCCGCACGTGCGTGAGACCATGTGATGATTGTCTTTCTGTGGTTGTGTGAGTTTGCTGAGTGCAATCTGTTCCAAATTCAACCATTTTTTCTGATATCAGGTTCACAAAGAAAGCAGCACTCTTGCTCATTTCCCCATTTACTCTATGGGTCTTTTGTTAACTCTATAGTCAACGTTTTTAGGATCCTCCATATTGCTTTCCATAGTGGTTGTACCATCTTATATTCTCACCAGCAGTGAATGAGAGCTCCTAGTTTTCCACATCCTTGCCAACATTTGTTTTTATTTGATTTTTTAATGTTTGCTATCTTTACTGGGGTAAGGTGGAATCTCATAGTTGTTTTAATTTGCATTTTCCTGATGGTTAGGGATATTGAACATTTTATTAAGTGTGTGTTTTCCATTTGTATTTCTTCCTCTGAGAACTCCGTGTTCACTTCTCTGCCCCACTTTGTGAGTGGGTTGTTTGATTTTTTTTTTTTTATTGTTTAGGTTTTTGAGTTCTTTGTAGATTCTACAAATTAGGCCTCTGTCAGTTGTATAGCTGGCAAAGATTTTCTCCCATTCAGTGGGCAGTCTATTGGCTCTGCTTATTGTATGTTTGTCTGTAAAGAAAACTTTTCAGCTTCCTGAGATCCCAATGGTTGAGAGATTGTTTAAATTCCTGAGCTACTGGGGTTTTGTTCAGGAAGTCTTTAACCACTACTATATCATGGAAAGTTCCTCCCATTTTTTCTTCCAGTAGTAGCAGATTTTCCACTCTTATATTGAGGTATTTGATCCATTTAGACTTGATTTTTGTACATGGTGAAATGTGTGGACAACCTGCATATGGTTGTCCACTTTGTCCAGCACCATTTGTTGAAGATGCTGTCTTTTTTCCACTATACATTGTTAGGGCCTTTGTTGAAGATCAAGTAGCTGTAGTTACTTGACATAAAGGTTGGATCCTTTATTGTGTTCCATTGGTTTATAATGCTGTTTTATGCCACTACCATGCAGGTTTTGTTACTATGGTCTTGTAATGTAGCTTTACATCAGGTATGGTGATGCCTCAGAGGTGTTTCCTTTGCTGAGGATATATGCTTGGATATCCAAGGCCTGCTGCCATTCCATATGAATTTTGAGAACAATTTTTTTATCTCTGTGAAGAAAATTTTTATTTTATCTGTATATTATTATATCTGTATATTGCTTTTGGTAAGATTGCCATTTTCACAATGTTAATTTTGCCTATCCAGGAGCATTGAATGTCTTTCCATTTTCTCAAGTCCTCCTCAATTTCTTTTTTGAATATTTTTATGTTTTCATTATATACGTCTTTCACATACTTGGTTAGTGTTATTCCAAGGTATTTTATTTTTTGTTGCTATTGAAAATGGGACAATGTTAATAACTTCTTTCTCTGTGTCTTTGTCCTTTGCATATAGAAAAACCACTGATTTTTGTGCATTAATTTTGTATCCTGATACTTTGCTGAAGGAATTAATTACCTTTAAGAGTTTTGAGATGGAGGTTGTTGGGTTACTTATGTATAGAATCATGTCATCTGCAAACAGGACTAACTTCTTCCTTTCCAATTTGTGTCCCATTTATTTGTTTCTCCTGTCTTATTGCTTAGGGTAGGACTTCTAGTACTATATTGAAGAGCAGAGGTGAGAGTGGACACGCTTTCTTGTTTGTGATCTTAATGGGAATTCCTTAAGTCTTTCCCATTAAGTATTAATTGGGCTTTAGGTGCTTTATATATAGCCTTTATTATGTTGAGATATAAACCATCCATGCCTAGTCTCTCCAATGTTTTGATAATGAAGTGATGTATTTTAGTCAAAGGCCTTTTCTGCATCTATTGAAATGATCATGTGCTTTTTGTGTTTAAGCTTATTTATGTGGTGTATTACATTGACAGATTTCCATATGTTGAACCAACTCCACATTCCTGGGATAAAGTCTATTTGATCAAGGTGGATAATGCTTTCTTTAAAAAAATTTTTTGTTTTTATTTTTATTTATTTATTTGAGAGCCACAGACAGATAGAGAGAGAAGGAGAGAATGGGCACACCAGAGCTTCCAGGCACTGCAAACGAACTCCAGATGCATGCACCACCTTGTGCACCTGGCTTACGTGGGTCCTGGGGAATTGAGCCTCAAACCAGGGTCCTTAAGCTTCACAGGCAAGTGCTTAACTGCTAAGCCATCTCCCCAGCCCCTTGATAATGCTTTTGATGTGTTGTTGAATTTAGTTTGTGAGGATTTTGTTCAGGATCTTTTCATCTAAGTTCATTAGAGAAATAGGCCTATAGTTTTCTTTTCTTGTTGTATCTCCATTTGGTTTTGGTATTAGGTTGATACTAGATTCATAAAAGGAGTTGGGGAGAGCTTTCCCTGCTCTCTAATTATGTGGTACAGTTTGAGAAAAAATGGTTTCAGTTCTTCCATGAAGGTCTGTTAGAATTCAGGTGAGAAGCCATCTGTTCCTAGACTCTTCTTTTTGGGAAGGTCTTGATTACCCTTTCAATCTTGATGGGTGTGAGTGATAGATTTGTTTAGGAGAGTAATATGCTTTGAGTTTAGCTTTGGTAGGTGGAATGTGTCCAGGAATTCATCCATTTCCTCCATATTATCCAGTTTTGTGGAGTGAAGGTTTTGGAAATAATTCCTGATGATTTCACTTATGTCTGTTGTGATCTCTCCTTTTTCATTTCTAATTTTGTTAAATTGAAGCATCTCTTTTTTTTTCTTGATCAAATTGTCCAGAGGTTTATCAATATTGTTTATTTTTTCAAATAACTAGCTTTTTATGTCATCAATTTTCTTAATTCTTTTCTTAGTTTCCAATTCATTAATTTCTGCTCTGATTTTGATTATTTTTTCTAAATGGAGCTTTTTGGGTTGGATTCTTCTTGTTTTACCAATATCTTTAGGTGGATGGTTAGGTTATTTATTTGGGATCTCTCTATCTTTGTTTTGAAGGCATTTAGTGCTACAAATTTTCCCCTAAGGTCTGCCTTCATTGTGTCCTATAAGTTTTGGTATGATGTGTTCTCTTTGTCATTCAATTCTAGAAATTTTGCAGTTTCATTTTTTATTTCATCCACTACCCATTTATCATTTAAAAGTGTGTTGTTAAGTCTGCAGGACCTGATGGAGTTTCTAGCTTATCTCTTGATGAGCATTACCTCATTGTGATCTGATATCATGCAGAAAATTATGTCAGTTTTCCTAAATATATTGAGGAAGGCTTTATGGCCCAGTGTATGATCTATTTTAGAGAAAGTTCCATGGGCTGTTAAGAATAATGTGTGTTCTGTAGAGTTTGGATAGAATTTTCTGTAGATGTCTGTTAGGTCTTGTTGATCAATGGTGTTGTTGAGCTCTCTTACTTACCTGTTGATTTTCTGTTTGGATGATCTATATATTGCTGATAGTGGAGTATTGATATCCCTGACTATGATGGTGTTTTTTCCTGTTTTGTTGTCAAGTAGGTTTTATGAATTGTGGCACACCTGTGTTTGGTGCATAAAGATTGATTATTGTGATATACTCTTGTTGGATCACTCCCTTGATGAGTAATAAGTGGCCTTCTTTGTCTTTTTTGATTACTTTTGGTTGAAGTCTATTTTATCTGATATTAGTATAGCAATACCTGTTTGTTTCTTATTTCCATTTGCTTGGAATATCATTTTCCAACTTTTCATCCTAAGGATGTCTTTAGTGGTGAGATGGGTTTCTTGAAGACAGCATATTGAGGGTTCTGTTTTTTGATCCACCCTGTTGAGGGGTATTAAGGCCATTAATGTTTAGGGTAAAGCAGTGAGGTTTTATTAAATTCCTGCCATATTGTGGTGCTCTGTGGGGTTTGGTGTTTTCTTGGACTTGGTAGTTTTTTGAGCCTTCTCTGAATTTGGTTATTGTGATCTGCTTCTTGTAGGCACTTGAGGTTGGTTGTTTGACTCTTCTGTGTGGAAGTACTCTCTGAAGTTTTGGCTTTATGTTCATATAGTTGTAATGCTGACTTTTATTGTGGAAAGTTTTTCTTTCACCTTCTATTATGAGGGATACTTTTTCTGGGTAGAGCAGCTCAGGTTGGAAGCCATATGTTCTTAGACTTTGCATTGTTCCAGGCCCTTCTGGCTTTCAGGGTTTCCATTGAGAAGACTGAAGTAATTCTGATGGGATTACCTTTATAAGTAATATGTTGTTTCTCTCTAGTTGCTTTTAGTATTTTCTCTTTATTATCAGTGTTTAGAGTCTTAATGACAATATGTCTTGGATAATTTCTCCTTTGGTCCAGTCTATTTGGAGTTCTGTTAGCTTCTTGTAGCATGATGGGACTCTCTTTTGAGAGGGTGGGAAAGTTTTCTTCGATACTTTTCTTCGATAATTTCTCCATGCCTTTGGTCTGAATTTCTTCCCCTTCTGGTATACCCATGATCTGAATGTTGGGACATTTATGGGTATCCTACAGTTTCTTCATGTTCTGTTCACAAAAAAAATTGAACTTATTCAAGATTTTGGACTCACAAACTGTTTCTTCTGTCTTGTCTTCCAGTTCTGAGGTTCTGTCCTTCACATGACTGACTGCCTTTTTTTTTTAATTCTAATTTTACATTCATAATGGTGACTGCATTATCCTCCTCCCTGTCCTCCCTCTTCCAGCTGAAACCATAGAGTAATGCGGGGGAAGGGCAAGAGTACACCGTTCTTGGGAATCATGACACCAGAAAAAGGCTGAAGGTGACTCTGTTCTTGAAAGCTTCTATAGAGGTTTGGACTTGTTCAGTTTGGTTTGTATTTTCTATTGCCTTTTTGTGTATAGTTTCCATCCCTCTGTTGAGTTCCCTTTTCGTATCATTTTCTTATTTTCTTAATGTTTCTTGGAATTATTCCTTGCATTTATTTGTCTTCATCGAGCTTAGCCAGATGATTATTGAGGTCCTCTTTTTTTTTCCCCACTCTCCTTCAGATCACTGAACTGTCTTTGGAGGACATCCTGTTTTTGTTTTTTTTTTTTAATTGGGTCTAATCTAGTGAAGATAGCATTCATACAATTGTTGGACCTTTGTTGATTTCCTGCAAGTTCTGATAATTGCTTGGCCAGGGTTGCATAGCTTGTCTCTTCATTTTGGGGTGCTGATCCTGTTATCTGTTCTATGTTTTGATTAGGGACTTTTTTTGTGGAACTGGGCAATCTTGTTGGATTTATTTCCATTTGATTTTTCATGTGATTCCTTTTGCACTGTGGTCTGCCCATCACAGAAATCTTATTTAATTCAGGAGGAAGCTGTAGTTTCCCCTTGAAGTGTCTTCAGTGATTATTCCCTTTTATGTTTGACTAGGTTAGGCTTCTGATGGCAAGGGGGGGCATCTGCTCATGCCAGAGGAATCTTCTTGGCTCTGATAGGGACCCAAAGACCTCTCGGAGGAGCTCCTTGGTAAGTGGGTCAGGGTATGGGACTGCGTGATCAGTTGGCATGATGGAGTGGGGGAAGACTGCAATGGGACAATGCAGTCTAGTGTTGCATCAAAAGGAGAGGGGGATGGGACTGCGGGGTCAGATGACATGGCTAAGCGGGAGGGGGATGGGGCTGCTGCTGGGTCTGTGACATGATGGTGGGGGGTTGGATGGGACAGCCCAGTCAGGTGACGTCGTGGGGCAGGTGGATGGGCTGCAGTTCCAGTTGCGAGAAGAGGGGGGAAAGCCACATGAGGGAGGGAGGGAGGAATGCAAGCCAGCCGGCCTGGGTCCACGGGGCCTGCATGTATTGCAGGAGCAAACCTGGTCTGCAGAGCCATTGCTGGGATGACGGTCCCGGTTGTGGGAAGAGGGAAGAAGGCTGAGGAAGGGAGGGAGGAATGCTAGCCAGCTGGCCTAGGACCCCATAGCTTGCAGGTAGTGTAGAAGGGAACTTGGTCCCCTGTGCTGTGGGTCAGTGGCTGGGAGGAGGGTGGGAGGGAGGAATGCGAGCTGGCTGGCAGGGGTCTCCAGAGCCTGCAGGTAGTGCAGGAGCAAACTTGGTTCTGTGTCGTGGCTGGCCTGGAGGCTGGGACAGCTGCTTGAGGGATTTGGGGGACTGGTGGGCTACCTGAGAAACTACAAAGTAGGGAACTACTTGCTCATCTGCACCGTCCCACCAGAGGTCTGCTAGGACCTGCAGACTCTAATCTTGTCCTTCCTTTCCTGCAAGGTGAAGCTTGGTTAGGTGGATGCCATCTTGAAGTCTCAAGTATGTATTCTTGATGTTCACTAGTTTTAATGCAGGGTTTTAGGCTTGTTGGTTTCTGAAGTATGAGCATTAATCCCTTAGGGATGCAGGGGTTCAGGCAGGGTCAGGTAGAGCATCTGCCTAATCAAGTGGTCAGCATCTCCATCTCACATGCTCTGTTACAATCTGGAGTAGTAATGACAATTTAGGGTATTTCATCATTCAAAGTAAGCACCACTTCTGAATTAGTGACATCGTTTTACACATTTGTCCAGATAGTTGTGATATGAGGCCTTTGGAATTTCCTCATTCCATACTCCGGACAGATACTGATTAAAAACACACACACACACAGTTGCACTGATCATGTGCAATCTAAACCAGGGTCTGCAATAGGGGTAAATTGGACTGGATATGAGGAGATGTGGAAACTGCTTACTATAGTTGGGCTTTGCAAGCTCTATACTTAGCTGACTCTTTTTCATAATTGATTTTAGCCTGAACACAGATGTCTCCATTACCTCCTACAAACTTGATAAGGATTTTCTAAATACATCAAGAAAATGGGCCACTGAATTTGGTGTGCTCACCTTTAGTAATGGGACTGTGATAGATGTTTAAGATTAGGTGAAGAAAATGAGGAGTAGAGGGCTAAATATCATACAGGGAAAATGTAGGTATGTATATGATTGGCAAAAATTCTCAAACCTGTGGTGCCCTAGGACAGATTTCTTCTTAACCTTGTTTGTGAAGTTTGAAAAATTAACTTCCCTAGGAAAAGAAATATAATAACTGTAGTACACATTCAGGTTTTGTGGATTTGTGATTTATTTTCAGATACTGAATACTTTTCAGAACTGTCCAGCATAACAATCTGACGCCCACATTAGAAGCCTAGTGTTAGTTTGCCTGCTGGAGCATGAGATCCATGAGGACAGGAGTTGAGATACTTTTTTTAAAAACTTGTATCTGAAAAAGACTTATTTTCCTCTCTGGCCCTTGAGCTTCACACCATGACACACCTGGGTTTTCACAACCATGGGATCATTGGATTCCAAGATCCCCCCCAAAGTCTCCACTAGCCTACCTCCTTGAAAATTGGGCTCATTTCGATCCACAAAGTTTTAGGAAAGAGGCTTTGATTTTCTGTTGTCAGAAGGCCTGGCCAGGGCTGAAGAGATGGCTTAGGGTTAAGGCTTTTTCCTGCAAAGCCAAAGGACCCAGGTTCAATTCCACAGTGCCCATGTAAAGTTAGATGCACAAGGTGGCGCGTGCAAGTAAAGTTCATTTGCAGTGGCTAGAGGCCCTGGCATGCCCATTCTTTCCTGCCTCTCTCTATCTGTCTCTCTCTCAAATAAATAAATTAAAAAGGCCTGGCTAAAATACCCTCTAGGAAATGGAGAGAAATTGCCACCATAGGGCAGTATCCATAAAACCTTCAATGAGTTATGCATGTGTTAAGTTTGAATTGAGAAATGGGTAAATGACATTTAGTGTGAATGCTTTCATCTCAGAGTCTTGTCGTATTGGTTATTTTCTTATTGTTGTGACAAAATACCTGACCGGAAAAAAAAAAAAAAAAAAGCAAATTAAGAAAAGAAGGGTTTATTTCTGCTCACAGTTGGAGCTGAAATCCACCATGGTGGGGGAGGCATGGTAGCAGCATGAAGCAGCTGTTCACATTTGAGCCCCTGTAAGGATGTGCAGTGCTAACTGCTGATGGCTTTGCTGGCTTCCTCTATTTATTCAGTCTGAGGCCCCGTCCATGTAGTGGTGCTGCACATAGCACAATTAACCAAATCTAGAAACTTCCTTTCAGAAGTGCCAGGAGATTTGTTTTCTAGGTGATTCTAGAGCCCATTAAGTTGACACTCATTATTAATCATCACACTTAACTACCATGAACAAATCTTAGAACTGCCTCAATGTTGATTTCTTTTGACTAGAAGAAGTTTTCTGAGACTGGAGACAAATGCATTCACCTCCTTTCCTTGTATTTTACCTCAAGCTGAGCTGGTTCAAAGGCATACACCCTGTAAAATTGTATAAGGGCCCATGCTTGGTTTAATACTCTGCCAGACAGGGCCATACAATGGATAGAGAACTAAATGGATTTAGATAAATGAGTAATTATTACAATGAGGATTAATCTCAGCCCAATAACCGACCTTAGGGTTTTTATTTATGTTGTGTTTTGTTTTGATTTTACTGGCTTCATCAGGTAGAGATTATGCCACACATTTGTAAAAGTTTTTGAAAATGATTATGTGTACCCAATTCTAGGGCTGTTAAGCATCTAATTCTATTTTCCTTTCAAAAGATTTAAATAATAAATTATGTGTTTTGAATAAAAAATTCTAAATTAGTTTTTGAACAAAGTCCTGCATTTTCATTTTGTACCAAGCCTTGTAAGTTATGTCACTAGCTCTTCTGAGAACCAGCTACATGACCATGCTGGACTGGCAGCAGCAGATCAGCCTGTTCCTCCAGGCTTTACTAACCCACATTGAACTTACAAGTAACAGTGGTTTTAGGATGTGTAATGGCCTTTCTTAGTAAAAGGCCCTTGACAGCATCTATTTTTCCAGAGAGAATCATCCCTTGCTACTTGGGCTCCCAATGAATAATCCCAGCTTCTTGCCATGCAAGGGTTGTGATTTGGTTTCAGGGTCAAAGATCCTAGAAGGAAGAGACCTAGAGAGGATAGATTGTGTAAATGACTTATAGCCTTTTCTTCTAATTGGGAGTAAGGAAAAGGAGAAGAAAGCTGAGCAAATTTGAACTTTCCTAGGAGGTCTCTTGCAGAGTCTAAATATCTGAGGACATGGTTTTTCAACTTTACTGCCTGCAGAAAATACCCTCCAATCTTGGTAAGATGCAAGGGTTGGGGTGAGGCATACAATTTTTTATTTACTAATAAGATGCTTCTGTTTTATGACTTATACTTTTGAGTTCCAAGTGGACAGGCTTGCCAGTTCTCAGGTGCCAGGGTAGATCCTGAATTTCTACTTCATCATGGCTCATGTTGGAGGTACTACCTTTCCTAAAAGCAATCTGTTATGTAATGTCCTGCTATCATATACTGATAGAGGACTACACAAGAGCATACATGCATATGTGATATGACTTAAAATGGTTAGAGCTTCGAATAGAAAAATATGTCTCAAACTGTCTTGAACAATGAAATTTATTACTTTCTACACCTGAAGAAGTAGAGAGTGTTAGAAACAGGCTCCAATAGCTGTATAGTACATGGATGTGCTGTGTCATCATGACACAGACTTTCTTCTCTGCCACCCTTGGCACTGCAGAATATTTTGTTCCAGGCATCACCTTCACAGCAAACACTGTCAGTGGCAGAATGGAGCTGCCACCCTGAGGTCTCTGGAACCTGGATACTAACCCACATAGTTCATTAGTTCCCAGAAGCCCCATGCAGACTTCACAGGTCTCTTTGGATACAATTGCTTTACCAGGGGACTCTTCAGTGACTGTAATTGTCCCAGCGGGAAGATGATCAGGATATATTTGCTGGAGCCATAGAAGAGGTCAGCATCACTTTACACACATGATCAGTGGAGCAGTGCATGTCTGAAGACAGGCAAAGGTACAACTGGGGAGAGGCAATGTGCCGTGGCTGAAGAGGGAGACTGAAAGCAGGCTCGGAGCTAGCAAGAACCTGCTCACATGCACTATTCAACAAAGGCCTTTGCTCTAGGAAGAGCAGTAGACTGTCCTTGAAAATCTGCAGCAGGGAGCCCCAGCCCTCTCTTTGCTTTCACTGTATTTGCCCTTCCCTGAAGCTGACCTCTAAACTGTCTAGTTCACTGTAAGAAACTAAGTTTGGTTGCTGCTTAGTACTGGCAGCTGGACATTGGAGCTTAATTACAAAGCAGGAAAAGAAAAGGAGCAATGAGTGACTGAAGTAAGTGCCTGGTTGGGTTTGCTGTTGGCCTTCCCCAGTTAAGATAGTAAATACTTCTCAGGTCCACCCTTGTAGACCACCACTTTATCTTCATAATGGCTGAGAGGACTCTAAAGTCCAACACTTATCCATGCCACTGTTGAAATCTCCTGAATTTTGACACAGTGGGGGGGGGGCAGAGCTACTCTGTATGACATTGTATTCATTTTGCAATAAGCAGTTAAAAATAATTAGCCTTCTTGATAACATTCCTGGAAGATCCAGTGAACTGCCAAAATTGGCCTAAAAGGAAATTTGTTCATTGATATAAATTCCTACAGTTAGAACATGCATTGGATGAACATCTGTCCTCAGTTTTATGAATGTTTAAAAAAGAAAGGCACATTGTGAGCAAAATACAGACTTGGAAGCCCCACTGCCTAGGCTAAAATCTCAATTTGCCACTAACTAGCCATGCAACCACAGGCAAGCTAATGACCCATTTTTAAAAAATTTATTTACTTTTTAGCTGACACATTAAGACATAAAATGTGCATAGTACTGGGGTACCATATGGCATTTCAACACATGCAGATATATATGCATTGTATGACTTTAAATCAGATTAAAAATATCTGTTTCCTAAAGCATTTATAATTTTCTTATGGTAAAAACAAAATCCTTTAGAAAGGTACAGTTTGTATAACTTAAAGCCCCCAATGGTGCAGTGGCATGCCACCACATGTGACTATTTTCAACTGGAACTTAGTGACCAGTGAGGATGCTTTCATTACCTCTAGTCTTCCAGTCTCTGGCAACTGCCATTATATTGTCAACTTCTATCTGCCAGGTCATCTCTTAAAATTCCACCTGTGTGATATCTTTTGACACTTGTCTTTCTACCTCATTTTATTTTACATGATGACCTCAGATTCCTTCTAGACTGTCACAAATGACAGAATTTCATTCTTTTTCTTTTTTTTTTTTATGAGGTAGGGTCTTACTCTAGCCCAAGGTGACTTGGAACTCCCTCTGTAGTCCCAGGTTGGTCGTGAACTCACAGTGATCTTCCTACCTCTGCCTCCCAATTGCTGTTGGGATTAAAGGAGTATGCCACCATGCCCAGATTTATTTATTTTTTCAGCTGAATAGTATTTGTGGTGTGTATGTACTATATCTTTATCCACTCATAGTTGATGGACACTTAGGTTGTTTCTATTTCTTGGTTACTGTGAATGACTATACTGAACATACAGGTACAAGTTTTTCTTTCTACACTTGATCTTAGCCAAAAGGCTGAGAAGCAATCAGGTTTTTCTTCCTTTGGACATATACCCAGTAGTGGGATGGCTGGATCATATAGTAGTTCCATTTTTAATTTTTCTTTGAGAAACCTTCATGCTGGTTCCCATAATGACTATGATAATTTTCATCCCTGCTGACAGTGTGCAAAGGCTCCATTTTCTTTGCATCTTTACCAGCACTTTTTTTTTTTTTGTCTTTTTGATAATACCCATTCTAACTGGAGTAACACTGTTGGTTGGGGTTGTGTTTCCCTAGTAATTAACCTCTTTACTTTTGGGTTTTCTCATCTGTGAATTGATGGTAAGAAAAGTAATACCCTTGTTTGCTATTGTGATGATTAAATGCATGTATATAAATAGGAAGGTGTTTAGCATAAAGTAGAAGCTCTGTGCTACCACATGAGATTGTTCTCATATGCTTTGCATGGGCAGGACCAGTGTTTACACAAATTTCCTGTAGTTCTTAAAATGAACCTGAAAGATTAGATAGCATTACAAGTACAATGGCTAGTAATTAATTGAGTTCTACGTTCTTGATATTGTTTTGGCTACCAAGCAGGCACTATCTTATAGAGTCTACCCAATGAATCACGTCAGTATTATTTTCCCAATTTTTCAGATGAGGAACACAGAAATAAATTAATTTTCCAATAACGTCAGTTTTCTGGTGGTATTCCTGAGACTGCATCTCTTAAGCTGAATCTTAGGCTGTCTTGATATGAGAACTCACAGACTGATGTTAGTGAGTTGTTTGCTTGCACCTTTCCCTCTCCCCAAGTTTTGTCAAAAAGCAATGTGTTAAAACTCTATTTAAGAAGAAAGAAACATACTCTTTCTCATTTCTTTGATATAGAAATGCTGAAATTAATGTGAATGAAAAGTAGAATTTCTATATTCATTTTTAGCTTATATAAAACATTTTTACCAAGGAGAGTCCTTATTCAAGTAAAACTGAAAAGAATAAATTATCATTTTACAATAATAACTCAGGCTGGCCTTAGTAATTAATAAACATTTTTTCATTAAAACAAACTATGGCTTAAAAGACCTGGTAATTCATGGATCCATAATAATAATTTTAAAAAACAGCAGAACCAGAGAAAAGGAAGATCTTTGTTTTAAAAGGTATTCATAATAGCAGGTAGCTACTCCTTAGAATTTAGTCTATGAAGCACTTTCATATTTAGTTGAACTAAATTCAGATATTATTATTTTACAAGTAATACCTGCTTTCAGATACTTGCTGAAAAGCAATGCCCCAGTGGTATGTTAGCAGGACCACAGTCAGCCCATGAGTCAGAGGCAGCTTGCCTCTATGTCATCTTTTCACAGTAGAGCTCTTTGACTCAAATGAAATATTATATGGAGCTCAAAGACAAAAAGATATATATTTTGTAAGCACTCACTTTTGCACTCGGCTTTGTAGTAATGCTTCCATAGAGCATCATGAACAAGATTATTTAATACACCAGGCTTAGGTTTTGCTTCTAGTTTTCATGAATTTTTCTTTTGGTGGTCTATTCCTGATAAAATTCTGAGTCACAGAGTAGCAGCTCTAAATGTTGACAGCTCTGGAGTTCTTAGTATCTAGAGATCTCTTCAATATCAGTTTGAGTAAGTGTGAGAGCTTCTTTTAGCTTTCTACCAAGGTTCAATTCTCCAGTAATTGCCATGTGTTAGTTCAGGCTCCAGTACACTGAGCACATAGTAGTACTGGTGGACATGAGGGGAGGGGAGACAAGGTCCCTGCCTTTATGGGGCCATGGAGGGACAACTTTCAATCTCCACTCTGCACAGTTGTTAGTTTTGACGGTTAATTACACTTTTCCAAATATAACAGGTGATATTAGAGGAAAATTGAAAAGAGTGTTTGCTAGATGGAGTTTCAGAGAGATAGGATTCATCTCCTTCGAGGGCCAAAATTATTGTACTGTGTAGAACTGTAGAAGGAATGGAAACTCTGAAAAGTAAGAACCTCGTTGAGGAGTAGAAGGAATATCTACCAGAGCAGTAACCCCAGATGGCATGAAGGTCACCGTGAGAGCTTGAACTGGAAAGATACCTTTGAGGATAAGAAGGTGTGCTGGGTTCCTGTTTACTTACCAAGAGCAAGATATTCTTAGGATTCAACTTTGGCATTTGGCCTGTTTACTTATTTCTTGGTTTTTACTTTTAGCAAAAAATATTTTGGGCTTTTTTTTAGATGTGGAAAACAAGGCTCAGGGTATGGCTTAGGAGAATCAGGGATAAAGAAAGAGCTGATTTGCTTTGAAAAATGAAAGTTGGAAATAATTTCAAGTATCCAGGAAATGCCTAGAAAAGGGTTTGGAAATGGAGCCAGGGTCTAAAATAGGGTGAGGGACTGCGGGATTTAGTATGTGGAAAGGGCTAAGGAGACAAAGGTTGGATGTGGAAGGCTCTCTATTTTTGACCATGATCTACAATTTTTAAAAATAGAAAATTCGAAATTCAATTTAATATTATCCATAACCATCCCTTTGCTATTTTCTATTTATTATTTTTTGCTCAATTTTATTATTTAATTCTTTTTTATATTTAGCATTTGTGGGAAAATGAAAAAAGGGGAGGGTAAACATTGTCCTTAAACATCAGGATAAAATAGGAGGAAAAAAAACTATTGAAGGAAAAACATATCAAGATTATAATGTAAATAGATAATCTATTTACATCTGAGCAACATATTTCTTCTTTATTAAGTAGAAACTTTGTATGGACACAAATATTGATAACCATTTCCCTCCTCCCTACCCCCATTCCACTGAGGGCCCTCCTCAGTGGGATTGCTGATATTCACCATGGGGTTGCTGATTATGAGATGTGAGAGCAGAGCCAGACATGGTGGTACACGCCTTTAATCCCAGCACTTGGGAGGCAGAGGTAGGAGGATCACCTTGCGTTTGAGGCAACCCTGAGATTACACAGTGAATTCCTGGACAGCCTGGACTAGAGTGAGACCCTACCTCAAAAACAAAACAAAACAAAACAAAAACAAAGGAAAGAAAAGAGATGTGAGAGCAACAGTCAATCATTGTTGGGGGCAATGTCTCTGGATATTCTCTCCCAACCTGTGGTTCGTACAATCTTTCCTGCCCCCTCTTCTGCAAAATTACCTGAGTCTTGGTGGGTGTTTTATCAGCAGCTTCTGGATTTCGGCTTTGGTACATTTTAAGTATTCCCAGTGTCTTTGCCATCACTTTGGTACAGGTTGTCAGGCTCCCCAACGAAGCAGCACTCTTGCTTATCTATTCCTCTATGGTTTCACATGGGCCCCAGCTAATGTGCGAGGGGTGGTTCATCTCCTCATGTGGAGTCAACTGTCTTTTCTTGTCTTGTTGATATATTTTGGTTGTCTTCTGTTTTCCATGCCTTCTATAAAAGGAAAACATTTTCCAATAGAGTGAGAGCAGCATAGGTTAAAGGGGATAAGCATAGTTAATTGAGATATTTTGAAAGGTATAGTCTCTCTTTTGACCAAAGACTAGTGGGTGCTTCTTGTTGAAGTCCATGCTCTTGGTCTCCATAGGGTTCTGACTTGGTTCCCAATACCAGCTATGGGTTCCTTTCCACTGAGTGGGTCTCTCAGCCAATCAGAGGGCCATTGGTTACCCACCTAGGATGCCCTATTTCACAGGTGTGTATGCCTTGTTAGGCTGATTGCTTTTGTATAGCAATGTTCCCTGCTTGCTCACAACATTGCTGGCTATTTTCCCCCAGTAGCTCATGTAGCATTTGCCAGCACTATATGGGCTACATCTTGGAAATGACTTGCTTCCAGATTCCAGTCAGATCTCTTGATGTTCTGTGTTGGCACCATGTGGTGTGTTCAGCAATAGCTTTTTACCTTTTGCCTCAAGTAGGATAATCAAATGCTTTGACAGAAGCCAATCTTGTTTTGGGGACCTCATAGGTAGGTCTGTCAGACCAACAGCTCATTGTGGGGTATAGCTGATTTCTGACACTGGGAGTTATAAGCCAGCGCCAATTGTTGTAGGATCAGGCTTCACCCCACCCTCTCCAGGGCTCTTCTTACCAAATGATACCTCCATATTCCCATTGAGGGTTATATCTTTTAGTCTATTATCCAGGAGGAAGGTTTCTCTGGTCCCAATTCATTTTGGCTTTAGTTTTTGTGTATATCTCCTCACCCTACTCTCCCATTCCCCTCCCCACCAACCCTATTATCTGTCCCTTGAGTTTCCTCTCAGGTATGCCTGCAACTCAAGCTGTTCCAGGTTAAGAAACACATATGAGGGAGAACATGTGGAATGTTGGGTGAGGCTTTAGGCCATGAAATGTGCCTGAGGCTGGGAAGTCCTTTGGAGTAGCATTCCATATTTCAGTAAGAAGGGACTTAGTGACATTATCTAGTCTTCAGCCAGGTTTGGTAACTGGACCAATCGGTCTGCAGATGAAGGAGTGGAATACCACTAGGTTTCAGATGGAAAACCAGGCTTTCCACTCACTTAGCCCCACTGTGACCTCACAAGACCGGAGTTGTTCCAGAGAGCGTTTGGGAAAATCCTAGGGATTTAGTATTCTCCAGTGGGTCCACTGGCTTGGCCTCTGGGAAATTGTGAATCATATCACATCAGATGGAATGTTCTGTTTACTTCCTCCCCACAGGCCTAAAGGGGAGACAATGTTTGTTCTACCCCCTGCCCATCCCCAGTTATTTGGATGGAAATGTAAATAATTTCCCAAGTTCATCTGTTCTCACTTTGTTGCTGCTGCTGTTTTGAGACTGGGGGTGGGGTGAGGGTAGAGAGTGGATGTTAAGGTCTCCCAATAGAAGGTGAAGTAGTCTTGCCTTGAAAATTTAAAGCTGAATCTATTTGGGCCTTTCAGAGTTAACTACCAGTTCAAAGGAAAAAAAGGAAAAAAAAAAAGAAGAGAAAGTTACATGATTCTGACAGGAAAGGAAGCAAACAGAGCATGTGAAACCATCCTTCAGTAAGTCAGTGCTGGAGACAGAGGAGGAGGAGCTAACCCTTATGCAGCATGAAAGTTGACTGAGGTCTAAGTTGAGCAAACATAATGTAAAATCAATGTTTATGAGATGATTGAAGACATATGAAAGTTGTCTTGGTTATTTGATGTTAGTGAAACTTAGTTAGTGGCAGAAATGAGTCATTTTATGCAAGGGCCTGCTGTAGTAGAGGTGAGATGTTTGCCTGTATGAAAATGTCACAGTTAAAACTTTAAACAATAAAACTTTAAACAATAACAGCAAATTAAATAAAAGTGACAAAATTTTGGCAGGTAAACAGTTGATATGTACATATTGATTTTTGTTATTCTTTCTTATTTTTTGCTTTCATGATAAAATTTTTAAAGCAGTTCATTCATATAACTATTGTTTTAATCTGCTAATTCTCTGCTGGTCCTGAATAAATTTGAGCTCATGAGTTCACCATACATGTTGCATTATAAGATAACCTTACACTGGTTTTCAGCCTCTTTCTTCACTCCCCATGATTCTGTCTTGTAACTAACTCCCTGTCCTTAAAACCACATGCCCTTGGAATGCCCAGTCTCTGTGGATAATGTTCCAACTACCCGAAGCCCCTTCTTCTTTTCACGTAGCAATACACTTGTCCCTAAAGACTTCAGCACAGAACATTTTAGTGAATCAAGTAGTTTTCTCCCAATTTCCCTTTGCCTGTGATTCCCTCATGAATTGCTACCTTTAGTTGTAATTATGAAGCCAGTGTCAGTAGGTCTCTTCATTCCTATGGCCTTCATCATGCCCAGAAAATGAGGACTAATTGATAACTGTTCAGTTAACATCTACAGAGTCACTCCTTTCTTTGTGAATGTCTTCCTTGTTACCCAAAGATAGAAAACTTAGAAACATCATTTTCTAGCTTGCAGGATTTTTTTCCTGTCTTATAAAACTTTAATAGTTATGACTTTTCTTAAGTAGAAAGGGGGCCATATTTCTAAATTCTGAGGAACAAATGTGCTAAATACCAAAAACCAACCTGTCATTAAGATTGGATGGTTTTTAGAATGGCTTGGATTTATCTTTAGAAAAACATCAAGACTTGATTCCTTTAATGAACATTTTCCCCTGACACAGCAATTCCAAAATTCTACTTAACTGCTTTGTGTTGACATTAGATTTAATTCCTTGGGTTCCTCCCCAAATGTTTCCTCACAGAGGCTGATGCTCCCAGATCCTCCTCAATATTTCCTCACAGAGGCTGCTCTTAGCCCTCCTACATGACTCCTACTCCCAGCTCTCCTGGATGTCTGTTTATAGAGATTGCTCCCAGATCCTCCCCTGGATGTCTTCTCATGGAAACTCAGGTCCTCCTGTAGGCTGATCCCAGGCTGTTTGGTTATAGTGTATTTTTTTTCCTTAACTCATGAGCTAAAAGGGTTGGAACCATATTTGAAATTTCATTTTCTTCCCTATTTGGGAGGATTTAGTGTATATCAATATGATAGTATTTCTAAGATTCCTGAGTGCTTTTAGTTGAGTAAAACCATATTTGGTAAACTTGGACAGTTGTAACCATGAGACCTTCACTGTGCATCCTCTCATTACATGAGTCTCCTCTTCAGCATGGCTGTTTTAGGCATAAGCTATTTAAAGAGACTACAGCAAAGCTTGTACCTAAGTCACCAATAAATGAATTAATGAATGGACAATGTGATATTCCCAGAAGAGGGAATATAATTCAGCAATAAAAATGGATAAAGCACTGGCCCATGCTACTACCTTTGTTGCCTTGAAGTACTGTGTCAAGTGAAAGAAGCTAGTTATAAAGCCCACACACTGCCTTACTGCATTCAGAGATAATGTCTACAACAGGCCAAACTTGAGAGTCAGAAAGTAGATTAGCAGATACCAGAAGGATTTGGGGGACATGGAGAAAGGTTGTTAGTGAGTTTCTTAAGGAGTGATGAGAATGTTCTAGAACTAGGTAGTGGTGATGGTGGTACAACACCACAAATCTATGTAAATCATTGAATGGCACACTAATGCAATATGAACTGGTTTATTTTTAAGCTTAGGCATGAGAACTGAGTGCAATATTTTTAGAGTAATTCCAGCTGATATAAGAAACAAAATGAGGGGCTGAGGAGATGGCTCAGTGGCAAGTTTGGTCCTCCCCAATACCCATGTAAAGCCAGATGCAAAGTGATATATGCATCTGTGATCTCAACATCCTAGGACAGTGGAAGGCAGAGCCAGGAGAACCCAAAGCTCTCAGATCATCTAGTCTGGCATTCATCTGCAGTGGCACAGACACCTGGAAGTTATCCTCTAACTCCCACATGCATGCACACACATGCACATACATATACACATACATAAATATACACATATACACACATCCACAACAAACACACAGAAATAAATAAATGGAAGCAAAGCTCAGCATTATGATGACTTCCTCTTACCAAGTGGGTTGGTTTCCTCATTCATATAACAGCCCAGTGCCCATATGGCTGGTAGGAGCTTTCCATGACCCAGAGACTCAAGTCCCTTCCACATGTGATCTCCTAAGATCTCAGGCTCCCCATGTCAATTCCAACCTCCCTGGCAGGGGGTGAGGGCTGTGGAGATGAGATTGGTAATTGAAAAAAATACCATATCTTTATTCCAGACTCTGCCATTACATGATGTGTGTCATCCTTCTTCACACGCCCCAACAGAAGTGGCTAGTGACCAAGGCAAGTTACATAACATACTCACAACATGGTACCATGAAAGGCTACATAACATGTTGATTTCTAGCTCACCAAAACTTTAGACCCAGAAGTCTACTAGGAAGCCAACTGGACAGCCCATTTGTACACTTTTGAGCCCACCCTGGCTGGACCTGACAGTCTGCATTGAGGATGTGGATGAGCCTTGGCCTATGGGGAAAGTGAAGACGTATTGGTCCTGCTCTTTCAGCATAGGGGCACTCCATATCATTCCTGTTTAATTTCCACTGTTCTGAGTGGCACTCCTCATTCATTACAAGCACCTGGGCTGTGTCCAGAAAGGAAAGGAGACTCATTTGGAAAGTAACTAGCCAGTTCCTGCCATTGGGTTCCCACTCCTCCCCATCTTCCTGCCTCCTTTTATAGGTATTTATCTGCAGTGGTTTATTTTACTCACCACCTGATACAATTCAATATTATATGCACTTTGGTCTTTAATTAGACATATGTGGTGTGCATCTATAAAAAACAATTACATTATTTTAGTTATTTAAGTTTAAGGAGACTAAGGCTTGCATGTTTGAGTTCCTTCATTCTTTTCAACTTCACCTTGTCACCAGATATATCTTTCCTTAACAAGTCTACTCTTGTTACATTACCTTTCAGAATACAGACTGGCTTATTGTTTTATACCTATAATTTTGACATGAATGTCTATAGACTGCTTTTGGTCCATTATAAAATTACCAAAATTAAGACTGCACACACTTGTGAGCCCCATGTGCAGCTTGTCAGTGCCTTTGCTCAAAACTTTATTTAAAATTTGTATAATTTAATTTTTTATTACAGACATACTTAGTATAGATACATCATACATTAGTACCATCTTTCCCTCACCCCTGCCCCCATTTTGCTGGCAGCCCACCTTAGTGGGGTTGCTGGTATTCCCCATGGTTATGTGTTGTGGGAGCAGCAGTCAGACATTGGGTGCTGGCAATGCCTCTGGGTATGACATCCCAACCCATGGCTCCTACAGCCTTTCCACCCCTCTTCCGCAAAGTTCCCTGAGCCATGGTGGGTGTGTTTTAAGTCTACTTCAGTGATGAGCTCTTAGGAGCCTTTCAATCTCTGCTTTGGTATGTGTTGAATGTCCTCAGGGTCTGTCTCCTTCACCCTGGCAGTGATTGTCAGACTCACTGTGGAAGCAGCACTCTTGCTCATCTCCCCAGTTCCTCTGTGGTTTCAGCTGAACCTTGGCTGAAGTTTATTTTCTTTGGTTTTGCTACCTCTGAAAAAGAAAAACAGATTCTCCAACAGAGAGTGAAGACAGCATAGGTTAAATGGATAAGCGTTATTAATTTAGGGAGGATTTGATGAATGTAGCCCCTCTTTTATTGGGATCTTGTCAGTGGAGAGCATAATCTTTGTCTCCATAGGATTCTGACCTGGTTCCTAGTTCCAGGTATGGGTTCCTTTCCACTGAGCAGATCTCTTAGCAAATCAGAAAGCTACTGGTTACCCACCCAGGCTGTGAGCTACTATTGCACTGATGTGTACTTCTTGTCTTCTGGGATGTATAGACCCCTGGTTGCTCAAACCGTTGTTGGCCAATTTCCTACAGGAACTCATGTAGTGCTTCCAGCACTAGATGGGCTAGCTGTCTGGAGACTGGCTCTCTTCTGGATTCCAGCCAGGTCTCTACATGTTCACTGTATGCAGCATATGGTGTCTTCCGGCAGGTAATCAAGTGCTTTGATAGAAGACTGTCTTGTTTTAGGGACCTTGTAGGTCTCTTCAATCAACAGCTCATTGTGGACAGCAACAGATTTCTGGTACTGGGAGCTACAGGCCAGAGCCATTATCTTTTTACACAGACAAAGAGAAAGAGAGAGAACTGGCGCACCCGGACCTTAGCCACTGCAATCGAACTCCAGATGTTTGTGCCACCCAGTGGGCATGTTCAACCTTGTGTTTGCCTCACTTTTGTGCACCTGGCTAACTTGGGATCTGGAGACAAGAACATGGGTCCTGAGGCTTTGCAGGCAAGTGCCTTAACTGCTAAGCCATTGCTTCATCCCCTACCCCCAATTTTCTTTTAAGTTAGGCTTCAACCCACCTTCTTCAGGGCCTTCTTTTCTGATACTCCTCCCCTACTCCTCTTGAAGGTCATATCTTTTAGTCTATCTTCAAGGATAAAGGTTTCTATGGTACCAGATCATTTTGGGTTTAGTTTTGTGTTTGTTTCCCCTAACCTTCCATTTTCCTTCCCCCAAACCCTTACATCCCTATTGTCTGGGGCTCATGTTGCTGATCAGGTCTGCCAGCAACCTGAGCTGATTCAGGTTAGGAGCTACAGATGAGGGAGAGTATGCAGCATTTGTCTTTCTATGATTTTGTGTTTTCACTGACTATGATCTGTTCCAAGTCTATCCATTTTCTACAAATTTCATTGTATCTTTTTTTTGTTTTTTTACTGCTGAGTAGAATTCCATTGTGTAAATGTAGCACAACTTCATTATCCATTCCTATAATGATGGATACCTGGGTTGATTCCAGTTCTTAGCTATTATGAATTGAGTTACTATAAACATGGCTCAGCAAATATCTCTGTAGTGAAGCATGGAACATATAGGGTAAATGCCCAGTAAGAGAATAACTGGGTCTGTTGATGGTTCTTATGGGCTCAGACGGAAGAGAATGAGGAAGCACAGCAGGAGATGGGAAGTGTAGGTGCCTGTGGGAACATTGAGTCATACAGGGGAGCATGGGTGCCTGTGTGAGCTTGGCAGGTGACAGAGGACCATGGGTGGATGGTAGGCTCTTTCAGCAGAGCCTGAGGGAGTGTGATGGGAGATAAGGGAGCATGGGTGTGCTGTGGGCACCATTGTTGGAGCCTGTGGGAGTGTGGTGAGCTCAGATGGTGAAGCCTGTGGGAGCACAGCAGGAGATGGGCCAAGGCAGGTGGGATGAGCTGTTTAGGGGACCTGAGGATCTAGTGTGCCACCTGAGAGTGAGAATCAGCAGATTCCCAACTGTGCCCCTCTGCCCACTGTAGGTCTTCCAAGACCTACTCAAACTAGAACCTCACAGCTTTTGCCTGAAATCACCATGGGAGCTAAGGTATGGTTAGGAGGCTGCCATCTTGACCAGAAGTCCTCCAAGAAATTATTTATAGATAATATCTTTCTGTGCTTTGGGTATGTCAAAATATTATTTTCTTTTATGAAACTATGGTGCTAGCTGATTATATTGAATTTTCTTACACTCCAAAATAGATTTAACCTTATATTTTCAAAATGTGAGCAAGCATGTTTGCTGCGAGCCACAAAGCATTCTAGTATGTCTTTTTGAGAAAAGTGTTTTTGGAATTACCATTTATAGAACACTTAAAAAGTACATGATCTCCATAATCCTAAAACTGCTATATACATCTTGACCTTCTTTGTAGACGGTATAAGTCTATGTGTGTCTCATGTGGACAATAGTGAAGGGTCTTCTCAGAAAATGTTGCAGTAACGACAGAAAAATTCACCTGGAGTCAAGTCCTATGTATTTCCCATAAGGTTGTTTGTTTGATAAAGTAGATTATGGAACTAATTGATGTCCATAACATGTGGTTTCAAAATTCCATTTCATTTGTCCAACTCTTTCATTCTTATATTTACTTGGCTTCACATTTATATCCAACTAGGATCCTACATTTACATATAAATGTGTCCAAATCCAATTTGGGTTTCCACTTAATTGTAGATATGCCTCCAAGATCCTCTCCACTTGATTATTCTAGAAATGAATCATTTGAAATTAATAGTCAGAACTGTGCATGATAGATCATATCTATAATCCCAATGCTTAGGAGGCTGAAACATGAGAATTATCAGTTAGTTCCAGGCCTGCCTGAACTACCTGACAACACCATGTATCAAAAAAAAAAAAAAAAGTATATAACCAGCTCACAACCTAACAGTTGGACCCAAGTATCCCCAGCATAAATTTCACTGTAGCACATAAATGTACTGAAAAACCTAAATACATTGAAACCCTGTGCCTGGCTCAGTACAACACTCATGCACTTCAGGCAATCCCATTAGGGTTCAGTTTTCACTGGGCACTGGAGCTGGAAGGGAAGTGCAAGAGATAAGATGGGCCAATATTTATTTGCATTTTGCATAAAGTGGTCAGAAAACGAGAATTCACGGTACCAGCATGGATGGGCTCAGAATGGGCCCTTATGCACTCTTAAAGATGAAGCTGTTACCAAGGAAGAGCACTGTAGTAGCTGTTGACAAGGAATGCAACACTGTAGAAGCATTGCAGCTTTCTTCTTGAAAATAGGGTGTTAACACAGTAAACCATCAATTTGGAATCACTCACAATGAGGAAGAATGGGTAAGTTGAAATAACTTTAAGCAAGGAGCCTCCCACGACTGCACTTCAAAGCTTTACAAAATTGCTCATGTCATTTGCTTTGAAGCCTAAGTCTCCTCACCTCTACATTAGAAATGACAGTAATGGCAGTGACTTAAGGATAATGACGCAGTACTCATGGAAAACCCTCCAGGAATTGATCACTAGTTTTCAAAATTCTCCATCCTGTAACACATGCATGATCTTCTGTCTTATTCTTGCCTTTCTGTACTATTCTTGCTTGCAAAATGCATCTGTTGAAAATTTCTGAAAGTATTTCATTTGTTTGTTTGTTTCTTTTCTCCACTTTTTTTTTGTGATCCCTCTGCTCAGAATAGGAAAGATTGAGTACTTACCACAGGACACACTGTTCTTGAAAGACAAGCTTTCACATTAGGCATGAGTCTGAAGTTTTGGATCTGGGGATTACTCTCCAGTGATTGCAAATAGACAAGATTATTATTATCCCTCCCAGCTCCTCTCAGGCAAAGCTGCTTGCTGCCTGCTGAGGGTTGTGGGTTCACTGTGTTGGCTTGGTGCTCAGAGCTCAGCAGACCAGTCAGAGCTGAGGTGGCACTGGCTTTGTTGTTTGAGAAGGGCAGGGGCCAGTGGGCTGGGACATGCTCCTGTATCTTGAATCCCAGCTACCTGTTAAACTGCTGGCTTGTAGTTTATTCCAAGATGAACCTCAAGTTGTTCCTGAGACCATAGCTTTCTCCTATCTCTGCTGATTAGTTTTGCCCATTCTTTGAGGTCCATTTTAAATACCATCTCCTAAATGCAGTTTTCTTAGCCTCTCCTGCATTCTAATCTCTCAACTCATTACATGTGCTAACAGTAAGGGCTTGTATCTTTAAGCCACTTTAGTTAATCTGGTGAATTATCCAGGGCCTTTACATATAAAGAACTCCTTACAAATGGTTGTTGTTCATAGACTGTACTTGAATCATTTCTTCAAATCAACTTGATTCTTGGTTTGATAGCCACTCTCTGATTTTAATCCAATCTGACTCTTTTACTTAAATTGCTTAATTAATTTTATCCATCTGGCTTCCAGTTCTGATTATCTGGGTAGATGGTCACACATAAGTAAAGTGCACAGAGGAGAAAGGTCATGGGGCTAGTTTAGCTGATAAGTATCACTTTCATCCATTTGTATTACAGTGATGCATATATTTATCCTATTTTCCTCCCCCTGAATAAGAGTCTAGCAGCTTGTTTTTCAATGAAAATGAGACTTTGAACATAGCAGGTGTGCAAATTATTAATAATTTAAATTTGATGAATTAATTCACATAGCAATCTGGAAAAGTGATACCAGTATATGTGTTGTGCATGTGTGTGTGTGTGTGTGTGTGTGTGTGTGTGTGTGTGTGTGCATGTGAGTGCATGTGCATGCGTGCATGTGTGTGTGTGTTCATGCATGCTATTCCCAATGAAAAGGAAGAATAAGAAGGATATAGGTTGGGTCTTGAAATTTTCCTTTCTTTACTTCTTTTTCACTTTTCCTTTATGAAGTTTGCATTCCAGAATCAATGTTCAATTTTAGCTTCAAGGCTGACTTCTGAAAATCACTTGCCTATTAAGACCTTTTCTGATCTGGGAATTATGGCTCACATCTGTAATCCCAGCACACAGGAAGCTGAATAAGGAAAACCACACAAGTTTGAGACCAGCCTAGCTTATAGAGTGTTAACCTATGTCACAAAAATGAAGAGGAATGGAAGGAAGGAGGGAGAGTGAGGAAGAAAAAGAGAGAGATAAAGAGAATATTAATAAGAAAATATGAATATGAATTTTTTCTAACCAAAATTACATGACACCATTTACAAGTTAGTACACCTTTTTCAAATTCAGGTCTTGAAGCAACATTTCTGTTTATCTGACATAGACTTCTACTTATTACAGGCAGGCATTGGGCATTATTGGAAAATGGGGAAATATAACATGACACCTGGGTAGTTGCCCAGACACATGGGAGCTCCTGTTCCTGAGCAAATCCCTGGATTGATTCTGAGTAAGGATATTTGGGAGGTGTTTCTTTTAAAAGCTTCTTAAATTGGGCTAATGAGAAACTGTTGTGGGAGCCACTGGGGTGAAAAAATTAGGTCCTTCCTAGTAGGAGTTGATATGCTGCTTAGGACGATCAGATGCAAGAACAAATAATTCACAAGCTTTAATCCTATTCTGAGAGGCCCTACCAATTTAAGTTCTCTACCATTAGTGAATCATTTCATAAAGGGCTCTCATATACATTGTTCCTCAGCAGGTAATATGGTAGCTTTTACTCTGTTTCTCCTGAAATTGGTATTGAGGTAAAAACTGATGGACTTGTTTAGATGCCCACAGTCTTCAGTCATTCCGGCTGCAAGCACAACACACAACATACCTCTTGCCCTTGACTTTGAAAACTGACTTAGTGGCCTGTGGTATTTGTTGATGATGAAATGAGTAAGCAGAGAGAATTGGAGGGATATATGCATGTAAAATGAAACTGATAGTCCAAATACACCTGTCAAAGGTGTTTTCTCTTTACCTTCGAAAAATCTCATGAATGCAAACTGCAGAGAATTTTCCCCCTTCTTCCATGAGGATGTCAGAGAGTATGGCTTTACTTCAGTTTTTGTTGGTGGTGATGTTTTTTTGTTTTTTTTTTTTTTTTTTTTTTTTAGAAGCTAAAGTAAAGAGAAGTTAGTGCTACATCCTCCTGCCATTTCAGTACCCAGTATTGTCTCCCTTAGTTACCTGTGCTTGGGCTCATCCAGTTCTTACTGGTCCAGAACTTTATATCAGTGAGGTAGCAGGCACTAATGGTGAACATTGGATGCCTAGTACCAGGGATGTTTGTAAGGTCTCAGAAGATGATAGAAGTAGACATATCACAAGATAGAAGAAGATATATGTATGTGTGTGTGT
The DNA here is from genome assembly GCA_036365145.1 of Orientallactaga sibirica. Taxonomy (NCBI): domain Eukaryota; kingdom Metazoa; phylum Chordata; class Mammalia; order Rodentia; family Dipodidae; genus Orientallactaga; species Orientallactaga sibirica. Next base: position 24,402,692 of record JAEOAD010000015.1, on the reverse strand, counting down.
GTGTGTGTGTGTGTGTATATATATATATATATATATATATATATATATATATATATATGATTGTTGAAGAAGACAGACCTCTTATGAAGAAAAGTTTAAAGCTACATCTATACTATACTTCTAATATTCTATGTATGTTATAAGATATTTGTAGGGTACAATCCAAATTCTTATGGGTACATGAAAGGCTGTACACAGCCCTTCTTCACTCCAAAGTCACACTCCCTGCTTTAGTCATAGAAAACTGCTCTCATTCTTACCTTACTCTTATCTTTTATCTGTCTTTATCTTGGCTGAGTACTTTTGTCAAGATTTTTAAGTCCTGTGAAGCCTTTAATTTACAACACTAAATTCAAATACAACTGGCCATTCTCTTCTCACCGTGTTATTATATGCCAACTTTGTTCATTTAGCTTTTTTTTAACCAAAAATGTTTGAAACATTCACTTTCCTCCATTTCTTCATACAACCAACCATCTCACTGTTTCTAGTATCAGAGTATATTCCAAATACAGCCACATTCCTCCATCTCTATATACAATCATTCTCCTCCATCTCTAAATAATACAACCACACTCCTCCCTCTCTAAATACAGTCACTCTCCTCCCTCCCTCCCTAAATACAACCACTTTCCTCCCTCTCTAACTACAATCACTCCATCTCTAAATAAGGCACTCTTTTCTATCTGTAAATACCATCACTCCATCTATAATCAAGCCATCTCTGCAATCCCCAGCTTCACTGTTGTAAAACCTCTCAACTGATTCGATGGCTTCTTAGTACCTTTTCTGTATCCATGTATCCCCACTTCCATGAAAGGCAAATAAATGGACTTAGGATAGGGTGATTCTTTAAAAATATGGAGCAGACTGTCACAATTCTTGGATGGGTTTCCCTCTAATTATAAAAAGAAGCCAATAATTTCATATAATGAATACCCTAGGGTCTTACCATTGCTGGCTCCTTTTCTACTTCTCTCCAACCATATGAAAGTTCCTACTATGTACTTCTTCAAACAGTCTTGGCATTTGCTCTTCCACCATCCTGAAGCTTTTTCTCCTGCATACCTTCCACTTTCCACTCTGCCAGCTCTTATGGCTGGTAAAAGAGGTGTGAGTTATGTGGAAAACTGGGGGAAGGTCATCTCTATTTTTAAGAGAATTCATAAATTCTAAATGAGAATAAGCAGGCTAGAACAGTGATAGGGAGGGAAATATGAGACACTTATTGTCTAATGTTGCTTTTGGAAATGAACAACTTTGCTCAAGGTACTTTCTCTTGGAGAACTGGTGAATGAATGTAGAAGGACTTGACTGTTCGGCCTCCTTCCAGAGACACTTTGTATGAAAGCAGGTCAGGTCCCCGGCTACCAATATGAATTGAGAGACATTGTTCTCTGGGTGATCTGAAGAAAGGTATTTAGCTTCAAGCTTTTGATTAAGTAAGGAGAAAATACACTTCAAAATCTAGAAAAGATTTCTTTTTTTTTTCTTTTTCTTTTTTTTAAAAACTTTTTATTTTATCTTATTTTTTAGAGAGAGACACAGAGTGAGACAGAGAAAGGGGGGAAGACAGAGATGGGCGCGCGAGCAGTGTCTCAGCTGCTACGAACGAAATCCAGATGTGCGCGCCCCCTTGTGTCCAAGTGCGGCATTGCGCCCTTGCGTCACCTTGCATCTGGCTAAATGTGGGACCTGGAGATTGGAACCTTTGGAGATTGGAACCAGTGTTCTAAGGGTTAGGAGGCAGGCGCCTTAACCCCTAAGCCATCTCTCCAGCCCTAGAAAAGATTTCTTTATGAGAAAGCAATTAATTCTTTTCAGTCTAAGACATTGAAGGGAATTAGAGTTGTCACAGTATGAGGAAAGCTAAATAAGGTGATTCAGGCTCGTTAAGAATATGTTAATATAGTTTGTCACAAAATCCCATTCTTAATATTTTAATCTTTGTTAACTTTAATAGAGTGGCAACCATCCTAGGGGAAAACCAATAAAACACACACACACACACACAATCTGTATTATATCAAGTGTCAGGTGCATTGGGCATCAACTGACTCCTAGATCTCTGAGTTACACATTATCCTGGCTAAAAATTATTTAACAAGGGAAAGAAACAGATATGCATGTAAGCATTTCAAGATACTGGGTTCCTTAAGTAAAATATCCAGCTATGCTAGCATTCCTGAACAGTCCATGTGTTTTTCATAAAACTGGAAGATGGATTAGTACAAGGGATGAGCCATCAGCTCCTTAGTAGTAGAAAAGTTGGAGTACATCCAAAGTGGTCCCAAACTATGATCTTAAGCCACTTGTGCAGAATCCTTTAAAGTTCTTATTTAGAAATTCATATGAGTCTTGGAGAATGAGACCTGATAATCTCACTGCACTGAATCCCTTAACTTGCTAGTTCTGAGCTCTCAAGTTTCTCAAACATTGGGATTGACAATTCCCTTCATAACTGGCAATGAAGATTAGTAGTTCTAATCATTATTTTCATTAATGAAGATCCAAGTTAATACATCTAGTCAATGCATATAAATATAACTTTCTGAGCATTTTATTTCATACTAAGGTATTAAGGGCTTACCTTTTTACTAGTACATGTACATCGAGTGTTTCCTGAAGTATATATTTTTGAAGTAATAATGAGTTATAATTTAAAATAAAAATATTAATTAAAAACCTTCCTTGACCATAATTGAGACGTTTTGGGTGAAGAAGACTCTGGATGTCAGTCCTCACCTTCCACTGTGGCCCACCATTTTATGAGGCAGATTCTTTTTGTTCCTCACTGCTCCATTTATTTGCTAGGTTTCCCATCTTGCCAATGGTGTATTGGTGTCATCATTTTATGATCTGGAAGAAGTATGGAATCCTTACTTTCTGCTATGTTCTTTTACCTTCTCTAATTTAGAATATAATTATTTAAATATTTTTTAAATATGACTTAGAAGCATTTGTCTTGCCTATTTTCACTTCACTGTAGGTCACTGATCCCAAAGCTCCAAAGGCAGTTAGCCTTCACAGTGTTTTCATTCTTCCTTTATTTTTATCACTCTTACAATTTCACATTTAGTGTATGTCTGAGTTTTTGCAAACTGTTGCAACAAATTCTTGGTTGAATATTTTCATAGGTGGAACAAAACTTTGTTATAGATTTTTAAAGTTTTAAATAAGAGGGACATGACTGTCTTGTTGGTTCTAGTACTTTATGAGTAAAAGTGAAAAAAGGGAGCTGGAGAGATGGCTTAGTGGTTAAAAGCATTTGCCTGTGAAGCCTAAGGACCCAGGTTTGATTCCCCAGTACTCACATAAGACAGATGCACAAGGTGGCACATGCATCTGGAGTTCATTTGCAGTGGCTGGAGACCCTGGTGCACCCATATTCTCCCTCTCACTCTCTCTCCCCCTCTCTCTGCCTCTGTCTCTCAAGTAAAATAATAAAAATTTCTTGAAAATCTTTACTACAAAAAGACTAGCGGTGGACTTCTCACCTTCTTAATTTTTTCTTAATTTTTTTCTCCAGCAATGCAACATAGGCATGCATGAATGAATAATAAATTATCTCTCATGCTCTGTTTAGCATCTAAATATACTATTGAGGTCCCTCCTAGGGCCAGCCCAGGAGGGGATGAAGGGTCTCTGCCAGGCAGGGGGTGAGAGGCATGGAGTCAAGACACAGACACCAGGAGTCAGGTGAAAGCAGGCAGAGGGTAAGCTGCTGCAGACTCATTTATTCAGGGAAGTGTAGGGGTTTTTAAGGGTTTGGCTGGCCAATCGTTGTATGGGGTGGTTCCCTTCTTGTGACCAATGACAGCCTGTCTTCGGGCAGATCATCTCACAGCAGGCTGCTCCCGGGCACATGGGACTGTAGCTGTTGTCACGCCAGGCTTGTGCAGGATGCCACATCCACAGAAGCCACTTCCTGGTTCCTACTAGCAGGTGGCCTGGCTAGGGGCCCAACCTGCACTGCCATACATATTAGCAGGCAGCCTGGCTAGGGCCCAACTTGCATTGTGCCATTCAATATACCACCAATCATTTTCTTCTCTTAAAGTCCTCATCTTGGTGGGAATGTTTTCTTCAGGATATGGGGTTTACACAATGTGAAAGGTTCATGGATTTCTCATGGCTAGAAATAAACAGAAGGAATTCACTTAATGTTTGCTGAAAATGCTAAGACCTGCCTATTTTAGACTTTGTTTTCTTAAATCATTTGGGAATAAATTTTTCTTACCTTAAAACCAAACAAGACAAAACTCTAAATACTAGGAGCAAAAGTTCATGAACCAAATTCAAACTGTTGATCTTTCTAGGTTATAAATTCTCCAAGGATGGGTTTTCCCAGGAGTTCTTGGGCTTTTGATGGGACTCTATTTCCTAAATATCTGGCTTCCAACAGATGCTTATGTGGAAACTCAAGGCCACAACAGACACTCGCTTGATGCTGTAGTCATTATGGATAAAGGCTCTCAAGTCCCTGAAGCTCAACAAATACAGAAATGTGGTAACATAGTCAACTATTATCTGTGAGCAAAAACTTTAATGGAGTCATCTCTAGATGTCGTGGAGATACCTGGCTATTTGTACCCTCCATGACTGTACAATTTCTACTTCTCCCTCTGCCTATCAATGAAATACTCAATCCCTTAGGCTTTCTTTATGCCTTAGATTGTATAAAAACATTGTCCAATGTCTGAAGCAATTTATGCTGCATTTATAGACTAAGGCATGCAGCTTCCCACAGATGGTAAGATCTGTCTTTGTTTCTTGTGGTTATCTGTCAACTCTTCGTCAAAGTTTTAATTCCTTGGAGACAAGGCTAGATTAAAATCTCAAGGGAGGGGTTGGAGAGATCGCTTAGCAGTTAAGGCACCTGTCTACAAAGCCTAAGAATGTCTGTTCAATTGTCCAGGTCCCATATTTAGCCAGACACAAAAGTGATGCAAGTACGCAATGTCACACATGCGCACAAGGGGACACCCACATCTGGAGTTCATTCACAGCAGTTGAGAGGCTGCTGGTGCACCCATTCTGTCTCTCTCTTTCTCTGTTTCTCTCTCTCAAATTAAAAAAAATTTCTCAAGGGAGTATAAGTACTGAAAATATCCTGGCATTCCCTGCAGTCAGGATATCTGGTTCAAAATCTAATTATGTTCAGTCACTTAAGGATAAGATATTCTAGCAGGTTTCAAAATCTATCATACTTGCTTTTGAAAATGTCCTTCTTTTATATAAAAGAGAATATTAGATGACCCATCTGTTTGAAGATAAAAGTGGCGATCATGCTCCCTACATGTTCCTAGGACCAATTAGAATTTGCCCACATCTGGCTGGTTGGTTAAAGACATTCTGAGGTGTCTCTATGATTGGAAAAATAATTCTCATCTAGGCTGTTGTCTTTATAAAGCAGTTTCTATGTATCAGAACTTCTCTATGATTGGAGAAAGTAATTCTAATCTGGATTATTGGCATTACAGAGCAGATTCTGTGTATCAGAACTCCTGTTCTTGCAAAGCAGAGTAGGACTTTATTATAAATTAGTTGTAACACACTTGGAACATGGGCACTAAGTGAGAAAGATGCTTGAGAAAAGGACAGTCACACCCAATGTACAGCTGTGGGTGTCTCAGAAATGAGTCACTATATATTAAAACTTCTTAAAATGTGAGGCATATTCTATTTTTGTACCCCAAATGACAATGACACCCTTTTTCAAACTCCACTCAACAATTCTATATTATTGGAAGATATAAATTTTGCTAAATGTTTTAGGATATATATTCATTGTAAAATTGAAATCTTATGTGTTTAAAGACTTTTCTCTAAAATTTCTTCCTTATTATATGGAGTCTTCTGGCCCATCCCTCTATCTCATAGACTCTCTTCACATTCTGGATTTTCTACCAAATTCTTGAAGTATCTTATTAAACTAATTTCTCAAGAATGCTAGATTTCTCTTCATAAGAAAACTTGGTCCAACTTGTTAATAAAATTTCCTCAGATAGTTATGCCTTATTGAAGCTAGAAAACATAATTTTTCAGCCCAAGATAAGCCCATTAAAATGATACATGATGGGCATAGATTCCCTTTGACCCTTGTTCTACTAAAAACTCTTTCTTTGCTAGTTCTAGATCTATCTTTTTATTTTTAGTAGATTTTATATATTTTTTTCTTCTTTTTTTTTTTTTTTTTTTTTTTTTTTTCTCACTTTGCAAGGTAGGGTTCACTCTGTCCAGGCTGATGGAATTATATTTTGTAAAATATTTATTTGAGAGAAAGTGGTGGGATTAAAGAGGGAGGGAAATATTTATTTGAGAGAAAGAGGTAAAAAGAGGGAGTGAGGGAGAGAGGGAGGGAAAGAGAGAGAGAAAGAGAGAGGGAGAAAGAGAAAGAAAGAATGGGCATGCCAGGGCTTCCTGCCTCTCCCAACAAACTCCAAACACATGTGCCACTATGTGTATCTGGCTTTATGTGGACACTGGGGAATTAAACCCCATGCAATTGGGCTTTGCAAACAAGTGCCTTTAACCACTGACCAATCTCTCCAGCCTGTGGATTTTACTTTTTTATAGCAGTTTTTAGTTCATGGCAAAATTAATCAAAAAGAACACATGTCTTTTGGCTTTTCTTTTCTCAAACACACAACCTCTCTTGCAACAGTGCTGAAACTAGAATGGTGTATTAGAATGGTGCATTAATGAACTGATACTGACATATCACACACACACAACCTCTCCTGTCAAACACTGAACTACAGCACTGTGTTTGTTAGTATTAATGAACCAACACTGACATGTCACACACACAGTCTCTCCTGTCAAAGTACTGAACCACAGTGGTGTGTTTGTTAGCCTGAATGATACAACATTGAAATGTCATTATCTCCCAGGGTCCATAATTTTCTTTAGGACTCACTCTTGGTATCATTATGTTCTGTTAGTTTGACATTTATCCACATTATACAATTGTTATAGAACATGCTTGCTATACTAACAATTTGTTCTCTGCTCATCCATACTTACCTACCCCTTTCACCCCTGGCAAGCATGAGCAATCTCCATAGTTTTGTCTTTGCCAGAATGTCATATAATTGTAGACACACAAAATATATAGTCTTTTCAGATTGGATTCTATCACTTAATGACAGGCACTTACGTGTCTTGTGTCTTACTTTTCAACACTGAATAAAATTCTGTTGTATGGATATACCATGTTTTTTATCTGCATGCCTACCTAAATACCTATGGTTTTTACAGTTATGAATAAAGCTAATATAAACATAAATATGAACATGGTTTTCAAGTCATTTCAGTAAATATCAGGAAACATGAATGCTGATTATCTGGTAACAGTAGGTTTTGTTTTATAAGAAACTGACATGTATGCATGGTGGCACATGCCTTTAATCCCACCATTTGGGAGGCCATTGTTTTTAATCATCTTATGCAGGTCTTTAACCATGCCAGTTGATATGATCTCTAGCTTTGTCAACCTTTCTAGTGACAGATACCTGTGACAGGCAGAAGAATCAACTGGATTCTGTTCCTGAACTCACCCTTTGAATTTTCTCCATCACTGTTCTATTTTTTACTGTTAAGTGAAATGTATTTGCCATTCTGGGAACAAGGTACAATGAGGTCATCATTCTTTGTTTTTTTTTTTTTTTAAAACACATTATTTTCATCAATATGCTGTTTCAACCCCTATTCCAAGGTATTTTAATATAACTTCCAAACCTTCTAGAACTTCACAAAATACAAAAGAGGAAAGAAAAAGTTGTATTGGCAAACCTCTGAGTCCTGCTTTCAGGGTTTGTGTATAGCAGTTTGTATTTCTGGCATTTCTATTTACTGGCTTCCATCACCTCATCACATAGTTTACAATAAGCATGATTGGCTGTGTGAGCACAGTGTGGAATCTGCAATAGAATGGTTGTGCTCAGTGATGAAGAGTGAGCTCCTGCCACAACAGCCTGGACAGATTCAAGGGAGTTGTGCTGTGTTGAAAAGACTGATCTCAAAAGGTTATACGCTGATGATTCCATATGTAAAATATTCCTATAGTATCAACACTTAGAGATGAAAAAGAGATTAGTGGCTTGGAAGGAAGGAGTGAGGTGCTCATGGATATTAAAGGCTGTTCAAAAGAATCTACACATTATAAAACTATACCTAAAAATACAAAGTTGTATGTATAACAGGTAAAATTTGAGTAGGTGGGTAGATTGCCAATGCCAATGTTTTGATTGTGATACTGGCTAGTTATGCAAGATGTTATCACTGGAGTAGAGTTGAAAGGATACATAAGGTTCTCTATTACTTCTTACAACTGCACATGAACCTACATTTATAACAAGGATGTGTTAAAGATCTACAGTGAGCATACTGTCAATTACAATTGTGTCTTGCAGCAATTAAGTCTCTTAGAAAGGGGATTGTGGGCTGGAGTGATGGCTTAGTGGTTAAACGCTTGCCTATGAAGCTTAAGGACCCCGGTTCAAGGCTCAAATCTCCAGGACCCACATAAGCCAGATGCACAAGGGCTGCATGCATTTGGAATTCATTTGCAGTGGCTGGAGGCCCTGGCTTGCCCATTCTCTCTCTCAAATAAATAAAAAATAAAATATTAAAAACAAAAGAAAGGTTATTGTTCCTACAGAATTATAGACATGCTGCTCTGGTGTTCCTAAGCATAAAGAGCTGAGTTCTTAAAATTTCCTAATATTTCTTCTTTGGGGACTGTTCCCAAAGATATATTTGTGCCCTCATCTGACCTGAGTCATCTATATTTTAACAAAATAATATTTTATCAGCTGTCTACCCAGAAACCATGTTTAAGGTTTGAAAGAGTCAGGTGTGGTGGTTCATGTCGATAACCCCCACACTAGGAAGTCAGAGGTAGTAGAATTGCTCTAAGTTCAAGGCTAAAGCCAGCCTGAGCTAGAGTAAATTGTGCCTCAAAAACAAAAAGAAAATTGGTTTATAGTTATATGTCTTATTTTCTTTTCTGCTTCTAATATGAAATGATAGAATGAGTCAATAAAAATGACACATGGCACTTTTTTCCATCGTAGTTAAAAACAGTGGGGAAAAGGAGAATGTTTTGGAGACATGGAAAACATGGAGTAAGTGGATTGCCTGTCAATGCCCAGTCCCTTGTCTATAACAGATGTAATATACTGATCATAGCATGTGGTTTTCTGGAGAGCCTGAACACTTCCTAAGAGTCCTTCTTGACATACACTTTATGTCATTATTAGCACTAGATTGCTTCTGACACAAGATAGATTCCTGAGTTCAGTATATATATGCTAATTCTATATCACAGAGTATAGGATTTTCTAGGGTACTCAATCCCCTGGACAGGCCAAATAGAATTTTATGCATTCACATTTTGTTTCCTTTCCATGTCCTTTCCTTGTCTGATCATGAATCACAGCCTTCTTGAAATGCTTTTATTTTTCATAAATAAGCATTCTCCAGCATTTTTTGGCATTTAAATAGACCAATTCCTTAAAAGGGGAGAACTCCATATGTAACTGTGCACAGAGCTTCAGTTATCTATACAACAAGCAGCAAAGAATCAGGGATTTCTGGTGTTGGGGAGCAGGCTCACAGGCAAGAATTGTGGCCTTCTGGTGTGGGGCAGCAGGTTCACGGGCAAGTGTAATTCGAGAGCTTTCTGTCCTTTCCGCATCATTAATATATCCTGGCAACCTAATTGTCAGAGCTTATCAAAATCTAAGATGCTGGCACTAGTTACTATGATAATAAAAGTAAATTTTGTCTAGAATAAGGAGAAGTAGGTCATTTTAATTGATTTTGTTCACAGACAACTATAAGAAAAGCATTAAGAACTAACAAATCATAGAAATATTTGCTTACTTGAAAATGATTACCCTATAGTTTTGATGCTTACTATACTCTGATCTAGAGTCAGTCTTCCCAAATTGTGAACCAAGTTTAACTGAATGTACTTAGACCATGTGACATTCCTGTATTCGATTTCATACCTGTGAACAACTGGGCTTTAGATGATGCCTGTGTTAATAAGCAAACATACCACAGAAAGCCACATGGGAAAGGAAATAAAGAAGGCACAGTCTGTACAGGCTCAACAAATAAACACAGTAATTACCAAGTGATTGTGGTTTATTGCAAATATAAGAAAAAAAGTACTTTTCATTCAATTTTCTTCTATCATTTATTTCAAGTAAATGCTAAATTGTTAGGATACTAAATGTTCATCAGGTCACTTGGGCCCAAGTACTCAATGAGTGAAAGGAACCATCTTATGAAAAGATATCAGACCTTGAACACTGGACATTATATGACACCCATGATACCTCATGCATTCCTTACAAAATTCCATATGGAGATAATCAATCTAGTTTTACATTCACAGAGACTGAGACTTAGAGGATTAGTGATTCATCCAAGTCGACACTGGTAATTTTCTGAGGCTGCAGAGGTTACAAGTTACCTCAATATTCAATGGAAAGTAGAACAAATGCCAGTATACTGATACTCCTGCCAGTACTCCTGTGAAGCCATGTTTTCTCTCTAAATACTCATTTGTCTGAATTTACAACATTAAGAGGTAGAATTTACTCCACACATCTTACTTTACCACAGGAATGGTAAATGTCTCTCTTGGTTCTGACTATATGATGAGAATACACAAGATAATATGGTGTGAGGATTTATGTTTGGATTGACAAAACATCAGAACAATATTAAAACATCTTTGGTCCCCTGTAATAAAACAGACCCTGTGGCTCCACAGAGAACCTCTTCTCATGTCTCTTGTAGCTAAATGAATGGTCCTGCCTCTCATGGAATTAGACACTTGGGATCTATTTTCAACCCAGTGAGCTCCAATTTAATCGTGAAGAGAGTCTGGATTTTCCCTCACAGAAATGCTCTTTGATATCATCTTTTAACCTTGATGGGCAGGTGATATTAAAACCTAAAGTTCAAAGAATACTGATAGAACCTCTACCAGACCTTTTGTGTTGGCTTCCATCATGACAAGTGCTTTCAGACAGCATTCTCCAGGTTGAGGGAATTTGTGCTTTCCTTTTGTTCATTGGCCTTTAACATGCAGCTCCGTGAACAGCATGTTAAACAGACTTTGTGCTTTTAGACTCATTTCAATAAGTTTATAGAAATTTAAGTTTCTGAAAAGATTCATTTCAAAGCTCTGTTATTATGGCTCACATTTAGGCTTAAACATATCTCAGAGTGACTCCTTCATTGATTAGAGTAGATCCTACTTCTCCATATATGTACTGAATATATATTATTTGACAGTGGTTCTGCTTGAAAGTGGAAATCAAAGAGAAGTAAGCATATGCTCTCTCTTCTAGTGGCATTAATGTGAGGTTCTGCTTAGGTGATGGTTGTGATAATCAGCATTTGCAAACCCTGATGGCCTCAGCAAGGAGAGAATAGTCAAGCTCATAGCCTTGAGGAAGGAGTGATGATTAAGCTTTACCCTGACTCTCAGGAAGGAGTTTTGCAGCATGAATGTGTTGAAAAGGGAAGTTCAAAGGAGAAACAACTGTGTGCTTCAAAAGCAGATGATGGAAAGATATGCTGAAAGGGAGGGAGAATGTAGTTGGTACCACTTGGCCCAGAGAGAGGAGCAAGACATACCAGTGCCTAGATGAGGTTATGGTTATGGCTGTCCTAGGCCAGACAGTTGAATAGATTTAATAGCAGTAGACATCACAAATCTAAGGCAGGGCATGACATGATCAGGCTTGCACTTTTGAAAAATATCCTTTAGTCAGCTATATGAAATGGTTTGGAATAGTTACAAAGTCAAAGCCAGAAAGAATTCTTGGATCCTACTGCTCAGTGGGAGATAATATGAATGTCCGATGGATATCAGGACCTCATTGAAAATTGGATAACAAAGTAAATTGATGAGAATAATTTAAATTATATATTTTTATTTTATTAAAAGCACCTTAAAGGGCACTGCAAGCCAACTTCACCATCTTGAATGTGTTCTAGTTTTCTGTGTGTGACTGGTTTGATGACTGTCCCCTCTGCGTTTTACCATTGAAAGGGAGAATACACAAGATAATATGGTGTGAGGATTTGTGTCCAAACAGAATAAGTAATATTAAAAACACTTGTGGGCTAGTCCATTCACACATGCCTCACCTGGAGGGCCACATAGCCATTAGACTTATAGTCCAAAAGCTCAGAGACTATCTCTCTGTGTCTTTTTTCTTTCCAGTGAGCTTTTAGTTTTCTCATCTGTAAAATATCAATAATAATCATATTTCAGGGCTGTAGAGACAGCTCAAGTGTTAAAGGCACTTGCTTAGCAAAGCATAGTGGCTTAAGTTTGATTCCCCAGTACTCAGTGAAGCCAGAAGTAGAAAGTGGCACATGCATCTGGAGTTCATTTGTAGTAATAAGAGGCTCTGGAGCACCCACACTCTCTGTCTGTCTGTCTGCCTGCCTCTCTTTGTCTCTGTCTCCCAAATACATAAATAAAAATATTTTTAAAAATAAGCATATTTCAAAAAATGGTGAGAATCACCTGATATTACTTAAGTGTAATGTGTACTTGCTATTTATTATTATTTTGGGTTTTCAAGGTAGAGTCTGGCTCTAGCCCAGGCTGACCTGGAATTCACTATGTAGTCTCAGTGTAACCTCAAACTCACAGTGATCCTCCTTCCTCAGCTTCCCACCCCCATGGTGGTGTGCACCACCATGCCCCTCTATATTTATTATTTAATAATATTTATAAGAGTTTCTCAATAATACTTCCCTTCTTATGCTCACTATAAAAGATGCTTCAGATGTTAGGAAATCCAGGTGACCCATTTCTATATTTGCAATATTCTCCCTTCTCAGACTTTTACAAATATGATCAGCCTTTCCATGTGACAAAGAAAATAGCTCTTATTTTTCTTTTGCAAATATTAATGTCATCCAGTTTCAGCTCTTTCCCCTGACTCTCCTTTTAGAGGCATATAGCATGAGTAAAGAGTTGTATCCTATTTCTTCCTATCAGAATTTAGGTATGCTATTTGATCTTTCAGGACTTCAGCTTTAATAGCTTTTAACTGAGGGGATGTAGATGACTGATCTGTTTTGGTTTTAAGGACTAATAAGAACTCATGATAGCTGGCCATGGAGGCAACACACCTAAATCTCAGCACTTGGGAGTCAAAGGCAGGAGGATAAATGCAATTTCAAAGCAAGTCTCTTCTACATAGCAAGTTTCAGGCTAGCCAGAGCTTCATGGTGAAACCATGTACCAAAAAAAAAAAAAAAAAAAAAAAAAAAGAACTAATTACAGGGCTTGCATTTCCTCTTCCATAATGGCTGAAGGTCTACTTATGTTCTGTCTTATCCCTGAGCCAAATGACAACTGGAAATTTCCATTTGCATACTCACCCCGCCCTGTCAACTTAAAGTTAGCATGTGTATGAACTCAACTCCCCTTCCAGGTCTCATATTCCAATATGTTTCTATAATGACAAAACAACAAATGACACCATTATTTATCAAAGTCACTTAAAATAGAAGTCTGTAAGTTCATCATCTGCCTCTGTTCAAGGATAAGGTCCTGCTATTTTGAGGTCATGACTCCTGTTTTAGCTATTTCCTCATCTCACTTCCAGCTGTCACTGGCCTCAACTCTTCTCATGGATCACTGCAAAGTCCCTCTCTTTGAGTCTTCAGCCCTCTTGTCTTACACCACCTCAATTTCTTCCTTGACAGGGACATCAGATTTTTTTTTATCAATTCACTCCTTAAAACACTTCACTGGCTTTCTATTGCCTCTAGATGTGGTTGAAAATCATCCTGATGTTGGCATTTCTTTCCGTCTTAATCCCATGATTTTCTTTCCATTATAGTTGATTGTTTATAGCTTCCTATTCATAGCAAGCCATTTCTCTCCTACATGTTCTCAGTTGCCTATCATTTCTACCCAGTATACCTTGCTCTACTTGACATTTACTGTATTTCTCACCACCACCCTGACAAGTCCAGGAAGGGAGTGAGATGTTAGAGGAACACTCCCAACTCCAGTCCAATGTGAGTCTCCAGTCTCTTCCTGAGCTAAATTGTCACACTGCTTATTGTTGCCACTGACATTTCCATTTTGCTTTTAATATATTTGGAGCATTTCTTTGGGAGGCATGACTTAATGACACTATCCTACAGTCCTGGGTCTCCTGGAACAGTGTTTAGGAAATGCTATTTACATGGTTTAAGCTGATTAATTTAGACTCACTGTGGAAAGTTTGTGGTGGTTTACTGTTCAAACTTTTTTTTACCATTGAAAAAGATCCCTCAATATGAACACAAAAGGAGTTCTTGGTCTACTAGAACCCAAATGTTGTTCCTGCTTAAAAAAGAAGTAAAAAGAGCCCCTTGCTCTGCCTTCCTGATTGAAGTGCCCCTAGGTCCCCAATTCCCAGATTCCCTGCTCTGGAGGGTGCACACATGGAAATTTGTTCTTCTTTTTCAGAAGGTAGTGAGACCAGGGGAAATAAACTACCCTTGGTACTTCAGCCAAGCCACAGCTGAAACCACAGAATTGGGGAGATGAGTATGAGTGCTGTTGCCATGCTGAACCTGATAAGCAGTGCCAGGGTGAAGGAGACAGACCCTGAGGATACTCAACACCTGCCTAAGAACTCATCACTGAAGTAGACTTAAAACTCACTCTCCACAGCACAGGGAATTTTGTGGAAGAGGGGGCAGAAAGATTGTAAGAGCTACAGGTTGAGACATCATGCCCAGAGGCATTCACTCACCCCAAAAATAACCGAATCCTGCTTCCACAATGCATAAAACACAACCCCATGGGGAATACCTGTAACCCCACTGAGGAGCATCCCCAACAGAATGGGGACAGGGAGGATGGAAAAGAGGGAACCAATGCAAATATCCATACAAAATATGTTAATAATAATAATAACAACAATAAAAAATTAAGAAATAAAATTAGAACAATAGGGATGGATGATGAAGATGAGCGAGTGTGGTAAGGGTCAACCAAAAAACTAAAGAAACATGAAAAGGCCACAAGGAAATGGACTTTTTTGTAAGCTAATTAAAGCATATGATTTTTTAAAAAGTGTTTGAACAGAGGCACCCTGCAAAGGTGGATAATGCTGTTTCCAGAAGCCATAAGTTATTAAATGAAAATCCCAGTGCCATGGATGGAAGTTATTGGTCAGGGAGGCTCCTGAGACCTCCAAACCAATTCAGGCTGTTGTGACTTCTCTTGGTTACCCAGAACTAGATGGTAAGATTCTATTGGTAAAGACATTACATGATTTCATTGCAGTACATGGAGAAACAAGCTGGAACTGAAATCAAAGCTTCCTCCTTGCTGGATAGCTTTCATAGTTCCACGGGTGTTATGTTGGTTTCTGGGGAGAAAAGTCACTAACAGTCTTTCTCAGCTTTGGACCCTGCATGCTACACAAGCAACCTGACAGGCAAGATGTGCCACTGGTGAAATAATGGCATGATTATTATGAATTTAACCAGTCACTTTCTGATTAAATTTGAGGCCTATCTACAGGAGGGAACTAATGATTGCCACTGTAAACCTGGCCTGAAGCCTTTGGCTAGGGAGGTCATAGGCCCTAATGGGAAAGTTACTATTGTTGTTTGGATAAATACATATATTATGGCCATCAAAAAAAAAAAAAGTAAAAAAGCTTCTGCTAAAAAACAACTGACTTGCACAGTTTTCCTTTTTCACTGTTTATGTCTAAATTTAAGGGTGAGGTTGTTTAATTTTGATTGTGTGGGGGAGATGGGGAGAGAGAGAGAATAGAATAAAATTTTAAAATCTATAATTGGAAGGTTGACTTTCAGTATCAATTTTGTTGACCCCTCCACAATAACAACAACAACAACAACAACAATAATAATAATAATAAATGTTACAGTGAACTCAGATGTGTATACATATTAGTATAGGGTGTTTTGTTGAAATAGAAAAACAAGCCTATCTTTCCTATGTGAGAAGCATTGCCTTTTCTTTTGTGTTCTATTTCACTTTAAAATACTTGTCAAAACCCAACAAATTTCCTGACCAATGACTTAGTACTTTCATACACTCTGAAAAAAAGTCCTGATCTGGTTCTGCTTCTGTTTGGAGGTGAAGAGCCTTCCCTTGCAACTGGATTCATTAAGCAATATTTTAAAATTACTACTTTGGTCACTCTCTATAACCCCAAATTTCCAATGCAATTTCCTAAGGACAGCTATGGAATTCTTTCACATGTGGACCAAAGAACTCTTGGCTCTTGCCACTGTGTGAAGATAGTAGGGATTTCTCTGAGCTGACACTGACTGGTCTAGAGGAACTAGATCTCGGCATCTCTGGGTATAATGATATTCTCCTGGGGGGCTTAGCAGTCCAAATAGATCCCAAAGAATTCAACACTGTTACACTAGAAAGAAGCTAGACGTCAGGTTTGTCTCCTGTGATCTCAGCTTCTAGAGTGTTGTGGTTTGAACACATAGTCCCCAGTGGGTGGCACTGTTTGGAGAGGTTTGGAAACCTTTGGGACATAGTATCTGGCAAAGGATGATTACTGGAGATTTTGAAGGGACAGCTCAACCGTGATTTCAGTCTAGCACGCTCTACTTCTAGGTTGGTCAGGATGTACACAACCATTCCACGGCGTAAGTGCCAACCCAGACTGAGCTACAATTTCTATCACACCTCCCTCACTCAATGGACTGTAGTCTCCTGAAACCATAAGCCAAAGGAAATCTCTCCTTCTTATACTTTTGTCAGGTCTTTGTAATGACAAACAGAGGAGTGACTAATACCCAGAGCAATGATTAACTGTGCCAGAATCACCTAGGGAAATGTTTAATATAAAGTTCCTAAATCTCAACACCAGAGTATGGCATGAGCTAGGAGAACCTGGATACTTTGAATGCTACATACATTATCTGCAACTGGTCATAAGTAAACACCTCAGATTTGGGTTTTCTGAACCCTGGGTTTGTTTTTTTTTTTTAGAAGAGAGTCATGAGATCCACTTCCTGCCATAAGGGCTATGAGAAAAAAATAAACAGTGTAAGAAAAACCCACAAAAAGTAAAAGCAAGTGTAGTATAGAGACTCTCTATTTCGCCACATGGTCAAGCTAACAAGGTATTTCAGAGCTTTGGAATTCCAGAGAGAATCAACTATAAAGTTCATACTGAGCACAACTGATAAAGCCAAATAAATACTGCAAAATAGAAAGCACCCTTTGTAATGTCCTGATGGACATCTCTCCTTTTCACCTGTGTCATGTACTGATGGGAATGTCTCCTTACCTGTGTCAGGTCCTGATGGAAATCTCTCCTTCTTACCTGTGTCATGTTCTGATATACATCTGTCCTTCTTACCTGTGTCATGTCATGATGGATATCCCTCCTTCTTACCTGTGTCATGTTCTGATGTACATCTATCCTTCTTACCTGTGTCATGTCATGTCATGATGGATATCCCTCCTTCTTACCTGTGTCATGTCATGATGGATATCTCTCCTTCTTCCCTGTGTCATGTCATGATGGACATCTCTCCTTCTTACCTGTGTCATGTCCTGATGAACATCTCTCCTTCTTACCTGTGTCATGTCATGATGGACATCTTTCCTTCTAACCCATGTCATGTCCAGACAGACTCTCTCCTTCTTATCTGTGTCATTTTCTGATGGACATTTCTCCTTTTTACTTGTGTCATGTACTGATGGACATCTCTCCTTCTTACCTTGTTATGTCCCTATAGAATCTCTCCTTCTTACCTGAGTAATGTCCTGATGGATTCTTTCCTTCTTACTTGTGTCATGTTCTGATGGACATCTCTCCTATGTACCTGTGTCACGTTCTGATGGACATTTCTCCTTATTACCAGTGTCATGTTCAGATGGACATCTCTCTTTCTTACCTGTGTCATGTCCAGATGAACAGATCTCCTTCTTACCATGTCATGTCCTGATGGGCATCTCTCCTTCATACCTGTGTCATGTTCTGAATGACATCTCTCCTTCTTACATGTTTCATGTCATGATAGGAATCTTCTTCTTACCTGTGTCATGTTATGATAGACATCTCTCCTTCTTACCTGTGTCATGTTCTTATTGACATCTCTTCTTCTTACCTATATCCTGTCCTTATGGACATCCCTCCTTCTAACCTGTGTGATGTCCTGATGGACATCTCTCCTTTTGCCTGTGTCATCTCTTGATGGAATCTCTCCTTCTTACCCATGTAATATGCTTATTGACATCTTTCCTTCTTACCTGTGTCTTGTACTTATAGACATCTCTCCTTTCTATCTGTGTCATCTTCTGATGGACATCCCTTCTTCTTGCCTGTGTCATGTTCTTATGGACATCTCTCCTTCTTGCTGTGTCATTTCCTGATGGAATCTCTCCTTCTTACCCATGTTATATCCTGATGGAATCTCTCCTTTTTACCTGTGTTATGTCTTGATGTAAACTCTCCTTCTAGCCCATGTAATTTCCTGATAGACATCTCTCCTTCTTACTTTTATCATGTACTGATGAACATCTCCTTCGTCTTACCTGTGTCATGTCTTAATGGACATCTCTCCTTCTTACCTGTGTCATGTTTTGATGGACATCTCTCCTTCTTACCTGTGTCATGTTTTGATGTATATCTCTCCTTCTTACCTATGTCAAGTTCTGATGAACATCTCTTCATCTTACCTGTGTCATGTCTTAAAGGACATCTCTCCTTCTTAGATGTGTCATGTCCTGATGGGCATCTCTTCTTCTTACCTGTGTCAAGTTCTGATGGACATCTCTCCTTAGATGTGTCATGTCCTGATGGGCATATGTAGCAGACAGCTTCAGGTTCACTGAGATGAACTTCCAGACCAGGCACAGTTATGGAGGAAGGGATATTATTTATTGAAGCTTACAGATCCAGGGGAAGTTCTATAATGGCAGAAGAAGCTGGCCTGCTCTTACAGGACCAGGCAAGAGAGAGAAAAAGCCACCAGCCACACAGCACAGCACACTTCAGGAACTCCTACTGGGCACACTTTGCATATCTTTACAATGGAATCCTAAACCCACCACCACACCTTAAGATCCACCCAGTGACATTGCCTCCAGCAAGGTGGCTGCAGATGCAAAGTATAAACTAATAAAACACTGAATATATTGGGGCCATATATTCAAACTACCACATTCTGCCCCTAGTCCCCAATAGATTTGGCCCCTGGCCCCCAATAGATTTATAACTATCACACATTGTAAATTGTACCCAGTCCAATTTCAAAGGTTCTCACAGTCTTGAACAACTTAAGATTGCGAGTCCTGTAAAATCAAACAAGTTAAATACTTTCAACATGTAAAGGCCCAGAGTAAACATTTTTAACTGGTATAGGCATAGCAAGGAGAGATTAGAACAATACAAACTCAACCACCATCAGCAGTCATCAAACTTTTGCAGTTCAAGTTCAATATAACATGAGACTGACAGTCTCCAGGTTTTCCAATTCTGCCCCTCCAGCTGGGCAGAGTATCCAGGGAAAACTTCCATCCCAGGCCAACATTGCACTCCATGGTAGCCCTTGCATAATCCTGGTATATACAAAACATCTTCAGATCTCCATGAAAACCACGGTCCATCTTCCAAAGGCTCTTCCAGCCTGTAAGGGCCTCATGCCCTTCCTCATTCCACATCTCAGCAGTGGCTCCTGGAACTGTGTGCAATTCATGACCACTCCTTGCATTTTTCATGCTTCCAAAACTAATACCAGGTGTGCAGGACACAGCCATATTCTTAATCCAGGGATGAAATAAATCATAGCTTTGAAAAGCAGGTTCCTTCTCTAGTCAACACTCTTTTCAAAAGAATTTGCATTTCTAACAGTCTTTCCTCAGGCATCCACCCCATTGTATTTTTTTTTAATTTTTTAAAAATTTATTATTATTATTACTTTGGAGAGAGACACAGAGAGAGACAGAGAGAGAGAGGGAGAGGAAGACAGAGTTGGGCATGCCAGCAGTGTCTCAGCTGCTGCGAACGAAATCCAGATGTGTGCGCCCCCTTACAGTCAAGTGCGGCATCGCACCCTTGCGTCACTTTGCATCTGGCTAAACGTGGGACCTGGAGATTGGAACCAGTGTTCTTAGGCTTAGGAGGCAGGCGCCTTAACCCCTAAGCCATCTCTCCAGCCCCTCTCCATTGTTTTAATGTAAAGCAGTCAGGCCACCTGCCTTCCACCTTCCTTAAGATTGCTAATGTGTTTGATAATAGCAGCTCCAGTAACCTAAAACCAGTCTCAGTGCCTCTAATTTTAACTTGCTTGAGGTTTTCCAACTTAAAATCTTAAGTCTCTCAGTCCAATATCTTTAGCCAAGCACATCAGTCCATTACAAATTTAACCTTGATCAAACACTCTGGGCCTGGGTAGCAGAGCACAGCCATCCCTTATGCCAGTAATCCAGTTTCAGCAAAGTCCTCTGCAGTCTTTCATTCCCCTTAGAAAGTTCATAAGCCAAGCCTCGAAGTTCAATACCATTTGCACTTAGCATTCTCAAACTCTCATCAGAATAGCCCATAATATTTGGCTTACCACTCCAGAAGGCATCTTCAGTTTCAAGCAACAAGTACATGCCCATTCCTCCAAAAGAGAGATTACAAAAGACAAACATCCACATGGTCAGGTTCTCTCACCCCACTCCTGGTACCACTTTTGTAGCAGACAGCTTCAGGTTTGCTGAGATGAACTTCCAGACCAGGCACAGTTGTGGAGGAAGGGATATTATTTATTGAAGCTTACAGATCCAGGGGAAGTTCCATAATGGCAGAAGAAGCTGGCCTGCTCTTACAGGACCAGGCAAGAGAGAGAAAAAGCCACCAGCCACACAGCACAGCACACTTCAGGAACTCCTACTGGGCACACTTTGCATATCTTTACAATGGAATCCCAAACCCACCACCACACCTTAAGATCCACCCAGTGACATTGCCTCCAGCAAGGTGGCTGCAGATGCAAAGTATAAACTAATAAAACACTGAATATATTGGGGCCATATATTCAAACTACCACAGCATCTCTTCTTCTTACCTGTGTCATGTTCTGATGTACATCTCTCCTCTTAGATGTGTCATGTCCTGATGGGCATCTCGTCTTACCTGTGTCAAGTTCTGATGGTCATCTTTCCTTCTTACCTGTTTTATGTCCTGATGGACATCTCTGCTTCTTACCTGTCTTACTTCTGCAGCAGACAGCTTCAGGTTCACTGAGATGAACTTCCAGACCAGCCATAGTTATGGAGGAAGGGATATTTGAAGCTTACAGATCCAGGGGACCTTCCATAATGGCAGAACAGCCTGTCCTGCTCTTACAGGACCAAGCACAGAGAGAGAAGCCACAAGCCAAATGCCACACAATATAGCACACTTCACGAACTCCAGCTAGGCACACTTTGCATATCTTTAGATTGAAATTTGAAACCTACCACACCTGAATATCCACCCAGGACATTTCCTCCAGTCAGGTGGCTGCAGAGGGGGCCATCTATTCAAATTACCATACCTTCTTATCTGTGTCATGTTCCAATGGGCATCTCTCTTTCCTGTGTCATGTTCTGAGGGACTTCTCTCCTTCTTACCTGTGTCATGTCCTGATGAGCATCTATTCTTCTTACTTTATCATGTCCTGATGGACATCTCTTCTTCCTACCTGTGTTGTCCTGATAGACATCTTTCTCTTTTTCTTACCCTGACATTCAGTATTCATAACTGACTATATGAGGATGTGTGTTTATATGATGTGTTTTCTAGAACCCTGGACAAAAACATTTCTCTTAAATTTGTAAAGATGTGGCAAAATGATACCTGGAATGAAATGCTAATCTTTCTCAAATAAGTAACAATGATGTGCTGTGTTCCCTGTGGGATATAATGGTGTGTGTGTGTGTGTGTGTGTGTGTGTGTGTGTGTGTTTGCATGTGTTTACACATGCATGCATGCATGAACATGCACACTTTCATCTAGTGTTTACAATGATATGTCAGAGATCTGAGAAATTTCAACTTGTAACTTACAAGGAGGTAAAAGGCTGAAGGAAGTAGCCCTAGTACATGGTAAATGTCAAGCTGATGCATTCTGCCAGTTTTTCTTAGAAACAGAGAAGTAGATTAAATGTCTTTGAAGAGACAATGTTACAGGATTTCACAGGTTTTGTGAAAAAAAAAACTTCAGTTGTTCTTTCATGATACTTATCAATATTTTTATTAATATAATATATATACATTTTGCTGATCAAATTATGTATTTTCTGAGGACAAATTTAGATATCATCTATGCTTAATGGTTAAATTTCCACCTTAAAATCAGTAGGGAATTTTCTCTAAATCATTTAAGAAACTGTAAAAAAATAGTTGAACTGAATTTAACATTTGCATATGGTTTGTCTTAGAGCATCTGACATGTAACCCCATGTATAAAACACAGTGAGAGCTAATAATTCAGACTGCTCTGTGCTGGGTTGTGATATCTATTGAAAGATCCCTTAGTATAAGTTTGATATAGGGCTGGAATGTATCTCGATGGTAGAGCACTTGCCTAGGATGCTAGAGTCTCTGTTTTATCCTCAGCACTAAGGGGTTGGGGGGTGGGCTAAAAGAAAAAATGTTTAACATAACTTTTTAAAGTAGAAGAACATATGTTTTTAAGCAAATTATGTAAGGAAAGACTTATAATGTAAAATAGAAGAAATTATAATACTATGGATAGTTACCTTTCATAGACATCTACTTAAAGAAATAACTGTTCTCCATCTGTCCCCCCAATATCATAAGAAAAGCTCTTTTGGAGAAATTTTGATATATCCCATAAGTAGATATACTCAGCCTCAAATCTACTTTGGAACGTTCTGCTATGGGGGATAAAGGAGTCTGGAGGGCACTGTGCTGCATAGTTTACAGTTCTCTTCCCTTTTGTTCCTCACTGGCCGTAGAGTGTCAATATAGTAATATGGGTATAAAAGCACTTTATAGTTTATGAATCTTTATTTTACCATCACAGTAACCTAGGAGGTAGATTCAGTCTCCAGAAAATATGCCTAAGTAGGGACATCTGGGTAAGATATCAGTGTAGTAGCCATGCCAAAGCAGCCTGGTGTGGGAGGGTGGTGTAAGGGAATAAGCAGAAAAACAGCAAATTATACTCTTCTACCAAAAAGTGGAGATGTATAAGGAATTATTAACCACGCAGAGAAGATAAGCAATCCAGAGCTTCTAGCAAGCAGGAAACCAGGCAGAATCCTGCCAGTGGCCCAGGTCTGTGTGCCCACCTAGCCTTGTACAGAACTTCAAAAGCAGAAGCCAGATAAAGGGATTTCCCACTCTCATTAGCCTTCAAGACAGCAAGGGACCAGCTAAGCAGCTACTTAAGAATACAAGCAGGACCAGCTGAGCAGCTCTGGAACAACTCCAGGCACCCTGCACAGCCTCCCTCCCCCCAAATGCCAATGCATGAACCATAAGAGAACTCATCCATCCCAACCACATGGCATCCAGCACAGCCAATCAGAACACCAGAGCCAGTGACCCAAGCAGCCTGAGTCCATAGCACAACAGAGAGGGACTGAGGTGGGCACTCAGCATAGGTGAGATTGGAAGCCAGCCCAAACAGTAACAGGACCTATTTACACAAAGCCAGGTAAATAGGCCTTCATTGGAAGTGCTAGCCTCACCTTCCATGTCAGGGCAGGTTATGTGTTAAATTCAATGTATTCCTGGTTGGCTTTACCATTCTCGAATAAGCTGTATTTTGGTGTGGACTATTACTGCCTTTGACATTTTCTGATATATAGGGCCTTTGTCTTTTTCTTCTGTCATTATTGGGGACAAGGTTTCACTCAGCCCCAGGCTGACTAGAGCCCATTTCAGATCAGAAATCTCAGCCTCCCAGAGGATTAAGAATGTGGGGTTTAGGGACCTTGGCTTTATTAGATTATCTGTTTGTTTTAATCCCTACTCTTGCATAAATACTCTGTGCTGGTCTTGATTGAATGTGTATATTGTTCAGTTGAATTTTAGAATTTGCCAGTAATTTGCTCCACCCAGCCTACTAGAATACTTGCACAGCAGGAAAACTGAACACCAGGGTCACTTCTCCTGTTACTCTGGGAATAATATAAAAGCCACACCTGGACCCTTACACTGAAGATATATAACATCAGATTTACACATCTAAGAATACTGCAGATAATTAGTAAATCCAAGCATCAAATTAACTCAAGATGCAAAAATTTCAACATTATAATACAGGAAACACAAAAAAATCAAGACAATACAATCCCACCCAAAATTACAAATCCATCAGAAATGACCTCTAGTGAGACTATTTTATATGACATGCCTGACAATGATTTCAAGAAAAAATGATTATATCTATGTTCAAAGAAATCAAAGGAATCAAAGAAGAAAACAAACTCCTGAAGGAAAAATACAGGAAACCAACTTAGTGAAATAAGGAGGTCAATGCAAGTCATGAGTAAGGAAAAAGAAATAATGAAGAAATACCAATCAAAAATATTAGAAATGCAAACACAGTAAGTCAAATAGAAAACTGTACAAAGTCTCATTAGTAGAAATGAATGAAGGAAACAACAGAATATCTAAACTAGAAGACCAGGTGGCAGATCTAATACAGTCTAACAAAGAAAAAGACAAACTAATAGGAAGGTATGAATGGGAAATTCAAGATATTCAGGACACTATGAAAAGATCAAACATAAGAATTCAGGGTATGGTAGAAGGAGGATAATTTCACTCCAAAGGCTTAGTATGTGTTTTCAACAAAATCATACAAAAAAACTTCCCCCAAATTGAGAAAGAGATGCCAATGGAGATACAGAAAACCTTTAGAACACCAAATAGATAAAACCTGGAAAGAACCTCTCACTGTCATATTATAATTAAACTAACAAACACACAAACCAAACAAAATATATTAAAGGCTGTTAGAGAGAAAAATCAAGTTACATACAAAGGCATCAGGATATCAGCAGATTACTCAACATAAACTTTAAAAGCCAGAAGGGCTTGGAATGATGTATTCAAAGTTTGGAAAGATAACAACTGTCAACCAAGATTACTTTATCCTGCAAAGCTGTCCATTCAAATAGATGGAGAAATAAGGACATTCCACAACAAAAGCAGGCTAAAGGAATATTTGAAGACAAAACCAGCTCTACAGAAAATACTTGAAAGGATCCTCCATGCTGAAGAGAAAGAAAAGCACACATATAAGGAACCTGGAAAAAACAAGCCATACTCAAATACTACTTAATACAAGAGACCAAAGGCAAAACAGGAAGAACTACAAATCAAGAAAGAGTGACAAGAATAAATGTACACCATTCAATAATAACTCTTTTATTTTTTTCTTTTTATTAATTTGAGAGAGAGAAGGAGAGAGAGGGAGAATGGACACACTAGGGCATCCAGCCACTGCAAATGAACTCTGGACGCCTGTACCACCTTGTGCATCTGGCCTATGTGGGACATGGGGAATTGAACCTGGGTCCTTTGGCTTTTCTGGAAAGCACCCTAACTGCTAAGCTATCTTTCCAGCCGTCAATAATTACTCTTAATAGCAATGGCCTCAATGCCCCAAACAAAAGACACAGGTTTACAGACTGTGTTAAAAAGCAGAATTTGGGCTGGAGAGATGGCTTTGTGGTTAAGATGCCTGCCTGCTAAGCCTAAGAATGGCAAGTTCCAGTCTCCAGGTCCCGCGTTTAGCCAGATGCAAAGTGATGCAAGGATGCAATGCTGCACTTGCTCACAAGGGGGCACACACATCTGGAGTTCGTTCACAGCAGCCAAGAGGCTGCTGGTGCGCCCATTCTTTCTCTCTCTGCCTATCCCTCTCTCTCTGTCTTTCTCTGTGTCTCTCTCCAAAAAATTAAATTAAATTAAATTAAATTAAATTAAATTAAAAATTAAATTAAAAAGCAGAATTCTTCTATTCCTTACCTTTCCATAAAAGACAGACATTATCTTAGGGTAAAGGTATGGAAAATGGTATTCCAAGCAAATGAGCCTAGAAAACAAGCAGGTGTTGCTATTCTAATATCTGACAGGATAGACCTCAAACCAACATTAGTGAGGAAAGATAAATAAGGTCACTTTATATTGGTTAAAGGAACAATCCAATAGGAGGATATTACAATTCTAAACATATATGCACCTAACATGTGGGCTCCCAATTTCATCAAACAAGCACTATTAAACTTAAGGTCACAGATAACACCAAACACAATTGTAGTGGGTGACTTCAGTACCCCACTGTCATCTATTGAGAGGTCATCTCGACAAAAGATAAGCAGAGAACCATCTGGATTAAATGAGGTCATAGAGCAAATGGACCTAACAGATATTTACAGAACATTCCATCCAAATGCTGCAGAACACACATTCTTTTCAGTAGCACATGGAACATTCTCTAAAATTGACCATATATTAGAAAATATGCCTAAGAAAACCAAGTACAAGGAAATATCTGAGAAGACCCAGTGCTGAAGGGAAAAAAGGGATTTTTGTCTAACTGAACAAAGTGACTAAAACCACCAACCTCTTCTTAGATTTATTCCCAGCTTTCTGAGTGTTTATTTCATACTGTAGCAGAATATTCTATGCAAGAAATTGCTAAAACACAGAAGCATACAAGTTCAGAAATAATGAATGAAGGAACAAGCAGCATACCTTCATATCTTGGACATCTACACAGCGAGACTCCTCTACTGAGGACTACATAGATAGTGTCAGGTCCAAGCATACAAACTAACCAAGATAGTCAAAGTGGACACTTTTGATAGTTTAATGTAAAAGGTTATTTTCTAAATTTAGGTGTGCAAACCTGAATCTGGACCCTCTCCTTAATGAAAGCCTGAACTTAAATTTTCATTTATGAAATTCTTTTTACACGATGGTTGAAAGGATAAAATACAGAATGAATATCAAGCTTATTAACACCACTATGTAAACTGTGAACTACTGTATTGAGCAGCAGTGGGTGAGCTGGTTGTGTAGTTTAAAACAGGCTAGTCTTCTCTGTCTAACCTAGCACTGGACTTTAACTTAGTCATTTTGAGTTCCCCTATTCCTTTAATCCAATACCAAAATATTCAATGCATTTTTTCCACTTGATGTTCTAAATATTTAGCCCACTCCTTTTCTTTTTTTTTTTTTTTTGTTTGTTTGTTTGTTTGTTTTTTTAGGACTGGCTTATTTCATGGTCCTAATAATATCTCTTGACTGGATTGACTGGATGATTGCTATTATCTCATGACTTGTAGTGTTCATTTGTTAACCCATCTTCCCTGATGTTGTATAAACACAACAATGAAAATGTTTCACTAAAAGTTTAAATCTGTTTCCCAGTAACCTGTAGGCTGCAGTCCAAGTCACTGCCAGGGTATCAAGAGTACCCTGACCTGAGCTTTACCAACTTTATCTGCCTCATCTCCTGTCACTGTCTTCTTCTTACCTCATTTTAATAATAAGAATCAAATTAGGATTTTAGTTTACTGTACACATATTCCAATTCACTGTTGTGTGTGCGACTTTGGAAGACATCATCTAGGTAGGCTTTGAAAGTTTTCTTCTCTATGTCACAGATCCCTGGCAGGAGCCCCTTGGGTAGCGTTCTCTACACACAAGGCTGAGACTGACAGCTGCCTTATCTAAGGAGAAGAGAAATGAAGAATATAGAAATAGGGTGTTGTCAAAGAAGGTCAAAGAGCTGCAGCATCTCCAAGGCATCTATAGAAAAAATTATAATGTGACTTTGTTGTTGGCTGGCAGATTTTCAATTAAAGAAACTGTGTCTAGAAGGAATAGGGGCAGTGGAAAGAATCAATCAGTGTGTGTCATAGAAAAGTACTATGTCATCTGGTGTATCCTAGAGTCCTTCTAAAACACAGCCCAAAAAATAATTCATAGCCCCTTTATACCTAAACACAAGCTGACATTCTTGTTAGTAGAGTTCATAAAGTTTACATTTGTAAATACAAGGAAATAGGTGAAGGTAAGTAAAGTGACTGGGGGTGAATATAAAGAGGGGATGAAGTTTCATCTTTACTGCCCAATACCACTGACCTCTGTGGTTCAGTCACTATGTCTTAGAGAAAGGGCAGTTTGCATCCAAGTGTGCCTGGGTGGAAGCCCAGTCATGCAAAAAAAGTTTCAGTTGCCTTATGGCTTAAGATATGACCTCAGTGTTGAAATTGCCTGTGTATTCTAGAAGATGTAGGTCACTCTTCTTCCTCTAAGCAAATCTTTTCATCTGGAAATGCTTTGAGATTTCTCAAACATAGCCCATGTCAAAATACAGAGAGAAAGGTGATAGATACCAGCCTTACAAAAAAGTACTTTGAAAGACATTATAAGAGCCAGGCATGGGGGTCCCAGCACTTGGGAGTGTCAGGCAGGATAGCCATGAGTTCAAGGCCAGCCTAAATTACATAGTGAGTTACACCCAGCCTGGACTACAGAATGATGTCTTTTCCCATCCCCACTACTACCACCAATCATTATATAGTAGGAAAAATACTAAACCTGGGCTCAGACATAATTATGTAAAATCTCTGTCATTTATTAGCCATGGCTTTTATGTGAGTCACATGTTTTCTCAGAGTCTCTGTCCATTCCACATGTAAAAGGCAAGAGGATGAGCCGGGCGTGGTGGCGCACGCCTTTAATCCCAGCACTTGGGAGGCAGAGGTAGGAGGATCACCAAGAGTTCGAGGCCACCCTGAGACTACATAGTGAATTCCAGGTCAGCCTGAGCCAGAGTGAGACCCTACTTCGAAAAACCTAAAAAAATAAAAATAAAAATAAAAATAAAAAAAGGCAGGAGGATGATTCCTCATGGCAGGATTGATTCAAAGGTTAAATAGATAACTATGTGAGATGGTCTAGCATTGAAAAATCATACACGATAGGAACTCTTTTTGCCTTCATCATCATTACTAATGGCCAAGCTCTTTATCTTGGTTCTTGAAATAATTGGATTGTTTTTCTTTTTTCTCCTTTAACTCCAAATGGAAAGCTGCAATCCCAGAATGACAATTATGGCTGTTTGTATAGAAACAGATGAATAACCAGACCAGCCAAAGGGAAAATCAGGAAGTTGCCTGAGGGAGACATGACAGAGGGTTTCGAGGAGTGACTGTAATTAATTTAGAACATCCACCATCATGGCTCCAAAGACAGATACTGTGTATTCCAAGCCTTACTCAGGTGTTGATTTCTTTGAGGTGTTGAATAACTCAATATCTGATAAAGACTCACCAGATGTTTGATGGACCTGACTTGTCTGCCAAGATAGCTTCTTATGTACTTTTGTCATGTATTAATGCTAAAGATGCATTCCTTCAGAGCAAGAACTTGGTATGCCACTCACAGATCCATTTAGGCATCCTGGAATAATATACACAAGTTGATAGATATATGTACATGCAAATATTTCATGAGGAAAGAGGCCCACAGTTTGTATTAAATTCTCAAGGGTCTCTGTAACCAGAAACAAAGTCACTGCCACACAGAGACAGACCATGTCTGTTATAGCTTAGGGAGAACATTTTATTTTCATGAGTATGTTTTTCCTGATATGTCAAAATATATACACATTCATGCAAACAGACTGGAGCCCTGCATTTCTTTTTCTGAGACCCTGTATATATCAGAAGAGGACCTTTACTAACTACTTTTGTTTCTTAACAGATTCACAGTCATCCCAAGTTCTTAAAGTTGATGAAACATGTTTGAGTTTTTAAACCACATATAACTACAAACTTGCCTTATCATCTCTCATATTTAAAAACAAACACTAACTTTTCTCAAATTACTGGAAAGACATCAAGTTTTATCATATGGTGTATAGTAGACCATGTTTGTTATTTATAAATAAAGCTGCAGAATACTGGAGAGTGCCCTTACTCTGATGGAGAGCAACAAGCTATTTCAAACATGATCGATCTCACAATTAGACAGTTGATGAGTGACACAGTTCTTCTCTAGTGGTGAGAGAGTTGTGCTGGAAATTGATAGGAAGTAGTATTTTAAATAAGAAAGCAAGAGTCAGGTACCTTGCTAAAATAAAAACTGGAATTTCAGCATTGGAAACATTACATTCTCTTCACCTTGTCCTCTGATTACACAGCTGATCATATTCTCAAACAGAGGACTTAACAAATATAAGCTCAAGGCTCTGTATTTTGGTATCTTTTATTAATTTTTTTCAGAAAATTTTCATTCATTGTGTTTATTAATTGTATGTGATATTGTGTCACATGCGAACATTTTCATACAAGCTTATACTGTATGTTGAACATTCCATACTTAAAGAGCTGAGTTTTGAGAAAGTAATATGTATGCTTATAAAACTTTACTTCAAATATTTCTAAAATGCAATGCACATGCTATTAGCTCTTTATACCACATATTATGTATTTAAGGATTCACCCAACCACAGAAAATACTTGTAACAGGTAACAACAAAAAATAACATAAATTAACAAGGAATACAGTATAACAACTATTTGCATTGCACTTACATTGTATTGGGTACCATAAGTAATATATAGATGAGCTTAAGTATACAGAAAGATCATTTAGGTTAAAGCCAAAATATAATTTTATAGAAGGGACTTAGGCATCCATGGATTTTATCTGAAGGTGGTCCTAGAACCAATCCTCCAAGAATACAAGGAAATGACTGTAAATTTATATGTATCTGTAATTTATTTAGCTGTATATACATATGTATGTATATAATCTCACATCAAACAAAGGTCACTGAACAAAATAACTCATTAGTTACTTCTGTATCACTGTGGCTAACTTATCTGACAGAAACAATGTAAAGAGGAAATGTTTATTCTGGCCCCTGGTTTCTGGATTTCAGTCCATGGTAGTCAAGAATGTGTGAGTCAACAGCTCCTTCCAGCAACAATGCAGGAATGCCTTGCTTGGATACCAACAGGAAGCAGAAAGCAGGCAAGAACTGGAAGTGAGTGTAGCCTGTAAATATCCCTGATGGCCTACATCTGCCAGCTTGCTCCTATACTCTACTGGCTCCATAGCCTTCAAAATAATACCACAATGTAAGAACCAAACGTTCAAAATATGATTTTATGGGGAACAGTCCAGATTCAAACTGTGACAAGATCCTGACCTTTGATAGCAAAAGTATCATTTTTTGTAACGTGTGAAATAATTTGAAAAGTGCTTTCACAGAGTTTTGGGACACTGCTACTACACTCTAGTTTTGTGGAAGGAGGATGAAAGCTCTCTAGCTTCCCCAAGTATGTGAGATGTCATTTCCTCTCTGGCAGCTGCCTTTCCTACTAATGTTTACTTTGCTTCTTTGACCCATTTTAATTTGGCACTACCCTGCTAGTCCAGAAAAGATTAACAAGGACAGAGGATGAAGTCTGTCTTTAAAGAAAGAAGGGCATGGCCCAGAATCTGAGAGTCTCTCCTGTGTGTGTACACAATGTTAGTGTGTGGACCTGTCACACCTTCCTTCTCTTTTGCACCTATGTGTTCATTTGCCCTGCTACATTTTATGGGTGTTGGCTATACTTAATACATATTCTAAGGGATTCGCAAGTATTTTGTGCAGCTAATTCTCTCAATGATAAAACAAATCTTAACTTAGAAGCTCCTAAGGAATGGAGAAGGTCATTTTTGACACTTGAATCTTTGATGGCTTGGAATTCACCTCTCAGTTCAGTCAGTTAAAACTCATGTGCAAAACACTGAACTTGGTTCATCTGTGGGATGCAAGATAATAAGAAGTGGGTCACATTGTTAAGCAATTTGAAGACTAAAAGAACAAAGACAATGTAAACTACAACATGAGTCAAAAGTGGATACATCCTTCAATGAAATCCTTAGAGTGACAGCTGGAAAATCCCAAGCAGGAAACCATCCTTGCCAGAGTGCCCTTTGTTGCAGGTGTGATGGAACATTTGCAAGTCAACTTGAGGAGGCAGTTTCCATCAGTGTTGAGTGAAAACAAGGTCATCAAAAGAGAGTCATGTAAACAGAAGCAGACACACACATACATTAGTCCAGGTCTTCAGATGGCTAACTGGGAGTGGTTCTGGCTTCTGGTGGCTTCTGTGTGAACTGAATTCTGCTACGGTCACTGAGGTGGACTCAGCCTGGGTGGAAGGCAGAGTGAACGAAGTGCACAAATGTGCAGCAATGTGTCATTTATTGAAGGAGGATTTGACCTGGCAAATGTCAGTAGGTACTTTCATTGTTGTGCCATCATCTTGGTGTCCTTACACAAACCTAGATTATGTCAGTCACTCTGTGTCCTCAGTGTAATCAAGGAAATGACAGAGATGAGGGACCTCACACAACAGCATTTTACAGCAACTCATTTTTTTTTAACAGGACAGATGGAAAGAGTTCACTCTAAAACAGCTTCTTAAACTGTGGGCTGTGATCCCATATGGGGTTGAAAAAAACTTAACAACCATAAAATATTTCTAATGTGCAGCAACCAAAAACTAACTTACATAATGAATATGAGTGTTTCTGGTAGTGCTTGCCTGTGTGCATCACGTTTTTTCATTTCAGCCTTCGTTCTGAATAACATGTAAACTCTGCACTGCATGTGCCATGCACTATGCCACCACAAGCACTGCCTGAAATGCTTCAGCTCAGATTCAAGACTGTTGCATGTCAGGAATGTGTTTCCAAAGTTTTCTGCTCTCATAGAAAAGAAAGCAATTGTTTATAGAAAACAAAGAATTTTAATATTTTCTATCCTCAGTGGAAGTATTAAATTCATACACCTTTGGATTCTATTGTGTTAGAATGTGTGATTTTGACATTTTTGTTTAAGTTACTGACTTGAGCATTAAAAAAAAAAATGTTCCATGAATTTTGGTTTAGGATTAGGTCATAATTTCCAACAACTTCTTGAATTTCCAAAAACATGTTTTTAACATTTTGTGCTCTTTGTTTATAGGGTAGCAGGGTTCTTAGCATTGATGATTATAAATCAAAATAATGATGCCCTCTGAAAGACATTGAAGATGCTCTGTATCTTGTACTGTCAAATGTCTAGCCATATGAAGTTCTTCATGTAAAAACAAGCACAACCATCTTATTAGTATGAAAATTTGATTTTTATGATAAAATTATGTATACCAAACATTGTTTTAAAACAAATTTAAGATTATCAGTAACTATTTGATTCGTGTACCTATTTTGTTTGGAGGGACATGTTTATGTGTGTATGATATGTATGCCTGTGTGTATGTATGGTATGCACATGTGAGTGCAGGTTCACAGTTGCACTATGAGAATGGAGGTCAGAGGTCAATATCAGGTATCTTACTTGATCACTGTCCACCTTATTCTTTTTGTTGTTTTGTTTTGTTTTGGAGAGAGACAGAGAGAATGGGCACGCCAGCAGCCTCTTAGCCTCTGTGAACAAACTCCAGATGTGTGCACCCCCTTGTGGGCAAGTGTGGCATTGCGCCCTTGTGACATTGTGTCTGGCTAAACCTGGGACCTGGAGAACTGAACGGGCATTCTTAGGCTTCACAGGCAGGCGCATTAACCACTAAGCCATCTCTCCAGCCCTCCACCTTATTCTTTAAGCAGAGTCTCTTGCTGAACTTAGAGTTCACTGATTCAGTTAGACTAGCTGATCCTGTATATCTATTTTATATACCTATATACTTGGGGTTATACTAAAATTTCTCAAATAAAAAGAGGTTATCAGTGGATAAAGCTAAAGTATAATAAATGCATATAGGAGCAATATAGTTATTAGCAATTTTAGTGTACAGATTTATATGTTTCACTTTATCCCACTGGCAGTGCAGCAGTTTTTGTTCAAACCTCATCACACAGTGTGTTGTGCTGGAATATGATATTTGACAGCTATGACCTTACTAGGTAATATAATTTTAGGAGATCAGTAATATATATATATATATAGCCTGTCATTGCCCAAAGTGTCATTATGCAGCACATAGCAGTTTTTAGTGTCATCATGCCATAAGAGACTAGAGCAGGCTTTGCATTTCAAAGGAGTTCCACAGGAGAAATATCTGGGCCAACCCAAGCATGATGCTAGGAAACTTGAATTAAGCATACATTTTCTCTGTAAACATGACTCTTCCAAGAAGAAGGAGATGCATTTGTGAAAGGACCACATGATTACTTGAGTTCACATCCAGCATTTGGATTTTGACAATTACAGACCTCATGTCTAATGATGTTTTATTCTGTTTTGTTTTCCTCTCATTTTGTCACCTTTGTCTTTCCTTCTGACTTTGAAATTATAGTCTCATAAATTGAAAAATCTATTTAGAAAATGTAATCAAAATGTAAAGCCAAATTTCAGTTAAAAGATATTGGTATCACTGGAAATGTGATTCACATGGTCAGGGCAATGCTGTTCAGGTAAATTGGGAGTTGGCATGCTTTTGAGTGTATTTAAAAAGTAATGAGAGGACTTCCGGGTAAGATGGTGACATAGGAGCCACACCAAACCAGATCAGGGAGAGAGTTACACAAAACTACAGCAAAATACACTCTTCTTCTGAAAAGTACATAATATTTTTTCCGGTGAAACAGCAGAAAAGCAGGAGAAGGCCAGAATCCCACTGTGGAGCTTGCGGCCCGATCCTCAGCAGCCTGGTCCACCACAGCCCGATCTGACACAGCCCCACCCACAAGACGTGCCTAGCAGCAGCGATAGAGACCAAACAAGGGGACTTTCCAACTTCATCAGTCTCCTTGCATAACCCAGAAATCTAAAACACTTCTGCTGAGCTACTGCAAGAGATACAGAGGAACAGTGTGAGCAACTACAGGCTTCCTGAAGTCGCCCATCCCCCAACCATCAGAACCACAAACCACCAGCATTCAGCTCCCAGCTGCAGCGCATCCAGCACAACTGAGCCCAGTGCATCCAGCACAACTGAGCTGAGCTCAAGCTCTACAGCACAACACCAGCAGGGTATCCAGAACAGCCTAGCCAAACTCAGGCTCCACAGTTCAGGGAATGAGGTGGGCATTCAGCATTGGTGAGTTTGAAAGCCACACCAAAAGGTAACAAGGCCAGCTGACAAAAAAAAAAAAAACATAGGCCTGCATTGGAAGTGCTAATCTCTCTTTCCAGGTCAAGGCAGGTTATGGGTTACATATGTGTGGTTGGCTTTACCATTTTCAAATAAGCTGAACATGGGGTGTTGAATATTGATTGCTGCCTTTAATACTTTTAGATTTATATGGCCTTTATCTTTTGCTTTTGTCATTATTGGGGGAGGGTCTGATCCAGATCCAGACTGTCCTGGAATCCAATTCAGCACAGAATCCTCTACCTCCTAGATGACAGGATTAAGGGTGTAGGGCAACACACACCCTTAGGGATTTTGACCTTAGAAGACTGTTTGTTTTAATCCCCATACTGGTATACTCTGTGCTTGTTTTAATTGAATGTGTATTTTGCTCAGTTGAAGTTTAGAACTTGCAGTAAATTGTTCCACCAGTCCACTACAATACTTACTTAACAAGCAAACTCAACACCTATAATTACTTTTGAGGGGGACTTGGGGACAAGTGCTACATTTGGCACCTTAAACTCATATATTGAAAGTATATAATGGTGGATCACCAATCTAAGAACACTGAAGATAAATAGAAAATATAAGCATCAAATCAATCCAGGATGCCAAAGTCACTACATCATAATACAAGAAACACAAAGAATCAAGGCAATGCAATCCCACCAAAAATTACATCAGAATTGTTCACCAATGAGACTATTTTAGATGAAGTTCCTGACAAAGATTTCAAAAGAATGATGTTATCTATACTCAAAGAAATGAAAGAAGAAATGAAATGAGTCAGAGCAGAAAAAGGAATTAAAGAAGAAAACAAACTCCTGAAAGAAAACACAGGAAACCAGCTTAATGAAATAAAAAGGTCATTGCAGAACATGAGTAAGGAAATAGAAATACTGAAGTAAAAACAGGCTGAAATTCTAACTCTGAAGAACACAGTCAGTGAAATAAACAACTCTGTGGAAAGTCTCACCAGTAGACTGGATGAAGGAGAGGACAGAATATCTAAACTAGAAGACGAGGTGGCAGACTTAATGCAGTCCAACAAAGAGAAAGACAAGCTAATAGAAAGGTATGAATGGGAATTCCAAGACATCCAGGACACTATGAAAAGGTCAAACATAAAAATTTAAGGTATAGCAGAAGGGGAAGAATTTCAATCCAGAGGCTTAGTAGGTGTTTTCCACAAAATCATAGAAGAAAATTTTCCCCAAATTGGGAAAGAAATGCCAATGCAGATACAAGAAGCTTTTAGAACACCAAACAGACGAAACCTAGAAAGATCCTCTCCCCTCCATGTTAATTAGTCATGGAGACTAATTAAACTACTAAACACACAAACCAAAGAAAATATATTGAAAGCAGTTAGAGAGAAAAAGCAAGTGATCTTCAAAGGGAAACCCATCAGGATCACAGCAGATTACTAAACATCAACTTTAAAAGCCAGAAGGGCTTGGAATATTGTTGCCAAGTTCTGAAAGATATTAACTGTCAACCAAGATTACTTTATCCTGCAAAGCTATCTATCCAAATTGATGGAGAAATAAGGACATTTGACAACAAAAACAGACTAAAGGAATTTATGGCAACTAAACCAGCTCTACAGAAAATACATTCAGGAATCATTCACGCTGAAGAGAAAGCAAAACACACACAACAGGAAATAGGAAAAAATAAACCAAACTCAACAGCTAAAACAAGTGAGTAAAGTGAAAACAGGAAGAGCTACAAAACAAGAATGGTGATAATAAATGCATATCTTTCAATAATAACTTTTAATATCAATGGCCTCAATGCCCAACCAAAAGACAGGTTTGCAGACTGGATTGCAAAGCAGGACCTTACCATCTGTTGCCTCTAAGAAACTCACCTCTCAATAAAAGATAGAAACCTTAGAGTGAAAGGTTGGAAAAAGGTATTTCAAGCAAATGGGCCTAGGAAACAAGCAGGGGTCGCTATACTAATTTCTACAGGATAGACTTCAAACCAACATTAGTGAGGAAAGATAAAGAAGGTCACTTTATACTGATTAAAGGAACACTCTAAGAGGAGGAAATTATAATCCTAAACATATGCTCCTAAAATGGGGGCTCCCAATTTCATCAAACAAACACTATTAGACTTAATGTCAGAGATAACTCCAAACACAATAGTAGTGGGAGACTTCAATACCCCACTCTCATCACTTGACAGGTCTACCCAGCAAAGTGTAAACTGAGAGACAACTGTATTAAATGATGTTATGGAACAAATGGACCTAACAGATATATACAGAACATTCCATCCAAATTTTGCAGAATATACATTTTTCTCAGCATCACATGGAACATTCTGGAAGATAGACCATATAATATGACACAAATCAAATTTTAACAAATACAGGAAAAATGAAATAATCCCTTGTATGCTGTCTGACCACAATGGGATTAAACTGCAAATCAGCAACATGAAAAACTACAGAGCATACAGAAATTCATGAAGACTAAACAGTAGCCAATTAAATAATGTATGGATCATTGAAGAAATTAAAAAGGAAATCAAGAAATTAATAGAATCAAATGATGATGAGAATACAACATACCAAAACCTTTGGGACACAATGAAAGTAGTCCTAAGAGGGAAATTTATAGCTCTAAGTGTTTATATTAAGAAATTAGAGAGTTCACAAGTAAACAATTTAATGTTTCACCTTAAGGAAGAGAAGAACAAGGCCATTCAAAAATCAGTAGATGGGAAGAAATAATAAAGATTAGGGCAGAAATTAATGAAAGGAAAAAAATCAAAAGAGTCTATGAAAAAAAGAGTTGGTTCTTTGAAAAGATAAACAGGATTGATAAACCCTTAGCAAATCTGACCACAAAAGAGAGAAGATACAAAAATTAATAAAATTAGAGATGAAAAAGGCAACATCACAACAGATACCAAAGGAATACAGAAAATCATACGGACATACTTTAAGAATATATATGCCTCTAAGTTTGAAAACCTGAAAGAAATGGATGATTTCCTTGATTCATATGACCTACCAAAATTAAATCAAGATGAGATAAACCATTTATATTTACATAGACCTATAACAACCACAGAGATTCAAGCAGTTACAAAATGTCTCCCAACTAAAAAAAGGCCTGGCCCAGATGGATTCACTGCTGAATTTTACCAGACATTTGTGGAAGAACAAACACCAATGCTTCTCAAACTTTTCCATAAAATAGAAAAGGAAGGAATTCTACTGAAATCCTTCAATGAAGCCAGCATCACCCTGATACCAAAACCAGACAAAGACTGATCAAAAAATTACACACCAATCTCGCTCATGAACATAGATGCAAAAATTCTCAACAAGATACTGGCAAACAGAATACAAGAACATATCAGAAAGATTATTCACCCTGACCAAGTAGGCTTTATCTCAGAGATGCAGGGATGGTTCAACATAGGTAAATCCATAAATGTAATGCACCATATAAATGGTCTAAAGGACAAAAATCACATGGTCATCTCAATAGATGCAAAAAGGCATTTGAGAAAATCTAGCATCCCTTCATGGTAAAAGTATTATAGAAACTGGGAATATAAGGAACATATCTCAGTATAATAAAAGCTATTTATGACAAACCTATAGCCAACATAATACTAAATGGGGA
Organism: Orientallactaga sibirica; assembly: GCA_036365145.1. Lineage (NCBI taxonomy): Eukaryota > Metazoa > Chordata > Mammalia > Rodentia > Dipodidae > Orientallactaga > Orientallactaga sibirica. The sequence goes on along the minus strand of JAEOAD010000015.1, from coordinate 24,363,882 downwards.
AAAACTTGAAGATTTTTCAGTAAATTCAGGAATAAGACAAGGGTGTCCACTTTCCCCACTTCTATTTAAAATAGTACTGGAAATCTTAGCTATAGCAATAAGGCAAGAGACACTCATAAAAGGGATACAAATTGAAAGGGAAGAGATCAAATTATCATTATTTGCAGATGATATAATTCTATACATAACAGACCCTAAAGACTCTACCAGCCAACTGTTAGAACTGATAAACACTTTTAGCAATGCAGCAGGATACAAAATAAACACACAGAAATTAGTAGCTTTACTATGCACTAAAAAGAAACATGCAGAGGATGAAATCAGGGAATCTCTCCCATTCACAATTGCCTCAAAAAAAAAAAAATACCTTGGAATAAACTTAACCAAGGAAGTGAAGGATCTCTACAATGAGAACTTTAAAACATTCAAGCGAGGAATTGCAGAAGACACAAGGAAATGGAAAAGACATCCCATGCTCTTAGATTGAAAGAATCAATATTGTGAAAATGTCAATCTTACCAAAAGCAATCTACACATTTAATGCTATCCCCATTAAAATCCCAATAGCATTCTTCACAGAAATAGAAAAAAAAAATCCTAAAATTCATCTGGAAACACAAAAACCTCAAATAGCCAAAACAATTTTGTGCAACAAAAATCAGGCTGGTGGTATTACTATTCCCTATTTGAAGTTATATTACAAAGCCATAGTAAGAAAAACAGCATGGTACTGGCACAAGGACAGACAGGTAGATCAGTGGAACAGAATAGAAGACCCAAATATTAATCCATGCAGCTACAGCAACCTGATTTTTGACAAAAATGCCAAAAATATTTATTGGAGAAAAGATAGCCTCTTCAACAAGTGGTGCTGAGAAAACTGGATATCTGTATACAAAAGGATAAAAATAGATCCTTCTCTCTCCATGCACAAGAGTCATGTCCAAATGGATCAGGGACCTTAATATCAGACCTGAAACTCTGAAAGTGCTAGAGGAAAAGGTAGGGAAACCCTTCCACATATTGGCCTAGGCAAAGACTTTCTGAATATAACCCCAATTGCTCAGGGAATAAAACCACTAATCAATCACTGGGACCTCATGAAATTACAAAGCTTTTGTACAGCAAAGGACATTGTGAATAGAGCAAAGAGACAATCTACAGAATGGGAGAAAATCTTTGCCAACTATACATCTGACAGAGGATTAATATCCAGAATATACAAAGAACTCAAAAAACAGAATAATAAGAAATCAAACAACCCAGATAAAAAAATGGGATATGGAACTAAATATAGAGTTCTCAGAAGAAGAAATACACATGGCATACAAACATCTAAAAAAGTGTTCCACATCCTTAGCCATCAGGGAGATGCAAATTAAAACCACTTTGAGATTCCATTTCACTCCTGTCAGAATGACTACCATCAAGAAAACAAATGACAATAAGTGTTGGCATGGATGTGGAAAAAGAGGAACACTTCTACACTGTTGGTGGGAATGTAATCTGGTCCAGCCATTGTGGAAATCAGTGTGGAGGTTCTTGGGACAGCTAAAAATAGATTTACCATATGATCTAGCTATATCACTCCTAGGCATATATCCGAAGGACTCTTCTCCCTACCTTAGAGAATCTTGCACAACCATGTTTATTGCTGCTCTATTCAAAATAGCTAGGAAATTGAACCAGCCTAGATGTCCCTCCACAGATGAATGGCTAATAAAGATGTTGTTAATTTACACAATGGAGTTCTATTCAATGGCAAAGAAAAATGAAATTATGAAATATTCAGAGAAATGGATGGATCTGGAAAGGATTATACTAAGTGAGGTAACTCAGGCTCAGAAAGCCAAACGTCACATGTTCTCTCTCATATGTGGATCCTTGCTACAAATGTATAGACTTGTGTGAGAGCTGGAACCAAAAATCGGTACCAGAAGCCAGTAAGCTGGTAAAAGGCTATAAAGGAGGGAGGAGAGGGAAGGACTTAAATGGATGGTATTGTACATATGTAAGTAGAAGAACAAATTACAGGGAAGGGAAAGGCCTAAGCGAGGCCATGGGAAGAGAATGCATAAAAAAAGGGCAGGGGAGGGTCAATCAAAATTCAAGATAGTGTGAATAATACATATGTAAACCTACTTTTTTGAATAATGGCACATCCAGAAGCTATAGACTATTACTAGAAAATTTTCAGTGCCTGGGATGGGATACCTTCCAGTGAGTTGTTGGCCAAGGAGGTCCCAGTAGCCTCCAAAACATTAAAGGACATTGCCAAGGCCCTTAGTTTCCCTTGAGAAACAGATGGTAAGACCCTATTGCTGAAGACATCTCTTGCCTGAGAGTCAAGGACACTGAGAAAGCAAGCTGGTGCTGAGCAGAAAACCTTCTCCCTGTAGACCAGCCAACTGAAAGCTGGAAAAAGCTGCACTGCATGCAGCCATATGGGAGACAGAAGTCATCAGCTGTGAACACAGTGGACACTGGAAAATTCAAGTTTGGCCATATAGGCCCAATGACTGAACAGGTGCAATAGTGGCATATCTGCTCTTGGGGAAACCAACTGCTCCATAATTGGACTGAAGGCCCTCTCTATGGGAGGGAATACATGCCTGGTACTGAAAAAACTAAGCAAAAGTCTATGGCAGGGGAGGTTATGAGCATTAGGGATATAAAGCCTGTTCTTGTCTGGCTAAATGTATATATTATTCCCACCAAGCTGCCCTTAAAGCACTACACTTAATGTTCATATTCACATATTAATGCTACTCTCACTTCTGGTTAGAGAAGCTTCTCTTTTCAGATGGTGATGACCACTGGGATGACCCAAAAGGCAACATAGTACTGAGAAGATGGGATGGAGGAGTGTCCATTACTGAAACATGTCTGTCACACCCACCAAGGCTCAGGGTCCATTTCAGAACAGGGGTGGAAAGAATGTAAGAGCCAAAGGAAGGGTATGACTCCTTACAATGCAACTGTCCAGACAGAAATTGGCCTTGATGTCCATGACCTTGCAATGCCTAGCAATACCTTCACAAGACCCTCATAAAAGAAGAAAAAGATGATGACATCAAATTAAAAGAGATACTAATGGAGAGAGGGAGGGGATATGATGGAGAATGTTGTTCTAAAGGGGAATAGGGGAATGGCTGGGAAATATCATGTTTGTCTTGAATGTAAGTATAGAAGTTGTTAATAAAAAAAAAAATTTTTAAAGTAATGAGGTCAGGCATGATGGTGCATACCTTTAATTCCACCACTCAGGAGGCAGAGGTAGGAGGATCACAGTGAGTTCAAGGTCATTCTGAGGCTACATAGTGAATTCCACATCAGCCTGGGCTAGCGAGAGACCCTATCTTTAAAAATATCATATACACAAAAGATCAAGACAAACACAAGCTAGGGCAAATCATGTCAACCAAGCCAGCTCTACAGAAAGTTCAGAAAGGAAAACTCTAGAGGAAAAGAGAAAGATAGCCCCCTCCATGAGAACACAAGATAGGGTACACACTACATGAGAGAAACAAATGGACAAAAAAGAACTGAGAGTCAATCAATGCCTTCAGGGGAAAAGTGAAAGAAAGATTCCAGACAGTGACAACATCACCCAACAAAACACTAGTGAATAACAAGCCCGTTTCAAAAATAAACCTCAATGTAAATGGCCTCAGTGCATCAATAAAATGATGCAAACTAAATGACTGGACTAAATACAAAGATCCAACTATATTCTGTCCCCAAACACACCTTGCTAGCAAAAATGTCCAAAGACTGACTATCAAAGGGTGGAAAGCAAGTTACCAAGCTAATGGAAGCTATAGACAAAAAGTGGCTATTCTTATATCAGATAAAGTAGACTTCAACCAAAATTTATCAGAGAAGATAAAATGAGGCACCACATATTAATAAAGGGAGCAATTCATGGTGAAGATATAACAATATCTGGACTCCTCTTTTTATACAATGAAAATGAAAAATCACAAAAGACCATATCTGTCCAGACACAATAGTAATGGTAGACTTCAATACCCTACACTCTGACTTGGATAGGTCATTTGGATTAAAAAGTAGCAAAGAATATTTAGAGCTAAACTACACCATAGATTGACTGGACTTAACAGATGTATGCAGCATATTCTACCCAACATATAAACATTCTTCTCAATGGCACATGGAACCTTCTTAAAAATTGATCACACAATAGGCAAAAAAAAAAAAAAAAAAAAAAAAAAAAAACCTTAACAAATATTTTAAAAGCTGAGGTATCCCTGGTATCTTATCAGAACACAGCAGAATAGAAGCTCAAATCAACAGCAAAAGCAAACAGAAATGACTCATATTACTGGGGACTAAACAAGACACTTCTGAAAGAGTAATGGGTTTTGAAAGAAATCATGGGAAAAATTAAAATTCTTAGGAACAAATGAAAATCATAATACAATCTACAAGGTTCTTTGAGATGCAGCCACTGCAGTCCTAAGAGGAAAGATTATAAAGTACCCATGTTAAAAATTAGAAAGGTTGGGTGTGGTGACACATGTCTTTAATTCCACCACTTGGGAGGTTGAAGTGAGAGGATTGCTTTGAGTTTGCAGTGACCCTGTGACTACATAGTAAATTCCAAGTCAGTGTGGGCTAGAGCAAGACCCTTCTTTCAAAAACCAAAATTAAAAAGAAATTAGAGATCTCAAATAAACAAATTAATGATCCATCTCAATGACTTAGAAAAACAAAAAGAAGCTAATGCTGAATGCAGTAGTTTTCAAGAAATAATAAGCATTAGGAGAAAATTAATGAAATAGACCTTAAAAAATAATATATAGAGCCAATTGAATGAAGAGTTAGTTCTTTGAGAAAGTAAATAAAATTGATAAATCCTTAGCCAAACTAGTAAAAAGGAGAAAGAAGACCCAAAGTAACAAAATCAGAAATAAAAAGTGAGCTGTTACAACAGACTTCAGTGAAATCTAAAAACTCATTAGTTTTGGTTGAAGTCTACTTTATCTGATATAAGGATAGCTACTTCTGCTTGTTTATAGTTTACATTAGCTTGGTAGCTTGCTTTCCATCCTTTGACATTTTTGGTAGCAAGCTGTGTTTCTGGAGACAGAAGATGGTTGGATATTTTATTTAGTCTTGTCATTTAGTTTGTATCATTTTGTTGATGAATTGAGATCATTTGCATTTAGGTTTATTATTAAACAAGTGTGTTGTTCCTAATACTTTCTTGGGTGATGTTCTTGTTGTCTAGATTATTTCTTTCCCTTTTCCCCTGAGGGTTTCATGATTTATATTCAAAAAAATCTAGATAACCTAGGAGAAATAGATATATTTGTAAACATGTATAACCTTCCAAGGTTAAAACTGGAAGACATCAGTAACTTCAGCCCCATTAAAAGCAATAAAATCAAAACTCTCATTAAGTCTCCCCAACAAACCAAGCCCAAGACCAGACAGATTCACTGACAAATTCAAAGAAAGAGCTAATGCCAACTCTTAAATTGTTCCCCAAAATAAAGAGGGAAATAACCCTACCAAATTTCTACAAAGCCATTATTCCTAAACCTGATAAAGTCACAACAAAACAAAAAGAAAACTACAGACCAATTTCACTGATGAACATAACTGCAAAAATGTTCAAGACCCTTGCAAACCAAATTCAAGAACACATTAGAAAGATCATCTGTTATGACTAAGCTTCATACCAACGATGCAAGGTTAGTTCAATATACATAAATCAATAAATGTAATATACCATATAAATAAACTTAAGGACAGAAATCACACAGTTATCTCAATTGATGCAGAAAAAGACACTTGACAAGTCCAACATGTCTCCATGATGAAAGTTCCAGATAAAATTAGGAATAGATGGACCATACATCAAAATAATAAAGGGCGTATACAAGCCCACAGCCAACATTATACTAAATGGAGAAAAACAGAGATCATTGTCTCTAAAATTGGGAAAGGGGCAAAGATGTTCACTCTCACCATTTCTACTCAATATATAATAACTACAATCCTAGCTAGAGCAATAAGACAAGAAGAAGACATAAAAGGAATAAGAATGGGAAAAGAAGACAAACTATCCCTATTTGCAGATGGCATGATTCTCTACTTAAAAGATCCTTATAGAATCTATCAGAAAACTCCTAGATATAATCAATATTTTCAGTAAAGTTGCAAGATACAAAATCAACACCCCCAAATCAGTAGATTTCATATACACCAATAATGAACTCACATAGAAGGAAATCAAAGGAAACATACCACTCACAATAGCTTCAAAAACTTAAGTACAAGCCAGGCATGGTAGTACATGCCTTTAATCCCAGCACTTGAGAGGCCCAGGTAGGAGGATTTTGTGAGTTCAAGGCCAGTCTGAGACTACCTAGTGAACTCCAGGTTAGCCTGGGATAGAGTGAAATCCTGCCTCAAAAAATATTTATATAGAAATAAACCTAACCAAAACTATAAAAGATTACTACAATAAAAATTCAACACATTAAAAAATCATAGAGGATATTAGAGTTTACATGTTCCTAGATTGGCAGAATTAATACTATGGAAATGGCTATACTACCAAAAGTAATCTACAAAATCAATGAAATCCCCTCAAAATCCCAATGATAATCCTAACTGAAGTAGAAAAACAATCCAGTAATTCATATAGAAATACGAAATACTATGAAAGTTAAAGTAATCCTAAGGAGAAAGAACACAGCTGGTGGTATTATAATACCTGATTTCAAATTATATTACAGAGTAATATTGATAAAGATAGCATGGTACTGACAACAAAATAGACAAATAGACCAATGGATCAGAATCAAGGACCCAGAAAGAAACCCACACTGCTTTGGCAACCTACTTTTTGACAAATAACCTAAAAACATTCGGGGGCAGGGAATGACAGTTCATTTAACAAATGGTGCTAGAAAACTGGATATTCACCTGCAGAAAAATAAAATTAAATCCATATCTTTCACCCTGTACAAATATCACTTAAAGTGGATCTGAGATCTTAATTTGAAACCTGAAATTTTGTCTGCTATAGGAATGTGGTAGTTTGAATATATGGCCCCCAATATATTCAGTATTTTATTAGTTTATAGTTTGCATCTGCAGCCACCTTGCTGGAGGCAATGTCATTGGGCAGATCTTAAGGTGTGGTGGTGGTTTAGGATTCCATTGTAAAGATATGCAAAGTGTGCCCAATTGGAGTTCCTGAAGTGTGCTATGTTGTGTGGCTGGTTGACTTTGCTCTCTTGCCTGGTCCTGTGAAGACAGGCCAGCTTCTTATGCCATTATGGAACTTCCCCTGGATCTGTAAGCTTCAATAAATAATATCCCTTCCTCCATAACTGTGCCTGGTCTGGAAGTTCATCTCAGCAAACCTGAAGCTGTCTGCTACAAGGGGAAAATAGGGAATATATCTCATGATATAGGCACAGGCAACAATTTTCTGAACAGGACTTCAGTAGCACAGTTGATAGCACCAAGAACTAACAATTGGAACTACATGAAATTTTAAAAGATTTCTGCACAGCAAAATGAACCACCAACAAAACAAATAGCCTACAAAACAGGAGAAAATCTTTGCCAGTTGTACTTCAGACATTCCAAATTTATAAGAATGGCAAAAATTAAAAAATAAATAGTCACCAAATGGGCTGATGAAATGAACAGACAGTTCATAAAAGAAGAAAAACAAATGACCAGTAAGTATTTTTAAAACCATTCAACATCCCTAGCCATCAAGGAAATGCAAATTAAACCACTTTGAGATGTCACCTCATGCAGATCAGAATAGTTATAAACAAAAAAACTGACAACAAATGCTGGGGAGGAAGTAAGGAAAGTGGAACCTTATTCATTACTGGAGGAAGTACATTATGTAAATCAGTATGAAGGTTTCTCAAAAAATTAGAAGTAAAGCTGCCTTATCCCAGCTATACCACTCCTGGGAAAATATCCTAAGGACTTCCCACTCTACTAAAGATACACTTGCACACCCATGTTTATTGATGTTCCAATAAACATAGCTAGGAAATGGAATCAGCCTAGATGCTATTTAAGAGGTGCATGTATAATGAAGATGTGGTACATATACACAGTGGAATTTTACTCAATAGTAAAGAAAAGTGAAATTATAAAATTTGCAGGAAAATGGATGAATCTGGAAATAGTTATATTGAGTGAGGTGAATCAAACTCATAAAGTTCAAAACCACATGTTCTCTCTGATAAGTGAATCTTAAATTGTAGTGTAGTGTGTGTGTGTGTGTGTGTGTGTGTATAAATGGAGAAAAATGTGGGTAAAACCTGTGAAGCTAGAGTAGTATGGGGAAAGGACACATATGACATAAACAGAAGAGGATATGGGGAGAGGACAGGATAAGAAGAACCATCTCAGGCTGGAGAGATGGCTTAGTGGTTAAGGAACTTGCCTGTGAAGCCTAAGGACCCAGGTTCGATTCTCCAGGTCCCATGTAAGCTAGATGCACATGGTGGCACATGTGTCTGGAGTTCGTTTGCAGTGGCTAGAGGCCCTCGTGTGCCCATTCTGTCTCACTCTCTCTCTCTCTCTTCTCTCTCCCTAGATAGATAAATAAGAATAAAGTACTTTTTTTAAAAAAAAAAGAAGAACCATCTAAAACAAGTTGTACTTGAAATTGGCAGAATGAAACCTAAAACTGTATGCAAACTAAAAAATAAAATAAAATAAAATAATTTAAATGATATATATTCAAAGCTGGGCACATGCATTTAATCCCAGCACTTGGGAGGCAGAGGTTGGAGGATCACTGTGAGTTCAAGATAAGTCTTAGACTACATAGTGACTTCTAGGTCAGCCTGGGCTAGAGAGAGAGATCCTACTTCAAAAAAAATTGTGATATATTCAGCATAGAAGTAGAAACAAAAACTATATCTTAAAAAAAAAAAAAAGCCTAGGGCAAAGGAGATGGCTTAGCAGGTAAGAGCACTTGTCACACAGTATAAAGACCTGATTCACTGTAAGTTTGCTTCCTTAGCACTCAAGTAATTAGCTGGGTGTAGCTACACATGCCTGTATCCCAGTCCCTGGGACTCTGGTCAGCCAGTCTGACCCAAAACAAAACAAAAAGACAACTCCATATTCAGTGAAAAACTCCATCTCAAGAAAACATGGGTGAGTGATATCACTATCGGAGGACACCTGACATTCTCTGGCTTCTGTTTGTGCACATAAATGTACAAACACATGCATCCACCACATGCACATACATCACACACATACACACACAATTACCCAGTATGCTACAGAACTACAGAAGACAGATTTATATTATTTGTGTTCTCTCCCCCACCTCCTTGATGTTTTTATTCATATTATTAATTGAACCTATTTGTCATGTACACATTTTTAATGGTACAACATGGTAAAGCAATATTGGACTGACATAAAGGGGTGAATGTTTGAGTCCAGCTCTTCCATAATTTCCTATGCAGTTGTGGACTTTCTGTTGTCATTTCCCGGGATTTCATCTTTGATCACCTATTACCAAGCCCGACAATCTCTACGCTGATGTTCTGAGAGTAATACCAATTGTCCTTTCTAGTGCTTTCATGGAAGCTGCTTGAAATTCTCATTCTAAGAATAATACTTTTTTGCTTAAATTGGGGCAGTGAAGGAAAAGAGAAAGCAAAATTCTGATGTCTTCTATGACCCTCACTTTCAGGGGAAAAATTAATTCAGTAGACCATATTACAGCTATATGATGTTTTAAACAATATATATTTTTTATCTATTTACTTGAGAGAGAGAAGAAAGAGAAGACTTTGTGAGCACAACAAGGCTTCCTGCCACTAGTATATAGGAACGCCAAACACACGTACCACTTTTACATATGGCTTTACATGGGTACCAAGAAATTGAACATAGGCCATCAGGCTTTACAAGTAAGTGCCTTTAACCACTGAAAAATCTCCAGCCCCAGATATTTGATCTTTTAATTGTAACAATCTGTTTTATCCTACAGTCAGTTTTATATTCTACTCAATTTTTAGAAAATATTGATTGTGATGAGCTACTAATGTCCTCAGCTTGCTACATGCAAAGATAATGCTGTCTACATTGACAACCTGTGGGATAAGATCCACTTTATGGATTTTCCTTGGAAAAATAAACCTGGCAAGAACCAATATGTTGAAGAGTTTCCCCGACCTTTTCCTCTAGCAGTTTCAGAGTTTCAGGTCTGAAATTAAGGTCCTGATCCACTTGGACTTGATTCTTATGAAAGGACAGAGACAAGGATGTATTTTCATCCTTCTACATATAGATAGCCAGTTTTCTCAGCATGACTTGTTGAAGAGGCTATATTTTCTCAAATGAATATTTTTGGCATTTTTGTCAAAAATAAGATGGCTGTGGCTGCCTGTATTAATATCTGGATCTACTGTTCTGTTCCATCGATCTCCATGTCTGTCTTTGTGCCAGTACATGCTGTTTTTGTTACTATAGCTTTGTAATATAACTTCAAATCTGGTATGGTGATCACCAGCCTGATTTTTGTTTCTCAAAATTTCTTAGCCGGGCGTGGTGGCACACGCCTTTAATCCCAGCACTCAGGAGGCAGAGGTAGGAGGATCGCCAAGAGTTCGAGGCCACCCTGAGACTACATAGTTAATTCCAGGTCAGCCTGGACCAGAGTGAGACCCTACCTCACAAACCCCCCCCCCAAAAAAAATTTCTTAGGCTATTCAAGGTTTTTTTGTGTGTGTGTGCTTCCAGATGAATTTTATGATTTTTTCTATTTCTGTGAAGAATGCCAATGGAATTTTAATGGAGATGGCATTAAATGTGTAGATTCCTTTTGGTAACATTGACATTTCACAATATTGATTCTTGAATGTTTTAAAGTTGTCATTGTAAAGATCCTTCACTTCCTTGGTTAAGTTTATTCCAAGTTTTGTTTGTTTGTTTGTTTGAGGCAATTGTAAATGGGAGGGATTCACTGATTTCATCCTCTGCATGTTTGTTGTTAGTGTATAGGAAAGCTACTGATTTCTGAGTGTTTATTTTGTATCCTGATACATTGCTAAGTGTTAATCAACTCTAACAGTTGGCTGGTAGAGTCTTTAGGGTTTGTTATGTATAGAATCATATCATCTGTAAATAATGATAATTTGATCTCTTTCCTTCCAATTTGTATCCCCTTTATGAGTGTCTCTTGCCTTATTGCTATAGCTAAGACCTCCAGTACTATATTAAATAAAAGTGGGGAAAGTGGACACCCTTGTCTTATTCCTGAATTTAGTGGGAAAGGTTCAAGTTTTTCCCCATTTAGTATTATGTTGGCTGTAGGTTTGTCATGAATAGCTTTTATTATGTTAAGATCTGTTCCTTCTATTCCCATTTTCTGTAATACTTTTACCATGAAGGGATGTTGGCTTTTTGTCAAATGCATTTTCTGCATCCATTGAGATGACTATGTGAATTTTGTCCTTCAGACCATTTATATGGTGCATTACATTTATGGATTTGCATATGTTGAGCCATCCCTGCATCTCTGGGATAAAGCCTACTTGGTCAGGGTGAATAATCTTTCTGATATATTCTTGTATTCTGTTTGCCAGTATCTTGTTGAGAATTTTTGCATCTATGTTCATGAGCGAGATTGGTCTGTAATTTTCTTATTTTTGTTCTGTTTGTGTCCAGTTTTAGTATCAAGGTGATGCTGGCTTCATAGAAGGTCTTCAGTAGAATTCCTTCCTTTTCTATTTTATGGAAAAGTTTGAGAATCATTGGTGTTAGTTCTTCCATGAATGTCTGGTAAAATTAACCAGTGAATCCATCTGGGCCTAGACTTTTTTTAGTTGGGAGACTTTTTATAACTGTTTGGATTTCTGTACTTGTTATAGGTCTGTTTAAATGGCTTATATCATCTTGATTTAATTTTGGTAGGTCATATGAATCAAGGAAATCATCCATTTCTTTCATGTTTTCAAACTTAGAGACATGTATATTCTTAAATATGTCCATATGATTTTCTGAATTTCTTTGGTATCTGTTGTGATGTTGCCTTTTTCATCTGTAATTTTATTAATTTTTGTCTCTTCTCTCTTTCTTCTGATCAGATTTGCTAAGGGTTTATCAATCTTGTTTCATATCCTTTCAAAGAACCAACTCTATGTTTCATTGATTCTTTTTTTTTTTTTTTTGGTTTCTATTTCTTTAATTTCTGCCCTAATCTTTATTATTTCTTCCCATCTACTGATTTAATTCCTAAGGGTGTGTGTTGCTCTACATCCTTAATCCTGTCAGCAAGGAGGTAGAGAATTCTGTTCTGAATTAGGTTCCAGGTCAGCCTGGATCTGGATCAGACCCTGCCCCCAGTAATGACAATAGCAAAAGACAAAGGCCCTATAAATCTGTAAGCATTAAAGGCAGCAGTATTCTACCCCCAAGTGTAGCTTATTTGAAAATGGTAAAGCCAACCACAAATATGTAACCGATAACCTGCCCTAACATGTAAGGAGAGATTAGCACTTCCAATACAGGCCTATGTACCTTTGTTTGTTTGTTTGTTTTGGTTTTTTGTCAGTCAGCTGGCCTCATTACCTTTTGGTGTGGCTTCCAATCTCACCAATGCTGAGTGCCCACCTCATTCCCTCCATGTTTTGCTGTGGAGCTTGAACTTGGCTCAGCTGTGCTGGATGCTGCAGTGAGCTGAATGCTGGAGTTTCTCGGTTCTGATAGTTGGGGCGTGGGTGAGTTCAGGAAGCCTGTAGTTGCTCACACTATTTTCCTGAATCTCTATCTGTAGCTCAGGAGAATTTTCTTTAGATTCCTGGGCTCTGTAAGGAGCTGATGAGATTGGAAAGTCCCCTTGTTTGGTCTCCATTGCTGCTGCTAGGCATGCCTGGCAGATCACATGTATCAGGGCCACGGTGGGCAGGGGGCATGGTTGACCAGGGCTGCAGAGGAATGGGCCACAAGCGCCTCTGTGGGATTCTGGTCTTCTCCTGCTTCTCCACTGTGTCTACAGAAAAACTATTCTGCACTTTTCAGAAGAAGAGTGTATTTTGCTGTAGTTTTGCTTACATCCCTCCCTGATCTGGTTTGGTGTGGCTCCTATGCCACCATCTTACCTTATCTCCTGCAATTTTTTTGTTGTTGTTGTTCTGTCTGTGTCTGGTTTTGGTATTAGGGTGCTGCTGGCTTCATAGAAGCAGTTTGGTAGAATTTGTTCCTTTTCTATTTTATGGAAAAGCTTGAGAAGCAGTGGTGTTAGTTCTTCCATGAAGGTCTGATATATTTCACCAGTGAAATCCATCTGGGCCTGGAATTTTTTTAGTTGGGAGATTTTTTTATAATACCTTGGATTTCTGTACTTGTTATAGGCCATGAATGTCTGGTAAAATTAACCAGTGAATCCATCTGGGCCTAGACTTTTTTTAGTTGGGAGACTTTTTATAACTGTTTGGATTTCTGTACTTGTTATAGGTCTGTTTAAATGGCTTATATCATCTTGATTTAATTTTGGTAGGTCATATGAATCAAGGAAATCATCCATTTCTTTCAGGTTTTCAAACTTAGAGACATGTATATTCTTAAATATGTCCGTATGATTTTCTGAATTTCTTTGGTATCTGTTGTGATGTTGCCTTTTTCATCTGTAATTTTATTAATTTTTGTCTCTTCTCTCTTTCTTCTGATCAGATTTGCTAAGGGTTTATCAATCTTGTTTCATATCCTTTCAAAGAACCAACTCTATGTTTCATTGATTCTTTTGGTTTTTTTTGTTTTTTTTTTTTTTTTTTGGTTTCTATTTCTTTAATTTCTGCCCTAATCTTTATTATTTCTTCCCATCTACTGATTTAATTCCTAAGGGTGTGTGTTGCTCTACATCCTTAATCCTGTCAGCAAGGAGGTAGAGAATTCTGTTCTGAATTAGGTTCCAGGTCAGCCTGGATCTGGATCAGACCCTGCCCCCAATAATGACAATAGCAAAAGACAAAGGCCCTATAAATCTGTAAGCATTAAAGGCAGCAGTATTCTACCCCCAAGTGTAGCTTATTTGAAAATGGTAAAGCCAACCACAAATATGTAACCCATAACCTGCCCTAACATGTAAGGAGAGATTAGCACTTCCAATACAGGCCTATGTACCTTTGTTTGTTTGTTTGTTTTGTTTTTGTCAGTCAGCTGGCCTCATTACCTTTTGGTGTGGCTTCCAATCTCACCAATGCTGAGTGCCCACCTCATTCCCTCCATGTTTTGCTGTGGAGCTTGAACTTGGCTCAGCTGTGCTGGATGCTGCAGTGAGCTGAATGCTGGAGTTTCTCGGTTCTGATAGTTGGGGCGTGGGTGAGTTCAGGAAGCCTGTAGTTGCTCACACTGTTTTCCTGAATCTCTATCTGTAGCTCAGGAGAATTTTCTTTAGATTCCTGGGCTCTGTAAGGAGCTGATGAGATTGGAAAGTCCCCTTGTTTGGTCTCCATTGCTGCTGCTAGGCATGCCTGGCAGATCACATGTATCAGGGCCACGGTGGGCAAGGGGCATGGTTGACCAGGGCTGCAGAGGAATGGGCCACAAGCGCCTCTGTGGGATTCTGGTCTTCTCCTGCTTCTCCACTGTGTCTACAGAAAAACTATTCTGCACTTTTCAGAAGAAGAGTGTATTTTGCTGTAGTTTTGCTTACATCCCTCCCTGATCTGGTTTGGTGTGGCTCCTATGCCACCATCTTACCTTATCTCCTGCAATTTTTTTGTTGTTGTTGTTCTGTCTGTGTCTGGTTTTGGTATTAGGGTGCTGCTGGCTTCATAGAAGCAGTTTGGTAGAATTTGTTCCTTTTCTATTTTATGGAAAAGCTTGAGAAGCAGTGGTGTTAGTTCTTCCATGAAGGTCTGATATATTTCACCAGTGAAATCCATCTGGGCCTGGAATTTTTTTAGTTGGGAGATTTTTTTTTATAATACCTTGGATTTCTGTACTTGTTATAGGTTTATTTAAATGGTTTATCTCATCTTGATTTAATTTTGGTAGGTCATGTGAATCAAGGAAATCATCCATTTCTTTTAGATTTTCAAACTTAGAGGAATATATGTTCTTAAAGTATGTCCGTATGATGTTCTGAATTTCTTTGGTATCTGTTGTTAATGGTGCCTTTTCCATCTCTATTAATTTTTGTCTCTTCTCTCTTCTGCTCAGATTTGCTAAGGGTTTATAAATCTTGTTTATCCTTCAAAGAACCAAATTTTGTTTCATTGATTCTTTGGAATTGTTTTTGTTTCTTTTCTTCTGCCCTAATCTTTACTATTTCTTCCTGTCTACTGATTTTTGGTTTGCCTTGTTCTTCTTTTTCCAAGGCCTTAAGGAGAAGCATTAAGTAGTTTACTTGTGAACTCTCTAATTTCTTAATATAGGCACTTAGAACTATAAATTTCCCTCTTAGGATTGCCTTCATTGTGTCCCAAAGGTTTTGGTATGTTCTTTTCTCATCATCATTTGATTCTATGAATTTATTGATTTCCTTTTTAATTTATTCATTATCATTCAATAATGTACTTTTTAGCCTCCATGTATTTCTGTATGCTCTGTAGTTTTTCATGTTGCTGATTTGCAGTTTAATCCCATTGTTTAATCCCACAATCCCATTGTGGTTAGATAGAGTACAAGGGATTATTTCAATTTTCCTGCATTTGTTAAGATTTAATTTGTATCCAAATATATTCTCTATTTTAGAGAATGTTCATTGTGCTGCTGAGAAAAATGTGTATTCTGCAGCATTTGAATGGAATGGTCTGTATATATCTGTTAGGTATATTTGTGCCATGACATCATTTAATCCAGATGTCTCTCTGTTTATCCGTTGCTTGGATGTCCTGTCAAGTGATGAGAGTGGGATATTGAAGTCACCCACTACTATTGTGTTTGGTTTTATCTCTTACCTTAAGTCTAATAGTGTTTGTATGATGAAATTAGGAGCCCCCATGTTAGATGCATATACATTTAGGATTGTAATGTCCTCCTGTTGGAGTGTTCTTTTAATCAGTATAAAATGACCTCCTTTATCTTTCCTCACTAATGTTGGTTTGAAGTCTATCCTGTCAGATATTAGGATAGCGATCCCTGCTTGTTTCCTAGACCCATTTGCTGGAAATACTATTTTCCACCCTTTCACCCTAAGAAGGTTTTTCTCTTTTATTGAGAGATGAGTTTCCTGGAGGCAACAGGTGGTAGGATCCTGCCTTTTAATCCAGTCTGTAAGCCTGTGTCTTCTGGTGGGGGCATTGAGGCCATTGATATTAAGAGTTATTATAAGATATGTATTTATTCTTGTCATTCTTCTGGTTTGGAGTGCTTCCTGTTTTCCCTTTACTCACTTGTTTTAACTGTTATTTGAGTATGGTTTATTTTTTCCTATTTCCTGCTGTGTGTGTTTTGCTTTCTCTTCAATGTGAAGGATTCCTTCAAGTATTTTCTGTAGAGATTGTTTAATTGTCATAAATTCCTTTAGCCTGTTTTTGTTGTGGAATGTCCTTATTTTTCCATCAGTTTGGATAGATAGCTTTGCAGGATAAAGTAATCTTGGTTGGCAACTTTTACCTGTCAGAACTGGGAATATATCATTCCAAGCCCTTCTGGATTTTATAGTTTGTGTTGAGTAATCTGCTGTGATCTTGATCAGCTTTCCTTTGCAGATCATTTGTTTTTTCTCTCTAACTGCTTTCAACATATTTTCTTTGTTTTGCGTGTTTAGTAGTTTAATTATAACATGGTGAGTAGAGGTTCTTTCTAGGTTTTGTCTGTTTGGTGTTCTAAAAGCTTTTTGTATCTGAATTGGCATTTATTTCCCAATTTGGGGAAATTTTTCTGGTTTGATTTTGTTGAAAATACCTACTAAGCCTCTGGATTGAAATTCTTCTTCTACTATATCCTGAATTCTTATATTTTATCTTTTCATAGAGTCTCGGTTATCCTGGAATTCCCGTGCATACCTTTCGATTAGCTTGTCTTTCTCTTTGTTGTACTGTATTAGGTCTGCCACCTGATCTAGTTTAGATACTTTGTTCTCTCCTTCATCCATTCTACTGGTGAGACTTTCCACAGAGTTTTTTATTTCACTGACTGTGTTCTTCAGAGCTAGGATTTCAGCCAGGTTTTTCTTCAGTAATTATATTTCCTTACTCATGTTCTATAATGACCTTTTTATTTCATTAAGCAGGTTTTCTGTGCTGTCTTTCAGGAGTTTGTTTTCTTCTTTGAATCCTTTCATTTCTTCTTTGATTTCTTTGAGTATAGATATAATCATTCTTTTGAAATTTTTATCAGGAATTTCATCTATATCAGTCTCATTGGTGATCATTTCTGATGGATTTATAATTTTGGTGGGATTTCATTGTCTTGATTCTTTGTGTTTCCTGTATTATAATGTAGTGACTTTTGCATCCTGGCTTGACTTGATGCTTGGGTTTTCTACTTATCTGCAGTGTTCTTAGAAGTGGTGATCCACTTTTATATACTACAAGTATATGAGTTTAAGGTCCCAAGTGTAGCTCTTGTACCCCAATTTAACTGCAGAAGTAATCCTAGATGTTGAGTTTGCTTGCTAAGCAAGTATTATAGGGGCCTGGGTGGAACAATTTACCGGCAAATTCTAAACATCAACTGAGCAAAATACACAGTCAATAACAACCAGCACAGAGTATTCAAGTGTGGGGATTAAAATAAACAGTCTTATAAGGCCAAAATCCCTAATGGTGTGTGTTGCTCTATACCCATAATCTTATCAGCTGGTGGTAGAGAATTCTGTTCTGAACTGGGTTCTAGGTCAGTCTGGATCTGGAGCAGACTCTTCCCCCTATAATGACAGAAGCAAAAGGCAAAGGCCCTATAAACCTAAAAGCATTAAAGGCAGCAATATTCTACCCCCAAGTGCAGCTTATTTGTAAATGGTAATGCCAGCCAAAAATATGTGGCCCATAACCTGCCCTGACATGGAAAGAGAGATTATCACTTCCAATGCAGGCCTATGTGCCTGTTTCCTCATTATCTTTTGGTGTGGCTTCCAATCTCACCAATGCTGAGTGCCCATCTTGATCCCTGCATGTTGTGCTGTGGAGCTGAAGCTCTGTTCATCTGTGTTGGATGAGCTGCTGCCAGGGGCTGAATGTGGGAAGTTCATGGTTCTGATGGTTGGGGGATGGGAGAGTTCAGGAAGCCTGGAGTTTCTCACACCATCCTCCTGTACCTTTTTCAGTAGCTCCTTAGTTGATCTCAACTGACTTTCCTTTAGATTTCTTAACTCTGCAAGGAGGATGATGAGGTTGGAAAGTCCCCATGTTTTGTCTCTGCTGCTGCTACTGCTGCTCAGCATGCCTGGCCGGTGGTGCCCTGTTCATGGATCTTGCAATTTGGGGGCACCTAGGATCAGGGCTACCATGGATTGTGGCTGCAAGCTCCTCAGTGGGATTCTGTCCATTTCCCTCATTTCTGGTGGATATTGGTCTCTCCTGCTTCTCTGCTGTGCTAGGAAAAACCTATACAACTGCACTTTTCTGAAGAAGAGTGTGTTTTGCTGTGGTTTTGCTTAAATCCCTCCCTGGGTTGGTTTGGCATGGCTCCTATGCTGCCATCTTACCCAGAGTCAAAAAATTCTCCTTAATTATTATAATGGCCACCATATGAGTTAATTTCTATTGTTCTGGAGTTTTTGGTATCAGGTCATAGACATTGCTGGTAGATTTTCACTCTTGTGGGTCCTCACTGTTCCCAGGGGTCGTTGGCCACTGACGTTCCAGGCGCAGGATGACTTGGGGGGAAGTAGGGTCCTGGAACTAATAAGTGTGATGGGCAATGAACCACCCGGGAGGCAGTCTGATGGATAATGCGCTCTCATTTATTCCGAAGGGGAGTGGATTTATAAACACTTGAGAAAGGATGAGAAGGTACATACCAAGTATATGAAGATTGGATACATAGTTTAGGGGTTGCTATCTAATTGGCTGGTGTTGGAAGGCAGAAGCCATGAGGGAGAAGCTAGCAGGAAAAGCTACCACTTCAGAGGGAGGAGCTGCAAGGGAGATAACAGAAGTGATGGGGAAAACTATGTGACTTCAGCCACATAAGGGTCTCTTGGGCAGCTAGCCACAAAGTCAGGAACTGTGGGGGACAAAGCCTGACTATGGAATGGCCAGGTGTTTTTTGGGATCAAGGGGGGCGGGCATCACCAGTTTTGCTTCTCTTCCTTCTCTTTGCTATCTCCAGGCTTCTTTCTATACATTTCTATACTCTGGGAGAAGACAGGGCAAAGTACAATCTTGCCTGAGGGCAGGGAGGGCCAGTCCCAGTCACCAGAGTGGATTTCCAACAATAAGGACAGCTGCAACCCCTACAGCCCAAGGGCCCTGGCCATGTCCAACAGTCCAGGCCAGCTTCCTCACAGTCCCAGCCTGTGTTTAGCAATGCCCAACACACTCTGGTGCTTTCAATGATTGCTTTGTCCACTTAACCTCTACAGTCTTCAAATAGACCTTCAAAAACTTGCATGACTAGCTCCTGACACCCTCAACTTGTGTTACTCTTTTTATATTAAGTAGAAATTTGGTATGGGCCCATTATATGTTGGTACCATTTTCTTCCTCCCTGCCCCCATTCCTCCAAGGGCCCTCTTCAGAATGATAGCTGGTGTTCACCATGGGATTGTGGGTTATGATTTGTGAGAGTGGCAGTCAGTCATTGTAGGAGGAGGGCAATGCCTCTAGATATTCCCTCCTACCCTTTGGCTCTTACAGTCTTTCCATCCCCTCTTCTACAAAATTCCCTGAGCCCTAGTGCATATGTTATAAGTCTACTTGAGTGTTGAGTTCTCAGCAGCTTGTGGATTTCTTCTTTGGTATGTTTTGAGTATCCTCAGTGTCTGTCTCCATCACCTGGTGCAGGTTGTCAGGCTCACCATAGAAGCAGCACTCTTGCTCATCTCACCAGTTCCTCCTGTGCTACTTTTAAACACCACACAATTATATGTATAATGTTCCTAGAAGAGTAGATAAGAAGGAGCTGATGTGAGTGACAGCTAGCTATTGGAAGGGTGTTTGGGGTTGAGAAACTGATCTCACATGGGTAATAATTGATACTCTGTCTCTAGTATGGAAGTATCTCTGGCATATACTCCTTTTCTATCAGCCACTGAATGGGAAGGTGAAGATGTTCAGGTAGCAATTCCCAACAATGCATGACTAAACACTAAATGAGATGCTGGAGTTATAATCCTGCCCAATACTAGGAGAATGGTGAAAATAATACCAGTGATGAGGAAGACTGCAATTTTGACTTTGTCAAATAAATACAAGGACATAGGAACAGATAATCCTCTGTAGGGCAATAAGCATGAAATACTTATAATCTGTGGTCTATATAGAAAGAAAATAATACCATCACTTCACTTAAAAAGATGCTGAAGATGTGGATGAGTAGAACTGTGAGCCTACAGAAGTTTCACTTTTCTTGAAAGACCAAGTGTTAACAGTCTTGCATTGCAACCTGGTGGATTTATGTCATGGAATAGGAAGAATATCATGACAGTGAACTTTGTTACCTATAAGGATTTATAGACAAAGGAGGGATGGATGAAGAAAGATGTCTGGTCATTATTATCATAAATCTAGCAAATGAGATCAATCTTCTTCCATCCCAAAGACCTTTAAGGCCTATCAAGGGAGCTTAGA
Source organism: Orientallactaga sibirica (assembly GCA_036365145.1). NCBI lineage: Eukaryota > Metazoa > Chordata > Mammalia > Rodentia > Dipodidae > Orientallactaga > Orientallactaga sibirica. The sequence continues at coordinate 24,343,162 of JAEOAD010000015.1, read as the reverse complement.
AATGAATTGTATATTTACTTCCATTTTAAACCTTTCATTTCTAAACTTTTTTATGATAGATTATCTTCTTAAAAATGTTACTTAATCCTATTATGTTTTTAACATTAAGCCATTCCCATTCATTTTTGAGAAGGAACTTTATATATCCTTACTAAATAAATTGGCTAGTAGCCTGTGGTGTTTTGAATAGAGCACTGCCTTGTAAATTAACCTTCTCTTTACTATCTCCAGGCTTCTACCTCAGGAAGTTAGAATTAAGGCATTGTTAATTGACTTCTGAGGAATTTGTCTCAAAGCATAAAATGATATGTTTGTATTATTTATCTTTCTTTTGGTGAGACAAAATACCTGACAAAAATCAATTTAAGAAAGAGGGGTATTACATCTGCTAACACTTTGAAATTATAGTCTATCATGGCAAGAAAGGCATGGGAGCAGGAGCTTGAGACAGCTTGTCATATTCAGTCCACAATGAGGAAGCTAGTTAGTATTCAACCTGCTTTCTCCTAGACACTGAACTCAACTTTTCCTATTTCCTACCAATTACCTTTAATAATCATCTCTCATGTCCTAAGCACTGTAAGCCCAGGAAATCATAAATATCATAAGGACTATGAGAGGGATTGCCCTCCCTCCTACCTGGCCTTAGGTCTTCATTTAAGACATTGTTATGACAGAGTCTGAGCTGGATTATAGTGCTTGTGCTTCAAATTCAGAGAGTCTGACATGCAAGCAGTTTCATCTTTCTTGACAGAAGGGCAGTGGCCATCTTAATAAACAGACATTGCCATTCTGGAGCTGCTGTCAATATGAGGCATCATGCCCAGGAAAATTAAATTTGCCTGTTTTCTATTACTAAGACCAAATGCTTGGCCTAGATTCATGCAGAAAGTAAGTAATTCCATTACACATGGTTCATCTCCCAGTAACCCTCTAGGTTGATGAAGACTCAAGCTGAAAATTTTACATTCATTATAAAACAATCCACTTAGAAAGCTTTTATTAGGTTTCATTATGTTCACTGGTAATCATATGAAGATTTAATATGCAAAATATAGTCTTTGTGTTTAAGAAATGTGTGGTCCAGTAAGCCTAAATATTAAAAAAAAAATCACAAACTTAGTTGTTAAGACTAACAGTAAGATATTCTGAATCTAGGAGGAGCTGGGACTCAGCTAGCAGAGGTATCTTTGGAATGCAGTGGTCAAGTTGCCATTTGTGTGACCTGGCATCAGTTACTTTCATTCCCCAGGGTATATAATCAACCTCATCATAGTTTCCATGTTCTACTGACTGAGCCAGGGTAAGGACGTTACTAGTGAATTCCTAATGAGCCTCATGTCTACAGGAGAGGGAAGGAAGGAAGCACAGTTCTTAGCTTCTCTGTTTTCATTGCTGGAAATGAAGCCCACAAGCAGGCAAACTGAAAATTGAACACAGTTCTTTGATTCCTATAATGAAACTACAATAAGCATATTAAACAAACTTAATGAAGCCATGAACAAGTGGCTAGATGAAATGGAAAGCAATCTTTAAAAAGAATGTAAAATAGAATTTAAAGCATTGCTGAATGAAGAAATCCCCGCCCCCCCCCCCACACACACAAAACTCAAAGCATGGAAGAAGGAAATACAAGCAAATCAACAAGAATAATTTTATAGACTCCTAGATGAATTGGAAGACAACCAACAAAATATTCTCATTAAACTCCTTGATATAATTAAAGAGAATCAAAAAGAACTTAGTAGACAAATAAATGAAATGAAGGCAAATAAACCAAAAAATGAAATCAGTGAGGCCATGCAGGAATGAAATCCAAAACACAACAAGAAAGTCAAATCAGGCAGTGAGAATGTAGTTCAATGAAGAGATGGAGACTATGAGGAAAAACATAATGGAAATAAAAATGAAATATCTCCTGTAAAAGGCTCTTGAGAAAGCAAAAGAATAGAGCATGCAGAGGACAGAACATCAGAACTTGAGTACAATAAAGAGGAAATGGACTGTCAGTCTAAAATATTCACAAATTCAAAAAATGTACAAACAGAATATGAGGTAAATGTGGGATGTATTTAAAAACATAAATATCTGGATCATGGGTATACAAGAAGGGGAAGAAAAGGCATAAAGACTATCTTCAACAAAATTATTGAAGAAAATTTTCCTAATCTCACAAAAGAGACTCTTATTCAGGTACAGGAGGCTCACAAAATGCCAAACAGAAAGGATCAGAAAAGAAATTCTCCATGTCACATTATAATTAAAACTCTAAACACTGAAAACAAAGAGAGTACTAAAGGCTACAAGAGAAAAACAGCTCATCACATACAAAGGTAAACCCATCAGAATTACTTCATATTTTTCCATGGAAACTCTAAATCCAGAAGGGCTCAGAATGGAGCATTTCAAATTTTAAAAGACCATGGCTGCCAACCCAAACTACTATCCCAGCCAAATTATCACTCATAATAGATGGTGAAAGAAATTTTTTCATGATAAAAACCAGCTTTATGAACATATGAGAACAAAGCCAGTTCTATAGAGAATACTGCAGGTAACACTCCACACAGAAGAAATGAAGAAACATGCTCAAGAGGGTAAAGTAACAACAAAATCTAGAACAGACATAAAATCATACATAGCCCAAGAAAATATCAAACTCCACAAAACCTCCAACATGACCAGGATTAACTCGAACCTCACAATCATAACTCTGAATATTAATGGATTCAACTCCCCAATCAAAAAACACAGGTTAACAGGTTGGATCAGAAAAATGGATCCCTCCATTTTCTGTCTAAATGGAATACATCTTACCATCAAAGATAGGTACCTCTTTATGGTGAAATGATGGTTTTTCAAGCCAATGGAAGAAAGCAAGCAGGAGTAGCTATACTAATATCTGATAAGAGAGACTTTAAACCAAATGTAATAAAAAGTGAAAAAGAAGGCTACTTCTTACTCATTAAAGGAATAAATCAACAAGAAGACATTATAATCATAAACTTACATGCAACAAATGTAGATGTACCAAATTTTATAAAGCAAAATATATTACACAATAAATCAGAAATAAATTCCAACACAATAATAGTAGGAGACTTGAATACTCTACTATCATCAATAGATAATCCAAGCAGAAAATTAATAGAGAAATAATAGAGCTAAACATCACCCACTGATCAGCTGGACTTAACAGACTTCTATGGAACATTTCACTCTAGCTCCAAAGGTACACATTCTTCTCAGCAGCTCATAGAACCTTTTGTAAAATAGATCATATATTAGGGCATAAAGCATGACTCCACAAATTCATAAAAATTGTGATAACACCATGCATTATGTCTGACTACAATACAAGAAAATTAAAAATTAACAACAAGAGAAATAGCAAAAAATACAACTCCTAGAGATTAAATAACTAGCTATTAAACAATAAATGGGTCATCAAAGAAATCAAAAAGGAAATCCATAAATTTATAGAACCTGAACGATAATAAAAACACAACATATCAAAACATGGGACAATGCCTACATTACAAAGTCAAAGAGAGCTCAAGTTAATAACTTAACCATCCACATGAAGGCATTGGAAAAACGAGAAAAATCAAAATACAGAAGTACCAGACTGTGGTAGTTTGAATATATGGCCCCCAATATATTCAATGTTTTATTAGTTTACAGTTTACATCTGCAGTCACCTTGCTAGAGGCAATGTCACTGGGTGGTTCTTAAGATGTGGTGGTGGGTTTGAGTTTCCATTGTAAAGATATGCAAAGTGTGCCCAGTAGGAGTTCCTGAAGTGTGCTGTGTGCCTTTTTGGCTGTGGCTTGTTCTCTGCTTGGTCCCGTGAAGGCAGGCTAGCTTTTTCTGCCATTATGGAACTTCCCCTGGATCTGTAAGCTTCAATAAATAGTATACCTTCTTCCATAACTGTGCCTGGTCTGGAAGTTCATCCCAGCGAACCTGAAGCTGTCTGCTACACAGACAAAAAGAAAATCAAAATCAGAACAGAAATCAATGAACTGGAAATTAAAAATCAATTTTAAAAATCTGATGAAACAAAGAAGTGGTTTTTTGAAAAAATCAAGATTGATAAACTCTTGGCCAAGACTAGAAATGAAAATGGCAATTTTATAAGGGATGCCAATGGAATTTGAAGTATCATCAGTATATATTTCAAGAACCTATATTACAAAAAAAAAAAAAAACTAGAAAAATCTGAAATAAATGGATCAATTCCTTGACTCATACCACCTTCCAAAACTAAACCCAGAAGAGATTAATGACCTGAGTAAAGCTATAACAAAGAATCAAATCAAGACTGAAAATGTAATTAAAAGCCTCCCAACAAACTAAGTCTAGCCCCAGACAGTTTCACTGCTGAATTCTACCAAACCTACATTGAAGAACTGAAACAATTATTTCTCAAGTTAATCCACACAATTGAAAATGAAGGAATGCTCTCTGATTCCTTCTATGAAGTCATTATGCTAATAGTTAAACCAGACAGAGAACCCCAAAACAAGAAAAATATAGACAGATATTCATGATGAACTTAGATGCAAAAATCCTCAACAAAATTCTTGCAAATTGAGTATAAGAAAAAAACATCAAAAGTATTGTCCACTTCAATCAAGTAGGTTTTTTCCCAGGGACACAGGGATGGTTCAATGTGTGGAAATTGATAAATATAATACATTACATGAACAGACTTAAAGACAGGAATAACATGGTCATTTCAATTAATACAGAGAAGACCTTCAACAAAATACAGTGTCCCTTCAAGACTCATATTTCAACTTAATCAGGGCTGTATATACCAGACCTCTAAGCTTCCTGACAAGTTGGGAACAAGACAAGATGCCCACTCTCACCACTGCTTTTCAACGTAGTATTTGAAGTCTTAGCTCAAACAATAAGGTAGGAAAAACTAATAAAAAGGATATAAATTGGAAAAAAAAAACAGACTAGCCCTATTTATAGATGACATGATTCTATACATAGATAAATGATCTGAAAGAAAGATTCCACTGAAAAATTCCTAAATGTGATAAATTCTTTCAGCAAAGTGGAAGGATATATAATCAACACCCCCAAAAAAAAAAAAATCAGTAGCTTTGTATGTACCAAGGACAAACACATACACAAAGAACTCAGTGAAGCAGATCCATTTACAGTAGCCACCAATAAATAAATAAAAATCTTGGAATATCTTAACCAAGGAAGTGAAAGACCTATACAGTGAAAACAAAAAACTGTGAAGTAAGAAATGGAAGAAGATATGAGAAAGTGGAAAGACCTCCCATGATCATGCATTGGAAGAATTAATATCCTGAAAATGGCCACCCTACAAAAAGCAATATACAGATTCATTGCAATGCCAATCAAAATTCCAGCAGCATTCTTCACAGAATCAGAAAAAAATTAGTCTCAAAATACATATGGAAGCCCAAAAAAGCAAAAGGAATGCCTCCAGTGGCATCAACACACCAAATTTCAAGACATACTATAAAGCCATAGTAATAAAAATGGCTTGGTACTGGCATAAAGCCTGATGCATACATCAATGAATTAGAATAGGAGATCCAGTTATAAGTTCCTCCAACTACAGTTACCTGATCTTTGACAAGGGGCCCAAATTGCACACTGGAGTAAAGCATTTTCCACAAATGGAAAAACTAGAGAGCCTCATGTAGTAAAATGAACTTGGGGGCTGGAGAGATGGCTTAGCGGTTAAGGCGCCTGCCTCCTAAGCCTAAGAACGCCAGTTCGAATCTCCAGCGGTTCCAATCTCCAGGTCCCACGTTTAGCCAGATGCAAAGTGATGCAAGAGAGCAATACTGCACTTGACCACAAGGGGGTGCACGCATCTGGATTTCGTCCACAGCAGGTGATAGGCTGCTGGCACACCCATCTCTATCTGTCTTCCTCTCCCTCTCTCTCTGTCTCCAAAAAAAAAAAAAAGGAAAGAAAAATGAACTTGGACTATGTTCTCTCATCCTACACAAAAATCAATTACAAATGGATCAAGAACCTCAATATAATTCCTAAAGCTCTAAAACAACTGGAAGAAAAAGTAGGCATAACACTCCTGACATTCTGAACAAGATCCTAGTAAGCCCAGGCAATTAGATAAACACTCCACCACTGGGATCTCATGAAACTCAAAAGTTATTGTACAGATAAGCAAACCATAAACAGAGTGAAGAGATAACTTATATAATGGGAGAAAAATCTTTGGCAGCTATACATCTGACAGAGGTCTAATATCTAGAGTTTATAAAGAACTCAAGAAATAAAAAGTCAACCCACTAAAAAATATGAAAGGGAATTCAACAGTAAGTCACAAAAGAAGAAATTCAAATGGCTAGTAAATACCTAAAGAGTTTCCAACATGTCTAGCCATCAGGGAAATGCAAACTAAAATGACTTTGAGATACTCTCTCACCCCAGTCAGCATGGCAGCCTTCAAAAATTCAAATGGCAACAAATGCTGGCAGGGATGTGGAGAAAGAGGAACCCTTATCTATTGCGGGTAGGAGTAAAAACTTGTTCAACCACTACAGAAATCAATATGAAGACTCCTAAAAAGAGCTGAGAATAGGCCTAGCATTTGATCCAGCTATACAACTCCTGGGCATATAACCTAAAGATTCTACTCTTCTCTACAGAAACACTTGCTCAGCCATGTTTGTAGCTACTCTATTTACAATTGCTAGGAACTATAATCAGCCCATATGACTATCAACATATGAACAGTAAATGAATATGTGCTATGTATACACAATGGAATTCTACTTAGCAGTAAGGAAAAATGAAATAATGAAATTTGCAGGAAAATGGACGGACTTAGAAAAAGTCCTACTAAGCAAACTCACATAAGCATAGAATGACAAACACCACATGTTCTTCCTCATATGTGGCTCCTAACCTGGAACAGCCTGATTTATAAGTACACTTGATAGGCATCTCAGAGGTAAGATAATAGGGAATGGAAGGATCTTATGAGGAAGGGGATAGGAGGGTAGGAAGAGATTGACACAAAACTAAAGCCAACATTTTTCCTGGATAGCAGACTAAAACATATAACCCTTGTAGCAGACAGCTTCAGGTTCACTGAGATGAACTTCCAGACAGGGCAAAGTTATGGAGGAAGAGATTTATTTATTGAAGCTTACAGACCCAGGGGAAGTTCCATAACAGGCAGGAGAAGCTGGCCTGCTCTTTTACAGGACCAAGCAAGAGAGAGAAAAAGCCACCAGCCACACAGTACAACACACCTCAGGAACTCTCACTGGGCACACTTTCCATACCTTTACAATGGAATCTCAAACCCACCACCACACCTTAAGATCCGCCCAGTGACACTGCCTCCAGCCAGGTGTCTGTAGATGCAAACAACAAACTAATAAAACATTGACTATACTGGGGGCCATATATTCAAACTACCACAACCCTCAACAGGAGTGATGGGGCATTTCTTAGGCAAAAGGGCCCTACAGAGGGCAGGAGGAAGCCTTATTCTAAAACCATTGGCTCTTGCTTGTAATTCCCAGGGCCAGAAATGGGTTCCATCCCAGTGAGTTGTTGGTAGGGGAGAACTATGAGGTCCCAGAAACAAGTCAGGCTTCTGCCAAAGCACTTTATTACCCAACAGAGCTAAAAGGTAAGACCCTATTGCTGTTGATACCACAAGCTGCCAACACAGGACACTGAGAGATCATGCTGGAATTTAGAAGGAAGCCAGTTCAGTGATGGCCAGTCCTCCTAGTGCTGGAAAGTGCTACATGAGCTACTGGGGGAAAATGGCCACCAATGTTTTGAATAAGCAGGGGATCCTGCTAGATAGATAATCAACCAATCAGACAATATGTACATACCTATGCAATAGTGTCACCCAGCCAGTGGCTCTCTGATTGGATAAGAGGCCTGCTTAATGGGAAGGAACTCAGAGGTGGTACTAAGAACCAAGTTAGAATCCTATGGTCATGATAGTCATAGACTCCACTGAGAAGTTCCCAGTAGTCTTTGCCAAAAAGAGGCTACAGCCATCAGAATCTCTCTTAATTAACTATGCCTATTCCCTTTAACCCATGCTGTTCTCACTCTCTGTTCGGAGAATCTGTTTTCTTTTATACAGATGGCAGCAAAAACCAGGGAGAACCAAAATTCATCAACCAGACAAGAAAAGATACCAGACTCCCTATCATCATATGAACCACCTCTTGCACAACAGTCAGGATCCAGATGAAACCACAGAGGAAGTGGGGAGAGCATGAGTGCTGCTCTCATGGAAAAACCTCCAAACCCGCAAACCTGCATCAGGGAGCTGGCAGTAGACACCGAGGACACTCAAAACATATCAGAGCAAAAATCCAGAAATTGCTGAGAGCTCAGCACTAAAGTAGACTTAACACACCCACCAAGGCTCAGGGAACCTTGCAGAAGAGGAGACAGAAAGATTGTAAGAGCTGCAGGGTGGGAAAGAGTGGCCAGAGGCATTTCTTCCCCCCTATACAGTGAATGACTGCTGCACTCATAATCCAGAACCCCATGGTGAATACCAGGAACTCCACTTAAGAAGGCCGTCAATGGAATGGGGGCAGGGAGGAGGCAATATAATTGCATAATATGAGAAAATTGGGATCAGCACATGATTTGTCCATACAACAAGGTTTCTAATTAATAAAAATTAAATAAAATTTTCACTGATTTTTAAATATTATTACTAAAAAGTAAAAGAGGGCCACATAAAACTAGCAGTATGTTTGACATCATATTTGAGAAACTAATGCATCAATGTTGAGTCAATAACATTTGTGATTCTCAGTAAGTCTATCAGTGCTTTTCAATATTTGGCTGTAATTTTACTCTTATTGGGCTTCCATCTTGAAAATACTTGCTTGCAAATGTAGGGGCCAGAAAGTTATGATATGTGTGAGGTGTTATTGTGAAGCAAGGACAGCTTGTCTCTGGGAAAATGGGACCTAAACAAATCTAGTAAAGACACACGATGGGAATTTTCTTTAAGATGAATGTCAGATAACAGTTCTGTGCATTCTATTTGAAAACTAGCAGGTGACACATTTATGTTGACTGAAAATGGAGGTGCCAGTATACCAAAGCATTAATTATTTTCCCAGAAATGTTGAAATCTGTTTTCAGATTATTATATCAAATTGAAAAGCAAGATTACACATTTTTTGCTGTTCTCGGGATTATGTTTAGCCCATGTGTGAAAATTCATAAAATTGTTTGCCTTAATTTGTGCTTGCCATAATTTTTATTGCACTTGGAAGCTGTTACAACTTGAAACAGTGTATAGACAGGTTGGTTTTGACCTTGAAGATGCATGTTTAACTCATTTTAGAGTAGCTAACCCCATTAAAAATGTTAAGCATATAAACCAGTTTTGTTGAGTTCTGATATAAATTTTGTTTTGCATACCAAAACACATTTGTTAACATGTCTTTCAAATTAAAGAGAGTACTGTGGTGGTTTAAATGTAAATGGCCCCATCCGTTTCCTATTTAGTCTGCAGCAGGTGGAGCCCTGCTTGGAGGCAGTATTTCACTGGGGGTGGATCTTGAGTCCAGCCCTACGTATGTGCATACTCAGAGTCAATTTATGCTTTTTCTCTCTGCTATGGGTATATGAAGAAATGAGCTAGCTTTCTCTGCCATAATGAAGTTTCCCCTTGAAACTATAAGCCTGAAATAAATCCTTTCCTCCCATAAACTACTTGGTCAGCTGTTTTGTCCATCAAAATGAAGCTAACTGCAATAAGTGCTTTACTATTTGCCTTGACAGTAAATTAGTGATCTGTCTACTTTTCAGTGAACAATTTTTCTATATATTAATTTTTTTTCTTTTTCTTTTTTTTTAGTTTTTAAAGTTTTTATTAGCATCTATTATTTATACAAGATAATGAGCTTCATTATGACATTTTTATGTGAGCTTAATAATGACATCTTTATATGTGTATATAATGTACTTTGATCATGTTCACTCCCTTTATACCTCCCCCCTTGGACCTCTGCTACTCCCACATATCTCCTTTTTCACAAATGGTCTCTCTTCTACTAATCAGGTCTCTCTCTCCTCTCTCTCTCTTTCTCTCTGTCTCTCTCTCTCTCGGTTCTGTTTTCTTTTAGGGTATTGTAGAAGTGATACATGAATTAAAAACATAATAGTAGATACATTTACTTTTATTAAGAAAATTAATTAACATAATTAAGATGATAATTAATTAAGACTATATTTGCTTTGCTTTTCTTGGGTGAGGGTGGGTTTTGAGGCATGGTATCACTCTAGCCCAGGATGACTGCAACTCACTTTGTAGCCCCAGACTGGCCTTGAACTCACAGTGATCCTCCTGAGTGCTGAAACTAAAAGTATAGACATAGCTTATATTAAGAACATTAATTGACAGGAAAATAGAAAGCAAGGTTTGTGCCCTTCCACATTTCAGATGCTAATACAGCAGGAAGTGGGGGCAGAGAGTAGGGCAGGTGGTACAGCTGCAGTGTGCAGGTACTCTTAATGATCAAATAAGAATATCACCTGCCTTCTGTATAACAGTAAACACCTGTCATTTACAATAACAGGTTAAGCCGGGCATGGTGGTTCAAGCCTTTAATCCCAGCACTCAGGAGGCAGAGGTAGGAGGATCACTGAGAGTTCAAGGCCACCCTGAGACTACATAGTGAATTCCAGGTCAACCTGGACTAGAGTGAGACTCTACCTTAGAAAACAAAACAATAAAATAATAGGTTAAAATATTGGTAATCTACCTGTTTCATTCACCAAGTCACCATCATCATAAGTAACATTTGATGGTGCCAACTAGACTGTCTGTGCATGGACGAGGACATGGTGGAAGCCACATGCCACTTTATACATGCATACCAATAGCAAAAGCATATAACATTTATTTCCATGATATTGAGACACAGTCATCTATGAAGTTCATGATTATGAACCACACATTTGAATAAAAATAAATAAATATAGAGTCTGGAGAGATATCTCAGTTATTAAAGTGCTTACCTCACAAGCATAAAAACATGAATTTGATCTCAAAGATTCATAAAAATACTGGGCATGGTGGTTCTTGCCTATAATCCAGGCATTAGGTAACTAGGGACAAAAGGATCCCTAGGGCTCTCTGGGCAGCCATTCTAGCCTAATGGGTGAACTCAAGGCTCCAGTAGATGGCATTACTGAAAATCACACTTGAGGTTATCTTCTTACCTCCACACATGTATGCATACATGTGTATCCACCCACACATACAAAAATGCATGCATACAAAGAACCCAAAACCCCTTGTGTTTTAATTAACTTTATAATTTTGTATTGGGCTAGATTCCTATCTATCTTGGATCATGTGTGGCCAACAGACCATGGATTGAACACTTTGCCTTATAGCAATGTTGAACAAGATGTAGAAGCCAGTATATAGAAGATTATGATTAGACCAGATGTCCTTTGCACCTTTTTACTGAATATGGAATTATGCATGGTTCACATACACTAAAACTACCTACACACTGTATATATCAAAAGATATCAGAAATTAATTCTGTACACAAATGGTTGGTCTGAGATGATGTTATGACACAGCAAATTAGCTGAGTTAAAACTGACCTTTCTGTTAAGAACTGAAATACATACATGTTGTGTTGTTGATATGTGGACATGAAAATATAAGACAGAAAATATGGCATGTGGCAAAGTTGGCATTAAAATCATACCTGCACTTCTAGTCAAGATGGTGTCCTCTTAAGCACACTTCAGCTCCCAGGGTAACATCAGGCAAGATCTGTGGGACTCATGTTTGAGTAGGTCTTAGCAGACCTCCAGTGGGTAGGCAGAGAAGGGCACAGTTGGGAATCTACTGATTACCATGCTCTCAGGTAGCCCACTAGAGCCTCTGGTCCAAAACCAGAGAGACCTCAAAAGAGAGTTAAATGAATTGAAAGTGACCCAAAAAATAGAGGATCTCAATAAACAGCTGGTTAAGCTTAATGAAAACATATGTAAATGCAAGAATGAATTCCAAGAAGCATTAAGAAATCAAAATAAAAACATGACCTGAAATTAGAACTCAACAAAAGTATGGTTACTAATACAGAAAAATGCAACAGAAAATGCAAACAAAATGAACTAGTGAAAACAACTCTAGAACCCTCAGAAACAGTTAATCATGTGGGAGACAGACTCACAGAGCTGGAAGACAAAACAGAAGACACAGGTTGGGAGTCCAAAAACTAACATTTTCAAAAAATCTTGTGAAGAGAACATGAGGGAACTGTGATATACCCTAAAATGTCCTAATATTTGGGTAATGTGCATATCAGAAGGGAAAGAAATTCAGACCAAAGGCATGGAGAATGTATTCAACAAAATTATTGAAGAAAACTTCCCCACCATCTCAAAAGAGAGTCCCATCAAGATACAACAGGCTAACAGAACTCCAAACACACTGGATAAAAGAAGAAACTCTCCAAGGTACATCATCATTAAACTCTAAACAATGAAAACAAATGGAGAGTGCTAAAAGCAGCAAGAGAGAAATAACACATTACATACAAAGGCAATCCATCAGAATTACCTCAGATTTCTCAATGGATACACTGAAAGACAGAATGGAGCACTTCAAAGTCTAAAAAGCTATGGCTTCCAATCCAGTCAACTGTACCCAGCAAAAGTATCCATCATAATACATGGTGAAAGAAAAACTTTCCATGATAAAATCCAGCTCTATGATTATATGAACACAAATTCAAACTTACAGAGAATACTTCAGGGAATTCTCCACACAGAAGAGTCAAACAACCAATCTCAAGATCCTACATGAAGAATATCACAATAAACAAAACTAGAGCAGGCTCAAAAAAAAAAAATCCAAAGTCCAAGAAAAATGCCAAGCCAAATAAAGCACCCCAAAATGCAGGGATTAAATCAAACCTCACAGTTATAACCTTAAATATTAATGGTCTCAACTCACCCATCAAAAGACACAAGTTAACAGGGTGGATCTCAAAAATGGACCCCTTCAACTTGCTGTATTCAAGAAACCCACCTCACAAAATTAAAAAAGGGGGGGGGGTGGCTGGAGAGATGGCTTCACAGTTAAGCAATTGTCTGTGAAGGCTACGGACCCTGGTCCAAGGCTTGATTTCCCAGAACCCATGTAAACCAGATACCCAAGATGACACATGAATCTGGAGTTCATTTGCATAGAGGTCATAGAGGTCCTGGTGTACCCATTCGTGCATGCTCACTCTCTCTCTCTCACTTGCTCTCACATAAAATAAAAATAAAACAAAATTTTTTTTAAAAAAGAAAGAAACCCACCTCACCACTAAATACAGACACCTCCTCAGGATGAAATGATGGAAAATGATATTCCAAGCAAATGGAAATAAGAAACAAGCAGGTGTTGCTATATTAATATCTGATAAAATACACTTCAAACCAGAAGTAACCAAAAAGGACAAAGAAGGACACTTGCTACTCATCATGGGAATGATCCAACATGAGGACATCACAATCATAGATCTATATGCACCAAACACAGGTGCACCACAGTTTATTAAACAAAACCTATTTGACAACAAAACAGAAATAAACACCAACACCATCATAGTTGGGGGCTTCAGTATTCCAGTATCATCAATAGACAGATCATCCAAAAAGAAAACCAGCAAGAAAGTAAGAAAGCTCAACACCACCACCATAGATTAACAAGACCTAACAGACATCTGCAGAATATTTCACACAAATTCTATAGAATACACATTCTTCTCAGCAGCCTATGGAACCTTCTCCAAAATAGACTATATATTGGGCAATAAAGCATGCCTCCATAAATTTGGGGAAATCGATGTGATTTTCCACATCCTATCCAATTACAATTCTTTAAAGCTAGAAAATAACAACAGGAAACACTTCAGGAATTCCACCAGCTTCTGGAGACTGAACAACACACTTTTAAACAATAAATTGGCAGTAGAAGAAATCAAAAAAGAAATTGCAAGATTTCTTAAGTGAATGATAACAAAAGTACAACATACCCAAACATATGGGACACAATGAAAGCAGTCCTAAGGGGAAAATTTATAGTACTGAATGCCTTAATAACAAAGACTTAATCTCAGATTAATAACCTAACCATCCCCCTAGTAGGAAAAAAAAAGAACAATCCAACCCCAAGAGGTCCAGATGTAGTGAAATAATTAAGACCAGAGGAGAAATTAATGAATTGGAACCTAGAAAACAATTAAGAGAATTAATGCAATGAAGATCTGGTTCTTTGAAAAAATAAACAAGGTGTATAAACCCCTGGAAAATTTGATCAAGTGAAGAAAAGAGAAGTCTCAAATTAACAGAATCAGAAATGAAAAATGAAAGGTTACAACAGACATCAATAAATCTACAAGAATCATCAGGACTTACTTCCAAAACCTCTATTCCACAAAAATGGATAATTTGGAAGAAATGACACATAATTCCTACTAAAATGAAACTCAGAGCAGATTAATCTTATAAACAAACCCATTGCATCCATCAAGATTGAAAAGGTAATCAAAAACCTGTCCTAAAAAAAAAGTCCAGGACAGGATGGTTTCTCAACTGAATTCTATCAAACCTTCATTGAAGAATTGAAATCAGTTTTTTTTTTTAATGTTTCATGTACTCAGAGAACAGGGAATGGTCCCCTTTTCCTTTATGGAGCTAGCATCACCCTAATACCAAAACCAGTCAGAGATACAACAAGAAAAGAAAACTATAGGTCTATATCTCTGATGAACATAGATGTGAAGATCCTGAATAAAATCTTCACAAACCAAATTCAACAACACATCAGAAACATTATCCATATCGATCAAGTAGGCTTTATCCCAGGGATGCAGGAATGGTTCAACATTTGGAAATTGGTCAACATAAAACACCACATAAATAAACTTAATCATAAGGACCATATGATCATTTCAATAGATACAGGGAAGGCCTCTGACAAAATACATCCCTTTATGATCAAAATTCAGGAGAGAATAGGCATGGAGGGTTTATATCTCAATACAATAAAGGCTATATGTAAAGTACCTAAAGCCAAAATAATACTTAATGGGGAAAGGCTCAAGCAGTTCCCATTGAGATCTGGAACAGGACAAGGGTGCCCACTCTCACCATTGCTCTTCAACATAGTAATAGAAGTACTAGCCCAAGCAATAAGACAGGAGAAAGTAATAAAAGGGATACAAATTGGAAAGGAAGAAATCAAGTTAGTCCTATCTGCAGATGACAGGATCCTATACATCAGTGGCCCTAAAGTGTCCATCTTAAAACTTTAAAGGTGATTAATTCCTTCAGTAAAGTGGCAGGATACAAAATCAATACACAAAAATCAATAGCCTTTTGCTATTCAAAGGACAAATATACAGAGAAAGAAATCAGTGAGGCTGTCCCATTTTCAAGGCCACAAAAAAATTAAATACCTTGGAATAACACTAATCAAAGACATGAAAGACCTATATTATAAGACATAAAAAAATCTCAAGAAAGGAATTGAGGAGGACTTGAGAAGATGGAAAGACCTCCCATGCTCCTGGATAGGTAGAATTAATATTATGGAAAGGGCAATTGAACCAATAGCAGTATACAGATTTAGTGCAATAGCAATAGAAACTTTAGCATCATTATTCACAGAACTAGAAAAATGATATCAGGCTTGAGAGATGGCTTAGTGGTTAAGGCACTTGCCTGCAAAGCCTAAGAACTCATGTTTGAGTCTCCAGGTCCCACATAAGCCAGATGCACAATGACACAAGCACAGAATGTTGCACATGCGCACAAAGAGGCACACACCTCTCAAGTTCTTTTGCAGTGGCTGAAGGCCCTGGCATGCCCATTCTCTCTCTCTCTCTCTTTCTACCTCTTTATCTTTCTCGCTTTCTCTCTCAAATGAATGAAAAGAAAAGCATTTCAGACCGGGCATAGTGATGCACACCTTTATCCCAGCACTCAGAAGGCAGAGGTAGGAGTATTGCCATGAGTTCAAGGCCATCCTGAGACAAATAGTGAATACCAGGTCAGCCTGGACTAGAGCAAGACCTTACCTTGAAAAACCAAAAAAATTAAAAATTAAAATTTCAAAATTCATATGGAATGGCAGCAGCCCTCAGCTATTCAAACATATCCTCAGGGGAAAAAAAACACCTCTGGAGGTATCGCCATATCCAATCTAAAGCTATAGTAACAAAAGCAGCGTGGAACTGGCATAAAACCAGAAATATAGAATAATGGAATGGAATTGAAGACCCAGACTTTAGGTTAAGTAGCTACAGCTACTTGATCTTTGACAAAAGTGCCAATAATGTAGACTGGAGAAATGATAGTATCTTCAACAAATGGTGCTGGACAAATTGGATAACAATATGTAGAAAAATGAAAGTAAATACACTCATCTCACTATCATACACAAAAATCAAGTTCAGATAGATTAAATACCTCACTGTAAACCCTGAAACTATTCTCCTACTGGAAGAAAAAATGGGAGGAACTCTCCACAATATAGGAGTGGGAAAAGAGTTCCTGGGGAAAAAAAAAAACCAGTAGACCAGGAAATTAAGCAATCACTCAGCTAATGGGATCTTATGAAGCTAAAAAGCTTTTGCATAGACAAATATACCATAAGCAGAGCCCATATAATACCCACAGAATGGGAGAAAATTTTCACCAGCTATAACACTGAAAGGGAAGTAATATCTAGAATCTACAAAGAACTTAAAAAATAAATAAAAATCAATTTAAAAAAATCAAATAACCCACTTCAAAATGGGGCAGAGAACTGAATAGAGAATTCTCACAGAAAGAAATGCAAATGACTAGCACTTAAGAAAATTTTCCAGAGTTGGGCATGGTGGCACACATCTTTAATCCCAGCACTCTGGAGGCATAGGAGGAGGATTGCTGTGAGTTTGAGGCCACCCTGAGAATACAGAGTGAATTCCAGGTTAGCCTGAGCTAGAGTGAGACCCTACCTTGAAAAACCAAAAAAAAAAAAAAAAAAAAAAAAATCAGTATCTGAGAAATGCAAATTAAAACAACTATGAGATTTCACCTTACTCCAGTAGTGATGGTAAACATTGAAAAATCAAACAACAAATGTTGAAGAGAATGTGGAAAAAGAGGAACCTTCATTCACTGTTGGTGGGAATTTAAACTTGCATAACCACTATGGAAATCAATATGGAGATTCCTGAAAAGGATTAATATGGAGCTACCAACAGACCCATTGTTCTCTTACTGGGCATTTACCCTAAATGCTCCATGTTTCACTACAGAGATATTTGCTCAACCATATTTTAGCCTCTTAATTCAAAATAGCTAATAACTGGAATCAACCCATCATTGGATGAATGGATAATGAAGTTGTGGTACATTTACACAATGGAATTCTACTCAGCAGTAAGAAAAAAAACTATACAGGGCTGGAGAGATGGCTTAGTAGTTAAGGCGCCTGCCTGCTAAGCCTAAGAACGCTGGTTCCAATCTCCAGTGGTTCCAATCTCCATGTCCCATGTTTAGCCAGATGCAAAGTGACACAAGGGCGCAATGCCACACTTGACCACAAAGGGGCACACACATCTGGATTTCTTTCACAGCAGCTGAGACACTGCTGGCGCACCCATCTCTGTCTTCCTCTCTCCCTCCCTCCCTCCCTCTCTCTCTCTCTCTCTGTGTCTCTCTCCAAAAATAAATAAAATTTAAAAAAAAACCATACAATGAAATTTGTAGTAAAATGGATGACTTGGAGCAGATCATACTCAGGGAACTTGCACAATCACAAAAAGATAAATTCCCCATGGTCTCACTTATCCACGGTTCCTAACCTGGACCAGCTCGAGTTGCTCAGATACCTGATAGGCAACTTGACGCCCAGACAATAGTGATGGAAAGGTTTGGGGTGAGGGGAAGAATGAGGGAAAATAACAAAAAACTACATCCAAAATGAACTGGTACCACAGAAACCTTTATCCTTGAAGATAGACTGAAAGACTGAACCTTCAATAGGAGTATGGAGAGAGCACCTGAAAAGAAGGGCCCTAGAAAGGGTAGGATGAAGCCTAACCTTAAAAAAAAAAAAAAAAAAAAAAAAAAAATTGGCTCTGGTCTGTAATCCCCAGTACCAGTAATTGTTTGCCACCAGCAATAAGCTTTTGATTAAAGAGACCTATGAGGTCCCCAAAACAAGACAGGCTTCTGACAAAGCACATAATTATCTCACATCTAAGCCAAGGCCCAGGTGCAACTGCAGAGGAATTGGGGAAATAAACAAGAGTGCTGCTTGCATGTTGAGTCTGACAATCAGCATCAGGGTGAAGGAGACAGACCCTGAGGATACTCAACACCTACCAAAGCACAGATCCAGAGTCTCCTAAGATCTCATCACTGAAGTAGACTTAAAACACACCCACTGTGGCTCGGTGACTTTTGAAGAGGAGGGGGACAAAAAGATTATGCACCACAGATTGGGATATCATGCCCAGAGGCATTGCCCCTCCTCAAGAACTGACTGCTGCTCCCACAATGCATAACCCACACCCCATAGGGAACACCTGCAACCCCACTGAGGAGGGGCCCCAGTGGAATGGGAGCAGGGATGAGGGAAAGGATAGTGTATCCACAGTAAGTATGTCCATTATAAAAAAAAATACCTGCTAGAACAAAGAAAACTATAAAGGTGCTGTTTTAATTAACTGTCCACATGCTGCCACATCTATAGCCATTTGCCCATCAGTCCCATCTTATGTCACTTTGGTTGTTCACATAGCTCAGCACAATCAATAAGCAGATGCTGGACCCAAAAGCTATAGGAACTCATGCAGGTCAAGGGACTACTGAAATATTCACACCCTTTGTCCCTTCAGAAGGACATCCACAGTGGAAATGGTCACAATATTCTCAGATGTTACTCTTGATATTGCATGTATCTTTTTTGACCCAAAAGATAAAAGAGCATAACAGCCTCCAGTTTAGTGTTTGATATTTCATGATGGTTGTCAGATAACTGGACCTGGAACTGTTGCCTCCTACGAATGAGAACAAGAAGGACAGCAAAGTTCCAGTGTACTTATTATACAGAAAACACCAGATACACAATGAGGATGGCTCAAAGAAGCAAGAGAAGTTACACAAAGCAATAGATAATATGGAAACCTCAACCCAAAGGGGAAACAAGCCGGGTATCCACTTCCACTCTTCCTATGGTTCCACCAAATCCTGAATTGAAGGTGGTAAAGCTTCAGTAGGTATAGATGCTATAGCTGCAATCCTTCTCCAATAGTGTTAATCCTCTGCAATGTCAGCTCAGTTCTTTCAACCTGATATTCTACCAAAAGCCTTTGTTCTGCTTCTCTGCTTTCTCCCCAGGCAATGAACAAAGAGAGTCTGTTGAGGCACCTAGGCACCATGCACATCATCAGTATGACAATAGTAATGAAAAAGCCATCTGTGAGGAAGCATCAGCCATGGATTCTGCTCTTCAGGATGCAGATGACAGTGTTAATGGCTGGTCCTGACCCTACCTGCAAGATAAGGAGCAGGACCTGGTTATAGATGTTCTGTCCATATTTAGGAAGAGAAAAGAAAGACCTGGAAGAAGTAGCTACTTTCATAATTTAGAAGGCCAGTGATAAAGCTGATTTGTAAGGACTATTGCAACTGCAGAATGATGATAAAAGATGCCACTTCCTGGAGTAATGACTAGTTCTTACTGGGCCCCTGTCTTCTTCTGAGATTGCTGCTTGTGGAAGATGATAACCATGGAGTACACTCACTAAACCTCTTTGACCCAATTCCAGCTTCATCTGGCAAATCATGATAGAGCAATCTGGTTACCATTGGAAGGATTTTTAACAGAAAACTCACTAATGAAATTGTGACATGAAATGAGCTCATACTGGAAGAGGTTAGAAACTGTTAAAGTTCTGGCCTCTTTCATGTCCAGGATGTTGGAGTTGCTGAATCCTGTATCCCAGGGTGACAAACAATAAGGCTTTGGTCAGAATGACAAAAGTGAGGATAAAGAATGAGGAATCAACTCTTTTTGGCATGTACTTAGATGTTCTGAAATTTATATAAGACATTTTTCATTCTAGAGCTTTAGTTCAAGGTTAAGGTTTTTGAAGTTTTCCCCTTTGGTAGGATAACCTAACATTGAATTAGAATGAGTGTGTACATGAATTTGGATGTCAGTAAAACAAAATGAACAAAACATTTTAAAAGCTTTTTGCCATCTGCGGATTACTACAAAATGTAAAGTGTAATATTTTGCTAACCTCCACACATAGAAATTTTTTTAATATTTTTATTTATTTATGAGAGAGAAACAGCGAGAGAGAGAGAGAGAGAGAATGTATGTGTGGACATGCCAGGGCCTCCAGCCACTGCAAACAAACTCCAGACACATGCGCCACCTTGTACATCTGGCTTACATGGGTCCTGGGGAGTTGAACCTGGTTCCTTTGGCTTTGCAGGAAAATGCCTTAACCTCTAAGCCATCTCTCCAGCCCCCATACATGGAAATTTTGATCAATGTTGAAAAATAATTTTCATTATAGTGAAATGTTGATTCAAGTAAATAGAAATTTACCTGAATAGAAATAGAAGTATTTGCTGAAAAATATATTTTATATCAACTCACAGGTTGCAAATACCATAATGCACAACTGAGGCCAAGACATTTTTGAAACAGCATTGATCCTTTCTGTAGACACAGCATGCTTACCTTTCCTTTTTTTCTGTTTAAAAAAATTTTGTACACATGCATATGTGTGCCTAAAGATACACATTTGCACACATATGTGCATGCACATGTGTGTGCACATTTGTGGAAGTCAGAGGGCAACTTCACGTATTGTTCCTCCGAGGTACCATCTGCCATTTTTAGAGACAGTGTGTCCCATTGGCCTGGGCTTGCCCAGTAGTCTAAACTGGCTGGCCAGAGAGCTGTAAGGATCCATCTGTCTCCAACTCCCCAGAGCTGGGAATACAAGCACATACCACCATGCTCACATTTTCTACATGGGTTCTGTAGAACTTGGGTCCTCATGCATGTGAAACAAACACTTTATCAGCTGAGCCATCTCTCCAGCCCATCTTTTTTTAATTTTTATATTGATATTTCATCCTAATACATTGATTTCACAGGCTGCAAGAGTCTGACTTGCCTCGGGAAGCAAGAGTGGAGAAATGCCTTCCCCTCAGCCCAGTGGAGCAAATGACTGTCATTGTTCCAGCCACACAACACTGTAGGACCTTGAAGACAATAGCCCCTTGCATATGGGATTGCTGATTTCATGGTATTTACCATCTACTGGGAGCTAACCCAACAGTGTGAGTTGATAAGAACAGATCAAAAGAGCAAGCAACCTACTAAAAATTTATTTTTTTATAAAAGCTCTGTAAACATCTGGTACCGAAAAAAAGAAAAAGTATGTCCTTCTGTAAATTCTCATGGAAATACAACTTCCTTGATAGTTGAGGTCACTAAAAATGCAGATTTTATGGCTGCTTAGATCCTGATTTCTTTAATAAATATTTCACAATTTATGGTGGGGAAACATAGGCCTAAAACTTTTAAGTCAGTTTACCTTATTTCTTTCATTTTTTTCTCTTTTTCCTTCTATCTTATTTTTCTACCTCAGTATGGAATAATCTTGCTTAAACTGGCATCTCTTTTTTGTTGTGATAAAATTTACATAACAGAAAAGTTCCATCTGGGCCATATTAAGAGTTCAGAGCTCAGAGCTCAGCAGCATTTCATACATTTTCAGGGTCTGAGAACCATCAATATCTCTAGGTCCAGAATTTCCAACCACCCCCTGTAGCAGACAGCTTCAGGTTTGCTGAGATGAACTTCCAGACCAGGTACAGTTATGGAGGAAGGGATTATTTATTGAAGCTCACAGATCCAGGGGAAGTTCTATAATGGCAAAAGAAGCTGGCCTGCCTTTTCAGGACCAAACACAGAGAGCAAAAGCCACAAGCCAAAAGCCACACAGCACAGCACACCTCAGGACCTCCAGCTAGGCACACTTTGCAAATCTTTAGATTTTAATCCTAAACCCTAATACATCCACCGCACCTTAAGATCTGCCCAGTGATACTGCCTCCAGCCAAGTGGATGCAGATGCAAACTATAACCTGATAAAACACTGAATATATTGGGAGCCATCTATTCAAGCTACCACACCCCTAAAATGAGCCCCAAAATGTCATCCCTTCCACCCAGCCCATTGGCACCTCATCTGTCAGTGAATCTGCTTTCTCGGAATATTCCCCCCCAAATGAAATAACTTAAACTATCCATGTTCCCTTTCATCCATTTCCATTCCACCTAGGATCTCATCTGTCAGTGGATTTGTTTGCTCTGAATATTCCCCCTAAATGAAACCACACAAGATGTGACTTTCTGGGTTTTGTGTCTTTCACTTAGCACAATGTTTATAAGGTTTATTTATTTTATAGTATATATCCAAACTTTATTTCTTTTATGACTAAATATCATCTGGTCATAGAAATCTATTGCATATTTAAAAGAATTTATTTACAAACTAATGTGGAACTAAATGATTGAGCATACATTTACAGGCAAAGGGCTTTTAAGGGAATCTAGTGTCTGTGAAAAAGCCTAGATATGGGAAATAGTATTCACTGAGTGCTCATAAGATGGTGCTGAGCCTCACTTACAGATTCAGGATTTGTCTTCATACATAGGGAAAATAAAATAATGGGAATGGTTAAAACTACCCAGGTGAAAAGTGAAGAGAACCCTGGATAAAGCCCCAAAGAGCCCCTATATTGGGAGCAATGGAGGAAGAGGATCTGTGGTTCTTCACTGAAGATGCTGCTGCTCATAAAACCTTCAGCCAACAGCCTGAGAAGAATACACCACCTGCTGTTCACAAAGTCTGGAGGAGATTTAAGTTAGACAGCATATGCAGTTTGTACCAGGCTCAAACTGGACCTCTTAGTAGTATTTGGTTGGTATTACAATGATAAAACCATCTCCTACCCTGGATTTTGCTCCCCTATTACCATCAGTTTCTAACTCTGTTGCTTTAATTAATTATTATAGCCACAGGATTGCCTAAATTGAAATAAATTTTCCAACCTCTTAAAAAGCAGTCCAGGGCTGGAGAGATGGCTTAGCGTTTAAGGTGCTTGCCTGTGAAGTCAAAGGACCCCAGGTTCAATTCCCCAAGACCCACA
Source organism: Orientallactaga sibirica (assembly GCA_036365145.1). NCBI lineage: Eukaryota > Metazoa > Chordata > Mammalia > Rodentia > Dipodidae > Orientallactaga > Orientallactaga sibirica. Next base: position 24,319,873 of record JAEOAD010000015.1, on the reverse strand, counting down.
TAATCCAGATGCACAAGGTGGCACATGCATCTGGAGTTTGTTTACAGTGACTGAAGGCCCTAGTGTGCCCATTCTCTCCCTCCCCCCCCCATCTGCCTCTTTCTCTCTCTCTCAAATAAACAAGAAATTCTAAAAAAAAAAAATTTCAATCTATGCCAGGCATGGTGGAATTTACCTTTAATCCCAGCACTTGGGAGGCAGAGAGGTAGGAGGATGGCCATGAGTTCAAGGCCACCCTGAGACTACTGGGCTAGAGCAAGACCCTGTATTAAAAAACAAACAAGAAAAAAGACAGCAATCAAGAGGCTGAGGTAGGATCACTGTGAGTTCGAGATCAGCCTGAGACTACATAGTGAATTCCAGGTCACCCAGGGCTAGAGTGAGACCCTACCTCCAAAAATAAAATAATGAAATAAAATAAATAAAATAAAAATATAAAATATAAAATAAATAAAATAAAAATAAAATAATAAAAAAATAAAAATAAAATAAATAATAAAAATTAAAAAATAAAATAAATAATAAAAATAAAATAAAAAGAAGTCTAGGGAGCTGAGGAGATTGGATCAGTGATTGAGGCACTTTCCTGCAAAGTCTAGTGACCTGGGGGTTGATTTCTCAGAACCTACATAAAGCTGGATGCACAAAGTGGCACATGCATCTGAAGTTTGTTTTCAGTGGTTAGAGACCCTAGAGTGTCCATTCTCTCTCATTCTCTTTCTCTGCTTGAAAATAAATAAATTTAAAAAGGGGGTGCTGGGGAGATGGCTCAGGGTTCAAGGTGCTTGCTTGCAAAGACTGCTAGCCCAAGTTCCATTTCCCAGTACCCACTCCATGTCAAGCCAGGTGTATGAAGTGGTGCATGTGTCTGGAATTCATTTGCAGTGGCTAAACACACATCACATTCTCATACATTCTTTCTTTCCCCCATTTTCAAATAACTAAAAATATTTTTAGAAAGCACTCTATTTTTGATGTCTTTTTTGTTCTTGAGAAGAGCTAGGTTAGACAGTTTTGGACTAGGTAGACTGGGATGGCCCTAAGTGAGAGGGTCTTATGATCTTACATCACACCCTTACCACACCACTTATGCTCTGCCTATCTCAGTTCATCCTGCCTGATTCCATTGTGGGATTCAATGTCTGCCCATATTACCAAATCAGATCTCTCTTGAGCATACCCAGCCGAGGTGTGGGTAGATTCCTCCTCTGAACTCAGGCCAGTTGGCTGAGATACCTGGTACAGGTGTGCCCACCTCTTACTGAGCATGGACTCTCAAATACATCTTATTTGAGCCCATAAAGAAGGCTTATTCTCCTCTCTGGCCATTGAGTTGCACACTGTCCTGGGTCTTGGCATCTGTAAGGTTATCTTTCTCCCACCCTGGCAGCGGTTGCCAGGGTGGGAAGGGGACATGATTTATTACTATTTTTGGTTTTTAATCTCTTTGGAAGCACATGCTTTTTAAAATTTTATTATTTATTTATTTATTTAAGAGAGCAAGAAAAAGAAAGAGGCAGGCAGAGAGAGAGAGAGAGAGAGAGAGAGAGAATGGGTGCACCAGGGCCTCAAGCCACTGCAAACAACCTCCAGACACATGTGCCACCTTGTGCACCTGACTTACATGGGTCCTGGGGAATCAAACTGAGGTCCTTTGGCTTTACAGACAAATGCTATAATTGCTAAGCCATGTCTCCAGCCTAGCACCTGCCTTTTTAAAAACTCCCTCTCACATTTTTTATCCAAGGTCTATGTTCATTTACATGGGCTTCTGGACCACATGGTGTATTTCCCCTCTTTCTACTTTACCTTTCCTTCCTCAGCCCTTTCCCTCCCTCACATCCCTGTGATATTCAAATGAAATGTGATGATTTAAAAATCATTTCTTTAACCAATTCTTTGGTTAATTAAGAGACATGAACTCAGGGCTTGGGATTCCAGGATTATTCCTAGGCACTCCCGTACCCCATTATTTTTCTAGCTCCCCATATCATTCTTTCCAAACTTCCCAGACACCAGAAGAAGCTAAAAAAATGGACATAATTGGGCAGAAGAGCTACTAGGGCTGGTCCAAGAAACATGCTCCTGATTCTATAGTTCAAGAGAGAACTACTCTAGTCCTGGATTGTTAGAGCAATAAAACCCTCTCCCTGTCCACTTCTTTGTTTGAGTATTGGCAAGGGAAAAGTCACCTAATTTCTTTTCTAATAAAGAAAGATGAGAGAGAGAGAGAAAAAGAAGGAAGGAAAGAAAGAAAGAAAGAAAGAAAGAAAGAAAGAAAGAAAGAAAGAGGAGAAAGAAAGGGAGAAACTGGGCTGGAGAGATGACTTGGCAGTTAAAGGGCTTGACTGCAAAGTCTAAGGACCCATGTTCTGCTCCCCAGATCCCACATAAGCCACATGCACAAGGTGACTCATGTGCAAGGTTGCACATGCACAAAAGATAGAACACACATCTGGAGTTCAATTACAGTGGTTGGAGGCCCTGGTGCACCAACTCTCTTGCTGTCTCACTCTTACTCTCTCTCTTGCTCTCTCTCATGAAAAAAAGGCCAGTCCATTGGGTTTGCCTCAAAAAAAAAAAAAAAAAAGCTATTTTTACTCTCTCGTTCTTGATAAATAATAGTTGACCAAAATTCATGTCCCAGTCCAAAACAATCCCAATGTAGAAATTCACTTCAAAACCTTCATGCATGGAGTCAATTATAACATTATTAGCTGGCATGTTTCTTTGACTTATCCCATCATCAGACATAGTTTCTCTACATTCTTATTCTAATCTGCTTGGCTATCATTTTCCCCTTTGGAAGAGCTTCCTTTTAAAATAATTTTTGTTAAGTTCTCAAAAGACATGGCCTTACCACTGCATTCACCTTGATATAGGTGTTATGACTGTTTTTCTTGAATCTTTAAAAATGTTGCTAGCATTTGTATTTTAAGTCTACATTCCTTATCTTCTCAGATTTTTCCACTTTTCTTTTCTTAAATATTTTATTTATTTATTTATTTATTTATTACTTATTTATTTGACAGAGAAAGAGGGAGAGAGAGAATGGGTGTGCCAGGGCCTCCAGCCACTGCAAACAAACTCCAGACGTGTGTGCCCCCTTGTGCATCTGGCTAATGTGGGTCCTGGGGAATCGAACCTGGGTCCTTTGGCTTGGCAGGTAAATGCCTTAAGCCACCCCTCCAACCCCAGATTTTTCCACTTTTCTTGGAAAGGTGATGTTTTTATTTCTTATTGTTATTTAGCAATTTAATTTTTTCTGGACTTTCATGTCTTTTGTGCCTTCCCTTATGCATTTTCCATGCATAAGTGTATTCTATGTGTTGGAAGTAGGACTTTCAGGGAAACTACAGCTACAGGTTGGTAATCTAGCATTGGATGAAAGTGTGAATATTCTTTCATCTCAGGCTGTTGGCTAACTTGTCAGAGACTGAAAGATTGAAACTCAGGAAAAAGGAATTAGTGCTTACTATACAACTAGAAGTAGCTCTAGGAATACTCTACCTTTGACCCTAGATCCAGCATATCTTTCTCTGAAGAATGGATAACTCATTATGTCTATGATCTAGTTCAGATGGACTGCTGTCCAAATGTCAATGGTCAAAATCAGGACTGTATTGGGCATGATGATGAATGCCTTTAATCCCAACATTTGGGAGGCAGAGGTAGGAGGATCACCATGAGTTCGAGGCCACCCTGAGACTACAGAGTGAATTCCAGGTCAGCCTGGGCTAGAGTGAGACCCTACCTCGAAAAGACAAAAAACAAAAATAAAAGACAAAACAAAAATAAAGAAAACAGGACTGGGTCTATGGAAAACTACTACTGCTTATTTGTTACTAATATGAGAATTGCCAGGATTTGAAATTTAATTATTTTCTGGTCTATTTGATGGCATATGCTATCTCTTACAGACTGAGTACCAGAAATACGGAATTTAATAATGTAATAATGGTTTGTTGTATGATCCTAAAATTACCAGTGGAAATCTGCAAATACAGTGAACCTAGGAGCTTGTGAGGAACCAGTTATAGGACCTGAAACCTGAGGAAAACTGTAAGAGAAAATGATTATATAACTGTTATTTATCCCCATGAGAAAATAAGACAATCAGAATTGAGAAAGAAAAAAGATTTTTAACAAACAGAATTATAAATGTAAGGGGGAAAGCATTCCTAAATATTATGGGTTGTATTAAGTATCCATAAGCTTTCCTATGAGTTCATTGTGTAAAGAATAATAGAGAATAGTTTTATGCAGGAGAAGACTTTTTTTAAAGCATTGACATTTTAAAGATACAAACATCTTAAATGGAATGGCTATTAAAGTGCAAAATCAAACTGCACAGAGACATTTTAGAGATTTTTGAGTAGTATCCTAAGAGGCAGATAATGAATGACTTATATACGCATACAGTTTGGGCTGACTCACATGTTTTGAAGGAACTGTTATCAAATCACTGATTCTGACAGTGTTTTTCCCTCTGTTCCAACTGGTAGTGCCAAACACATCCTGCAGTATCAGTGACTTGTTTTTCCTAAAGCAAGGTCTCACTTTGTAGCCCAGACTGGCCTCAAACTGGCAGCAGTTCTCCTGCCTCAGCCTCCCAAGTGCTGAGATTTCAGGCATGGGCCACCATCCCCAGCAATATTAGTGATACCTTTAGCTCTTATTTCTCAGGACATTTTTTACTGCAACAAGGCTAAGTTCTGAAAGCAAAGTCATGTAATATGTTTTATAACTCTTGCTGACATAAGAAATGCAAACCACACATGAGCCCATGTAGTATATAGCACATGGGAAGCCAGACAAGCCTTAATGTGGTAAGAACAAAAGAAACAAACTAGGTTTGGCTTTCTAGGATGAGAAAAATGACCTTCTTATGTCAATGCTACCTGAGTGATACTTCCTGTAACATAACTATAATAAACAAATATGGTCTTGTACCTGTACAAAAAGGGGCAGGCAGATGAGAAGGGGATATGGCAATGAGAGAGCCCTAGCCTCTGTTGTAGGAAAGGTCACAGTCTATCAGAGATGCTGGAAGAGTGACCAATGAGTGGAATTCTGATGGATAAAATACAGACAAGTGCTCTACTTAGGGGAAGGGTTATTAGGACTGAGAGGCCTTCACTGAGCATGTAGAAGGACTTGACCTTATTCACTGACAGAATAAGCAGAGAATTTCAACCAGAAGCAAAGACCACACCAGGAAGGGAGGCGAGGCAGGAAAACCTAAGTTGAGTGAATTCAGAGATCAAATGGTTCATGTTCTGGTCCGCCATGACATTGGAGATGTGGAAAACAATAACATGGAAATGCAGACATGGGTCAGGTTGGCATAACTTTCTTGGTATGGATCACGTTGTCTACATAATACTGAAGTATTAGCCCATTCTCAAGACTGTTTCTATCCTGTAAATGGCTTTTCTAAATGTGTGATTCATTTTCTTGGCAGAGCTTTGATCTGACTTATGGATAACAGTAGTCTAAGAAAAGCTTGTAAAATCATCACACACACACACACACACACACACACACACACACACACGGCCTTCTGTTGCTTACAATGCTGATAGTTGCCCATGCCAAATCCATGATGAACACCTAATTGAGAACTGAAGAGTGAATCACATTCACATGCACACACATGCATAGGCATTGCTTAACAGCTGTGTAGCAACTTTCTTTTTCTTACTTTTCTTTCTTTTTTCCTAGTACAAGCATTGGATCCTATGGCCTGGTGCATGCTAGCCAAGTGCTCTACCACTTAGCTATATTCCAAGTTCTTTTAAAAACTGATTATTTTAATTACCTTATAAATTGGCATTATGGCATTTTCATACATATTTAATTTTAGTTTACCCTCTTACCACTCTCACCTGTCCCCTCTCCTTGCTCCCCATCCTCCACTTTCAAATCACACGCATCCTATTACCCTTCCCACCTCTCTTTGTTAAGGCCCCTTTTTTCTCCTCTCATGAATCTCTTCCTAGCTTTCTACCCTGTATAATGCCCACTCCCACCTAGTACAAATATATAAACTTATAAATAAGTTAGGGGCTGGAGAGATGGTTCAGTGATTAAGGTACTTATCTACAGAGCCTAACAATCTAAGTTTGATTCCCTAGTACGCATGTAAACCCAGATGCATAAAATGGCGCATGCATCTGGAGTTTGTGTGCAATTAGAAGTTAGGCACACCCATTCTCTGTGTCTGTCTCTCTTCTTTCTATCTTCCTTTCTGCTTGCTTATATTTTAAATAAATATTTTTTAAAAAAGAAGAAATTAGGGGGTGGAGAGATTTCTTAGTGGTTAAGGCATTTGCCTACAAAGCCTAAGGACCCAGGTTTGATTCCCCAGTACCCACAAAGCCGGATGCACAAGGGGGCACATGCATCGGGAGTTTGTTTGCAGTGGCAAGAGACCCTGGGGCATCTATTCTCTCTCCATCTGCCTTTCTTTCTCTCTATCTCTTTCTCTAATAAATAAATAAATTATAATATTAGAGAAAAAGAAATTAGGGGCTAGAGAGCTGTCTTACCAGTTAAGGCTGGTAAAGCCAAAGGACACAAGTTCGATTTCCCAGTACCCATGTAAAGCCAGATGCACAATGTGGCGCATGCATCTGAAGTTCGTTTGCAATGGCTAGAGTTCCTAGTGTGTCCATTTGGTCTCTATCTTCCTTTCTTTCTCTCTCTCATAAATAAATAAAATAAAATATTTTTAAAAAATAAATTAGGGGCTGGAGAGATGGCTTAGTGGTTAAGGAGCTTACTGGTAAAGCCAAAGGACTCAGGTTCAGTTTTCCAGCACCCAACAAGGAAATCTGGAGTTCAAGAATCTTTCTCTCTCTCTCTCTTTCTCTGATTCTCTCTTCCTCTGTGTGTGTGTTCAGTAAAGAAAGAAAGAAAGAAAGAATTATAAATTAGGATCCACATATGAGAGAGATCATATGGTATTTGTCTTTCTGAGTCTAGTTATTTCAGTATAATATTTTCTACTTCCATTTTCTTACACATTTCATTATTTCATTTTTATTTATTACTGAATAAAATTCCATTATGTCTATGTACCACATTGTCAGTATCCATCAGTTCTATGTTCTAGCTGTTGGGAACATGGATGTACAAGTATCTCTGTGGTAGGATATAAAGTCCTTAGTGTAAATGCCTAGGAATGGCATAGCTGGGTCATATGGTATATCTGTTTTTAGTTTTTTGAGAAGTCACCACACTGATTTCTGAAGTGGTTCTACCAGTTTGTAGTCCCACCAACAGTGAGTAAGCGTTCTTATTTCCCACAACCTGGTAGCATAGGTTGTCATTTGTTTTCTTGATGATAGCCATTTTGACTTGGATTTCTTGAAAATAATCTGTAGAAAGAAAAAAAAAAAAAGGCCTTGAACTTGAAACCCTCTAGAGTAGCAGGGACTACAGGCATACCCACCAAGTCTGGCTGGCTGCAATGTTCAGTATATGTTCAGTTGTGCTGCTGATAAAGTTTTTTGACCCTTTCTTGCTTTCCCACAGGACTGAAAAAACGTACAAGGAAGGCCTTTGGAATACGGAAGAAAGAAAAAGACACTGATTCTACGTATGTATTTTAAGGGCTTGCCTATATAAACAAGCTCTTTTTTCTGTCACTTATAGATTGCCACAGTTTCCTTGAATATCATGTCCTTTTTTCTGTGCTTTCCCTGTTTCTAGGTAAATTGAATTGCTCAGCATAAATACTTCTTGGATTGGTGCTTTAAATGGGGGTGAAGATTTTTCATAATGTGTTCAATTTTTTATCATGTATTATATTTTACTACCTGATGGCTGTTCTTCTCAGCAGTTCTGTGAGGCATAAAAGTATGATTTGTTACTTTTCTGGGGTTAAAAATACTCAGGGCTGGAGAGGTGGCTTAGCAGTTAAGGCACCTGCCTGCTAAGCCTAAGAACCGGGTTCCAATCTCATGTTTAGCCAGATGCAAAGTGATGCAAGGGCACAATGCCGCACTTTCCCACAGGGGGGTGCACGCATCTGAATTTCGTTCACAGCAACTGAAAGGCTGCTGGGCACCCATTCTCTATCTGTCTCCCTCTCCCTCTCTGTCTGTCTCTCTCTCAAAAATAAAAAAATAAAAACAAAATACTCACTTAACACATCTAGAGTTGCCCCAGTTGAACTCTTTAGTTCAGAAATGATTGATAGATAGATAGATAGATAGATAGATAGATAGATAGATAGATAGATAGATGATAGATGCAGACAGACGGTAGGTAAGTAGGTAGGTAGATAGGTAGGTAGGTAGGTAGGTAGGTAGGTAGGTAGGTAGGTAGGTAGGTAGGTAGTAAATAGAGAAAGAGGGAGATAGAATACCAAAACACCTGTTTAAGCAAGTTAGTCCTAGCCCAAACCAGAAGCACGCCCTAAGTTACATCCTAAAGCTTAGTTAAGATGCTAAGACTTTATACAAGCAGGATCATAAAACAAACCAACAAGTAGTAACAATGGGACATTTGGCTGCAAATAAGAAACAATGACAGAAACAACTATAGGGATGCTTTGAGGTGTTTAAGTGATCTTAGCCAAGAAAATCATTGCCCATGTACTCCAGTAGACCCTGGGAAATGCCCAAAAGGTAACAGTTTCATGTTTCATTCTATTTATTTAACTATCGTGAGTTCTTTATTTTAATTATTTTTTATTTTAAGATTTTATTTTTATTTATTTATTTCAGACAGAAAGAGGGAGAGAGAGCGAAAGAGAGTGCAAATGGACATTCCAGGGCTTCTAGCCACTGCAACTGAACTCCAGATGCATGTGCCACCATTTGCATCTGGTTTATGTGGGGCCTGGAAAATCAAACCTGGGTCCTTAGGCTTTTCAGGCATGTGCCTTAACCACTAAAACATTTCTCCAGCCCTGTCTTGAGTTCTTATTCCCAAAATATCATATGTATTTTGAAGCCATGCAGGTTATTTCATATGTGGAGTTAGCTGGCCAGGCATGTGGGATTCTAGTCTCAGGCCAGTGTAAGGAGGGCACCAATAGTCAGCTGCCTTTGGCTGTGAGCAGCTCAGAAAAGGTGTGCTGGGTTTTAGAATGGAGCTTATTAGGCCCCTCCTTCACCCAGCATCCCCCAAAAAGAGAAAATGGGCAAAAGTGAAAAAAATCCATGTTTATGTTCATCTTTAGCTTTTCATTTTGTGCATTTTGATTGCATGTAAATCTTATCACCACTGCTCAGCTTTCCTTCCCTTCCTTAATGTATAATTTAGGGGATAAAATATCTGCTAGACAATTAAAAAGCCTTTCATGGACTGGAGAGATAGGTTAGTGGTTAAGGCACTTGCCTGCAATGCCTAAGGACCAATGTTCAATTCCTCAGTGCCCCACATAAAGCCAGATGCACAAAGGGGTGCATACACATGCATGTATTTCTTCTTTTGATATATATTTCTTGGGAAATAGATTTATAGTGGTCTTAAAATGTTTTTCTAAATAAATTTTTCTGAAGATACATACTTTATGTTGCTTTGCCATAAATTTGCCATTTCCTAAACATTAGTTACCTAGAATAGACATAGCCTCTTTACTACCTGATTCTTTTTCCCAAGATCTTGGAAATTACCTGTTTTCATTTCCTCACATGTAAAAATAAGAGTCTAGTTTCTTTGGAAGGTCAGACAATGTGCTTTAGGGGACACTAGATTGATTGCAGTGGCTGGAGGCCCAGGTGCACCCATTATCTCTCTCTCTCTTTCTCTCTCTCTCTTTGCAAGTAAATAAATAAAACAAAATTTTTTTTGGTTTTTTCATTTTTCAGTTTTTCAAGGTAGGGTCTCACTCTAGCCCAGGCTGACCTGGAATTCACTATGTAATCTCAGGGTGGCCTCGAACTCATGGCGGTCCTCCTACCTTTGCCTCCCAAATGCTGGGATTAAAGGCATGTGCCACTATGCCCGGCTAAAACAAATTTAAAAAAATTTTTTTATTATTTTTTTATTTATTTTTGGAGAGAGACACAGAGAGAGACAGACAGAGAGGGAGAGGAAGACAGAGATGGGCGTGCCAGCAGTGTCTCAGCTGCTGAGAACAAAATCCAGATGTGTGCGCCCCCTTGTGGGCAAGTGCAGCATTGCACCCTTGCGTCACTTTGCATCTGGCTAAACGTGGGACCTGGAGATTGGAACCACTGGAGATTGGAACCAGCGACCTTAAGCTTAGGAGGCAGGCGCCTTAACTGCTAAGCCATCTCTCCAGCCCAACAAAATTTTTTTGAGGTAGGGTTTCAGTCTAGTCCAGGTTGACCTGGAATTCACTACATAGTCTCAGGGTGGCCTCAAACTCATGGTGATCCTCCTATCTCTGCCTTCTGAGTGCTGGGATTAAAGGTGTGCACCACCATGCCTGGTCAATAAAAATATCTTTTAAAAGCCTTTCATATAACAAAACAATACATACATACCTACCTACATACACATATATATGCATGCACACATACACATACAGACAGACAGACAGACATATAGACATGTATAAATGATAATTAAGTAGAGGGACATAATAACAAAACACCTGTATTGCCAAATTAGCCCTAACCAAAACCAGAAATGCCTTATGTATATCACTTTTATATATGAATGCAATGCCTATTGTGTGCTGTCCCACTTAGTAAGTGGAAGCTGTTACTACTTACTTTTTTTTTTTTTTTTTTGAGATAGGTTCTCATGTAGCCCTCACCAACCTGACTTCATTATATAGCTGGAAATTACCTTGAACTCTCTTTCCATGTCCACCTCCCAAGTGCTGGATTGCAAGGGTGTATCACCATACTGGGTTTATGCGGTACTGGAGACCAAACCCAGGGTTTTGTGCATGTTAGTTTAGAACTCTGCATCTGCTGCTGTTCTTATTACTGATGCAGATTAATAGTAACAAGTCCCTTGTCAGCAGTTAGCTTGGAATATCATGGGAAATTGAAGGTAAGAACGCTCACATTTGGACTGATAATGTTTAATCCTTCATAGTAGGACAGGCTTTGAGTCCTTCCTTTAAAAGGATGAAGAAATGTGTTTTGTGCAAGTAGAGCAACAAAAGCCAAAGCAAAGAGAGGGAGTCCAGCAGGCATTCAGGATGAGGCAGATGGGAAAAGGATCTTTCTATTAGCTACAGGTAAAAGTGACAGTGGGAGACAAGCCTAGAAAAAAGATGAGAGCCACATAGGAAGGGCCTTAAGTTCCAACTGAAGGGCCTGGGCTTTCTTCCTTTAGCAGTGGGTCACCTTAAACACTTAAGAGGTTTTAAGCCAAAGATATAAAGAATTGAGGAAGTGGGTCTTGACTTTTTAAAACATCTGAATGTTGTCTTTTCATATTTTCTTTGTATTTCTTCTTTTGATGTATATTTCTTGGGAAATAGATTTATAGTGATCTTAAAATGTTTTTCTAAATAAGCTATTCTGAAGATACATACTTTATGTTGCTTTGCCATAAATTTGCCATTTCCTAAACATTAGTTACCTAGAATAGACATAGCCTCTTTACTACCTGATTTTTTTTCCCCAAGATCTTGGAAATTACCTGTTTTCATTTCCTCACATGTAAAAATAAGAGTCTAGTTTCTTTGGAAGGTCAGACAATGTGCTTTAGGGGACACTATTGAATATAGCTCCAAAGAACTTCATAGTCAAATCTACCATTCCATGAAGACCATCTCTGTAACTGCACCAAAGACTTCTGATGTGTGCAAAAGGTTTTTATGAAGAATGAAAGAAAACACATCTCTCAAAAGTAAGTAGTTAAATAAGCTTTTCTGGGCAGGCTGAGCTAATTTTACATGTGGCCAAAACCCAGATCACTACTCTTCCATTGCCATTTCTAAAGCTATAAAAATAAATTATTCCTCATAGCTTTTTATAGATGTCCAATATCTCTTCAGGAGACTCTAATAAGACATTGGTTTGAAGACTCTCAAGAGTTTCTCCTTAACTTCTCACCTTCTCATTGCCCAAATTACTTAGGACAGCAATTTATGTGTAAACTGATTCTCCCCACAGTGATAGCCAAAGGACAAGCAAAAACTTTTCTTTTCCATGAACCCCTGCTCTCTAATTGGATCCCATATCATCATCATCATCATTTTTTTTTTTTTTTTTTCAAGGTAGGGTTTCGCTCTAGTCCAGGCTGACCTGGAATTAACTATGTAGTCTCAGGGTGGCCTCGAACTCTTGGTGATCCTCCTACTTCTGCCTCCCAAGTACTGGGATTAAAGGCGTGCGCCACCACGCCAGGCTGGTAGTTTTGTTTTACTTTTTTTTCATTCTTAGAAAAGGAATCACAAACACAAAGGGATTAGTGAAATGCTTTGTCAATTTGCTATACCCTTGGCTTTGGTTAATGCTTATGTCAGTCTATAGTCTTTGAGACTATGTTGATGCAAACTGTTTTCAGGACTGTTACAACTGGCTCAGTGTTGCTAAGCAACCGGCTAGGATAGCTGCCAGCACCAACTTCAGCTAATTGTACCTTAGAGAGAGTGGAATAAGGACCAGAACTTCCTGATTTGATCATCACGGGTACCTGATGGAGAGGGGAAGGGAGAGAGCCTGTGCTAAGTGCTGGCCCAGAGCAGAATATTCTGTTGTGCACATATCCTTTTTAACCTTCATGTACTTCAATAAGGTTAGTAGCTCACTTCTGCAGATGAAGTACTAGTAGGTTAAGTAACTTGCTGAATGTCATGCAGAAAGTAAGGCTGAGAGCCAGTATCCTACTCTAGAAACTACTGCCTATGTATTTCTCTTGTAGATGAAAAGCCATAGACAAGGAAGAATGTGACCCAGACAAACTGGAGAGCCAAAGAAATGGTAGTAGTTACAAGAAGTAAAAGATGAATGAGTAGGTTTAAAAAGGAATTCAGCAAGTATAATGGGTCTGTCACTACAAAGGAAAACACTGTATTCAGATGAAATACAGCTCTGAAGCTTGCTTGGTTCCTTTAGATACTGTCATATAAATGTGGTAATATCTGAAGATGGCAGATTAGAAGGTCCAATGTATAACCAAGTAGAGGATAAGAATGAGGACAAATAAAGAATAAACTTGGGCTGAAGAGATGGCTTAGCAGTTAAGGTGCTTGCCTGTGAATCCTAAGGATCCAGGTTCGATTCTCCAGGTTCCATGTAAGCAGATGCACATGGTGTCACATGTGTTTGGAGTTCGTTTGCAGTGGCTAGAAGCCCTGGCATGCCCATTCTCACTCTCTGTCTCCCTCTCTCTCTGACTGTAATAAATAAAAGTAAAATCTTAAAAAAATAGAATAGTCTCTATTCCTAATAGAGAAGGAGTGGAACATTAGAAGCACACAAATGAGAGTGTTCAGACAGATGAAAAGTGTGTTAAAAAAAAAAAAATTATTTAGAAAAAAGAAATAAGCCAAGACAATATCCATAAAATTTTCCAAGAGAGAAACAACCTGGAATAGCACCAACCAGTACTGGAACAAAAAGAACCACAGCTACTCATGTGGGGCCAAGGTTACCAACAGGTGTTAGTCTCCAGAGAGATGCTATTTCCTACTGAGCATAGCTGCCTTGGAATGGCAAGCTGAGGCTATAGAGTCATGACAAGTGGCTGAGTATGCTGTGGACAGAGAGATGGAAATGGTCAGATGTGGCACAGGAGTATAAAGCTGAGATTCTATACAAGCAACCCAAGTGACTAACCTGAAGAATATATGGAAGTCATCACCCCCACTCCTGCCTAGGCAAATGACAGCATGGGCAATAAGAAGTGTACTGAACCTGGTCTAGTCTTGCCAACTGATACAAATATTTTGAGGCAAGAACTGTGGGGCATTGGTGAATAAAAAAAGCTGGGATCCATACCACAAGCGAATATCCACCCAGCACCAAAGAAAAATACAAGCCTTGGCATGCCTTCTACAACCCCTCTGAGCCTTGAGCACTGAAAGTCCTGCATGAAAAGTATAATTTCCCAACACACCACACAGAAACTGTAATTGGCAGGTGGGATCTCAGATTAGGAAACTCATATAGAAAGTTGAGTCTAGTATAGACACATCCTCAGCAGAAGGATATACCAATCTAGCTTGTTTGTGTTATCAAGACTAGTAGCAAGCTCTCTGCCTATACAACCAGTTACAAAAATGGGAGGATGAAACCACATTTATCACAATTAGGAAGAAACACTCAATGACACTATATTTTCTATTTCATTTTATTTCTTATTTTTATTTTATATTTGTGACATGGGAATTTTGAGGTGTCTTTTGAGAACAACAGATCTTTTCTTGGCTTTGAATAGGCAATTAATTCAGGAGCTAAGGTCCCAGAAAACTCAGTGGTCATGCAGTGCTCTCAATGAGTCACTGATTTCTTGTCTTATAAATTCAGAGAATTGAAATTCACAGATCAGAAGGTGAAGGTTAGAAGTCTTATTAGATTATAGATAAAACTTAAGAGAAAAATAGGGAGGCAAATCTTATGCCTGGTATGAGCTAGGTTCTCAGAAACAGGGAAGCCAGCCTAGAAAACAAGATTGGAGCCTTCTGCAGGTTCTGAATAGGCTGAGCACACCAGCCCTGTGGCATCAAGATTTTTGGGAAGGGTCACTCTTCTCAGCAGCCTAAGTCTTCCAGGAAGGTACAGCCTTCTTCTTCTTGGGAGGAGGTAGAGTTCAAGGACAAATAAATCTAGGGAGGGAACTCATTATTGCCAGGAAAATATAGCCTTCTCTTCTCTGGAGGAGGCATAGTACAAGGACAAACAGATCTTACTATAAGACATTACATTTCTCACTTTTATACTTGTGGCCCTTTTACCCCTAAACTGCCTCATTTATACTTTCATATTTCAATTATTTAGTTGTTTTGTTTAAATTTGAATCTTTTTTATAAGCCTTCTCTAACTATCCTTTCTGTTTCTGTGCCTAGTCTATATTTTCCCTATTATTTCTCAAGCCTCTAATCCATACACTATACTCATTCACATATTACTCCCTTAGTTCCCTTTTTTCCAATCCCCTCTTATTTTTATGTAAGTATTAATATGAATATTTGTGCTCTAAAACACAATTAACAACATTTCTCCCAAAGTAGCCTGATTCCCCAGTCTCTAAACCTTACTGGAGTCATAAAACAAAGTAGACAAGTTAAATGCATATTTTTAATACATGTTAACAGAGATTGCTCACAAATCATTGCTTTTAAAACTGCACTGTACTTCCCTCAAATAGTACAGGGGAACTCAAGTGAAGACAATTCATCCAGATGACACCCAAGAAAGAAAGAAAGAAGAAAGAAAGAAAGAAAGAAAGAAAGAAAGAAAGAAAGAAAGAAAGAAAGAAAGAGAAAGAGAGAGAGAAAAGAGAGAAAGAAAGAGGGAGGAAAGGGAAAATAATACCTGAGGACTCGTCCATCCAAACAGATGTGCAAAACAAAACAAAGAAACACACATGAGAGGAAATATAGCTCTACACTTCTACATGTTCACAATGCCTCAGTCCTGGAAAGCAAAAGTAATGAGATAGTGAAAATGCCAGAGGCATGAACAATGACCTCATTGAGAACCCAAACACACAGATCAATGTAAAAAGAAAATCAATTCAGAACCTTGATGAGAAAGTTAGTGCAGTGAATGAAGGCCAGCACTGTATGGGAAAGAATCAAGACAGAGGAAAATCAGAAAAGAAATTCAGATTCTGACAAAGAATCAAAGAGGAATGTTGGAAATAAGCTAACAATCAAATAAACATAGTTGAAAGCATTGACAAGACCACGCAGAAGAAAGAATAGCGGGGATGAAGGACACAATTCAGAAAATCATGTATTCAAATATATACATAATAAAAACTAAATAAGCATGACCAAAGCTTCCAAAAACTCTGGCATAAGTTCAAGAGACAAAACCTAAGAATCCATGGGGTGAATAAAGAATTAGAGATCAATTATAAAGGCATAGAAAACCTATTCAGTAAAATGTTTGTAAATGTCAAAAGGCATTTAGTACCCCAGGAAGACATGACCAGAGAAGAAACTCCAGATCATCATAGCCCAGATGTCAAAAATACAAAGCAAAGAAATAATACTAAAAGATGTAAAGGAAAAACACCAACTCACTTATGAAGGCTGTAAAGATGGCTTAGTGGTTAAGGTGCTTGCCTGAGATGCCTAAGGACCTAGGCTTAATTCCCCATTACCCATGTAAGCACAATGTGGCACATGCATCTGGAGTTTGTTTGCAGCGGCTGGAGGCCCTGGCATCATGCCCAATATCTCTCTCTCTCTCTCTCTCTCTCTCTCTCTCTCTCTCTCCTCTCTCGCTCTCAAAATAAGTAAATACATAAATTGTTTTTTTAAAAAAGCACACTTCAAACACCAAATAGTCAGGATAGAAAATTAATCTAGAAGCTATAACAATTAGAAACATATATGGCAAATGTTGGAGCTCTCAATTACACAAACAAATATTTATGGGCATAAAAAGTCCTATTGCTATAATATAGGATGTCTTCAATACCCCACTGTCATCTTTAGATGTAGCATCCTAACTAAATAACAAAACACATTAGAATTAAACTATAACATAAATCAAAGGGTCTTAACAGGCATTTATACAATATTCTATCTAAGTGATATAAAAATACACATTATTCTCAGCAGCCTATGGAACTGTCTCTAAAATAGACCACATTCTGGGCCAAAACTGTCTTAACAAATACAAATAAAACAAATAAAAAATAATAATCTTTTGTATCCTATCAGATTATAATATTATAAAATTAAAAATCAATAGCACAAAAAACTTCAGAAACTGCACAAATACTTGGAGACTGAGCTCTTGAATGCCCAACGTGTCATTGAAGAAATCAGGAAGGAAGTTTTTAAAATCCTGGAATCAAATGAAAGTGAAGTCATATTTTACCAGAACCTTTAAGATACAGCTAAGGTAGTCAGACTGTCTTAAGAGAAAACCTTTAATCCCAGAATTCAGAAAGCAGAGGTAAGAGGGTCACTGTGAATTTAAGGCCAGCCTGGGACTAAAGTGAGTTTGTGGTCAGCTTTGGCTAGAGTGGGACCCTACCTCATTAAAAAAGAAATCAAAGCTCTCTAATAAATAATATAACCATTCTGGTAGTTTGAATGTGAATGTTTGTTCCCCATAACCTCAAGATTTTAAACTTCCTATTTAAGTCTCCAGCAGCCTGTTAGAGGGGTCGTGTCACTGGGTACAGATCATATTCCAACCTAAATATGTGAGAGAGCAGGTTTGAACTCTGCTGGGTTTGTGATCTCTGCTGGTGTTAGTGTTTTGTTTGCTGCAGCTGTTTCCTTCTCTTTGGATATATGGAAATAAGCAGCTTCATCCACCATCGATGAAACTTCTCCTGGATCTGTAAACTTGAAGTAAATCCCTATTGCCTATAAACTCTGTGTCTGAAAGTTCATCCGAGCAATGTGGAGCTGACTGCAACAATAATGTATCTCAAGTTCTTAGAAAAACATGACAAATCAAAACTAAGACACAGTAGGTGATAAGAAATAATAAAGATAAGAACAGAAATTATGAAATGGAAACAAAAAAAAACACACATAGAATCAACCTAACAAAAGTTGATTCTTTGAAAAGCAAAAATTAAAACTTCCTAACCAAACTAGCCAAAAGATAAAGAGAAGACACAAGTTAAGGAAATTAAAAATGAAAAAGGGGATTGTACAACAGAATCCAATGAAATCCACAGAATCATTAGGAAACACTTTGAATCCTTATAATCCAAAAATAATGTAAAATCTAGAAGAAACTGATAAACTAATAGACATATATGGCCTACCAAAAGTTAATTAAGATGATATGAGGAACTTAAATAGATCTATAACAAGCAGTGAGATTAGAGCAGTAATAAAAAGAAAAGTCCATGTCCAGATAGATTCACTGCTAAATTCTACCAAACCTTTAAGGAATAACTAATACCAAATATTCCTCAAACCAGTTCACAAAATAGAATGGAAAGGAACACTACCAAACTCACTCTATAAAGCTATTGTTCTATTGATCTTTTTATCTTTTGACAATTTCTTACTAAATATATAGTATATTTTGATCATTTATTTCCCCACTACTCTTCTCTCTTATACCCCTCCCACTCCCATTGAACCCCTGGTTCTTACCATGATTTAATATTGGCTACACCACTGAAAATTATGATTCTCCTGCCCAGTAACCATTGACTGTCATAGCAACTCAAAGAGGAGTGGACTTATGAAACTCTCACCATCCAAAATAGAATGCTTACCAGCCTTATGGTGTATGAATCTTGTGCATTTAAGCACCACTGCTGTGAGTTCATTAATGCAATAGCTATGTTATGTCCAGAACTTCTCCCCATCTTCCACGTCTTATATTCTTTCTGCTTCCTCTTCCATAATGCTCCCTGAGCCTTGGAAGGAGTGATATAGAAGCCCATTTAAGGCTGAGCACTCAATAGTCATTTATTTCCATCATTTTGACAGAAGCACTAATCTGTGGTTGTAAACATACATATTTAGAAGACAATTTGACAATACATCCATGTAGCAAAACAGCAGTAGTAAGATCCCCTCTAGAGCCTATGATTCCCCAACCATGGGCTTTTGGCCTGATTTACAGTACCAAGCATGAATTCCCTCTTGTGGGACAGGTTTTAAATCCAATCAAAAAGTGTCTGGTTGCTCTCATAACCATGATACCACTAGTGAACCAATGGACACATCTTGCCTAGAAGGTCAGTATTATGACACACAGAGTCCACCTCTAGGTGAGAGCATTGATGACTTTTTGTCCCCTAGTAGCCTGCATAGCACCTTCCCAGAATTACAAAAGCAAGCCAGCATTCCTTCTCAGTTCCAGCTTGATTTCTCTATGTCCTGCTATCATAAGGTATGATGTCCTCAGCAGTAGGGTCCTTACCACTGCATTCTGGTGGGCAACCACAAGGCTCTTAACTTCATTAGCTCCTTGGATTCTATAGTGACCCAAGTAGTACATATACTACCATAATGGCTATTTCTTAGATAAGGAGGTTGTTACACAAAGGGATGCCCATGCTTCTGCAGTAATAAATCTGCTTTGTTTGAACCCATATAGTTAGTGTGGCACTAAAGAACCATGCTTACTATCTCCAGGTGAGGAAACATTGGCACCATGTCCTTCAACTGATAAGAAAACGGATTTAAATAAGACTCCAATGTCATGAGATGGGAGGCAGAGACAGGAGTATTTCTCCAATAGCTGGCAGGCTCAAAGCAAGCACAGTAGCCAACACCAGTGAGAACCAAAGAGAAACCCTGCTCAAAGGAGATGGAAAGCAAGGACCAATACCCAAAAGATGTCCTCTGACTTCCATATGTGCACCATGGCACATACCACATGCATTCTCATATCACATCACATACACGCAATTAAAAATTGAAACACCAGGCTGAGGAGATGGCTTACTGGTTTAAGTACTTGCCTGCAAAGCCTAAAGATCCAGGTTTGATTGCCTAGAACCCAGTAAGCCAGATGCACATGTGTTTGGAACTTGTAGTAGCTAGAGAGGCCCTGGCACACCCCCCACACCTCCCATCATAAACAAGTAAATAAAAATTGTTTAAAAAAATGAAATCCCAACCCACTAAATGTAAGAGGCTTTCCATTTAGATCCCCTGTTGATATAAATTTGTACCTAGACCAACACTGAACAATACCACAGCCAGACTGGTCTCTACAACCTTCTTTGGTCCACACCTACTGCTTGCATCCACACAGGATCAGTACCTCTGAACATGACCCAGGTTTGATTTTTATTTCCCAATATCCATGTAAGCCTGATACACAAAATGGCACATGAGTCTGGAATTCATTTGCAATGACTGGAGACTCTGGCATGCCCATTATCTGTCTCTCTCTAATAAGTAAATAAATAAATAATAAATTTAAATCCATTGAAATCCTAATGGAAAATATTCATTTTGCTATAAATAGACACACAAAGGAAAGTCAGTTTGTGTTGGGATGATGTTAATACCTGTCTTCTGTGTTTTCCTCCTTGCCCAAGCTCCCCATATCTATGACCACTCACTGGATGTACCTACCTGCCTCTTTCTGCCTATGATGAGTGTGTCTTAAAAATAGGCAAGTCCTACCCAAGTACCCAATATTATAAGCACATAATATTTTGTCAGTGAATCATAACTTCATGAGAATGAAATTCTTCTATATTGGGTGAAATTTCCTTGAGCCATTTAATTCAATGTTCAAATAATGTCCACAGATTCTGAAGTTTCTGTCAACTCCCATGGCATTTCAATATCAGAGTCTTCTGTGCTTCTAATCCTGTATTGCTGAGTCACCCCTTCATTTCTGCAGACACAGAACACATTAATGTAAAGAATGATGTTCTCTATCAGTGTAGCCCAAGGAGATTATTTGGTTAATTTTAATTTTAATTTTCTTTTATTTATTGACAATTTTAAACAGGTATATTATAAATTTCATTCATAATAACCTCCCAGTACCTTACTTTTCCTCTCTCCCCTTTCTTCCAAACCCCTTCTTCTTCCCAACTAGTCATTTTTCTATTTTAATGACTATGAGGGGGTATGAGTGTGGAATACTGAGTGAAATTAGGGTTTTTTGAGGAACATAGTTAGGGGCTATTTACCAGAGCACATGCAACTTCCCAGTGGCTATACCACTAAAAAATTGCCTCCTCCTCCCACAGCAACCAGTAACTGCCAATAACACCTCAGGATGGGGGCTCCTGCCCTCCTCCACTATCCATGATAAATGTTAATGGGCCAAATATTATACAGCTAATTACAGTAACTGTGAAGTTGTGAATACATCAGCCATATTATGTCCAGCAGATAGCATTCCACAGCACTCCTCTCCATCCTCTCGCTCTTAAATTCTTCATGTCCCCTCTTCCACAATGTTCCCTAAGTCTTGGAGGGAGTGATATAGATGTTTCATTTAATACTAATCACTCAACAGTCACTTATTATCAGCACATGACAAGCTTTGAGTCTACCATAGTAATCACCACAAGTGCAAAAAAGAAGCTTCTCTGGTCAAAGCTGAAAGCAGCTTAATCTATGGTAACATCATTAACATTTGGAGAGAAACTTAATGATCACAGAATATCCATTTAGCCAAGCATCAGTAGTAGCTTCCCACCTAGGGCTTATATAACCTCCCCAGCCACTATGTTTTAGGTACCTTTCCATGGAGCAGGCCTCAAATCCAATCAGAGAGCAGATGGTTTCTCACATAACAGCCATGCCACTATTGCACCAGTGGGCTTATTGTGCCTGTCTGGTTTGTTATGTAGCTCCCAGTGTCTACCACTGGATAAGACTATTGATGACTTTTATGCCCTAGCAGCCTGAATAGCCCTTCCAGGAGTAGGAAAGCTAGCCAGCAAGGTTCTATAGTACTTGCCTATCTAGTACAGTTTCTCACAGTAACAAGAACTTGCTTACATTGTTTTATAGCCTAGTGTGGCTATACGTGAGCAGTTCTGTTTTCCTAGTGAAAAAAAATTGTGGTTGAAAAGAAACTATATTCAACACTTTTGAATTCTTAGTATGTATCAGAAAATACTGCAAGTTCATTGTATATATCATCTTACAGAATCCTGCAGTGATGAAATCAGAACCTCCAGGTTCACCTTGCCCTTCAGTACCACAGCATGGTGTCACCACAGAACACACCCCCTCCCCGGAAATCAGTAGCACAGGGGGTTGCTTTACAAATGCTTCCTTGTATCGCCTTTCTTCTTGTCATTGAAGGGGATGTAAATATAAAAATATGAAAGTACAGATTCTCAAACAAGATGAAAAACACCACAATAGTTTTACCTCATAAAAGACAATTCAGGACAACTCACATAAAGAGGAACAAACCAGTATGCATACCTTTTGGCAATTTTAAAGGGAGCCAGGAAGACTGGGCCAGGCTCTTTACAAGCAAGCTGAGCCATCTCTCCAGCCCAGAAATGAGCAAGATGAACCAAAGCACAGCACTGCCAGCTTATGCCTTTGGACTTCAGTTTTTGACAAGAACCTCCCTTCCACAACGCATGCCCTCACCTCACACTCAAAGGTCAAGCAACAGTGGGTTTGGTTTGCAGGTTTTCTATAATGGGAACATGGGGAAGGGCAAAGGTGAATTAATGGTTCTTATTGAGTCTGTGCAGCAAGAATGATTCACTATCCCAACAACTGTCATTTTCTTTTTGTTATAGAGGCTCACCAGATCGAGATGGAATGGTAAGTATTTAAATCATCATTTTACTGAGCTTGAATGTCTAGGTATAGACTCTTAAATTTTTCTAAAGCCCAATCTCTCTCTCCTTTCTTTTTCTTTCTCTCTCTCTCCATCCCTCCCTTCATCCCTCTCTATATCCCTCCCTTTCTCTGTTTTGGAAAAAAATAACTTGGATGACTTTTTAGATCTCTCACTGTTATAATTTTCTTTAGTAATTACATGGGACATAAATGTAGTCCTGGTTGAGTTAGATTTATTTATTACATCCACCTCAAACCCTGGTCCAGAGAACACAAGCAAACTTGTCATAGAGATGGTAGATCAAAAGCCAGACAGCTCACACAGGGCTGCTATCATCAATGGCTATTTCCTTTCCAATTCAGTGATGTAGAAGCTCATTCTGTGACAATGCTCTTCTCCAGGGGAGGCCACAGGAGTCATAAAGGAGCTATAATCCAACAAAACTGAAGAATCTTTCCCCTTGAGTAGTTGGGCTGCAAATTCATTTTTATATTAAATTAAAAAATAAAGTATGGTATTAAAACCACTTATGTCTGGATTTACAGCTTGAAGGAGCAAAATGTATACACTGAACTTCACTTTAACAGAAACCTGACTCCTTGCTGGCTGCCAGAATTTTTTGCTTTTTTGAAAAGTCTGGAGTGGACAGGCTTAGACCTATCCACATTGCCCTATCTTCCCAAATGATTTCCTTCCAATCCAAATCAGATGGTTATTCAAACGGTTCAAAAGAACAGCTGTTACTGAAAAAAAAGGACTCACATTAAACTCACTAGGCTGGAGTGGGAATTAAAATAAACTTGATGGTTAAAAATACTTCTTTGAAAAATCAACGTTTATTACTATATACCTAATGGGTGTTAATTGCAGCTACAGCAGGAGTTTTTCGCCTGCTCTTGACTCAAGTCTTTTAACTTCAGAGTACATTTTACATTCATGTGATTCTTTCAATGAAATGTTGAGAAAATAAACTGAAATTGATCAGACATTGGGTAGCACTGTAATTAAGGCTCTATTCAGCAGGAGCAAAAACAGACCCAGAAGACTCAGCTTCTCCTCACCTCTTGCTTCTGGCTCAGAGCCTTCTCCTTAACTCTGTCTCAGGTACTCTCTGCTTCTGTATCTTCTCTATTCAGTTCCCTTCCCAGATCTTCCTTTCCCCCTGTTCCCTCCTTTGCAAAGTTCTGTTAGCTACTCTATTTTCTGCTCTTGCTGCTCTTCAACTGGATTGCTATATCTTGCTGCTGTCGCTCTCCCACTCTCAGTCTTGTCCTTTTTTCTTTCTCCAATACTCCCCGCACCCGACCTTGGGCTCATGTCTCTGAGGCTCCATTACTGCTTCACGATTTTCTACTCTTCTGGGGAGTAACACGTTAAACATGTGATGGAATGTGTGCCACGATATCTGACAGCAGCTGACCATGAAATGCTGTGCTAACGCACCATTAGTCATTCTGGGGACTCACGTCCTCTAGATCAAGGACTTTATGCTAGTTCTCTGAGCCCACCTCACCCACACCATTCCAAGTCCTAGAAAGTTACTTATTAGTTGTGTGTTCTCTGTTACTTAAAGTGCCATACATACAAGGAAGTATA
Organism: Orientallactaga sibirica; assembly: GCA_036365145.1. Lineage (NCBI taxonomy): Eukaryota > Metazoa > Chordata > Mammalia > Rodentia > Dipodidae > Orientallactaga > Orientallactaga sibirica. The sequence goes on along the minus strand of JAEOAD010000015.1, from coordinate 24,295,949 downwards.
CGAAGAAAGAGAAATCATTTCATTTCTTTTGCTCTGAAAATGACATAGATTTCACCTAAAAAGGCCACATTCCAAGTAAGTCAGTGCATTTTCTCAGAAACAGGATATACAACTTCATTAATAGTTAGAAATTATAAGCCAGCTGCTAGTTTCACCATTTGAAAATGTTCATGGTTCCCTCAAAACTTGGTTGCCAAATACTGAAAACTAGTGCTGTGTACTAGATGTGTGTTTGTTACTGGTCTTTAGAGATTTCAACCAAATTTTCTTCTAAATTCAAACTGATTTCTTTAAGACCCTGTTATCTCTGGACTCAGACCACCTTGATACGGCTGAGGTAGCTTCCCAGCGGCTGCCTGTTCAAGATCTGAAGTAGGCATTTGTTTCACTAATGTGGTCCCACAAGCTACTGGTATGCCTAGCTAGTGCTTGTAAACCAAGGTCTACACAAAGGCTTGATGTAGTAAAAAGGCTTGATGTAGTGACACCTGGCTTTAGGTTCTCAGACTCCTGTGGAGCCAATCACAATGGCAACACTTTTTAAAATTTTTTATTTTTATTCATTTATTTATTTGACAGAGAAAGAGGGAGAGAGAGAATGGGCACACCAAGGCCTTGAGCCACTGCAGACAAACTACAGACACATGTGCCGCCTTATGCATCTGACTAATGTATGTCCTGGGGAATTGAACCTGGGTCCTTTGGCTTTGTAGGCAAATGCCTTAACCACTAAGCCATCCCTCCAGCCCAACACTTTTAATCTACAGAGGCTTCCTGGCAGAGTTACAGTATGAAGGTGGGCTTGCCTTGCTTCCCACTAGCTAAATGTACCGATCATTGGCAGAGCTGTTTGTCACAATGTCAAGACCTCAAGTGGCTTTGTACAACAGCACATTCTCACTCACAGACACTCTAATTTGTGCAAGGAACACTTCAACTTTTTCCTAAGTATTTCTAATTCTTCTTCACAAAGTCACTGGGGTACCAGGGATTTTTTTTTTTTCTTCTTGTACTGAACAAGGGATCAGGGAAGGTCATATGTCTGAAACTGTCAGCTGTGTGCCACAGGTATCCATGTCTCTCACCAAGACTTTGATCAGGGGAAAATCTAGAGGAGCTAGACTTTATGTTCTTAGATTAGCACATCTGTTTTTATTCACTCTCTTCTTGTGTATCTGGGTGTCTGTTTTATACTTGTTAATTAATTGTGATATGGATGAGGAATAGAGCTACATGATCCCTGGTACCCCAGACTATCTTCCTCCTTCTCCTTTACTCCCAGCCTAGCCAAGCTGACCTGCTGAATAGGGCCTCATTATGGGCCCCAAAGTCACTCTTTTCTTAAAGAACCCTGCCAAATTGGTGGGCTATACAATTTGGCCTAGAAGTTGTTTCTTATGTGGTGTGTTTATTGACTCCATGTGATGCTTTATATGTGTCTTGAAGAACAAACAGATCCTTTAATAACTTTTTTCTACATGAAAACAATCAATTCCAGCAGCCCAGCCCACACGAACTACCCTACCATAGCAAAGGAGAGTGTGCACGTGAAGGAGGAAAAAAAGTTTCGGTAAGGAAACAGATTTTAGTGTAAAATTTCCAAGGGGTTGTAGAAACAGTGAGTACATGTCCAATGTAAAATTCAGAAAGCACTGTAGCTTTTACTTATTTCAACTTATGAGGACTCTTTTCTATAAATAAATCTCCAAATTACTTCTTGACTATCTGGGTCCAATTTTTAAATCAACTACATGGAGTTCATGTGTTGATACCTGAATATTCTTTTAAAGAATGATCAGGCCTAATAGACTTGTGTTCTCTGTCTTAGAGGATAGGGTTTCAAAACTTTAATAGAACCTGTTTTCTATAAAGAAGGCTTTGGCTATAATATCACCATACAAAGCAAGGAGCATCATTTGTTAGGATAAGGACTATCTCAACATCAGGAATTTGGCAGGACTTTGTCCTGTAGAAATTATTGTTTTTGACCAAAGAATATAATATAAAGGATGCTGATACTAAAGCCAGACTGCATAACTACAGCTGTGGTATCCAATATGGTAGCTACATGAAGCTATTAGTTAACATTTGGTCTCTCGATCCTACTTGCCACATTTTAAATATTCAATAGCCACTCCTACCTAGCTGTTACCATATTGAACAATGTGTATAACACTGTCATCTTCAGAGACTTATGTGGGACAGTTCTGTCCTGTAGGGTTATTTGCAAAGTGAATCAAGTTTACTTTGGTGGAGGAAAGATAAGATTTGGGGAGTACATTGTGGGTCTTTATCACATCTTACCTAAGCATCAGAACAGAGGGGCATTCACAGTAAAAACTGAGAACTTTGATAGGTGAGTAATTGAACATTGTTGCTATATCGATTTAACCCATCATATTACCTAGAAATAGGAATAGACTACCAAAGTAAAATACTTGTTAAAATATGAACATCCCTGTGAGTATCACTTATCTTTAAATAGTAGTCATATTCTTGCTAAAAAAAGTTACTTTTGCTAAGTATAGAATTTTAGAAAATAGAGAAAAGGGAAACTTAAAAGAATATATTACTCCAATTCCAAGGGGGAGAAAATCACTCTTTGTGTGTTTGTAGCAAGCTGATATTGTTTTCACCATGAGGCCTGGTTTAAATGATGTTTCCCCACCATGTTCTTTCCTGCTTCTTCTTCAAAGTTTTCCACTTGAAAATCAGTAGACTCATTCATTATCATCACTGTTATCATGACTGTGAGCTACAGTTTGCTCCATGTTTCAAACCAAGAATTGTTCCCCACCCTGGGCTTAATTAGAAGAGTTCCAATCAGAATCTGACCTAGCTGTAACTTGGTGTTTTCCACTGTAAAATGAAAAATATTTGTATGAGTATACTGGCATAAAGGCCAATTCCTTTACTAAAGCCAACCGTGTGTTGTCTAGTATCTGACAAGAAGAATATATTTTTGCCATTTATTACTTAGATATAAAATTTGTTGCTAAATGCTTAAGAGAAAAAAAATTGAATAGGTTATGCTTTTTCTTTATCACAGTCTTCCATTGGTTTCCATGGAAACTAGGAAATGTTCACTCACGCCAAATCTAGAAATTCAGCAATTGCTTTACACATAGGTTGGATATATGTTGTCAGGAATAGAAAACATATACACACATATATGTACATATATATGGTATGTTCACCTGAACATATAGAGTATCTTGGTTTTGCAGAGCTTTAATTATAGAGATAGCATATAATAGAACTTGAAAGGTTACGTAATCTCTTTGGTTTTAGGATAACAATCCTTTTATTTAGGATAAGAATCGTTTTATTTCTTAAAAACTAGAAGGTAAACCGGGCATGGTGGCATACACCTTTAATCCCAGCACTTGGCAGGCAGGGATAAGAGGATTGCATAAATTCAAGGCCATCCAGGGACTACAGAGTGAGTTCCAGGTCAGCCTGGGCTAGAGTGAGACCTTGCCTCAAAAAAGTATAAAAACTAAAAGGTAAGTTTGTTAGGTTCCTTATTATAAGTTAAATAGTCACTATATACTTTATAAGAAGCAGTTAGAACATTTTGCAGTGAGATTATAGACAAATAGATTGGTATAATGGGAACTTTAAAATGTATATAACAAAAAGAATATAGGAGTCATGTCTGTCTTATTATTAAGTGACAATTATTAAATTAACTGCATCCTCAGCAGTAGCTTCATAAAGTACACACGTGCAATGCACCTTTGTACAAATCGGGAGGAAAAGCACTGAAACTCTCATTCAGTGATGTTGCCTGAATATAAATAATGCTTGTGAGGTACAGAAGAAACAGATAGGTCCAAGGTGCATGTCCCTGGGTGCTGGTGTATGGAAAATGGAACTTCTCTTGGTGAATTCTAATAGAAAGTGAGAGAGCAGGACCACATTACTTATACCTCATGTACCATATACCCCTTCAGAGCCAGGGTTTAGAATGTCCAGTCAACATTCAGTAAGGATTAATCAATGATAATGGTTATTCTGAGTTTTATAGTGATACTATGTACATAAATGTAAAAAGCTTACTCCCTACCTATTTGTCAATTGGGTGTTAGCTGTCTTCACTGTGGTTCAAGTGGTCTTATTTGTGATTGCAAAATTAGAAGTGCTGTTCTCCAGCCTCATGCATCACCATTTGATATGTGCTATTCTGAGGTCTGCTATTGCTCAGTGGCATATCCTTGCTCTATGTGCTAAATATATGAATGCTATCGAATGGATTCTCTATCACCAACCTGATTTGTGCTTTTGTCTTTTGTTAACAAAAACGTAGTGAATATTTCCAGATTCTACTTGAAGGATGCCATATACTTGGTCAAGTGGTTATGTTCAGATGTCATAATCATACTAGGGCTAAAATAACACTTAATGTCAATCAAGAGACAGACAGTGTTTTTTTTCCAGGCTGCTTGCAATGATGTGTGCTCATGGAAGCATGGAATGCATGGAAAGGGAAATCCACTATTAATCCTCAAATGTTATTTTAATAATTTAACAAACAAAACCATATGAAAATAATATAGTCAATGAATTTTTGCAAAGAATATCAGCATTATTTTTAATAATATATGAATGAACTAATCTAGAATTGACTTCCTAACTCTCATTTGACTCAGTGATAAAAATGTTAAAAGATTAGTGATAAGTCATCTTTGGATCCGTTACAGGACCTCATTTTCTGTGACAGCAGCATGGAAGAAAAACTGTTTTCACATATGATATAGATGTACATGATTTGACTCAAGAGAGTATAGAGGTTTATATCAGAATTGGAAGGGCTAGTTCTCAATATACCAACACCGAGGTTCTTCAGTCTTATGAAATATGTAGGCAGGTTCTCCATGTAGGCCATGGCAGCTCTACTCACCACTCACTTACATTAGTGTGTTTTTGTAATAGATGCTTTAATTTGTATTTTCAGTTCTGGAATTTGATAGCTATTGGTAAATACAAATAAGAGTTAAGTGGTTTTTGTTCCATTTTTTTGTGTTTTTTTAATTTAAATGTTTACGTTCTAAATTTATTTTCAAATTTGTTACAGAAGAAAAGCAATGGGGCACCAAATGGATTTTATGCAGAAATCGATTGGGAAAGATATGTGAGTATAAAAATGTTCTTTTTCTTAGCTGGGTGTGGTGGTACACACCTTTAATCCCAGCACTTGGGAGGCAGAGGTAGGAGGATCGCTGTGAGTTTGAGGCCACCCTGAGACTACATCGTGAATACCAAGTCAGCCTGGGCTAGAGGGAGACCCTACCTCAGAAAACCAAAAAGAAAAAAAAATGTTCTTTTTCTTTATGTATTTCACTACTTAAACATGAGTTGAGGAATTCTTGTTTATAATAGGACATAGAAATAAGTGAAAGACTATCTTAGTAGAAAATTTTGGGCATGTTAGGTTGGTAGAGAGGTAAAGAACTCTTGACTCTGTGTAACCTGGGTTTAAGACCTTCCCCCTTCCAACTGTGTATGGCCAAAAACAGTTACTGCAACCAGTGCAGTAGTTGCCTTGCACTACTGCTGCCAAGACTCCATGAATTTTCTTACACATTTCAGGAAGCCACCTAGTAGATAGTTATGTTCAAAAAATGCTTTTTCTCATATTAGCTCTAGGTGGTTCTGCCCTGGTTCTATTTCAGCAGCTCTAAGAATGGAAGCAAATCAGTTAACTGCTGAGCCTTGGTTTCCTGATGACTATTAAGCTTCATAGTACAAATTTTCCCTACTTTCCAGGGATGAGGGTTGATCCTAGTGAAGACCTAAACTTTCCCCATAATTCTCCCCCAAACCAACTAACAACATCACCAAATACTTCCTTAATCCTAACAGAGCAGCTTGTTGGAACCAATCTGTACCACTCTTAGATTTCTAATCGCATAGAATATATAAATAATTTTTTATATCAAAACTTTCTTGAGGTTACTCCGATAACCTCATCACCAACAGGGCCACCATTGCAGTCTTCACCTTCCTCCCCTCTCAGGCTGAGGATATAGTCTCAAAATGCCTAGAGTAAAGGCTCAGGTCACACATATATTGGCAGGTCATCTGACTTTTGATGTCATATACTCCCTGGTTGTTGGGATCACACTTTCCACATAGAATTGTTATATCATGTAGTGGGACAGTGGGCCACACTTTCAGGAACTCAGATATAAAATACTAGTCTCAATAATGTAAGTTTTCTATTTCCTAAAAATGTTAGCTGTGTCCTATTAGAATCATCTCAGCTGGCAGCCAGTCTCAAGACTGGAAGGCAGAAACCTTGAATTGTTCTCAAAACTTTTCTTCTTTTACTCCCATGATTGGTCTATTACCAAGAACTAACCGCCAGTCCTACAAAAGTTTTCTTGGCTCATCCCATTCTAATCCAAAGCTTGAGCCACAGTCTTAGCAGCAAACTTCAGTTGGTACACCTGAATGAGATCTTCTTTCTCCTGGCCCCATTTATCCAGAACAATTACCATACCATCTCCAACATGTCCCACACTGACTTGAAAGCTACAGTGGCTCTAGAAGGCAAAGCTCCTGCCAGGGTTCATCTTGCCCACTGCCCCACTGTCTAGTCATGCCATTCTTACAGCCTCTGCTTTCGGTGTTGAATCTGCTGTGTGCTTTCCTGCCCTGGTGTCTCAGCCAGCACTTCCCACCTTGTAGCAAGACTCCTACCCTTCCCTTTCCAGTCTGCACTGAAGGGCTCAAGCAGCCTCATGATTCTTCCAAACTGTACTAGTTTCCCCTTCCTTTTAATTCATATCCAACACTGCTGTTTTGTGTTCTTTCCCTCTTCACTTTTTGCCTAATAAAACATATTTAAATTTTCCTGAAGGCAAATAGTTTGTAGATTGATCATTTGGATTGATTTTCACAGTCCATGCTTTGTACAAAAGGCCTGATAAATTCTCTTTGAATGCTTTCTTTCATTAACAAATGACTCCTCATTTTATTTTCTAGTAACAAGGTTCTCCCAAAATTCCTGAATAAATATTTAAAGATATACTGCGTAACAGTCACCTCTAAAAGTTAGTCTAAAATAAGTCTTGTCTGTATCTTTAAGTATAAGACTCTTAGAAGGAATACTGTTGCACTGTTGCTGGTTCCTTCTCATTGCTGGGATAAAACATCCAATCAAAACTAGCTGATAGGTGGAAAGTATTAGTTTTGCCTTACAGTCTCGAGGAGAAGCTTCACAGTGGCAGGAGAAAATATAGCAAAAGCAAGGTGGACATCACTTTTGCCAAGGCATGTGGAAAACAGCAGCAAGAGAGTGAGCCAAACAACACTGGCAAGCTACTGGCTAATAAACCACAAAGTCCACCTCCAGAAACATACCTCCTCCTCCTGCCATGACACCATCAGCAGGGGATCAAGCATTCAAAATACATGAGTTTATGGGAGACCTCTGATTCTAACCATCACAAAATCAAATAATCCCTCCATCATTTCAGGATAGTAACTGCTTAACATGTGCTTTTATTATAGAATTCACCTGAGCTGGATGAAGAAGGCTACAGCATCAGACCAGAGGAACCTGGCTATATCCTTTCTTTTTATTTTTTTAATTTTTATTCATTTTTATTTTAACTTGTATTCTCTCACAAAAAAATAGTACACTAAGTGCAGGTTTTACAAAGATGATAAAATAACTTAAGGTACTACTCCTGCTATTAGAGATGACTAAGTAGCCCAGAGAACAGCCTGGTGGCTAGCATGCAAGCATTTCTGCTTTGATCTGTTCATAGAAAACAGTGAGGAGACAGAGAAGAAGAGAATGATGAAAAACTGTTGTTTTGTACAAAGTGGTGGGTCCTGGCTTTTCTGTTCACACTTGATGTAGCCTTGTCAATTACACTGACTGGAAAGTAGCTCTTGCTGTTCTTTTCCTTCAGTCATCTCTAGCAGAGCATGTCATACCCTGAAGCACCTAAGACTTTTCACAGATGGTCCTTAAAGTAGCCCTCCACTATCTGGCAGTGAGTAAGTGCATAAGTGCTGGTCTGTGTAAAATGAGTGTGACACACCAACAGCCACCTACATGAAACCATAGAGTGTTGAGCATGCTCCTTGGCAATCAATCCTTAGCCAGATTCTGAGAAAAGGCAAATAAGTTCTAAGTTTTTCCTTTTATTTTTCTTTGATTTTCTGCCATCTGAAGCTACTTTTGCTCTGTCCATGTGCAATTATTCTTGTCTTATATGCATCCATCCCTCTCAGTAGAAGAAAGAGCTAAGTGTCTTTAACTGTGTTCTACCTACCAAAGGAAAACACTTTTATTCTTCAAGTGAATCAGAAGAGGAAGAAGAATCACACAAGAAATTCAATATCAAGATTAAACCATTGCAATCTAAAGACATTCTTAAGAATGCTGCAACTGTAGATGAGCTGAAGGCATCAATAGGCAACATTGCCCTTTCTCCATCTCCTGTGGTGAGTGAAGCTTCTATGTTAAGCTTTGTTGAGGTTGGACAGTGACAGCTACGTATTATCACCGTCTTATGAGTCCAGAACCATTGAACAACTCACTCTAGCTGAACAGCGTTACCTATTTTATATTACAATTCCTATGCTTTGCAAAATTGTAAATAGGTATATAATCTTGTTTTTTTTTTTAATTTTCCTGTAAACATTATAAAAGAAAGAAAGAAAACAAAAAATTATCCTGGCTGACTTCTGAAGCATCCTTAATAATTAAAAAGTATATGTGAGTTGGATATAATAGCCTTTAATCTCAGTGCTTAGGGGGCTGAGGTAGGAGTTCAAAGGCCAGCCTAGGTTACACAGTGAGTTTCAGGTCAGCCTGGGCTAGAATGAGACCTACTCGCAGTAGGTTTCAAAAAAACACATCTTAGTTTCCTTCTTCATGAAAACACATGAAAGGAAAACTAAGAAAATTCCTTTTTTAAAAAAAAGTAAGCTCAAGCCGGGTGTGGTGGCACATACCTTTAATCCCAGCACTTTGGAGGCAGAGGTAGGAGGATCACTATGAGTTCGAGGCCAGCCTGAGACTATGTAGTAATTCCAGGTCAGCCTGAGCTAGAGTGAGACCCTACCTTGAAACCACCCCCCCAAAAAAATTAGCTCTTCCTTGTGGTACTCCAAAATCATAGTAAATAAATAACATAGTGAACAAGATTTTAAATTAACATTCCTCATTATATTATCAAATAGTTTTCAATACTCTTATCTTAAGGTACCCTGTTTATATTATTGCAACTGGTCTTTCCCCAGGATCTGTGTTTCTGTTGCCCTGTTTGGGCCATCTCCCCAGCTCATTGCCCTGTTCTTCAAGTGCTGCCTTCCTAGTTCCAATGTATCTGCTGATCAGTGCCACCCTGTTTTCTAACAGTACCTCTAAACACATGTGAAAACTGTCAAACCAGCAGCAGATGGTGTCAGCATCTTCTTTAGGGAGTATTTCCCAGGTAGTTAATAAATCATGAATCATTTCCATGTGTTTCTGAAAATAGCTCAAGGAATTGTTTTAAAGCGTTGTAGTTATTCGTCCTCTGATAATAAACTTCTGACTGCCTAGGATGAAACGTGTCTTCTTTAGAGTTTACTGGTTACAATGGCCTTCATCACTACTGTTGGTGGTATTAAAGTGATTGCTGATAGCAACCACCTCCAGCAAATGTTATTTCCAGTTATTTTAACCATATATCCTCTACATTGACATGTATTCCCCAAAAGAGAAACATGAATTTCTTTCTCTTTCGCAGAGGTAAGGCTTTGAAACTCACATAGGTGCCTGTGATACTCTCATTTAAAGTAAAATGTCCCTTTTCACTTCACTTTTCAGCTGATGTCTTTCAAATCAATTTTCTGATCTCATTTTCTTAATTCCAAGAAGACCTATTTAAGTGGCAGAAACAAGTTTATATTTTCCCTGTAGGGCATAATAAATTGAGTGGGTATTTGAAAATTGCCTGGTGTAAATGAAATAAAGCAAGTCCATGCAATTGGGTAGATGTACATGAAAGTGAATTTACAATGGACCCAGAAACATAGTGGAAGTTCTCAGAAAGCAGGCCAGGCAGGATCCATTAAATGGGAAAGAATATGAGCACTTTAGTTACCTGGTGTGTGTACCTCCAACCTGATTCACTGTGGAGGGTATAGCAGCAAAGGGGTTGTGTGTTGGAGGCATTCTCAGAATCTAGTTGTAAGTTAAGCTACTGGCATTACACTGAAGAGAAAGTATTAATGGAAGCAGACCGAAAAGAAGATAAAAAAAAATAGAGAAAGCTGCCCAGAGAATGGAACTCAGGAAGGCTGTTTCTGTGTGCCAGCCACACATCAACATGGAAAATTGGCATCCTGTTCCTGATTCCCATTCCACATTCTTGCTTGTTCCTTCTACCCAGAAAAACACTTTTCTTTCACTACGTGACTCTCACATGTTTATCATGCCTGATATTTACTATGAGGATGAACTGTTGTTGCTTTTTATGACAGGTGAGGACAGTTCTGGATGGGCATAAGTACAGAGTTTGTGGCTGTTGCAGTGTCCATCTCCTGAACTAGTAAAGGGAAAGGCCAGTACTCCTAGGACAGAGACAAAGCAGAGGTGAGATGTAGCCAGCAGATGGAAACAACCACTACCTCTCTAAGAAACAACTCTGTTCTTAAATAGAAAAAGCATTATCTGAGAGAAACTAAATAAGGGGGACAAGATTGAATGCCAAGGAAGTGACTTAGAATAAAACCAGCAGTCAGAATTCAAAGTACAATTGAATTGAATACAACTTTTCTTTAAGGTAAGAGGAAAATGAACATACACACTGCCATGATGTTACAATTATTAAAACAAGTGGGCTTTTCTGATTCTTAGCTGGTGATGTTAACAAGTTGCTAACCAAACTGTCCCCGGTTTCTTTATCTACAAGCAATGGTAATTCTCACACTATCTCATGGGACTGCTTGGGGGATTCTAAAGAGTTAATACACAAATAGACTCAGACTACATACTACATTCAGAAACTAACTCATGGTTAGAATTGTCTGCCAAGCACATTTTCAAGAATGTCATGAGCAATGATAATTTGGTAACCCAAACTACCAAAGTCATTTAGATCCAAGACCATCAATTGATTATCCCAAGCATCAAATTTAGAAAATGTGTCAATAAATTATGTGAAGGTAATTCCAGAAATATTCCTAAATTGTTTCACATAGCACACTGAACATGCAGTGCTTCTTCAGGGAGTTACTGAAGACTAGCATGTGCAGCAGCTGATTGCACATGATCCCACATTGGTTTCCTAAAGAATCAATGCTCCTATTCTCCTTCATCTTGAGCCCACTCCATCCAGAAGTTATGGAGTACATATCAGAAATATTAAATATTAAGTACATATCAGAAATATTAAATAGAGCCGTACATGGTGGTGCACTTGGGAAGCAGAAGTAGGAGGATCACCATGAGTTTGAGGCCACCCTGAGAATACAGAGTGAAGGCCAGGTCATCAGCCTGGGCTAAAGTGAGACCTTACCTAAAAAAAAAAAAAAAAAAAAAACAGAGGTACTTGCACCACCCATTTTCACCACTCTATCCCTCCTGTCTTTCTCCTTTTTTCCCTTCCTCCTTCACCCTTATTATAATAAAATCTTGAATCCAAGAAAAAAAGGAAATACTGACTAAGCATTCTTTCCAACACACTACCTAAAAAGAAATCAGAAAATAACATATAACCAATGTTGCTAGTAGGACACAAACAATGAGCTTCCCATTGAGGCCTAAACCCCTCCCTGTGTTCCCTTCCTTTTCCTTATTGAAAATGTAATCCATACCCTCCCTCCTTCTAGGGCCTCAGATGTAGTCATCTCATTTCCTTCTAGAGCCCTGATGGAGCAATTTCTCCAATATTTCTGTAGCCGTGTCCTCTGTTCAGTGCATACATGGAAAGCTGTGACTTCCATAGCTTTAGTGGAAGAGACAAATACTCTGGTTTAATTTGGGGGGTAATCTTTCTCACATGCTGCTCCTGATTCTTTGCTTTTGTTCTTCGGTGAGCCAGAACTTGCTCCAGGCTTGCCTTGAGAAGTCTTGTTTTACCTATACACATTTAGTTCTGCACCAAGTAAGGAACTTTGATCTGGAGTAAGTCAAAAGTAAGTATGCTTTCTGACTCATCCATGGTGGATGAGTCACTTAACTCTTTAGGCTCTACTATAATTTAATCAGGCATAAAATGAGGTTAACAATACGTTGCACTTCATAAGATCTTTATAAGGACTAAGGAAGCTAAGCATATAAAGTGATGAGTACTTTTGAACTACTAAATTATTTTGGAAGCCCAAAAGTCTTTCTTAGTAAATGATAGCTATCATTACTTAGGGCAGTAATATAGTGTCTCATTGTGATTACTGTAAACCCTTCTTAAGGCTATGAACTGTTTTGAGATCTTGCAGTGACAGCTGGGAATTTTGAATCTGTGTCAGATGTTTTCTACATATTAACTCATTGTTTTCACAGCAACCCTGTGAAAACAGGTATTATTTCTAGCCCACTTTGCAGATGAGAAACTGAGGCATTGAGGAATTGGTTGACTCACTCAAGGTGTCACAACTAGTGATGCTGAGATTTAAACCTAGAAGGACCAGCATCCAATTCTGAACTGTTATAGTACTTTTGATGAGTGTCATTATATCTCTTCCTAGGAAAATACAGTTAGCTCACCAGAAATTTTGCATATAATATCCAGGTGCTCATAAACCCTTTGAAGGCTATTTATGGAAGTTCAAGAGCCCACTGTCCCAAGCATGCCATCCAGTGGTCATTCTACAGGCACTTGCTTCTCAGACACTTGGCGTGTTTTCTCTGTGACCAGAGGGAGGCTGTGCTGCCACCTTGCTAGGCCTTACATACTGCTGTGTCATATGTGATTTCCTATATGAGATATGACTTAGATTTGTCTTATATTGTGACCCACTGTCTGAGACTGACCTGATTTAAGGGTCTGATCATTGCACTGGAGACCACAAACACTCAATTTCTGTTATCAACTTAAAATCTAATTGAATGAGACTATATACTCACAGTATTAACTTATAAACATGACTGGCTAGTTTTATAATAAGTAGCAAATTATTTAATTACATATTACTAGTTATAATTTCAATTATAATTTTAAGGCCAAATTTGATATTTCTGAAATATAACTAGTTATAGTAAACCTTGTGTGGGAGCCTGGAATTTGAAGCTCTTTCTAGTAGCTAATGTCCATAATCAGAGTAGAATGAGCACTGTAAAGAAGCAACTGGGCTGGAGAGATGGCTTAGTGGTTAAGGCACCTGCCTGCTAAGCCTAAGAACGCTGGCTCCAATCTCCAGGTCCCATGTTTAACCAGATGCAAAGTGACGCAAGGGTGCAATGCCGCACTTGACCACAAGGGGGCGCACACATCTGGATTTCATTCACAGCAGCTGAAAGACTGCTGGCGCGCCCATCTCTGTCTCCCTCTCCCTCTCTGACTATCTCTCTCTGTGTCTCTCTCCAAAAAATAAATAAATAAAATAATAATAAATTTTTTAATAAAAAGAAGCAATCAATTTGGAAAATAAGTTTTTAACAAAATCATCATTGTAAACAATTATCTGAGTATTTTCCATCCTACATTCAGAGGTGGTAGGTTCTTCATGAGGTGGTATATTCTTCACATTGGGGGTCATTCACCCAGAGGTGGTAGGTTCTTTATGTACTTTCTGCACCCAGAAATGGTAGGCTCTTCATGTTGGAAATCTTGCACCCAGAGGTCATAGGTTCTTCACGTTGGGTGTCCTACACCCAGTGGTGGTAGGTTTCTCATATTGAGATTCCTGCACCCAGGATGGTAGGTTTTTCATGTCTTCATCCAAGAGGCTATTTTCTCCAGAGCACACAGCCCTGAATCACACATAGAAGTACCTAGAAAACACTTACTGTTTGGGTAAGTGGATGTATGGTCTTCACTGTGGGAAATTATATAAAACTTGTCATCTAGCACTGAGATTTATGACTCTCAGTTCCATGGATCTTTTCAACTCATCCAAATTTCTTTATTAAAGTTCTGTTATCCTGACCTAGAACTCACTGTGTAGCCTGGGCTGGCCTCCAACTCCTCCAGTTCCTACTTCTATACTATATCTTACTCTAATTTTATCAAAAATATTTTCCTGGAGACTGTGGCAAACTGTATGTCTAAATATAATGAAGATGGTACATTTTCTTTTTCTTTTTTTTTTTATTGACAACTTATTTAATTGTAGACAATATTCCATGGTACTTCCCTTTGAAACTTCACTCTCCATCATATCCCCTTCCCCTCTCAATCAGTCTCTCTTTTCAGTATAATGATGTCATCATCTTTTCCTCCTATTATGATGGTCTTGTGTAGGTAGTGTCAGGCACTGTGAGGTCATGGATATCCAGGCCATTTTGTGTCTGGAGGAGCACGTTGTAAGGAGTCCTACTCTTCCTTTGGCTCTTACATTCTTTCCACCCCCTCTTCCACATTGGACCCTGAGCCTTGGAAGGTGGGTTTGAGATGTTTCAGTGCTGAGCACTCCTCTGTCCCTTCTTCTCAGCACCGTGGTGCCTTCTGAGTCATCCCAAGGTTGCCACCATCTGAAAAGAGAAGCTTCTCTAACCAAAAATGAGAGTAGCATTAATATATGGGTGTGGACATTAAGGGAAGTGCTTACTGGGCAGTGAGTGCTTACTGAGCACTGGTGAGCATAGTATATACATTTATCAAGACACCAGCAGACATATTACATCCTTAGGGCTCATGACTACCCCTGTCGTACATTTTCAGTATCAGGGATGTATTCCCTCCCATGGAACCAGTCTCCAGTCCAATTAGAGAGTGGTTGGTTTCCCCCATAACAGACATGCCACTATTGCACCCATTGGCTCATTTGGCCTGGCTGACCAAAATTAAGGTTTTCAGTGTTCACTGTTGAGTATCTTCACTGGTGATTTCTCTCTCCCATTGAACTGCATATACAGTGTAGCTTTTACCAACTTTCTGTCAGCTGGTCCACATGGAGGAAGCTTCCAGCTCAGCTCCAGCAGGATTTCTCAGTGACCTTGCAGCCCAAGTATGTGGATGAAGATGGTACATTTTCTTTTGTTTTACATCTTCTAGAGTCTCTAACTGTGCATGGACTGTCTTAGTCATCAACCAACATAGCACCAGTGCCAGCCTCAGATGTTTGGCCCTCTGTGAACAGTGGAGATAGAAGGAAAGATGGACTGTGCTCATTCTGTTCTGTTATTTAAAACTCACTTCCTGGGAGCTGGAGAGATGGTTAAACAGTTAAAGGCATTTGGTTGCAAAGGCTGATGCCCTGGGTTCAATTCCTTAGTACCCATGTAAAGTCTGATGCACAAAGTGGTGCATGCATCTGGAATTTGTTTGCAGTGGCAGTAGGCTCTGGTAAACCAATACACACACATTCTCTCTCTCTCTTTTTCTCATAAATAAACAAATATTAAAAACTCAGTTCCTATTTCCTAACCCATTTGAAGGCCATTTGCATATTTATACTTTTAACATGGTTCATACAGATGGGAAATGGGCTTGCCATGAGTAACAAATGAGCAGGTGTCACATCTAAGTGTTTTCTAACATTGTTTCCTCTGCTAGTCTCTGCCTCTACCCAGCAGCAGTAGTTACTAAATGTCCACAACTGAGGACTCCTGAGAATCTGGGAACATAGTGAGACAGTCTTGACAGAAACCTCAAGACACACACACACATGCCAGAGTAATACTTCTCTCTGTCTCCTACTGGCCTCTCCTCCCCCATAGTTCTGTGACCTTCTTCACCAGCTTTATGTGTTTGCTGAAGTCACATTCTCAAGGAAGCTAACCACAATCACTTTGGTCCTCCCAAATTCCTTTATTCTACTTTTAGAAATTATATTTACCATATAAAATACAACACTCTGTCTATTTATTGTATTTATTATTTATTTGATGTTTGTCTCTGTCCTCAGCTCCAAAAATGAGCTCTTTGGAGCTTTCTTATTGTTTGCATTGTTCACTACTGTGCCTAATCCAGTCTGGTGTGTACTACATGCTCAGTATAAAATTAGTAAGGCTAAGTAAGCAAACAGCACTGCTGGCACTTGTGAATACCCGAGTAGTCCAAATGTCTGACAGGAAACAATCCATATAGAATCCCACTACTTAAAATATAAAGGTTCTGAATTCAGCTGCCCTATTTCTAAGATTAAACTGCAGACTCTTAAAAGGCTTACAGAGCAGGCCTGACTTCATATGTTCTGATCCCACTCTGTGATGTTTGATGTTTAAAATCTCCAGGGACAGCTCAGTTCTGTTAACCTCTGAACATTTAGTGGTTCTATATTGGGTAAATATTTTCTCTAATCTATAAAGTCACTTATTCTGTCACAAGTGAGCACTGTGGTATATATTTGTAATAGATATATAAATTGAGTATTTCTCAGTTCTCTCTTATTTTTCCACAATTAAAAGCCAATTTTAATGCTATTAGTTTATTTTAAAGCAGGAAATAAGATATCGTGATCTCCTGGTTTCCACTGAACAGAATTATCATGTTTTATCTTTTTGTTTTCTTAGCATTCCTAAGAAACTCTTCTGAGGTCATTGCTTGCGTCAATAGTTGCTAACATAGCAAAGCAACATACTGGCTGGGGTAGAAAGACATAGAACAGAGGATAGGACAAGCTTTGTTATCTGTGTGTTTGTGACTGTTCTTCTAGTTTACCTTTTACTTAATTGAGTGGAAGAGAGCATGCACCAGGGCTTCTTAATACTGCAAACAAAACTCCAGATGCATGCACCACTTTGTGCATCTGACTTTAAGTGAGTATTGGAGAATCAAACCCAGGTCTGTAGGCTTTGCAAGCAAGTGCTTTTAACTAACTGCTGTGCAATCTCCCCAACCATATTCTTCTGATATCAATTAAATGAAATTCCTTTGATTCTCAAAAGGGCTAATAAATTGGTCTTGTAATCAGAGTTTAATTGCAAGGACTAAAAGCTTTTCTAGAAACAAGCCCACCTCCTGAGAAGTTTTTATCCCTGCAAACAGTAGACTTATGTGGTCTATCTAATCTTTTCCACTGGAAAGATCCAAGATTATTTTCTAGGATCTGGGATAATTTGGGATCCTATGTAACCATATAACCTTGGAATGCCCCTAAGCCTCCTTTTCTTCATAAGTAAAGAAGGGGCAATAATGGTACCAACTATGGAAGGTAAAGCAGTAGTGGTGATTGAATGTTAGCTGCCAATATCATCCTTGTCTCCTAATCCTCCACAATAATCTTACACAGTAGCAATTACCTGTGCTTTCTAAATCACAGAATAATATGTGAAAAGGCATTCAGAAAACAAAGACTGAGCGAATTTAAGTATGCAAAATCTCATGCCCCTTCTTCTACCATGACAATCCCTTTCAAGGTATTTGTTTTAACATCAAAAGTATTTTTGTTTATAAATTGAGAACTCATTTACCACGGGTCTTATCTGAAAGTGGTGCCAATGGTACTGGCCCTTCTCAAGTTTCTCAGCTGTTCTGAAGCATGTGTGGGTGTTGCAGAAGAACTCCCACCAAGGAGACCTGAACATGTAACTCTACACACATGTATGTGTAAAGCTGTGCCACTTTGCTGTAGTCTGTAGCATGTTTTAGCTTCTCAGATCACTAATAGCCAGAGAAATTAAGAATAAATAGGAAGTAAGTGACATTCCAAAAGGCACCTGTAAAGGAAGCATCTCAAATGGGGTCACATGCCTTGGGCTACTTACAGTTCAGCCTTACCTCAGAGAATAATTCATATTTCCATATTGATATTTTAATTTTTTCCAGGTTAAACATATCTGTAACTTTCTTTTTTTATTAGTTATCTATATAATGTGTATACAGCCATGATGGTATCATCATTAGCCTTCTCCCTGCCCTACCCCTTTGGGAATTGTGGATCTTGTATTGTGGGCATGGCCATCAGTTATGGGGGTGAGGCAATGTCTCTGTGCATAATGACCCAACTCATGGCTCTAACAATCTTTCTGCCCCCTCTTCCATACTGAAGAAGACACTGTGCTCCAACCATTTGTATAATGTTTTAATTGTCCTCCAAAGGGGTTTCATAAACATGACTGACAACTGCACACAGCACTGTGTTTGGGGCTAGAGAGAATCCATTTATAGCATCGCTGTGAGTTAATCAAGGAGACACCTCAGTAACACAACAAAACAAGGACAACAAAAAGGACACTGAACATATGGGTCTTTATTTTTCTTGAGGCCAATAAATGCCAAATAAATAGAAAGACCTTCAATACTTATTATTTTGACCAAATGGAATGTGCTGTGATCACACAACTTATTTAGACTGGGAAGCTTGGGAAGGTCTCATGAAAGTAATGTTTACCTGCTTGGATAATGTGTAAGATGCTTATTAGAGGAGAGGAACAAGCCACTGAAGGCACACACAGGGTGCAAAGAAAACAGGGAAGTCTGTGAGTGTGTAGCATATTTGGGTGTGTCAAAGAATGTGTAGTTAAGTATAGGCTTCACTGAAAACAACGGAGAAAGATGAGGCTCTTAGGTCAGCTGGAGCCCATCATGAAAGCATTAGAAGCCAGAATCGAGTTTGCATTGTTTTCTGGTCAGTTTTTGAAGGACTTCACTATTTTTGGAAAGTGATTCTGGGGATGGTGTGAAGGTTAAAGGATGAAACTGGAAGTAGTATCATGGGCTAGAAATGTGTGTAGGTCATTTGTGGAGTACCAGTGTACTGAGAGATGATGGGCCCCTCCTAAGGCATTGCTGAGGAAGAGAGTACACTGAGGTCCAGGGATCACTTGCCAGGGAAAGAATTGTCCACGAACTGAAGAACCTGAAGGGTAAGGTCATAGAAGAACTGGGTTTTGCTAGAGTGACCTGGGAAAAGACATTAAGTACCAAATCCCATAGTGAGTTGTAGTTTTCAACTTGTAGTTTAATGACCTGGCTATAATACATTAATGGCATTTTCCAATTCCTTTCAATATTATAAACTTATTGAGCTGGGATGGAGCCATACCTTTACCCTTGTAAGCTTGAACCATAGACAGTGATCTAGAAATGACTCTACTTATGGAAGCAGTGCCTTAGAGAGCTGCTTACAGAGAGTAAGCTCATTCTTAGTTTGACCATTTCTTCCTGAAGATGCATGGCACCTCTCTCATTTTCTCTTATCTTCCTCCATGCCTTCATTTTAGAGGAAAAGTCCGGTAAGAAATAATGAGTCCTTACCATGTTTTGGACAAATATTGTATTTTATGGTCATTTTTCACTAGCTGCACAACTAATGACTGTATTTAACACACAAATGAGGTTTCATTTCAAATGTTAAAAACAGTCCTTGCAAACCAGGACAAGGACTAACTATGCCACATGTGGACAAAGAAGTCAGTTGCTAAGCGATTTTGCAACCCTGTTATTAAGGGTTACAGGATAATTTGTAAATACTCACCTCTGCCTTAATTACAGGAATATGACCAGATACTTTCCATTCTACCTGTCACTTATTATAGCTTCCATGTTTCTTTGGAAATGTCCATATTGTTGGTTAATTTCCTCACCTGTGAACAATATACTACTTAATAGCAAATTTTGTTTCATTTCTCTCATGGTGTTTGAAAAGATCACCTAAGCATGTCTAATTGGATACAATAGTGTTTTCCATAAGTGAACTTGTAACTCATAGGAACAACTTTAAATATTGACAAATACTTAAAATTATGGGGTAAATAGATGCTTGTCAAATATTTTATCCCAACCGTATAGCATTTAAAAGCAAATTGAAATATTGATCAGGATCATAAATAATAAACTTAATGTTTATACATTCTATTTTTTTCTAGAAAATTTTGTGACATGAATCATTTAATTTGCTATAACTGGACTATATGAGAATATTTGTCTGGCGCTTTGTATATTTATCACCCATTTTTCTCTGTTTTCCCCCATACTACTGAACTCAGCAAATGAAAACATTTTAAAACTTTAAAATCTATAGGTATGTTTCATGAATATGACAAGCTAGACAGAATATGTCTGGTAACTTCTTATAAATCTCTCACTTACCCATGTTGACCCTGTACCATCTGCTCCTCCCTAGAGTTCCTAAAATGCTATCACATAATCTTGACTATTATTAGAAAAATTATAAGTGGAAACTATTGATTAAATACAGGCTTTGGGGGGCTGGGGAAATAGCTGAGTGGTAAGGCATTCGCCTGCAAAGCCAAAGGACCCCAGTTCGACTCTCCAGGACCCACATAAGCCAGATGCACAAGGGAGTACATGCATCTGGAGTTCGTTTACAGTGGCTAGAGGCCCTGGCACACCCATTCTCTCCCTCTCCCTCTCTCTCCCTCTTTCTCTCTCTCAAATAAATGAAATATATTTAAAATACAGGCTTTTAACTTGTGAGAAATTAAGATGTGGCTTAATTGAGTGGATTAATACATTTGAAACTATTTTGGAAAGATTTTTGTCATTTCAAATTGATGAAGTCTTATATTTACCCTTAAGGTTTTGTCTCTGTCTGGTTACAATCTGCATTTTGTGTTATCTCTCATAATCTTATATTGGGGGAAATGTGTAACTTTGAGTTACTTATTTGTTATATTTTAAGCATTTGTCATATAATCACATTTCTCTCTTTAGATAACTTCATCTGGTCACCAAATAATAATACAATCTAAATCTTCATCTGTAAGAGTGGATTTTTCCTTCAAATACAGTGTAGCTTAGTCAGTATGACAATTTGAACCCATAAGTTCATACTGGTCATATTTTGTTCTAATATTAAAGTTGTATCAATGCTCAGAGGCAGACTTATAAGAAAGGTGGGACCAACAACCATCAAGTCTAACCTGCCACAAGTAAAGTTGGCTGAAGTCTGTCCACAGCCCTAGCCACTGCTGAGAAATGGCACATTAGCCACATGACTCAGCTTCCAGAATCCTCTCACAATATCATGCCTGAGATAATGGGAAAAAATGAGAGAATGGGAGATCAGAGATGGAAATTCTGTTGGTGTTTTTACTTATTCATTCTCTAGCTGTGTCTCAGAACCTCACCGTCCTCTCTGCATCATAAAGGCAGTTGAACTCACTATCCATGGAGGCCTCTCAGCAACAAAAGACTATAAGCTTTTGTTCCAGAGAGTGGCTCTTCCTGAGTTGAGTGACCTCCTGCCCCTCTGTGTTTGTGCTCCTGACCTCCATGGAGGAAGGTACCTTCTGGTGAGTCTTGGATTAAGAGAGATAGGGAGGACTAGTTTGGGCAGAAGCATTCTATAGGGGTGATGAAAGCTGTACCCTAAAATCACAGGCTGTTGTTGATAAATCCCACTGCCAGAATGGGTTATTCCCCACACACACCCACATATACACAATGACACACAGTCAGGGAGGCCCATGAGGTCCCCCCAAAATGCATTTCATTGCCAAAGCACTTGGTTACCCATCAAATCCAAATGTACAGATACCTAAACCTTGGCACCCACACTAGCAAAGCTGTGTCATACAACAGTCCCTCTTGGGCGTTCTCCAAAGCCTGTGGTGGCTTAAATAAACCTGTCTTGCTCTGGCCTAATTATTTGGAGTCTATGTTTGGTAGCTGTTTTGAAGTCTTCTGTTACCCAATCCTGTTGACTGATCCATCATTCTCTAACTAGGTATCTGTTCTCTCTTAATTTTTGCTGATCACAGAGGCGCAGCCCGGTAAGAGATCTCAATATTTTTACCTTAAACATGCATAGAGAAAATTGCTGCTGCATAAATTTATGATAACTCAGTGTGAATAAGGTGGATGAAGTGTGTTCACAGGTTGGAAGCCTTTGGCCCTCTAAGAGTAAAGGGTGTGTTTTAGAATTATCAGAGCACCTTTCCATGACAAACTTAAAAAACTTAAAAAGAAAATGTATATCTATTTGGAAGGGGTGGGTGTCAAAGGACTGCTGCACACATGTCCAAAGAGCACCATAGAAGGGAATGCTTGATTTTTTAAATAAAAGAATAATAGAACTATAAAGAAAGGAATTTTTTAATCCACACTGTTTTAAAGCCCAATTCAATATCTGTTCTTGGGCCATTACTTAAATTGGCGAATAAGCACTGATGAGGACACGCTTTCAAGTCAATACTCATAGACTGTCACATAATTTCAAATTTCATCATTAAGACAATTTTGGCAAGATAGATCCATCTGCATTACTCATATTGATCAAAGTGAAATCACTCATTTTCTTCAAGTTGAAGAGTGAAGAAGAATTTAAAGCAATACAGAAGGAAAAGATTTACTTTTTAAAAATAATAATCCCATCTGCCTAATTGGCCCTTTAAGGAGGAAATGAGCCAGGTGTGGAGGTATATGCTTGTAATCCCAGCATTCCGGAAGCTAAAGGCAGGAGGATCACCACAAGTTCAAGGCCAGCCTAGTCTACATAATGAGTTCAAGTTCAGTCTGGGGATATGAGAGAGAGACTAAAGCCTCTGAAGTATCACTAGGTCTTTGTCTAGGTCTTTGTACTATTTAAGGCAAACACCTGATGCAGATGGCAAGTTGATAGTTTTCTACTTAAAATATACAGCAGAGGTTGGAAGATGACATCTCTAGATATTATTATTCAGGCATGATGATTCCAACCCAGCCCTTGGGTGACATTTCAGATTATGAAACTTAGAATGTATTTATTAAGACAAAATGAAGAAAAGTGATTCAGTATATACATTGTATGTATGTGTGTATGTATGTATGTATGTATGCATGCATGCATGCATGATGGAAATGAGAAAAGTGTGGTCACTCAAGGAAGTCTGCAATTCAATGGGCTTATTTCCCAAGTGTGTGTTCTGTGGTCAGTATAACCTTGGCCTTGCTCTAGGCTTGTCATGCTGTAATATCATGGCCATCAAAGACCTGTATGACACATCAGAGTAACAATGAGATTGCCTTTCTGTTGCTTCTGACTTGCTGCCATGCATTCAAATGTGTTCCTTTCTGAATGGGCTTTAGTTTATGCTTTCTCATTTGGAAACCACAGTGCTTCCTTGTATATTTCTTCCATGTCTAGTTTATACCCAACTCATCCATCTGTGAGGACTATGCACTATGAGTGTTAGAGGAACTTCTTCATTGTCTTTCTATATAAATAACTGTGGAAGGAATCCATTCACCTGAGACTTGATGAATACTGAAGAGGCTTCTGCCTTTCTTGGTTCCTTACGTGTTACATTTCTAATAGAGTAAGTAGTACAGAGGCCTGACAGTCTTCAGTTCAGGCCCTAGCAGCTCCTCTAACAGCTAGGTTTCAGTTCTCCCAATACTGAGTGGGGTCCTGTTACAACAATGCCAGCTTATTAATCTTGTGAATCACTACTTGAAACTAAAACCCCTATATTTCTTCCTTTGGACCTTATTAATACAATTCTCATTCTTAAGGTATGTACTTAAACAATTTGCTCTCCAGTTATTTCTGTTTATAGAGCCTTATTATTTTAAAAAATAAACTACAATGCATCCAAACTCTCCTAATAATTTATTAAAAGGGTGGGTTTCTTTTATTATCAATAATGTAGTCATATCATGCACACATAGCAAGAAGAAATATATTGATTTTTTAGGCAAAACAAGTTAGAAAATACCATCTGAGAGATTAAACCGCTCACCAGAAAACACCTAATGGGCCTTACTGCTTCAAAATTTTCTGTCATGGGATTCAAACCAGAACATAAAATTCTGTTCTGCCAGATTCTCGTGGGTACAGTTCATGTCCTACACTGTTAATGTTATAAACTGAGAGAAGAAAGTATATTAGGTCTATCCTCCCCCCCCCTTGAGAAGGCATAAAATCACAGGTGTTTGTTGCCGCTTGGAACACTTCCTTGTACTTCCATCTTCCCTGTTATTTCCCTAAAGCAGATCAAGCCAGGCCATAGTATGATGCCCGTCTTAAGTGTTCTATTTTACTAGAAGCATCTCATGTGAAAATCCTTCACAGCTTCTAACTTTGAGGGGAAACACTTTTTTGATTCAGTTCTCCCATTACCTGAATAAGTTCATGTCAAAGCATTATAACTCTAGAGGTGGCTTACACATGTTATTCTTGCCAGGGCTGTTTGCTCTCCAATACATTGCAATGCCTTGTGCTGAAGAGATGAACCCTGGTTGATGGACTTAGCCAGGAAGCAGGCAGGTGGAAGAAGTTGGAGGGGTAGGACAGTGTCTCCCAGTTCCTCATGTAAAGCACTCCATTCGGTGGCAGATGAATAGATGGTAACATTTGCCACTTTGTCTTTTTAAATCTTATCAGTGTTTGATGATTGTTACTACTAATATCTTGGAGACTTCACCTGACCAGGAGCAGACAATACATTCTAGAATTTTCAAATCTCAACCAGATGTTAAACATGGATTTACTTTCTTATCTGGTAGAGGATTCTAGTTTTTAAAAGATGGCTTATTTTAATTTTTATTTATTTCCAAACAGAGAGAGAAAGAGAGAATATGGGCACACCAGGGCCTCTAGACACTGCAAATGATCTCCAGACACATGCACAACTTTGTGCACCTTGCTTTATGTGGATACTGGGCAATCGAACCCTGGTCATTAGGCTTTCTAAGCCAATGCCTTAACCACTGAACAATCTTGCCAGCCCCTTAAAAGACTATTTAATACTTGTCTTGATTTACCAAACCTACCCAGGTAAGGGGTGTTACTCATTCAGACATGGTTTACCCTCCTTCCTTTCTATCACCCTTAAGTAAAATGAAAAGTTGATTTATGTGTTCATGTACAATTTCCAACTTAAATGGTGATTCTGAAATAAATTTTCTTTTTCCAATCTGCCTATCTTTAAGTTCAGTTTAATTGCAATAGCAGACATAATACATACTGTAAATAACATATCTGTGGTCTTAAGCCTTATAGTGTTTATTTCTAATTCTAGGGTGCAATTAAAAGGAACTTATCCAGTAAGTATGTCATAGCTATCAGAAATAGAGCACAGTTTAAAAGGAACAGTTCCTTGGATCTTGGAGCATATTCACATTTCAACACACACTCTTGGGCTGGATTTTGAAGGCTTTTGTAAATACTTTTACAGAAAAGAATTCATATTATGGTAGAGGGCCTCTGTGGGTTCTGAATGGTTGATACTAAACTCTAAAAATGAAGATATTTCTGGAAAAACATTTCTTCCTAATTGTTAACTCTTGCTGTACCTTTAAGCTTAGAAGGGAGTTTAATCAAATGTGTTTGATTTAACACATTGCTGATGGGCATAAGAAAAGGAAGAAGGCAGAAGGAATTAAAGACAGATGCAACTTAACCATTCATGTGTTAATTGATAGGAAACTTTCAGTCAACCAAAGTGACATGATTTGTGTTATAATATGTAGAGTTTGATTTGCCTTTGCAGCATAAAACACAATCTAGAGAATTTGAAATTCACAGTTCATAAAGATATAACATTTTATTTTCATTTCAAAGTATGACTGCTGGATCTGTGTATTATGGGCACATGGCCTGGCTTCTTCTTCTCTTATGGTCACTGGGAAGCAGAAGCCATCACAACAGCACACATCTGAAGAATGGGATGTTGTTCCACTGAGCTCTACAGTATACAGATCCTCAGTTTGTGACTTGTTTGTCATAGTTCTTTGGTTGATGAGGTTTTACAAGTGTCAGAGAAAATGCTGCTACACATATGGTTGTCACTCTAGGGAGAGGGGATTGTCTTACAAAGTTTTTATACTGAGTTGCTTATTAATGAGACATAATTTCTAAGTGTCTCCAGCATAGCTTACAACATATCTGAAGGAACTGCTAAAGACATGCCTAAAAAGATCTTTTGTCTTGTGTATCAGATGAAGAAGTGGCAAGACCCAGGCGTTCCACGCCAACTTCAGAACTTATAAGGTGAGTATAAAAGAGGTTAGCTGTATCTTATATGACTCATCATGAACTTTTAACAATTCAACCAGAAAGGAACCTTTGGCTTAAACTCTCAGCTCTATTAATGAAGGGCCTATGTGTGAAAGTTCACATGTACACAGCATGATGCAAATATATTATCATTTCTCATGCATATAGCACATGGGAGAACATTAGGAAAGTGTTTGCACTTATCTAAAATAATAGCCTGTCAGAATGTGTGGGCCTCTCAGTGATGAGAAGACAAGTCCTTATAAGGATGTGTCTTGGTCTCTAGAATGTTGATCTGAGGTAAATCATATTGTACTATGAAGAGAAGCTTATGAAGTTGGATGCAATTTCATGACACATTCCACTTGTCGTACCAAAAGAACCTCTATTTTGATTTTTTTGTTTTTTGGTTTTTGACAAAGCATTGTATTTTACAGTAGATTCTTTGAGTGCAGCATTGTACAAATATAATATTATTTTCCAAAATGAATGCTATTTCTCTTTAAAATCTGGATCCTTATGCCTTTCCCTCCTCAAAAAACCTCTCTCTTCCCCTTTCCTCCTTTACCCTGCAACACACACACACACACACACACACACACACACACACACACGCCCCTTACCATGGTCTGGGATGAGAATCAGGCCTGGAGAACAAATAAAGGTTGTGTAGTCTTTTTCAAATGATCAGTCTACATTAACAATTAGGAGAAAAGCTGAGAGTTTTCTGTTCCTCCTGTCTCCCTGATATATTAGTATTCCTCCCTGAGATGTACTTTCTTGGGGTATCACTAGTCCATTGAGTGGGAGTGGGCAGATAGAAATTAGAACCTGGGTGACCCCCTTTTTTTTAATTCTAACACAAACTTTCTGGGTAGTTACTTAATATACATGTGCTTGATTCCACTAATCATAAACTGCATTAACTACAGTTTAGAGACATGATGGCAAATATAGATGGTTTTAGGTGCAACATTCTGTCACATACCTGCAACACTGGCATTCAGAAGGCAGAGACAGGAAAATCATGAGTTTGAGGGCGACCTGCATTTTGCAGAGGGATGCTGTCTTAACAAATAAAATAAAATGTAAACATAAGTTTTGTTAATTCTTATGACAGAAAGTTATTTCATAATAAGCTCTTATCTCTAATTTATCTCTTCTGTATATATAGAGGGAATCATTGTGTTTTGAAAGAGTTTTTCTCTTGCAGTGTTTCTGGGGAATAACATCCCAGTATTCCATTAAGAGGTCTGGATCTTATCTTCCACCATGACGCTTTTCTCATAATATATTTGACATCATTATATAATACTTTCTAACCTAACTGAAGCCTTATATATACATGTACATACATGTAAGTGCACACACATAGTTGTTTAACCAAGAAAATATTTGAATGCTTAAACATATTTTTGAACATTAATTCTGAACCCTCTTTCTATACTTTGCCTTAATGTATGTCATTTAGCAAAAAGCCTCCAGATGACACTCTGGCCCTTGCTCCCCTCTTCGGCCCACCACTAGAATCAGCCTTTGATGAGCAGAAGATGGAAGGTAGGAAAGCTGCTGTTGTCTACAAATTTGTTTTTCTTTTCATTAAAGTAAAACCTCTCTAGACTAAATGTATACATTTGATGGAAATTCTCAATGTGCCATTAGACCATTATAGGAAAACCAGGTTCCAACTGGTGTGTGCTATCAAGAGCAGATCTGTAGTTTGCAAAACACTATTTTAAGATTTGAAATTTTACTTCCAGAAATATTTAATGGATAACAAGTTAACTTCTCCAAATAGGTCACTAGAAATTAATGCAAACATATATAATCTTATCAGGGAGTAATGATCCATGTGCTAGACAGTCATGTGAAGTGTGAGCAGGAGTGCATGGAGTAAGACCTCTCACCCTCAGTCACCATCACTGTGGTCTAGAACATCTAAGATCACTGACAGCATTTATTTTCTGTTCACCTCAGCAGTATAAATGTAAAGTAAATCTCTATATAAATCATAGCTTGCAAGCTTAACACTCAGAAAGAACTTCCAACAACTGAGTGACTTAGAAATAAAGAATATTGGGAGAAATACCTTTTTGCCATTATTTGTGGTGTTTCCTGCTAAATATTTATTGTAGGGTTAAATATTTAACCCTTTTAAATCAACCATGCTTTTGGATAAATAATATATATCTTTATAGAAAGCAGCCCCTCTAGAGAAAGGATCTCTTCTATTCCTGAAATGCACATATGTCCAGTACATGTATTTCCAGGAACTGTGTTTGATAATATTGAATGGCTTTATAAAATTGCTTACTTTGAGAGCTCTAAGGTCTATGTAAAATAGAATTTCATCTTTCTAGGCCCCACTGGGGAAATGTCCATAAAGTCTTGTTTACCTTAACAAGACTTGGACAAATCATAAGTAGGCTAGGATACAGAAGTGAAGAGATCACGAAATGCAGAAATTTAAACAAGACAGGATCTTACTTGCTTTATTTTAACAATATGGAGGTGAAGAGGATAGAATGGTAGGACACATTCACAATCCTCAGTGGTTACCTTCATCTCTGAGTGACATCCCCTCCCATCAGAAGAAAGGCAGTGGACAGAGACCAAAGAAACTCACCACCCACTGTTATAAGAAACATATATTGGACTGGAGAGATTGATTAGTGGTTAAGGCACATGCCTGTGAAGCCTAAGTACACCAGTTCGATTCTCCAGGTCCCACGTTAGCCAGATGCACAAGGTGGCACATGCATCTGGAGTTCGTGTGCAGTGGCTACACTCTCTCTCTCCCTCTCTCTGTCTGTCTCTAATAAATAAACAAATAAAAAACTTTTTTAAATCTTTAAAAAAAAAAGAAATATATCACTTCCAAACAAAGCCTATTGCAAATAATTTTGTGTCATGTGGACAACTGAAACTCCTTTCTTTAAATAAATGGGGAATGGTTTCAGGAGATGGCCAGCAGTCAGCCACACTTGGATATTTTCATTTATTTAGTTAGAAAATGTATTTTAAAAATCGCTAAATACTCCTGCAATGGCTTAAATGCCTGTAACTTAGAACTATGAAAATGTGGCCATGAAGGGAAGCTATCAAGTGCCTTGTTAAATCATATGAGACCTGTCTCACTTTTGATGATACAGCCATATGGTGCCTGGAGGAGAGCTTGAGCATGTTACATCAGAATCAGCCTGTTTAAGGAATGCCCTAAATCTTGGAAGCCTTACATAAAAATACATGCCATTCTAAAAAACTTCAAATGGTCCCAAATTGAACCCGTAGCTTCTTCCTGACACACAGAACTAGGGCCTGCAAGCAAATCTGTGAAAGACAGGATTTACCAGTAAGTCTGGCTTGAGAGTTCTTTAGGTGGCTTCAGCCCCTATAATTCTGTAAGTCTGTGTAGTAGACAGCTTCAGGTTTGCTGAGATGAACTTCCAGACCAGGCACAGTTATGGAGAAAGGGATTTACTGAAGCTTACAGATCCAGGGGAAGTTCCATAATGGCAGAAGAAGCTGGCCTGCTTTCACAGGACCAAACACAGAGAGAAAAGCCACAAGCAAAAAGCCACACAGAGGCCGGGCGTGGTGGCGCACGCCTTTAATCCCAGCACTCGGGAGGCAGAGGTAGGAGGATCGCCGAGAGTTCGAGGCCACCCTGAGACTACATAGTTAATTCCAGGTCAGCCTGGACCAGAGTGAGACCCTACCTCACAAAACCAAAAAAAAAAAAAAAAAAAAAAAAGCCACACAGCACAGCACACTTTGCATATCTTTAGACTGAAATCTCAAACCCACCACCACACCTTAAGATCTGCCCAGTGACACTGCCTCCAGCCAAGTGGATGCAGATGCAAACTATAAACTAATAAAACACTGAATATATTAGGGGCCATATATTCAAACTACCACAGTCTCCAACAATTGTACAAATCATGTTAACTCCTCTGGCCATCCCTCTCTTATCTATCACTATTCTTTTGATTGATTCTTCCATTATTAGCCTAAAAGATCTGACAAGGAAACATCCTTATTTCAAAGCCAGGTGTGCCTGTGTCAGACGTTCACTCCTGTATATATTCTACAGACAAGCTCTTTGACAGCTATGCTTCCTCTCCCAAAAGTAGCACCACACGGGGGTACTGTGAGAACTGAAATACATAACAGTCTAACAGCTCCTGACCTTGTGATGCATGCTTTATGTACATTTTTTTATACACTGCATTTGTATCTATGATCTCCCTCAGCCCTCTCTAACTCCTCAATTACTCTTATTGTCTCCCTTTTCCATCACAGGAGGGAAGTGACTTGCCTAAGTTTCTATAGTAAATCCACATCCAAATGGCTTTCCAGCCTGTATTCTAAAGTGTAATGAATTACAGAGATACTTGCTGAGAAGGGGTCCTTGCTTACATGGGACCACAGCAATTTTAAAATGTCAGATCCAGAAGAAAGAGAAAAAAATATTAAATTCAGTGTTCTTAGACCATTATTTACCTCTATGTATCTGATTCTCTTAAATAGATACAAAGTATTCTTAGAAAAATCACTTATCTTGATGATACTGTCAAGGGTTAAGACCCTTGGAAAAACCTTCACGAGCAGAAACCACTGGGCAGAATCCATGCATTTTCAGTTCTGAGCAGTTTTTCTGCAGACTTTGAATGAAGCAGCTTACAACAAAATAAATGGCTGTAGAATATGGTGTCCACATAACTAGCTTCACCTTGTGGGGCAATTATTGGCAGTGAGTTTTTTAGGGTGAACAGACCTTCAGTGGGAGGATGCAAAGGGGTACACTATGGAATCCTCTGATTCCATGTTCTTGAGTAGCTCACCAGTACTCCAAACCCTTCAAGCAGCAGTCCCAGCTGCCCTGCCAGTCACAGGCCACAGACCAAGTTCACTCCTGTGCTATGTGCAGGCTCTGCAGATCTGGCCCAGGATCCCCTCACCTTTCTCAGTTCCAACTTGCTCTCATTCCTTCCACCTTCCGGTGGCTTTCCTCCCTTTCTCCGCCACCAAACCACTGCCCCCTGCCCCACCATGCCACTGGACTGCACTGTCTCATCCGTCGGCTGTGCCCAGCTGCACCAACAGACCACACAATCCCATCCCCCACACTTGGCTGCCCTGCCAACAGACTGTGTTGTCCCATTCCCCCTGCTTGACCCTACCATGCCATCGGACGGGACCACACTGTCCATCCCCCCCTGCTTCGCCCTGCCACCTGACTGGGCCATCCCATCCCTCCCCCTCACCACTTCACAGTGCGACCAGACCATGCTGTCCCATTCTTCCACTCTGCCCCTCGACACCATACCGCACAGTCCCATCTCCCTCCCTGCTTTACCGTGCCACCAGACTGCACCATCCCATTCCTCTGCTTTGGCCCCTAGGCCCCATCCCCCCAGTTCGCCATACCACCGGACCACACCGTCCTATCTTCCACTTCATCTAGCGAACACCAGCACAGTCCCATCCCACCCCAAGTCACAAAACCACACAGTTCCACCCCCCTGCCCTGCCATTGGCCAACAGGCCTGGGCACCAGGTCTCCTGGTCCCCATCAGGGCTCCTATGACTCCTCCGGCCTGAGCAAACAGTCCTCCTTGCAATCAAAAGCCTAATCTAGTCAAACATAAAGGGGAACAATCATTGAAGACAGTTCAGGAGTAAACTGCAGCTTCCTCCTGAGTTAAATAAGATTCCCACACTGTGATAGGCAGACAACAGCCAAAAGGAATAACACAAAGCATCAAATGGAAGGAACCCCAACAAGGTTGCCTAGTCCCACAATGGAAATCTCCTATCAAAATATAGAAGAGGGCTGGAGAGATGGCTTAGCGGTTAAGGCACCTGCCTGCTAAGCCTAAGAACCCTGTTCCAATCTCCAGGTCCCACATTTAGCCAGATGCAAAGTGATGCAAGGGCGCAATGCCGCACTTGACCACAAGGGGGCGCACGCATCTGGATTTCGTTCACAGCAGCTGAGAGACTGCTGGCTCGCCCATCTCTATCTGTCTCCCTCTCCCTCTCTCTCTCTCTGTCTCTCTCTGTGTCTCTGCAAAAATAAAAAAATAAATTAATTAAATTTTAAAAAAATAGAAGAGATAAGATGATCAGAACCCCAAAATGAAGACACAAGCTATGTGACCTTGGCCAAGAAATTGGAAGAACTTGCAGAAAATCAACAAAAGATCAACAATTGTGTAAATGCTGTCCTGACTAGTTTTGACCTATTAGAAAAAATAAAAAAGAAGAAGACCTCAACAATCAGCTGGCTAAGCTCAATGAAGACATAAATAAATGCAAGGATTAATTTCAAGGAGCATTAAGAATAATCAGGAAATTACCTGAAAAGGGAACTTGGCAGGGATGGATATGATGCAGAAAAAGGCAATAGAAAATACAAACCAAATTCAGCAAGTCCAAACCTCTGTAGAAGCGCTCAAGAACAAAGTAAGTCATGTGGAGGACAGAACCTCATAACTGGAAGACAAGACAGAAGAAACAGTTCATGAGTCCAAAAATTTGAACAAGTTCAAAAAATTTTGTGAACAAAACATAAGGGAACTGTGGGTATCCTTAAACATCCCAACATTTGGATCATGGGGATAGCAGAAGGGAAAGAAATTCATACAAAGGGTATGGAGAACTTACTCAACAAAATTATCGAAGAAAACTTTCCCACACTCTCAAAAGAGAGTCCCATGAAGATACATGAAGTGAACAGAACTTCAAACAGACTGGAACAAAGGAGAAATTCTCTAAGACATATTATCATTAAGAGTTAAAAAAAAAATGAAAACAAAGAGAAAATCCTAAAAGCAGCAAGAGAGAAACAACACACTAACCCATCAGAATTACCTCAGACTTCTCAGTGGAAACCCTGAAAGACAGAAGGGCCTAGAATGGGGCACAGCAAAGTCTAAGAACCTATGGTTTCCAATCCAAACTACTCTACCCAGAAAAAGTAACCCTCATAATAGATGGTGAAAGAAAACCTTTCCATGATAAAAGTCAGCTCAATAACTATATGAACACAAAACCAAACCTGCAAAGAGTACTTCAAGGAGTTCTCTGTCGCGACTGCCTCGACCAGCAAGGAAGACGCAACGCTCGGACTCTTCTTTCAGCAGTTTATTCAGGAACCTTGAACAATCTTCTGACTGACTGACTCACTCACTCACTCACTCACTCACTCACTCACTCACTCACTCACTCACTCACTCACTCACTCACTGACTCCCTCACTCACTCACTCACTCACTGACTCACTGACTGACTCACTCACTGACTCACTGACTGCCTCACTCACTCACCCACTGACTGCCTCACTCACTCACCCACTGACTACCTCACTCACTCACTCACTCCCTCCCTCACTCACTGACCCACAGACTCACTGCCCCCGGGACAAGCCCGCCCAAAGCTTAAGAAGCGTTTGAACAGCCAACCCTGGTGTGCCACGTGGTGAATGCAGATAGGTCCACATATGCGGAAGCAAGCCTAGATCACGGCCCAAGCCAAATAAGGACTTGTTTATCCAGGAGAGCACTCGCCATCGGGAAGGCGGAAGGCGGAAGCCAGCGCCATCTTTAAGGCACGGCACCTCGCAGCTCCCTACAGTTCCCCCTTTTATGTTTTAAAACAAGCCACAGGTAAGAGTAGAGGTCTGATCTCTGATGATGCGTATTTTTGCAACCCTGATGCCTTTTTCTCAGAGGCGGGATCTGGGGCATCAACCCGCATGCAATCAAACATGCTCTTCTCTGGAGTTTTAGGGCTAACCCAGAGTGCAGTGCTTAGCCTCGCAACCTGAGCAGGAAGAAGATTAACTTTTAATTGTAGCCAGCCAGGCTTGGGGGGACTGTCCAGCCTCTATGGCAGTAAAGGCTTGAATGATCATAGCTGCATCCCGTCATTGCGTGACCCTGATTTTCCACAGACACCACAAGCAAACCAGAGAGACCGGTAACAGAAGGCCTGCTAAAGCCCCCAAACCCGCCCATTCCTTCAAATGATTCATTGCGGAGGTCAGCCAAGATGACAATCCAGAGGCAAAGGAGAGGTCCATGCGGGTAGAATTCACATTAACTACTGCCAGTCTCAGTTCTCTTAAGGTATCTTCAAATTCAAGCAACCAATTCTGTAATAGAAAACTAGACAAAGATCTGGATAAAAACCTGTATTGGATAGCCTGTCTGTTGATTTGCAAAGCGTCCTTGTCCCAAGAGCATGTCCCTGTCCCAGGCCAGGTTACCTGCGGCCTGATTAGCGGCAGCCTCTTCATTAGCGTACTCAATTAAGAACACTTTCCAGTCTAAATATTGGCCTGGACTCAGGCAGGCGCGCGCTAACCCTGACCAGTCACTAGGTGTCATGCAGTGTCTTTGCAATGCTTCCACTTGAGCCACGGTAAAGGAGGCTATAATCCCATAAGTTCTCACGGATTCAGCTAAAGACTTAACTACTTTAAAGTCTAGTGGCTCCTCATATCTGTTCCCTAAAACAGTCTTTTATATCAATGACAATTATGTGCCAAGAAGCCGGCAATGATGATAGCAGTGGTAAGCCTAGCTGAACCGGGCCCATAATTTGCATTTGACTATTGATTGCTCTCAAATCCTGCAGTAGGCGCCATTTTCCAGATTTTTTCTTAATTACAAAAATGGGTGTATTCCATGGTGACACTGACGGCTTGATGTGCCCTAGGGATAATTGCTCAGTCACAAGTTGTTTTGCAGCTTTTAACTTCTCAGAGGACAACGGTCACTGAGGAACCCACACCGGCTCCTCAGTCATCCAGGTGATAGGAATACCCTCCTCAGTGGCCCCTAGGAAAAACCCAGGCCTTGCCTAGCACTTCTTTGCTGAGTTGCACCTGAAATACTGGGTAGGCTAACTGTAACTCCATCCTCACCGCTTTCCAGACTTCCGGACAAAAAGAACGCCCCATGCCGCTACCCTGTCCCTCTGGGTACAGAGGGGGGGCGGACGGCATAACTTGGCATTGAGACGTTCTGCAGCAGTCTCCGCTTCCGGGATCCCCCCTCTCTCTCTTTTTCTCCCTTTTTCTTAATTTTGATCTTTCCATTTGTTCTATGAGAGCACTTCAGCTCATTCAGAGCCAAAAAAATTGGGTGCGAGTGAGAAGCGCCCATGGCTAAACTTGCAAAAGATTCTTTTAAAACTTTTACTGCAGCTCATTCAGAGCCAAAAAAATTGGGTGCAAGTGAGAAGCGCCCATGGCTAAACTTGCAAAAGATTCTTTTAAAACTTTTACTGCAGCTCATTCAGAGCCAAAAAATTGGGTGTGCAGTGAGAAGCGCCCATGGCTAAACTTGCAAAAATTCTTTTAAAACTTTTACTGCAGCTCATTCAGAGCCAAAAAAATTGGGTGCGAGTGAGAAGCGCCCATGGCTAAACTTGCAAAAGATTCTTTTAAAACTTTTACTGCAGCTCATTCAGAACCAAAAAAAATTGGGTGCGAGTGAGAAGCGCCCATGGCTAAACTTGCAAAAAATTCTTTTAAAACTTTTACTGCAGCTCATTCAGAGCCAAAAAAATTGGGTGCGAGTGAGAAGCGCCCATGGCTACACTTGCAAAAGATTCTTTTAAAACTTTTACTTTCACTTTCGGTTCGCTACACCGCGAACCCTTCCTGCTCCCTCTTTTTCTACCGAGAGGAGCAAAATCCCCGCTTTTGTCGCGGATTCCTTCCTGCTCCCTCTTTTTCTACCGAGAGGAGCAAAATCCCCGCTTTTGTCGCGGATTCCCACCTTACCTGGGAACTTACCAGTGCACTGCCCTGACTGCAGAAAGTTCTGAGTCCCTCTTCGGACTCTTCTTTCAGCAGTTTATTCAGGAACCTTACTTTTTCTTTTAGATGTTTTACTCGAGCGCTCTTCTCTTACCTCCTCTAAAAATTTTTTTTTAACTGCTTCTGAATCATTCTCATTTGCCCTATGTAATATGACTAGACACACTACAACACAAATACACCACATGAGGTTAACCAACTTTTATACACTAATAAGACACACGAACAAATATACATTAATTGGCCGGCTATCATTCTTAAGAAATCTTCTCACTGCGTTTCCTCTAAGGAAACCTTATTGTGGCGCCTTTTAGAAACTAAAACAATGCAAACTCAACCACCATCAGCAGTCATCAAACTTCTGCAGTTCAAGTTCAATATAACCAGAGACTAACAGTATCCAGGTTTTACAATTCCTCCCCTCCAGCTGGTCAGAGTCGCCAGGGAAAACTTTCATCCCATGCCAGCACTGCACTCCATGGTAGCCCTTTTGCACAGTCCTGGTATATCCAAAACATCTTCAGGTCTCCATGCAAACCACAGTCCATCTTCCAAAAGGCTCTTCCAGCCTATTCCTCAGGGACTTCATGCCCTGCCTCATCCACATCTCAGCAGCAGCTCCTGGAACCGTGTGCAATTCATGACCATTCTATGCATTTTTCATATTTCCAAAACTCATACCAGGTGTGCAGGACACAGCCATATTCTTAATCCAGGGACAAAATAAATCAGAGCCTTGAAAAGCAGGTTCCTTCTCCAGTCAGCTCTTTCCAAGAATTTGCATTTTTAACAGTCTTTCCTCAGGCATCCTCTCCATTGTTTTAATGTAAATCAAGTCAGGCCACCTTCCTTCCACCTTCCTTAAGATTGCTAATGCGTTGACAATAGCAGCTCCAGTAACCTAAAACCAGTCTCAGTGCCTCTGCTTGAGGTTTTCCAACTTAAAATCTTAAAATCTCAGTCCGATATCTTTAGCCAAGCACATCAGTCCATTACAAATTTAACTTTGATCAAACTTTCTGGGCCTGGATAGCAGAACGTAGCCATCCCTTATGCAACCCTAATACTGGAAGATGTATTGCCCATTTTGCTATGGGACCTTATCGTCTCTCTCTACCGGAGAACTTGCCTTTACCCTTTTTGTCCACTTATCTGGAACTTACCAGCTAGCTGCCCTGCAAGTTCTGAGGTCCCTGTACGGGCCACCACTTGTCGCGTCCGCCTCAACCAGCAAAGAAGATGCAACACTTGGGCTCTTCTTTCAGCAGTTTATTCAGGAACCTTGAACAATCTTCTGACTGACTGACTCACTGACTCACTGACTGACTGACTGACTCACTCACTGACTGACTCACTCACTCACTGACTCACTGACTGCCTCACTCACTCACCCACTGACTGCCTCACTCACTCACCCACTGACTGCCTCACTC
Source organism: Orientallactaga sibirica (assembly GCA_036365145.1). Classification (NCBI taxonomy): domain Eukaryota; kingdom Metazoa; phylum Chordata; class Mammalia; order Rodentia; family Dipodidae; genus Orientallactaga; species Orientallactaga sibirica. The sequence goes on along the minus strand of JAEOAD010000015.1, from coordinate 24,258,686 downwards.
ACTCCCTCCCTCCCTCACTCACTGACCCACAGACTCACTGCCCCTGGGACAAGCCCGCCCAAAGCTTAAGAAGCCTTTGAACAGCCAACCCTGGTGTGCCACGTGGTGAATGCAGATAGGTCCACATATGCGGAAGCAAGCCTAGATCACGGCCCAAGCCAAATAAGGACTTGTTTATCCAGGAGAGCACTCGCCATCGGGAAGGCGGAAGGCGGAAGCCAGCACCATCTTTAAGGCACGGCACCTCGCAGCTCTCTACAGTTCTCCACACAGAAGAGTCAAACAACCAACCTCAAGTCCCTCTATAAGAAACAGATCACAATAACAAAACCCAGAGAAGGCTCAAAAAACTACATAGTCCAAGAAAACACCAAACTACATAAAGCACTGCAATATGGCAGGGATTAAATCAAACCTCACAGTTATTACCCTAAACATTAATGACCTTAATACACTCATCAAGAAACACAAGCTAAGAGGGTAGATCACAAGAATAGAGCCCTCAATGTGCTGTCTTCAAGAAACCTCACCACTAAAGACTGACACCTACTCAGGGTGAAAGGGTGGAAAGTGATATTCCAAGCAAATGGAAATAAGAAACAATCAGGCATTGCTATACTAACATCAGATAAAATAGACTTCATACCAAAAGTAATCAAAACAGACAAACAAGGCCACTTCTTACTCATCAAGGGAAAGATCCAACAAGAGGATATCACAATCATCAATCTTCATGCACCAAACATAGGTGCACCACAATTCATAAAACAAAACCCACTTGACAACAAAACAGAAATAAACATCAACACCATAATAGTTGGGGACTTCAGCACTCCACCATCAGCAATAGATAGATCATCCAAACAGAAAATCAGCAGGGAAGTAAGAGAGCTCAACAACACCATAGATCAACTAGACCTAACAGACATCTACAGAACATTCTACCCAAAATCTACAGAATACACATTCTGCTCAATAGCCCTTGGAACCTAATACAAAATAGACCATATACTGGGCTATAAAGTCTGTCACCATATATTTAAGAAAATCGACATAATTTCCTGTATAATATCACACCACAATGCTGTAAAGCTAGAAATTAACAACAAGAGATGTGCCAGGAATTCCATAAGTTCCTGGAGACGCAACAGCACACTTTTAAACAATAAATGGGTAGTGGATGAAATAAAAAATGAAAGATCCTGAACAAAATATTTGCAAACTGAGTTCAATAACACATCAAAAGCATTATCAAACTTAATCAAGTAGCCTTTATCCCAGAAACGCAGGGTTGGTTCAACATAAATGGAAATTTATCAACGTAATACATCACATAAATAAGTTTAATCACAAAAATCATATGATCATTTCAATAGTTGCAGAAAAGGCCTCCGAAAAAAATCAACATCACTTCATGATCAAAACATTGGAAAGAATAGGCATGAACAGTTTATATCTCAACATAATAAAGGCTATATATAAAGTACCTAAAGCCCAAGTAATAATGGGGAAAGACTCAGGAATTCCCACTGTGTTCAGGAACAAGACAATGGTGCCTACTCTCACCTCTGCTCTTCAACATATTACTAGAAGTCCTACCTCAAGCAGTATGACAGGAGAAAGAAATAAAAGGGATGCAAATTGGTAAGGAAAAAGTTAAGTTAGTCCTATTTGCAAAAAAACATGATTCTATACATAACTGACCTGAGAGCCTCCATCTCAAACTTAAAGGTGATTAATTCCTTTAGCAAAGTAGCAGGATACAAAATCAATGCACAAAAATCAGTAGTCTTTCTATATGCAAAGGACAAAGACACAAAGAAAGAAATTAGCAACATTGCCCTATTTTTAATAGCAACAAAAATAAAATAAAATAAAATACCTTGGAATAGAGGGAATAAGATGGTGGCATAAGAGTCATGACAAACCAGCCTAAGGAGGGAACAAAGCAATACCACAGTAAAATACACTCTTCTTCTGAAAAATGAATGTGTATACATTATTATTGGCCACAGTGGAGAAGCAGGAGAGACCAAGATCTACCAGAAAGGAGGAAACTTGCCAGAATCCCACCAAGGTGCTTGCAACTACAATCCATGCAGATATGAACACCCACTAGGCACAGCACTGAGCTGCAGGAGCAGAGACCAAAGGAGGGAATTTTCCAACCTCACCAGCCTCCTTTGAAATACAAGAAACCAGAAAGGGAGACAGCAGAGACCAGCTGAAAGGGCTACAGGAGGGACTAACTGAGCAGTTCCAGTACAACTCCAGGCTACCTGCCCTCTCCCAACCCCCAACCATCATTTTTTTCTCCGGAGAACTCACTCAGTGCCTGATGGGAGGGCATCCCATGCAGCTGATCAGAACACCAGATCCACAGTGCAACACTGAGGGATCAAGGAGAGCAATCAGCACTGGTGAGATTGGAAGCCACCCCAAAAGATAATGAGACCTAGTAACAAAAAAGCAGGTACATAAGCCTGCACTGGAAGTGCTAATCTCTCTTTCCAGGTCTGGGCAGGTTATGGAATACATATTAATGGCTGGCTTTACCATTCTCGACCTCCCTGCTGAAAGGATTATGGGTGTAGAGCAAAACACACCCTTAGGGAGCTTGTCTTTATAAGGTTAACTTTTTTTTTTAAATCCCAACACTTATATACCCTCTGCGGGTTTTTACGAAATGTATATATTTCTCAGTTGAATTTTAGAATATCTAAACTAGAAGACCAAGTATCAGACCTAATACAGTCAAACAAAGAGAAAGACAGGTATGAATGTGAATAGAAAGGTAAGAATGGGAATTTCAAGATATTCAGGAAACTATGAGAAGATCAAACATAAGAATTCAGGGTATAGTAAAAGGAGAATTTTATTCCAAAGGCACAGTAGGCATTTTCAACAAAATCATAGAAGAAAATTTTCCACAAATTGGGAAAGAAATGCCAGTGCAGACACAGAAAGCTTTTAAAACACCAAACACACAAAACCTAGAAAGAACCACTCCTCACCATGCTATAATGAAACTACTAAACATGCAAACCAAAGAAAATATATGGAAACCATTAGAGAGAAAAAATAAGTCACCTCCAAAGGCAAGCCAATCAGGATATTAGCAGATTATGCAACACAAACTTTAAAATCCAGAAGGACTTGGAATGATGTATTCTACGTTCTGAAACCAAGTTCTGTCAACCAAGATAACAACTGTCAACCAAGATTACTTTATCTTGCGAAGTTATCTATCCAAATTGATGGATAAATAAGGACATTCCACAACAAAAACAGGCTAAATGAATTTATGACAACTAAGCGAGCTCTACAGAAAATACTTGAAGGAATCCTTCACACTGCAGAGAAAGCAAAGCACACATATGAGGAAACACAAAAAAAGAAACCACTTTCAAATAACAGTTAAAACAAGAGAGTAAAGGGAAAACAGGAAGCACTTCAAAACAAGAAGAATGGTGAGAATAAACACATACCTTTCAATAATAACTCTTAATATCAGTGGCCTCAATTCCTCAACCAAAAGACATAGATTGGCAGACTGGATTAACAGAAAGGTTCTGGCTGTTTGTTGCCTTCAGGAAACTCATCTCTCAATAAAAAATACACACTGTCTTTGGATGAAATGATGGGAAATGGTATTTCAAGCAAATGGGCGTAGGAAACAAGCAGGGGTTGCTGTCCTAATATCTGACAGGATAGACTTCAAACCAACATTAGTGAGGAAAGGTAAATAAGGTTACTTTATAGTGAGTAAAGGAACTCTCCAATGGAAAACATTACAATCTTAAACATATATACCCCTAACATGGGGGCTTCCAATTTCATCAAACAAACACTATTAGACTTAAGGTCACCGATAACACCAAATACAATTATAGTGGGTGACATCAATACCACACTCTCATCAACTGGCAAAAAATACACAGACATCTGGATTAAATGATGTCATGGAACAAATGGACCTAACAGATATCTACAGAACATTCCAACCCAATGCTGCAGGATATACATTTTTCTCAGCAGCATATGGAACATTCTCCAAAGTAGACCATATATTAGGACATGAAGCAAAACTTACAAATACAGGAAAACTGAAATAATCCTCTGTACTTTATCTGACCATAAGGAGATTAGACTGCAAATCAACAAGAAAAACTACAGAGCATATAGAAATTCATGGATACTAAACAGTACACTATTGAATGATGAATGAGTCATTGAAGAAATCAAAAAGGAAATCAATAAATTCATAGAATCAAATGATGATGAGAATACAACATACCAAAATTTTTGAGACACAATGAAGTAAGTCCTAAGAGGGAAAATTATAGCTCTCAGTGCTGATATTAAGATTTTAGAAAGGTCACAAGTAAACAATTTAATGCTTCACTTTAAGGCCTTAGAAAAAGAAGAACAAGGCAAACCAAAAATTAGTAGACAGGAAGAAATAATAAAGAGTAGGGCAGAAATTAATGAAATAGAAACTAAATTTAAAAAAAGAATCAATGAAACAAAGAGTTGGTTCTTTGAAAGGATAAACAAAAATTCAAAATGGGCTATGGAACTAAATAGAGAATTATCAAAAGAAGAAATACAGATGGCATATAAACATCTAAAAAGGTGTTTTACATCCTAGCCATCAGGGAAATGCAAATTAAATCTACTTTGAGATTCCATCTCACTCCTGTCAGAATGACTATCATCAAGAAAGCAAATGACAATAAATGTTGGTGAGGATGTGAAAATAGAGGAACCTTTCGACACTGGTGATATGAATTAGTCTGGTATGGCCATTGTGGAAATCAGTGTGGAGGTTCCTGAAACAGCTAAAAATAGATTTACCATATCACCCACCTATAGCATTCCTAAGCATATATCCTAATGACTCTTCTCACTACCTTAGAGATACTTGCACAACAGTGTTTATTGCTGCTCTATTTACAATAACTAGGGGATGAAACCAGCCCAGTTTTCCCTCAACAGATGAATGTATAATAAAGATGTGGTGCATTTACACAATGGAGTTCTATTCAGCAGTAAAAAAAATGAATTATGAAATTTGCAGGGAAATGGATGGATCTGGAAAGGATTATACTAAGTGAGGTAACCCAGGCTCAGAAATCCGAATGTCACATGTTTTCTCTCATATGTGGATCCTACTTAAAAATGTTCAGACTTATGTGTGAGTTGGAGTAAAAATTGTTAGCAGAGGCCAGTAAGCTAGAAAAGGACTATAAGGGAGGGAGGAGAGGTGTGGACTTAGGGGTATGATACTGTATATATGTAAGTAGATGGAAAGATTACTGTGGGTGGAATGGCCTAAGCAAGATCAGGGGAAGAGATTGAGTAAAAGCAGTGTAGTGGAGCAGCAGTAATCAAAATTCAGGATAATGTAAAAAAGCCACATTATAACCTACTTCTTTGGATAATGTCACACCCAGAAGCCAGGGTGGGATACCTTCCAGTGAATTATTAGCCAGGAAGGTCCCTGATGCCCACAAAACATTATAAGCTATTGCCAAGGCTCTTGGTTTCCCACCGGGAATAGATGATAAGTCTCTATTGCTGAAGACTCCACATGGCTAGGCTGCAACTTCACCAAGAAATCAAACTGGGGCTGAGCTGAAAACCTTCTCTCAGTAGACCAGCTGACAGAAAGCTGGAAAAACCTGCACTGCAGGCAGACTTATGGGAGACAGAAGCCATCAGTGGTATAAACAGTGGACACTGCAAGCCTGAAGTTTGGCCAGACATGCCTGTTATGGGGGAAACCAACTGCTTTATAATTGGACTAGAGACACACTATAGAATACAAGCCTGATACTGAAAACCTAACCAAAAGTCTATGGTAAGAGTGATCATGAGCATTGGGAGTGTTATGCCTTCACTTGTCTGGCTAAATGCATATATTATGCTCACTAAACTGCCCTGTAAGCGCTTTACTTAATGTTCATACCCATATATTAATGCTACTCTCACTTTTGGTTAGAGAAGGTTCTCTTTTCAGATGGTGGTGACCATTGAGATGACCCAAAATTCATCATAGTGCCAAGAAGACATGGTGGTGGTTCAGCACTGAAACATCCCTATCACACCTTCCAAGTCTCAGAGTCCATTGTGGAAGAGGTGGCAGAAAGAGTGTAAGAGCCGAAAGAAGGGTAGGACTGCTTACGGTGCAATCTACCAGACAGAAATTGGCCTGGATATAAATGATCTCGCAGTGCCTAACGCTATCTTCACAAGACCCTCATAGTAGGAGTAAAACATGACATCAAAATAAAAGAGACTAGTGGAGAGAGGGAAGGGATATTATGGAGAGTGGATTTGTGAAGGGGAAAGTGAGAGAAGGGAGGGAATTATCATGGTTTATTGTCTGTAATTATGGAAGCTGTCAATAAAAAGGAAAAAAAATCTTGGAATAAGACTAACCAATGATGTGAAAGAGTTATATAGTGAAAACATAAAAACACTCAAAAAAGAAATTAAGGAGGACTTGGGAAGATGGAAAGACTTCCCATGCTCCTGGATAGGTAGAATTAACATTGTGAAAATGGCAATCCTACCAAAAGCAATATACATATTTAATGCAATACCAATAAAAATTCCAGCATTATTCTTCACAGAGATAGAAAAAAGGATCTCAAAATTATATGGAATGGCAGCAAGCTTCAGATATCCAAGCATATATTCAGCAAAAGAAACACCTCTGGAGGCATCACCACACCTGATCTAAAGCTATATTACAAAGCCATAGTAACAAAACCACTATGGTACTGGAATAAAAACAAGATAATAGACCAATGGATCAGAATTGAGGATCTGGATTCTACGTCAAGTCTTCGACAAAGGCTCTAATAATGTAGACTGGAGAAAAGATAGCATTTCAACAAATAGTGCTGAACAAACTGGATAACCATATGCAGAAAAATGAAACTAGACCCACACATCTCACCATGCACAAAAACCAAGTCCAAATGGATCAAATATTTCAATATAAGACCAGAGACTCTGTTACTACTGGAAGAAAAAAAATAGGAGGAAATATCCACAATATAGGAGTGGGAAATGACTTCCTGAACAAAACCCCAGTAACTCAGGAACTTAATCACTCAACCATTGGGATCTCATGAAGCTGAAAAGTTTTTACACAAACAAATATACCATAAGCAAAGCTAATAGATTACCCACAGAAAGGGAGAAAATTTTCACCAGCTATACAACGGACAGAGGCCTAATTTCTAGAATCTACAAAAAACTCAAAAACCTAAACAATAAAAAAAAAATCAAACAAAGCTGGGCATGGTGGCACATGCCTTTAATCCCAGCACTAGGGAGGCAGAGGTAGGAGGATAGCCATGAGTTCAAGGCCACCCTGAGATGACATAGTGAATTCTAGGTCAGCCTGGGCTAGAGTGAGACCCTACCTTGAGAAAACAAAAAACAACAACAAAAAAAAATCAAACAACACACTCACAAAGTGGGATAAAGAACTCAACAGGGAGTTCTCAGAGGAAGAAATACAAATGGCAAACACCCAGTTAAGAAAATGTTCAACATCCCTAATCATCAGGGAAATGCAAATGAAAACAACTATGAGATTCTACCTTACCACAGTAAGGACAGCAAACGTTAAAAAAAAAAAAAAAAATCTAATGAAAATGAATGCTAGTGATGTTGTGGAGAAATAGGAACCCTCACTCACTGTTGATGGGAATGTAAGATGGCACAACCAGTATGGAAAGCAATGTGGAGACTCCTAAAATGGTTGACTATGGAGTTACCAACAGACCCAGTTATCCCCTTACTGGGCATTTACCCTAAAAGCTCCAGGCCTCAGTTCAAAGAGATTTGCTCAACCATGTTTATAGCTGCTCAATTCATAATAGCTAAGAACTGGAATCAACCCAACCCAGATGCCCATCATTGGACAAATGGATTACCAAGATGAGGTACTGATGATGGAATTTACTCAGCAGTTAGAAAAAATGGTGCAATGACATTTGGAGAAAAATGGTTGAACTTGGAACAGATCATACTCAGTGAATTCACCCAATCACAGAAAGACAATCATCGCATGGTCTCATTCATCTGCAGCTCCTAACCTGGATCAGCCCTAGACACTGACATACCTAATAGGCATCTCGAGGACCAGACAATAGGGAGGCTGGGGCTGGAGGGGAGGGTTAGGGTGTGTGGAGGACACAAAACTGGATCCAAATGGAAATGGCACCATAACATCCTATATCCTGATAGACAGACTAAAAGGTTGAACCCTCATCAGGACCTTAGAGGGAACACCTGAATCAAAGGGCCTTGGAGAGGGAGAGATGAAGCCTAACCTTAATTTTCTACTGTTTCTCTCTCTCCCTTTTCTCTCTCTTTTTATATTTTCTTTCATTTTCTTTCTTTTCCCTTGGCACTGGCCTGAAACTCACTGTACCAGGATATGATTAACACCCGCAATGAGCTGTTTGGTCAGAGAGACTTACAAGGTCTCCCAAAAGAGGACAGGTTTCTGTCAGAGCACTTGATTAATGGTAAGACCCTATTGCAGAAGACACCTTATGTTATTGGTACAGAACATAGACAGATCAGGCTGGAATCTGGAAGAGAGCCGGTCCCCAGACAGTTAGTCCATCTATTACTAGAAGGTGCTACATGAGCTATTGGGGGAAAGTGGCAAACATCTGTCCAAGCAACTTGAGGTCTAAGCTACTCAGAAGCAAACAACCTGACATGATGCTCACATAAATGCAATAGTGGCACACAGCCATGGTGAGTAACCGACTACTCTTGGATTGGCTAACAGATCTGCTTAGTGGAAAGGAACCTATATCTGCATCTGGGAAACAAGTCAGAATCATATCCAGATAACGAGTTTGCTCTCCAATATCAAGCTCCCTCCAATCTTGGGCTACAAGAGGGACTACACCCATTAAATTTTTTCTAAACTAACAATGGTTATCCCATTTAACCTGTGATGACTTCACTCTCCGTTGGAGAATCTGCTTCTCTTTTTTAGATGGAAGCAAGACCTGAGGAGAGAAACAGCCCATGGCACTTCATCAGGGACCCAGCTGAAACCATGGAGGAACTGGGGAAATGAGCAAGAGTGAACCTGATATCAGTGAACCTGTTATCAGCACAAGGGTGAAGGAGATAGACACTGAGGACACTCAACTCCTACCAAACCTGAGATTCAGAGGCTCCCAAGAGCCCATCACTGAAATAGACCTAAAACGAACCCAACATGGCTCAGGGAAATTCATGGAAGAGGGGGCAGAAAGTTTGTTAGATACACAAGTTGGGACATTACACACAGACATTGTCTCTTCCCCATAACTGATGGCTACCCCCAAATTGCATGACCCACCATCCCCATGGGGATAACCAACATACCCAATGAGGAAGGTCTCTTTGGAGGGGGGCAGGGATGAGGGTAAGGGTGGTACCTACATGTGCTGTTTACATACTGAATATGTCCATAACTAAAAATAAAAGAAAAAAGAAAAAAGAAATAAATGTCTGTAAAATTCATGCCAGATTTTCAAAACGACACCAGGAATGGAGGTTATGTGTGAATATGTGTGTGCAAGCATGCATGTGTGATATTCAGCGTCCTTAAGTGACAACCAGGATGAAAGTAAAGATTCTGCTTTGATTTTTTTTAATTTAGCTCCGTATACACATAGAGATGCCCTCTTATGTACCAAACGTCACTCTCCTATTTCTAGTCTCTGCTTGAAAGGAATACAGGGCAGTGCATGCCTAAATTAAATTTCTACCATGAGGCAAGGAGGAAATACTTTTGTGAAGCATAACTTTAAACTCAAATTTTAATTTCTTATTTGACTGACACTGGAAAATTCTCTTTTTATGTTTGTAGTTCTTTTAGATCAGCCTGAGATATGGGGCACAGGTCAATCAATTCATCCAAGTATGGAGTCGCCAACATTAGCAAGGCCTTTTCCCACTGGAAGTAAGTCATGTGTCTGCTCTGTCTGGAAAAATATGTGACTCATTTTACTGTCTGCATAGAAAAATTAGACAACTCTTAGAAGGTCTGTGTAAGCACCATTTGAACTGTACAGTATTAAGAAGAGATATTATTTAACCAGTTTTAGAGTTTAAAAGGCCAGCTCTGGTTATCTAAGCTAGAATAAAATAATAAAATGAAGTAATGTGATTGAGCTTGAATCCTGTCTCCTGACATGCTCATTCAATCCCTCCACATGTATGAGTGAGAAGCAACTGGGCTGCCAGCACTGGGAAGTCACACAAAAGAACTGAACAAGTCAGATAGGACAGAAGGACCCACTGACAATAAAAAACAACTTGGAAAGTAAGAGAAACAGTCAGAAAGAAGCTGAGAGGAAAGCAGGGCCAATATATATCAAAGTAGTTGATTCCAGCCTGGGTGACAAGAGGAGAAGGGTTTACAGGTCTTCATGATCCCTTGCCTTGGTCAATCCAACTATTATGTGCTTTGTTTAGGTCTCCTTGGAATAGACAGCTCATAGCAAGATATACATGAACAGTGCTCCTTAAAACATGTGTGGATGTTCTGGATCTTAAAAGAGGTGTTCTGGGAGTTATGGAACTCAGGAGTCTATATTTTCCTTCAGACTCACACTAGTACAAGCTACCCAATACTTTGTCAAACTCAACATCTCCAGGAACTTACCTTTTAGCATCTAAAACTGTCCATAGGACTTAAACAAGGGGACTCATAATTAAAGTGAAAAGGTTATTTGCTTGGCAATATTGTTCCATAGTGTGATGTGATCCAATCTTTCCAAGAATATTTTCTCAAAAACATGGTTAGGAAAGCAATGCCATCACAGCACTGAGAGACATAGTCCATACGACCTCAAAGCAGTGGCATCCCAGGCCTGAGAGATATGATCCATAAGACCTCAAAGCACTGATATCAGGGCTCTGAGAGAGTCCCCAAGTTCCTCGGCAGAGCTCCCCTCTCCCAAGAATCCCCAGGCCTTCACTGTGCATTGAATTGCTATTAAAAGCTGACCAGGGCTGGAGAAGATGGCTTAGTAGTTAAGGCATTTGCCTGCACAGCCAAAGGACCCCCGTTCAATTCCCCAGGACCCATGTAAACCAGATGCACAAGGTGGAGCATGCATCTGGAGTTCATTTGCAGTAGCTGGAGGCCCTGGCACACCCACTCTTTCTTTCTGTCTCTATTTCTCTCTCTCTCTCTTTCTCAAATAAATAAATAAATAAAATACATTTTTTAACAAAACCGGCCACCCTGAGACTACATAGTGAATTCAAGGCCAGCCTGGACTAGACTGAGACTCTACCTCTGGGGAGAAAAAAAAAACATGAAGTGCTACAGGTAGGTCAGGAAGAATGTCAGAAAGAGGCTCCTCCTACAGTGTGAAATAGGACTGGCAAGGGCTCGCCAGCTTGGGCCCATCTGGTTGACACTGCTTTGGGGATATGAAAGATGGGACCACACTCAGGTTCACAGCTAAATCTAGGAATGATTAGTGACAGTGTGAACTCATAAACTGCCAAATACAGTAATGACAAGAAAATAAGGAGGAAGAAACTGTGCTTGTTGTAGGAGTAATTCCTAACTTCATCTACAAAATGGGAGTCCTTGCTCAGAGAGTGACTCTTTTGGTGGAGGCCATAATGTTATACTTTTTCTATCTCGGGATTTTATTTGGCAGCTTTGTTTATCAAAGGAATCTGTTTATTCCTTTTTGACCCAAGTCTCTTTCCTTCTGACTTTCTAAGCCATAATAAGATTTAAAAAGCAAAGCAATACAGAATCTCTCGAGACTCAATGTAGGCAGCAGTGTCCAGACTGGATTTAAAACCCTTCACATGAACCCCCACCTGACCATTCTTGCTTTAGTGATAATAGCCTGGATTGTCACCTAGTAACATGATTCCTCAAGGACTGGCTTTAGTTCTGGGATAGAACAATGGCCTTCATTGTGGCTTGAGATTTGTTGAATAATATTTGAATGAATAAAATGTTGATATCATTGTTGTTATCTGACATTTTTTCTAAAACTCATAAAGTGGAAAAATCTGATGCTTTAGTTTCTTGGATTTGCCCTTTGAAAAGTTTATACCATAGTTAGTATGTTTATAAGATTAGGAATATGAAGGGGAGCACTAACCCTACATATCGCTGTGTGTTGTTTGGTTTAGGAAGAATGCAATCACTAATACTTGCGTCTTACATCTTTGTAGCACCTCCACCACTGCCTCCAAAAAATGTACCAGCTACCCCACCTCGGACAGGATCCCCCTTAACAGTTGCACCAGGTAAGCTGTGTCTGCTTTTCTGTTCCATGGTATTACAGAAAACAGAGCAGTAGCCTAAGACCTCAAAATGCCTTTAATGTGTTGGAAATTTCGGGCTGTGCCAGCATGCACAGTGCTACCACTTAGTGTCACACTAACATGTCCATGCTGGCATTGTAAGGCACCATTTTCAGGTTTCACATACCATCTCAATGTTTCACCAGTACACATTTACTTATAAAATTAAAACAATTATATTTAAAGTCACTTGTGTAGTTAACTTTTCAGGTTCTCATTTTAATGTTGAAAAATTAATACTCAAAATACAATTTGTGTTTTTCAAGAGCCAATAAAACTTTTGCTAAAACTAAAATTGTCTAGTCTATAAAGGCATAAAATGAGCTGCCAGGAGGAGCAGTTTGCTGTTGGTGAGCATTTCTTTCCCTAGTAGTCATTCAGATGCTTAATCATCTCATTGCAAAGGGCTTGGGAACTGTTTGAAATATGGCAGAGAATTGCCATATCCCTTTAAATGGATTATTTCTAAGGCATGCCTTTCCTTCCAACTAAAATAAATACTATGTTCATACAATTTATAATCTACCCAGTCTTATTGGGCTAGCATGCCAAAAGTATTTATTTTATTTTATGCTCCTGGGCCCCTAAATGTGACTCAGTATCACCCTTGAAATGGCATAGAGGTTTTCTCCATTACTATTCATGCAGCTTGGTGAGTGTGATAGGGAGAAAAAAGTATCTATCAACAAAACAGAAAGTTACATGATGTCATTATTGACATCTGTATTGGCTCAGGCCTAGCAGAGTGCCATAAGTAAAGGTGTTTTCAAATTCAAGCCATTTGAAGGCCCTATGTTTCCATAAATTTGTGTTAAATATAAATAAATCTACTAGCAATAAAATTATAAATAGGGCATACAATGAAAATATTGCTCAATTTATCTATAGCTTTGGAATCTCCAAAGTTAACTCATTTCAAACTAGGAATATGGAAATACCAAGCCAGTTCTTTCATCTCAATTGTTATTGAAAGGCAATGTGGCTGTGCTTCCAATTACTTACATACTAGTTTCTAATTTGAACAAACATAATTTACAAAAGCAGTACTCTTCTTCAAATTATAGTCATCAAGTATTTTATGCCTAGCTATAGAAGTTAATTTTTTTTTCCTTTGGTTGTAGATATGAACGTAAGAGTAACATTTAAGCAAAACAAATGTTTCTATACTGTACATCAGAAAATTTGAATGCAGTTATTCTTATGATAAGACATGTTTAGTGAGAAAAGAAACTCTAATGTTCTCATGATGGTCTTCTGTTAGGCATGTATATGTATATAAAACATTTCTGGGCTGGAGAGATGGCTTAGCGGCTAAGTCACTTGCCTGCTAAGCCTAAGAACACCCATTCAACCTCCAGGTCCCACGGTTAGCCAGACACAGTGACGCAAGGGCATAATGCCACACTTGCCCACAAGGGGGCACACACATCTGGAGTTCGCTCAAAGCAGCTGAGAGACTGCTGGCTTGCCCATTCTCTCTCCAAAAAAAAAAAAAATTCTGATACATAGCAAATGCCTTTTTACTAGCCTATATGTGTGTGTTACATGGAGTGTTTATGTGTGTGTACATATTTATGTGGGAACCTCTCTTCAAATAATTTTGTGTTTCTGGTATATTTAAGGTAGATTTTCTACAGCTAAATGTTAAACCTTTTTTTCAACTAGCAAATACCATTATTAGCTTCACCAAAAAATTCTGTTTAACATACCATAGTGGAGAATCTTTGTAAAATATGATTCTCAGGGTTCAATTCTTTGCATATTGTGTTATGTGTATTTCAGTAGGCCAGATTTTTCAGAAACAACTCCCTTTTGGAATTTGCACTTCTGGAGACTGCTCATATCTGTGGCCCTGGCATCACCTTCTCTGTTACCTCTCTTGTGAGCAGCTTGAGAGCAGTGGTGTCTCAGCACTTTAAATAACAGTAGTATCCCTCCACAGTCACTTTTCAAAGGATTAGCAATAACGTAAAATATGATACTTGCATTGTGGAAGTAGGCTCTTTCCCCTTCAGGACATAATTCAGAAAAGATGTTTTTATATCATGAGAAATGTCCTGAGGCTCCACACCATAAAATATGCTTACTAGCTGATGCCTCACTCCTACCAGTCCCCATACAAATAATGAGTTAATAAAAATTTAAAACCAACTACTTTAATCACAGGAAATGAACAGTCAGCCACAGAGGCCAAAATTGAGAAACTACCATCCATCAGTGACTTGGACAGCATTTTTGGCCCAGTGTTGTCCCCCAAGTCTGTTGCTGTTAACACTGAAGAAAAGTGGGTCAATTTTTCTGATGCATCCCCGGATCATGTTACTCCAGAATTGACTCCAAGGGAAAAGGTGGGATCCCCACAAGATGAATCAGACACACCAGCTGAATCCCCCCCATCAGGCCCGCCTGGCCCCCAGGGCCCCTCGGGTCCCCCAGGGCCTCCTGGCCCTTGCAATATACCATCTCCACTCAACTTAGAAGAAGCCCAGAAGAAAGTCGCTGAACAGACCTTCATTAAAGATGATTACTTAGAAACACTCTCATCTTCTAAAGATTGTGGGTTGGGACAGAGAGCAACTCCACCTCCCCCACCACCACCCACCTACAGGACTGTGGTTTCATCCCCCGGACCTGGCTCCGGCAGTGGTACAGGGTCCACCAGTGGTATGTTTTATTGCTTCAGTGTGCTTTGCGTGCTGGGGAATGGCCATGGCTGTGACAGTGTTAGCAAGGCCCCTCTCCTGCCTGGCTTTAGGGCTTCCACCATTCGTCCTTTGGCCTGGGTGTCCTGTGGCATGTCCTGGTCCATGGAATGCTGAAGTCATTGTCCAAGTCTGTGTTTTGTCTTGTACTCCTAGCCCTTAGGAGTGCCCTGAGTTACACCCTACTGTTAGGAGGTATAGATTTTATATTTTAAAGAAACTTGTGATATCATTTGTTTGGAATTCAAGAAAACTCTAGAAAGACAGATTTCACAGATCAAATATCTTATTTCTGTGTCGGATGCCTTACAAGGACCCTAGATTTTGTAGGTCAAAGTGTGGGGAGGTAGATCTGAAGGTTTTGCAAAGCAGATTTCAGAGAACAATGATGGATGAGTTACTGCATCCCATTTAAACTGAGCTGCCTGATCACACTTGTTCTCACAATTTGGTATTCTTCAGGCTACTAAGCCAACACTTAAGTCTAGTGAAGGTGATAAGAGGCTTGGTGCAAACTCGGATTATGAATTTTCACTTGAATCTGCATTTTGTGTTTCTAATTATGAAAGGATAGGTATACTTACTGTGTGAGACATACTAAGCTTTTTCCACTGCATCTTCTCTATGTCATTTATTTCACTGTTGCTCAAGTTCGCCTGGGGAGGAGATCTGTATTGCTGTTCTTCCTACACAACTTGGTTCAATCCCCACCCCTTCTAGGGAGTGCTGCGTGCTATCATTTATCCTGATTGGGAAGAGGCAGCCACGTATGAGACAGTTAGACCTAGGAAGACATAGGAAGGAGAAGCAAGTGAATTGTCCCTAATAGTCTCTAACACTGCTACCTCTCACCACAGACCATCTGCAGGACTTACTCTGTGTCTGCAAATGTGTCTGTTCTTTGTAAAGTGAGAGCTACCAACAAGATCAAGAAGGGCTGGGGATTCACCTGTACCACACATCATCAGGTGTGTGTCCAGCCCGGCTCCTCCTGAACAGAAAAATAATCAATACTCAAATACATTTGAGAAATATGGCACTAGACAAAAACTAGCCTGCCTTTACCATAGGAACTATGATAACCTATATTTTTGCAATAATAACAACTACAGGTTTGTGTCCTAGGTGCCATCTAAGTGCTTCATGTACATTATTTCAATCTCCCAACAACCATCTGTCACAAGTACCAGAGGTAGCAAATGATTTGCCTAAGTTGACACAGCTGGTAACAGACATGGACTCAGACACCTGGGTTGTGTCCAGGCTATGTTCTTAACCACTGTGTTCCTCAGGTACTTCTATGAGGCTGGTCACAACATATGCAAACATTTGACTGCTGACGCCCGTGTGTGCTCTAGTGTAATCCACAAGATCACTAAATTGTGGTCTCAAAACACACTGCTCTGTGCTCATCTCTCCAGTTGCAGAGGGCTAGAACACCCACCTGCATGCCAATGTTAGGTTTTCAGGTCATTTTGGGGATAAAATATTATACTTCTTATAGTTGTCATGTTAGGCCCTCAGATAGTAAAAACAGAGAAGGTAGCTATTGAAAAGAAAAGTGGGACTCCACTATTTTCTATGGGCCGCCCCTTACTCGGTCAGGTTCTCCATCTTCCAAATGGACATTTCAAGGAATATCTACCATCCACCAGTGATGGGCCACAATATACTCCTCAAACACCTATGGTTTCGCTGTGGGGAGAACAGGCAACTTTGTTGCTTTCCTGTGGCCCTTCATCACCTTGCAGGGAGACACATGTTTAAGTGAATTGGCCACTGGTATAATGAAGAAGAGAAGAAGGTTTGGTTTCTTCCTGGAATCATTGAGATTGTGATTACTATTTCAATGTTTTGCTTCCATGCTCTATTTGAAATGATTTTAAAATGTTACCAGTAAAAACTATTACTTCTTAATAATGGAGTTAGAGAAAGCTATGCTGGCTTGCATTAAAGGATGGGAATTCTAAGTGGAACTTGAAGACTATGAATCAATAAAACTTTGCACATTTTCTCCATAATTAAATCCAAGTTTATTTGCTGTTTAGTCTTGTATTGATGGAACATATACAAACTGCCCAAAATGTAAACTTAGGATATCAGCAGGACATAACATCATTTGAAAAACTAGCAATTCTTATTATAGTCATTTTTACAACACTTAGCTTGATATGGCCAGGTTGTATAGACTTCTCAACTGTTAAACCACACATATTACACACAAGGCCTGGGTACTAACTACTGCTGCCAAGCATATACAGCACTCAGCCTTGTGACACAAAAGTGACCTGCTATTGAAAACATCTGCAAGTTTAGGGTTTTCCCCAAGAACTTTACCTTTTTTGAGACAAGTGTTTTAAGTACCTAGTTTGGACGGAACATGAACTTACTGAAATGCAAGACACTTATTCTTGTCAGAAGCTATCCCTTCTCCCATGTGCACTGTGTGCCAGGGGCAGGAGCAAAAGAGTTTTGCTGGTCTGTAGCAAGTTTGGAGGCCAGGAAAAGAAAAAAAATTAGTCAAAGACAGAAAGTTCAGAGCACAATGTTCTAACTCAGGAAACTAATAGTATTAAGAGATGTTACACATACACAGAGAGAGAGAGAGAGAGAAAGAGAGAGAGAATTTGAGCTCCCCACGGTTGAGTTAACCCAACGTTTTTCCTAACTGCAAATCTATGGGCGGTGGTGTATTAGCTTCATAGTTCAAGGAAACTAAAGCTCAACATGGTGAGTTAGACCTGTTCACAAAGATAATAAGTGTGGCTCTGGTTCCAAATCTGTCAAATTCTATAGCCTGTACTCCTGCCACTTTCCCATAGCTGTCTCCACTGCTCCCAACCTTAACCTCATAGGAAGAGAGAGAAACCATACACACATGGTTTTCAGAGACTACCAAAGAAACTAAGATGGAACAGCAAGTGGATCAAGATTATGTCAAGGGTTGCCAAGTTTGTTAGCTCCCAAAACTCATGTGTGATTATTAAACCTTAAACAATGTATTACCTAATTTGAAAAAAAAAAAAAAAGTATTAAAATTAGAAAGAAAGGCTAGTGAGATGGCTTAGCAGTTAAGGCACTTGTCTGCAAAGCCTAAGGACCCATTTTGACTCTCCAGGTCCCATGTAAGCCAGACGCATAAGGTGACACAAGCACGCAAGGTAGCACATATGCACCCGGTGGTGCTTGCTTTTGGAGATTGATTGCAGTGGCTGGAGGCCTTGGTGCACCAATTCTCTTTCGCTCTCTTGCTCTCTCATAAAGTAATTACAAAAAAAAAAAAAGTCAGAGAGAAGACAAATGTACAAATATCCTATTGCATTCATGAAAAAGTTGAGTAATCTCATGAAAGTATGTGTAGAGTTCATTGGGTGTGCAATAACCAGCCATCCCTGCATGTCCCTTGCTGAACCTTGAGGTCCTGTCAAACAGGGTTTATTTAACTAATTCATCCTCCTTCCTATACTCTCTCATACTATCTTTCTATCTGAATAACAAATCATCCCATCACTTCAATAAAGAAAAAGTGACTTATAGGGTGTCTATAAAAGAAAATAGCTGTCAATAAACATTCAGATTTTTCTATTTTTTAGTTGTATCAAAAAACAGTGGTCCCCTTTTAATTTTTACTATATTTATCATCAATATACATTGCTTTCTGTTTGTGTAGCATTGTGTAGTTAAGCACCTTCCACTTTCAATTTTGATTGCTATATGTGCCTTGTAAGATAGAATATTTTCTAACTTTGTGAGACCCAGAAGCAGAGACTCAGGAAGGTAAAGATCGCTCTCACAGCTGAGAAAAGGCAGGCAGAGGAAGAACTCATATCACCAGCCTTTCCACCCAGGTCACATGACACTGGTGTCAGCCCTAAGCACAAGCATTACTGAATTTCTCTCCAGAGCATGTAGGAAAAAATCAGAAGTTGTAATTTTTCTGAGCTTGAGTATTTCTGAGGAGTAGAGCCATCGTATACATTTTTAGCCATTTCTATAACAAGGCTGAATAGAACATCCCTGACCACCATCCCCCAAAAAAGTTCCATGAAGCTTCCTGGAGAAGCTCCCACTGGGCTGGGCGTGGTGGCACACACCTTTAATCCCAGCACTTAAGAGGCAGATGTAGGAGGATCACTGTGAGTTCCATACCAGCCGAGTGTGGTGGTGCATGCCTTTAATCACAGCACTTGGGGAAGGCAGAGGTAGGAGTTTGAGGTAGTGAATTCCACGGAAGCCTGGGCTAGAAGGAGACCTTATCTCAAAAAACCAAAAGAAAAAGAAAAAAAAGAAAAAAGAAATCTACCAACATAGTGACATAGTGCTTGTGCTTGCTTCGGCAGCACATATACTAAAATTGGAATGATAAAAAAATTAGCATGGCCCCTGAGCAAGGATGGCATGCAAATGCATGAAGTGTTCCATATTTTAAAAAAACAAATCTGCCAACATAATACTCACAAGAAATGTTATAACGGATCAATCAAAACATGCTCTGTTTTTAAGTGAACATTAGCCAAACACTAGAAACATTTAGATTGAGAAAGATGTGTGCAAGAAAAAACAGATGTGATACAAAATATGAGACTCTGCAGTCTATCTAAAGCTATAAGCAACTAAAGCAGTTTGGAATTAAATATAGCACTGGTGCTTTATGATCCTGGACAATTTACTAAATATCTCTGCTAAGACATTTAAAATGCCTATCTACCAAGTTTACTACCACAAGGATCAAGTCATACATGACAAGTGATAGCACAGGTCCTGGCCCAATAAAATAAGAGCATAGTAAAGAAAACAAAGATTACGGTAGGTTTTAGTGTTGAGATAGAGGAGGTGAAGTAATGATTAGTAGTATGTCACACTTTTGAGGTAGAAACAGTGGAGTCACACTTGGGACTTCAGACTGCTTAAAAATGGGAAGCTCTAGGTGTGGTGGCGCACACGTTTAATCCCAGAACACAGGAGGTAGGAGTATCACTGTGAGTTTGAGGCCATCTTGGAACTACAGAGTGAGTTCCAGGTCAGCATGAGCTAGAGTGAGACCCTACCTCAAAAAGACAAACAAACAAAAACCCAAGAAGCATGGGTCACCGCAGAAACTTTCCCCAAAGGAGAAAAGATTCTGAAGATGATGACTTTGGCAACTCAACTTTAAAGCTCTTTAAGCATCTGAAAGTCTTGACTGAGATGCTGGTCTAGGACTCCAGTGATTTCATTTGGAGATATGTTATGACACAGTGTGTGGTAAGGGAAGGAGCTGGTTGGATGAGACATGGAGAGGGAAGGCAGGATGGATATTTTTGAGACAGGATTTCTTAGAATTTTCTTGAGATCATTTGGTAACCTGTTAATTCTAACCAAGCTGACAATTTCTGAACAATAACTGTCTAAACATTCATTTAACCTCCTAAGATTTTTTTTTTTTGTCATGGTGTTCTCCTTGCATCCTGGACGTATGACTGAAGATAGGTCCCTGCGTGCTAAGACCCTGGTGTGCTGAGTGGTGTGCATGGCAGCTTCTGTGTGTCCTCTGTGCTTCATATGCTTGTCATGGACAGCCAAAAAATGTAAATCCAAGAGACTTTTCCCATAATCACTGCAAAAACCATCATAAGTAAACTCTACATTGATAGATCTCTAAGAGGTGACTTCAGAAATTAAGCCTATTAACTTAGTATGCCTCTGTTCTAAGATTCAACCCACAAAGGACTCATGTAACGTCTATTGTACATTCTCATTTTGTCCTTTGCTTACATTAAGTGTTTGTATTTTGACATGCAGTTGAAAGCATAATTCCCTTAGCCATGATAACAGAAAACATCCTCCTTCAAGTTTTTTAGTTGCATATATATATTATTTTTTTGGTTTTTTGAGGTAGGGTCTCACTCTAGCCCAGGCTGACCTGGAATTCACTATGTATGCTCAGGGTGGCCTCGAACTCATGGCAATCCTCCTACCTCTGCCTCCCAAGCGCTGGGATTAAAGGCGTGCGCCACCATTCCCAGCTTAGTTATATATATATGTATTTTTTAATTTTTTATTTTTATTTATTTATTTATTTATTTTGCAAGCGAGAGAAAGAGGCAGAGAGAGAATTGGCACTCCAGGGCCTTCAGCCACTGCAAACAAACTCCAGATGCATGTGCCACCTTGTGCATCTGGTTTACATGGGTCCTGGGGAATCAAACCTGGGTCCTTTGGTTTTGCAGACAAGTGCCTTAACTACTAAGCCATCTCTCCAATCTTTCCTTCAAGTTGTAACCAGCATTTTCAACTTGGGCATAAGTAAATTCTGAATATAAACAAAATGCAAAAAAAAATGTATCAGTGTGTATATGATCATAGGGAAAATCACCACCCAAGCAAAAGTCATAAGAAATTATCTTCTGTCACAGCTGAGTAATAAAAGGATTTACCTTTCACTGGATGTCACATGACAACAAAAGGTAATGAGCTTCAGCTTCTGCCATCAACCATAGTTCAACTGAATGATTTTTTTCTTTATCAAAAAAAGAGAAAAAGAAAAAAATGTGTGCTATAGTGTTTACTAAAACAACTGCCAAGAAAGAAGTGCCTGTGACTGCCATTGCACTGTAGTGACATCACTCTGACCACCTGTATTCTAAGCCATTTCTAATACCAGCCTGTTTTCCAGGTGCATCATCTCCTGCCCGGCCAGCCACTCCCATAATTCCTTGCAGCAGTACCACTCCACCTCCACCTCCTCCCCGACCTCCGTCCCGGCCAAAGCTACCTCCAGGAAAGCCTGGAGTTGGAGATATGGTATGTTACCCTCTTGCTCAGAAACTATTGGTGAGCCCAAGAAGTAACCTCAAAATCTCCCAGCACAGGGCATCTGAAGTTAAGGTCTAAACACACCTAATAGGTGACATCTGAAAGAAAGTGGCCGAAGTAGGGGTGTACCTTTACTCCTTCCTCAGATCTCTACAAGCCTAAGTCAATAGCTAAATGACAGGAGTCAGGCACTTGGGCTTCAGTTCTGCTGCAGGGCTTGCAGGTAAATGTAAGTACTAATGTTCCATTATGCTAAGTCCCTTAGAAAGAGGGGCTTCTTCTTGGAATATTTGTTTTGATTATTGGAAAACCCTGAGAAAGCAAATGCTAGCTTCTGACCCTTGAGAACAAAAAGGCTATCAGCAGCAGGCTTACAATGAAAATATAGAGGAGATGTTGGCTCAGTGAATGTGTTTCAAAAGTTTCTTGCATTATATTCTAAGAGGGAGGGGTAGAAATATTCTGAAAAATTAAGAAATTGTGGCAGAAGTAAGTTTCATTGTTATCTGCATGCCAGAGTCACATACTGATGGCATCTATCATGCCTGGCTTGGCTAGCACAGTCCCATATTTTGTCCTGAAACCTCTTTAGGTGGGCATGGGCTCTTCTGTGGTACCACCTGCTTTGAGGGCATGTAAGACAGACCTCGGCTTCCCCAAGCTGGATGTGCCCACTGAGCTTAGCATGCTGTGGCTCATGGCTTCTCCAGCCCCACTGCACCACCTTGGTACAGGTAGGATCCAGTTCAATGGGGAAAGGGTGTCATGATTACACTTTTAAGAACCTGAGTTTTCAAATCCAGGGCTAAGAGGCACGGAACCTACAGAACCAGTGTTCTTTGCTGTGTGTCTAACGTTTATCTTTTTTCTTCTCCCTACAGTCCAGACCCTTTAGTCCACCCATACATTCTTCCAGCCCTCCTCCAATAGCACCCCTAGCCCGGGCTGAAAGCACCTCTTCAATATCGTCCACCAATTCCTTGAGCGCAGCCACGACTCCTACAGTTGGTAAAAATCATCTCTCTTTTCATGTGTGGGTTATTTTGTTTGTTTATTTGTTTGTTTATTTATTTGTTTGTTTGTTTTGGTTTTACAAGGTAGAGTCTCACTCCAGCCCAGGCTGACCTATCTTTTATGGTCTGAGTGTCCCAGGCCCTGTTTCTGGTCAGAGTTGTTTTGCTGTTTTTGCTGCTATCACCTGACTTCTTTTAAAAGCACTTTCTCACCAAAGGAGGTCAACCTATGCAAATGAACAAATGAACAAATAAAAAGCATCTGAACAATGAACACACATAGGGATTTTTTAATGCTATTCTATACAGAGCTCTTCACAGTTACCAAAGAAAGTCCTATAATTCATGTTTCTTATAATAAAAATAACCTCCTTTGAGGGAAAATGTTGACATCCCAACTGTGTACCACATCAGGAATCACAGAATGTAAAACTTTTATTTTCCTGAGACTTTCATTACTTCATTTTTGGTTGGTTCGAAGTTAACATATGTTATAAATATTGTGAGACTTAAAGATTTTTTTTTTTTTTTTTTTTTTTCTAATGCTTTTCAGTGACTTGTGATCAATTATCTTAGGGAAGAAAAATCAAGCCATGGCTGGCATTTTCAGTCAGTGCCTTTATGCTTCCATGTGCTGTGGCTAAAGTGAAGAGTTGAAAATGGCTGTTCAGCTGGATGGTTTCTGGGTCTAATTGCTTCCTTCTGTCTGGAGCACCCCCTCTTCCCAAGGCTTATCTCTTTCCCACCTTCCATTCTCCTGCTGCTGCTCTCCTTCAGTGCATGTGTCTGACCAGGAGCTTTCCCACCCTACTTTCCCCAGGCGACCTTCCTCCACATTGCCTTCTTTATTGTCTGAATGCCGGCCACCCCCCCGCCCAAATCCTTCCATGTTATTGAATTGTCTGGGAGAATCATTAACCAAAGCTGAATAAATTCTTGCTACTAGTGGTGAAAAAGTCCACTGCAGATTGTCAAGTGAGAAGTAGCTTAGCCTGAAATGTTTTTGGAGAAGAACTGCTATTTTACAGAAAAATAAATGAAGGTGTACCTTTAAGGAAAAGAAAGGGAATTTCAACTGTATCACATAATCTATTAATTTAAACCAGACTAGCCCCGCAGAGGACTGAAGATATATACTAAATAAGAGGTTTTCCATATTGCTTCATTGCTGAGAAGATACTGATTTACTCTGCTTGGTTCTGTTGCTTTTATTTGGTTTCAGCTGCTCACTGAATTCCTCACCCTCCTGTTCTTTGTTCCTCTCTTCTGAGAGTCACCTGACAGCCACTTCTCCCTAAAATAACTATAGGGGAGCTGGGTGTGGTGGTGCACGCC
This sequence comes from Orientallactaga sibirica, assembly GCA_036365145.1. Taxonomy (NCBI): domain Eukaryota; kingdom Metazoa; phylum Chordata; class Mammalia; order Rodentia; family Dipodidae; genus Orientallactaga; species Orientallactaga sibirica. Next base: position 24,234,466 of record JAEOAD010000015.1, on the reverse strand, counting down.
CTTGATCCCAGCACTCAGGAGACAGAGGTAGGAGAATCACTGTGAGTTTGAGGCCACCCTGAGAATACAAAGTGAATTCCAGGTCAGCCTAGGCTAGAGTGAGACCCTACCTGGAAAAAACAAAATAAATAAATAAATAAATAAATAAATATTTATAGGGTTGGCCCAGAATGTCTTGTATATTGCTATTTCTGTTTTTCCCAGAGTATCTGCTTTGCATGAAATGTCAGCTTCTCATAGGTAAATGGCTTGAAGGAGGTAGAAAATTCCAGCAGCAAGCTCCTTGAAATTGATGAAACCAGCAAACCTGTCCTGCCACCACAATACTTTTCTCACATTGACTGTGTCATTTGATCTGTACTTGGAGCAATTTTATGTGAACCAATGAAACAAGTTTAATTAGTTTAAGAGCTAAGTATTTAAAAGTAAGTCTAAGATATGTGTGGTGGTCCACCTGTCTGTAATCCTGGCACTTGGAAGGCTGAAGTCCATTCCCATCCTGGGCTACATAGCAAACCCTGTTTCTTTTCTTTCTTTCTTTTTTTTTTTTTTTTTTTTTGCTCTCCCTTCACCTCTCCCTCTCTCCCCTCTGTATGCACGCCCCTCTCTCTTCCTCTCTCTCTCACACACACAGAGTCTACATAATAATTATTGTAAAAAATGGAATGTTTCTACAGTTAAGAAATTTGTAAGCACTGATGACACAAGAGAAAACTGAACTTTCTGTGTGTTATCACCCTCTTATAATGAAGGGTTCTTACAGAATTATATTTTATCAAACCTATGATAGCCAATGTTAAAATAAAACAAACAAACAAACAAAAAAAAAAAAACCCACAAAGTCAAACATAATGGAATAAGCATTTAGTCCCAGCACTGAAAAGACTGAGGTAGAGCCAGGCTTGGTGACACATGCCTTTAATCCCAGCACTCAGGAGGCAGAGGTAGGAGGATCGCCCTGAGTTCAAGGCCACTCTGAGAGACTACATAATGAATTCCAGGTCAGCCTGGGTTAGAGTGAGACCCTACCTCGAAAAACCAAAAAAAAAAAAAAAAAAAAAGACAGGTAGGAAGATTACCATGAGTTTGAGTTTGAGGCCAGCCTGGGCTACAGAGTGAGTTCCATGTCAACCTGGGCTGGAGAGAGACCCTACCTTGGAAAAAACACACACACCAACTATTTTAAATGTGACAAAGAAAGAAAAACCTGAAAAATGAGCCAGGATGCAATGCTTTCCTTACACAGTGTAAGACAGCTTAAAGTGTGAAAGAATGCACATCTGCAGTCAGTGATATATGGTGACTCATTTTGTGCTAGGTAAGGCCATAATTGTAGGGGGGAGTTACTAATATTAGTGAGGATAGAAAAAAATTAAATTTATTTTAAGACACAAATGAGAGAACAGTAGAGATAATAGAGTTATCTTCATCTCTACTTGTAAATATCCCTTTTTTATTGTTTGACTCTTTTCTATAATTATTAGTAGTTTTGGTATACATTTCTTTATTTAGATATTTGCAAATTTTTTCTTAAGATACCACTGCAAAAAAAATAAGGAAGGCAATTTTTTCTCTCCTGTTAATTATATTACTTCACTGGTAATTATGCATTTAAAAATGTATATTTGGGCTGGGGAGATGGCTTACTAGTTAAGGCATTTATCATCAAAGCCACAGGATCCCAGTTCAACTCTCCAGGACCCCTGTAAGCCAGATGCACAATAGGGCACATGCATCTGGAGTTCATTTGCAGTGGCTGGAGGCCCTGGCAAGTCCATTCTCTCTCTCTCTCTCTCTCCCCCCACCTCTTTTTCTCTCTCTCAAATAAATAAAAATATATTTAAAAAATATAATCTTTATCATCTTCAGAATCTGTGACAAATGAAAATTATTGTCTATAGGTAGCAAAGAAGGGTCAAATGGATTCTGATGCTTCCTTTAGTCCATACCTTTGAGCAAAACTGACTTGTATTCAGTAAAAGAACATAAAATAGTTCCTCCAAGCCAAATGTGGTGGTGCAAGCCTTTAATCCCAGCAGAGCTAGGAGGATTGCTATGAGTTTGAGGCCACCCTGAGACTATATAGTGAATTCTAGGTCAGCCTGGGCTAGAGCAAGCCCCTACCTCAAAAAACCTATATATTTAGAATTGCTACTCACATTGGAGATATGGAGATTATATACATGTATGTAATTACATATATATAAAATCTCCATATCTCCAATGTGATACATATATATAATTACATATATATAATCTCCATATCTCCAATGTGAGTAGCAATTCTAAATTATATAAGCTTTCTGAAAAAAATATTAGGACCTGTTATTCTACACAAAATTAAAAATTCTGTTTAAAGCACTTGCTTCTAGTACTCCCATAAATATTATAGAAGTTACAGTAACTTGTTCTAGATACCAAGGAAGATCCAAATATAATCAAGACTGAAGACAGATAATATCCTAGATAATATTCTAGAACTTAAAGCATTAACTTTTAAAAAATTTTTCCCTGTCATAGTCTTTAAGTCTACATGCAACCTACTAGAGTGCTTTCCAGAAATATTATTGTTTATAGAATATTTCTTCTGCCTTCATTCATGTCTTAGGGTAGGTGCTCCATTACTGGTTTTATTCAACTTTTAGTTAAGGATGTAGTAATACCTTTAAAACCTGTTGTTTTTTAAAATCATATAAAGTAAAAAACTAATCCATTGCATTTGTTATTTGGTAAGAAGGGAAAAATATGTAATGAGCTGAAGTAGTTGAGGTCCAGCATATTGGCTCATGATGTGACCACTGTACAAAGTAATTTATCCACGGCTGGATACTGTGAGCAAAGATGGGATTATGATACGCTATTCAAAATTCAAGCCCCATAACCATCAAACATGGTGGAAAGTGGTAGGGGACTCTAACACAAGGCACACTGAGTCTGGATATTGATGAGGCAATGCAAAACTTTGGATTCATACTGCCACTTTTTTTTAATCTTTTTTTTTATTGACAACTTCAATACTTACATACAAAAAATGCATGATATTTCCCTCCCCTGCCCCCATACCCTTTTAGAACTCCAATCTCCATCATATCCCTTCCTTCTCTCCATTAGTCTCTCTTTTAATTTGATGTCATCATCTTTTTCTTCTATTATTAGAGTCTTGCGAAGGATATTGCTAGGCACTGCAAGGTCATGGATATCAAGGCCAATTTCTGTCTGCACAGTTGCATTGTAAGGAGTCATACCCTTCCTTTGGCTCTTCCATTCTATCCGCCCCCTCTTCCGCAATGGGCCCTGAACCTTGGAGGGTGTGACAGAGATGTTTCAGTGCTGGGCATTCCTCCATCCCTTCTTCTCAGCACTATGTTGCCTTTTGGGTCATCCCAGTGGTCATCACCATCTGAAAAGAGAAGCTTCTCTAACCAGAAGTGAGAGTATCATTAACATGTAAATATGCACATTAAGTGTAATGCTTTCAGGGCAGCTTGGTGGGAATAATATATACATTTAGCCAGACAAGAGTGGGCTTTATACCCCTAAGGCTCATGACCTCCCCTGCCATAGACTTTTGCTTAGGTTTTTCAGTACCAGGTATGTATTCCCTCCCATAGAGAGGGCCTTCAGTCCAATTATGGAGCAGTTGGTTACCCCAAGAGCAGACATGCCACTATTGCACCCATTCAGTCATTTGGCCTGTATGGCCAAACTTGAATATTCCATACTGCCACTTTTTTATGGTTAGGTTAAAAACTAAGTTCTTTTTGCCTGTTGAGGGGGTGGGGCACGTGCAATGCACACCCTGGCCAATCCTGTTGAGCTGTCAGGGACCTGAGGTTGGGACAGAGTGAAGTTCTTGTTGATGGACATATGTCTGGCATTGGAGTGAAATACACTTGCATAAGTCAATTACAAATGACAGTGCCTTTCAAGGCTGCTTGAGAAGGTAGAGAGAAACGCTCTCCCTGGAGCTGACTTCCACCAGATTCACAGTGCTATCCCCTGGCATTTCTTAAGATTTAATTTCTCTTCATAGAATCATCTCAAATGAGCATATCACCTTCTATATCTTATTGGTCATCCCAGCATCTTACATTCCTTCCTTTTGCCATGAAAAACATTCCTCTTGTGTTTCAGTCAGTAAAGTGTGCTGCTCAATTTCATTTGGAATTTGTATGTGTTTTTGTTTTCCATTCGTTTATGTTTCTTTGGTTTGTAGTGTCAGAAGATGATGTTTTTTATGACAAACTGCCCTCGTTTGAAAGGCGCTGTGACACTCCTGCAGGTATGGTGCTAGTTGAGCAATTTCTAGACCTCTAGATTTTAAAAATCCAAGTCATTTTCCATGTGAATGCTAGAAACTTCATGGACATGCTCCTCACCTCATGAGTGTTCAGTGCCTCTAGATGCACCCTGTGTGATACTGTTCATCACAGAACTCATGCCACTGAACCCTTTTTAAGTGGGCACATTAAAAAGCAGCAGGTTGCATGAGTGTTTCTCAATGGAAAGGTCCCAAACAGGTGAGATGCCATTGCTGTGTGAATTTTCAAAGGAAGGAATAATTTAACTGCTTAGAAATATATTATCTGTTTACTTATTAATGGAGAACCATTGGTAATCTGTGTTCTCTTTGGTACAGAGGTAAAGGGTGTTTTGTGACTGGATGCTTAAGGTGATTCCAGCAGAGGGAATGGAAGATCTCTGACATCTTCTGTGAACTTCAAATTAATATGCAATGCTCTTGTCACTTCAAAGCTAAGCTAATGTTTTATGTGACTCACAACACCTAATTTATCTTTTTGGAAACATGGAAGGGGATGACACTGAAGACAAAATGGATACAGCAATTGCTGGATGATAGTTTGCCCAAATTAGTGCAGTTAAAATATGCTGACAACCCTGCATGGCCAGGAAGACTTCAGATCCATGCATATAAGCACTGAGTTAAGCTCCCTACAAGCCCATCCCTTAAGCTCCATAGCTTTGCTTTGGCTTCCTGTTTCCTCAACTAAAACAAAACAGCTTAGATGGCCAGCCTTCCCTTCCTCCTGCACGCTAATGGCATGCAGTGCCTCTGCCCTTTCCCTAGTGAGATGAATGACCTGCTCTATAACTCATACTGTGTCCTTCTCTCTCCCTCTCCTTAACCCTTCCTGTCCCGCTTCAACTCCTGGCCATACAGAGAATGAACAACCTTCCCTCGTTTGGTTTGACAGAGGAAAGTTTTATTTGACTTTTGAAGGTAAGTAGTACATAGCATACCAGATTCTAATTTATAGTCCCCCTCATCTTTTTTCCCCCACTTAAAAATCCCAGTTCTCTTTTAAAAGTTCTGGTCTCACTTTCTACATAAAAATGCTATGGCTACTTAGAAAATATTCAATACTAAAGAAAATATTTCATAAATTTGGTTTGCGTGTGATTTTCAAATTTTATATTGAACAAATTAAAGATAATTTGAAGTTAATATTAGTTAATTGTGGCCAATGAGAAATGAAGCAGAACCTTTTTTGGCCAAGGAACTTAACTCTGTCAACCTGGGCTCTTTCCTAACTCTTTGCAAGTGTGGTAAACATGAAAACATTCTGGGTTGGTATTAGCATTTAACCTCAGTTTAGAAATTGATATCCCAGATCACCATAGTTTTTGTGATCTGTAAATGTGCAAGTGTATTCTCATGAAAAAGCTTGCTGCATAGGTGACCAGAAAAAAAGGTGAAAGAGGAGCTTTCTATCAGGTTTATTCTATGTCTCCTGAAAGTGCAACTGAAATGACTACAGTAAAATGGACAACTATTGTTGGGTTTGGCATTTTAGAAGATAAAGAAAATGTGCGTAACTATAATTGTCAAACTTCTAAGTTTAATGTTAATCATTTGTTATGTCTTCCATTAGCGTTCTTCTTTTTTGCATTTAACTTCTAAATCATCTTAACAGAACGAACATTTGACTAAGTGAAACACTTAAACTAATGATGGGACAAATAAGTTATTTAACTTAATTAATGTGTATATATATATATATATATATATATATATATATATATATATATATATAGTTTTTGCTTTCTTTAACTTTAAATAGTTAATTTATCCTAGGGTCAAAAGTTGGTTAAAAAAAAAAACACTCTTTAGAATTGAATCTCAATGAGCTTGTATTTCATGATAACAGGAGTTTTCCTAATTTGGGTGTGTTTTAATGCAATTTAAAAATCAGAATGGGTGAAATATAAAGTTTGCGTGGTTGTGACTGTTTTTGCTCAACAATCAGTTTTTCTTACAAAAGAGCCCTGATCTGGAAGACCAGCTCAGAGTAGTTTGCATAGCTGCAGGAAAGATGATCTGATTTCAAACCTTCCAAATATCCTAATGTCTTTTTCTGAATAGAGGCTGGGGGGGGTTCATAGGAAGATGAATGTTTTCCATATGTGCCTTTGTTACCTTAAGTCATTAAGTCGATAATAAGCAAAATGCAAAGTCCACAAATGTGTGACCTTCCTCTTGGAACTGGCTGAAAGTTAAAAGTGTCAGGTGAAACTGGTGTGACTCACTGCGATCACAGCACTTAGGAACCTGAGGCAGTAGAGGCCAGGAAGGTTTCCTGGTGAGTTTCAGGCTGCAAAGAACCTGCAACTAGTGCTGAATGGGTTAGTAGTCCTGAAGCACAAGGAACGTGACACATGCATGCCCAGACCCTTCCTCCTGCTTTACCTAACCAACTGCAAAATCTATGCTTCGTCATTTCTTAACCAGGTAATTAAGTAATATAACAGAGCAGTCTCAAATGATTATCTAGACTCCCAAATGCCCACTTTGACCGCCTCCCTTTTGGTTGCCATTGCTGTGTTTGGGCCCTAGAGCATTTATGTGTTGGTTCATCAGCCGCTATCACAGGCTAAGACTCTTTACAGTGACTTTTGGTTAAGGTCCAAATCTGAAAACATTTTTGGTTGCTTGCTTTCAAAGTATATATTATCAAAACTGTATTTTGTAAATGTGTGGAGTAACATCATTTTATGAAAATGTGAATTACTTAAGCATCTAAATTGAAGCCAAGAAAAGTAAATCAAGGAAGTTTAAATAGAAATTAATTGAAATTTTCAGTACTATATTACCATCACCTTAGACTTTGTTGAATATAAGAAATATAAATGAGGTTTCCAGGGCCACATGAGCATCGTATCATGTGCTTACCTCACCAAGAATGCTTCTGCAGATAAGACGTGCATTAAACTACACTTCAGGGGAAATCTAGGAGGAACTAAACCTGTCACCTCACCACCTGGACACAAGTGGCAGCTTGAAGAATGGCGGTGTGTTGTTATATATGTAGATTATTTCAGGTGTACACTAGTATCCTGAAAAACTGATTTCTGCTATCACAATAAAAATGACACAAAATGGCCACATTTTAAAATGCCTAGAGAATGTTATCCTATCTCAATTTTTACGCTTGAGAAAACATAGCTATTCAACATTTTGTGTTGAATAGCATTTTTTTCTTGTGTGTGTGTGTGTGTGTTTTTAACCCAAATTCAGGTGTTCATACTAACACGTTACTGACTGATCTTCTTAAATAGCATTTCCAATGTATTCTAGTGAATAACATTTCTAGAAAATTCTCTAGTGCACCACTCAAATTTATCTACATTTGATTTTACTAATTATCATTATATTTAATGCTTCAAAACATATAAGAGAAAGTAAGATTCCCATGTAAAAAATCACCTGTTCTAAATAGCTCTTCAGTTATTATTTTCTGACTTCTGAATAACATTTGTAGATGTTTGAAATCTTAGTCTTGGGCTGGAGAGATGGCTCCATGGTAAAAAGCACTACTTGCAAAGCCTACCAGCCCTGGCTCAATTGCCCAGGAGCCACATAAATCTGGCTACTAACTGTGTTTACAGTGACAAGAGACTCTGACATTTACATATGCACATACTTATATATGCATACATGTGTGTGTGTGTGCACACACACACACACACACACACACACACACAAATAAATTAATTTTAAAACAACCATAACAAAAACAAAAAGACTTAAGCTGCCTTAATAGTTGTTTGGCCTTAACAATAATGAAAATGCTATCGTCACTCAGACCAGCCAATCAACTAACTAATGAATATTGACCAATGAGTTTATTTAGAAGTAACATGAAGCCCTCATACTTCCAGACTTTATTTAACAAAAGAAATAGAAAAGCCTTAGATCATGGTTCTAAATCAGAGTCCCAAAGCTTTTAAAAATCCCTTTTTCATAAACAGTTTCAGTGAATCTTAATCTATTTTAAGTTGGGTTTTTTAAAGTTTGTTAAAATGCTAATAAATTTTTATTTTGTTTTGTTTTGTTTTGTTTTTTCAAGGTAGGGTCTCACTCTGGCCCAGGCTGACCTGGAATTAACTATGTAGTCTCAGGGTGGCCTCCAACTCACAGCAATCTTCCCACCTCTGCCTCCCAAGTGCTGAGATTAAAGTCACCATGCCTGGCTTTAAATGCTAATAACTTTTTAAGTTAAACAAAAGGATATCCACTTGAAGCCATCAAGTATCTATCTCAAGTAGAAAGAAAAGATATTTCCATGACAACCCTGTATGCCTAGTAGACATTTGAAAATTTCTATAGAGCCTTTGAACATCAAGATATTTCCAGAAATATGTTGCCTTTCTCCTTGTTTAGATATTCAAGTTTCAGTTAATGAGAGTTTAAGGCCTCTGAATCTTTCTTTGTTGTCTCCTCTTTAAAATGGAATGTACAATGCCTACCTGGCAGGTAATTAGAAAAATCTAACAAACAATTATTATTTATTTATTAAGTTATAACATGAGTTTTTATTATTCTGATTTTGAAGTTTCATTCAAACTTAATGAGAGGAATTGAATAAAGATGCTTATCTTCCAGATGCACTTTTTTCTAACTTTGGTATTTTTCTGCTCTCTATTGTGAGCTGTTAGCTTTTTGGTGGTAACTAAGCCAGAATCTTCTTTTATCTCTGACTTATTCATGGTGTATTTTCCTTCTCCAAAACACAGGTTTCTAAAGTATATATTCCTCAAAAGAAAATGAACAGAATGGAATAGATGTGCCAAAGAAAACAGCCTCTGATTTTTTCAAGATTGAACCCTTACACACACACACACACACACACACACACACACACACACACACACCCTGAGAAGAGGAGGTGAGCCCTCAGTATGCATCATACTCATTTGGGTGAAGAAGTACATTATTTTGTCTGGCCCTGGGTTCTGGATACAGGGAACTGAGACAAACTGTTTATTGGACAAAGACTTTTCTTTTGATGCAAGGAGAAACTGGTGAGATCTGCAGTGAGAGGAAGAGGTCAAGAAGGTTGAGTAAGGATGGGAGAGAGAGGCTCCTGAACCATGGGTAAAGAAATAGAGAGGGTTTTAAGGGCTATGAGAAGAGGAGATGCATAACTGCCCTCTAAGGGAAGAGCCCTGCATGATGTGGGGACTGGGAAGAGATAGTGTTCCTTCTTCTCAGCCAGATGTGTTCCATTATTATAACAAGGTATGTCTCCAAAATTCCAGACCTAGTCTGAGCATGGTGAAGTAGGAGGATGGGAAGAATGTGGAAGAGGAATGTGGAGGGGAAGAGAAGACAGCTCTGGGACTCTTACATCCCAGCCTTTTGTTTACATTTAATAAAGAAGAGAGAAACAACTTCAGAGGAAAGGGAATGGGGAAAGGCAGCTAGGTGTAATAGGCCATGTGATTGTATCTAACTGCTTTGTGATGGATTGGGGTGTCTTGGGGTCAGGAGGCCTCCCCATCTCAGGATATCTGAGTCAGAGGCCTGTACTCCTACATATCTCTACTCCTACATCAGGAAGATAAGGAAATCCACATGGCATGCAGGGGACAGTCAGGAGTAATTGTTTACTAGAGAGGGGCCTGTGGATATAAGAATCAAAAAGCTTTTGGCTTCCTTTGGCCAAACATCACATTTTGCATACTTGGTAAACACTATTTTTGTTCCTTGTTGCTAGGCATCTTGCTCTTAGGGTCCATTATAGATGAAGACATAAAAACCACTCTTCAGGAGAGAGAAAATAAATACGGCCACCTATTAAGAAAGAAATTTCTGCACCACATTAATATATTAGCCATTATCAAATCTCTTATATATATGTATGTATGCATATTTATATAATTTTTCTTTATATCTGACAGACATTTTCATGTGACACATAGTAAGATATATCTAAGGTTGAAATTTGCAACTAACATATATGGTAGGTGAGAAAATAAGAAGTACAGCCTACAGAAGTAAAGGAAGTAGACATTGATAATTTGGATAAGAAGAGTTAATTGAAATTTTTTAATTATGAAGACAACTTAGGTAAGGTCAGACACTAACATTATTTCCATTGCAACAGTTAAGATTAGCCTTATTTTTATCATGTAGGACTATAGCAACACTTGAAATATCTTAGACAATTTAAAATTATTTAAACATGAATGAAGGAATTTAAGAAATTAATGAATTATGAAGTTTTTAGTTACCAGGTTTAAAATCTGTGAATGTGTGTGTGTGTGTGTATATATATATATATATCTTAATAGAAATGGTCAATAGTTTTTAATTCTCTGGGACAGAGATCAAAGGAGGCCTTAGATTTTGAAGAACTAGTGTAAATGTGTCAAATTCAAAAGGCTAAAAATTTTGGTTAATTTAACAATAATTAACAAATTTAACAAATAACAGTAATTTGTATGACCACTACTGTAAAAGGTTAAAGATCATAGACACAATGACACTTCATACAATGAGCCAAATTTTATAAACAGATTTAATTTTTTATCTCATAGAATAAATTTTCTATTCAACAAATAAAAGTTTGACCCAATGGGAAGACATAAACTTAGCATTTGGATATAGATTTTAAATGTCTATTTTAAATATCATATCATAGCTTTTAAATATCTAGTAAATTAAATATAAAGTAAAATGATGAAACACAAAACCTTTGTTTTAAGCTATTTTTGTAATTAATAAAAGCAGAACTATGTTTTTAAAAGCCTTATTTTTGTAAATAGAGAATCAGATATTAGAGTACTAAAATTTTTTAAGGTTATATTTTTATTTATTTTGTTAGTTATTAGAGACAGAGAGGGGGGGAGAGAGAGAGAGAGTGAATGAGAGAGAATGGGCACGCCAAGACCTCTAGCACTGCAAATGAACTCCAGACACATGTACCACCATATGCATCTGGCTTACATGGGACCTGGAGAATCGAACTGGGGTCCTTAGGCTTCACAGACATGCACCTTAACTGCTAAGCCATCTCTCCAGCCCTAGAATACTAAAATTTTGACTTTAGAAATTTGATAACCTTTAATAATAAAGAACTTAGTTGTAACCATGCCATCTTTCTGTTAACTCACAAATATATACTTTCAACAGAAATGTAATAACCTTTAAGATTTAACCTTTTATCAGAAATATACATGATCTCTTTTTAAATGAAAACAGGAGCTGTTTCCAAAATCCCAGACCTAGTCTGAGCATGACCAAGAGGGAGGAGGAGACACTTCTGGAACCTGTACATTTGAACAAGATTTTCCATCTGGATTGAGTTATTAAATGGGGAATCAATGAAACAGCACAAAGCTATAAAGTCCCCAAAGAAGGCCACCATGCAGAGATAACCTTGAAGCCTGAAGTATGAGTTAAATAGTTCCCAAGGGTAGAAATAGTACCCATGGTTAATAGAATAGAAAAGTTAAAAGATTATTCATTTGATTTCAGTCAGTGGGTCACAGCACTTCCACAAGCTCTTCTTAGCTACATGTCCCTTATGGAATTATCGTGATCTACTAAGATGACATCTGCCTCCTGCAACATTCAAGTTTCAGAAGAGTTCAGTACTTCCCTTAAGAGACACACCATAGCAATGTCACGGAGAGTTGCAAAAACATTCTTGAAAAGTATGAGTTTTGACTGAGAAGAATATGAAACATGTTGGAGGAAAAGGGCCTTCAGCCAGCTGACATTAAAGGACAAAAAGGTGAAATGTTCCAATTTGAAAAACTCACTTGAGCAAAAGCATCAAAATGAGGAAAACTTGGGTTGTATTCAATGATAGAAAACCATGGGCATGGTGGAAGGTTGGAAGAGATGGACTGGAGAAGTAAATTGAGATTGAGATTGAGACCCTTTCCTAAAGAACCTTGCATATAGAAGTATTTGATCTGTAATCCCTATGCAAGGTGAAATTTTTTAAAATTTGAGAAAGGAAGGTTATAACCATTTTTGACTTTTAGAATCAGAAATTATTGACTTTATAAAACATTCCACATCTAACAGGACAGGGATGGAGTAAAAGCTGACTCCACCTTGAGAGATGTACATGAGGCTGTTAATCCAGAGAAAGGAGTAGTGATTGGTCAGGAAGGATGAACTGTGCTAGAACCTCACAGGACTGTGGCTCTTGTGCAGCATCCATCAGTTGGAGTCCAGGAGAGAATGGACCATCTGCTGACAGTTTAAGGGCTGGCTCCATACAACATTGGTGTAGCCTTGGGGCATGCCTGTGCTTAGCAGCCCCAGTGAAAAAAGAACACATAGTACTTAAGAAGTTGTTCCATTTAAAAAGTATTAGTTTTTTATAATTTATTTTTATTTCTATTATTCTGATTTTACATTCATAGTGTTGGCTCCTTTATCCTCCTCCCTGTCCTCCCTCTTCCAAAGGGACCCTCATCAATGGGGAATGTGGATCATGCATTGTGGGGGTAGTCAAGAGTTCTGGGGGGTAGGCCAAGTCTCTGTGCATAAAGCCCCAACTTGTAGCTCTAACATTCTTTCCACCCCCTCTGCCACGAATTTCCCTGAGCCACATTGGGGTCATTTTAGTTCTACTTCAGTGATGAGGTTTTGGGAGCCCCTGTGTCTCTGGATATCTGGCTTAGTTGGAGTTGGATGTTCTCTGTGTTTATCTCCTTCAGCCTTTTTCTGGTGTTGTTTTCACCATGAACACTGTATTCTTGCCCTTTCCCTGCATTACTCTATGGTTTCAGCTGGGGCCCTGATGAGGTGTGATTGGCTGATCCTCCCTTCAGGTTCATTGTCCATCTGAAAAAAGATAAGCAAATTCTCCAACGGAGAGAGAAGTTAGTACTAGATAGAAGGGATGGCCATAGATATTTTGGAGGGAATTTTATATGTGTAGGCCCTCTTTTAGCCCACATTTGGTGGTATCTTGATCTTGGAGACTGAGCTCATTTTTTGTACTTGGTTTTGACTAATTTCCCAGTTCCAGCAATGAGTTCCATTCCACTGAGTGGATCTATTAGTCAAATCAAGAACAGTTGGTTACCCACCATGGCTGTGTGCCACTACTGCACTTGTTTGAGCATTACATCAGGTTGTTTCCTGCTGGGTATCTTAGACTGCAAGTTGTTTGGACCAATGTCAGACATTTTCCCCCAGTTGCTCATGTAGCACCCTCTGGCACTAGACTAGCTAACTGTCTGGGGACTGACCCACTTCCAGATTCTGGCCAGGTCTCTCCATGTTTGGTCTCACACATGTATGCTGTCTTCGACAGTAGGGTCTTACCATTAACCTTTGGTGGGTCATCAAGAACTCTGAGAGAAATCTGTCTTTTTTTGGGAAACCTTGTAGGTATCTCAGATTAAGAGCTCATTGTGGAAGTTAACCCCATGCTGGCACTGGGAATTATAAGTCAACACTTAGGAAGGTGAGGGAAGAAAAATATAGATAATATAAAAGAGAAAGTGAGTATAGAGAGGAGAGGGAGAGAGAGAGAGAGAGAGAAGCAAGAAAAGATTAAGGTTGGTCTTCATGCTGTGGTTCAGGTGTTCCCTCTGCAGGCCTGCTGAAGGATCAATGTTTTAGCCTGTTGTTCAGAATAAAGGGTTTTATAGTATCATTTCCTTTTGGGTCCCTATTTGTATCCCCCAACCCTTGTCCTGCCTCCCACCCTCTCGTTCCCTCTCACCCTTTCCCTCCCTCAGAGTGCTTATTAGGTTTGGCAGCATCTCAGGTGGATTCAGGTTAGGAGCGACAGATAAACGAGACCATGCGAAAATTATCTTTTGTGATTGGGTGAGCTCATTGAGGATGATCCATTCCACACAACATAACTAACCTTTGGCTGAAAGTGTGCATGTTCTTAGCAGGAAGGCAGGCAAGGAGCCATAACAGACTCAGCAGGGCTTGTCACCAATAGAAATCAGATTTATGCTCTCATATTACATTTGCTGCAGACATTGTGCAATATTTCCACTTGTCACTACTTCAAAATGATAGTGCTTATTTATTTGACTTGCTGCTCGATCTTGTTTATTTAATATGCTAAAAGGACATTTTTAACTCTATATTAAATTTTTTTCAACATAATAATAACTGTATTTCAACAGAAAAAAACAGTAATGAAAAATGCAAAATCTAACAAATTACATTAAAGCCTTTGTTACACCAAATCAAAAATGCAAATTAGTTGCTAAGTGCAGACAAAATGATAAAATATACTTACACAGTAATCTTAAATGATACATTAATACTTACACAGTAATCTTAAATGTTACATTAATGATATACAACAAGCATGTGGTAAATGCCAAAAATCTGTATGGAAACTTCAGCTTTTAAAATAGTATTGTATCATCCAAACATTAATGTAATACTGTTTAATTTGAAGCTATATGTGTTTAGGATTGTCCTATTGTATTAATTATAAAATGGCATTTAATATATGGTGAAAGGGCATAGAAGAAGTTCAATTAAAAATAAATATGTTTTTCATGTTTAAACTATTTTCCTATCTGGGCGCTGCCAACTAATTAGCTATATAGGTTTGAACAAATTACCTCTCCTTCAAGCCTCAGTTCCCTCAACTATTATAATAAAATGAGGGGGATAAATTATTCTCTAAGGTCAGCTCTGATGCTCTATGATTGATTCTATTACATTGTGAAATAAATCCACATTGTGTTAAATGTATGAGTCAAGTTGACACTATTAGGATGGAAATAAGTCAATTGTTTCTATTAGGAAAACTCAACTGAAATTTAAGAATAATAATTTTTCTAGTTTTTAACAAAACATTAAACACTTCTAAGAGATTGAAAAAAAAAGTATTAGTGATTAATTTTGAATGGGATATTCAGTGGTTGCTTTTTTTGTAGAACATCTTAGTGGCCTGGATAAATAAATAAAGATAAAATATTTTAAAAAAAAAGTATTAGTGATTAATTTTGAATGGGATATTCAGTGGTTGCTTTTTTTGTAGAACATCTTAGTGGCCTGGATCTCCCACAGGTCTGTGGTCATGATTGTCCATGCCAGAGGCAAGGCCAGACAGTTAACCCAGTGGTACAGTAAGTATCATAGCCTGAGCACTAGACGGGAAAATTGCAGACCCTGTGCCCAGAAGAGAGGACCAACTTCCTCATGGCTGTGTTTACAAATACAATTTAACATGGAAACCATTTGTTTTTTCTTCTTACTCGATGCCCATTAAAACCTATCTATAGTACTCTCCTGGGTGTGTATCCTTCTCATCTGTCTTATTTTCACTTGTTTTTTTTTTCCCTCCTGAAACACATGAACCCTCCAAGCTGAACATGAGATAAAAGGACTTTTTAGTATTTGTTGTGCACATCAAGTAAAGATGAAATGATTTGTATGAACTTTAAAAATAATTGAGTGGTAAATTTTTGTATTTATTTCTGAATAGAAAGAAAATTATTTTTATAACACTCCATTTTTTCCATGTAGTAAGAGTTTTTGAAAAATAGTTGTAGTTCTTTACCTACTCCCATAATAATAATCTTAGTCATGTATAAATGCAAGAATGTGCTACCCTGTTATGACATTATAGTTTGACTGAACAAACTCCTTATGGTAGGCTCAGTATGTAAGCATATGCCTAAACACACTAATAGTGTTCTGGGGCAAGAGTAAGAATTGTCCTAAGTTACATGTTTTGCTCAAAATTGACTATAATGGATATATAACAAAACGCTAAGATTTCTCATGTTCAATAACATTATGAATATATATCTGATAAAGAAAATGATCAGATTTGTATAATGGTGCCTTGAGAATATTGCAGTCAGTATAGATACTACCATAGCTGAAGTCATGCAATCAGTGTTTACTTACTGAATTACATGTGTGCATAAGACTAGGAAAGTTATTGGAGCACAGCAATACACAAAAAAACATGTCCCTTCCAGACATTATACAGACAGTAATACTAATGTGTAAAGAACATTATAATTAAAGAGATAGGGTGCTTTGGAGGCATCCAGTGCAGAGTCCTAACCTGACATCAAAGTTGGGTAATGGAGGAAATTAAAGTGATTATGAAAGCTAGGTAGACTCTGTTCTGAACTGTAGACTATTGCTATGTTAAAGTTCTGACATCAGTTCCTAAGGAATGCATAGATGTTACCCTAATGGCACATTGGTTTTATTCTAGATACTAGGAAGTAAAATCACAGTTAATTTACATCGGTGTGTAATGGGTCTGGGGTCGCTCAGAGATTCACCAGTCTGACACAAATATATTAGTAAAAATTAGAGGCATTTATTTCTGGCCAGGACTACACTTCAAGCTGGGAACTCAAGAATGTGGATCCCAGTAATATCTGGTCAGCGGTTAGAAGGAAAAATTACTAAACAAGTCTACATGACAATAGTCATGAGCCTAGTTACAAAGGCAAAGAAAAAACAGAAATGATTAGCGGTTATCTCATTAAAGCAGATGACCTGGTATGCTGTATACCAACGGTAATATTTGCAAGGCACTACATCCTGCACACCACAGGTGACATTTGCAAGGCACTACATTCTGCATACCAAATGTAACATTTCTTTATAACATTTCCTTATCCATCACATTTCCTTATTCCCTTTATCCATCATATTCCCTCCTTGAGATGGTACATTAAGTCAAACCTTTGACTTTCCTGTGAGTACTGGCTGGTATTGGGGTCTAATGGCCATTAATATGATAGCTCCTAGCCTAGAGTTGATATACTTGACCAGGGCATTTATCACACAGGGACCAATCAAGAGTACTAGGAATATTGTTACTAAGGGCCCTATAAATGGTAGTAGGTATGGCCTCCATCCATTCAGTCCTGTCCAAAGGAAGGAGGTGTTGTTTAGGTCTTCCTTCCTCCTTTGTAGAGTTTCCTGTAATTGCTTGATTTTACTATACCTGATCTATTTGCATCTCTGGAGCAGCATTTTCACTCTCTGGACCAATAACTGGTTTCCAGACACTGTCCACCTTAATGGCAGTCACCAGGTGCGGTCCTTTCCAGCAGGGCTCTAGGGTCTCAGTCCAATGTGTCCTTATCCGCACTTTATCTCCTGGTTGAAAAGAATGTGAATAAAGTGGGGGAGAATGGAATGCAGCTTGCACCAATGAAGGTACTACTTCCTGCATCAGCTGCAGAGCCTGGACAGACTAAAGTAGCTGCTGCAAGAGATTTCAACAATTGTTTCCTGTCCCATTCTAGGTAAAATAGGTGGGGGCCTTCCAAACAGAATTTCAAAAGTGGTTAAATCTCTTATATAAGGGGTTCATCAAGCCCTCAATAGAGTTACGGGAAGGAACCCCACCCATGCCTTGCAGGTCTCTAGGGCTAATTTGGTCAAAGTTTCTTTCAAAGTCTGATTAATCCTCTCAACTTTTCCTGAATTCTGAGGGTGACAAGCACAATGTAATTTCCAACTTATTCCCAGAGCAGTAGAAATACCTTTTGTGATCTTTGAAACAAAAGCTGGCCCATTATCTGACCCTATAGTCAGTGGATGCCCAAACCTAGGCACTATCTCATTTAAAAGTCTCTTGGCTGTGATCTGAGCTGTTTCTGTCTTTGTGGAGTAAGTGTTCACCCATCCTGAGAAGGTGTCCATGAAAACAAGTAGGTACCTGTATCCACATTGTCCTGGCTTGAAATCTACTTCCCAACATCTACCTGGTCCTGAGCCTTGTTCCCTAATCCCTGTGGGGTGGCATCTTACCAGAGGAAACATTGGTCTGTTGGCAGACTTGGCACCTAGAAACAATTTTTCACACCATTTGGTCCATTCCTGGGAATAAGAATCTTTTTCTTATCAACTCGGTCAGTTTGGTTTTTCCCAAATGGGTTACTTCAGGAGTTGACATGCCAGGTGTCTTCCTAATGCTTGTAGAAGTACTATCCACCCATCAGTTAGTTTAAGCCACTCGGGGGGTGGGGGGTGCCTTTTGTATTCAGTTTCTCAGATGCCTTTAAATCATCATTGGGGTTTGTCAGGCAGGATGGGTTCTGGGATGGGGAGTAAGCACTGTGTCATTCCGAGAGCGGTCTCTTTGGCCACTTTGGTCAGCCATTTGGTTCCCAATTGCCTCTTGTGAGTCTCCTTTCTGATGTCTGGGACAATGGATAATGCTTTGGAGACCAGACTGCAGCCAATAAATCTAGGATTTCTGTCTTATTTTCAATCTTTTCCTTCTGCTGTCAAAAGGCCTCTATCTCAGTAGATGGTTCCATGCACATGAGTGGTAGCAAAAGCATACCTGCTGTCAGCGCACACATTTATGGATTTTCCTTTTCCCAGTTTAAGGGCTTCAGGTAGTGCAATGAGTTTGGTCTTTTGAGCTGATGTCCCCAGGGGAAGAGTGTCCTGCCCAGAGGACATGTTCCACAGTCACTACAGCTGCCCCAGCACACCTGGTGCCATTTGGGAAGAAACTGCTGCCATCTGAGAACATTACCAGGTCTGGTAGTGTCCAGGGGGTGTCTGTTAAGTCTGTTCGTAGCCCCTGGAATGTTGTGGTGATCTCCAAGCAGTCATGTTGGATAGTAGCATCACCTGTTTCTAGCAGCAAAGTGGCTGGGTTCAGGGCCGCAGTCTGATGGAACTTGATTCTTGGCTGATCTAGGAGCAAAGCTTGATAATGAGTTATTTGGGAAATGGTCATCTGTTGGGGTCCCTCATAGGGCCAGCCCAGGAGTGACCGCATGGTCTCTGCCAAGTAGGGGGTGAGAGGCGTGGAGTCACAACACAGACTCTGGGAGTTGGGTGGAAGCAGGCAGAGGGCAAGCTGCTACAAACTCGTTTATTCAAGGAAGTGTAGGGGTTTTAAGGGGTTTGGCTGGCCAATCATTGTATGGGGTGGTCCCCTTTTTGTGGCCAATGACAGCCTGTCTCCAGACAGATCATCTCGTAGCTGGTTTCTCACGAGCATGGGACTGTAACTGTTGTCACGCCAGGACTGCGCAGGAAGCCATGTTCACAGAAGCCACTTCCTGGTTTCTTCTGGCATGTGGTCTGGCTAGGGCCAGACCTGCATTGTGCCATACATATCCTCCTTTTTGTTTTATTATTGGCAACCCTGGGAGGCATGGCTGTTGCATGTAGCCCTAGGGCTATCAGTGAATTGACAGTTGTCTGGGTGTGTCCAGGACAGATCAGGCAGAGGTCCTTCCAAGGGTAAAGAGGGGAAGGGGTGGTTGTGAGCGTGACTGCCTCAGGCAGAGGTTTGGGTGGCAGTCTTTTATCATGGAAGGGTTGGGCTGGGAAGGATGAGCTTTGAAGATCTAGTTTTGGTTTCTCCTTACAGCTTTAGTTATGGGTGGAAATGACTTCCTCCATGGAGGAGCCTTTAAGGCTGGGCAATTATGGCAAGGAGGATAGGACTAATCCATGGGGCTAACACAAGAGTTTTTGTCCCAAAATCCATGGAGGTCCTTTTGTTTCACTTTTAAGCCACATTGCAGGAGGAGGGCCTTAAGAGCCTGCAATTGCGGCATCCTCTGATGGGGAGGAAGGTTACCCATTATGGTGTGGTGGTGTTGGGGGGGGGGCTAGGCTGGGACACTCCTGAATCAAGGAGATAACCCAGATCAAAAATAAAAGCCCAAAGGATAAGCATGCAAACCACAACACCTATTGCCAGGGCCAGCTGAGACATACAGTTAGAATGTTTAGGACCCACATGTCTTGTGCTTAGTGGGGGACTTCCATGGGTCATTACTCCGTGGCTGTATGCCCACACAGTGTCTTCAGGGAAGCTCAGCCAAAGGTTTCACCTTGGTTCTGAAATCAGGTGGGTCAGACCCTTATGTGATTTTGCCAGGATGAACCAAGAATGGAGGGACCAACACGGGCTTCGGGACCATGCGGCGGTGTGTGCCTTCTTGCTGGGGAAAAGAACGAACAAAAGGAAAAGGGGGGAGGAGGGGGCTGCCCGCTCACCCTCGGGCAGCTGTCAGCACATGGAACAGCAAGGGGCCTAATCACTGGATGATCAAGAAGGGGGCATCTTGCCAAACGCCGAGGGGGCTACTCGCTGATGATCAAAGAGGGGGCATCTCGCCAACACCAAGGGGGCAGAGGGTCCCTGTTCAGGTGCCAGATGTTGGGGTCCCCCCAGGGCCAGCCCAGGAGGGATGGTAGGGTCTCTGCCTAGTAGGGGGTGAGAGGTGCGGAGTCATGACACAGACTCTGGGAGTTGGGTGGAAGCAGACAGAAGGTGAGCTGCTGCAAACTTATTTATTCAAGGAAGTGTAGGGGGTTTTAAGGGGTTTGGCTGGCCAATCATTGTTTGGGGTGTTCCCCTTTTTGTGACCAATGACAGCCTGTCTCCAGACAGATCATCTCATAGCTGGTTTCTCGTGAGCATGGGATTGTAGCTGTTGTCATGCCAGGACTGAGCAGGACGCCATGTTCACAGAAGCCACTTCCTGGTTTCTTCTGGCATGAGGTCTGGCTAGGGACAGACCTGCATTGTGCCATACAGTCATCCATCTGTCCTGAGTACTTCTCTTTTTTAAAATTATTGTTTTATTGATAACTTCTATACTTATATACAAAAATTCATGATATTTCCCTCCCCTGCCCCCATACCCCTTTAGAAATCCAATCTCCATCATATCCCCCTCCCTCCATTAGTCTGTCTTAAAAGAGTTTCTATCACATGTGGAGTGGTGATCATCAAATCTTGCCCCGGGGTCAGTTTATCTGCTTCCTTTGTTGGCAGGACTATAGCTGCTATCACCCTTAGGCATGCTGGCCATCCAGCTGCCACAAGATCTAATCTCTTAGAGAGATAGGCAACAGGTCTCTTCCAGGGCCCAAGTTTTTGTGTTAGGACCCCCTGGGCAACACCCTTCCTCTCATCCACAAACAAGTGGGACAGTTTGGTAATGTCAGGCAGTTCTAATGTTAGTGCTGAGATCAGTGCCTATCTCAGTTTTTGGAAGGCTTGTTCTTCCACTGGGGACAGTAAAGTCTTTTTCAGTACCTCAGGTGGCTAGATATAGAAGTTTGGCCAGTTCAGCAAACCTGGAAATCCAGAGCCTACAATATTCTACAGCCCCAAGGAATTCCCTTAGTTGCCTCTTTGGCTTAGGGGCTTTGATTTGGGTAATCTGCTTGAAGGAAGTAGTCTCTTACCTTCCTGCAGTTCATACCCAAGGTATGTTGCCTTACAGGTTGCAAAGTTGGGGCTTTTTCATGGAGACCTGATATCCCAGATGTTGCAGTATCTCTAATAGTTGTTCTGTCACTCACAGGCAATCTTCTTCTGTTTTGGCTGCTTGAAGGAGGTCATCAACATATTGCAGGAGGGTCACATTTGCAACAGTAAACCTGAAATAGTGCAAGTCTTAGTGGAGTGCTTCATTGAATGAGGTTGGAGAGTTTTTAAACCCTTGTGGCAGCCTAGACCATGTCAAGTTGCCACTGGTTCCTTTATCCATATCCACCCATTCAGAGGCAAATATCAATTGGCTTGATTTTGCCAAGGGAATACTAAAGAAAGCATCCTTCAATTCAGTACAGTATATACCTGTTTTCCAGGGGGGAAGTGAACTCAGGAGGGTATATGGATTTAGGACCATTGGATGGATGTCTTGTACTCTCCTGTTTACCTATCACGGTCCTGAATTGGCCAGTAATCATTGGTTCTTGGCTCATTGACAGGCAACAGTGGAATATTCCAGAGGGAGAAGCATGGGACCAGTATGCCAGCTTCAAGTAGCCTATTAATATGGATCTTAACCCTCTGTTTTGCCTCCAGTGTCATAGGGTGTTGCTTTACCTTGGCAGGCTTAGTATTACTTTTTAGTTCCACTATGACAGGGGGTTGGTGAGCTGCCAATCATGGCAGGTTTGTTTCAGCCCAAACAAGAGGAAATTTCTGTTGTAAGATATCCAATAAATCAGATTTCCCTCCAATGGAGGATTGCTTAGTAAAATATATTGTTCTCCTAAGGGGATGGTCAACAGAATTTTGTTCATAACTTTAGGATTTTTCAAGCCCAATCTAATTTAATCTTTTTCAAACTGTATTTCTTGTGTAGCAAATCAAGTCCCAATAGAGAATAAGAGGACATGACTAAGAAGGAGTGAGTCACTGTCTCCTTTCCCAGATTTATAGTCCTTTTAGTGGTCCAGAAACAAGCTTGTGAGCCCTTGGCCCCTTGAATTATAGTCTGCTTCTTACTCAGGGGACCGACCATCTGCTTGGGTTAAATAAAGCTGAATAACTGGCACTACTATCAACCAGGAAACTGACCAGAGTCCTCCCTTCTTTTACTGTTAGCCTGGGCTCCAGGGGGACAGTTGAGCCCAGACCCCATCAGTCTGTGTCTGCTTGGAGCATGGATGTGGCTTTCTTCCTCAGGTTTGGACATTCATTTTTTCCAATGGCCTATCTCCTTGCAATAGGCACACTGGTCTTTTCTTAAAAGGAGCTTTCCCTTTATGTCTATCATTCTTATCTACTGTTTCTCCCCTGTGAATCCTGCCCACTGAGGCTTTTCCCTCTGGAAGGTTGCCACCTTTATTCTAGCTATTTTCTTTGTTTGTTCCTCCTCTGGACTATCCCTATTATTGTAAACCCTTGCAGCAATCTCTACCAATTCTGACAATAACTTATCTTCAAAATCTTCTATCTTTTGACTTTTCCTCCTGATGTCTGATGCTGACTGTGAAATAAAGGCTATGTTAATAGGTCTCCAATTTTCAGGGGCCTCTGGGTCAACTGGAATATAGGTCCAATAAGTCTCTTGGAGGCATTCCAGAAAAGTGGAGAGTGACTCATTTGGGGCCTGAATTATCTCACTTAGACAAATTTGTAGGGCACTTTGGAGCAACCCACAGACCCCCCAAACAGAGTCCAGCAAAAGAGGTTAAGAGACTCCCTACCTTCCTTGGAGTTCAGGTCCTCCAGGTGGAGGAAAAAACATGTTCTATTAGCTGAGCCACAGCGGTGGGTCTCCCATCAGGCTCAAGAACTAATTTTGTGCCTCTCAAGGGATCCTCTCTGTCTCTTCAGTGGTGAAAAATGTCTGCAGAAGTTGTTTACAGTCTTCCCATGTGGGCTGATGCATATAAAAGACAGTTTCTAATAAGGAGATAAGTCCCTGTGGTTTTTCTGAAAAAGAAGGATTCTGATTTTTCCAGTTATAAAGATCACTAATCTCTTTCCCCCTGGAGATGTCCTGAGGTAAAGGCCTGCCTTAAAGGAATGATTGATTGCTGAGGTTGGAGCCACAGTGGTAGAATCAAGCAAAGGAGAAGAATACAAGCTAGTCTCTAAATGAGACCCCCGTGGCAAGCATGGTGTCAGGCACTGTCCATTTGGGGATCACTGGTTGATAGGAAGACCTGCTCCAAGTATGAGCTGGGCTAGGAAGAGTTTCCAGAGGCGTTCCGTAGGTTTGGTGGCGGGGCCTCTTATTTCCCTGGAACATAGGTGGCAGCATTTCTTCTTCTGGTGCTTCAGGCAAGACCATTGGGGGTGCCATCTTTGCTGCCTTTGACACAAGAATAGATTCATTAGAAAGAGGGCAGGTTTGATTGATTTGATCTGTGAAGGGGACTCCTATACTAGGAACCTCCAAGCTATGATGTAGGGGACCACGTAGGGGACCTGGTTGGAGTGTCCTGGTTTTCCAAAGATGACATTTTGTACCCTGTAAATGAGTGGAAGATCAAAGGTTCCCTCTGAGGGTCAGCCAACCTGAAAAGATGGCCACTTTAGGGTGCAAAGAGTGGTTAATATTCCAATAAATAGCCGGTCTCCAGACTTGCATGCCTCCTTCTGAAACTCTGAAAAATGTTTTTTAATTAGTTCTAGAGGTGTTTTCTGAGTTTATACCTTTTGTCCCATTTCTTCCCAGACAAGTAACGACACAACAATTAGACAAGCCACAACACAAAACACAAGCAAGACTTTTCAATTTGGTGGCCATCAAGGACTATGAGCAGGCAGCTGCCTAAGAAGCAGATCCTGGGTCATGCAGAGTGAACCTGCTGAACAGAGCATGTAGGCATGCTGCCTCTCCTGCTGACTCAGGAATTAGCACTGCGTCCAGCCTTCCATGAGTCTCAAAAATGCGCACAACCAGAAACATGAACAAAACTTACCTCCGGAGAGCTTCCCTGTCTCTCTCTAAAGAGGACATAGGTTCTTAAACCTCTTTGTCTTCTTTAGTCACAGACGATATCTAGTTGTTACGGTCCTGGAAACCTTGCCATTGCAAGGCCTTACCAGCGCCTTACTCTGACGGAAGCAAAAATCGCTTCTTCAGCTGTCTGGAGGGGCTCAGCCCTGGTGCTTCCCTGGATGTTTCTCAGGCCTTAAGACTGGTCAGAAAAATGCATGAGTGAATTGGGATGAGCCCCCTGGCAGATCCCTGATGAGCCCCTATTGTAATGGGTCTGGGTTGCTCAGAGATTCAGCAGTCTGGACATAAATATGATATTAGTAAAATTTAGAGGCATTTATTTCTGGCCAGGACTGTACTTCAAGCCAGGAACTCAAGAGTACAGCCCCCAGTTGCATCTGGTGAGAGGTTATAAGGACAAATTGTTAAACAAGTCTAACGTGACAAAAGTCATGAGCCTAGTTACAAAGGCAAAGAAAAAAAACAATGGTTAGTGGCTATCTCATTCAAGCTGATGACCTGGTATTCTGCATACCAAAGGTAACATTTGCAAGGTACCACATCCTGCATGCCACAGGTGACATTTGCAAGGCACTACATCCTGCATAACAAATGTAACATTTCTTTATAATATTTACTTATCCATCATGTTTCCTTATTCCCTTTATCCACAAGTGTATTCCTAGTATATTCACATGTGCATACATCCACACACATGTAATGTAAAGAAGAGATGTTATATATATTCTATATCAGAATGTTATATATATTCCATATCAGCAAGAGGAGTGTGGTGTGTGTGTGTGTGTGTGTGTGTGTGTGTGTGTGTGTGTGTGAGAGAGAGAGAGAGAGAGAGAGAGAGAGAGATGGGGCTCTGGAATGACCCTTCTGGATCCAAGTTATAGCCTCAGCAAAATGGGAGACTTTCAGTAAGTTATGTAACCTAAGCCTTAGACATAGTTTCCTCCTCTGGATAGTGGAATAATAATGATACCTGTTTTATGGAATTGTAGTCAAGATTAGAGTCAAGCCACGAGTTAAATGTATGCAAAGCACTCAGTAAGTATTAGCTTTTACTACCAGTAACAAACTTCACACACCTCTGGCTTGGGGCATGGCTGTGCTCTGTAGTTCTTGCTTTGAAAAGTTCATTTCTAACATTTTAGTATTCTTCCACAGAATGCAACATGATTCATGTGAGTTACTAGTTGGCTTTCTTCTTTGTTACCAAGGACAACAGCTGCTTATAGAGAAAGAGAATGATTTGGAAGCATAATACCACCTCCTTCTATACCCTGCCCTCACCAGAACTCATCATTAAAGCAAACTTGATGAGACTAATGGTCTACCTGGTGATAAACTCCTTGAGCTAGTGTGTGAAAGTGTTATGGGGTCCAGTGTCACACAAGTAAGACCATGGACTCACAGAATATGAGGCAAAGTTTTACTGGGAAAAAGAAAGAAAGAAAGAAAAGGAAAAGAAGAAAAGCTGGTACACACCAGGGCTACACCCAGAGTTTGGGTTCTCAGGATGCAGCATTGAACTGTTTGGAGTGTCAGCTTTTATTGGAAATAACCACATGATGTTCATAGAAAAAACAGGATGGGAGTTAAAACCATAAAGCTACTGTTCAACAGAGGAGGCGCTGTTACAAGAAGTCACAAGGTATTCATTACATAGACCACATAGGCAGAACTGAAGCAAGAAACAGTCTTTGCTATGTAATGACAAAGATATTTAGAAACAACTAGATATAGGAAGGTCAAGATATATTTGCACAGAGGGGTCCTCCCATTCCTTAGGTAGCAGTAAACACCTGCATTTTGCAATAAGGCCTATGTTAATGATTCCTGGAACTTCTCCTTTATCTGTCAGGAAGATCAACTTTGGGTGGTGGCCTCCATTATGTATGCTTAAAAGCAAGGGCTGCACAGGAGGATGCTTGACCAGGTTTACAGTGTCCTTTCATGTTCCATTTTCCATTTCCCCCTCTGATATGACACTAAGTCAAATCCTTGACTCGTGAAGAACACTAACTAGAGTATTTTCATCTAAGGGGTGTATTGCATCTGTGCAATACAATGATTTTAACAGAATTTATTTTATTTTTTATATATCTACTTGGAGTATTAATAATGCAGGATCCTATGGTAAAGCCTAACAGCAGTAGTATCAGGGCCAGCAATAGAAGAGATAAGGGAAGCTAGTCATGGAGACCAACTAAACATAGATTGAAGCCAATTATTAGTGGTTTGTCTCTGAAGTTCTCTTTCTTTGAGATTTTCCCTAACTAAAGCCAGTGTATTTCAGATTATTTCCAACTGATTGGCATAAAAGCAACAAGTTTTACCTAAAGCCATACATAGGCCTCCTTGTTTCATAAAAAGTAAGTCTAATTCTCTTCTATTTTGTCCCCTCCACTTTCATGGCCATTAAAGTGGTTAGAATGACCTGGTGGGAGCCCTTCCAATGTCCCAATATGGTGTCTGTTCATCCGAACTCTGTCACCAGGCTGAAAGGGATGGGAGCAAACAGAGTGTTTGAAAAGCAGCCTTGACTGCTGGAAAAATGGACTCCTGGACTCTTTGTAAGACTTGGATAGAAATATGCTTTTCATTAGTAAAGTCAGTTATCTGTTTAAGATCCATCCAGGACAGGGTGGGGGGGGTGGTATCCATACATTTACATAAGGAGTACACCTGGCCCTTAACAGGGCGAAGGGAAAGAGTCACATCCATCTTTGACCAGTCTCTAGTGTTAATTTAACTAAAGTCTCCTTCAAGGTCCAATTCATCCTTTCTACCTGTCCTAAACTTTAGGGATGATAGGCGCAATGTAATTTTCAATTAATCCCCAGTGTCTTGGTCAATTCTCTAGTGATTTCTGACATAAAGGCAGGCACATTATCTGGTCCTAGCTTGAGGGGCAATCCATAGTGGGGAGTTATCTTTAACAATTCCTTACTACTATATGGGCTGTCTCAGACTTGGTAGGGAAAGCTTCTACACATCCTGAAAAGGTATCAACATAAACAAGTAAATATTTATATCCATACTGACCTGGCTTTACCTCTGTGAAATTAACTTTCCAGTATCTACCTGGCTCTGTTCCCCTCTCTCTCACCCCATTGGTGGTACCTTACCAGAGGAGGCATTTGTCTGTTAGCAGGTCTGACAGCCAGTAGTGGTGTCCTTGATGATTGAGTCCATACCTGGGAAGAAAAGCTCTTTCCGTATTAGCTCTGCTAGCTTGATGCTGTCTAAGGGAGTTCCTTCATGTAGTTGTTTAGCCAGTCTCCACCTTAGGGCTTGGGGCAGCAACAGTTGTCCATTTTTCAGTTAGTACCATCCTTGTGGGATCTGTTCCTTTATCACATGAGAGGTGAGCTATAGGTCCTGTTCCGTATATGTTGGTCATTCAGGAAGAGTGGGTGCCGGGAGGGTGACCAGACAATCTGACTGATGCTGAGAGGCAGCACTCATTGCTGCTAGGTCTGCCAGTCTTCCCCCTCTTGCTTCTGTGGTCTCCCCTTTCTGATGACCCAGACAATGAATTATCATTTTTCTTTGTAATGTCTTTACCTTCTACTGTTGATAGCTCTTGCTCCCAGTAGATAGCCCCATGGACATGAGCTGTGGCAAAGGCATAACAGCCGTCTGTGTAGATATTCACTGTCTTGTCTTTTGCCAATATCAGAGCCTTGGTTAGTGCTAACAGTTCAGCTTTCTGAACCCATGTACCTCAAGGTAGGGCCTCAGCCCACAGGGTTTCTTCCAAAGTCACCATAGTCACCCCTGCATACTTGATTTTGTCTATGACAAAGCTGCTGCCATCAGAATACATCACCAGATCAGGGTCCAGGCAGAGTCCTTAGAAGAAGGAGGTGATCTCTAGGCAGTCATGCAGAAGGGTTGATGCCTCATCAGTTTCTGGCAGTAGGGAGGCTGGGTTCCAAGCCTCGGTTCGGCAAAAGTATATCCTTGGTTGATCTAAGAGCAAGGCCAGATAGTGGCTTATACAAGAGTTGGAGAGCCATTGGTCTGGGAGGCTTTTTTAAAGAGTTGCTATAGCATGTGGGTCCATAATTAATAAAGTCTGGCCCAGGATTAATTTGTCAGTGTCCTTTGTCAGAATAGAAGCAGCTTCAATAGCCCAGAGACAAGGGGGCCACCCAGCAGCTACTGAGTCTAACTTCTAAGATAAGTAGGCCACTGGGCAATGCAATGGCCCCAGTCTTTGTGTTAGGATGACCCTAGCTGTCCCCTTCTTTTCATCCATGTACAAGTGGAAGGGTTTGGTTAAGTCTGGAAGCATGAGGGCAGGGGCTGATGTCAGAGCTTATTTTTCTCATTTTCAATCCAATTAAAATCCTTTTCTTGCCCTCTTGTAGCCCCACATAGAGGCCTGTCTAATTCAGCAACTTTGGAATCCAAATTTTGCAATACCCCACAGCTCGAGGAATTCTCGGATTTGTCTCTTAGTCTGAGGCACGGGGATCTGAGTGATGGCCTGAATTCTAGAGGCCGACAGCATCCTCTTACCTCCTTGGAGTTTGTATCCCCAGTGGGTTGCCTTACACATGAACAGCTGAGCCTTACTGCCTGATTAAGTTATCCAGGAGACACTCTGTGGCAGAGAGGCATTCCTCCTCCATGTCTGCAGCTAGGAAGAGGTCACAGAAGAGTTGCCTCAGGTTTTTCCTTGCAAAAGGCATGAAATTTTCTATGAAGAGCCTCATCAAAAAGGGGGGGGGGATTTTTAAATTCCTGTGGAAGCCTAGTCCAGGTTAGTTGTCCACTGGTGTCTTGTTCTGGGTCCATTCAAAGGCAAAAATGGGTTGACTTCCCTTTGTCAATGGGATAATAAAGAAAGCACAGTATATATCACAGTATATATTTGCCTTTCAGGTGGAATCATACTGAGAAAAGAAAAGTATAAGGGCTGTCTTGTGGGGCCTTGTGCCTTCTGGAAGGTAGCCACCATAACCTTAGCCATTTTCTTAGGCTGTCTATCTTCTGAGTGTCTCTATTATTATATATCCTAGCAGTAATCTCTATTAACTCTGAGAGAAGTTTACTCCCAAAGCCTTCTATTTTCTGAATCTCCTTTCTAATATCTGGTGTGGACTGAGTTACAAAAGCAATGTTAATAGCTCACCTATTCTCAGGGGCCTCAGGATCTATTGGGCAGGTATGTCCTATAAGCTTCCTTCAGCCTTTCTAGGAAAGCAGTGGAAGACTCTGTGGACCCTTGGGTCACTTCAGTCACCTTAGTCAAATTTGTAGGGCATTGAGCAATGGCTGCCCAGAGACCATCCACCACCCATCAGAATCCAGCAAAAGAGGTTAAGGGATGCCCTACCTTCTAGGACAAGGAAACCTTGACAAGGAAAACCTTGTCAATACCATTAGGGTTCTCTGTGAGGTGGCTGTTGGCTCCCAACACTAGTTTCTTGGCGTCCCTTTGGATTTTTTTCATGTTCCTCCGTGGTGAAGAGGATCTTCATGAGTTGCTGACAGTCCTCCCATGTGGGCTGATGGGCATAGAAGACTGCCTCAAGAAGGGATATCAGAGAACCTGCTTTAAATCAGATTTAGGTTTAGCAATAAGAATGGGGGTGCTGGGGAATCAAACCTAGGTCTTTAGGCTTCCCAGATAAGCACCTTAACCATTAAGCCACCATTTATTTGATGCCATTTTTTTATGTTTATATCCCAATATACATTTTAGGTAAGCATGATGTTTGCCTTATGTAAGGAGTTTGTAACTTGATCAAGTACCTTTACTCAGTTTACCTATTTAACTTTTTGTCTACTGAGAAATTTCATCTAACAGATGAACAGGTGTTCAAACAAGAACTACAAAGAGAAACAAAGTTATATGCTGTTTGTCATTCCCTTTTCCTTGTCAGAGACAATTGGCCATTTTGTCTCTGGACAGGCTCTTGGGGACACATGGATTAAACCTGCATGGGGTCTGAGATAAAGGGGTGTCATCCCTTTTCCAGAGTCCAGCTTGCCATGACTTAAATAGCATATAACAGTAAGCAAGAGCAAAAAGAAATGACAGAGCAGAGAGCTAAGCATCCTGGCATTCCTTGTCTTACTCTGAAATTATTTGTTTTTAACCCAGGAAATTTATTTTTCCCATTTGTAATACATAAGGTGATACGGTCTTGTCTATGTCTAACCTGGTTAGACCTCCAAAGAATATGAATTACATCTGTGCTTATGACTTTGTGACCCATCTATGCTTTGTGACATCATCTATGCTTAATGTAAGCTGAATTACATTAAGTCTATGTCCCTATATAAATATTTTAGAGCATCCTTAAAAGTCTGTAAACACTTGAAAAATCTTTAACTTTAGGCATGGTGTTTAGGTTTAGCCTTTCTGTTCCTTCTAAAAGGAAATTAATTTTAGGCAAAATTTGGTCTTTTTAGATCTCTTACATTCTTTTTACATATGCACATCTTCATCCACATGCTTTAAAATTCTGATCTAAGTTCCACTCAAAAAGCATTTTTAACAAGCATTCTATGTCCAACATTGAAAAATACCTTTCCAGTTCCTTCAATCATCTCATCTCAACCCATAATTAACCACCTTTCATAAGATTATTAACAGGAACTACACCAAATTGATTAATATTATTATCCATTGACAAGCAAGTAGTATGGCTCCAAAGAGTTAACCATTTTACTACTGGAAATTTGTAGAGAAAAAGCCTTTCTTAGTATTTAAGTTACCAAAAATCTCTACCTGACAACCAGACTTGTTTTATAATACCAATATATATGCCTTCAGATTTTATTTAACCCATTGATCTGAGATAGCTCCTATAACTCCATGAAATACACTTTCTGTGAATACAGGCAAAATATGACAACTGGTTTGGGGATAATCTTTATCTACACCTCTAACACACTTGGAAATGCTTTTATTAGGAGTAATTAAGGCAAATTTTTTTTCTATCTTGAGGCAGGCTGGCCTAGAATTCAGGGCGATTGCCTCCTTCTTTTAGGTAACAGGACATTACAATCTTTTTAAATACCTGGCAAATTATTAGCCTCCACCTCAGAGAGAATTTTGTTGCTTTTAATAATCATCTATGTAGGTTGAAGGTGACCTAGAACATAAACTCAGTAATTATATTTATGAGATCATGCAACAAAGTATGGCTTTGTTTACATAAAATTTCAGCTCACCATAGGCTTTAGATAAATCTGACTTTTAAAGACAAAAATCAAAAAACCTTGAAATAAATCAAATGCCAACAAAAACTTTAGGAGAGACCTGTTGGACTATTTGGATTAATAAAAAACCAAAAGGTGTCTATAAACAATGTCTTATTTGTTTAAAGCCCCAACAAAAGAGGAAATATCAGACACATTTCAAATTAAAATTATGTACTTATTTCTATCAAGCAATTTAAAAGTCACATGGTTTAAAATGTGGAGTTAGGCTATCACATTAGAACCTTGAATTGGAGATCCTCTTGTCTCAGCTTCCCAAGTAGATAGGATAATAAGCCTGGCTCATTTTATTGTTTGTCTTTTTTTTTTAAAGATCTTTAAAGTGATTTTTTAAACCAGTTTTAAAGGAGATATTTCAATGGAATGATTTTGACCCACATCTTCAAAGACAAGAACAAGATACACAAACACAACCCCAGACACAAATATGCTAGCAATTCTGACTTTCATGATGTTTCCACATGACTGTCAAACCAAAACTGAACCAGAAACAGATGCAGCTGCCAAACCAGAAACAGACCTCCTTTCGAGATGTCTGAACAGAGCCAGAGAGGGTTGAGAGCAGCCCCTTGATCTCTCATCCAGGGGAATTAATGCTATGTCCAGCTTCCCTCTTGGACCCAGAAAGGTGTGCAAAACCAGAAAACCAGATAAGCCAGAAAAAAAGAGAAAAATCAAAAGGAGAGTGGAAAAAACATCTCTGGATGTTTCTAACCCAATAAAGGAGAGGGCCAACAGTCCTAGGCAAAAGTTCCCCATCAATAGCTTGCTACCAACTCCAAAACCAGGAACATGCAGACAGATGGAGACTTGGTTCTCAGGCTGAGATTAAGGGGTCTTTCCCTGGTTAAGTCACCCCAGAGTCAGTGAGGAAGGTCTTGAAATGTGGATCCAGGTTGAGCCCCCAAAATTTTACAGGGTCCAGTGTTGTGCAGGTAAGACTATCAACTCATGGAATGTGAGGCAAAGTTTTACTACGTAAAAAAGAAAGAAAAGAAAAAGAAGAAAATCTGGTGCACACCAGGGCTACCCCCAGAGTTTGGGTTCTCAGGATGCAGCATTGAACTGTTTGGAGTGTCAGCTTTTATTGGAAATAACTACATGATGTTCATAGAAAAAAACAGGATGGGATTTAAACCATAAAGTTACTATTAAACGGTGGGGGGCAATATTACAAGAAGTCACAGGGTATTCATTACACAGATCACATAGATGGAACATTCCATTTTCCAAAAGCTGCTGGTAGACATGTAAGGAATTCTGTTAGTATCTCTTTTATCTGCAAATCATGCCATTTCCAATATGAGGAGCCATTTTGAAAAGAATGGAGAAAAAAACAGGGTAAATGGCTTCACCTTCCATCATTCTTCTTTTTTTATGTTTTAGAGAGGATTTATTAGATAATTTACAGCACTTAAGAGAAGGAAAGAGGAGAGATCACAGAGAGACCATGAGAAGGCAGGAACAGGGTAAAGCCCCTCACAATGGTTATGCAAATTGTTTTTATCATCAGTCTTAAATGTAGAACCAGGGCTGGGGAGATACCTCAAAGGGTAGAGTCCCTTGCCTTGCAAGCCTGAAGACCTGAGTTCAATCCTCAGAGCCTACATTAAAAAAATAATGCTGGTCTGGAGAGATTGCTCAGTGGTTAAGGGGCTTGCCTGCAAAGCCTAATGACCTGGGTTCAATTTTCTAGTACTCATGTAAAGACAGATGTACAAAGTGGCACATGCATCTAGAGTTTGTTTGCAGTAGCTGGAGGCCTTAGTGCTCCCATTCTCTCTCTATTTCTATCTCTCTTTCTGTGTCTGTCTCTCTCTGCTTGAAAAAAAATATATATATATATATGTTTAAATTTAAAAAAAAAAAACAATGCTGGCTGATGGGGCAGCATGGTGTTCCTGAAGATAGCACCCAAGTACATGCATGCCCACATACATATGTACAAAGTGTATGCATACATATATATGCACCACACACAGCTTTCTGTCTTCATTACTCTTTTCTCTGTCTTTAAGTATCTTCTCATAGAAACCATGAAATCATCCTGGAAGACAAGCACTGACTCTCCTAGGTTTCTAGGGTTCTTTGAGCCCTTGTTTGTTTTTGATTTGTGTGTCGTGTGTGTGTGTGTGTGTGTGTGTGTGTGTTGGTTTGATGTTTGTGCAGATTGATTTTGTTTTTTGTTTTGTTTTGTTTTTGAAATGGGTCTCATGTCTCTTGGAAGTCACTAGAGGGCCAAGGATGGCTTTGAACTCCTGCTTCCACCTCCCAAGCACTGGAATTACAACCATACATCACTATGCCTGGCAAAAAAAATTTGAAGTTTTTGTTATTTTATTTTGCTTGTTGTTTTGGGGTACCAAGGATTGAACCTTTGGCTAACACTCAACCACTGAGCTATATCTTCCAGATATTTTCTTAGAATGATTTTTTAATTATACTTATAGGCTAAAATTATGAAAATTTAAATTTTAAGGCCTATAGTACACATTGCCAAAAGCTTTCTAGAAAAATTATACAAATTTTTACTTCCACCAACATTTTAGGTTTCATTATATTCCTGGATTGTGTAGCATTCATTTTTGCAGGTATTTTTAATCTGAAAAGGTAAAAAAATTTTTTTTGCTGTTGTATTTCTATGATTATTAATGAAGCTAAACATATTTAATACTTTCTTAGTTATTTGTGACTTTCAGTGAGTATCTCTATTCCTGTCTAAGTCTTGGTGTATACAATATATATAAATGGCAAGTGAACAGGTATGTACAGTGGTGCACACCTGTAATCCCAGCACTTGGAAGGCTAAGAGAGGATAATCATGAGTTTAAGGTCATTCTGGGCTACATAGTGAATTCAAGGTCAATATGGGCTACATAGCAAGATTCTGCCTCAAAAATAAAAAATAAAAACTCTCAATGTTTCCCATTTGGGCTTGAGAAAGACCAATGGCTGACAATGAGCTAGGTGTAAACAAAGGCAGAATATTGCCACCACCTCTCTGAAAATATTCTTGTACACCTTTTCTATAACCTCTAATTTGCTATCCATCACTGGCCTCTGGCTCTGTCTCCTGGCACTCCAGGATGAACCTTCCTGGATTCTGGCCTTGCCCTTGTTCAATTAGCAGCCTGACCCAGTCTCCCTCTAAGCTGCTTGCTTTTGACTCTGCAGACCATATTCACATCTTCCCAGCCAAAGCTCAAAGACTGACTCCATAGCTCATGGGAAAGCACTACATGAGAACTGAATTTATCTTTTTGCCAGTGCCAGCTAATATGATTGGCTTTTTAAGAGCAAGTTAATGTACCTTCCACTGTCTGCTGTTTCATACAGCTTCTAGGATGTTTTCTTTCCTCTCTTGGGCCTTCTGAATCTTTCTGTTGCTTCCATTGAGCCTGTTTTCTGCATTGTCAGCCCTGAGCATACGTGTCATTTGCCTCCCAGGGAGTGGCTAGTTGTTGCCCTCTAAGAGCACCTTAGAATTGCTGCTAAGAGGAGCAGCTGGTCCCTCTGGGTTACCACAGATGCACCAGCAGAGGGAGGGTGCTCACAGAATCCTGTGCTGACATCTGAGTTCACAGCAATGTGAAGAGCTTGGCATCCAGGCTGGCATTGAAAGGTCTTTCAGTCCCCTCCATCCATCAGGTTTCTTTGCTGGATAGCAAGGTCACTTAACAGCTGAAAACTGTTTTTTTTTTTTTTTTTCACCTATAAAACAATGGCACTTACCTTAAAAAGAAGTTGATCATTATTCTGAGCCTGTTTATCCCTTCAAAGAATAAAGAACACAAAACTGTATTGGTGTTTAGTACTAGAAGTTACTGAAGGGCAGGCATAAGAGCAACAGTAATAAGCTGCCCTCAAGCACCTTAGAATTCTTTGCAAATTAGTAGCAATAATATAATAAAATTAAATGTTTGGATTTCTTACAAATCAATAGCAATAATATACTAACATTAAATGATTCCCTAATTTCATACAATGCTATATGTTTCAGTTGCAGCTAACATTATTTTCTCCTCCCATATACAGGCTCCACAAAGGGCAGATGCATGCCTGGGACATTTCTAGTGTCCCTTAGTCCCTAATCATTGCAGGAACTGACATCTGAATTATTTGAATGAATTATTTGAATAATTATCTTGATTATTCAGGTAATAAATGTTTGTTTTAATCAAGCAAATATTCATTCAACCAACTTTTATATCCTATGAGTGCAAGTACTATATCAAGTAACTTAAGCAGATTCAGTGGTTACTGTATGATATGTGGCACACACTCATTCATAGAAACATTCATGGAAACAAAATGTCAATGATGGAAGGCTCTGAAAATTCCATTTGTAGAATTATCTTTTTAAATTTTCTACCTAAAAATCTATTCAATATAAAGTACTCACTCTAGTTCAACATTCTTATTAAAGCTTAATCAGACAAAATATAGCAATAAAAAGAGTTTTCAGGGCTGGAGAGATGGCTTTGCAGTTAAGGCACTTGCTGAATTCTCCACGTGCCACATAAGCCAAAAGTGCAATGTAACACAAGCAAACAAGGTTGTGCATGCACACAAGATGGCCTACATAGCTGGAATTCAATTACAGTAGCTGGAAGCCCTGGCATGCCAATTCTCGCTCTCTCTCTGTCTCACTCTCTTTCTCTGATTAAAAAAATAAATAAAAAATAATTTGTTTTATGCTTTCAGTATTGCAGAAGAGGGGAGTAGGAAGATTGTAAGAGCCACAGAGTGCATAGGAATACCCTGAGGCATGACCCTCCTACTCTCTAGAGACTGACTGAGGCCTTCATGACCCCACAGTGACCCCATAACCCTACTAAGGAGGGCCCCCAGGGTAAGAGGAGTTGGGACAAAGGGATAAAAGAATATAACCTGTTATGATATAAATATATAAAATATATTTCTTAAAAATGTTTTCAGGTCCATACACCATTAAGGATTTCACAAATATTACCTCATCTCATAGCACAAGTCTTTAATAGAATTATTATTATTATTTATTATTATTTGGAGAGAGACACAGAAAGGGAAAGAGAGAGAGGGAGAGGGAGACAGACAGAGAATGGGCACACCAGCAGCCTCTCAGCCACTGTGAATGAACTCCAGACATATGCACCCCTTTGTGGGCAAGTGCAGCATTGTGCCCCTGCTTCTGGCTAATGTGGGACCTGGAGACTGGAACTGGCGTTCTTAGCCTTAGCAGGCAGGTGCCTTAACTGCTAAGCCATCTCTCCAACCCTAGAATTATTATTTTTATCAATGGCATTTTGAAGATGATAAAATTGTGTCATAAGAAATTAAGTATCTTGTTCCTAGTGGAAAGCCAGGATCCACTGCCAGGTGGATATGACTTTACAATAATGAATAATGCACTACATTACCTGTACCACTCATCAAGTAATCTGTGGTAAAATAAGCAGACTTGTGAACAGTTGTTTTAAGCTTGTATTTGCCATACATTATTGTTATTTGGTTTTCTATTTGTTTATATCTTATTTCTTAGAAAGTTCACATATTTGTGCCCCTACTTGTAGGGTACAGTGGAGTCTCAGTACATGTGACAAACCCACTCAGATCTCCAGGGAGGGGACACTATTTCCAGGGGATCTTCTCTTATTACACAGTTGTTCTTACTCTAAAAACTTTAAGTATGAACCACTTAAAATCACAGGATGAAAAAGAGAGTGCTTATTGCCTTTTGTTTATAGTTGAGAGAAGCTAAGATTAATTAGCTTCTGTATGGTTACAAAGCTGTTCATTTGCATATTTATAGCCTTGAATTCTGGTCTCCCAAGTCACCATCTAGTAATAACACTTCAGCTATTAAACAACAGTTCCCATGCCCTCTTTATTCAGTGAATTCATCACTGTCTTAGTTTTAGATCAGTTTCCCAAGAGCCATTTCAAATAGTATGTGGTATTATGAGAGAAACAAGCATCAATTTATTACTACTAGTATTCACATAGAGTATTATCTGTATGTTAGATGTCCTGTCATTCCTTTTTTTTAACTTTCATGTGTGTGTGTGTGTGTGTGTGTGTGTGTGTGTGTGTGTGTGTGTAGCCAGAGGACAACTTCAGGTGTCATTCTTCAGGAATGCCATCCACCATTTTGGAGACAAGGTTGTTCATTGGCCTGGAGCTCACCAATTAGGCTAGACTGGCTAGCCAATGAACCAACTGCAGGGAATCCACTTGTGTCCGCCTAAGCAGCAATGGGATTTCTAGTAAGCCACCACATCTGGCTTGTGTACATGGGACCAAATAGAATTAAGGTCCTTAAGCTTGCAGCAAATGAAAATGTCTCCCTAGGCCCCATACCCTGGCTTTTTTTTTTATTTGAGAGAGAGAGAGAGAGAGAGAGAGAGAGAGAGAGAGAGGAAGAGGCAGAGAGAGAATGGGCATGCCAGGGCCTTTTAAGGCACTGTGAATGAACTCCAGACTCATGCACCCCTTGTGCACATGTGCAACATTGCGTGCTTGTGCCATTTTTGCATCTGGCTAAACGTGGGTCTTGGAGATTCGAACGGGCCTTCTTGGGCTTTGCGGGCAGGCACCTCAACCACTAAGCCATCTCTCCAGCCCACTCTGGCATTTTTTACAATTAAACATGATCTGAATTTTGTTTCAATCATGCACCTCCATAAGAATAAAATGATATCTTCAGGAAATAATGTAAAAGGTAAGAAAATCAATTTGTTAAAATGATAGATTTAAGTTACTATCTAAAAATGATCCAGCATTTGGAAAATGTTTATAGGGTAATAACTAGGTGTTGGAAATGATATATAGAGTAGATGTCAATGAGAGAAATTGTGCAAAAATAAAAAAAATTAAGGTATAAAACAGTGCACTATATAGGCATAAGAATGAAGGAAATTGAGTTATAAGTTGTGGTTCTTTTAAGGTAAAAGCATTCTTCATAATTTGTTTCTGTGTTCCTATTTCCCTCATCTTATTGATTAAATTTACAGTAAAGATTACAGTGCCCAAGAGTTGGCTTACCTGGGGAACAAGATTGTTGGAGACAATAGGAGGAGACAGAAGAACACTGAATTAGAGCCAGGTAGCCTTATGCATCACCCCAGCCAAGAGAGAGGTCTTCATCTGGTAAAGGGTGTTCCACTTGTTATCAGATAAACTTGACAGCAAAGTAAACCACCAACCAAGGAGCAGAGAGAACATGGTTTCCAGTGAGCTGTCTGCTTCTAATACATTGACCCAGCTCAACGTGAGATGTTTGGAACCCAACCATAGAAAGTTAATCAACTAAGACTGGCATGGTGGAGCACACCTTTAATCTCAGCATTTGGGAGGCAGAGGTAGGAGGATTGCTGTGAGTTGAGGCCAGCCTGAGACTACATAGTGAATTCCAGGTCATTCTGGTCTAGAGTAAGGCCCTACCTCAAAAAAACTAAAATAGGGCTGGAGAGATGGCTTAGCGGCTAAGGTGCCTACCGGCTAAGCCTAAAAATGCTGGTTCCAATGTCCAGCGGTTCCAATCTCCAGGTCCCACGTTTAGCCAGATGCAAAGTGACGCAAGGGTGCAATGCCGCACTTGACCACAAGGGGGCCTATGGATCTGGATTTCGTTCACAGCAGCTGAGAGACTCCTGGTGAGCCCATTTCTGTCTCCCTCTCTGTCTATCTCTCTCTGTCTCTCCAAAAATAAATAAAAAATAATTTAAAAAAATTAAAATAATAAAATAAAAAAAGAAAGAACAACTAAGACCCACAGATTTTTAACACATTCTTTTATTAATCTAGTTTTTTCTAAACTACAGTGCTTTGAACAATTTATTTTAGTGTGTTTTGTTTTGAGTTTTAAAACAGGGTCTCACTCTGTGACCCAGGCTGTGCTCAAGCTGGCCTTTTACCTGCTTCAGCCTCCT
The DNA here is from genome assembly GCA_036365145.1 of Orientallactaga sibirica. NCBI lineage: Eukaryota > Metazoa > Chordata > Mammalia > Rodentia > Dipodidae > Orientallactaga > Orientallactaga sibirica. The sequence continues at coordinate 24,194,840 of JAEOAD010000015.1, read as the reverse complement.
AAATGTTAGTATTCTAGATATGTACCACCACACCAGCTTGCTTGACTATTTCTTAATCTTTGCATGTAGCGACTTCATATTTGTTTTTACTATTTTTCTCATCAGTTCTAGTTCAATATCCCAAATTCTTAAGAAAATTTTGGGCACCTTAATAAGCATAGTATTATTTCAGATAATGTTTGTATTTTCTTAAATTATAATAATCATCATAAAAATAGCTAATTGTGCTGGGTGTGGTGGCACACGCCTTTAATCCCAGCACTTGGGAGGTAGAGGTAGGAGGATTGGTGTGAGTTCAAGGCCACCCTGAGACTACACAGTGAATTTCAGATCAGCCTGAGCTAGAGTAAGACCCTACATTGGAAAAACCAAAAAAAAAAAAAAAAAAAAAAAAAAAGCTAATTGAATGCTATAGTAGACCAAGAATTGTGTAAATGCTATACTTTATTTCATCTTCACAACTCTCCTAAAATGATTATTTTTTAATGTTTTTATTTATTTTTTATTAGGGGGGCAGATAGAGAGAGAATGGACATGCTAGGGCCTCTAGCCACTACAAATCAACCCCAGACACATGCACCACCTTGTGCATCTGACTTTATATGGGTACTGGGGAATCAAACCTGGTTCCTTAGGCTCCGCAGGCAAGCATCTTAACTGCTAAGCCATCTGGAGAGTCCCAACATGGCTATTTTTGCATCACCCATTCTAAAAATAAGTTAGATACTAAATAATCAGAAATAGAACGCAATCCCAGATCAGATGCCAACTCCCTTTCTTAGCCTGCATCATGTGCCATTGATTAATGTCTTCTCTGGTTTCACCCTCTGTATTAAAAAGGCCCAGCCCACAGACAGATCTCTAAGAGCATTCATGAGAGTTCCTTTCCAATAAACATGAACCCCTGATTAATGCCCATGTATACTGTGATTCATGTCAATTTACTTTGAAATACTGTTACCCACACAAATGTCCCCATTTTATTGACAAAGATATCATGAAAGACTATTGAATGCTTTGCAAAATTGTAAAATAAAATGCCCATAACATTTTGTTTATGTTGTAGCATCAGCATTTCTCGCCAGTTTTATTTATTTTATTTTATGGAGGAAGGGATTGATTGAAACTTAACAGATCCAGGGGAAGTTCCATAAAGGTAGAAGTTGGCCCCCTCTCAAAGAACCAGGCAGACAGAGAGAGGCCACAAGCCAAATCCCTAAAACCACAGCACAAAACAAGCACACTTGAGAAGCTCCAGGCACTTTACATATCTTTAGATTGGCATCTCAAATCCACCACCACAACTTAGCACTGGACAACCCAGTGACACGTGAAGCCAGATGCACAAGGTGGTACATGCATAGAGTTCATTTGCAGTGGCTGGAGGTCATAGAATTTCCATTCTCTTCCTCTCTCTCTTCCCCCCCCCTCTCCAATACATACATACATACATACATACATGTATATATATATATATATATATATATATATATATATATATGCCTTTCTCTCCCTCTATTTATCTCTCTCTGCCCCTCACTCCCTCTCTCTCAAATAAATAAATAAAATATCATTTTTAATTTACCATCCACTACAAGTTCCAAGATACTGAAAGCCAGGCAATGACAGGAAAAAAGATGGGGAGTGAAAATAACATGAACCAGAAGGATCAAAATCACTTATTGAAGGAGGTGTCCAAAGGGTGAATTTTCTCATAGGTGGGAAGAGGACAATCATGACATCAGTGTACACAGTCTGTGCACAGGGAGGAACAAATATCTTTGTTTGGCAGAAAGAGGAGTGGTATACATGTAATATATTTTAGCCTTGCTATTCAATGCCATGCTTAGAAATTCATTTTAAAAAAAAGATGCAAACTAAACCTGGATCCTTTTGGAAGCTACATGTTATAGGAAAGGAATGCAGTTAAATGTTTCAGGTAGACAAATTTTATAGTATATCGGTAAAAATGTGAGCTTTACAAGGAAAGCAAATCTAGATTGGAATGTTCTCCTTACTGTTTAAATAAGTATAATATCTTAGACAAGTCACTTTCCTCTCCGAACTTCAGTTTCTCCTTCTGTAAAATGCAAATCCCCATACCTATCTCCCAGGGAAAGGGGAAGCATGAATTGCAGGGGGTCTGTGATCATGAAGATGCTGATGTTCACAATAATAAGAATGGAGCATCCATGTGCCTGCACCAAGTCACCATGTACATTTTAGTTTCATATGTTTTTAGTCTGTATGCTTGAATATATTGGATCTGAGAGTAAATTGGCTTTTCTAAATGGAAATGATCCAGAAAAGGGCAGTGTGTAGCATGATTACTTGATGTTCTCTTCCTGATGAAGAAATGCATAAAGTGTTTAATATGAGCACATGATAAGGCTGAATGCTCAAACAGGAGCAGGGAAAGCCACCCTTGCCTTACTAACCACCTGCTGCACAAACTGTTATGCAAACACTGCCTCCTCATGCCTTCTACAAAGCATTGGAAACCCTTCTGACTTTGTTCTTCTGTTTAGATTTTCTTTTCTGCAATGACTTAGAAAAGTAAGTTGATTTCAAGTGCATTTGTCTATAAACCAGCCAAATATTTCTTTTTAAATACTTGAGCTCTATGTTGAATACACAGAGTTTTGTGGGCTTTAGTTCCACATAGAGCAGATATTGCTTATGTAAGCCCAGAATAAATGGAAGCTTTTCATTTCATGCAGGTTCTTCCAGGGGACCCAGTCCTCTAACCATGGGGGCCCAGGATACCCTCCCTGTTGCAGCAGCATTCACAGAAACCGTCAATGCCTACTTCAAAGGAGCAGATCCAAGCAAGTGAGTCGGCTCGGCCAGTACTCCTCAAGTTCTATTCTATCTTGTAGGGACACCCTAAACCTAACTATTTTACCTCTTGAGAAAGAGCTCTATGGATAAGATTTAGGTGGTCTATGAATTCCCTGAAATTCTATTATATATATAGTGTGTGTGCTCATTTTTTTCATGAAAATAAATTACAGTATTCTACATGCTAACATAGGGGCTCATGACTCAAAACCACAAATAGTGACTATTGATTTACACTGAACATGAAATACCTATGTCAACCTGGTTTATTAATGTTACATCAGTCCTGAATTAGATTCAGAAAGAAAGGTTGGGCTGGAGAGATTGCTGAATAGTTAAGAAAGCACTTGCCCATAAAGCCTAATGATCCAAGTTCAAATCCCTAGTATCCATGTAAAGCCAGATGCACAGAGTAGCTCATATGTCTGGAGTTCATTTGCAGCAGCTAGAGGCCCTGATGAACACATTCTTTCTCCCTCTGTCCCTTTCTCTCCCTCTGCTGGGCAGGTGTGGTGGTGTATGCCTTTAATCCCAGCACTGGGAAGGCAGAGGTAGGAGGATTGCTGTAAGTTCTAGGCCAGCCTGATACTATATAGTGAATTCTATATCAGCCTGGGTTACAATGAGACCCTAATTCTGGAAGAAGAAAAAAAAGATTAACCTAGGAAGAAAGAATGGCTCTCCATTCTTTTCTTACAAGAACTAGGGCTTGGATGGCTAGAAGGGTTTAGAGATTAAGGTGCTTGCCTGAAAAGCCAAAGGACCTTGGTTCAATTCCCTAGGACCCACATAAGCCAGCTGCACAAGGTGGCACATGCATCTGGAGTTCATTTGCAGTGACTAGAAGACCTGGCATACCCATTCTCTCTCTCTCTTTCTCTTTCTCTATCTCTTTCCCTCTCTCAAATAAATAAAAATAAAATATTTTTTCAAATATAAAGAGAACTAAGGCTTAGAAAATCTAACTATCTATGACAAGAACAAAAGGAAAAAAAGAAATGTGGGGCTGGAGCGATGGCTTAGCGGTTAAGGCACCTGCCTCCTAAGCCTAAGAACCCGGTTCCAATCTCCAGGTCCCACATTTAGCCAGATGCAAAGTGATGCAAGGATGCAATGCTGCACTTGCCCACAAGGGGGCACATGCATCTGGAGTTCGTTCACAGCAGCTGAGAGGCTGCTGGCACACCCATTCTCTATCTGTCTCCCTCTCCCTCTCCATCTGTCTCTCTCTGTGTCTCTCTCCAAAATAATAAAAAATAAATAAAAAATAGAAAATAGAAAAACAAATGTGTACAGAGGCTGTATTATGAAAGTCTTTTTGAAATAGCATTAAGTATAATTAGAACCTAGACCAACACATTTTAAATGGGAATTTACATAACTAAGTGTGAATCTTCTTAACCCTTCAGAAATTCAGTGTTTCAATATCTAACTCAAACAACTTGTCCTCTCACTTCATGATTCTTCAACAAATATATCAAACAGAACTTCACATCTGCCCTACATAAAAGAGCAACCTTCCTCCCTACCCTTCTCTTCCTTCCTACCTCACATCCTCCTTCACCATTTTCCTCTCTAGCATGCCACACATTGGTTTTCAGTTGTCCATTATCTATCCCTGCAATCTGGAACGGAAACTTCAAGAGAGCTGGATTTTGACTGTTTTGCTCAGCATCAAATCAAGTCCTGGCAGGGTGTGCTCAGGTTGTGATTGCTGAACAACTCAAGCTGAAGTCCTCAGCTGGCACTGGAGAGCATGAGTGTGCCTTCCACTCTACTAGACAGGAGGTGCTTGGGTGAAGACAGCTAGGGTGGAAAATAAGACTTGTACATGAAACAATGCAAAGTCCGCCATAGGAAGAGATTAGATATGGTGCAATAGAAGACAAGAAGTCCTTCATATGTTACTTTTAATCTCAGTAAGTGGTAAAACCATCTACAAGTCCCCTACAAGCCTATAAGTGGTCCAGTTTTCCCCAATGGATGATGCCAGGAGTATGAAGAGATCTGCACCCGTGACCCTGGTGTTTGTGATCTAGGCATTGCAATGATTAAAACACTTGAGCCTAATTCACAATAGTACTTTGCCTATAGCCTTCCAAATTAGCTGAGCCTTGAATTTTTGGGTATATATGCAATCCATTTTCAGCTGTACTACCATAAGTAGTGACGATATGTCATGTTTGCTGTCAAGAGATACTGTTTATATATTTCATGTCATCTCCAAGCAGTGAATCATTTCTTTTGTTCTTTTGTTATTCACTTTCAAAGAAACTCTTCAAGTTCTTTTTTTTTTAAATATTTTATTATTTATTTATTTGAGAGAGATACAGAAATAGGCAGGTAGAGAGAGAGAGAGAATGGGTGCGCCAGGGCCTCCAGCCACTGCAAACGAACTCCAGATGCATGCACCCCCTTGTGCATCTGGCTTGCGTGGGTCCTGGAGAATCGAGCCTCGAACCGGGGTCCTTAGGCTTCATAGGCAAGCGTTTAACCGCTAAGCCATCTCTCCAGCCCACTCTTCAAGTTCTATTACCAGGAAAAAAAAAATAGAACCAAACAGAGAAATTATACAGAAAGCCCAATTTGATTTGCTTTTGTCTAAAGAGTAAACAGAAATCTACTTATTTAACTATTATATATTTTGACATGTAATTTATTCTAGTATATTTACATCCATTCACTGAATACTCAAGGCACCTGTAGCAGGTAATCCATCCCTTGTATTAATGGCATAGTATTGCATTTAATCAACACATCTGATATACTTTGTCTCTAGATAGACTAACTATAGCTGTTCTATTGTTGAAAAAATATTGTCAAGAGATAGCACACCTTTAATCCTAGCACTTGGGAGACTGAGATATGAAGATCATTGTGAGTTCAAGGTCAACCTGAGGCTACAGAGTGAATTCTAGGTTAGCCTGGGCTAGAGTGAGAGCCTACCTCAAAAAGAGAGAGAGAGAGAAACAAAAACAAAGCACACACACACACACAGAATAATGTCAGCAAAAATAAGTCTACCCGAGTTCAGTATAGGCATAATTCTTTTCTGGGCGGGGGGTGTGAAGATTTATTTAAGAAAGAGAGAGAGCTGGGCGTGGTGGCACACGCCTTTAATCCCAGCACTCGTGAGGCAGATAGGATAGGTAGGAGGATCACTGAGTTCAAGGTCACCCTGAGAATACAGAGTGAACTCCAGATCAGCCTGAACTAGAGTGAGACCCTACCTTGAAAAACCAAAAACAAAAAAGAAAGAAAGAAAGAGAGAGAGAGAGAGAGAGAGAGAGAGAGAGAGAAAGAGTGGGATCTCCAGGGGCTCTTGCTGCTACAAACAAACTATGCATCTGGTTTTATGTGAGTACTACCACCAGCTTTGCAAGGAAGTGCCTTTAACCTCTGAGACATCTCCAACTGCATTCGCCTTCCTTAGAACAGCACAGAAATGGGCAAAATAATTTGAAACAATGACTTGTGAGACAGCAGGTGAAGGTCAGTGACCCCTGTGAAGTGAGGTGAAACACACCAGCTTATTTCCTCAGGTTTCCATGGTGACCTAAACAGAGCAGGGCCCTCCTGTTGACAGGAGGTGAACACTGAAAACAAACAAATTAGTAAGAGTAACATTACTTGTTTTCAGAACTATTATAAACTATAGTAATCATGATCATATAGTATTAGTTTACAAGTAGTCAAAATACACCAAGGAAATATAATAATGGATCCAGAAATAGACACACACATATAAACATATATATTATATTTCAAAACTATTTCCAAGGTAATTCAGTAGAGGATAATATTTTCTCAATAAATGGTGTAAAAAGATGAAATATATATGTGTGTGTGTGTACAAAAGTTAACTAAAATCTATCATAAAGATAAATGGAAAATTAAACATAGAAAATCTTCTAGATGAAAATCCAGGGCTGAGGAGATGACTCAACAGTTAAAGGCTTGCAAAGCCTGCCACCCTAGGTTCAGTTCCCCACTACCCACATAAAGTGACACATGTCTAGAGTTTGCAGTAGCAAAAGACCTTAGCATGAACACACACACACACACACGCAAATAAATTCATGAATTTTAAAAAGAAAGAAAATATAGGTGAGGGGCTGGGGAGGTAGCTCAGATGGTAAAGTGCCTCACAAGCACAAGGACCTGAGTTCAATCCCCACCATCCACATAAAATGATTGCTGTGTTGATGCACACCTGTAATCCAGTGCTGGGAAAACAGACAGCATCCTGAGAATGAAACCCAAGATTGTCCTCTGGCCTCCACATGCACAAATCTGCCCCCACATACATACAAATGGGCATGTACATGCACGCACACCATGAAAACACATGTGAAAAAGAAAACAAAAATGAAAGCTAGGTGATACTTTTGTGACCTGGCATTTGGCAAAGACTTCTTAGAGCACCAAAATAATAACATAAATGCATAAAAAGAAAGCTGGGTTGGAGAGATGGCTTAGCGATTAAGGCGCCTGACTGCAAAGACTAAGAAAGCCCGTTCAATTCTCCAGGTCCCTCATGTAGACAGACACATGACACAAGGGCGCAATGGCCCACAAGGGGGCGCAAGCATCTGGAGTTCCTTCTGCTGGCGTGCCCTTCTCTATGTCTTCCTCTCTATCTCTGTCTCTCTCTGTCTCTCTCAAAAAAAAAAAAAAAAAAAAGAAAAGAAAAGAAAAAAAGGAAAGGAAAGGAAAGGAAAGCTGACAAGTTCATAACTTTTCCTCTTCAAAATGCTCTTAGGAGAAAGGAAAGCACAACCCTAGTGTGGGGGAGGGGAGAAACATCTGCAAATCATATTCCTGATAAATGATATATACCTGGAATGTTAAAAAAAAAAAAAAAACTCCACTTTTAGTAAGAATAAAAGCCTTGCTTTAAAAATTAGGCAGAGGGGCTGGAGAGTTCAGTGGTTAAGGCACTTGCCTGTGCAGCCTAAAGACCCAGGTTCAATTCTCCATATCCTGCATAAACCATATGCACAAAGTGGCACATATGTCTGGAGTTCATTTGCAGTGGCTGGAGGCACTGCTACATTCATTTTCTCTCTCTCTCTGTCTGTATCTACTAAACAAAGTATTGAAATAGTAATAATAAATTTTACATTTTCTTATGACCAAGGCTTTAAAACCAGCTAGTAAGCTCTGGCTCAGCTCTCAGGAAAGCTAGACATGAATGGAATTGTAAGTGCTTCTCTTTAACCTCTCTGGGTAATTTTTATGCTATTGCTCAAATCTTTTTTCTGCTTAACTGTGGTGGATCCCAGCACATTGACCCAGATCTCTTCTCTTTCCTGTCTTGTGATTTTGTATCCAGGTGCATCGTTAAGATTACTGGAGAAATGGTGCTGTCCTTCCCTGCTGGCATTACCAGACACTTCGCCAACAACCCAGCACCCGCTGCTCTGACTTTCCGGGTGGTAAATTTCAGCAGGTTAGAACACGTCCTGCCAAATCCCCAACTTCTTTGCTGGTAAATATGATTTTGCATAATATTTAAAGAGATGAGTTTGTGCAGCATTTTGTGTTTAGATAAGGAATAGATCCTTCCAGGAGCAACATAGCAACTAAGTGATGTCTATGCACATGGCATGTAGATTCGGACACCAAGTTTGTGTCAACCCTGTCAGTATTTTGTGACTGTGTGTGTGTGTGTGTGTGTGTGTGTGTGTAGTGTAATTGCATATTCATTTTGCTTCAGTGGCCAACTTTTAAAGTAGCTGAAGACATTTGAAGTAAGCAAATCTGTATTGGTGATGATGGACTCATGTGTCTGTTTCACTTACTATTAGTACACAAGTGAAATGAATGATGGGAAATAAACCCAATAATAAAAAAATGTTTTTGTTGTGTGAGCATCTTTTGAAATTAAATAACTTTGGAATTGTATGCTACTTTTTCCACATGAGCTTGCAAAGCTTTCTTGTGAAGCATTTAACTTCATTCAAGTGGGGATTGTCTTGATGCAATTTAATATGCCATATCAAAGAAGCTTATGCAGGTCTATTTATGTAAATGCATGCTTCACATTTCAAACCTGAAATGATGTCTTTAATCATTATGTTCATGCACTGTCACACAAACATGTGTACATCTATGCTATTAAAATAATCAACTATACCAAGTTACATGTTGGTTATTGGTGAAACAAGATATAGCATTCTCAGCAGCTCCTTCTCCATCACCAAGGGTGGATATTATATCCAAACATTTCTCTCAAAGGTGGCCACATTTTTCCTTTACTACAACCTCAAGAAATTGACCTCCATCATGTCCCTAGATCATGACACATGCTTCCCTCCATGAATCTAATCTTGTGCTAGGCCAACACATTTTTACAGCCAAATGACTTTATGAGATTGATCTTTGTGCTCCAATGGACTTCACATTGTAAATGTTCCAGAATCTACATCTCTTAGCATTGCCTTTGAGCCCTAAGTGTCTGCCCTCACTTGAAAGTCTGTTTTCATCCCTAATGCCCTTGCTATAGATTCTTTAAGGCTTCTACCAAACCTGCCAATCAGATGCAGGCTGGGTCCTGCCACACTTCAGGTTGGCCTACTGGTTTCCTCTTCCAATACTCTTCTTCCTTCTTCTTAACCATCACTGATCATTCCCTGGCCACCAGCCCCAAACTAAATTCTGTTTCCTTGTTACTCTCCCCAAAATCCTCCTCTTCTTTTCATTATGTATCTACTTTTGTTTCTTCACTCACTATCTCCTCCATGAGACAGCACAATCCAGAGACATGGGACCCAGTTGTTTCACCACCATGTCCTCAGCTCCTCTCTCTGTGCCTGCTGTCCAATAGGGACTTGAGTAATATTTGTCAAATCAGTGAATGACTCAACCATAATTTTAATTTTTCTTAAGTACGTAAGAATCCCATCCCAATGTAGAGATGTACTTTGCCAAACTTTCTGACATATTTATTAAAGCAGACTTTTTCAGAAATCATCATAGATGCATTTTTAAATTATAACTTTGATATTTTACAATTCAGGTCTATTTAGTATAAATTAATAGCATGTTGCTACATATTAACTCCAAACCACTGTTTTGATCTAGTGGGAAATTATGCCCTGTGGGTCTCATCAGTGTTGGAATGTGAATTCTACTACTTAACTATTCACTCTTAAGCATAGTATTTAATCTCATTAATCCCATTGCTCACATCTCCTGCCTCCATGTGTAGTGACATATTTGGGAGCTGTGGTACCTTAGATACATTTCAACAAGAACACTTGAACAGCCCTGTAGTATCCTTAGCTCCACTTGCTCAAGGGCAAAGCTTCAAGGGTTAGGACTCTTCCATTCCCCCTCTTGTGTCCTAAGAGTTTTGCTTTGTCCCCCATCACCTTATGCCAGGACTCAGCAGACACATACTTGTCACATACTTGGCCTCTTCCCTCCTAACAGCCACTTCCTCTGACAGAGCAGTGCAGTTAAAGTTCTGATTTTGTGACCTGCCTTTCTTAGCATATTTGTATTCAAGAGGCTGAGTCATGGAAGTTCATTTTTATTTTGCCTTTATCACTTTTCCCATCATCACCCTTTCCTTAACTGCTGATTTTCTCCTTCAATAAGTTTACTGTTCTCTAAATAAGATTATAATAGTTCTTTTTTCCTAGGGGCAATTGTAATGAAATGATTTCCATGTATCTAACCAAGGGCTTAGTATGTGAAGGGTGCTCAAGAAATATTAGCTACTACTATGCATTACAGATGGTATTCTGAAAGTTAACAGCGTGTAAGAAGTTGTATGTTGAGCTACTGCATCACTCTTGGTCTCAGTTTCCCCATTTATAATATGCAGGATGTTAGCACAGCCCTTCTCAGTTACTTTGGTAATCAAGTCTTTTCTTATTTGCTTTTCTTTTTGGAGACAAAGTCTCACTATGTACCTCAGTCTAGCCTCAGACTTGTGTCTTAGTTTCCCAAATGCTACAATTCATTAAATTTACTCAGCTCCTTAATTATATTACCAAGCTCGGTTACACAAAACTGGAGTGAAGTAGAAAGGCTGTTAAGATATGAGTTAAGAAATATTCCCTCTTCAAAGAACTAAGCTCTGGTTATGCTGGACTCACATTAGCAGACCTCACAGAGATGTCCAACAGGAGAGTTCTCTGTGAGAACTGTACTGTGCTAACACAAGACTGGGAATAACAAGTCTACCAATCAGCAATAGAAGATGGAAAAATCAGATGGAAACTTGCTAAAATGATTTTTGTGTGGATGTTGTTGGTTAGAATATATATTTTTTTCTTCCCAACTTAATAGTGATAACACACAAACTGATACCAATGCCAAGGAATTCTGGGTAAATATGCCAAATTTGATGACTCACCTAAAGAAAGTGTCTGAACAAAAACCCCAGGCTACATATTATAATGTGGACATGCTCAAATATCAGGTAAGCCTATTTATATGGGCAGGATATCTTATTCCATATTGATATTATTTCTCTTATTTTCAGTTTTTAATACTGTGTGTATGCATGAATGTGAAGATGCTGTGTGAGTGCGTGTGGAAACCAGAGAACATTAGTGTTCCTCTCTCTGGTTTACTTCCTTGAGACAGTCTCTCAGTAAACCTGGAACTGCCATTTTTCAGTCAGATTAGCTGACCTGTGAGCCCATGATTTCTTGATTACGTTACATTGGTCTATGTTTCTGTTCTTATACCAGTACCATGCTGCTTTTGTTACTATGGCTTTTCACTATAGCTTTAAATCAGGTATGGTGATACTCCAGAGGTGTTTTTTTCTTGCTGAGGATATGTTTGGATATCCAAGGCCTGCTGCCATTACAATATGAATTTTGAGACCATTTTTTTCTATCTCTGTGAAGCATGGTGCTGGGAATTTTATTGTTATTGAATTAAATTTCTGTATTGCTTTTGGTAGAATTGCCATTTTCACAATATTAATACTATCTTGGATTAATATTAATCCAAGAACATGGGAAGTCTTCCCATCTTCTCAAGTCCTCCTCAATTTCTTGAGAATTTTATGTTTTCATTATATAGGTCTTTCACAGGTTAGTGTTATTCCAAGGTATTTAATTTTTTGTTGCTATTGAAAATGAGACAGCCTCACTGATTTCTTTCTCTGCATATTTGTCCTTTGAACTAATACTTTTTATTTTAAATGATAAATATGTAGCACTTGTTTTCTAACACATTAGTTCTTTACTATGTGATAAACACTGTGCTGTTTCATCTCCAGCCTTACTATTAATGAATATTAATATTTGGCAGATGAGAAAATAACTGAGTCTCAGAGGCATTTAATGACTTTCCCAAATCCATTCTTTTATAAGTGGCAGTATCTTGACTCACATACATGATGGTCCAGTTTCATGGCCTCAACTCCTAACCAATATGCTATTCCACCTTCCTAATTGAAAGAAAATGTACCGTGAACTCTAAAGGACTATAGAGATTTCCATGGTTGACTTTGTATACTTAACTTTAGCAGCTGAACTCAGGAGCCAGCTCTCCCACATAGGACCAGAATGTCATAGTTCTTCGCAGAGAGTTTGTGAACAGCTTAACAATGTCATGACATTCTGACATCTAAGAACATTCATGTGGAAGACAATCATAGTCCCTGGTTTTGTTTTAGGTTGATGGACAAGCCTTACATGTTCTCTTTCCTGTCATTTGGCAAGGTGTCTACCCAGGGCATCCAGTCCACACCTCTGAACCTGGCAGTGAACTGGCGATGCGAGCCTGCGAGCACTGACCTGCGCATCGACTACAAGTACAACATGGATGCAATGGCCACCGCAGTGGCCCTTAACAACGTGCAGTTTCTAGTCCCCATAGATGGAGGAGTGACCAAGCTCCAAGCTGTGCTCCCACCAGCAGTCTGGTAACAAGCTGCTTATCGCTTATCACCACAATGGGCTTCATCTAGGAAAGGGAATAAGATTTCTTAGCACATGGGTTCTGTGGGAGCCCACAGAACTCTGGACCACTGTGTTGAGCATCCCTTCTATTGCAGTTAGCTTGTGGTCAGAGGAAACAGCAAGAAGGGGCACAATGGCCTCAGCCTCCACATCTCATACTTAGAGTTCATTGAATCTCATTTGTAGCTTAGTACTCTAACTGCAGGGGATTCTAGGGAATGTAGGGTCTAATTTAACTTCAGATGGGGGTTCAGACTAGAAACTAAATAAATGCTGAGTACCCAAATCATCTTTTCTAGAAAAAAATATATTGCAGTTTTTCAACATGACTTTCAACAAAAAGTGAAGTATATCCAGGCTGGAGAGATGGCTTAGTGGTTAAGGCACATGCCTGCAAAGCCTAAGGAACGTGGTTCAATTCTCCAGGTCCCACATAAGCCATATGTACATGGTGGCGCATGTGTCTGGAGTTTGTTTGCAGTGGCTAGAGGCCCTGGTGCTCCCATTCTCACTCTTTCTCTCTCTCCCTCTCTCTGTCTCTAATAAATAAATAAATAAAAAGTAAAGTATTTCCTTAAAATGAATGTCAGCTGGCCAACAACTCCAATGGAAATTATCAGAATTAATTGATTAGTAATTCCCATCTATTTTTCTTTTTTTGTTTTTTCATTTTTAATTTTTTATTGACAACTTCTATACTTACAGACAATAAACAATGATATTTCCCTCCCTTCCCCCCACCCCATTCCCCTTCAGAACTCCACTCTCCATCATATCCCCTCCCTCTCTCCATTAGTCTGTCTTTTAATTTGATGTCATCTTTTTCTCCTATTATGAGGGTCTTGTGAAGGTATTGCTAGGCACTGCAAGGTTATGGATATTGAGGCCAATTTCTGTGTGGATAGTTGCATTGTAAGGAGTCATTCCCTTCCTTTGGCTCTTACATTCTTTCCGCCACCTCTTCCGCAATGGACCCTGAGCCTTGGAGGGTGTGATAGAGATGTTTCAGTGCTGGACACTATTCCATCCCTTTTTCTCAGCACTATGTTGCCTTTTGGGTCATCCCAGTGGTTATCACCATCTGAAAAGAGAAGCTTCTCTAACCAGAAGTGAGAGTAGCATTAATATGTGAACATGAACATTAAGTGTGGTGCTTTCAGGGCAGTTTGGTGGGAATAATATATACATTTAGCCAGACAAGAACAGGCTTTATACCCCTAAGGCTCATGACCTTCCCTGCCATAGACTTTTGATTAGGTTTTTCAGTACCAGGCATGTATTCCCTCCCATAGAGAGGGCCTTCAGTCCAATTAGGGAGCAGTTTCCCCCAGAGCAGACATGCCACTATTGCACTCATTAGGTCATTGGTCCTATCTGGTCAAACTTGAGGTTTCTAGTGTCCACTGTTTTCACCGCTGATGACTTCTGTCTCCCATATGGCTGCATGCAGTGCAGCTTTTTCCAGCTTTCAATTGGCTAGTCTACAGGGAGAAAGTTTTCTGCTCAGCACCAGCTTGATTTCTCAGTGACCTTGCCACCCAGGCAAGTGAGGTCTTCAGCAATAGGGTCTTACCATCTGTTTCTCAAGGGAAACCAAGGGCCTTGGCAATCAACTATAATGTTTTGGAGGCAACAGGGACCTCCCTGGCCAACAATTCACTGGAAGGTATCCCATCCCAGGCACTGAAAATTTTCTAGTAACAATCTATAGCTTCTGGATGTGCCAGTATTCAAAAAAGTAGGTTTACATAAGTCAGAATATCTTGAATTTTGATTGAACCCTCCCCTCTCCCTTCTTGTACACATGCTCTTCCCCTGGTCTCACTTGGGCCTTTTTAAGGGAAGGTATTGCATATATGAAATAGAAGAACAGATTATAGGTAGGGGAAAGGCCCATATATTTTTCCTAGTAGATGTGTCCAAAAAAAATGTATAAGTTCAGTATGGGTCTCTAAATTCTAAATGCTTATATCACATTGTTTTGGTTGATTAGAATAAGGAAGAGACTTTATACAGAGCTAAACTTTTTAAAGACCTTTTTTTTCCTTTTTTTTTTTCTTGAGGTAGTATCTCACTCTAGCCCAGGCTGACCTGGAATTCACTATGTAGTCCCAGGGTGGCCTTGAACTCCCCCGTGCTAGGATTAAAGTTGTGTGCCACCACGCTGGGCTTAAGACCTTTAAAAAAAAACTATCTGAAACCTGCATGGTAGTGCATGTCTTTAATCCCAGCACTCAGGAGGCAGAGAAGTAGGATGATTGTTGTGAGTTTGAGGCCACCCTGAGCCTACATAGTGAATTCCAGGTCAGCCTGGACCAGAGTGAGACTGTACCTCAAAAAACCAAAAACCGAAATAATAATAACCACTATGTGGAAGTATGACAACTCTTAAGTGCCTTTGCACATGGAAAAGCTCTTTATTTTATTTTTAGGAATGCTGAACAGCAAAGAATATTGTGGAAGATTCCTGATATCTCTCAGAAGTCAGAAAATGGAGGTAATGTAAAATCACAGGCTGATTTTATTTAACATAGAAAGCTGAAATAATAATAGACATCAGCCAACTAAGTACACACATACATGCAGTGCAATAAACAACCAGAATGTTTCATTTGTTTCCATTTAGTTATTTCCATCAATAGGAGCAAATAACTCTTCAATGAATTTTCCTCCTCCCCTTTCCAAAAAAGACCTCCCAGGCTGGAGAAATGGCTTAGCAATTAAGATGCTTGCCTGCGAACCCTAAGGACCCATGTTTGACTCTCCAGATCCCACATAAGCCAGACACACAAAGGTGAGGCAAGCACAAGGTCACACATGCCCACTAGGTGATGCAAGCATCTGGAGTTCAATTTCAGTAGCTGAGGCCATGGCACGCCAGTTCTCTGTGTGTGTGTGTCTGTCTGTCTCTCTCTCTTTCTCTAAAATAAAAAATAAAAAATAAAAATTTAAAAGACCTCCCTTCCCACAGACATCCCTGTGACACAGAAGAGTCCTTAGGGAGGTGTGGATCCATCCTGTCAGGTGCCTTTCACTTCCTCTGATGTTAGTCATAGCTTAGACAGTGTATGTCCTTCCATGCAGCATGTCCCAAATTTTGAAGTGCCATTTTGCTGGATTACACTTTTACTGGTATGCACATAGAATCACTCATAATAATCAGTGGTACTTTTTCTATAACAACTTTGTTTCCTAGTTGGTCATGTTTCACATATTAAATTTTTCATATAATAGCAAAATTACACATTGAATGCTGTGTTCACTGTTTGATACTCTTCTTTTCAAGGTGTGGGTTCTTTATTAGCAAGATTTCAGTTATCTGAAGGCCCAAGCAAACCTTCCCCACTGGTTGTACAGTTCACAAGTGAAGGGAGCACTCTTTCTGGCTGTGACATTGAGCTTGTTGGGGCAGGGTACCGATTCTCACTTATCAAGAAGAGGTTTGCTGCAGGTGAGTGGGGAGCCCTTATTTCATTGGCAAAAAAATGAGGTTGCCTTAACTACTCTTCCCCCAAGCAGGGGCAGGACATGATTTTCTCAGCTGTCCTACTTCCTCACTCCTATCCCCAGTCCAGGACTGCTCACCCACCCCTGTTCTGTTTCTTGTGTGGTTCTCACCATGTAAATGGCTTGTTGAGGTCAATAGGATAAATCCTCCTCCCGTTCTGTGGTCAGACAAGATAAGCGCAATTGCACTTGAATTTCTCCACAGCCTGAAAACTTAAAGCAGGAAAAAGAACACACAACGTTTACCGCATGCCTAAGGCAGAGGGATATTAGATTCTTACAGTTTTTGTCCTCCAAAAGGACTTTACAGATTTCAGGTTTGTCAGATTGAGCCAAGGTCCAGGAGGATCTACTTTCATGCTCAGGGATGGTCTTCATTTGAAACAAACTGAGTTTTTATGGAAGATAGGGGCTCCCTAATAGTAAGGTAGCTGAGCTTGTCAGTGACTTACTTTTTCACTGTGCTGGGGACCAAACCAAGAGCCTTGCACACCCGTCCGAGTCAAATGCTCTACACTCAGCTATGTCCTCTTCTTCTAAGTCCTGGTTTTAATGCCTGCTGTACTATCCCAACATAATTATTAGTTATGTACTTTTCACTCTTAAAATTTTGATAACTTGGAAATAAATTATTTGAGCCCCTTTTCCAAAATAGTTGTACTCTTCTATGCAGCACCAGATCCCCTGACGAATCCTGGCAAAACCCAAAAAGCTCTGTAAACCATTTTTTGGTGTGAAAGTGGGAAGGGCAACTAGAAATGTGAAGAAATGAAAAACTAAAAAACCACATTACTATATTATTAATTATGTTATATATTAATTATACTACATCAGTGTTGCACCCTAAGTGAGCAGTGTTTGGTTCTCAGGCGTAGGGCAGGATGACTAGAAATGTTACCCATATAATAATCACATTATTGAGCTAGCAGATAACTTATTGCTGTTATTTTGTTTTGCAGGAAAATACTTGGCAGATAACTAATAAATTCTTATGCAAGGATTTGGAAGAGCTGTTTACTGGAAAACTGTTGTATGAGAAACAGGTTCATTCTGGTTTGGTAAATACAAACCAAAATCTGCACTTGGAGTAGATCATCAGCTGGAAAGTTGCTGCCTTTCAGCAGTGATTTCCCACACACAGTACCATGATGACCAGTCCTACAGTATTTACTTCTAGATGATATTGTTAATGGTTTTAAAATGTAATTATTGTATTTGTAAATTGTACTCTCATTCCAGTAAGGCAGTTAGACACTTGAATCTTAGCATTTTACCATTCCTGAAACAATTGTAATTTAAACTGTGATATGTAAATTTAGTAGTAGTACTGTTGAATGGCACAATGCTTATGGAGGTAGATTGCATTTTGTCAATATATAAAATTTAAATATAATATTGATAGCTGTCTTAAAGGGGGTGCCACACACAAAGAAACTGAAATAGAACCACAAGAAAAAAAATACTTTTCTTCAATCTTGAGTATGTTTTACTCTAGTGCTAATAAAAATTCTGTCTTCAGAAGTTTAGAGGGTTAAATTTAGAAATTATTTCAAAACATTTCCAAGGTTACAGCATATTCAAAGGGAAGGATAAATTAACACTTTTTAAAAAGCTTTTTTTTTCAAACTGCAAATTTCATAAAAATGCACACTGTGTAAACAGGGCCTCTTATTTTTATAACTTGTGTAAAAAGGGAAAGCAATTCATATTTAAAGTTTAAGTATATAAATTATAATCAAGAGTAAAGAAGATGTTCAAATCTTACCCAGTCCCCCCTTTCTCTACAGTTTAGCAAATGAAGAGATTACTGAATATTAAGACTAAAATCAAAATTATAATTTTTAATATTTGAAAACTTTCCATAGCTGAATCAGTTAAAATGTTCACACAATTATTCTGAATAGATAAATGGGTTTCTCTCCTCCAGGATGGGGGTGGGGGTCTTCCTTGCTACCCATAGCAATCAAGTCATTGAGAATCAGAATCTTAGGGGGGAAATTAGTTCCCTGTTTAGAACCAAAAGGAGAATTTTCAGTCTCATTATTTATATCTCTTGGGAAGGAAGAAATAAGCTTTAGAAATGAAACTCTCTTTGTTGTCTAATAAATTTCTTTTGGGACGATTAAGACTCATTGTATAAACTGAATCTTTGCTCTTTGGAGGGGATGGAGTCATGGAGGTTATCTCACTGTTACAAGGTCAGAACTCCTGCAGTTCCCAGGTTTGCCACAACATAGGAATTCAGTAGTCTCCATTCCCTACTAAGATCTGAAAACATCAGTCTTTAAGCCACAGAAGTTATTTCTGACATAAAATGATTCCTCCTCTATATTTTATTATTAAATCACTGAAATGAAGTTGTGGTAATTATCATAACTTGTTCCATTTCATTTTATATTCACTCAAATTTGACAAGGAATCTTCAGCCTCTTTGAATTTTAGAATCAAAGTTTTTAAGTCTTATTTTTAAATTGAAATTGTGACTGGCGGATGTTTACAGTGAAACTTTATAGATGAACATTTGTACTCTCCTGTCAATGCTTGCTACCAAAAAATGTCCAAATGTATGTTTTGCCTTGGGAGAATCTGACTATTCAAACAAGCTCTCACTTGGCTCTCCAAAGCAGCCAGGTGTTGAAGGTTTTTGAACAAACTATTTATTTGCTTACTTTATGTTTGATTTTTGAAACCAAAATAGAGGAATGCAAAATTTTAAATCTTATGAAACATGGGAAAATTTAAAATGCTCAAAGGGAGAGTAAGAAGCAGAAAACAGACTTGTCCAGCATATGACTATAAAATGTTTTTAAGTAATCTATTCATGGAAAAACATTAAATATTAATACAAAGCATATTAAAATAAAATATATAAATATTACTGGTTCTCATGTTTTTCTCTTTATATTTTATTTTATATAGATTCAGAATGTATTATTAATTAAGTACAAGGTTTTTTTCCAAAGAATAATTTGGTTGGTATTATAAAATATAATTAAAAATATAGATTTTGGGCTGGAGAGATGGCTTAGTGGTTATGGCGCCTGCCTGCTAAGCCTAAGAACCCAGTTCCAATCTCCAGGTCCCACGTTTAGCCAGATGCAGTGACGCAAGGGTGCAATGCTGCACTTGCCCACAAGGGGGCACACACATCTGGATTTCGTTCATAGCTGCTGAGAGGCTGCTGGCACGCCCATTCTCTATCTGTCTCCCTCTCCCTCTCTCTCTGTCTGTCTCTCTCTGTGTCTCTCAAAAAAATAAATATATATATATAGAGAGAGAGAGAGAGATTTTAATAGTCTCTAAGATTATTCAAATGTTTCCAGGAACTAAATTAGAAACTGTGAAGAAATCCTATTATCTCGTAATTGATCTTTGTGAAACAGAGTTGCAATCAGTGATTTCATAATTATTAAACCTTGAATAAGCAGAACCTCAGTAGGAAATGTATCCCTAACTGTTTAGATAATAATTCAAGTAATGACACTATAACTTCATATCAGAGAGTAAGATTTTGGTGTTTTGTTTTTAATCTTGTAGGTTAAAATGTCCTTTAAACATATATCTACAGTATTGTAGAATAAGAATTCATGTTCCAAAAATAATCCCCAACAATGCAAGAGTCTTGATTAGCAAAGACATTTCAAGTCCAGCTTACTACCAAGTTTTCTATGTCCAAACAAAATGAGCTAGTTCAAAGTCAGGCAATTTTCAGTGTAGTGAGTTAAAATAAGATAACATCCTGGCTAGCCAGAACACTGCTTCTAGAACACTATGATTTTCAAAGTCTGTTTTGTCAGGGTAGAAAGTATAAGTGATATAGTTTTATTTTATTTTGGCAACATGAAAATTTTGTTTTCTTCTTCAAATAAATCCAATATTTTCATGAAATTTCAAAAAGTAAATTCTTATTAAATAGTGTGTAGTTACTAAGAGTCAAAATTTTAATCTCTTTAAACTTCTATTTGATACATCTATGGCCAAAAGGAAAATTCACTGCATGGTGTTTGGAACCATATTTGCTCTCTAAAGAAACAAACAATGCAAATGGCTTTGAATGAATAGAAAGTGAAAGAACAAATGTTGTTCTTTTGGAGATTTTTGTTTGTTTAAATGTTTGTTTATTTATTCACTTGAGAGGCAAACAGAGGGGGAAAAGGCAAACCAAGAGAGTGACTGGGCATGCTAGGGCCTCCTGCCAGTGCAAATGAATTCCAGACACTGAAGCCACTTTGTACATCTGGCTTTACATGGGTACTTGGGGAATCGAGCCCCAGCTGTCAGGCTTTGCAAACAAGCACCTTTAACTATGAATCATATCTCCAGCCCCTCTTTTATTTTATGTGCCCTTTTTCACTCTCAATTTGCAAAATATGGAGAATTTCCATTTCCAATTGTAATCTTTTCCAGGGAGCAAATTACATTTGCTGTACCCTTAGTTTGGATGCCTCGTTGCCCTGTCTTATCTTTAAAGAGGGCTAGATCTGTGGGCAGTTCTAAGCTTTCCTTAACAACGTTAGGCAAAACATTTCCAAGCAAGGAAGGGAGGTGCTTCTCCAACAGCTTAAATACAGTAGTGGCAACACATAAATGAGCTATAAATGTCTCCCAAGGCTGACAATTGTGACTCTTCTTTACCCAGATAAACTACCTTTTAAGACTTTACAAGCAAAAAAGGCTCTACTCACAGTAATTGTCTGATGAGCAATAAAAGTAACAATACTTATGTGTTGATCTTGTCATTATAGCCGTACAGATAATAGTTCATTAATCATTATAAAAATCAAAAAATAGTAAAGATTCCTTTCAGTTCCTGTTTTACCAATGGTGACATTGGGGCTTAGACAGATTAATTCCCCCAAAGTGACACAACAGCCAGCCGCAGCCAGCACTTGTTGACTGAAGAGGAAGCACCTTGCTGCTTCACTTTGCCTATTTTGGGGGAAATCTATTTTATTTTACAACACACACCCCATTTAGATGCCAAGGTAGAACACACTATGAAAATTTATCATTCAAAGAATTAAGAAGGATAAACCCAATAAGTAGTTCTCGTCAAGCCAGGCGTGTTGGAGCACGCCTTTAATCCCAGCACTCGGGAGGCAGAGGTAGGAGGATTGCCGTGAGTTCAAGGACGCCCTGAGACTGCATAATGAATTCCAGATCAGCCTGAGCTAGAGTGAGACCCTACCTCTACACCCCCCCACACAAAAAAATAAAGAAGTTATCTTCAAAGGACCAGAATTTCTCAAAGGATGGTATGGGATCACTTGTCTTGGCCATAGAGGGGCAATGATCAGAACAGTCACCATTATATCCACAGAACTTAGACAGCCTGTATGTTTTTATTGAGTTCATGGTCTCTTAATAGTAATGGAATTTGGCAATATGGATATTGGAGCACCCACAAGCTAAGAATTGTTGACCTAATAGATCTCAAAGGTCCTCATTTGTTGACTGACAGCAGGCTTAAGCATTAATTTCTAAGGCAAATACTATTTTTCTACTCTTTCCCCCCTGGTTCTGGCTACTTGGCTATTAAATGTCCCCTTCTTTGCAAGGGACTCCTAGCCCTCCAGCCTCTGAGCTGACTATATTTTGTGGGCTCTTGACACAATAATTGACTAGCCTTATTCCAAAAGAATTATACCAATTATTTTTAAATATTTTAAAAAACAATCACAGGTTGCCCATTAAAGCTGAATGATATAGTAAAATATGCAAACATCTACTGAAGAGATGAGTTTGATTGTCTTATTTAACTTTCTCTTCCCCCAAATAGAATGTGCTTGAGTAAAATTCCATTTAGTCTTAATGTACTCATTTTGCCACAATGACTTTTCTGATCAACAACTTCTAAAAAGTGGAAGCAGAATTTTTGCTAATATCAAAATGGGAGTAAGATCTAAATATAGCTTACACTGTTAATAAGGAAGTATGATGGTTCCACTAAATGAAATAAATGAATCAAATTATTGGTATCAATGAACAAATCAGCTCAAGTTATACTGATGAAGTAGATTTTTCAGTGAGTCTTCCCACTCCCTTACTTATCTTTTGAACTTTTACAGTAATTTTCTGGAGGTTTTTGGTTGGGTTGTGTTTGTTCACTTGACAAACAGTATGTAAATCCTTTCCCTCACTCATGATTAAACATGGCTACTTTTATATTACTTTTTACCCATAGAATGATAAAGAAAAGTGTGATAGGACTACATTGCTTTAAGCCCCCAGATATTAAAAGCAGGCAAGAATGTTAGGTTTGCCTTTCTCTCACATCATTGCTCTGATGTGCAGACATTTTTGCAGGCCAGAGTCACATTGTTAATATCCAGTTGAAATCTAAGTCTCCTTAAATGAGTATTGGGTTAATCTCAGGTCAGCTGAGTTGACCTTGGCAAGCCTTCCTGATTGGTCACCATGTTTAGTACTGAATTTCATCCTAGAGAGGGCTGCGAGAAAAAGCATGAGTTGGACGACATTCTGTGTGGTTTAACATTAATTTATTCTCAAGGTCCAACTTCTAAATCTCTTTTTCCTTTGATGTATATTATTTCTGACTTCTCCTTCTACCCCTAGAGCACATTGTCCATGCATCTTTACTTTCTAAGAAAAAATGGTTTCAGTAAAAAGGATAGTAGTTTTAAATGTCATGTAATGTTTTAAAGAAAAGTCAAAGAAATTTCAAATGTACCCATCAATATTCCAGCATTTTAAAAATAACATTTTGGTTTCCTGGTATAGGCAAGAAATATTTGTTGTGCTCTGAGAACTCATGGTCCTATGCCATAGTACTCAACAAAGAGGAACATTGGCAACAGCTCTTATTGTTTTCATGAAACTTAAAGTTATGGGAGCCAAAGAGGATATGTTTTATTTCTAAGCACACCTTGGAAAACTTTGGGAAAGTTTTCTTTCAGTACTAATTTATCAGCCTGTCAATAACAGCCAATAATATAACCAGGAATGCTTTGCAAAGATGCTTCTAAGATTTTGTTTTGATTTTAAGAGAATTCCTACCATTTCAAATGAATCATCTTGTTATAGGAATTAATGAATCAATGAGAATAATCAGGAAAATCCACTTCAGAGAGAGGGAGAGAGCCTTTATTCACATGCAGACCTCTGCTGGCTAATGCCAAAAACCTGACAGAGGCCTTGAACTCAGATTGTGCTGGGCTTATATACCTTTTACAATCCTTTATCTGAATTCTCCCATGCTTAGAGAGGGGAGAGATTTACATAAATGTCGGGTTCTGTCAAATAAGATTAAGTACAGGCAGATGTCTCCTGAGATAATGTAGCTGTGTATATTGTCCAAAGGGGTCAGGCTCAGAATCACAGAATTCTTGTTAGCTACCATCAGAGGAATCTCCCCCGCTGAAGTTTCAGAGAAGGGAACTGCAACATCTATCACTTCACTGGAAGTCCTACGTACACTTACATTTCTTATAGATACATTGATTATATTCCATGTAAACTAATATAAGCTAGGAACATTAAATATATGGCATTTCTTCAATAATCTGTGTTCAATAGTTTCTTTTAGTCAATTTTAACTTTTGTTAAAATATTCATAACAAAATATCAAAATTGTTCTCGTATATTATCTTGAAGAAATTGATTCATAATAGACTGATGCTGATAGCCTCTTTACATAAACTTGTTAGAAATTAAGTGAAGATCATTTTAGTTAGAGCTGACAACAATGCACAGATTTTGCAGGGCTTCTTTTAAGGAGCATTTTAAAGTGCTGTTTTTACTTTATTTTTGTAAATCAGGGTTTGGTTTTTTTTTTACATAAAATTAACACTTTTATTTAGAAATTCTTGGTAAGTCATTAGAGAAAAATGAAATTTATACTTCTCTAAATATAGTACAACTTTTAATCCACTCATAGTGTGTGAATTAGCTGGTAGATATTATCATCAATAAGTTAATGTTTCAGTGAGTGAGTATATCATGCATATATTAATTGCGTTTGACTTATTCAACCATGTATTACTTTATTGACACTTTTTCTGATAAAACACTTGTATCATCACCTTAGATGACTTTAAAAATACACCAAATGATTGTCACAGGCTACTATCCCCAGAGACAAAGCCTGATACTTGTTCCCTTATGAGTTGCTAGGATGATGATTGTGAAACCTGTGTTGATTCCATGGGACAGTGTTTAATAATTTCTTCTTATATCAATGTATGTGAAAAGGTGGCTCTTCTCTCTTTTTCTCTCTTCCTCTCTCTCTCTCTCCCCCTCTCTCTCCTTCTCTCCCTCCCTCCTTTGCCCCTTTCTCCTTGTCCCTCCCTTCTTCACTACCTTTTTTCCTTCTCTGTCTTTCCCACACTCTTTTTCTCAGTCAAATGGAATTAGAAAATTGCTGCTGAATCATTTTTCTTAAAATGCCAAGAGTTAGGACTGTGATGTGCTAATGTTACCAATGTGCAGAGCAATACTGCAGACCATACAGTCATTGTAAAGCTGATTTTTAAGCTGTTTGAATACTATTGTGTTTCAATTGAAAGGAGTTTTCATTTGTTCTCACTGGTATAAATAAATGGTAAATTTTAGTTTTCATTCCTACGAAGTGACCATGTAAACCATGGGTTTTAGTCTTCTTTAACAGTGAGGAACTAGGAAAGAATTTTGCTATGCTTTTAAATGTAATGAAATCCAGTCAGTTAAGGAGATTCTGTCACTAGGTACTTTGACCTGGTAGTGGCCTTTATAAAGAATTCTCTGTGGTCTATGCAGGAAAAGGTTGCTGGATTTATTTGCAATCCTGTACTGAGTACATAATCACACAAAATATTTGCAAAAGGAATTATGGATTCCTTTTTGTCAAGCTATATTTTAAATTTAGCCTATATGTTGGTCTTTCCTACATGCTCAGGTCAGCCAAGTGCCCTGGCAGCCCTTACAGCCCAGGCTGTGACAAGGTTCTGCTTCCTGCACAGTGGGAGAAGCCCAGCAAAGCAGGCCAGGCTGGCTTCCTCATGGACCTCCAGCCTGCTCTCTGCTGGGTGAGAGTGATGGGTGGTGGATGGGTAGCTGAAGATAGTAAATTCAAGACCATCTTAATGTTATTTGCCTTATAAGTTAGTGGAAGTGTGGGTATCACTTTTTGTAACTGACGATTTTTATAAACATTTTTCCTTCATAATTTTCCCAGTCACCAATTTCACAAAATCTTGAATATGCAATTACTTACCATGATGCATTCTTGCAAATAGGGTTCTTGCTTCAGAATAAAGTTTAATTCTATGTGAGGATGCTGCCATTGAAATGTGATTTTTTTTCTGAAAAATAAATGAAAAAATGACAATAAATTGAGTTGTGAATCTTTTTATTGCCAGCCTCTTACAATTTTATCTGGAAATTTTCATTGCCTCCTTAGGGAAAAGGTTGTGAACATAAACACGGTCTGGCAAAGAAAAGTCACGAATCTCAACTCTAATTTAGCAATAGACCTAAGTATACTGTGTTGATAGTTTTTATGACACTGTTAGTTTTCTATGTCATTATCTTTTAAAGACTGCACTAACATGGTACCTGTATGATAAGATTCAATGCTCCTTCTATGAGCAGATCCAACGAGCTAAACATTTATGACTTAGCGCCTCCTACCTATCTCACTAGGTAGTGAGAAATCCTTTCCTGTTTGTGTGAACTGGATGAGGATGAGCCCAGAGCTGGAAGTTCTTCTCAAGCTAGACCCACGCTCTGTGCAACCTCAATGAGGCTCTTTGATGAGTGCAACCCCAATGAGGCCTGCTTGTGAGCTATATCCTCTCTCTACTCTCTAAGTGCCCACTACTGCAGGTTTGCTTTTTGTGGGGCAGGAGACGCTTAATGAAGTAGACATTACATGGGGCTTGTTATGCTGTAGAGAAGGAGGGTCCTTGACCCCAAATGTCTTGCACTTCCAAGCTTCTTAAACTTGATAACCCTGACTAGACTGGGAAGTCTATTAGGAAGTGCAGGAGCCTGGTCTGTATGATGCAGGGTTCCTCACTGTGTGCTCCATGGGGCCCAGGCTGTAGTTTAACATCCAGAACCTCATTTTTCTACATCTGAAAGAAAGAATATTCCTTTGTTAGCACAGTGAAATAAACCCAAACTGGGGCGGGCGGCGGGATGATGTTTGAGGATGTCGCCCAGGGCTGTGCGCGAGCGAGCAGAATTGGAGCACCCACGATCCGATCCGGGCTCCGGGGGGCCGCGCTATTGGTAAGTGCGCTGGGTCACTCTGCTGAGAAACGCCTTACCTTGGCCACGACCTTTTGACCCCTCGGACTTATCCTTCCCTTCCTCAACAAATAAGAAAACATGGCCCCAAATTTCGCAACTGGAAATAAGCCTCCAGGCCGCTTTGTCTTCAAAGATGGTGCCCAACTCAAAGCCCGCCAGCAGGGTCATCTCTCACGCCTGAGCAGCGCAGGTCTCCAGCAGTCTCCTGGTGACCAGCTGCATCCCTGGGGACCTCCGCGTTCCACCTGGGGCCTAGGGGACAGGGAAGGGTTGGTGGCGGCTGCTTGAAGAGTTGCTTTGGAACCCGCTAAGGTCTGTGCCTGGGACTCTGGAACCAAACGTGTGTGTGTGTGTGTGTGTGTGTGTGTGTGTGTGTGTGTGTACTAGCGCATGCGTGTCCACATACTCCTACACATAAAGAGGTGCTGACGCACAAGCACAGAAGGTTCTCACACAAACATAGGCACACACGGAGGTTTTCACACTCAGGTAAAGACACATGCAAGTGCAAACACCTCCTGGTGTTCATGCTCACAAATGCTCACAGACACACATGGAGGTGGGGACAGCCAGCTCAAGCATAGGAGGCTCCCACATGTTGGGAAAGGGGTCTCCTTTCTTGCTTTCTGGAAGGAAGGAATTCAGTCAAGAGCCACAGGCAGTTTAAGCAGTTTATTTAGCCAAGCAAAAGAAAAGAATACTCGAAAGAGAGATTGTCCCGAAGCACTTTTGCACGGAGTTTAAGGTTTTATGATTACTTATGAGGTGGGTGGCATATTCATGGTCCAGGAGACCATTGCTTCCACTACCAAATCGTAATAAACCTGATCTCCCTTTTAAGGTATTTCTTCCCATGACCCTCCATAAAAGCCCACAAAGGGGATCAAAACTGCAATGTAATAAAGCCATTATCTTTTGAGGATGCAGACTAACCATTAGTGTGCATGTGTGGGAAAATATCCTGGTGCCTTGCTTGTAGATACACTGGAAACAAAGGGCTACCAAGATACAGTGGTGGTTTTCTTGGCTACCTCATATTTAACTCATTTTTGAGACTGTGCAAGGTACATGATTAATGAGATTAATGGCCATCTGTCAGTTAAGACATCTTATCAATTCTACAACAGGAGCCAAGGTTTTACAATTAGTTAGCAAACTGAACAAACAGAAAACAGGACTTTGGCTGTCAGTAGAATTCCATTCTCCCAGCTTCCCACTCCTGTCTGTCTTCTACCTATATAGACACACACCCTCACAGAACACTGTCTCCCTCCCCAGCATACAATTTTCCTGCTCCTTCTGCTTGGCTTTAAGTACCTTTGCCTTATTATGGCCTGACCCTCATGACACTGAGCTTGAGGGAAGGCTCTCATTCTCCCTCCCATTCACTCTCTAGCTCCTTGGTGAACACTCTGGATTCTAGTTCTGTTTTAATATCTAGCCTGGGTCTCCTTGAAATCATTTAAGTGAACACCTGAGTGCACAGAGATAGTCAGAGCGCTGCATTGCAGGCAAATTTTGAGAAATCCATTGCTACCTACCATGAGCTGTATAGGATTTGTGAATACGAGGTAGATTTTCCCACAAATTACTTCAGTGAAAGTAAAGTCCTGCTGGGTTTAGTGGCATACACTTGTAATCCCAGAATTTGGGAAGCAGAGGTAGGAAGACTAACCTCATGTTGAAGGCCAGTCTGGGCTACATAACAAGACTCTCAAAACAATAAATAAATTAAAAAGTGCATAAATAAGTTCAATCATGTTTGCCCTTTACAAAACAATAGCTGTTGCTGGGGGAGGGGAGCATTAGTGGAAATAGTTCATTTTATTTATTTTATTTCATTTTTGTCATGTTGTGCATGAACCCAGATACTTGAGCAGTCTATATAATCACTTTATACAGAACTATATCTCTAGCCCCTAACTTTAGTTTTTAAAATAACAACAGCAGCAAACTTTTATAAAGATTAAACATGGAAAGGCAATAAAAATATTGGTTTCTCATGTGGGATAGCATCGTGTTCCTACACATGGCTGCTTTTCTTGATTACTTTCCTCCTGTTCATCGGTGAAGCAGTTTTGCTACAGCTAACATCTGCCCATGTGAAGTTCATACACTACTGCATCAAAGAAAACTTCTAGGATCATCCCATTTCCAGCTACACTGACAGAACAAAATGACAACATATCTATGTGTTGCTCACTTCTCCATGCAGAAAGGTGGAAAAGGCAGCTGTGACCTCCATCTGAGGTGACATTGGGAGAATAAACCAAGGGATTCTCAGATCTTCCTTGTGTTATTTGACAAAATTCTTTTTCCCTAGAGTGTGATGATGCCTGACATTGCTAAAGACAGAGCAGTTTGCGAATGGAAGAAAAGGGGGAAAAAGTCCTCCCCAGATAGCAATGCATTCCAACAGGACATTCATGGGCCCTCCAAAGAGTGAGTAACTGAACGTGAGGATGGAAAAATAGAATATGGTCTTCCATCAAAGGTATACAAGTAGCTGTGCACCCCTGCTAGATGCTCCAAAGAAGCTCTCAATATATACATGTACATATACTCAGTTAATACAAATTTTGTACTATATCTTCAGTCTTTGTCCATATCCTTTCAAATTTCTATATTTTATGAATTGATAATCTGGGTCAGTTAACCATTCTCAAATTATTGGGTATTTTAAGTGCTTTTCTCTCCATTCTTTTCTTTCTCACTGTACAATAACTCTGCTTGTTTGGTTGTCAGCAGTGTTAGTGTTAGTGGTTCAAAGGGTAACAAATTTTTGGCTCTTTCTTTATATGGTGTCTATCCTCCTAAGGAGATTAACCAATGTTAATTCTTTCACAGCATTCCATTTTTACTTCTGTTGGTGAGAACACAAAGCAAAGGTCTTGATATAGTGGTCAGGCAACTTACACAAGAGGCAGGGCTGAAGCAAACAGTAGGTTTACACATAGCAGGGCAGTGTGAGATGATGTGATTTAAAGAACAGACTACCTGTGTGCACTTTATGACCCATTCCATGCATTTTTTTATGCTTACAAAACCAATACCAGGTGTGCAGGACATAGCTATATTCTTAATTCAAGGACAAAATAAATCAGTGACTTTGAAGAGTAGGTTCCTTCCTTACAAAAGAGTTTTTCTGCCATTCTACCATTTCTACCATTCAGTCTTTCCTGGATGGAATCACTTCAGGCATCCTTTTCATTGTTTCAATGTAAAGTAGTGGGCCATCTTCCTTCTAAATGCTAATGTATTTGACAATAGCAGCTTCAGCAGCCAGTCTCTGTGCCAGTAATTTTAAACTTGCTTGAGTTTTTCCAATTTTAAATCTTAAATTTCTCAGTTTCATATTTTTAGCCAAGCATATCACACATCATCACTCCATTACAAATTTACCTTGATCAAACTCTCTGGGCCTGACCAGAAGAATATAGCCAGACCTTATGTCAGTAGCCCAGTTCCAATAATGTTTTCTGCCATCTTTCTTTCCTCTTAGAAAGCCCATAAGTACAACCTCCAAATGCAGTTCTCTCTGCACTTAGGATTTTCAAATTCCCACCAGACTAGTCCATAAGAGTTGGTTTACTGCCCCAGCAGGCATCTTCAGTTGCAAGTACAAGGTCCATGTCCATTCCTTCAAAATAAAAGCTCCAGAGAACCAAAATCCACATGATCAGATTCATCACACAGCAATAGTCCACTCTCTGGTACTAATTCTGCCACAGTCAGCTACGGTGTTGCCGAGATGAACTTCCAAACCAGGCACAGTTAGGGGAGGAAGAGAATTTATTGATGCTTACAGATGCAGAGGAAGTTCATAATAGCAGAAGAAGCTGACTTCCTTTCACAAATCAGCCCAGAGACAAAAATCAAATGCCACTACCAGCAACACAAACAAGCACACGTCAGCAACCCCAGGCAAAAACGACAGCACTTTGCATATCTTGGGCTGCAATTCAAATCAGTCCCCAGTAACACCTCCTCCAGTCAAGTTACAAGCTTAAATAAAATTCCTGAATATATTTTGGGACGTACATTCAAACTACCACAACACCTTATCTCATTTAACTCTCCCACACACACATTCTAACAACTTAGTATAACACTTATCTGAGTGTATGCAGGACTTCACATCTTATCTCATTTAAAACTCCCCACCACACACACATACACATTCATCTTGCCAGGCTATATCCATTCTTACCTTTTTACTGTGAGATAGCTGAGGCTTGCAGGTCTTATAAGTTATTGCAATGACTGGATATAGCCTTAAATTGTATGGCATGCAGGAACTACAAACTCAATGGCCCCTCTTCCCCACCCTGCCAGCATCATAGCCTCTGGTACTGTCTGACCCCTACCCACTGCCCCAAGAACTTCCACTTCTTGCTTGAAAGATTCTTATTTACACTTCTGCATTCTTTCCTCTTCCTCCTCCCTGTCAGGAAGCTCTTTAATTACCCAGCCCTGACCACATCCACCTGCAGACTAAGCTGGAGGCTCTTTCTGTCTCTCCTGCCCTTCTCCTTCAGAGACCGGTATTGGGTGATTTTTCTCATCTAGCTTCCTTGATATGCTGTGGACTCATTTGCCTTTATAGCAGAAATCACACTGAGAAGGAAGGCCAAAATAAAAGAAAGAGTGCATGTAGGCCTATTTTGGGCTGCACTGTAAGATCAGCACAGATCTCACAGAGTTTCCCCCTCATCTTGATTTCAAATATTATTTATTTGAAAGAGAGAAAAAGAATGAATGGGCATACAACTATTTCCTGCCACCAAAAACAAAGTCCAGATACATGCACCAATTTGTGCATCTAGCTTTATGTGGATACTGGGGATCTGAAGCAGGGCCTACAGGCTTTGCAAGCAAGCAAACACTTTAAACCACTGAGCCATCTCCCCAGCCTTCATCTTGATTTTTGTGTCTACAATCTTCTGCAGTTGTGGCTGATGCTTAATCATCATCCCAGGCACAATAAATATCTGAAATTTCTTCCTCATTGTGAAAGGAAGATTAAACTTATATTCAGTATCATTACTGTCAGTTGTTTTTAACATTGGATCTTTTTTGAATTACATTTTTATAATCTAATTTTTATGTTTCATTAAAAAGTAAGTATTATTTTTAGGGTGGCGTCTTTCTTTTTTTTATCAGAAAAAAACTACAAAATGTTTATTGCAAAAACAGGATGGGAGTTAAGCCATAAATCGCAGCTTACATTCTTAGAAGATTAGAGGGAAGAAAAAACAGAACCGAACATGTGAACAGTCTGTTGGTCAGTTACAGGAAGAGCCTGGGGGGTATTAGGTAGGCCTGGGGACCAAGAGTCTCCAAATGTCTGATTATTCGCCCTTAAAGATTTTGCGCAACAATGTAGGCCCAGAGTAATGCTGTTCAAACCAGCAGAGCATCCTGTTTATCTATTATCTCCACCTGCTCTAGCAAGTGTTTCATTTTATTCCTTTATGGGCTAACATTTTGCTCTCTTTACAACATATCCAAATGTTTGTTCTTTCTTTCTTTTTATTTATTTAATTGGTTTATTTAATTTTTAAATAATTTTTTTATTGACAACTTCTTTAATGGTAGACAATATCCCGTGGTACTTCCCTCCCTCCCCCCAATTTCCCCTTTGAAACTTCACTCTCCATCATATCCCCTCCCCCTCTCAATCAGTCTCTCTTTTCAGTTTGATGTCATGATCTTTTCCTCCTATTATGATGATCTTATGTAGGTAGTGTCAGGCACTCTGAGGTCATGGATATCCAGGCCATTTTGTGTCTGGAGGAGTACATTGTAAGGAGTCCTACTCTTCCTTTGGCTCTTACATTCTTTCCACCCCCTCTTCCACAATAGACCCTGACCCTTGGAAGGTAGGTTTGAGATGTTTCAGTACTGAGCAATCCTCTGTCATGTCTTCTCAGCACCATGGTGCCTTCTAAGTTATCCCAAGGTTGCCACCATCTGAAAAGAGAAGCTTCTCTAACCAAATGTGAACGTTGCATTAATATATGGGTGTGGACATTAAGAGAAGTGCTTACTGGGCAGCTTGGTGAGCATAGTATATACATTTAGTCAGACACCAGCAGACATTACACCCTTAGGGCTCATGACTAACCCTGTCATACATTTTTAGTCTCAGGGATGTGTTTCCTCCCATGCAGCGGTCCTCCAGTCCAATTAGAGAGCAGTTGGTTTCCCCATAACAGATATGGTACTATTGCATCCAATGGCTCATTTGGTCTGCCTGGCCAAATTTAAAGCTTGCAGTGTTCACTGTTGAGTACCTTCACTGGTGTTTTCTCTCTCCCATTGAACTGCAGGCAGCCTAGCTTTTCCCAACTTTCTGGCAGCTGGTCCACATGGAGGAGGTTTTCAGCTCAGCTCCAGCAGGATTTCTTAGTGAACTTACCATACAAGTATGTGGAGTCTTCAGCAATAGAGTCTTACCATATATTCCTGGTGGGAAACCAAGGGCCTTGGCAATGGCCTATAATGTTTTGGGGGTATCTGTGACCTCCCTGGTAAACAACTCACTGGAAGGTATCCCATCCCTGGCACTGAAAATTTTCTAGTAACAATCTATGGCTTCTGGATGTGTCAGTATTCAAAAAAGCAGGTTTACATAAGTCTTATTCAGAATAACTTGAATTTTGATTGTCCTTTCCCCTGCCCTTCTGTTTAGGTGGTTTTTTTTTTTTTTTTTTTCTTCTTTGTAGATTCTAGATATTGGGCCTCTGTTAGTGGTATAGCTGGCAAAATTTTCTCCCATTCTGTGAGTAATCTATTGGCTCTGATTATGGTCTGCTTGTGCAGAAGCATTTTAGCTTCATGAGACCCCACTGGCTTTTGAAAAATACACTCCATGTGAATGTGTATTTTGTTATTTTTTCACCTCTTCAATTTTTGAAAATTACTAACTTTTGTTTCCACTATAACCTTCCTCTTACTGATAAGATGGCATCAAATGCAAGTAAAATACCTCAACGTATATAAAAATTCAGAAAATTGACTACAAACTAAATAGCCACAAAAGTAAATTACTTTGCCAGGGAAGTATGTCATCCACCCAGGAAAGAATTGACATACTTTTGATCTTAAGCATGATATTCAAATGAATTCCCCTAGAGGTTCGGAGGTGAAAAGTTTCAGAGTAAAACACATTTCATTTTTTTCTTTTACTTCATGTTTCTCAAGAATAGGCATCTAATTTTTCTTTGCATCCCCAGCATTGCCAAATTAACCTAACCCTTGTTGAAAGTGTGTATTAATCACAAGAATAAACACACTTAGAAACCGATGCCTCTTGTCAATGTGCACTATGAAGTCTCTCCACCAGGAGACAGCACATGACCTCAGTAGCAGCCCCAGCTCCATGAGCACAGTTCAGTGACACCAAGAGACATATGAACGGTCAAGGCCTTTCCTGTTACAAACAAAAGGGAGAAGTGATACTTATGATTTCCCATCTACTATGATAATGGCTTCAAGGCCATTTACGCAAATACCACTTCTTGGGTTAGCTTCTTGGGTAAACCTCTAGAGAAATAGTATGTTTATGTTTCAGGAAGGAAAAGGGATTTTTAATATTTTTATATTTTTAATTTATTTATTACACAGAAAGAGAGAGAGAGTAAGAAAATGGGCATGCTAGGGCCTCTTGCCGCTACAAGTGAACTCCAGATGCATGCACACTTTGTGGGTCTGGATTTATTGTAGTTACTGGAGAATTGATCCTGAGCCAACAGGCTTTGCAAGCAAATGCCTTTAACGACTGAGAAATCTCCCCGGCCCAATTTTTAATGTATTTACCACAAATAAAAGGTAAATGTTTGAAGAGTGTCTTTGCAAAACAAAACAACAAAACAACCTACAACTCTCACCAGAAAGGGAATGAACATTCTGGAACCAAGTATGAGTGACCATAGCCCAGTTACACAGATCTAGGGTTCTCCAAATATCATGTTCCAACATGGTAAGTTTCAAGAAGTTTTATAGTAATTGAAAAAAGAAATCTTAAGTCAAGATGTTTTCAAATTCATTGGTGGAAACATTAGGTGGACAGGTTATAGTAATGCAGAGAGATCTCTGCTATAAGCCTCAGATGCCATCGGGTGACATTCTTGCTTTTGAGTGTTTTTTTTATTATTATTATTATTGACAACTTCTATACTTACATACAAAAAAAAACATGATATTTCCCTACCTTCCCCCAATCCCTCTTCAGAACTCCAAGCTAGGGATCTGTTTGCATTTCCCAAAAGTACTCACATAATAGTCACAAGGATATTAGGTCATACACAGAGGTAGGTAATAAATGGCCATTTATGGGGCCGAGATAACCCAAGATCATTTTGGCTTTCAAGCTGTAACATTCCATATCTCATAGTCACTAAAGTTCTAATCAGTCAATCAGCCATATAAAATGTGCTAAACAGGTGCAGATCTTTTCTGGAGATAGATATGCTTATCTGATTTTAATATTATACAATGTACACATGCATAGAAATGTCACATGTGTGCATATAGAGGACAGAAGTCATTGTCAGGTGTCTTCCTCAGTCTGACCCACTGAGCTACACCCCAGCCTCCTCACTCTCTTTTCCAATCCATTTCATTCTAATGTAAGAACTATCAGACCTTGTTTTTTTTTTCTTTTTTCAGACCTTGGTTTTTAAAAAGTACTGTAAGTAGGGCTAGAAGTGATATATGGTGGTAAAGTGCTTATTCAGCATGGGGAGCTCCAAGGTTCTATCAGATGCTGGAAAAAGAAACAAATATAACTGTGGTTTCTGAAAGCAAAAAAAAAAAGTTTTTGCTTTTCTTTTTGAGGCAACATTTTATTCTGTAGGCCAGACTGCCCTTCCTGGAAGTCCTCCTGCCTCATCCAACAGACTGAGAAAACACATAAACAGAAAGAACATTTTTCACATCTAAGAGAGAAAATTAATCCAGACACTGGAGAGGCAGAAGCAAGAAGACCAATGAAGTTTGAGGATAGTAATACATAGCAAGACCCTGATAAACATACACCCATACACATGCACATGTGCATGTGCACACATGCACACAGACAAGTGCGCGCGCACGCACACACACACACACACACACACACACACACCCTGTTAAAAATATACACAAGTAGAGCTGGAGAGATGAATTAGTGGTTAAGGCACTTGCCTATGAAGCTTAAGGATCCAGGTTTAATTCTCCAGGTCCCACATTAGCCAGACACATAAGGTGGCGAGTGCATCTGGAGTTCATTTGCAGTGGCCCTGGCATTCCCATTCTCTCTTCCTCCCTCCATTTCTCAATCTCTCTCTCTCTAATAAATAAATAAAATAAAAATCAATCTTTAAAAAACATATGCAAGTAAAATAATGAAATTATATGTAAAGAAAATAATGCACTTTTATGTAAAGAAAAGTTCTCATTGCATATCAGATTATAGAACTAAGACACTCATTTGCCTTGCTGGACACATGTCCAGTGCATTTAATGTGTCATTTATTTAGCACTGGTTTAAATGCATTTTTTAGCATCTCACATGTTTACCTTTAGAGATTTTATAGGGCTTTAGTAGAGCTGATTATCAACAAAAAATATATCCAGTAAGCCAGTATGCTGAATGGATATAGGTAAGTTCTAAATTTCAGAAAGTAGAAAGTCTTATTTTTAAATATTTACCAAGCCCATATTCTGTGTTGGTTTTTTGCCCATGTTGAAAACTTTTATTTTTACTATTTTGTTCTCCTAAAGTACTATAAAGTACTATGTATCTAATTTTTTTTTTTTTTTTTTTTTTTTTTTTGGTTTTTAGAGGTAGGGTTTCACTCTGGTCCAGGCTGACCTGGAATTAACTATGTAGTCTCAGGGTGGCCTTGAATTCTCGGAAATCCTCCTACCTCTGCCTCCCAAGTGCTGGGATTAAAGGCGTGTATCACCATGCCCGGCTAAGTACCTAATTTTTAAAAATTACTTTATTCTTCTCTTTTCTCATTCTCTTTTTCCAACCCATGTTATTCTAATGTAAGAACTATCAGAACTTAGTTTTTCAAAATATCTCAAGCAGCATTGGGAGTGATGCTCAGTGGTAACATGCTTGTTCAGCAACAGGGGGAGCCAATGTACTGCCCTACACTGGAAAAGGACCAAATATAAATGTGACTATTTTTTATTGCTGAAAACTTCTATAATTATACACAATAAACCATGATAATTCCTTCCACACTCACTTTCTCCTCCACAACCCCACTCTCCATCATATCCCCTCCCCATCTCAATCAGAATCTCTTTTATTTTGATGTCATTATCTTTTCCTCCTGTTATAATGGTCTTGTGTAGGTAGTGCCAGGCATTGTGAGGTCATGGATATCCAGATCATTTTGTGTCTGAAAGAGTGTATTGTAAGGAAACCTACCCTTTCTATGGCTCTTATGTTCTTCCCACCATCTCTTCCACAATGAACTCTCACCTTGGAAAGTGTGATAGACATGTTTCAATGCTGAGCACTCCTCTGTCATTTCTTCTCAGCACTAAGATGTCTTCTGTGTCATCCCACAGGTCACCACCATCTGAAAAAGAGCTTCATTAACCAACAGTGAGAGTAGCATTAATATATGGGTGTGAACATTAAGAAATGTGCTTACCAGGCAGTTTGATGAGCATAATATATGCATTTAGCCAGACACAAGCAGGCATTACACCCCTAGGACTCAAGACTTTCCTCTGTCATAGGTTTTCAGTATCAGGCATGATTTGCTCCCATGGAACAGGCCTCCAGTCCAATTAGAGAGTGGTTGGCTTCCCCCATAACAGACATGCCACTATTGCACCCATTGGCTCATTTGGCCTGGCTGGCCCAAGTTAATGCTTACAGTGTGCACTATTTTTTATCTCCAATAATGACTTCTCTCTCTCCCATGAAGCTGCACGCAGCATAGCTTTTTCCAGCTTTGTGTCAGCTGGTCTACATGGAGGAGGTTTTTAGCTCAGCCCAAGCATGTAGAGTCTTCAGCAATAGGGTCTTAAAGACTCAACAATGGCTTATAATATTTTCAGGGCATAAGGGACCGTACTGTCCAACAATTCACTGGAAGGTATTCCATCCCTGGCACTGAAATTTTTCTAGTAACAATCTATGGCTTCTGGATGTACCATTCTCCAAAAATGTAGGTTTCCATATGACGTATTCATACCCTCTTAGATTTGGATTAACCCTCCCCTGACCCTTCCTTTACTCAAACTCTTCCCCTGACCTCACTTAGTCCTTTCCACCCCCAGTAATCTGTTCTCCTACTTACATACATACAATACCATCCCCATAAGTCCTCCCCTCTTCTCCCACCCTTACATGCCCTTTCTAGCTTACTGGCCACTGCTATTGAGTTTTATTCCAAATCACATACAAGTTCAATCATTTCTAGCTAGTATCCACATATGAGAGAGAACATGCAGTGCTTGACATTTTGGGCCTGGGTTACCTCACTAAGTATAATTGTTTCCAGTTCATCTATTTCCCTGCAAATTTCATAATTTCATTTTTCTTTACCACTGAATAGAGCTCCTTTGTATAAATGTACCACATATTCATTATCAACTCATCACATGAGGAACACCTAGGCTGGTCCCATTATCTAGCTATTGTGAATTGAGTGGCAATAAGCATGGAAGTGAAAGTAACTCTAAGGTAGTGCAATGAGTCCTTGGGATAAACCTAGGAGTAGTATAGCTGGATCATATGGTCAATCTAGTTTTAGCTGTCTCAGGAACCTCCACACTGATTTTGACAATAGCTGTACCAGATTACATTCACACAAACAGTGTGGAAGGTTTCACGGGCTGCTGAGAAGAATGTTTATTCTGTGGATTTGGGGTAGAATGTTCTGTAGTTCTCCATTAGGTCTAATAGATCTATAGTGGTGTTGAGCTCTCTTACTTCTCTGTTAATTTTCTGTTTGGATAATCTATCTATTGCTGATAGTGGAGTATTGAAGTCCCCGACTATGATGGTGTTGGTGGTTATTTCTGTTTTCTTGTCAAGTAGGTTTTGTTTTATGAATTGTGGTGCACCTGTGTTTGGTCCCTATAGATTGGTGATTGTGATATCCTCTTGTTGATTCATTCCCTTGATAAGTAAGAAGTGGCCTTCTTTGTCTTTTTTGATTAGTTTTGGTTTGAAGTCCATTTTATCTGATATTAGTATAGCAATGCCTGCTTGTTTCTTATTTCCATTTGCTTTAAATATCATTTTACACCCTTTCACTCTGAGGAGGTGTCTGTCTTTAGTGGT
The DNA here is from genome assembly GCA_036365145.1 of Orientallactaga sibirica. Lineage (NCBI taxonomy): Eukaryota > Metazoa > Chordata > Mammalia > Rodentia > Dipodidae > Orientallactaga > Orientallactaga sibirica. The sequence goes on along the minus strand of JAEOAD010000015.1, from coordinate 24,156,008 downwards.
GAGATGGGTTTCTTGAAGACAACAAATTGAGAGGTCTAATTTTCTGATCCACCCACTTAGCTTATGTCTTTTAATGGGTGAATTAAGGCCATTAATGTTTAGGGTAATAACTGTGAGATTTGATTAATCCCTGCCATATTGTGGTGTTATAAGTGGTTTGGTGTTTTCTTGGACTTTATAGTTTTTGTGCCCTCTCCAAGTTTGGTTATTGTAGTCAGTTTCTTGTAGGCACTTGAGGTTGCTTCTTTGACTCTTATGTGTGGAGAATTCCCTGACGTACTCTCTGTAGGTTGGCTTTGTGTTCATATAGTTGTAAAGCTGACTTTTATCGTGGAATGTTTTTCTTTTACCATCTAGTATGCAGGATACTTTTTCTGGATAAAGTAGTTTGAGTTGGAGGCCATAAGTTCTTAGATTGCAGTGTTCCATTCCAGGCCTGTCTGGCTTTTAGGGTTTCCATTGAGAAGGCTGAAGTAATTCTGATGGGGTTACCTTTATATGCAATGTGTTGTTTCTTCCTAGATGCTTTTAGGATTTTCTCTTTGTTATCAATGTTTAGAGTCTTGGAGAATTTCTCCTTTGGTCCAGTCTGTTTGGAGTTCTGTTTGCTTCTTGTAACTTGATATGACTTTCTTTTGAGAGGTTGGGAAAGTTTCCTTCAATAATTTTATTGAATAAGTTCTCCATGTCTTTGGTCTGAATTTCTTTCCCTTCTGGTATCCCCATGATCTGAATGTTGGGACGTTTAACGGTATCCCATAGTTTCCTCATGTTCTGCTCACAAAAAATTTTGAACTTATTCAAACTTTTGCACTCATGAACTGTTTCTTCTGTTTTGTCTTCCGGTTCTGAGTTTCTATTCTCCACATGGCTGACTCAATTCTTGAGGGCTTCTATAGAGTTTTGGACCTGTTGAAGTTTGTTTGTATTTTCTATCTTTTCACATCATTTTCTGATTTCTTAATGCTTCTTGGAATTCATCCTTGCATTTATTTGTGTCTTCATTGAGCTCAACCAGCTGATTTTTGAGGTCCTCTTTTTTTTTTTTTTCTTTCTCTCTCTTTCAGATCATTTAACTGTCTTTGGAAACCATCCTGGTTCTTTTCTATTAGGACTAATCTAGCAAGGGCAGCATTCATACAATTATTGGCCCTTTGTTTATGTTCTGAAAGTTCTGCTATTTGCTTGGCCAGGGTTGCATTGCTCATGTCTTCATATTGGGGTTCTGATCCTATTATCTCTTCTATGTTCTGATTAGAGACTTCCATTGTGGGACTGGGTGACCTTGTTGGATTTACTTGTAATTGATTTTTCATGTTATTTCCTTTGCACTGTGGTCTGCCTATCACAGTGTGGGAAACTTATTTAATTTAGAAAGAAGTTGTAGTTTACCCTTAAAGTGTCTTCAATGATTATTGCCTTTTATGTTTCAGTTAGGCTTCTGATAGCAATGGGGCCTGTCTACTCAGACAGAAAGTGCTGGCAAGGCTCTGGTTGGGGCCTGAGGACCTGATGAAGGGGCTTGTTGGTCTGTTGTTGGGGCATGGAACTGGGTGACTAGGTGGCCCAAGAGAACAGGGGATGGGTGGAATGGGACACAGCAGACTGGTGGTGTGGTGGGGTGGTGGTGGGGGGAAGGATGGGATTGCCTGTTCCTATGATGCTAAGGTGTGAGGGGATGGGATATTGGGGTCAGGGTCCATTGGGACCATATAACAGAGGATGGATGGGACTGCTGGGTTCTGTGACACAGTGGGGTAGGGTGGTGGTACTGCTGTCCATCAGGTGACACACGGGGGGATGGGTGGCAATCCAAGTGGGGGGAAGGTGGAGGAAAACAGAGTAAGGGAGGAGGGAATGGTATGCTTATAGCCTGGTTCCAAGTTGCCTGAAGGATGTGCAGTAGGACCTGGTCACAGCTGGGATGGTGTTCAAGTGACATGAAAGCCCTGGGATGGAGAGGGAAACACTAGCTGGCCTGGGGCCGAGGTGCCGGCACAGTGGATGCAGCTGGGATGGGGATCAGATGTCAGGAAAGCCCATGGATGAAGGGGAAATGCTAGCCTGCTGCCCTGGGACTGCTTAGTCTGTGGTAGTGCAGGACAGAGTGGCTGGGATGGCGGCTGAGACTGTGGCTGGGAAGGCCCTTGTGATGGCAGCTGGGACTGCAGCTTGTATGGGGATCCAACTGGGGGAAAGCCCAGGGATGGAGGGGAAATGCTGGCTTGCTGCCCTGGGGCCCTCATAGCCCATGGTACAGCAGGAGAGGGCAGCTGGGATGGCGGCTGAGACTTGGCTGGGAAGGTCACTGGGAAGGTCAATGGGAAGGCCCCTGGGATGGCAACTGGGACTGGCTGGAAAGGCAGATGGGATGGCAGCTGGGAATGTGGGGCTGCAGCTAGGATGGGGATCCAATGGGGGGAAAGCCCAGGGATGGAGGGGAAATGCTAGCCTGCTGGCCTGGGACCACTTAGCCTGAGGTAGTGCAGGAGGGGGTGGCTGGGACAGTGACTGGGACTGTGGATGGGGTGGAGACTGGGATGGCTGGGATGGCAGCTGATTGGCTGGGATGGCACTGGAACTGAGACTGGGACTATGGCTGGGACGGAGGCTGAGATGGCTGCTGGTATGGAAATCTGATGACTGGAAAGCCCAGGGATGGAGGGGAAATGCTAGCCTGCTGTCCTGGGACTGCTTAGCTGGCGGTAGTGCCGGAGGAGGCAGTTGGGAGGTGGCTGGGACTGCAGATGGGATGGCAGCTCGGACTGTAGATGAGATGGCGGCTGGGACAGCTGCTTGTGGGTTTTGAGGGACTGGTGGGCTACCCAAGAGCTTGGGAATCAAGCTACTTTGCTCCTCTGTACCCTCCCACTGGAGGTCTACTAGGATCTCGAAAGCTCTAAGTACCCTCAAAGATCTTACCTTTCCTTCCCCACAATGTGAAGCATAGTTAGGCAGATGCCATTTTGACTTCTGTAATATAGCTTAAAATCAGTTATGGTGATACCACCATATGGTGATACCGCCTTATTTTTGTTGCTTAAAATAGTTTTGGACATTTGAGGGTTTTTGTGCTTCCAAGTGAATTTTAGGGATAGTTTTTTCTATTTCCATTGTAATTTTGATGGGGCTTGCAATGCATTAAATGTATAGATTGCTTTTGGTAAGATTGCCATTTTCACGGTACTGATACTTCCAATCCAAAAACATGGGATGTCTTTCCATTTCCTAGTGTCTTCTGCAATTTTGTCTTGAGTATTTTAAAGTTTTTATTATAGAGATTCGCTTTCTTGGTTGAGTATATTTCAAGGTATTTTATTTATTTATATATTGAGGCAATTGTGAATGGGAGTGATTCCCTGATTTCGTCCTCACCATGTTTGTTGTTAGTATACAGGAAGGATACTGATTTATGTGTGTTTACTTATTATCCTGCTATGTTGCTAAAAGTGTTTATCAGTTCTAACAGTTTGTTGGTAGAGTCTTTAGGGTCCTTTATGTATAGAATCATATCATCTGCAAACAATGATAATTTGTTCTCTTCCTTTCCAATTTGTAGTCTTTTTATGTACGTCTCTTGCCTTGCTATAGCTAAGACTTCCAGTACTATTATAAATAAAAGTGGGTACAATGGACATCCTTGTCTTGTTCTTGATTTTAATGGAAATGTTTCAAGTTTTCCCCATTTAGTATTATGTTGGCTATGGGTTTGTCATAAGTAGGCTTTATTATGTTAAGATATGTTCCTCCTGTATTCAGTTTCTATAGGGCTTTCATCATGAAGAGATGTTTGATTTTATCAAATGCCTTTTCTGCATCTATTGAGATGATCATGTGATTTTTGTCCTTCAGTCCATTTGTATAATGTATTACATTTATTGATTTGCACATATTGAAATATCCCTGCATCTCTGGGATAAAGACTACTTGGTTTGGGTGAATGACCTTTTTGATAAATTCTTGTACTCTGACAAGAGTTTGTTGAGAATTTTTGCATCTGTGTTCATGAGGGATATTGGTCTGTAGTTTTCTTTTTGTGTTCTGTCTTTGTCTGGTTTTGGTATCAAGGTGATGCTGGTTTTGTAGAAGGAGTGGTAGAATTCCTTCCTTTTCTATTTTATGGAAAAGTTTGAGAAGTATTGGTGTTAGTTCTTCTGTGAAAGTCTGGTAAAATTCACCAGTGAATCCATCTGGGCCTGAACTTATTTTGGTTGGGAGACTTTTTATAACTGCTTGGATCTCTGCACTTGTTATAAGTCTATTTAAGTAGTTAATCTCATCTTGATTTAATTTTGGTAGGTCCTACAAAAATCAAGGACATTGCCAGGCATGGTGGCACATGCCTTTAATCCCAGTACTCGGGAGGCAGAGGTAGGAGGATCGCCGAGAGTTCGAGGCCACCCTGAGACTACATAGTTAATTCCAGGTCAGCCTGGACCAGAGTGAAACCCTACCTTGCAAAAAACAACAACAACAAAAAATCAAGGACATAATCCATTTCTTTCAGATTTTCAAAGTTAGTGGAGTATATGTTCTTAAAGTATGTCCTTTTGATTTTCTGAATTTCTTTGGTATCTGTTGTGTAATGGGTCTTTTTCATCTCTAGTTTTATTAATTTGTGTCTCTTCTCTCTTTCTTTTGGTCAGATTTGCTAAGGGCTTATCAATCTTATTTATCCTTTCAAAGAGCCTACTCTTTGTTTAATTAATTCTTTAGATTTTTTGCTTCTATTTCCTTAATTTCTGCCCTAATCTTTATTATTTATTGCCATCTACTGGTTTTGGTTGGCCTTGTTTTTCTTTATCCAAGGTCTTAAGGTGAAGCATTAAGTTCATTACTTGTGATCTTTCTGATTTCTTAATATAGGCACTTAAGACTATAATTTTCCCTCTTAAAACTGCTTTCATTGTGTTCCAAAGGTTTTGTTATGTTGTGTTCTCATTGTCATTTACTTTTACGAATTTCTTGATTTCTTTATTGATTCATTCATCATTTAGTAGTGTGTTGTTTACTTTCTGTGACTTTGTGTATGCTCTATAGCTTTTCTTGCAATTTACTTGTAATATAATCACATTCTGGTCAGATAGAATGCAAGGTATTATTTCAATTTTCCTGTATTTGTAAGAGTTTCTTTGCATCCTAAGATATGGTCTATATTAGAGAATGTTCCATGTGCTGCTTAAAGAAATATGTATTGTGCAGCATTTGAGTAGAATGTTTTGTAGATATCTGTTAGGTCCATTTGTTCTATAACCTCATTTAATCCAGATGCTTCTTTGTTTATTTTTTTTTTTTTGCTGGGATGACCTGTCAATTGATGACAATGGGATGCTGAAGTCATGCACTACAGCCATGTTTGGTGTTATCTGTGACCTTAATTCTAATAGTGTTTGTTTGAAGTTGGGAGCCCCCATGTTATGGGCATATATGTTTAGGACTGTAATGTCCTCCTGTTCAAGTGTTCCTTTAATAAAATATAAAGTGACCCTCTTTATCTTTCTTAATTAATGTTGGTTTGAAGTCGGCCCTGTCAGATATTAGGATAGCGACACCTGCTGGTTTTCTGGGCCCATTTGCATGAAATACTGTATTCCAACCTTTTCCCTGAGATACTGTCCATCTTTTATGGAAAGGTGGGTTTGTTGGAGGCAACAAATAGAAGGATCCTGCTTTTTAACTCGGTCTAAAAACCTGTGTCTTTTGGTTGGGGCATTGAAGTCATTGATATTAAGAGTTATTATTGAGCCAGGCATGGTGGTGCATGCCTTTAATCACAGCACTTGGGAGGCATAGGTAGGAGGATCGCCATAAGCTCAAGGCCACCCTGAGACTACATAGTGAATTCCAGGTCATCCTGAGCTAGAATGAGACCTTACCACAAAAAAGAAAAAAAAAAAAGATTTATTATTGAAAGGTATGTGTTTATTCTTGCCATTTTTCTTGTTTGGTAATTCTTCTGGTTTTTCCTTTACTCTCTTGTATTAACAATTATTTCAGTATGGTTTATATTTTCCTGGTTCCTTATGTGTGTGCTTTTCTTTCTCTTCCACATGGAGGATCCTTTCAAGTATTTTCTGTAGAGTTGTTTTAGTGTTCATATAGCCCTTCAGCCTGTTTTTCTTGTGGAATGTCCTTATTTCCCCATCTATTTGGATGGATAGCTTTGCAGGATAAAGTCATCTTGGTTGACAGTTCTTATTTTTCAGAACTTGGAATACATCACTCCAAGCCCTTCTGGCTTTTAAAGTTTATGTTGAGTAACCTTCTGTGATCCTAATGGTTTTGCCTTTGCATGTGACTTGATTTTTCTCTCTAACTGCTCTCAATATACTTTCTTTGGTTTGTGTCTTTGGTAGTTTAATTATAATATGACAGTGAGAAGTTCTTTCCTGATTTTTCTCTGTTTGGCGTTCTAAAGGCTTCCTGTATCTGCATTGGCATCACTTTCCCTATTTGGGGGAAGTTTTCTTCTATGATTTTGTTAAAAATACCTGCTATGCCTGTGGAGTGAAATTCTTCTCCTTCTCCTGTGCTCTGAATTCTTATGTTTTGTCTCTTCATAGTGTCCTGAACGTCTTGAAATTCCCATTCATGCTTGTCTTTCTCCTTGTTGGGCTGTATTAGATCTGCCATCTAGTCTTCTAGTTTATATATTCTGTCCTCTCCTTGATCCATTTTAGTAGTAAGACTTTCTACTGAGTTTCTTATTTGACTTAGTCTGTTTTTTCATTTCTAGTATTTCTAATTGATATTTTTTCATTATTTCTGTTTCTTGCTCATGTCTTTTTTTTTATTGACCTCTTTATTTCATTAAGTTGGTTTCCTGTGTTTACCTTCAGGAGTTTGTTTTCTTCTTTGATGCCTTTAATTTCCCCTTATTTATCTAAGTATAGATATATTTAGTTAGTTAGTTAGTTAGTTAGTTAGTTAGTTAGTTAGTTAGTTAGTTAGTTAGTAGAGAAAAAGAGGCAGAGAGAGAGAGACAGAATGAATGTGCCAGGGCTTCCAGCCACTGCAAACGAACTCCAGATGCATGCACCCCCTTGTGCATCTGGCTTAGGTGGGTCCTGGAGAATCAAACCAGGATTCTTTGGTTTTGCAGGCAAATGCCATAACTGCTAAGCTGTCTCTCCAGCCCTACAATCATTTTATAAAGTCATCAGGTATCTCATCTAAAATAGTCACACTGGGGGGGGGTCATTTCTGATGGATTTATAATTTTGGTTGGATTGTATTGCTTGATTTTTTTGAGTTTCTTGTATTATAATGTAGAGATTTTTGCATCTTGAGTTAATTTGATGCTTAGGTTTTCTAATTATCTGCAATGTTCTTAGCCATATAAATCTGTCTTTATATATAAGTTGCCAAGCATAGCACTTGTATTCCAACAAAACAGCATAAGTGACCCTAGGTGTTGAGTTTGCCTGCCTTCAAGTATTCTAGATGACTGGGTGGAGCAATTTACTGGAAATTTCTAAAGTTCAACTGAATAATATACACATTCAGTCCTAACCACACAGAGTATTTATGAAAGAGTGGGAATTAATACAAACAGATAATCTATTAAAGCCAAAGTCCCTAAGGGTGTGTGTTGCCCCATACCCTTAATCCTATCAACTGGGAGGTTGAGATTTCTGGTCTGAAATGGGTTCCTGGCTGGCCTGTAGCTGAGTCAGTCCCTGCCCCCAATAATGACTAAAGAAAAAGACAGAGGCCCTACATATCAGGAAACATCAGAGGAAACAAAATTGTGTTCTCCTTCAGCAGCTGCTCAGCTGATCCCTGCTCTTTTCCTACAAGCTTCTTGACTTTGCAAAGAGATTGATGTGAGTGGAAAGTCCCTCCACTTGGTTTCTGCTCTTGCAGCTTTGTGCTAGCTTGGTGGGTGGATGCATGGACCAGGGCTGCTGGCACCTCAGCAAGATTCTGGTTGGTTTCCTCCTTTCTGGAAGATCTTAGTCTTTTCTGCTTCTCTGCTGTGGTTGATATAACTTATACACTTTCGCTTTTCAGTAGAAGAGTGTATTTTGCTGTTTTTCTCCTTACTTCCCTCCCTAGACTGCTTTGGCATGAATACTATGCTGCCATCTTACCCACAAATGTGACTTTTGAAATAAAGCTTTCTTAAAATTTCCCATGAAGTTATGGTCTTCCTGGAAACACAGCCAGCCTGCCAAGGTGCAGACAGCAATAGACCAGCAATCGTTTTCCTCCGCAGGATTAGGATTGTCAGGTTTCCAATAAAACAGGTAGACTCTCATTCTTGAAGGCTTTGTCTTCTACTCAAAACTAACTCCCAGTTCCATATCCATTGCTTATAGCATTTCCCTTTTAAAGAGCAAATGTTCAATCAGAATGTGTATCAGTTGAATCTAATGCTTCTTGTAAAACCTATTTAAAGGTGAGCAAACATAGTGGCATAAACAAAACAGCAATGTATTTTTTCAAAGAAGCCTGGAGGCACATTTCATATACCCAGGCTCCTGTAAGGCTGATCAGAAGATCAACTCAAGACTTAAGAAGCTGCAGAGATCTTGCCATTAGATCCACATTCTGGTGACAAAGAAGGTTAGAAACAGGCTCCTATTGGTTATATCACCTTCATTAGTTCTAGGTTTTGTCATTTTGTTTTGTGAAAGCTTTCCCAAAATTTCTTCCCCAAAGCTCCATTTATTTCTCCTTGGTTCAGAAGCCACTATAACAGCCCAATAAGACTAAAAGTTTGTTTTTAATTCAAATATAAATGTTCTCACAACACAGAGAAGAATACTGAAAAGCAAATGTCAGTCTCTGCCACAATATTTATTATAATTACCTTTATAATAGTAGAATATTAGAAGCTCCCTAAATATCCTAGAGAAAAAATGGTTAAGTACAATCAAAACATTCCTAATTTAAGCACTGTCTTGATATGTCCACATGGCTGGGTACCACTCTTCACTGATAGGAAAACAGTTTCCAGTGACAAGCAGAGTCTGTGCCATATATAAATAAAAGTAAAATTATATATCTGAAAATAGGTTTTTTTAAAATATTTTGTTATTATTTATTTATTTGTGAGGGAGGGAGGGAGAACGAGCGTGCTAGGGCCTTCAGCCACTGCAAATGAACTCCAGATATATGTGCAACCATGTGCATCTGGCTTGTGTGGGTCCTAGAGAATAGACCCTGGGTTCTTTGACTTTGCAGGCAAGCACCTTAACTGCTAAGCCATATCTCCAACCCTGAAAATAGTTTTTTAACATGAAGAATTGTTAGGCAACTTAGACAACCACTAGGGTTAGTAATATTTTGTGTGATTTCACTTTCTTTATAATTTTCTGTGATTTGAAGTTTTACAATGAGTGTATGATATTTATATGACTGCTATGGAAACAAAAAGACACTGAAAAATCATCCTCAATAATTAAAAACAAGGCCAGCCAGCAAAACTTCCTGTTTGCACACACGACTTCAACCACCAGGGTCTTTAAGCTGGCCACTAGACATCAGTTCCATAGCAGGACTATTACAAGACATACTCCTTCATCTTTAGTGACACTGAGCAAAGCAATATTGATGACAGTTTATAAAAGTCCTTATTTTCTCTTTTTGGTCCTCTAAACCAGCTATTTGAGTTTTGTACCAGCTCTGTTTTTTTTTTTTTTTTTTTTTTTCCTGCGAATTTTTAGTATGGCATTCAGTAGAAAAGAAAAGGGTCTTTACCAGTGCCTTCTGCCCATCTCTGCATGTATGTTTTTATCCCAGTGTCTGATGATTTCAGGCACCCAATGCCCCCTTTTCATTTGATCAATGTAGACTTCAGACTCTGCTACTAAGAGAGAAATTAAATAAGTTTGCCTTTCCTACATGCATGACATTATGTCCTTTGTTTATTTTTGGGTTTTTTGTTTATTTTTTATTTTTGGTGTGTGCTGAATGTGGTATATGTGCATGTGTGTGCAGGTTCACATGCCCTGTGAACATGAGAGAAGACACCAGCAGAGGACTTTGGTGTCCTCGTTTATGGCTCTTCTGCCTTATTTCCTTGAGACAGGTCTTTCACTGAACCTGGAGCTTGTGCTGTTTTCTGTTATGCCCAGCTCCAAGAGGTGCTGCCACATCTGGCTTTTTACATTGGGTGCTGGGGATTGAACTCAGGTGCTCATGCTTGTGCAGCAAGCAGTCTTACCCACTAAGCCGTCTCTCTAGCCCTCCTTATTTCTTTTATCTTGAAAATAGAAAGAATAATGGCTTGTTATATCAAAAGACATTGTGAAGGTAAAACGAGTTAAAGCCTCACATACACATTGGGGCACATCACAGAATCCTGAGGTTTAGAAAACTTTGGGTGTTTTGTTAGCAGAAGCTATTTATTCTACCCACACACCTGTGGCCACAATCAGGTTGGTTTCTACTTCAAAGGGCAGCAGAAAATTGAGGAAAGTAGGTGTTATAATCAAAAAAATTAAAAAACCAAAGCCAGGCGTGGTGGCACACGTCTTTAATCCCAGCACTCAGGAGGCAGAGGTAGGAGGATCACCATGAGTTCCAGGCTACCCTGAGACTACAAAGTGAACTCCAGGTCAGCCTGGGCCAGAGTGAGACCCTACCTCGAAAAACTTAAAAAAAAAAAAAAAAAGAAAGAAAGAAAGAAAGAAAGAAAGAAAGAAAGAAAGAAAGAAAATGAAAAAAAGTATTAACCAAAAAAATCATGAGAAAGGCAGCCAGAGTTTCTTGCATCACTATCTCTTTTTTTAAATTATTTTATTTTATTTTATTTTTTATTTTTGGAGAGAGACACAGAGAGAGAGAGACAGAGGGAGAGGAAGATAGAGATGGGCGCGCCAGCAGTGTCTCAGCTGCTGAGAACGAAATCCAGGTGCGTGGGCCCCCTTGTGGTCAAGTGTGGCATTGCACCCTTGCGTCACTTTGCATCTGGCTAAACATGGGACCTGGAGATTGGAACCACTGGAGATTGGAACCAGCGTTCTTAGGCTTAGGAGGCAGGCACCTTACCCCCTAAGCCATCTCTCCAGCCCCACTATCTCTTTTTTAATAATATATATTTACATAGGATATAGTCTCACACCCCCAGTCGTCATTTTCCTGAGGTCCCTCCTCAGTAGGGTCCTTGGTATTCACTATAGGGTAATTAGGGCCTCTGTTAATTTGGAGGGGTTGTGCCTCAGGATATTTCTCCCCACCCTGTGGCTCTTACAATGTTCTTGACCCCTCTTCCACAGAAACCCCTGAGCCTTGGCAGGCTGCATCACTTTCATAAACATCATAGGTCAATTTTAATTTATCTTGAAAATTGTATTGTATCGAAGAACTTAAAAAAGTAAATGTAATTTTCTTGAAATATCAATTTGCAAATTCTAATAATTCCAAACAGCTGCAAACTAACAATTTTATACTCCTCACGGAGAAGAAAAATCCCAAAGATTAAGAACAGGTAACTCTTTCTTGTTTACATAAAGCAAAAGCACAGCCTCCTTTGAGAACCAGTCACTCTGAGCACACACTCTCACACAGCTCACTGCCTTTGAATGACATCTGTTCGTAACTTCCATTTCCACAGGTGAGGAATCTTGAGGTAGAGAATTGCAAGGTTCATTAGTGCCAGCTGGGTTTCTCTGAGCTTAGTTGGATTACACAGTTCCAAAGGGGTGTCAGGGCTCCTCCACTTGATTTCTTGTCTTGCACCTGCATCAGCTCATATTGCCTTGAAGACCAAGCCAACCCTCCTTTTCATTGCTGAAAAGGGTGACTGTCTTCTTACAGTTTAGGTGAGTTGTGGTTTCTCTCACTATATAGCAGAGTTTCTCATCTTTCTTTTTTACATAAAGGGATTTGGTGGGAACTGATCACACTGAGCTTTACATAATACCCTGTATATATACAGATTGGTTTCCCAACATGTAAAGCTTCCTCATATATCACAAGTCCCATTGTGAGCTTTGTCCACTGGGAGGTGTTCGTTTGCATCTTGGTTAGAGACACATTGGCAATGGCTTTTGAAACACAGCCTCCTCTACCTGTGGATGTAGATCAGCCCAGGGTGCACCTGCTCCAGGCCTCCACTCCACCCTGACTCATGGTCCAAGTAACTTCACTACATCTCAATATTTCCATTTCCAAAGTGTTTCAGACATTAAATTAAATAGATCATTAGGTTATTTATATAGTACCTACTTGAAACTTTCTTAGAAAAAAATTATCTTTGTAAACATGTTAGCTTAAAGTTATCTATGTTTTGCTATTATTGTTACAATGATGACTAAAATGTTTTCTTCCTTGCCTTTATCGCTGTGGGTGCTGTGTCTTACATGGATGAACACAGCCAGTGTGAGGAGGTCTCTCATCTTACAGTTCAGATAGAAAACACCTATCAGTTAGGTGTGCTACTTCGTTACATTAAACTTCTCATTTAGTGACTGGTGCTGACTTAAAGTGATACTTGATAACCTGCCTTCAGCCCTAGATAAGGGACCCTAATTTAATTAAGAAATCTGATGTTGCTTTAATTTCTTGCTCTCCAATATGGGAACAAAATTCATGGCCTACTTTTCTTTATCAGAGTTTCCCAAATACCAAGCTATTCTCTGGTTGACACAAATATGTATAACATATGATTGAATTAAGAAATTCACTGGGTATTATTTCTAGATTGGATGGTTGTGTATATACATATACTTACACATATATGTGAGTTACATGAAAGAGATGTGCACTGATGTTTTATCCAACAAAACCAGCCAATGTTGTTGATAGTGGAAGATTTTTGCACCTGCCTCTCTACTCCTGGGTAGAATCCACTTCAAAATCTCTTTCTGTTACTCTCTCTTCACAGACCTACTTTTTTCTCTAAGTGTGTGCTTGCCCACTGTTGTCTGAATGCATGTATAATTACTGCCCTACAGACTCCACAGAGACTTACCAAAGGGCAAAGGAGGATTCTTGAGGGCCAAAGCAATTCCACCACTGGCCAGTTAACCCCAGAAAAATTATAAACCAATACCCTATCCTAGTACAGCTGGCATCTTCACAGTGCTTGTGATGAACAGTTAATGCTCCTGTATCCAATTTTCTTTAGCAGTATACCACCAGTACCACTGTTTTCCCCTGCAATTCTGGAGATGAGCCCAGAGCCTCACACACACTAAGGAAGTTTCTACCATGGAGGTATATCCCCAGCCTTTTTTTTTTGAAACAGGGTCACACTGTCCTTGCACTCACTCTGTGGTCTAGGCAAGCCTTGAACTGTGATCATCCTGCCTCAGCCTTCCAAGTAACTGGGATTACACACCTACACCACCATACCCAGCACCATGTCATTCTGCCAAAGCTGATGCTGGCTGCACAGGAGGAGCAGTGAGTGATTCTAGGATGACAGACAGCCCAGCTCGACCCTGTCAAAACCTGTGAGGAATGTGGTTGTAGGAAAAGCAGACAAGGTCATGAAACCCAAACCAATTTAGACATAGGGCAGCTCCCTCCACTTTGTCTCCACTTTGATCCTGAGACTTAGAACAAATCCTTTTGCCTAACTGCAGCTGTCTACCCTCAGATGTTTTTGTCAGGTAAGCTAAGTTTAGGCCAGGTTTTCCCCACTTTCAACCAAAAGGTCTTCCTGTGACCTTGAGCTGTATAGACTAAAAGGCTTTGAACCTGATTTGAACAAAGCAAAGTAGATGAAATGTGGACCTCTTTGTGGCTTTTTCACACAGCTATATTTTCATAACTTTGTTCAGTGAACAAACTAAACAAACAGTTAATATGGATAAAACATTTGCATAATTTCTTACAAAAGTCTGTTTGAATTATTCTGCTATGATTAAGGGCTACTTTTATACTTGAAATCCACTTATTAAAGTGTTCAGCCAGATGTTCTATTAATAACCAAATTTCTTTTTGGGCTGATTTTACATGTGAAAGGAACTCATGAGTAAAGACTCAGCCCATCACCAGCACTATCATGTGTTTACTTTTGTGCACATCTGTGTGTGCATGTGCACATGCATGTGTGGGCATGTGTGTAGAGGACAGAGGACGACCTCATGTTTCATCCTCAGGTAGACAATCCACCTCTTTTTGAGACAGGGTCTGTCAGTGGCCTGGAGTGCTCCACTTAGGATAGACTAGTTGGCCATCAAGCTCCAAGGATCTTCTCTTTCTCTCTCCCCATTGCGGAAGTTATTGGCATGTGCCACCACATCTAGCACTTTTACATGGGTTCTGGGAATCAAACTTCATGCTTGCAAGGCAATCACTTTTCCCACTGTGCTATCTGTCTCCCTAAGGCCTTTTAAAAAAAATACATATGTGGGCTGGAGAGATGAGTTAGCAGTTAAGGCGTTTGCCTGCAAAGCCAAAGGCCCTTGGTTTAATTCCCCAAGACCCATGTAAGCCAGATGCACAATGTGGTGCATATGTCTGGAGTTTGTTTCCAGTGGGTGGAAGCCCCGGCGTGTCCATTCTCCTCTCTCTCTCTCTCTCTTTCTCTCTCTCTCTCTCTCTGCCTCTTTCTCTCTTGCTCTCTCAAATAAATAAATAAAAATTTTAAAAATACATATATATTTCAGCTCTATCATGTTTAACTATTCACTCTGACCAATAATGTTTGGATTATATCTAAACATATCTTAAGTTATAGTGTATTTGTCCTCCCTTTATCTTACTAATTACAGCTACCAAAAATGAAGCTAAATATGAGAGCCGTACATGGTGGTGCACGCCTTTAATCCCAGCACTCAGGAGGCAGAGGTAGGAGGAGGAGGATCGTCATGAGTTCAAGGCCACCCTGAGAATACAGAGTGAATTCCAGGTCAGCCTGGCAAGAGTGAGACCCTTCCTCGAAAAACAAAACAAAATAAATAAATTAATTAAATAAAATATCTCATGAAACAAAAAATGGAGAAAGAAACTGCATTTCTTATATTAAAACACCATTAGCATCTACTAACTAATCATTCAGACAAGAGTGGGGAAGAAGCACAAGCAGTGGTGTCTGATATATCTGAGTTTGAATACTCATTTCTTTATGAGAGAGAAAATTGGCACTCCAGGGCCTCTAGCCACTACAATCAAATTCCAGACACATGTGCCACCTTGTGCACATGCGTCACCTCCTGTGTATGTGTCACCTTGTGCATCTGGTTTATGTGGGTTCTGGGGAGTTGAACCTAGATCCTTAGCTTTGCAAGCTAGAGCCTTAACTGCAAAGCCCTGAATATTTATTTTGATGGTACCTACATAAACATAAACAGGGTGTTTAGCATCCTTAAATCTTGGTGTCTTCATGTAGGGTGAATAGTCTGTATGTGATAGGATGCTGTAAGAATCAAATGAAGTATATCTGAGTTGCTTCTCCATTCATTGTCATTACTACTCAAAGGAGCAGGCTCTCAAACTTTACCATAGATCAGTAAGCATAAGGACCTCCCTTTTTGTTCACTGTGGTTTATTATTAATTCTAGAATAAGTTTTCCATAGGATTTGATGGTGGTTTGAATGATTGATCACCAGCTGGTGGCTATTTAGGAGGCAGAGGCTTGCTGGTGGAGGTATGTGACTTTGAAGTTTATTAATCTAGCCCACTCACCCTTGATGCTCCCTCCCAGTTGACATGACAAGATATGACTCCCAGATGCTTCTCATGCTGGAGCTTTGATTAAAGTGTACCTGGTTCTCCAAGAGCATTGGCTGTGAGCATTACAGTAGATAACAAATTTAACTTACAACTTTTTCGTGTTGCTATGCAAAAACCTGACAGAAACAACTTAAGGAAGTAAGGTTTTATTTTGGTTCATGTTTGAGGGTACAGTCATATGTGGCTTAAGATAATTCTTCATCTAATGTTGCCCAGAGAAGCCTAACAGTTGGACAGCGCTGGTACAGTAGTTCATCATGGCAGGAGGCTGCCTACTCATGTCTGGTCAGATAGGAATACAAGGGCTCTGTTGGCTCCTAGTTTCCCCTTTTTATTCCACTCAGGACCCCAGCCCATGAGCTGGTACCACCCACATTCAGCTTGGCTCTTCCTTCCTCAGTTTAACCTCTCTGAAAATGTCCAAAAGGACATGCTTAGAAGTTTGTCTCTTAGGTGATTCCAAACCCAGTCAAGCAGACAATGAAGATTACCCAACACAATGACCATCTTTTCTTTTCAAGTTTATTTTATATTTATTTTATTCTTCTTCTGAGAGTACTTGGCAGTAAAATTTAAAAAGGCATTTGATGGACTGGAGAGATGGCTTAGCAGTTAAGTGCTTGCCTGTGAAGCCTAAGGTCCCCAGTTCAAGGCTCGATTCTCCAGGACCTACATAAGTCAGATGCACAAGGAGATGCACACATCTGGAGTTCGTTTGCAGGGGCTAGAAGCCCTGGTGCCTCTCTCTACCTGCCTATTTCTGTATCTCTCTCTATCTCTCTCAAATAAATAAATAAATAAATAATAAAATATTTTTTTAAAACAGCATTTGAAATAAGATGTATGTATTACAAAGCAACCATTGCCACAGTTCTGCAGGGTTCTCAGGCTTTATAGATGCATCCAATGCTAATGGCCAGCTACTTGATCACTCTCAAGGATGTCTTGTGGTTTGAATGGGACCTTTTATTCCCTATATGAACTCCCTCCCTCTTCATAAAATAATGAATCAAAGTTCTAACATTTTTTAGGAAGTAGGGTTTTTCTACTGGTAGCACAGTGGCCATCTTTGCTGCCACTGAGACACCTATCTGATGAATGGGGCCAACATGATGGAAAAATGGGAAAATGTGTCCTAAGTACTGAGAGGAGAAGAGAGGAGAGGGAGGTTTGAGCTCAGTTTCCATAAGGTGCTCAGCCTCTCAGGGTCCTTCTTGAGAACACCCCTCCCTGTCTCCCTACTTATATCTTTTACCATCTTGCAAATCTCCCATGCCTTCCTTCAGAAAGCAATAGCCACAATGAGCATCTATAAGTGTTTTATTACTTGGTAACCACTGTCCTAACCATTAATACATATACATATTAATACATAATAATATGGTTGGTTTGATTGTCATTTGTCTTTGTGATCTCAAACTGCCTTTGAACTTGTTTTGTAGACAAGGCTGACCTTGAAGACTTGATTCTCCTGCCTCCACCTCCCAAATGCTGGGATTATAGCCATGCAACCAATTCTGGTTTATACTAATTCTTATTCTCTCATTTTGGGGATGTTCTGGCACATATATGTTAAGTAATCTTATCTTTAGGTATTCTCTTAAATTTATATTTTATTTTGTCCTAATCATTCAGGCCTTGGCCCAAATTTCTAAAACATTTTTCCTCCTTATAAAGAAGTTCTACCAGGCTTGGTGATCCTAGCACTCAGGAAACCAAGGTAAGAGGATTGCTCTGAGTTTGAGGACAGCCTACTACACAGTGAATTTCAGATCAACCTGGGCTAGAGTGAGACCCTACTTTGAAAAACCAAAAAAAAAAAAAAAAAAAAAGTCTCAAAAAAAGTAAAATAAATGGAAGAAGAAGGAGGAGGAAAGGAAGAGTTTTGCTGTTCAGCTTAATAGTCACTGAAAGCAGGCCCTCAGGAGCTTGTCTTAGAAGTGGTCTGGTCTGAGGTAGTGTCATCCCTGAGGTAATCAGCCATGTCAAGCACTTGCACTCACAGAAGGCAAGGACGGATTCTAAAGAGGGCTGAACTGAAGATGGAAAAGGATGAATTCCCAGAAGGGGAGATGCTGTCTAGCGGAAGGGAGGAACACCAGGCAGGCAAATCTATCTGCACTGATGGAGCTATGAGTACAAGTAGGTTAGTGCAAGGCACAACTGTGCTCCCTGCAAAAATGATTGGTCAAGTAAGGTCATGTGATATGAGTGCTTGGTTTAGGGACTATGGATCTAAAGAATATAATCTGTCTAATTTACTCCAGACTAGAAGCATAATTTTTAGTATTTTCAATAGGAAGGGGTAAATCACCTTCAAACTTGGCTTCATTCTACAACAGTATACAAGTGAAAATCTCATACAAAATCCACAGAAAATGTCATAAAACTGCAAACACCCAGTACCTCATTTATAGAACTTATATCTAGTACCCAACCTTTGCTCTTCAAGACCAGAAGCAGGCCAAATAATTCACAGGTCATAACTGCTTGTCTGTTCCATAGGAGAGAGATTTCTGCTAAATAAATGTTGTGATTAGCTCCCAGAATCATTTATGTCATATTTTTTACACATCTATTCTTGTTCCCAACCCTGATTTTTTGTCTCTTGAGGCAGTGTCTCATGTAGCCCAGGCTGGTCTTGAACTCACTATGTAGCCAAGGCTGGCCTTGAACTCCCAATACTTCTGTCACTACTTCCACAATGTTTGGACTGCATATATGCATCCCATGTCCTGCTTCTCACCCTAATATAAACTGAACTGAACAACTTATATTATAATCAAAATAAAAATACTATTTAGTGAGGCTTGGGAGCCAGGGACTCTGACTATAGCTGTAGGCTATAACCTTCTGTTAAATCGAGCTAATGAAACTCCATCAGGAAGGCAGAGGCAAAGAGTGGGACCTGGGGACTTACTTCATCTCATACTGGTTATATCTCTTAGCAAGGAACATGGCTGCTCTCAAGAGATCCACCTCCATTTACCTCTCCTGGGATCTAGTAAGAGTTCTCTTCCTGGAGACCTTAGGCCTGGGATGGCATGGAGGTGACACCATGACTTCCATTGCATCTCACCCAGACTTCTCTGAAGAAGCTCTTAATTAAATCCTCTTAGACTTTTCCTTACTTTTCCATAGACCCTGACTGATACAGTCATTCTAAATAAGCACTTACTATTTGATATCAATGACTATGAGACAAAATCAAATAGAATTCTTGAAATTAGTCCTTCATCTTAATTAAACAATGGCTGTGCTTCTGGATGCCAAGCCTTGCCATGTGAGTACACCCTGCAATGACATGAGAAAATAACCAGAGAATTGATTCCAGGGATACACAGGAAAATAGACTTATCTGAGCCTTTGATCTGAATGTGATGCAAGTCTGAGAGTTCAGGAGGGGTCTCCCAAACTTGTGAAACAAAATTTTGGGTCCTTATCCTATTTTTTAACAAAGAATTGATTTTAAAAATGGACTTAAGAAGGATAAATTATGAATTACTGAGTTTGAGTTTATTTAGTGAGAAATCAAATTGTGAGGTTCATTTAAAGGAAATTGGGATCTAGGAAAAGGCTGAGGCAGAGTCACAATCACATGCAAGATAAGATATAGGATCTCGTGAGAGATTTAGAAGAAACACACATTTGTGTGGATAGTACATCTTCCCTGAGCCTCCACATAAAAGAAAGTTATGAAATTAAGTGGTGATGGCTTAAGAAAGAATAGCTGAGGGAAAGTACCCAAGCACAGGCTGGGAAATTCAGATGAGTTATGAGTAGTAAAGAAGAGTTACACCCATGGTTACCTCGAGTTTAGTGAAATCACACACTCAGCAGGCCCAGAGTTTAGAGGAAATACACACATGGTAGACTCAGTGTATACAGGAAGTACACATGTGGTAGGCTCGAAGATCAGAGAAAAACCATACATGTAATCAAAATGAGAAGTTGTGCCCAAGCATGACAGATGGAAGGCAAGCAGGGACATGCCCAGATCAAAGGCAGGCCCACTCTCCATCTCAGCAAATCTTAGGCAAAGAGAGACAGACTTATGTGTGTCCAGACAGATGATATCACAGGGCTGAGAGAAAGCAGAGATAAGTGTAGACAAGCCTATATAGTCAACTATATCAGACTCAGGTATGTGAGGGGAGCACCTGGTTGGTTCACAGATTCACCGGGCTGACCCAAAGGCCAGCCCACCTGTGTAGTGTGCTAACCTGTGGAGGCAGCAGGGGGCGCCACAGCCATTGTGGATGATGCTGGGTCAGACAGGAGCTCCATTCCTGCCAAGCAGGGTGACAGCTGGTTCACTCTTTGTGCTCTGGTTCCTAATTAAAATTACCTAAAAGAAGCTTACTTCCTCCTAAGTCTCCTTAGACTTAATGTAGACTTAATATAGATTAAATGTAGTTCAGAATATAAATTCTAAAGCCAGGAAAATCTAAGTATTCTTCCCAGCTTAGCAATGGTGCAATTCTGGGCTTACACCTCTGCTCTTCTGTCTGTGAGATGGAGAGAACAGTAAGATCACCTGAGAGATGATAGAATATATAATGTAAATAAATGCTTATCACAGTGCCTGACATGTAGGAAACAGTCAGCAAAATATAACCACCTGTGTAATGATTACTCTGCTTAAGTTCAGAAATCATGTCCTTCGCTTCTTATGCCTTTAGCATTGAATTAGACTCTGAGGAGAATAAAACCCAACCTTGTTTACATTGCACTGGAGAGAACTGCAGGTATGTCTTAGCAGTTATCAGGTAGATTAGGAGCCTACATGACAGTGGAGACCCATGTGCCTGGAGTGAGGAGAGGTAAGGAATGATTTGTATGGAAGATGGAAGGAGATATTTGAGGTGAACTTGAACCACCTTATTTCTCAGGTGTACAGGTGGAGAATGCACCCCATTTGAAAGAAAGAACAAAGACACATGAGCATACTTTACAAACAAATTAAGGAGCAGGGCATAGTGGCGCACACCTTTAGTCCCAGCACTTGGGAGGCAGGGATAGGAGAATCCCATGAGTTCAAGGCCACCCTGAGACTATATAGTGAAGCTAGAGTGAAACCCTACCTCAAAAGGGGGGGGGGAGGCGCACTGGAGAGATATCTTAGTGGTTAAGGAGTTTGCCTGTGAAGCCAAAGGACCCAGGTTCAATTCCCCAGGACCAGTGGAAAGCAAAGCAGGAGAGTCCAAACCAAGCGACCCCCACCCCACCCAGCATAGGGGCTCAGAGAGGAATACAAGTAAGAGAGTCAGAGCTTAAAAAGAGATCACACATGTAGCAAAGCAGCAAAGCACCCAAAAACCAAACAGGAAAGGGCCCAGAACAAAAAGAAATTCACCCCTTTCCCTGCAAGAATGGGGAAAGGAAGGGGAAATCAAGATCCTCCTCACATCGGGGACTAGCCAAGAGCTTACTAAAGGGGCCAAGAAGCAAGGGCCTACAGGCAAGAGGAGACTTGCACACACATGCCAGGCCTATTTATATGAGTCAAACAGTCAATTAGGATGAGCTTCATCTCTGTTGAGGTCTGCCATTGCAAGTTTCTTTCTTACCAGTTTCTATTATCAGTATTTGCTTACTTCAAAGCTTAAACAGTTTCTTAGTTAGCTCCCCAGCTCTATATCTCTCCCACTACAGCAGGGGAAATTGCTTGAAAGACCCGATCTTATAAGGACATTCCCTTAAATGGGAGTCTATAGTTTTGCTCCTACCCATGGTATGGCTTCGCAGACACCACAGCTCTTGTATAGCCCTTTTTATGTTAGTCAGCTAGGGACTGACCCATGGAAATATGGATGTTACTTTTTCTGCTCTGGCAGGACTAGAACCCATGTCTGATCCTGTCTCATCCAAGATACCTGCAAGCAGCAATTCTGCCACCTGCTAGATAGAATTAATTGCACTTGTTAGGAAGCCTGATAAATACAAGTTTATTGTCTCCTCAGTTTCTCCAGGAGAACTTACACACCTACTTGGGACTTCTTTCTTCCTTAAATGAAGTTCACCTAGATGACTAAATGTCTCTTTGTGTGTTAGTAGTCTGTAAATTATTCTATGTGATAGATCCATATGTTTTTAAATGAGTTTTAAAAAAATATTTATTTATTTATATGAGAAAGAGACACAGAGAGAGAGAGAGAGAGGGAGAGAAAGAGAGAATGGGTGCACCAGGGCCTCTACCCATTGCAAATGAACTCCAGATACATGTGCCACCTTGTGCATCTGGCTTACATGGGTACTAGGGAATTAAACCTGGGTCCTTTGGCTTTGCAAGCATATGCCTTAACCTTTAAGCCATCTCTCTAGCCCAGGCTGACCTGGAATTAACTATGTAGTCTCAGGGTGGCCTTGAACTCATGGTGATCCTCCTACATCTGCCTCCCAAGTGCTGGGATTAAAGGCTTGCACCACCACGCCCAGCCCTGAAATGACTTTTTTCAAAGAAATTCCATGTGTATTTTCACATCCCACCAAACATTTCCCAGTAGTCACTGTCAATAATATTTTGAAAGATGTGTTACCTACCTACGAGAAAAAGACTATGACCTGGAACTCTGCAGGCAGATGGCTAAGACCATAGCTGAGGTTCAGGTATACTTTCCCAGAGTGGTAGCAATGACCAGTATCTTCTGAAATCACAATATACCTTCTGGTTCTTTTTGTTTTGTTTTGTTTTTGTTTTTGTTTTTTTGTGGTAGCGTCTCACTCTGGCCCAGTCTGACCTGGAATTAACTATGTAGTCTCAGGGTGGCCTCAAACTCACGGCAATCCTCCTACCTCCGCCTCCCAAGTGCTGGGATTAAAGGCATGTGCTGCACCTTCTGTTTTGTAATGAGAAAATTACTTTTCAGAATTCATTAAATGGCACATGTATATTTTATGGTAACATTTGTTAGGTCACATGTCCTATGTGTTACGTGAGTGATAAGCATGTGCATGAAGCAATCACATGCATATTTACATGTGTTTACAACAAGTTTATATTAAAATGTCCTACTTTAAAAACGTTTTTATTATAAAAGATACATTTTAATGATTGCTTGCTCTTTGCCACAGTAGTCTCTTTGAGTGCTATCAAACACACATTTCTATCTCTATCTACTGAAGTGCTGGCATTTTATCATGATTTCTTCAACTTTTATTTTTATGGCAAACTTTCTAATAAATGTTCATGGCTAGTCATGTTATAGGATATCCCAGAATATGGCCCCTTCATTAGACATGAAAATACCATATGAGGTCTAGGAAAATGGCTCAGTGCTTGGTGTTCAGGCTTGAGGACCTGCATTCAGATCCCCAGCACCCATGTAACAGAGCCACTGAACCCATAATCCCAACACTGGTGAAGCAGAGACAGAAGAATTCCTGGGGCTTGCTGGCTAGCCAGTATAGCTGAATCAGTGAGAGACCTTGTTTCAAAAAAGATGGATGGGCTGGAGAGATGGCTTGGCGGTTAAGGTGCCTGCCTGCCAAGCCTAAGAACCCTGGTTCCAATCTCTAGACGCAAAAAGTGACGCAAGGGTGTAATGCCACACTTGCCCACAAGGGGGTGCACGCGTCTGGAGTTCATTCACAGCAGCTGAGAGGCCACTCTCTATCTCAAAAACAAAAAAAAAAAGAAGACGAAGAAGATGGAGAATGAGGAAGATATCCAACATCAACCTCTAGTCTCCATACAAGCATACATATGCACTCACACACAAGATAATATAACTTTAATGCTAACATTCTTTGAAGGGGACCCATTTTAACACAGGTTTTCAAGAACATAATAATCCATTAAGTTCTGTGCTCCAGTTGAAAGGCTTCCCATTGCTGAGGTTGAACACCTTGTCCCACTTCAGAAAAGTCAGGTATGGTTCCACTATAGTTACTGAAAATATATACAGTGCATCATGCTCTCTTTTTGTTTTAATTTGTCATTATTATTTTAGTTAGCATACAAGGTGGGAGGTGTCATTGTGGCATGTTTATAAATATATGCCATTACAGTTTTTTCTTATTCATCCTACTCCACTCTCCTCCCCATCTTCCCTGCCACCCTTTTAACTGGTCACCTCACTGCTTTCATGTCGCATACCTTGGCATTTTCTTATATCTACTATATTTATGACAAATCTTTAAAGTTTTGAAATTTAATGTGTCTAAGTGAGAACTCTCTCTTTTTTATTTTATTTTATTAAAGTTCAGGTCAAGGTATTAGCAATTCCCCAACATAAACTCATTGTGACTATTCACATTGCACAACAGAATGGTCAGATCATACTTATTGGAAGCAGATGCCTTTGGAATCCTCAAAATGATACTATTTCATCATATGTTTTCAGAAATTATTCTCTCTTTGCTCTTGCAAATGTCTATACAGTTTACTTTGAGTGACTGGAAATGAGGACTATAGTTGTTAACACTTTAAATTCATGAAGCAGCTATATCTCTCACAAAAATTTCACTGCCCAAAACAGCAAAAACCAAGAGAACATTTGAGACAACTTCAACTTTGAGCACTCCCTCCTCATTCTTACTCTCATGAAGCTTTGCGGATGTGGGAAAGGGGAGGAGAAGTGGGGGAGGAGAGGAATGGAAGTGCAAGAATCTTGTTCTTCCAAGCACAAGTTGCATCCAGGTCTGCTGGTTTGCTTTTCAAAATATTTCTTATTAAATATTACTTTAGATACAAATTATTCTCATTTTTCTTTTGTTAGAGAGTTAGAATTCTCTTACTACATTTTTTGTTATTTATTTTCTTTATTTATTTTAATTTTACATTCATGTTGGTGCCTCCAGTAGCCTCCTCTTGTCATCCCACCTCTGAAGGGACCCTCCTCATTGGAGAATGTAGGTTGTGCATTATGGGGGTAGTCAATACTTATGGGGGAGAGGCAAAGTCTCTGAATAATGACCCCAATCACTCATGTAGCACCCTCTGGCACTAGACAAGCTAACTGTCTGGGGGCTGACCCTCTTCCAGATTCTGACTAGGTCTCTCCATGTTTCATCCCAGCAGCATATGGTGTCTTCGGCAGTAGGGTCTTACCATTAACCTTTGGTGGGCCATCAAGAACTCTGACAGAAATCTGTCTTCTTTTGGGAACCCTTGTAGGTCTCTCTGATTAACAGCTCATTGTGAAAGTTAACCACATGCTGGATACTGGGAGTTACAAGTCAGTGCCAAGAAAGATGAAGGAAGAAAAAGATAGGTAATATAAAAGAGAAAGAGAGGAGAGGGGGAGACAAACAGGAAGAGATTAAGGTTAGTCTTCATGATGTCCTCTCCAAGTCCCTGTGGTTCAGGTTTTCCCTCTACAGGCCTGCTGAAAGATCAATGTTTTAGCCTGTTGTTCAGAATATAGGATTTTATGGTACCATTTCCTTTTGGGTCCCTATTTGTAATCCCCCTCCCTTACCCTTCCTCCAACCCTTATGCTCCCCTCCCAACCTTACCCTCCCCTCCCATCCCATCCTCCTTATTGTCTGGTCCTCAAGGTACTTATTAGGTATGACAGCATCTCAGGTGGATTCAGGTTAGGAGCCACAAATGAGTGACACCATATGATGATTATCTTTCTGTGATTGAGTGAGCTCACTGAGAATGATCTGTTCAATGTTTGACCATTTTTCTTCAAATTCATTGTGTCATTTTTCCTTACTGCTGTGTAGAATTCCGTAGTGTAGATATACCACATCTTTGTTATTCATTCATCTAATGACGGACATATGGATTGATTCCAGCTCTTAACTATTATGAGCAGCTATAAACAAGGTTGAGCAAATCTCTCTGATCCTGGGGCTTGGAGCTTTTAGGGTAAATGCCTAGTAAGGGAATAACTGGATCTGTTCGTAGATCTATAGTCATCCTTTTCAGGGGTCTCCATATTGCTTTCCATAATGGTTGTACCATTTTACATTCTCACCAACAGTGAAAGAGTGTTCCTATTTCTCCACAGCCTCAACAGCATTTCATTAGTTTTTTAATGTTAGCTATCCTTACTGGGGTAAGGTGGAATCTCATAGATGTTTTAGTTTGCATTTCCCTGATGATTAGGGATGTTGAACATTTTCATAGGTGTTTGCCATTTGTATTTCTTCCTCTGAGAACTCCCTGTGCACTTTATTGTTTAGGCTTGGAGTTCTTTGTAAGTTCTAGAAATTAGGCCTCTGTCAGTTGTATAGCTGGCAAAAATTGTCTCCCATTCTGTGGGTAATCTGTTGGCTCTGCTTGTTGTATATTTGTCTGTGAAAAAACTTTTCAGCTTCATGAGATCCCAATGATTGAGTGATTGTTTAATTTCCTGAGCTACTGGGGTTTTGTTCAGGAAGTCTTTTCCCACTCCTATATCATGGAAAGTTCCTCCTATTTTTACTTCCAGTAGTAGCACCATTTCTGGTTTTATATTGAGGTCTTTGATCCATTTGGACTTGATTTTTGTGCATGGCAAGATGTGTGGCTCGAGTTTCATTTTCCTACATATGGTTGTCCAGTTTGTCCAGCACCATTTGTTCAAGATGCTGTCTTTTTTCCAGTCTACATTGATAGGGTCTTTGTCAAATATCAAGTAGCTGTAGTTACTTGACCCAAAGTCTGGATCCTCTATTCTGTTCCATTGGTCTATGTTCCTGTTTTTATGCCAGTACCATGTTGTTTTTATTACTATGGCATTGCAGTATAGCTTTTGATCAGGTATGGTGATGCCTCCAGAAGAGTTTCTTTTGCTGAGGATATCGGAGGCCTTCTTCCATTCCACATGAATTTTGAGATAATTTTTTCTATCTCTGTGAAGAAAGATGTTGGGAATTTTATTGGTATTTCATTAAATCTATATAATGCTTTTGTTAAGATTGTCATTTTTACAATGTTAATTCTGCCTATCCAGGAGCACGGAAGGCATTTCCATTTTTGCAGGTCCTCCTCAATTTCTTTCTTGAGTGTTTTAAGTTTTCATTGTATAGGTCCTTCACTTCCTTGGTTAATGTTATTTCAAGGTATTTTATTTTATTTTTGTTGTGATTAAAAATGGTACAATGTTGCTCATTTATTTTTCTGTATCTTTGTCTTTTGTGTACAGAAAGGCTACTGATTTTTGTGCATTGATCTTGTATCCTGCTACTTTGCTAAAGGAGTTAATCACTTTCAAGAGTTTTGAGATGGAGGTTTTTGGGTCACTTTTCTATAAAATCATGTCATGTGCAAATAGGGCTAACTTAACTTCTTCCTTTCCAATTTGTATTCCTTTGATTTCTTTCTTCTGTCTTATTGCTTGAGCTAGTACTTCTAGTACTATGTTGAAGATCAGAGGTGAGTGTGGACACCCCTGTCTTCTTCCAGATCTCAATGGGAGTTCCTTCAGTCTCTCCCCATTAAGTATTACTTGGGCTTTAGGATCTTTATATATAGCCTTTATTATGTTGAGATATAAGCCATCCATGCCTATTCTCTCCAATGTTTTGATCATGAAGTGATGTTGTATTTTGTCAAAGGCCTAAGTGTTGTTCAGTTTCCAGGATCTGGTGGGATTCCTGGCATACCTTTTGTTGTTAATTTCTAGCATTACAGCATTGTGGTTTGATATCATGCAGGAATTTATATCAATTTTCCTGAAAATATGGAGGCAGGCTTTGTGGCCCAATATATGATCTATTTTAGAGAAGGTTCCATGGGCTGCTGAGAAGAAATCTGTAGATCTGGAGTAGAATGTTCTCTAGATGTCTGTTAGCTCTAGTTGCTCTATGGTGATGCTGAGCTCTCTTACTTCCCTATTAATTTGGATGATCTATCTATTGCTGATAGTGGAGTATTGAAGCCCCTGACTATGGTGGTGTTGGTGATTTGTTCTGTTTTGTTGTCAAGCAGTTTTTGTTTTATGAATTGTGGTGCACCTGTGTTTGGTACGTAAAGATTGATGATTGTGATATCCTCTTTTGGATTGTTCCCTTGATAAGTAAGAAGTGGCCTTCTTTGTCTTTTTTGATTACTTTCAGTTTGAAGTCTATTTTATCTGATATTAGTATAGCAACACCTGCATGTTTCTTATTTCCACTTGCTTGGAATATCATTTCCACCCTTTCACCCTGAGAAGGTGTCTATCTTTAGTGGTGAGGTAGGTTTCTTGAAGACAGCAGATTGAAGGGTCTAATTTTCTGATCCATCCTGTCAGCTTATGTCTCTTGATGGGTGAATTAAGGTCATTGATGTTAAGAGTAATAACTATGAGGTTTAACTTAATCTCTGCCATGTTGTGGTGGTTTGGTGTTTTTTTGGACTTTGAAGGGTAGTTTTGGTTTAAGTTTGGTTATTGTGATCTGCTTCTTGTAGGTTCTTGAGGTTGGTTATTTGATTCTTCTTTGTGGAGCATTCCCCGAAGTACTCTCTGTAGATTTGGCTTTGTGTTCATATAGTTGCACAGCTGGATTTTATCATGGAAAGTTTTTATTTCACCATTTATTATGAGGGATATTTTTGCTGGGTAGAGTAGTTTGGGTTGGAAGCCATAAGTTCTTATACTTTGCAGTGTTCCATTCCAGGCCCTTCTGGCTTTCAGGTTTCCATTGAGAAGTCTGAAGTAATTCTGGTGGGGTTTCCTTTATATGTAGTGTGTTGTTTCTCCCTAGCTGCTTTTAGGACTTTCTCCTTGTTATCAATATTTAGAGTTTTAATGATAATATGTCTTGGAGAATTTCTCCTTTGGTCCAGTCTGTTAGGAGTTCTGTTAGCTTCTTGAACCTTGATGGGACTTTCTTTTGAGAGATTGAGAAAGTTCTCTTCAACAATTTTGTTGAATAAGTTCTAGTTTCCTTTGGCCTGAATTTCTTCCCCTTCTGGTATTCCCATGATCCTAATGTTGGAACATTTAAGGCTGTCCCACATATCCCACATGTTCTGTTTACAAAAGTTTTTGAACTTATTGAAACTTTTGGATTCACTTGCTGTTTTTTCTGTTCTGTCTTCCAATTCTGATTTTCTATCTTCCACATGGCTGACTCTATTCTTGAGAGCTTCTGTAGAGTTTTGGGTTTGTTCAATTTGGTTTGTATTTTCTACTGTTTTTTTTATGTATAGTTTCCAATCCTCTGTCAAGTTCCCTTTTCACACCATTTTCTGATTTTTTTTTTTTTTTAGTGCTTCTTGGAATTCATCCTTGCATTCATTTATGTCTTTGTTGAGGTTATCCAGAGGTCCACTCTTTTTTTTTTTTCTTTTTTGCTCTCCTTCAGGTCATTTAGCTATTTTTGGAACCCTTCCTGGTTCTTTTCTATTAAGTCTAATCTCATAAGAACAGCATTCATACAATTATAGGCCCTTTGTTGATTTTCTGAAAGTTCTGCTATTTCCTTGGCTAGGGTAACATTGCTTATGTCCTCATTTTGGGGTTCTGATCCTATTATCTCTTCTATGTTTTGGTTAGAGACATGCATTGTGGAACTGGGCAGTCTTGTTGGATTTACTTGCATTTGATATTTCATGTTATTTCTTTTGCGCTGTGGTCTGCCAATCATGGTGAAGGATTCTTGTTAACTTTAGGAGGAAGCTGTAGTTTCCCCTTGAAGTGTCTTCAGTGATTATTCCCTTTTATGTTTATTTCAATTAGACTTCTTTTTTTCTAGTTCTCTTTTTTTTATACTTCATTTTTTTATTTATATTATTCTGATTTTACATTCATAGTGTTGACTCCATTATCCTCCTCCCTGTCCTCCATCTTCCAAAGGGACCCTCATCAATGAGGAATGTGGGTCATGCATTTTGGGGGTAGTCAAGAGTTCTGGGGGATAGGCCAAGTCTCTGTGAATAATGCCCGAACTTGTGGCTCTAACATTCTTTCCACTCCCTCTTCTGCGAATTTCCCTGAGCCACATTGGGGTCATTTTAGTTCTACTTCAGTGATGAGGTTTTGGGAGCCTCTGTGTTTCTGGATATCTGGCATAGTAGGAGTTGTATGTTCTCTTTATTTATCTCCTTTAGCCCTTTTCTGCTTGCAGTCCAAGATACCCATCAGGAAACAACCTGATGTAATGCTCAAACAAGTGCAGTGGGTAACCATGGTGGGTAACCAACTGCTCTTGATTTGGCTAGTAGATTCACTCAGTGGAATGGAACTCATTGCTGGAACTGGAAAGTAAGTCAAAACCATGTACAAAAAATGACCTCAGTCTCCAAGATACCACCAAATGTGGGCTAGAAGAGAGCCTACACATATAAAATTCCCTCCAAAATATCTGTGGCCATCCCATATATCTAGTACTAACTTCTCTCTCCATTGGAGAATTTGCTTATCTTTTTCAGATGGACAAGGAACCTGAAGGGAGGATCAGCCAATCACACCTCACCAAGGCACCAGCTGAAACCATAGAGTAATGCGGGGGAAGGGCAAGAATACAGCATTCTTGGGGATCATGATATCGATTAGACTTCTGATGGCAGTGGGGTTTGCTTGCTCAGAGAGCGGGAGCCCGTGAGGGTCTGTTGAGGGTCTGAAGGTCTGATGAAGGGGCTTGTTCTTTGATGGTTCCAGGATGGTATGGGAGTTCATGGTCAGGTGGCCCAAGGGGCAGTGGGCGGGTGGCAATGGGTCAAAACATATCTCAGATCCAGAGGGTGAGGTTCCCCGCCAGCCCAGAGGGGGCAGGGCAACGTGGGGACCTGGTGGGTGAAGTTCCCTGCCAGCTCAGAGGGTGGGGGTGGGACAGCAGGGTGATGGAGCTTGCTTGTGGAGCTCTGCAGTGGGGGAAACCTAGGGTGGGAGGAACACTAGCCTGCTGGCCTGCATCCACTTAGCTAGTACAGGAGGAACCTGCAGCTGGGCCAGTGGCTAAGGTGGCTGTTTGACTGTTTGAGGGGGAATTGGGGGTCCCCTAAGAGCATGGGAATCTGATGATTCCCTGCTTTGGTCCTCTGTGCCCTCCTACCAAACCCTAATAAACCCTAAAGGTCTTGCCTTTCCTTCTGCACCAGGTGAGGCATGTTTACACAGATGCCATCTTGACCATCTCCACATTTCTTTTTTAGGTATGGTGGCACATGCCTTTGATCCCAGCACGTGGGAGGCAGAGGATCACTATGAATTTGAGACCACCCTGAACTATTTTTTAATGAAAAGAAGATTTAGAAATATATGGCTATATATTCTTACTAATGACAGTGGGGTAATTCAACATGGTGTACAAAGATAGTGAGTTTTAAATGACCTCAGTGCTGCATATCAAATAATACTGGTTTTCATTTTGTCCTTAATAAATTGACTAGCAATTATTAACTGCAATTATTACATGTACCTGACAGTTGAAACTGCTGAGGTAGAATCAATGACTTTATAACAATTATTGTGGTCCCATGGAGCCACAAGCTAAATTTAAAAGTTCTTGTGAGTTGCCTGCACGTTACAAAATTTTAGGAGAACTAACTGAACGTGGGCTCCTCAATAATGGAAACTATAAAATTAACAATGGCTTTTAAGGACTCTAAAGTAGACATTGCAATACTAAACACACATAATGCTTAATAGTAAATGTATCTGTAGCACATAGCATTATGCATTGGAAAGATGTTGCCTTTAAACACATGCTGCCTGGCATGTATTTGAATTGCTTTCCCTCACCTAACTCTTAACACAGAATGTATAGCTGGCAGTTTAACAAATAAAACATAAGTATTCACCATTCTGTCCCTATGAATTTAGTACTAAAGTGAGCCAGTGTGAGTTTGACTGCACGAACATTGAATTTTACAGGCTGAAGCAGTCATTCTGAAAGAAAATGCATCTCTTACTACAGATCATTTATTTTTGGGGTTTTTTTTTTTTTTTTTAGAAGTAGAGTCTCACTCCAGCTCAGGTTGACCTGGAATTTACTATGTAGTTTCAGGGTGGCCTCAAACTCATGGTGATCCTCCTACCTCTGCTTCTCAAGTGCTGGGATTAAAGGTGTGTGCCACCACACCCAGCCCAGATCATTTACTTTTATGGAGCTGTCAAGCCTTTGTGTGATGTAAAATGACAATGTGGTGGTATTCTTGGATGGTAAGTCCACTGCCTAGAGGACACAAATTGTTCATATATGGAGAAAATTAGCAGTGCTGTAGTCTTAAGGAAAATTATGTATAATTCATATCAAAAAGAATTTAACAAGTGGGAAAAAAATAGTGCTTTACAATTTTAAAATGTTTTGGTATTTTACTTTTCCCTAAAACAATCAATAGTTCCTAAATTCAATTTCTTCTTCTTTTCCTAAGTGGTTTGTCAACGTGAATTTGATGAATGCTGCTTTTTCTGATGATTCTCATGGCATTATGCTACCTAACTCCTAACTGCATAGAGAATAGCACAGAGAGTCTAAACTAGGCTGTGAAATTGAGAGTAGAAAGACAGGGATGGGGAGATACTCAGTGGATAAAGAATATGCATATAAGCATGAAGACCTGAGTTCAGATCCCCACAACACACATAAACCCTGAAGTTTGTAGTCCCCACATCTGTAATCCCAGTGCATTTTGGCAAAGAAAGGAAGCAGAGGCAGGAAAATCATACAGAAGAAGCTCATGGGTCAGCTAGCATGGTGTGAATGCAGTGGTACCCAAATTCAAACCAGGAGAAAGGCAAGAACCAATGTGTGAAGTGATCCTTTGACCTCCACATGTGCTCAATGGCTCCTGTAAACTCATGCTCAAACACACATACTTACATTACACACACACACACACACACACACACACACACACACACACACACACACACAGAGAGAGAGAGAGAGAGAGAGAGAGAGAGAGAGAGAGAAATTTGTTTTAAATTAGAAGGGTACTTTGTGATTGGCTTTAAAAAAAAAAAAAAAAGACCTGAGATGGAGAGATGACTAAATGGTTAAAGAGCTTTCCTGCAAAGCCTAACAACTTGGGTTTGATTCCCCAGCACCCACATAAAGCCAGATGCACAAAGTGGCACATGCACCTGGAGTTCATTTACAGTGGCTGGAGGCCCTGGCATACCCATTCCAGCACTTAGAAGTATGAGGATTGCCATGACTTCCAGGCCAGTCTGGGATACACAATGAGTTCAAGATCAGTCTGAGATAGAGTGAGACCCTGCCTGAAAGAAACATAGAACAACAACAAGAACCCTTGAACGTCCTTAAGAAAAAAAGAGAAAGAGGATGACTGTTGTGTTGGGACATTATAGGAAAAAAGTCAACTCCACATGATTGGGCAAAGGTAAGAAGAGTCAGAGATGAAGGAAGTTGCATGCTTCAAGCACCAGATGTTTGCAGACTTAGGTGTGAACCCAGTTGTCCCAGCACTAAGTGACTTTAAATAAATGACTGATATTTGATGAAGCAGCTGCTTTCTATGATGAAGTACATTATGTCCAAGAGGACTCTCTTGGTAATGGTAGCCCCTGGGATTGCAGTTTGAGTGTCACTAACTAAATGAATGGTCCTGTTAGCAGAAATTAGGATGTCAGCAGGAAGAATGTGGAAAATAAAATAGTAAGTTTTCTTTTGCATCCAAGTTTAAGTTAATAATGGGACATTTCAGCCACAGGCAGCTGAAAAGGTGAGATGGAAACTGTGCTATAACATCAAGGAACCAGTCTTAGACTGGCAGCCATCCAAACTGAGACCTAACATCTCTCTTCTGTTTTGTAAAACATTCATTAGTCAGTACCAATAACAAATTATTGAAAATTCAATTAACTCTAGGAACACCAGCCATAAATATTCTCCCAAAACCAAGAGGAAAGTTTTTCCCCAAGACCAAAATCAAGTAATACCTTTTATCTTTACTTAAAATAATCAAGCTGGGGAGATGGCTTGGTAGTTAAAGGCACTTGCTTGAAAAGCCTAATGGCCAAGTTAAATTCACCCACATAAATCCAGATGTACAAAATTGCACATGCATCTGGTGCTCATCCCCTGGTGAGCCCATTCTCTGTCTTCACAAATAATTTTCCAGGTTGTAAAGAACCTGGGTAAGAACATTTGCTGTACAAGCATGAGGACTTAAGTTTGTGCTCAGCACCCACATAAAAAGCTGGGCCTGGCTATGCATGCTTATAACTCTAGCACTTAGAGGGGTAGAGACAGGAGAATCTGTGGGGCTCACTGGTTAACCAACCTAACTGAAAAACAGCACAAGCTCCAGGTTCAGTGATACCCTGTCTCACAGAAATAAGGCAGAAGAGCAATAGACCAGGACACTCAACCTCCTCCTCTGGTCTCCACATGGGTGCACACAGCATGCATACATCTGCACGAATAAATACATACATCACACACACACACACACACACACACACACACACACAACACACACAATTCACAATTTAATATATTATCCCTTCCTGTTGTCAGACATCTTAAGAAATGTAGTTTCTCTCAAAAATATTTTTACATCTTGAAAGGAAGTAGTAGTGCCATCAACTGCTATCATTAATTGGATGACTTCAAAGCGAGCACATGATAGGAGGTTCTTGCAATAGAGCTTAACAGATTATGTGTTCAGAAATTCAGCACTACTTCAGTGAATTCATTGTCTTCTTGGCAAAAAATATTGCTTATTTATGAAAGTTACTAATAATAAATATTTTTGTATTAGTTGTGTATATAGTATCTATACAGCCATGATGGTACCATTGTTAGCCTTCTCCCTATGCTCCCCCCCCCCATGGGTAATGTGGGTCTTGCCTTATGGGAGTAGCCATCACTTATGCAGGAGAGGCAATGACTCTGTGCATAATGACCCAACTCATGGCTCTAACAAACTTTCCACCCCCTCTTCCACAAATTTCCCTGAGCCATGTTGGTTTCATTTTGGTCTATTTCAGTGATGATATCTTGGGAGTCTTTGTGTCTCTGGATATCTGACTTAGTAGGAGTTGAGTGTTCTTTGTGTCTATCTCCTTCACCCTTGTGCTCATACCAGGTTCACCAATAAAGCATCACTCTTGCTCATTTCCTCTATAACTCTATGGCTTCAGCTGGTGCCCTGGTGAGGTGTGATGTGCTAATTCTTACCTCAGATGCGTCCATCTGAAAGAGAGAAGCAGATTCTCCAACAGAGAGTGAGGTCAGTGCAAGATACATCGATAACATTATGATTTTAGAGGAAATTTATTAGGTGCAGGCCCTCTTGTATCCCACTATTGGTGGGAGCTTGATATTGGAGTGCAGGTTCATTTTTGGAAATGGTTCTGACTTGTTTCCCTGTTCCAAGTATGGATTCCATTCCACTGAGCAGATCCATTAGCTAAATCAAGAGCAGTTGGTAACCCACCCATGGCTATGTGCCACTACTGCACTTGTGTGAGCATCACATCAGGTTGTTTGCTGCTGAGTAGCTTAGACCATGAGTTGCTTAGACAGATGTTGGTTGTTTTCCCCCAGTCACTTATTTAGCACCTTCTGGCACTAGACAAGCTAATTGTCTGGGGACTGACTCTCTTCCAGATTCCAGCCAGGTGTCTCCATGGTCCATCCAAACAGCATATGGTGTCTCCAGCAGTAGGGTCTTACCAATAACCTTTGGTGGGTCATCAAGTACTCTGACAGAAATCTGTCTTCTTTTGGGAAACCTTGTAGGTCTCACTGATCAACAGCTCATTGTGGATGTTAACCACATGCTGGTACTAGAAGTTACAGGCCAGTGCCAAGGGAAAAGAAGGAAGAAAAAATATAGGTAATATGAAAGAGAAAGAGAGAAGAGAGAGAAGAGGGAGTGATAGAGAGAGAAACAGAAGATTGAGGTTAGTCTTCATCATACCCTCTCCAGGCCCCTATGATTCAGGTGTTCTCTCCAAGCACCCAATGCAGGTTTGACCTTTCAGTATGTCTTTCAGGATATAGGATTTTATGGTACCATTTCCATTTGGGTCCAGTTTTTTGTCCCACCCCACCCCTGCCCTGCTCTCCCACCCAACCATCCCTATTGTCCAGTCCTCAAGATGTTCATTAGGTGTGTCAGCATCTCAGGAAAATACAAATTAGGAGCCACAGATGAGTGAGACCATGAGATGCTTATCTTCCTGTGATTGGGTGAATTCACTGAGAATGATCTGTTCCAAGTTTGGCCATTTTTCTTAAATTGTGTTGTGTCATTTTTCCTTACTGCTGTGTAGAATTCCATTGTGTAGATAAACCACATCTTAGTTATCCATTCATCTAATGATAGACATCTGGGTTGACTCCAGCTCTTACCTATTATGAATTAAGCATCTATAAACATGGTTGAGCAAATGTCACTGAACTGAGGCTTGGGGCTTTTAGGGTAAGTGCCCAGTAAGGGGATAACTGGGTCTGTTTGTATCTTTATAATCATCTTTTTTAGGAGTCTCCATATTGCTTTCCATAGTGGTTGTAACAGTTTACATTCCCACCTTGCCTTGAGGCAGGACTATCCATTTGAAACGTTTGGAAGGTCCTGAATTATTGATAGACGGTACTGAAAATGCAAAGCACTGTCAGTCTGTAGGGTACAGAGGGATGGAAAAGAAGCAATCCTTGATGTCAATAGTGAGGAGGGAGGTATTGGCTGGTATGGCTGAGACAAGGGGAAGTACTCTTTGAGGGGCACCCCAAATGAGCATGGCCTTGTTAATGGCCCTAAGGTCTTGTAATAACCTCCATCCTCCTGAGTTCTTTTTAATTACAAATACAGGAGTATTCCATGGGCTTCAAGAAGGGTGGATATGGTTAAGTTGAAGTTGTTCTGTTACTAGCCGATTGAAGATTTCAAGTTTCAAGTTTTCCCTTGTTAGAGGCCACTGTTCAACCCAGACTGGCTCATTAGAGAGCCATTCTAGGCAGGGAGTTTCATATTTAATAGTGGCCTTTAGGATTGGGGATGACATCAGTGGAGATACCTCTCATAATCCTCTGTTTCAATGCATTCTCCTTCAATGTTGCTGGAAATAACTACATCTAGGGCTTCAAGAATATCTCTTCCTAGTAGGTTGGTTGTCACATCAGCCACTAGGGGGTCTAATAAGGCATGTAGTTCCATATGGGTCCTTCCATTTGTAAGCCTCTTTGGTAACATGTGCTTGTGAAGAACCTCCTATCCCCATTAGTTGGGGTCCCAGGATTAACTCCTAATGTCAAGGGACCTGAGATTGTTTTAGAATAGTTTTATCTGCTCCAGTGTCAATTAAACATTTAAAAATTTTTCCTACTACTTCTAGGGGCAATCTTGGATGGGCCCCTTCCAGGATACTTGTTACCCATTGTACTTTATGTGTCTTCCCTCTTATTGATGGGGTTGAGGGCTTCCCCTTTTGAAGTTTAAAGGTCCCAGGGGTTTGCCATTTATATCATGAGTAGAATGACAATCTCTTGTCCAGTGAAATCCTCTGTGGCATCTAGGGCAGACTATTTTCAGTAGTGGGCCTTTGGAATTTGGTGGGGGGGCTCTGGGACATTCCCCTTTCCAATGTCCATCCTCCCTGCAATGGAAACATTTTCCTTATTTTTGGGGGCTGCTGCAAAGGCCTGGGCTGAGAAGGCAGCCTTGTATGAGGCAGTCCCAATATCTTTGGAATTGAAAAAAGGGTCACTCCAGACAGCACAGCCACCCCCCCCATCTGCCGCTACCACCATATCCACCCCCTGATCCTAGCTGACCCCTGAACACATCCTACTGGAAGCCTAACATGATGCCCCAGGGGACATTTTGTTGATTTTGGTTCCTTAAGGTTATCGGCCTGATATGGATTCCAGTCCAAGGGCCAAGCTCGTGTTGGTTGGAACTCAGGATAGCAGTCAGGGATGGAAGCCATGCACCTTGGACTAAATCTCTGCTCCAGAGCCTACAGGGCTTTCTTAACACCTCCCAAGACTGGCGAGATGTCTGTCGCTCATCACTGCCTAGTCCTTATTTCTCTGATGGGAGGCTCTCTACAGAGATGAATGCCTCCAACATATAAAAAGAAACCAAAATCAACAAAATTTCCCCTGGGGCTATTACAATCAAGAAGTTGCAGCCCTGTTGTTATCTCTAGTTTCACAGAGCTGTTGGGTGGGTGTCCTTTCGAGAAAGCTCTGATTAGGGGGATTCATCATGTTAGTTTTTTTTTTGTTGTTCCAGTAGGATGTGTTCAGGGGTCAGTTAGGATCAGGGGGTGGATATGGTGGGAACGGCAGATAGAGGGGGTGGCTGTGCTGTCTGGAGTGACCCTTTTTTCAATTTTTTTCTTTTTCTTTTTTCCTAAGGAGCTGGGTTCTTCTACATTTCCTAAGGAGCTGAGATCTTTTCCCTTTTCTAAGGAGCTGTGATCTGCCATTGGGCAGTCATCAGCATTGTCCTCTCCAGAGTCATTGTCTGACTTGGGTGCAGAAGTATTTTTTGAGGGGCTGATACATTGTCTAACTGCTGCAATAATGTGAAGAGAAGGAGGGGGGTTCCCTCTTGGATTTCCCATCTTCTAGCTCGATATGCTATGCGGATCCATGTGTCTGAGTTACAGAGGTCCCCAGAAACCATCCAAGGGGCTATTTGAAGGACTTCTTCCCAAAATGAATTGGCCTCTTTCTGAGAGAGTTTTATGCCCCTAATTTTAAGAAATGTCCTCAATCTGGTGACTTGGGATCCCTTTTGACAGGAGCTAGTGTTTCCCATGATAAAGACCAGAAATGCCAAGACCAGAGGGCAATTTTCCCAGGCTATGGCACCACGGGTGATTCACCAAAGATCTAGACACAAGCCTGTCTGCAAGTTTAAGAGACTGGCAACTGCCCTAGAGGCTCTTACTGATCGATGCATTACCGGTCTGTTGATCGTGTAGAGAAATAGACAGAAGGTTGTTGCCAACTCCTGAGTGGGCTATCAGATTTTGAACAGTGAGCTATGGGCCTTCAGTCAATACAGGAGTGTAGCCCTGGCCAAATGACCTCAATTTCCCTTTTGCTTTGCTTCAAATCCAAAAGATGGCACAAACCGAAAGTAAAGAAGGAAAAAGAGAGACCCGCCTTTCTCTATTGGAGAAAGGGGAAACCTGCCTTCCTTCCTCTGATGGAACCTTGCCAGCCCTTGCTAGGGAAGTGGCCACAGGGGGCCATTAGCCCCAAGGGGAGGATGTCCCTCAAGGGGGCCCTCACCTATTAACCACACATCCAGAGGGTCCCTGTTCAGGCGCCAGCTGTGGGTTCTTGTCATTCTCATTCCCTGAGGTCATTGGCCACAGATGTCCCGGGTGAAGGAGGAGTTGGAGGAAAGAAGCAGGGTCCTGTAGCAGCGGGTGAGTGCGAGGATGGGCAATGAATACCTGGGAGACCGTCTGATGGGCAGCACTCATTTATTCAAAAGGGGAGTGGGTTTATAAACACTTGAGAAAGGTTGAGACAGCACATACAGACTATATGCGATTGGATACATAGTTTATGGGTTGCTATGTAACTGGTTGTAAGGGAGATAGTGGCAGAAGAACTACATGACTTCAAAGCTATGAGGGAGGAGCTGTGTGAGAGATAACAGGAATGGCAGAAAAAGCTACATAAGGGTCTCTTGGGCAGCTAGCCACAAGGTCAGGAACTGTAGGGGAAGGGCAAAACCTGAATTATGGGATGGTTAGATGCTTTTGGGATACAGGGGGAGGGCCTTGATAGTTCTGCCCACTCTGGGCAATGACAGGGCACACTACACCCTTGCCTGAGGTAGGGAAAGCCAGTCACCATCATCAGGGTGGGTTCCCAATGATAGGGCCAGCTGCAACTCCCACAGCCCAAGGTCTCTTGCCATGTCCAGCAGTTCAGGCTAGCTTTCTCACAGTCCCAGCCCATTTTTAGCAATTCTGGGAAGTCACTTTTTAACTCATATGTGAACTACTAAATTTACAAACACATTTCATTTTGAAAAGTATATATCATCATTTAATTATACAAATATCTTTATATTTTACTTTACTTTGACAGCACAGGTTAAAATTATTTTTAAACATAGCTAATGTGAGCTGGGCATGGTGGTGCATGCCTTTAATCCCAGCACTCAGGAGGCAGAGGTAGGAGGATCGCCGTGAGTTCAAGGCCATCCTGAGAACACAAAGTGAATTCCAGGTCAGTCTGGACTAGAGTGAAACCCTACCTCAAAAATCAAACAAACAAACAAAAAAAAAAAACATAGTTAATGTGCTTGCTTTCATGTCAGCTTACAAACATAAGTAAAAGTTATGTAGAGATCCACTAATTTGAATAATGAATAATGCCATCACTTTTCCATATACAAGAATTAGAAAGCAGGAGGAAACACTTCAGGGAAGCACATGGCGGATGCTGGATGTGTTCTTTCTGAGTCTCACCCATACTTTCTTTCTTCAGGAAAGCACATGGCACATGCCATGTGTGCGATTTCTGAACCTCTCTACATATACATCCAAGTTCAACATTTCATGTGCTTACAACTCTGTTCCAGCCCTTTTCTGAAGACCTCAATTTCTCTTAAATGAACCTTATAAACTATACAGTGCTTCCACATGAGAGAATGTTTCCTAAACCCCACAACTTGCAATTTCACCCTTAATAAACTCAATAATTCATAATTTAGCCTTCTTGTGTCTGTCTTTATTAATTCTTTATTAAAGGTAGGACAGAACCCAAAACTTGGGGTCCATAAATTCTGGGAGACACCACCTGATCCCCAAAATCATGCATCCATAATATCTGTCTAGCTACCTAACATTGTCATGGGGCTAGTTTCCCCTTTGAAACTTCACTCTCCATCGTATCGCCTCCCCCTCTCAATCAGTCTCTCTTTTCAGATTGATGTCATGATCTTTTCCTCCTATTATGATGGTCTTATGTAGTTAGTGTCAGGCCCTGTGAGGTCATGGATATCCAGGCCATTTTGTGTCTAGAGGAGCACATTGT
Organism: Orientallactaga sibirica; assembly: GCA_036365145.1. NCBI lineage: Eukaryota > Metazoa > Chordata > Mammalia > Rodentia > Dipodidae > Orientallactaga > Orientallactaga sibirica. The sequence goes on along the minus strand of JAEOAD010000015.1, from coordinate 24,115,525 downwards.
AAGGAGTCCTACTCTTCCTTTGGCTCTTACATTCTTTCTGCCCCCTCTTCTGTAATGGACCCTGAGCCTTGGAAGGTGGGTTTGAGATATTTCAGTGCTGAGCACTCCTTTGTCCCTTCTTCTCAGCACCATGGTGCCTTCTGAATCATCCCAAGGTTGCCACCATTTGAAAAGAGAAGCTTCTCTAACCAAAAGTGAGAGTAGCATTAATATATGGGTGTGGGCATTAAAGAAAGGTGCTTATTGGGCAGTTTGGTGAGCATAGGATATACATTTAGTCAGACACCAGCAGACATTACACCCTTATGGCTCATGACTACCCCTGTTGTAGGTTTTCAATCTCAGGGATATATTCCCTCCCATGGAGCAGGCCTCCAGTACAATTAGAGAACAGTTGGTTTCCCCCATAACAGACATGCCACTATTGCACCCATTGGCTCATTTGGTCTGGCTGGCCAAATTTAAAGCTTGCAGTGTTCATTGTTGAGTACCTTCACTGGTGCTTTCTCTCTCCCATTGAACTGCATGCAGTGTAGCTTTTTCCAACTTTCTGTCAGCTGGTCCACATGGAGGAGGCTTTCAGCTCAGCCCCAGCAGGATTTCTCAGTGAACTTGCCACCCAAGTATGTGGAGTCTTCAGCAATAGGGTCTTACCATCTATTCCTGGTGGGAAACCAAGGGCCTTGGCAATGGCTTATAATGCTTTGGGGGTATCTGTGACCTCCCTGGTCAACAACTCACTGGAAGGTATCCCATCCCTGGCACTGAAAATTTTCTAATAACAATCTATGGCTTCTGAGTGTTCCATTGTCCAGAAAAGTAGGTTTCCCTATGACTTATTTATATCCTCTTAGATTTTGATTAGCCCTCCCTCCACCATTCCTTTACTCAATCTCTTCCCCTGACCTCATTTAGGCCTTTTCACCCCCATTAATCTGCTCTTCTACTTACATATATACAATACCATCCTATTAAGTCCCCACTCCTACTTAGTGAGGTAACCCAGGCCCAGAAAGCCAAACGTCACATTTTCTCTCTCTTATGTGGATCCTAGCTACAAATAATTGGACTTCTATGTGAATAAAAATAAAACTCAGTAGCAGAAGCCAGTAAGCTAGAAAGGGGAAAGCAGATAAATGCTTTTTATGACAGTGTTTTATATTAGGTACTTAGAAACTTGTTTTTCTTTAAAAAAAAAAAAAAAAAAAAAAAAAAAACCTGACTTCTTGCCCTACCCTGACTGAGCTAGCAAGAGCATTGGAAACTAATAGAAATGGAGTCTCTCTATTCACCCCAGCTCTGCAAAATCAAGAGAACATAAAGAAGAAGACAATGGGGACCAGCTGAGCAGCTCTAGAACACCTCCAGACAGCATCCCATAACCTCTCCACCCCAGTATTCAAGCCAACTTGGAGATGGCAGAACTTCAAGCATCCATTTGCCCCTCCACATAGCATCCAGACTGGCTGATCTGAAGGGATGACAGATGTAACCAGCTGAGATGAACCCATAGTGCAACAAAGAGGGAGCCTGCTTCACAACTTAATATACGTGAGATAGAAACTCACCCCAAAGGTAATTGGGCTGGTTTACACTGGGGCAATATCTACCACAAAGCCACGTGTATGGATTTGAACTGGAAGTGCTAATTGCATTTTCCATAACAGCACATGTTGTTAAAAAAATTCTTTTAAGGGAAAGAATTTAAAACCCAGACAGTAACACAAAAATACTAACTTGTTAGATCTGATTAATGTTTAGTATACTTTCCTTTTAAAGATATTTTCTGTGTTTTTACACAAAATAACTTTTGCCATTTTTGATATTTCTTAATTGTTAGTGCCTATTTTTAAGGTAGGTTCTCACTGTGGCCTAGGCTGATCTGGAACTCACTGCAGCCTAGGCCAGCCTTGTGCTCATGGGGATCATCCTATCTAAACCTCCTGAGTGACAGGATTAAGGACATGAGCCACCATGCCCAGTTTAGGGCATTTATTTATTTATTTATTTATTTATTTATTCATTTATTTATTTAGAGAGAGAGAGACAGAGAGGAAGAGGCAGAGAGAGAGAATGGGCACACCAGCCACCTCTCAGCCACTGTGAATGAACTCCAGATGCATGTGCCCCTTGTGAGCAAGCACGGCATTGCATGCTTGCATCACTTTTGCATCTGGCTAAATGTGGGACCTGAGATCGAACGGGCATTCTTAAGCTTAGCAGGCAGGCACCTTAAACACTAAGCCATCTCTCCAGCCCTAGGGCCTTTATTTTTTCATCTCTACTCATACATGTATATCCCCTGCTGGTTTTGTTTATGTTTATATATTGTTAAGATGGATTTTATATTTGTCATTTTTGTACACACTGCTTACTATTGGCATTTCTATAGTACTATTCTTACCCACAACTCATATATCTCTTTCCAACCTGTTTTCCACATTCTCTCCTCCTTATCCCCTCCCCTTTTCCCCCATAACTATAAGCTTTCATAGCATAAACAACATCAAAAATGTGTAGAACCTAACAGTATGCCCAACTCCCTTCTCCCAAATACGAGTGAAATGGATGGCCAATTGGACCAAACAACAAGTTTAATTCTAATAAGCTGACAAGGCCTCAAGTAGTGATCCACCATAATGCCACCAGACATCTGCCCTGGCTACATTCAGGCTGGTGTGATTTCACATCTCCTCAAAGGCACAGCAGCCTTCATCACATCCAGACATTTTCCCCAAATTCTCCCCCAGTCTTTTCTAGGTAAGAGGTGAACTGGTAAGGGAGCTTGGATAGTTCAGAGGGGTTTTTGCTTTAGTCTCTTAGTAGCTAGAAATGGAAAGAACAAAGACTTATGAAACAGAATTCTCTAAGCCATTTCATTCTGAAAGAGGAGGATTATTCCATTCAAGGTGCCTGGAAACCATCCAAGAGGGAAAGGGACCACTTGAACCTCCAGCCTTCCTGTTGTGCAACAATCACTCATTTAATGTAACAATCACTCTTATTTAATGTGCTTACAGAATATCTAACCCATTCTAACCATGTATTTTCTTCCTCATATCCAGTCTCTACCATAATAATCTTCCTTAAATTTTTGACTTCTATAATATGTACTTTACCAGGGTCATTTTTGGTTTTAGGAGTCTCTAATTCAGGGAGGGACTGGGTTCAGTGACTAATTCTATAGAGAAGTGTCTCCAGGGCTTTATATTTAATGTTTCTCTTCTGATATATAAATTCTCTGCCCATATGTTCTGAGGATGGAAGGTTCTTGCTCTATCTCTTGAGGTTTGTTTATTACCTGGGGAAGAGGGCTACGCTGGAGTTCTTGACAGTTCCTTGGACACCTCCTCTTATCTTGGAGGCTCTTAAAAGACCTGGTAAGAGGAGAGTATAACCCTGGGAGATATATATTCTTCATTGATGTAGGATAGTCTATCATTCCTCATCTATGCCATGGCATGGAGGGTAGAATTGCCCTCCATATGGGAAAACTCAGGACACATATACTTATCCATTCCTGAAAGTTGTCTCTGTCTCTTTAAATTTCTGCATGATTAAACCAGATATTATCAAATTGAACAGTTTGGGTAGAAGGTTCTTTAGTTACATTAATCACCAAGTTTCTCATTATTTGATCCCATAGCAAGCAAATTAATAACAGTTTTCTTAGCATTCTGACTGGTTCTGGGTTAAAAATGACAGGGATAAGTCTATGGAGACAAAATATAAGCAGAATTATGAAAACAAAAAAAAAAAAAAAATAACAGCAAACACTACACCACAATATGCTAGAACAGGTGAAGGGGTGGGGCTAAGATTGGCAGGGAGGAGAAGTCTCTTAACTTTAGGCATTCTCCAGATACCCTTTGTATATCCTGCTGGCCTGTTTGAATTGCTTCACCCATGTATAATGAGTCTATTAACCACTACCTTCAAAAATGGTCCTTCTTAGGCTGGTTCTAATTTGTTTTCCTTCCAGCTTCCTACCAGCCCCTGGTCTCCTGGCTGGAAGTGATGTGCAAGAAACTCCAGTAGAGGGAGTTAGACTAGGAGACCCTTTAACTTTGACTCAAGAATTGGGAATGAAGCCCCCACTCCCAAAATCTTTAATTATCATAAAATGGGTAATCTTTCTTGTCTCCCTAAGAACAAAAGTCACAATGAATAAAACCAGATAATTTCTTTATTTTCTTAAAAAATTTTTGTTTTATATTTATTTATTTATTTATTTATTTATTTATTTATTTATTTATTTATTTCATAGCAACAACAGAGAGAGAAAGAGGCAGAGAGAGAGAGAAAGAGAGAGAGAGAGTGCACCAGGGCCTCCAGCCACTGCAAATAAACTGCAGATGCATGCGCCACCTTGTGCATCTGGCTTCCGTGGGTACTGGAGAATCAAGCCTTGAACTGGTGTCCTTAGGCTTCATAGGCAAGCACTTAACAACTAAGCCATTTCTCCAGCCCCCAGATAATTTCTTTTATAAAATGTAAATAATAAACCCAGTAATGAGTACTTGTTAGAATTAGCATGTCAGTTTTGTTTCTATCTTTGAACAAGACAGGAAGTTAATCTCCTTTAATGTCACAACTTTCTTAGATAATAAGCAAAGCAGTATCAGTGAATATGAATCTTATCCTTGACATCATGAGACATTGTGACATAAGAAATTTACCAACTTATTTAAAAATCTGAATTAGCACAGAGGAGGGGCAGAAAGATTGTTAGAGTCATTATCCACAGAGACATTGCCTCACCCCCATAACTGATGATCCCCACAATGCAAGACCCAAAATCCTCAAGGGGGGGAGGACAGGGAGAAGGCTAACATGGTACCATAATAGCTGTATACACATTATATAGATAACTAATTAAAAATTTAAAAATTTTAAAAATCTGAATTAGGGCTGGCTTAGCAGTTAAGGCACTTGCCAGCAAAGCTTAACAACCCTGGTACCATTCCCCAGTGCCCACATATAGCCAGGTGCACAAAGTAGTGCATGCATCTGTTTATTTGTAGTAGCTAGAGGCCCTGAAACATCTCTTCTGTTTCTCTGTCTCTCTTCTCTCTCTCTCTCTCCTTGAAAATAAATAAATTTTTTATCTGAATTTTATATATAAAATTATGAAACAAATTAAGATCACCTATGCACATGTTCTTTTTTATTTTTAAAAATATTTTTAAATATAACATTTATTGCTTAGATGGTTTAAAAATATTTTTTTCATTTTATTTTATTTTATTTTACTTTTCTTTCTTTTTTATTTTTTTTTCCTTGTTTTTTTTATTGACAACTTCTATACTTACATACAAAAAATGCATGATATTTCCCTCCCCTCCCCCCATACCCCTTTAGAACTCCAATCTCCATCATATCCCCTCCCTCTCTCCATTAGTCTCTCTTTTAATTTGATGTCATCATCTTTTTCTTCTATTATGAGGGTCTTGTGAAGGTATTGCTAGGCACTGCAAGGTCATGGATATCAAGGCCAATTTCTGTCTGGACAGTTGCATTGTAAGGAGTTGTACCCTTCCTTTGGCTCTTCCATTCTATCTGCCCCCTCTTCCGCAATGGGCCCTGAGCCTTGGAGGGTGTGACAGAGATGTTTCAGTGCTGGTCACTCCTCCATCCCTTCTTCTCAGCACTATGTTACCTTTTGGGTGATCCCAGTGGTCATCGCCATCTGAAAAGAGAAGCTTCTCTAACCAGAAGTGAGAGTAGAATTAATATGTGAATATGAACATTAAGTGTAGTGCTTCCAGGGTAGCTTGGTGGGAATAAAATATACATTTAGTCAGACAAGAGCAGGCTTTATACCACTAAGGCTCATGACCTCCCCTGCCATAGACTTTTGCTTAGGTTTTTCAGTACTAGGTATGTATTCCCTCCCGTAGAGAGGGCCTTCAGTCCAATTATGGAGCACTTGGTTACCCCATGAGTAGATATGCCACTATTGCACCCATTCAGTCATTGGCCTGTCTGGCCAAACTTGAATATTCAGTGTCCACTGAATACTGATGACTTCTGTCTCCCATACAGCTGCATGCAGTGCGGCTTTTTCCAGCTTTCATTTGGCTGGTCTACAGGGAGAAGGTTTTCTGCTCAGCACCAGCTTGCTTTCTCAGTGACCTTGCCTCTCAGGCAAGAGATGTCTTCAGCAATAGGGTCTTACTGTCTGTTTCTCAAGGGAAACCAAGGGCCTTGGCAATAGCCTTTAATGTTTTGGACCTCCTATCAGGACCTCCTTGGCCAACAACTCACTGGAAGGTATCCCATCCCAGGAACTGAAAATTTTCTAGTAACAGTCTGCAGCTTCTAGATGTGCCATTATTCAAAAAAGTAGGTTTACATAAGTCTTATTCACACTATCTTGAATTTAGATTGACCCTCCCCCTGCCCTTCTTTTACACATTCTCTTCCCATGGCCTCATTTAGGCCATTCCCCTCCCTGTAATCTGTTCTTCTACTTATATATGTGCAATACCATACACTTACTTCCTTCCCTTTCCTCCTCCCTTATATCCTTTTACCAGCTTACTGGTTTCTGGTACCTATTTTTGGTTCCAGTTCACACACAAATCTATACATTTGTAGCTAGGATCCACATATGAGAGAGAACAGGTGATGTTTGGTTTTCTGAGCCTGGGTTACCTCACTGAGTAGAATCCTTTCCAGATCCTCTAAAGTTTTGGTTTATTTTATTTTTACCTTTGGTAAACCTGGTTTCCACTTGTATTTTAAAAGGCTCTTTACTCATTTTTTTATTTTACAAAAGTCAGAGAACTATATTCTGGCAAGAGATAAAGGAGCTCAAGAAACCTTCTATAGTTTGAAGAACCAGAAATCATTATATTAAGCCTTTGAGCTGTTTATTGTTCTGGTTTTCTATGCCATAGAGCCAGGGGATCAGTCTATCCTAAGGGAAGGGTCTTGGAGGATGTATGAGATAAATCTCTTTGGGTCTGAGACAGAGACATGTTCTATCTCTCTCAGAGCCAAAATTTTAACAAGTTTAATCTATTAATATAATTTACTTCAAAGTGAGCAAGAAAGCAATATAGAAAACATACAGAAAGCAAAATACTTCAATATGTTTACCCTGTAACTGTAGTCTTGAATATGAAAAGCACTTGCTTTCTTGAAGAACTAGGAAAATGGGATCTCTTTTCAGAATGATCTCTAAGATAGAAAAACAGATGAACATGTAGGACTTCTTTCCATTTCTCTTTTTACTTACAAAATGAGGAGATAAAACTCCTTAAATGAAAAAAAAAATGGTGTTCTGATTTTCATTGTCCTCTTAAGACTAGAACTCCCTCTCTCCTGAGGGGATTTAGTGTAAAAGATGAAGGCTTTTTCCTAAGGGTTCAGGGATCAAATTTCCCAGTTCTTAAGAGAACAGCCAACAGGAGTGTCTGGTGGGATCTTGGAGACAGAAGTACCCATCTGAAAGTTTAAAAAAAGAGAAATACAGGAACTGGGACATCCCCCTAATTCCTATATTCCCCCCTTATACCAGGACACCTGGCATAAAGAGAGAGTTACTGAACAGACGAGTTCTCAAGTCTGGAAGTAATCTGTGTTTACCTATAGCTTGTAGAGCAGGTCTCTGGTATTTTTGCTTTTACCCTAGATAGCATTTGTGTCACCATTTTTCAAAGCACGTAACCTCCCAGAAGAGAAAAGAGAGCAAAGGTCCAGAGAGGGAAATTTATTTCCTGGGTTTTGAGCATTGGGCAAAGTCTTATATGGTGCAGTCCATAAAGTGAAAGGATGTTGGGCCATGGGTCTTAAAAGCCAGGCAGCATAGGACAATTGCTTGTGTCAGATTTTCTCCAGACATTACATAAATGCCTTGGGCCTAAGAAATAGCTTGTCCTATATCTCAAACCCAAACCCTAACATATTGTGCCTTAATTCAGAAAGCATATTGCCAGGACCAATTGCCTTCTTGGACACCTTTTGTTGTAGTCAGGTTTACATTGCTGGCAGAAAACGCATGACCAAAAGGAGCTGTGGGGGAAAAAAAGGATTTATTTTGGCTTACAGACTTGAGGGGAAGCTCCATGATGGCAGGGGAAAATGATGGCATGAGCAGAGGATGGATATCACTTCCTGGCCAATATCAGATAGACAACAGCAACAGGAGAGAGTGCAAACACTGGCAAGGGGACACTGGCTATAATACCCATAAACCCACCCCCAACAATACACTGCTGCCAGGAGGCTTTAATTCCCAAATTGCCATCAACTGGGGACCTAGCATTCAGAATACATAAGTTTATGGGGGACACATTGATCAAAACATCACACTCCTTCTCCCATTCATCTTCTGCCTTTGCTATGGCTTCTTCACCACCCACACTAGTTCCCATTCACCTTTGGCAAGTTTATGGGTATTCAGGGCAACTACCTTCTTTGTAAATGCTCAGCCTAGAGCCAGGTGACTTGCCTATACCCATGGGCAGAAGTCCATGATCACCTTTGCCTCAAAATCAGTTGAGATTTTAGGATATTTGATTTCAGCTCAGAGTATTTCTGTATGAAAAATCATATGTCCAGGAGATCTAGAGGGGTGTGGAGATGTCCAATTTCCTTATTTCTCTGTGTCTGAGTGCCAGAGATCACCCTCTGCAATGGGAATCTTAACCCCCTGGAGCTAAAAATATGACCCACAATGGTTCTCTCATTCCTAAAATCTTGATTTTCTTTTGTGAATCGACAAATGGAAATCTCCCTGTCAGACTGCCTCTCCCACTTTGGATTCCTTTAACTGTGTGTCTCCTTACAATGCTTCCTCTGCTCCAAAACCACCCTCTCCTCAATTCCCTCTACCAAAACTGTGACTGTACTGTGGTTTCTCTTAACCAAAGGTATTGGGACAGCTTTCTGGCCAGCAACCATTCTGCTATGATCAGATAACAAGTTTTTCAACTTCAGCTTCTCCCAAGAGGATTACCTGCCCTCTTGGTCTGGTCACTAAAAACTGGCAGCATCCTGACTCAGAAGCTCCCACCATCAACATCACGATAACACCAAGGCTAAATCCAGGGTAAATGTCACAGTTGCAGGCAACCAGTAACTTTCCTTTTTCACTTGGAGGTCTGTCCATTCAGATTTAATTAAATATTAATATTGATCATGTTTTTACTCTTTTTTATGGTAGACATTGGCATTATCTCTAACCCTCAGAGAATCACAATTATTCTGTTTTATGCACTCTACCCTTCACTCATTCCTTCACTCATCCTCTTCTGTCCCAGTCTATTTCTGGGGCAAGATCTTCTCTCTAAACCACACCACCCACCTGAATACAATCTCTTCTTCTTGCCTAGATGCTGCCTTCATCTATACCAGGCCCTTTAACAAATTAAGTTATATACCATAGTCTAGGACAACAGACATCCCTCAGTAGTCACACACCTTTCCCCTAATAAAATAACCCTAAAAGAACCACCATTGTTCCCCAACTAAGCCAAAAATCCACTCTCTGTCAGAGCTTTACAAGACCTCTAACCAATCATTGACAAATTCTTCAATTCCAGACTTCTCCCATGGTATTTTATCTGTTAACAATCTGGATGAATCACATTGTTCAAGATCTCCAGGCTATTAATGAAGCCATATAACCTATGAGCCTACTGACCCCTACTACATCTCCTCTTCCATCCCCACACAAAGCTTTCACTTCATTCTGCACAATCCCACTTAAGTTTTCCTCACAAGATATTTTTGTGTTCTCCTGAATAGACTTATTCCAGAATGGTCCAACAACTTCCCCCGCAATCCAGGACAATACTCATACCTTTGGTTGGGCTTTATGTTGAGGCCTTTCACAGCTTTCTTTCTCCTTCAATACAAGGAAGATCTCTTGCCTTTTCAACCCATCTCCTATTTCATTGCTTTACTCACTTTCTGTAGCAGACAGCTTCAGGTCCTTGAGATGAACTTCCAAACCAGACACAGTTATGGAGGAAAAGATATTTATTGAAACTTACAGATCCAGGAGAAGTTCCATAATGGCAGAAGAAGCTGGCCCTACTTTTACAGGTCCAAGCAGAGAGAGGGAAGCCACAAGCCCAAATTGCTAATACTGTACCACAAAGCACACTCTTCAGGAACTCCAGTGGAACTCAGGCACTTTGCATATCTTTATATTGGAATCTCAAATCCACCACCACACCTTAGGGTTGGACTCTAAGATCCACCTCCTCCAGCCAGTTGGCTGCAGTTCTAAATTACAAACTGTAATAGAACACTGAATATATTGGAAGCCATCTGTTCAAACTACCACCCTTTCCCAACAAAAAAACAGTAGAGAGTTTCAAGTCAAAGGGACAATTTTTAAAATGAAAATAAGCTTTATTACATCAGGTAATAAATGCATACAGTGATGCATATAGTTTTAGTCATTTTCTTTTTTTTAATATTTTATTTTTTATTTATTTGAGAGGAGAGAGAGGCAGGTAGAGAGGTAGAGAGAGAGAGAGAATGGGTATGCCAGGGCCTCCAGCCACTGCAAATGAACTCCAGATGCATGCACCCCCTTGTGCATCTGGCTTATGTGGGTCCTGGAGAATCAAGCCTCGAACCGGGGTCCTTAGGCTTCAAAGGCAACCGCTAAGCCATCTCTCCAGCCCAGTTTTAGCCATTTTCTTCCAGGTGTTTTCATCAACTTACAATGAACATAGAAGTGATAGCTACACTCTTACTATGAAAATGTTCAGGATGCTTGTTAGGTTTTGTAGATTGCTCTTTGTTTATATTTATAACTTTTGCATCTTTAAGATTGAATTCAAAGCCAGTTATGGTGGTGCATGCCTTTAATCCCAGCACTTGGGAGACAGAGGTAGGAGGATCACTGTGAATTCAAGGCCACTCTGAGACTCCATAGTGAATTACAGGTCAGCCTGAGCTACAGTGAGATCCTACCTCAAAAAACCAAAAAAAATTAATAAATAAAGATTGAATTCAAACCACTCAGTCATGTAAATGCTTAAGATAGAAGCTCCATTAAGCAAGATCTATACTGTGTGGCAAGTAAGCTAGCTACAAATAAAATGGTCACTGGGCATGGTGGTGCACACCTTTAATCCAAGCACAGGGGAGGCAGAGGTAGGAGAACACTGTGAGTTTGAGGCAGCCTGGAACTACAGAGTGAGTTTCAGGTCAGCACAGGTAGAGTGATTCCCTATTTCAAAAAACAGAAACAAAATCAAACAAACAACAACAAAAAAATGTTTTCAGTATGCACTACTGGTCCTCAGTCATATAAACCTATGAAAAGGAGCAAAACAATTTTGTGATGCAAATGTCTTCAAAGAAGATTAAAGGGAGACACTGGCATTGAGGGCAGTTTGCTATAAATTCACTTCACATGCATCTTTAAGTGAATGCTAACAAGAAAGAAAGGAAGAAAGAAAGAAAGAAAGAAAGAAAGAAAGAAAGAAAGAGAGAGAGAGAGAGAAGGAAGGAAGGAAGGAAGGAAGGAAGGAAGGAAGGAAGGAAGGAAGGAAGGAAGAAAGAAAGAAAAGAGAGAAAAAGAAAGCAAACCTGGGTCATTCCTAACTACATAAAATGCAAATCTTAACTTCAAAATCTTTTCGCAATCTTTGAGGATGTAGATATAGAGCTTAGTGAACCATGACAGAAAAAAAAAAAAAAAAACTGTTCTCATTTTGAAAACAAGAATTTTGTCTCAACAGGAGAGATGAACTGTAACCTCCCATCTTGTAGAAAGGCAAGACCTTTAGAACAAATGATCTGGCATTGTGTTCTGGCTCAGCCAAGCACTCCCAGACTGGTCCTCCAGTCAGCCCTCAAGCAAGAATATGTAACCCATAACCTGCCCTGACCTGGAAAGAGAGATTCCCACTTCCAGTGCAAGCCTATGTACCTGATTTTTTGTCAGTCGGCCTTGTTACCTTTTGGGGTGGCTTCCAATCTCACCAGTGCCCACCTCTATACCTCCATGCTGTTCTGTGAATCTGGTGTTCTGATCAGCTGTTCTGGATACCTGTTGCTGGGGGATGAATGAGTTCTGCACAGGTTCTTGCCCTCTTGTGGTGAAAACAGTGGACACTGAAAGCCTCAAATTTGACCAGCCAGGCCAAATGAGCCAATGGGTGCATTAGTGGCATGTCTGTTATGGGGGAAAACAACTGTTCTCTAATTAGACTACAGACCCTCTCTATGTGAAGGAATACATGCCTGGTACTGAAAACCTAACAAAAGTCTATGGTGGGGGAGGTCATGAGCATTAGGAATGGAATGCCTGCTCCTGTCTGGCTAAATGCATATATTATGCTCACTAAAAAACCCTATAAGCACTTTTCTTAACGTTCATATCCATATATTAATGCTACTCTCACTTAGAGAAGCTTCTCTTTTCAGATGGCAGTGACCACTGGGATGACCCAAAAGGCAACATAGTGCTGAGCAGACGTGACCATGGAATGTTCAGCACTGAGGCACACTTTCCAAGGCTAACCATTGTGGAAGAGGTGGAAGAAAGAATGTGAGAGCTGAAGGAAGAGTAGGACTGCTTACAATGCAATCAACCAGACAGAAATTGGCCTGGATATCCATGACCTTGCAGTGCCTAGCAATATCTTCACAAGACCCTCATAAGAGGAGGAAAAGATGATGACATCAAAATAAAAGAGAGACTAATGGAGTGAGGGAGGGGATATTATGGAGTGTAGATTTGTGAAGGGAAAAGTGGGAGAGGGGAGGAAATTATCATAGTTTATTGTCAATAACTATGGAAGTTGTCAATAAATAATAAAAAACTCTTTCTCCTCTCTCTCCCACCTCTGATGAATATGAAAGCTTACATTTTCTAAACAAACTGGGGCTTTGTCATTTTTAGAATTCATAAATCAGACAATTTAGGGGACCCCCTCCCATAAAAACAGAAGCCTCTTAATCAGTAGAAGTTTTGTTTGATGGTAAAATGTCAAAAGGGTCTGGCCTTTTCTTATCTCTTCTTTTTTCCACTTTATGAGATAATCAACCACTTCCCTAACTAAAAGTTACTTTCTTGGAAGATTGCAAGACACCTGATGCCAGGATTGGACTAACCAGAAAAGCTCCATTGTGCTCAAAGACACTTAAGCCAAAACTTTCCCTCAAAACTCAAACTTAGCATCTTTCTGGTATGTAGTCAATGGAATTCATTTTTAGAATTCATAAGACAAGAACAAAAATCAGTGAGCTTTGATCATAACAACTTCTGAGTTAATAAAGCAGACATTGCAAAGACATCAGAATAATGGAAAGATGGCAAAAAAATACTGAGCTCAAGATGTTTTTACAGCTCCTGGATCTTCTGGCTTACATCTGTTATAACCCCTCTAATAACCATTTTGATTCTTTTTTTTTTTTTTTATGAGGTAGGGTCTCACTGTAACCCAGTCTGACTGACCTGGAATTCACTATGTAGTCTCAGGGTCATCTTGAACTCACAGTGATCCTCTTACCTCTGCCTCCCAAGAGCTGGGATTAAAGGTGTGCACCTCCACTACTGGCCATTTTGATTCTTATATGCACAGGCCCTGCTCTTTCACACCTGCTGTTCCAATTATCCAGACTACAATTCAACATGTTACATGGACTCAATGGATAATATCTTTAAAGTTGATGGATAACATCTCTCAAGCTACATGGACTCAATGGATAAATCTCTAAAGGCTAAATTCCCACAGTGGCCTGATTCAGTAGGAAGTAGCCAGAACTGAGGTTGATACCCATAAATTCCACCTCTCTCTAATTACTATTGCATAAGGTCATTTCTTAAATAAATAAAATGGCAAGAATGTTAGATTACAGATCCTGCCTATGGGGGAACCAGCCACACTGCTCTGCAATTCTTCTCCCATCTCAGGTACAGAAGACTCCTTGATGCAACAGCTAGAACAGATGACCCCAGCTAGGGCAAGACAATAAGGTCAGCTTCTGTCACCAGACCAACGGCAACCTGCTCCTAGCATGTAGCATCCCTGAGGCATGGTTACTGTAAGGCCCTATCTCTAGTCAGAGGACCTTCTCCTTTAAAAGTAAGGAATTTCTTTCTATGAATTTTTGAATCTCTTATCCCAGTTTTTTCCACTACAGGTGGTCAGCATTACTAAAGGATAATTCACCTGAAATCTGTCTCAGGGCCTCTATTGAACCTGGAAAAAATACTTTTTTATTTAAAGCACTTTCTTATTTTACCTGGGAAGAAAAAAACAATTGCATAACAATCACTTTATTCTCCAGGGTTTTGTTTCTCACCTTCCAGACTAAGGGCACAATGTTTATTTTTCTCACAGTAAAGAGGCAAAATCAAGATAGTCTAGACTACAGGAAGAAAACTATTGTGGTTTGAGTGTAAAATGTCTCTCACAGGTTCATGTGTTTGTACACTTGGTCCCCAACTGCTACTGCCATTGGGAAGGTAGTGGAACCTGTAGGAGGTGGATCCTTGCTAGAGGAAGTGGATCACTGGGGGTGGGCATTGAAGTTATATAGCCCGACCCCACTTCCTGTCTCTCTTTCCCTTTCTCTTCCTGTTTGTGGATACAGTGTGACCAGATGGCTTCGTGCTCCTGCTGCCATGCATTTTCTGCCATGATGGAATGTACTCCCTGGAGCTACAAACTAAAACGTACCCTTTCTTCCTTCAGTTGTTCAGTTGCAATGAGTAACCAATACAAGTTCAGTACTCAAACATACTCTGAGTTTCTACTGTTTATTGAACTCACTGACACTTATATGCTCCTACCTCTTCTCAGAATTTTGAAGAGCTACACAATATTAGGAAATACATACTGAGTGCTCTGAGGCCTTTTAGTAAAAAAACACTTTGTTTGACTTGACCATCATCATAGTTATCATGGAGTAGAAACAAGCTTGGCCATGAAATAAGTGGAACTATGCAGGGAGAGTTAGGTCTATTGGTCATGGGAATGGGACTACTAACACTCTCTAGTAGAAGGAGAGGAAAGGAGAAACTTCTACAGTATGTATTAACTGCAGGCCCTACGCTGTGATGGAACTTCCTGAGGTGATCACCAATGATGCAGTGGGAGTGAATCAAGCTACTGTGAGTAACTCCTTACTGATGCTTATGTAATTAAGCCGAGTAAACTTCCTAGTTTACCAAGCTTGACCTGTGTGGATTGTTTGCTCTGTCATTGGTACCCTACTGAGATCAGGCTGTACTTTGTCCTCAATTACTCTACATTATGCAAAACAGTTTTTTCAGCCTTTGACTTGCCTTGAGAGACTCCATTTTACAAGAAGCTTTTGACTCCATTTTGAGAATAGAGGATGAATGCATCTGGGTGCACAAATGAATTTTGCCATCTGTCTGGCACCATTCACGTGGCACAAGATAATACGTGACTTATTACTGGGAATATAAAGAGTGCCACTTTGTAATCATATTGGTGTAAATTGGAAGTATATGCATACATAGGAATATTACAATCATATCAAGAAAACAAAGCCCAATAATTTATCAGACACACTAGACTGAGGAAAGCATACAACTCCTTCATCTGAGCCCCATAAAGAGGAGGGCATCTAACACTAGTGATGGTACCCACCAACTTGTCACATATGTGACAGGGGTCTTCAGGCAGATAACTCCTGATTGTCCAGGAGCCACCCCAACTCAATCATCACTGTAACCTACAGAAATTGCTAGTGACCCATATGCCTCTTCATCCATCCTAAGCTGTTTAGATTGTCTATACATGTTTCTGCCTTTTATTTTCTGTTTTCTTTCTTTTTTCACTTTTATTTTATTTTATTTATTTTTTAATTTTTAGAAATAGCAAGACCAAAAGAGAGAGTAAGAGAGAGAGAGAGACAGAGAATTGGCATGCCAAGGCCTCAGCCACAGCAATCAAACGCTGGACACTTGCACCACCTGGTGTGCATGTGCGAATTTGTGCTTGCATCATCTTTGTGCACCTGGCATACATGGAATCTAGAGAGAAAGTGAACTGAATACTTAGGCTTTGCAGGCAAGCACTTTAACCACTAAGCCATCTCTCCAGTCCTTTTAATTTTATTTTTTTTTATTAAGAACACACATTGTATGGACACATCATATGTTGATACCATCTTTTCCCTCCTACCTGCCCCCATTCCAGCCTCCTCAGGGGAGTTGCTAATATTCCCCATGGAGTTGCAGGTTATGCATTCTGGGAGCAGCAGTCAGTTATTGTAGGGGGGCAATGCCTCTGGCTATTGAAGGGATCAAACTGATGCCATGACAGGCCTCAGTAAGGTGCTGCCCTGACTAGGCCAAAGTTTCAATTTCCAGGAGAGGTGAGCTTTGGAGGCTGAGTATGTACAAATGTAACTGCTGCTTGCTTAGCCAATCACATTAGGAGGTTATCTCCTCTGCCTGAAATTCCCCTAGACCTGGCAGCTAAAACCTTAAGACCAATCAAAAAAACACAAGTACAGTTACTGTTCAAATTAACCAATCATGTTAAAAGACTAAAAGCCCACCAAAATTCCTTTAGCTGTGCCTAAAAGGGAGCCAGTGAGCTCCTTGGGTTGCCACCATTTTGTACGAGTGGGTGACCCCAGAATGCTGGCTAATTCTGCAGAATAAACGCTCTATGCTTTTACATACTATTTGACTCTGGGGTCTTTCTTCAGTGATTTTCAGACCATTAAATTTGGGGGCTCTGCAATCTCTGGGGACCTCCAGACTCAATAGTGGAGCATTTTCTAGGGGAACTATTGGTTCTCTGCCGGTTGGTGAGTTGGGGTGCTCCTCTGTGTTGTGTGTCTCTGTTCCTTGTTTCTCTGATAAATCTGGTGTCTGGACACAATCTGGAAGCCCACAGAGGTAAGGTTGACAAATTACCTCTGGGCCAGGGAGGTTCCGGGACGCTTGGACCCCCTTCTGGCAGAGCCTGTTTATGGGATAGGCTGCCATCTGACTCTGATTTTAGTAAATACTGTCGGATTGCACCTGTCTGGCAGAGCACATTTATGGGATAGCCGCCATCTGACTCTGATTTTAGTAAATACTGATGGGTTGCACCAGTCTGGTGGACCCTGTTTATGGGATAGGCCGCTGTCTAGTGGAGCGGGAGAGCTCCAGTCTGACTCTTCGTTTGGTAAATACTGATGGGTCGCACCCATCCATCTGGTGGAGCCTGTTTACAGGATAGGCCGCCCTCTGCATCCTTTTGGTTTCTTTTTTCACTCCCCGGGGAATTTGTTTCTGTGTCTATATGTTTGTGTCTTGTTCCTCCTTTTTACTTTCTTGTAAGACACCATGGGACAGGCAGCAAGCTCCACCCCACTGGACCTAGTCCAGTCACACTTCAAGGATTTCAGACGCCTGGCAGACAATCTGGGTTTAACAGTATGGCTGTGAAAATTAAACATCTTTTGCAGGAATGAATGACTGACTTTCAATGTGAGATGGCCAGAGAGAGGAACCTTCCACCTTTCCACCATTATCAAGTTAAGGGTATTATATATGTTGATGTTATAAAGTAAGTCTGGTTGTCAGGTAGAGGTTTATTTATTTATTTATTTTTGTGACCTAAATACTAAGGCTTTTTCTCTGCAAATTTTCAATAGTAAAATGTTTTATTTTTTGAAGCCAAAGTATTGCTCTTTGTCAATGGGTAATAAGATTAATTGATTTGGTGTAATTTTTAGTCTTATAAAGAAAGACGGTTAATTATTTGTTGAGATAAAATGATTAAAGGAACTGGGAAGGTATTTGTCAAGGTTGGACATAAAATGCTTATGCTTTTTATGAATGAAACTTAGATCAGCATGTTAAAGTATGTGGATAAAGATGTGCATGTGGATGAAGATGTGCACATATAAAAAGGATGCAAGAAATCCAAAAAGACCAGATTTTGCCTAAAATTAATTTCCTTTTAAAAGGAACAGAAAGCAAATTTTCAGGCTAAACCTAAACACCATGCCTGAAGTTAAAGATTTTTTAAAACTGTTTACAGACTTTTAAGGATGTTTTAAGGTTTTATATAGGGACATAAACTTAATATAAATTTTGCTTACATTAGACACTGGTGATATCCTATGCTAGGTGGGTCACAAAGTCATAAACACAGATGTAATTCATATTCTTTGGAGGTCTAACCAGGTTTGATGTAGACAAGACCCTATCATCTTATGTATTACAAATGGGTAAAATAAATTAACTAGGTAAAAACAAACAACTTCAAAGTAAGACAAGCAATGTCAGGATGCTTAGCTCTCTGCTCTGTCATTTCCTTTTGCTCTTGCTTACTGTTATATGCTATTTAAAGTTATGGCAAGCTGGACTCTGAAAAAGGGATAATCCCTCTTTTATCTCAGACCCCATGCAAGTTTAAGCCATATGTCCCCCTGACTCTGTCCAGACAAAATGGTCAATTGTCTCTGACAAAGAAAAGGGAATTTAAAAATGACATAAACTTTGTTTCTCTTTATAGTTCTCTTTAAACACTTGTTCATCTGTTACATGAAATTTCTCAGTAGACAAAGGGTTAAATAGGTAAACTGAGTCAACATACTTAATCAACTTACAAACTCTTTAAATAAGGCAAACATCAGACTTACCTAAAATGTCTATTGGGATTATGGAAGCTCAGGCAGGCAGGGAGGTCAAGGGCCCTCTGGAGGAGATAGTACAGAGGGAAAAGAGGAAGGCTTCTTGGGTTAGGAGAAGAGCATGAACTGGGGTTTGAGGCAGAAATGTGGTGAGTGAGCAAAGCCAGGTGTAGCTTAGGTCTGGATGTCTGACAAGAATGTGGTAGAAAGAAATGAGGAAGGTTGGGGGAGGAGCATGGACCCTGGGCCTCATGGGAGCCTCTGAAAGGCAGAATGAGGACTCTGGGGCCTCCACTGGACTTGGGAATTCAGCAGGTAAGAGGAAGTGTTTGAGGAGATGGTAGGAACTTGTAAGGAAGGAGTTGCAGGTGGCAGAGGCTCGTGGTAGCCTGGGGAAGCCTCTCTTCTTTCCTGCAGGGGCCTCCTGGGAGGAGCCTGGGTGAGTGCTCTGTGAGGGGCTACCCTGGGACTCTATGATTTGCTTTGTAAAAATGGATATGAAAGATGTCAAGAGTAATGTAGGAATAATCCCAGCTCTTAGGAGGCTGTGGTGGGGGAATCACTATGAGTCTGAGGTCAGCTTGGACTACAGAGTGAGTTCCAGGTCATCCTGGTCTAGAGTGAGACCCTACCTCAAAAGAAAAAAAGAAAAAGAAAAATGTAGGTAACATCTGGGCTGAAAAGATTGCTTAGTGATTAAGGCATTTGCTGGCAAAGCCAAAGGACCCAGGTTTGATTCCCCAGGACCACGTTAGCCAGATGCTCAAAGGGCACATGCATCTGGAGTTCATTTGCAGTGGCTGGAGGGCCTGGCATGCCCATTTTTTCTCTGTCTGTTCCTCTCTCTATCTCTGCTTGCAAATAAACATATATGTATGTATATATATATATATATATATATATATATATATATATATATATATATTTTTTTTTTTTTTTTTTTTAAAAGGACATCAAATAAATGATGGTTTAACAGTTAAGGTGCTTATCTGGGAAGCCTAAAAATCTAGTTTCGAGTCCCCAGAACCCCATTCTTATTGCTAAATATGATTTAAAACAGGTTCTCTGATATCTCTTTTCGAGACAGTCTTCTACACCCATCAGCCCACATGAGAGGACTGTTCACAACTCTTGCAGATTCTCTTCACCAAGGACAAACATGAAAGAATCTGAAGGGAAGCCAAGACACTAGTGTTGGGAGCCAACGACTGCCTCATGGAGAACCCTAATGTTATTGACAAGGTTTTCCTTCCCACACAATTGGACTGGAATCCCAACACCCCGAAAGTAGGGCATCCCTTAACCTCCTTCACCAGACTCTGATGGGTGGTCTCCAGGCAGCCGCTTGCTTGGTGCCCTACAAATTTGTCTAAGGTGGGTAAAGGGGCCCAAGGGCCCACAGAGTCCCACACTGCTTTCCTAGAAAGGCTGCAGGAAGCATGTAGGACATAACCCTCCCACCTCCATAGATCCTGAAGCCCCTGAGAATAGGTAAACTATTAACATTGCTTTTGTAACTCTGTACCAGATATTAAAAAGGAGATTCAGAAAAAAAAGGCTTTAAGAGGAAACTTCTTTCAGAGTTAATAGAGATTACTACCAGGATATATTATAATAATAAAGACACTCTAAAGATAGACAGGCTAAGAAAATGATGAAGGTTATGGTGGCTACCTTCCAGAAGGCACAAGGCACCATGAGACAGCCCTTATACTTTGCTCAGTATGATTCCACCTGAAAGACATATACTGTGCTGGACCTAAAGGATGCTTTTTTGTTTTTGTTTTTGTTTTTGTTTTTTTGTTTTGGTTTTTTGAGGTAGGGTCTCACTCTGGCTCAGGCTGACCTGGAATTAACTATGTAGTCTCAGGGTGGCCTCGAACTCTTGGCGATCCTCCTACCTCTGCCTCCCAGAGTGCTGGGATTAAAGGTGTGCGCCACCACACCCAGGAAGGATGCTTTATTTAACATCCCATTGGCGAAGGGAAGTCAACCCATTTTTGCCTTTGAATGGACAGATATGGAATGAGGCACCAATGGGCTGGACTAGACTTCCACAGGGATTTAAAAATTCCCCTACTCTCTTTGGTGAGACTCTCCATAAGGATTTGCAGGTTTTTCCACAATGAAATGCCTGAGGCAACACTCCTGCAGTACGTGGATGACCTCCTCCTAGCCGCAGAAACAGAGGGAGAATGTCTCTCTGCCACAGAGCATCTCCTGGACACCTTACACCATCTGGGCTGTCCTGTGTCAGCCAGGAAAGCTCAGCTGTGCATGCGTAAGGCAACCTACTTGGGATACAAACTCCAAGGAGGTAAGAGGATGCTGTTGACCTCTAGAATTTAGACCATCACTCAGATCCCCATGCCTCAGACTAACAGACAAATATGGGAATTCCTCAAAACTGTGGGGTATTACAGAATTTGGATTCCAAGGTTGGCTGAATTAGCCAAGCCTCTATATGAGGCCACTAGAGGGCAAGAAAAAGATTTTAATTGGACTGAAAATGAGAAACAAACATTCCAAAACCTGTCCTGGCACTTCCATACTTAACGAAACCTTTCCACTTGTACATGGATGAAGAGAAGGGGACCAGGGGCATCCTAACCCAGAGACTGGGGCCATGGTATCACCCAGTGTCCTATTTGTCTAAGAAGTTAGACCCAGTAGCCACTAGGTTGGCCCCTTTGCCTCTGGGCTATTGCAGCTGCTGCTATTCTGACAAAGGACACAGACAAACTAACCTTGGGACAGACTTTATCAATTACAGCCCCACATGCAATAGAGGCTCTCTTCTAAAAAGCCCTCCCAACTGATGGCTCTCCAACTCCCACATAACCCACTATCAGGCCTTGCTCTTAGATCAACCAAGGATACAGTTTCACCAAATTGCAGCTTTGAATCCAGTCTCCCTGCTACCTGAGATGGATAAGGCATCAAGTCCTCTGCATGACTGCGTAGAGATCACCGCCACCTTCCATGGGCTCTGCCCAGACCTGAGGATGTGGCTTGGCTGGACCCTGATCTGGTGATGTATTCTGATGAGAGCAGCTTTGTCATGGATGGAATCAGGTATGCAGGGGCAACTATGGTGACTTTAGAAGAAACCCTGTGGGCTGAGGCCCTATCTCAGGATATATCAGCTCAGAAAGTTGAACTGATAGCACTGAGCAAGGCTCTGATATAGGGAAAAGACAAGACAGTGAATATCTACACAGATAGCCATTATACCTTTACCATGAC
Source organism: Orientallactaga sibirica (assembly GCA_036365145.1). Lineage (NCBI taxonomy): Eukaryota > Metazoa > Chordata > Mammalia > Rodentia > Dipodidae > Orientallactaga > Orientallactaga sibirica. The sequence goes on along the minus strand of JAEOAD010000015.1, from coordinate 24,093,688 downwards.
TCATGTCCATCTACCAGGGGCAAAGGCTATTAATGGCAAAAGGTCATCAGAAAGAGGAGACCACAAAAGCAAGAGGGAATAGACTGACAAACCTAGCAGTAAAGAGTGCTGCCTCTCAGAACCGGTCAGATTGTCTGGTCACCCTCCCAGCACTCACTCTTCCTGAGAGACCAGCATACATGGAACAAGACCTATAGTTCACCTCTCATCTGATAAAAGAACAAATTCCACAAGGATGGTACCAACTGAAGAATGGATGACTGTTGCTGCCCCAAGCCCTAGGGCAGAGACTGGCTAAACAACTACATGAAGAAACTCACTCAGGCAGCAACAAGCTAGCAGAGCTAATAAGGAAAGAGTTTTTCTTCCCAATTACAGACTCAGTCATCAAGGACACCACCACCCACTGTCAGGCCTGCTAACAAGCAAATGCCTTCTCTGGTAAGGTACCACCAATAGGGGTGAAAGAAAAAGGGGAACAGAGCCAGGTAGATTTTGGGAAGTTGGTTTTACAGATGTAAAGCCAGGTCAATATAGATATAAATATTTACTTGCTTATGTTGATACCTTTTCAAGATAAACAGTTTTCCCTACCAAGTCTGAGACAGCCCATATAATAGTTAAGGAATTGTTAAGAGATAATTCCCAGTTATGGGTTGCCCCTAAAGACAGGATCAGATAATAGCCCTGCCTTTATGTCAGAAATCACTAGGGAATTGACCAAAACATTGGGGATCAATTAAAAATTACATTGCGTCTATAATCCCCAAAGTTCAGGACAGATAAAAATAAATAAATAAATAAATAAATAAATAAATAAATAAATAAATAAATAAATACTAACTAAATTAACCCTAGAGTCTGGCAAAGGATGGATGGAACTCCTTCCTTTTGCCCTGTTAAGAGCCAAGTGTACCCCTTATGTAAATGTATACCCCACATCCTGCCCCACTGGATCTTAAACAGACAAAATTTAGACCTACTATTCCTACAACGAGGTGGTCTCTGTGTTGCTTTAAAGAAAAAAATGTTGTTTCTATATTAAGCATTCTGGTGTTATAAAAAAAAAATCTTAAAGCTGGTACAAATTTATGTTTAACTGGTCCCTCTGGCTAACAACTTTAATTTCTGCCCTAACAGGTCCTCTTATCCTTTTGTTGCTTGCCCTCACTTGTGGGCCCTCTATTATTAATGCCTTGGTCAAATTTGTTAAGGATTGCTTAGTACAATTAATGGTTCAGAGACAACAGTACCAACCTTTAGATTCATCTCAAAGATCTGAGATGGAACCAAACTCAAGGGGGGAATGAAGGGACCAAACTGATGCCATGACAGGCCTCAGTAAGGTGCTGCCCTGACTAGGCCAAAGTTTCAATTTCCAGGAGGGGCAAGCTCTGGGGCCTGAGTATGTACAAATGTAACTACTGCTTGCTTAACAAATCAAGTTAGAAGGTTACCTTCTCTGCCTGAAATTCCCCTAGACCTGGCTGCCAAAACCTTAGGACCAATAAAAAAAAAAAAACACAAATACAGTTACTGTTCAAATTAACCAATCATGTTAAAAGACTAAAAGCCAGCCAAAATTCCTTTAGCTGTGCTTAAAAGGGAGCCTACAAACTCCTCGGGTTGTCACCATTTTGTACAAGTGGTTGACCCCAGCATGCTGGCTAATTCTGCAAAATAAATGCTCTATGCTTTTACATACTATTTGACTCTGGGGTCTTTCTTCAGCAATTTTTGGACCATTACAGCTATGATGTCCCAACCTGTGGCTCGTACAATCTTTCCACCTCCTCTCCCCCAAAATTCCCTGAGGGTTGGTGGGTGTGTTTTAAGTCTTCTTTATTGATGAACTCTTAGGAGCCTCTGGATCTCTGCTTTGGTAAGTGTTGAGTATAGTCAGTATCTATCACCTTCACCCTGGTGCTGATTATCAGGTTCACCATGGAAGCAGCACTCTTGCTCCTCTCCCCAATTCCTCTGTGGTTTAAACTGGGCTTTGACTGAGATGTAAGGGCTGGTTTATCTCCTTGGGTCTCACTACCTTCAGAAAAAGAAAAACAGATTTTCCAATGGAGATTAAAGTCAGCATAGGTTAAATTGGATAAATATTATTAATTTAGGGATATTTTGATGGATGTAACCCCTCTTTTAGGCAAAATCTAGTGGGAGTTTGACATTGGAGAGCATATTCTTTGTCTCCACAGGATTCAGACCTGGTACCCAGTTCCATACATGGGTTCCTTTCCACTGAGTGAATATCTTAGCCAATCAGAAAGCCATTGGTTACCCAGCAATACTGTGTGCCACATTTGCATTGGTGTGTACTTCTTGTCAGGCTGGTTGATTCTAAGTAGCTTAGACTCTTGCTTGCTCACACCATTGTTGGCCACTTTCCCCTAATAGCTCATGTGGTGCTTTCCAAGCACTAGATGGGCTATCTGGGAACTGGCTCTCTTCATGTTCTGTGTCAGCAACATATGATGTCTTCAGCAATAGGGTCTTACCTTTTACCTCAGGCAGGTAATCAAGTGCTTTGACAGAGGCCTGTCTTGTTTTGGGGACCTTGTAGGTCTCTCTGATCAACAGTTCAATGTGGATAGCACTAATTTCTGGTACTTGGAGTTATAGGCCAGAGCCAAAATGTTTTAAGGTTATGTTTCATCCCACCCTCTCCACGACCTTTCTTTTCATATGCTCCCCCTATATTCCTGTTGAAGGTTAAATCTTTTAGTCTACCTTCAAGGAGAAAGGTTTCTGTTCATTTGGAGTTTAGTTTTGTGTTTATTTCCCCACAACTTCCCCTTCCTCCAAACCCTTCCATACCTATTGTCTGGACCTCAAGTTGCCTATCAGGTATGCCAGAAACCCAACCTGATCCAGGATCAGAACCACAGATGAATAAGAACATGCAGCATTTGTCTTTCTGTGATTGTGTGTTCACTGAGTATGATCTGTTCTAAGTCCATTCATTTTCCTAAAAATTTCATTGCACAAGTCCATTCATTTTCCTAAAAATTTCATTGCACTCTTTTTTTCTTACTGCTGAGAATTCCATTGTGTAAATGTACCACAGTCCTTCTAGATTTCAGGGTTTCCATTGAGAAATCTGAGGTAATTCTGAAGGCACTGCCTTTGTATGTAATGAGTTGCTTCTTGCTATTTTTAAAACTCTCTGTTTATTTTCACTGTTAAGAGTTTTAACTATGATGTGCCTTGGAGAGTTTTCTTCATTGGTCCTGTCTGTTTGGTGTTCTGTGAGGTTCTTGTATCTGGATGGACCTCTCTTTTGTGAGATTGGGAACACTTTCTTCAATAATTTTGTTGACTATGCTCTCTATGCCTCTGGCCTGGATTTATTCCCCTTCTGGTATACCCATGATCTGGATGTTTGGTCAATTTAGGCTATCCCACAGTTCCCTCATATTCTATTCACATGATTTTTTTCAACTTAGCAAAGTTTTTAGACTCCCAATCAATTTCTTTTGTCTTGTCTTCCAGCTCAGAGGTCTGTCCTCCACATGATTGATTCTGTTAGTGAAGGCTTCTAGAGAGAATTTTAAAGCTTATTTGATTTTTGTTTTCTAGGTTTTTTTTTTTTTGTCTGATTCATGTTCATCTCTTTTTTGATACAATTTCAGTTCAAGGTCTGATATACTTGATGCTTTCTGGAATTCATTCTTGTATTTAATCATGTCTTTATTAAGCCTAATCAGCTGGTTATTGAGATCCTCCATTTGTTGACTCACCTTCAATTCATTTATCTCCTGTTTTTGAGCCCTCTCTGGTTTCCTTAAGTCTAATGACAAAAGCTTTATGCTCCAAGAGACTATTCTGCTCAATTTCATTTATGTGATTGTTGGTTGTTTGATTATTTGCTTCCAGTTCAGCAATTTGCTTGATCACTGTCTCATAGCATGTTTTGTTTTCATTTTGTGACTCAATTTCTGTTGATTTCTCTATGCTTTCATTGGAAGCTTCCATTGTGGGACTAGGCATCCTTGGTAGAGATCTCTCAGTTTTCTGAACTTCTGTGTGTGTGTGTGTGTGTGTGTGTGTGTGTGTGTGTGTGTGTTTGTGTTTGTGTGTGTGTGTTGTGGTCTACCTATCTCTGGGTAAAAGTCTTATTTTATAAGGAGAAAGCAAGTATCTGTCTTTGTAGGATCTTCACTGAGTGTTCTGTTTTACATGTGAACCAAATTGGAGTAGGATGGGGTTGTAACTACAGGTTTACAGATTGTGGAGGTTGTAAGCCCAACAAGGGTATTGGTGGAATTGGGAAGTGGGGAACTAACTGGAGCTGTGACCTATGCACACACCCTCAGGCTCAGTGTATCTAGGAGTTGGGGACCCAGCAACCAGTCAGTCAGGAAGCCGAACCAAAAGGCCTGCTTCTGCAGCATGAGTGCAGGATCCAGGCTGCCTCATGCCAGCAGCAGGTGTACCCAAGCTGGGAAACTGGAAGGTAGAGACGTAACCGGGAGTTCTGGCCTACTCATTCCATGTGCACACCCTCCAGCACAGGGCATCTGGGAGTTGGGGACCCAGGGGCTAGTCAATCAGTCCTGCCCTTTTCTTTTCTGCAGCTGGTGTCAAGTCTGTAGTTTCACTCAAACCTTATTCTACTACTCCCTGCAGATCTCCAGCTGGATTAGTTATCTGACTGCCACAGAGACTCTTTTTGTCATCTATCAGCTATCAGTTCCTTACCTCTTGGCCTATTTGAACTCTGTTATGGCCTCTTTAACCCTTCATAGCCATTCTTTAACATATGTGTGTGTGTAAATATACACATATCCATATATATATATATATATATATATATATTTATATATATATATATAATGTGTGTTATATAATGTGTGATCAGAGAGTTAATATTACTAATTAAGACTGGAATAAAGAACCTGTGTTTGTTGCTGCCAGATCTACTAAGAAAAGTGGGGCTGTACCTGGGCGTGATGGTGCATGCCTTTAATCCCAGCACTTGGGAGGCAGAGGTAGGAGGATTGCTGTGAGTTCGAGGCCACCCTGAGATAACATAGTGAATTACAGATCAGCCTGAGCTAGAGTGAGACCCTACCCCAGAAAAAAAAAAAAAGAAAAAAGAAAAGTAGGGCTACTTGACATATTGCTACTTGGCAATGAAACTACTATACCTTGTGAATTTATCATTATTCAGTAAATTCTGACATTGTATGACTGACATAGCATGCTCACACCAAATCCAATCTGGGGTGGATAGACATGTGTTCATATCTCTGCAGGCAAAATCATGCACAATTCTACAATTGTAGTCATCTACAATTTTTTTGCACAGGAAAAAATCATAATGAGCTTGGTTTATGGCATTTTTATTGCAATTTTGCACAGAACATGAAATTTCAAAGCATTATCACTGAAAAGGAAAAGTAGCTTCATCTGAAAGAAAAGAAACTTCCCTGTGGCTTTAACCTTCATATCCACCTTGAAGAAAAGAATGGCTTATAGAATTTGAGTGTCATAGCCAATAACCGCACACTAATTAAATATAAGCAAAAATCTGCATGGGTGTTGGCCTTTAACAAAGAGCACTGAGGTCAGTCATGGAGCAGCCATGCATGCAGCACAGGGTTTGCAAGTCTTGTCTTGACATCACAGAATGTCTCTTGGACTCCCAAAGCCCTTCCAAGGCCTTCTGTCCATTCTGAACATGCTCATCTCTTGAGAATTCCATGGTGGGAAGGTTGTGCACTATGTTTTCCTTAGAAGCCTCATGTCTGTTTTGGAGCTGGAAGTAGTTTCTTCTTTTGACTAAAAGAAAGACAGAAGAATAGCACCACCTTACAGAGCCCCCACAAAGAAGGCAGCAACCATGTTCTACTATTGGAAATGAACTGGACTTCTGAAATGACACACCTTCTCTTCATGTGGGGTTTTAGCTCTTTATTTATTTATTTATTTATTTATTGTTGGTTTTTCGAGGTAGGGTCTCACTCTAGTCCAGGCTGACCTGGAATTCACTATGCAATCTCTGGGTGGCCTCAAACTCATAGTGATACTCCTCCCTCTGCCTCCTGAGTGCTGGGATTAAAGGCATGTGCCACCATACCCAGATAAAATTTTTGTTTATTTTTTATTTATTTATTTATTTTAGAGAGACAGACACACACACACACAGAGAGGGAGAGAATGGGCACATCAGGGTCTCCAGCCACTGCAAATGAACTCCAAATTCATGTGCCACCTTGTGCATCTGGCTTACATGGTTACTGGGGAATCAAGCCTTGAACCAGCATCTTTAGGTTTCACAGGCAAGCACTTAACTGCTAAACCATCTCTCCAATCCGGGTTTTAGCTCTTGAAGCTAGGTAGACCTGGTTTGCTTTCTAGCCACACTGCCAGTTTCCTCCTTGATAAAATGGTAAATGGTGGTAATATTACTTACTTCACCAGATCTTTATCAGAAAGCTGAATGAACTATTGGACATGAAACTATTATTTAGTAAGAAGTCAATTAAAGTAAGATTCCTTCCTTCCACCATTATTTAACACAGAGCTGAATTATAGGTTATTACAGTCTATAATTATCCCTGTGTGGACTCCTTGCTTCTCTACATCCTCCATAGATAATTTCAAGTAGATGACCAAGGAGATAGGTTCTTTTCTGACATGTAGCACACTCACTCTTTGCCTAAGTTAAACTCAGTTTATTTTGATAATTAATCCCCAATTTTTATATATCAATGACTCAGTAATGCTTAGATAGTTACTACAAGGCTGTTTGAAAAAAGGTTTTAGAAAGGTATGTTAAAAAGGGGAGGAGGAGGAAGGAACAGATGAGTTAAGTTACCTTGCCCATTGTGTGGAGCCTCTACAAGCTGTTCCAGATGCCTCTTCCACCTGGAGCTGGCACAGATGTAAATGGCTGTCCTCACATACTCCAGGCCACAGAGTTTTACTGTCTCCTTGCTTCTCACTTCTGAGATAGCAAACAGAACAGAGAACAGAAATAGAATGAAAGTGGAGGCCTTCATTCTGCTAAGGATGGAGTGAGAAGCTGATCAAAGAAGCTGATTTGAAATTACAATTACTCTGTTGATCAATTTATACTAACTTCCCTGAGGTTTGATTGGCCATAACCCTATTTTAACAATATTTACTTAGCACATAGGTCATGATGTAGAGTTATAGTAATGTACTTTTATGATAACTGGTGGGTTATTCAGTCACTTTAGACACCTCACTTATCACAGTTGCATCTGTTTCTCAGGAGAGATTATAGACATTCAAGAGTTTCTAAAGCAGCCAAGAATGAGTTTCAATCTCCACTTTTCACTTTCTGACTGACATAAAGCACATTTTAAACTCTTTGAATCTCAATATCCATAGCTCTGCAGTGGAAAATGCCATCTGCTAAGGGCTGGTAAGTAGTAAAAGCAACATTTATTTCAAAGCAATGGGAATTAAAGATAAATGTGGTCACATCCTGGATTTGAATTCTGGCTTTCCACTTACAGAATACAGAATGTAAAGCCAAGTTATTAAAGTAGCTTATTTGCAAGTTTTGCTGATATAACTACCTCATAGATGTAATGAGATAATGTGTGTCCGACTTTATATAATCAACAGTCAGTAATTTGGAAGCTACCTTTCTCTCTCAGCATCAGAATAGAATAGAAAAGATAACTTTTCTTCAGAATTCCAAAATGGTTTACTTTTTTTTTTTCAAAGAGTGAGAGAGAGAGAGATTGGACTCACAAGGATTTCTTGCCACTGTAAACAAACTCCAGACATTTGTACCACTGGCTTTATGTGGGTACTGGAGAATTGAATCCAGCCTGGAATTCAGAATTTTTCTGATTACAGTCTTCCTTGTCATCCTTAACATGTGACTTGATATACCTATCTTAGCATACATTTCTCTTATAATAGAAACTTGAATCCATATTCCCAAATAGCTAAATAGTGAAATTTCTCTTTCAAAAGGCTCTCTGAAAGACTAGGTTTTGTAAAGTTCTTACTTAACCTGGATGCCACATTCTAGAAACTCTAAAACCTGAAATCACCCTTGCCTGCTCCTCCAGATTCAAAATATTCTCTTCTTCTAGGGCCTACACATATAAAATTCCCTCTAAAATATCTATGGCCATCCCATCTATCTAGTAGTAACTTCCCTCTCCATTGGAGAATTTGCTTATCTTTTTCAGATGGACAATGAACCTGAAGGGAGGACCAGCCAATCACACCTCACCAGGGCCCCAGCTGAAACCATAGAGTAATGCAGGGGAAGGGCAAGAGTATAGCATTCTTGGTGATCATGACACCAGAAAAAGGCTGAAGGAGATAAACACAGAGAACATCCAACTCCTACTAAGCCAGATATCCAGAGACACAGACGCTCCCAAAACCTCATCACTGAAGTAGAACTAAAATGATCCCAATGTGGCTCAGGGAAATTCATGGAAGAGGGGGCAGAAAGAATGTTAGAGCCACAAGTTGGGGCATTATGCATAGAGACTTGGCCTATCCCCCATAACTCTTGACTACCCCCACAATGCATGACCCACATTTCCCATTGATGAGGGTCCCTTTGGAAGAGGGAGGACAGGGAGGAGGATAATGGAGTCACCATTATGCATGTAAAATTAGAATAATATAAATTTAAAAAAATAAAAGTTTATGACTTTTCTGCAAAAATATTCTCTTCTTCTAATTCTCTTTCTTAAAAAATATTTTTATTAGAGAGTGAGAAAGAGCAAGAGAGAGAGAAAGAGAGAGAGAGAGAGAATTGGCACACCAGGTCCTCCAGCCACTGAAATCGAACTCCAGACACATGTGCCACCTTGTGCACATTGTGCATCTGGCTTACATGGGATCTGAGGAGTTGAACATAGGTCCTTAGGCTTCACAGTCAAGCACCTTACCCCTAAGCCATCTCTCCATCCTTAAAAAATATTTTTATTTATTTACTTGAGAAAGAGTTTGTGGGTAGGGAATGGGCACACCAGGGCCTCTTGTCACTGCAGATGAAATCCAGACACATGCATCACTCTGTGCATCTGGCTTTACATTGGTACTGGGGAACTGAGCCTTTCCTCCAATCCTCTTTCTTCTGGTTTTTGAGTTCTCCTTAGACAATCTTAATTTGGAATATAGTTGAGAGGTCATAAAGATCTGAACACAGTGTAGAAGGGTTCCTCTGTTTCCACATCCTCGCCAACATTTATTGTCTTTTTTTTTTTTTTTTTTTTTGATGATAGCCATTCTGACAGAAGCAAGATGGAATCTCAAAGTAGTTTTAATTTGCATTTCCCTGATGGCTAAGGATGTAGAACTTTTGTTTTTTTAGATATTTACAGGCCATCAGTATTTCTTCTTTTGAGAACTATTTAGTTCCATGGCCCATTTTTAACTGGGTTGTTTGATGTCTTATTATTTAGTTTTCTGAGTTCCTTGTATATCCTGGATATTAATCCTCTGCCAGATGTATAGCTGGCAAAGATTTTTCTTCCATTCTATAGGTTGCATCTTGCTTTATTTGTGATCTTTTGCTCTATTCAAAGTGTTCTTTGCTGTACAAAAGCTTTTTAATTTCATGAGGTCCCAGAGGTTGATTAGTGGTTTTATGTCCTGAGCAACTGGGGTTATATTCAGAAAGTCATTGCCTATGCCTATATGTTGAAATGCTTCCCCTACTTTTTCCTCTATCAGTTTCAGAGTTTCTGCTATGATATTAAGGTCTTTGATCCATTTGGACTTCATTTTTGTGCATAGAGTGAATAAGGATCTATTTTGAGTCTTCTACATATAGATATCCAGTTTTCCCAGCACCCTTTGTTAGAAGCTGTCTTTTCTTCTGTGAATATTTTTTATATTTTTGTTGAAAATCAGATGGCTATAGCTGCCTGGACTTACATCTGGGTCCTCTATTCTGTTCCATTGATCTACATGCTTGTTTTTGTGCCAGTACCATGCTGATTTTGTTACTATGGTTCTGTAATATAACTTAACATCAGGCATGGTGATACCACCAGCCTTATTTTTGTTGCTCAAAATTGTTTTGGTTATTTGAGATATTTTGTGCTTCCAAATAAATTTTAGGATTGTTTTTCTATTTGAGTGAAGAATTCCATTGGAATTTTTAAGGGATTGCATTAAATGTGTAAAATGCTTTTGGTAAGATTAACATTTTCACAATATTGATTCTTCTAATCCAAGAAGATGGAATGTCTTTCAATTTTCTAGTGTCTTCGGCAATTTCTCTCTTGAATGTTTTGAAGTTTTCATTGTAGTGATCCTTCACTTCCTTGGTTAGGTTTATTCCAAGGTATTTTATTTTTTTGGAGGCAATTCTCACACATTTTTGTATGTGTGTGTGATGTGCATACATGCATCTATGCATATTCATATGCATGTGGGCACACATATGTACAGTATGTGTGAAGGACAGAGGTTGACAGATGTTTTCCTCAACCATTCTCCACCTTGGTTTTTGAGACAGGGTCTCCCATTGAACCCAGTTGTTCCCTAATTCATCTTGACCAGCTAGCCAGGAAGCCCTAGGATTCTCTCATCTCTGCCTTCCTAGCCCTGGGATTAAAGGCAGGCCCAACCATACTCCTACTTTTTATGGATACTGTGAGTCAAACTGAAGTCCTTGTGCTTATGCAGTGAGCACTCTCCCCACTGAACCATCTCCCCAATCCTCTCCCACAAACCATCCTAGAAACTTCTTATGCAACTAATGTCTAGAATAATCATAAATGTCTGGAGTAGGCATTTTTCCTTTATCTGTCCAGAAGACTGATTGTATTTCTCTGATTAAAGCTGGACATGGACATGTAACAAATAAATATGAGTTGAGGTGACCTATATCACTGGCACTTAAAACTTTGCACATGACAGGGGTGAGATACCTGCCAGTGAGATATTGGCCAGGAAGGTCTTAATGTCCCCAAAACATTACAGACTATTGACAAGGCTCTTGGATTCCCACAATAAGTGGATGGTAAGACCCTGTTGCTGAAGACTCCATATGATTGGGCTGCAGGACACTGAGAAATCAAGCTATAGCTAATCCAGAAGCCTTCTCCCTGTTGACTAGCTGTCAGTATGGTAAAAAGACCTATACCACCTATTGGGAAAGAAAAGTTATCTGTGATGTTAACCATAAGTAGACCCTGCAAACTTTATGGCTGGCCAGCCAGGCCAAATGTACCAACTAGTGCAATGGTGGCATGTTTGTTATCAACTGCTCTCTGTTGGTATTTGATGCTTGTTCCAAGGGAGGTAATTCATGCCTGTTACTGAAAACCTTATAAAAAGCCTATGGCTTAGAGGTCATATGCCCTAAAAGGGAAACTACTACTTTTGTCTGCCTATTATGCATATATTATGCCCACCAAACTTATTTTTATATCCATATCTTAATGCTATTCTCACTTTTGGTCTGAGAAACTTCTCTTTTCAGATGGTGGTGACCACTGGGGAAACTCAAAACTCAGTGAAGTGCTAAGAAGGGTCAGTGGAGTGTACAGCACTAAGTTAAACATTTCTACCACATTCTCCAAGGATCAGGGACCATTTTAGAAGAGGTGGCAGAAAGAATGTCTTGTCTGCAAAACCTAATGGCCTGGATTTACTGCCCTAGTACCTATGTAAAGCCAGATACACAAAATGGTCCATGCATCTGAATTCATTTGTAGTAGATAGAGCAATCATTCTCTCTCTCTCTCTCTCTCTCTCTCTCTCTCTCTCTCTCTCCCTTCCTCTCCTCTCTCCTCTCCTCTCTGCTTTTAAATAAATAAATAAACATTTTAAAAATAAATAAAAAAAGGTTACAAAAACAAAAAGGAGCTCACTGCTAGCCTGAGAACCTCTGCCAGGGAGATGGCAATCCACACTGAGGAGAATCAAAATTCATCAAAGCAGAAAATCAGAGACTGCTGAGAGCTCAACACTAAAGGAGACATATAACATAATCCCCAAGGCTCAGGGAACGTTGAAGAAGAAGGGGAAGAAAGAATGTAAGAACCACAGGGTGGGCTAGACACCCTGGCATGTCCATTCTCTCTTTCTGCTTGCAAATAAATGAATAAATAATGTTAAAGAGTATAATCTAATAGGAGTATTACCCAACATGCAATATGTTCAAACAATAAAGTTCTCAATTAAAAAAATAAAATCAGCAGGGCAAACATCAAATCCTGCAGCTCCATGTCTGGGATATGGGACCCATGATGAAGTCCTCTAGGCATCAAAAGGCCCAACTACATCAATCTATCTATACTGCTTGCTTTCTAGGCAAATCTATCCAAGCCTGAGTAAGCAGCTTTCAATGGCTGCCATCCCATAGTCTTGGCATAGCCAAAATCCTGGAGTCTCCACTGCAACCCATGATTCATCTTCACAGCTCCATACACAGGACCTCCATTCAGGAACCTCAACCATACCTCATATCACATTCCTCAGAATGTTATGCACTTCATTACTCTCTTTTCTATATTTGTCATACTTCCATACCCAGTGCCAGATGGGCTATAAAACCAAACTGGTAAATCCAGAAGGAGATAAAGTTGTGAGGAGCAGAAAAGTCCTTCAGCATTCTTACTTTAGAACATCTCCTTTCAAAGATGTCACCACTCCTCCTATTGCCCCATTATAGAGCAGCTGGCCCATCCTTAATAATTGTAATCTCTTAAACAATTGCAGCTTAAATGCTGGGCATGGTGACACATGCCTTTAATCTCAGCACTCAGGAGGCAAAGGTAGGAGGATTACCCTGAGTTCAAGGCCATCCTGAGACTACAGAGTGAATTCCAGGTCAGCCTGGCTAGAGTGAGACTCTACCTCAAAAAAAATTAAAAAATTGCAGCTTAAGTCTTTAGTTTCTGTGCCTGGGATCTGAACTACTCACATTTCCTCTGCCAAGCACATCAGTTCATTACTTTTAAATTCAACCCTGGTTAAGTTCTCAGAACATGGACAGAGCCCAGCCAGTCTCTCCATAAGATCATCATATAAACTGCCTCTAGCCCAGTCCTAACAAAGTCATTCTTCTCCTTTGAAATTTCAGAAACAAAACCTTCATAATCCATATTTCCCTCTGAATTCAGGTCTTTCAAACTCTCATGAGAATGATTCATCAAACTTTGCTTATCACAAAAGGAAGACACCAAACATGAAAAAATGCCTCTCATGCCTATGCATTAGAAGAACTAGTACAGTGAAAATGGTCATTCTACAAAAAACAATATATAGATTCCATCCAATCCCAATTGAAATTGCAGTGCCATTCTTCATTAAAAATATCTTAAAATTCATATAGAAGCACAGAAGACCCCAGATAGCCAAACTATCCCTAGCAAAATAAATACTGCTTGTGGTAGTTTAAATAGATTAAATAGTTTAAATAGTCAGTATTTTATTAGTTTGTAGTTTGCACCTGCATCCACCTTGCTGGAGGAACTGTCACTGGGCAGATCTTAAGGTATGGTGGTGGGTTTAGGATTTCAATCTAAAGATATGCAAAGTGTGCCTAGCTGGAGTTCCTGGAGGTGTGCTGTACTGTGTGGTTTTTGGATTGTGGCTTTTGTTCTCTCTCTGTGTTTGGTCTTGTGAAAGCAGGCCAACTTCTTCTGCCATTATGGAACTTCCCCTGAATCTGTAAGCTTCAATAAATATCCTTTCCTCCATAACTGTGCCTGGTCTGGAAGTTCATCTCAGCAAACCTGAAGCTATCTACTACAGAAGTTGGTACCAGAAGTGGGGAAAAATGAACCTGACCATGTGGATTTTCATCTTTTGGAACCTTTGTTTTGGAGGAATGGGCAGGGACTTGGTGCTTGCAACTGAAGATGCCTTCTGGAGTGGTAAGCCAAGTTTTTTGGACTATTCTGATGACAATTTGAGAATGCTAAGTGCAGACAGTATTGAACTTCGAGGTTTGGCTTATGAGCTTTCTAAGAGGAAGGAAAGACTGCAGAAGACTTTGTTGGAACTGGGCTACTGGAATAAGCAATGGCTGCATTCTCCTGCCCAGGCCCAGAGAGTTTGATAATGGTTAAATTTGTAATGGACTGATGTGCTTGGCTAAAGGTATTGGACTGAGAGATTTAAGATTTGAAGTTGGAAAATCTCAAGCAAGTTAAAATTATAGACACTGAGATTGGTTTTAGGTTGCTGAACTCCTATTAGACACACTTTGCATATTTTTGCAATGGAAGAAAAATCTCATAAATGCAAACTCTTTTGGGAAGGAATTGAATGGAGAAATCTGAACCTGCTTTTCAAGGTTATAATTTATTTTGTCCCTGAATTAAGAATATGGCCATATTTTATAAACTCACAGCTAAGAGACTACCACACCTTAAGATCCGGCCCCAGTGACATTGCCTCTAGCAAGGTGATTGCAGATGCAAACTATAAACTAATAAAATACTGAATATATTGGGGGCCATATATTCAAACTACCACAGAGACAATCTTAAATCTCAGATGAGACTTGGGACTTTAAAACTATCTTAAGTTAGTCAAGACCATGGAGACCTTTGAAATTGGCTGAATATAATTTACAATTTGTGATGGTTATGAATCTATTGGGGGCCAAGGGTGAAATAGTTTAAATAGATGGTCCCTGATATATTCAGTGTTTTATTAGTTTGTAATTTGCATCTGCAGCTACCTGGCTGGAGGCAGTGTCACTGGGCAGATTTTAAGGTGTGGTGGTGGGTTTAGGATTTCAATCTAAAGATATGTAAAGTATGCCTAGCTAGAGTTCCTGGAGGTGTTCTGTGCTGTGCTGTGTGATTTTTGGCTTGTGGCTTTCTTTCTCTCTCTCTCTCTCTCTCTCTCTCTCTCTCTGGTCTTGTGAAAGCAGGCCAACTTCTTCTGCCATATGGAACTTCCTCTAAATCTGTAAGCTTTAATAAATATCCCTTCCTCCATAACTGTGCCTGTTCTGGACATTAATCTCAGCGAACCTGAAGCTGTCTACTACACTGATGGAGAAATCACCATACCCAACATCAAGTCATACTACAGAGCCATAATGATAAAAGAAGCATGGTGCTAAGGAGAACACATTGTGTAGGTCAGCAGAATAGAATAGAAGATCTAGGTATGAGTCTTTGTAACTTGAGCCTCCTGATTTTTTACTAAGATGCCAAAAATATACATTAGAGAGAAAAGCATTTTCAAGAAATGGTGAAGGGGAAACTGGTATCTACATGTAGATAAATGAATCTAGACTCTTATCTGTTACCCTTAACAAAAATGAACTTCAATTTGATTAAGAGCACCAGTTTCAGGCCTGAAACCCTGAAAATGACTGCAGGAAAAAGTAAGAAGAATTCAAGATAAAGGCAAATAGGATCCTGGTTGACCAAGAAATTAAGCAAACAACCAACAAATGCAACTTTATGAAACTAAACACTATTGTACAGCTAAGGAAATCACCAGTAAAATAAAGAAGAAGCCTAAATAATTGGAGAAAATCTATACTAGCATTATATGTATAGAGGACTAATATGCAGAAATAGCAAAGAAATAAAAAATTGAACAATAAAAGGCAAATAACCGAATCAAAAATGGAACGTGGTACTAAACAAAGGCCTTAAAAGAAGAAATGGGGCTGGGCTGGAGAGATGGCTTAGTGGTTAAGTGCTTGCCTGTGAAGCTTAAGGACCCCAGTTTGAGGCTCAATTTCCCCAGTACCCATGTAAGCCAGATGCACAAGGGGGCACATGCCTCTGGAGTTCGTTTGCAGTGGCTGGAGGCCCTGGTGTGCCCATTCTCTCACTCTGTCACTCTCAAGTAAATAAATTAAACTAAAATTTAAAAAAGAAATAAAAATTAATGTGTTTTAAATGTTCAACATATTTTGCTATTAAAGAAATGCAAATTAAAACTACTTTAAGATTCCACTTCACTAGTTTAGAAGGCTACCATCAAAAAGCAATAAAAGGTGATGTGGGGAGAGGGTTCCTGGTGGAAGGAAAAGCAGGCCTGAAGAGGCAGGGGCATGGAAGGACTTGATGCTTTTTCTTCCAAATTAATAGAATAAACAGAACTGAGTAAAGTAGCATGAATGTGAGTGGACAGTGAGTGGGAGGGGTTGTAAAACATTTAAGGGACTTAAATAATATCTTATACACAATGGAATTCAATTTGGATTTTGAGTAGGCAATAAGATTTTTTTCATCATTTGCAGATAAAGTCTTATGCCTTCCATGTCTGTATTTATTTTACTTCATTCCCTTGTCTTATTATATTTGCTATGTTTTCTAGTATGATATTAAAAATTAGTGATGATGTATATTAATGCTATTCTCACTTTTGTTACAAAAGCTTCTTTTTCAGGTGGCAATAACTAGTGTAATAACTCAAAAGTCACCACACTGAGAAGAAATGACAGTGGAGTGTTTAGCACTGAGACATCTCTATCACACCTTCCAAAGCTCAGGGTCTGTGGTGGTTTGATTCATGTCTCCCCCATAAACTTAGGTGTTCTGAATGCTATGCTCTGTTCCCGGCTGATGGATATTTGGGAATTAACACTTCCTGGAGGCAGTGTATTGCTGGGGACAGGCTTATGGGTATTATAGCCAGTGCCCCCTTGCGAGTGTTTGGCACACTCTCCTGTTGCTGTTGTCCACCTGATATTGGCCAGGAGGTGATGTCTACCCTCTGCTCATGCCATCGTTTTCCCCTACCATCATGGAGCTTCCCCTTGAGTCTGTAAACCAAAATGAACCCTTTTTTTCCCAAAAAAGCTGCTCTTGGTCAGGTGATTTCTGCCAGCAATACAAACCTGACTGCAACAGGGTCCATTGAGGAAGAAGTGGCAGAAGGGATGTAAGAGGCAAAGGAAGGGAAAAACTGTTTGCAATGTAATCTTCCAGACACAAAATGGCCTGGATATCTATGACTTCACAGTGCCTGGCACTACCTACACAAGACCCTCATAATAGGAGGAAAACAGAATGACATCAAAACAAGAGAGAGACTAATTGAGAGGGGAGGGGATATGATTGATGGTGGATTTGTGAGGGGGAAAGTAGAGGTTAGAAGGGTTTATTGACTATAATTACGGAAGCTATAAATAAATGTTTTTATAAAAGGAAAAAAGGATACAGTGTGGGGGAAAGAAGAACCCTTATCACTGTTGATGGAAGTATAAATTGGTATAGCAACTTTGGAAATCTATATCATTCCTGAATATATGGCACAAAAGAGTCTATCTTCTACCATAGAGATACTTACTCATCTATGTTTATAGAATCAGCCTCAATGCTCATCAATTGATGAATGTATAATACAATGTGGATATATACCATGGAGATTTACTCAGCTATAAATAAAACTGAAATTATGATATCTGAAGGAAAATGGTGTATTTTGCCCAGTTCAGAAAGACAAAGACCACATGTTCTCTCTCATATTGAATTCCTAGCTTTGAATTTTTAGATTTGTAAATTGGAATTAAAGTCAGTAGAGCCCAGGAAGCTAGAAAGGGACCCATGAGATAGAGGTGAGAGGGGGACTTAAGGGTGAAAATAGTTCATATATAAGTAGAATGGCAAAATGCTGGGTATGGAATGGTTTAAGTGGGGTCAGGGGAGGGGAGTGAAAGAGAGGAAGGGAAGGGGTAAGAGTTTACCAAGACATAATGAAAACACACATGGAAATCTACTTCTTTGTTAGCTAATTTAAAAAATAGGGCTGGAGAGATGGCTTTAGTGGTTAAGGCACTTGCCTGTGAAGCCTAAGGACCCATGTTTGACTCTTCAGGTCCCACATAAACCAGATGCACAAGGTGACACATGCACACAAGGTGGCACATGCATCTAGAGTTCAATTGCATTGACTGGAGGCCCTGGTGCATCAATTTTCTCTCTGTGTCATATATATACCAGGCAGAGTGGCACCTGCCTTTAATACCTAATACCTGTACTTTTTGGAGGCAAAGGAAGGAAAATTGCTGTGAATTGAGTTCAAGACCAGCCTGAGACTACATAATGAATGCCAGGTTACTCTGGGCTAGCGTGAGACCCTACCTCTCAAAACCAAAAAATAAAATAGGTTGTTAACAGGAAAAATACAAGGGGTGGGATAACTCACAGTGAATGATTCCTCAGGGAGGCTCCCGAGGTCCTCAAAACAATAGAGGCTATTTCCAGTGTCACCAGAGTTCCTCTAGCCACCATCTTGGCCAGCCCAACCCCATATTCCAGCCTTGTTTGATGCATGCTTTCAGGGCACACAGAAAGGGGAGGACTGGGAGTAGGAGGAGGTGCACCACTCAGGACATCAAGTAGGGTCCTGCCTGGGCAATTTCAATGTAAAAGTAGGACAGAGACCAAGTGTGGTCCTTACAGCACAAGGCTGTGCAGTGTGGTTCACAGGGACCCACTGAGCACTTGAGATTAGCAGTGTGAGGAGACAGAATGTCCCCATGTGGACTCTAAGGGGAAGATACCTGAAACCTCCACAGGTAAATAAACCCACCACACTCTGGGACTACCACCTGCTCAAGGGTCACTAAAGATCCTTGGGAGGAATGTATGACCACATGGTGGGGAGGCAGGGGAGACACACCCTCCTTACAGGCTCATCCAGGTAGAGGTGACTTTCAGGAGGGACACCTGCAGCCTTGAGGCCAGGGTTCTCTTGAGGAAAGGAATCTACCAACCTCCAGTGAGGTCCTGTTTGCTCAGATGGTAACAGGGGTCTCTGGGTGGGGCCTGGGATGATAGAGCTGGATCCACACTGCAGCAATTGAGTCTGTAAAGCAGAACCATCATTTCTGAGCAAGATTTGGGACAAAGAATTAATTGCAGAGCATGCTCTAGGAAGTTCCTTGTCAGTTTAGAGACCATGTGAAGCCAGCTTTGGAGCTGTGCATGTACTGGCCATGCAGTTATTCCAAGAACCCAGGACACCTTCTGGAAGGTGAGCTACCTCTGAGCCAATCCCGACTCTTGGCTTTCCAGGACGCTGTATCCAAGACCTTCACTTATATCTCATGGGGCAGGTGTGGTGCAGGGGGCAACTGGTGTGGATGCACCAAGTCTAGACTGTGGCTGTGCCAGCGTGCATACCAAAGTGCAGCTGTAGCAGGCAGGTGATGTGCACAGGGACGGCTGGTGTGCACACACCAAGTCTAGACTGTGGCTGTGCTGTTCTGTTTGTGAGCAGCCTTGACTTCCCAGCCCTGAAGAGAGGCTGCTGTGTGGTAGCCTCCTCCTCACCTTGACCTGAGGTACCATGTGTGCTGTCTATAGCTAGCTCAGGACTGCACAACTGCCCAGGTCACTCTCATTCTGGCACCACTGACCTGCCCTCAGCCATAAACATACTCCACCTGGACTCACAGGCCACCCTTCTGGTGTGCTCTGTCCAGTATCCAAGAGGCATGTCCTTCCAGTGACCTCTTCCTGAAGCATCACCTGACTGCCTTCCATGAAAGAGCTCCACATTCTACTGTGCCTCAGTTTCCCTATTATCACCACAGATTTACATAGTCCCTTTGTGCTGTGGACTCTGCTATTGTAGTACTCTGATGCATTCCAAGAGTGCTGGAGGGCCAAGGCACTGCATGGATCTCTGCTGAGGGACTTGATCCCTGGCCCCTGGGACACAAGCCACCCTGGGTTTCTCTTCCCATTGTTACTACTCTAGACTTGAATTCTCACTAATTGTTATTGGGCAGGAATGGCCCTGGTTATCACCACCCTCCCAGGCCTGGAAATACCTGGGACCCTAAGGACAGGATTCTCATCTATAGCCCTGGGTTTGGAAGTGACCATCCAGGCCCCATTGGCTAAAAGTGCCCTCTACACAGCATTGTGATGCTCAAATCCAAGGGCCATGACAGCCCTTGGGCCAGAGGATGCCATTGGGTATGTGGTGGAGGTGGAAGGGCATACACACAGATCTGTCATTGTCATTGGAGGCACATTTCCTCATTTTGGGTCAGTCATTCAAAGATAAAGACTCTGTCAAGAACAACCCCAGGCCATTTTGGAAAGGCACAGTTCCCTCCATTACATGAAGTACCCCTACTTTGGGACTGTCCCCTGCTGTGTGTGGCAGCCTCCTATATGGACTCTAAACCCCTTTTCTCCCACCCAGTCTCTAGCACTACTCCTGGCAGCAGAGGGACCAAATAAGTGGTCCTCTGAGACCCAAAGGACAGGGTGGGATCTATGCTCTCACCATGGCTTGTACTACCCTTGGTATCCATGGAGAAAACTAGACTATACACAAATATAAAAGAGATAGAAATTCAAATATTACACTGAACACATCAAATAAATGCAGAAGACTGTAATGTAGGAAATGAAGAACAAACAGCAAAATGAATAACATGAGGATTTCACTGAAAATTCTGAAGTCCCCACACACTGATGTGAATGCATTCTAAGTTAACCTAACATAAAAGCTGCTCCCATAAGTCTACAACCCAAACTCTTCCAGGTAGTCAAATCAGGGTGATGTGTCTATACCCTGAGTCTCAACACACTGCTTGATAGTTGGGCTCTTTGATACAGCAGCTCTTGCCTCTTGCAAGGAGTGAAATTAGGCCTGGATGTCACAGTTGTCCATGTGCTTCTCTGTATGGCAGTTCTCTGCTTCTTCTACAGCCTTGAGTGATTCTCCAGTGACCTTTCATTTCCCCTGAAGGACCCTTAACTCAAGGACACTTCATGATGGGAAAACATCCCCCAGTGTTTACATCTATGGGTGTCTTAATTTATCCTCAATTTTGGAGGATGCTTTTTCTGGCTAGAGAATGATGGTTGACAAGGTGTTTGTGTGTGTGTGTGATCAACGCTGAATTCACAACCATTTCCTTGAGGGCTCCCATTTTGTATGAAATTTAATAATTTTCTGGATATCTGGATATTATGGGAAAGGTATCCTCCTTCCAGCCCTTCAGATATTAATAAACTAACAAGTTTTATAACAAAGAATTGGCTACAATATCAGTTAAGTTGTGGCATCAGTTTGAGACCAAGCAGTCAGAGCTGAAAGGAAAAGCAGTGTGGTGGGTAGACATCGAGTGGTCCTTCAAGCAGAAGGGATGCGCTTCCAAAGCAGAAACCAAAGCACACTGAAGAGTCCTGCAGGCTTTCATTCCTAAAGGCCCAACTGTCAACCTCCTAACCCACCTAAGCCAGAAACTTCCAGAGTCCTTTTCTGATTGGCCCATGTCATACTATGACCTAAGAAGGAGCCAGCCTTTGTGTGGTAATCCAGGCAGCAGATATAAGTCATCATGCCCTGCCCTAGATGTCTGTGGGAATAGCGAAGGAGGAGTTTTTGGTGGTAACCCATGAATTGTCTGCCAACTAGCAACTCACTGTTTGGTTGCTATTGAGTGTATGTGAGAGAGAGTTTGTTTGTGCCTGTTTGTAGGAGATCATGTGGGCAGGTATGCTTGTGTGTGGGTACTTGCATAAGTGTGTGTGCTGTGTGAGCACCCAATTTTAAGCTGGCAGTCAACCTGAGGAAATTTCTTCAGGTTTTCCAATCCAACTGTTTTTCATAAGATGGATTCTCTCAAAGCCAGGAGCTCACCAAATAGACTACACTGCGTGGCTCGTAAACCCTGGCATCCTTCTGATTCCACCTCCAAGCATTGAGACAGAAGTTCAGGCTCCACACTTGACTTTTTTTTTCTTTTTTCTTTCCTCTCTTTTTTTTAAATCGACAAGTTCTATACTTACAGACAATAAACCATGATATTTCCCTCCCCTCCCCCATCCCCCTTCAGAACTCCACTCTCCATCATATCCCCTACCTCTCTCCATTAGTCTCTCTTTTAATTTGATGTCATCATATTTTTCTTCTATTATGAGGGTCTTGTGAAGGTATTGCTAGGCACTAGAAGGTCATGGATATCGAGGCCAATTTCTGTCTGGACAGTTGCATTGTAAGGGGTTGTACCCTTCCTTTGGCTCTTCCATTCTATCCGCCCCCTCTTCTGCAATGGGCCCTGAGCCTTGGAGGGTGTGACAGAGATGTTTCAGTGCTGGGCACTCCTCCATCCCTTCTTCTCAGCACTATGTTGCCTTTTGGGTGATCCCAGTGGTCATTGCCATCTGTAAAGAGAAGCTTCTCTAACCAGAAGTGAGAGTATCATTAACATGTAAATATGCACATTAAGTGTAGTGCTTTCAGGGCAGGTTGGTGGGAATAATATATACATTTAGCCAGACAAGAGTGGGCTTTATACCCCTAAGGCTCATGACCTACCCTGCCATAGACTTTTGCTTAGGTTTTTCAGTACCAGGTATGTATTCCCTCCCGTAGAGAGGGCCTTCAGTCCAATTATGGAGCAATTGGTTACCCCATGAGTAGACATGACACTATTACACCTGTTCAGTCATTGGGCCTGTATGGCCAAACTGGAATATTCAGTGTCCACTATTTTCACTACTGTTGACTTCTGTCTCCTATACGGCTGCATGCAGTGCAGGTTTTTCCAGCTTTCAGTTGGCTAGTCTACAGGGAGAAGGTTTTCTGCTCAGCACCAGCTTGATTTCTCAGTGACCTTGCTGCTCAGGCAAGTGAGATCTTTAGCTACAGGATCTTACCATCTGTTTCTCAGGGGAAACCAAGGGCCTTGGCAATAGCCTGCAATGTTTTGGAGGCAACAGGGACCTCCCTGGCCAACAACTCACTGAAGGTATCCCATCCTTGGCACTGAAAATTTTCTAGTAAAAATCTATAGCTTCTGGGTGTACTATTATTCAAAAAAGTAGGTTTTCATAAGTCTTATTCAGAATATCGTGAATTTTAATTGACCCTCCTCCATCCTTCTTTTACACATTCTCTTCCCCTAGCCTTACTTAGGCCTCTCCCCTGCCTGTAATCTGTTCTACTTTCATATATACAATACCATCCCCTTAAGTCCTTCCCTCTCCTCCCTCCCTTATAGCCTTTTTCTAGCTTACTGGCCTCTGCTACCAATTTTTGGTTCCAGCTCACACACAAGTCTATACATTTGTAACTAGGATCCATATATGAGAGAGAACATGTGATGTTTGGTTTTCTGAGCCTGGGTTACCTCACTTAGTATAATCATTTCCATATCCCTCCATTTCCCAGAAAATTTCATAATTTCATTTTTCTCCTCTGCTGAATAGAACTCCATTGTGTAAAATGTACCACATCTTTATTATCCATTCATCTGTGGAAGGACATCTAAGCTGGTTTCATTTCCTAGCTATTGTGAATAGAGAAGAAATAAACATGGATGTACAAGTATCTCTAAGGTGGTGAGAAGAGATATATGCCCAGGAGTGCTATAGCTGCATCATATGGTAAATCTATTTTTACCTATCTCAAGAATCTCCACACTGATTTCCACAATGGCTGGACCAGATTACATTCTGGCCAACAGTGTAGAAGGGTTCCTCTTTTTCCGCATTCTCACCAGCATTTATGGTCATTTTTTTTTCGTGATGGTAGCCATTCTGACAGGAGTGAGATGGAATCTCAAAATAGTTTTAATTTTCATTTCCCTGATGGCTAAGGTTGTAGAACACTTTTTTAGATGTTTATATTCCATCCTTATTTCTGCTTCTGAGAACTCTCTATTTAGTTCCATAGCTCATTTTTAATTGGGTTGTTTGATTTCTTATTATTTAAGTTTTTTTAGTTCTTTGCATATCCTAAGTATTAACCAGATGTATAGCTGGCAAAGATTTTCTCCCATTCTGTAGGTTGCCTCTTTGCTCTATTCACAGTGTCCTTTGCTCTACAAAAGCTTTGTAATTTCATGAGATTGAAGTTGATTCAAACTTGGCTTTTTTATGTGGGTTGGTTGATTCACACTTGGCTTTTTTATGTGGGTTCTGGGGGTCAACCTTGAGCCTGCACTTTGTCAACTGAGCCAACATCTTCACTCTCTTTGGCTTGAGCCAGTTTTTTGGTTTGAATTTTATGATTTTGGTTTTTTAATTTTTTTAAATTTTTTGCATGTATGTATTTTGATTTTCTGAGAGTTGGTTTGTTTTTGCTTTTAGAATTTCTTGTTATTTGTGGATTTTTCTCTTGCTTAAAAAACTTTTTTAGTTTTCCTTTTTCATGTCTTTATACTGCTTTTTTCTGGTAGCATCCATAGTTTTACTGCTTACAATAGCAAATCAAACTCATCAGAAGACAGCAGGACCCATCGTCACTGGGCTCTGCTTGTCCAGTGAAGAGGACTTTTGTGCTCAGTATACAATCAAGGAGGCCATAGGCTACTGCAGTTATACCCAAATAAACTGGATTCACCACAAATAAACAGGCAACCCAGTCAATAAAATTCATAGGGTGGAAATATCTCCATCAGATCCAGGCTAAGGTGGAAGTAATGAGGGTGGTCAAACACCCAAATATCAACAGTCTCATCCAGGTTCTTGAAACCCAACAGAAAGTTTATCTTGTCATGGAACTAGGTCAAGGAAAAAGACTATATTAAAATATAAATGAACTTGGCTACCTGGTTTAAGATAACACCCAGCAAATATACTAGCAGTTATGGAGAGCAATATGCTACTGCTATGAATGAGACATAGAGACATAAAGCCAGATAACATTATGATTAATTTCAAGAGCAGGGTAAAGCTCATACACTTTGGCATTAGTGTCATATTCAAGCTAGAGAAGCTGTTTGACTGTATCCAGAGGCTTCATAAATTTAGTCACCTCAAAAGTTCATCCAAAAGTCATGTGATGCCTCCAAAGTTGATACCTGGAGTTTGAGGATAACTGTACTTTATAAAAACACAGACCTTCCCATTTTAAGACACCAATTCATGGCAGCTTGTGCAGAAAATCCTGAAAGGAAATTATAATATCCCTAAATACTTGACAGAGGAGCCAAGGAGTCTCATGAAGCAACAGATAAATGCCAACGCCAAGCAGAGGCCCATGGTGAAAGAAATAATGGGTCACCCTTGGCTTCACTAGGCTCTACAGAAAGCTATTGTAATGACACCATTTCTAGAAGCCCAGACCCTAAAATCATGGCAGTCATGACCAGTATTGGGATTCATATGCAAGACATAAAAGACTCCCCACTGTACAGAAAATATAATGAAATTCTGACCATTTATAAGATCATCTAACTCCAGGCAAGCCGGTGGAGAAACCTTTTAATCCTAACTGACCCTGTGGTTCCAGGAACAACACATGCCCCTCCCCCTCAGGTCTATCATGTTCCCTCTTACCCTCAAAATGAGTGTCAGTATGTCTGACTTTCAGAATTCATCTTCAAAGGATCAGTTACACAAGGACAGCCACCAGGCAGGGGATAGGAATGTCAGAAGCCTCATGATACCTTTAATTTCCCCCTTATGTGGTCATAGGATTCTCCCTCTCAACACCCCTCTCCCCCCCCACTGCTCCCTGTACCTTCATAGCACATAGCACTAAGGGTGACCAAGAGAAAGCCATGTTGGCCACCAGCACAGTCAAAAATATGCTCACCTCTGCAAGGAACCACTGCCAACACTGTTTGCAGCCCTGGGCGGGGAAGGCCCAGGTGCCAGAAGGCATGGCCCAAAAAGGATTTTGAGCACTTTAGTATAACTCTACTGTTGTGTGCCTTGTTTTAAAAAACTGCCAAAAAGGAAAACCTGAAAGAAGAAATTGCACCCATTTGAAAATAGAATCACCCCAAATCAGTGATTGTCCAGATATGTTTCTGCATGTAGTTTTCTCAGTGCTTTTTACTGATATCCTTTTCCATAGATAGTTCACAATTGTGTGCATTCATGAGGTACAGAAGGAAAAGAAATTAGGCAGTCTGGGATAGTTAATTCACACATATCAACACATCTAGCACCTCAGTAAACAAATCTCACTGCATCCTGCTTATGGGGAATCTTAAAAGGTGAGCTAAAAGTAGGTAGTGGGAGGATGTTTATTTACCAGAGGCTGAGAGGGAGTAGTGAGTGGTTATGAAGAGGAGGACGGAAGATGGGTGATAATCAGGGAAAACAGCAAGAGGGAAGATGACAGGAAAGAAAATTTCAGACAAAAGGAGTCAGCTTGGAGAGGCTTGCACAGAAAGAAGATTACAGCCAAGAATGATGTCCTATATTCATGTCACTATGCATCCCTTTCATGTCTCCTTGAATTTTAAGTGGCTGTACAGAGGATGTGGAACTCTATTACCCTGCCACAGACGTGAATCTAACCAACAAGGAGGAAGAAAATATGGAACTCCAGTGAGCAGGGAGTCCTTACTGAGGGCAGAACCCAAAGGCATACCCAACAGAAGCCCTTCTTCATTCCTGGGGACACTTCCTCAGTCCAAGGAAGACATGACATTCTTACTTGTTTCATAATAAAATTAAGTACATGAAAGATGACTACAGTTTTGTTTTACATGCTAACACAGATGATCAGACTGGGAGCACAACATTTCAGCAGTGGCTTTTTTTTTTTTTTTTTTTTATTTATTTATTTATTTATTTATTTATTTATTTATTTATTTATTTTTTGAGAGAGAGAGAGACAGAGAGAGAGGAGAGGAAGACAGATAGAGAATGGGCACGCCAGCAGCCTCTCAGCTGCTGAGAATGAACTCAGATGCATGCGCCCCCTTGTGGGCAAGTGCAACATTGCACCCTTGTGTCACTGAACATTTGGCTAAATGTGGGACCTGGAGATTGGAACTGACGTTCTTAGACTAAGCAGGCAGGCGCCTTAACCTCTAAGCAATCTCTCCAGCCCCAGCAGTGGCTTTTCATATGAGCCCAAGGAAAAGTGATATGTGACACATACCAATGGAGTCATCCCCAACAGCAGGAAATCAAAGTGCTTCTGAAAGGACCAGGCTCTGAATTGTCCACAGGCAATAAAGGAAGGTCCTGTGAGTAACCTCTGGACACTGCTGGACCAGTCAGCATTTTCAGAGGGACCTATGGGAACACTAAATTTCACTGGCCTTATCCCCTTCTGCACAAATATGCACAGTAGCCTTAAGAAATCCTGTGGTCCACACTGCATTAGGAGTCAGGAAAGTGGCATAGGTGTGGTTTATG
Source organism: Orientallactaga sibirica (assembly GCA_036365145.1). Lineage (NCBI taxonomy): Eukaryota > Metazoa > Chordata > Mammalia > Rodentia > Dipodidae > Orientallactaga > Orientallactaga sibirica. The sequence goes on along the minus strand of JAEOAD010000015.1, from coordinate 24,066,659 downwards.
ACATAGATGGTCTCTTGAGTCCCAAACATTGCTTAGAAGTCTCTTAGATGCTGAGGTCCTTAAGATGCAATAAGTTTTCTGTCACCATGAAGACATTTCTCCCTTTTAGATTCATGGCAAGAGACAGTCCCTGTAAGGTCAGATCCAGGTATAAGTCCTTTCGCCAACAGTGTCCAAGGGGTGCTGAGCTGCAAGCCAGATGTCTGGGCTGAGAAGAGGATGTGCAGCAAGAGAGAGAGTTAGGAAATGGTTCCATGGGTAGGAGTGTTTCCCACACAGAAGGCCTGAAAATGTCTGTGTTGGATTCCTTAGTCCACACTTAAAGATCCAGGCATTACCATGCATGTCTGTAATCTCAGTCCTGTGGAGAGCAGAGACCAGACAATCACTGGGGCTCATAAAGCTTGCAAGCTCTGGAATCAGTGAAAGACTCCATCTCAAATGAGCAATGGAGGGGGTCACATGACATTGTCCTCTGTCCTCTGCATTTGTCTGTATGGAGCACATGCATCTGTGCACATACACCACACCACTCATAATACACATACACACACACACACACACACACACACACACACACACACACACACACACACAAAAAGCATGTGAACACATGATAGGACAGGTCTTGCTCATGCACCAGTGTGGTAGTTTGAATATATGTCCCCCAATATATTCAGTGTTTTATTATAGTTTGCATCTTCAATCACCTTGCTAGAGGCAATGTCACTGGGGGCTGGTCTTAAGGTGTGGGTTTGAGATTCCATTGTAAAGATATGCAAATGTGCCTAGCAGGAGTTCCTGAAGTGTGCTGTGTGACCTTTTGGCTGTAGTTTTGCTCTGTGTGCTATGGTGGCTGGTTGGCTTTCTCTCTCTCTGCCTGGTCCTGTGGTGAGCAGGTCGCTTCTTCTGCCATTATGGAACTTCCCCTGGATCTGTAAGCTTCAATAAATAATATCCCTTCCTCCATAACTGTGCCTGGTCTGGAAGTTCATCTCAGCGAACCTGAAGCTGTCTGCTACAACCAGCATCACAGATGTGCCCTCCACTAGGACCTCTCCCTTCCAGATGCAGTCCCTGGTCCTTCCAATGCCTTGTCAATACCCTGTTCCACTTGACAGCCCACCTTTCCCTTGGTTTTCTGTAAGTCACAGTTGAGTCCTCATCTTGCCTGGGTCACTGCCTCAGGGAGCACCATCTCCCAAGCATTGAAGCTCCTGGTGAATGGAAAAGCCTTCAGAGCTATGCCTTCCCTGTCCAGGCCCATATGACCTTTGTAGCTGAGCAGCCTGTATTCAGCAGCAGCAGCTCCCCATCACTCAGACTAAATGCCTGAGATAATCTACAAAGGAGAAGGAGACATTTGTTTGTCTCAGGTTGAGGCTCCAGTCCATGCTTGGCTGGATCCATAAATATATCAGTCCCTGTACTAAGGTCAGAATCTACATGGCTCCATCACTCTAACTAGAGCCCTAGCTTTCAATGCATGAATCTGAGGACATTTGAGAATCAAATCATCACATCCCACCCCTGGCTCCCAAAGGCTCTCTATCTCACAATGCAAAACATTTAGTCCAACTCTCTTGTCTCCTATGGTTTTACAAGGTACAAAAGCTCAAGTGCAAACTCACTTAAAAATTGAGCTGGAAAGTCAAAAGGACAGTTGTAAAAGTTCTGAAGTCCAGTGTCACAGTGTAAATTTGCCCCTTCCAAAAGGGAGATGAGAGGATTTCAAGGAGGAATCCGGCCAAAGCAATACCAAAACCTGGCCAGTCATGCATACATCCCATAGTGCCACATCCAGCATCCAGCTCCTGGTGGTGTGACAAATACAAAGGGCTTGGGCAGCCCTGCCAACATTGTCACCCTCTGGGGCTGGCTGTGCTCACTGCCTGTGGCTTCCCTCTACAGACATGCCACACTCCTGGCATTGCTAGCTCTTCACCCTCCTGTCTTCACATAATGCCCTCTTTTGCACTGCTTGCAGAGATATTCAACTGCCCCACACTGCCTGGCTGCCCAGTTTGCTTATAAAAGTGTCAGTGGACTCTTCAGTAACCCCCAAAACTCTTGAAATATATACATCTTCAAGGCTGTTCATTCAGGTGCCCCCCATAAACTTATGTGTTTTGAATACTAGGTCCCCAGGTGCTGGCAATTTGGGATGTGGATCCTCCTGGAGGTGATGTATTGTTGTGAGTGGTTTATGGGTATTATAGCCAGCTTCCCCATGCAAGTGTTTGGCACACTCTCCTGTTGCTGTTGTCCACCTGATGTTAGCCAGGAATTGATGCCCACCATCTGCTCATGCAATGTTTCCCCCTGCCATCATGGAGCATCCAGTCTGTAAGCCAAAATAAACCCTTTCCTCCCACAAGTTGCTCTTGGTTGGGTGCTGTCTGCCAGCAATGTGAAGCTAACTACAACAACTGCTTTTTACTTCTTGGTACAAATAAAAATGAGAAGCATTAAAGGTAGAGACTAGAAAAGCTGTCTCCCAGAGACATGACACAAGGGATACTTCCTCCAAGCATTACCTTTTTCCTACCTTTCTCAAGTAAGCCATTATAGTGAGTCCACTTGGGGATGAGTCCACTCATTGTATCAGATTCCTCACAATCTAATATCTCTGGAGGTGGTCTCACACATACACACAGAATGTGTTCTAATAATCTCCTGGGTGTTTCTGAATCCAATCAAGATGGTTATCACGATATACCATATACTTAAGTGTGATGGTTAACTTTATCCATGTGGCTGGACCAAGGATCCCAGTTGTTTGATCAAAACACAATCAACAGCTTGCTGTAAAGAGGGGGGAGGTGTGTTAATATCTGTAATCAATTGACTTTGAGAGAGGCAGGTGAACCTTCATGATGTGATTGGGCCTCACCTCATCAGTTTGAGGGCTTTGAAGAATCAAATCTGTTGTTTCCTGAAGAAAAGCAATGGTACCTCCAGAACAAAGTAAAAGCCTTCAGGGCTTCCAGCTCCCTTTACCTGTTTCTAATTTACCAGACCCATAACCACAAGTACCAGTTCCCTAAATGCAGCCTTTCCCCATATGTATGTCCTAGTCATGCTCCAGCTTTGGGGAGTCCAGGTCATGGAATGGGCTTCTCCTCTGCCTTCTGCCATCCTCCTCACTCATCTAAGGTACCAGTATTACTGACTGATGGCAGTGCAGGTTTCCAAACTCTGTTTTTCACTTTCTAATCATCTTCCAACACCTCTAGTCTCTCTCATACACATGTGCTTCATGCTTTATTCTCCAGCCTCAGCTTCCACATTCACACTGCCATCTCAGACTATCCTAATGTGCTGCCATCCCCAGAGCTCATGGCATTTGACTGGATCGTGTTTCCTTTTGCCTTTTGTCATTGTTAGATGGGAAATATCAATACTCCTCTCTTTGACCCTCTGATCCTGGCAGGGGTGGGACTTGTGATCCCAGCCCATGCCACATGGCCACCCAGCTTAAGCCAAAAGCTTGGCCAAAGTTGGCTTGGTGAGCATAGACTAGGGTTCCAGAAAATTCATGACAACATGGCAGAGCTTCTGGCAATGGCCCCTCTTCTCTTCAGTGAAGCATCAATAACAGATGGTTGTCAAAACTAAGAACGAGGACATTAGGTCAGGGAGTGCGTGGAAAAGGGAGCCCTGGAGCAGAATGGACAGGAACAGAGCAGTGGCACACGTGCCTGGGCTCAATCTGGAACTGGGTAAACACAGACCAAATTTGGGCAAGCATGGTGGAAGTTAAATTCCTGTCCATGAAGGATTCCATGCCTACAGGTTAGGGGCATTCATACTGAGGCTGTTCCTATTTATTTTTAAGTGTTTTTATTTAATTATGGAAGAGAGTGTAGGGGAAGGGGTGAACCAGGTCCAGTTGCTACTATAAACAAACTCTAGACACATGTGTCACTTTAATGTGCATACTGAGGAATTGAACCCAGGTCATTAGGCTTTGTAAGCAAGCACCTATAACCAGTGAGCAATCTTTCCAGCACTGGTTATATATATTTTTTTAAACATTTGTCTTCCTGAGAGCTACTTCTTCCCAGCCAACAGAAAATCAAGGAAGAACTTCTTAGAGAGTCCGTGGACCAGACCAGGCACAATGTGCTTCCCTTGTAATCAGAGGTCTAAGCTGGGATGCACACACTGCACAAGGAGCATCTGAGTAACAGGAGAGGTCAGCATACACCCAGGAAGGGACAGTGGTGGGAAGCCTTCCACTGTTAGAATTAAACTCTAGGTAAATAAGAGTGAGCAATGAAAGGGATAGAGTGCTAAATAAATGGATGCTCCCATAGACACCTATGATCTTTCAGTATCTATGACACCAACTACCCTTACATCTGCCTTGTTCCCTGGAAAAAAAGGCTGATTAGAGGGAGGCCAGTGACTAGTGCCTCTTGGTCCAATGCCCTTGGCTGTAGCCTCTGATATGAAACAATGTCATTCCCAGGCAGCAGTGGGCATCTAGAGAGTCCAAGAAAGGCTTTTCATAAAAGGAAGCCTGAGCCTGGGTTACAGTTTTGATAGAACCCCTTATCCTTCCACCCTGGACTATGTGGACTAGAGAAGGAAAGATATATACATTAGCCACCCAGATGCCACCCTGCCCCTCAACTGTGCCAAGAACCAAAGGAAAACAGCCTCAGGCACATCAGAATCTAGGCCAGAGGAGAAGTGAAGTTGCTTCCATAACATTTCTTTACACTTTCCTTAATGTTGGAACTTTGGGATTAATTTATGGTGAATAGAAATTAAATGTTTTTAATTTTTTGTCTTTTTTATTTTTTTGGTTTTTTAAGGTAGACTCTCACTATAGCCCAGGTTTACCTGGAATTCACTATGTAGTCTCAGGGTGGTCTCAAACTCACAGTGATCCTCCTACATCTGCCTCCCGAGTTCTGGGATTAAAGGCACATGCCACAATGTCCAGTATTTTCTGTCTTCACTAGTTATAATACCTAAAAATAATCCCACAATGTTTACATTAAAAATTGTGTTGTGCAAGCCACCTCCCCTCATCTGCACTGTGAGTTCTGGTAGCCCTAGTGACCTAATATAGGGACTTACTCTAAGTACATGCACTTCTATCATGGCAGACTCTGTGCATGCCTCCAGAATGCATGCAGTTCACACACAGTGTCCAAAATTTAGAATGACTTGATAACCTTGTATTTTTATGTCCTCATTTCAAAATGATTCTGTCTGTCCTGAGAAGCAAAACTTTACGGAATCAGCAAGCCAAGGCTCCAGTGCCCACTTCTGCCACAGAAAATCTCACTTATGCACAAAGACATGACTAAGACTCTCAACCACTTTGTAACAGAACTCAAGAAAACGGTTTTCCATAATGAAAAGTCCATATTGAAGCCCACTTCGTTGTTAGCTAATTAAAAACACAATTAAGAAAAGAGAGAAATCTTGTGTTAAGGAAGAAATATCCTACCAGGTAGATACTGCTGCACCTGGAAGCCATAGGTTGTTATAGGAAAATCCCAGTCACAGGGGTGGGATATTTCCTAATGAGTAGTTTATTGGGAAGGCCTCCAAAACAATACAGGTAATTGTCAATGCTCTTGATTGCCCACTAAAGCCAGAAGACAAGATCCTATTGCTGATGAAGACACAACATGCTTCAGTTGTAGGTCACTGAGAAATCAAGCTAGAACTAAGCTGAAAGTTTCCTACCTGAGGGCTAGCTGGTATAGTGCTAGAAATATCTATGTAGGCTGCTGAGAGGACAAAAGTCATCAACAGCCTTAACCAGCAGTGCACCCTGAAAGCTACACAACCAACCAGCCAGGCAGAATGTACCCACTGGTGCAATAATGGCATGACTGTTATAGTAGTAATCAATTGTTTGGATTTGAGGTCCACTCCACGGGAAGGGATTCTTGACTGGTACCAAAAGCCTAATGTTAGGAAGGCCATAAGCCCTAGGGGAAATCTAGTGTTAGATGGCTAAGTGGATATGTTGTGTCCATCAAAATACTCCCTAAGTATTTATTTCTATTCCCATGGGTTAGTGCTGCTCACACTTTGGTCAGAGCAACTTTTTCTTGCATATTGTGGTAAGTATTGGGAAGACTCAAAACTCACCAAAGTTTGGCACTGGGACATCTCTATCATACCCTCCAAGGCTCAGGAACCATTGCAGAAGAAGTGGCAAAAAGAATGTAAGAGTCAAAAGAAGGAGAGAAGTGCTTTGCAATGCTGTCAAATAGATACAAAGTGGCCTTGACATTCATGCCCTCACAGTGGCTACATGAGACCTGCATAATAGGAGGGAAGAATGATGACATCAAAATAGAAGAAAGACTACTTGGAAATAAGGAATTCAGTGCAGGGTGGATTCAGAGGGAAGAAAAGGGAGGGTAGTAGGAGTGATTATGGTTATGGTATATTGTCTATTTGTACAGAGAGTGTCAAATAAAAGTTTAAAAAAACTCATCAGGGCTAGAGAGATGGCTCTACAATTAAGGAACTTGCCTGCAAACCCTAACAAACCAAGTTTGATTTCTCAGTGGCCATGTAAAGCCATATGCATGAAGTGGTGCATGCATTTAGAGTTCATTTGCAGTGGCTAAAGGCCCTGACACACCCATTCTCTCTCATCTATCTCACTCTGTTTGCAAATAAATATTTTTTAAAAGTCATCAGTGCCGAGAATAAATGACTGTTGAGTACTCAGTGTCACATGAGACATCTCTACTCTCCAAGACTCAGGGAATATTGCAGAAAAGGGGTTGGAAGAATTTAAAAGTCTGAGGATGAGGAGGAGTGTTTATGGACATCAATGCTTATGGACATCAATGTTTCATTACAGATGATGGAAGGTGGCAATAAAAAGACATCAAAGTAGAAGAGGGACTGGTTAGAAAGAAAAAAGGATTTAGTGGAAAGGAGGCCTGGGAAAGGGGACAAAAGAAAGTAATGGATGGGATTATTAAATTACATTATGTACATGTATGAAACAAGGACAGTAAGTAATCAAAATATGAGCACAATTTAGAAAATTAAATAAAATTGAGCAGGGTCTGGCAGTAGTGGGCCTGTACTCCCAAATAATTGGGATCCTGAGGCAGCAGGATCATGAGTTCAAGGCCATCCTAGGCTATAGTGTGAGATCAATGCTATCTTGGACACTTACTGAGCTCCTTCTTCTAAATAAAAATAGAAAGGGGGCTGGAAGATATAGCTCAGTAGTCATTTGCTTGGCTAGCATGTACAAGGCTTTAGCTTCAGTCCCCACCACCATAAATGGTGAGTTCTGATATAAGACTTCCAAAGGACTCATTATGAGATACTGATGTCATATCTTTTTGAATATAACTTCTTCAAAGAGAATATGTATTTTGTGAAAGTACATTTTTTCATAAACTGTTCTGGATCCTACATGAATGCTTTATTTTTTTAAAGTGCTCATCTTTTTAAGATTCATAACAATGCTTTATATATTCCAACTTAATGGACATGTTTAATCTAGAAACTGGTTTCATATAAACAGTCAGCCTTTTTAGTTTTATTGCCAAATGAGAATGCAGCCTACGGAAATGAAGGCTAACAGCCTACCTAATAAATGTTCTATGGGTTTGGGGAACATTTGAACATCCAACAAAAACCTAACAACACCTAAATGATATGTCAAGGAGTAAAGGAGGTCATTAGTACAGTATGTGTCCAGTATGTTAGGTCTTATGGAAGGGAGCTCAGAAAGAACTGTCTGAAGAAAATGGGATATAAGCTGAAAAAAAAAAAGAGTTAATATATTTAAGGAGAATGAGGAGTTGGAAATTCTAAACAGTAGACATTTGTTAAGGCCTAATTGCAGATGAATGCTAAGAGAATCATGTTTACAACCATTATTGTGTTGTATAAAACCTTACAATGGAAAAATTATGTACACTTATACTCCAGAGAATTTTTCAGTAAACAGCATAGGACATTAACCATTTACTATATAACAGAAGAAAATGTGTAAGAATAGTTTAGGGTGGGCTGGAGAGATGGCTTAGCGGTTAAGGCGCCTGCCTGCTAAGCCTAAGAACATCAGCTCCAATCTACAGGTCCCACGTTTAGCCAGATGCAAAGTAGTGCAAGGGCGCAATGCTGCACTTGCCCACAAAGGGGCGCATGCATCTGGAGTTTGTTTGCAAAAGCTGAGAGGCTGCTGGCATGCCCATCTCTATCTGCCTTCCTCTCCCTCTCTCTCTGTCTCTCTCTCTGTGTCTCTTTTCAAAAAAAAAAAAAAAGAATAGTTTGGGGTCAGAGAGATGGCTCAGAGTTTAAAGGTACTTGCTGCCTGCCAGCCCAGGTTCAATTCCCCTAGTACCCATGTGTGGTAGTTTGAATATATGGCCCCCAATATATTCAGTGTTTTATTAGTTTATAGTTTGCATCTGCAGCCACCTTGGAAGAGGCAATGTCACTGGGCGGTTCTTAAGGAGTGGTGGTGGGTTTGAGGTTCCATTGTAAAGATATGCAAAGTGTGCCCAGTTGGGGTTCCTAAAGTGTGCTGTGGCTTTTGGGCTGTAGCTTTGCTCTCTTGCCTGGTCCTGTGGAGAGCAGGCTGCTTCTTCTGCCATTATGGAACTTCCCCAGGATCTGTAACCTTCAATAAATAATGTCCCTTCCTCCATAACTGTGCCTGGTCTGGAAGTTCATCTCAGCAAACCTGAAGCTGTTTGCTACAAAAGTGGTACCGAGGAGTGTGGGGTGAAATGAACCTGACCATATGGATATTCATTTTTTGGAACCTTTGTTTTGGAGGAATGGGCATGGACTTGGTGCTTGCAACTGAAGATGCCTTCTGGAGTGGTAAGCCAAGTTTTATGGACTATTCTGATGAGAGTTTGAGAATGCTAAGTGCAGACAGTATTGAACTTCAAGGCTTGGCTTATGAGCTTTCTAAGAGGAAGGAAAGACTGCAGAAGACTTTGTTGGAACTGGGCTACTGGCATAAGGGATGGCTGCATTCCATGTTTTTCAAGGCTATGATTTATTTCATCCCTGGATTAAGAATATGGCTGTGTCCTGCACACCTGGTATTAGTTTTGGAAGCATGAAAAATGCATGGAGTAGTCATGAATTGCACATGGTTCCAGGAGCTGCTGCTGAGATGCAGCATGAGGCAGGGCATGAAGACCTTCAGGAAGAGGCTGGAAGAACCTTTGGAAGATGGACCATGGTTTGCATGGAGACCTGAAGATGTTTTGGATATACCAGGACTATGCAAGGGCTCCCATGTAGTGCAGTGTTGGTATGGGATGAAAGTTTTCCCTGGCTACTCTGCCCAGCTGGAGGGGTGGTACTGGAAAACCTGGAGACTGTCAGTCTCTGGTTATATTGAACTTGAACTGCAGAAGTTTGATGACTGCTGATGGTGGTTGAGTTTGCATTGGTCTAGTTTCTCCTTGCTATGCCTTATACCAGTTAAAAATGTTTATTCTGTGCCTTTACATGTTAAAAGTATTTAACTTGTTTGATTTTACAGGACTCACTATCTTAAGTTAGTCAAGACTGTGAGAACCTAAATCTATTGGGGGCCAGGGGTGGAATGTGGTAGTTTGAATATATGTCCCCCAATATATTCAGTGTTTTATTAGTTTACAATTTGCATCTGCAGCCACCTTGCTAGAGGCAATGTCACTGGGCGGTTCTTAAGGATTGGTGGTGGGTTTGAGGTTCCATTGTAAAGATATGCAAAGTGTGCCCAATTGGGGTTCCTAAAGTGTGCTGTGGCTTTTGGGATGTAGCTTTGCTCTCTTGCCTGGTCCTGTGGAGAGTGGGCCGCTTCTTCTGCCATTATGGAACTTCCCCTAGATCTGTAAGCTTCAATAGATAATATACCTTCCTCTATAACTGTGGCTGGTCTGGAAGTTCATCTCAGCAAACCTGAAGCTGTCTGCTACAGCATGTAAAGCTAGATGCACAAAGTGGTGCATGCATCTGAAGTTCATTTTCAGCAGCAAGAGGCCCCAGTACACCCATGCTTTATCTCTCTCATTCAAATACATAAAAATATTTGGCTGGAGAGATAGCATAGTGGTTAAGGCACTTAGCTGCAAGCCAAAGGACCCAGGTTCAATCCCCAGGACTCACATAAGCCAGATGCACAAGGTGGCACATGCATCTGGAGTTTGTCTGCAGCAGCTGAATGCCCTGGCATGCTCATTCTCTCCCTGTCCATATCCTGCCCTCTGTCTCTCTCTCTCTCCTCTCTTTCTCTCTCTCTCTCTCTCTCTCTCTCTCTCTCTCTCTCTCTCTCTCCTCTCTCTCTCTCTCCCTCTTTTTCTCTCCCTTTATCTCTCTCAAATAAATAAAAATAAAATATTTTTAAATAAATACACAAAATCAGTAGTCTTCCTATATGCTAATAATAAACTCACTGAAGATAAAATCAGTGAGTCACTCCCAGTCTCAAATGTATTTTTAAAAGTACCTTGGAATAAATCTAATCAAGGAAGTAAAGAATCTCTACAATGAAAACTTTAAAACACTCAAGATAGAAATTTCAGAAGACACAGGAAATAGAAAGACATCCCATGTTCTTGGATTGGAAGAATCAATAATGTGAAAATGGCAATCTCAACAAAATCAATTTACATATTTAATGCAATCCCCATGAAAATTCCAATGGCATTTTTTATGGAAATAGAAAAAAATAATCCTAAAATTCATTTGTAAACACAAAAACTCTCAAATATCTAAAACAATTCTTAGCAACAAAAATAAGGCTGGTGGTATCACATACCTGATTTTAATCTGTATTACAGAGCCACAGTAGCCAAAACAGCTTGGTACTTGCACAAAAACAGACACATAGATCAGTGAAACAGATTAGAGGCCCCAGATGTAAGTACAGGCAGCAATAGTCACCTGTTCCTTCAACAAAACTGCCAAAAGTAGGGGGCTGGAAAGATGGCTAAGCAGTTATGGTGTATGGATCCAGGTTTGATTCTTCAGGTTTCCCCCATATGTCAGATGTACATGGTGGTGCATGCGTCTGGAGTTTGTTTGCAGTGGCTGGAGGCCCTGGCACACCCATTCTCTCTCTCTCTCTTCAATAAATAAGTAAAATGTTTTTTAAAATGCCCAAAATACTCATTGGAGAAAAGACAGCCTCATCAACAAATGGTGCTGGGAAAACTTGATATGTATCTGTAGAATCCAAATGGATCAAAGACCTTAATATCAGACCTGAAATTCTGAAACTGCTAGAGGGAAAACTAGGGGAAACAATTTAACATATTGGTATAGGCAAAGACTTTCTGAATGTAACCCCAGTTGCTCAGGAAATGAAACCACTAATCAATCCCTGGGATCTTGTGAAATTACAAAGCTTTTGTACAGCAAAGGACACTGTGAATAGAGCAAAGAAACAACCTACAGAATGGGAGAAAATCTTTGCCAGCTATACATCTGATAGAGGATTAATATTCCAGAATATACAAAGAACTCAAAAAACTAAATAAGAAATCAAACAACCCAATTAAAAAATGGGCTATGGAACTAAATAGAGAGTTCTCAAAAGAAGAAATACAGATGGCATATAAACATCTAAAATAATGTTCTCCTTAGCCATCAGGGAAATGCAAATTAAAAGTACTTTAAGATTCCATCTCACTCCTTTTAGAAAACAAATGACAATAAATGTTGATGCGGATGTGTGAAAAAGAGGAACCCTTCTACACTGTTGGTGGGAATGCAATCTGGTACAGCCATTGTGGAAATCAGTGTGGAGGTTCCTGAGACAGCTAAAAATAGATTTACCATATGACCCAGCTGTAGCACTCCTAAGCATATATCCTAAGGACTCTTCTCACTACCTTAGAGATACTTGCACAACCATGTTTATTGCTATTCTATTCACAATAGCTAGGAAATGGCACTAGCCTATATGTCCCTCAACTGATGAGTGGATAATGAAGATGTGGTACATTTACACAATGGAGTACTATTCAGCAGTAATGAAAAATAAAATTATAAAATTTGCAAGGAAATTATAGATCTGGAAAGTATTATACTTAGTGAAAGCCAAATGTCACATGTTCTCTCTCATATGTGGATTTTAGCTGCACATATTTGGACTTCTATATGAGTTGGAATAAAACTCAGTAGCAGAGACCAGTAAGCTAAAAAGGGGATATAAAGAGAATAGAAAGGGAGAGAAGAGGGAGGACTTAAGAAAATGGTATTGTATATGTGTAAGTAGAAGAACAGATTACTAGAGTGGGTAGGCTTAAATGTGGTCAGGAGATGTGACTGAGTAAAGGAAAGTTGGGGGAGGGCAAATCAAAGTCTAAGAGGATATAAATAAGTCTTATGGAAACCTACTTTTTGGAGCATGGCATACTCAGAAGCCATTGATTGTTACTAGAAAATTTTCAGTGCTGGGAATGGAATACCTTCCAGTGAGTTGTTAGCCAGGGAGGTCCCTGATGCCCCCAAGACATTACAGACCAATGCTGAGTCTCTTGGTTTCCCACCATGTATAGATGGAGAGACCCTATTGCTGAAGACTCCACATATTGGACTGCAAGGTCACTGAGAAATCCTAGTGGTGCTGAGCTGAAAACCTTCCCTGTGTAGATCAACAGACAGAAAGCTGGAAAAAGCTACACTGCATGCAGTTCCATGGGAAAGAGAGAAGTCACCAGTGGAGATAAACAACAGTGGACACTGGAAGCCTTAAATTTGACCAGCCAGGCCAAATAAGCCAACTGGTACAATAGTAGCATGTCTTTATGGGGGAAAACAACCCTCTGACTAGAAGCCCGCTCCACTGGAACGAATACATTCCTGGTACTAAAAATGTTTGAAGGGGGAAATCATGAACCCCAGGAGTGTAAACATCTGCTGAAGTCTGCCTAAATATCTATACTATGCTTACCAAACTGCCCAGTAACCACTTCTCTTAATATTCTTATGCATATATTTATGCTATTCTCACTTTTGGTTAGAGAAGCTTTTCTTTTCAGATGGCAGTGACTTTGGGATGACTCAGAAGGCACCATAGTGCCAAGAGGAAGTGACAGAGGAGTGCTCAGCACTGAAATATCTCTATCACACCTTTCAAGGCTCAGGATCCATTGTGGAAGAAGTGGCAGAAAGAATGTAAGAGTCAAAGGAAGGGTAGGATTCCTTACAATGTGCTCTTCCAGACACCAAATGGCCTGGATATCCATGACCTCACAGTGCCTGACACTACCTACACAAGACCATCATAATAAGAGGAAAAGATGATGACATCTAAATAAAAAAGAAACTGATTGAGAGGGGAAAGGGTTATGATGAAGAGTTGAGTTTTAAAGGAGAAAGTAGGGGGAGGGAATTACCATGGTTTATTGTCTTAATGTCTATAATTATGGAAGTTGTCAATAAAAAAGGAAAAAAATTAAAGTATTATTAAAGCATTATATGGTTCATGCAGATGGATCATGAACTTGAGCAATATGGAGATTATGTCAAAAAAGTTAAGAAAGATAAAATCAAAAAAACTGTTAAAAGCCTTGAGCTTAAGTTCAAGCATGAGCAGTTACCAGAGAATGCCCTCTAGTATGTTCTATTATCTCTTCAAGCCTCAATTAAATCATCTGTAAAACATAGTATAATATTATAACAATTTGGCCACCTGTCTTATAGAATTGCTATAAATGTACACCAGGGTAAAGAATGTGAAAGTCTTTACCAAATTTTACAAAGTTTTAATATTATTAATTATTATTGTTAGCATACTGATTAGTAGATTGACTCACACCAAAATCCAACATTTTATTTTAGAGAAAAGCTTAAGAAAATTTTCAAAACTTAAGCATTCTAATTTCTCATTTATAACTATGTGATTACATAGAAGTGAACCAAATGAAGCACACCAAATACACAATTATACAGCAGCAAATATGATTTTCTTGACCTACATCAGCTGGAAGAACCACTAACAATATATTCTAAGTTGTTTTTTTTTTTCTTTTTTTCTTTTTTGAGGTAGGGTCTCAATTGGTGGTTTGAGTGAAATAACCCCCATAATCTCATGTGTTTTGAATACTTGGTTCCCAGCTGGTGGCAATTTGAGAAAGTTGTGGGGCCTTTGAATGGGGGACATTGCTGGAGGAGGTGTGTCACTAGGATGGGCTTGAGGTTTATTAGCCCAGCCCAGTTTCCCAGTGATAGGTGCTCACACTTGCTGCTGCCTCCAAGCTGATGTGACAAGATATGATGCCTAGCTGTCTGCTCTGCCATGCTTTCCTCACATTGATAAAACTTCTCCCTCAAAACTTTAAGCTGAAATAAACTTTTTCCTCCAATAAGCTGCATCTTATCAAGTATTTTGTCTCTGCAATGAGAAAGTAACTGCTACACTAAAATAATAAGTTCTATGTGATAAATGCTCTGTAGAAAATCACCAAATTTTATAATTAATACTATGTTAATTTGAGTGTAAAATGATTCCCCCTAAGTTTGAATACTTAATCCTTAGGTGGTAGCACTGTTCTAGAAGGTTGTAGAACCTTTATGAGGTGGAGCCTTGCTGGAGGAAATATGTCAGTGGGAGATAGGCCTTGCAGTGTTAAGAGCTAGGTCCCATATACTGTTCTCTCTCTCCTATTTAATGTATGTAGTAAGTGTGATGATATGTTGGCATCCCACTGCAGCCTGCCATGCTTTGCTTGCCATGAAGGACTCTAGCCTCTGGAATTGTAAGCTGAATTAAATTACTTTCCCTTTATAAGTTGCTTGTGGTTGAGAATTTTGTCCCAGAAATAAAAAGTAATATACAAATCCTAGCACAGTACAGGAGCCTAAACTTAGCATACTCACTATATTTTAAGCTCCTGATCTGCACACATGCATGCATATGTACTTAAGAATAACATGAGGTTGGCTTGGAAGAATTCTCAAACAATTCTTAGAACTTTAAGCTAAATAGAATTTACTCTAAGGGTCCATAACCAGCCTATAACACAGGGAAAATAATTCCTTCTGAAATGTCTAAGTAAAATTTGGTGGCAATCTATAAGTATGGGGAAATCATTCATTTATGACAGCCAGATCAAGAGAAGTATGTGGTAGAATAGGTCCAATGCCTTAAGAACAATTGTCCAGGATCCAAAAATAATAGCTTTATTTTAACTTTGGCTTGATGAAAAATGAGAATATATAAAAATTATTTAAAGATAAAAAATATATAATAAATAATATATAATATAATAAATAATATATAATAAAATAAAACTTCCACAATGAGCTGTTGATCTGAAACACCTACAAGGTTTCCCAAAAAAGACAGACTTCTGTCAGAGTACTTGGTGACCCACCAAAGGTTAATGGTAAGACCCTACTGTCAAGACAGCATACGTGTATAAGACCAAACACAGAGAGACCTGGCCAGAATCTGGAAGAAGGTCAGTCCCAGACAGTTAGCGAGTCTAGTACCAGAGGGTGCTATGCAACTGGGGGAAAATGTCTGACATTGGTCCAAACAACTTGCAGTCTAAGATACCCAGCAGGAAACCATCTGACGTAATGCTCATTAAGTGCAGTATTGTGTTCTTGATTTGGCTAATAGATCCACTCAGTGGAGTGGAACTCATTGCTGGAACTGGGAAATAAGTCAAAGCCATGTACAAAAAAATGAGCTCAGTCTCCAAGATCTAGTGGCCACCAAATGTGGGCTAGAAGAGAGCCAATGCATATAAAGTTCCCTCCAAAATATATATATACTAACTTCTCTCTCCGTTGGAGAATTTGCTTATCTCTTTTCAGGTGGACAATGAACCTGAAGGGAGGATCAGCTAACCACACCTCACCAGCTGAAACCATAGAAAAACACAGGGAAGGGCAAGAATACAGCGCTCAAGGCGATCACAACACCAGAAAAAGGCTGAAGGAGATAAATACAGAGAACATCCAACTCCAGTCATTAGCCAGATATCCAGAGACACAGAGGCTCCCAAAACCTCATCAAGGAAGCAGAACTAAAATGACCCCAATGTGGCTCAGGGAAACTCAGCGGAAGAAGAGGGCGGAAAGATTGTTAGAGTCACAAGTTGGGGCATTATGCACAGAGACTGGGGCCTATCCACCAGAACTCTTGAGCAAACTCACAATGCATGATAAACATTCCCCATTGATGAGGGCCCCTTTGAAAGTGGGAGGAAGGGGAGGAGGACAATGGAACCAATACTATGAATGTAAAATCAGAATAATATAAATAAAAAATATATATTGATTAAAAAAAATAAAATAAAATAAAATAATAATTTCAAAAAAAAAAGATAGGAAAAAAAAAATATATATATAATAAAGGGGGCTGGAGAGATGGCTTAGTGGTTAAGGTGTTTGCCTGCAAAGCCAAAGGGTCCTGGTTTGATTCTCCAGGACCCACATAAGCCAGATGCACAAGGGGGCGCATACATCTGGAGTTTGCAGTGGCTGGTGACCCTGGTGTGCTCATTCTCTCTCTCTCTCCCTCTGTCTCTTTCTCTCAAATAAATAAACAAAAGATATTATTTGTGTATTTAATAAAAACATTTTTCTATTAAATCATTTTATTTTATTAGTTATACAAAGTGATATAGGAAGTTTATTCTTTCAGAAAGAAAAAGATAATTACAATGATTTGTGCCAGTATATATGTATAATCCTTATGACCTAAACTCTCAATCCACCTAAAAAAATACTGCCTCACTTTGTTTAATACATAGCTCCAAAGAAATGAAGATCATAACAAGATGCATACTTATAAATTGTAGTTATTACTGCTTCATGGAGTCAATTGTCAGTGCATATATGTATGTATGTATCTCCATCCAAAGAGTTTGTGAGTGTCATATGCCCTACCCTCTTCTCTCTACTCAAAATGCTTTACAAATAGCCACAGGTCCCTATGACCTCTATTAACTCCAAAGCAGACTGGCTAAAGCAACCACATGGACCACCTGTTATCCTGAAAGTAGAATAGTAAAAGATGAAATCTGAATGTAAAAGACCAGTTTTCTCTATCACAAGGTAGCAAAATATTGAAAAAAATCAGCATGTGGAGAAGTCTCAGCTTGCACTCCCACCTTTGTTTCCACAATTTCTCTCTAGAAGTCTTCATAAAATATCCTGATGTGACCTATAGGTCAGAGACACTTTATTTTCTTGCTGAGTCTATTTTAGTTTGGGATTATACTTCTGAGCAGATTCAGGGAATGCAGAAGATGCCTAAGTACATTTCAGATTAGTCTCTCCCACTGTTTAGGGAATAGGGTGCTAGCTAGCCAAACAATGCAGTTCTGGCACTTGCTGCTTGCAAGTGCTATAGTATCAGCTCTCATATTTATTTAGGAGAATAATATTTACTTTCACATTTGGATATAAGAATCCACTATTCTCATCACCTTAACAACCATGTAATTATAAATTCCAGAAAACAGTTGGAATGCAGAAGACTTAAAATTTGGTGGGATTTTGTCATGTAAAGACTGTGGTTAAGTAATTCTAAAAATTGCTAATTTGGTTTCAGTAATTCTAAAAAACTCTTGGTTTTGCTACTATAGAAATCATTTTTCTAAGCCATTTGGATAATTTATAGCTATATATATATCAAATATGACCAAGGAAATGACCAGAAATATCTTTAGAAAATTCCAACAAAATCTTATAACTAACTTATATTACTAACTAATCTCTTATTTCTGAAATAAAAACTAATTTAAATTAAGTCATATATCAAGTCTTATTTTATAGAATCAAAAGTTCAGCTTATAGCATACAATAAAGCTATTATATATTAAACACTCTCATTCTTCCTTAAAAGAAGAAAGGACATTTTAAGAATGATGAGTTATCCTGGTTGATTTGTCTTTGGTCCAAGTAAAGTGTTTATTACATCACCCTGCAAAGAAAAAAAAAGTTAACACCATTACAATGCAATAAAACAAAACTTGAAAGGTAAAGTGGTCTTTAAAATGCCATTTAAAAATCTATAAGTTGCTGATATGCATATAAAGAGCATCCAGTAAGATTGTAAAATAGAGCAAACAGAGGTAGTTAAAACAGTGACACTTAACTTCCTAGCATAAACCTGCTTTTCCCATAAAAGTTGCTTTCAATGAAGTTGACAAATGATTTTATAAGTTTCACTAAGAGGACTATTTAGGAAGCTTTTATTTACCTTAATGCTTAAATCTGAGCTTTCTTATCTGTTCATGACATTTCCAGTTCTTTCCCGACATGTTAATGCTTCATTTAGAGATAACTTCTCAATACCCATTTGGGTTCTGTATTTTCATTTAATGATTTTCATTTAAAGATACTCATTTTTGTACTAAAAAGGACAAAATGATCATATATAAAAGGACAGCAACCAAAGATGAAGGGTGAGCTTTTAGGATAGTGAAAGATGAAAACTGAATGTAGAAGACCAGTTTTCTCTGTCACAAGGTAATATAATCTTGAGAAAATTAGCATCTACTTATAAAGGTTGTATGTCAGCATCTCAGGCAATTTCAGGATAGGAGCCATAGATGAGTGATACCATGCAATGATTATCTTTCTGTGATTGGGTAAGCTTGCTGAGAATGATCTGTTCAAAGTTTGACCATTTTTCTTCAAATGTAGAATTCCCTAGTGTAGATTTACCACATCTTGGTTATCCATTTATCTAATGATGGACATCTGGGTTGATTCCAGCTCTTAGTTATTGTGAATTGAACAGCTATAAACATCATTTGAACAGGTCTCTCTGAACTGAGGCTTGGAGCTTTTAGGGTAAATGCCCAGTCAGAGAATAACTGGATCTGTTGTCTATAGTCATCCTTTTTAGGAGTCTCCATATTGCTTTCCATAGTGGTTTTGCCCTCTTATATTCCCACCAACAGTGAATGTGGGTTCCTATTTCTCCACAGCCTTACCAGCATTTGTTTTCATTAGTTTTTTTTTTTTTTTTTAATATTTGCTATCCTTACTGGGGTAAGGTGGGATCTCATAGTTGTTTTAATTTGCATTTCCCTGATGATTAGGGATGTTGAACATATTCTTAAGTGCTTGTTTGCCATTTGTATTTCTTTCTCTGAGAACTCCCTGTAAAGTTCTCTGCCCCATTTTGTGAGTGGGTTGTTTGATTTTTGTATTGTTTAGGTTTTTGAGTTCTTAGTAGATTCTAGACCTTAGACCTCTGTCAGTTGTATAGCTGGCAAAAATCTTCTCCCATTCTGTGGGTAATCTGATGGCTCTGCTTATTGTATGTTTGTCTGTGAAAAAAAAAAACTTTTCAGCTTCATCAATGGTTGAGTGATTGTTTAATTTCCTGAGCTACTGGAGTTTTGTTTAGGAAATCTTTTCCCACTCCTATATCATAGAAAGTTCCTCCTATTTTTCCTTCCAGTAGTAGCACCATTTCCGGTCTTATATTGAAGTCTTTGATCCATTTGGACTTTATTTTTGTGCATGGCGAGATGTGTGGATCGAGTTTCCTTTTCCTATATATGGTTGTCCAGTTTTCCCAGCACCATTTGTTGAAGATTCTGTCTTTTGTCCAGTCTACATTGTTAAGGCCTTTCTCAAATATCAAGTAGCTGTAGTTACTTGACCCAAAGTTGGGGTCCTCCGTTCTGTTCCATTGGTCTATATTCTTGTTTTTATGCCAGCACCATGTTGTTTTTATTACTATGGCTTTGTAGTATAGCTTTATATCAGGTATGGTGATACCTTCAGAGGTGTTTCTTTTGCTGAGGATATGCTTGGATAACCAAGGCCTTCTGCCATTCCATATGAATTTTGAGATAATTTTTTCTATGTCTGTGAAGAAAGACGTTGGGATTTTTATTGGTATTGCATTAAATCTGTATAATGCTTTTAGTAAGAGTACCAGTTTCACAATGTTAATTCTGCCTATCCAGGTGCATGGGAGGTCTTTCCATTTTCTCAAGTCCTCCTCAATTTCTTTCTTGAGTGCTGTTATATTTTCATTGTATAGGTCTTTCACTTCCTTGGTTAATGTTATGCCAAGGTATTTTATTTGTGTTGCTATTGAAAATGGGAAAATGTTGCTTATTTCTTTTTCTGTATCTTTGTCTTTTGCATATATAAAGGCTACTGATTTTTGTGCATTGATCTTGTATGCTGCTACTTTGCTGAAAGATTCAACAGCTTTAAGAGTTTTGAGATGGAGGTTCTTGGGTCTCTTATGTATAGAACCATGTCGTCTGCAAATAGGGCTAATTTAACTTCTTCCTTTCCAATTTTACTTCTATCTCCTGTCTTATTGCTTAAGTTAGGACTTCCAGTACTATGTTGAAGAGCAGAGTAGAGAGGAGCACCCCTGTCTTGTTCCCAATCTCCATGGGAATTCCTTCAGTCTCTCCCCATTAAGTATTACTTGGGCTTTAGGATCTTTATATATAGCCTTTATTATGTTGAGATATAAACCATCCATGCCTATTTTCTCCAATGTTTTGACCATGAAGTGATGTTGTATTTTTTCAAAGGCCTTTTCTTCATTTATGGAAATGATCATGTGGTTTTTGTGTTTAAGCTTATTTATGTGGTGTATTACATTGACAGATTTCCATATGTTGAACTACCCCTGCATTCCTGAGATGAAGCCTACTTGATGTATTGTTGACTTCAGTTTGTGAGGAGTTTGTTCAGGATCTTTGCGTCTAAGTTCACCAAGAAAATATGCCTATAGTTTTCTTTTCTTCTGTCTTCTCTGCCTGGTTTTGGTATTAGGGTGATGCTACTTCATAGAAGGAGTTGGGGATCTTTCCATGTTCACTGATTGTGTGGCACAGTTTGAGAAAAATTGGTTTCCATTCTTCCATGAAGGTTTGATAGAATTCAGCTGAGAAGCCATCTGGTCATGGACTCCTCTTTTGTGGGAAGTGTTTGATAACCTTTTCAATCTCAATGGGTGTGATAAGTTTGTTTAGGAGATTAATCTGCTCTGGGTTTAGCTTTGGTAGGTGGTATGTGTCCAGGAATTCATCCATAACCTCCATATTCTCCTGTTTTTTGGAGTAGAGGTTTTTGAAATAAATCCTGATGATTCTCCCAATTTCATTTATGTCTGTGGTGATTGCTCCTTTTCCATGTCAAATTTTGTTAATTTGAAGCCTCTCTCTCTTTCTCTCTCTCCCTCTCCTTGCTTCATCAAATTGGCCATGTGTGAATTTTGCCCATTTCTGTACATAGAAAGATCCTCAAACCAGGGCTTCTGGGATTACATCAACATCTTTGCCAGCAACTTCCTGCCACATCTTCACCTGGATATCCCAACTTTCCCCTTCCCTCCCCTCCCCCCAGATAAAGATGACAAGAGAAGCTTGGCCATTACCAGAAGGGGGTTTATCAATCTTGTTTATTTTTTCAAAGAACAAGCTCTTTGTTTCATCAATTTTCTTAATTGTCTTTTTAGTTTCCAATTCATTAATTTCTGCTCTGACCTTAATTATTTCTTTTTGTATCAAACTTTTGGGGTTGGCTTCTTCTTGTTTTTCCAATGCCTTTAGGTGGATGGTTAGGTTATTGATTTGGGATCTTTCTGTCTTTGTTATGAAGGCATTTAGTGCTATGAATTTTAACCTAAGGACTGCCTTCATTGTGTCCCATAAGTTTTGCTATGATGTGTTCTAATTGTTGTTCAATTCTATAAACTTTGAAATTTCATTTTTTGTTTCATTCACAACCTATTCATTGTTTAAAAGTGTGTTGTTCAGTTTCCAGGAGCTGATGAGATTCTGGAGTACCTTTTGTTGTTAATTTCTAGCATTACAGCATTGTGGTCTGATATCATGCAGAAAATTATGTCAATTTTCCTAAAAAATCTGGTGGCAGGCTTTGTGGCCAACTATATGTTCTATTTTAGAGAAGGATCTATAGATATATGTTAGGTCTAATTGCTCTATGGTGTTGTTGAGCTCTCTTACTTCCCTATTAATTTTCTGTTTGGATGATCTATCTATTACAGA
This sequence comes from Orientallactaga sibirica, assembly GCA_036365145.1. NCBI lineage: Eukaryota > Metazoa > Chordata > Mammalia > Rodentia > Dipodidae > Orientallactaga > Orientallactaga sibirica. The sequence continues at coordinate 24,044,682 of JAEOAD010000015.1, read as the reverse complement.
TAGTGGAGTATTGAAGTCCCCAAATATGATGATGTTGGTAGTTATTTCTGTTTTGTTGTCATTTGTTTTTATGAATTGTGATGCACCTGTGTTTGGTGCATAAAGACTGATGATTGGCCTGGAGAGATGGCTAAGTGGTTAAGTGCTTGCCTATGAAGCCTAAAGATCCTGGTTCAAGACTCAATCCCCCAGGACCCACGTAAGCCAGATGCATCTGGAGTTCGTTTGCAGTGGCTGGAGGCCTTGGCATGCCCATTCTCTCTCTGCCTCTTTCTCTCTCTCTCTCTCTCTCTCTCTCTCTCTCTGTCACTCTCACATAAATAAATAAAATAAACAAAAAAAATTTTTAAGACTGATGATTGTGATATCCTCTTGTTGTATTATTCTCTTGATAAGTAAGAAGTGGCCTTATTTGTCTTTTTTGATTACTTTGGGGTTGAAGTCTATTTTATCCGGTATTAGTATATTAACACCTGTTTGTTTCTTATTTCCATTTGCTTGGAATATCATTTTCCACCCTTTCACCCTGAGGATATGTCTGTCTTTAGTGGTGAGGTGGGTTTTCTGAAGACAGTAGATTGAGGGGGTCTAATTTTCTGATCTGTTAGCTTATTTTTCTTGATGGGTGAATTGAGGTCATTAATATTTAGGGTAATAATTGTGAGATTTGATTTGATCCCTGCTATATTGTGATGGTATAAGTGGTTTGGTGTGTGTGTGTGTGTGTGTGTGTGTGTGTGTGTGTTTTTACTTTGAAGTTTTTTTATGCCTTTTCTGGGTTTGGTTATTGTGATCTGCTTCTTGTAGGCTATTGAGGTTAGTTATTTGATTCTTCTGTGTGTAGAATTCCTGAAATACTCTCTGTAGATTTGGTTTTGTTTTCATATAGTTGTACAGCTGAGTTTTATCATGGAAAGTTTTTCTTTCACCATCTATTATGAGGGATACTTTGGCTGGGTAGAATAGTTTGGGTTGGAAGCCATAAGTTCTTAGAGTTTGCAGTGTTCCATTCTAGGCCCTCTGGCTTTCAGTGTTTCCATTGAGAAGTCTGAGGTAATTCTAATGGGGTTACCTTTATATGTAATGTGTTGTTTCTCCCTAGCTGCTTTTAGTTGTTTGTCTTTGCTATCAATGTTTAGAGTCTTAATAAAAATATGTCTTGGAGAATTTCTCCTTTGGTACAGTCTGTTTGTAGTTCACTTAGCTTCTTGTAACTTGATAGGACTTTCTTTTGAGTGAGTTTTCTTTGATAATTTTGTTGAATAAGTTCTCCATGCCTTTGGTCTGAATTTCTTCCCCTTCTGGTATCCCCATGATCCTAATGTTGGGATATTTAAGGGTATCCCACATTTCCCTCATGTTCTGTTCACAAAAATTTTTGAACTTATTGAAATTCTTGGGACAAGAGCTGTTTCTTTTGTTTTTTCTTCCAGTTCCATGTTTCAATCCTCCACATGGCTGACTCTATTCTTGAGAACTTATATAGAGTTTTGGGCTTGTTCAATTTGGTTTGTATTTTCTACTGCTTTTTTTATGTATACTTTTCATCCCTCTGTCGATTTCCCTTTTCACATCATTTTCTGATTTTCTTAGTGCTTCTTGGAATTCATCCTTGCATTTATTTATGTTTTCATTGAACTTAGCCAGCTGGTTATTGAGGTCCTCTCCTTTTTTCACTCCTCTTTGGGTCATTTAACTGTCTTTGGAGTCCTTCCTGGTTATTTCTATTAAGTATAATCTAGTGAGAACAGAATTCATACAATTATTGGCCCTTTGTTGATTTTCTGCAAGATTTGCTATTTTCTTAGCCAGGGTTGCATTGCTTACATCTTCATTTTGGGGTTCTGATCCTATTGTCTCTTCTATGTTTTGATTAGAGACATGCATTGTGAGACTGGGCAATCTTGTTGTATTTACTTGCAATTCATTTTTCATGTTATTCCTTTTGCACTGTGGTCTGCCCATCACAGTTGAAGGAATCTTGTTAAATGTAGAAGGAAGCTATAGTTTAGCCTGAAGTGTCTTCAGTGATTATTCCCTTTTATGTTTGCTTTGAGTAGGCTTCTCATGTCAGTGGGGCCTGCCTTCTCAGAGAGTGGGAGCCCATGAGGGTCTGGTGAGGGTCTGAGGGTCTGATGAAGGGGTTCTTTGGTGGTTCAGGGTATGGGAGTGCATGGCCAGGTGACCTGGGGGGCAGGGTGTCGGGGGCAATTGGACAAAGCAAACTGGTATTGTGGCTGGGATGCACGGGGGGGGGAGTATGGGAATGCATGGTAGTTCTGTGATGCTGAGGGTTAAGGGGATGAGTGGGTCCATTAGGACTATGTTGCAGGGAGTGGCAGGAACTGCAGGGTCCTGTGACAAGGCAGAGCAGGGATATAGGATTGCTACAGGTCAATTGAAGCATATAGTGGGGAATTGGTGGTGGTCTAGGTGGGGTGGCAGGAAAGGAGAGGGAGTGGCTAAGAATAGCTTTTTGGCCTGGGTTTGGGTCATGGATGGAGGAGGGATGGTGGGGAGGTGAGGGGGATGGTGTTTGTGTTGGTAGTTCCTGTGCCCAGAGGTGAGGGTGGGTGATGGCATGGGGGATGGAGCTAGCATGTGGGGATCCCACACCCATGGGTTGGGGTGGGTGGCAATGGGGATGGAGCTGGTGTGTGGAGTTCCCACATCCAGGGGGTAGGGTGCTGGTGAGAGGGCTGGAGCTGGTGTGTGGGGGTCCTATGCCCAGGGAGGCAAGGTGGCGGCCAGGGGGGAGTTCTTGTGTAGAGTTCCTGTGATCAGGGGGGTAGGTTGGCAGCAGTGGGGGGAGGGAGTTCACAAGTGGAGTTCCCATGTGTGGGGGTGGGGGTAGGGCAGCAGTGAGGGGGACGGAGCAAGTGGAGTTCCCATGCACGAGGGTGGGGGTAGGACAGTGGGGGGACTGCCCCAAATGCATGTAGGGTGGGGGTGAGGCAGTGAAGGGGACTGAGAGTGGAGTTCCAGTGTCCACAAAGGGTAGAGTGGGGTGGCAAGTGATGTTTCCGTGCACACAAAGAGTGGGGGTAGGACGGTGATGAGAACAGAGCAAGTGGGGTTCCTGTGCCCATGGAGGGTGGGAGTGGGGCTGTGAGGGGACAGAGCAAATGGAGTTCCTGCATGCATGGAGGGTGGGGGTAAGGCGCCAAAGGGGATGGAGCAAGTGGAGCTCCCGTGCCCATGTAGGATGGGGTGGGGCAGCAAGGAAGACGGGGGGGGGGTTTCCCCATGTGCACAGAGGGTGCGGAGTTCCTGGGACACCTCTTGTTGTTAATTTTTAGCTTTACAGCATTATGAAATGATATCATGCAGGAAATTAGGTTGATTTTCCTAAATATATGGAGGTAGGCTTTATGACCCAGTATATGATCTATTTTGGAGAAGATTCCATGGGCTGCTGAGAAGAATGTGTATTCTGTAGATTGTGGGAGGAATGTTCTGTAGATGCTCATTATGTCTAGTTGGTCTATGGTGTTTTTGAGCTCTCTTACTTCTCTGTTAATTTTCTGTTTGGATGATCTATCTATTGCTGATAGTGGAGTATTAAAGTCCCCAACTATGATAGTCTTGGTGACACATTTCTGTTTTGTTGTCAAGTAGGTTTTGTTTTATGAATTGTGGTGCACCTGTATTTGATGCATAAAGATTGATGATTGTGATATCCTCTTGTTGGGTCATTCTCTTCATGAGTAAGAAGTGGCCTTCTTTGTCTCTTTTGATTACTTTTGGTTTGAAATCTATTTTATTTGATATTAGTATAGCAATGCCCACTTGTTTCTTGTTTTCACTCACTTGGAATATCATTTTCCACCCTTTCACCCTGAGGAAATATCTGTCTTTAGTGGTATGGTGGGTTTCTTGAAAATAGCAGATTGTGGGGTCCATTTTTCTGATCCACCCTGTTAACTTGTGTCTCTTGATGGGTGAATTAAGGCCATTAATGTTTAGGGTAATAACTGTGAGGATTGATTTAATCACTGCCATATTGTGGTGCTCTGTGGGATTTGGTGTTTTCTTGGACTTTGTAGTTTTTTGAGTTTTATCTAGGTTTAGTTATTGTGGTCTGCATCTTCTAGGCTCTTGAGATTGGTTGTTTGACTCTTTTGTGTGGAGAATTCTCTGAAGTACCCTCTGTAGGTTTAGCTTTGTGTTCATATAGTTGTAGAGCTGACTTTTATCATGGAAAGTTTTTCTTTTGCCATCTATTAAGAAGGATATATTTGCTGAGTATAGAAGTTTGGGTTGGAAGGCATATATCCCTATACTTTGCAGTGTTCCATTCCAGGCCCTTCTGGCTTTCAGGGCTTCCATTAAGAAGTCTGAAGCAATTCTGATTGGGTTACCTGATGGGGTAATATATTGTTTCTCTCTTGCTGCTTTTAGGACTTTATCTTTATTTTCATTGTTTAGAGTCTTAATGACAATATGTCTTGGAGAGTTTCTTTTTTGGTCCAGTCTGTTCAGAGATTTGTTAGCTTCTTGTATCTTTTTGTTGTTGCTGTTGCTGTTGTTGTTGTTTTTGAGGTAGGGTCTCGCTCTAGCTCAGGCTAACCTGAAATTCAGTATGTAGTCTCAGGGTGGCCTCGAACTCATGGTGATCTTCCTACCTCTGTCTCCTGAGTGCTGCAATGAAAGGCATGCACCACCATGCCTGGAAGCTTCTTATATCTTGATGGGATGCTCTTTTGAGAGGGTGGGAAAGTTTTCCCTGATAATTTTGTTGAATAAGTTCTCCATGCCTTTGATCTGAACTTCTATCCCTTCTGGTATACCTGTGATCCAAATTTTGGAATGTTTAAGGTATCCCACAGTTCCCTCATGTTCTCTTCACAAAAATTTTTGAATTTATTCAAGATTTTGGACTCATGAACTGTTTCTTCTGTTCTATCTTCCAGTTCTGAGGTTCTATCCTCAACATTACTGACTTTTCTTGGGGGCTTATAGAGAGGTTTGTATTTTTTCAGTTTCATTTGTATTTTCTATTGCCTTTTTCTGTATAGTATCTATCCCTCTGTCAAGTTCCCTTTTCAGGTCATTTCCTGATTTTTTAAAATTTTATTGATTTATTTATTTGAGAGAGAAAGGGAAAGAGGCAGACTGGGGGGAGCAGGGAGAAAATGGGTTGCCAGAGCCTCCAGCCACTGCAAATGAACTCCAGATGCATGTGCCACATTGTGCATCTGGCTTATGTGGGTCTTGAGGAACCAAACCAAGTTCCTTTGGCTTTGCAGGCAAATGCCTTTACTGCTAAGCCATCTCTCCAGCCCCTATTTTCTTAATGCTTCTAGGAATTCATCCTTGCGTTTACTTATGTCTTCATTGAGCTTAGCCAGCTTATTGTTGAGTCCTCTCTTTTTTGGCTCTCCTTCAGAACACTTAACTTTCTTTGGAAGACTGTTTTTTTTCTATTAGGTCCAACCTAGCAAGGACAGTATTCACACAATTGTTGGTCATTTGTTGATTTTCAGCAAGTTCTGCCAGTTGGTTGGTCAGGGTCATGTACCTTGTTTCTTCATTTTAGGATTCTGATCCTGTGGCTCTTCTATGATTTGATTAGAGGCTTCCATTGTGGGACTAGGCAACCTTGTTGATGTTCTTTCCATTTGATATTTCGTGTTATTCCTTTTGTGCTCTTGTCTACCCATCACAGTGTGGGAATCTTATTTAATTCAGGAGGAAGCTGTAGTTTACCCTTGAGTGCCTTTTGATTGTTCCCTTTTATGCTTGACTAGATTAGGCTTCTGATGGCAAAGGGGCCTGTCTCCTCAGACAGGAGGAGTCATTGTGGCCCTGGTGGGAACCCAGAGATCCAGTGGCAGGGTGGGAGAAGAGCATGAAGACTGTGTGAGTGGGAAAATTGGCAGGTAGTGGTGTAGGGGGATGGCATGCACAGGTACATTGGCAGATGGTAGGGCCAGGAAATGGGATGGTGCAGTCCCAGTGGTGTGGTGGCAGGATGCAACAGCTCAGTCCCAGTGGCACAGTAGGATGGGAGGATGGAACAGCATGGTCCAGGTGGCAAGGTGGGGTGTGAGGATGGGACAGTGTGGTCCCAGTGGTGTGGCAGGGTGGAGGAATGGAATGGTGCAGTCCCAGTGGCATGGCAGGGTAGAGTGATGGGACAGAATGATCCCAATGGCACAGCATGGTCCCAGTGGCATGGCAGGGGGAAGTGAAGGCATGGCCTCAGAGGTGTGGTAGGCAGAGTGATGGGCAGCACAGTCCCTGTGGCATGGCATGGCAGGGTGGGACAATGGGATAGTGTGGTCCTGGTGGCATGGTGGGGTAGGGGGATAGGATGGTGGTCATGGTGGCAGGGAAAAGGAGGAAAGCCATTGGAGGGAGGTTAGGAATGATAGCCAGTTGGCACAGGGAACACAGGGAAAGGTGAGAGGTACCTGGCCCGGATCTGCAGAGCCTGCAGATAGTGCAGGATTGAACCTGGTCTGCAGCATGGTGGCTGGTATGGTTTCTTGAGTGGTCTGAGGGTCTAGTGGGCTACCCAAGAGCATGGGAATCAGTGGATTCCCTACTGTGCTCCTCTGCACCCTCTCACTGGAGGTCTGCTAGGACTTGCTGACTCTGTAACCCCACATATCTTGAGTGCTATTGCCCCAGAAGCTAAATGTTGTTAGGCAGATGCCATCTTGACTGGAAGTCTCCTACTTATCTTTTTTTGTTGTTAGGCTGCCTTGAACTCACAGTGATCCTACCTCAGCCTCAAGAATGTTCAGATTAAAGTGGTGAGCCCACACAACTAGCCCTATTTACCTTTTGTAAGATAAATAAGGGAATAAAGCTAACAAAAAAATCAAGACTAGCAGGTACCATGCATAGTAAATAGCCATTCTTGGAACTTATGTACTTTTCCATGATCTCACACCTAGAAAAATTTATAAATATACATCCATTAAATACACCTAAATATACTCATAAAATGACAGTAAGTCTTTACATTTGAGTCTTACCCGGCCAGAATCTAAAGTAGTAGGCATATTTCTCAGTTCGTATACAGCAACCTGCCCATCACTGTCTCCCACTAGAAGGCAATCTGTCTGCTTAGCGAATAGAACAGTTGTAAACTTGATTCCAGGATTAGCAATATTCACAATCAGAGGGTCTAAACTGCAAAGAAATATTTTACCTGTAAATTCGGGTATATGTTAAAATGGTCTTTTTAAAGATATAGATTATGAAAAGTTGATTTGAAGTTCATGTAACATAAACCAAAAATCTCCAAATGTGTTTCCAAACAGACTAACTGCTTCTCCTAATTAAAAAAAAAATCATATTTCTTCAATGTGTCACCTTCAACTAGGAAAATTTAATTAATTCATAACTAGATGGGAACTCATGAATTAAAGCTTTTGTGATAATTTTGTATATCTACTTGGCTAGACTATAGTCCCTATTTGTTAGATCAAGTACCAGTCTTTAATCATTGTAAATGTTTTATTCTTCATCTTTTTTTTCAGATGTGACCATAATTAAAATTAGAATTTGAGTTAGCTGCCACCCAGAATGTGGGTATACTTCATCAAATTAGTTGAAGGCTTAGTTGAGAAAAGACAGGATCCCTGGAAGTGGAATAAAACACTTCCTGTAAAATGCTTTTAGTTTCAATGCCAAAAAGTAACTGTCAACAGAAGTGCCAAGCTGCCAGGTTTTCCTGTAAACTGAAGACTTCCTTGGATTTATGAACCACTGTTAATATGGGGCTAGAGAGAGAGTGCTACATTCATCCTACTTGTTGTGTTTCTCTGGAGAAGCTTAACACTATTTCTTTAAAAATAACTGTGATCTTGTCTGTTTGGGGTTATTTTTTTGTCATGTTGAAGTATTTTGATTTTGATTTTGATTTTTGCATGCTGGGGATCAAACTGGGGGACTTGTGGGTGTGGCAAGGGCTCTACCACTGAATTATAATTCCAGGACAGACCAATTATTTTTTCACAGAAGAATGTTTTAAATCTCATGAATCTATGAAACATAAAATGACACTCTCAACAGAACTTTTCCTAGTTTAAATCATTCAAAACAATTCACCTGTGCCCTTAAAAGAAATTAAAGGTAGCAACTTTCAACTACTTCAATAGGAGTACTGTCCTGAAAACTAGTTTCTTCAGAGAAAAATAAAACCAGAGGTTGTATTAAATAAAAGTAAATCACTTTGTCATACAATACTTCATTTTTGATACATACTGCTTTAACCAACTACATTCTTTAATCAATGTCAAGTGTTAGTTAGTTTGAACTGTTTTTACTAGAAACAGTTCCAAGAGCATTAACATTTAATACTTACGTGCTAATATGAAGGTCCCAAATCTCCACTCTGCTTTCATTTGCAGCTGCAAATATATAGGATGATTTTGGAGACCAAGCAATATCATAAACAACATAAGTAGTTGGATAAAAAGTTAAAAATGGCTTGAGAGTCTCTTGATGCCATATAATAACACCCCAATCTGCAGAACAGCTTAGGAATACATCATGACAAAATGGGTTCCATGCTACTTTATACACTGGACCCTAGAAATAGAAAAATGAAATATATATGTAAATAATATTTAGCATCTTATATTTCAAACTTCACCAGCAAATAAAAATAACTTAGAAGATTTACAGACTTAAATGTTATGTGGGTATTATTTTAGCTGAAAGATCATAAATTGATTTAGCTGTAAAGAAATATAATTAGGGTATGTGAGAGTAAGCATTAACTATAAAATTAGATAGGAGAATGTGAAAGGGAAGCAAGAGTTATTCAAGAAGGATGGGTTGAACAAAAGGACTCTTGAAACTTGAAAGTGGAAAGGAGGCTTTGGTGGGAGAGGGCATGAGGGGGGGTAGGGAAGAGTTTGTTTGAGAAAAGGCTTTACTTCTGACTTACAATTTCAAGGGGAAGTTTCATCATAGTGAAGAAAGCGTGGTAGAAACAGAAATCTGGGTATCACATCTTTCCATTAGCACGGAGGAAGTAGCAGGAGTGAGCTGAGTGTGACAAGCTAGGCAGGGCTATAGCACCCCAAGGCACACCCCCAAAGATTCCAAAACCTTTCCAAACAGCACCACCAACTAGGTATTAAGCATTCAACCACATGAGGCTATTGGGGACATTTTATATTCAAACCACCACCACAGATGCAGAGAATAGATAAAGGTAAAACAATTTTACATTGAGATCAACAGAAGCATTTGATTATAAGTGGTACTAATTCTACAGTAATAAATTTATTGCATTTGTTAAGTATGTTATACATAATATCAGCTTTTCAGAAATACAAGATACATTTTCATGTCTACTAAAATTAAACTAACCTTATGTCCTCTATAGGTCTCTAGGTATTGTTCATTATATGAACAAGAACACTTATGAATATGACCTTCTTCAGTACCAGCCAAATAGATATTTGTGTCCTACAACACAAGAATTCAAAAATAATGTGTTTATTATTGAAAGCAGAATGGTTTCTCAACACAACTAAAATAGAACTACCATATGACTCAGTTTTACCACTCCTGGGCATATACCTATAGAACTTTATGTCCTACCACAGGGCTAATTGCATCCATATTTATTGCTGCATTAGTCAGAATAGTAATGAACTGGAACCAGCCTAAATCCCTATCAACAGATGAATGGATAATAAAAATGTGGTGCATATATACAATGGAATTTTAGAGAAATTTGTAGGAAAATTAATCTAGAAAGTATTATATTAAGCAGGATGGCTTATACTTGGGCAAAAATTAAAAAGTATACATTCTCTTTCACTGCAGATTCTAGTATTCTTTTTGTTTGTGTATATATGTATAAGAATGTTCAGAAGCCATACATATGAGTACAAATGATACACATGTGCCACTTGTGTATACGAGCCAGAAGTTAATATCGAGTATGTTCCTCAATTGTTCACCCCCTTACTCTGAGACAGAATATCTCAATGAACCTTAAGCTCACTAGTTCCACTACACTAGCTAGCCTGTAAACTCCAAGGATTCCCTGTCTCTGCCTCCCCATACCACCAGGCCTGGCATTTTACGTAGGTTATAGGGATCCAAAATCAGGTCCTCATGCTTTCATAGCAAGCACTGTATATACACTTATCCATGTCTCTATCCCTGCTAGCTTTTAATGTGTATTTAAATGAATATAATTGATTTCAAGTTTAGGTACAGACTATGACACCAGAAAGGAAACCATGAGGGGCCAGAGAGATGGCTTAGTGGTTAAGGCACTTGCCTGAAAGGAAACCATGAGAGGGAAGAAAGGTGCTGAGAAAATGGGGAGGGGCAATAGGACACGTGACATGAAAGTGGAAAGGAAGCTTGTGGGAGGGAAGTGTACAAGGAGGTGGGAAAAGGGGGTGGTAAAAGAGGGGAGGAGAATCAACAAAAATAAACTCTGTTTTAAAATACTATAATAAAATCTAATAATTTATATGCTGATTAAATAAAATAAACACTTGGATGTATATATTAGTAAGTATGTTATGATTAGAAGATCTACTAAAAAGTCAATTCAATAACCAAAAGAAATACTTTTTTTTGTTTGTTTTTTGTTTTTGAGGTAGGGTTTCACTCTGGTCCAGGCTGACCTGGAATTAACTATGTAGTCTCAGGGTGGCCTCGAACTCACGGCAATCCTCCTACCTCTGACTTCCAAGTGCTGGAATTAAAGGTGTGCACCACCATGCCCGGCTCAAGAAATACCATCTTGAATATAGATGTAGTTTGTCCTTTGCTTTTTTCTATTATTTTACAATGATGAAACTACTTGAAACAGTACTATATCTGGGTGTGGTAGTGAATGCCTGTAATCCCAGCACTCAAGAGGCTTTTAGTTTATACGGTCAGTATGTAAAAGTTCCCTTTGATGCACGTTATCTTTAACAAAAGATTGGTTACAGAATCTTATATGTAGCCAGTCTATTACAAGTAAAATTATACATGGTCTTAAGCCTCATTTATGTAAATATTAATGAAATTGAGATATTTTATGTTTACCAGCTTTCTGCACTATGTCAGGAGTCTACTCGTTGAAGGATTAATGATTTTCCTTGAAACTAGAGGGAACTGAGGAGTTAATGACTATTCTAGAAACTAGGAGATCTTAGGAACATCTGAGAGATTCAGTCCCAGACAAGCTTAACAACTCCCCTAATTGATAAACGTCCCTTAACTTAGAAGGCCTTGAAGGAACAAAAACCATCTGGGGCATCTTGCCTTAGACAAGATTATTCTGATTCATTCAGAGCAAGGCTACAAATACCTATAGTTCCTTATCAACTTCCCTTAAACCTATGTGTGGTCCAGTCTGTTTTCCTCAGGGTCCTCCTTATAAGACTGAACCCCATACTAACTAAGTGCTTCAACCTCCATCCTGCAGGAAGGCCCCTCACTGTGCTTCAATAAACAGTTTCAGTCTGTTTGAAATCATGTCCAATGTTTCTCTTGCACAATTTGTTTACACTTGTAAAAAGTGTAAATGACTTTAAAAAGGATATAATCAAGCCAATGACATGAAAAATCAATTCAGAACATAGTTAAGGAAGTCAGCAATATAGACAACAAATTCAGCAAAGAAATTGAGAATAACACAAAAAAATAAAATATTCTGGAAATAGAAAACTCAATAAATTAAATTAAAAACATCATGGAAAGATCAATAAAAGATTAAATCAAATGCAAGGAACAATATCGGGAATAAAACAGAGGGTAGAGCAAATTCTATATTCAGATATAAATAAAAAATAACATGACCATAACTTTCAAGAACTCTGGGACATAATAAAAAGAACAAACTATGAATCCACAGAGTATAGGAAGGTGGAATAAAAAGTAACAAACAGAGGGCTGGAGGGATGGGTTAGTGGTTAGCCTGCAAAGCAAAAGGACCCAGGTTAGATTCCCCAGGACCCATGTAAGCCAGCCAGATACACACAGTGGCACATGCAATTGGAGTTTGTTTGCAGTGGCTGAAGGCCCTGGTATATCCATCCTCTTTCTCTATCTGCCTCTCTCTCTCTCAAATAAATAAAGTAAAAATTTTTTAAAGTAACAAAGAGGGCTGGAGATGGCTTAGCAGTTAGGCACTGGCCTGCAAAGCCAAAGGACACAGGTTTGATTCCCCAGGACCTACATAAGCCAGGTGAACAAGATGGCACATGTGTCTGGAGTTCATTTGCAGTAGCTAGAGGCTCTGTTGTGCCAATTCTCTCTATATATCTCTCTTTTTCTCTCTTCTTTGTCTCTTAAATAAATAAAAGTTTTAAAAATCAACAAAAAAAACCAAAATACCTAAAAGCAAAGAAATTCCCCAATTCTTGTTTATTTTTATTTATTTATTAGCAACAGACAGAGATAGAAAGAGGCAGAGAGAGAGAGAGAGAATGAGTGCACCAGGACCTCTAGCCACTGCAAATGAACTCCAGATGCACGTGCCACTTTGTGCATGTGACTTACATGGGTACTGGGGAATTGAGCCTCAACCCAGGTCCTTAGACTTCACAGGCAAGCACATAACTTCTAAGCCATCACTCCAGCCCAAATTCCCCAAATTTACAAAACAAAATAGATGTCCAAGTACAAGAGGTATCTAACTCTAAAAATACATGACCAGAACACAATCTCTCAACAACAATTTATAGTTAAAATGCTAAGACTACAAAGAAATAATTTTTAAAACTGTAGGAGAAAAATGCCTCACAACACAACACAACCAAATCAAAATCAAATCAGACCTCTCAGCAGAAACAACCAAAGCCAGGAAAGCATGGAATGATGTGTTTCAAGCCACAATGCAGAAGACATTAATAGTAATCCTCCACATAGAGGAGGATGAAAGTCAGTGTCAACTTCCAGTTAAGGCATAGGAACCACGCCAAAACAGGCTAGGGGAAAAAAGCAAAAACAAACAAACAAACAAACAAAAAACAGCAAAATACACTCTTCTACTAAAAAGTGAGGTGTATAGTAAATTATCAACCACAGCAGAGAAGTAGGAGAGATCCAGAGTGTCTAGAGCCCACAGAAGCAGGCAGAAGCGGCTCCAGCAGTGATGGTGAGTTCCATGTGGCTGCAGCCGCCAGGCTCTGTCTGAGCCACAGGATTCTAAAGCCAGGGGAGTGGATTTTCCACTTTCATCAGCCTCCTCACAAACTCAAGAAATGTGGAAGGAGGATGACAGAGACCAATGGAGCAGCTTGTGAGGAAGAGGTTCGTGTGGACTAGCAGATGGACTTCAGCCACCATCCACAGCCTCCCCTCACCCACCACCAGCACAAGTGCCGGCAAGCACCAGAGACCTGGAGAAGAAAGCTCACCTACACAGCACCAGGCATGGTAAAAGCAGTGACCCACAGATGCAGCTGGCCTTCCTGAACCCAAAACACAGCAAAGAAAGACCCAAGCAGCTGTACAGCATAGCTGAGATAAAAACTGTCCCAAAAGGTAACCAGGTCAGTACCCACCAAATAAACCCAGTGTATAGGCTTGTATTGGAAGGGCTAATTGCACCTTCCATGTCAGGGTAAATTATATGTTAAACCTGATGGATGGTCAGATCTGACATTCTTGAATAAGCTATATTTTGGGCTGCTCATTTGTTGCTTCCTGATTTATAGTGCCTTTGTTTCCTCTTCTGTCAATCATTGGGAAAGGGTCTCACTTGGTCACAAGCTGATCTTGGAACCCTCTATAAACCAGAAATCTTAGCCCCCCAGTTGACAGGATTAAGGGTGTGGAGCAACACACATCCTTAGGGACTGTGACAGTATTAACGATCTGTTTGTCATTACACCTATTTTGCACAAATACTCTGAATGGGTACATTGTTTAGTTAAAGTTTTAGAATTTGACTGTATTCTGTTCCACTCAGCCTACTTGAATACTGTCATAGCAGGCAAACACAACACCTAGGGTCACTGTTGTGATTACTCTGAGAGTCTTAAGAGCCACACCTAGCACTTTAAGATATACAACATCAGATTGATTGATTCATCTCATATTACTGCAGATAATTAGAAATCACAAGCAATAAATTAATCTAAGATGCAAAAATCTCTACATTATAATACAAGAAACACAAAAAATCAAGACAATATAAATCCACCAAAAAGTATTAATGTATGAGAAATGACCTTCAGTGAGACTGAATTAGAGGAAATGCCTGAGAAAGATTTCAAAAGAATGATTATAAATATGTTCAAAGAACTCAAAGAGGAAATGAAAGGGTTCAAAGACCTCAAAGAGGAAATCAAAGGATTCAAAGAACACACAGGAAACCAATTTAATGAAATAAGGAGGTCAATACCAGACCTAAATACGGAAATAGAAAGAATAAAGAAAACCCAGTCAGAAATACTAGCAATAAAGAACACAGTCAGTGAAATTAAAAACTCTGTAGAAAATCTCTCTAGTAGAATGGATGAAGGAGAGAACAGAATATCTAAACTAGAAGACCAGGTGGCAGATCTAATACAGTCCAACAAAGAGAAAGACAAAATAATAGGAAGGTATGAATGGGAATTTCAAGATATTTGGGACACTATGAAAAGATCACACATAAGAATTCAAGGGATAGTAGAAGGAGAAGAATTTTACTCCAAAGGCATAATAGGTGTTTTCAACAAAATCATAGAAGAAAACTTCACCCAAACTGGGAAAGAGATGCCAATGCAGATACAGGAAGCCTTTAGAATACCAAACAGACAAAACCTGGAAAGAACCTCTCCCCGCCATATTATAATTAAACTACCAAACATACAAGCCAAAGAAAATATATTGAAAGCACCTAGAGATAAAAAGCAAGTCACCTACAAAGGCAAGCCCATCAGAATCACAGCAGATTACTCAACACAAACTTTAAAAGCAAGAAGGGCTTGGAGTGATGTATTCCAATTCTGAAAGATAACAACTGTCAACCAAGATTACTATATCCTGCAAAGCTATCTGTCCAAATTCATGGAGAAATAAGGACACTCCACAACAAATACAGGCTAAAGGAATTTGTGGCAACTAAACCAGCTTTACAGAAAATACTTGCAGGAATCATTCATGCTGAAGAGAAAGCAAAACACACACAGCAGGAAATAGGAAAAAATAAAGCATACTCAAATAACAGTTAAAACAAATGAGTAAAGTGAAAACAGGAAGAACTACAAAACAAGAAGAATGGTAAGAACAAATACATATGTTTTGATAATAACTCTTAATATCAATGGCCTCAATGCCCCAACCAAACACACACACACTTGCAAACTGGATTAAAAAGCAGGATCCTACCATCTATTGCCTCCAAGAAACTCATCTCTCAAAAAAAGATAGAAACCTCCTTAGGGTGAAAGGCTGGAACAAGGTATTTCAAGCAAACAGGCCTAGGAAACAAGCAGGGGTTGCTATCCTAATTTCTGACAGGATAGATATCAACCAACATTAGTGAGGAAAGATAAAGAAGGTCACTTTATACTTATTAAAGGAACACTCCATCACAATGACATTACAATCCTAAACATGTATGCTCCTAACATGGGGGCTCCCAATTTCATCAAACAAACACTATTAGACTTAAGGTCAGAGATAACTCCTAACACAATAGTAGTGGGTGACTTCAATACCCCACTCTCATCACTTGACAGGTCTACCCAGCAAAATTAAACAGAGAGACATGTGCACTAAATATCATGGAACAAATGGACCTAACCAATATATAAAGAATATTCCATCCAAATGCTGCAGAATATACATTTTTCTCAGTAGCACATGGGACATTCTCTAAAATAGATCTTATAATAGGACACAAATCAAATCTTAACAAATACAGGAAAATTGAAATAATCCCTTGTATGCTATCTGACCACAATGGGATTAAACTGCAAATCAGCAACAAGAAAAACTACAGACCATACAGAAATTCACAGAGACTAAACAGTACAATATTGAATGATGTATGGGCCATTGAACAAATTAAAAAGGAAATCAAGAAATTCATAGAATCAAATGATGATGAGAATACAACATACCAAAACCTTTGGGACACAAAAAAAGGCAGTCTTACGAGTGAAATTTATACCTCTAAGTGCCTATATTAAGAAATTAGAGAGTTCACAATTAAACAATTTAATGCTTCACCTTAAGGCCTTGGAAAAAGAAGAACAAGGCAAACCAAAAATCAGTAGATGGGAAGAAATAATAAAGGTCAGGGCAGAAATTAACGAAATGGAAACCAAAAAAAACAATCAAAAAAATCAATGAAACAAAGAGTTGGCTCTTTGAAAGGATAAACAAGATTGATAATCCCTTAGCAAATCTGACGAAAAGAAAGAGAGAAGAGACAAAAATTGGTAAAATTAGAGATGAAAAAGGCAACATCACAACAGATACCAAAGAAATGCAGAAAATCATACAGACATACTTTAAGAATATATATGCCTCTGAGTTTGAAAACCTGAAAGAAATGGATGATTTCCTTGATTCATATGACCTACCAAATTTAAATCAAGATGAGATAAAACATTTAAATAAATCTAATAACAACTACAAAGATCCAAGCAGTTATAAAAAGTCTCCCAACTAAGAAAAGCCAAGGCCCAGATGGGTTCACTGCTGAATTTTACCAGAGTATTGCTGGAAGAACTAACACCAATGCTTCTCAAACTTTTCCATAAAATAGAAAAGGAAGGAATTCTACCAAAATCCTTCTATGAAGCCAGCATCACCATGATACCCAAACCGGACAAAGACAGAACAAAAACAGAAAATTACAGACCAATCTCTGTTATTATCATAGATGCAAAAATTCTCAACAAAATACTAGCAAACAGAATACAAGAATATATCAGAAAGATTATTCACCCTGACCAAGTAGGCTTTATTCCAGAGATGCAGGGATGGTTCAACATATGCAAATCCATAAATGTTATACACCATATAAATGGTCTGAAGGACAAAAATCACATGGTCATCTCAATAGATGCAGAAAAGGCATTTGACAAAATCCAACACCCCTTCATGGTGAAAGTATTACAGAAACTGGGAATAGAAGGAACATACCTCAACATAATAAAAGCTATTTATGACAAACCTACAGCCAACATAATACTAAATGGGGAAAAACTTGAAGCTTCTCCTCTAAAGTCAGGAACAAGACAAGGGTGTCCACTTTCCCCACTACTATTTAATACAGTACTGGAATTCTTAGTTATACCAATATGACAAGAGACACTCATAAAAGGAATAAAAATTGGAAGGGAAGAGATCAAATTATCATTACTTGCAGACTATATGATTCTATACATAACAGACCCTAAAGACTCTACCATCAAACTGTTAGAGCTGATAAACACTTTTAGCAATGTAGCAGGATACAAAATAAACACAGAAAACACACAGAAATCAGTAGCTTTTCTATACATTAACAACAAACATGCAGAGGATAAAATCAAGGAATCTGTCCCATTCACAATTGCCTCAAAAAAAAAAAAAAAAAAACACCTTGGAATAAACTTAACCAAGGAAGTAAAGGATCTCTACAAAGAGAACTTTAAAAAACTCGAGCGACAAATTGCAGAAGACACAAGGAAATGGAAAGACATGTCATGCTACTGGGTTGGAAGAATCAATATTGTGAAAGTGTCAATCTTACCAAAAGCAATCTACACATTTAATGCAATCCCCATTAAAATCCCAGTAGCATTCTTCACAGAAATAGAAAATGCAACCCTAAAATTCATCTGGAAACACAAAAAACCTCGAATGGCCAAAACAATTATGCACAACTAAAATCAGACTGGTGGTATTACCATACCCGAACTTAAGTTATATTACAAAGCCATAGTAACAAAAACAGCATGGTACTGGCACAAGGACAGACAGGTAGATCAATGGAACAGAATAGAAGACTCAAATATTAATCCAGGCAGCTACAGCCACCTGATTTTTGACAAGAATACCAAAAATATTCATTGGAGAAAAGACAGCCTCTTTAACAAGTTGTGCTGGGAAAACTGGATATCTGTATGTAAAAGGATAAAAATAGATACTTGTCTCCATGCACAAAAGTCAATTCCAAATTGATCAGGGACCTTAATATCAGACCTGAAACTCTGAAAATGCTAGAGGAAAAGTTAGGGGGAACCCTTCAACATATTGGCATAGGCAAGGACTTTCTGAATATAACCCCAATTGCTCAGGGAATAAAACCACTAATCAACCATTGGGACCTCATGAAATAACAAAGCTTTTGTACAGCAAAGGACACTGTGAATAGAGCAAAGAGACAACATATAGAATGGTAGAAAATCTTTGCCAGCTATACATCTAACAGAGGATTAATATCCAGACTATACAAAGAACTTAAAAAACAGAATAATAAGAAATCAAACAACCCAGTTAAAAAAAAATGGGCTATGGAACTAAACAGAGAGTTCTCAGAGGATGAAATACAGATGGCATATAAACATCAAAAATCTAAAACATCTAAAAAAAGTGTTCCACATCCTTAGCCATCAGGGAAATGCAAATTAAAACCACTTTGAGATTCCATTTCACTCCTGTCAGAATGGCTACCGTCAAGAAAACAAATGACAATAAGTGTTGGCATGGATGCAGAAAAAGAGGAACATTTCTATACTGTTGGTGGGAATGTAATCTGGTCTAGCCATTGTAGAAATCAGTGTGGATGTTCTTGAGACAGCTAAAAATATATTTACCATATGATCCAGATATAGCACTCCTAGGCATATGTTGCAGACAGCTTCAGGTTCGCTGAGATGAACTTCCAGACCAGGCACAGTTATGGAGGAAGGGATATTATTTATTGAAGCTTACAGATCCAGGGGAAGTTCCATAATGGCAGAAGAAGTTGGCCTTTCTTCACAGGGCCAAGCAGAGAGAGAAAAGGCCAACCAGCCACCACAGCACACAGAGCAAAACTACAGCCAAAAGGTCACACAGCACACTTCAGGAACTCCTGCTAGGCACATTTGCATATCTTTACAATGGAATCTCAAACCATCACCACACCTTAAGACCGGGGCCCCCAGTGACCTTGCCTCTAGCAAGGTGATTGCAGATGCAAACTATAACTAAAAAAAAAAACACTGAATATATTGGGGGACATATATTCAAACTACCACAGCATATATCCAAAGGACTCATCTCACTACCTTAGAGATACTTGCACAACCATGTTTATTGCTGCTCTATTCACAATAGCTAGGAAATGAATCCAGTCTAGATGTCCCTCCACAGATGAATGGATAATAAAGATGTGGTACTTTTACACAACGGAGTTCTATTCAGTGGTAAAGAAAAACGAATTATGAAATTTGCAGGGAAATGGATGGATCATGAAAGGATTATACTAAGTGAGGTAACTCAGGCTCAGAAAACCAAATGTCACATGTTCTCTCTCATATGTGGATCCTAGCTACAAATGTATAAACTTGTGTGTGAACTGGAACCAAAAATAGGTACCAGAAACCAGTAAACTGGTAAAAGGCTATAAGGGAGGGAGGAGATGGAAGGACTTAAGTGTATGGTATTGCACATATATAAGTAGAATAACAGATTATTATTTAGGGAGGGGAATGGCCTAAGAAAGTCCATGGGAAGAGATTGCATAAAAGAAGAGCAGGGGAAGGGTCAATCTAAATTCAAGATATTGTGAATAAGACTTATGTAAACATACTTTTTTGAATAATGGCACATCTAGAAGCTGCAGACTGTTACTAGAAAATTTTCAGTGCCTGGGATGGGATACCTTCCAGTGAGTTGTTGGCCAAGGAGGTCTTGGAAACCTCCAAAAACATTAAAGGCTATTGCCAAAGCCCTTGGTTTCCCTTGAGAAACAGATTGTAAGATTCTACTGCTGAAGACATCTCTTGCCTGAGAGGCAAGGTCACTGAGAAAGCAAGCTGGTGCTGAGCAGAAAACCTTCTCCCTGTAGACCAGCCAACAGAAAGCTGGAAAAAGGTGCATTACGTGCAGCCAGATCTGACACAGAAGTCATCAGCAGTGAAAACAGTGGCCACTGAAAATTTAAGTTTGGCCACACAGGCTCAATGACTGAATGGGTGCAATAGTGGCATGTCTGCTCTTGGGGTAACCAACTGCTCCATAATTGGACTGAAGGCCCACTCTATGGGAGGGAATACATACCTGGTACTGAAAAACCTAAGCAAAAGTCTATGGCAGGGGAGGTCATGAGCCTTAGGGGTATAAAGCCTGCTCTTGTCTGGCTAAATGTATATATTATTCCCACCAAGCTGCCCTGAAAGCACTACACTTAATGTTCTTATTCACATATTAATGCTATTCTCACTTCTGGTTAGAGAAGCTTCTCTTTTCAGATGGCAATGACCACTGGGATGACTCAAAAGGCAACATAGTGCTGAGAAGAAGGGATGGAGGAGTGCCCAGCACAGAAACACCTCTGTCACACCCTCCAAGGCTCAGGGCCCATTGTGGAAGAGGGGATGGATGGAATGGAAGAGCCAAAGGAAGGGTATGACTCCTTACAATGCAACTGTCCAGACAGAAATTGGCCTTGATATCCTTGACCTTGCAGTGCCTAGCAATACCTTCGCAACACCCTCATAATAGAAGAAAAATATGATGACATCAAATGAAAAGAGAGACTAATGGAGAGAGGGAGGGAATATGATGGAGACTGGTGTTCTAAAGGGGCATGGGGGCAAGGGAGGGATATATCATGTATTTTGTATGTAAATATAGAAGTTGTCAATAAAAAATTTTTTTTAAAAAAAAGGAAGTCAATGTCAATCACAAGAACATGGGAAAAAGACACTTCATGAGAAGAGTACAAATGAAAGAGAACAGAACAGTGCAGGAAAAAAGCCTTATGTGAATGGGGAGAAGGAAAAGAACAAACAGTATTTGAACCAACCAGGAAAATGAGTTGAAGAAATTACAATAATAATCCTAAATGTAAAATGGTCCTTATTCTCCAATTAAAGATGCAGAAACAGGACTTCCATGTAAAACAACTGGGAGCTGGTGAAGGAGAAAATCAAAATAAGAATGATTATGATGCAGGATTTTATGGTTCAAGAGTGGTCCCCCAAACCTGTGAATCCCAACTTTGGGTCCTTATTCTATTTTAACAAAGAATTGATAAAATGGACTTGAGATGGCTAAATTATGAATTATTGAGTTTATTTAGGGAAAATTGTAATTTGTGAAGTTTATTTAGGAGAAATTGGTTTCTAGGAAAAAGGCTTTGGCAGTTTCACACACATGTGGGAGATCAAATGTAGAAGCCTGTTAAAAATAACAGACCAGGGAGGATTAAGAAATGGTGAAGAACTCAGAGACCAAAGATAAATCTTACATATGGTCAAAGTGAGAGGGTAACCCCAAAGCATTACACATTAGGTAAGAAGAAAAATACCCAAGCTAAGGTAAGCATTCCCCAGGGGACAGACTCATATGGATGTTCAGGCCAGGTCACCCCAGCAAAAGGAAGAGAAAAGCAGGTAAGAGAGCATGGATGAGACAGCATGTATGCAGGCAGAGATCACACACAGGGCACAAAGGGGCTGGGCTAGGTGAGTAACTTCCCTTATATGGATCAGATATCTAATCAGGGTGAGCCTTGTCATCATGTTAAGCTGACCCAGGAGGGGATAAGATCTGATTGGTCATGGGATAATCCTGGATGGCAGAGCAGAAAAAGGAGCAGGAAGTGCTTGCTGGTCTTGTCACTTACAGCCATATTGGAGAGACAGGATCAGGCAGAAGTTTCAGTTTTGTCAAGATGGACAAAATGGCATTCTCTTGTTCCCTCTGTGGATCCTTAATTAACTACCTGAAAGAAGTTAGCTTTCTCCTATTTCTCCCTCAATTAGACTAGACTCTATCTGTGGTAGTTTGAATATATGTCCCCCAATATATTCAGTGTTTTACTAGTTATAGTTTGCATCTTCAGTCACCTTGCTAGAGGCAATGTCACTGGGGGCTGATCTTAAGGTGTTAATGGTGTGGGTTTGAGATTCCATTGTAAAGATATGCAAATGTGCCTAGCAGGAGTTCCTGAAGTGTGCTGTGTGACCTTTTGGCTGTAGGTTTTGCTCTGTGTGCTGTGGTGGCTGGTTGGTTTCTCTCTCTCTCTGCTTGGCCCTGTGGAGAGCAGGCCGCTTCTCTTGCCATTATGGAACTTCCCCTGGATCTGTAAGCTTCAATAAATAATATCCCTTCCTCCATAACTGTGCCTGGTCTGGAAGTTCATCTCAGCGAACCTGAAGCTGTCTGCTACAGTAAAGTGGTACCAGGAGTCAGGTGAAATGAACCAGACCTTGTGGATATTCGTCTTTTGGAACCTTTGTTTTGGAGGAATGGGCATGGACTTGGTGCTTGCAACTGAAGATGCCTTCTGGAGTGGTAAGCCAAGTTTTATGGACTATTCTGATGAGAGTTTGAGAATGCTAAGTGCAGGTAGTATTGAACTTCGAGGCTTGGCTTATGAGCTTTCTAAGGGGAAGGAAAGACTGCAGAGGACTTTGTTGGAACTGGGCTACTGGCATAAGAGATGGCTACGTTCCGCTATCCAGGCCCAGAGTGTTTGATCAAGGTTAAATTTGTAATGGACTGATGTGCTTGGCTAAAGATATCGGGCTGAGATTTTAAGATTTTAAGTGGGAAAACCTGAAGCAAGTTAAAAGTAGAGGCATTGAGTCTGGTTTAGCTACTATTGTCAACACATTAGCAATCTTAAGGAAGGTGGAAGGAAGGTGGCCTGATTTACATTAAAACAATGGAGAGGATGCCTGAGGAAAGACTGTTAAAAATGCAAACTCTCTTGGAAAGGGTTGACTAAAGAAGGAACCTGCTTTTCAAGGCTATGATTTATTTTGTCCCTGGATTAAGAATATGGCTGTGTCCTGCACACCTGGTATTAGTTCTGGAAGCATGAAAAAATGCATGGAGTGGTCATGAATTGCACATGGTTTTAGGAGCCCCTGCTGAGATGCAACATGAGGCAGGGCATGAAGACCCTCAGGAATAGGCTGGAAGAGCCTTTGGAAGATGGACCGTGGTTTGCATGGAGACCTGAAGATGTTTTGGATATACCAGGACTGTGCAAAAGGGCTACCATGGAGTGTAGTGTTGGCATGGGATGAAAGTTTTCCCTGGCGACTCTGCCCAGCTGGAGGGGCGCGTAATTGGAAAACCTGGAGACTGTCAGTCTCTGGTTATATTGAACTTGAACTGCAGAAGTTTGATGACGGCTGATGGTGGTTGAGTTTGCATTGTTATATTCTCTCCTTGCTATTCCTTATACCAATTAAAATGTTTACTCTGTGCCTTTACATGTTGAAAGTATTTAACTTGTTTGATTTTACAGGACTATCTTAAGTTAGTCAAGACTGTGAGAACTTTTGAAATTGGACTGAGTACAATTTACAATGTGTGATAGTTATAAATCTATTGGGGGCCAGGAGCTAAATATATTGGGGGCCAGGGGCGGAATGTGGTATTTTGAATATATGTCCCCCAATATATTCAGTGTTTTACTAGTTATAGTTTGCATCTTCAATCACCTTGCTAGAGGCAATGTCACTGGGGGCTGATCTTAAGGTGTTAATGGTGTGGGTTTGAGATTCCATTGTAAAGATAAGCAAATGTGCCTAGCAGGAGTTCCTGAAGTGTGCTGTGTGACCTTTTGGCTGTAGGTTTTGCTCTGTGTGCTGTGGTGGCTGGTTGGTTTCTCTCTCTCTGCTTGGCCCTGTGGAGAGCAGGCCGCTTCTCTTGCCATTATGGAACTTCCCCTGGATCTGTAAGCTTCAATAAATAATATCCCTTCCTCCATAACTGTGCCTGGTCTGGAAGTTCATCTCAGTGAACCTGAAGCTGTCTGCTACACTATCTTAAAAAAAAAAAAAAAGGAAAGCTGAAGAACTTCATAAAATCACTAATGAAGTAATATCTAAATAAATAAATAAAATAGGTGCCAGGAACATAGAGATCATGGTCTGTAACCTACAGCCATACCAGGTGGTCCAGGGCCCCCTAAGCACAGCATCAAGCACTGAGCCACAGAGGCCACTCCCTGGGAACTTGAGAGCCCAACACTACCAGAAATGTTGTGAAGACAGCTGTCATACCTAAATGTTGCAGGGAGCAGCACTGACATACGAAAGTACCTGAGGAAAAAATGTTGATGATGAAGCTGTAGAGATGACTCAACAGTTAAGGTGCGTGCTCATACAGCCTAAGGACCCAAGGTCAAGTCCCCATTACCCATATAAAGGCAGATGTTCAAAGTGGCACATGCATCTGGAATTTGTTTGCAGTAGCTAGAGGCCCTGGTACACCCATTCTCTACCCCTCAAATATCTCTGCTGGGTATGGTGGTGTACGCCTTTAATTCAAGCACTTGAAAGGTCAAGATAGGAGGATCACTGTGAGTTTGAGGCCAGCCTGAGACTACATGATGAATTTCTGGTCAGCCTGCCCAAGAGTGAGGCCCTACCTCAAAAACCAATAAACAAACATAAGCACCAGATGAAGAACGGTTTATAAATTTGAAATTAAGAAATTTTCAACCCATATAACCCTCTCCATCCATCTCAACACAATACAGAGGAGAAAGTTATTGCTCTCAGGCACCTCAGAAATTGATCAGATTGAAGAATATAACTCCCAAGCAAAGAATAACCACTCTAGTCACACCAACAGACCAAGCTCCAGAGAAAGGGAAGCTCACAACAGAACTCAATGCAGTAATCTGATGCAGAACTATGACTTCAAAGGTAGAATGGAACTGCCCATACAAGAGGAAGGAAGAAGTTCCAGCAGAAAACACACAATTTCAAGAGTTTAGGAAATCCAGCTGAGAGTCACTAATCTGGTCAGCAGTATTCTGCTCAAATCAGAGGACTGGGAGAAAGCCTGGTGCCCTGAACATCAGTCTAACAGAAGGTGATGACACCTCAACTCTACTACAAGTCAGTCCATTCTGAATACAGCAAATACTGAAAATAAGGTGACCTAAATTTTAAAAAAATTAACAATTTAACCTTGATGTGAAAATCTTAGCACACACACAAAAAATGATACTAAAAATCAGACCTATGTCCTCCAAAATCGACCTAAAATGCTGAAGGAGGGTGCCTGATGACAAAAACTTAGATGAAATTTCAGAGAAAGGACTCAAAATACATATATTTCCAAGAAATGAGAACATTCAGAGTGAATGCAAATATTCAGCTGGATGAAATTAGGAAGTCAATGAACAAGATGGAGATGGAATTCAAAAAAAGAGATAGAAGTAATGAAAACAAAACAAACTAAAATGATGGTGGAAATGAAAACTACAGTAAGTGAAATAAAAAATTCAGTGGAAAGTCTCACTAATAAATAGGATCATGGGGGAGAAAAGTATATCAGGGCTTGAAACCAGAATAAAGGAACCAGTATGTTCAGTCAAGGAAAACAATACTTTATTTATATATTTTTTGGCGAGGGGGGTGTAAAGTTGGAGGTATGGTATTACTATAACTCAGGGTGACCTGGAATTCATTCTGTAGATAAGGCTGGCCTTAACCTCACAGTGATCCTTCTAACCCCAGCCACCCAAGTGTCAAGATAAAAGGAGGATGCTACAACACCCACTAAAAACAGGAAACTGAAAAAAAATATGTGAACAAAACATGCAAAATTGTTGGAAAATTATAAAAAGACCAAATGTATAAACTGTAGACATAGAAGAAAACATCATGCCAAAGGACCACCCCCCCCAAAAATTTTTTTTTGTATTTCAAGGTAGGGTCTCACTCTAGCCCAGGCTGACCTGGAATTCACTATGTAATCTCAGGGTGGTCTCAAATTCATGGCCATGCTCCTATTTCTGCATACCAAGTACTAGGATTAAAGATTTGAGCTACCATGCCCAGCCAGAAATTTTTTTGATTAAATTTTATTACAATTGTACAAACTGTAGCATAAAAGTACCCAAACCTAGGTAAAAAAGATATCCATATAAAGCACCAAATAGATATGACCAAAAAAAGAAGAATGTACCCATATCACATTATAATTCAAGTACTTAATGTATAGAACAAAGAACGAATATTGACAGCTACAATAGGAACACCAAGTCCCATATAAAAACAGATCCAATTTGGGGAAAATTTTCTTCTATGATTTTGTGGAAAACACCTACTAAGCCTTTGGATTGAAATTCTTCTCCTTCTTCTATACCCTGAATTCTTATGTTTTACCTTTTCATAGTGTCCCAGATGACTTGGAATTCCCATTCATACCTTTCTATTAGCTTGTCTTGCTCTTTTTCAGACTGTATTAGATCTGCCACCTGGTCTTCTACTTTAGATATTCTGTTCTCTCCTTCATTCATTCTACTGGTGAGACTTTCCACAGAGTTTTTTATTTCACGGACTATGTTCTTCAAAGCTAGGATATCAGCCTGGTTTTTCCTCAGTATTGCTGTTTCTTTTCTCATTTCCTGTAGTGACCTTTTTATTTCATTAAGCTGGTTTCCTGTGTTATCTTTCATGAGTTTGTTTTCTTCTTTAATTCCTTTGTTTTCTTCTCTGATTCCTTTCATTTCTTTGTGCATAGGTAAGATCATTCTTTTGAAACCTTTGTCAGGAATTTCATCAAAAACAGTCTCATTGGTGAACATTTCTGATGGAATTGTAATTTTTGGTGGGATTGCATTGTCCTAATTCTTTGTGTTTCTTGTATTATAATGTAGTGATTTTTGCATCCTGGATTGATTTGATGCTTAGGTTTTCTATTTATCTGTAGTGTTCTTAGATATGGTGATCCACCTTTATATACTTTCAGGATATGAGCTTATGTAGCCCTTGTACCCAAATCCAACCTCAGAAGTAATCCTAGGTGTTGAGTTTGCTTGCTAAGCAAGTGTTCTAGTGGACTGGGTGGGACAATGCTCTGGCAAATTCTAAACTTCAACTGAGCAAAATACACATTCAATAAGAATCAACACAGAGTATACAAGTGTGGGGATTAAAACAAACAGTCTTGGGTTGGAGAGATGACTTAGGAGCTAAAGCGCCCTCCTGCTAAAGGCTAAGAAAGCTGGTCCCAATGTCCAGCAGTTCCAATCTTCAGGTCCCACGTTTAGCCAGATGCAAAGTGACGCAAGGGCGCAATGCCGCACTTGACCACAAGGGGGCACACGCATCTGGATTTCATTCACAGCAGCTAAGAGACTGCTGGCACGCCCATCTCTGTCTCCCTCTCCCTCTCTATCTCTGTCTCCCTCTCCAAAAATAAATAAAAAATAAAATAAAATAAAACAAACAGTCTTACAAGGCCAAAATACGTAAGGGTGTGTGTAGCAGACAGCTTCGGGTTCGCTGAGATGAACTTCCAGACCGGGCACAGTTATGGAGGAAGGGATATTATTTATTGAAGCTTACAGATCCAGGGGAAGTTCCATAATGGCAAGAGAAGCGGCCAGCTCTCCACAGGGCCAAGCAGAGAGAGCAAAAGCCAACCAGCCGCCACAGCACACAGAGCAAAACTACAGCCAAAAAGTCACACAGCACACTTCAGGAACTCCTGCTAGGCACATTTGCATATCTTTACAATGGAATCTCAAACCCACATCATTAACACCTTAAGACCAGCCCCCAGTGACATTGCCTCTAGCAAGGTGATTGCAGATGCAAACTATAACTAATAAAACACTGAGTATATTGGGGGACATATATTCAAACTACCACAGTGTGTGTTGCTCTACACCCTTAATCCTGTCAGCTAGGAGGTAGAGAATTCTATTCTCAATTGGGTTCCAGGTCAGCTTCTTTCTGGATCAGGCCCTGCCCCCCAATAATGACAAAAGCAAAAGACAAAGGCCCTATAAAACTGTAAACATTAAAGGCAGCAATATTCTACCCCCACATGCAGCTTATTTGAAAATGGTAAAGCCAACCACAAATATGTAACCCATAACCTGCCCTGACATGGAAAGAGAGATTAGCACTTCCAATGCAGGCCTATGTACCTTTTATTGTTTGTTTGTTTTGGTTTTTTTGTCAGTCAGCTGGCCTCATTACCTTTTGGTGTGGCTTACAATCTCATAAATGCTGAGTGCCCACCTTGTTCCCTCTGTGTTGTGCTGTGGAGCTTAAGCTCAGCTCAGCTGTGCTGGGTGCACTGCTGGTGTGCTGTGGAGCTTGAGCTTGGCTCAGCTGTGCTTGATGCTGCAGGGAGCTGAATGTTGGAGGTTCACAGTTCTGATGGTTTGGGGATGGGAAAGTTCAGGAAGCCTGAAGTTGCTCACACTGTTCCCCTGTATCTCTTTAAGGAGCTCAACAGACTTTTCTTTAGATTTCTGGGCTCTACAAGGAGGCTGATGAGTTTCGAAAGTACCATTATTTGGTCTCTGTTGCTGCTGCTAGGCACAGCAGGTGGGTGGTGCCTGGCGCACAGATTGCATGGATTGGGACCATGGTGGACTGGGGCCACGGCAGACTGGGGCTGCCAATAATTGGGCTGCAAGCTCCTCAGTGGGATTCTGGCCATCTCCTGCTTCTCCACTGTGTCTGGAGAAAAAAATATTCTGCACTTTTCAGAAGAAGAGTGTATTTTGCTGTAGTTTTTGCTTAAATGCCTCTTTTATGTGGTTTGGTATGGCTCCTATGCAGCAAAAGCAATCTACATATTTAATGCAATCCCCATCAAAATCCCAATCGCATTCTTCACAGAAATAGAAAAAACAATCCTAAAACTCATCTAGAAGCACAAAAAATCCTCAAGTAGCCAAAACAATTTTGGGCAACAAAAAGCAGGCTGGTTGGGCAGGAGAGATGGCTTAGCAATTAAGGCACCTGCCTCCTAAGCCATAGAATGCTGGTTCCAATCTCCAGCAGTTACAATCTCCAGGTCCCACGTTTAGCCAGATGCAGGGATGCAAGGGTGTAATGCTGCACTTGATCACAAGGGGGCAGAGGCATCTGGATTTCATTGGCAGCATCTGAGACTGTTGGCACACCCATCTCTGTTTTCCTCTCCCTCTTTCTCTGTCTCTCTCCAAAAAAAATCAGGCTGGTGGTATTACCATACTCAATTTTAAGTTATATTACAAAGCCATAGTAACAAAAACAGAATGGAACTGGCACAAAAACAGACATGTAGATCAATGGAACATAATAGAAGACCCAAATATTAATCCAGGCAGCTACAGCCACCTGATTTTTGACAAAAATGCCAAAAATATTCATTGGAGAAAGGATAGCCTCTTCAACAAGTGGTGCTGGGAAAACTGGATATCTCTATATGAAAGGATAAAAACAGATCCTTGTCTCTCTCCATGCATAAGAGTCAAGTCCAAGTGGATCAGGGACCTTAATATTAGACCTGAAACTCTGAAACTGCTAGAGGAAAAGGTAGGGGAAACCCTTCAACATATTGGCATAGGCAAGGACTTTCTGAATATAACCCCAATTGCTCAGAAAATAAAACCACTAATCAACCACTGGGATCTCATGAAATTTACAAAGCTTCTGTACAGCAAAGGACACTGTGAATAGAGCAAAAAAGACAACCTACAGAATGGGAGAAAATCTTTACCAGCTATACATCTGACAGAGGATTGATATCCAGAATATACAAAGAACTCAAAAAACAGAACAATAAGAAATCAAACAACTCAGTTAAAAAAATGGGCTATGGAACTAAATAGAGAGTTCTCAGAAGAAGAAATAAGGATGGCATATAAACATCTAAAAAAGTGTTCTACATCCTTAGCCATCAGGGAAATGCAAATTAAAACTACTTTAAGATTCCATCTCACTCCTGTCAGAATGGCTACCATCAAGAAAACAAATGACAATAAATGTTGGCATGGATGCAGAAAAAGAGGAACACTTCTACACTGTTGGTGGGAATGTAATCTGGTCTAGCCATTATGGAAATCAGTATGGAGGTTCTTGAGACAGCTAAAAATAGATTTACCATATGATCCAGATATAGCACTCCTAGGCATATATCTGAAGGACTCTTCTCACTACCTTAGAGATACTTGAACAACCATGTTTATTGCTGCTCTATTCACAATATCTAAGAAATGGAACCAGCCTAGATGTCCCTCCACATATGAATGGATAATAAAGATGTGGTACATTTCCACAATAGAGTTCTATTCAGCAGTAAAGAAAAATGAAATTATGAAATTTCCTGGGAAATGGATGGATCATGAAAGGATTATACTAAGTGAGGTAACCCAGGCTCAACAAGCCAAATGTCACATGTTCTCTCTCATATGTGGATCCTAGCTACAAACATGTAGACTTGTGTGAACCAAAAATTGGTAGCAGAAGCCAGTAAGCTGGTAAAAGGCTATAAGGGAGGGAGGAGACGGAAGGACTTAAGTGGATGGTATTGTACATATGTAGGTAGAAGAACAGATCACAGGGAGGGGAAAGGCCTAAGCAAGGCCATGGGAAGAGAATGCGTAAAAGAAGAGCAGGGGGAGGGTCAATCTAAATTCAAGATATTGTGAATAAGACTTATGTAAACCTACTTTTTTGAATAATGGCACATCCAGAAGCTATAGATTGTTACTAGAAATGTTTCAGTGCTTGGAATAGGATACCTTCCAGTGAGTTGTTGGCCAGTGAGGTCCCTATAGCCTCCAAAACTTAAAGGCTATTGCCAAGGCCCTTGGTTTCCTTTGAGAAACAGATAGTAAGACCCTATTGCTGAAGACATCTCTTGCCTGAGAGGCAAGGTCACTGAGAAAGCAAGCTGGTGCTGAACAGAAAACTGTCTCTCTGTAGACCAGCCAACTGTAAGCTAGAAAAAGCTGCACTGCATGCAGCTGTATGGGTGATGGAAGTCCTCAGCCATGAAAACAGTGGACACTGAAAATTTAAGTTTGCCCAGACAGGCCCAATGACTGAACAGGTGCAATAGTGGCATGTCTGCTCTTGGGGAAACCAACTGCTCCCTAATTGGACTGAAGGCCCTCTCTATGGGAGGGAATACATACCTGGTACTGAAAAAACTAATCAACAGTCTATGGAAGGGGAGGTCATGAGCCTTAGGGGTATAAAGCCTGCTCTCGTCTGGCTAAATGTATATATCATTCCCACCAAGCGGCCCTGAAAGCACTACACTTAATGTTCATATTCACATATTAGTGTTACTCTCACTTCTGGCTAGAGAAGCTTCTATTTTCAATTGGCGATGACCACTGGGATGACCCAAAAGGCAACATAGTGCTGAGAAGAAGGGATGGAGAAGTGTCCAGCACTGAAACATCTCTGTCACACCCTCCAAGGCTCAAGGTCCATTGCGGAAGAGGGGGCAGAAAGAATGTAAGAGCCAAAGGAAGGGTACAACTTCTTACAATGCAACTGTCCAGACAGAAATTGGCCTTGATATCCATGACCTTGCAGTGCCTAGCAATACCTTTGCAAGACCCTCATAATAGGAGAAAAAGATGATGACATCAAATTAAAAGAGAGACTAATGGACGGGGGGGGGTGGATATGATGGAGAGTGGAGTTCTGAAGGGGAATGTAGGGAGGGAGGGAAATATCATGGCTTAGTATCTGTAAGTATAGAAGTTGTCAATAAAAAATTGAAAAAAACAGGTCCATTAAAACAATAGCTGATATTTCAATGGAAAACTTAAAAGTCAAAATGATAAAGAGTAATGTATTCCAAGACCACAACTGCTGATCCAGACTACTATCCCTGGCAAAATTATCATTCATACCAAGTGTTGTAGCACACACCATTAATCCCAGCACTCAGGAGGCAGAGGTCAAAGGATTGATATAAGTTTGAAGCCAGCTTGGGGCTACAAAGTGAGTTCCAGGTCAGTTTGGGCTACAGTGTGTCTCTACTGCAAAAAATATTACCAGTCACAATTGAAGGAGAAATAAAAAATACCCATAATAACAGAAAGCTAAAAGGACTTATGACCTCCAAGCCAGTTCTACAGTGGATACTAGTAGGAACATTTCAGAATAAAGAGAATGACAATTACATTCAACTAGCCACAGGAACAAACAAATGATGTTAGCTAGAACAGGTGTTAAGTGAGGACTAAGAAAACACCAAAGCACTAATACATGAACAGTATTATCTCACTCTTTTCAACATTATGCTGAATATTAATAGTCTCAATTTTATAATCAAAAAACAGACTAATAAATTAGATTAGAAAACAGAATCTGCCTATAACCATAGCACTCTGAATGCTTCTGATCTTGTCTATCTTGAAAGCTAAGCAGGGTCAAGTCTGGTTAGTATTTGGATGGGAGAAAAAAGAATCCATCTCTTTGCTGTCTACCAGAAACTCAACCCACCATTAAGGATGAATACTAACTAAAGGCTAGAAAAAGGGAATTCTAAGAAAATGGAACCAGAAAACAAAGCTGGTTCCAATCTCCAGCGGTTCTAATCTCCAGGTCCCACGTTTAGCCAGATGCAAAGTGACACAAGGGCACAATGGCGCACAATGACCACAAGGGGGCACGGGCATCTGGATTTCGCTGGCAGCAGCTGAGACTGCTGGAGCGCCCATCTCTATCTGTCTTCCTCTCCCTCACTCTCTCTCTCTCTTTCCAAAAAAAAACCAAAAACAAAAAAAGTCATATGGAAGCACAAAATACCCTGGATAGCCAGACCAACTTTAATCAAAATAATACTACTTGATGTACATGATTTTGAGTTGTACTACAGAACCACAATAATAAAAACACTATGGTACTAACACTAAAATAAACACATAGATGAATGGACTAGAATAAAGGATTCAGATAACAGTTTATGCATCTACAGCCACCTGATTTTCAAATAAGATGAAAAAAACACTGGTGAAGAGACAGTGTCATCACAAAAAACTAGTGCTGGAGCTGGAGATGGCAGCAGTTGAAGTGCTTGCCTGCCAAACCTGATGGCTTGGATTCAGTTCTCCAATACCCACATAAAGCCAGATGCACAAAGATTGCACATGTATCTTGAGTTCATTGGTCGTGGAAAAAGCTCTGACAGGCCTATTCTCTTCCCCACCACACCTCTCTTTATCCTCTCTCCTCTCTCTCTCTCTATCTCTTCCCCCCTCTCTTCCTATCCTGTCTGTGCTTACACATAAAGTAAAATATCTTGAAAAATGGTCCTGGGAAAACTAGATATGTACAGGTAGAAGAATGAAGCTAGGTTTTTCTTTCTCATAATGCATACAAATCAACTCCAAATGAGTCTAAGACCTGAAACTTCTAAAGGAAAAAGTAGGGAGATGCACAATATAGGATAGGTAAGGATTTTCTTAGTAGGACTTCAGTTGTTCAGGAAATAAGGGCAACAATTGACAAATGGGAACTCATGAAATTAAAACGTTTTTTTTTTTTTACAGCACAGTAAGCTGTTGAGTGAAGACACAGCCTACCAAATGAGAGAAAATCTTGCCACCTAATCATATGACAAAGAATTACTATCTATACTATATAAAGAACTTAAAAACAGCTAAACATCAAGAAAATAAACAACAAAACAAAAAAATGGGCTATGAAACTAAACCGAGTTCTCAAAAGAAGAAATAAATGGCTAATAAATACTTTTAAAAGTGTTTAAAACCTGAAGGAAATGCAAATTAAAACTACTCTGAAATTCTATCTCATTCCAGTCAGAATGGCTAACATCAAAATAAAAATAACAATGCTAGTGAGAGTGTGGACCCTTACTGGCAGGAGTTCAAACTAGTATGGCCATTATGGAAATAAATGTAGAGGTTAATCAATGGGCTAAAAATATAGCTATCTAATGACCCAGCTATACTACTCCTGGGCATATACTTGAAAGACTCTACACTCTAATACATAGATACTCGCCTAACTATGTTTACTGCTGCTCACCATAGGTGAATGCCTCCCCTACAACTCCATCACAGGTGAATGTATGAAGCACTTCCCACCCCACATCCCTCAAACACACAAACAAGAAAAAAAAGTAGTGTTTAAAATTTTAAATGAAGTGCCCCTATATAGGTGAATAAAGCTGCTTACAAAAGCCATAGGTTATTAATCAAAAATTCCAGTGCCAGAGATGAGATGCCTCAATGAGCTGCTGGTCAGGAAGGATACAGAAGACCTGAAAGCAATATAGGCTATTGCCCCAGCTGTTGGAAGCCCACCAACAAAAGATGATAAGCCTCTGTTGCTAAAGATATCACATGCTTGTTTCAGGATATAGAGAAATCAAGGTTCTTTCTCTACACTCTTGCTAACAAGTTTCCTCCCCTGTGATATAGCTTTCTTCATGGTGGGAGGTGCTAGTCATTCTGTTGGGGGATAATATTCCTACCCAGCTGCATCATAACTGACTTGGAAAGCAAGATATAGCCTCAGGTGCGATAGTGGTATGACTGTTAGAGAAATAATTAACCACATTCTGATTTTACTTGAGGCCCACTCCATAGGAGGGAATTTTTACCTAGCACCATAAACCTGGAAAAAAGCCTGAACCTAGGAACACAGGTTTTAAAGGCAATCTATTATTGTGGTTATACCAAATGAACACATTATATTCTAAATATTTATATTTGTTCTTATAGATTAGTGCTACTCATAGCCTCTTCACAGAAATTTCTTTTCACAGTGGGTGGAGGTTAATGTAGAGATACATCACTGACAAAATATCATTCTAAGTTAAGTCACACAATATAAGACAAATGGCACATATGGGGTTCCTAAAATGAAGCAGCTGAACAGGACAAAAAACAGTAAGAAGACATGTGACTCTGGTCAAGATGGCATCTGCCTAACATTCTGTCACCTCACAGGGAAGGAAAGGCAAGACCCTTAAGGTTCAAGGGGTTTTTTTAGGGGTTGCTGATTCTAGTAGGCTTCCAGTTGGAGGGTGTGGAGGAGCAATATAGGGAATCCACTGATTCCCAAGCTCTAGGGTAGCCCACCAATTCCCCAATCCCCTTAAGCAGCCTCCTAGCCCGTGGTCCCAGCTGGAAGTCCCTCCTACACTAACTGCAGGCCAAGTGGACCCAAACTAGCATTCTAGGAC
The DNA here is from genome assembly GCA_036365145.1 of Orientallactaga sibirica. NCBI lineage: Eukaryota > Metazoa > Chordata > Mammalia > Rodentia > Dipodidae > Orientallactaga > Orientallactaga sibirica. The sequence goes on along the minus strand of JAEOAD010000015.1, from coordinate 24,009,624 downwards.
CTCCGCCCTAGGCTTTCCCACCATCACACAGAGCACGATTACTGCTCGGTACAGCCCCAGCCTTTCTGAGCCCCATGCATGACCTTAGGTACAACTCCCCAGTCCCGCCCCTGAGCAGGGACCCAGGCCAGCAGGCTAGTGTCCCCACCCTAACCTTTCTGAGCCCTGCACAGCTATTGCTGGTACCGCGTTTGACTCCTCCCACCCATGAACAGGGACCCAGGCCAGCAGGCCAGTATCCACACTCTAGCTTTTCTGAGCCCCATGCACGACTGCTGGTCCCACTCCCCAGTGCTGCCCCCAAGCAGGGACCCATGCCAGCAGGCCAGTGTCCCCACCCTAGCCTTTCTGAGCCCCATGTGCAACCATTGGTCACACTCCCCAGTCCTGCCCCCAAACAGGGACCCAGGTCAGCAGTCCAGTGTCCCCACCCTCAGCTTTCTGAGCCCCGCACAACCGCAATCACTGGTACCTGCTACTATATCCCCCCACCCACCAACAGGGACTTAGGCCAGCAGGCCAGTGTCCCTGCCCTTACCTGTCTGAGCCCTGTACACCTTCAATCACTGGTACCCACCACTGACTCCTCCCACCCACGAACAGGGACCCATGCCAACAGGCAAGTGTCACTGCCCTAGCCATTCTGAGCCCAATGTGTGCAACCACTGGTGCCCACCACCAGCAACTGCTCCCACCCACTAACAGGAACCCAGGCCAGAGGACCAATGCCCCTGCCCTCGCCTTTCTGAGCCCCACATGTGCAATCACCCGCCCTGCTGACCCCTCACACCCCTGAACAGGGACCCAGGCCATAAAGCCAGTATCCCTGCCCTAGCCTTTCTGAGTTCCACACCATTGAATGCTATCCCACTCACTACTACACTCCTGAACATGGATGCAGGCCCCCACCCCAACCTCTCTGAATTCCTCGAGCAATCACCCTCACACTCACTGCCACCCCTCCACCCTAGGCTAGCAGGCTAGCCTCGCACACTGTAGGCTTTTTGTACCATTGTGATAGGCAGACCACAGCAATAGCATAAAAACTCAGATGCAAGTACATCCAGCTAGATTTCCGAGTCCCACAATGGATGTCTCTAAACAGTCTCTAATGAAAACATATAAGAGCCAGGCATGGTGGCACAGGTCTTTACTGCCAGTACTTGGGAAGCAAAGGTACGAGGATCACCATGAGTTCAAGGCCACCCTGAGACTACTATCATGTCAGCCTGAGCTAGAGTGAGACCCTACCTCAAAAACAAAAACAAAACAAAACAAAAATATAGAAAAGACAATAGGATCAGAACCCCAAAATGAAGAGACAAGCTATAAAACCTTGGCCAAGCAAATAGCAAAACTTGCAAAAACTCAACAAAGACCAAAAATGTATGAATGGTGTCCTCACTAGATTAGGCCTAATAGAAAAGAACCAGGAAGGGTTCCAAAGACAGACAAATGATCTGAAAGAGAGCAGGAAAAAAAAAAGAGGACCTCAATAACCAACTAGATGAGCTCAATGGCGACATAAAAAAATGCAGGGATGAACTCCAAGAAGCATTAAGAAAATTAGAAAATGACATGAAAAGGAAACTTGACGGAGGGATGCAAACTATACATTAAAAAGCAGTGGACTTCTGGTTAAGATGGCAGCACAGGAACGATGCCAAAATATCCTAGGGGAGAAAAAGAAAAAAAAACAGCAAAATACACTCTTCTACTAAAAAGTGAGGTGTATAGTAAATTATCAACCACAGCAGAGAAGTAGGAGAGATCCAGAGAATGTAGAGCCCACAGAAGCAGGCAGAAGCGGCTCCAGCAATGGCAGCAAGTTCCATGTAGCTACAGCCACCAGGTTCAGCCTGAGCCACAGGATTTTAAAGGCAGGTGAGGGAGTTTTCCACTAACACCAGCCTCTTCACAAACTCAAGAAATATGGAAGGAGGAAAGCAGAGACCAACGGAGCAGCTTGTGAGGAAGAGGATCACGTGGACCAATGGGAGGATTTCAGCCTCCATCCACAGCCTCCCCTCCAGCACCACCAGCACAAGTGCCAGCAAGCACCAGAAACCTGGGGAAGGGAGCTCACCTACACAGCACCCAGCAAGATCAGAGCAGTGACCCACAGAGCCAGCCAGCCTTCCTGAGCCCAGAGCACAGGGACCCAAGTAGCCATGAAGCATAGCTGAGATCAAAGCCTTCCCAAAAGGTAACTAGGATTACACCAGGTCAGTATTCACCAAATAATCCTGGTATATAAACTTGGATCAGAAGGGCTAATTACACCATCCATGTCAGGGTAAATTATATGTTAAATCTGATGGGATGGGTTGGATTTGACTTTTTTTTTTTTTTTTTTGGTTTTGCGAGGTAGGGTCTCACTCTGGTCCAGGCTTACCTGGAATTAACTATGTAGTCTTGGGGTGGCCTCGAACTCTCAGCGATCCTCCTACCTCTGCCTCCCGAGTGCTGGGATTAAAGGTGTGCGCCACCACACCCGGCTGGATTTGACATTCTTGAATAAGCTATGTTTTGGGCTGCTCATTTGTTGCTTCCTGATTTATACTGCCTTTGTTTCCCCTTCTGTCATTCATTGGGGAAGGGTCTCACTTGGCCACAGCTGACCTTGGAACCCTCTACAAACCAGAAATTTTAGCCTCCCAGTTGACAGGATTATGGTGTGGGGGAACACATATCCTTAGGGACTGTGACTTTGTTAGAGGATCTGTTTGTCATAATACATACTTTTGCATAAATGCTCAGTGCTGTTTTTCATTGAATGTGTATATTGTTTAGTTAAGTTTTTAGAATTTGTCTGTATTCTGTACCATTCAGCTTACTTGAATACTCTCATAGCAGGCAAACCCAACACCTAGGGTAATTTTTCTGGTTACTCTGAGAGTCTTAAGAGCCATACCTAGCACCTTAAGCTCCTACCCTGAAGATATATAACATCAGATTGATTGATACATATAATATTACTGTATATAATTAGAAAACCCAAGAATTAAATTAATCCAGAATGCAAAAATATCTACATTATAATACAAGAATCACAAAAAATGAAGAAAATATAAATCCACCAAAAAGTATTAATGCATCAGAAATGACCTTCAGTGAGAATGATTTAGAGGAAATGTCTGTGAAAGATTTCAAAAGAATGATTATAAATATGTTCAAAGAACACAAAAAGGAAATCAAAGAACACACAGGAAACCAATTTAATGAAATAAAGAGGTCAATACAAGACATGAAGAAGGAAACAAAGGAATGAAAGAACACACAGGAAACCAATTTAATGAAGTAAAGGGGTCAATACAAGACATGAATAAGGAAATAGAAATAATAAAGAAAAACCAGTCAGAAATATGATCAATGAGAAGCTGGGTGAGGCAGCTCATGCCTATAATCCCAGCACATGGAAGGCTGAGGCAGGAAGATTGCCATGAGTTACAGGCTAGCCTGGACTACAGTCTAAGTCTCTGTATCAAAAAAATAGTTTTAAAATATGACTCTGTAGTAGAGCTTTTGCCTATCATGTATGCAGCCATGGGTTTCATTCTAAGTACCACAAAGAGAAATGATTTATAACCCTTCCTGGGACAAATTCAAAGAAACATAAGCTTTACTATAATCATATTGCTGTAGTCAGGGATTTACTTTGCATTCCCTCATGCCTTGTTTTTCTCCATACTTTCCACATTCAAATCTTAGTGATTTCTCACTTCTGTCTCACACCATCCCCAAAATTTAAATACTATAAAGAAGTAATTATATATGTATTATATACATGTATATTTTAGCAACCAGAAGAGTGTGATAAATAAATGAGAGAAAACAGGAAAAAAAAGAAATATGATCAATGAAGAACACTGTCAGTGAAATAAAAAAACTCTGTAGAAAATCTCTCCAGTAGAATGGATGAAGGAGAGAACAGAATATCTAAACTAGAAGATCAGGTGGCTGACCTAATACAGTGAACAAAGAGAAAGACAAACTAATAGGAAGGTATGAAAGGGAATTTCAGGATATTGGGAACACTATGAAAAGATCAAACATAAGAATTCAGGGTATAGTAGAAGGAGAAGAATTTCATTCCAGATGCATAGTAGGTGTTTTCAACAAGATCATACAAGAAAACTTCCAACAAATTGGGAAATAGATGCCAATGCAGATACAGGAAGCCTTTAGAATACCAAACAGACAAAACCTGGAAAGAAACTCTCCTTGCCATGTTATAATTAAACTACCAAACATACAAACAAAAGAAAATATATTGAAAGCACCTAGAGAGAAAAAGCAAGTCATCTACAAGGGTAAGCCCATCAGAATCACAGCAGATTACTCAACACAAACTTTGAAAGCCAGAAGGTCTTGGAGTGATGTATTTCAAGGTCTGAAAGATAACAACTGTCAACCAAGGTTACTTTATCCTACAAAGCTGTCCATTCAAATAGACAGAGAAATAAGGATATTCCACAACAAAAGCAGGCTAAAAGAATATTTCAAGACAAAACCAACTCTACAGAAAATACTTGAAAGGATCCTCCATGTTGAAGAGGAAGAAGAGCATACACATAAAGAACCTGGAAAAAACAAACCACACTCCAATACTAGTTAATACAAGAGAGCAAAGGTAAAACCCAGAAGAACTACAAAACAAGAAAAATGACAAAAATCAATACACACCTTTCAATAATAACTCTTAATACCAATGGCCTGAATGCCCAAACCAAAGGCACAGGTTTGAAGAGTGGGTTAAATAGCAGGATCCTTCAAGTCATTGCCTCCAAGAAACTCAACTTTCTATAAAGGATGGAAACTATCTTAGGGTGAAAATTGGAAAACAGTGTTTCAAGCAAATGGGCCTAGAGAACAAGCAGGGGTTGCTATCCTAATATCTGACAGGGTAGACTTCAGACCACCATTAATTAGGAAAGATAAGGAAGGTAATTTTTTTATTATTTTTTATTTATTTTTGGAGAGAGAGACAGAGAGAGATAGACAGAGAGGGAGAGGGAGACAGAGATGGGCACGCCAGCAGTCTCTCAGCTGCTGTGAACGAAATCCAGATGCATGCGCCCCCTTGTGGTCAAGTGTGGCATTGTGCCCTTGCATCACTTTGCATCTGGCTAAATGTGGGACCTGGAGATTGGAACCGCTGGACATTGGAACCAGCAATCTTAGGCTTAGCAGGCAGGCACCTTAGCCGCTAAGCCATCTCTCCAGCCCAAGGAAGGTCATTTTACATTGATTAAAGGAACACTCCAACAGGAGGACATTACAATCCTAAACATATAAGCACCTAACATGGGGGCTCCCAATTTCATCAAACAAGTGCTGTTAGAACTGAGGTCACAGATAACACCAAACTTGTAGCGAGTGATTTCAACACCCCACTCTCACCAATTGACAGGTCACCCCAGCAAAAAATAAACAGAGATGCTTGTGGATTAAATGAGGTCATAGAACAAATGGACCTAAAAGATATATATACAGGACATTTCATCTAAATGCTGAAGAATACACATTCTTTTCAGCAGCGCATGGAAAATTCTCTAAAATAGGCCATATATTAGGACACAAAGCAAATCTAAACAAATATAGGAAAATTGAAATAATTTCTTGCACTCTATCAGATCACAATGGGCTCAAACTACAAATCAATAACAAGAAAAGCTATAGAGCATACAAAAAATCATGGAAACTAAACAATACACTACTAAATGATGAATGGGTAAATGAAGAAATCAAGAGGGAAATCAAAAAATTCATAGAGTCAAGTAATAATGAGAAAACAACATACCAAAACCTTTGGGACACAATGAAGGCAGTTCTAAAAGGTAAATTTATAGCTTTAAGTGCCTATGTTGAGAAATTATAAAGGTTTCAGGTAAACAACTTAATGCTGCACCTTAAGGCCTTGGAAAAAGAAGAACAAGGCAAACAAAAAAATCAGTAGATGGGAAGAAATAATAAAGATTAGGACAGAAATTGATAAAATAGAAACCAAAAAAAGAATCAATGAAACAAGGAGTTGGTTCTTTGAAAGGATAAACAAGATTGATAAAATCTTAGCAAATCTGACCAAAAGAAAGATAGAGACACAAATTAACAAAATCAGAGATGAAAAAGGCACGATTACAGCAGATACCAGAGAAATTTAAAAAATCATAGGGATATATTATAAGAACATATACTCCACTAAGTTTGAAAACCTGAAAGAAATGGATGATGTCCTTGATTTATATCACCTACCTAAATTAAATCAAGATGAGATTAACCACTTAAATAGACCTATAACAAGTATGGAGATCCAAGCAGTTATAAAAAAAAATCTCACAACTAAAAAAAAGTCCAGGCCCAGATGGATTCACTGCTGAATTTTAGTGGACCTTCATTGAAGAACTACAACCAATGCTTCTTAAACTTTTCCATAAAATAGAAGAGGGAGAAATCCTACCAAACTCCTTCTATGAAGTTAGCATCACCCTGATCCCAAAACCATACAAAGATAGAACAAAAAAGGAAAATTACAGACCAATTTCATTCATGAACATAGATGAATTCTCAACAAAATATTGGCAAAAGAATACAAGAATATATCAGAAAGATCACTCACCCCAAACAAGTAGGCTTTATCCCAGAGATGCAGGGATGGTTCAACATGTGCAAATTTGTAAATGTAATACATTATATAAACAGGCTGAAGGACAAAAATCACATGATCATCTCATTAGATACAGAAAAGGCACTTGACAAAATCCAACATTCCTTCATGATAAAAGTCCTACAGAGACTGGGAATAGAAGGAACATATCTTAACATAATAAAGGCTATTTATGACAAACCCACAGCAAACATAATACTAAATGGATAAAAACTTGAATCTATTCCACTAAAATCAGGCACAAGACAAGGGTGTCCACTGTCCCCACTTCTATTTAATATAGTATTGGAAGTCTTAGCCATAGCAATAAGGCAAGAGACATATATAAAAGGGATACATAATGGAAAGGAAGAGATCAAGTTATCATTATTTGCAGATGATATGATTTTATACATAAAGGAACTTAAACATTCTACCAGCAAATTGTTAGAGTTCATAAACACCTATAGCCATGGAGCAGAATACAAAATAAACACATGGAAATCAGTAGCCTTCCTATATGCTAACATAACCACACAGAGGATGAAATCAGAGAATAACCCCCAGTCACAATTACATCAAAAAATAAAATAAAATAAAATGATAATGTACCTTGGGACAAACCTAACCAAGGAAGTGAAGGATATCTACAATGAAAACTTTAAAACACTCAAGACTAAAATTGCAGAAGACATGAGGAAATGGAAAAACATCCCTCATTCTTGGATTGAAGAACTGTGAAAATGGCAATCCCATCAAAAGCAATCTAAACATTTAATGCAATCACCATCAAAAGCCTAACAGCATTCTTCAAAGAAATAGAAAAAAAGATCCAAAAATTCATTGGAAGCACAAAAAAAAAAAAACTCAGATATCAAAAACAATTTTGACCAACAAAAATATCACCGTACCGAATTTTAACCTATATTACAGAGCCATAGTAACAAAAACAGCATGGTACTGGCAAAAAAAAAAAAAAAAGACATGTAGATCAATGGAACACAATAGAGGACACTGATGTAAGTCTCGGTAGCTATAGGCACCTGATCTTTGACAAAAATGCCAATGATTCTCATTGGAGAAAAGACAGCCTCTTCAGCAAATGGTGCTGGGAAAACTGGATATGTATCTGTACAAGGATGAAAATAGATCCTTATCTCTCTCCATGCACAAGAATCAAGTCCAAATGGATCAAAGGTCTTAATATCAGACCTGAAACTCTAAAACTGCTAGAGGAAAAAGTAGGGAAAAGCCTTCAACATATTGGTCTTGGCAAAGACGTACTGAATATAACCCCTATCATTCAGGAAATAAAACCACAGATCAACCACTGGGACCTCATGAAATTAAAAAGCTTTTGTACAGCTAAGGACACTGTGAATAGAGCAAAGAGGCAACCTACAGAATGGGAGAAAATCTTTGCCAGCTATACATCTGATAGAGGGTTAATATCTAGGATATACAAAGAACTCAAAAAAATAAATAATAATAAATCAAAGAACCCAATGAAAAAATGGACTATGGAACTAAATAGAGAGTGCTCAGAAGAAGAAATACAGATGGTATATAAACATCTAAAAAAAAAATGTTCTCCATCCCTCGTCATCAGGGAAATGCAGATTAAAACTACCTTGAGATTCCATCTCACTCCTGTCAGATTGGCTACCATCATGAAAACAAATGACTATAAATGCTGGCGAGGATGCAGAAAAAGAGGAACACTTCTACACTGTTGGTGGGAATGCTATCTGGTCCAGCCATTGTGAAAATCAGTGTGGTGTTCCCTGAGACAGCTAAATATAGATCTACCATATGACCCAACTATACCACTCCTAGGCATATATTCTAAGTACTCGTCTTACTACCTTAGAGATACTTGTTTGACCATGTTTATTAATGCTCTATTCACAATAGCTAGGAAATGGAACCAGCCTACATGTCCCTCAACAGATGAGTGGATAATGAAGATGTGCCACATTTACACAATGCAGTTCTACTCAGCAGTAATGAAAAATTATAAAATTTGGTGGAAAATGGATGGATCTGGAAAGGATTATACTTAGTGAGGTAACCCAGGCACAGAAAGCCAAACATCACATGTTCTCTCTCATATGTGGATCCTAGCTACAAATGATTGGACTTCTATGTGAGTAAAAATAAAACTCAGTAGCAGAAGCCAGTAAGCTAGAAAGGGGACATAAAGGGAATAGAAAGGGTGAGAAGGGGGATTTAATAGGATGGTATTGTATATACGTAAGTAGAAGAACAGATTAATGGGGGTGAAAAGACCTAAATGAGGTCAGGGAAAGAGATTGAGTAAAGGCAGGGAAAGAGACTTAGTAAAGGAAAGGTGGGGGGAGGACTAATGAAAACCTAAGAGGTTATAAATAAGTCATAGGGAAACCTACTTTTCTGGACAATGGAACACTCAGAAGGAATAGCTTGCTACTAGAAAATTTTCAGTGCCAGGGATGGGATACCTTCCAGTGAGTTGTTGGCCATGGAGGTCACAGGTACCCCCAAAACATTACAGGCCATTGCCAAGGCCCTTGGTTTCCCAACAGGAATAGATGGTAAGACCCCATTGCTGAAGACTCCACATACTTGGACAGTAGGGTCACTGAGAAATCCTGCTGGAGCTGAGCTGAAAGCCTCCTCCATGTGGACCAGCTGACAGAAAGTTGGAAAAAGCTATGCTGCATGCAGTTCAATGGGAGAGAGAAAACACCAGGGAAGATATTCAACAGTGAACACTGCAAGCTTTAAAGTTGGCCAGCCAGGCCAAATAAGCCAACAGGTGCAATAGTGGCATGTCTGTTATGGGGGAACCAACCACTGTCTAATTGGACTGGAGGCCTGCTCCATGGCAGGGAATACATCCCTGATACTGAAAACCTACAACAGGGGTAATCATGAGCCCTAATGGTTTAACATCTGCTGGTGTCACACTAAACGTATATACTATGCTCACCAAACTGCCCAGTAAGCACTTCTCTTAATGTCCACACCCATATATTAATGCTACTCTCATTTTTGGTTAGAGAACCTTCTCTTTTCAGATGGTGGTGACCTTGAGATGATTCAGAAGGCACCATGGTGCTTAGAAGAAGGGATAGAGGAGAGCTCAGCACTGAAAGACTTCAAACACACCTTCCAAGGCTCAGGGTCCATTGCAGAAGAGGGGGCGGAAAGAATGTAAGATCCAAAGGAAGAGTAGGACTACTTACAACATGCTCCTCCAGACAGAAAATGGTCTGTATATCCATAACTTCACAGTGCCTGACACTACCTGCACAAGACGATCATAATAGGAGGAAAAGATGATGACATCAAACTGAAAAGAAAGACTGATTGAGAGGGGCCAGGGATATGATGGAGAGTGGTGTTTCAAAGGGGAAAGTGGGGGAGGGAGGGAAGTATCATGGGATATTGTCTACAATTAAAGAAGTTATCAATAAAAATAAAAATAAAAAAACAAAAATAAAAATGAATTTTAAAAAGCAGTAGAAAATATGAACCAAATTGAACAAGGCCAAAACTCTATAGAAGCTCTCAAGAATAGAGTCACCCAAATGGAGGATAGAAACTCAGAACTGGAAGACAAAACCAAAGAAACACATTGTGAGTCCAAAGCTTCGATTAAGTTCAAAAATCTCTGTAAACAGAACATGAGGGAAATATGGAATACCCACAAGCATCCCAACATTGAAATCAAGGGAATACCAGAAGGGGTAGAAATACAGACAAAAGGTATGTAAAACCTATTCAACAAAATTATCAAAGAAAACTTTCCCACTCTCTCAAAAGAAAGTTGCATCAACACACAAGAAGCTAGCAGAACTCCAAATAGACTGGACCAAAGGAGAAATTCTCCAAGACATATTATCATCAAAATTCTAATCATCAAGCACAAAGAGAAAGTCCTAAAAGCAGCTAGGGAGAAACAACACATTACATATAAAGGAAACCCCATCAGAATTAATTCCAACTTCTCAATGGAAACCATAAAAGCCAGAAGACTCTAGAATGGAACACTGCAACTTCTAAGAACTTATGGCTTCCAACCCAATCTACTCTACCCAGCAAAAGTATCCCTCATAATATGGTGAAAGAAAAAGTTTCCATGATAAAACTCAGCTTTGCAACTGTATGAACACAAGGCCAAACCTACAGAGATTACTTCAGAGAATTCTACACACAAAAGAATCAAATAACCAACTGCAAGTGTCTGCAAGCAGTAGATCACAATAACCAAACCGTGAGAAGGTACAAAAACTACAAAGACCAAGAAAACACCAAACCACATAAACCACCACATTATGGCAGATATTAAATCAAAACTCACAGTTATTACCCTAAATATTAATGCCCTTAATTCACCCATGAAGAGACATAAACTGAGACATAAACTAACAGGGTGGATCAGAAAATTAGACCCCTCAATCTGCTATCTTCAAGAAACCCACCTCACAACTAAAGACAGACACCCCCTTAGGGTGAAAGGGTGTAAAATGATATTCCAAGCAAACAGAACTAAGAAACAAGCAGGTGTAGTTTTACTTATATTTGGCAAAATAGACTTCAAACCAAAAGTAATCAACAAAGACAAAGAAGGCCACTTCTTACTCATCAAGGGCAACAATCCAACAAGAGGATATCACAATCATCAATCCTTATGGACCAAACACAGGTGCACCACAATTCATAAAACAAAATCTACTTGAAAACAATACAGAAATAACCACCAACACCATCATAGTTGGGGACTGCAACACTCCACTATTGGCAATAGACAGATCATCCAAACAGATAATTAACAGGGAAGTAAGAGAGCTCAACAATACCATAGATCAGTTAGACCTAATGGACATCTATAGAACATTCTACACAAACACCAGAGATTACACATTCTTCTCAGAGCCCAGGGAACCTTCTCTAAAATAGATCATGTACTTGGTCATAAAGCCTGCCTCCATATATTTAGGAGGATCGACATAATTTCCTGCATGATATCAGATCACAATGCTGTACTGCTAGAAATTAACAACAAAAGTTGCACCAGAAACCCAACCAGATGCTGGAAACTGAGCAATACACTCTTAAACAATAAATGGGTAGTTGACAAAATAAAAAAATGAAATTGCAAAATTTCTACAAATGAATGACAATGAGAACATGATGTACCAAAACTTATGGGACACAATGAAGGCAATCCACAGAGAAATATTCATTGTGGGAAAAGCCTTTATAACAAAGACAGAGAAATCCCAAATCAATAACCTAAGCATCCACCTAAAGGCATTGTAAAAACAAGAGGTATCCAGCCAAAAAGCTCCAGATGCAAAGAAATAATTAAGATTAGAGCAGAAATTAATAAATTGGAAACTAAACAGACAATTAAGAGAACTGATCAAAGAGCTGGTTCTTTGAAAAAATAAACAAGATTGATTAAACCCCTGGCCAATTTGATCAAGCAGAAAAAAGAGACAACTCAAATTAACAAAATTTAAAATGAAAAAGGAGAGATCAAAACAGAGATAAGTGAAATGGGGAAAATCATCAGGACTTACTTCAAAAATCTCTACTCCTCAAAAGTGGATAAAATGGAGGAGATGGATGAATTCCTGACACATACCACCTACCAAATCTAAACTCAAAGCAGATTAATCTCCTAAACAAACCTATCACAATCATTGAGATTGAAAGGGTAATCAGAAACCTCCCTAAAGACAAGAGTCCAGGACCAGATGGCTTCTCAGCTGAATTCTATCAAACCTTCATGTAATAACTGAAGCCAATTTTTCTCAGTGTGTCACCCAATCGGAAAACAGGGAACACTCCCCAACTCCTTCTATGAAGCTAGTATCACCCTAATATCAAACCAGGCAGAGATGCCACAAGAAAATAAAATTACAGGCCTATTTCCCTGAACTTAGATGAAAAGATCCTGAACAAAAGTCCTCACAAACCAAATTCATCAGCACATCAAAAGCATTATCCACCTGGATCAAGTAGACTTCGTCCCAGGAATGTAGGGATGGTTCAACATAAGGCAATCTGTCAATTTAACAAACAACATAAATAAGCTTCAATACAAAAACAACATCATCATTTCAATAGATGCAGAAAAGGCCTTTGACAAAATACAACATCACTTCATGATCAAAACATTGGAGAGACTAGGCATGGATGGTCTATATCTCAACATAATAAAGGCATAATAAAGATTCCAAAGCCCAATGGGGAGAAACTGAAGGAATTCTCATTGAGAACAGCAACAAGACAGGGTGTCCACTCTCACCTCTGCTCTTCAATATAGTACTAAAAATACTAGCTCAAGCAATAAGATAGGAGAAAAAAATAAAAGGGATACAAATTGCAAAGGAAAAAGTTAAGTTAGCTCTATTTGCAGACGACATGATTTTATACATAAGTGACCCAAGAACCTCCACCTGAAAACTCTTGAAAGTGATTAACTCCTTCAGTAAAGTAGCAGGATACAAAGTAAATGCACAAAATACAGTAGCCTTTCTACATACAAAAGACAAAGATACAGAGAAAGAAATAAGCAACACTGTTGCATTTTCAATAGCACCAAAAAACAAACAAACAAACAAAAAAAACCTTGGAATAACATTAACCAAGGAGGTGAAAGACCTTTACAAAGAAAATATAAAAACAAGAAAGAAATTAAGGAGGACTTGAGAAAATGGAAAGACCTCCCATGCTCCTGGACAGTCCGAATTAACATTGTGAAAATGGCAATCTTACCAAAAGCAATATTCAGATTTAATGCAATACCAATAAAAATTCCAACATCTTTTTCCACAGAGATAGAAAAAATGATCTCAAAATTCATATGGAATGGCAGAAGGCCTCAGATAGCCAAACATATCCTCAGAAAAAAAACACCTCTGGAGTCATCACCATACCTGATCTTAAGCTATACTACAAAGCCATAGTAATACAAACAACATGGCACTGCATAACAACAGGATTATAGACCAATGGAACAGAATCAAGGAGGCGAACTTTGGGTCAAGTAACTACAGCTACTTGATATTTGACAAAGGTCTTAACAATGTAGAGTGGGAAAATGACAGCATCTTTAACAAATAGTGCTGGACAAACTGGATAACCATATGCAGGAAAATGAAACTTGATCAACACATTTCGCCATGCACAAAAATCAAGTCCAAATGCATCAAAGACTTCAATATAAGACTGGAAACACTGCTACTACTGGAAGAAAAAAGTAGGAGGAACTTTCCATGATATAGGAGTGGGAAAAGACTTCCTGAACAAAACCCAGTAGCTCAGGAAATTAAACAATCACTCAACCATTGGGATCTCATGAAGCTCAAAAGCTTTTTTACTGACAAACATACAATAAGCAGAGCCAATACATTACCTACAGAATGGAAGAAAAATTTTGCCAGATACACATTGGACAGAGGCCTAATTTCTAAAATCTACCAAGAACTCAAAAACCTAAACAATAAAAAATGCAAACAACACATTCAAAAAATGGGGCAGAGAACTGCACAGGGAATTCCCAGAGGAAGAAATACAAATGGAAAACATACACTTAAGAAAATATTCAACATCCCTAATCATTGGGGAAATGCAAATTAAAACATCTATGAGATTCCACCTTACCACTGTAAAGATAGCAAACATTAAAAAAAAAGTCTAATGATAACAAATGACAACAAATGGTATAGAGAAATAGGAATCCTCATTCACTGTTGGTGGGAATGTAAGCTGGTACAACCACTATGGAAAGCAATATGGAGACTCCTAAAAAGGATGACTATAAAGGTACCAACAGATCCAGTTATCCCTTTACTGGGCATTTATCCTAAAAGTTCCAAGCCCCAACCATGTTTATAGCTTCTCAATTCATAATAGCTAACAGCTGGAATCAACCCACATGTCCATCATTACATGAATGGAAAACTAAAATGTGGTATATCTACACAATGGAATTACAAACAGCAGTAAGGAAAAATGACACAAAGCAATTTGAAGAAAAATGGTCAAACTTGGAACAGATCATTCTTAGTGAACTCACCCAACCACAGAAAGATAATCATTGCATGGTCTCACTCATCTGTGGCTCCTAATTTGTATTTTCCTGTGATGCTGACACACCTAATGAACATCTTGAGGACTGGACAATAGGAATGGTGGGGTGGGAGGGCAGGGCAGGGTAGGGTGACAAAAAAACTGGGCCTAAATAGAAATGGTACCATAAACTCCTATATCCTAAAAGACATACTAAAAGGTTGAACCTGCATCAGGTGCTTGGAGAGAACACCTGAATCATAGGGGCCTGGAGAGGGTATGATGAAGACTAACCTCAATCTTCTCCTGTTTCTCTCTGTGTCACTCCCTCTTCTCTCTCTTCTCTCTCATTCATATTACCTATACTTTTTCTTTCTTCTTTTCCCTGGGCACTGACCTATAACTCCCAATACCAGGATGTGGTTAACATCCACAATGAGCTGTTGATCAGTAAGACCTACAAGGTTTCCAAAAAGAAGATAGATTTCTGTCAGAGTACTTGTTATTGGTAAGAACCTATTGCTGAAGACACCATATGCTTTTCGGATGGAATATGGAGAGACCTGGCTGGAATCTGGAAGATAGTCAGTCCCCAGACAGTTAGCTTGTCTAGTGCCAGAAGGTGCTACATAAGTGACTGGGGGAAAACAACCAACATCTGTCTAAGCAACTCGTGGTCTAAGCTACTCAGCAGCAAACAACCTGACGTGATGCTCACACAAGTGCAATAGTGGCACACAGCCATGGTGGGTTACCAACTGCTCTTCATTTGGCTAATGGATCTGCTCAGTGGAATGTAACCCATACCTTGAAATGGCAAACAAGTTATAACCATATCCAAAAAAGAGCCCACTCTCCAATGTCAAGCTCCCACCAATAGTGGGACACAAGAGGGCCTACACCTATTAAATTCTCTCTAAAATAATAATGGTTATCCATGTATCTTGCACTGACCTCACTCTCCATTGGAGAATTTGCATATCTTTTTCAGCTGGACTCAGAACCTCAGGAGAGAATCAGCCCATCACACCTCATCATCGAACCAGCTGAAGCAATAGAGTTATTGGGGAAATGAGCAAGAGTGCTTTCTCAGTGAACATGGAACCAGCAAAAGGGTGAAGGAGATAGACACAAAAAACACTCAACCCCTACCAAATCATATATCCAGAGACACAGAGACTCCCAAGACCTCATCACTGAAATAGACCTAAAATGAACCCAACATGGCTCAGGGAAATTCACGGAAGAGGGGGCAGAAAGATTGTTAGAGCCATGAGTTGGGTCATTATGCACAGACATTGCCTTTCCTGTATAACTTATGGCTACTCCCATAATGCAAGACCCACATTGCCCATAGGGGGAGGACTGGGAGAAGGCTAATGATGGTACCATCATGGCTGTATACACACTATATACATAACTAATTTTAAAAAATTAAAAAGCAGTAAGCATTAGGACTATGGGTGTATAACTAGAATGAGACCAGGAAAAAGCAAAACTAGGGAGGGAGGAGAGGAGGGGGTGCTAGACAAACTAGTATAGGGAAAGATTTTTGGGGGTGGGAGGGTGGAGGGTTGGGGCAAGGGAGGGTAGGAGGGGAACTACATAAAACTAAAAACTAAAGTAGTACATTAAGAACCTTCCTCCTGGATACCAGTATACAAGATAAAAGCCCCAAGTATGGGTGGTGGATGAACCAGACTGTTTTTTGTTTGTTTGTTTGGTTGGTTGGTTGGTTGGTTGGTTGGTTGGTTGGTTTTTTTCGAGGTAGGGTCTCACTCTGGCCCAGGCTGACCTGGAATTAACTATGTTGTCTCAGGGTGGCCTTGAACTCAAGGCGATCCTCCTACCTCTGCCTCCCGAGTGCTGGAATTAAAGGCGTGCACCACCACGCCCAGCCTCAGACTGTTTTTTTTTAATTATAATTTTTTTTATTGACACCTTCTATACTTACATACAAAAACAATATGATATTTCCCTCCCCTCCCCCCATTCCACTTTAGAACACCAATCTCGATCATATCCCTTCCCTCTCTCCATTAGTCTCTCTTTTAATTTGATGTCATCATCTTTTTCTTCTATTTTGAGGGTCTTGCAAAGGCATTGCTAGGCACTTCATGGTCATGGATATCTAGGCCAATTTCTGTCTGGGCAGTTGCATTGTAAGAAGTTATACCCTTCCTTTGGCTCTTCCAATATCCGCCCCCTCTTCCACAATGGTCCCTGAGCCCTGGAGGGTGTGACAAAGGTGTTTCAGTGCTGGGCACTCCTCTACCCCTTCTTCTCAGCACTATGTTGCCTTTTGGGTGATCCCAGTGGTCATCGCCATCTGAAAAGAGAAGCTTCTCTAACTAGAAGTGAGAGTAGCATTAATATGTGAACATGAACATTAAGTGTAGTGCCCCCAGGGCAGCTTGGTGGGAATAATATATACAATTAGTCAGACAAGAGCAGGCCTTATACCCCTAAGGCTCATGACCTCACCTGCCATAGACTTTTGCTTAGGTTTTTCAGTACCAGGCATGTATTCCCTCCCATAGAGAGGGCCTTCAGCCCAATTATGGAGCAGTTGGTTACCCCAAGAGCAGACATGTCACTATTGCACCCGTTCAGTCATTGGGCCTGTATGCCAAACTTGAATATTCAGTGTCCACTGTTTTCACTGCTGATGACTTCTGTCTCCCATACGGCTGCATGCAGTGTGAACCAGACTGTTATGCTCAGCTGAAGGTTTAGAAAGTTCAATCCTGAAATCATTGGTTCTGGCTTGTGAATCCCAAGACCAGAACTGGGTTACACACATAGTGAGCAGTTGGCTCTAGAGATTCATGAGCTCCCAAAACTGTGCAAGCCATTGCCAAGGACTTCGTTACACAACAGAGCTAAAAGGTAAAATCCTATTGCTGAAAACACCACAGGCTGCCATCTCAGGACACAGATAAATCACATGAGAACTAAGAGGAAAGCCAATTCTCTCCTGGAAAATTTTCATGGCACTGGAAAGTGCTGTGGGAGCTACTGTGTGATAATGGTCCCCACAGAACAAATAAGCAGGAGACCCTGCAAGGTATGCAATCCACCATCTAGTAAAGCAGTACACATTTGCACAATCGTGCCACACAGACTTTGTGGGCAATCAACTGTCCTCCAGTTGGCCATAATGCCCGCTCAATGGAAGAGAGCTTATAACTGGTATGTATTAGGAACAAAATCAACATCCCACAGGCAGGAAAGTCACAACCGCCAGAGAGAAGCCCCCATTGACCTTTGGACTTTCCACTCCGACTGTACAGAATACACATTCTTTTCAGCAACCCACAGAACCTTCTCCAAAATAGACCATACATAGGCCATAAATTGTGCCTCCATAAATTCAGGAAAATTGAAGTAACTTCCTGCATCATATCAGGTCACAATGCTTTAAAGCTAGAAATTAACAACAAGAGACACATCAAAAACTCTACTAGCTCCTGGAGGCTAAACAACACACTTTTAAACAATGAGTGGGTTCTGGAAGAAGTCAAAAAAGAGAATGTAAAATTCCTAGAATTGAATGATAATGAAAACACAACTTACCAAAACTTATGGGAAACAATGAAGGCAGTCCTACAGGGAAAATTCATAGTACTAAATGCCTTCATAACAAAGACAGAGAGATCCCAAATTAATAACCTAACTGTTCACCTAAAGGCATTGGAAAAACAATAAGAATCCAACCCAAACAGCTCAAGATGGAAAGAAATTACCAAGATCAAAGCAGAAATTAATTAATTGGAAACTAAGAAAACAATTTTAAAATCAATGACACAAAGACCTGGTTCTTTGAAAAAATAAACAAGATTGATTAACCCATTTTTATCAAGCAAAAAAAAGAGAGAGAGAGAAGTCTCAAATTAACAAAATCAGAAATGAAAAAGGAAAGGTCTCAACAGATATCAATGAAATTGGAAGAATAACCAGGGCATACACCCAAAACCTGTACTCCACAAAATTGGGTAATCTGGAAGAAATGGATGAATTCCTAGCCATATACCACCTACCAAACTAAACTCAGAGCAGATTAATCTCCTAAACAAACCTATCACATCCATGGAGATTGGAAAGGTAATCAAAAACCTTCCCAAAAAGAAAAGTTCAGGACCAGATGGCTTCTCCCCTAAATTCTATCAAACCTTCATTGAAGAATTGAAGCCAATCTTTCTCAAACTGTTTTACATAATCAGAGACCAGGGAATCCTCCCCAACTCCTTTTATGAAGCTAACATCACCCTAATACCAAAAACAGACAGAGATGCAATAAGAAAAGAAAATTATAGGTCTACATCCCTAATGAATTTAGATGCAAAGATTCTGAACAAAATCTTTGCAAACTGAATTCAACAACACATCAAAAGCATTATCCACCTTGATCAAGTAGGCTTCATCCCAGGGATGCAGTTTTGGTTCAACATATGGAAATTGGTCAACATAATACACCACATAAGTAAACTTAACCATAACACCACATGATCATCTCAATTGATGCAGAGATGGTATTTGACAAAATACAACACCACTTCATGATCTATAAGCTGGCAAGAATAGGCTGGAGACCCTGACACTTCCATTCATACTCTCTCTCTCTCTCTCTCTCTCTCTCTCTCTCTCATCTCAAAGAAATAAATTAATTAAAAAAATTTTAAAGTTGTATATGTGTGTATATGTCAGAGTGTAGTTCATGAAACTAGAAAGGGGATCATAAATGAGGAAAGAGATCTTATGGGGTTGCAGAAAGAAGGGAAAGGAATACATGTCACATGAAAGCAGAAAGGGAAACTATTTGGAGAAGGAAGGAAACCAGTAAGGTATGGCAGAGTGCACAAGGTTGAGGGAGGAGAACAAATCAGAATTACACACATGGAACTGTCAATGAAACTGAGTATTTCTTATATAATGTTAAAATAATCCAGGAATGATAGCACATGCCTGTAGTCCTAGGTGATGAAGGCAGGATGATCAAGAGGTCTAGCCTGAAAATCAAGGGCACTTTGCAATCAGTTTGTCCTTCATTCAGTTAGTAGGACAAACAAAGTAGGGCTAGCTGGAGAGATGGCTCAGTACTTAAAGACATTTGCTTGCAAAGCCTCATGACTGGGTTTGGTTCCTTAGTACCCACTTAAAGCCTGAGACACAAAGTGGTGGATGGGTTTGGAACTTATTTGCAGGCCCTGGTACACCAATATTTATTTTCTTCTCTTTCTTTCTCTAAAATATTTTCAACAAAGCTAATCAAGAAAGTAACTTAGGGCTGGGCATGGTGGCACATGCCTTTAATCCCAGCACTTGGGAGGCAGAGGTAGGAGGATTGCCATAGGTTTGAGACAACCCTAAGACTACAGAGTGAATTCGAGGTCAGTCTGAGCTAGAGTGAGACCATACCTCGAAAAAAAAAAAAAGTAAATTAGTAAAATCAAAGTGGACATTCATTATGTACACAACAGAAAAACAGTAAAAATTGGAGGAAAGAAGGGTAGGGGAAGAGAGGGACAGGAGATCAAAATAAATTTTATCTAAATCTGGTTCTTGGGCTAAAGAGATGGTTTAGCAGTTAAGGCACGGTGAAGGGCCTGTGAAGTGTGCCTGTGAAGCCTAAGGAGCCAGGTTCAGCTCCCCAGAACCCACATAAGCCAGTTGCACAAAGTGACACATGCACACAAGGTTGTGCCTGCACACAAGATAGCACACATGTCTGGAGTTCAACTGCAGTGGCTGGAGGTCTTGCTGTACCAATTCTCTCTCTCCCACTGTCTTTCTCTTGATCTCTCTCATAAATAAAATAAATTTAAAATTTCAAGTTTTATGAGATAAATACAAATGATAAACTTAGTATCAGGTAGGATGATATATAATTACAGCTATTACAGACAGATCACTTGATCCTTGGAGTTCTAGACCTGTCTGAGCAACATACATCCCAGTTAGATCCCTGGCTCAAAAATTTAAAAATAAAATTGGCATACTTCTAGACAGATTAACCAGAAAAAATGGAGAATATACAAATTAACAACATTAGGAATTAAATGACATCACTCCATATGTAAAGTTATCAAAAGATATTGAGAAAATTATTACACCTACAAATTCAATAGCTTAGAGAAACAAATGAACTACTATAAAATGACAGTACTATGGGGCTGGAGAGATGGCTTAGCAGTTAAGATGCCTGCCTGCGAAGTCTAAGAACGCCTGTTCAAATCTCCAGGTCCCACATTTAGCCAGACACAAAAGTGACATAAATGTACAATGTGAAACATGTGCACAAGGGGGTACACATGTGTGGAGTTCATTCACAGTGGCTGAGAGGCCACTGGCATGCCCATTGTCTCTCTGTCTCTCCCTCCCTCTCTGTCTCTGTCTCTGTCTCTGTCTCTCTCTCTCTCTCTCTGCCTCTCTCAAATTAAAACAAGACAGTACTATGTAATGTGTAACTTCACTCTAGCCAAAGCTGACCTGGAATTCACTATGTAGTCTCAGGCTGTCCTTGAACTCGCAAGTGATCCTCCTACCTCTGCCTCCTACCTCTGCTGGGATTAAAGTCATGTGCCACAATGCCCGGCCAAAAATTTAAATTTATAGTTAAAACTTTCCCACTAATTAACTCCAGGCCCAAATGCTTTGGGTGAGTTTTTCCCTCAGCTGGGCCTGGGCCTTGGCTGTGTTGAACTGAGGGGAGGCCTTCCTAGCCCTTACTCTCCACATGGTTTCTTTATCCCCTCCAGTTCCCCACATGGCAGGAGATCCTTGAATTTTCTTTTCTCTCTTTTCTTTTCCAGGCCCTCCACATGGTATCTTTAGGCAAGTGGGTGCCTTTTCTTGGCTCTGTACTTCCCTCAATAAATATAATAATTTAATAAAAAATTAAAAGAATTACATGCCATGATCGAGTACAGTTTATCCCAGAAATAAACATTCAAAAGCAACAATCAATATAATTCACCACTACATTAACAAGCTTAGGAAAAGAAAAAGCATTTGACAAAATCCAACATTCATTCTTGGTAAAAATGCTCAACAAATTAATGTCATGAAACTTCCTCAATCTGAGTAATTCCAACTTCAAAAAGCTTTTAATTGATATTATACCTGACAGTGCTTTCCTACAAGATCAGAGCTAGGACAAGAACATTCATTTCACTACCTCTATTCATCATCTCAGAGAATGTTTTCATTTAATTAATTTTAATATTACTTTTCTATTTAATTCTTACTTAATCCTTCTTTGATTCTAATAATTACCTTTCTTCAGTTTACTTATTTTTCTAACCTCTTATTTTAGGACTATTTCATTGATTGATTGATTGATTGATTTGATTTTCAAGCAGAGTGAGAGACAGAAAAACTATGGGCACTCCAGGGCTTCTTGCTACTGCAAATGAACTCCAGATGCAAATGTCACTTTGTGAATCTGGCTTTATGGGGTAGTGGGGAATTGAACCTGGGCCATTTGCAAGCAAGCTCTTCTAATAGCTGAACCATCACTCCATACCTTTTTCTTATTTTTAACAAAACATGCAAGGCAAAGAAAAGCCAACCAGATTAGAAAGGGGGACATTAAAGTGTATTTTTAAAATGTTTTGTTTATTTATTTATTTGAAAGAGTGAGAGAGAGACAGATAGAGAATTGTTGCACCAGGGCCTCTAGCCACTGCAAATGAATTCCAGATAAATGTGCCACCTTGTGCATCTGGCTTACATGGGTACTGGGGAGTCAGACCTGTGTCCTTTGGTTTTGTAGGTAAGTGCCTTAACCGCTAAGCCATCTCTCCAGCCCTAGAAGTGTCTTTTTTATAGACCATATGATCATTTTGAATTTCTTATGTCACTGACATTTCTAAGATACCACACTAGTGTTTCTAAACCCATATGCATGTCAGATAATTCTTTGTTTCAGTGGTTTGTGAGTTGCAGAAAGGTCTTAGCTATCTTGTGCACCATAGGATGTTTAACACCATCTCTGATGTGTGATCATATCAGATATAACAGAATACATAGGATTTGTTCTCTTAAAAGACCATCATAGTGTCTGAATTTTCTGATTACAAAGTACCTATAGATAAAAAATTATCCATGGGCCTGAGAGATGGCTTAGCAATTAAGTGCTTGCCTATGAAGCCTAAGGACCCCGGTTTGAGGCTCAATTCCCCAGTACCCACGTAAGCCAGATGTACATGGTGGCACATGCATCTGGAGTTCATTTGCAGTGGCTAAAGGCCCTGGTGTGCCCATTTTCTCTCCCTCCCTCTCTCTCTCTCTCTCTCTCCCTTTCCCAGTCTCTAATAAGTAAATAAATAAAATTTTAAAAAATATTTTTTAAAAAATTAGGAAAAGTAGAACTTTATTAACTGTTCTGACTGATTCTAGTTTTGACAAATATGAACACAAGTGGTCTTCCTAATCTCCTAATTTGTAGGGTTACCTTTAACTTGAGATGGGAAGTATTATATTGTAGACTTGGTTCATGTAAGATAACAGAGTAGCAGAGTGGCCAAGAAGACACATGCAAGTTAAGCATGCAGCTATAAAGAGAACTGATTCTTCTATAGTTCCTCTCTAGCATCCTACTTGATGATATGAGCAGTTACACCTTATGTTTGATTTTTTTTCATATTCAAAACATATTTATTACCATCTAAAAGTTTGTCTTATTTTATATCCTAATAGCCTCAGTTTTTGTAAATTGCCATATGTGATAGTAAATAATGGGTTAAAAGTTTACCTTGGGATGAAAAGAAAAACACAATCCAGGAGCCTGTCGAGATATCAAAGCTTCACCTTTCTTGTCCTTTTCCCCTCCCTTTTTGCTACTGCCAGCAGTAGTTCGCTTCAATCGTATGAGATCTTTATTTAAGGAACAAAATACATCATTTGTTAGTAAACATTTCATGTCTCTTTTTAAAGTAACATTATGATTTCTGCCATTGTATGTATGTGATTAGGTTAAACTGAGGAACATCTGCCATGCGGTGGTGCACGCCTTTAATCCCAGCACTCAGGAGACAGAGGTAGGAGGATTATCATGAGTTCAAGGCCAGCCTGAGACTACATAGTGAATTCCAGGTCAGCCTGGGTTAGAGTAAGACCCTACCTCGAAAAAAAAAAAAAATCCAAAACTGGATACTCATAAAATAATGACTAAGCACGGGATTTTTTTTCTTATTGACCAAGCTAAAATATGTCAGTTTTCACTAGGAATTTTTGATTTAACACATAAGATAATATAATTTTCTTAGTTTTGTTCTTTACCATGACAGTCCAGTCCTTTCCGTATCACCCATTTGGAAACTCTCCCATCTGCAGATATAGACACTAAGATCTCTCTCTTGTCATCACCTGTGGTTCCACGATCTTGTTCTATCCACTGCACTTGCCAGACAGGCCCCAAATGTTTTTGAGGTGATTCACTAAAACAAGGAAAAATACCAAATACAGAATAATTCAAATAATGTTTAAAGGCCTTAGTATATAAGTGAGGAGGAGAGCTGGGGAAATGGCTCAGAAGTTAAAGAAGTTAAAGGCTTGCAAAGACTATGGCCTGGGGTCCAATTCCCTGTACCTATGTAAAGGCAGATATACAAAGCAGAGCATTCATCTGGAGTTCTGGTGCACACATTCTCTCTCTCCCTCCCTCTGAAATGAATATACAAAGAAATATTTAAGAAAATAAGTGAGAAGGGGCTGGAGAGATGGCTTAGTGGTTAAGGCGCCTGCCTGCTAAGCCTAAGAACCGGATTCCCATCTCCAGGACCCACATTTAGCCAGATGCAAAGTGACGCAAGGGCACAATGCCACACTTGCCCACAAGGAGGCGCATGCATGTGGATTTCATTCACATCAGCTGAGAGACTGCTGGCGGGCCCATCTCTATCTGTCTCCCTCTCTCTCTGTCTGTCTCTCTCTGTGTCTCTCTCCAAAAATAAAAAATAAATCTTAAAAAGAAAATAAGTAAGAACAACAGCTCCAAGGGGGAACATTTTCTATGGATATAATGATGCTTTTAGTTCAAACCCATATTTTGAATACTAAGAAAAATAATCAGTTTGATTTCTTATCTTTCAAAAAGATGTTTTCACTTGAGAGGAAGTAGACCCTGAAAAGAAAAAAGGCAGGAAAATATACACTTGCTACAGATCAAAGGATGATCTGGATTCTTATCTCTTATGTAGGTATGTTTTTCCACAGACAACTGGGGCCCCTCCTTGGAGGAAAGTCTTTCCTAGGTCTTAAACATTGTGGTTGGTCAAGTTCAGCCCAGAGCTTGGTGTCATGACTAGCTTCTTCCTGAGGCAGCCCCTAGTCCTAACCAACCAGCTGTCCCTCTGGTTCACCTGAGCAGGAAGACAGCCCACCACCACTAAAAGGTTATAAATATCTTTGAAGGAGATGGCAATGCTCTCTGAGCTGTCTGACAATTTGGGAACTTCTAGTTGCTGGTGAGTTTCCCCCAGCTGTGCAGAGCTGAGGGAAGAGCACCCTTGCAAGCCCTTACTCTCCACATCAACTCTTACACCCCTCCAGCTCTCCATATGGCAGGAGCTCTTTGAACTTTCTTTTTTCTTTTGCTTCCATGCTTTTCTCAGGCCCTCCATGTGGGATTTCTAGCCACATGAGTGCCTTTCCATGGCTCTATACTTCCCTCAATAACATAATAATTTAATAATTATCCTTCTCAGCCTTATTTTATTCAATTCTTTGATAAAAATTAGGCAATGACCAAGGTTTTAGGGTTCGAGGACTTTCCTGAACCCTGAACACCCTGTTACATACTGACCCATAATTATTAGCTATCTGAACAAGAATACAAAAGTAAATATTTTCATCTTAGGATCCGTATTTTTTGCCCCTGTGCATTCACCCTTTTCTAATTGAGTTGTATAAACTTTATAATTTATTTTCCACAGCTTATATGAGCTAGTCTTTTTAAATGTTACTCAAATCACAATTCTTCTTGCTACATTTCACTCTTTCCCTATATTTTTTAGCTTTACCCAATGGCTTGGTTTTCTCTATGGCTGAGAGGTTTTTTTTTTTTCCTTCTGAAAACATAAAATCATTTCTGATTATAGAATTTTCTTACCAGAGGCATGAGGTTCTTTATTCTTGGTGCTAATTCCCTTGACTATTTTAAGTAAACTTTCCAATGCAATAGCTCTGAACTTTTAAAAAATGATGACTGACTGAGTAGGTAGTACTATTACAATCAAACTACCCCATTCTGATACTAGACCCCATAGTCTCATGGTCATCTCACACTGAAAATTGTATTCAGTCCAACATTAAAGGTTTCCAAAAGCTTTGTCAACTTAGACTATTCCACAGTCTAAAGTTTCATCTCAGATTCAAGACTATCACTTAATTGTGAGTCCTGTAAAACCAAAACAAGTTACATACCCCCAACATATAATGGCACAGAGTAAACATTTCTATTGAAAAAAGCCATAAGAAGGAGATACTAGACAAATACAAAATCAGTAAGCATCAGGTACATCAAGCATCTGCAGTTCAAGTCTGACATCCATAACCAGTGACAGTCTCTGGATTTTCAATTTCCAGTCCTCCAGCTGGGCTAATCAGGGGAAAACTTTCAGCTAAAGCCGCTAGCTTTCCATGCTAGCCATTGCATACTACTGTTACACCCAAAACATTTACAGGTCTCCATTGCAAACTATGGTCCATCTTCAGCTCCATACATTGGCCTTTTTTGATCTTCAATACAGGGACATCACCCTGTTTTCTATGCTGTATCTCAGCAGTAGCTCCTGGAACCATGTGTGCTTTGTGACCCACTTTCCTGCAGTTTTCATGTGTCCAAGATCAATATTAGATGAGCAGCAGCACAGTCGATTTGTTAATCCAAGGGGGAAATAAGTTGTGACCTTGAAGAGCAGGTTACCTTTTTAGAATTATTCCTTCAAGTCATCTCCTTTCAAAAGAATTTGCAGTGCTGGAGAGATGGCTTTGCAGTTAAGGCACTTACCTGTGAAGCCTAAGGACCCATGTTTGATTCCCAAAATCCCACATAAGCCAGACACACAAGGTGACACATGTGCAAGGTCACACATGTGCACAAGATGGCACACATGTCTGGAGTGTGATTACAGTAGCTGGAGGCCCTGACATGTAAATCGTCCCAAAGAAAAGTAGACATATGCTTAAATAATGTTAATTCTCACCTACTGTCCAGAACTGGATGATTATTGTTGCTCTGTACATTGTAAACTGCAACTGTGCCATTGTGATAGCCAACTGCTAGCAGGTTAGGAGATCCAATTGAAAAATCCACAGAAGTAACTCCATATGTACTCTGATAAATACGTTCTGGCCACTAAATTTAAAAAATATTGTTACATTGTAAACATTTTTATGATGGTAGTTGAGACTATCTGGGGCTAGTGAGGATATGAGAAGAATGAAAACCAAGCATCAACTAGTCACTTTCTTTATTTTAAAGAAGTTATAGGCCCAACTCCAAGATCTCCTGCATTGGAGGGTGCATGTGAGGAGTGAGTAGGTCAGAGCTCCCCAATGGTTCCACACCATCCAGTTCACTGGCCTCAGTATACTTGTTGCTGGCCTGGGGCAGCCTGGACCCTGCATGTATGCTGCTGAAGCAGGCCTTTTGCTCCACCTTCCTGATTGACTGACCCCTGGGTCCATGGTGCACACAGAGTGAGTAGGCCATTGCTTCCTGTTAGTTCCCCACCTCCCAGTTCCCTAACCCCAGGGCCCCTGTTTGAGATGGCCAGTATACTACATGCATACTGTGGAATGAGGACTTTTGCTCTGGCTTCCTAAGTGAATGGTCCTTGAATCCCCAACTCTCTGCTCCCCAGAGCCAGAAGGTGAACGGGACACTGTGGGAGCTGGGCTTTGGATTCTGGCGCCCTAGCTTCCTGGGTCCTGGTTCCCCAACCACTGGTTCCCCAGCCCTCAGTTCCCCTGTCATGAAGAGTGTGCAAAAGTGAAGTGATTAGGCCTGACCTCCCATTTCCCCAGGTACCCTTGATATACTTGCAACCCCCACACTCTGTGCATCTGCAGTCATAAGAGGATCCTACTGCAATCTGGATGACATATAAAACAGAACACTCAGTGAAGATCGTACAAGGACAAACACTACCTTCCTCATTAATAAAATAAAGACTTTTACCCCAAGATGGGTGGACCAGAATGCAAAAAAAAGAAAAGAAAAGAAAAGAAAAGAAAAGAAAAGAAAAGAGAAAACAGATCTCCACCAAAGATGCCTAGTACTACAACAGAAGACTCCAATGAAAATATAGAGAAAACAACAGAAACTGAATCCTCAAATGAAAACACAACAAACTATATGACCCTGATCAAGCAAACTGCTGAACAGAAAGCAAATCATCAAAACACCAACAACCCCATAAATGAAATTGAGCAGAATCATCTCTTCAAGCACACAGCTTTTGTCACTAGGCTTAACTTAGTTGAAGAAAACCAGAGAGGCCTCAAAAGAGAGATAAATGAATTGAATGTGAGTCAACAAATAGAAGACCTCAATAACCAGCTCATTAAGCTTAAGGAAAACATGACCAAATGCAAGACTGAATTCAAGGAAGCATTAAGAAAATCAAAACTTGAATGGAAATTGTATTTTTTAAAAAAGATGAACATGATGAAAAAAAAGGAAAAAAATCAAATAGAGCTTTAAAAACCTTTCTAGAACACCTCACTAACAGGGTTTCTAATGTGGAAGACAGAACTTCTGAGCTGGAAGATAAGACAGATAAAATTGATCAGGAGTCCAAAAACTCTGATAAGTTAAAACAACGGAACTATGGGATACCCAAAACAACCAAACATCTTCCTTATAGATATACAAGAAGCAGAAGAAATCCAGGTCAAAAGCACAGAGAACACAGTCAACAAAATTATTGAAGAAAATTTTCCCAATCTCACAAAAGAGAGGCCCATCCAGATACAAGAAGCTCACAGAAAACCAGACAGGACCAAAGAGGAAGCTCTCCAAAGCACATCAAAGTTAAAGCTCTTAACAATGCAAACAAAGAGAGAGTGCTAAAAGCAGCAAGAGAGAAACAACTTACTATATACAAAGATAATTCCATCAAAATTGCCTCATATTTCTCAATGAAAACCCTGAAAGCCAGAAGGGCCCAGAATATAACACTTTAAAGCATAAAAAAAGAAGGCTTCCAACCCACACTACTGTACCCAGTACAAGTACCCATCATAATAGATGGTAGGAGAAAAACTTTCCATGGTAAAAGTTAGCTCTATGATTATATGAACACAAAGCCAATAAAACAGAGAATAATTCAGGGACTACTCCATACAGAGGAGTCAAACAACCAATCTCAAGAGCCTACAAGAAGAATATCACAATAACCATAACTAAAGCAGGCTCAAAAGAAGTACAAAACCCAAGAAGGCACCAAACCCCATAAAGCACCTCATCATGGCAAAGAAGCTGATCTATGGCCATCCCATCTATCTAGTACTAACTTCCCTCTCCATTGGAGAATTTGCTTATCTTTTTCAGATGGACAACAAACCTGAAGGGAGGACCAGCCAATCACACCTCACCAGGGCCCCAGCTGAAACCACAGAGTAATGCAGGGGAAGGGCAAGAGTATAGCGTTCTTGGTGATCATGACACCAGAAAAAGGCTGAAGGAGATAAACACAGAGAACATCCAACTCCAACTAAGCCAGATATCCAGAGACACAGAGGCTCCCAAAACCTCATCACTGAAGTAGAACTAAAATGACCCCAGTGTGGCTCAGGGAAATTTGTGGAAGAGGGGGTGGAAAGAATGTTAGAGTCACAAGTTGGGGCTTTATGCACAGAGACTTGGCCTATCCCCCAGAACTCTTGACTACCCCCACAATGTATGACCCACATTCCCCATTGATGAGGGTCCCTTTGGAAGATGGAGGACAGGGAGGAGGATAAGGTAGCCAACACTATGAATGTAAAATCACAATAATATAAATAAAAATAAATTACAGGAAAAAAATGATGAAAATCAATGAAACAGAAAGTTGCTTTTTTGAAAAAGTAAACAAAATTGATAAGCCCTTGGCCAATTTGATCAAATGAAAAAAGAGAGGTTTCAAGTTAACAAAATCAGAAATGAAAAGGGAGAGGTGACAACAAACATCAAGGAAATTGGAAAAATCACCATGACAAACTTCCAAAACCTCTACTCCACAAAATTGGATAATCTGTAAGAAATGCATGATTTCTAGAAACATACCACCTACAAAAACTAAACTCAGAGCAGACTAATCTCCTACACAAACTTATCACATCCATCGAGATTGAAATGTTAATACAAATCCTCACCCAAAAGAAGAGTCCAGGACCAGATGGCTTCTCAGCCAAATTCTATAAAACCTTCACTGAAGAACTGAAACCAAGTCTTCCCAAACTGTTTTACATAGTCAGAAAACAGCTCCACAACTTCTTTTATGAAGCTAGCATCACCCTAATACCAAAACCATAAATAGATACAACATGAAAAGAAAACTATAGGCCTATATCCCTGATGAACTTAGATGAAAATATCCTGAACAATATCCTCACAAGCCAAATTCAACAGTACAACAAAAGCATTATCAACCTTGATTAAGCAGGATTCATCCCAGGGATGCAGGGATGGTTCAACCTATGGAAATTGATCAATGTAATACACCACATAATTAAACATAATTACAAGAATCACATGGCCATTTCAATAGATGCAGAGAAGGACTTTAAGAAAACACAACACTTCATGATCAGAATGCTAGAGAAAAATAGGCATGGATGGTTTATATCTCAACACTATATATATATATATATGTATTTATATATAATTTATATTTATTATTTATTCTATAAAACTACCTAAAATCCAAATGATACTTAATGGGGAAAGACTTGAGGAGTTCTCATTAAGATCAGGAAGAATGCAGGAGTGTCCACTCTCATCACTGGTCTTCAATATAGTACTAGAAGTCCTAGCCCAGAAAATAAGACAGGAGAAAGAAATAAAAGGAATACAAATTGGAAAACAAGAGTAAATTAGCCCTATTTTGAGTTGACATGATCCTATATATAAGTAACTGTTGCAGTAAGATTCACATTGCTGACAGAAATCACACTACCAAGAGAACTTTGAGGAAAAATGGTTTATTTTGGCTTACAGACTCAAGGGGAAGCTCTGTGAAGCTCCAGGGAAAAATAATGGCATGAGAAGAGGATGGATATCACCTCCTGGCCAACATCAGGTAGACAATAGGAACAGGAGAGTGTGTCAAACACTGGCAAGAGGAAACAGGCTATAATACCCATAATCCCATCCCCAACAATACACTGCTTTAATTTCCAATTGCCATCAGCTGGGGAACCTAGTTTTCAGACCACCTAAGTTTATGGAAGACACCTGAATCAAACCACTACATTCTGCCTCTGGCCCCCATAAACTGATAACTACCCATGATGTAAAATGCAAAACATTCAGTCCACCTTTAAAAGTCCCTATGGTTTTTAATCAATCCTAATGATGGTCAAACATTCCCATAGTCTGAGATCTTTTAACTGAGCCATAATACCACAAAATCCCCCCAAAACCCAAAATTGCACAGAATACACATTCACACTCCAAAAGATGGCATTGGGCATAACAAAGAAATATTCAACCAATACAAGATTTAAAACAACTAGGGCAAACATCAAGCTCTGTAGCTCCAAGTCCATCAACTATAGTCAATGACAAATCTCCAATAATTGTAACAGCAACAAGTCTCTGGAGTTCCAATTATGCCTCTCAAGCTAGGCTACTCACAGTCCTGGAAAACTTCATCAGGGCTGGCAACTCTCCTTAGCAGCCATCTCATGGTCCCAGCATCTCCACTGGGTCTGCACTGAAACCCATGGTTCATCCTCATGTCTCCATTGGATCTCATGCAGTTATCCAACAAACCTGCTTCCCACTGCCCATGGCCATTTCCAAAAAAAAAAAAAAAATACCATGTTGCAAATTCAATTACCTTCTGTTTCCTACATTTCTTATACTCCATAATAGCAGGTGGGGTACCAATTTGTTAATCCAGGGAAGAATAAAGCAGATTTTGAGGAACAGGACACTCCTTCAACATTCAGGCCCCATCAAGACTGCATTCTTTCTGTCATCACAATGCAGATCATCTGGCCTGATCTCAATGGTTATAATCTCTCAATTAGGTGAATAGACAGCAGTTTCACCCAAAGATTCATGTTTCCTGTGCCATATTCCTCTACTCACAACAGTTCATTTCTATGCAATGCAACCCTGCACAAATTCTTGGCACATGGGCATAACAGCAAGCCTCTCACACAAACTGCTTCTAGCTCAGTCCAGAAAAAGCTCTTTTTCACACTCATAAGCCAAACCTCACAACCCATAGTTCTTACTGCATTCAGGTCTTTCAACTCTGACCAGAATAGTCCATCAATATATACTTACAGCACTGCAAAGTGTCTCTTAGGCTAAGATTTCAAATCGTTCCACATTCCTCTTGAAAATCCAAAAAGCCAAAGCCATACAGTCAGGTGTCTAGCAGCAAATGACACCTCTCCTCAGTACCAACTACTGTTGCAGTCAGGTTCACATTGCTGGCAGAAATCTCCGAGCCAAGAAAAAAAGTTTATTTTGGCTTATAGTCAAGGGGAAGCTCCATGGTGGCAGGTGAAATGATGGCATAAGCAAAGGGTGGAAATCATCTCATGGCAAACATCAGGTAGATAACAGGAACAGGAGAGTGTGCCAGACACTGGCAAGGGGAAACTAGCTATAATACCCATAAGCCTGCCCACAATACACTGCCAGGAGGCTTTAATTTCCAATTGCTATGTGTTGGGAACCGTTGGGCACTAGGTAACCAAAAGTGCCTCCATCTTGAGTAGTGACTCCATTTTGTGATAAGTTGTCTGTTCTGGAAAGTCACCCATGCACAGAGAAAGAACAACATAACCCATAGAGAATGAGTAAGTCATTATCTTATGGCTTTGGGGCTGGAGCCTTATCCTGTGGAACATCTTATGGCCTTGGGGCTGGGGTCTTATCCTGTTGAAACATAATTATAGAATACCTAAGCTACTTCCCTGTTCTGCTGTATAAAAGGCACCCTGAGATTAATAAAAAAAAAAAACACAGCTTGATCATGATCAGATTATTGTCTTGCTGTCAGTTCCTTGTGTCTCTTGTCCCTTTCATTTCAGGTTCTCTAGGGTCCTTGCTCCCGTTGAAGCCCCGCTGGCTGGGGCAGCTATCAGCTGGGGAACCTAGCATTCAGAATACTTAAGTTTATGGGGAACACCTGAATCAAACCACCACAGTGATCTGAAAGTCTCCACCTCAAAACTTCTAAAGGTGATGAATTCCTTCAGCAATATAGCAGAATACAAAAATCAACATACAAATATCAGTAGCCTTTCTATTTGTAAAGGACAAATATAAAGAAACAGAAATCAACGAGGCTGTCGCTTCACAAAAAATATCAAATACCTTGGAATAACACTAACCAAGGATTTGAAAGACCTATACAATGAAAACATAAAAACACTCAAGAAAAAAATTGAGGAGGACTTGAGAACATAGAAAAACCTCTCATGCTCCTGAATAGGTAGAATTAATATTGTGAAAATGGCAAGTCTACCAAAAGCAATATACAGATTTAATGAAATATCAATAAAAATTCCAGCATCATTCTTCACAGAAATTTAAAAAATCTCAAAATTTATATGGAATGACAGCAGACTTCAGATATACAAACATAGCCTCAGCAGAAGAAACACCTCTGGAGGTACCCATCATTGAAAGAATGGATACAGAAGTTCTGGTACATATACACAGTGGAATTCTATTCAGCAGGAAGAAAAAAATGATACAATGAAATTTATAGGAAAATGGATGGACTTGCAACAGATCATAGTCAGTGAACACACACAATCACTGAAAGATAAATGCCATATATTCTCACTCATATGTGGTTCCTAATCTATATCAGCTTGAGTTGCTGGCATACCAGATAGGCAATGTGAGACCCAGACAATAGGGATGGAAAGGTTTGGGGGGGGTGAGGAAGGTAAGATTGGGGGGAAGTAAACACAAAACTAAACCAAAAATAACTGGTACCATAGAAACCTTTCTCCTTGAAGACTAAAAGATTTAACCCTCAACACAAGTATAGGAGGAGCGTCTGAAAAGAAGGGCCATGGAGTGGGTGGGATGAAGCTTAACCTTAAAAAAATTAGAGCCACAAGTTGGGCCATTATGCACAGAGACATTGCCTCTTCCCCATAACTGATGGCTAACCACACAATGTATGACCCACAATCCCTATGGGGATAACTAGCATCCCCAATGAGGAGGGTCCCTTTGGAGAGAGGAGGACAGGGATGGTACCAAAATGTGCTGTTTTCACATTGGGTATGTACCTAATAAACAAAAAAAAAAAAAACACAAAATGGCCTGGATATCCATGACCTCACTGTGCCTGGAACTACCTACACAAGACCATCATAATAGGAGGAAAAAATTATGACTTTAAAGTAAAAGAGAGACTGATTGAGAGGGGAAGGGATATGATGGAGAGTGGAGTTTCAAAGGGGAAGGTGGGGGAAGGGAGGGAATTACCATAGGATATTGTCTACAATTATGAAAGTTGTCAATAAAAAAATAAAAATTAAAAAAAAAATTAACCAAAAAAGAAAAAGAAAAAATTAAAAAATAAAAATAAAAATTTTGGTTCTAACCTTTATCTGCCAGTACCAGATATCAGTACTACCCACATTGAGCTGTTGATTGGAGAAACCTATGAGATCTATAAAACAAGACAGCCTTCTGTCAAAGGACTTGATTACCAACCTGAGGTCAAATGTAAGACTGTATGGCTGAAGACACCATGTGCAGCCAGCACAGAACATGGAGAGTCCTGGTTGGAATTCAGAAGAAAGCCAGTCCCCTTACAGTTAACCCCTTTAGTGCAGGAAAGTACTTCATGAGCTACTGGGCAAAGTGGCCAACAACAAAAGCAACCAGCCTGACAGGAAGTACACACCAGTGCAACGGTGTCACAAAGCCTTGGTGGATAACCAATGGCTTTATGATTGGCTAAGAGATCCACTCAGTGGAAAATAACCCATATCTGGAATTGGGAACCAGGTCTGAATCCTTTGGAGACAAAAATTATGCTCTCCAATGTCAAGCTCCAACTAGTCTTTGGCTAAAAGAGAAGCTATATCCATCAAAAAATCCTAAATTAATAATGTGTATCCAATTTAACCTATGTTAACTTCACCCTCCATTGGAGAATCTGTTTTTCTTTTCAGAAGGCAGAAAGACCCAAGAAGATAAACCACCCCTCACATCTCAGCCAATGCCTATGTGAAACAACAGAGGAATTGGGGAGACAAGCAAGAGTGCTGCTTCCATAGTGAGCCTGACAATCAGTGCTAGGGTGAAGGAGACAGATGCTGAGGATACTTAACACATACCAAAGCAGAGATCCAGAGGCTTCTAAGAGCTCACACTGAAGTAGACTTCAAACACATTCACCAGGGCTGGAGAAATGGCTTAGTGGTTAAGGCATTTGTCTGGGAAACCTAGGAACCCAGTTTGATTCCTAGGACCCACGTAAGCCAGATGCACAAGGGGGCGCATACATCTGGAATTCGTCTGCAGTGGCTAGAGACCCAGGTGCACCCATTGTCTGTTTCTCTCTGCCTCCCCCCACTCTCTCTCTCTCAAGTAAATAAATAAAATATTTTTTAAAAAACACCCACCAAGGCCCAAGGAATTTTGTGGAAGAGGGAGCAGAAAGATTGTAAGAGCCACAGGTTGGGACGTCATGCACAGAGGCAGTGCCTCCCTCTAATAACTGACTGCTGCTTCCAAAATCCATAACCCGCAAGCCAAGGGGAACACTAGCAACCCCACTAAGGAGGGCCTCCAGAAGAATGGGGGCAGGAAGGGAGCAAAAGATGGTACAAATACAGGATGTACTCATAAAAAGTATGTTTTTAATAAAAAAAAAATAGGGCTGGAGAGATGTCTTATTAGTTAAGGTGCTTGCCTACAAAGCCAAAAGAATCCAGGATCAATATCCCAGGACCCATGTAAGCCAGATGCAGGAGATGGTGCATGTGTCTGGAGTTTGTTTGCAATAGCTAGAGATTGTGGCATGCCCACTCCCTCTCTCTCTCTCTCAAATAAATAAATAAAAATAAAATCTTTTTAAAAGCTTAAATTTGAAATAATATTATAAATGAAAAACTAAACTAATGTATACATGAACATTTGTGTCATTTATCTGAGGAACTCAAAAATTCCTCTAATCTATTTTATCATATATTTTAACTTTTATATGAAATCACAAAAAGGTGCATATAATTTTTTATTTCTTGAGAAGATATATTTTGCTTGTCTTTGATCTTGAACTTAATAAATAGAAAAACAGAAACTAAATTTGATTTTCTATTTTTGTATTGATAAGAAAATTCTTTCTCAGAGTACTTCTGGTAAAGATGGTGTGTGCCTAACCATGACTCACCTTGCGGGGAAGGAAAGGCAAGACATTTAGGGTTAAGTGGGGTTTTTAACAGTCTGCAGATTCTAGTAGACCTCCAGTGGAAGGGTGCGGAGGAGCAAAGTAGGGAATCTACTGATTCCCATTCTCTCCGGTAGCCCACGAGTGCCCGAGTTCCCCCAATCAGCCATCGGAGCCCCACTCCAAGCTGCAGGTTCCTCCTGCACTAACTTCAGGACCCAGCCCAGCAGGCTAGCATTCACCAGTGCCTGCCTGAACATGCAAATCCTGTCACACTTGTTGCCACTGCTGCACCCCCACCACTCACCACCTCCCATGTGCTGACCCAGGACAACAGACTAGCATTCCCTTCCTTGTACTGACCTAGACTTCCCCTCCCCCATGAAGCTCCGTGTGTGAAAGCCATCCCACTTGATGCCACCCCCAATGCACAGACACAGGAAAATGTAAACCACAGCTTCTTCCTAAATTTAATAAGATCCTTTCACTGTGATGGGCAGACCACAGTGCAAAAGGAATAACATGAAATATCAAGTGCAAGTAAACCCAACAAGATTGCCCAGTCCCACATTGGATATCTCTAATCAAAACATAGAAGAGACAATAGGAACAGAACCCCAAAATAATGAAGGCATGAGCAATGCAACCCTGGCCAAGAAAATAGCAGAACTTGCAGAAAATCAACAAAGGGACAATAATTGTATGAATGCTGTTCTCACTAGGTTGAACCTAATAAAAAAGAAACAGGAAGGCCTCCAAAAACAGTTAAATAACCTGAAGGAGAGCAAAAAAAGAGAGGACCTCAATAAGTAGCTAGCTAAGCTCAGTGAGCACATAAATAAATGCAAGGATGAATTCCAAGAAGCACTAAGAAAATCAGAAAATGATGTGAAAAGGGAACTCGACATAGGGATAGAAACTATACATTAAAAAGCAGTAGAAAATACAAACCAAATTGAACAAGCCCATAACTCGATATAAGCTCTCAAGAATAAATTCAGCCATGTGGAGGATATAAACTCAGAACTGGAAGACAAAACAGAAGAAACAGCTTATGAATCCAAAAGTTTCAATAAGTTCAAATTTTTCTGTGAACAGAACATGAAGGAACTGTGGGATACCCTTAAATGTCCCAACATTCAGATCATGGGGATACCAGAAGGGAAAGAAATTCAGATCAAAGGCATGGAGAACTTATTCAACAAAATTATTAAAAACTTTCCCACTCTTTCAAAAGAAAGTCCCATCAAGTTACAAGAAGCTAACAGAACTCCAAACAGACTAGACAAAAGTAGAAATTCTTCAAGATGTATTATCATTAAGACTCTAAACATCAATAACAAAGACAAACAACTAAAAGTAGCTAGGGAGAAACAACACATTACATATAAAGGTAACCCTATCAGCATTACTTCAGACATCTCAGTGGAAACCCTGAAAGAAGGAAGGGCCTGGAATGGAACACTGCAAAGTCTAAGAATTTATGGCTTCTAACCCAAACTACTCTATGAAGCAAAAGTATCCCTTATAATAGATGGTGAAAGAAAAACTTTCCATGATAAAACTCAACTTTACAACTACATGAGCACAAAGCCAAGTCTACAGAGAGTACTTCAGTGAATTCTCCACACCGAAGAATCAAGTGACCAACCTCAAGTATGTATAAGAAGCAGATCACAATAACAAAACTCAGAAAAGGCAAAAAAAAAAAAAAAAAAATGCCAAGTGACAAAGAAGGTCATTTAAAACTGATTAAAGGAAGATTCCAACTGGAGGACATTACAATCCTAAACATATATGCTTCTAACATGGGGGCTTGCAATTTCATCAAAGAAACACTATTAGACATAAGGTCAGAGAAAACTCCAAACATAATAGGAGTGGGTAACTTCAATACCACACTCTCATCACTTGACAGATCAACCCAGAAAAAAATAAATAGAGAGGCATCTGCATCAAATAATGTCATGGAACAAATGGACCTAAGAGATATATACAGAACATTCCATCAAAATGCAGCAGAATACACATTTTTCTCAGCAGCACATAGAACATTTTCTAAAATAGACCATATATTAGGACACAAATCAAATCTTAACAAATACAGGAAAACTGAAATAATCCCTTGTATGCTATCTGACCACAATGGGATTAAACTGCAAATCAGCAACAAGAAAAACTACAGAGCATATAGAAATCGATGGAGATTAAACAGTACACTATTTAACAATGAATGGGCCATAGAAGAAATTAAAAAGGAAATCAAGAAATTCATAGGATCAAATGATGATGAGGATACAACATACCCAAACCTTTGGGACACAATGAAGGCAGTCATAAGAAGGAAATTTATAGCTCTAAGTGCCTATATTAAGAAATTAGAGAGTTCACAAGTAAACAAATCAATGCTTCACCTTATGGCCTTGGAAACAGAAGAACAAGGCCAACCAAAAATTAGTAGATGGGAAGAATAATAAAGACTAGGTCAGAAATTAATGAAATAGAAACCAAAAATTCACTGCAAAGAATCAGTGAAAAAGAGTTGGTACTTTGAAAGGATAAAAAAAATTGATAAACCCTTAGCAAATCTGACCAAAAGGAAGAGAGAAGAGACAAAAATTAATAAAATTAGAGATGGAAAAGGCAACAGTACAACAGATACCAAAGAAATTCAGAAAATCATAAAGACATACTTTAAGAATATATATGCCTCAAAGTTTGAAAATCTGAAAGAAATGGATGATTTCCTAGATTCATATGACCTACCAAAATTAAATCAAGATGAGATAAACCATTTAAATAAACCTATAACAAGTGCAGAGATCCAAGCAGTTATAAAAAGTCTCCCAACTAAAAAAAAGTCCAGGCCCAGATAGATTCACTGCTGAATTTTACCAGACATTCATGGAAGAATTAACACCACTGCTTCTCAAACTTTCCCATAAAATAGAAAAGGAAGGAATTCTATCAAACTCTTTCTATGAAGCCAGCATTACCCTGATACCAAAACTGGACAAAGACAAAACAAAAAAAAAAAAAAAGAAAATTACAGACCAATCTCCCTCATGAACATAGATGCAAAAATTCTCAACAAAATATTGGCAAACAGAATACAAGAATGTATTGGAAAGATTATTCATCCTGACCAACTAGGCTTTATCCCAGAGATGCAGGGATGGTTCAACATATGCAAATATATAAATGAAATACACCATATAAATGGTCTGAAGGACAAAAATCACATGATCATCTCAATAGATGCAGAAAAGGCATTCAATAAAATCCAACATGCCTTCATGGTAAAAGTATTACAAAAACTGGGAACAGAAGGAACATTTTAAACATAATAAAAGCTATTTATGACAAATGTACAGCCAACATGATACTAAATGGAGAAAAACTTGAAGTTTTTCCACTAAATTCAGGATCAAGATGAGGGTGTCCACTTTCCCCACTTTTATTTAATATAGAACTGAAAGCCTTATAAAAGGGATACAAATTGGAAGGGAAGAGATAAAATTATCATTATTTGCAGATGATATGATTCTATACATAACAGACCCTAAAGACTCAACCAGCCAACTGTTAGAGCTGATAAACACTTTTAGCAATGTAGCAGAATACAAAATAAACACAGAGAAATCAGCAGCTTTTCAATATACTAACAACAAACATGCAGAGGATAAAATCAGGGAATCTCTCCCATTCACAATTGCCTTAAACAGGAAGTGAAGGATCTCTACAATGAGTACTTTAAAACACTCAAGCGAGAAATTACAGAAGAAACAAGGAAATGGAAAGACATCCCATATTCTTGGATTGGAAGAATCAATATTGTAAAAATGTCAATCTTACCAAAAGCAATCTACACATTTAATGCAATCCCCAATAAAATTCCAACAGCATTCTTCACAGAAATAGAAAAAAAGCAATCCTAAAGTTCATCTGGAAGCACAAAAAACCTCAAATAGTGAAAACAATTTTGGGCAACAAAAATCAGGCTGGTGGTATCACCATACCCGATTTTAAGTTATATTATAAAGTCATAGTAACAAAAACAGTATAGTATTATCACAAGGACAGACATGTAAATCAATGGAACAGAATAGAAGACCCAAATATTAATCCAGGTAGCGACAGCCACCTGATTTTAGACAAAAATGCCAAAAATATTCATTGGAGAAAAGATAGCCTCTTTAACAAGTGGTGCTTGGAAAACTGGATATGTATCTGTAGAAGAATGAAAATAGATCCTTGTCTCTCTCCATGCACAAGAATTAAGTCCAAGTGGATCAGGGACCTTAATATAAGACCAGAAACTCTGAAACTGCTAGAGGAAAAAGTAGGGGAAACCCTTCAACATACTGGCATAGGCCATGACTTTCTGAATATAACCCCAATTGCTCAGGGAATAAAACCACTAATGAACCACTGGGATCTAATGAAA
The DNA here is from genome assembly GCA_036365145.1 of Orientallactaga sibirica. Classification (NCBI taxonomy): domain Eukaryota; kingdom Metazoa; phylum Chordata; class Mammalia; order Rodentia; family Dipodidae; genus Orientallactaga; species Orientallactaga sibirica. The sequence continues at coordinate 23,968,871 of JAEOAD010000015.1, read as the reverse complement.
TTACAAAGCTTTTGTATAGCAAAGGACACTGTGAATAGAACAAAGAGACAACCTATAGAATGGGAGAAAATCTTTGCCAGCTATACATCTGACAGAGGATTCATATCCAAAATACACAAAGAACTTAAAAAAAAAACAACAAACAAAAAAAAACAGAACAATAAGAAATCAAGCAACCCAGTTAAAAAATGAGTTATGGGTTCCGGGTAAGATGGAGGCATAGGAGCCACACCAAACCAGATCAGGGAGGGATTTAAGCAAAACTACACTCTTCTTCGGAAAAGAGCAGAATATTTTTTTCAGGAAACAGCGGAAAAGCAGGAGACGGGCAGAATACCACTGTGTAGATGTGGCCCAACCCATGGCAGGCCACTCCACAGCAGCTCCAAGCGGCCGCCCCAATCCCCAGCTCCAAGCCACTGCCCAGATCAGCTGAGACTTGCTGAGCCTCCACTGCAGTGGCTGCCGCCCAAACAAACAACAACAACAAACATACGGGGGACATTCCAACCTCGTCAGTCTCCTCTCAGAGCCCAGAAATCGAAGAAAAGTCTGCTGAGCTACTGAAAGAGATACAGGAGAACACTGTAAGCTACTACAGGCTGCCTGAATTCGCCCATCCCCCAACCATCAGATCCCCAGTGAATTTGCAGAATTCAGCAACTAGCAGCAGCTCTGTACCACATCACCAACACCGGACCCAGCACAGCTGAGCCAAGCTCCACAGCTCAGGGAACGAGGTGGGCACTCAGCATTGGTGAGTTTGGAAGCCACACCAAAAGGTAACAAAGGCCTGCATTGGAAGTGCTAACCTCTCTTTCCAGGTCAGGGCAGGTTATGCATTACATATTTGTGGTTGGCCTTACCATTTTCAAATAAGCTGAATATGAGGTGTTGAATATTGCTGCCTGTAATACCTTTGGTTTTAAAGGGCCTTTATCTTTTGCTTCTGTCATTATTGGGGGCAGGGTCTGATTCCTAGCTGTCAAGATTAAGGGTGTGGAAAACATACACCCTTAGGGATTTTGACCTTATAAAACTGTTTGTTTCAATTCCTACACTTGTATACTCTGTGCTCATGTTAATTGAATGTGTATTTTGCTCAATTGAAGTTTAGAACTTGCTACTATTTTGTTCCACCAGTCCACTACAATACTTGCTTATCAAACAAATTCAACAGCTAGGATTAATTCTGAGGTTGGACCTGGGTACAAGTGCTACACTTGGCACCTTAAACCCATATCCTGAAAGTATATAACAGTGGATCACCACACCTAAGAACACTGCAGATAAATAGAAAACCTAAGCATCAAATCAATCCAGGATGCAAAAGTCACTACATTATAATACAAGAAACACAAAGAATCAAGACAATGCAATCCCACCAAAAATTACAAATCCATCAGAATTGTTCACCAATGAGACTGTTTTAGATGAAATTACTGACAAAGATTTCAAAAGAATGATGATATCTATACTCAAAGAAATGAAAGAAGAAATAAAAGAAGAAATGAAAGCAATCCAAGAAGAAAACAAAGGAATTAAAGAAGAAAACAAACTTTTGAAAGAGATTACAGAAAAACAGTTTAATGAAATAAAAAGGTCATTACTGAACATGAATAAGGAAATAGAAATACTGAAGAAAAACCAGGCTGAAATCCTAGCTCTGAAGAACACAGTCAGTGAAATAAAAAATTCTGTGGAAAGTCTCACTAGTAGAATGGATGAAGGAGAGGACAGAATATCTAAACTAGAAGACCAGATGGCAGACCTATCACGGTCCAACAAAGAGAAAGACAAGCTAATAGAAAGGTATGAATGGGAACTCCAAGACATGCGGGACACTGTGAAAAGATCAAACATAAGAATTCAAGGTATAGCAGAAGGGGCAGAATTTCAATCCAGAGGCTTAGTAGGTGTTTTCCACAAAATCATAGAAGAAAAATTTCCCCAAATTGGGAAAGAAATGCGAATGCAGATACAAGAAGCATTTAGAACACCAAACAGACAAAACCTAGAAAGATCCTCTTCTCGCCATGTTATAATTAAACTACTAAATACACAAACCAAAGAAAATATATTGAAAGCAGTTAGAGAGAAAAAGCAAATGACCTATAAGGGGAAACCCATCAGGATCACAGCACATTACTCAACACAAACTATAAAAGCCAGAAGGGCCTGGAGTGATGTATTCCAAGTTCTGAAAGATAAAAACTGTCAGCCAAAATTACTTTATCCTGCAAAACTATCTATCCAAATTGATGGAGAAATAAGGACATTCCACAACAAAGACAGGCTAAAGGAATTTATGGCAACTAAACCAGCTCTACAGAAAATACTTGCAGGAAACATTCATGCTGAAGAGAGAGCAAAACACACACAGCAGGAAATAGGAAAAAAGAAATCATACTCAAATAACAGTTAAAACAAGTGAGTAAAACGAAAACTAGGAAGAACTACAAAACAAGAAAAATGGAGAGATCAAATACATATCTTTCAATAATAACTCTTAATATCAATGGCCTCAATGCCCCAACAAAAAGACATAGACTTGCAGACTGGATTAAAAAGAAGGATCCTACCATCTGTTGCCTCCAGGAAACTCACCTCTCATTAAAAGATAGAAACATTCTTAGGGTGAAAGGTTGGAAAAAGGTATTTCAAGCAAATGGGCCTAGGAAACAAGCAGGGGTTGCCATCCTAATTTCTGACAGGATAGACTTCAAACCAACATTAGTAAGGAAAGATAAAGCAGGTCACTTTATACTGATTAAAGGAACACTCCAACAGGAGGACATCACAATCCTAAACATATATGCTCCCAACACAGGGGCCCCCAATTTCATCAAACAAACACTATTGGAATTAAGGTCAGAGATAACTCCTAACACAATAGTAGTGGGTGACTTCAATACCCCACTCTCATCACTTGACAGGTATAGTCAACAAAAAATAAACAGAGAGACATCTGCATTAAATGATATCATGGAACAAATGGACCTAAAAGATATATACAGAACATTCCATCCAAATGCTGCAGAATATACATTCTTCTCAGCAGCACAGGGGACGTTCTCTAAAATAAACCACATACTAGGACACAAATCAAATATTAACAAATACAGGAAAATTGAAATAATCCACTGTATGCTATCTGACCACAATGGGATTAAACTGCAAATCAGCAACAAGAAAAACTACAGAGAATACAGAAATTCATGGAGACTAAACAGTACATTATTGATGATGTATGGGTCATTGAAGAAATTAAAAAGGAAATCAAGAAATTCATAGAATCAAATGATGATGAGAATACAACATAACAAAACCTTTGGGACACAATGAAGGCAGTCCTACAAGGGAAATTTATAGCTCTAAGTGCCTATATTAAGAAATTAGAGAGTTCACAACTAAACAATTTAATGCTTCACCTTAAGGCCTTGGAAAAAGAAGAACAAGGCAAACCAAAAATCAGTAGATGGGAAGAAATAATAAAGGTTAGGGCAGAAATTAATGACATGGAAAACAAAACAACAATCAAAAAAAAATCAATGAAACAAAGAGTTGGTTCCTTGAAAGGATAAACGAGATTGACAAACCCTTAGCAAATCTGACCAAAAGAAAGAGAGAAGAGCCAATTCGATAAAATTAGAGATGAAAAAGGCAACATCACAACAGATACCAAAGAAATTCAGAAAATCATACGGACATACTTTAAGAATATATATGCCTCTAAGTTTGAAAACCTGAAAGAAATGGATGATTTCCTTGATTCATATGACCTACCAAAATTAAATCAAGATGAGATAAACCATTTAAATAGACCTATACCAACAACAGAGATCCAAGCAGTTATAAAAAGTCTCCCAACTAAAAAAAGCCCAGGCCCGGATGGATTCACTGCTGAATTTTACCAGACATTCCTGGAAGAACTAACGCCAATGCTTCTCAAACTTTTCCATAAAATAGAAAATGAAGGAATTCTACCGAAATCCTTCTATGATGCCAGCATCACTCTGATACCAAAACCAAACAGATCAAAAAAGAAAATTATAGACCAATCTCCCTCATGAACATAGATGCAAAAATTGTCAACAAAATACTGGCAAACAGAATACAAGAATATAGCAGAAAGATTATTCACCCTGACCAAGTAGACTTTATTCCAGAGATGCAGGGATGGTTCAACATATGCAAATCCATAAATGTAATACACCATATAAATGGTCTGAAGGACAAAAATCACATGGTCATCTCAATAGATGCAGAAAAGGCATTCGATAAAATCCAACATGCCTTCATGGTAAAAGTATTATAGAAACTGGGAATAGAAGGAACATATCTCAACATAATAAAAGCTATTTATGACAAACCTATAGCCAACATAATACTAAATGGGGAAAAACTTGAAGCTTTTTCTCTAAAGTCAGGAACAAGACAAGGGTGTCCACTTTCCCCACTACTATTTAATATAGTACTGGAAGTCTTAGCCATAGCAATAAGGCAAGAGACATTCATAAAGGGGACACAAATCGGAAGGAAAGAGATCAAATTATCATTATTTGCAGATGATATGATTCTATACATAACAGACCCTAAAGACTCTACCAGCAAATTGTTAGAGCTGATAAACACTTTTAGCAATGTAGCAGGATACAAAATAAACACACAGAAATCAGTAGCTTTTCTATACACTAACAACAAACATGCAGAGGATGAAATCAGGGAATCTTTCCCATTCACAATTGCCTCAAAAAAAAAAAAAAAAAAAAAAAAAACTTGGAATAAACTTAACCAAGAAAGTGAAGGATCTCTACAATGAGAACTTTAAAAAACTTGAGTGACAAATTGCAGAAGACACAAGGAAATGGAAAGACATCCCATGCTCCCGGATTGGAAGAATCAATATTGTGAAAATGTCAATCTTACCAAAAGCAATCTACACATTTAATGCGATCCCCATTAAAATCCCAATAGCATTTTTCACAGAAATAGAAAAAAACAATCCTAAAATTCATCTGGAAACACAAAAAACCTCGAATAGCCAAAACAATTTTGCGCAACAAAAATCAGGCAGGTGGTATAACCATACCCGATTTTAAGCTTATATTACAAAGCCATAGTAACAAAAACAGCATGGTACTGGCACAAGGACAGACAGGTAGATCAATGGAACAGAATAGAAGACCCAAATATTAATCCAGGCAGCTACAGCCACCTGATTTTTGACAAAAATGCCAAAAATATTAATTGGAGAAAAGATAGCCTCTTTAACAAGTGGTGCTGGGAAAACTGGACATCTGTATATAAAAGGATAAACATAGATCCTTGTCTCTCTCCATGCACAAGAGTCAAGTCCAAATGGATCAGGCACCTTAATATCAGACCTGAAACTCTGAAACTGCTAAAGGAAAAGGTAGGGGAAACCCTTCAACATATTGGCATAGGCAAAGACTTTCTGAATATAACTCCAATTGCTCAGTGAATAAAACCACTAATCAACCACTGGGACCTTATGAAATTACAAAGCTTTTGTACAGCAAAGGACACCATGAATAGAGCAAAAAGACAACCTACAGAATGGAGAAAATCTTTTCCAGCTATACATCTGACAGAGGATTAATATCCAGAATATACAAAGAACTCAAAAAACAGAACAATAAGAATTCAAACAACCCAGTTAAAAAATGGGCTATGGAACTAAATAGAGAATTCACAGAAGATGAAATACAGATGGCATATAAACATCTAAAAATTGTTCCACATCCTTAGCCATCAGGGAGATGCCAATTAAAACCACTTTGAGATTCCATTTCACTCCTGTCAGAATGGCTACCATCAAGAAAACAAATGACAATAAGTGTTGGCATGGATGCGGAAAAAGAGGAACACTTCTACACTGTTGATGGGAATGTAATCTGGTCCAGCCATTGTGGAAATCAGTGTGGAGGTTCTTGAGACAGATAGAAATAGATTTACCATATGATCTAGCTATAGCACTCCTAGGCATATATCCAAATTACTCTTCTCACTACCTTAGAGATACTTGCACAACCATGTTTACTGCTGCTCTATTCATAATAGCTAGGAAATGGAACCAGCCTAGATGTCCCTCCACAGATGAATGGATAATAAAGATGTGGTACATTTACACAATGGAGTTCTACTCAGCGGTAAAGAAAAATGAAATTATGAAATTTGCCAGGAAATGGATGAATCTGGAAAGGATTATACTAAGTGAGGTAACCCAGGCTCAGAAATCCGAATGTCACATGTTTTCTCTCATATGTGGATCCTAGCTACAAATGTATAGACTTATGTGTGGCCTGGAACCAAAAATAGGTACTAGAAACCAGTAAGCTGGTAAAAGGCTATAAGGGAGGGAGGAAAGGGAAGGACTTAAGTGTATGGTATTGCACATATGTAAGTTGAAGAACTGATTACAAGGTGGGGAATGGCCTACGTGAGGCCATGGGAAGAGAATGCACAAAAGAAGGGCAGGGGGAGGGTCAATCTAAATTCAAGATATTGTGAATAAGACTTATGTAAACCTACTTTTTTGAATAATGGCACATCTAGAAGCTGTAGACTGTTACTAGAAAATTTTCAGTACCTGGGATGGGATACCTTCCAGTGAGTTGTTGGCCAAGGAGGTCCCAGTAGCCTCCAAAACATTAAAGGCTTTTGCCAAAGCCCTTGGTTTCCCTTGAGAAACAGATAGCAAGACCCTATTGCTGAAGACATCTCTTGCCTGAGAGGCAAGGTCACTGAGAAAGCAAGCTGATGCAGAGCAGAAAACCTTCTCCCTGTAGACCAGCCAACTGAAAGCTGGAAAAAGCTGCACTGCATGTAGCATATGGGAGACAGAAGTCATCAGCAGTGAAAACAGTGGACACTGAATATTAAATTTTAGCCAGACAGGCCCAATGACTGAATGGGTACAATAGTGGCATGTCTACTCTTGGGGTAACCAACTGCTCCATAATTGGATGAAGGCTCTCTCTAAGGGAAGGAATACATACCTGGTACTGAAAAACCTAAGCAAAAGTCTATGGTAGGTGAGGTCATGAGCCTTAGGTGTATAAAGCCTGCTCTTGTCACTAAATGTATATGTTATTCCCACCAAGCTTCCCTGAAAATATTACACTTAATGCTCATATTCACATATTAATGCTACTCTCACTTCTGGTTAGAGAAGCTTCTCTTTTCAGATGGTGATGACCACTGGGATCACCCAAAAGGCAACATAGTGCTGAGAAGAAGGGGTGGAGGACTGCCCAGCACTGAAACACCTCTGTCACACCCTCCAAGGCTCAGGGACCATTGCGGAAGAGGGGGGTGGATAGAATGGAAGAGCCAAAGGAAGGGTATGACTTCTTACAATGCAACTGCCCAGATAGAAATTGGCCTCGATATCCATGACCTTGTAGTGCCTAGCAATACCTTTGCAAGACCCTCATAACAGAAAAAAGATGATGACATCAAATTAAAAGAGAGACTAATGGAGAGAGGGAGGGGATATGATAGAGAACGGAGTTCTCAAGGGGAATGGGGGAGGAGAGGGAAATATCATGGTTTATTTTTAAAAAATTGGCCTGTGCTCCTCTCTTTTGAGCCAGCCCTGGCACCTCATGCTGGTTGGTTTTTTTTTTTTTTTTTTTTTTTGCCTCAGAGTGGTTTGCATTGTTGTGGTCACTCATGAACCTTCCATCTGGTGCCTTGACTCAGATAGGAGGCTTCCGGTTGCCCTCTTGGGTGGCCAGACCTCCTTTCCCCTGACTAGACCACGGAGCTGCCATTTACCCTCTGAAGCTTCAGACCATCTCTGCCTGATACCAGCTTTTCATGCCCACCACAATTCGGCCTTGCCCTTCTTCCCTTCATCTCCTCCCTCCTCCTTGGTAAGTGTCCCTATCAGGTTGGCCTGCTCTTGGGTTTAATCCCTCCATGTGGAAGCCATGCCCACATGCCAGGCTACACTTCTCGGCCGTTTTGGGGCCCCAACCCCAGGTCTTGAGAGAGATGCACTCTCGACACCTCGGGTCTCTCACTGTCTGGTCTGCTGTACCCTAAGGGGCACCTTTTGGTTTGGCTGTATCATATCCGGACACTTTGCCCCTCCCTCCTGTCCCTCCTGAGGTCTCATCCTTCACTGCCAGCTGCTTTCACCATTGGGAGCCCAGTCACCCACCTTGCCCACTAACATGCTAAAAAAGCTGACAGTAACAACCTGTACAGCCTCTGCTCATGTGAGAATTGCAGGCCCCGTTCACCCTAACAGGCCAGGAGTCATATTGGTGTTCTATGTAAACCCAGCTTAAGCCCTGGTTCCTTTCTCTCACCCTTGTTTTGCTCCTCCCCTGTCTCCTCAATAGCTTAAACCTTGTTGTCTCATCTTTCTCTACAACTCTGCCTAGCCACAATCCAAGCTAGACAATGGGTCCAAATAGCCTAAATACAGTACTTTTGATGTCCAAATTCTCACTGATTTAAAAAACTTATGCCAATGTACAGGCAAATGGTCCAAAATTTTTCTCTCTGCTCTATCATGGTCCCACTAACAAGGTTTGTTTTTTGTCTCTGGAGTCGTAAATAGAATAGAAATTTAAAATAAAAATACACAGCTTCTAAATGAATGAATGAATGAATGAATGTGAGAGTGAAATGGTTGTCTGGAGTCTATATGAGAAGTGCACTTGAAATGAATGTGTGTATATGAATATGTATGTGGCTCACAGCCCTAAGGCTGTAGAATGATTTCTTTTCTGAACAGTGCCATTCCATTGTGGGAGCTGTTCTCCACCAAGCCCACTGTACTGGATAGTATAGCCACTTTTTCTGCTGAGTGTCCCCCAGAAGGATCACTGAAAATAATTAAGGCTCTTAAAGAGTTGTAAAATGGCAAGATCAGAAGGCTGCCTTGTAGCCTGAGAGAAGTCCAAAACCCTCCCTCGAATTTAGAAAAAACAAAAACAAAAAAATCTCTTTCTTAGCTTCCCTGGCTTGCAGATCCTAGGGCCTGCAAGCACATGAAATCTCAAGATCCTGGCCCCAATAACAGATTGGGTGAATGCCAAATTGCTGGGAATAGATGGGGACTTATAAGAATTTGCAACTGTTTTAAGTTTACCTTATCTCTTTATGCTTCTGTGGGACTACTAACAGAAAAACAATCTCAAAATTTATGTTTAAATTTAGACGTGCTTCATACTGAATTTGTAAAAATTTCTAATAATGTTTGAATCTACTTTCATATTTTTTTAAAAAAGTGTGTTTCAGGAAAGTTATAAGAAAAAGTTCCAAAATCAATAAATGATAAAATCTATATGTTTATTCTAGATAAATAGTATAAGTCAAATCTGGTCTACACTTTTAAAAAAACAAAAACTTAAATGATCATATTAAAAGTTTTATGGTAAGGACAATGAAAGCTTTTGCTGATAGTTATGAGATGAACTGACTAAAAAAGATAAACTGGAGAGAAAACTTTAAATGTTGGATGTTAAATGTTTGATGAAAAATATAAAGTAGTTACATAGTTTGTAAAGTAAAAGTATGTGGATGAAGTTATGAGTAAGCTTACACAAAAGGTTAAAGACACTTAGTCAGATTACAGACTTCTTGAGACATAAAATGACTCTTAGAATAGGGCTTACATCAGACTAACAGAGTATGGTCCTGGCTGATAGCAGGTTGCTATAGTATTCAGGTTATAAACTTAACTTTAACTCATTGATGTTAATCTGGTCATAATGGTCATGAAAGACTGAATACCAACCAAGTTAGCTATGTTCCTCTATTTGTCAACCTAAATCTTATGGTTAAAATTGACTCATTAATATTTAATTCTCTCCTAAGGTTATTATATCTAAAACACTGCCTCAAAAAAATCTACACAGGGCTGGAGAGATGGCTTAGGGGTTAAGGCGCCTGCCTCCTAAGCCTAAGAACACTGGTTCCAATCTCCAGGTCCCACGTTTAGCCAGATGCAAAGTGACGCAAGGGTGCAATGCTGCACTTGACCACAAGGGGGCACACACATCTGGATTTGTTCACAGCAGCTGAGACACTGCTGGCATGCCCATCTCTGTCTTCCTCTCCCTCTCTCTCTCTGTCTCTCTCTGTGTCTCTCTCCAAAAAATAAAAAAATTTTAAAAAATCTAAACAAAGTTATATTGCTATTTAAGATGTAATTTCCTCAATTCCTCCAACAATCAATCTTAACACTTTAGATTTAACTTACATCATTACTGAGCAAGTTTACCAATGTGCCACAGACAAAATTATAGTTGATTAAGGTTTGAGTAGTTATAGATTGTGTCATGAAATTTTATGTATATTTTGTATATATTATGTAATATTATGTAAATTTTGTGTATATTTTATGTATGATTTAGAGGAAATTAAAAATATTTCCTTTTGGCTCAACAGTTAAAGGTGCTTGTTTGCAAAGCCAGATGCACATAGTGGAGCATGCATTTGGAGGTTGCAGTGGCAAAGGACCCTGGTATTCCCTCTCTTTCCATGAGACTTGTCTCCTTTTTCATTAGATCATGACAGTTTAGTCTAGTTCCTCTATTCTTTGAGTATATTAGATATAGCTGAATTAATTTCAGAAACTGACTTATAGATCAGATGGACATCTTATTTAACTGTTAAAAGTGGTAAATCTCTCTCTCTCTCTCTCTATACATACATACATATATATATATATATATTTGTAAGTTTTCATGTCTTCATATTTAAGCCAAAAATGTTACTACATAATATAGCTTTCTTGTTTATTTTAAATTCTGTTAACAGATCTTTTGTACATAGTTTACTCTCTATAGCCTCATGTGCCTTAAATATGTGAACTCTACTTTGTGTTAATATCAGACTTTTCCAGATATCAAAATATTGTAATTTGGTTTATACAAAGTGCATGATGTTTGGCCATAAATAAGCATACATCACCATGCCTGCCTAAAACTCTGTAATTTTATGATGGTTCTTGTCTTGTTCATGCTAGTTTTACTGGGTGACTATCACTGAGGTTATAATCTTAGTCTTATAAAAAGGTAACTTATTGTAATCTTGTTCTTAGGAAAACAGAAAGCTCCCCATGTGTTAGGGAAATCCACTGTATATAAACAATGTTAATATAGTTTTTCTAAGCTTCATATAACAGTCATAAATTGTTCAATGGTAAAAGGTACTCATTTAAAAAAATTACTTTATGTCTGTCATATTGTCTCTAATGTATGTTAAAATCAGACTTGCTTAATTCAACAATAACTAAGTTTTATATTGTCTCTAATGATTGTTAATCAGGCTTGCTTAACTCAAGAATAACCAAGTTTAATTTTATTCTTACACTGTGTATAATCAGTCTCAGTCAGGGTTTCACTTAATTAATTGTGTCACTTATGGTATCCTAAGTTCATTGCTTATAAAAAATATTTATTCTTAAGACATGTTTCCTGCCCTAGAAAAATAATCTTAAATTGCTGTTCTGCTTCCAGTTTGGGACATTGGTATGCAGACTACCCAAAGTTGTTTTCAAACACAGATGCCAAGTTTTTATACTGTGTTGTCTTTTCCCTGGCATACAATTTCTAGATTAAATCAATTGCCTTAAAGTTATTGATAAAATAATTGATAAAATATTGTTTTCAGGGCTACTAAAGTGGTCTGCCTATACTTATCACTGACAGACACTTAAAAGATAAAATGTGTATGCTTTCTATATTCCAGATATAGCTTACACTGTCACCTAACAACTAAACTTAAATATTAATCAGAATGATTTTAAACTATTGTGTCATTCTCTAATGACATCTGCTTTGCTAACCAGATATGTTTTACACCTTTTAAACTAATATGTTCTACTACTCAGATATGTACAGTCTCTCTGAGTGATTAATAACCATATGTAGAAGCCAAAAATCAATTGGAAATATTGGAGTTAAAAGTATAACCAATTTTTGGTTCCCGCTCTCAGGTCAGAAGGCCACCAGAGATGATGGGACAATGCTAACTAACTTCCAGCTTCTGGTAAGTTACCTATCTTCTTGATGACAGAGGATATGGAGATAAACTTCAAATCAGTGTATCTGCAACAGGAGAGTCACATCAGAGGAAAATCAGTCCTCCACTTCTTACTTATCAAGGGAATGATCCAACAAGAGGATATCACAATCATAAATCTTTATGAACAAAACACAGGTGTACCACAATTCATAAAACATAACCTACTTGACAACAAAACAGAAATAACCATCAACACTATCATAATTGAGGACTTCAATACTCCACTATCAGCAATAAATAGATCATCCAAACAGACAACTAACAGGGAAGTAAGAGAGCTCAACAAAACCATAGATCAACTACATCTAATGGTCATCTACAGAACACTCTATCCAAAATCCACAGATTACACGTTCTTCTCAGCAGCCCATGGAACCTTCTCTAAAATAGATCATATACTGGGTCATAAAGCCTGCTTCCATATATTTAGGAAGATCAACATAATATCCTGCATGATATCAGACCACAAGGCTATATCACTAAAAATTAACAACAAAAGCTGCATCAGGAATCCCACCAGCTCCTGGAAACTGAACAACACACATTTAAACAATAAATGGGTAGTGGACAAAATAAAAAATGAAATTGCAAAATTTCTAGTAATGAATGACAGTGAGAATGCAAAGTACCAAAACTTATGGGACACAATGAAGGCGGTCCTCAGGGGAAACTTCATAGCACTAAATGCCTTCCTACAAAGGACAGAGAGGTCCCAAATCAATAACCTAGCTATCCACCTAAGGCATTGGAAAAACAAGAAAAATCCAACCCAAAAAGCTCCAGATGGAAATAAATAATTAAGATCAAAGCAGAAATTAATGAATTGGAAGCTGAAAGAAAAATAAGAAAATTGATGAAAGAAAGAGCTGGTTCTTGGAAAGAATAAACAAGATTGATAAACCCCTGGCCAATTTGATCAAGCAAAAAAAAAAAAAAAAAAGAGGTGCTTCAAGTTAACAAAATCAGAAATGAAAAAGAGAGCAATCACAACAGACATAAGTGAAATTGGGAGAATCATCAGGACTTATGTCAAAAACCTCTATTCCACAAAAATGGATAATTTGGAGGAAATGGATGAATTCCTGCACACATACCACCTACCAATCCTAAACTCAGAGCATACTCATCTCCTAAATAACCCTATCACACCCAACAAGATTGAAAAGGTAATCAAAAACCTCCCCAAAAAGAAGAGTCCAAGACCAGATGGCTTCTCAGCTGAATTCTATCAAACCTTCATGGAAGAACTGAAACCAATCTTTCTCAAACTGTGCCACACAATTGGAGAAAAGGGAGAGATCCCCAACTCCTTCTAAGAAGCTAGTATCATCCTAATTCCAAAACCAGGCAGAGATACCAGAAGAAAAGAAAACTATAGGCCTATTTCCCTGATGAACTTACATGCAAAGATCCTGAACAAAATCCTCATAAACCAAATTCAAAAATATATCAAAGCATTGTCCACCTTGATCAAGTAGGCTTTATTCCAGGAATGCAGGGGTGGTTCAACATACAGAAATCTGTAGATGTAATACACCACATAAATAAGCTTAAGCACAAAAACCACATGATCATTTCAATAGATGCAGAAAAGCCTTTGACAAAATACAACATCACTTCATGACCAAAACAATGGGAATGGATGGTTTCTATCTCAACATAATAATGGACATATATAAAGCTCCTAAAGCCTAAACAATACTTAATGGGGAGAGACAAGGAATTCCCATTGAGATCAGGAACAAGACAGGGATGTACACTCTGACCTCTGCTCTTCAACATAGTACTGGAAGGCTTGGCTCAAGCAATAAGACAGGAGAAAGAAAAAAAAAAGGGATACAAATTGCAAAGGAAGAAGTTAAGTTAGCCTTATTTACAGATGACATGATTCTATACATAAATGACCTGAGAACCTCCATCTCAAAACTCTTAAGGGTGATTAATTCTTTCAGTAAAGAATTAAGGATACAGGGCTGGAGAAATGGCTTAGCGATTTAGGCACCTGCCTGCTAAGCCTAAGAACGCCAGTTCCAATCTCCAGGTCCTACGTTTAGCCAGATGCAAAGTAACACAAGGGTGCAATGCTGCACTTGCCCACAAGGGGGCACACACATCTAGAGTTCATTCACAGCAGCTGAGAGGCTGCTGGAGTGCCCATTCTCTATCTCTTTGTCTCTCTCTCTGTCTCTCTCTCAAAAAAAAATTAAGGATAAAAAAATCAATGCACAAAATCAATAGCCTTTTTATATGCAAAAGACAAACATATAGAGAAAAAAATAAGCAGAGCTGTCCCATTTTTTAATAGCAACAAGATAAATAAATAAAATACCTTGGAATAACATTAACCAAAGGAGGTAAAGACCTTTACAATGAAAATATAAGAATAATCAAGAAAGAAATTTAGGAGGATTTGAGAAAATGGAAAGACCCCCCCCCCATGCTCCTGGATAGGCAGAATTAACATTGTGAAAATGGCACTCTTACCAAAAGCAATACACAGATTTAATTGCAATGCCAATAAAAATCCCAACATTTTTCTACACAAAGATAGAAAAAATGATCTCGAAATTCATATGGAATGGAAGAAGGCCTTGGATATCCAAGAATTTCCTCAGCAAAAGAAACATCTTTGGAGGCATCACTGTAGCAGACAGCTTCAGGTTCGCTGAGATGAACTTCCAGACCAGGCACAGTTATGGAGGAAGGGATATTATTTATTGAAACTTACAGATCAGGGAAGTTCCATAAAGGCAGGAGAAACAGCCTGCTCTCCACAAGCAGAGAGAAAAAAACCAACCAGCCACCACAGCACACAGAGCAAAACTACAGCCAAAAGGTCACACAGCACACTTCAGGAACTCCTGCTAGGCACATTTGCATATCTTTACAATGGAATCTCAAACCATCACCACACCTTAAGACCCCCAGTCCCAGTGACCTTGCCTCTAGCAAGGTGATTGCAGATACAAACTATAAAATAAAAAACACTGAATATATTGGGGACATATATTCAAACTACCACATTCCGCCCCTGGCCCCCAATATATTTAGCTCCTGGCCCCAATAGATTTATAACTATCACACATTGTAAATTGTACTCAGTCCAATTTCAAAGGTTCTCACAGTCTTGATCAACTTAAGATAGTGAGTCTTGTAAAATCAAACAAGTTAAATACTTTCAACATGTAAAGGCACAGAGTAAACATTTTTAACTGGTATAAGGCATAGCAAGGAGAAACTAAAATAATGCAAACTCAACCACCATCAGCAGTCATCAAACTTCTGCAGTTCAAGTTCAATATAACCAGAGACTAACAGTCTCAGGTTTTCAATTCCAAGCTGGGCAGAGTCACCAGGAAAACTTTCATCCATGCCAACACTGCACTCCATGGTAGCCCTTTTTGCACAGTCCTGGTATATCCAAAACATCTTCAGGTCTCCATGCAAACCAATCTTCCAAAAGGCTCTTCCAGCCTATACCTGAGGGTCTTCATGCCCTGCCTCATGCCACATCTCAGCAGCGGCTCCTGGAACCATGTGCAACTCATGACCACTCCATGCATTTTTCATGCTTCCAAAACTAATACCAGGTGTGCAGGACACAGCCATATTCTTAATCCAGGGACAAAATAAACCATAGCCTTGAAAAGCAGGTTCCTTCTCCAGTCAACTCTTTCCAAAGAGTTTGCATTTCTAACAGTCTTTCCTCAGGCATCTTCTCCATTGTTTTAATGTAAATGCAGTCGGACCACCTTCCTTCCACCTTCCTTAAGATTGCTAATGTGTTGACAATAGCACCTAAACCAGCCTCCATGCCTCTACTTTTAACTTGCTTCAGGTTTTCCAACTTAAAATCTTAAAATCTCAGACCGATACCTTTAGCCAAGCACATCAGTCCATTACAAATTTAACCTTGATCAAACACTCTGGGCCTGGATAGCGGAACATAGCCATCCCTTATGCCAGTAGCCCAGTTCCAACAAAGTCGTCTGCCATCTTTCCTTCCCCTTAGAAAGCTCAAAAGCCAATCCTCGAAGTTCAATACTGTCTGCATTTCTCAAACTCTCATCAGAATAGTCCATAAAACTTGGCTTAACTCCAGAAGGCATCTTCAGTTGCAAGCACCAAGTCCATGCCCATTCCTCCAAAACAAAAGCTCCAAAAGACGAATATCCACATGGTCAGGTTCATCTCATCCTTTTTACTGTAGCAGACAGCTTCAGTGGCTGAATGAACTTCCAGACCAGGCACAGTTATGGAGGAAGGGATGGATCCAGGGGAAGTTCCATAAAGGCCTGCTGGCCAGGCAGAGAGAGCAAAAGCCAACCAGCCACCACAGCACACAGAGCATCACAAGCAATTTCACATTTGCATATCTTTACAATGGAATCAAACCATCACCATCTTTGGACCTTGCTCTAGGCATCTATAAAGTAAAACACTGAATATATTGGGGACATATATTCAAACTACCACAATCACCATACATGATCTGAAGCTATATTACAGAGCCATAGTAATAAAAACAACATGGTAATGGCATAAAAACAGGAATATAGATCAATGGAACAGAATTGAGGACCTGGACTTTGGGTGAAGTAACTACAGCTACTTGATATTCCATAAAGGCCCTAAAAATATAGAGTGGACAAAAGACAGCATCTTCAACAAATGGTGCTGGACAAACTGGATAACCATATGCAGGAAAATGAAACTCGATCCACACATTTTGCCATGCACAAAAATCAAGTCCAAATGGATCAAAGACCTCAATATAAAACTGGAAACTGCTACTACTAGAAGAAAAAGTAAGAGGAACTCTCCATGATATAGGAGGGGGGAGAAGACTTCCTAAACAAAACCCCAGTAGCCCATGAAATTAAATAATCACTCAACCATTGGGATCTCATGAAGCTGAAAAGTTTTTCACAGACAAACATACAATAAGCAGAGCCAACAGATTACCCACAGAATGGGAGAAAATTTTTTCCGGCTATATAATTGACAGATGCCTACTTTCTAAAATTTACAAAGTACTCAAAAACCTAAACAATAAAAGTCAAGCCACCCACTCACAAAATGGGGCAGAGAATGTACAGGGAGTTCTCAGAGGAAGAAATACAAATGGCAAACACACACTTAAGAAAATGTTCAACACCCCTAACCATCAGGGAAATGCAAATTAAAACAATTATTAGATTCCACCTTACTCCAGTAAGGGTAGCTAACATTTAAAAATCTAATGAAAACAAATGCTGGCAAGGTTATGTAAAACAGGAACCCTCATCATTCACTGTTGGTGGGAATGTAAGCTGGTACAACCACTATGGAAAGCAATATGGAGGCAACTCCTAAAAAGGTTGACTATAGAGTTACCAACAAACCCAGTTATTCCCTTGTTGGGCATTTACCCTAAAACTCCGTGCCTCAGTTCAGAGAGATTTGCTTAATCATGTTTGTAGCTGCTCAATTTATAATAGCAAAGAACCAGAGTCAACCCAGATGTCCATCATTAGACAAATGGACAACAAGATGTGGCATATCTACACAATGGAATTCTACATAGCAGTAAGGAAAAATGACACAATGAAATTTGAAGAAAAATGGTCAAACCTGGAACAGATCATTCTTAGCGAACTCACCCAATCACAGAAAGATAATCGTCACATGGTCTCACTCATCTGTGGCTCCTAAGCTCAATCTGCCTGAGATGCTGACATACCTAATTAGCATCTCAAGGACTGGACAATAGTGAGGGAAAAGTAAGGGGGGGGACACAAAACTGGTCCCAAATGTAAATGGCACCACAACATCCTATATCCTGAAAGACAGACTAACAGGTTGAACCTTCATCAAGTCATTAGAGGAACACATGATTTACAGGGCCCTGGAGAGAGTATGATGAAGACTAACCTTAAGCTTTCCTTGCTTCGCTTTCTCTACCTCTTTTCTCTATTGTCTCTCTTCTCTCATTCTCTTCTATATTACCTATATTTTTCTTCCTTCTTTTCCCTTGGCATTGGCCTATAACTCCAAGTACCAGCATGTGGTTAACATCCACAGTGAGTTGTTGATCAGAGAGACCTACAAGATTTCCCCAAAGAAGACAGATTTCTGTCAGAGTACTTAATGACCCACCAAAGGTTAATGGTAAGACCCTACTGCCGAAGATACCATATGCTATTGGTAAGGAACATGGAGTGACCTGGCTGGATTCTGGAAAAGAATCAGTCCCCAGACAGCTTGTGTAGTGCCAGAAGGTGCTACATGAGTGACTGGGGGGAAAGTGACCAACACCTGTCCAAGCAACGTGTGATCTAAGCTTCTCAGAAGCAAACAACCTAATGTGATGCTCACACAAGTGCAATAGTGGCACACAGCCATGGTGGGTAACCAACTGCTCTTGATTTGGCTAACAGATCCACTCAGTGGAACAGAATCCATACCTGGAACTGGGAAATAAGTCAAAACCATATCCAAAAACGAGCCCACTCTCCAATATTAAGCTCCCTCCAATCATAAGCTACAAGTGGGCCTACACCTATGAAATTCTCTATAAAATAATAATAGTTATGCCACTTATCTGGTGCTGACCTCTCTCTCTCTGTTTCTCTGATGGAGAACTTGCTTCTCTTTTTCAGATGGATATGGAACCTAAGGAGAGAATCAGCCCATCACACCTCACCAGGTCCCCATCTAATACCATAGCATAATGGGGGAAATAAGCAAGAATGCTGGTTTCTTGGTGAATCTGGTACCAACACAAGGGTGAAGGAGTTAGACACAGAGAATACTCAACTCCTACCAAACCAGATATATAGAGACACAGAGGCTCCCTAGACCTCATCACTGAAGTAGACCTAAAATGATCCCAACATGGCTCAGGGAAATTTGCAGAAGAGGGGTCAGAAAGACACTTGCCTGCAAAGCCAAAGGACCCAGGTTCAACTCCCCAGGACCCATGTAAGCTGGAAACACAGGGTGGCGCGTGCATCTGGAATTTGTCTTCAGTGGCTGGAGGTCCTAGCATGCCCATTCTCTCTATCTGCCTCTTTCTCTTTCCCCCTCTCAAATAAATAAATAATAATAAAAACTACAATATGGACTTCTATAACAATTATTCTCTTTGGTGACTTTTTTAGCAGTATTTGTATGGCCACTACATATTTTTTTTTCTTTTTAAAAAATTTCATTAATTTTTAATTCATTTTTATTTATTTTGCATGTTTGTGTGTATTGGTATGCCAGACTCCCTTGCCACTGTAAAGGTATCCCATTACTTTTTGTGTCAGACTTTATGTGGGTGGCTGGTGAAATGAATCCAGGTTGGCAGCCTTGGCAAGCAAGCATCTTCAAACCATCTCAAAATCCCCATCGTTTCCTTCTTACAGAAATACATAATGGGTTTCAAACGAATCATGTAGCAAACATTCTTAATTTCTAGTATTTGTTTAAGAAACTAAGGTTATATAATTATTTCTATATATCAAACAGATAAAATAACTCCAAATTCTCTGTTCCTCTTTTCTAATACTCCACAATGTCACTTCATGCTACTGCTGATAAATGAATTCTGTTAACTCTTCCACCTTAAAAACACTTCATTCCTTTTTTTCATGCTATGTTAATCTAGCTTCCTGATGCAGTGAGCTGGTTATAATGTTAATAATTTCATAGGCTTTTTGTTTCCCTCCAAGTTTTCTACTGTATATTTCATTTTTGCATTTAAACTAAATGTAAAGCCATAAAGTAGCAGACTGACAGGGATGTTTAGAAATACATGATTACTGCCATCTTTATTCATTCTCTTGAAAAACTCATTGCAGTAAGATGGTTATACTAATCTATTTATATCTGCTATGGACAGCAGAGATCAGATAAGAAGCTATTCATATATTACAAACAGTCAAAATTTTAAAAGTGTGTTTCAAAGGCTCGTCAATTACAGACTCCTCTTCATTATAATTAGCGGTCATAATAATGGTTCAATTCTTCAGCATCAGATCTAATAGTCCATAGTAGACACTTAATAGTTATTGAGTAGATGACTATAAATGAATTCCCTTTATCTTAGGCTACCCACAAGTTATTTTAATTACTATGAATTTAAAGTAAATAAAGTGAAGAGTCTTGACTGAAAAACTTTAGACTTTTTAGAATTATTACACACAAGTATATACTTAATAAGAACCTTTACAAGAATTTAACTAAATAAAAATTATTCTTATTCCTGTTTGGGATACCAGAGGATTCTTTATTGACCAGCAGCAAGCCAAGCCTCTTTTTTGCTCTTTAAATCCAAATTGCCCATAGCCAACAGCCAAAAGGTCCTGAAAATCAAAAAATATATTTACAATTAGAGAAAATGATACAAAAATATTGGCAAATGCATAAAAGTATCTACTAATGGGCTATATTTAAAAACACCAGTAAGGGAAGGTTAGGGATGTAGCTCAAAGGTAAAGGTATTGCCTAGCAATGCACAAAGCTTTTGGTTTGATCTACAGAACTACACAAAATAGAGAAGAAAATGCTGGCAAGACTTCTATTGAGAGTAAAAAAAAAAAAAAAAAACACCAAAATGACACCTACTGTTATTCTTCACCTTGATATGAATAAAATCAATCAGTGTCATCACTTCCCAGTTAACAAACAAGGACCTCAGAAGACCCAATTACTAGCAAGTTCTTTTATGAATGGAGTCCTAAAATAATAGCACATCAAGAAACTGGATATTTCTCTGTCATGTGAGACACAGTGAGAAGAGTGAGGAATGAAACTCTCTGGAAACCATATCAGTTCCATCTGGGTCTTTGACTGTGCCATCCACAAGAACTGTGAGAAAATGAATTCCTATTGTCTAAGCTATAGACTTGACAGTATTTTGTTATGGCAGCCTAAGGTGATTAATACAGCAAGCCACTGCAAGAAATATGTATGTAAACACATCATATATATACACACACACACACACTTTTAGTGACTCTAGTCACTACCACCATCATCTCCCCACAACTGTCTCTGTCTTTAAAAAGTCTACCTTTCCCCCCTGACATTTATGAATGTCTATTTATCTTCTCTAGATTCTGTTTAGGCATTACTCTTTCTAAGAAACATTTAAGACACTCTCTTAGGTGCTCCCATAGCACTATTTATTGAAGTCATAGGAGAAGTTACGTGGACAGTTTATGTATGACTAAAATACTGTTATGTCTCTAATATTCTAACAAAGTACTGGAGCACACTGAGAGGTCAATAAGTATTTGTACAATGAATAAGAAATAATATATGATCTGCTAATAATACAGAGTAAGTTCCAGGTCAGCCTGGACTAGAGTAAGACCACAACTAAGAAAAACAAAAAAATTAAAATAAAATAAACATAGTGAAAAAGTGTTGTTCAGTCTTCAATTAACTGATTATAGACTTATTTATTTACCTTGGTTTTTCCAAGGTAGGGCCCAGGTTGGTCTTGAACTCATGGTGATTTTCCTACTTCTGCCTCCCAAATGCTGGGATTAAAGGCATGCACCACCATACCCAGCCAGACTTATTTATTATTTACTTATTTATTTATGTGTGAGACAGGAAGAGATAAAGGAAGAAATAAAAGGAGAGAGAGAAATAGTATGAGAGAGAGAGAGAGAATGGGCATGCCAGGGGCTCCTGCTGCTATAAAAGAACTCTAGACATGTACAACGTTGTGGGTCTAGCTTTGCATGGAGACTGGGAAATCAAACCCAGGCTGTCAGGCTTTGCAAGCCTTTAACTGCTGATCCATCTCTCCAGGCCCCATGATTTATTTTTTAATAATTCTGGCAATTAAATTTTCACATAGCACTTGAAAAATGTATCAATGACAAAATAAGGCTAATTCATAAACATATATAGTATTATGTAGTTTTACAAAACAAATTAGTCTGACCACTTTAAAAATATGCTAAATAGCCAGGCGTGGGGCACACACCTTTAATCCCAGCACTTGGGAGACAGGTAGGAGGATTGCCATGAGTTCAAGGCCACCCTGAGACTACAGAGTGAATTCCAGGTCAGCCTGAGCTAGAGTGAGACCCTACCTCAAAAAACCAAAAACAAGCCAGGCGTGGTGGCGTACACCTGTAATCCCAGCACTTGGGAGGCAGAGGTAGGAGGATTGCCATGAGTTCAAGACCACCCTAAGACTACATAGTGAATTCCAGGTCAGCCTGGGCCAGATAGAGCCCTACCTCCAAAAAAAAAAAAAAAAAAAAAAAAACTAAAAATATGCTAATTGCTAATTGGAAATTACCTTCAGAAACAGTTTATAAACCCAAGTAGAACTATCTCTTTCTAAAAAAGCAAACAAACCATTCCCCAGCTTGATCTTATCTCCCTTAAGATGACTTTTAGCAGTACAATAGCTAAGGACATGACCTCTTATGTCCCATGTCTGTGTTGGAATCCTGGCTGTTTCACTTACCAGTATGTGGTGACAGGCTCATTATTTACCTCTCTATACTTCCAATTTCCTATTAACATAATGGAGAAACTAAGAGCACCTCATCCCTGAAACTATTGTGCTCATACCAGTATAACACTCTCAACAGTGTTTGGTACATAGTAGGTGCTACTTAAATATCCATAAATGTTTTATGTGTACTTGCATATAGTCTCTGGCCACTACAAGAGAATGCTCATCTGGCTTTATAAGAGTGGTTAGGGAATTGAACCTGGCCTGGCAAGCTTTGTAAGTAAGTGCCCTTAACTGCTAAATTACCTCCCCAGTCCCCAGCATTTACAAATATTAGTAGTAACAGTATTATTTAGGAATCTCAAAAATTATTTTACATATTGATAGGGTCATTGGATTAGTCATATATTTACAAATATAACTTGAGGGGAATTTAGGGACATGATTTTTTTATATGTTAAAATAGATCAACTATCTACTATATTTTAGTATACATCTCAGTTTTCAACATGGAGTCAGAGAATGCCATGTCCCAAGCACATCTACTAAAATAAAAATGGTAATGTTTTTATAATGTAAAGATAAAAGCATTATTTTATAAGTATTTGCATTTTATTCTTTTGTAATATAATTTATTTTTGGTATCTGTGTGTGTGGGTATGTTGGAGGCCAGAATGTCTTCTGTCTTCCTTGATTACTCTCTATTTTATTTACTGACGTGGGTCTCTCACTTAAACTAAGAGCACACAAATTCTGCTAGTCTAGTTAAACGTGGCTAGATTACTAGCCATTCAGCTTGTCCTAAGAATCCTGTCTCCAATTTCTGAGCTCTGGGCATATCCAGGCCACCATGTCCACCCAGCTATGTGGGTGCTGGGAATCTGAAGCCTGGTCTTCACAATTGTTCAGCAAGCACCTTATCCATTTAGTCATTTCCTTAGCCCATCTTTTGGCTCAGGGAATTTTGTGGAATAGGGGGTGGAAAGATTGAAAGAGCCACAGGTTGAGACATTATGCCCAGAGACATTCCCCACCCCCAAAAAAACTGACTATTGCTCCCACAACACATAAACTACAATCCCATGGGGGAATACCTGCAACCCCACTGAGGAGCATCCCCAACAGAATGGGGGCAGGGGCAAGGGAAAAGAGGGTACTGACACATGATGTATACATACAAAACATCTTGTTAATAATAAGAAAAACAAACATTAAAAAACATTTTATTTTTATTTATTTTATTTATGTGAGAGAGTTGGGGGATAAGAGAGGTGGGCAGGTAGAAAAAGAATGGGTGCACCAAGGCCTCTAGCCACTGCAAACAAACTGCAGATGCATGTGCCACCTTGTGCATCTGGCTTACATGGGTCACAGAAATTGAACCTGGATCCTTTGGCTTTGCAGGCAAGCATCTTAACCATTATGCCATCTCTCCGGCCCCCATCTTTTTTTGTTTGTTTGTTTCAAGATAACGTCTCACTCTAGCTCAGGCTTATCTGGAATTCACTATGTCGTCTCAGGGTGGCCTAGAACTCACCGAAGTCATCCTACCTCTGCCTCCCAAGTGCTGCTCCACCACTCCAGCTCCCTATCTTTTTTAATGCAAACATTTTGTATGCATGTGTATATGTGCATGCAGGTGTGCATGTGTGTGTGTGTGTGTGTGTGTGTGTGTGTGTATAATGACATCTACCTTCTGACACAGGATCTCTCATTGCTCTCATTGGCCTGGATCTCACCAATGAAACTAGATTGGCTAGCCAGTAAACCCCAGGGATCTTCCTGTTTCCACCTCCCCAACACTGCAATTAGAGATACATGCTGCTATAGTGAGGATTTCACATAGGTGCTTGGGATTGAACTCAGGTCTTCATGCTTACAAGCAAGTACTTTACTGAGTTATCTCCCCAGCTCCCAAGTATGAACTACTCTTAGGAGCATTCGAAAGCTAGGGCTTATGGTCAAACACACATACACACATGCACGCACACACACAATCTTTCATATTAGAACTTGCTAGATGCCTTTAAGTGCCAGCAATGGAACCATTTAAATGCCTGATAACTTACTGGGTTTGCTTTATTCCAGGAAAGGCTGCTCACATTAAGGCCTTTGGTTAAGTCGCAGGAAAAAGACCAAAGTCTTTCCAAATTGGCTGGTATCGTTGACTGTTCTGCACTTATTTCTATTTCTTCTTCCTCCTCTTTCTTAATTTCTTCCTCTGCCTCATCAACTTTTTCACATTCCAAAATGTCTTCAGACACTCCAGGTTCAGATTCTAAAATTCAATCAAATAGAAACATCACTATACTCTATATACACAGGAGCTGCTGAAGTGTCCAAACAACTCTGTGTGAAACTTCAGGCACCATTGGATCTACTAGATGACCTAGATGAAGTGACAGGGCACAATGAATGGCAGCCTGAATGTACTGCATAGTACTCTGTGGCTCTGGATCCCACTCAAAGAGAGAAGATTTTCTGATTACTTAGCAAATGGGCCAGAGTACAACATCCAATGTTGCCTCCAAAACAAACACAGTATTTTTTTATGCTGTGGGTGGGTGGGAGAAGGGTTGGAAAGGGTTACGTGCAACAACTTTACCTTAGCAAGTATATCTCAATGTATCTCATACCAAAAGACCCCTTGATATTGAGGAAGAAGTCTACTAATAGGTTTTTTTAAATTTAATTCCTACCCTCTGATAACCAACTGTCTTACTGCACATTACAGGTCTACCTCTCATTTACAGGGTCCACTCAGCATCCATGAAATGGACCAAAGAGATGTCTTGTTAAAAGGCCCTTGTAGACTATATTGTATTGTAGGGTTGAAGAATTGATAGACATATCAGATTGACTAAGGAAGGTGTATTTCTAATCAGGTCAACTGAAAACAAATCATCACCTCTGCATCTTTCAAATCCATGATAGTGGTACTAAGCTCTGAAAGCCCTCCAATGGAGCAGGACTGCTGTTGATGTGCTATTTTCCTAGAGAGAGGTAGCTTCCTAAAGCTGTGATTACAGGACCCACTGGAAGCTCTTGTGATAAATTTCTTTTTTTAATTAAATATATTTTTTTATTTATATTATTCTGATTTTACATTCATAGTATTGGTTCCATTGTCCTCCTCCCTGTCCTCCCAATTTCAAAAGGACCCTCATCAATGGGGAATGTGGGTCATGCATTGTGAGGTTAGTCAAGAGTTCTGGGGGCTATGCGCCAGTCTCTGTGCATAAAGCCCCAACTTGTGACTCTAACAATCTTTCTGCGAGTTTTCCTGAGCCACATTGGGGTCATTTTAGTTCTGCTTCAGTGGTGAGGTTTTGGGAGCCTCTGTGTCTCTGGATATCTGGCTTAGTTGGAGTTGGATGTTCTCTGTGTTTATCTCCTTCAGCCTTTTTCTGGTGTCATGATCGCCATAAATGCTGTATTCTTGCCCTTCCCCTGTGTTGTTCTATGGTTTCAGCTGGGGCCCTGGTGAGGTGTGGTTAGCTGATCCTCCCTTCAGGTTTGTTGTCTACCTGAAAAAAGATAATCAAATTCTCCAACGGAAAGAGAAGTTAGTACTAGATAGAAGGGATGACCATATATGTTTTAGAGGGAATTTTATATGTGTTGGCTCTCTTCT
This sequence comes from Orientallactaga sibirica, assembly GCA_036365145.1. Lineage (NCBI taxonomy): Eukaryota > Metazoa > Chordata > Mammalia > Rodentia > Dipodidae > Orientallactaga > Orientallactaga sibirica. Next base: position 23,942,715 of record JAEOAD010000015.1, on the reverse strand, counting down.
AGCCCACATTTGGTGGTATCTTGATCTTGGAGACTGAGCTCATTTTTTGTACATGGTTTTGACTTATTTCCCAGTTCCAGCAATGAGTTCCATTCCACTGAGTGGATCTACTAGCCAAATCAAGAGCAGTTGATTACCCACCATGGGAACAGATCATCCTCAGTGAGCTCACCCAAGCACAAAAAGAAAATCATTGCATGGGCTCGTTTATCTGTCACTCCTAACCTGAATCCACGTGACATGTTGCCAAACCTAATAAACACTCTGAGGTCCAGACAAGAGGGAGGGTGGGATGGAGGGAGGGTAAGGGTGGGAGGGAATGAGAGGGTGGGAAGGAGGACAAGGGGGGGATACAAATTGGGACCCAAAAGGAAAAGATACTATACAACCCTTTACTCTGAACAACAGGCTAAAGCATTGATCCTTCAGCAGGCCCGCAGAGGGAATACCCGAACCACAGGAACCTGGAGAGAACATCATGAAGGCCAACTTTAATATTGTCCTGCTTCTCTTTCTCTTCTCTTTCTCTCCTCTCTCTCTCTCTCTCTCCCTCTCTTCTCAATACTCACTTTCCCTTTTATATTATCTATCTTTTTCCTCCCTCACCTTCCTAGGTGCAGACTTATAACACCCAGTGTCAACACAGGGTTAACTTCCACAATGAGCTGTTATCTGAAACACCTACAAGGTTTCCCAAAAAAAGACAGACTTAGGTCAGAGTTCTTGGTGACCCACCAAAGGTTAATGGTAAGACCCTGCTGTCGAAGACCCAGCAGGAAACAACTTGACGTAATGATAAATTTCTTTAGTGATGATTGAGTTCCCTTCACAAATCTGTTTCTCAAAATGTTGATGAAATGTATCTGAACCTTTCTGGTAACAAATCTATTGCATTCTACCCCTACTCTCTTACTCCCATATACACAGCCTTTAAATCCCTTTTGATACATTACCAAGGGACTGAGCATCTGCAACTCATTCATGATGGGCCAACTTGATCCATGTTTCAGCCAGCCAGACAACCACCAACCAACCAACTAACTTATTAGAATCTCCTCTAACTCCTCACCATTGATTATAATTATTGAACATATATTCTGTAATAAGACTTCAGAATCTCTGCTTAGTAGACTCATAAATTCTGCCTCATCCAACTTTATATTCTTTACACTATTATCCCATACCATAATTAATATTCATCCCCGTACATGTTCTCCTGATTTTTGTTTGCATAAAGTAGAAAACTCAAGCTCTTTTGGAATATAGTGTACCTCCTCATGAGTCAAACCATATCACAATTCTAGAGACCTTCTTGGACTTGAGTGTAGTTCATAGATCTATAAACAAAAAGTAATTTTGAGCCGGGCATGGTGGCGCATGCCTTTAATCCCAACACTTGGAAGACAGAGGTAGGAGGATTGCCATGAGTTTGAGGCCACCCTGAGACTCCATGGTGAATTCCAGAGGTCAGCTTGAGCTAGAGTAAGACCCTATCTCTAAAAACCAAAAAAAAAAAAAAAAAGTAATTTTAAGAGTATGAATTCAATTATTACAATTCACAATGACATAATGAAGACTCATGCTGGGTTTTCAGCTATTTCAATCCTGTTACTATAGAGGAGATTATTCAGAGTACATTTAGAAGCTCATATATTATGTTGAGCACATTTTGTTCATTTGCTATTTGCTGTCTATTTTGAAAGTGTCTCACTAGGTAGCCCATGCTGGTGTGAAAACAATATGGAACTTGGATTGGCCTTGGCCTTGTGATCTACAATTCAGCATAACCCAACTGAAAATGAGCCACCTTCTCATAGAAATATTTTCATATAACATAAATGAAAATGAAAATTAGAATAGTCATGTAGGAAAGGAACAATTTCAGAGGATATATCCTACTTAACTCTGAAACTTAAAAGGCTAGTGTAAATAATATATTGTAGGATTTGGTATGAATAACTGCAAGACAAAACCCAGCAATAAACTTGCTAATATGTGGTAAAGTGTTTTATGATCCAAATGTCAGAAATTAATGAAGAAAAACTCATTAAAATTATGCTGAAACAACTGAATACCCAGAAAAAGAGACAGAAACAGAGAGAGAAAAGAAGCCAAAACTAAGGATATATAAAAAAGATATGGAAACCTAGTACTTTGCAAGCCAATTTAAAAAGTAAATTTTTATTTACTTGAGTGATAAAGAGAGAGAGAGAGAGAGAATGGGCATGCCAGGTCCTCTAGCCACTGCAAAGAATCTTCAGATGCATGTTCCACCTTGTGTACTGGCTTATGTTGGTAGTGGGGGATCAAACCTGGCTCCTGAGGCTTTCCAGGCAAATGCTTTAAGCACTAAACAATCTCTCCTGTCCCTAAAACAAAAAATTTTTAAGTAGTGAAGATCCTCTATGTGGAGAAATAAAGAAATCAAGCTTGAACTGAGCAAAAAGCTTCTACCCTGCTAGCTAGCTTTTGTAGTGTCAGAAGGAGCTTATTCAGGCATCTGGGAGCAAAGTTATTGAGAGTCCTACCCAGCTATGGAACCTGTGTGCTCTCGAACCAACCTGACAGGCAAGATATGCTTATTGGTGCAATAGCAGTATATCACTTATGGGTGTAACCAATTGCTTTTTGATAGGATTTGAGACTTGTTCCACAGGACAGAATTCATGCATGGTACTATAAATCTGATAAAATGACTGGCTAAGGAGGGTGTAGGCCCAGGAGAATGGAGGAACCTATTGCTGTTGTTATACTAAAAGAATAGCTTATCAATCTGTTTCCTAAATATTCCTGTTTATACCCCAAAATTAGTACTGCTCTCAGCCTTCATCACAGAAGTGAGCAGAGGTCAATGCAGAGTTGTATAGTTAGTAAAGTGTTGAGAATAAGTGACTATTATATCCTCAGTCCTAAACAGAACATCTTATACAGCCATCCTCCCCATCCCCCACACCCAAGGTTCAGGAAACATGGCAAAAAAAAGGGTATGGAAAGAAGGTCAGAGCTGGAGAATGGGGAGAAGTGCTGTGGAATGCTATAGTTTGAAAACAACATGACTGTTACACTCATTCACTCACAGCAGCTATGGTTCCTGCATAAGAGTGAGCTCATGAGACTCCATTCCTCCAGGAATAGCTATTCGAAAGAGAGGGAAGTCATGTTCTTTAGAGGTGTACCCACTAGTAAGTTGCCCATACTCCAGTGAATAACTCTCACCCTGATCAAGTAAGCAACCTTAATTTAATACAAGAGATCCTTCACACACACACACACACACACACACACACACACACACACACACACATAAAAGTAGGAAGAGAATTAGTTGAGAAGAAGTAGGAGTTTAGTGACAGTGGAATAAAAGAGGATAAATAATAGGGAAGTGATTAAGATCAAAATACATTATATACTTGTATGAAATAATGCAAAAATAGATAGAGACAAAGCAACCACCAGTGCCTTCACCAATCTGAAAGAAAGCATCTGACTTGAGATTGCAGTGAGGTGAGCACAAACACAAAAGAGGGAGACAATCTTCTGAAGTAAACTGCAGAAACAAAATTTTAGGTAGGAGAATATTCCAGAGGCCCTTGTGCCTCCTTCCTCAGACTGAGACAAAGGAGAGTACCATTATTCAGAGTCCCTAGTGTCAAATTGTTTTACCAGGGATAGCAGAAAATTCAGCACTACTGTATTCTAAACCTCAGAAACTCCCTGACCTGTCTACCAGCTAGGCAAGCCATGACTGTGACAATTATATGCACACAGAAGTTGAGTATAACACAGACAAAAGCTGAGGGACATTGGGGGAATACTAGAGTCCTGTGAGGAGAGTACTGGAGGCTAGAAATCTCTGCAGAACCTAACCTATTTATTTATTTCAGAGCAACAGACACAGAGAGAGAATGGGCATGCCAGGGCCTCCAGCCACTACAACCAAACTGCAGACACATACGCCCCCTTGTGTATCTGGCTTATGTGGGTACTAGGGAATTGAGCCTCAAACTGGGGTCCTTAGGATTCATAGGCAAGCACTTAACCACTAAGCCATCTCTCCAACCCCCACTTTTTTGATTTTTAATTAGTGACTAGCAATGGTCTTACCACCTGTAATTAGTCCCAAAAAAAACTTGGGAGGGGGGAAGAAAATCCACACAAAGAGAAAATATTGACTGATGACATTTTATACTATTTTATTTAATATTTTGATTTTTATTAAGTTCCTCTTTTGTATTTTAATTATCTAATTTTCTTGTTTTAGATATTATTTTGCTTGAACAGGCTTTCATGACTGTCTTTTTCCTGAATTTATTTGACATTATTTTATTTTCATACTTCTAATTCATACTTTCCCTCTAATTGCTGTTTTATACCTGCTTTTCTCTTTCTTCCACTTACTTAATCATGAATATTACTAATTTTTAAAATATTTAAACTAAGCTGGGTGTGGTAACACATCCTTTAATCTCAGCACTTGGGAGGCAGAGGTATGAGAGTATTGCCATGAGTTCGAGGTTATTCCAGGTCAGCCTGGACTTGAGTGAAACCCTACCTCAAGAAAAAAAAAGAAAAAAAGAAAAACCTTAAACTACATTTGTCCTGATGTACATTGTACATTTATCCTAGGTCATTTGTTTCTCAACCTTACTGGGTAGTGTGAATAAAGCACAAAATTTTTTACTCTTACTTCTGCCTGGACAATCAATAAGCAAAAAGAATGGGGAAAATAATTAAAACTGGAGGACATATCCATCCCCAAAAGTACACAAACACAATAAACACCAACATACAAGGAAACAAGCCACTGTTAAACCTCCCAAATACCCTAATAACAAAAAACAAAGATTCTGGGGCTGGAGAAACGGCTTCGTGGTTAAGGCGCTTGTCTTTGAAGTCAAAGGATCCTGGTTCGATTCTCCAGGACCCACATAAGCTAGATGTACAAGGGGCACATGTATCTGGAGTTCGTTTACAGTGGCTAGAGGCCCTGGTGTGCCCATTCTCTCTCTGTCTGCCACTCTTCTCTCTCTCTCTGCTTGCAAATAAATAAATAAAAATTTAAAAAAACAAAGATTATGAAACAGATGAAATGTCAGAAAAAGATTTCAAAAACTTAATTCGTAAAATGTTTAATGACTACATGAGAACTCAAATAAGCAGATAAATTAAGTAAGCAATTCTGGACCTAAATAAAAAAGTTAACAAAGTAGCTAAGAAGGCCAAAAATATGGATGAAAAATTAAAATGCTTAGAAGAAAAAAATCAGCAAGGAAAATAAGACTGAAAGAAACTTAGACATGCTGGAATGAAAAAGTCAATCAACCAGATTAAAGACACAAGACACAACCAAAACCTGATAGCAGAGGCCAGTAAGCTAGAAAAAGGTTATAAGGGAGGGAAGAGAGGGAAGGACTTAAGGGGATGGTATTGTATATTTGAAAGTGGAAGAACAAATTACAGGCAGGGGAAAGGCCTAAGCAAGGCCAGAGGAAGAGAACGTGTAAAAGAAGGGCAGGGAGAAGGGTCATTCAAAATTCAAGATAGTCTAAATAAGACTTATGTAAATCTACTTATTTGAATAATGGCACATCCAGAACCTATAGATAGTTAGTACAAAATTTTCAGTGCCAGGGATGAGATACCTTCCAGTGAGTTGTTGGCCAGGGAGGTCCCCGTTGCCTCCAAAACATTACAGGCTATTGTCAAGGCCCTTGGTTTCCCTTGAGAAACAGATGGTAAGACCTTATTGCTGAAGACCCCACTTGCCTGAGCAGCAAGGACACTGAGAAATCAAGCTGGTGCTGAGCAGAAAACCTTCTCCCTATAGACCAGCTAATTGAAAGCTGGAAAAACCTGCACTACATGCAACCATATGGGAGACAGAAATCATCAGCTGTGAAAAGAGTGGACACTGGAAACCTAAGTTTGGCCAGTCAGGCCAAATGGGTGCAGTAGGGGCATGTCTGCTTTGGGGGAAACCAACTGCTCTCTTGGACTGAAGGCCCACTCTATGGAAGGGAATACATGCCTGGTACTGAAAAACCTCATCAAAAGACTACAGCAGGGAAGGTCATGAGCCTTAGGGGTATAAAGCCTGATCTTGTCTAGATAAATGTATATCTTAGTCCCACAAACTGCCCTGAAAGCACTACACTTAATCTTCATATTCATATATTAATGCCACTCTCATTTCTGGTTAGAGAAGCTTCTCTTTTCAGATGGCAATGAGCACTGGGATTGCCCAAAAGGCAACATAGTGCTGAGAAGAAGAGATAGAGGTATGTCCAGCACTAAAACACCTCTATCATACCCTCCAAGTCTCAGGGTCCATTGCAGAAGAGGTGTCAGAAAGAATGTAAGAGCCAAAGGAAGGGTACCACTTCTTACAATGCAACTGTCCAGACAGAAATTGGCCACAATATCCATGCCCTCACAGTGCCTAGCAATACTTTCACAAGACCCTCATAATAGGAGAAAAAGATGATGACATCAAATTAAAAGGGAGACTAATGGAGAGAGGGAGGGGATATGATGGAGAGTGGAGTTCTAAAGGGGAATGAGGGGAGGGGAGGGGGAAATATCATGGTTTATTGTGTGTAAGTATAGAAGTTGTCAAAAAAAAGACACAAGACACAATTAACAGCATGGTGGACACCTTGGCAGGATGGCTCACACCTTTAATCCCACCAAGTCTGAGAGCTGGGATAGGAAGATTACTATGAGATCAAGGCTGGGCTATAGTGAGATCCTGCCTCAAAAGAACAGAAAAGCAAACCAACAATAAAAGAATATCAAGGATAGAAAACAAGGTAGAAGAAATATTATGTTTAGACATTAATGAAGAAAACAAGGCTGGAGGGATGTCTTAGTGGTTAAGGCACTTGCCTGCAAAGCCAAAGGACCCAGGTTCAACTCCCCAGGACCCACATAAGCCAGATGCAGAAGGGGGCACATGCATCTGTAGTTCTTTTGCAGCAGCTGGAGACCCTGTTGTATCTCTCTCTATATATATTTTTTTCTCTCTCCCTCTCAAATAAATAAAGTAAAGTAAAGTAAAGTAAAGTAAAGTAAAGTAAAAAAGAAAAGAAAAGAAAAGAAAAGAAAAGAAAAGAAAAGAAAAGAAAACAACAGAAGAAAGCCAGACATGGAGACCCACCTCTATGACCCTAACACTTGAGAGGTCAAAGCATACTCAGCTATACAGAAAACATCTGGCTTGCCAATTACATGATATTTTGTCTCAATAAATAAATAAACAAACAAACAAACAAAAAGCATAACCAAGCTTCCAAAAGTAACAACCCTAAGAATCCATGGTATGAATGGAAGAAAATCAACATACAAAAAACAGTAGCTAGCTTTTCTCATACAAATAAGAAACTTTTTGAGAAAGAGATTTAGAAACACGTCTCATTCACGATAGCCTTTTTATTTTTCCAATTTTTCAAGGTAGGGAATTCACTACGTAGTCTCAGGGTGGACTCAAACTCAAGGTGATCCTCCTACTTCTGCCTCCCTAATGCTGGGATTAAAGTTGTGCACCACCAGGCCTGGCTCACAATAGCTTTTAAAAATACAGCCAATCTGGGCTGGGGATGTGGCATAGCATATAAAAAGGAGCTTGCTTGGAAAGCCTGCCAGTCTGGCTTCAACTTCCCAGTACCCATGTAAAGCTAGATTCATAAAGTGGGACATGAGTCTGACAGTTCCTTCTTGGAGGCAAGAAACCCTGGCATGCCCATTTTCATTGCCTATCTTCTCTCTCTCTCTATCTCTCTCTCTTTTTCTCTCTCATAAGTAAAAATATTTATTTTTTAAAAACACAGGCATAGCATGTCTAGTGCTAGAAAGTACTACATGAGCTACTGGGGGATAGTCGCCAACAACAGTGTGAGCAAGCAGGGATCTAAGCTACTCAGAAGCAAACACCTTGACAGGATTTATGCGCCAGTGCAATGGTGGTACACAGCCTTGCTGGGTAATCAATAACTTTCTGAATGGATAAGAGATATGCTGAGTGGAAAGGAACCCAATCTGGAACTAGGAACCAGGTGTGAATCCTCTGGGTACAAAGATCATGTTCTCCAATGTCAGCTCCTACTAGTCTTTGGCTAAAATAGAGGCTACATCCATCAAACTCTTCCTAAATTAATAATGTTTATCCAATTTAACTTATGCTGACTTAACTCTCTGTTTGAGAATCTGTTTTTCTTTTTCAGAAGGTAGCAAGACCTAAGGAGATAAATGACCCCTCACATCTCAACAAAGGCCCACATGAATTACAGAGGAACTGAGGAGACAATCAAGAGTGCTGCTTCCATGGTGAGCCTGACAATCAGTGCCAGGGTGAAGGAGACAGACACTGAGGACACTAAACACATACCAACGCAGAATTCCAGCGGCTCCTAAGAGCTCATCAGTTCAGCAGACTTAAAACATATCCGCCAAGACTCTGGGAATTTGTAGAAGTAGGGGTGGAAAAATTGTAAGAGCCATAGGTTGGTTTGTCATGCCCAGAGGCACTGCCTCCCCCTAATAAGTGATTGCTGCTCCCACAATGCATAACTCACAAACCCATGGGAAATAGCAGCAACTCCAGTGAGAAGGGCCCCTGTGGAATGGACAGCGGAGAAGGGAAAAGATGTTCCCACCACATGCGGTATCTACACAATGTATGTTCTTAATAAAATAAATAAATCACCCCCCAAAAAAAACCCACAGATATAATCCTTACAAAGGAGGTGAAAGACCTCTATAATAAAAACATTAAGACACTGAAGAAAGAAATTGAAGAAGACAATAAAGGATGGAAAGACCTTCCATGCTCATGGACTGGCAAAATTCATATGTGAAAAATGCCTATAATACTGAAAGGGGTCTTAGATTTGATAAAAATTCCAATGACATTCCTCATAGTATAAGAAAAAATAATCTTTTACATGGAAGCAGCAAAGCCAGTCTGAGCAGTAAAGAGCAATGTGGGAGGGGTCACTTTCTAAGCTCAGAATCTATCTTACAGCCATAGTAACAATATCAAGAACTGGCACACAAATATACACAAAGACCAGTGGAACAGAACAGAAAACTCGGGTATAAATTCACATAACTACAGCCATCAAATCTTTCACAAAAGCATTGAAAACATACATTGGAGGAAAAAACACTCTTCAATAAATTGCCCTGAGAAAACTGAATTTTTGTAGGTTAAAACATTAAACTATATTCATATATCATACCCTGCCAAAAATCAATTCAAACTGCAACAAAGACTTTAACATAAAATATGAAACACTTCAAGATATACACATAGGCAATGACATCATGAAAAAAAGACTCCTTTAGCACAAAATATTCCCAAAGTTGACAAATGAGATTTTATGAAATTAAAAAGCTTCTGCACAGCAAAAGAAACAGCACAGTGAAGAGAACCCTACAGTAGGAGTGAAAATCTGCCAACTTTATGTCTGCAGAGGATTAATATCTATAATCTATAATGAACTCCAAAAACTAAACATTTCCAAAAGTATGCCATGTCACACATGCCTACACTCATAAACACACCAAATAGTAAATTTAATTTTGGGAGGGCTCCTCAGATCGCCAGGTATCAAAGGTCCTGGGGTGGGGGGGCGACACTATGTCCTCAGGGATAATGAGAGCCCAGTGCTACACACCATGGGAAGCCCAGAAGCAAATTTATTTTTTTCTTTTTGGTTGGATTTCACTCTAGGTCAAGCTGAACTGGAATTCGCTATTGTAGTCTCAGGGTGGCCTCAAACTTGTGGTGATCCTCCTACTTCTGCCTCTCGAGTGCTGGGATTAAAGGCCTGTGCCACCATTTGGGGCTGTAAATTTAATTTTTTAAAGGGGGAAAGAGACAGGTGTGGCAGCCCATACCTTTAATACCTGCATTCAGAAGGCTGAGGTAAAAGGATCACAATGAGTTTGAAGCTAGCCTGGGTCTACAGAGTGAGGTTCAGGTCCACCCCTGCTAGAGTGACACCCTACCGAAAAGGAAGAAAGGCAGAAAGGAAGGGAGGAAGGGAGTGAGGAATGGAGGAAGGGAGGGAGGGAAGAAAGAAAGAGCAATAGGATAGAACAGACGGTGGATGAATAGGAGAAAGTACAATGATACAAAGAAATGAAAATCTTACAATGAAGCCCATTATTTTGTAGGCTATAAAAAAATAATAAACCCAGGTGCATGTGTGCCGGAGGGAAGCCAAGCCAGAGGTCATTGTGGGGTTCTCCTGGAGGGCCAGGGGCATCACCTGTAAGCTGCACGGCCAGGCTATTAGCAAAAGATGGTGGATCATTTGGCAAACCATGAAGCAAATACTATACTCATAAATATAGTTGAAAGGGGGAGACTTCCGGTTAAGATGGCAGCATAGGAACCAGGCCAAACAGGCTAGGGGGAAAAAAGCAAAAAAAATAAACCCAGCAAAATACACTCTTCTACTAAAAAGTGAGGTGTATAATAAATTAACAACCGCAGCAGAGAAGTAGGCGAGATCCAAAGCCCACAGAAGCAGGCAGAAACGGCTCCAGCAGCAGTGGTGAGTTGCATGTGGCTTCAGCCATCAGGCTCCACCTGAGCCATAGGATTTTAAAGCAAGGTGAGGGGATTTTCCAATTGCATTGGCCTCCTCACAAACTCAAGAAACATAGAAGGAGGATGGCAGAGACCAACTGAGAGGCTTGTGAGGAAGAGGATCATATGGACAAGCAGACAGACTTCAGCCACCGTCTACAGCCTCCCCTCCCCCACCACCAGCACAAGTGCCAGCAAGCACCAGAAACTTGGGGAAGAAAGCTCACCTATCCAGCACCTGGCATGACCAGAGCAGTGACCCACAGATGCAGCCAGCCTTACTGAGCCCACAAGATAGCAAAGAAGGACCCAAGTGGCCCTGAAGCATAGCTGAGATCAATCATCCCAAAAGGTAACTGTGATTACACCAGGTCAGTACCCACCAAATAAGCCTGGTGTATAAGCTTGCACTGGAAGAGCTAATTGCACCTTCCATGTCAGTGTAAATTATATGTTAAACCTTATGGATGGTCAGATCTGACATACTTAAATAAGCTATATTTTGGTCTGCTTATTTGTTGCTTCCTGATTTATAGTGCTTTTGTTTCCACTTCTGTCATTCATTAGGGAAGGGCCTCACTTGGTCACAAGCTGACCTTGGAACAGTCTACAGACGAGAAATTTTAGCCTCCCAGTTAAGGGTGTGGAGCAACACACATCATTAGGGACTGTGACTGCGTTAAAAGATCTGTTTGTTATTAATACCTACTTTTGCACAAATACTCTGTGCTGTATTTCATTGAATGGGTACATTGTTTAGTTAAATTTTTAGAATTTAACTGTATTCTGTTCCATTCAGCCCACTTGAATACTCTCATAGCAAGCAAACCCAACACCTAGGGTCACTTTTGTGGTTACTCTGAGAATCTTAAGGGCCACACCTAGCACCTTAAGCTCCTACCCTGAAGATAGATAACATCAGATTCATTGATACATCTAATATTACAGCAGATAATTAGAAAACCCAGGCATTAAATTAACCCAAGATGCAAAAATCTCTACATTATAATACAAGAAACACAAAAAAATTAAGACATATAAATCCACCAAAAAGTATTAATGCATCAGAAATGACCTTCAGTGAGAGTGAATTAGAGGAAATGCCTGACAAAGATTTCAAAAGAATAATTATAAATATGTTCAAAGAACTCAAAGAGGAAATGAAAGGGTTGAAAGACCTCAAAGAGGAAATCAAAGAATGCAATGAACACACAAGAAACCAATTTAATGAAATAAGGAGGTCAATACTAGACATAAATAAAGAAATAGAAATAATAAAGAAAACCCAGTCAGAAATACTAGCAATAAAGAACGCAGTCAGTGAAATAAAAAACTCTGTAGAAAATCTCTCTAGTAGACTGGATGAAGGAGAGAACAGAATGTCTAACCTAGAATACCAGGGAACAGATCTAATACAGTACAACAAAGAGAAAGACAAACTAATATGAAGGTATGAATGGGAATTTCAAGATATTCGGGACACTATGAAAATATCAAACATAAGAATTCAGGGTATAGTAGGAGAAGAACTTCACTCCAAAGGCATAGTAGGTATTTTCAACAAAATCATACAGGAAACAACCTGCAAATTGGGAAAGAGATGCCAATGCCAACACAGGAAGCCTTTAGAACACCAAACAGACAAAACCTGGAAAGAACCTCTCCCTGCCATATTATAATTAAACTACCAAACATACAAACCAAAGAAAATATATTAAAAGCACCTAGAGAGAAAAAGCAAGTAACCTACAAAGGCAAGCCCACCAGAATCACAGCAGATTACTCAACACAAACTGTAAAAGCAAGAAGAGCTTGGAGTGATGTATTCCAAGTTCTGAAAGATAACAATGTCAACCAAGGTTACTTTATCCTGCAAAGCTATCCATTCAAATAGATGGAGAAATAAGGACATTCTACAACAAAAGCAGGCTAAAGGAATATTTGAAGACAAAATCAGGTCTACAGAAAATACTTGAAAGGATCCTCCATGCTAAAGAAAAAGAAAAGCACACATATCAGGAACCTGGAAAAAACAAACCATACTCCAATACTAGTTAATACAAATGCACAAAGGTGAAACCAGAAGAACTATAAAACAAGAAAAATGGCAAAAATAAATACACACCTTTCAATAATAACTCTTAATATCAATGGCTTGAATGCCCCAACTAAAAGACATAGGTTTGCAGACTGGGTTAAAAAGCAGGATCCTTCCATTTTTTGCCTCCAATAAACTCACCTTTCTATAAAGGATGGACACTATCTTAGGATGAAAGGCTGGAAAGTGGTGTTTCAAGCAAATGGGCCTAGAAAACAAGTAGGGGTCGCTATCCTAATATCTGACAGGGTAGACTTCAGACCAACATTAGTTAGGAAAGATAAAGAAGGTCACTTTATATTGATTAAGGAACACTCCAACAGGAGGACATTACAATCCTAAACATATTTGCACCTAACATGGGGGCTCCAAATTTCATCAAACAAATGCTATTAGAAATAGGGTCAAAGATAACACCAAATACAGTTGTAATGGGTGACTTCAATACCACACTCTCACCAATTGACAGGTCATCCCAGCAAAACATAAACAGAGATGCTTCTGGATTAAATGAGGTCATAGAACAAATGTACCTAACAGATATATATAGGACATTTCATTAAAATGCTGAAAAATACACATTCTTTTCAGCAGCACATGGAACATTATCTAAAATAGGCCACATATTAGGACACAAAGAAAATCTTAACAAATATTGGAAAATTGAAATAATTTCTTGCATCCTATTGAATCACAATGGGATCAAACTACAAATCAATAAAAAGAAAAGCTATAGAGCATACACAAAGTCATGGAAACTAAATACACTACTAAATGATGAATGGGTCAATGAAGAAATCAAGAAGGAAATCAAAAAATTCATGAAGTCAAATAATAATGAGAACACAACATACCAAAACCATTGGGACACAATGAAGGCAGTCCTAAGAGGGAAATGTAAAGCTTTAAGTGCCTATATTAAGAAATTAGAGAATCCACAAGTAAACAATTTAATGCTTCACCTTAAGGCCTTGGAAAAAGAAGAACAAGGCAAACCAAAAATCAGTAGATGGGAAGAAATAATAAAGATTAAGGCAAAAATTAATGAAACAGAAACCAAAAAAAAAAAAAAAAAAAAAAAACAATCCAAACAATCAATGAAACAAAGAGTTGGTTCTTTGAAAAGATAAACAAGATTGATAAATCCTTAGCAAATCTGATGAAAAGAGAGAACAGACACAAATTAATAAAATCAGAGATGAAAAAGGCACCATTACAACAGATACCAGAGAAATTTAAAAAATCATAGGGACATACTATAAGAACATACAGTCCACTAAGTTTGAAAATCTGAAAGAAATGTATGATTTCCTTGATTTATATGACCTACCTAAATAAATCAAGATGAGACTAACCACTTAAATAGACCTATAAAAAGTATGGAGATCCAAGCAGTTATAAAAAAAAAAATCTCCCAACTGAAAAAACGTCCAGGCCCAGATGGATTCACTGCTGAATTTTACTGGACCTTCATGGAAGAACTAACACCACTGCTTCTTAAACTTTTCCATAACATAGAAGAGGAAGGAACCCTACCAAACTCCTTCTATGAACCCAGCATCACCCTGATCCCAAAACTGGACAAAAATAGAACAAAAAAGGAAAATTACAGACCAATCTCCCTCATGAACATAGATGCAAAAATTCTCAACAAAATAATGGCAAACAGAATACAAGAATATATCAGAAAGATCATTCACCCTGACCAAGAAGGCTTTATCCCAGAGATGCAAGGATGGTTCAACATATGTAAATCAACAAATGTAATACATTATACAAATCGACTGAAGGACATAAATCACACCATAATACTAAACATAATACTAAATGGAGAAAAACTTGCAGCTTTTCCACTAAAATCAGACACAAGACAAGGGTGTCCACTATCCCCACTTTTGTTTAATATAGTACTGGAAGTCTTAGCCATAGCAGTAAGGCAAGAGACACACATAAAAGGGATACAAATTGGAAAGGAAGAGATCAAGTTATCATTATTTGCAGATGATATGATTCTATACATAAAATACCCTAGAGACTCTACCAGCAGACTGTTAGAGCTAATAAACACCTATAGCCATGTAGCAGGATACAAAATAAACACATAGAAATCAGTAGCCTTCTATATGCTAACAACTAACACAAAGAAAATGAAATCAGAGAATCACTCTCATTCACAATTGCATCAATAAATAAATAAATAAATAAATAAAGTACCTTGGGATAAACCTAACCAAGGAAGTGAAGGATCTCTACAAGGAGAACTTTAAAACACTCAAGCAAGAAATTGCAGAAGACACTAGGAAATGGAAAAACAACCCCTATTCTTGGATGGGAAGAATCAATATTGTGAAAATGACAATCCTACCAAAAGCAATCTACACATTTAATGAAATCCCCATCAAAATTCCAACGGCATTCTTCACAGAAATAGAAAAAACAATCCAAAAATTCATTTGGAAGCACAAAAAACCTCGGATATCTAAAACAATTTTGAGCAACAAAAATAAGGCTGGTGGTATCACCATACCTGATTTTAACCTATATTACAGAGCCATAGTAACAAAAACAGCATGGTACTGGCAAAAAAAAAAAAAACAGACATGTAGATCAATGGAACACAATAGAGGACACTGATGTAAGTCTGGGTAGCTATAGCAACCTGATCTTTGACAAAAATGCCAATGATTCTCATTGGAGAAAAGACAGCCTCTTCAGCAAATGGTGCTGGGAAAACTGGATATGTATCTGTACAAGGATGAAAATAGATCCTTATCTCTCTCCATGCACAAGAATCAAGTCCAAATGGAACAAAGACCTTAATATCAGACCTGAAACTCTGAAACTGCTAGAGGAAAGAGTAGGGAAAACCCTTCAACATATTGGTCTTGGCAAAGACTTTCTGAATATAAACGCAATCACTCAGGAAATAAAACCACAGATCAACTGCTGGGACCTCATGAAATTACAAACAAATTACAAAGCTAATGACACTGTGAATAAAGCAAAGAGGCAATCTACAGAATGGGAGAAAATATTTGATAACTACACATCTGACAGAGGGTTAATATCTAGGATATACAAACAACTCAAAAAATTAAATGATAAGAAATCAAACCACCCAATGAAAAAATGGGCTATGGAACTAAATAGAGAGCTCTCAGAAGAAGAAATGTAGATGGCATATAAACACCTAAAAAAATGTTCTACATCCCTAGTCATCAGGGAAATGCAGATTAAAACTACCTTGAGATTCCATCCCACTTCTGTCAGATTGGCTACCATCATGAAAACAAATGACTATAAATGCTGGTGAGGATGTGGAAAAAGAGGAACCCTTCTACACTGTTGGTGGGAATGCAGCCTGGTCCAGCCATTGTGGAAGTCAGTGTGGAGGTTTTTGAGACACCTAAATATAAATCTGCCATATGACCCAGCTATACCACTCCTAGACATATCTCCTAAGGACTCGTCTCACTACCTTGGAGATACTTGCTCATTCATGTTTATTGCTGCTCTATTCACAATAGCTAGAAAATGGAAACAGCCTAGATGCCCCTCAACTGATGAGTGGATAATGAAGATGTGGCACATTTAGACAATGGAGCTCTACTCAGTGGTAAAGAAAAATGAAGTTATGAAATTTGGTGGAAAATGGATGGATCTGGAAAGGATTATACTTAGCGAGGTAACCCAGGCCCAGAAAGCCAAACGTCACATGTTCTCTCTCATATGTGGATCCTAGCTACAAATGATTGGACTTCTAAGTGAGTAAAAATAAAACTCAGTAGCAGAAGCAAGTAAACTAGAAAGGGGATATAAAGGGACTAGAAAGGGAGGGAGGGGGGACTTAATAGGATGGTATTGTATATATGTAAGTAGAAGAACAGATTAATGGGGGTGAAAAGGCCTAAGTGAGGTCAGGGGAAGAGATTGAGTAAAGCAAAGGTGGAGGGTAGACTAATAAAAATCTAAGAGGATATTAAAAAGTTTTATGGAAACCTACTTTTCTGGACAATGGAACACTCAGAAGCCATAGATTGTTACTAGAAAATTTTCAGTGCCAGGGATGGGATACCTTCCAGTGAGTTGTTGGCCAGGGAGGTCACAGATACCCCCAAAACATTATAGGCCATTGCCAAGGCCCTTGGTTTCCCACCAGGAATAGATGGTAAGACCCTATTGCTGAAGACTCCACATACTTGGGTGGCAAGTTCACTGAGAAATCCTGCTGGAGCTGAGCTGAAAGCCTCCTCCATGAGGAACAGCTGACAGAAAGTTGGAAAAAAAAAAAAACTATGCTGCATGCAGTTCAATGGGAGAGAGAGAAATCAGCAGTGAAGATACTCAACAGTGAACACTGAAAGCTTTAATTTTGGCCAGCCAGGCCAAATGAGCCAACGAGTGCAATAGTGGCATGTCTGTTATGGGGGAAACCAACTGTTTTCTAATTGGACTGGAGGCCCACTCCATGGGAGGGAGTACATCCCTCATAATGAAAACATACGACAGGGGTAGTCATATGCCCTAAGGTGTAATGTCTGTTGGTGTCTCACTAAATGTATGTACTATGCTCACCAAACTGCCCAGTAAGCACTTCTCTATATATTAATGCTACTCTCACTTTTGGTAAGAGAAGCTTCTCTTTTCAGATGGTGGAAACCTTGGGATGATGCTGAGAAGAAGGGACAGAGGAGTGCTCAGCACTGAAACATCTCAAACCTACCTTCCAAGACTCAGGGTCCATTATGGAAGAGGGGTCAGAAAGAATGTAAGAGCCAAAGGAAGAGTAGGACTCCTTACAAAGTGCTCCTCCAGACACAAAATGGCCTGGATATCCATGACCTCACAGTGCCTGACACTACCTACACAAGAACAAGAATAGGAGGAAAAGATGATGACATCAAACTGAAAAGAGAGACTGATTAAGAGGGGGGAGGGGATATGATGAAGAGTGAAGTTTCAAAAGGGAAAGTGGGGGAAGAAGGGAAATAACATGGGATGTTGTCTACAATTAAAGAAGTTGTCAATTAGAAAAATAATAAAATAAAATAAAATAAAATAATATAAAATAAAATAAAAGAAAGTTCCATGGGCTGCTGAAAGGTGTATTCTGTAGTGTTTGGATGGAATATTGTATATATACCTGTTATGTTTATTTGATACATGATGTCTATCAATTCCCTTGTTTCTCTGTTTTGTTTTGTTTTGTTTTGTTTTTTTCTGTCTGAATGACCTGTCTATTGGTGACAGTGGGATATGGAAGTCGCCCACTATTATTGTGATGGAATTTATCTCTGACGTCATAGTCTTTTTATAAAATTAGATGCACTTGTGAATGTAGTCTTTATGGGATGGGTTATCACAGAGTGAATTGTTATAAAAAGAGGGGGACTGGAGAGGTGGCTCAGTGGGTTAAAGCACTTGCCTATAAAGCCTAATGACCTAGGTATAATTCCCCAGTACCCACATGAAGCCAGATGCACAAAGTGGCACATACATCTGGAGTTTGTGTGCAGTGGCTGGAGGCCCTGGCGCACTCATTCCCCTTGCCCTCTCTCTTTCTCACTCTCTCTGCCGCTTAATCTCCCTCTCTCTCAAATAGATTAATTAATTAATTGAATTAAAAGAGTAAGTCAGGTCTCTGAATCTCTCCTGCTGTCTGGTCTGTCACACCACATCACTGCTCTTTCCCTCTCCTGTATGATCTCAACACAATGCCATCCGCCATGTTGTAATGAAGTTGGGGGAGGGAGGCATGACCAGTCATCAGTATCACTCTGTTTGGACTTTATAGCCATAAGAACACAAAGCCAAATAAATAATAAATCTCTACTTTACAAGTCAAAAAATTAAATAAATGTAGTTGAAAATTGTTTTGCAGTAATTTCTGGTCAACCCTTAAATAATTGGAGGTGTATTGACCAAGTTGTGCAGAAAGAAGTGTAAAAAAAAAAGAAAAGAAAAGAAAGTAAGGCGGTTTTCTTAATAATATTCTTGTATATCGCAACACTGTCATCCAGAAGAAAAAGTACAACAAGCAACATATAATCCTCTTAGAGAATGTCACCATTGATTCCATCAAAGATGAAGGAAAATTAAGGAATGGGTGGCTTATCAAGACACCAACTAAATCGTTTGCAGTGTATGCTGCCACCGACACCAAGAAGTCAGACTAGATGAATCACATAAATAGATGTGTTACTGATTTACTCTCCAAAAGTGGAAAGACACCCAGTAATGAACATGCTGCTGTCTGGGTTCCTGACTCTGAAGCCACTGTGTGTATGCACTGTCAGAAAGCAAAATTTACAGCTGTAAATGATCGTCACCATTGCTGAAAATGTGGTTTTGTTGTTTGTGGGCCCTGCTCTGAACAGAGATTCTTTTTTCCCAGCCAGTCTTCTAAGCCTCTGTGGATTTGTGACTTCTGCTGTGACCTGCTTTCTACCTGGGACATGACCACATGGCAGCCGACTAGATTAGACTCTTACAGTCAATCATTGAAGTCTCCTTTAAACAAGGTATGGCCCGATGATGATGACTGCAGAGACTAAGAAAACATTTTGAAATATTTATTTGGGCTGACTGAGAAATCAGCTGTGGGGGAAATGTCACATTCTTTGCTCTCAGTTACTTTCTAGCCACAAATTTGCCTAAGAAACTTTGAACCCTGTGTGCCTCTATCTCCTGTAGAAAGTAGACCCCCTGCCTTCTGTTCCTTCTTGGGCTCTGACAGGGATACACTGTTGCAAATATATGGGATAAAATTTTGGTTTCTTGTTCATTTCTAGATTATTTTCTTGCAAATTGGGGAGAGATGCTTATGTAACAGATCTTGTACATTTTTTCCATATTTTGTGGAAAAAATAAAAGTACCGAATCATGGGAACAAGGGTATAATGTAATTAGTTAGTAATAATATAGCCATTCTGTGTAACATTTAAGACACCAATGACAATATGGTTTGGAAATACCAAGTGGTGCCTTACTGTAATAACACTGTTATATGAAACAAGCCCAGACCTTCTCAGTTTTTGGTTGATTTAAAGAAGACACTGGTGCTCTTGGTGATGATAAAATGAATCTTTATGAATGAGTGTAACTCAAAGAACTAAATTTAGAGGCCTCTTCATTCTATATGAATACAACTTTTTCCTAAAATAGTTCTGGTTATATTTTTACATCTTAGAGGCACCAGATTATAATGGTCACATATACATTCAAATTAATAGGTTGCCATTTTGAAGAGCTTGGTTTGACAGTTATCACCAGTTTGGAAATGGCATATTGCATTAACTTTTACTTTCAGTAAGACATTTTTTAGATACAGATTCAACTGCTTTCATATTATTTTAAAATAAAAAATCTTCTTATAAAACCTTTGGTATTGTATATATGTAAGTAGAAAAACAGATTGATGGGGGTGAAAAGGCCTAAGTGAGGTCAGGGAAGAGACTGAGTAAAGGAAAGGTGGAAGGAGGGCTAATCAAAATCTAAGATGATATAAAAAAAAGTCATAGGGAAACCTACTTTTCTGGACAATGGAACACTCAGAAGCAATAGCTTGTTACTAGAAAATTTTCAGTGCCAGAGATGGAATACCTTCCAGTGAGTTGTTGGCCGAGAAGGTCACAGATACCCCCAAAAACATTATAGGCCATTGCCAAGGCTCTTGGTTTCCCACCAGGAATAAATGGTAAGAACCCTATTTGCTGAAGACTCCACATACTTGGGTGGCAAGTTCACTGAGAAATCCTGCTGGAGCTGAGCTGAAAGCCTCCTCCATGTGGACCAGCTGACAGAAAGTTGGAAAAAGCTACACTGCATGCAGTTCAATGGTTGAGAAAAAACACCAGTGAAGGTACTCAACAGTGAACCCTGCAAGCTGTCAATTTGGCCAGCCAGGCCAAATGAGCCAACAGGTGCAATAGTGGCATGTCTGTTATGGGGGAAACCAATCACTCTCTAATTGGACTGGAGGCCTGCTCCATGGCAGGGAATATATCCCTGATACTGAAAACCTATGACCTATGGTAGTCATGAGCCCTAGGGGTGTAACATCTGCTGGTGTCATGCTAAATGTATATACTATGCTCACCAAACTGCCCAGTAAGCACTTCTCTTAATGTCCACACCCATATATTAATGCTACTCTCACTTTTGGTTAGAGAAGCTTTTCTTTTCAGATGGTGGTGACCTTGGGATGACTCAGAAGGCACCATGGTGCTGAGATGAAGGGACAGAGGAGTGCTCAGCACTGAGACATCTCAAACACACCTTCCAAGGCTCAGGGTCCATTGCGGAAGAGGGAGCAGAAAGAATGTAAGAGCCAAAGAGTAGAACTCCTTTACAAAGTGCTCCGCCAGACACAAAATGGCCTGGATATCCATGACCTCACAGTGCCTGACACTACCTACACAAGTACATCATAACAGGAGGAAAAGATGATGACATCAACCTGAAAAGAGAGACTGAGGGGGGGAGGGGATGTGATAGGGAGTGAAGTTTCAAAGGGGAAAGTGGGAGGAGGGAGGGAAATACCATGGGATACTGTCTACATTAAAGAAGTTGTCAATAAAAAAAATAAAACAAAAAAAAGAAACACATTAACCACTAAAAAAAAAAAAAAAAAAACTTTGGAAATAAACAGTCTTTAAAAATCCCACAATGAAGCAAATATTTCCCAAGGCTTGCAGATTTGGAAAAAGAAATATGTGTCAAGGCAGGCCACTTGTAAGTTTTACTAGATTGCATAGCTATAGAAGTATTGTCTATTGCATTGTGAAATAAATGGTGTTATATTTTATAAAGATTTGTAAAACCCCAAACAATTTCTATTTTTGTAAACAAATGCTTAATCTGTTTCTGAAATCATTTTACAATATATGGAAATAGAGTAGCTATTGATATTTCTAAATTGTGAAGTTTAAAATGGCCTAGTCTAGATTGTTTTTAAGAAGTGTTTATTTTCC
Source organism: Orientallactaga sibirica (assembly GCA_036365145.1). Taxonomy (NCBI): domain Eukaryota; kingdom Metazoa; phylum Chordata; class Mammalia; order Rodentia; family Dipodidae; genus Orientallactaga; species Orientallactaga sibirica. The sequence continues at coordinate 23,921,051 of JAEOAD010000015.1, read as the reverse complement.
CTCTGCTTTTGGGGGCAGGTATGAGGTTGAAGATATGTTTACTGCATACAACCAGATTTATGTGCACTGTTCTCACCCCTGGCTTGTATAGTACAATAACTAAATCACCAATCTAAAAGTTTTAAGTTCTAAAGTTAAAAATACTCTTTAAGCCGGGCATGGTGGCTCATGCCTTTAATTCCAGCACTTGAGAGGCAGAGGTAGGAGGATTACCATGAGTTCAAGGCCACCCTGAGACTACATAGTTAATTCCAGGTCAGCCTGGGCTAGATTGAGATCCTACCTCATAAAAACAAAACAAAAAAAATACTCTTTAAATGTGGATAACATTGTAAATGTCCTAAGAGGTTTATTCATAATGTGTACACTGAGGCTTTTTTCTTATCAGATTGTTTGGTTGAATTACTATTCAAGTGTGAAAGTGTCCGAGATATTTATGTCTGTTAAGGGAATGTGAGAGAAAACCACAACAGAACTAGGGTTTAGAGTTTTGTTTTATTCTTTCATTCTGTTCTTTGTTTTGTTTGGTTTTATATCAGGTGAATTTTTTTTTTTTTTTTTTTTTTTGCTTATAAGCAATCTATACATATAGTCAGTCAATATAGCTGAAAGGACCATAAAATAAGAGAAATGCTAATGGAAACTTAGTGGTACATAAGAGCCTAGAAAATTCAGGATCCAAGGAAAATGTTTTCACATAACTGCTTTGTCAACCTCTCTTGACTCTGTTGTTACAATAAAAAATATATTTTGCAACTAAAAAAAATAAACCCCAACAAGTTAACTTAAAAATAAAATTTTAATAAGAGGAAAAGACTTACCAAACACTAAACAAAACATATGTGAAGGGCTGAAAGACAGCTGGTGTTAGTTGGGCTGCTTATGTGGAAGTTGCATTTCCTTAAAACATGGTGGCACTTCTTGAAAGAAGGCTGTGATTCCTTGAAACTTGACTAATTTGGCATCTTAGTTTATATAATGAGTATGTAAAGGCCTCATACATAATGTTTACACAACTACACATTTACAGGATGTTCTCTTTCCAGACATTATATATATTCAGCATGAAATTTTTCTTGGTTTTCGTGACTTGTGAAAGCAGAATACTGAAAAATTTTCATGCTGATGAATATTTATTTTAAATACTTTCTGGTCTTGAAACTTGTAGAATCCTTTGTGAATGTTAATTCCATTGGTAGATAATTTCAAAAGGGCCACAGTACAAGCAGATCACCATGTTTTCAAAGATGCCAAGGATGGCAGAGTTTGACATTGACCTTTATTTTGTTGCCCAAAGAAGGTGAGGCTGGCAGTAGCAGACCTGTAACTGTTTTACTTCCATATTTCCCACAACTGAGGCAGTATCACATAACACTGTCTATTGAATAAGGCTTGAGAAACATAATTAAAACTCCATTTTCCTTCCTATTTTTTGGTATGAAGACTAATTGCACCCCCCCCAAAAAATCTCTCTATGAATTTAAGCTTCATTTATTTAAAGAAAAAATGGTTTGTTTGGTATAGAGAGTTGAATTTTTTTTTCCTTTTTTGAGACAGGATTTCACATTGTATCCCAGGCTGCTCTTAAACATGAGATCCTTCTCCCTCAAGTTCCAAAATGCTGGAATTACTGGTGTGTACCACCACACCTAGCATGAGGAATGCTGGGATTACTGATGTTTATCACCCCACTCAGTTTGAGAAATGCTGGGATTACTGGTGTGCACTACCACACTCAGCATGAGGAATGCTAGGATTACTGGTGTGTAACAGCCCACTCCACATGAGAAAACAGATTTTGATAATCACTTAAAAAATATGTCACAAATAATTGTTCCTATTTGATAATACTATCTTAAAAAGTCTTTATTTCAGACAAGATCTTGTGCTTTCAGAGTGGTATGTCCATAGACTTAAAAGGCCTTTATTTTGGGAAATGAAAACCTATCTAGAATGCATGTATACTTTTCCGTGTTTTACATTTAATTGCTCTTATAGTTCATAGTTCTTTATAGTTGGTGTTTTGTATGTTTGATTACTATCCTTGAAATGCCTTATCAAATTTGTGGCTGTATGCTATTACTTTTGGGGCTTTGCAAAATTTACAAATTAACTGTAAAGGTAATTTGTTTCTGAGATGTCAAATTTAACTGTAGCTGTTTTCATGTCATCTGGCTTTAGTGACATTGCTCTATGTCACCTGTATTGTATCTCATGCTGCTTCTCAGTGGTCTATTTCCTGTGTCACTATGCCATCTTGGCTTTGTTACATATAATTTAGGGACGTTTTCACTGTGGTGTTTTTGTAGATGTGATGTGTGCATAGACTGTACTTGAAAGCCTCACAATGGAACTGTGGTAGGGGACAAATTGATGGGTAAAGCCTAGCTTTGTTAGCATATTGTTAGCGTATATATGTAAAAATCACATAAATAGTCTGATTTCTATGCCAAAGAGATTTTTTTCATATCTTATCTATTTGCAAGGAGAGAGAGAAAATGAGAATGGTTATGCCAAGGCCTTCCGCCAGTGCAATCAAACTCTAGCTGCATGAATCACACTGTGCATCTGGCTCTACATGGGTACTGGGGAATGCAACCAGGGTCATTAGGCATAGTGGGTAAGTGCCTTAACCGCTGAGACATTTCTCCAGCCCTGGGGAAGATGTTTAATTCAAATAATGATGTTTCCCATATATCCTGAAAATTGCAACATTAAAATTTATAAAAATAAAGCTGGAGAGATGGCTCAGCGGTTAAGGTGCCTGCCTGCTAAGCCTAAGAACTGGGTTCCAATCTCCAGGTCCCACATTTAGCCATATGCAAAGTGATGCAAGGCTCAATGCTGCACTTACCCACAAGGGGGCACATGCATCTGGGTTTCATTCACAGCAGCTGAGAGGCTGCTGGCACGCCCATCTCTGTCTCCCTCTCCCTCTGTCTCTCTCTCTCTGTGTCTCTCTCCAAAAAAAAAAAATTAATAAAAAATTAAAAATTTTTTAAAAATAATAAAAATAAATTTTTAGGGGCTGGAGAGATGGCTTAGCTGTTAAGGCACCTGCCTTCTAAGTCTAAGGACGCTGGTTCCAATCTCCAGCGGTTCCAATCTCCAGGTCCCACATTTAGCCAGATGCAAAGTGACACAAGGGTACAATGCCACACTTGACCACAAGGGGTGCATGCATCTGGATTTTGTTCACAGCAGCTGAGAGTCTGCTGGTGCGCCCATCTCTATCTGTCTTCCTCTCCCTCTCTCTCCAAAAAAAAAATGTTATTATAAGCAAAAAAATACAATGACAAAAATGAGCCAAATTAACAAGCAAGCACTCAACTTTACTAATCTTTAAGACATTAAAAAGACTGCCACCATCAGGTATCATCAAGGATCTACACCAACTGGGGGTCTTACATACTCCTTGTAGGAATGTACAATAGTATACATCTTTGGAAAAATATTTCACAGTTCCTAAAAGAAGCTAAATAAGCATCTATCTAATGACCAATTCATAGGCATTTTGTTTTGAGGTAGGTCCTCAGTGTAATCCAGGCCAACCTGGAACTCACTCTGTAGCACCAGACTAGCCTCAAACTCATGGTGATTCTCCCACCTCAGCTTCCCATTCACTGTCACATCTGGCTTCATAGGTATTTTCACAAGAGAAATTTAAACATATATCTACCAAGACTCACTCATAACAGAAAAACTGGAAACAATGCTGATGTCCATCTGTAGATGAAAAGACAAATCCTTCTGGAGTTTTCATGCATCATGTGAAAGTTAAATCTATCATCAACTTGATTTTGGATCAGGGATTAAGTAACAGACTAAGAGACATGCTTCTTGGGTAGGACTCTGAGGGCATTTCCAGGAAGGATTAACTAAAGGGGGAAAACAGCCCTCCAGAGTGAGCAACCCTTACAATGATAAGCTATATAGAAAAGAGGTTCTAGGAAAAAGCAGTGGGTTTTTTGGTTTTTTGTTTTTTGTTTTTGTTTTTCAAGGTCAGGTCTTGCTCTAGCCCAGGCTGACCTAGAATTCACTCTGTAGTCTCTGGGTGGCCTAAAACTCACTGTGATCCTTCTACCTTTGCCTCCTGAGTGCTGGGATTAAAGACGTGTGCCTCCACGCCCAGCTTTTTTTTTTTTTTTTTTTTTTTTTTTTTTTTGCCTGTCCTGTACTTGCTACTTGCTGGTGAGTGCATCTAACTTGTTGCCATCCTTCATGGACATCAAAATACAACTTTATCAGCCTTCCAAAGTGGACTGAAGACCAGGAGCTCTCTAGGAGTCCTTCAAGACTTTCAGTACCAGTGTAGAATGGTTGAGGCATCCAGCCTTGTGAACTGATAAGATGCCAAGTTTACAAACTCACCACTGCATAGATAGCCATTGTAGCAGACAGCTTCAGGTTCACTGAGATGAACTTCCAGACCAGGCACAGTTATGGAGGAAGGGATATTATTTATTGAAGCTTATAGATCCAGGGGAAGTTCCATAATGGCAGGAGAAGGGGCCTACTCTCACAGGACCAGGCAAGAGAGAGAAAAAATCCAACCAGGCACACAGCACACAGAGCAAAACTACAGCCAAAAGCCACAGCACACTTCAGGAACTCCCTGGATAGGCACACTTTGCATATCTTTACAATGGAATCTCAAACCATCACCACACCTTAAGACCAGCCCCCAGTGACATTGCCTCCAGCCAGGTGATTGCAGATGCAAACTATAAACTAATAAAACTCTGAATATATTGGGGGCCATATACACTACCCAGCCATTTTACACTACCTAGCCTGTATCACATAAGCAAAGCCAATCCTTGTCTAGGAGTGAGTAAAGTTCCTTTGGAACCAGCACAAGATAATCATTGTGGTTGGTCTGTGTATTCTTTGTGGTTGGTCTGAATATTCTGCATGTTGGTTAAGTTATTAGTCATGCAGTTTATATACTTCCTATTTAAAAATTTATACTCAAGCTGGGTATGATGGCACATGCCTTTAATCCTAGCATTCAGGAGGCAGAGGTGGGAGGATCACCTTGAGTTCAAGACCTACTACATAGTGAATTCCAGGTCAGATTGAGCTGCAGTAAAACCTACCTCAAAAAAATTTTTTTTCAGACTCAAAAACACTAAAAAATAAGAAATCAAACATCTCAATCAAAAAATGGGTTCTAAAAGGTGCAATGGTGGCATATCTGTTATGGGAGAAACCAACCACTCTCTAATTGGACTAGAGGCCTGCTCCATGGGAGGGAATACATGCCTGACACTGAAAACCTATGACAAGGTAAGTCATGAGCCTTCGGGGTGTAACATCTGCTGGTGTCTGGCTAAATGTATATACTATACTCACAAAACTGCCTGGTAAGTACTTCTCTTAAAGTTCATACCCATGTATTAATGCTACTCTAATTTTTGGTTAGAGAAGCTTCTCTTTTCAGATGGCGGTGACCTCTGACAATTCAAAAGGCACCATAGTGCTGAGAAGAAGTGACAGGAGTGCTCAGCACTGAGGCATCTCTATCACACCTTCCAAGGCTCAGGGTCCATTGCAGAAGAGCTGGCTGAAAGAATGTAAGAGCCAAAGAAGGGTAGGACTGCTTACAATGCACTCTTCCAGACACAAAATGGCCTGGATATCCATGACCTCACAGTGTCTGACACTACCTATACAAGACCACCATAACAGGAAAAGATGATGATATCAAAATTGAAAGACAGACTGATTTAGAGGGGGAGAATATATGATGGAGAATGGAGTTGCAAAGGGAAAATGGGGGGAGGAATTGCCATAGTTTATTGTAATTATGGAAGCTATCAATAAAAAAATTTAAAAACTGGGCTCTAAAATGATTCAGAATACACATTCTTTTCAGAAGCACATGGGACATTCTGTAAAATAGACCATATATTAGGACACAAGAAAAATCTTACAAATGGCAGCCCCAATCCATGTGATCCATGCACCCAGCACCAACTACCAGGTTACTGAGAAGCAGCAGCAGCAGCATTGACCAAACAAGGGGACTTTACAACCTCATCAGCCCCCTTGAAGAGTCCAGAAATCTAAAGAAAAGACTGCTGAGATCAACTAAGGAGCTACTGAAAGAGATATAGGGAACTGTGTGAGCAACTCCAGGCTTCCTGAACTCTCCCATCCCCCAACCATCAGAACACAAATCTCAGGTATTTCACCCTGTGTGGCAGCACATCCAGCACAGCTGAACAGAGGTCTAGCTCCACAGAACAATACAGAGGGATCAAGGTGGGCACTCAGCATTGGTGAGATTGGAAGCCACTGGAAAAAAAAAACAGGTATATAGGCCTATATTGGGAGTGCTAATCTCTCTTTCCATATAAGGGCAGTTTATGGTTATGTATTTTTGGTTGGCTTGACCATTTTCAAATAAGTTGTACTTGGGGGTTGAATATTGTTGCCTTTAATGCTTACAGATTTATAGGGCCTTTGTCTTTTGCTTCTGTCATTATTGGAGGCAGGGCCTGATCCAGATACAGGCTGACCTGGAACCCAATTCAGAACAGAATTATCTACCTCCTAGCTGACAGGATTAAGGATGTAGAGCAACACACACCCTTAAAGATTTTGGATTTATAAGACTGCTTGTTTTAATCCTCACACATGTATACTCTGTGCTGATTTTTATTGAATGTGTATATTGCTCAGTTGAAGTTTAGAATTTGCCAGTAAATTGTTCCACCCAGTCCACTAGAATACTTGCTTAGCAAGCAAACTCAACACCTAGGATTACTCCTGTGGTTGGATAGGGGTACAAGAGTTACACTTGGCACATTGACTTCATATCCTGAAAGTATATAAAGGTGGATTGCCACATCTAAGAACATTATAGATAAGTAGAAACCCCAACTGTTAAAACAATTCAGGATGCAGAAGACTTTATAATACAAGACACACAAATAATCAAGACAATGCAATCCTACCAAAAATTATGAATGCATCAGAAATGATCACCAATAAGACTATTTTAGATGAAATACCTGACAAAGACTTCAAAATAACAATACTTTCTATACTCAAAGAAATAAAAGAAGAAATGAAAGGATTCAAAGAGGAAAACAAACTCCTGAAAGAAAACAGGACACCACCTTAATGAAATACCAGGCTGAAATCCTAGCTCTGAAGAACACAGTCAGTGAAATAAAAAACTCTGTGGAAAGTCTCACCATTAAAATGGATGAAGGAGAGAACAGAATATCTAAACTAGAAGACCAGGTGGCAGACCTAATACACTCCAACAAAGAGAAAGATAAACTAATAGAAAGGTATGAATGGGAATTCCAAGATATCTGGGACACTATGAAAAGATCAAACGTAAGAATTCAGGGTATAGTAGAAGCAGAAGAATTTCAATCCAGAGGCTTAGTAGGTGTTTTCAACAAGATCATAGAAGAAAATTTCCCCAAATTGGGAAAGAAATACCAATGCAGATACATGAAAGTTTTAGAACACCAAGCAGACAAAACCTAGAAAGAACCTCTCCTATATTTAAACTATAATTAAACTACTCCTATAATTAAACTACTAAACATGCAAACCAAAGAAAATATATTGAAAGCAGTTAGAGAGAAAAATCAAGTCACCTACAAAGGCAAGCCCATTAGGATCACAGCAGATTACTCAACACAAACTTTCAAAGCCAGAAAGCCTTGGAATGATGTATTCCAAGTTCTTAAAGATGAAAACTGTCAGCCAAGATTACTTTATCCTGCAAAGGGGTTGGGAATTTAGCTCAGTTGATGAGCACTTGCCTAACAAGCACAAGGCCCTGGGCTCAGTCCTCAGAACCGGAAAAAAAAAAAAAAGACAAAAATCACAAAAAGACAAAAAAAGTGGGGGGGGGACTTTATCATGCAAAGCTCTCTACCCAAACTGATGGGGAAATAACGATATTCCACAATAAAAAAAGGCTAAAGGAATTTATGACAAGTAAAACAGCTGTATAGAAAATACTTAAAGGAATCCTTCACACCAAAGAGAAAGCAAAACACGCACAGGATGAAATTTTAAAAAAACACTCAAATAACAATTAAATCAAGTGAGTAAAGGGAAAATAGGAAGCACTACAAAACAAGAAGGATGGCAAGAATAAATACATATCTTTCAACCATAACTCAATATCAATGGCTTCAATGCCCCACCCAAAAAAGACACAGGCTTGCAGATTGGATCAAAAGCCAGGATCCTGTCATTTGTTGCCTCCAGGAAACTCATCTCTCAATAAAAGATAGACACCATCTTAGAGTGAAAGAACGGAAAATGGTATTGCAAGCAAATGGGCCTAGAAAACAAGCAGTGGCTGCTATCCTAATATATGACAGGATAGACATCAAACCAACATTAGCGAAGAAAGATTTTTTAAAAAGGTCATTTTATACTGATTAAGGGAACACTTCAATAGGAAGACATTACAATCCTAAACATATATGCACCTAACATGGGGGCTCCCAAATTCATCAAACAAACACTATTAGACTTAAGGTCAGAGATAACTCCTAACACAATTGTAGTGGGTGACTTCAATACCCCACTCTCATCAATTGACAGGTCATCCCAGCAAAGAATAAACAGAGAGACATCTGGATTAAATGAAGTCATGGAAAAAATGGACCTAACAGATATATACGGAACATTCCATCCAAATGCTGCAGAATACACATTTTTGTCAGCAGTACATGGAACATTCTCTAAAATAGACCATATATTAGGACACAAATCAAATCTTAACAAATACAGGAAAATTGAAATAATCCCTTGTATGCTATCTGACCACACTGGGATTAAACTGCAAATCAGCAACAAGAAAAACTAAACAGCATACAGAAATCCATGGAGACCAAACAGTACACTGTTGAATGATGAATGGGTCATTGAAGAAATTAAAAATTAAATCAATAAATTCATAGAATCAAATGATGATGAGAATACAACATACCAAAACCTTTGGGACACAATGAACACAGTCCTAAGAGGAAAATTTACATCTCTAAATGTGTATATTAATAAGTTAGAGATTTCACAAGTAAACAATTTAATGTTTCACCTTAAGGCCTTGGAAAGGGAAGAAGAGGGCAAACAAAAAATCAGTAGACAGGAAGAAATAATAAAGATTAGGGCAGAAATTAATAAAATAGAAACCAAAAAAAATCCAAAGAATCAATGAAACAAAGAGTTGGTTCTTTGAAAGTATAAACAAGATTGATAAACCCTTAGCAAATCTGACCAGAAGAAAGAGAAAAGAGACAAAAGTTAACAAAATTAGAGTTGAAAAAGTCACCATTACAACAGATACTAAAGAAATTCTGAAAATCATTAGGATATACTTTAAGAATATATATGCCTCTAAATTTGAAAATCTGAGAGATGGATGATATAAACCATTTAAATAAAATTATAACAAGTATGGAGATCCAAGCAGTTATAAAAGTCTCCCAACTAAAAAAATCCAGCCCCAGATGGATTCACTGCTGAATTTTACCAGACTTTCATGGAAAAACTAACACCACTGCTTCTCAAACTTTCCCATAAAATAGAAAAGGAAGGAATTCTACTGAACTTGTTCTATGAAGCTAGTATGACTCTGATACTCAAACCAGACAAAGACACAACAAAAAAAGAAAATTACAGACCAATTTCCCTCATGAACATACATGCAAAAATTCTCAACAAAATATTGGCAAACAGAATACAATATATCAGAAAGATTATTCACTCTGACCATGTAGACTTTATCCCTGAGATGCAGGGATGGTTCAACATATGCAAATCCATAAATGTAATACACCATATAAATGGTCTGAAGGACAAAAATCATGTGATCATCTCAATAGATGCAGAAAAGGCATTGAATAAAATCCAACATGCCTTCATGGTAAAAATATTACAAAAACTGGGAATAGAAGCAATATATCTCAACATAATAAAAGCTACCTATGGCAAATGTACAGCCAATATAACACTAAATGGGGAAAAACTTGAAGCTTTTCCACTAAATTCAGGAACAAGACAAGGGTGTCCACTTTCCCCACTTTTATTTAATATACTACTGGAAGTCTTAGCTACAGCAATAAGGCAAGAGACACTAATAAAAGGGATACAAATTGAAAGGGAGGAGATCCAATTATCATTATTTGCAGATGATATGATTCTATACATAACAGACCCTAAAGATTCTACAGCCAACTGTTAGAGCTGATAAACACTTTTAGCAATGTAGAAGAATACAAAATAAACACAGAGAAATCAGCAGCTTTTCCATTTACTAACAAAAAACATACAGAGGATGAAATCAGGGAATGTCTCCCATTCACAATTGCCTCAAAAAAATATATATATATATAATACCTTGGAATAAACTTAACCAAGGAAGTAAAGGATCTCTATGATGAGAACCTTAAAACACTCAAGCAAGAAATTACAGAAGACAGAAGGAAATGGAAAGACATCCCATGTTCTTGGATTGGAAGAATCAATATTATGAAAATGTCAACCTTACCAAAAACAATCTACACATTTAATGCAATACCCATTAATCTCCAATGGCATTCTTCACAGAAATAGAAAAAAAACAATAAAAAAATTCATCTGGAAGTACAAAAAAACATTGAATAGCCAAAACAATTTTGGGCAACGAAAATCAGGCTGGTGGTATCACCGTACCCAATTTTAAGTTATATAACAAAGCCATAGTAACAAAAACAGCATGATACTGGCACAAAGACAGACATGTAGATCAATGGAACAGAATAGAGGACACAGATATTAATCCAGGCAGCTAAAGCCATCTAATTTTAGACAAAAATGCCAAAAATATTCATTGGAGAAAAGATAGCCTCTTCAACAAGTGGTGCTTGGAAAACTGGATATCTATATGAAGAAAAATAAAAATAGATCCTTGTGTCTCTCCATGCACAAGAATCAAGTCCAAGGGGATGAGGGACCTTAATATCAGACCTGAAACTCTGAAACTGCTAGAGGAAAAGGTAGGGGAAACCCTTCAACATATTGGCATGGACCATGACTTTCTGAATATAACACCAATTGCTCAGGAAATAAAGCCACTAATCAACCACTGGGATCTCATGAAATTACAAAGCTTTTGTACAGCAAAGAACATTGTGAATAGAACAAAGAGACAACCTACAGAATGAGAGAAAATCTTTTCCAGCTATACATCTGACAGAGGATTAATATCCAGAATATACAAAGAACTCAAAAAACAGAACAATAAGAAATCAAAAAACCCAGTTAAAAATGGGCTATGGAAATAGAGAGTTCCAAGAAGAAAAAATACAGATGGCATATTACATCTAAAGAAGTGTTCTACATCCTTAGCCATCAGGGAAATGCAAATTAAAACTACTTTAAGATTCTATCTCACTCCTGTCAGAATGGCTACCATCAAGAAAACAAATGACAATAAATGTTGGCGTGGATACGGAAAAAGAGGAACCCTTCTACACTGTTGGTGGGAATGTAAAGTGGTCCAGCCATTGTGGAAATCAGTGTGGAGGTTCTTGAGACAGCTAAAAATAGATTTACCATATGATCCAGCTATAGCACTTGTAAGCATATATCCAAATGACTCTTCTCACTACATTAGAGATACTTGCACAACAATGTTTGTTGCTGCTATATTCACAATAGCTAAGAAATAGAATCAGCCTAGATATCCCTCCACATATGAATGGATAATAAAGATATGGTACATTTACACAATGGAGTTCTATGCAGTGGTAAAGAAAATGAAATTATGAAAAATTTGAGGAAATGCAGGGATCTGGAAAGGATTATACTAAGTGAGGTAACTCGGGCTCAGAAAGCCAAAAGTCAGATGTTCTCTCTCATATGTGGATCCTAGTTACAAATGTATAGACTTGTGTGTGAGCTGGAACAAAAATTGGTACCAGAGGCCAGTAAGCTAGAAAAAGGTTATAAGGGAGGGTGGAGAGGGAAGGACTTAAGTGGATGGTATTTTATATATGATAGTAGAAGAACAGATTACAGGCAGGGGAAAGGCCTAAGCGAGGCCAGGGGAAGAGAATGTGTAAAAGAAGGGTGGGGGAGGGTCAATCAAAATTCAAGATATTCTGAATAAGACTTATATAAGCCTACTTTTTTGAATAACAGCACATCCAGAAGCTACAGATTGTTACGAGAAAATATTCAGTGTCAGGGATGGGATACCTTCCAGTGAGTTGTTGGCCAGGGAGGTCCCTGTTGCCTCCAAAACATTAAAGGCTATTGCCAAGACCCTTGGTTTCCCTTGATAAACAGATGGTAAGACCCTATTGCTGAAATCCTCACTTGCCTGAGTAGAAGGTCACTGAGAAATCACACTGGTGCTGAGCAGAAAACCTTCTCCCTGTAGACCAGCCAACTGAAAGCTGGAAAAAGCTGCACAGCATGCAGGCATATGGGAGACAGAAATCATCAGCAGTGTAAAAGTGGACACTGGAAACCTCGAGTTTGGCCAGACAGGCCAAATGACCAAACAGGTGCAATAGTGGCATGTCTGCTCTTGGGGAAACCAACTGCTCTCTAATTGGACTGAAGTCCCACTCTATGGGAGGGAATACATGCCTGGTACTGAAAAACCTAATCTAAAGACTATGGCAGGGGAGGTCATGAGCCTTAGGGGTATAAAGCCTGCTCTTCTCTGGTCTAATGTATATATTATTCCCACCAAACTGCCCTGAAAGCACTACATTCAATGTTCATATTCACATATTAATGCTACTCTCACTTCTGTGTATGGCACAATGCAGGTCTGGCCCTAGTCAGACTGCATGGCAGAAGAAACCAGGAAGTAGCTTCTGTGAACATGGCATTCTGCGCAGGCTTTGTGTGACAACAGCTACAGTCCCATACTCACAAGAAACCTGCTACAAGATGACCTGTCCAGAGACAGGCTGTCATTAGTCACAAAAAGGGGACCATCCAATACAATGATTGGCCAGTCAAGCCCTTAAAACCCCCTGTACTTCCTCGAATAAATGAGTTTGCTGCAGCCTGCCCTCCGCTGCTTTCACCCACCTGCTGGAGTCTGTGTCATGACTCTGCCCCTCTCACCCCCTACCCAGCAGAAACCCTGCATCCCTCCTGGGCTGGCCCTAGGAGGGACCCAACACTTCTGGTTAAAGAAGCTTCTCTTTTCAGATGAAGATGACCACTGGGGTGACCCAAAAGGCAACATAGTGCTGAGAAGAAGGGACAGACGAGTGTCCAGCACTGAAACATCTCTGTCACACCCTCCAAGGCTCAGGGTCCATTGCAGAAAGAATGTAAGCACCAAAGGAAGGGTACCACTCCTTACATTGCAACTGTCCAGACAGAAGTTGGCCTCAACATCCATGACCTCGCAGTGCCTAGCAATGCCTTCACAAGACCCTCATAATAGGAGAAAAAGATGATGACATCAAATTAAAAGAGAGACTAATGGAGAGAGGGAGTGGATATGATGGAGAGTGTAGTTCTGAAGGGTAATGGGGGAGGGGAGGGAACTATCATAGTTTATTGTCTTTAAGTATAGAAGTTGTCAATTTAAAAAAAGAAATTAGGGCTGGAGAGATGGCTTAGCAGTTAAGGTGCCTGCCTCCTAAGCCTAAGAATACTGGTTCCAATCTCCAGGTCCCATGTTTAGCCAGGTGCAAAGTGACTCAAGGGCACAATGCCGCACTTGACCACAAGGGGGCGCATGCATCTGGATTTTGTTCACAGCAGCTGAGAGGCAGCTGGCGCACCCATCTCTATCTGTCTTCCTCTCCCTCTCTCTCTGTCTCTCTCCAAAAAAAGAAAGAAAGAAAGAAAGAAAGAAAGAAAGAAAGAAAGAAAGAAAGAAAGAAATTAGAAAGACTACAAGTAAACAACTTAATGCTTCACCTTAAGGCTTTGGAAAAGAATAACAAAGCAAACCAAAAATCAGTAAATAAAATTAGGACAGAAATTAATGAAATGGAAACCAAAAAAAAAAAAAAAAAAAAGAAGAAGAAAAAAGAAACACAAAGAATCAATAAAATGAAGAGTTGGTTCTTTGGAAAGATAAGATTCATAAGGTAAGATAACCCTTAGAAAATCTGACCAAAAGAAAGAGAGAAGAGACACAAATTAAAATTAGAAGTGAAATGGGCACCATTATAACACATACCATTGAAATTCATAAAATCATAAGGACATACTTTAAGAACATATACTCCACTAAGTCTGAAAATATGAACTAAATGGATAATTCCTAGATTTATATGACCTACCAAAATTCAATGAAGATGACATAAGCCATTTAAGCAGACCTATAACAAGCACTGAGATCAAAACAGTTGTTAAAAAAAAAAATCTCCCACCAAAAAAAGTCCAGGCTCAGATGATGGAGAACTTACATCAATGTTTCCTAAAGTTTTCCATAAAATAGAAAAGGAAGGAATACTACCAAACGAGCTCCTTCTATAAAGCCAGCATTACCCCTGATACCAAAACCAGACAACAACAGAACAAAAAAAGAAAATTACAAACCAATCTCCCTCATGAACACAGATGCAAAACTTCTCAACAAAATACTGGCAAACAGAATACAAAAATATATCCAAATCGTTCAACATACAATAGTCAAGAAATGTAATACACTATATAAATGGACTGAAGGACAAAAATCACATGAGCATCTCAATAGATGGAGAAAAGGCATTTGACAAAATCCAACATCCCTTCATGATAAAAGTCCTACAGAAACTGGGAACAGAGCCAAACATGATGTTGAATGCCTTTAATCCCAGCACTCGGGAGGCAGAGGGAAGAGGATTGCCAAGAGTCTGAGGCTACCCTGAGAATACATAGTAAATTCCAGGTCAGCCTGGGCTAGAATGAGACCCTACCTTGAAAAAGAAAAGAAAAGAAAAGAAAAGAAGAAAAGAAAAAAAAGAAAGGAAAGGAAAGGAAAAAGAAAGAAAGAAAGAAAAGAAACTGGGAATAGAAGGGAAATATATCAAAAAATAAAGGCTATTTGTGACAAACCTATAGCCAACATTATATTAAATAGGGGGAAATTTTAGGATTTTCCACTAAAATCAGGGTCAAGACAAGTGTGCCCACTGTCCCCACTTTTATTTAATATAGTACTGGAAGTCTTAGCTATAGCAATGGGGCAAGAGACACACATAAAAGGGATATAGATTGGAAAGGAAGAGATCAAATTATCATTATTTGCAAATATATAATTCTGTACATAAAGGAAACTAAAGACTCTACCATCAAACTGTTAGAGCTGATAGACACTTTTAGCAATGTAGTAGAATACAAAATTAATACACAGAAATCAGTAGCCTTCCTATATGCTAACGAAAAACATGCTGAAGATGAAATCAGGGAATGATTCCCATTCACAATTGCCCCCCCCCCGAAAAATAAAGTACCTTGGAAAAAACATAACCAAGGAAGTGAAATGAAAACTTTAAAACACTCAAGACAGAAATTGCAGAGGACACTAGGAAATGAAAAGACATTCCAAGTTCTTGGATTGGAAGAATCAATAGTGAGAAAATGTCAATCTTACCAAAAGAAATATACATATTTAATTTTAATGCAATCTCCATCAAAATTCCAACAGCATTCCTTACAGAAATGGGGGGAAAAAAACTTTTTTTTTCCAGTTTTTCAAGGTGGGGTCTTGATCTAGCACAGGCTGACCTGGAAATCACTATGTAGTCCTAGGTGGCCTTAAATTCATAGTGATCCTCCACCTCTACCTCCCAAGTGCTGGGATTAAAGGTGTTCACCACCATGCCTGGTTAGTAAAAACAATCTTAAAATCCATTTTGGAACATAAAAAGTCTCAAATAGCCAAAATAATTCTGAGAAACCAAAATAAGGCTGCTGGTACCACCATACCTGACATTAATCTATATTACAGAGCCATAACATGATAGTGCTACAAAAACAGACACGTTGATTAATGGAACAGAATAGAAGACCCAGATGTGAATCCAGGCAACTACAGCCATCTGATTTTTTTTTTTTTTTTAAGTAGGGTCTCACTCTAGCCCAGGCTGGCCTGGAATTCACTACGTAGTCTCAGGGTAGCCTCGAACTCACTGTGGTCCTCCTACCTCTGCCTCCCAAGTGCTGGGATTAAAGGCGTGCAGCACCATGCCCAGCTAGCCATCTGATTTTTGGCAAAAATGCCAAAAATATTCATTGGAGAAAAAACAGCCTCTCTATCAAATGGTGCTGGAAAAACTGGATATGTATCTGTAGAAGGATGGAAATAGATCCTTATCTCTCTCCATGCACAAGAATGAAGTCCAAATGGATCAAAGACTTTAATATAAGACCTGAAACTCTGAAACTCCTAGAGGAAAAAAGTAGGGGAATGACTATAACATATTGGCATAGGCAATGACATTCTGAATATAACCTCAGTTGCTCAAGAAGTAAAATCACTAATCACCCACTGGGACCTCATGAAATTACAAAGCTTTTGTACAGCAAAAGATACTGAGAATTGAGCAAAGAGACAACCTACTGAATGGGAGAAAATATTTGCCAGCTATACATCTGACAGAGGATTAATATTCATGATGTACAAAGAACATAAAAAACTAAATATTAAGAAATCAAGCAACCCAATTAAAAAAATGGCCTATGGAACTAAATAGAAAGTTCTCAAAAGAAGAAATACAAAGCTGGGTGTGGTGGCACATGCCTTTAATCCCAGCACTCGGGAAGCAGAGGAAGGAGGATTGCCATGAGTTCAAAGTCACCCTGAGACTACATAGTGAATTCCAGGTCAGCCTGAGCTAGAGTGACACACCCTACCTCGAAAAACCAAAAAATAAAAAAAGAAGAAGAGGAGGAGGAGGAGGAGGAGGAAGAAATACAGAAGGCCTATAAACATCTAAAAACATGTTTTACATCCTTAGCCGTCAGAGAAATGCAAATTAAAACTACATTGAGAGTCCATCTCACTCCTGTCAGAATGGCTATCATCAAGAAAACAAATGACAATAAATGCTGGTGAGGATGAGAAAAAGAGGAGCCCTTCTACACTGTTGGGGGAATGTAAACTGGTACAGAAATTGTGGAAATCAGTATGGAAGTTCCTATGACAGCTAAAAATAGATTTACTGTATGACCCAGCTATAGCACTCCTAGGCATATATCTGGAGGACTCTTCTCACTATCTTAGAGATACTTGCACAACCATGTTTACTGCAGCTCTATGCACAATAGCTAGGAAAAGGAACCAGTCTAAATGTCCCTGCACAGATGAATGGATAATGAAGATGTGGTCCATTTATACAATGGAGTTCTATTCAGGGGTAAAGCAAAATGAAATTATGAAATTTGCAGGGAAATGGAAAGATCTCGAAAGGATTATACTAAGTGAGGTAATCTAGGCCCAGAAAGCCAAATACCACCTGTTCTCTCCTATATGTGGATCCTAACTACAAATGTTTAGATTTGTATGTGAGTGGAGTAAAAAACAGTAGCAGAGGCCAGTAAGCTAGAAAAGGGCTAGAAGGGAGGGAAAGAAGAGGATTTAAGGAGAGGATCTTGTATATATGCAATTAAATCAACAGATTTCTGGGGATTCAATGGCCTAAGTGAGCTCAGGGGAAGGGATTGAACTCACAAAAGGTAAGAGGAGGGTTTATCAAAATTTAAGATGTCATGAATGAGCCATATAGAAACCTACTTATTTGGATAATGGCACACTAGAATAATTTCAGTACCAGGGATGGGATCTCTTCCAGTGAATTGTTGTCTAGGGAGGTCCCTGATGCCCCCCCCCCAAAAGTTATAGGCCATTACAAAGTTTTTTAGTCTCCCACCAGAACTAAATGGTAAGATCCTATTGCTGAAGACTCCACATGCTTAGGCTACAGCTCACTGAGAAATCATGCTGGAGCTGAGCTGAAAACTTGCTCCCTGAAAACCAGCTGACAGAAAGCTGGAAAAAGATATGCTGCCTGAAGCCCTATGGCAGAGAGAAGTTATCAATGGTGATAAATAGCAGCAGACATTTCAAGCCTTAAGATTGACCAACCAGGCTAAATGTGCCAACTTGTGTAATAGTGGCATGTCTGTTATGGGAGAAACCAACCACTCTCTAATTGAACTCATGACTCACTCCATGGGAAGGAATACATGCTTGGAACTGAAAACCTAGTCAAAAGCCTATGGCAGGAGAGGTCATCAACCCTAGAGGAGTAACACCTACTGTTGTCTGGCTAAATGCATATATTATGCTCACCAAACTGACTAGTAAGCAGTTTTCTTAATGTTCCTACCAATATATTAATGTTACTCTTATTTTTGGTTAGAGAACCTTCTCTTTTCAGATGGTGGTCATCACTGGAAAGACTCAAAGGCACCATAGTGCTGAGAAGAAGTGACAGTGGGGTGTTCAGATCTGAGGCATCTCTATCACACTTTCTAAGGCTCAGGGTCCATTGCAGGAGAGGTGGTAGAAAAAAATGTAAGAGCCAAAGGAAGGGTAAGTAGGACTGCTTACAAATCAGTCTTCCAGACACAAAATGGTCTGGAAATCCATGCCTGGCAATACCTACACAAGACACTCATAATAGGAGGAAATGATGACATCAATATTAAAGAGAGACTAATTGAGAGGGGGAGGGCATATGATGGAGGGTGGATTTGTAAGTGGAAAAGTGGAGAAGAGAGAATTATCTTGGCTTATTGCCTAAAATTATGGAAGCTGTCAATAAAAAAAGTTAAAAAGAAATGTGCTCTAGCTGGGCAGGTGGTGCACACCCCTAATCCCAGCACTTGGGAGGCAGAGGTAGAAGGATCACTGTTAGTTCAAGGCCATTCTGAGTCTACATAGTGAATTGCAAGTTAGCTGGGCTAGAACAAGACCCTACCTCAAAAAAGGTGGGGGGGGGGCTGTAGAACTCAATAGAAAATTTTCAAAAGACTAAATAAAAATGGCTAATAAACATCTAAAAACATGTGCTACATTCTTAACCATCAGGGAAATGCAAATTAAAGCTACATTGAAATTCCATCTCCTGTCATAAAGAAATTAAAGGACATTAAATGCTGGCAAGGGTGTGAGGAAAGAAGAACCCCCATCAGTCAGGTGCCACCACTACCCCTCCCGGGGCAGATCAGGGATCCAGGGAAGTAGGCCAGTGTTCCCACCCTACCCTGCCTGAGCTTAACTAGGGTGGCTGTCTTCCCCTACCCCTCCCACCTCCATAAGGAACACAGGCCAGCAGGCCAGTGTCCTCCACCCCAGCCTATCAGAACTCCAGGGACCACTGACCTGACAATCACCACTGCACCCCACCCCACCCCAGGGCAGCAGGCTAGCATTTCATACACAAGGTTTCTGAACCATTGCGATGGGCAGACTACAGCGAAAAAGGAATAGCATGAAAAACCAGATGCAAGTGAATCCAGTTAGACTATCCAGTCCTACAAAGGATGTCTCAAATCAAAGCACAGAAGAGACAATAGAATCAGACGCCCAAATGAAGAGAAAAGCTATGCAACCCTGGCCAAGTAAATAGCACAACTCTCAGAAACTCAACAAAGAACCAACAATTGTATGAATGTTATCCTTGCTAGATTAGACCTAATAGAAAGGAACCAGGAAGGTCTCCAAAGACAGTTAAATGATCTGAAAGAGAATGAAAAAAAAAGAGGTCCTCAATAACAAGCTGGCTAAGTTCAAAGAAGACAAAAAGAAATGCAAGAATGAACTCCAAGAAGCATTAAGAAAGTCAGAAAATGACACAAAAGGGGAACTAGACAGAGGGATGGAAACTATACAAAAAAAATAGAAAATATGAACCAAATTGAACAAGCCCAAAACTCTATAGAAGCTCTTAAGAACAGAGTAAGTCAAGTGGAAGACAGAAACTCAGAACTGGAAGACAAAACAGAAGAAACAGTTTGTGAGTCCAAAAATTTCAACAAGTTCAAAAATTTCTGTGAACAGAACATGAGGGAAATGTGGGACACCCTTAAGCATCCAAACATTAGGATCATGGGTATACCAGAGGGGGAAGAAACACAGACCAAAGGAATGAAAAGCTTATTCAACAAAATAATTGAAGAAAACTTTCCCACTCTCTCAAAAGAAAACCCAATCAAATTAAAAGAGGCTAGTAGAACTCCAAACAGACTGGACCAAAGGAGAAATTCTCCAAGACACATTATCTTTAAGACTCTAAACATCAAGCACAAAGAGAAAATCCTAAAATCAGCCAGGGAAAAACAACACATTACATATAAAGGGAACCCCGTTAGAATTACCTCAGACTTCTCAATGGAAACCCTAAAAGCCAGAAGGGCCTGGAATGGAACACTGCAAACTCTAAGAACCCATGGTTTCCAGGCCCAACTACTCTACCCAGCTAAAGTATCCCTCATAATAGATGGTGAAAGAAAAATGTTCCACGATAAAACTCATCTTTACAAATATATGAACACAAAGCCAAACCTACAGAAAGTACTTCAGGGAATTCTCTACACAGAAGAAACAACCAATCTCAAGAGCCCTCAAGAAGCAGTCCACATTAACCCCCTCCCAAAAAAACCCACAAAGACCACAACTCACCACAATATGGCAAGTATTAAATCAAACCTCAAAGTAATATCTCTGAATATTAATGGTCTTAATTCACCCATCAAAAGACATAAGCTAACAGGGTAGATCAGAAAACTGGACCCCTCAATCTGCTGTCTTCAAGAAACCCACCTCACCACTAAAGACAGACACCTCCTCAGGGTGAAAGGGTGGAAAATGATATTCCAAGCAAACACAAATATGAAAAAAGCAGGCGTAGCTATATTTATATCGGATAAAATAGACTTCAAACCAAAAGTAACCAAAAAAGACAAAGAAGGCCACTTCTTACTTATCAAGGGAACAATCCAACAAGAGGATATCACAATCATCAATATTTATGCACCAAACACAGGTGCACCACAATTCAAAAGCAAAATCTACTTGGGAACAAAACAGAAATAAACACCAACACCATCATAGTTGGGGACTTCAATACTCCACTATCAACAATGGATAGATCATCCAAACAGAAAATTAATAGGGAAGTAAGAGAGCTCAACAACACCATAGAGCAACTAGACCTAACAGACATACACAGAACATTCCACCCAAAATCTACAGATTACACATTCTTCTCAGCAGCCCACAGAACCTTCTCTAAAATAGATCATGTACTGGGCCACAAAGCCTGCCTCCATATTTTCAAGAAAATTAATGTAATTTCCTGCATGATATCAGACCACAATGCTGTAATGCTAGAAATCAACAACAAAAAGTATCCCAGAAATCCCTCCAGCTCCTGGAAACTGAACAACACACTTTAAAATAATAAATGGGTTGTGGATGAAATAAAGAATGAAATTGCAAAATTTCTAGAATTCAATGACAATGAGAACACATCATACCAAAACTTGTGGGACACAATGAAGGCAGTCCTTAGGGGAAAAATCATAGCACTAAATGCCCTCATAACAAAAACAGAGAGATCCCAAATCAATAACCTAACCATCCACCTAAAGGCACTGGAAAAGCTAGAAGAAACCAACCCAAAAAGCTCCAGACGGAAAGAAATAATTAAGATCAGAGCAGAAATTAATGAATTGGAAACTAAGAGGACAATTAAGAAAATTGATGAAACAAAGAGCTGGTTCTTCGAAAAAATTAACAAGATTGATACACCCCTGGCCAATTTGATCAAGCGAAAAAAGAAACACTTCAAATCAACAAAATTAGAAATGAAAAGGGATAGATCACAACAGACATGAGTGAAATAGGAAGAGTTATTAGGACTTATTTAAAAAACCTCTACTCCATAAAACAGGAGAATATGGAGGAAATGGATGAATTCCTAAACACATACCACCTACCAAAGCTAAGCCCAGAGCAGATTAATTACCTAAACAAACCCATAACACCCTTTGAGATAGAAGAGGTAATCAAACACCTCCCCAAAAAGAAGAGTCCAGGACCAGACAGTTTTTCAGCGGAATTCTACCAAACCTTCATGGAAGAACTGAAACCAATTCTTCTCAAACTGTGCCATGCAATAGGAGAATAGGGAGAGATCCCTAACTTGTTTTATGAAGCTAGTATCAACCTAATTCCAAAACCAGGCAGGGATGCCACAAGAAAGGAAAATTATAGGCCCATTTCTCTGATGAACATAGACGCAAAGATCCTGAACAAAATTCTTGCAAACCAAATTCAACAGTACATCAAAAGCATTATCCACCTTGATCAAGTAGGCTTCATCCCTGGAACACAGGGGCGGTTCAACATACAGAAATCTGTCAATGTAATACACCACATAAACAAGCTGAAACACAAAAACCACATGATCATTTTGATAGATGCAGAAAAGGCCTTTGACAAAATACAACATCACTTCATGATCAAAACATTGGAGAGAATAGGCATGGATGGCCCATATCTCAACATAATAAAGGCTGTATATAAAGCACCTAAAGCCCAAGTAATTCTTAATGGGGAGAAACTGAAGGAATTCCCATTGAGGTCAGGAACAAGGCAGGGGTGTCCACTCTCACCTCTGCTCTTCAACATAGTGCTAGAAGTATTAGCTCAAGCAATAAGACAGGAGAAAGAAATCAAAGGGATACAAATTGGAAAGGAAGAAGTTAAGTTAGCCCTATTTGCAGATGACATGATTCTATACATAAGTGACCCGAGAACTTCCATCTCAAAACTCTTAAAGGTGATTAGCACCTTCAGCAAAGTAGCAGGATACAAAATCAATGCACAGAAATCAGTAGCCTTTCTGTATGCAAAGGACAAAGAGACAGAAAAAGAAATAACTAACATCGTCCCATTTTCAATTGCAACAAAGAAAATAAAATACCTTGGAATAACATTAACTAAGAAATTGAAAGACCTACACAATGAAAACATAAAAACTCTCAAAAAGGAAATTGAGGAGGTCCTACAAAAATGGAAAGACCTCCCATGCTCCTGGATTGGTAGAATTAACATTGTGAAAATGGCAATTTTACCAAAAGCACTTTATAGATTCAATGCAATGCCAATAAAAATCCCAACTTCCTTCTTCAATGAGATAGAAAAAAACTATCTCAAAATTCATATGGAAAGGCAGAAGGCCTCGGATATCCAAGCTCATCCTCAGCAAAAGAAACACCTCTGGAGGCATCACCATACCTGATCTAAAGCTATACTACAAAGCCATTGTAATAAAAATAACATGGTACTGGCATAAAAACAGGAATATAGACCAATGGAACAGAATTGAAGACCCAGACTTTGGGTCAAGTAACTACAGCTACTTGATATTTGACAAAGGCCCTACCAATGCAGAATGGAGAAAAGACAGCATCTTCACCAAATGGTGCTGGACAAACTGGACAACCATATGTAGGAAAATGAAACTTGACCCACACATCTCTCCATGCACAAAAATTAAGTCCAAATGGATCAAATACCTTAATATAAAACCAGAAACTCTGCTACTACTGGAAGAAAAAATAGGAGGAACCTTCCACAATATAGGAGTGGGAAAAGATTTCCTGAACAAAAACCCAGCAGCTCAGGAAATTAAACAATCACTCAACCACTGGGATCTCATGAAGCTGAAAAGCTTTTTCACTGACAAAAATACTATAACCAAAGCCAGCAGATTACCCACATAATGGGAGAAAATTTTCACCAGCTATACAACTGACAGAGGCCTAATTTCTAGAATCTACAAAGAACTCCAAAACCTAAACAATAAATCACCAAACAACCCACTCACAAAGTGGGGCACAGAACTGCACAGGGAGTTCTCAGAGGAAGAAATACAAATAGCAAACACACATTTAAGAAAATGTTCAACATCCCTAATCATCAGGGAAATGCAAATTAAAACAACTATGAGATTCCACCTTACCCCAGTAAGGATGGCTAACATTAAAAAAAAAAAAAAAAAAAACAATGAAAACAGATGCTGGCGAGGCTGTGGAGAAATAGGAACAAGTTTTCACTGCTGGTGGGAATGTAAAATGGTTCAACCACTATGGACAGCTATGTGGAGACTCCTGAAAAGGATGACCATAGACCTACCAATGGATCCAGTTATTCCCTTATTGGGTATTTACCCTAAAGGCTCCAAGCCTCAGATCAGAGACATTTGCTCAACCATGTTTATAGCTGCTCAATTCATAATAGCAAAAAGCTGGAATCAACCCAGGTGTCCATCACTAGATGAATGGATAACAAAGATGTGGTATATCTATACTATGGAATTCTACATAGCAGTAAGGAAAGATGAAATAAGGAAATTTGAAAAAAAAAATGGTCAAACATGGAACAGATCATCCTCAGTGAGCTCACCCAAGCACAAAAAGATAATCGTTGCATGGTCTCGTTTATCTGTCACTCCTAACCTGAATCCACGTGACATGTGGCCAAACCTAATAAACACTCTGAGGCCCAGACAAGAGGGAGGATGGGATGGAGGGAGGGTAAGGGCAGGAGGGAACGAGAGGGTGGGAGGGAGGACAAAGGGGGGATACAAATTGGGACCCAAAGGAAAAGATACTATGAAACCTTTTACTCTGAACAACAGGCTAAAACATTAATCCTTCAGCAGGTCCGCAGAGGGAACACCTGAACCACAGGAACCTGGAGAGAACATCATGAAGGCCAACTTTAATCTTGTCCTGCTTTACTTTCTCTTCTCTCTCTCTCACTCTCTCTCCCTCTCTTCTCTATACTCACTTTCCCTTTTATATTATCTATCTTTTTCCTCCCTCACCTTCCTAAGTGCAGACTTATAACACCCAGTGCCAGCACAGGGTTAACTTCCACAATGAGCTGTTATCTGAAACACCTACAAGGTTTCCCAAAAAAGACAGACTTCGGTCAGAGTTCTTGGTGACCCACCAAAGGTTAATGGTAAGACCCTACTGTCGAAAACAGCATACATGTGTGAGACCAAACACAGAGAGACCTGGCCAGAATCTGGAAGAAGGTCAGTCCCCAGACAGTTAGCTAGTCTAGTACCAGAGGGTGCTACACGAGCAATTGGGGGAAAATGTCCGACACTGGTCCAAACAAGTTGTAGTCTAAGATACCCAGCAGGAAATAACTTGACATAATGCTCATACAAGTACAGTAGTGGCAAACAGCCATGGTGGGTAACCAACTGCTCTTTATTTGGCTAATAGATCCACTCAGTGGAATGGAACTCATTGCTGGAACTGGGAAATAAGTCAAAGCCATGTACAAAAAATGAGCTCAGTCTCCAAGATCAAGATACACCAAAAGTGGGATAGAAGAGAGGCAACGCATATAAAATTCCCTCCAAAACATATATGGTCATCCCTTCTATCTAGTACTAACTTCTCTCTCCATTGGAGAATTTGCTTATCTTTTTTCAGGTGGACAATGAACCTGAAGGGAGGATCAGCTAATCACACCTCACCAGGGCCCCAGCTGAAACCATAGAACAACGCAGGGGAAGGGCAAGAATACAGCGTTCATGGCGATCACGACACCAGAAAAAGGCTGAAGGAGATAAACACAGAGAACATCCAACTCCAACTAAGCCAGATATTCAGAGACACAGAGGCTCCCAAAACCTTATCACTGAAGCAGAACTAAAATGACCCCAATGTGGCTCAGGGAAACTTGCAGAAGAGGGGGTGGAAAGATTGTTAGAGTCACAAGTTGGGGCTTTATGCACAGAGACTGGGGCATACCCCCCAGAATTCTTGACTAACCTCACAATGCATGACCCACATTCCCCATTGATGAGGGTCCCTTTGAAAGTGGGAGAACAGGGAGGAGGACAATGGAACCAATACTATGAATGTAAAATCAGAATAATATAAATAAAATATATATTAATAAAAAACCTACTTCTTCACTAATATATATAATAAAAAAGAGAAGTTTGGCAAAAGTTTCTTGTGGAGGTGGATAATTTTGTTCCCAGAAGCCATAAATTGTTGTTAGAAAAATTTCAGTGCCAGGAGTGGCATACCTTCTAGTGTATTGTTAACAGGATAGGTAGGTCCCTGATACCACCCTCCCCTCAAGCATTGCAATATGCTGCCAAGGATTTCGGTTGTCCACCAGAACTAGATGGTAAGACCGTATGGCTGAAGACACGACATGCTTGGGCCACAGGTCACTGAGAGGTCACTGAGGTCAAGCTGGAAATGAGCTGGAAGCCACCTATCTGGTGGCTGTCAGGAGGCCTGAAAGAGCTATGCATCCTGCTGAGGGAGAAAAGTCATCAATACTCTTAATCAGCAGTGGATCCTGCAAGTTTCATGACTGCACCAGCTAGGCTAACTGTGCCAACTAGAGCAATGGTGTCATATCTGTCTGCATGGAGTAACCAGTGGTCTCTGATTAGATTTTAGGACTACTCCATGGGAGGGAAGTCTTACATGGTGCTGAAAATGAAAAGCCTATAGATTAATGCTTAAAGGCATGCTCTACACCAAACTTTCTTTTTATATGTTGCAATATTTTTAAGTTTCTCACCTTTTGAGATACAGCAGCTTAAAACTCATATGAAGAGGTAATTTAGTGTATTTATTATTTTTATTTTTATTAGGGTAACTTCCATAATTATAGACAATAAGCCATGATAATTCCTTCTCCTTCACTTTCCCCTTCACAACTCCACTCTCCATTATATCCCATCCCCCTCTCAATCAGTCTGTCTTTTAATTTCATGTCATCTTCTTTTCGTCCTATTATACTGATCTTGTGTAGGTAGTGCAATCACTGTGAGGTCATGGATATCCAGGCCATGTTGTGTCTGGAAAAGTACATTATAAGGAGTCCTATCCTTCCTTTGGCTCTTACATTCTTCCCATCATGTCTTCTGCAATGGACCCTGAGCCTTGGAAGATGTGATACAGATGTTTCAGTGCTGAACACTCCTCTATCACTTCTTCTCAGCACTATGGTGCCTTTGAGTCATCCCATAGGTCACCACCATATGAAAAGAGAAGCTTCTCTAACCAAAAGTGAGAGTAGCATTAATATATGGATATCAGCATTAAGAAAAATACTTATCAGGGAGTTTGGTAAGCATAATATATACATTTAGCCAGACACCAGAAGGCATTACAACCCTAGGGCTCATGACATTCCTCATCATAGGTGTGCAGTATCAGGCAGGTATTCCCTCTTCATAGAGTGGGCTTCCACTCCAATTAGAGAGCAGTTGGTTTCCCCCATAACAGACATGCCATTATTGCACCCATTTACTCATTTGGCCTGGATGACTCAACTTAAGGCTTGCAGTGTCCACTGTTGCTTATCTCCACTAATGACCTCTCTCTCCCAGGGAGCTGATGCAGGGTAGCTTTTTCCAGCTTCCTGTCAGCTGGTCTACATAAAGGAGGTTTTCAGCTCAGCTCCAGAAAGACTTCTCAGTGACCTTGGAGCCCAAGCATGTGCAATCTTCAGCAGTAGGGTCTTATCATCTATTCCTGGTGAGAAAGAAAAAGGCTTGGCAATGGCCTGTAATGTTTGGGGGCCCCAGGGACCACCCTGACCAACAACTTACTGAAAGGTATCCCATCCCTGACACTAAAAATTTTCTTTCTTTTTTAAAATTATTTATTTTAAGTTATTTACTTTTATTTTTGTAATTTTATTTTTTATTCACAACTTCCATAATTATAGACAATAAGCCATGGCAATCCCCCTACATTCCCCTTTGCAACTCAACTCTCCATCATATCCCCTCCCCCTCTAAATCAGTCTCTCTTTTATTTATTTTATAAAGCTTTTTAAAATTACTTTTGAAAGAGAAACAGAGAGAAAGGCAGAGAGAGAAAGAGAGTGAGAGGGCATGCCAGGGCCTTATGGCCATTGTGAATGAACTCCAGACACGTGTGCCCTCTTGTGTGCATGTGCAACATTGTACCATTGCATCACTGTGCATCTGGCTACATGGAGCCTGGTGATTTAAACATGTGTTCTTAGACTTCACAGGTGTAGCAGACAACTTCAGGTTCGCTGAGATGAACTTCCAGACCAGGCACAGTTATGGAGGAAGGGATATTATTTATTGAAGCTTACAGATCCAGGGGAAGTTCCATAATGGCAAGAGAAGCGGCCTGCTCTACACAGGGCCAAGCAGAGAGAGAGAGAAACCAACCAGCCACCACAGCACACAGAGCAAAACTACTGCCAAAAGGTCACACAGCACACTTCAGGAACTCCTGCTAGGCACATTTGCATACCTTTACAATGGAATCTCAAACCTACACCATTAACACCTTAAGACCAGCCCCCAGTGACATTGCCTCTAGCAAGGTGATTGAAGATGCAAACTATAACTAATAAAACACTGAATATATTGGGGGACATATATTCAAACTACCACAACAGGCAAGCATCTTAACTGCTAAGCCATCTCTTCAGCCCTTTTATTTTGATGTCATCATCTTTCCCTCCTAGTAGTATCAGGTACTGCGAGGTGTAAGAGTGCTGTTATATTCTTTCTGCCACTTCTTCCACAATGGATCCTGAGCCTTGGAAAGTGTGATAAAGATGTTTCAGTGGTGAGCACTCCTGTCACTTCTTCTCAGCACTATGGTGCCTTCTGAGTCATCTCAAGGTCCCTGCCATCTGAAAAGAGAAACTTCTCTAACTTCTATATATATGATGAAAAATTTACACATGTAAAAATTTTGTGCTGCCTATGCTTAATGTTCATATTCACATATTAATGCTACTCTCACTTCTGGTTAGAGAAGCTTCTCTTTTCAGATGACAATGACCACTGGGATGACCCAAAAGGCAACATAGTGCTGAAAAAAAGGGAGGGAGGAATGCCCAGCACTGAAACACCTCTGTCACACCCTCCAAGGCTCAGGGCCCATTGTGGAAGAGGGGACGGGTAGAATGGAAGAGCCAAAGGAGGGGTACGACTCCTTACAATGCAACTGTCCAGACAGAAATTGGCCTTGATATCCATGACCTTGCAGTGCCTAGCAATACCTTTGCAAGACCCTCATAACAGAAGAAAAAGATGATGACATCAAATGAAAAGAGAGAATAATAGAGAGAGGGAAGGGATACGATGGGGAATGGAGTTCTAAAGGGGAATGGGGGAGGGGAGGGAAATATGCGTTTTTTGCATGTAAGTATAGAAGTTGTCAAAAAAAAAAAGAAACATGAAAAAATTGTGCTGCAATAGCTTCACTGGACTAGCTCAGTGTTCACTGCTCTGAACAGCCATAGAATGACGGCTGTGTAAGGGGTGACTCAGGTGTGCGTAACCACATGCTGTATATCAATGCTGTCTGGGTGGGATTGTTCGAGGCTTCTTTTCTCATAGTCCTTCCCAGGCTCGCCACTGGTGAAAACCAACTCTACCTTTTTTTCAAAAATATTTTATTTTATTTATTTATTTGAGAGAGAGAGAAAGAGAGAATGGGCACATTAGGACCCTTGACCGCCACAAATGAACTCCAGATGCATGCACCCTCTTGCACAGCTGGTGGGTCCTGTGGAATTGAACCTAGGTCCTTTGGCTTTGCAGACAAGTGCCTTAACCACTAAGCCATCTCTCCAGCCCTCTACCCTTTCTTTAAAGACTAGCACACTGAATTGGGAATGGAGTAAGTAGGCACTGACTCAGTATTTGGTGACTGACTTAGCATCCACAGTTGGTGCTAGCTGTCATTGGCTTTGTTAGTTTTCTGTAATGGTTCATCCCTGGCTGTCAGTCAGACAGGATTTAGAGTCACCATGGAAACAAATCTCTGGGCATGCCTGTGAGGGATTATCTTGATTAAGTTCATGGAAGTAGGAGGACCTACCGTAATGGTGGGAGGCACCATACCATGCGATGGGGTACCCAATTGATAAAAACCAGAAAACCAGAGTTGAGCAGCAAAAACAAAAATGTGCTGGATAGATTGTTCAGTAGTTTAAGAACTTGGCTGCAAAGCCTAAAGACCAGAATTTGATTCCCAAGAAGTACCCACATAAAGCCAGATGCACAAGCTGGTGCTTGTGTCTAAAGTTTTTTTTTTTATATAGTGGTTAGAGGCCCTGCTGTGTCCATTGTCTCTCTCTCTCCCTCTCTCTCTCTCTCTCTCTCTCTGAAATAAATAAAATATTAACAATTTTGTTATTTTTTGTCATTTTTTGTTTGTTTTTGTTTTTCCAAGGTAGGGTCTCACTGTAGCCTAGGCTGACCTGGAATTCATTCTGTAGTTCCAGGCTGACCTGGAATTCACTCTGTAGTTTCAGGCTGACCTTGAACTCACAACAATCCTCCTACCTCTGCCTCCCAAGTGCATGAGCCACCACACACAGCACATATAAACATTTTTAAATATCAACCTAATAAGAGATATTCTTCTAGATCTATCTATGCAAAAAAGTTTATACCTATTTGCTAACATATTGTTGTGAAAACCAATTCCTTAACCACATTGAAGATTAATTTTAACTTGAAAGGCCAGGCAAAAGTTCATTGAAAGTGTTTTCCCTAACCCATATATGAAAGGTGAGAATACAATAGGAAAGATCATGCAGAGAAAAGAGTGGATTGTTAAGCAAATCTCAAAGTAACTCCAAGTGATACAATGACACAATCTCTGGGCAGATTGCAGGTACCTGTGGGAATGGCACATTCTTATACCTATAGCTTATGGTTAGCCAAGGGAAAACACTGAAGGTTTCTGAGAAATCAAGTGTCATATAAGTGTTTAGGATAAATCAACAATGTGAGATAGTATTGTGGAAAAAGAACTATCTTGGGATCAAATGACTCACTATAGTAAACTTTACTTCTTTTAGATATTGAAAGGCTGATTTGATTAATCTCTAAAATCTTTTAAATTATTCAGGAAACTAGAGAGGTATAGCTCAGTGGCATTTTCAGTGTTACAAGGCTCTATGTTCAATCCCCATTCTTAAATTTAATCCCCAGCAAGTTATAAAAACTTAAGTTAAAATGATAATAAAAATAAAATAATCTGGATACTTAAGATGGAATCTCTAGCAATGAGAATAAGAAGAATGCCCTTGCAATAAAATTAGGTATAGGTAATTTAAAAAAAAAAAAAGGAAAACATGAAAATACCAATGGTAATGGATCTGAACACCAGAGATGCTTCAAAGAGAAGTAACTAATTGGATGTAGAAAATAGAGCTTATGAAGTTCTAAATCTAAGGGACAACCTTGTATGGATTGCCCCATCTGGAATCTATTACTATTCATGTGCTTTATGCTAAAACTATATAACACATCCTTTAATAAGTGATAACTCAGTGTGGAAACTGCAGTTAGAACTGCATAGTAATACAATTCCAAAAATTTCATTATTTGAGTTTGTCTAAACATGATTTAAACAAAATACCTTTTAAAATAGGAAGCTGACGATAAGCTGCAAGCTTTGGCTGAAAAACATTTTCCATTAGAACACGCTCCATGAAAAACAAGTCCTGATGAAGCTTGTCAGATTTTAGTATTGCAGCTGAGTGGTCTTCTTCATCTTCATGAACTTTGGCCAGAATTACATTTTCTATATCCATTAAAGAACTAGTTTCACTATCTGTAAAATATAAACATGACTAATGATAAAATATCAAAGTGGTGGTTCAAACATTCTAAAGTTTTTAAATTATTTTTATTTATTTGAGATAGAGGTAAAGAGAGGGGGACAGATAGAGAGAGAGAGAGAGAATCCTGTTTTCTTCAAAGATGGAAATTATGGGGCATTTCCCTACCTTGAATATGATGAGTACAAGGTTAAAATACAACCTCTATATCCAACATTTAAATGAAACAGAAATACTTTTTAAACCAAATTTGGGGTGTGCTTGTAATATAAAAATCAGGAAAAAAAAGAAAATTTAGAGGGAGTTGGAGAGAAGGCTCAATGGATAACATGCTTGCTGTACAAGTGTGAATACTTGAACTTGTTTCTCCA
This sequence comes from Orientallactaga sibirica, assembly GCA_036365145.1. Lineage (NCBI taxonomy): Eukaryota > Metazoa > Chordata > Mammalia > Rodentia > Dipodidae > Orientallactaga > Orientallactaga sibirica. Next base: position 23,889,053 of record JAEOAD010000015.1, on the reverse strand, counting down.
AATCCCACATACAAGCCAGAAGCTGTGGCTAGTTTCTGTAATACCACCACACTTATGGCAAGATGAGAGGCTGAGACAAGAGAATTTCCCAGAAGCTTGGGGATCAGGTAGCTTGACAAATGGAGCAGAGAACAAGAGAACATTCCTCAAAGGAGATGAAAGGTGAAAACCAACACTTGAAAGTTTTTTTCTGACATCTATATGTGTGTTGTGGCATGTGCACACACATGCAGACACACATCATACACACATATAAATGCATCATATACAACCCCAGAAAAGGGAACTCAGAGATAATATATTCCCTTATTTCTTTTGAATTTCCTTTATGATTTCAATAAGCCCAGGCATTTAGCTCATTGTTTTCTTTCCTCCTATTTTTAAAACTTTCCCTTTTTTCCTAATTCTGGTTTTCCCATGTCCTTGATTAGAAATAATATTAAAATTAAAAATATATTTTCTATTGTAATTATTGAATATTATCTTATTACCACTTTGCATTTGAAAACATATCCAAATGTACATGAAATAAAAATTCATACTGAGACTTACTTGGGGAGGTCTTTCATATCCAATCTGAAGTGTCACCATAATTCTCAGCATAAAAGTAAATTTTCCTGAGTAGTTTCTGGACATTTCTAAAATCAAACCTACTATACAAAACATTCACACTTAACAAAAATTAATGTTTCTTTATTGATAACTAACAATTCATTTTCCTTTATGGTTCTCAAAGAAAATAAATGTATCCTTCATTATAAACAATGATCAGTCAAACATACTACTCACTTGACATAAATTTTTAAAAATTAAATGGCTTAGAGGGCTGGCCTAGAACCCTGATGGTCCCACATTATGCACATGGTGGTGCATGCATCAGGTTTGTTTGCAGTGGCTAGAGCCTTCAATGCCAGCTAGGTTCGCTGAACCCTGGGAGGAAGGGATATTATTTATTCTCAGATCAGGTTCCATAAAGCCAGCCTGCTCTTGGACCAGGCAAGGAGAGCAAAAGCCAACCAGCCACCACAGCACACAGAGCAAAACTACAGCCAAAAGGTCACACAGCATCAGGAACTTTGTTTGCATATCTTTACAATGGAATCTCAAACCATCACTAAGACCACCATTCTCACCAAGGTGATTGCAGATGCAAACTATAAGTAATAAACCACTGAATATATTGGGGACTCTCTCTCCCTTTCTCTGTTTCTAATAAATAAATAAATATATATATATATATAAATTTAAAAATCTAAAAAAATAAAATTAAAAGAATATAGCTGAATTCTATTATTTCTTTAATGTATGTATTTGCACATGTGGGAGTGCATGTGTGTGCAAGTGTACATGAACATAGCGGTCAGAAGACAACCTCCAGTGTCACCTCAGGAACACTGTACAACCTTTTTTGAGACAGGATCTGTCCAAAAATTGGTGCTTGAGCTCACTAGACTGGGTGGTCAATGAGTTCCAGTGATCCTCCTGTCTTCACCTCCCTAGCACTGGAATTACAAGTGCATACCATCACATCTAGTACTTTTATGTAAATACTGAGGATCAAATTCAGGTCCTCATGCTTATGTGGCAACTACTTTACTCACTAAGCTATCTCCCCAGCCTTAAAGTTTAGATTTAAAGGGATATTAAGATTATACAAATGTCCAGATAAAAAGTCTTATGATCAATAATCTCCTCAGGAAATATACTCTATTACAAATAAGATTAACTGGCCAGGCATGGTGGCATTGCCTTTAATCCCAGTACTTGGAAGGCAGAGGCTGTGAGTTCAAGGGCTAGAGTGAGACTACACCTTGAAAAACACAAAATAAATAAATAAATAAATAAATAAATAAATAAATAAATAAATAAATAAATAAAAAGATAGCTGTGTTCTGCAAATTACCATTCTCCTTAAACTTAGTATTTCAAAATACTTCTGGTTTAGTAAACTTTTGGGGGGAGAGAGGGGGTTTGGAGGTAAAGTCTCACTCTAGCCAAGGCAGACCTGGAATTCACTATGTAGTCTCAGAATAGCCTTGCACTCAAGACAATCCTCCTACCTCTCCCTCCCCAGTGCTGGGATTAAAGGTCTGTGTCACCACGCCCAGCCTAATAAACTTGGTTTTGGGGGCTGGTGTGTGTGTGTTCAAAGTATGGTCTCACTGTAGCCCAGGCTGACCTGGAACTCATTCTGTAGTCCCAGGCTGGCCTCAAATTCACAGCGATCCTCCTACTCTGCCTCCCAAATTCTGATGATGTAAGATTTTTGGGTTTGGGAGCAGTCTCCCAAACTTTTGCACAAAAATTTTGGGTCTTTATCCTATTTTTAACAAAAAATGATAAAATATAAGAAGGATAAATTTAAAATTACTAAGTTTATATAGGGAGAAATGAAGAAATCATAAATCATGAGGTTTATTTAGGGGAAATTGGGATCTAGGGAAAGGTTGAAGCAGTTTCACAAGCACATGGAAGACAGGATCTAAATGCCCATACAAAAAGATTTAAAAGAAACATGAACTTGTGTGGGAAGCATAGCATCTGCCCTGAGCATCCTCATGGAAGAAAGTTAAGAGATTAAGTGAGGATGGCTTAAGGTAAAATAGCAGAGGGAAAGTGCCAAAACAGAGAGAAATTCAGATGAGAAATGAAAAATAAAGGAATTCAAGAGAGTTATTACAATCAAGATTACTACAAATCTAAAGAAATTACACACATAGCAGGCCCAGAGTTTAGAGGAAAAACATACGTGGTAGAATTAGAGGTCAAAGGTGAATCATACATGTAATCAAAGTGAGAAGTTATTCCCAAGAATGTCACAGATGGAAAACAAGCAGGGATATGTCCAAGCCAAGGGAGGCCCTCTGTCCATCTCAGCAAAGCTGAGGCAAAGAAAAGTGGACTTATGTGCGTCCAGTCGGATGAGATCACAGGGCAGAAAGAGGACAGAGATCAGCACAGTCAAGCCTTCAAAGTCAATTAAAAATGGATATTTTTCTTCGGACTCTGGTATATAAGGGGAAGAGCTATTTGGTTTGTGGATTCAGGGAGCTGACCCAAAGGCTAGCTCACCTGTGTAGTGTGCTAGCCTGTGGAGGCAGCAGGGGGCGCTGCAGTCGTGGTCGATGAAACTGGATCAGCCATGAGTTGCATTCTTGCCAAGGCAGGGTTACGTCTTATGGTTTCTGTTTTGAGGGCCTGTATTTAACTGAAACTTCCTAAAAGAAGTTAGCTTTAGCGGGGTGTGGTGGCGCACACCTTTAATCCCAGCACTAGAGAGGCAGAGGTAGGAGGATTGCCTTGAGTTCAAGGCCACCCTGAGACTACCCATTAAATTCCAGGTCAGCCTGAGGTAAAATGAGAGAGAAGAAGACCTCCAAAAGAGAGAGAGAGAAGGAGGGGAGAAGAAGGGGAGGGGGGAGGAGGAGGAGGAGGAGGAGGGAGGGGGAGGGGGGAGGGGGAGGGGGAGGGAGGAGGGAGGAGGGGGAGGGAGGGGGGGGAGGGGGGGGGGGGGAGGGGGGGGGAGGAGGAAGGGGAGAGGAGGAAGGGGAGGAGGGGGAGGAGGGAGGGGAGGGGGGAGGAGGGGGGGAGGGGAAGGGGGAGGGGGGGGAGGGGGGGGGAGGGGAGGGGGGGAGGGGGAGGGGGAGGGAGGGGAGGAGGAGGGGGGAGGAGGGGAGGGGGAGGGGGGGAGGGAGGGGGGAGGGAGGAGGGAGGAGGAGGGGAGGAGGAGGGGGGAGGGGGAGGGGGAAGCAGCAGCAGCAAGCTTTCTCCTGAGTCTCCTTAACTGGGATTAAAGGAGTCAGCCACCATATTTTGCTGGTTAGAACTTTCAAATGTTACATTTCTCTTTCAGCTAAAATTAGTGAAAGTGGATTAAATATGAAAATTTGCCAAAACGTCATAAAAACTCATCAGGTTACACTTATTCAAAGACTAGCTCTTGAATATAATAATACAATTTCATACAAAAGACTTCAAGATATAAAATCACAAAATATTCAGAAGTGGAACTTAAGCCTTTTGTAAATAAACAGCAAAAATCTTCCACATTGCCAAATATATTTGGAAAGTTACAATTTTGTGCTAGGCTTATAAAATGTGATCTTAAAACCCATAAACTAAAAATGAAGCTGTAATATGCAGGAACCTAAGTAGTATGGACATTTTACATTAGGACATTATTTGTTGAAAGGGCTATCCTTAGTACTGAAAAATCTTTGGCATCAACCAGTAAGACAATTGTCACAGATATGGATAACCAAAAATGTCTCCACACACTGCCGAAGTCCTCTATGGAGGTAAAACTGCCCCTCGTTAAAAGTCACTGTTGTTAATGTATCTCCATTTTAGGTGGTCATATACTAAGTATGTATTCTTTTTAAATTTATTTTTATTTATTTATTAGAGACAGAGAAAGATATATAGAGAGAGAGAGATTGGGCTTGCCAGACCTCTAGCCACTTTAAACAAACTGCAGATGCATGGATCACCTTCTGCATCTGGCTTCCATGGGACCTAGAGAATTAAACCAGGATCCTTAGGCTTCGCAGGCAAATGCCTTAACCACTAAGCCATCTCTCCAGTCCTGAGTATGTATTCTTTTGCTTGTAAGTTATCTAATTGACAGACAGAAAAGACAACAAAAACTGATGGAATTAACATTTATCAAAAGGAGCAAAAGAACAAGAAGCACTAAAGATAGACCAAAAACTCTAGACAGGTATCCAACAGAAAAGGTAATTTCAAAGCTTTTCCAAGACAATGTGATAGCACTATATCTGGGTAAGGATATACTTTTCATGTTCCATCAGAAAGAAAACTTCGTAATTGCTGAAAAAAGGAGTAAAAATGTCATATGAAGACAGAGAAGTCTAAAGTAAATGAAATCTTACTTCTCTCCATGTTACTCGCTTGCAATCTTTGGTCCCGATCTTTAGGAAGTATATTTGCTTTACTACATGATTCAATTGCAGATCGTTTTGCTGATAAAGGTGAAATTTCTGGAACATTATAAGAATCATACAAATCCCAGGCAGTGGCCATTATGCCTAAACAAAAAGGTTAAAATGACTTTAAACCAAATACAAATGTTTTAGCTTTATACATAAGAGAATATCTACTTTTTATTAGAAAACATACTATTGTTGAACAGCACAGGGGGAAGAGAGTTAAGAAATATTTCATCAGGATACCTCAGGAGGTCCCTAGTTATCTCACTAATAGCACCTACAAATGTCTAGTGTTTCAGGAATACACCCAATGAGACCCAGGCCATCAGACTTTGCAAGGAAATACCTTTACCAAATGAGCCATCTCTCTAGCCTAAGTGATATTGTTTTAATAATGATTCTTTTCCTTTAGAAATCAAAATGGAAGGGGCTGAAGAGATGGCTCAGTGGTTAAGGTGCTTGCCTGCAAAGCCTAACCACCCAGGTTCAATTCCCCAGTACCCATGTAAAGCCAGATGTGTGGCACAATATCTCCAGCACTGGAAAGGTGCTTATAAATAAATAAATGTTTAAAAACATCAAAATGGAATGTGGGCCTAATAAATGCAATTACTTCATTGCTAAAATGACATAATATAAAATGAAGCCACTCTGTACCTAATGATGCTTTCAATGAGAAAGAATACTAAATTTCAGAATAAAATTTCTAATTAATGAACCTATCTTAATAGCACTAAAAGTTTTACACAAAATAAATTCCTAGTATATGTTAATGAGCTCTAAAAGGTAACATTTCCATATTCATGAACTAACCTTAGAATGAAACCATAACTTCGCATATTGAATACCTGAAGTGGTGGCTTGAATCAGATGCCCACCATAAACTTATGTGTTCTTTCAGTCCTCAGCTTAGTCCTGCAGTTCAGGAGGTGGAGTCTTGCCAGGGGAGATGTGCTGTTGGGGGCAGGCTTAGAAGTGTTATGGCTAGGTCTCCTTTGCTAGAGTTTGGTTCACTCTCCTGCTGCTGTTTCCCACCTACTGTAGCAGAGGTGATGTCCAGTCTCTGACCATCCCACGCTTTCCCTTGCCATCATAAAGATTCCGCTTGAAACCGTAAGCCAAAATAAAAACTTTCCACCTATCAACTGCTTTTGGTTGAGCGTTTTGTCCCAGCAATGAGAAGATAGCTATAACACCTGATTTACTTTTTTCTTTTTCTGATTAGGAAGTTTAGCATATAAGAATATATTGTGACATGGATGATAAAATAAATGATACTGGTTGTTCATTTCAGTTTGAATTATCATTATATTTGTTCATTAAATAAGTTTAACTCATCAACTTGTATACATTAAAGGTGTTTGTTTCTGTTTTGGTTTTTGAAATAGGCTCTTTTAAAAAAATATTTATTTTAATTTATTTAGTTATGAGAGAAAAAGAGGCCGATAGAGAAAGAATGGGCACACCAGGGCCCACAGCCACAGCAAATGAACTCCAGATGCATGTGCTACCTTGAGCATCTGGCTTACGTGGGGTCTGGAGAATCGAACTGGTGTCCTTTGCCTTTGTAGGCAAGTGCCTTAATCAGTAATCCATCTTTCCAGCCCTGAAATAGGCTCTTATATAGCGCAGAATGGGCTGAAACTCCTCCTTTTGTAGCAAAAGATGACCTTAAACTCTTAATCCTATTGCCTCTATCTTCTCAATGCTGGAATTACACCAAGCCTGAATGAATGTATTCAGTTTTTGTACATAATTATACCCCAATAAAACTGTTAAAAAACAAAAACTTTGGCTGGAGAGATGGCTTAGCAGTTAAGGTGCCTGCCTGCTAAGCCTAAGAATGCTGACTCCAATCTCCAGGTCCCACATTTAGCCAGACACAAAGTGATGCAAGGGTGCAATGCCGAACTTGCTCACAAGGGGGTGCACACATCTTGAGTTCATTCACAGCGACTGAGAGGCTGCTGGTTGGTGTGCCCATCTCTATCTGTCTCCCTCTCCCTCTCCCTTTCTCTCTCTGTGTCTCTCTCAAAAAAAAAAAAAAAAACCAACTTGCTGGGCATGGTAATGCATTCCTTTAATCTCGGCACTCATGAGTTCAAGGCCCACCCCAAGACAATAGTGAATTCCAGGTTAGCATGGACTAGAGCAAGACCGTACCTTGAAAAACCAAAACCAAACAACAAAATAAACCAAAAAAAACCCCAAAACTCAAGCCACATGCTATAGCATCATGTTCAAGATAAGTAGCAATGAATGATTAGGACTTGACAATTTTATAGCTATATGGTAAAGAAAGATGTTTAAACTGCAACTAGAAAAATAGTATTCAGGACTAGGAATATGACTCGGCGCTAAAAGCTCTTGCTAGCAAAGACTGCTGACCTGGGTTCAGTTCCCCAAGACTGATACAAAGCCAGGCACACAAAGTGAAACATGTGTCTGGAGTTCATTTGCAGTAGCAAGAGGCCCTGCCATACCCAGGGCCTTTCTCCATTCTCTCTTTCTCCCTTTCTCAATTCTTTCTCAATTAAACAAATAATTTCTATTTGTTATTTGTTTATTATTTATTTTTGGTTTTTCAAGGTAGACTCTCACTCTAGCCCAGGCTTACCTGTAGTTTACTCTGTAGTCTTAGGGTGGCCTCAGACTCATGGTGATCTTCCTATTTCTGCCTCCCAAGTGCTGAGATTAAAGGTGTGCACCACCACACCTGGCTAAAAATATTTTTAAATATAATATTTCATCCTATATTTTTATGAACATTTCTGGTTCTATGATCTATCCAGAAGGAATGGATTTTAATAGGAGAGTGTCCAGGGGGATTCTAAGCAATTAGGAATGTTCTATTTCTTATCTTTTCTGGTATGCATATGGAAAACATTGTTTACACACATGTATGTGAATGCATCCATCATATAATCTTCTGCTAGGATATACTTTAAAATAAATGTTTCAAATAAAGGCAGGCATTATTTATATTAAATACATCAAAGACCAAGTAACTGTTAGGGTTTTATGTATCAATAAAAGCACAGCTGATTTGGGATAAAAATTGTAAAATAGATGTAGATCAACATATGACCTTGATTACTAATAATTGAAAAAAATGTGGCCTTAAATCTATAGCTAAATGGATTTGATAATTCCTCCCTTGCTAACACAGTATATACAACATACATAAGATAGTACAAGTAAGGGCAACAGCTAAACAAAGAGCTCTTTTGTGGGAGTAGATCACAGTAGACTGTTTATGTAAGTGAGCAATCACAACAAAACATCTAGAAGTGACTGAGCTTTAATTTCTTCTCCCAGGATGAGTCCCTTCTAGGAATGAATGAATACGAATGTTGAACTGCCATTGCATCCCTGGGATAACAACTCGTGTAATACAGCTGGGCTGAGTTTTGTTTGTTTGTTTGTTTGTTTGTTTTTGGTTTTTTTTAGTACTTTTCAAAGAGTTTTGTATACATAATCCAAAGGAATAATACATTTATCTTGCTTTGGCATTACAGAAATGTTAACTTACTAAGTTTGAAAATGTTCCATTTTCTTCTGCTTTGGGGAGAATTTGTTTAGAGAGGAGAAAAGGATTGTTATTAATTCTTATATAAATAATTAGTAGACTTCATTTATGAAATCTTTGGTCCTGGGATTTTCTCTGGTACAACATGTATGATTATGAATTCATTATCTTTTCTTGTTATAGATATGGTGAGATTTTCTTTTGAAAATTATTTACTTTTAATTTTTTATTGACAACTTCTATACTTACAGACAATACACTATGATTTTCCCACCCCTCCCCCATCCTCCTTCAGAACTCCACTCTCCATCATATCACCTCCCTCTCTCCATTAGTCTCTCTTTTAATTTGATGTCATCATCTTTTTCTTCTATTATGAGGGTCATGTGAAGGTATTGCTAGGCACTGTGGGATCATGAATATTGAGGCCAATTTCTGTCTGGACAGTTGTATCCTTCCTTTGGCTCTTACATTCTTTCTGCCCCCTCTTCCGCAATGCGCCCTGAGCCTTGGAGGGTGTGACAGAGAGATTTCAGTGCTGGATACTCCTCCATCCCTTCTTGTCAGCACTATGTTGCCTTTTGGGTCATCCCTGTGGTCATCGCCATCTGAAAAGAGAAGCTTCTCTAACCAGAAGTGAGAGTAGCATTAATATGTGAATATGAACATTAAGTGTAGTGCTTTCAGGGCAGCTTGGTGGGAATAATATATACATTTAGCCAGACAAGAGCAGGCTTTATACCCCTAAGGCTCATGACCTCCCCTGCCATAGACTTTTGCTTAGTTTTTCAGTACCAGGCATGTATTCCATCCCACAGATAGGGCCTTCAGTCCAATTATGGAGCAGTTGGTTTCCCCAAGAGCAGACATGCCACTATTGCACCTGTTCAGTCATTGGGCCTATCTGGCCAAACTTGAGGTTTCTAGTGTCCACTGTTTTCACTGCTGATGATTTCTGTCTCCCATATGGTGCATGCAGTGCAGCTTTTTCCAGCTTTCAGTTGGCTGGTCTACAGGGAGGTTTTCTGCTCAATACCAGCTTGCTTTCTCAGTGATCTTGCTGCTCAGGCAAGTGAGGTCTTCAGTAATAGAGTCTTACCATCTGTTTCTCAAGAGAAACCAAGGGCCTTGAAAATAGCCTTTGATGATTTGGAGGCTACAGGGACCTCCTTGACCAACAACTCACTGGAAGGTATCCCATCCCAAGCACTGAAAATTTCCTAGTAACAATCTATACCTTCTGAATGTGCCATTATTCAAAAAAGTAGGTTTACATAAGTCTTATTCAGAATATCTTGAAATTTGACCCCCGACCTTCTTTTACACATTCTCTTCCCCTGGCCTCACTTAGGCCTTTCCCCTCCCTGTAATCTGTTCTTATACTTACATATATACAATATCATCCCTTAATTCCTTCCCTCTCCTCCCTCCCTTAGAACCTTTTTCCAGCTTACTGGCCTCTATTACCAATTTTTGGTTCCAGCTTACACACAATTCTATACATTTGTAGCTAGGATACACATATGAGAGAGAACATGTGATGTTTGGCTTTCTGGGTCTGGGTTACCTCACTTAGGATCCCTCCATTTCCCTGAAAATTTCATAGTTTCATTTTTCTTTTTTTTTAAATTTTTTTAATTTTATTTTATTTTTGGAGAGAGACACAGAGAGAGACAGAGAAGGAGAGGGCGACAGATAGAGAATGGGCGCACCAACAGTCTCTCAGCTGCTATGAACAAAATCCAGATGTGTGCGCCCCCTTGTGGGCAAGTGCGGCATTGCGTCCTTGAGTCACTTTGCATCTGGCTAAACGTGGGACCTGGAGATTGGAACTGCTGGAGATTGGAACCAGCGTTCTTAGGCATAGCAGGCAGGCAGGCGCCTTAACCGCTAAGCCATCTCTCCAGCCCCATAATTTCATTTTTCTTTACTGCTGAATAGAATTCCATTGTGTAAATGTACCACATCTTTATTATCCATTCATCTGTGGGGGGACATCTAGGCTGGTTCCATTTCCCAGCTATTATGAATAGAGCAGCAACAAACATAGTTGTGCAAGTATCTCTAAGGCACTGAGAAGAGTCATCTGGATATATGCTTACAAATCTGTAGCTGGATCATATGGTAAATCCATTTTTAGCTGTCTCAAGAACCTCCACACTGATTTCCACAATGGCTGGACTAGACTACATTCCCACCAACAGTGTAGAAGGGTTCCTCTTTTTCTGCATCCTTGCCAACACTTATTGTCATTTGTTGTCTTGATGGTAGCCATTCTGACAGGAATGAGATGGAGTCTCAAAGTAGTTTTAATTTTGCATTTCCCTTATGGCTAAGGGAGTAGTACTTTTTTATATGTTTATATTCCATCTGTGTTTTTTCATTTGAGAATTCTTTATTTAGTTCCTTAGCTTATTTTTAATTGGGGTATTCTATTTCTTATTATTTAGTTTTCTGAGTTCATTGTATATCCTTGATATTAATCCTCTGTCAGACATATAGCTCACAAAGACCTTTTCCCATTCTGTAGATTGTCTCTTTGCTCTATTCACAGTGTCCTTTGCTGTACAAAAGCTTTCCAATTTCATGAGGTCCCATGGATTGATTAATGGTTTTATGTCCTGAGCAACTGGGGTTATATTCAAACAGTCATTCCTATTCCAATATGATGAAGGGTTTCCCATAATTTTTCTCTAGCAGTTTCTAAAATTCAGGTATGATATTAAGCTCTTTGATCCATTTGGGCTTGATTCTTGTGCATGGAGAGAGATGAGATCTATTTTCACCCTTCTACATATAGATATTCAGTTTTCCCACCACCATTTATTAAAGATGATATCTTTTCTCCAATGTAAGTTTTTGGCACTTTTGTCAAAAATCAAATGGCTATAGCAGCCTGGATTTACATCTGGGTCCTCTATACTGTTCCATTGATCTATGTGTCTGTTTTTGTGCCAGTACCATGCTGTTTTTGTTACTATTGGGTATTATGATACCACCATCCTTATTTTTGTTGCTCAAAATTATTTTGGCTATTTGAGGGGGTTTTGTGCTTCTGAATGAGTGTTAGGATTGTTTTTTTTTTTATTTCTATTAAGAATGCCATTAGAATTTTAATGGGCATTGCAATAAATATGTAGAATGCTTTTGGTAAGATTGATATTTTCACAATATTGGTTCTTCCAATCCAAGGACATGAGATGTCTTTCCATTTTCTAATGTTTTCTGCAGTATCTCACTTGAATGTTTTAAAGTTTTCATTGTAGAGAACCTACACTTCCTTGGTTAGATTTATTCCAGGGTTCGTTCATTCTTTCTTTCTTTCTTTCTTTCTTTCTTTCTTTCTTTCTTTCTTTCTTTGAGGAAATTGTGAATGGAAGTGATTCCTGGATTTCATCCACTGCATTTTGTTGTTACTGTATAGAAAAGCTACTGATTTTTGTGTATTTGTTTTGTATCCTGCTACATTGCTAAATTTGTTTATCAGCTCTAACAGCTTGTTGGTAGAGTCTTTAGGGTACTTATGAATCGAATCAAAACATCTGCAAATAATGATAATTTTGTCTCTTCCTTTCCAATTTGTATCCCTTTTATGAGTGTCTCACATCTTATTGCTATAGGTAAGACTTCCAGTACTATATTAAATAAAAATGGGAACAGTAGACATCCTTGTCTTGTTCCTGATTTTAGTGGAAAAGCTTCAAGTTTTTCCCCATTTAGTATTATGTTGGCCATAGGTTTGTCATATATAGCCTTTGATATGTTGAGATATGTTCCTTCTATGCCCAGTTTCTGTAGGAATTTTATCATCAAGGGAGGTTGGATTTTATCCAATACCTTCTCTGCATCTATTGAGGTGAACATGTGAGTTTTGTCCTTCAGCCCATTTATCTAGTGTATTACATTTATTAATTTGCATATATTGAATCATCCTTGCATTTCTGGATAAAGCCTACTTGGATGGGGTGAATAATCTTTTTGATATATTCTTGTATTCTCCTTGCCAATATTTGTTGAGAATTTTTGCATCTGTTCATGAGGGATATTGGTCTGTAATTTTCTTCTTTTTGTTTGATATCAGTGTGATGTTTGCTTCATAGGAGGAGTTTAGTAAGATTTCTTCCTTTTTTTTTTTTTTTTTGTGAGGTAGGGTTTTGCTCTAAACCAAGCTGACATGGAATTCGCTCTGTGTTCTCAAGGTGGCCTCAAAATTCATGACAATCCTCCTACCTCTGCCTCCCAAGTGCTGGGATTAAAAGCATGTGACCCCATTGATGAGGGTCCCTTTGAAAGTGGGAGGACAGGGAGGAGGACAATGGAACCAATACTATGAATGTAAAATCAGAATAATATAAATAAATAAATTGAAAAAAAAGCATGTGCCACCATACCCAGCTTTCTTTTCTATTTTATGGAAATGTATGAGAAGCAGTGGTGTTAGTTCTTCCATGAAAGTTGGGTAAAATTCACTAGTGAATCCATCTGGACCTGGACTTTTTTTAGTTGGGAGACTTTTTATAACTGCTTGGATCTCTATACCTGTTATAGGCCTATATAAGTGGTTAATTTCATCTTGATTTAATTTTGGTAGATCATGTAAGTCAAGGAAATCATCCATTTCATTCAGATTTTCAAATTTAGAGACATATATATTCTTAAAGTATGTCCTCATGATTTTCTGAATTTCTTTGATATCTGTTGTAATGGTGCCTTTTTCATCTCTAATTTTATTAATTTTTGTCTCCTCTCTCTTTCTTCTGGTCAGATTTGCTAAGGGTTTATCAATCTAGTTTTTCCAGTTTTTTTAAAAGTATTTCTATTTTTATTGACAACTTCTTTAATTGTAGACAATATCCCATGTTATTTCCCTCCCTCCCCCCACTTTCCCTTTTGAAACTTCACTCTCCACCATAACCCCTCCCCCCTCTTAATCAGTCTCTCTTTTCAGTTTGATGTCATCATCTTTTCCTCCTATTATGATATTCTTGTGTAGGTAGTGTCAGGCACTGTAAGGTCATGGATATCCAGGCCATTTTGTGTCTGGAGGAGCACTTTGTAAGGAGTCCTACTCTTCCTTTGGCTCTTACATTCTTTCCACCCCCTCTTCCACAATGGACCCTGAGCCTTGGAAGGTAGGTTTGAGATGTTTCAGTTCTGAGCACTCCTCTGTCCCTTCTTCTCAGCACCATGGTGCCTTTTAAGTCATCCCAAGGTTGCCACCATCTGAAAATAGAACCTTCTTTAACCAAAAGTGAGAGTAGCATTAATATATGGGTGTGGACATTAAGAGAAGTGTTTACTGGGCAGTTTGGTGAGCATAGTATATACATTTAGCGAGATACCAACAGATTACACCCTTAGGGCACATGACTAACCCTGTCGTATGTTTTCTGTATGAGGGATGTACTCCCTCCCATGGAGCAGGCCTCCAGTCCAATTGAGCAGTTGGTTTTCCCCATAACAGACATGCCACTATTGCACTCGTTGGCTCATTTGGCCTGGCTGGCCAAATTTAAAGCTTGCAGTATTCACTGTTGAGTACCTTCACTGGTGATTCCTCTCTCCCATTGACCTGCATACATTGTAGCTTTTTCCAACTTCCTGTCAGCTGGTCCTCATGGAGGAGGCTTTCAGCTCAGGTCCAGCAGGATTTCTCAGTGAACTTGCCACCCAAGTATGTGGAGTCTTCAGCAATAGGGTCTTACCATCTATTCCTGGTGGGAAACCAAGGGCTGTGGCAATGGCCTATAATGTTTTGGGGGTATCTGTGTCCTCCCTGGCCAACAACTGACTGGAAGGTATCCCATCCCTGGCACTGAAAATTTTCTAGTAACAATCTATGGCTTCTGAGTGTTCCATTGTCCAGAAAAGCAGGTTTCCATATGACTTTTTAATATCCTCTTAGATTTTGATTAGCCCTCCCTCCACCTTTGCTTTACTCAATCTCTTCCCCTGACCTCACTTAGGCCTTTTCACCCCCATTAATCTGTTCTTCTACTTACATATATACAATACCATCCTATTAAGTCCCCCCTCCCTCCCTTTCTAGTCCCTTTATATCCCCTTTCTAGTTTACTTGCTTCTGCTACTGAGTTTTATTTTTACTCACTTAGAAGTCCAATCATTTGTAGCTAGGATCCACATATGAGAGAGAACATGTGACGTTTGGCTTTCTGGGCCTGGGTTACCTCGCTAAGTATAATCCTTTCCAGATCCATCCATTTTCCACCAAATTTCATAACTTCATTTTTCTTTACCACTGAGTAGAGCTCCATTGTCTAAATGTGCCACATCTTCATTATCCACTCATTAGTTGAGGGGCATCTAGGCTGGTTCCATTTCCTAGCTATTGTGAATAGAGCAGCAATAAACATGGATGAGCAAGTATCTCCAAGGTAGTGAGACGAGTCCTTAGGAGATATGCCTAGGAGTGGTATAGCTGGGTCATATGGTAGATCTATATTCAGCTGTCTCAGGAACCTCCACACTGATTTCCACAATGGCTGGACCAGGCTGCATTCTCGCCAACAGTGTAGAAGGGTTCCTCTTTTTCCACATCCTCACCAGCATTTATAGTCATTTGTTTTCATGATGGTAGCCAATCTGACAGAAGTGGGATGGAATCTCAAGGTAGTTTTAATCTGCATTTACCTGATGACTTGGGATATAGAACATTTTTTTAGGTGTTTATATGCCATCTGTATTTCTTCTTCTGAAAACTCTATTTAGTTCCAAAGCCCATTTTTTAATTGGGTTGTTTGATTTCTTATTATTTAATTTTTTTAGTTCTTTGTATATCCTAGATATTAACCTCTGTCAGATGTATAGCTGGTAAAGATTTTCTCCCATTCTGTAGGTTGCCTCTTTGTTCTATTCACAGTGTCCTTAGCATGTTCAAAAGCTTTGTAATTTCATGAGGTCCCAGTGTTTGATCTGTGGTTTTATTTCCTGAGCCGATTGGGGTTAAATTCAGAAAGTCTTTGCCAAGACCAATATGTTGAAGGGTTTTCCCTACTTTTTGCTCTAGCAGTTTCAGATTTTCAGGTCTGATATTAAGGTCTTTGTTCCATTTGGACTTGATTCTTGTGCCTGTAGAGAGATAAGGATCTTTTCTTGAATGAGTATTATTGGCATTTTTGTCAAAGATCAGGTGGCTATAGCTACCCAGACTTACATCAGGGTCCTCTATTCTGTTCCATTTATCTACATGTCTGTTTTTGTGCCAGTACCATGCTGCTTTGTTACTATGGCTCTGTAATATAGGTTAAAATCAGGAATGGTGATACCACCAGCCTTATTTTAGTTGCTCAAAATTATTTTAGAGATCCGAGGTTTTTTGTGATTCCAAATGAATTTTTGGATATTTTTTTTCCTATTTCCATGAAGAATGCCATTGGAATTTTGATGGGGATTGCATTAAATGTGTAGATTGCTTTTGGTAGGATTGCCATTTTCACAATATTGATTCTTCTGATCCAAGAACAGGGAATGTTTTTGCCATTTCCTAGTGTGTTCTGCAATTTCTCCCTTGAGTGTTTTGAAGTTCTCCTTGTGGAGATCCTTCACTTCCTTGGTTAGGTTTATCCCAAGGTACTTTTTTTTTTTTTTTGATACAATTGTGAATGGGTGTGATTCTCTGATCTCATCTTCTGTGTGTTTGTTGTTAGCATATAGGAAGGCTACTGATTTCTGTGTGTTTATTTTGTATCCTGCTACATGGATATAGGTGTTTATCAGCTCTAACAGTCTGCTGGTAGAGTCTTTAGGGTCCTTTATGTATAGAATCATATCATCTGCAAATAATGATAACTTGATCTCTTCCTTTCCAATTTGTATCCCTTTTATGTGTGTCTCTTGCCTTATTGCTATGGCTAAGACTTCCAGTACTATATTAAACAAAAGTGGGGACAGTGGACACCCTTGTCTTGTGCCTGATTTCAGTGGAAAAGCTTCAAGTTTTTCTCCATTTAGTATTATGTTGGCTGTGGGTTTGTCATAAATAGCCTTTATTATGTTGAGACATGTTCCTTCTATTCCCAGTCTCTGTAGGACTTTTATCATGAAGGGATGTTGGATTTTGTCAAATGCTTTTTCTGTATCTAATGAGATGATCATGTGATTTTTTTGTCCTTCAGTCCATTTATATAATGTATTGCATTTATCAATTTACGTATGTTGAACCATCCCTGCATCTCTGGGATAAAGCCTACTTGGTCAGGGTGAATGATCTTTCCAATACATTCTTGTATTCTGTTTGCCAATATTTTGTTGAGAATTTTTGCATCCATGTTCATGAGGGAGATTGGTCTGCAATTTTCCTTTTTTGTTCTATCTTTGTCTGGTTTCAGGATCAGGGTGATGCTGGCTTCATAGAAGGGGTTTGGTAGGGTTCCTTCCTCTTCTATTT
Organism: Orientallactaga sibirica; assembly: GCA_036365145.1. Classification (NCBI taxonomy): domain Eukaryota; kingdom Metazoa; phylum Chordata; class Mammalia; order Rodentia; family Dipodidae; genus Orientallactaga; species Orientallactaga sibirica. The sequence goes on along the minus strand of JAEOAD010000015.1, from coordinate 23,872,168 downwards.
TATGGAAAAGTTTAAGAAGCAGTGATGTTAGTTCTTCCATGAAGGTCCGGTAAAATTCAGCAGTGAATCCATCTGGGCCTAGACTTTTTTTAGTTAGGAGATTTTTTATAACTGCTTGGATCTCCATACTTGTTATAAGTCTATTTAAGTGGTTAATCTCATTGATTTAATTTAGGTTGGTATATGAATCAAGGAAATCATCCATTTCTTTCCAATTTTCAAACTTAGTGGAGAATATGTTCTTATAGTATGTCCCTATGATGTTTTAAATTTCTCTAGTATCTGTTGTAATGGTGCCTTTTTCATCTCTGATTTTATTAATTTGTGTCTGTTCTCTCTTTCTTTTGGTCAGATTTGCTAAGGGTTTATCAATCTTGTTTATCTTTTCAAAGAACCAATCTTTGTTTCCTTGATTCTTTGGATTTTTTTTGTTTGTTTGTTTCCATTTCATTAATTTCTGCCCTAGTCCTTACTATTTTTTTCCCATCTACTGATTTTTGGTTTGCCTTGTTCTTCTTTTTCCAAGGCCTTAAGGGGCAGCATTAAGTTTTTTACCTGTGACCTTTATAATTTCTTAACATAGGCTCTTAAAGCTAAAACTTTCCTTCTTAACACTGCCTTCATTGTGTCCCAAAGGTTTTGGTATGTTGTGTTCTCATTATCATTTGACTCCATGAGTTTTTTTATTTCCTTCTTGATTTCTTTGTTGACCCATTCATCATTTAGTAGTATATTATTTAGTTTCCATGATTTTGTGTATGCTCTATAGCTTTTCTTGTTATTGATTTGTAGTTTGATCCCATTGTGATCCAATAGAGTGCAAGAAATTATTTCAGTTTTTCTATATTTGTTAAGATTTGCTTTGTGTCCTAATATATGGTCTATTTTAGAGAATGTTCCATCTGCTGCTGAAAAGAATGTGTATTCTTCAGCATTTGGATGAAATGTCCTATATATATCTGTTAGGTCCATTTGCTCTATGACATCATTTAATCTAGAAGCATCTCTGTTTATTTTTTGCTGGGATGACCTGTCAATTGGTGAGAGTGGGGTGTTGAAGTCACCCACTACAAGTGTATTTGGTGTTATCTCTGACCTTAGTTCTAATAGCGTTTGTTTGATGAAATTGGGAGCACCCATGTTAGGTGCATATATGTTTAGGACTGTAATGTCCTCCTGTTGGAACCTTCTTTTAATCAATATAAAGTGACCTTCCTTATCTTTCCTAATTATGTTGGTCTGAATTCTTCCCTATCAGATATTAGGATAGCAACCCTGGCTTGTTTTCTAAGCCCATTTGCTTGAAACACCATTTTCCAGCCTTTCACTCTCAGTTAGTGTCCATCCTTTGTAGAAAGGTGAGTTTCTTGGAGGCAACAAATTGAAGGATCCTGCTTTTTAACCCACTCTGCAAACCTATGTCTTTTGGTTGGGGCATTCAGGCCATTGATATTAAGAGTTATTACTGAAAGGTGTGTATTTACTTTTGCCATTTTTCTTGTTTTGTATTTCTTCTGGTTTTACCTTTGCTCTCTTGTATTAACTAGTATTGGAGTATGGTTTGTTTTTTCCAGGTTCCTTATATGTGTGCTTTTCTTTCTCTTTAGCATGGAGGATCCTTTGAAGTATTTTCTGTAGACCTGGTTTTGTCTTCAAATATTCCTTTAGCCTGCTTTTGTTGTGGAATGTCCTTATCTCTCCATCTATTTGAATTGATAGCTTTGCAGGATAAAGTAACCTTGGTTGATAGTTGTTATCTTTCAGAACTTGGAATACATCACTCCAAGCCCTTCTGGCTTTTAAAGTTTGTGTTGAGTAATCTGCTGTGATTCTGATGACCTTGCCTTTGTAGGTGACTTGCCTTTTCTCTCTAGCTGCTTTCAATATATTTTCTTTGGTTTGTATGGTTGGTAGTTTAATTATAATATGGGGAGAGAGGTTCTTTCCAGGTTTTATCTGTTTGTTGTTCTAAAGGCTTCCTATATCTGCATTGGCATCTCTTTCCCAATTTGGGGGAAGTTTTCTTCTATGATTTTGTTGAAAACACCTACTATGCCTTTGGGGTGATAATCTTCTCCTTCTACTATACCTTGAATTCTTATGTTTGATCTTTTCATAGTATCCCAAATATCTTGAAATTCCCACTCATTCCTTCCTATTATTTTGGCTTTTACTTTGTTGGACTGTATTAGATCTGCCACCTGGTCTTCTAGTTTAGATATTCTATTCTCTCCTTAATCCATTCTACTAGAGAGATTTTCTACAGAGTTTTTTTTTTTCACTGACTGTGTTCTTTATTGCTAGTATTTCTGACTGGGTTTTCTTTATTCTTTCTATTTCCATATTTAGGTCTGGTATTGACCTCCTTATTTCATTAAATTGGTTTCCTGTGTGTTCTTTGAATCCTTTGATTTCTTCTTTGAGGTCTTTGAACCCTTTCATTTCCTCTTTGAGTTCTTTGAACATATTTATAATCATTCTTTTGAAATCTTTCTCAGGCATTTCCTCTAATTCAGTCTCACTGAAGGTCATTTCTCATACATTAATACTTTTTGGTGGATTTATATTGTCTTGATTTTTTTGGTATTATAACATAGAGATTTGTGCATATTGGATTAATTTAATGCTTGGGTTTTCTAATTATCTGCAGTAATATTAGATGTATCAATCAATCTGATGTTATATATCTTCAGAGTAGGACCTTAAGGTGCTAGGTGTGGCTCTTAAGATTCTCAGAGTAATCACAAAAGTGACCCTAGGTGTTGGGTTTGCCTGCTATGAGAGTATTCAAGTGGGCTGAATGGAACAGAATACAGTCAAATTCTAAAAATTTAACTAAACAATGTACCCATTCAATGAAATACAGCACAGAGTATTTGTACAAAAGTAGGTATTATGACAAACAGATCATTTAACACAGTCACAGTCCCTAAGGGTGTGTGTTGCCCCACACCCTTAATTCTGTCAACTAGGAGGCTAAGTTTTCTGGTCTGTAGAGGGTTCCAAGGTCAGCTAGTGACCAAGTAAGGCCCTTCCCCAACAAATGACTGTTGTGCTTGTGGTGGGGGAGGGGAGGCTGTGGATGGTGGCTGAAATCCTTCTGCTCATCCAGGAGATCCTCTTCCTCACAAGCCACTCTGTTGGTCACTGCCATCCTCCTTCCATGTTTTTTGAGTTTGTGAGGAGGCCAGTGTGATTGGAAAATCCCCTCACCTGGCTTTAAAATCTACATGGAACTCGCTGCTGCTGCTGGAGCCACTTCTGCCTGCTTTTGTGGGCCCTAGACACTCTGGGACTCTCCTACGTCTCTGCTGCGCTTGATAATTTACTATACACCTCACTTTTTAGTAGAAGAGTATGTTTTGCTTGTTTTGTTGTTGTTGTCGTTGTTGTTGTTTTGCTTTTTTCCCCCCTAACCTGTTTTGGTGTGGTTCCTATGCTGCCATCTTAACCAGAAGTCCAATCTTGTTTATCCTTTCAAAGAACCAACTCTTTGTTTCATTGATTCTTTATATTTGGTGGGGGCTTTATTTCATTAATTTCTGTAGTTATCATCACTATTTTTTCTCATCTACTGATTTTTGGTTTGCCCTGTTCTTCTTTTGCCAAGGCCATAGGGTGAAGCATTAAATTGTTTACTTGTGAATGCTCTAATTTCTTAATATAGTCACTTAAAGCTATAAATTCCATCTTAGGAATGCCTTCAGTGTGTCCCAAAGGTTTTGGTATGTTGCATTCTCATCATCATTTGATTCTATGAATTTATTGATTTCCTTTTTGATTTATTCAATGACCCATTCATCATTTAATAGTGTACTGTTTAGTCTCCATGAATTTCTGTATGCTATGTAGTTTTTCTTGTTGCTGATGTGTAGTTTAATACCATTGTGGTCAGATAGAGTATGAGAATTATTTCAATTTTCCTGTATTTTTAAAGATTTGCTTACTGTCCTAATATATGGTCTATTTTAGAAAATGATCCATGTGCAGCTGAGAAAAATGTATATTCTGTAGTATTTAGATGGAATGTTTTGTAGATATCTCTTAGATCCATTTGGTCCATGAAATCATTTAATCCAGATGACTCTGTTTATTTTTTGCCAGGATGACCTGTCAATTGATGAGAGTGGGGTATTGAAGTCACCCACTACAATTGTGTTTGTTGTTATCTGTGACATTAAGTCTAATATTGTTTGATGAAATTGGGAGCCCCCATGTTAGGTGCATATATGTTTAGGATTGTAATATCCTCCTGTTGGAATGTTCCTTTAATCAGTATTAAGTGACTTTCTTTATCTTTCCTCACTAATGTTGGTTTGAAGTCTATCCTGCCAGATATTAGGATAGCAACCCCTGCTTGTTTCCTAGGCCCATTTGCTTGAAATACCATTTTCCATCCTTTCACCCTAAGATCGTGTCTTTTATTGAGAGATGACTTTCCTGAAGGCAACAAACAGCAGGATCCTGCCTTTTAATCCAGTCTGCAAGCCTGTGTCTTTTTGTTGTGGCCTTGTGCCCACTGATATTAAGAGTTATTACTGAAAGGTATTTATTTATTTATTCTTGGCATTCTTCTTATTTTTTAGTGCTTTCTGTTTTCCCTTTACTCACTTATTTTAACTGTTATTTGAGTATGGTTAATATTTTTCCTGTTTAGTCATGTGTGTGCTTTGCTTGCTCTTCAGTGTGAAGGATTCCTTCAAGTATTTTCTGTAGAGCTGGATTAGTTGTCATAACTTCCTTTAGCCTGTTTTTGTTGTGTAATATCCCATTTCTCCATTAATTTGGATAGGTAACTTTGCAGAATAAAGTAATCTTGGTTGACAGCTGTTACCTTTCAGAACTTGGAATTCATCATTCCAAGGCCTCCTGGCTTTTAAAGTTTGTGTTCAGTAATCTGCTGTGATCCTGATGGGCTTGCCTTTATAAGTGACTTTTTTTTCTCTCTGCTTTCATTATGTTTTCTTTGGTTTGCATGTTTAGTAATTTAATTATAACATGGCGAGGAGAGGTTCTTTCCAGTTGTTATCTGTTTGGTGTTTAAAAAGCTTTCTGTATCTGCACTGGCATTTCTTTCCAAATTTGGGGAAATTTTTCTTCAGTGATTTTGTTGAAAACACCTACTATGCCTTTGGAGTGAAATCCTTCTCCTTCTACTATACCCTGAATTCTTATGTTTGATCTTTTCATAGTGTCCCAATATCTTGAAATTCCCATTCATACCTTCCTTGTAGCTTTTCTTTCTCTTGGTTGGACTGTATTACATCTGTTCTCTCCTTCATCCATTCTACTGGTGAGATGTTCCACTGTTATTTATTTGCCTTAGTGTGTTTTTCAGTGCTAGTGTTTCTGCCTGGTTTTTCTTTAATATTTCTGTTTCCTTACTCATGTCTTGTAATGACCTTCTTATTTCATCAAACTGATTTCCTGTGTATACCTTCAGGAGTTTGTTTTCTTCTTTGATTCTTTTGATTTCTTTGAGTATAGATAAAATCTTTTTTTTTTAATCTGTGTCAGGCATTTCATCTAAAACAGTCATGTTGGGGGTTGGATTTATAATTTTTGGTGGGATCTTCTTTGTGTTTCTTGTATTATAATGTAGAGGTTTGTGCATCCTGAGTTAATTTGATGCTTGAGTTTTCTAATTATTTGCAGTGTTCTTAGCCATGCATATCCAACTTTATATACTTTCAGGGTAGGAATTTAAGGTGTCAACTGTAGATCTTGTACTCCAAGACAACAGCAGAAGTAATCCTAGGTGTTGAGTTTGGCTGCTATTTAAGTATTTTAGTAGGCTGAGTTTAACAATTTAGTGGGAAATTGTAAAATTCAATTGAGTAATATACACAATCCATAAAAACCAGTGCAGAGTATGCAAGTTTGAGGATTAAAATAAACAGATAGCCTTATAAAGCCAAAGTCCCTAGAGGTGTGTGTTGCTCTACACCCTTAATCCTGTCATCTGGGAGGTTGAGATTTCTGTTCTGAAATGGGTTTCAAGTCAGCCTGTGTCTGAATCAGACCCTGACCCCAATAATGGCAAAAACAAAAGACACGACCTACAAATCTGAAAGCATCCAAGACAACCATAGTCAACTCCCAAATACAGCTTAATTGAGAATGGTAAAGCCAACCAAGAATATGTGACCCATAACCTGCCCTGACATGGAAAGAGAGATTAGTACTTCCAGTGCAGGCCTATGTGCCTGCTTTTTTGTAAGTCAGCCATGTTACCTTTTGGGATGGCTTCCAATCTCACCAATGCTGAGTGCCCACCTCAATCCCTTGTGTTGTACTATAGATCTGGTGTTCTGATCAGCTGTGCTGGATGCCTTGCCACTGGGGGTTGAATGAGTTCTCTGGAGGTTCATGGTTCTGGCAGTTGGGGGATGCAAGTGTACCAGAAGCCTGGAATTGTACTGGAAATGCTCATGTGGTCCCACCTGTATCCCGTTCAGCAGCTCCTCAGGTAGCCCCTGCTATCTTCCCTCAGATTTCTTGAGTTTGTGAGAAAGCTGATGTGATTGGAAAATCCCCTTGCTTGGTCTTTGTTCCTGCAGCTTGATGACAGTGGGCCAAGTGGGCATGTGGATTAGGGCTGCAAGTGCCTCAGCAGGATTCTGGCCAGCTTCCTCCTTCCTAGAAGATCTTGGACTTTCCTGCTTCTCTGCTCTGACCAATAATAACCTATACACCTTCACTGTATGTTGCTGTTGTTTTGCTGAAATCCCTCCCTAGGCTGGTTTGGCATGGCTCCTATACCACCATCTTACCTAGAAATCTATCCTTCTCTTTTCATACAAATAAATACATAATTAATTTTTTTTTAAGATTACATGTGAGCCAGGCATGGTGGCGCATGCCTTTAATCCCAGCACTAAGGAGGCAAAGGTAGGAGGATCACTGTGAGTTCGAGGCCAGCCTAAGAGTACAGAATGAATTCTAGGTCAGCCTGAGCTAGAGTGAGACCGTACCTTGAAAAAAAAAACAGATTACATGTTGTCTTTCTTTTTCTTCCTTTGATCTCACACTACAGAGTTGTGACTAAGCAATATCTTCAGAGATGTTACTTTGTAAGCTCTAAGAGGTGGTAAGTGCAGTTGTTAAGAACACTGGTTTTAGGACAAGAACAAGTTAGCTAGCTTTTCTGCCTATCTCCTCATCTATGAAATGGGGAATAGTATTCAAACCTACCACATAGGGTTGTGAGCATTAAGGTAGTTAATTTATGAAAGACCTGAACATCATGTGTCACATGCAATATGTTAGTTATGCTGGACATTCTTTAAGGTGCAGTAAAAAAAAATCACTTCATATAATTTTAATGAATAATTAATAGAAAAAAGTGGTTTGATGTAGAATACATAAAAATTACACTGAAAATTATGCTGATTGAATATTTTTTAGAGAGACACACACACAGAGAGAGAGAGAGAGAGAGAGAGAGAGAGAGAGAGAGACAGATAGAGATGGGCGCGACAGCAACCTCTCATCCACTGAGAACGAAATCCAGATGCATGCTCCCCCTTGTGGTCAAGTGTGGCATTGCACACTTGCATCACTTTGCATCTGGCTAAACGTGGGACCTGGAGATTGGAACCGGTGTCCTTAGGCTTAGGAAGCAGGCACCTTAACTGCTAAGCTATCTCTCCAGCCCTGATTGAATATTTTATATTGTTATTACTTACTAGCTTGTCAAGTTTTGAAATCTCTAAATCAAAATACCAAGCTACTATTGTGAATTGGACAAATTGTTTCCATTTTTGATTCATATAGAAAATCATTGAAAATAAAATAAGTTACCTTTTTCTTCCATTATGATTTTATCGCACTGAACTTCTTTATTCTTTGGTGCTCCATTAAACGTCTGCATCATTCTTTCAACGTACAAGTCATTGCCTACTCTATTTCTACAAAGAATTTCATAGTTCTGATTTCTCTGGCTATAAAAAAAGTATAACTAATTAATAACAATGATTATAAAAACATTATTTTTTGTCTTAAAAGCATTTTTATACTAAAAACTAAAATGACTATTAAAAAAAGCCCCAAGGAAAAGATTTCACAACTTCCACCAAAGGAGTATACCTTGTAATATCTCTCCTAATTTCTGTATTCAACATGCCAGCACTATTCTCAGAAGCTCTATGAATTTTCTTTTCTTTTCTTTTCTTTTTATTTATTTTATTTTTTATTTTTTGAGGTAGGGTCTCACTCTAGCCCAGGCTGACCTGGAATTCACTATGTAGTCACAGGGTGGCCTTGAACTCACAGTGATCCTCCTACCTCTGCCTCCCAAGTCCTGGGATTAAAGGCATGTGCCACCACATCCGGCTCAGCTTTATGAATTTTGATAGACATTTAAAGCTACAAATTCAAAATATTAACTGTGTGGCATCCTGTATATATGATTTTCTGAACTGATTGGTTCTGAGTATTTTTAATTTTGAATTATTTATTAGCAATTTAGAAATGTGTTTCTAAGTTCTCACTATATATGTGAATATGTCTTATTATGTTACACGGCTGGAGAGATGACTCAGCCATTAAGGTGCTTGCCTTCAAAGCCCAACATCCTGAGTTAGATTTCCCAGTACCCATATAAAGCCAGATGCACAAAGTGGTGCATGCATCTGGAATCCATCTGCAGTGGCAGGAGGCCCTGGTGCACCCAATCTGTCTGTCTCTCTTCTATCTCTCTCTCTGCATGCAAATAAAAAAATTATGTTACTAACTTGTAAGCTTACTGCATGGTGGTCACAGATTTTAGTTTGTATAATTCTACTTCTTGGCCCTGGCCCCTGGTTGACTTATCAACAATTAAGAAGTATGTTTAGGAGCCGGGCGTGGTGGTGCACGCCTTTAATCCCAGCACTCGGGAGGCAGAGGTAGGAGGATCGCCATGAGTTCGAGGCCACCCTGAGACTACATAGTTAATTCCAGGTCAGCCTGGACCAGAGTTAAACCCTACCTCGAAAAACCAAAAAAAAAAAGAAGTATGTTTAGGGTTGTGGTGATGACTTAGCAGTTAAGGTGCCTGCAAAGCCAAAGGACCTAGGCTTGATTCCCTAGGACTCATGTAAGCCAGATTCACAAGATGGCATATATATCTGGATTTCGCTTGCAGTGGCTGCAGGCCCTGGCATGCCCATTCTTTCTCTGTCTGTCTCCCTCTGTTTCTCTCTGCTTCTCGCTCTCTCAAATAAATAAAGTTTAAAAAAGAAGTATGTTTAAATCATAAACTTTAATAAGATACTTACTTGTCAGGTTTCCAATTTTTGTTTCCTATGTTGTAATTATTTTATTTCAATATTTAAGCTTAACATTATTATTATACCTTCCTGTTGTTATGAAGTGATCTTTAATCCTAATAATATAATTTTCTTTCTAAAGGTTTTATGTTTTTTCATACATTTTTCTTATTTTAAAATTCTTCTCTTTAGCTAGACATGGTGGCATACACCTTTAACCCCAGCACTTGGGAGGCATAGGTAGAAGATCCCTGTTATTTCAAGGCAAGCCTGAGACTACAGAGTGAATTCCAGGTCAGCCTGGGCTACAGTGAGATCCTACCTTGAAAAAAAAAAAAAAACTTTTCCTTATATTTGGCATTCCACAATGCAGTATGGATTTGATTTTAGGGAAAACCCTCCTGCCCATTCTGAATAGTAAGTACTCCATTCTTCCTATTTTACCCTTTTGAAACACTGATTAATGTTTATACCATTATCTGAAACACAGTATATATTAGATCATTATTCTATTGTAAGCATACTATCAAGCTTGTTTCATACTTTATAAGCCATTTTTGTGTGACCATTCAGATTTATTTTGTCATTCTTTTAACCTCAATTATGATTAAATCAATGTTTCTTTTTTAACAATTAAAATTCTTATTCAAACATGAATCATGAGAACTTTTTTTTTGAGACAGGGTATCTTTCTAGCCTAGGCTAACCTGGAACTCATTCTATAGATCACACTAGCCTCAAACTTAACGGTGATATAACCTCAGCCTCACTAGTGCTGGGATTATAAATAGTTGTGAGCCACTACTGCAAGTTGGGAGAAAGGGGGGAGAGAGAATGTGTGTGCCAGGGCCTCTAGCCACTGCAAATAAACTCCAGATGCATTTGCCACTTTGTGCATCTAGCTTTACACGGGTTCTCAGGAATAGAACCTGGGTAGTTAGGCTTTGCAAGCAACTGCCTTTACCACTGAGTCATCTCTCGAGCACTTCAGCTTTAATTTTTAATATGGATGTTTTAACTGTCTTACTTGAAATAGTTCACAAATGTTTTATATCCTACATCTGATCCTATCATATATCCAGTCCTTAGAGTCTAAATTTAGGGTTTGTTATGTGTTGTTTTGGCATATGTGTATACAGCATGCATGCATGCTTCCATGTTTGTATGCTTAAATGTGGAAGCTATGGATCAATGTCAGGTGTGTTTCTCAATTGCTGTCCACCTTAGTGTTGAGTCAAGTTCTCTCCTTGAACTTAGAGTTCATTAGTTTGTCTACAATAGCTAGCAGTAAGCCTCAGATATCCTGTTTCCACCTTTCCAGCGTTGGAGATGTGGAACCATGCTTTTTAATAAAATGTAGGTGTTGGAGATCTGATTTTTTTTTTTTTTACAAATTTAATCTAGGGGAAATTTAAGACCCTAGGTATCTGTTCCTCAAATATTTGGCTACTTCTAAGTGGTGAAAAAAATTCTACTAACTTAAGACCACTTAAGAAAATTGAATTTTTTCAAAAATTTTGTGTATCAGGGGAAGGAAGCTGAGGATTAAATCTAGGTTGTCAAACATGCTAAGCATGCATTCTGTCACTGAGGTATGACCTCAAACCATGAGTTCCTTTTGAAGATCTTTTTTCTTGTAATGATTTACTTATTTGCAAGCAGGAAAAGAAGAGAGAAAACAGAGAATGGGTACACCAAAGCAAAAAAGTCTACATTGTTTTGATTAAATCCTGATAATTAGCATATCCTTTACCTCAAACATTTATTTCTTTAGGGCGAAAACATTCAAATTGCTAGTGACATATTGACTACAGTCACACAAATGTGTGAGAAAGACATCATAACCTCACACTCCTGACCACTATACTTCCTTCTTCTGATTATAGTGATATGCTAAATCTATGGGCTTTTTAAATAGAAAAAGACTAACATACAATATAAGTACTTTCCATATCATTTAATAGGGAATGTATTACTTTATTTTTTTAAATTATTTTTTATTTTTAGAGAGAGACAGAGAGACAGACAGAGAGGGAGAGGGAGACAGATAGAGAATGGGCGCACCAGCAGTCTCTCAGCTACTGTGAACAATATCCAGATGTGTGCACCCCCTTGTGGGCAAGTGCAGCATTGTGCCCTTGTGTCACTTTGCATCTGGCTAAACGTGGGACCTGGAGATTGGAACCGGGTTCTTAGGCTAAGGAGGCAGGTGCCTTAACCGCTAAGCCATCTCTCCAGCCCTACTTTATATTTTAGAAACATACATCCTAGTGTGTATCCAGAAATCTCTAAGGATACTTCATAGAAACAAGAACTCATGATTCAGCATTTGAATTATAGAAGCAGTGTGGACAGTTGAGCTGTACATACGTTATTTTCTCAGCTTCTTCAGATTCGACAGAGATCATGACTGTAGGCAGGTCAAAAATTCTCAATGTTTCTGTCTCTGTAAGAATTATCTCTATATTCTTTTCCAGGTCTTCTTTTGTTATGATTATTTCAGGTGTTGCCTTCATAACATGTAAGTCTAAAACACATAAGTCATCTGCTAGTTTGCATCTTTCTTTCTGGCCACTGAATACTACACAGGTGTCTTTATATAGCAGTTTGTTTAAACCTCTCTAAATCCAAAAGCCTATAAACAGTCTGCTTTGTTGATTACAGGTATGAATTCTAGCTTAACATCATACTTATAGTCCTAATTCAAAGGACATCCCAATATAAGTATCCCACAGTATTGATAGAGATAATGGAGTCAAGTGTGATACTACTGAGAGAGAACATGAGTACAAGTGTACTTGCACAATATAACCCACAGCAATTGTACTAGTTGTTTTAGTCATATGGCCCACCTCTAATTATTGTTACTAGAAGCTAGAAAGACTGAAATAGAAATTATGGCTGATAAGACCCCTCCTGGGAGGGAGGTCTTTCATAGGATTTAAACATTGTGATTGGTCAAGTTCAGACCCTGGAACTTGGTGCCTCTTGCTCTCTCAAAATAAATGAATTTAGCCGGGCTGGTGGCGCATGCCTTTAATCCCAGCACTTGGGAGGCAGAGGTAGGAGGATCGCCATGAGTTCAAGGCCATCCGAAGACTACATAGTGAATTCCAGGTCAGCCTGGGCTACAGCGAGACCCTACCTCAAAAAACCAAAAGAATAAAATAAATGAATTTATTTTATAAAACTTTAAAAAAATAAAAGAAAGAAACTTTGGTTGACAGAAAGACAGATGACCAAAATGCTTGGGATAGACAGAGGTCTAACACCCTAGGAAAGATTCAACAAGGTTAGAATTTGTAGTAGTTTAAATGTGTGGTCCCATAACTCCGGCCTGAATCTTGAGTCTCCAGTGGACATAGCCCTACTGGGGGAGAGACAGGTTACTGGGGGTGGATCTAGAAGTCTAGCCATAAGAGAGCAGTTGGGAGCTCTGGCAGTTTTGTGGCGCTGACTATAGATATGTCTCTCTGCTTGAATCTATGAATGGACCAGCTTCTCCTGCCATTCATGGTGTTCCCTGGATTTATAAGCCTGAAATAAACCCTTTCCTCTGATTGTATTTTGTCTCAGCAATGAGAAACTGACTGCAACAGAATTTTGAGGCTAAGTTTGGAACTGGTCATAGGTGAAAACAAACCCTTCCTTGATATATCATTTAGAGTGCAACAGTTTCTGGGGGTTTTGTTGTTGTTTTTGAGAGAATCTCAGTATGTAGACCAGGCAGGAAGCAAACTTGTCTCTACCTCCAGCATGTGGCATTACACAGGAAAGCACAGTGCTAACCTTCAATATATTGTGTTAACAACAGAGAAACAAGGACCCATGAGATTTTGGAATGGGCAAAGTCTGAATTACTTTAGGAAAAATAAAATAAGAATATAAAACTTTGTAGAGACAAAAGCTACCTCCTCTTAAGTCTTTGAAAAAGATCTAAGGACTTGAGAGATGGCTTAGCAGTTAAGGCACTTGCCTGCAAAGTCAAAGGACCCAGGTTCAACTCCCCAGTACCCACATAAAGCCAGATGCACAAGTTGGCACATGAGTCTGGAGTTTGTTTGCAGTGGCTAGAGGTCCTGGCACATCCACTATCTTTATCTGCTTCTCTCTCATACATAAATAAATAAATAATAAATAAAAATATTTTAAATGTTTAAAAAAATCTAAGAAAATACAAAGTTTAAAACTGCAAACACCTACCCCCCCAAAACAAACAAACAAACAAAAAAACTACCAGTAACATTGGAAATGGTTAAATAATGTTACACTTACATATAAATTTGAAATATTAATTTTTGAAAAAAACCCTGTATTAGAACACATCTTTCAACTAGTTCTTGAATGGCACTCTTCAAAATGTCATTAACCCCCTAAAATGAACTTCATGTTTTCCCCAAATCAAGATCATTTATACAGTATTGTTTTTTAAATTATAAAAATGTTTGTGCTAAAATGTTAAATGTTAAATGACAGAATAGTCCAGAACATGATCTATACTGTGGTTAAGACTAAGAAACAGAAAAAAAAAACTTATTTGCTAATCTTTAGTACTGGTTAATTCCTTTTAAAGTATTTTTATTACTTATATAAATACATGTTAAAAACAAGATGTGTAAGTGAATCTGGCTAAAAGAGCATAAGTTATAAGAGTAAATGAGTTATCCACATGCATATAATTTAGAGGTGTATCTAATTTACATTTTTATTGCACCAATGAACAAATAAAGAGGAGAAGACTAAAGCTCCGACACCGATAAGTTTAAGACTAATAAAAATGTTGGTTCTTGATTGACTCTTCTGACTTTTACACCACCACATGTTCACTAATGATTTAGTTCCACCATCTAGCTTTGTGGCACTGACATGATCATTCTAAAAATTAGCTTCTATTATATTTAAAATAACATTATGTATTATGGTTGGGGAAAGCAATTCTTGCTTTTTTATCCATGTATGTAGTATACGCATGTACCCTTTTGTGTGAGTATGTATGCATGCACGCTCATATGTATCTGGGTTCATGGAAGCCACAAGTTTTTGGGTGTCATCCTCAATCACTTTTCACTTATTGACTGAGGCATGATCTCACTTGAACACAGAGATTAACATTCAGCTAATCTTAGGTAGTTTGCTTGGCCTAGGGATACCATCTCTGCCTCACCAGAGCTGGGATTGCAGGCACAGGCCACCACACTCAGCATTTACATGAGTGCTGGTGATCTGAACTCTGGTCTTCATGTTTGCAGGGCAAGTGCTTTACACACTGGGCCATATCTCCAGCCTTTGCTAACTTTCATGGCAGAGGAGCTACTATTCATAGATAAAAGAGTAGCAACAATGTGGGTGGGAACCATATTGGACTTTTGCTTGGATTTCTGCATCATTTCCTGAATGTTGCTACAATTTAATACCTTGTAGAACCCATTTCATGGGTTTCAATCCCCTAATGTGTCCATCTCCACCTAAAAATCTATCAATGTACTTTGCCTGCACCTCTCTGTCAGTGCTGAAGGAACGCCCTTTTCCACTCCTGACAGATGTTGCAGGAGAAAGCTCCAGCTTTGTATGGCTAATCACAGCTCATCTTCATAACTTTCCTCATGAAGTTACTTCAGAGAATAGGGAAAGTGCGAGGTGGTCTAGAACCTTTAGTGATAGGGTAGGTCAAGTCTATCATCTTTGAGTACTTCCCTTTTCTTCATCATGTTGTATTTTGGTTCCAAACCATGTTTTTCCATTAATTTGAAATTGGTTAGGGTGGAGGGGGAAAGATGCCATATTTGGCTGCTTTCAGTACTCCAGTATGGAACAATCCACAAAGTTAAATTATTACAAAATCATTCACTCATATCCTTCCTTACAAGTGGGTTACATACAAAGCAATGCACTTTATAAAGTCAAATGAAAAAATGTCTATTACTTGTTCTTTGATCACTGGAACCAGCTAAAGCATGCTGCTTTAATCATATCTTCAAAATAACCCTCCAAGTTTTGACCAAAAGTCTCTTTTTGGCAAAAATGTACTTATCAGAACCACCCATGTTCTTGTTAAAGATTTTATGATATAAGAAAAACTAATAATCTTAGTTTAGAACAGTTCTAGATGTACAAAAATTAACAAATGTTAGTGTTCCTGTACCATCTATATCAGCTTTCCCCATTTTAAATATTACTATGGTATACCTGGTACAAGTAATGTAAACATTATTATGGTACACTAGTACAAGCAATGTATATGTTACTGTTCATATACCTAGCACAAGTAATGAACCAGTATAGACACTTTTTCATCTGAAGTATTTTATTCCAGCTTCCTGTTTCTAATGTCATTTGAGAATTGTTATTTTTCCATTCCAGCATATCCATCAAGATAGCACATTTAATCATGCCCAGTTAGGTTTCTCTGGACTATTAGCAGTTTGGCAGCTTCTCACTTTGCCTGTTCATGAGTACTTTGAGTTTGAAGGAGTGCTGATCATAAATTTTGCTTCATTTTAGGTTTGCCTGAAGCTAGACATAGGTTGTAGGTTTCTGGAAGACTATAGTACTATGCTCATCTCATATCAATGGCATTAACATGATTAATCAGACACTAAACTTGACCAACTAGCTGCGGTAGTTTTATCCAGTTTCTGGTTTTATTATTTCCCTTTTCCATTCATACACTACACTCGGAAGGTTACCAGGATGGGGAGTGAAGCTACACCTTAAGAGAGAAAAATCTATATATTTAGAATTCTTTATAGAAGTTCATTATTAGCTTTGTTCGTCTATTTACTATTTAAGTATAGACTCAGACATTTATTTTATGAGATGGATTAGAATCTGTTTCTAATACTACTTTTTTGTGAAAAATTATTCTGTATTTGGCTAAGAGGCTTTATAATGGCTTCTGTGTCCCTTTTGTACAGTTTTGTCCAAGCACTTGTTTACTTTCTAACTCATCTTGTACATTTCCAAACCAAATAGGTTATTTCTCTAAAAGTCTTCTTTTTTCATTTTTAGTGAATATTTTTATTTTTAAATTTATTTTAGAAAGAGAGAAAGAAGAAAAGAGAGAGAATGGGCTACCAGGGCCTCTAGCCACTGTAAATGAACTCCAGACGCATGGACCACCTTGTGTATCTGGCTTATGTGGGTCCTGGGTTATCAAACCAGGGTCCTTTGGTTTTGCAGGCAAATGCTTTAACTGCTAAACCTTCTTTCCAGCCTGTAAATCCTATTTTTCAAATTGAAGAATGGTATGCAGTACAAAGATCTAAGCACTCATTTATTTCACAAATGGCCCACTGTTTACACTGTTTATTTAGCCAATATACTTATTATCTGTCAGCAAACTGAGGTAAAAGAATGATGACTTCCAAATACAGACTTGTGGAATAGCTACACAGGAATTACTAGGAGAGTTTCTCTTGGCGAGGAGGGATGAGAACCAAACCCAGGGCCTTGGACATACTAGGTAAGCAGTTTGCCACTGAAATACATACCAGTTCTTTCTCATTATGTATCTTCAAGCATAATTAAGAAAAGGAAGGATCCTATAACACTATACAGATCACAACAAAATGCCCTAGGTCTTACAAACATATGACAATCTCATTAAAAGAATGGGGGTACAAGGGTAGAATTAAATATCACTGCAAAGTAGTAAAACTAAAATTAAAGACAAAAGTGTGTATTTTCCCAAAGGGTATGACTTCTTACAATGCAACTGCCCAGACAGAAATTGGCCTCAACATCCATGACCTTGCAGTGCCTAGCAATACCTTCGCAAGACCCTCAAAATAGATGAAAAAGATGATGACATCAAATTAAAAGAGAGACTAATGGAGAGAGGGAGGGGATATGATGGAGATTGGAGTTCTAAAGTAGAATGGGGGAGGGGAGGGAAATATATGTTTTTTGTATGTAAGTATAGAAGGTGTGAATAAAAAATATTTTTTAAAGTGCATTTTCATTACCTGTAAAACTAGCCAGTCTTTCTCTTTTATAAGATGGTTCTTCTAGATCCTCTGTCATTGATTCAGTTGTTGATATGCTTGACTTAGAAACTGAACTGCTTCCTAAAACTGACCTTTAAAAGTGATTAACATTACTCATTTAATATGTTTATGGATAAATAAATACATAAATTATATTATCAGATAGACAAATCAAATATGCTATAATCATAAGCAACAGAGAACAAAATAAATTTACTTTAAATATTACTTTTAAATGTTCTTTAAAAACAAAGACTCTTCTAGAAAGAACACATTAAATCCATGCCTAAAGACCATCAGTGTTTTCCCAATGCATTTAGGAGAAAAATCTAAACACAGCTACCTTCTCAGATTCCTCTTCTTTATTACTCTTACCATTTTGTTGTTGGTTTTTTAGTTTCTTAACCTTAGAGTTTTCTCACTTAGGATTTATTCTAGGATAATGCTCTTCCTTCCACTTTCACTTCATTTCTGCACATTGTTCAAAACTCATCTTAATATGATTTGACCAATTTTATAAAGGTACTCTCAAAATTTAATTTTAAAATACACACAGCAGAAACTCAATGGAAGATGCAAAAATAAATTTGCTTTAAATACATGATATTAACAGCAGTCCACGATCTATATTTCTTTTTATGTTTATGGCTTCACATGCCCACCAAGAATGGTCAAGTTTAAAGGAAGAAACTTGGTTTCATCTGCATTCATATGCCTTCTGTGTACAGATTTGGAAGGAGACTATGCAGCAGTATATAACTGCTCTGCACTTTAACAAAGAAACAAAACCTAGAATACAGATTTTCATAGAAACATAGGGTGGGAAAAGCCACCCAATGTTATGAAATGAAGGATAAAAAGGCTGATTAAAAAAATGAAGAAACTAGCCGGGCATGGTGGCATATACCTTTAATCCCAGCACTCAGGAGGCAGAGATAGGAGGATCACCATGAGTTCAAGACCACCCTGAGACTACACAGTGAATTCCAGGTTAGCCTGGGCTAAAGTGAGACCCTACCTGGAAAAACCAAAAAAAAAAAGAAGAAGAAGAAGAAGAAACTGAGGAAAAATGCCTCGTGGGAATTTTCAATCAATGTATGTGATATTAACCCCTTCTTTTGGTTCCTTGGAAAATCTGAAGTAAAATGTATACATGTCTCATAAAAGTTTTGGAGGCCTCAAGCAATGTCTCAGTGGTTAAGTTGCTTGCCTGCAAAGTCTAAGGACTTGAGTTCAATTCCCTAGTACCTGTATACAAAGCCAGAAGCACAAAGTGGTGTTATGTGCCTGGAGTCTGTTTGCAGTGGCTAGAGGACCTGCTGCACCCTCTTCTCTCTCTCTCTCTCTCTCTCTCTCTCTCTCTCTCTCTCTCTCTGCCTCTTTCTTTCTCTTTCTCTCATAAACAAATAAATAACAAATAAAATGATTTTTTAAAAACTTAAAAAAAATTTTAGAGTCAATGTGCAGGAACTCTGAAGCCATGAAGAGCTCAGCACAGAATTATAGCATGAGAAACGGACTGAAGTTGGGAGATTGGAAACTTATGTGCTATACACATGTAATATAAATGGAATGACAATATATGATATAAAATAACTAAAGAGCAACATACTCCACCTTGTAAACTGTCCTAACATACTAGGATTTACTGTGTTCTGATACAGGCTATAGGAGGAAATAAACTCTGATCCAAGTGATCCTTCTTGTGATGTCAACAGTTTATTTGGCTTGGCGGTACCAATAAGTGGATCTGGATGATAAAGAGGTCGGGGGGTAACATCAACTCCATTCACATCCAGCACCTGTAGAAAATTGTTATTTAAATTAAATAACTAAAAAGGACATGGTTTAAAAACAAATCCTAGAAAATAGAAATTAGTAGGAAAATATTGAGCATAATGTTCTCATATAAGGTAAACATAAAAAACTGGTAGTTTAGGCTGGAGAGATGGCTTAGCAGTTAAGGTACTTGCCTGCCAAGCCTAAGGACCCACATTTCATTCCCCAGTAACCATGTAAGCCAGATGCACCAGGTAGAACATTAGTCTGGAAGTTGTTTAGAGTAGCAAGAGGCTCTGGCATGCCTATTCTCTCTCTCCATTTGCCTCCTCCTCCTCACTCTCTCTCTCTCCGTCCCTCTCTTAAATAAATATTCAAAAATTGGTAGTTTTATGCTTTAAATTTTAACTATGCATACATTAGAAATTTTATTTATATGAGTAATATATATAGCCACGCAGTGCTTGAAAAGGGGCTATGGTCTGTTAAACATAGGGTAATTTTGTCACTGAACATCATATACTACATATGTCACTGAACATCACACAACCTAGATGGTAATCCCAGAATTTAAGAAGTAAAGGCAAGAGGATCAGGTGTTTAAGGTCAGCCTCAGCTATGTAATGACTTAGAGGCCAGCCTGGGCTATATGAAGCCCTATTTCAAATTTAAAAATTATCAAGCTTTTCATGGATACACAAACCCAGAATTCTCATGAAAATCACCTGCATTGTCTTGTTGCTGGGAATATTCATTTTTCTACTGCCTTTATCTCAGGCAAAGTAATTATAGCTTTGGAGATGCCCATTCTGCTCTGATTTGCACTACCATATGCTTTCGATGCATTTCTTCTTACAGGGCCAATAAAGCTAATCGACTTCCTTGGTTGCATGCCACTATTCCTGTACAGGGAAAAGAAATACAATGCAGAGGATACAGAATTACATAGACAAATCAACAAGCAATAACAAAAGTAGACTTTTATTTAAAAGCATGAACAATGTAGGCATATACCATGAACTAACAACTACTTGAGAACTTGCTTTGTGCAAGTGTAGTTCAAGAGAGTTTAAATGTACAAAGTCACTTTTCTCTTCACAATAATCTTAGTACTATCATTTTTGTAAAAACAAAAAGGCTTAAAGGAAAACATTCCAACTAGAGTTGAAATGTGATCCAAGCACAAAGATTCAAAGTCTATACTGAGTTGGGTTTCTGTTTCCTTATCTATATTTTATTTTATTTGTTTAAGAGAGCGAGAGGCAGATAAAGAGAGAATGTGCATGCCAGAGTTTTCAGCCACTGCAAACAAACTCCAGACACAGGCACCACCTTCTGCATCTGGCTTATGTGGGTCCTGGGGAATTGAATCTGTGTCCTTTAGCTTCGCAGGCAAGCACCTTAACAGCTAAGCCATCTCTACAGTCCTTCCTTATCTATAAAAAGAGGATAATATTCCTAATTCAAAGGTTGTCATGAGGATGAAGTAAATTATTCATACATCATGGTTTGGGAGTTACACAATGTAGTTAGGTTGCAGAGTTAAATATAAGCAATAAAGGTGAGAAAAGAGTATTATGTTTTCTCCTTGAAAAAAAATACATAAATGTGAGTAAGAAAATTATAATCAAAATGTTTGTATCCAGGAAGAGCAACTTATTTTACTTAAAGATTTTGTAGGTCTGCTTTTTATCTAGCATTGATTCGAGCACTCCATACTATAAACCACTGTGAAGTGCTAAGGATCTTCTCTTGGAGTTGCACAGGAAATGGGCTTTTTTTTTTTCTTTTTAGCAATAATTTATAAATTGTAAAAGATAATGAAGTATCTTTTTTTGCTTTTTGCATGTATGCATGTAATATGTGTGGAGTGTGTGATGTACATAGTGTATGCATGTGTGCATGCAGACATGCATACCCCTATGCACACCTGAAGGCCAGAGGATATTTTAGACAAAGAATTCTGAAACACAATTATTATAAATATATTCAACAAAGTTAAAGAGTGCTTAAGGAAAACCTGAATGATATGCAAGAGAGCTCAAGCAATCAACTAAAAGAATTCAATAAGGCATCTAAATAAATTCAGAGGACATGAACAAATGTCTGAGTAAAATGTAAGAGAACACAAGCGATCAACTAAATGTAATGAGAAAGTCAAACCAAGAAATAAAAGTGCAACTCAATGAAGAGATAGGGATACTGAATAAAATTCAAACAAAGTAAAAAATAAATAACTCAATTAAAAAGCTCCCAGGAGCCAGGCGTGGTGGCACACGCCTTTAATTCCAGCACTTGGAAGGCAGAGGTAGGTGAATCGCCATAAATCTGAGGCCACCCTGAGACCACAGAGTGAATTCTAGGTCAGCCTGAGCTAGAGTGAGATCCTACCTCCAAAAACCAGTAGAATACCATAGAGAGAACAAGAATATCAGTACTTGAGGACAAAGGAAAGGAAAAAGAATAAGAGGCAAAAATCAATGACATGTTCAAAAAAAATCATATGAGCAGAACATGAGAGAAATGTGGGACCCCTTAAAACAACCAAATGTTTTCATGTGGGCATACAAGAAGAACTTCAGGTCAATGACATAGAAAATATTTTCAGTAAAATTACAATAGAAGGGCTGGAGAGATGGCTTAGCAGTTAAGGCACCTGCCTCCTAAGCCTAAGAACGCTGGTTCCAATCTCCAGTGGTTCCAACCTCCAGGTCCCATGTTTAGCCAGATGCAGTGACTCAAGGGAGTAATGCCACAGTTGACCACAAGGGGGCACACACATCTGGATTTTGTTCACAGTGGCTGAGAGGCTGCTGGCACGCCCATCTCTATCTGTCTTCTTCTCCCTCTCTCTCTGTCTTTCCTGTGTCTTTCTCAAAAAAAAAAATTACAAAAGAAGGGCTAGAGGGGTGGTTCAGTGGTTAACGGTGCTTCCTTGCAAAGCTTGATGGCCAGGGTTCAATTCCCCAGTACCCACATAAAGCCAGATACAAAGTGTATGTGCATCTGGAGTTTGTGCATGCAAAAGTGGCATGTGCATCTGGAGTTTGTTTGCAGTGGCTAGAGGCCCTGGTGCGCCTATTCTTTCTCTCTCTCTTTCTCTCTCTCTGCCTAATAACTAAAACATTAAAAACTTACAGAAGAAAAATTTCCAAATCTTACAAAAGATAGACACATTTGAGCACAAGAGGCATGGAGAACACCAAGTAAATAAATCAGAAAATAAATTCCCCATGTCACATTATAGTTACAACACACAAAAAAACATAGAAAGAGCTCATCAGAAAAACATTAGAATAACATCCTACTTTTTCAATGGAAAGGCTAAATTCCAGAAAGACTTGGAATGAAGTATTTCAAGTATTTAAAGATCATAGCTGCCAATACAAACTATTATACCCATTCAAAATCACCCCTTAAAAATAAAGAGAAAGAGGGGCTGGAGAGATGGCTTAGCGGTTAAGTTGCTTGCCTGTGAAGCCTAATGATCCAGGTTCAATTCCCCAGTACCCACATAAGCCAAAAATACAGTCTTTCTTTTAAGAAAATGTAAAAAAAAAAAAAATAGCTGGGTGTGGTGGTGGCACTCCTTTAATCCCAGCACTCGGAAGGCAGAGATAGGAGGACCACTGTAAGTTCAAGGCTACCCTGAGACTACATAATGAATTCTAGGTCAGCCTGGGCTAGACTGAGACCCTATCTCAAAAAAGAAACAAATATATATATATATATATATATATATATATATATAATATATATATATAAAATAAGCTAGAATACGCTATGAGTTGAAGAGACTGTAGAATGAGTTTCAGGTCAGGCTACACTAGCGTGAGACCCTACCTCAAAACACACACACAAAAAAGAAGAAAAAAAAATAGCTGGGTATGGTGGTGCACACTTTTAATTCCAACACTTGGGAGGCAGAGGTAGGAGGGGGGTCACTGTGAGTTCAAAGCCATCCTGGACTAGAGTGAGACCCTACCTTTAAAAAACAATCAAACAAGCCGAGCGTAGTGGTGCATGCCTTTAATCCCAGCACTTGGGAGGCAGAGGTAGGAGGATCACCGTAAGTTCGAGGCCACCATGAGACTACATAGTTAATTCCAGATCAGCCTGGACCACAGTGAGACCCTACCTTGAAAAAAAAAAAAAAACTAGAATAGTTGTTAAAGCAAATGAAGTTAAAGATAACAAATGTGGGGGAGGGGCTAGAGAGATGGCTCAGCAGTTCAAGGCATTTGCTTACAAAGACTAATGGCCTGGGTTCAATTTTCCAGTAACCATGTAAAGCCTGATGCACAAAATGGTACGTGTGCCTGAAGTTGGCTTTCGGTGTCAGGAGGCCTTGGTCTCTCCCCCTCTCTTTTCCCAATTCTTCTTTCACAATTTTGAAAATAGTAAATTCTACAAAATCATCAACATGACAAGGATTAATTCAAATATTTCAATAGTCGCTGAATATCAACACCCCAATCAAAAGAAACAGGTTAACAGGCTAGATCAGAAAGCAGGATATATCTTTTTACTTTTTTCAAGAAAACCACCTTACTGTGTAAGAAAGACACCACCTTAGGGTGAAGAGGCGAAGATCTGGAGAGATGGCTTAGTGGTTAAGGTGCCTGCCTGATAAGCCTAAGAAAGTCAGTCAGTTCCCAATTTCCAGATCCCACTTTTAGCCAGATGCAGTGATGCAAGGGCGCAATGCCGCACTTGCCACAAGGGAGCACATGCAGCTTCGTTCACAGCAGCTGAGAGACTGCTGGTGTGCCCATTCTCTGTCTTCCTCTCCCTCTCTCTGTATCTTCTCTGTGTCTCTCTCTCTCTCAAAAGAAAAAAATACACTAACTCCTAGAGATTGAGCACACTATTGAACAATGAGTGGGATGATTGAAGAAATCACAAGGAGATAAAAAAAAAAAATCCTAAAACTGAATTAAAATAAAAATATGATATACCAAAACCTACAGAGGAACATTTCTAGCTCTAAATGCCTACATTGTAAAAAAAAATTTAAAAATTAAAAAATAAGAGGGCTGGAGAGATGGCTTAGTAGTTAAGGCACCTGCCTGCTAAGCCTAAGAATGCTGGTTCCAATCTCCAGCGGTCCCAATCTCCAGGTCCCACGTTTAGCCAGATGCAAAGTGACGCAAGGGCGCAATGCTGCACTTGACCACAAGGGGGCGCACACATCTGGATTTTGTTCACAGCAGCTGAGAGGCTGCTGGCACACCCATCTCTATCTGTCTCCCTCTCCCTTTCTCTCTGTGTCTCTCTCTGTGTCTCTCTCCAAAAAAAAAAAAAGAAACAAACAAACAAAAGTAAAAAAACCCTCAAATATGTAAGGATCCATCTGGAGGCCTTAGGAAAAAAATAAGAACAATCCAAACCCAAAAGTACCAAAGAGAAATAAGATCTGGGCATATATCAACAAATTAGAAACAAAGAAAACACTTAAAAATTTATGAAACAAAGAGCAGATTCTTTAAAAAAAAATAATCAAGATCGATAAACCCCCAACAAATTACCAACAAAAAAATAGAGAAGATACTCATGAATAAGATTAGAGATGAAAAAAGAGATGTGTTACAACAAATACCAATGAAATTGAAAGAATAAGAATGTATTTCAAAATCTATATAACACCAAATTGGAAAATCTGTAAGAAATGAATAAATTTTTTCACACATATGATCTACCAAAGTTAAACTCAAGAGATAAATAATCTAAATAGAGCTATAAGATCTAACAAGATTGATGGAGCATTTTAAAACCTCCTAATCAGGGCTAGAGATTGCTTAGTGGTTAAGGTGCTTGCCTGCGAAACCTAAGAACCCAGGTTCAATTCCCCAGAACCCACGTTAGCTAGATGCACAAGGTGGCGCATGTGTCTGGAGTTCTTTTGCAGTGGCTGGAGGCCCTATTGTGCCCACTCTCTCTATCTATCTATCTATCTATCTATCTATCTATCTATCTATCTCTCTCTCTCTCTCTCTTTCTGTCTCTCCCTCTATGTCTCAAGTAAATAAATAAAATATTTTTTTAAAAAATACATATATAAAAATTTCTCAACCAAAAAAAGTTCAGGCCAGAAAGATTCACTAACCAAGTTCTACCAAACATGTATAGAAGAACCAAAACCTCAGCTTCTCAAGTTATTTCACACAAATGAAAAGGAGGGAATGCTCCCTAACTCATTGTATACACTAGTGCCAGCATTACATGGGTACCAAAACCAGAGTCTCAACAAGGAAATTATAGAGTTTCTTGGTGAAACTGGGAGCAAAAATTCTTGATAAATTCTTACAAATTGAATCCAAGAACACATCAAAAGTATCATCCACCTTGATCAAGAAAGCTCCATTACAAGGATGCAGGGATAATTTAACATGAAAAATTATAAACTAAATAAATCACATAAATAGACAAGAGCAAAAATCATATGATCATTTCAATAGATGCAAAAAAGGCCTTTGACAAAATACATAATTTAAACAACAGAGAGACTAAGGATGAAGAGATCATATCTCTATAATTAAGGAGATCAACAACAAACCTAAGGCCAATATCATACTAAATGTAGAAAAACCTGAAGCAGTCCCACTAAGTTCTGGAACAAGACAGGGGTGTCCTCTCTCCTTACTGCCTGAAGTCTTAGAATGATCAGGGGAAGAGAAAGAAATAAAAGGGATAAAAACTGGAAAAGAAGTCAAATTAGCCTCAATTGGAAATGATATGATTCTATACTTGAGACCCTAAAGATTTAACCAGAAAAAAAAAATACTAGAAGCTTACAAATGCTTTCAGCAAAGTGGCAGGGTGTAAAATTAGCACACAAAATTCTAGCCTTTGTTATTTTTCTTTTTTTGGTTTTTTGCTGTAGGATCTCACTCTGGCCCAGGCTGACCTCGAACACATGGCAATCCTCCTACCTCTACCTCCTGAATACTAGTATTAAAGGTATGTGCCACCACACCTGGCATCAGTAGCCTTTGTATATGCCAATGACAAACATGTTGAAAAGAAATCAAGAAAAAAGTCCCATTTACAATAGGCATAAAAAAAGTAATTATCTTGCAATAGCCTCAACCCAAGGAAGTGAAACACTTCTACAATGAAAACAATAAAACACTGAAGAAAGAAACTAAGGAAAACACAAGAAGATGGAAAGACCTCCCATACTCATGGATTGGAAAAATCAATAACATGAAAATTCCCATCCTACCAAAAGCAATATACAAATTCAATCCAGTTCCAATCAAAATTCCAGTACTGTCCTTCACAGAAATAGAAAAACAATTTCAAAATTCACTTGAAAGCACAAAATGGCCTGGGACAGCACCCCCCCCAAAAAAAAAAAACTACTGCTGGTATCACCATATCTGATTTCAAGATATGCTACAAAGCCATAGTAATGAACCAACATGGTACTGACACAAAAACAAATAGGTCAATGGACTAGAACAGAAGATCCAGATGTAAGTTCTAGTAACTATAGCCATCTGATCTTGGATAAAGAGGTCCAAAAATATTCATTGGAGAAACTTTCAACAAATGGTACTGGAGAAGCTGGGTAAGTAGATGTAGAAGAATGAATCTAGACATTCTTCTCTCACCCTGCACAAAAATCAACTCTAAATGGATCAAGGATCTCCATATAAGATCTGAAGCTGTAAAATGACCAAAGGAAAAAGTAGAGAGAACACTCTATGGCACAGGCTCTTAAAATAGAAAATATAAAATTAACAGGACTTGATAACTTTGAGTAATACAAATTTTTAAACTGTAAACTTAATAAATTTGCATCTACTATTTCTAATTAAAATATTACTATAAATGACAGCCTTGTTTTACAAGTTAGAAAACTTAAACATCAAAAATGTCACTGGGTGTGGTGGTGCACACCTTTAATGCCAGCACTTGGGAGGCAGAGGTAGGAGGATCACCATGAGTTCAAGGCCACCCTGAGAATACAGAGTAAATTCCAGGTCAGCTTGGGCTAGAGTGAAACCCTACCTCAAAAAACCAAAAAAAAAAAAAAGTCCACTCTGGGCTGGGAGGCAACTCAGCAGTCAAAGGCACTTATTTACAAAGCCTGCTAGTTTGGGTTCAATTCCCCAGCACCCACATAAAGCCAGATATAAAGTGAGGCATGAATCTATGATTTCAACATGCCTGTGACAAGGGGAGGCAGAGCCAAGAGAATCCAAAGCTTTTCAGGCCAGCGAGTTTAACTTTTTTGGTTTTTTGTTTTTGTTTTTTGTTTGTTTGTTTGTTTGTTTTTGCAGTCTGCCCGTTTGTTTGCAGCAGCAAAGAGACCCTGTCTCAAAGAAAGTGGAGCAAGTGGAGCACAGACACCTCCAAGTCCTTTGCTGATGTCAATACCTGGGCTGTGGCATGTGAATCCATACCCATACACACATAAGTAATAATAATACAGACCACCTAAAATAAAATTAATCCATGTGTTCTTTTGGGGGGAGGAGGGAATTGAAGCAGGGTCTCACTCTAGCCCAGGCTGATCTGGAACTCAATCTGTAGCTCAAGCTGGCCTCAAACTTACAGTGATCATCCACTGGCCTCCTCACAAACTCAAGAAACGTGGAAGGAGGATGGCAGAGACCAATGGAGCGGCTGGTGAGGAAGAGGTTCGCGTGGTCGAACAGACAGACTTCAGCCACCATCCACAGCCTCCCCTCCCCCACCACCAGCACAGCGCCAGCAAGCACCAGAGACCTGGTTAAAGACCCAGGACAGAGTAGCACCATGACAGGCCTCAGTCACTCTGAAGGCCACAGGGGCAAGTTGCCAGAATCAAGGGAAGAACAAGCAGTACCAGGAAAAATCCTAAACTTGCTGTGTGAGCATGACTCAACATTCTTGCGGATGGCCCAATAAGATCCACCGGCTCAGAGTTTTGTAAATGTCAACCAATCAAATGAATGTAACCGCGGGCACCAACTTGTTCAAATATAACCACCTCTTGCTGAGCCAATTAAGTTAGAAATTCCCCTAGACCTAGCCCGCCAAAACCCTAAGACCAATCAAGTACAGTTACTGTTCAAATTAGCCAATCATGTGGCTGCATGGGTGACAGCCCTCTCCCCCTTGTTCAAACCTCAATAAAAAGCCCGCTTTTCTGCTTCTCGGGACTCTTGCAGGGATCCACTGTGTTGGTGAAGGCAAGAGACCGAGCTTAAGCCTGAGTAAAGCTCTTTGCATTTGCATATGTGTTTGGTCATCCTTGGTGGTCACTGGGGGTGCCGTGAACTGGGCATTACACTGGGAAGAGAGTTCACCAAGCCAGTATCCTGAACAGTTAAAGCAGTAACCCACAGACGCAGCCGGCCTTCCTGAGCACATAACACAGCAAAGAAGGACCCAAGCAGCCATGCAGCATAGCTGAGATCAAAGCCATCCCAAAAGGTAACTGGGATTACACCAGGTCAGTACCCACCAAATAAGCCTGATGTATAGGCTTGCATTGGAAGGGCTAATTGCACCTTCTATGTCAGGGTAAATTATATGTTAAACCTGATGGATGGTCAGATCTGAAATTCTTAAATAAGCTATATTATTGACTGTTCATTTGTTGATTCCTGATTTATACTGCCTTTGTTTCCTCTTCTGTCATTTGTTGGGGAAGGGTCTCACTTGGTCACAAGCTGAACTTGTAAACCTCTACAAACCAGAAATCTTAGCCTCCAAGTTGACAGGATTAAGGGTATGCGGCAACACACATCCTTAGGGACTGTGACGGTATTATAGGATCTGTTTGTCATAGTACCTACTTTTTCACAAATGCTCTGTGCTGTATTTCATTGAATGGGTACATTGTTTAGTTAAATTTTTAGAATTTGACTATGTTCTGTTCTATTTAGCCTACTTGAATACTCTCATAGGAGGCAAACCCAGCACCTAGGGTCACTTTTGTGATTACTCTGAGAGTCTTAAGAGCCACACCTACCACCTTAAGCTCCTACCCTGAAGATATATAACATCAGATTGATTGATACATCTAATATTATTGCAAATAATTAGAAAACACAAGTGTTAAATTAATCCAAGATGCAAAAATCTCTATAATACAAGAAACACAAAAAAATCAAGACAATATACATCAACCAAAAAGTTTTAATGTATCAGAAATGACCATCAGTGAGACTGAATTAGAGGAAATGCCTGAGAAAGACTTCAAAAGAATGATTATAAATATGTTCAAAGAACTCAAAGAGGAAATGAAAGGGTTCAAAGACCTCAAAGAAGAAATCAAAGGAATCAAAGAACACACAGGAAACCAATTTAATAAAATAAAGAGGTCAATACTAGACATAAGTATGACTAGAACTAATAAAGAAAACCCAGTCCAAAATACTAGCAATAAAGAAAACAGTCAGTGAAATAAAAAACTCTGTAGAAAATCTCTCTAGTAGAATGGATGAAGGAGAGAACAGAATATCTAAACTAGAAAACGAGGTGGCAAATCTAATACAGTCCAACAAAGAGGAAGACGAACTAATAGGAAGGTACGAATGGGAATTTCAAGATATTTGGGACACTATGAAAAGATCAAACATAAGAATTCAAGGGATAGTTGAAGGAGAAGAATTTCACTCCAAAGGCATAGTAGGTGTTTTCAACAAAATCATAGAAGAAAACTTCCCCCAAATTGGGAAAGAGATGCCAATGCAGATACAGGAAGCCTTTATAACACCAAACAGACAAAACCTGGAAAGAACCTCTCACCGCCAATTATAATTAAACTAGCAAACATACAAACCAAAAAAATATATTGAAAGCAGCTAGAGAGAAAAGGCAAGTCACCTACAAAGGCAAGTCCATCAGAATCACAGAGATTACTCAACATGAACTTTAAAGGCCAGAAGAGCTTGGAGTGATATATTCCAAGTTCTGAAAGATAAAAGCTGTCAACCAATATTACTTTATCTTGCAAATCTATCTATCCAAATTGATGGAGAAATAAGGACATTCCACAACAAAGACAGGCTAAAGGAATTTATGGCAACTAAACCAGCTCTACAGAAAATACTTGCAGGCGTTATTCACACTGAAGAGAAAGCAAAACACAAAGCAGGAAATAGGAAAAAATAAACTATACTCAAAAACAGTTAAAACAAGTGAGTGAAGTGAAAACAGGAAGAACTACAAAACAAGAAGAATGGTGAGAATAAATACATATCTTTCAATAATAACTCTTAATATCAATGGCCTCAATGCCCCATCCAAAAGACACAGACTTGCAGACTGGATTAAAAGGCAGGATCCTACCATCTGTTGCCTCCAGGAAACTCATCTCTCAATAAAACATAGAAACCTTCTTAGGGTGAATGGTTGGAAAAAGGTATTTCAGGCAAATGGACCTAGGAAACAAGCAGGGATTGCTATCCTAATATCTAACAGGATAGACTTCAAACTAACATTAGTGAGGAAAGATAAAGAAGGTCACTTCATACTGATTAAAGGAATACTCCATCAGGAGGACATTACAATCCTAAATATATATGCTCCTAACATGGGGGCTCCCGATTTCATCAAACAAACACTATTAGACTTAAGGTCAGAGATAACTCCTAACACAATAGTAGTGGGTGACTTCAATACCCCACTCTCATCACTTGACAGGTCTACCGGCAAAAAATAAACAGAGACACATCTGCATTAAATGATATCATGGAACAAATGGACCTAAAAGATATACACAGAACATTCCATCCAAATGCTGCAGAATATACATTTTTCTCAGCAGCACATGGGACATACTCTAAAATAGACCATATTATAGGACACAAATCAAATCTTAACAAATACAGGAAAATTGAAATAATCCCTTGTATGCTATCTGACCACAATGGGATTGAACTGCAAATAAGCAACAAGAAAAACTACAGAGCATACAGAAATTCATGGAGACTAAACAGTACATTATTGAATGATGTATGGGTCATTGAGGAAATTAAAAAGGAAATCAAGAAACTTATAGAATAAAATGATGATGAGAATACAACATACCAAAAACTTTGGAACACGATGAAGGCAGTCCTACGAGGGACATTTATAGCTCTAAGTGCCTATATTAAGAAATTAGAGAGTTCACAACTAAACAATTTAATGCTTCACCTTAAAGCCTTGGAAAGAGAAGAACAAGGCCATCCAAAAATCAGTAGATGGGAAGAAATAATAAAGGTTAGAGCAGAAATTAACAAAATGGAAACCAAAAAAATAAAATAAAAAATCAATGAAACAAAGAGTTGGTTCTTTGAAAGGATAAACAAGATTGATAAACTCTTAGCAAATCTGACCAAAAGAAAGAGAGAAGAGACAAAAATTGATAAAATTAGAGATGAAAAAGGCACCATCATGACAGATACCAAAGAAATTCAGAAAATCATATGGACATACTTTAAAAATATATATACCTCTAAGTATGAAAACCTGAAAGAAATGGATGATTTCCATGATTCATATGACCTACAAAATTTAAATCAAGGTGAGACAAACCATTTAAATAGACCTATAACAACTACAGAGATCCAAGCAGTTATAAAACGTCTCCCAACTAAAAAAAGCACAGGCCCAGATGGATTCACTGCTGAATTTTACCAGACATTCCTGGAAGAACTAACACCAATGCTTCTCAAACTTTTCCATACACTAGAAAAGGAAGGAATTCTACCGAAATCCTTCTATGAAGTCAGCATCACCCTGATACCCAAACCGGACAAAGACAGATCAAAAAAAGAAAATTACAGACCAATCTCCCTCATGAACATAGATGCAAAAAGTCTCAATAAAATACTGGCAAACAGAACACAAGAATATAGCAGAAAGATTATTCAACCCGACCAAGTAGGCTTTATCCCAGAGATGCAGGGATGGTTCAACATATGCAAATCCATAAATGTAATACACCATATAAATGGTCTGAAGGACAAAAATCACATGGTCATCTCAATAGATGCAGAAAAGGCATTTGACAAAATCCAACACCCCTTCATGGTGAAAGTATTACAGAAACTGGGAATAGAAGGAACATATCTCAACATAATAAAAGCTATTTATGACAAACCTACAGCCTACATAATGCTAAATGGGGAAAAACTTGAAGCTTTTCCTCTAAATTCAGGAACAAGACAAGGGTGTCCACTTTCCCCACTACTATTTAATATAGTACTGGAAGTCTTAGCCATAGCAATAAGGAAAGAGACACTCATAAAGGGGACACAAATTGGAAGGGAAGAGATCAAATTATCGTTATTTGCAGACAATATGATTCTATACATAACAGACCCTAAAGACTCTACCAGCAAACTGTTAGAGCTGATAAACACTTTTAGCAATGTAGCAGGATACAAAATAAACACACAGAAATCAGTAGCTTTTCTATACACTAACAACAAACGTGCAGAGGATGAAATCAGGGAATCTCTCCCATTCACAATTGCCTCAAAAAAAAAAAAAAAAAAAAAAAAAAAAAACCTTGGAATAAACTTAACCAAGAAAATGAAGGATCTCTACAATGAGAACTTTAAAAAACTCGAGCGACAAATTGCAGAAGACACAAGGAAATGGAAAGACATCCCATGCTCCCGGATTGGAAGAATCAATATTGTGAAAATGTCAATCTTACCAAAAGCAATCTACACATTTAATGCGATCCCCATTAAAATCCCAATAGCATTTTTCACAGAAATAGAAAAAACAATCCTAAAATTCATCTGGAAACACAAAAAACCTCGAATAGCCAAAACAATTTTGCGCAACAAAAATCAGGCAGGTGGTATAACCATACCCGATTTTAAGTTATATTACAAAGCCACAGTAACAAAAACAGCATGGTACTGGCACAAGGACAGACAGGTAGATCAATGGAACAGGATAGACGACCGAAATATTAATCCAGGCAGCTACAGCCACCTGATTTTTGACAAAAATGCCAAAAATATTAATTGGAGAAAAGATTGCCTCTTTAACAAGTGGTGCTGGGAAAACTGGACATCTGTATGTAAAAGGATAAACATAGATCCTTGTCTCTCTCCATGCACAAGAGTCAAGTCCAAATGGATCAGGCACCTTAATATCAGACCTGAAACTCTGAAACTGCTAAAGGAAAAGGTAGGGGAAACCCTTCAACATATTGGCATAGGCAAGGACTTTCTGAATATAACTCCAATTGCTCAGCAAATAAAACCACTAATCAACCACTGGGACCTTATGAAATTACAAAGCTTTTGTACAGCAAAGGACACTGTGAATAGAGCAAAAAGACAACCTACAGAATGGGAGAAAATTTTTGCCAGCTATACATCTGACAGAGGAGTAATATCCAGAATATACAAAGAACTCAAAAAACAGAATAATAAGAATTCAAACAACCCAGTTAAAAAATGGGCTATGGCACTAAATAGAGAATTCACAGAAGATGAAATACAGATGGCATACAAAGATCTAAAAAAGTGTTCCACATCCTTAGCCATCAGGAAGATGCAAATTAAAACCACTTTGAGATTCCATTTCACTCCTGTCAGAATGGCTACTATCAAGAAAACAAATGACAATAAGTGTTGGCGTGGATGCAGAAAAAGAGGAACACTTCTACACTGTTGGTGGGAATGTAATCTGGTCCAGCCATTGTGGAAATCAGTGTGGAGGTTCTTGAGACAGCTAGAAATAGATTTACCATATGATCCAGCTATAGGACTCCTAGGCATATATCCAAATTACTCTTCTCACTACCTTAGAGATACTTGCACAACCATGTTTATTGCTGCTCTATTCACAATAGCTAGGAAATGGAACCAGCTTAGATGTCCCTCCACATATGAATGGATAATAAAGATGTGGTACATTTACACAATGGAGTTCTATTCAGCAGTAAAGAAAAATGAAATTATGGATGGATCTGGAAAGGATTATATTAAGTGAGGTAACCCAGGTTCAGAAAGCCAAATGTCACATGTTCTCTGTCATATGTGGATCCTAGCTACAAATGTATAGACTTATGTGTGAAATGGAACCAAAAATAGGTACTAGAAACCACTAACCTGGTAAAAGGCTATAAGGGAGGTAGGAGAGAGAAGGACTTAATTGTATGGTATTGTACATATGTAAGTAGACGAACAGATTACAGGGAGGGGAATGGCCTAAGTGAAGCCATGGGAAGAGAATGCATAAAAGACGGGCAGGGGGAGGGTCAATCAAAATTCAAGATAGTGTGAATAAGACTTATGTAAACCTACTTTTTTGAATAATGGCACATCCAGAAGCTGTAGACTGTTACTAGAAAATTTTCAGTGCTTGGGATGGGATACCTTCCAGTGAGCTGTTGACCTAGGAGGTCCCAGTAGCCTCCAAAACATAAAAGGCTATTGCCAAAGCCCTTGGTTGCCCTTGAGAAACAGATGATAAGACCCTATTGTTGAAGACATCTCTTGCCTGAGAGGCAAGGTCACTGAGAAAGCAAGCTGGTACTGAGCAGAAAACATTCTCCCTGTAGACCAGCCAACTGAAAGCTGGAAAAAAGCTGCAGTGCATGCAGCCCTATGGGAGATAGAAGTCTTAAGCAGTGAAAACAGTGGACACTGGAAAATTCAAGTTTGGCCATACAGCCCCAATGACTGAACAGGTGCAATAGTGGCATGTCTGCTCTTGGGGTAACCAATAGCTCCATAATTGGACTGAAAGCCCTCTCTATGGGAGGGAATACATACCTGGTACTGAAAAACCTAAGCAAAAGTCTATGGCAGGGAAGGTCATGAGCCTTAGGTGTATAAAGCCTGCTCTTGTCTGGCTAAATGTATATATTATTCCCACCAAGATGCCCTGAAAGCACTACACTTAATGTTCATATTCACATATTAACACTACTCTCACTTCTGGTTAGAGAAGCTTCTCTTTTCAGATGGTGATGACCACTGGGATGACCCAAAAGGCAACATAGTGCTGAGAACAAGGGATGGAGGACTGCCCAGCACTGAAACATCTCTGTCACACCCTCCAAGGCTAAGGGACCATTGCGGAAGAGGGGGCAGATAGAATGGAAGAGCCAAAGGAACGGTACAACTCCTTACAATGCAACTGTCCAGACAGAAATTGGCCTCGATATCCATGACCTTGCAGTGCCTAGCAATACCTTCGCAAGACTCTCATAATAGAAGAAAAAGATGATGGCATCAAATTACAAGAGAGACTAATGGAGAGAGGGAGGGGATATGATGGAGATTGGCATTCTAAAGGTGAATGAGATAACATGGTAAAATTACACTAATTTCCTATTCCATCACCTCAATAATCAATTAAGAATGTCATTACCTTAGAAATTCTCAAGGTAATTGTTTTCAACATTTTCAGCTATGATGGGTTCTATCACTTATTTTACTTTATATGAATTAGATTTACTTTCACTAAGATTTCCGTACCTATACATAAAAGCAAATTTCAGAGAAGATAACCAGTTTCTGGAGTATATGTTTACTCATTCCTTCACTCAGACATCAAGTATATATCAATAATCAGGTATATAAATATGAAAGGATAAATTTTATGCAAAATACAGCAAGGGTAAGGGATTGAAATGCTAGTAAGAGGAAGCATTATTTTACATGTGGTGACAAAATGAATCATGAGATTATCTGGGGCAAAGAACAGAAATGTTCAGAAGTGGGGACACAGTGTGCTTATTGTGTTATGGAATAAGCCCATGTGAAGTGTAATTATTCATGTACAAGAGTCCAACATGAGATCCAGATCCAGAAGCACCTGGAAGGATACACATTTTCTCCAGGGGAAAAGGGAGAATGACAGTCTGGATAACATGGCTATCTGAAAAAGTATTTAAGTGGTTCTCAATAGAAATAAATGGAATGTAAGAATGGAACTTTCATTAAGTAAACTGAAAAAGACTGAAAACTGGAAACAAAGGGGAATTGTTTTCCATATGAATTTTGAGATACTATATTCTATATGAAGATGCTTAATTTTTAAAACTTTCTTTTTGTTATGTATTTAATTATTGTGTTGCATGAGAGAGAGAAAGTGAGAGAGAGAGAACATGTGTGAGTATAGCAGGGCCTCTACCCACAGCAAATGTACTCTAGGTATATGTGCCACTTTGTGCATCTGGCCTTTTAGGTGGGATCTGGAGAATTGAACCCAGTTGGACAGCCTTTGCAAGCAAGCACCTTTAGGTAAGCCACCTACCCAGGAAAAAATGCCTGTTTTCTTGGGAGATGATTTGACTAATATGATAGAAAAGAAACTAAAAGTTTAACTGATTTACTGAGTTACTGTAAGAGTTAATTGCTAACATCTTTGTCAGCAGATAAAAAAATCCCAAAGACAGAACTGTCCAGAAAGACTCAGAGGGACAATAAAAAGGAAAGATAGTTTAAACTAAAACAAAATAAAGTGGAGTTCACTATAAATATTGCTTTCTGTTATGTTTAAAAATGGTTCAATGGTTGAAGATACTTGATTAAGAAATTACTTTATGTCTATCATAATGTCTCTAATGTACAGTAAAATCAGACTAAAATTAGCTCAACAATGACTAGGTTTGGCTTTATTCTTAATCTACATATAATCAGTCTCAGTCAGGGTTTAACTTAAGTAATTGATTCTTTTCTGGTTAAGTTCACTGGTTATAGATATGTTGATACTTAAGACATGTTCCCTGCTCTAGAAAAATGATCTTAAACTCTGCTTCCAGTTTTGGGGATAATTGGTACCTACATAGGTATACAGACTAGCCAAAGTTGTTTTCCAGTACCTATGTCAAGTTTTTATACTGTCTTGTCTTTTCCTGATATATAATTTCTAGATAAAATCAATTCAATTAAAGTTGTAGGTAAAATATTGTTTCCAGGGCTGCTAACATGTTCTGCCTGTACTTACAACTGACAGATAATTAAAAGATAAAATGTGTATGTTTTCTATGTTCCAGATATAGCTTATACTGTCACCTGACAACTAAATTTAAATGCTAATCAAAATGATTTTAAACTATTGTATCATTCTCTGACCAGATCTGTTTTGCTAACCAGATATCTTCTGCACTTCTTTAACTAGATCTGTTTCACTAATCAGATATGGACAGTCTCTCTGAGTGATGAATAACCATATGTAGAAGTCAATTGGAAACATGGGAGTTAAGAGAATAACCAATATTTTTATTCCTGCTCCCAGGTCAGAAGACCACAGGAGATGATGGGACACTTGCTAATTTCTAGCCTCTGGAAAGTCACCTGTCTAATTAATCACGGAGGACATGGAGACACAGAGATGGACTCCAAGTCAGTGTATCTACAACAGGAGAATTACATCAGAGGAAAATCAGTCCTCGAGGCTTCCCAAAAGAGGGAGGGCCACTGGTCAGCATGGCCTTGGTTATTCTAGCAGATGATAATGCTGAGAGTCACAGAACTCCTCACAGGTCCCTAAAAGTCTCTCCTACAGAGCCATAAATGACCTATAAAATATAATACATAGTTAATTTTGGCTGCCTACATGGTCTTAAACACCCAGTAAAATAATATCACTACAAGATAACACAACATAAACAAAGATTCAGACTAATAGACTCCCCTGTCTGATGCTGGTTTATAATACTAAGCTCGAACATTAACTCATGCCTTCTGCCTCTGCCTGGCCCTGATTAGTCAGCCACTGTTTGCCTTTAAATCAAAGATCCAAAAAATGTCCTCACTGATTATGTTTACGTGATAGTATTGATTCATATTAGTCCAATCTCTCCTTGATATTGATGGGGGGGGCGGGTAGAGTTAGGGTGACGACCCCTGAGGGTAAAAAAGGGCAGGAAAGTTTGCACTTGCTAGAAATCCAAGATGATCTGACTTATCTTTTGCCTAGTTCCCTAGAGACCAGTTTTTCTACAAACAAGCAGGACCTCAACTGGGAGGGAGGTCTTTCATAGGATTTAAACATGGTTGGTCAAGTTCAGCCCCCGGAACTTGGTGCCAAAGCTAATCTCTTCCTGAGACAGTCCCTAGCCCTAACAAACCAGCTGCCCCTCTGGTTCACCTGGGCTGAAAGACAGCCCACCACCCTAAAGTTATAAATACCTTTGCAAGGGGAAGGCAGTCGCTCTCTCCCTGATCACTTGGGAACTTCCAGCTGTGAGTTTTTCCCTTGGCTGGGCCTGGGCTGGCTCGGCTCAGGCCCAGGCCCAGGCAGGAGGTGCTCAGCCTAGGCCCTAGCCAAGGCCCAGCCAAGAGGGCCTCCTAGCCCTTACTCTCTGCATCAGTTCTTTATCCCCTCCAGCTCCCCACATGGCAGGAGCTCCTTGAACTTTCTCTTTTCTTTCCATGCTTTTTCCCCCCAGATCCATATCTGGTCACATGGAGTCCTGAGCTACATGTGGCCCACATGGACTTTTGGGCTCCAGGTAGTAGGCTTCACTTCTCCCCATTTTATCTCCCCTTACCTCCCAGTCTTCCCCTTTCTGCACTCCTTTGTAAAATCTGAATAAAATGTGGTTATTTAAAAAATCATTCTCTTGACTTTGAAATTGCCAGTTCTTTGGTTAGTTTGCAGATATGAACTCAGGGCTTGGGATTCCAGGAAGCACCCCAGAACCCCAATTTCCCTGTTACAATATGTCTTATTATAAGGAGATATATCACTAAGGACAGATCTCAGAGCCAAGACCTAAAGTATATTTAGGGCAAATCTAGAGCCTAGCCCTAAGATGTAAAAACAGTTTAGAGTTCTATTTGTACTTGCTAATGTTGGTGGTACTGGTTGTTTGATGGTGTATCTTTGCTTAGATTTATAGAGGTTAAGACAGATTCTCCTGCCATTTATGATTCTCCCTTAAAATTTGTAACACAAGAGGACCCACTCATCAGCCAAGAGATACAAACTCATCACATTAGAGTCAAGAAGACAGTGTCCTCAGCTGACTGTAACAGCTAACAGGTCACCAGGGACCCAGAAGGTCCCCTGAAGGTCTAGTTCTGGAGGATACCTGCCCCTGCGAAAAGACTGTGGCCCTGCTCCAGTCACAAACCTGAAAGCTTACTGGTCCACGCATCCATTCAGGACAGAAGCCTGAGGGATTCAACAAGAGATGTGTTAAATATATAACGATGTCCACCAATCCTACTGGTGTTTGCTATGCCTGGTAAAAAAATTATCTGCTTCTTATAGCAACATATGCCATATTAAACTCTATAAGTTAAAGATAATCACACACATGGTAAGGATCTAACTCCTTCCATTTGCTGAACCAATCAGCTCATTTGATAACCTCGTGGGATCCATAAACACTGGCTCCAAAGGACTTTTATGTCTTTCACCTCTGAACAGATACAATTCTTTTCTATTGCCTTGTATTATATCCTTTTCCTTCCACAGGAATGTCTTTCCTTTTAAGGAATATGGTACAACCACCTCCCTCTAATTGCAGGAATGTCCTATGCGCTCCTCCTCACAATAAGATTAGTCACAGTCACTCCCACTGACTAATCTTGTACAGAGAAGATATTCTGGCTCTTTCTTTGGCTTTATTTTATTATTCTTTATTTTGCCATCCATATTTTCAAGGAAAATAATCATGAACCAGTTACTACTTCTGATAATTAAAATATAAGATTTAATGGTAACAGTATCAATATTCCCAACGACAACTGATACATGCTTGGCGCTCAAGGTCATGCTTACAGAAGACTCTGGATGTACCCC
Source organism: Orientallactaga sibirica (assembly GCA_036365145.1). NCBI lineage: Eukaryota > Metazoa > Chordata > Mammalia > Rodentia > Dipodidae > Orientallactaga > Orientallactaga sibirica. The sequence goes on along the minus strand of JAEOAD010000015.1, from coordinate 23,832,435 downwards.
AGACCTTGGGCCTGCCCCTATGTGGAGTATATGGGAACCCTGGCTATCTCCTTTAATGGGGCCTCTCATAATAATTAATGCTGGGATTTTTGTTAAAACCCTATGTTCTAAATGCTCTGTCCAAGTTTATCCAATCTAGGGTGAAAACAATTAAAATACAAGTGATACACCAGGAGTACCAGCCATTATGTGCAAAATCATAAGGTATTATGGCAATAAAGAAGAGCGAATGTGGTATAAAAGAAATTAAAATTTGAAGTTTCACTGAGTTACTGTAAGAGTTAATTGCTGAGGAGCTAAACTTATCTTTGTCAGCAGATGGAAAAGTCTCAAAGAGAGAACTGTCCAGAAAGGGCCCAGAGAGACAATAAGAAAGTAAATCAGTTTATATTACAACAAAATAAAATGGAGTTCATTGTTAGGGTGGCCTGGCTACAGAAATGATATGCAAACTGCAGTATCTTGCTTGTTTGCTTACCCCTCCACTCAGCAATGGAAACTATAAAATGAAAATAAAATCTCAGCTCAAGGACAGAGCTATCTGTAAAGCTATCTCAAATTCTTTGGCCTCAGGGTAAATAAATTCCTCTACTTTCACTCATATTGGCATTGGAATAACTTTTCCAGAGAATTTCTGCACCACCACCACCAAAAACTTGTGAACCACTAGGGCACAAGGCACACACACTTGAATATTTAATTACAGAAGAAACTATGGCACCAGTAAACTATTTTGAAAAATAGCCAAGAACCTAGTAACAATTTTGGGAAGAGTGGTGTTACACTAACCAAATGAAGTATTTCAAAAACTCAGAGATCAAAGCTGCTGTTAAGAACAAAAATGTGGAGCCGGGCCTGGTGGCCCACGCCTTTAATCCCAGCACTCGGGAGCAGAGGTGGGAGGCAGAGGTAGGAGGATCGCCTGAGTTCAAGGCCACTCTGAGACTACATAGTTAATTCCAGGTCAGCGTGGGCCAGAGTGAGACCCTACCTCGGAAAAAAAAAATGTGGAACTCGTTGTGGTGGCACATGCCTTTAATCCCAGCACTCAGCACTAGGGAGGCAGAGGCAGCAGGATTGCCATGAGTTGAGGCCATCCTGAGGTACGCAGAGCTAAAACGAGTCCCTACCTCGAAAAAAAAAAAAAAAAAAAAAAAAAAAAAGTAAACTGGTGATTGCATTTGTCTAGGTGGCTATTGCTGATTTTTCAGAAGTAATAAAATGGACAAACAGCTGAGTACCATATTCAAGAGTTAATGTGACACTTTTTTTCACTAACTTTCAATAAGTTTAGGTTTAAAAGGCTGAGCAGAAGAGTGGAAGATAAGGAAGGTTTGAGAAAAGTGATGTGTGGAAGCATGATTTGGGGAAGCTTTTGGTTGGCAGAAGCACTAAGAGATCCTTTGAAGTTCTGAAGCCCACAAATCTGATATTCTCCAGGCTTTTTCAAATGTCGAAGAACAGCAGTGTAGGGACGGCCTTTTAAGGTAGGATGGTGGACAATGGCAGAAAAGTCCTGCTAGTGAGCACAGTATTTTTGGTTCTAGTGGCTCGGAATGCTCAGGCTTTGTGTAAATCCAAGCAGGTATCAAAGCTGAAAGACTGCAGGTTGGAAAAGGGGAAAGGAAGCTAAGGAAAATCGCTTAGAAGTGCAAAGATGGAAAGTGCGATTTAAAAAACAACAACAAAACAGGTCTCTCCTGGCCGCACGGTAGTCGGGGTTTTATAAAGGCTTAAGTGAGCCAAGGAGCCCAGGGCGCAGGGGAGCTTCGGGGACTTGCAGGATGACCCCTGTCCCACGCCAGGAGCGGGGAACTTACACCACCACGTTGGGCTGCTTGCGGCTGTTTGGCGGAGAGCCGTACATGGTGGCGACGGGCCGAAAAGGTGTACGGAGCCTCGTCCCTAAGCGTTCCGTGGTCCTCGGACCTTAACCGCTTGCCTCACGGCCAGGGCCCCGGGAATGTTTGCCGGGTGCCATGGCAACAGCGGAACCGGTCCAACAAGCGGCCGCGCGGTTGGCTGCGGCGCGCGGCGGAGGAGGAGGGCGGAAGCGAAGGGGAGGGCCGAGGGTTGGTGGAGCCGGAGGAAGCTCGGACGACTCAGAGGAGGCGGGCGGCCCGGGCCCAAGCCCCTCCCAGGCTCCGAGTCTCCCGGCTGCAGGCGGATGGATGGGGCTTCTCCAGGCGGCGGCGGCGGCGGCGGCAGAGGAGGCGGCAGCGGCGGCTGTAAGTGCAGCCTCCACACACCACCTTCCTCCTCCTGCGCCCACCGGGCGGAGGACCCTGAGGAGTGTCCTCAGCCCCCTTTCTCCTCCCCTCCCCTCCCCCACGGCAGAGCGCCGCCCGGAAGGCCTCTGACTTCCGGGGCGGGGCCAGGCGGCGGAGGCTGCGCTATACTCGAGGGCACCTTCCCCAGAGCGCGTGCGCAGCATCCCTCTGCCGTCCCTTCCCCCGCTTCGCCCCGCCCCCTTCCCCGCCCAGCCTTTCTGCCTTTGCGGTGGCGGCCAGGTACTCGGCTGAGGATTTCAGCTAGCTGCCTTAGCTTTCACCCCTTTTTGTGCGCCCGAGGTCCCGGTCGGGGTGTGGCTGCCTGACCACTCCCCGATGTCTCCACCTCGTTCTAGCCGCGCTGGGATAGCTGGTGGGGCACCGGGCCCACCAGTCCTTGTTTGAGGAGCAAGAAACGGGAGAGACTTGGAGAGAACGATTCTGTGAGAATAAGGTTCTCCCTCTCTTTGAGTAACCTTGTTCCTTTTAGCTTTCAATGCATTTGGAGCCCATCTCTGGTCCTTGCATGCTGTGTGACCTTGGGCAAGTCACTACCCCTCCTGCGCCTCAGTTTTAACGAGTTAAAGATTTCCCCACTGTTAAAACTCTGATTTTGGAAAAAACAGAGTGCAGTTTTAAGACTAGGTTAGCTACATCTCTAACCAAGATGACCTGGAATTGACTGAAATAGAAACTTAATTCTTGTGTTGTTTTTATTTCTTTCTTATTGGTTACATAGTGCTTGTCTCAAGGCTCATTTTTTTTTTTAAAATTGCCGCGAGATCTTTGGCCTGATTCCCAGACACCTTTTTTTTCTTATTTTTTTTTTTTTTTATTTGAGAGGGACAGAAAACAGGAAGAAGCAGAGAGAGAATGGGCACACCAGGGCCCTTTCAGCCGCCGTGAACAAACTCCAGACATATGCGCCCCCTTTGTGCAGTTGTGGGACATTGCATGCTTGCATCACTTTTGCATCTGGCTATATGTGGGACCTGGCCCGCTTCACAGGCAGGCACCTTAACTGCTAAGCCATCTTTCCAGACCTAAAGATTTTTTTAATTCATTAATTATTTTTGTTTTTTGTTTTTTTGACATAGTGTTTTGCATTAGCCCAGGCTGACCTGGAATTCACTGTGTAGACGCAGGGTGGCCTCAAACTCATGGAGATCCCACTGCCTCTGCCTCCTGAGTGCTGGTATTAAAGGCCTGTGCCACCACGCCCTGCTTTTATCATTTATTCTGAAAGGGAGAAAATGGGTGCGCTGGGGCTTCAGCCCATGAGTGCACCCTCTTGTGTGCATTTGCGACATTGTACACATGTGTGACATTTCGGTCTTGCCTCACTGCGTTTGGCTATGGACCTGGAGATTCAAACATGAGTTTTTAGGCTTTACAGGCAAGCGGTGGTGTATGAGCTAAGCCATATCTCCAGCCCCCAGCCACCGTTTTAAGAAGTAAATCAGTGAGTGGTAAGCTTGTGGTAACATTGTTTCTGTCTCGTTCCTACTGAGGCTTTTTTCCCTTTAATCCAGATGGTGTGGTGGCTCGATTTTCCCAGTGCCTGGCTGAGTTTCGGACGTGGTTAAGAACCAACTGGTTGAGGTTCAATGCAGACAAGACGGATGTGATGCTGGTAGGCAGGGGTACTCTAGGGGAGGGAAAACATAAACTCCCTCAAGTGATATAAATACCAGATTATTCTATACGCTCCAGTGTTGGAGAATTGCCAATGGGCCAATAATTTAAAAAATTGGGGCGAGATAAAAATAACACCACCAATGTAAGAATATAAATGTATAATAAGTGTGTAGTATTGTTAATGATGGGGACACTGGATGAAACGATGTAAAAATTATGAAAGGAAAGCAGCAATTCTTTGAAGAAACAAAAGGCTACATAAGTATTTTCAGGTGGCATTAACTAAAAACACAAAGAAGAAAATTATTGTCACATAGATATGGAGCGTCCTACTATACTGCATTACTGCTTTGCAAACTGCATTCTTCCCACTAAAGTCAATGTATACGTAATTCATTCAAAATGCCATTAAAGAAAAATTTTGAATTATATATATTTTACATCCATATTATGAAATTATAGTTTAAACTATCACAGCTAAATAAAAATGTTAGAAAATAGTTAATACAGTAATTTTAGAAGCCAGCATGGTGGTGCACGCCTTTAATCCAAGCATTTGGGAGACTGAGGTATGAGGATTGCAGTGAGTTCAAGGCCAGCCTGAGACTACATAGTGAATTCCAGATCAGTCTGGGCTAGGGTGAGACCCTACCTTGAAAAAAAAATCAGAAAAGAACTCATGGATGCTAAAAAAAAATGTAACAAAATTTGTTTCTGGGACTTTCAATATGTTGTGTTTATCTATATCAATTAGCCCCAGAGTCAAAATCATTGGTGTGTTTTGAGAGGTGCCTTTTTTATGCTATGTGTTCATAGGTACATCATTTGTATTTGAGTCAGGTGTTGGTGCTGAATAAAAGGTTATATATTTTAGATATGTGAAGGTTGTCAAAATAGTTTATTTACTGGTTATTTTAATTACTGGTTGAAGTAAAATTGGGTTTTTCTTTGTACCAAATAGCTCTGCCTACGTCTGGGTGTGTACATGCGTACATGTATGCATGTTCCTTCTAGCTTCTGTAAGTTGTTTAATACCTTAAAAAAAATAGTACTGGGAATTGAACCCAGGGCCTCACACATGCTAGGCAAGCACTATAAGTGAGCTAAATTCCCAGCCCTTTTAAAATAACTTTTGAATGGAGTGTTCAATAAATTCCTTAAAATAATTTACCAGGCAAAATAGCAGTTATGAGTAACAATATGGTAGAAATTATTAGTTTGTCTGAAACTGAGGCCTTTTATGTTGTAATAACCATTTCTTTAGGCCTTGTGGAGTGATTTTTAGTTTTGAAACATAAAAAACCATCAACAAACCTCACATGAAATTGGAACCAACCACACTTTGTACTTTAACTTTAAACATTTTACTGCACAATTCTAACAGCGCTACCACTTTGGATATGACATTAATAAAGTATAATGGTTTTGAGTAGTTCATGGTGCCTTACCTCTGTTATGCCCTGTGTTCAGCTCTTACAATATCAATAGGCTTTAGTGATATATTTTGTTGGCCCATGTATAAGTAATGGCTGTTGGCATTCAAATACAAAGAAGGTGTTTATTGAGGTAATAAAGAGTGCTGAAGAACTAAGGGTAATGGATGAAAGTACAAGGAGGTAGTCTCTGGCTTTAGCAAAAGAAAAATGTTGCAAGCATTTGATCTGTTTTGAAAAGAGTAACTGGAGGTATTTAAATGTAGGCAGAAAAGCCTGGTAGTAGAAACAGTCTGAGGAATACCCTATAGGTAAAAGTGACCAGAGGCCTCAAGTCCTATTCAACACTATATGTCATAAAGCGTTTTTACACATCTCAGCCGGGCATGGTGGCGCACGCCTTTAATCCCAACACTCGGGAGGCAGAGGTAGGAGGATCTCCATGAGTCTAGGCCAGCCTGAGAATACAGAGTGAATTCCAAGTCAGCCTGGACTAAAGTGAAACCCTACCTTGAAAAACCAAAAAAAAAAAAAAAAAAAAGTTTTTACACATCTCAAACTAAAGGGTAAGCAAGAGCTTTGAGAAAGATTTTGCTTTCTTTAAGGTAGCTTCTGAAAATATAATCCTTATGTCACTAGATTAATATTAAAGTATGCTAAATTTAGTAGAAAGCTATTATCTGTGACTTGCTGTATTAGAGCTGTTTTCTCCTTGGAATGTCAAAACAAGCTCAAAATACATTATATATATCTATATATACCTATGTAGATATATACACATACACACATTGAAGAAAATGGTACAGGGAAATTTTTTCATAAATGAAAATGCCATTTAAAATTAATAACATTGGAAGCAATATTAATTTAGAGATTTAACAATAATTACCCATTCACAAAGTTTCAAACCCAGGCGTGGTGGTGCACACCTTTAAGTCCCAGCACTTGGGAGACTAAGGTAAGAAAATCCAGGGACTTTGAGTTGGAAGCCAACCTGGGGCTACAAAGTGAGAGCCCCGTGGGGGGCGAGGGGAGTTTCAGGCTTTATTTTCTACCTTCAAGATTCATTCAGCAGCCAAGTAACATGATCCACTTTAAAATTTTCTTTTTTAAATTTTATTTGTTATTTGCAAGCAGAAAGAGAGAGAGAGGAGAAAAAGAATGGGCTCTCAGGGCCTCTAACCATTGCAAATGGACTCCAGATGCATGTGCCACTTTGTGTGTCTGGCTTTATGTGGGTACTGGGAAATCAAACCCAGGCCATCAGGCTTTGTAAGCAAGTGCCTTTAACCACTGAGCCATCACTCCACCCAGGATACACTTTTTGAGTGTACTTTAGGTTTTTGTTGATATTCACCTGAGGGATCGGACTCAGTAGAAGACTGACTACAATCTTTAGTTTTTCCCTTTAGAGGCCAGCTACAATCTGTATTTAAGCTTTTCAAATATTTTAGTGGACTATCCTCCTTTGTCCCCATGTTATGAAGCCTGTGTTTCTACTACCTCTTGGACCTTTGTGATTTTACCTGTGCAACCTCCAGCCAGACACGTCCATTGTTCTTTGCCTTCAGCTCTTTTTCATCCATTGTCGAGTGAGGTTTATTTGAATATGTACTGACACTTTTAAAAGTCATTTTTAAGTCCAAACTATTAACAAGATTCCACAAGTTAACTCTTAGAAACTATATACCTATGCTCAAATATTTATACCCTCAAGGAATTCTGGAAAGAAACAATTTTCTTTGAAGTGAAAATGCAATACTACAGTTAATGGTAAAAATTGTTTGTAGACTTGGGAACCTTAAAGTTTTCCTTTCTCTTCTTTCCCTTGCTTTTCTTTCAGTAGAAAATGTGCATCAGATGTTTATGTTTAATTGGTTTACAGACTGTCTCTGGACTCTTTTCCTGTCAAATTACCAGGTAATGTCCTTTCACTTAGCAGCTACTTCATATATCTGTCAATGCAGTTTATTCATGCTCAAATTATTATTGGACATAAGAATTTCAAGTTAATATTCAAACTTTCGAAACAGGAAAATGTTTAATGAAGTCTAGAATTTTAAGGAAATAAAAATAACATAAAGTCAGCATCCCACATGCTGCTTTTTAAGCATGAACTTTAAGAAAAGTTGTATAAATACATATTTGCACTGGTATATTATTTAGAGATAATGCATATCATTTAATGGTTTGATATTAATAGTCACTTTTGAAACTGCATTAAGAATCCTTGATGATTTGGAAAAAGGCTGATGTTTTGTAAAAGGCAAAAGATTTATAAAATTTTAAGAAAAACCAGAGTATAAAAAACTGGCCCTTTGAAATAAGCTTTTTTAAACTTTCGGTTTAGCAAAATACCTTGTGCGGCCCATTTAATGTTGGCATCTACCTTAGGAAACGGAATAAGTGACCCTGGCAATCGTGAGAACAGGCCTCAAAGCCAGTTGGCAGCCCTAAGCCAGTACATTAAAACAAATTTTCGAGTCGCAGGCATTTTCGACATTACAAATAATTTTCTCCCTCCGCGCAGCCAAGTAGGTTTTCACTATTTTACAATTAAACTTTTTTTGTCTAGTTGTGCAAAAAAAAAATTCATCTTTTACGGGACTATTTTGCTACTGTTATCACCGAGTGTGCAAGGAAAGACAGATGAGATTTGAGGATGGCGGACTATTCTTAATCTGGAATATGGGCTTTTCCACTTTGTCGGAAATCAACAGGGAACAGTGTTGGTGAAGGGGTAAACCACTCACTTAGAGCTCACTTGGCGATGCTGCCATTGTATCACGGCAACATCCGTTTTGCAGCAAATGCACTTCAAAAATGAGAGATCTGTACAACGTGAGGTCCTTTTTCGCTGGCGGTGTCACGGCGTCCCCCTTCCCTTCCCCCGCGCTCCCGGGACCTGGGCTCGAGCCCGCTCCCTCCGCCGCGGGGCCCGCCTCTGCGCGCTCCCCGACGGCTCCGCGGGGTCGCGCGCGCCCTGCTCCCTCGGGTCGGCCCCGCCGGGCGCCGCTAGGGGGCGGAGCGGGGTGTGGTGGGCGCGCTCGGGCGGCTCCTGCGCGTTCCCGCCACGGCAGCAGCGGCGACGGGAGTCCCGCGGCCGAGGCTCACATCCGGGTTCTGGCCGCGGCTGCCGCGGAGATGTGACCCGGCGGCGCGGCCAATATGGCGGAGGTAAGGAACGAACGCCCTCCCCGTCGGAGCCGGGCGCCGCGGCCTGGCGGAGTGGGAGAGCCGCGGCCTAGCGGGGAGGCCCGGCCTGCGGGGCCGCTGCCCACCTGTTGTCCGCCCGGGCCGCGCTCGGCCGGGCGCAGTCCTCGGAACTTGTCGGGACCAGCTGGCGGGCGCGCAGACGTAGTGGGCTCGGGCTGCGCGGGGCGGGGGCGGGAGGTCGCCAAACGAGGCCCGAGGCGCAACTTCGCGGCTGCCGTGTCGAGTCCGCTTGGCTGGCGAAGTTTCCCTCGCTGGCCCGGATGCTGCGCGCTCTTGCGTCTCCCCGCCGTCGGGTCTGACGTCCTGCCTGCGGTGGCGGAGCGAAGGCTGAACGGCCTTTGGCTTACTTGTACTTGTCCCCATAGAGTTAAGGTGAGTGGGGGGGAAGGGGCTTGTCACCCAGCAGGCCCAGTCCACCCAACTGGAGGCTCTCCCATTGCTCCAGACTGACTCTCCCTTGCCCAGGTGGGACTCGGACTCAAGTGTAGCTCTATGCCCTTAGCCGTCTAGGCTTAAAAAAAAAAAAAAAATTCCAAAGCTTCCGATTTTTATTTTCTTTCCTTGGTGAAGGTTTTTCTTCTTTTAGTGCGGTTACCCCATTCTCTGTGCTGGAGGCTTGAACCCAAGGGTCTTGTGCATGTCACTCAGCCACATCCCCTCCCTCCGCTCCACTTTCAAATAAACAAGTTCTGGTGGTTAATTCAGATTGGTATTCAGACAACCTCTTTGGTTTAGGATTAATTAGAACGTAGAAAATACAGTTCAAATTTTAAATGTTGTATCTTATTGAAACCTTGAAATACTTGTTTTGTAGTTTGGTTTTATTTCTTTTATACGTGAATTTCATTACTACTTTTCCACTATAGTTCACAATGATATTTTGGGTTTCTATATCTCTTTTGAGATTAACCACTGTAAACATGGTTAGTAAAACGTTAGTCTTGTTAGAATTGTCATTTTCATAGATTCTGGAAGTAGGTTATGTATTTACCATTTAGCTCCCAATTTTCAATTCCTTCATTTGCTAAACGAAGTCAATGATGAGCACTTTTGTCAATCCTTATTAATCTTGTAATACAAGCATACTTTGGGGTCTTCTTATGTACCAGTAGAGAAGAAAGACCTAAATGTTTGTTTTCTGGAGTAGATTTTATAATGTTACTTGTGTATCTCCTGTGGAAATTGGCTTTATATTTGTGTCTTAAGAGTATTTGCTATTAGAAGAGGAGGTGATTTTATGGTAGCAGGACTATTTGCTGCCAGTATTCTTTTTAAAATATTTAATGTTTCTGAATTACAGCTAAATTATCTTAGGCTCTTTTTCATTTCTTTTGGTCATGCATTTCAAAGCATGAGGTTGGCGAATACAGTACTTTCTGTTTCACTTAAATCCCCCTGGATTTTAGTCCACCAGGCTAGGTGTGATCCTAGTGAGATCTTTCCCTTGTTTTTCTTTACCTCCCAAATAAGAGTAGGGTCTGAAGCTGGTTTACAGTCTTACCTATTAGCCATCACTATTCTTTCACTGAGCCAGCCCCCGGATAAGCAGCCGTGTACTTCAAGTTTCAGTCATGTAGTCATACTTGAAGACAAGTTACTGAAAATACACTGAATTCTTAAGTTGAAAGCGTCACATGGAAATTTTACTGCGTGATATACTGAAAATATCCTGTTACAACATTTTTTTGCTCTAGAAATTAAAGGAGGTTGCATTAGTATGAGCAAAAAGTAGTATTTTGAGACACCAGTACTTGGCCTTGTATTTTCTAGTGTGTTCTAGTGGTCTTAAATATTTCATGATTTGGAAAATGAAACTCATGGTATACAATAATACCTGAATGGTTCAATTAAAAAAAAACTTGGAATTTTGTTTTCTAATGGTCTGCTATCTTTAAATCATTTAAAAAAATATTTCTTAGTTGTTTGTAGTGGTTTTATTTATGATAAAAACGGGGAAGAGTTAGGGAGCATGCTTTCTTAATGTGCCCTACCAAAAAAATGAAACCTAAATGAGTTAAAAAGGTAAAAAGCAAAATTAACTTATTGTTTTCCCTGTTTCAATACTTTAGCAACTGGGATGGGTTTTTTTGTTTTTGTTTTATATAGAGAATGGGCATACCAGGGCCTCCAGCCACTGCAAATGAATGCCAGATGCATGTGCCACCTTGTGCATCTGGCTTAACATGGGTACTAGGGATTCAAACCTGGGTCCTTTGGCTTTGCAGGCACATGACTTAACCACAAAGCCATCTCTCTAACCCTGGAATAATTTTAAGACCAGTGGTTTGATAGAATTACAGGAATGAGAAATGGTGGGTTTAAAAACATTTTTCTTTGCCCTGTGTGAGCTGTTAGTGAATTTATTCCTTAAATGTAGTAACTAAGTCACACACAGGAGCTGTTGTGCTTTGGATTGCTTTGGACTTGAGGATAGTATGCATTTCTTTGATTTATTGAGGAAGCGTATCACCAGACAAAAATGTAGGTTTTATGCTTTTAGGATTTTTGTTGTTCTTCCAATTAAGAGAATGACCCTGACCTCCTTTTTTTAGAAAAATATTTAATATCTCAGTGTACGGGACATTAAATATGTAGAACATATACTAGTTTTCCATATAGATCTCGTCATCTTTGTGAATTTACAATAGGAAGTATGTATTTGATGGTTCTTCAATTATGATAACATTAAAGCATTTAATATGCATAGAATAAATAGTACATGCTTACTTTCTTAATTTTTGGTAATATTTCCCATTTCTTATTACCCCTTAAAATTATTTACCAGACTTCTAAAAGTAGACACTTACAGTCCTATTTAAAGGAAGGAAATTACAGAGTAGTCACAGTTTTATGAATGCTGGGGTTAAGGGAGAAGGAATAGTTATCCTTAGGTACTTAGGGTTTTTTATAGGGAATGTGGTGTAGGGACCTTTGAGAGTAAATGATTTGTCCTTTATATCAGCATTTGTAAACACATAAGGGACTTTCTTAAAAGAAAAATCAGGACTGGAGAGATGGCTTAGCAGTTAAGTGCTTGCCTGTGACGTCTAAGGACCCCCGTTCAAGACTCAATTCTCCAGGACCCACATAAGCCAGATGCACAAGGTAGCGCATACATCTGGAGTTCGTTTGCAGTGGCTGGGAGGCCTTTTTCTCTCTGTCTCTTGCTCTCAAATAAATAAATAAATAATAAACCAAAACAAGGAAAAAAAGAAAAGAAAAATCAGCCACAGCACAATGTAAGACCTAACTTTTCACCACATAAGCCACATTTCTGACATAAAAGAGTAAAAAATTAATGTATTTGTTTAATGTATTAATGTTAAGTAAATATTTCCAAAATGGTACATCTATTTACTAATCTCATTTATCCATCCAGTTTTTTTCCTATTAGAAACATGCATCTAGCTTAGCATTATATGAGTCTAGTTGGGGACTTTTGGTTTTATGAGGTAGGGTCTCACTCTAGTTCAGGCTGACCTGGAATTCACTATGTAGTCTCAGGGTAGCCTCGAACTCACAGCGATCCTCCTATCTCTGCCTCCTGAGTGCTGGGATTAAAGGCGTGCACCACCACACCACACCCAGCCTTAGTTGGGGATTTTTGAAATATTTTATTTATTTTTTTATTTGAGAGAGAGAAAGGCAGATAGAGAATGGGCGTGCCATGGCCTCTAGCCACTGCAATGGCATGCACCACCTTGTGCATCTGGCTTTACATGGGTACTGGGGAATTGTACCGGTATCCTTAGGTTTTGCAGGCAAGCACTTTAACCCCTGAGCTGTCTCTCAGCCCTGGAGCTTGTTTTTTATATTATGTGTTTCACTTTCAAAACGTTAGTTTGTTCTCTAAGCAAACCTTTTTCATTGCAATGAATTTAAACTACACATTTCTATGCTGGCAGTGAATTATCTTTTGGGTTTTTAAGAATTTATTCTTCAAAGCTATCAAGGTTTTATCCAAAGGAGTCAGAAAGCCAAATGCTTCATAAAAACAAGCTTAATTCAGTAGGAGTAAGAGTCAGCATACTTGATAACCTAGGTGGAGAAGGTTTGATGGGAGAAATAAGTGAAGTGAATTACTTTTAAAATAATTCTCATGAGACTAATTAATTTCCAAATAATTTAGAAATAAAATAGAAATAAGTAATTGAAACTTAAGTGACTTTATGAAGATTAATAGCTATATAAAATTTTCTGCATGTTCAGATTTTATCCTTCTATGTTTCAGAGGATTTACAAATGGCTTCCAAGTTTAATGCAGTGACTAAACTGTTCATTGTTAGAGCCCATTATGTTGATTCTATTCTGTCTTAGAAGTGTGACTATTGAAATTATGTTTGCTTATACAGGAAACAGAATATAACACCCTAAAATAGCTTTTTGCCAATTGAGATTGTCTTTTCTCTATAATCAAAAATTTGAAAAATTAATTGGAAGATACCTATTAAACATATCCCATCCATCTAACTGTATTTTGAGTAATTCATGATGAAAGTAAAGAACAGATTTCTAAGGAAGTTGAAATTAAATTTGACATCTAAGTCTTTTCATTACAGAAAAATGAAACTGATAGGAGTATATACAGTTAGTTTTACAGAATGCAGTCAATCTTTGTGGCACAGCTATGTCCAGAACCTAGGCTTCTGAATTCTTAGTACTTATATTTCATAATGACCATTTTCCCCTCTAAATTATTACTGTTCTAGAAATTTCCTAACTTCAACCCTAAAAGTTCTGGAAACTCAGGAATACCCTTATTCCTAAAAAATACAGACAAGTTTAACGGGCTTAATTTTGTATAGGAGAGTGACAAAAATGAGCCATTGACAAGTTCCTTTCAAGTTTCATTCTGGAGTAGATTTTCCTAACTCCTTTCTGGCCTCTTTATATATTCCTGTGTGACTCTGATTTAGTCTTTGCATTACCAAGGAGGGGGTGGGAGCACTTTAAAAATGGCAGTAGAGGGCTGGAGAAATGGCTTAGCAGTTAAGGCATTTGCCTGCAAAGCCAAAGGATCCTGGTTCGATTCTCCAGGACCCATGTAAGCCAGATGCACAAAGGGGGTGCATGCATCTGGAGTTCGTTTGCAGTGGTTGGAGGCCCTGGTACACCATTTCTCTCTCTAATAAATAAACAAAATATTTTAAAAATGGCAATAGAATTGGTTTGAAGGAAAAATCCATTAGGTGTTTTTTTTTGTTTGTTTGTTTGTTTGTTTGTTTGGTTTTTTTTTGCATTGGTAATAGAATAGGGCTGGGGAGGTGACTCCATAGGTAAGAGTGCTTGCTGTGCAAGCAAGAAGATCTGAATTTGATTCCCAGCACCCACATAAAAGGCAGGCCTGACCATTCATGCCTGTGACCCCAAGGCTCAGAGGGATAGGAGGACCACTGAGGCTCCTTGGTCAACCATTCTAACTGAAAAATGGGAGCTCTGTCTCAGGGAAATAAAGTGATATGTGTGCATGAGGCAGGTGCACCACCACATTTACTGTATGCACGCATATACACCACATGCTACACATACACCAAAAAAAATAAAATAAAAGTCTAATGGGCCTTTTTGGCACTTTTTTTTTGTAACACATTCTGTCTAGTTCTTTTTTTCTAGAACTGATCTTGTACTCTGTCCAAAATTAGACTTTTCTGTTCTAGAAAAGTACAAAAATGGGGCTGGGGGATGGCTTAGTGTTAAGGCACTTGCCTGTAAAGCCAAAGGACCCAGGTTCGATTCCCCAGGACCCATGTAAGCCAGATGTACAAGGTGGCACATGCATCTGGAGTTCCTTTGTAGTGGCTGGAGGCCCTGGTGTGCTCATTCTCTCTCCCTCCCTCCCTTTCCCTCTCTCTCATAAATAAATAAATATTAAAGAAAATAATAAAAATAGCTGGGCATGGTGGTGCACGCCTTTAATGCCAGCACTCGGGAGGCAGAGGTAGGAGGATCGCCATGAGTTTGAGGCCACCCTGAAAATACAGAGTGAATTCCAGGTCAGTCTGAGCTAGAGTGAGACCCTACCTCAAAAAAGAGAGAGAGAGAAAAAGAAAGTTAAAAATAAAAGTTCTTCTCATAAATTTGTAAAAAAATAAAAAAGGGGGACTGAAGAGATGTCTCAATGGTTAAGGTACTTGCTTGCAAAGCCTAAGGACTCAGGTTCAATTCCCCAGTACCCACATAAAGCTAGGTGCACAAGGTAAAGTGAGGCTTGCTGGTCAGTCAGCCTCTGTGAAAGCTGCAACTCCAGGTTCAGTGAGAGACTTCATTTCATGTGGATGAGTGAAAAGAAGAGGCTACTCATCATTCTCCTCTGTCTTCCATGCACATATCCACAGGGCACACAATCTTCATACACACATGCATACTACACACGTGGAAAAGCAAAGAAAAGATGCAAAGTGAGAGACCATAAAGAAAGTGGAATGAAAGCCGGGCGTGGTGGCGCATGCCTTTAATCCCAGCACTCGGGAGGCAGAGGTAGGAGGATTGCTGAGAGTTCGAGGCCACCCTGAGACTACATAGTTAATTCCAGGTCAGCCTGGACCAGAGTGAGACCCTACCTTGCAAAACCAAAAAAAAAAAAAAAAAAAAAGTGGAATGAGGGCTGAGAGATGGCTTAGCAGTTAAAGCACCTGCCTGCGAAGCCTAAGAATGCCCGTTTGAATCTCCAGGTCCCACGTTTAGCCAGACGCAAAAGTGTTGCAAGTGTGCAATGTCACCCATGCGCTCAAGGGGCCACACACGTCTGGAGTTTGTTCACAGTGCTGAGGCCCTGGCGTGCCCATTCTTTGTCTCTCACTCTCTCTCAAATTAAAAAATAAGGGTGGAATGAGAGAATAGACAATTCAAAATTGTCCTTTAATTTTCCCACGTGCTCTGTGATAATGTGTATATGCATACATTCATTCCCTTCCCCTGCCTCTTTCAGTCCCAGCAGGTCATTTGTCTGATTATATGATGGATTTGTAATGGTCCATTGTTTGGAAGATACATCATTTCTAAACTAATGAATTTAAATTTTTTCCCAGCTTTTTGCTATGAGCAACATTACATAAGTGCATCTTTAGTCTAACAGTAGTAGGGTATGTTCATATTGGCAAAAGATCTCTAGATTTGTTGGCAGCCACTCATTTCAACTGATAATATATTAGCACATTTTAAGGACACTTTGATCATCAAATAGGTATTGTTGCAAATAAATATTTACTTATAGTTGTTTTTCTCTCTTTCCTCCTGTCTAATTTATTGTAGTAATAAAAGATGAATGATTTAGATTATATCAGCAGTTGTTGTTTGGTAGAGAAACTAGTTCTTAAAGAAACAGATAACATTCTAGCAAGCCTGATGTCAATTTGTATTCACATTTTAAACTTGATCTGAAATGATAAAAAATCATTTTAGAAAAGGAAGCAGGAAAGAATGGGGGAGAACGGACTAGAGATTGCTTGAGTCATAAAAGGAATGTGCAAGTCAGAAGTTGTAGGCTTTATCATGTCTGTCTTCATCCTGGTGGAGCCTCCATCCACTCACCTCATATCCCTGAGTTTGCTAGTGTTTGAAATGTAGTTGTAGACAAATGTAGTTGTAGAAATGTGGACAAAGTAGTTGTTGGTATTACTTACGGTTAAAATCCAGTAATTGTATTTTAGAATGTATAGTTCCATATAAATTTCTGCTATTCTCTTTTATAACTAAAAATTGCCCTCATTCTACATTGAAATATCCAGTACTGTGATAATAAACTGACCTTTATCTTAAGATAGTACTTTTGTTAGTGAACAAAGTGATGTTGACAGTGTTTTAAAATGTTAGTTTTCAGCAGCTAATCCTTCATTTGAATATATTTAATTGTTAAACGAAACTAGTCTCAGGCTGAAGAAATGGCTTAGTGGTTAAGACACTTGCTGGCAAAGCCAAAGGACCCAGATTTGATTCCCCAGTACCCACATAAGGCTGGATGCATAAGGTGATGCATGCTTCTGAGTTCTTTGCAGTGGCTGGAAGCCCAAGTGTGCCCATTTTCTTCCTCTCTCCCCCTCTCTATTTCTTCCTCAGTCCTCTAGAAGAAAGAAAGAAACAAACTAGTCTTACTCCTAGAATGGAATGGTATTTGGGATATAAAATACTAAAATGTATATAGATACTAAATAAATCGGTACAGAAACTATCTCTACTTCCTCTCCCCCGTGCTACTTTAGATAAACCTTCAGTCCATTCTAATATGTGTGGCCAAATAGTTCTGTTTTATCTTTGCACAATGGGTGATCTGCTAATATCAGGTAGCTCTATCTAACAAATGCTGCCAGTCTGTTGAGTGTCTTAATGAATGGAAACTATTTGGAGCCTGCTCACTTTCTCTCTCTCTCTCTCTCTCTCTCTCTCTCTCTCTCTCTCTGTTTCTGGTCTCTTACAAATTAGTCTGCAGGCTCCATTTCCAATTCAGTAGCTCTATTATTACTAATAGGACCATAACTGATAGGACATAACTTTCTCAGCCAGGTGTGGTGGCACACGCCTTTAATCCCAGCACTTGGGAAGCAGAGGTAGGAGGATCACTGTGAGTTCGAGACCACCCTGAGACTACAGCGTGAGTACCAGGTCATCCTGGGCTAGAGTGACACCCTACCTCAGCTGGGGGGGGGGGTGAGACTTTTTCATGTTCAGTAACTTATAATTAAGCCTTTCTTATCAGAAGACTTAAACAAATTGTTGGAATATTCAAAAAGAGTTAAATGCTCAAGAACTATTTCTGTTAAGCTCCTAACTCATACATAATCCTGATTGCTCATTATGCCCTTAGATTTGTCCCAGACATTTATTAAAAAGGAAAAACAGCATTGTAAAACTATTCTTTGTGGGTATTGATCAACCTGAGACCAGATGAACTTGGTCATTAATGTTGTAGCCTTGCATAAAGATTGGGCTTATATTTGGATAATAATTTCAGGGCAAAGTTCTATGGCTCTGTTGCAAAGATCCTTCTACCAAACAGCTTCCCACTGGAAGCCAGATTAAACAGCACCAAATTGACTACTCTGGCAGAGCAACTTTTTTTAAAAGTTTTTATTTTTATTTTTGTTTATTTACTTATTAGAGACAGAGACAGAAAGAGAATGGGTGCTCCAGGGCCTCTAGCCAGTGTAAACAAACTCAAGACATATGCGCCACTGTGTGCATCTGGCTTATGTGGGTGCTGGGGAATCGAGCCTCGAACCAGGGTCCGTAGGCTTCACAGGCAAGCACTTAACTGCTAAGCCAGCTCTCCAGCCCCAAAGAAACATATAGTGATGATCTGACAGTGATATGATACTGCATGTGGCCAGATTTTGCTATAGGAAAGAACCATTCTCTTAAAGGAAAAAAATTAGACCTTTGAAAATTTTTGCCTCAAAAGAACCTAAGATAATGTTGCCATCCGGAATATGGAATGCCATACACACTACAGTAGCATGATATGTATAACTTATGAAAGGAAATTTGGCTTGGAGCCCTAGCCTTTGAAAAATTGAGCACTTAACTCCTTTCTATCTTGCTGCCCTTGCCTCTTTGCACCTCAATATATTTAGCAGAAGGGATGCTTATATTTCTACTATCCCTCTTGTGCTAGTGCAGTTTGCCTTCCACCATCTCTCTCTTCTAATAGGCATATGATAGGTAGTTCTGAATGATTGGAAAGATTTCATTCACAAAGTTATTGTCATTTACATGTTTCTTAAGTTTTTAAAAGTTTTTTTAATATATTTTTTATTTTTACTTATTTGAGAGAGAGAATGTGCGCACCAGGCTCTTTGGCCGCTGCAAATTCCAGATGCATGCGCCCCCTTGTGCATCTGGCTTATGTGGGTCCTAAAGAATAGAACCTGGGTCCTTTGGCGTTGTAGGCAAGCACCTTAACCACTAAGCCATCTCTCCAACCCTTTCCTAAGCTTTTTTGAATCTCCTAAGTTTTTATTGAATTTGTATAAAAGAAATTTATTTTTGAAGGTGATTTTTTAATACTAGTAAATTAATTGAACTAAGATAAAACAACCATATGTTGTTAAGTGGTAACATTAGTAAATAAGTTCCTACCAATTTTATCTTTATATTTTCCAGTTGCTTATGATTAATAAGAGGTACAATGTAGAGGCATGGTGACATGTACCTATAATCTCAGCACTTTGGAGACTGAGGAAGGATAATCATGAGACAGGCCAGCCTGGGTTACATAGAAAGACCCTATCCTCTCCCCCACAAAAATAGGGTCTCTCTCTCTTTATATAGCTCACATGTAGAGTACTTGTCTAGCATGTGTGAGGCCCTGGCTTTAACCCCTAGCACTATGGAGGAAAATATCTTTGAATTGTTCCTGCCTCCCATTTTAAAACATGTTTTTAAGCCAGGCATGGGGCACTCACCTTTAATCCCAGCACTCAGGAGGCAGAGGTAGTAGGATCACTGAGTTCGAGCAAGGCAAGCCTGAAACTATATAGTAAATTCTAGATCAGCCTGGGCTAGAATGAGACCCTATCTTGAAAAACAAAACAAACAACAAAAAACACTACAAAAAAACCCATATTTTTGAGCTATAGACCACCTTTAGAGCAAACTTCTTGCATAGTTTTTCAGTATTCACAGAAAATTTGTTGCTAAAAACTTCAAGATATAAAAATCATATTTCTGAATTGAACTGTTTTGTGTACTATATTTGCTTTTTAAAAGCAAATTTGAATCAGTTCTATATTGTTTTTGTTTCTAGATCCATGGGTGTGTTTCAGGTTTTTCTTTAAACTTACAGCATAATTGAAGCTATAATTTGTGTTGTACATTAAAACTTAAGGTATTTGTTGTTATATTAGTCACTGAATGGTTCTTGTAGTACATGTGAAGATAATCTACACAGAAATGCTAATTTGTCTTCTTTCTCTCCCTCAGCCATCTGTTGAGTCTTCAAGTCCAGGTAAGTATTTTTTCCATGCTTTTTAATTATCTAGTTGACTTAACATTTTTCCTATTAGTTGCATAAAGTCTAGAGGAGTTAGACTACCATCTGACTTGCTTTTCTTCTGAATGCTTCTTTTTTCTGGGGATAAAGAGATGGATGAAATGTTTGGCTACCCATGAAAGTACAGGTGAGGCTACTGTGAGTTCATCCTCTTAACTGTTTGGAGGTATTTTCTCTCTCTTTCTCTCCCCCCCCCCCAGTTGCTTTATGTGTTATAGTTTTAAATTGTTACTTGATTCGAAGTGTGGGAATCAGTTAGCTTAGAAATGTTTGTGTAGGGCTGGAGGATGGCTGAGTGGTTAAAGGTACTTGCTTGCAAAGCCTACTGGCCCAGGTTCAGTTCCTCAGTACCCAGGTAAAACCAGATGTATAAAGTGGCACTCATGCATCCAGACTTCATTTGCAGTGGCATAAGGCCCTGATGTGCCTATTCTCTTCCTCTTGCTCACAAATAATAAATAAAATATTTTTTTAAAAAAGAAAAGAAATGCTTGTGTAAGAAAGAAAGAACAATTTGAGAAAACAACTGTTGATGCTTTCTGAAATGGGTTCATAAAGAAATAAAAACAATTTAGCAAGTGAGTACTTAGTGGTGTGGATATAATGAAGTTAATCATAGATTTTTGTAGGATCAGGGTGTGTACTCCAACCATCCATATAAGATTCTTACATTCTCTCAATATAGTACAGGTTCTCTGTACTCCCAATTTAAAAGTTACAAACTTGTGATTTTGCACTACTGTGGACTACAAATGACTTTTGTTTTGACACTGTAGTATAGTTTTTAGTTAGAATATGTTGAAGGTCCTCATGGTCAATCACAGAGCCTTGCAGTACTAGATAATGGCATTCTTTTGCAGTGCTGAAATCAGCCTTCCTTTGTGCCAGTAACTGGATGTTGTTAAAAGGTAGTAGGGAAAAGGGCTTTATCAAGAGAAATAGGACTGCTTCTGTATGGAGTATAGGAAGTAAAGATCTCCATTTGGAAAAAAATATATATCTCACATTGAATATTTAGCAATGATAATATTTCCCACTGGTGAATTTTGCATATTGAAGTAACCAATTTTTTAAAAATATTTATTTATTTATTAGAGAGAGAAAGTGTTCAGTTTCCACTTGATTTTGTCTTTATTTCATCTGAAGTGTATCTTACTTGTTTTACTATACTAGAGGGTAAAGTATATTGAAGTTTGTAACGTTATTGAAATTGAAGGATTTCTTTTAAAAAAAATTATCTGGGGGCTGGGGAAATGGCTTAGTGGTTAAGGCGTTTGCATGCAAAGGCTAAGGACCCTGGTTCAATTCCCCAGAACCCATGTAAGCCAGAAGCACAAGTGGGCACATGCATCTGGAGTTCATTTGCAGTGGCTGGAGGCCCTGGCATGCCTGTTCTTTCTTTCTCTCTGCCTCTTCCCCTCTTTTTCTCTCCCTCTCTCTCAAATAAATAAATAAGTAAATAAAATATTTTAAACAATTATCTGGGACAGGCTGGAGGGATGGCTTAGCACTTAAGGCATTTGACTACAAAGCCAAAGGACTCAGGTTTGATTCCCCAGGACCCACGTTAGCCAGATGCACAAGAAGGGCGCACATGTCTGGAGTTGGTTTGCAGTGGCTAGAGGCCCTGGCATGCCCATTTTCTCTTTCCCTCTCATTCCCTCTTTCTCTCTGTCAAATAAATAAATAAATAAATTTTTTTGAGGAATTATCTGGGGCTGTGGAGACGACTTAGCGGTTAAGGCACTTGCCTGCCAAACCTAAGGACCCAGGTTCAATTCTCTAGGTCCCGTGTAAGCCAGATGCACATGGTGGTACGTGCTTCTGGAGTTCATTTGCAGTGGCTAGAGGCCCCGGCGTGCCCATTCTCTCCTCTGTCTCTCATAAATAAATAAATAAAAAGAAATTTTAAGAATTATCTGGTTTATAAATATGTTCAGGATGGTTGGAGCTGGAACTGATCTTACCTCAGACAAGTGTTATATCGCCTTCCTGCATTTAGGACACAGAAATGTTTGTAGTATATATTATATTTTTGCTTTTCTAAAACACAGAGTTACCATTTTCATGGGGAAAAAAAGGCTTTAGTTTGTTGTTATTGTGATCTTGAAAATTTATGGTTTATGAATTTCAAGACGTCAGCAGATATATACATACATAAAAATAATTACTCCCAAAGTGATACTAATAATTAATTGGCTTTCTCAGTTTCTTTCACCCAAAGCAGAGATGGATGAATAGTGGAGACTGGAGAACACACATGCCATTAGAAAACCTTGCTGTGTACTGGAAAATTATACATATAGACATTATATCTTTAGTATTATTTTCAGACTGAACATATTTGAAGAATAATACGTTACATGTGCATAATACAAGACTACATACACCCAGTCATTTATTATTGGGACTCTGCCCTCCATCCTTTCCTTACCCAGGAAACAGCCTAATAATGGAAACAATTGACACAGAAAGGAATAGGATGGTTATGGCCAGAAAATAATTGAATTGCAAGTTCATGGCATACATGCAGTATGCATTAGGGAAAGGAAGTGGAATAAGAAGAGAGGCACTCATACTTTGATATTAATATAGTGTGAGAGTGAAGGAGAATGTTTTCAAATGTATCTTCCTTGCAATTGATGAAATATGTTTAGGACAGTAGTATACAGAGGTAGTGTGAGAGCATTTTTAGGGTTCATTCTGCCTACAAGGCAAAGGAAAGACATAGCATCACCTGGAAGGGTACTTGCTATGGACAGCTACATGCCCCACAAGGCTTCTGTACTAACTGATGAAAGAAGAGACAACTAAGACTAAAAACTTCTAGACTCCAGTGGACCCTTGTTTTTGTTTGTTTGTTTTTGTTTTTGTTTTCCCCAAACGCTGGGGACCCAACCCAGGATCTCATGCTTGCTAAGCAAACACTCTACCACTAAGCCAATCCCCAACCCTCAATTTCTGCAAGAAATTATGGTAGTGTTTTTGTAAAAATTTTATAAATCCTTCTGAAACTAGTAATTGTTAATAATTCATTTTCATTAAAATCTAGTGTTAAATGAATTCTGATTTGGCAATTATATTCATGTATATATATATATATATATGTTTTTTTTTTGTTTGTTTTGTTTTATTTTTCCAGGTGGGTTCTCCCTCTAGTCCAGACTGACTTGGAATTCATTATGTAGTCTCAGGGTGGCCTTGAACTCACAGCAATCTGCCTACCTCTGCCTCCCAAGTGCTGGGATTAAAGGCGTGTGCCACCACCATCTTTAAATGCTCTTAAGAAGAGTGCTTTGCCATGTAATAAAGCTTACAACCCTCATATAACCAGAGGCTGTCAAGCCTTCTCGGAGGCAGAATCCTCAGAGGCCTTTAGGGTGATTGGAGTTCAGTAAAGCACGGGAGCTGGACTTAGAGCCTATGATTCAAATTCCTTTTTTGCCGCCACTGGCCCCGAGTTGAAAAATGCTGTTTGAACCCTGTAAACCTCAAGTCTTTGTTTCTGGGGTTTTTTTTTGTTTGTTTGTTTTGTTTTGTTTTGTTTTTTTTTGTTTTATTTATTATAGAGAGGGATAGAGAGAGAGGGCAAATGGACATGCCAGGGCCTCTGGCCGCTGCAAACGAACTCCAGGTGCTTGTGCCACTATATGCATCTGGTGTACGTGGCATCTGGAGAATCAAACCTGGGTCCTTAAGCTTCACTGGCAAGTGCCTTCACTGCTGAGTCATCTCTCCAGCCTGTTTTTTCTTTCTTTTTTTTAAATACTGACAATACCTACATCATGTAGTTGCTTGAAGGTAGAGATAATGTATATGAAATAGCTAAACATACTATTTAGCACACAGTAAGCAAAATGGTTTACTGTGAAAATTATGGAAGCTACTAAAGTACCTTGAGCTGTTGGCATTCTTTTGTCCTTAGTAGTCTAGTTCTCAAGAATTTAAGTCGTGGGGTTCTTCATTCTACTTGCTGAAAAGTAAAAGGATTGGTTTGTCTGTCAATATGACCTTTAGTGGTTTAAATTTATTAAATTTTTAAAGTAATTCATTTGTTTATTAGTAAGCAATGCTTTTGCAAATGGAAGCTTTAAGTTTGTCACTAATCAAACTATGGGAATGCTTACCTATTTCTAGCCCTAGTGTTTGCAGATTAAACCTGTTGAGTCTAACAATACTCCCCAACCACCAGGCTAAAAATAGTTTAATTCAGGGCTGGAAATTAAGGTTCGGTGGTTAAGGTGCTTGCCCATAAAGCCGAATGACCTGAGTTCAATTTCCGTAGTACCCATGTAAAAGCCAATGCACAAAGTGGAGCATACATCTGGAGTTCATTTGCAGCAGCTAGAGGTCCTGGTGCACCATTTTTCTCTCCCTCTACCAGGCGTGATGGTGTACACCTTTAATCCCAGCACTTGGGAGACTGAGGTAGGAGGATTGCTGTGAGTTTGAAGCCAGCCTGATACTACATAGTGAATTCCAGGCCAGCCTGGACTAGATAGAGCAAGACCCTACCTCAAAAAAACAAGCCAAAAAAAGGTTTATCTTACATCAGTTACCTCTTGTAATTTTTTAACTTTTGTAAGAATTTTATATGTAATTTTAGTAAAATTTACTTTTATTTATTTTTGAGTTCTTTCAAATCAAAGTTGGCTAAGGTAAAGATAGCTCTGTGATTTCAAAGTAGTACCCATAGAAGAATACTTGTGTGTAAACTGTCATGTCTTGCTTAATGATGGGGATATCATAGATAAACCTAGATGGTTTAGCCTACCACACACCTGAATTGTGATAAAGCTACCATCATATATGCAATCTGTCATATCCTAAAGATTGATATGCAGTGCATTACCATATTCAGTTGACTATAACATGACAATACATTCTCAGGGCTCATAGGAGCAATCAAATATTAATCATTTGATTAAAAATTGTGATTTCTGGGGCTGGATAAATGACTCAGCAGTTAAGACATTTGCCTGCAAAGCCTAATAACCCAGTTCGATTCCCCAGTACCCACATAAAGCCGCATGCAAAGAATTGCAGCCATTCTCAATTTGATAAAATAACTTGAGTTTCATGTTTAGAAGACCACAATATAATTTCTAAAGTTATGAATGATTTGTAATGATATCTGAATATATAGGGCTGAGACTGGGCAAATACTTCCTTAGAGCTTTTTTGGGATGAGGATGGGCAAGGACAAGAATTTTTTTGAGAGAGAGGGAGGAAGAGGCAGATAGGGAATTTGCACGCCAGGGCCTTGAGCTACTGCAAATGAAGTCCAGATGCATGTGCCACTGTAGCAGACAGCTTCAGGTTCGCTGAGATGAACTTCCAGATCAGGCACAGTTATGGAGGAAGGGATATTATTTATTGAAGCTTACAGATCCAGGGGAAGTTCCAATAATGGCAGAAGCTGGCCTGCCTTCACAGAGCCAAGCAGAGAGAGAAAAAGCCAACCAGGCATACAGCACACTGAGCAAAACTACAGCCAAAAAGTCACACAGCACACTTCAGGAACTCCTGCTAGGCACACTTTACATATCTTTACAATGGAATCTTAAGCCCACCATCACACATTGTAAATTGCACTCAGTCCAATTTCAAAGGTTCTCACAGTCTTGATAACTTAAGATAGTGAGTCCTGTAAAATCAAACAAGTTAAATGCTTTCAACATGTAAAGCCAAGGCACAGAGTAAACATTTTTAACTGGTATAAGGCATAGCAAGGAGAAACTAGAACAATGCAAATTCAACCACCATCAGCAGTCATCAAACTTCTGCAGTTCAAGTTCAATATAACCAGAGACTGACAGTCTCCCAAGTTTTTCCAATTCCACCCCTCCAGCTGGGCAGAGTTGCCAGGGAAAACTTTGATCCCAGGCCAACACTGCACTACATGGGAGTCCTTGCATAGTCCTGGTATATCTAAAACATCTTCAGGTCTCCATGCAAACCACGGTCCATCTTCCAGAGGCTCTTCCAGCCTATTCCTGAGGGTCTTCATGCCCTGCCTCATGCTGCATCTCAGCAGTGGCTCCTGGAACTGTGTGCAATTCATGACCACTCCATGCATTTTTCATGCTTCCAAAACTAATACCAGGTGTGCAGGACACAGCCATATTCTTAATCCAGGGACGAAATAAATCATAGCCTTGAAAAGCAGGTTTCCTTCTCCAGTCAGCTCTTTCCAAGAGTTTGCATGTCTAACAGTCTTTCCTCAGGCATCCTCTCCATTGTTTTAATGTAAAGCAGTCATCAGGCCACCTTCCTTCCGCCTTCCTTAAGATTGCTAATGTGTTTGACAATAGCAGCTCCAGTAACCTAAAACCAGTCTCAGTGCCTCTAATTTTAACTTGATTGAGGTTTTCCAACTTCCATCACACCTTAAGATGGCCCCCAGTGACATTGCCTCTAGCAAGGTGATTGCAGATGCAAACTATAACTAATAAAACACTGAATATATTGGGGGACATATATTCAAACTACCACAGCCACCTTATGCATCTGGCTTACATGGGTTCTGGGGAATCAAACCTGGGTTCTTTGGCTTTGCAGGCAAGCACCTTAACTGCTAGCCATCTCTCCAACCCAAGGACAACAATTTTTAAAATCACAAAATGATTCTCTCTGTGCCTAACTTTTTTCATGGTATTTTTAAATTTATATCCAGCCTTAAGTAATGCATATATACTAAATTAATATTAATAAGATACACTTAATTTGGTTTACCATACTTTTTAAAAATATTTTTACTAGGAGGTTCAGCAACATCAGAGGACCATGAGTTTGATCCATCAGCTGACATGCTGGTTCATGATTTTGATGATGAACGAACATTAGAAGAGGAAGAAATGATGGAAGGAGAAACAAACTTCAGTTCTGAAATAGAGGATCTTGCAAGGGTAAATAATAAGAACTAGGGGATGAAGTGGTTTTGTGGCTTGTTTTTGTTTTTGGATTAAACAGTAGTACACACTGAAAAATACTATGTGATCACAGGTGGGCTATTTAAAGTTTGAAACCAATGCATTTAAAAAAAATAGCTTCAGCTAGGTGTGGTGGCATACACCTTTAATCCCAGCACTCGGGAGGCAGACGTAGGAGAGGTAAGTTCAAGGCCACCTGAGACTACATAGTGAATTCCAGGTCAGCCTGGCGTAGAGTGAGACCCTACCTTGAAAAAAAAATAGCTTCGTTGGGTAAGAATAATAGAATTTAGTAGTGATTTTCTACAGAGTTTCAGGTTAGCAGCAGCAAACCATTTAAATTTCCTCTTATCAGTCTTTTCCCAATTACTGCATCCTGTGTCGTTGTGCAGTATGTTGTCCGAGGCTTGCTGCTTCTGGGTTTGGTGCTATCTTCCTGTTAGCTTTAAAAAACACACAACAGGGGATTGGAGAAATGGCTTAGCGGTTAAGGTGTTTGCCTGTGAAGCCAAAGGATCCCGGTTCAATTCTCCAGGACCCATGTAAGCCAGATGCATGAGGGGCACATGCATCCTGGAGTTCATTTGCAGTGGCTAGAGGCCCTGGCTTCTATCTGTCTGCTTCTCTTCTTTCTTTCTTTCCTTCTTTCTTTCTTTCTTTCTTTCTCTCTCTCTCTCTCTCTCTCTCTCTCTCTCTCTGTGCAAATAAATAAATACAATTAAAAAAAAAAAAACAGGGCTGGAGAGATGGCTTAGTGGTTAAGGCACTTTCCTGCAAAGCCAAAGGACCTTGGTTTGATTCCCAGGACCCACATAAGCCAGATGCACAAGGTGGCACATGTATCTGGAGTTTGTTTGCAGTGGCTGGAAGCCTTGGTACACCCATTCTTTCTCTCTCTCTCTTTCAGCCTCTTTCCCTCTCATAAATAAATAAATAAATAAATAAATAAATTAATTAATTAATTAATTAATTAATTTAAAAAATGCATAACAAAACATTGAATCCTATTCAGTGTGGTTTAGTTTTGTTTATTCCAACACAGTTTGTACATGCTTGTTTAATACCTCTAGCTTTCATTTATATCATGAGGCAGAAGGGCCATAACTGTTTTGTTTGCTCATATATTGCAAAGTACCTAAATAAGAGTGATCATTAAAAGTACTGAATGAATGAATTGCTCTGGTACACTTTAATTCAACTTATGTTTGTCATCTACTATATACTCCATGAGA
The DNA here is from genome assembly GCA_036365145.1 of Orientallactaga sibirica. Taxonomy (NCBI): domain Eukaryota; kingdom Metazoa; phylum Chordata; class Mammalia; order Rodentia; family Dipodidae; genus Orientallactaga; species Orientallactaga sibirica. The sequence continues at coordinate 23,804,730 of JAEOAD010000015.1, read as the reverse complement.
AAAAGAGAAAAGATGGAAGGCATTGTGCCAGCTTTTAGAATGTTTGAAAATGTTAGAAAATTTAACATTATACTTTGTAGTAATCATGACTTATCTGTGTTTCAAAATTTTAGTTTAGTGTTAGAAAAAGGAACTTTGTTATCATTTATTTAGGTTTTGTCAGGGTCCTCTTAGAGATCATTTAGTAATCAGAAATGGTGTAATCTACAATGCTGAGCAATTTTTTTGAGGTAGAAAACAGTTGGTTTTAGTGGCAGTATTATATATTATCTCAGAACCTTTCAAGAAAGGCTCATAGGTGACAGACCCTGAGGATACTCAGCACCTACCAAAAAGAGATCCAGAGGCTCCTAAGAGCTCATCACTAAAGTACACTTAAAAATCACCACAGCTCAGGGAATTTTGTGGAAGAGGGGGTGAAAAGATTGTAAGAGCCACAGGTTGAGACATCATACCCTGAGGCGTTCCTTCCCCTCAAAAATAATAGACTGCTGCTCCCACAATGCATAAACCACAATCCCATGGGGAATACCTGCAACCCTACCAAGAAGCATTCCCAATGGAATGAGGGCAGGGACGAGTGAAAAGAGGGTACCAATACATGATGTAGCGATACGAAATATGTTGTTAATAGTTAATAATAATAAACATAAAGAATAAAAAAAAGTCTTGTCAAAGCTTGAGGCCAGAACTAGTCTTTAAAGAGGCCAGAAGTCTGTTCAGATGTCTGGGATCATATGCTTGGATGAGTCATAACTCTCATGAACACCAAGAGAAACAGTTGATTTAGTCACATTTCACATGTTTTGAAGTGGGAAAACAGTTACTGTATTTGCTTATATGCACCAAAACTCCTATCAGGTTAGAGATGTTCTTGTTAAATCTTGAGTTTTCTACCTTACACATTTTGTATCTGCAAGAGGAAATAATTAAATACAGTTTGAGTAGTTCATTAGGTGGAATGATGGTTATTTCAGAATATGGACTTATATTTAATTAATATAAATTTACTAATAGATTTTGCTCAAATTTTAGGTGGACCATTGTGGTTTTTTTATTTCTTTACCTTTTCCCCAGTCTCTTTTGCCCCTCCAAAATTTGCTTCCAAATGGCTGTTCTGTAGGAGATAACAATTAAAAATAGAATTATTTGTAAAGGTTAGACAAAGGAAGAAAAGACAATTGGAACTAGTCCTCTATCATCATTCATTTCAACTAGCCTTGCCACTTTTGAGTTATCTCTAACTTCTTGTATTACTTTAGGTAGCATTTATCATTAGTGCTTCTAATGACCTGAATCTAAGCTTGTTAGAAACAATGTGTTGGATTTCCTCTAGTTAAAAGCTCTTTAGGTATGAACCAAGCCAATTTTTTTTAATTTAAGAAATGAGCAAGATTTAGTTACATTGATTACTTGTTTGCTTTTTATAGAAACAAAACTTTTTCAGCTAACAGTTTGGTTGTGTGAAATGTTTTTGTTTTTATGTAATTGTGATAGAATTATTCATAATTACTTTATTCGTTAGTAACTGCAGTTGCATGTGGATTTAATTCCATTCAGTTTGAATTGTGAAATTTTCATTAAAACTTGATAGTGAAGATCCTGCCTCAGTAGAAGCAGTAACAGTCACATGTTTCAATAGGGTTAGGTAAAGTTATTAGAGTTTACTGTGGTACTAGGAGTGTTAAAACAATTTTCATAGTACATAGACTTTTTCATTTGCTATGGACAAGCAGTACTGTAACCTAATTGTGGTTTCCAATGAACTGTAAAAATTCCAGAGACTGAGAATAGGTACATTTGTTTCAGTCCATTTGGAGGAGGAAGAAAGATCAATATTAAGTATGTTCTTAAGTATTTACATACATTATAGAAAATGTCACACCAACCTGAGTATAAAAGTGGCTTTTTCTGGGTGTAGTGGTACACATCTCTAATCCTAGCACTCAGGAGGTAGAGATAGAAGAATCACTGTGAGTGCCAGGTCAGCCTGGGCTTAGAGTGAGACCCTACCTGGAAAACAGACTAACAGAAGTGGCCTTTTCTGTGTCTTCATTCCCCACCCCCATGTTCTACTTGTAAAGTACTGCCTTCCTAATTCCAAAATTCTAATTTCCTATATCAGATATTTGGAATATGGACCAAATCTTCAACACCTCAAGTACTGTTTTTGTTGTACTTTGAGAACCACTGGATGAGCTCTCAATTCTTTCAGCTAGACTAGCAATTCCTTGCTTGATCAGGTCACAGCTTTTCAAGTTTCTGTGCTTCTGTACACGATTGGACCTTTCAGAAAGAAATTCAGAGGTTGATGTTCAATGTAAAATAGAAGTATTAAATAATATAATTTAGATTGCTTATTACACATAGATTCTAAATGATTAAAAGTATAATTTTTGCAATAATTTCAGTGTATATACAATGATACTCAGCACTTACGTATAGATTATTACAAATAGTACCCTAAAATTGGGCACTTAAAAAAGCTAGAAAACAGCACAAAGTAAAAATAAACCCAGAATGGAAGTTAAGATGCCCTTCCCAGACAAAACATACTAAGGAAAACAGTGATGATGTACAGGAGTGACACTGGATGACAGTTACCAGACATGCTTTTCTAAAGTTATCTTCAGAGTCATGTAAAATGATATCACATATCATTGTTTATGGAAGTTATACATTTTCTCCATTCAAAAATGGAGAAACATGGGCACATACATTAAGCATTTTCTTTAAAAAGAATTCATAACACACAAGATAACATGCAGCTGCATTTTGACTAATTTTATTATACTGACCAATTAAAATTGTTGATGTTGGTATGGAATGTTTCTAAGATTCAAAAATGTTTTCATTTTACTTTTCATGATTTGAAAATTCTTGGTACAGTTATAAGCATTTTCTGCATGAAATGAATACTGCATAGATTCACGAATTATATCATGGAAATATGAAACTACTGATTTCAGAAGATAATTTTTATTTTGGTATATTTAGGAAGGTGACATGCCAATTCATGAACTTCTCAGCCTCTACGGTTATGATAGCACTGTTCAACTACCTGAAGAAGATGAGGAAGAAGAGGAGGAAGAGGAAGGTGAAGATGATGAAGATGTTGATAATGATGATAACAGTGGCTGTAGTGGAGAAAATAAAGTAAGTATATACACATCTAAAGTATTTCTCCTATAATATGTAGAGGATCTATATTCTGGTATTACCTGTGATGGATATGCTCCAGGACTCACAATGAATGAAGAAACCAGATAGTACTAAACCCTAAATGTCGTATATAAATTAGGTATAATAAGTTTAAATTCTAAAAATAAAGAAGCATGCAATATAAAAATTGGAAATGAGGCTAGGGAGCTGGCTCAGTAAGTAAAGGACATGTGCAGGCACAAGGACTTGAAGTTAGCACCCATGTAAGATGCCAGGTATGGTCACATTTCCTGGGGAGATAGAGAAAATCCCTGGGGCTCATGGGTCAGCTAATCTAGCTGAGGTGGTGATCTCCAGGTTCAGCACTCAGAGACCCTATCTCAAAGAATGAGAGAAGAGCAACTGAGGAAGCCCCTGACATCAGCTTCTGGCCCCCGTACATGTACACACATGCACAAATCACATACATGTGCACAAAAATAAAAAAGCAGGAGAAGCTAGGTATGGTAGTGGTGCACGCCTTTAGTCGCAGCACTCAGGAGATAGAGGTAGGAAGATCACTATGAGTTCAAGGCCACCCTGAGACTTCATAGTGAACTCAAGATCAGCCTGGGCTAAAGTGAGATCCTACCTCAAAAAAAAAAGAGCAGAGGGGAAATGGATTCCTAAGAGGTCAAATTGGTCTGTGTCATTCAAAAAAAATTGTTTTAGCTGGGTGTAGTGGCACATACCTTTAATCCTAGCACTCAGGAGGCAGAGGTAGGAGGATCATCATGAGTTTGAGGCCACCCTGAGAATACATAGTGAATTCCAGGTCACCCTGGACTAGAATGAGACCCTACCTCGAAAAAAATAATTGTTTTGAGGTAGTTTCTCACTTTAGCCCAGGCTGATCTGGTATCAGATCTGGTATCTATCTATGTATCTCCAGGCTGGCCTCAAACTCATAGCAGTCCTCCTATCTCAGCCTTCCAAGTGCTGGGATTAAAGGTGTGTTGGGCCAGATTACTTTCTTTCTTTTTTTTTTTTAAATTTTTTTCCAGTTTGTACCAACTTTAAAAATGTTGCTTTTAAGTCATGAAGTCTACCACTTCTGTTCGTTTTTTTCTTGTTTTATTTTGAAATAATTTTCAATGTAATATTAACACCTTATATAGCCATTGTATCTTTATCAAAACTAAGAAATTACACTGGTACAATATAAGCTAACTTATAGATCATTAGGATTTCACTACTACAGTTCTTTACATTTTGAATGAATTTTGTTATTCCATAGGAAGAGAATATTAAGGACTCCTCAGGTCAGGAGGATGAAACTCAGTCTTCCAATGATGATCCATCACAGTCTGTTGCTTCTCAAGATGTCCAGGAGATAATTCGCCCACGTCGATGTAAATATTTTGATACAAGTAAGTGTCATTGCTAGAGTTAGAATATATTATTCAATTTTTATTTGAGAGAGAGAGAATGGGAACGCCACTGCTAACGAACTCCAGATGCATGTGCATCTGGCTTGCATGGGTTCTGGGGAGTTGAACCTGGGTTCTTGGGCTTCACAGGCAAATGCTTAACCACTAAGCCATCATTCCAACCCTTATTATGCAATATTTTTTATCTTATCTAAAATGCCAGTGTTTTTCACTGCTATGTTTGAATTCATTTATCCTGAACTCTTTCAAAAATGTGTTGTAGGTTACTAGTTTATCAAAACAAAGCCCTTATTCTCAGTGAGTATAATATAATATTATTCCTTTTATTTCTTGTAGTGTTCCAGTTTTCATTCTCTGCTTTTTTGTTTCTTAGTCCTTTATGTATAGTCATGAATTACTTAATAGGAAGACATTCTAAGAAATGTGTCATAAGGGCTGGAGGGATGGCTTTAGTGGTCAAGGTGCTTGCCTGCAAAGCCAGTGGACTCAGGTTTCATTCCCCAGGACCCACATAAACCACATGCACAAGGTGGAGCATGCATCTGGAGACCCTGGTGTGCTATTCTCTCTCTCTCTCTTTCTAATAAATAAATACATTAATTAATTAATTAATTAATTAAACAAAGAAATGTGTCATAAGGCAGTTTGCAGGTTTTACTTACACAAAATGATGTATCTACAACATCTGTAGATGAAATGTTTTTATTGGATCACTGTCATGGGTTTAATCTGTTGCTTATGTGACATCATTAGACAGTGATAACTGCATATTGGTGAGTATTATTTACTGTAATCTCACAGCTTCCAGGTAAGAACACATATCTGCACATTTCACCTGTACTAGTTTGCTTCATCCTAAGCCCATAGTGTCTTTAAGAAGACAGTTCTGTGTTGATAACAAGTCAGCTGCCAACAGTATTCATTTAAATTTGTAATTTAAATTTCTGCACTTTTAACAGGAAGAAAACCAAAACTAACTTTCCATGAAATGTAAGAAAATGATTAAACAGGGCTACTTGTTTTGTTACACATTCAGTTTAGAACTGAATGTAATACTATTTATTTTGGTATGATAATAATTTTAAAATTTTTTTTGGAGGGGAAGGAGGTTGAGGTAGAGTCTCACTCTTTCCCAGGCTGACCTGGAATTTACTCTGCAGTCTCAGGGTGGCCTCAAACTCATGACAATCCTCCTACCTCTGCCTCCCAAGTGCTGGGATTAAAGGTGTGCACCATCACACCCAGCTTAATAATTGTAAACTTTGATTAAAAATACATGGAAATTACTACTATACCTCTTATCTTAGTGCTTCCATAGGGGGCTTGAGCATATTATGTGCAATGTCTTTTTGAGCTTTGTATTCCTTATTAGATTTGAATATACTGATAATGTAATAATTTCATCTTTTTGTCCCTTTAAAATATATTCTTACTACAAAGCATAAACAAAAACAATTTGACTTGTATTAATAAGATAGAAGTTTTGCCACAAAATTCATATTGTTATAAAGGGCACTATTTTTAAAACACTACTTTATCCAACTCCTCGTTTTCTAAGTGAAGGAACTGAGGTCTTGTAACCTATTTTGTAACCATAATTTTAATAGCCTATTAAGGAATAGAAACAGATTATCTTGGCCCTTTTTCTGGAGTTTTTGTATTCTCAAGAAATGAATTACTTTTTTATGATTACAATTGCCCAAGAATGTTTATGATGTTTTTGTTTAGTTTGTCTTTATTGTTTAGTTTGGCTTTTTGTTTTGTTTTATAGATTACAATATTGATCATTTGATTTAAATTATCTTGGCCTAGGCCAGGTGTGGTGGCACATGCCTTGACTCAGGAGGCAGAGGTAGGAGGATCCCCATGAGTTCAAGGCTAGCCTGAGACTACATAGTGAATTCTAGGTTAGCCTGGGCTAGAGTGAGAGCCTACCTCGAAAAACCAAAAAATAATAAGAAGAAGAAGAAGAAGAAAGAAAGAAAGAGAAAGAGAGAGAAAGAGAATTATCTTGGCTTAATTCAGAAGATCTTTTGGCATATCTAAATATTTGATGATAGGTCCAAAAATATTATAAAGATACATAAGTAATGGACAGAATAAGCATTCATTTTATAGTATCTTTCTCATATTTACTCTAGATAGTGAAATAGAAGAAGAATCTGAAGAAGATGAAGATTATATTCCATCAGAAGACTGGAAAAAGGTATTTTTCCAAAACTGAGATAAAGCAATATTGTAAAAAGCCAAGTGTCAGTCTTTGATTAACCATATATATTGATGTGTAGGTCATGTGTATATTTAAGCATTTGGTAAGTATTTGTTCGTGTTCCACCTTGGTATATCCAAGTATGAAAGACATTTATCTTTTCAAGATTAAAAACCCAAATTTCCAATATAGTCCTCAACTAATGCTAAATTAGACTTCTGTTGCCCTGTAAAATGTGTGGCTTTTATTTGTTGGTTGTTTTTGGTTTTTCGAGGCAGGGTCTCACTCCAGCCCAGGCTGTCCTGTAACTTACTGCAATTCTACCTCAGCCACAAGTACTGGGATTAAAGGCCTGTGCTACCATGCCCGGAAAATTATATGTATTTTTAAAGTCACATGCTAGGCAAGCATGTAGCACAGGCCTTTAATCCCAACATTTGGGAGGCTGAGATAGGAGGTTGGCTGTGAGTTCAAGGCCAGCCTGAGACTACATAGTGAATTCCAGGTCAGCCTGGGCTATGTCAAGACCTGACCTCAAAAAAAAAAAAAAATATATATATATATATAAAATATATATATATATATAAAAATATGTAGATATGTATATATAAATTTGAAAATATTTGGGGACACATTGATACATGTAAGTTAATGTGATATACATAGTTTAGCTTGCAAATGTCTACTCCACATTACTTACTAGAAAAAACTCAGAAGGATTAACTGTGATGTTAATGTACATTACTGGTGAGTCTTACTGTAGAACGGGCAAATTGGGCTGCTCTGCAACCACATATACATAATTTCTAAAACAAACCTAAAGAAATTAGTTCTTATTTATAAGATTTTACATAGTAATTGACCTCTTAGGAAAGTGTATCAAATGTTCATTGTATATTTTAGTTAAATGATTTATATTGAAGAAATTGTTTTTTTTTTTTAATTTATTCATCTATTTTTACTGAAGAGATGATTGCCTGACATATCTTCTTTTAAAATGTAGGCATTGAATCTCTTGTTTTTTCTCATTTTAGGTCTACTTTGAAATTTTAGTGCATAAATACTGCTTTGAAAGCAAAATAGCTCATCAAATCAATTTATATGAATAGATTTTTTAATCAAAATTTTAAGAAATAACTGACCTTTTTGGTGATTAAAATAAGTTTCATCACATATTAAGCAATAATACTAGGAAGAATGACATTTTAAATATACTTGGATTTAGGCTGCCTAAATGTTCTGGCTTTAGCCAAAGTTGATCTGTTTATGGATTTCCAAAGGGATGTTTTTTATAGACTTGCATTATATCTGCTAGCAAAGGTATAGAAGCCAGATAACTTCATTGGGGCTGGTGTCTAAAGAATTGGGGAAGCATTCTTTTGTTGTTGTTGTTGTTGTTGTTATGCCATTTGTTTGAGACAAGGTCTTCCTAATCTCAGGGGAGGCCTTGAACTTTTCTGCATCACCCTCCTGTGGATTGTAAATGTGTCCAACTAGAAAGCATACTATCTCAGTGTTAAGAAAGTGATTGAATACCTGTTGTATACGTGGTTACTACGAAACAAGAACCTGTCTTTTCCAAAAGCTTGTGGTTTTTTTCCTGCAAAAATGGAAGGCTAGTCCTTGAGAGATGTTATATTCCATAAGAACATTATAATTAGTATTTTTAAATTGAATGGATGAGCAAAAAAAAAAAAATAGATGTAGAAGTCAGATGAGAGTGGCACTTCTATTGGATACAATAGTAAGTAACAGTTATCCCAGTGTGCAGGATTTTTCAATTTGAATGATGAGTGAAAACAAAAAAACAAGAATCACTCACCTTCCAAGGCTCAGGGTCTATTGCGGAAGAAGTGGCAAAAAGAATGTAAGATCCATAATAGGAGGAAAAAATGATGACATCAAAATAAAGGACACTAATTGAGAGGGGGAAGGGATAGGGTGGAGAGTGGCTTGGTAAAAGTGAAAGTGGGGGAAGGGAGGCAATTATCATGGTTTATTATCTATAATTATGGAAGTTATCAATAAAAATATTTAGGGCTGGAGAGATGGCTTAGTGGTTAAAGCACTTGCCTGCAAAGCCACAGGACCCATGTTCAATTCCCCAGGATCCAAGCAAGCCAGATGTACAAGGTGGTGCAGACATCTGAAGTACATTTGTAATGGCTAGAGGCCCTGGTGTACCCATTATCTCTTTCTATCTGCCTTTTTCTCTCTCAAAAAAAAATTTTTTTTTAAATAAGAATAAAAAAAAAGTAAGAATCACAAATTACTTCCTGTTGTGGGACCCATTTGGACAAGTATTCTGCAGCTCCATTTTTATCTGATTCTGGTGCCGTGTACAAATTCAAGTTTCTACATCTTTCTCCAGCATGTGTTGTTTTCTTGCATCTGGAGCACCTAGTAAAACAGTTACGTGTTCAATATTTTTCCTTAATAAAGAATAAGAAGATAGGGAAGCTTGGTGAAGCATTGGTTGCTTAGGGATTATAGTGGTACACACCTTTAATCCCAGCACTTGGGAGTCAGAAGTAGGATCACCCTGAGGTCAAGACTACCCTGAGACTACATAGTGAATGACAGGTCAGCCTAGGCTAGAGGGAGATCCTACCTTGAAAAAAAAACAAAACAAAAAAATGGGGCTGGAGAGACGGCAGTTAAGACATTTGCCTGCAAAGCATATGGACCAGGTTCGATTCCACATAAGCCAGATGCACACAATGGCTCATGTGTCTGGAGTTGTTTTGAGTGGCTGGAGGCCCTGATGCACCCATTCTCATTCTCTCTCTCTCTCCCTCTATGTCTCTGACTCTTTCTCTCTCAAATTAAATAATTTTTATTTATTTATTTTTTATTTTATTTTATTTTATTTTTTATTTTTTGGTTTTTCAAGGTAGGGTCTCACTCTGGTCCAGGCTGACCTGGAATTCACTATGTAGTCTCAGGGTGGCCTCAAACTCACGGTGATCCTTCTACCTCTGCCTCCCGAGTGCTGGGATTAAAGGCGTGCACCACCATGCCCGACTAAATAAATAAATTTTTTTTTTAATGTAGTAAAGCTGACAGTAGTCAGTCTGAGTTATTTTTTGTCAGTATTTTATGGTGATAAGTATTTTTCAAGATTCAGATATTTAAGTTTTTTAAGGATTAAGTCGAATCTAATGTATTACTTTTGTTACTGTGACCTGACTAAACAAGCAGCTTATAATATGTGGAAGGAGCCAGGTATGGTGGCGCAGGCCTTTAATCCCAGCACTCGGGAGGCAGAGGTAGGAGGATTGCCATGAGTTTTAGGCCACCTTGAGATTACATAGTGAATTCCAGGTTAGCCTGAGCTAAAGTGAGACCCTACGTCAGAAAAACCAAAAATAATAATAATAAGTGGAAGGATTTACTTTGGTTCGCAGAGAGGGAAGCAGTGGAGTTCATAGCAGCAGGAGTGTGTGACATGGACTCTCAGAAGACCAGCAAGCAGAGAAAGGGAGAAAGCCAATGTTCATATGGCTTTCTCCCTTTTTTCTTTTTTATTCAATCTAGGCCCCAAACCAATGGTACAGTGACACCCACTACAGGGTGGGTGTTTGGTCTTTTTAAAACATTATGCCAGGCTTGGTGGCGCACACCTTTAATCCCAGCACTTGAGAGGCGGAGGTAGGAGGATTGCCATGAGTTCAAGACCACCCTTAGAAATTCTGGGTCAGCCTGGGCTAAAGCAAAACCCTACCTTGAACCCCCCCCCAAAAAAAAATACATATGCGTATATATGCACTGCCCTACATGGCTTCTGGGGAATTGAACCTGGGCTGACAGGCTTTGCATACAAGTGCTTTCAACCACTGAGCTGTCTTCCCAGCCTCCAGGACTTTGGTCTTTAATTTCCTTTCTGGAAATGCTGTCACAGATGCACCTTGAGTTTTGTCTCCTAGGTAATGCTGAATCCACTTAATCTGACAGTGAAGATTAGCCATCACAGCTTTTGGGGAATGCTGTTCTTGGAGTATAGAGCCTCTGTGGTTATCTGCCAGAGGCCCTCAAGCTCAGGCCTGTTTATGTTCCCTCACAGAAAAAGCGATTGGGGATAGTCATTAGCACCTCATTCAGCCCTTCCCAACTATATACCTCTCTCCCAGCTGTATGTAGTTCTTCCCAGCTACATGTGATCTCAATAAGTGCTTAGAGTATACAGAGTGCAGAAGATTAAAGGGGGTACTCCATCTATGTTTTGGAAAAGATACCCATGTTGGGGTAAGTTTTTTTTTTTTTTTTGATGCAGCTGTTTGGGGGTTACCCATGCTCTTGTAAGTAAGCCAGTAAACTTATTAGCTCACCAAAATTAAGACTTGAGTGGGTAGAATCATTACTTTGGTTTGTCCCTGAATGTTTGTTCACATCTTTCCAGGAAATGTTCATACAACAAGCCTGAGTCATAGAACTTAATAGCTGTATGTTACTGGAGAAATAACTCTTTTGAGTTTCATTTTGGAATAACAGTCTTATAGAGTTTCATGTAAAAATCACTTAAATATTAACTAGTACAGGGCCTTTTACTGTATATGATAATTTAATTGGTCTGCAAAAGATCCCAGCATTGGATTGATATTTGACTATTTGGTGGGGTTGGGTGAATGAAATTAAGAGACACAGGAAGTCTCTTGATAGTGGAAGACATAGAGAAAATGTCTGTGTAATTGTGGAGAAAACTATTGTATGTGGTACTGTTTTTTAGACAACAGTTGATGAGACAGTTTGGTTTCTATACAGATAGAACAGTGGCTTCACTGAAATTTATAGTGAGTATAGTGAGTAAAGTGAGACCCTGTTAGTAACAGTAGCTTTTTTTTTTTAATTTAAAAAGACTAGTAAACTTGTAAAATCTCATTAGTGATCATTTCCAGTTGCCTTTCTGAATAACCAGTTTCACATAATCTGACTATGGATTTAATTATCGTTCCTGTAACATTTAAATATTTTTTAAAATATTTCATTTATTTGAGAGAGAGAAAGGGGCAGAGAGAGAGAATGGGCACCCCAGGACCTCTATCCACTGCAAATGAACTCCAGAGGCATACCCCATCTAGTGTATCTGGCTTTATATGGCTACTGAGGAATTGAAACTGGGTCCTTAGGCCTTGTAGGCAAGTGTCTTAGCCACTGAGCCATCTCTCCAGCCCTTAATATGTTTTTAATAGGGAATAATTTTAAATTGTATTTTATTGAAAGTCAAGCACCAATCTTATAAAGAAAACATTTGGGCCAGGTGTGGTGGTGCATGCACTTAATCCCAGCACTTGCGAGGATGAGGTAGGAGGATCACTGTGAGTTCAAGGCCACCCTGAGACTATAGAGTGAATTCTCAGGTCAGCCTGGGCTAGAGTAAGACCCTAATTCAAAAAAAAAATTTTTTTTTTCGGTTTGGGGTTTCATCCTTTTGATCCTCCACTGAGCTTATAGAAACCCTTTATATTTTTTCCTTTACCTTAACATCCTGTTTCTCAGACTTAAGTGTCAGTCAGAATTGTCCAGAGAGAATTAAACGTTGAATTCTATCCTCCAAAGTTTCTGCTTTAGTACATGTGAATTCCTAGGACTTAAATTTCTAGCAGTTTCCCAAGTATTATTGGTATTGCTGGCATAAAATATCATTAAGTATGTAGATTCTCTTTAAAGTCTTGAATTTTATTTTCTGGTTTTCAATATATTTTATGATTATTTTAGCTCACTGATCAGAATTCAATTTCATTTATTTTCTCCATATCTTATACTTAATGTCTATATTATAGTTCATCCATTATTATTATTAATATTTTCATCCAATCATATTCAGGCTCTTTCTTACCCATTATTAACTCATTCATCCTCACAATACAACCTTGAGGTAGTTAATTGGTTTTATGACACAAAGAACAAAGAGGGTTTACCCAAAATGAGATAGTTAAGCTACATATAAGAATGTATGCTACTAGATCTTACTAACGTTTTGTGTTATTTCTAAAATAGGAGATAATGGTGGGCTCCATGTTTCAAGCAGAAATTCCAGTTGGTATTTGTAGATACAAAGAAAATGAGAAAGGTAAGTTAATGGTAATTTTTCTCCCTCTCACTCTTTTTTCAAGGTAGGGTGTTGCTCAAGCTCAGGCTGATCTGGAATTAGTCTTAGGCTGGCCTCAAATTCACAGCAATCCTTCTAACTCAGCCTCCCAAGTGCTGGGATTAAAGATGTGCGTCACCATACCCAGCTAGTAATGTTATATATTGAACTTAACGCTTTTGAAGTGGTGGTCTTTTATTTATATGGAAAATATAACCTGTCAGCCTACTAAATAAACCCTGTTGTTTGTATAAAAGAACTGTTTAGTGTTTTTTCTAGCTTTGTCCATATTAATCTAGACAAAAAAAAAAAAGAAGTAAAATTTGAATGTGTGAGACTTTCAAACATCTCAGCCATGATTTTTTTTAAATTTTTCATATTTTGGATGCTCTGAACTTTATCCTTTCTGTATTTTATACTTAAGTTTTATTGAAAGGTGTGTATTATTTTTGCCATTTTTCTTGTTTTGTAGTTTTGCCTTTGCTCTCTTGTATTAACTAGTATTTGAGTATGGTTTGTTTTTTCCAGGTTCCTTATGTGTGTGCTTTTCTTTCTCTTCAGCATGGAGGATCCTTTCAAGTATTTTCTGTAGCAATGGTTTGGTCTTCATATATTCCTTTAGCCTGCTTTTGTTGTGGAATGTCCTTATTTCTCTATTTGAATTGATAGCTTTGCAGGATAAAGTAATCTTGGTTGACAGTTGTTATCTTTCAAAACTTAAATACATCATTCCAAGCCCTTCTGGCTTTTTAAAGTTTGTATTGAATAATCTGTTATCCTGATGGGCTTGCCTTTGTAGTGTGACTTGATTTTTCTCCCTAACTGCTTTCAATATATTTTCTTTGCTTTGCGTGTTTTATAGTTTAATTATAATATGACAGTGAGAGGTTCTTTCCTGATTTTGTCTGTTTGGCGTTTTGTATCAGTATTGGCATCACTTTCCCTATTTGGGGGAAGTTTTCTTCTATGATTTTGTTGAAAATACCTTTGGAATTAATTTCTTCTCCTCCTACTATGCCCTGATTTCTTATGTTTGATATCTTCATAGTTTCCCAAATGTCTTGAAATTCCTATTCATGCCTTCCTATTCGTTTGTCCTTGTTTAGTTGTAGTGTATTAGATCTGCTACCTGGTATTCTAGTTTAGATTCTCTGTCCTTTCCTTGATCCATTCTAGTGGGGAGACTTTCTACAGAGTTTTCTTTTTGACTTACTGTTTTTTATTCCCATTATTTGTGATTGGTGTTATCTCTATTTCCTTACTCATGTTTTCTATTGACCTACTTATTTCATTAAGTTGGTTTCCTGTGTTCTCTTGGGATTCCTTTGTTTTCTTCTTTGATTCCTGTATTAGTCAGGGTTCTCTAGAGGAACAGAACAGATAGAATGAATTGTATTAAAAGGGAATTTATTGGATTAGCTTACAACAGTCCAGCAATAGCAGGTTGCAGGTCCGAGAGTCAAGGAACCTGGTAGCTGCTCAGTCCACAAGGCTGGAGGCCTCAGCAGTCCCAATCTGGCACTGAAGGCCTGGAGGCGTCCTGGAGAGACGCTGCTCTTCAGTCCACCCTGGTCTTCAGTCCACACTGGAAAGCAGCAAGCACCAAGCGGCATGCAGTGAGCAGCACCGGCAGCCAGGTGGGAGAGAGCCTTTCTTCCCAGAACTTCCTTTTATCAACCAGCCCCCTCCTCCAAGAGGGGCCGCCCACTCTGGGGGAAGGGTTCTTCCTTTAGTTAATCCTTCCTAGAGGCAGCCTCAGAGAGACACTTATGAGGAATGTCTGTGGATTCCTAAACAAATCAAGTTGACACAAACTTAACCATCACAAGTCCACCCCTTGTCAACTTGACACCAAACCATATATCCTTACATTCTACTTAGTTTCCAAATGAAGACAGTAACAAGGTTATAATTCTGCCCAACATGATATAACTATCCCCGTACAACCAGAAACGCACAATCATCCCTCCCCCCCCCACACACAAAGCAAGTTCCTTGAGGAAGGCGTAGTCTCATATAATAAGTCAAATATAAATTCAACAGTGGTTAACTAGCAATATGATCTTAATCTGTATTAATTACCTAATAGAGAAATAGAGGAAGAACAAAACATCTTAATATTGGTATAGATATGTACAAACACTCTTAACAAGGTAATACAGGAACACTCATGGTAATTACAGTCCATGTTTTTGTAACTGGTCCCGTGGCCTTAGCTGGTATTTGTTACTGCCTTCTTCTACTACCCATTCAGTATTTCCTCCACCTTCACCAAGCACCTCAGCAGGTCTTGGTTCTTTACCTGGAGGGGTGACCCATACCTTCATTCCTGAAGGATCTGGGCCATTTATCACACTGCCTTGATTGGGTTGTTGCAGTTGTCCATTGACTTTGATAACAGGGCATGGTAACACCAAGAGATGCCCTAGAGAATCTCTGGCACTCCAGACATACTCTTCCTTACCTCCATTGTGGAGGAGCAGTCCAATTTCCCCCTGGTAGTCTGGATCAATCACCCCTGCTAACATTCTAACTCCTTTTTCAGCCTGTGCATTCAAGGGCATCAGGAGCCCAAAGTGGCCAGGGGGAAATCTTAGCTTCCAGTTCAATGGAATGTTCTTTGTGCCTCCTGGCGAAAGCACTCCCCCCTCTGGAACCAAGACCTCTAGGCCAGCAGAGCGTAAGGTTGTGGGTACAGGAAGCAAAAATTTGGCTAATGGGTCATTTGGGGTGATGGTAAGTGGTACCATTCCCATTTCCACCCCTTGATTCCTGGACCCATGAATCCAGGCTATAGGAGAAACAGCACCATATATAGGACGCTGATTCAGAGCATATACAGCCTGCTGGAGGACACGCCCCCAGCCCTCCAAGCTATTGCCACCTAGTTGGCACTGCAGCTGTTTGTTTAAAAGGCCATTCCACTGCTCTATCAAGCCAGCTGCTTCTGGATGGTGGGGCACATGGTAAGACCAGTGAATTTCATGATCACGAGCCCACTGCTGTGCTTCCGTGGCTGTGAAGTGAGTTCCTTGGTCAGAAAAATGCTGTGTGGAATTCCATGATGGTGGATAAGGCATTCTGTAAGCCCACGGATAGTAGTTTTGGCAGAAGCATTGCGTGCAGGAAAAGCAAATGCATACCCAGAATAAGTGTCTATTCCAGTAAGGACAAAACACTGCCCTTTCCATGATGGAAGAGGTCCAATATAGTCAACTTGCCACCAAGTTGCTGGCTGGTCACCCCGTGGAATACTACCATATTGGGGGGTCAGAGTTGGTCTCTGCTGCTGGCAGATTTGGCACTCAGCAGCAGCAGTAGCCAGGTCAGCCTTAGTTAGTGGAAGTCCATGTTGTTGGGCCCATGCATAACCTGCATCCCTGCCACCATGGCCACTTTGTTCATGGGCCCATTGGGCAATGACAGGGGTGGCTGAGGAAAAAGGTTGACCACTGACTACAGAACGGGTCAGCTTATCTACTTGATTATTAAAGTCCTCCTCTGATGAGGTCACCTTCTGAAGAGCATTAACATGGGACACAAGTATCTTTATATCCTTTGCTCATTCAGAGAGATCTATCCACATACACCTTCCCCAAATGTCCTTTTTACCAATTTTCCAATCATGCTCCTTCCAAGTCCCAGACCATCCTGCCAAACCATTGGCCACAGCCCATGAATCAGTGTATAACTGCACATCTGGCCATTTTTCCTTCCAAGCAAAATGCACAACCATGTGTACTGCCCGTAGTTCTGCCCATTATGAAGAATTCCCTTCACCACAGTGCTTCAGAGTTGTCCCAGAAAGGGGCTGTAATACTGCAGCTGTCCACTTCTGGGACGTGCCCGCATAGCGTGCTGAACCATCTGTAAACCATACCCTAGTCTTCTCTTCACTCAACTGATCATAGGGCACACCCCATGATGCCATAGGTGTATGCTTGGGGACAGAAGGCATTGAAACAGGAGTAGCAACCATAGGCATTTGGGCAACCTCCTCATGTAACTTACTCGTGCCTTCAGGGCCTGCTCGACCCCAATCACGGATATACCACTTCCACTTGATGATGGACTGCTGCTGTGCATGTCCAACTTTATGGCCTGGTGGGTCAGATAACACCCAGCTCATAATGGGCAGCTCAGGTCGCATAATAAGTTGATGGCCCATTGTCAAGCATTCAGTTTCTACTAAGGCCCAATAGCAAGCCAAGAGCTGTCTTTCAAAGGGAGAATAATTGTCTGCAGATGATGGCAGGACCTTGCTCCAGAATCCCAAGGGCCTCCGGTGTGATTCACCTATGGGGGCCTGCCAAAAGCTCCAAACGGCATCCCTATCTGCCACTTACACCTCAAGTATCATTGGATCCGCTGGATCATATGGCCCAAGTGGCAGAGCCACCTGCACAGCAGCCTGGACCTGTTGAAGAGCCTTCTCTTGTTCTGGGCCCCACTGAAAACTAGTTGCTTTCCGAGTCACTTGGTATATGGGATGGAGTAACACACCCAAATGAGGAATGTGCTGTCTCCAAAATCCAAATAGGCCCATTAGACGTTGTGCTTCCTTCTTAGTGGTAGGAGGGGCCAGGTGCAACAACTTATCCTTCACCTTAGAAGAAATATCCTTGCATGCCCCACACCACTGAACTCCTGGAAATTTCACGGAGGTGGAAGGTCCTTGAGTTTTGGATGGATTTATTTCCCATCCCCTGATGCGCATATGCTGTACCAGCAACTCCAGAGTGGCTGCCACCTCCTGCTCATTCAATCCAATCAGCATAATGTCATTGATAAAATGGACCAATGTGATACCTTGTGGAAGGCACAGACGATCAAGATCCCTGCGAACTAAGCTATGACACAGGGCTGGAGAGTTAATATAACCTTGAGGTAACACAGTGAATGTGTACTGCTGACCTTGCCAGCTGAAGGCAAATCGCTTCTGATGGTCCTTATGGACAGGTATGTGTTGGGGTCCCCCCAAGGCCAGCTCAGGAGGGACGATAGGGTCTCTGCCGAATTGGGGTGAGCAGCGCAGAGTCACGACACAGACTCCGGGAGTTGGGTGAAAGTGGAGCGAGAATCCACAAACTCGTTTATTCAGGAAGTACACATGGGTTTTAAGGGGCTGTTAATCCTTGTATGGGGCAGTCCCCTTTTGGTGACCAATGACAGCTTGTCTCTGGACAGGACATCTCGTAGTAGGCTTCTCACGAGCATGGGGCTGTAACTGTTGTCACATCAAGCCTGCGCAAAACGCCACTTTTACAGAAGCCACTTCCTGTTGTCTTTTGCCATGCGGTCTGGCTAGGACCAGGCCTGTATTGTGCCATACATATCCTCCTTTTTGTTTTTATTATTGGCAACCCTGAGAGGTATGGTTTATTGCCAAGCCATTGTTGAACCCAGGCCCCAAGGGATCATCATACGTGACAGTGCCTGTCTTAGGTTGTTCCATCTCATGGAGACTTACCCGTCATGGGCCAAATGCCACCTAGGTGAGGAAACCCAAGGGGGATAGCCTGGTATGGCTTTTGGAAAGCCATTGTTGAACCCAGGCCCCAAGGGATCATCACATGTGACAGTGCCTGTCTTAGGTTGCCCCATCTCATGGAATCTTACCCGTCCTGGGCTGGCTGCCATCCTGGTGAGAAAACCCGAGGGGTATGGCCTGGTATGGCTTTTAGCATGAGGTCTGGCTAGAACCAGGCCTGTATTGTACCATACATATGAGGCTGTTGCCTAGGAGGCATGGAAGGGCCAAGTGGGCGTGGCTCTGTGGCATGTGAACAGTCCCAGCAAGCGAGAATCAACTAGAGAGCCTGAAGAAGACTGGGGTAGGACAGGTTGCTGGGTGAGTTCACCCTAGTGTCATAGTCAGTAGCATTGAGTGTCCTTAATGGTAGCAGCTCAATGTAATGAAAGGAGTTGGAAAGGAATTTATAGGTAGGTTGGGGGGGGGGGGATAAGTTTAAAGTCCCATATGTAGTCTGAGGGGTCTGGCATCATCTTCAGCAAGGCTGGTCGCTGAGTCAGTGGCCGGTGGGGGGAAATAAGTTTAAAGTCCCGTATGTAGTCTGAGGGGTCTGGCATCATCCTCTTCAGTAAGGCTGGTCGCTGAGTCAGTGGCTGGACGGACGTTTCTGGCAGGAACCCAAACTGGGATCTGTGAAGTTTCTGGAAAGACACAAGCATACCCTCGGCCCTGCGTTAAAAGAGGGTGGGGCCCCTTCCAAATATTAGTAAGAGGATCTTTCCAGCGGACTAAGGGTAAGGGTGTCGTGGTTGGTTGGGATCTCCAATGTTTGTAGGCTGGGGAGAGTCCTGCCTCATCAAAGGTGAGAAAATTGAGGGTGAAAAGAGCTTCCACTAGGGCCATGTGAGGGTCCTTGGGTGACATAGTGGACTTTTGTTTTATAATTAGTTCCTTTAGGGTCCAGTTTGTTCTTTCCACGATGGCCTGTCCTTGTGGGTTGTAGGGGATCCCAAGGGAGTGTTTTATTCCCCAAGATTCTATGAAGGATGTGAATTGGGCAGATGTGTATGCAGGGCCATTGTCTGTTTTAATTGACCAGGGCACACCCATGACCAACATAGCGGTTTTTGTTGCCTTAATGACATGGGATGCCTTTTCCCCAGAGAGAGCAATAGCAAAAGTAAGCTTAGAGTAAGTGTCCACAATGACATGGACATATTTGAGGTTACCAAAGGAAGGTATGTGGGTAACATCCATCTGCCAGATAGAATTTATCCACGTAAGGCCTCTAGGATTGACTCCTTGAGGCTGTAGGGGCCCAGGGGGCTAGGGGGCACATGACTTACAAGTACGGGTTAAATGTTTGCATTGGCTAAGAGAGAGCTCAGGATATAGGGTTTTTAGATTAGTGGGGGATAGATGGAACCTTTGGTGTAAACGTCTGGCTTGTTCTAAAGGTGGCAAGGAGGAGACAGCAATAAATTTGTCTACCTGTGAATTTCCATCAGCAATAAAGCCAGGCAGACCAGTGTGTGAGCAAACATGCTCAATAAACCAAGGGTAGGATCTGTTTTCCATCTGCAATTGTAAAGCGGAGATGGCAATGTCTATGGGATGATGAGAGGGCCTGGGATTGGCTAAGGGCAGTACCTTTGTCATTTGGACAGCGTAACTGCTGTCAGAGAATATGTTGACAGGCTCTTGTTGACAGAGCTCTAAGACTCTGATGATGGCATATAGTTCTCCTAGCTGGACTGAATGGGGGTTAGGGAACTTAAGGGCCTCATCTGTTCGATTGGCTCTCTTAATAATTAGTCCATAGGTATGTTTATTGGCATCTGTAAAGGCCGAGGCTGCTAAGGGTATAGGCTGACCGGAAGGCCTGGAGAAATAGTTAGTCTTGATGGGTAAAGCCATTAGGGATTGGAGTAGTTTGTGGGCAGGGAGGTGGTTATCTATCTCATTGGGGAATCCCGCCATTAGGATGTGGAAAAGGGGGTCCTCCCTAAAGAGAAGTTGAAGTTCAGATATGGGGATGGGCAGAATTATTTTGGAGGGTTCTGTATTATAGATTTTGTTAGTGTAGGTATGTGCCTTAATTGCTATGAGGAGCATTGCTTGTAGGTTGGTGGTGAGTTTATGGGCCTGTGCCCATGAGGGATGTACCCAGTAAAGGGGCGATTGGTTTTGCCAGATGACTCCCAATGGTGCCCCTGTCGTCCAAAGGACTACATTTAGAATTGGAGCAGATGGGTCATATCTTGCGAGGGTCATAGAAAAGAGGTAGTGGGATATTTTATGTAACAAATTTTTGGAGTGATGATTTAGAGGAATTTTTCTTGAAGGGTTGTCAGTAACTCTAAGGAGGTCATAAAGTGGTAGGAGTTCACTAGGAGGGATGGGTAAAAAAGGTTTGAGCCAGTTAATTTGGCCACAGAGTTTTTGGAGATCATTGCCTGTATTGTGCCATACAGGTATGGAGAAAAAGGAATTCGCAAGATCAATAGCTGCATGCCAGGTACCAGGATATGTGTTAATCTGCTCAAGTAAAGAAACCACATCTGGTACAGCAGCTGCAATTGGAATCACCACCTGATTAAGTTTCCGATAATCTACTGTCATTCTCCAAGATCCGTCTGTCTTCTGAACAGGCCAAATAGGGGAGTTAAAGGGGGATGTGGTGGGAACCACCACCCCTGCATCCTTCAAGTCCTTTATAGTGGCCTTAATCTGTGCAGTTCCTCCAGGGATGCAATTCTGTTTCTGGTTCACTATTTTCTTTGGTAGAGGGAGCTCCAGTGGCTTCCATTTGGCCTTTCCAACCATAATGGCCCACACCCCACAAGTCAAAGAACCAATGTGGGGGTTTTGCCAACTCCTAAGTATATCTATCTCAATTATGCATTCTGGGACTGGGGAAATAACCACAGGATGAGTTCGGGGACCCACTGGACCTACTGTCAGTCTAACATTCGCCAAAACTCCATCCACCTGACTTCCATAAGCACCTGCTTCAACTGGAGGGCCACGATGCCGGTTGGGGTCTCCTGGAATCAGTGTCAGTTCAGAGCCAGTGTCCAGTAAGCCCCGAAAAGTCTGATTATTTCCTTTTCCCCAGTGTACAGTTACCCTAGCAAAAGGCCGTAGGTCCCTCTGAGGAAGGATAGGACTAAGCTTAATACTGAAACTTTTGGGGATTATAGGAGGGTCCTTCCTCAAAGGGACCCAGCCACCCCTTCAATCAAGGGGTTCAGGATCTGTAAACTGGCTCAAGTCTGGAAACTGGTTAAGAGGCCTTGATTCTCTGTTGCTATAATTCAGAGTGGCCTTTCGGTCCTTTGCTCAGGAACTTTTCTGCTTATACAGATCAAGCAGGAACTTAGTAGGTTTTTTATCTATTTCACTTCTAGGAACACCATGATTAAGCAGCCAGTACCAAAGGTCTACACGAGTCATACTGGTACGAGCATTGTTTTGCCTGTGCTGTCCATTATGGTAAACATGCTCACCTGGCCTTTGGCGATTCAGTGCTGATACTTGGCCCTTGTTACCCCAAGAGACACTTAGTTAGACCCGTTGCATCTAAGGCACCTAATGCAGCAACTGCAGCTCCCACTGTGATGTCTTCTTTACATCAAAGACCAATGGTTGAGGACTTTAAGTGTGCTGGGGCTCCCCTCACAAATCTGTTTCTTATAGTCTTAGTGAAGGGTACATCTTCTGGATGCTCCCATTGTGGGCTTAAAGATGAGTTTACATGGTAAATCCACTCCAGCATTCCAAGTTCTCTGAGCCTTTTATCCCTTCATCAACATTAAGCCAAGGGATATCAGGCAATTCAAGCTCATTCACAGTAGGCCATCTTTGGATCCATACTTCAGCCAATCAATCAAATAAACTCTTGGCACCCCTTCTAACTACATGAGCTGCAGTGTTAAATCTAAAATCTCTGCTCAGTGGGCCCATTTCAATAAATTCAGCCTGATCTAATCTTATTTTCCTTCCTCCATCATCCCACACTCTTAAAATCCATTCCCACACATATCCCCCATGCTTCTGCCTGTACAAGTTACAAAGCTCCTGAAGTTCTTTAGGGGTGTATCTCACTTCCTCTTGAGGGGCATGCCCTTTAGGGCATAACTCCCCTTTAGGGGCATGCCTAGCCTTATGCCTTGTTATAGGCCTAGAGGCAAAGATGGGTGGGCTCTGAGAAGCATCAGCACATCCTGCAGGGAGGGTCATTGCTGCTTCCTCAGACAAAGAAGGAGTGATTCCCTCAGGCAAGTGTGGAGAGGGCAATATTTCAGGGGGTGGAGGTGGGGATGCACCTGCAGCTAAAGGAGGGGAAGCCACATTCTCATGCAAAACAACTTCTTTAGAATCTGAGAGTTCATTGTCCCCAGATTCTTCAGGATCTTCCCATACATCCCCATCCCAAGTCATGGTATCACACTCTTCAATCAGTGCCCTCACTTTAACTTCTGATAGCTTGTGAGGCTGGGAATTGAGCTTACGCTGCAAGTTAGCCAATCTTACAATGAGAGTTTGAGTTTGGTTTTCTGCAATTCGAGCCCTGTTCTGACTAGACAGGAGATTTTTCTCCAGGGCACTCTTAGAAACCTTCAGATCATGTATGTGGGTCTTAAGCTTGGAAATTTCCTTTTGGAGCTTCCGCTTTTCTCCCAACAGTTTACCTAGAGATGCCAGAAGAAACCATCCAGCATCATCATTCATCTAACTTTTCCACAAATATTCAAAAGTTCTAGATACAGAGTCACTAAATTCCTTGCTGTTCACAAGATATGACTCAAAATCACCAAATACATCCATCTCACAGAGTTCGTTAAATAGTGCACACCATGGATTATTAGTGCCCTCCTTATTACCAGTTAAAGTGCTCTCCTTATTACCAGCAGAGCCTTTAGTGACACTGAAGTTGGAGAATCACCTCCACAGAGCACCAAGCCTACTAGGGAAATCCATCCTTACAATTCTGTTTCTCTAGAACCACTCCTGGTACCACAATCTGTATTAGTCAGGGTTCGCTAGAGGAATGGAACAGATAAAATGAATTGTATTAAAAGGGAATTTATTGGATTAGCTTACAATAGTCCAGCAATAGCAGGTTGCAGGTCCAAGAGTCAAGAAACCCGGTAGCTGCTCAGTCCACGAGGCTGGAGGCCTCAGCAGTCCCAATCCGGCACTGAAGGCCAGGAAGCTTCCTGGAGAGATGCTGCTCTTCAGTCCACACTGGAAAGCAGCAAGCACCAAGCGGCAAGCAGTGAGCAGCACCGTCAGCCAGGTGGGAGAGAGAGCCTTTCTTCCCAGAGCTTCTTTTTATCAACCAGCCCCCTCCTCCAAGAGGGGCTGCCCACTCTGGGGGAAGGATTCTTCCTTTAGTTAATCCTTCCTAGAGGCAGCCTCAGAGACACACTTATGAGGAATGTCTGTGGATTCCTAAACAAGTTGACACAAACTTAACCATCACAATTCCTTTGATTCCTTCTTTGATTTCTTTTTTTTTTTTTTTAAATCTTTGTCATCTAATCTAAAGCAGTCTTACTGGAGGTTATTTCTGATGGATTTATAATTTTTGGTGGGATTGTATTGTCTTGATTTTTTTTGTTTCTTATGTTATAATGTAGAGATTTTTGCATCTTGAGTTAAATTGATGCTTGGGTTTTCTAATTATCTGCAGTGTTCTTGGCTGTGTAAATCTGACTTTATACAGGAGTTCAAGGTGTAGCTTTTATACTCTAAGAGAAATAGCAGAAGTGACCCTCTGTGTTGAGTTTGCCTGCTATTCAAGTATTGTAGTAGACTAGACTGGGTGAAGCAAATTACTGGCAAATTCTAAAATTCAACTGAGCAATATAGACATTCAATCAAAACCAACACAGAGTACTTATACGAGCATGCGGATTAAACTAAACAGATAATCTAGTAATGCCAAAGTCGTTAAGGGTGTGTGTTACTCCACACCCTTAATCCTGTCAACAAGGAGGTTGTGATTTCTAATCTGAAATGGGTTCCAAGTCAGCCTGGGGCCCATCAGTCCCTGCCCCCAATAGTGACTTTAAAAAAAGACAAAGGCCCTGAAAATCAGGAAACATCAAAGGCAACAATAGTTAGCACCAAAATACAGTTTATTTGAGAAGGGTGAAGCCAACCAAGAATATATCATTCAAATGTAATACATAACCTTTCCTGACATGGAAAAAGAGATATAAGCACTTCCAGTGCAGGCCTGCTTATCTGGCTTTGTTTAAGTAGGCTCTGTTACCTTTTGGGATGGCTTCCTGTCTCACCATTGCTGAGTGCCCACCTTGATTTCTCTTGGTGCCGGGAGGCCGGAGGTGAAGGAGTTCTCTGCCAGGTTCATGGCCCTGACAGTTGGGGGATGGGAGACTTTGTAGGGTGCTCAGAGCTGTATGGGCGCTGCTTGGCTGATCCCATTTATATCTCCTTCAGCAGCTGCTCAGTTGGTCTCTGCTGGCTTCTTCAGATTTCTTGCCTTTGCAAGGCAGCTGATGGCAGTGGAAAATCCCCTCATCTCGTTTCTGCTCTTGCTCTGCAAAGCCGACAGATGGGGCAGGCTGGTGACTTGTGGATAGGAGCTGCTAGCGCCCTGGCAGGATTCTGGCCAGTTTCCTCCTTTCTGGAAGATCTTGGTCTCTCCTGCTTCTCTGCTGTGGTTGATAACAACTTATACACCGTCACTTTTCAGTAGAAGAGTGTATTTTGCTGTGTTCCTGTTTATTTCTAGGCTGCTTTAGTGTGGCTAGTATGCGCCATCTTACCTGGAAGTCCTGTGCTTAAGTTTTAAAGAGCAGGTTATTTCACTTCAGTAATAGGTTCACAAACAAATTGTTGATATAAAATGTTTATTTGGGAGGGGAACAGGGAAAAGACAAGGTAATTGGGGGAGAATATGATCAAAATACATTACATACATGTATGAAGATTAGAAAAAATAAATAATTCTAAAAAGCTTACTTCCATAACTTACTGTTACTAAAAATCAATTCTTTGATATTTGTGTTTTAAAAATAATTTGATAATACTTGCTTAAGTTTTACATGATTTTTCCCATTTTATCTAAAAGACTTGCAATAATACAAACTAAATGAGGATTTGTTTGTTTGTTTTGGAGAGAGAGATAGAGAATGGGTGCACCAGCAGCCTCTCAGCCACTGTGAACAAACTCCAGATACGTTCGCCCCCTTGTGGGCAACTCCGGCATTGCGTCCTTGCATCACTTTTTGTCTGACTAAACGTGGGACCTAGAACATCGAACCAGTGTTCTTAGGTTTCACAGACATGCGTCTTAACCGCTAAGCCATCTCTCCAGCCCTCAAATGAGGAGTTTTAAAGAGTCTATTTCAGATTATGCATTTTAGATGAATTCTTTTGTTTTTTGAGGCAGGGTCTCGCTCTAGTCCAGTTTTACCTGAAACTCACTCTGTAGCCCAGACTAGCCTTGAACTCACAGTGAACCTTCTTACTCAGCCTCCTGAGTGGTGGGATTATGGGTTCTTGAAAGAGTGTTGTATGTGTTCTTAATGAGTTCTTTAATCTTTCCTTTTAGTTTTCTTCTCATTTTAGCTTTACATGTATAGATTCCTTTGGGATTGGGAAATCTTTTGTTGTTTACTTTATATTTTAAATACATACCTGCTCTTAGGGTGAATAGTAGATCAGGAATAACTAAAGGAATACCACAAGCCAATCCTTAAATATTTTTCAACCTAAATCCTGCAACATACAACAATATTTAGGCTGCCAAAATTCAGTTAACTCTGTTATGTATTGCAATTGTGTGCGAAGTAAGTGATCTGTTGGCCTTTCTTTGTATTTATATTTATGATAGAAATTTAAACATGCAGCCAAGAGTGGTGATGCATGCCTTTAATCTCAGCACTCAAGAGGCAGAGGTAGGATTATTGCCATGAGTTTGAGGCCACCCTGAGACTGAATAGTGAATTCTAGGTCAGCCTGGGCTCGAGTGAGACCCTACCTCGAAAAGCTTAAAAGAAAAAAAGAAAGAAATTTAAACATTCCTCTACCATGGTTAGCACATGCTCATAATTGAGTTCTTTCTGTATATAAATGAACTATAAGTTATAAATTTGTTTATTTCTGTTAAATTTTGTCTATAAAGGACAATAGTGCCAAGTTCTAAAAGTTTCATATTAAAGGTTGAGAATAGCTCAGCAGTAAAACACTTGCCTATCATGCACAAAGCCTAGATTCAGGCCCAGCCCTGCAAAACAAGACAACAAGAAAAGAAAGTATTAACATTTATGAGATGGGTATAAAACATCTCAGTTCTATAGTACATTAATATTATGGTTAAAGATGGGCTACATTATCCCCTTATGAATTTTACCTTTTAATATGTATTGCCAAATACCACAGTGAATAAATTATTAAAGTTTGTTTTTTGTTTATTTGTTTGTTTTGCAGTTTTTTGAGGTAGGACCTCAAACTAAAAGCAATCCTCCTACCTCAGCCTCCTGAGTGCTGGGATTAAAGGTGTGTGCCACCATTCTTGGCTATAATTTTTAAAATACTGCCAGTTCTGACTTAATGTTTTCAACTTACCATGATTTTGAAAATTGCTTTATATAATTTTTGTCAGGAAAGATGCAATTTGTAAAGCTTTCTATTTTGAGAAAGTAAACATGTTGGGAGGCATAAAGGGAAATGAGACAAGATAGAAGAATGGCACTGCTCTGAAGGGGTAGCTGTGTACAGGGCCTTTCCTCAATTTTTATATTCTAGAAATTCAGACCTTTTTCAGGAAACCTAGATTTCATTTCACTTTACACAAACCAAGTGATAACTGTAAAGCATACTGTCAGAAATAAAACTTGTTTTCAAAAGCAGTTTTGATTAGTATGTTCTTATGGCAAAAATTCATAGGATATTTTTCATTTGTTATAATAAGAACAGACTTTGTTGTAACAAAAGTGATCTTCTAAAATAATTTTTCTTTTGAGAGAGAGGGAGAGGAAGACAGAGATGGGCGCGCCAGCAGCCTCTCAGCTGCTGCGAACGAAATCTAGATGCGTGTACCCCCTTGTGGGCAAGTGCGGCATTGCGCCCTTGCGTCACTTCACATCTGGCTAAACGTGGGACCTGGAGATTGGACCTGCTGGAGATTGGAACCGGCGTTCTTAGGCTTAGGAGGCAGGCGCCTTAACCACTAAGCCATCTCTCCAGCCCATTCTTAAATAAAATTTTGATCTCCTCTCCCTTCCTTACTCCATACTAAGGATTAAACTTAGAACTTCTTGCATACTAGGCACTGCTTACTGTTAAACTACATTCCCAGCTCTTTTTATATTGAAACATGGTTTCCTAAGTTGCCTGGGACAGCTTTGAACTTGTTAACTTCCTTAGCCTCCCAAGTAGCTGTAATTATAGGTGTGTACCCAGCTCTTATTATTGTAGAAATTATTTGATGACAAATCAGAATTATCCTTTCATTGATTAAAAAAAAATTGCCTGGGTATCATGAAGGGACCTTGATGGTTGTTACAGCTCTGCCCTCCTGATTTGTTATTAGACTCATGCAGTTATGTTCCTCATTGGTTATTATTTCTAATAAAAACACTAACTGGTATTTATAACTTGTGGTCACATGCTAGGCATACTTCTTTGAAACTTGTGTTTATTTTCATTACAAACCCCTCCTAGTTACACATTCACTAACATTTGCTTAAATTTCTGTAAATAACAACTTATACTTAGTATTCTTTGCTATCTGTGGGACTTGGTTCCGGAACACCCTTCCTCCTTATCAAAATCTACAGATGTGCAAATCCTTTAAATGAAATGCATAGGATTTGAATATCACCTATGTACAACTTCCCATATGTCTTAAATCCTATGTTATTTATAATACTGAATGCAATGTAAATACTGTGTAACTGTACTATACTTTTTTAGGGAGCAATAACAAGAGAAAGTCTATGTTCAGCACACATTTTTTCCTGAATATTTTCAATCCACAATTTGTTAAGTATACAGGTGCAGAATCTGCAAGTGCAGAGGCCTCCATTTTGGAACAGTTTGTGTATTCATCCTTCTGTCCTTATGCTGGCTAGTGGATCCTACACACACATGTGCATACACACACACATTCACAGTAAAGCACTTGGAGTCTGAGTTAATAATGGGGTAGAGTGGTGCCACCAGAATAATAAGGTGTCAGTATATTTGTTACCATCTCGGAGCCTCAGATTCATTGCTTAACTTCCTCATCTATAAAAATGCAGTTAGTGTTTATTTACAGAACTGTTGTGAGGATTCTATATAGCACTTAGCCTTCTTTCAGTCTGGCATGTGGTTACATACTCCATAAGTGGTGGTGTTATTTAATAGAAGATTGATCATAACCATTATATTTAGATTTTATTTATCAGTTCAGTTATATTAAGCAAAAGCATTTGCATGGCTGCTTTACTGGAAATTTATGCTCATTTTGCTTTACGTACAACTGGATTCAGTTGCTCTTAGAATATCTACTCTCCCCCAACTCTCTTTGGTTTATTGTCAGATGAATTAAGATGGCTACTGGGAGCTCTTGTCTTAAACTTTACAATGTCCTTATAGCTAGAAAACAAGCAAAAATGTAGATTTCCTCATCCTCCACAGCTATAGGAAAAGTCTAGGAGAGATTTCTTATTGACTCAACTTGAATCACATACCTGACCAGAAGGAATCACTGTCACCATAGAAATTAGTGAATACCCTGATTTATCTTGGCTCACTTATCTGTTTCTGGAACTTATTATTATTCATTATTATTATTATTACTCAGTATTATCTGTCCCCTCCAAGCCACATGAGAAAGAATTTTTATTCCTAGAGTGATACTGGCCAGATGAGAACATCATACTCAGGAAGTGATTCTTTAGTTACATGCATTCTTCATTGTTTCTTTTTTTATTATCATTATTTATTTATTCATTTTGAGGGACAGAAAAAGAGGCAGATAGAATGGTTGTGCCAGGGCATCCAGCCATTGCAGACGAACTCCAGAATCATGTGTTCTCTTGGGCATCTGGAATATGTGGATACTGGGAATCAAGCCTGCGTCCTTAGGCTTCACAGGCAAACAACCCCAACTGCTAAGCCATCCCTCCAGCCCCTTCATTGTTTCTCTGATGTACTAAACATTAGTTTTGTGATAAGGTTAGATTTAGAATGCTGGCAACAACCTACATAGGACATCTCCTTCATGCTGAGAACTAGCTAACAAAAATATCAGGATCTTGATTGAGAAGCCGGAAGTAGATAGAAAACTAAATGGCCTTTTTAGGATAAAAGGAAGACAATGCAGAATAGCAATAGACCATGTTCTCAGCAAAGGTTCTGTGCTTGTATAATATAAAGCACAGTGGCTAGACACCAGGCATGAAGGACTGTATAAATCCTGTTTGAAAATGGGGCAGATTCACCATCACATCAGGGTTGTTTGGGACCTTTTTGTTTGTTTCGTTTGGGAGACAGAATCTCACTCTTGTTTCTAGGCTGCTCTCAAGCTCCTGGGTTCAAATAATCTTGCCTCAGTCTTCTGAGTGCCTCAGATTAGAAGCATGTTGCCACCACCTCTAGCCCTACTTTTTAATTCCTTTAAAAAATATTTTTATTGAGCTGGAGAAATGGCTTAGCGGTTAAGGCACTTGCCTGCAAAGCCAAAGGACCCAGGTTTGACTCCCAGGACCCACATAAGCCACATGCACAAGAGAGCGCATGCATCTGGAGTTTATTTGCAGTGGCTGGAGGCCCTGGCATGCTCATTCTCTCTTTCTCTCTACCTGCCCATTTCTGTATCTCTATCTCTCTCTCTCTCTCTCTCTCTCTCAAATAAATAAAAATAAAAAATATTTTTATTTATTTGCAAGCAGAGAGAGGGGGGAACGGGCGCACCAGGGTCTCTAGCCACTTGCAAATAAGACTTCAGATGCATGTGCCACTTTATGCAGGTACTGGGGAATCAAACCCGTGACATCAGGCCTTATAAACAAGCACCTTTAACCACTGAGCCATCTCTTTAACCCTACATTCTTAAGTACTAAATGGGAAACTGAACAAATGCAGTATACTTTTAGTACAGGTTGGATATCCTTTGTCCAAAATACTTGAGACAGAAGTGTTTGATATTTGAGAGCATTTTGAATTTCCCAACATGTAACAGTGCTTGTTTGAAACAAGTTCATTTAACATATGTATTCAGACCATCTACATAACTTAAAGGGTATATGTTTCATTACAGTGTGACTTTTTTCTTTTTTTCTTCGTTTTTTGTTTTGTTTTGTTCAAGATTTGTAGTCTCAGGGTGGCCTCAAACTCACAGTGCTCCTCCTACCTCTGCCTCCTGAATGCTGGCATTAAAGGCATGCGCCATCACACCTGGCTTTTTACAGTGTGACTTTTTAAGAATACAGTGATTTTTGCTGTAAATCCTATTATACCATACTGACTGCTGATTATAAGCATTGTAGATGCTTAGATAATTGATTAGAGGGCTGGGGGTGTGGTTCAATGAATAAAGTGCTTGTTGTGAAAGCATGAGAACCTAAGTTCTGTAACCCTCACCACCCACATAAATGTTGTGTTGGTGTGGTAGCCTGCCTATAGTCTCAGCACTTTGGAGGCAAGGATGGGCTTCACAGGACAACCTGCCTAGTTAGACCAGTTGAATCTTCAAGCTGTGGGTTCAACTAATTACTAAATGAAGTGGAGGAATTCAGAAGACACTCAGCTTCAGCCTCATGCACACCTGCACAAACATGCACCCACATGCTAAACACAAGGAAAGATAATTGGTTACATCAGGCTGATAGATATTAGAAATGTAATAAAACTGAAAGTTAAGTAGATATTTATTGCAGAAGTGTATGTGTATGGTTTTGTGGTAGTAAGCTTCTGAGATCACATCAGATATTTTTTCTCTAGTGAAAATACATAGCTCTTTCCTGCATCTTGCTTATAGAACTTGCCAACTAGGTACATAGTACACTTTGTGAAGTTATTGGGATATTATATTTGTTTATTTGAAAAGCTTAATTTGATTACTTGATTTTTCTAATTGAATTCTGGAAAGTAAGACAGCTGAAATGAGCTGTCGTTTTTTTAAAATATTTTTATTATTTATTTATAAGGAGAATGAGAGATGGGAAGAAGGAATGGGTGCACCAGGGCCTCTTGCCACTGCAAACAAACTCCAGACACATGTGGCACTTCGGGTATCTGTCTTTATGTGCCATCTCTTCAGCCCCTGCATCATGATACCAAAGGAGCACTTCCTGTGCTGTCTTGTGCTAATCCACTAGTGAGGTGCTTTATGTACCTCTTTACTCATTTATAGTTGCAAGAAGATTGATTGAGTACTGTGTGGATTGCTCTTTCTGGAAAATGCTAGCTGTGTTTACCTTGTGGTTATTATTGAGTCTGTTGTTTATTATGTAAACTGAAGTATGTATGTCTGAGGTTCACAGTCTGACTTGTCATTTGGTGCCACCTGGTGTTCATTGTCTGTTCAACTTCAGGATTAGCAGGATATTGTCAGTGATCCCAGAAATATCTTCCAGATAGCTTGCATTTGTTTCATAGACCTCAATGAGTTATGTAGCTAGAATGCTGGGGATTCAGGAAGACATGCTTCACCTTCTACTTCCACAGCCTTTAGAATGTAAGTAATATACATTTGGTGCTCTTTGTTAAAAAAAAAAAAAAAAAAAAAAAAGAACAGAAACCAGTAGCTGTATATCCAAATTCACTTATTAGAGAAATCTGCTATATTTCAGTGACACAAGCACTTTTTTTTTTTTTTTGCATATTGTGCTGTGAGCTGGACCTTGTAAGCTGCCTAGATATGGGAGATGATTGACTAGCTATTGATTCCTTTATGTGATATAAAGAACTAGGACGGAGGTTTGATCATTATCTCAAAAGTGTCATCCTAGTGGTTTCCTTCCTATTGGAATTTGAATATAGATCTCCTGTCTTTGAGAACTATCTCTACTTCCTCACTAGCTACTGCCCTATTTTCTACCCTCAAGACTGGACTTTTCAAGAACTTTACACTTTATTTCACGTTCCATTTATTCATCAGTCTTGAATGGCTTCTGCTTCCATCTCTGTACCAGAGACAGTTTTCGCACCATTTTCTTCCTTGTTAGTAAATCCATTCATCCTGGTCACTCAGTAATGTTTAACTGAAATTATCCATTGGAAGTGTTTATTTTCTCTTGGCCTCTATGATGCCATACTTTTGGGTTTTTTGAGGTAGGGTCTCGCTGTAACTCAGGGTGGCCTCGAACTCATGGCAATCCTACCTCTGTCTCCCTAGTAGTACTGAGCTTAAAGGCTTGAGCCACCACGCCTGGCTCATACTTTTGTTACTAATTCCACTGTAATTCTTTCTTGATTTTTACCTGTTTTTAGTGACATCAGAATTCCACAAGGCTCTTCTTTACTTTTCAAATGTTGGTGAGATTTAGGTTTAATGAAAATGATGGTGCAACTTACATGTTTGTTTTTCTTAAGTCATGACTTTGGCTTAGACGAAACTGATGAATAACACATTTGTACACACTGACAGACTGTGAAGAAAATAGTAAAGCTGAGGGGCAGCAGAACTCAGCACTTAGGAGGCTAAGGCAGGAGGGTCTTGAGTTCAAGGCTAGCCAGGGCAAAAGAATACAGACATAGCACTACAACCCACCACAAAGAAATAAGCAGTGTTAACATTTGGTACACATTCTTCTAGATATCTTTTCAAAACTTAATGATTATCACTAAGACCCACTGAACTTAGTACCATAATTTTTTCAAAGTGCTTTTAAGTCTTTAGAACTTCTGCAATAGAGTTATGGTTATTCTCCTTTAACATATGGGGCAGAGAAAAAGAAACTTGTCCAAGGTCAGTAGGTGATGAAGGTGGCATGTCAAAAAAGGAGCTTGAAATGTGATTTCTTCAGGGTTAAACCCTACCATCTCTGAAGGGGCATAAAGTGGTCCCTTATCTTTGTGTGGCTTATTAACTTCACTTAGGCTGTGTTTACCCAAGAAAAAAGTCAAACAAGTAGATAGTAAGACCACACTTTATCTGTCAGTATTTGGCTCATAATTTTATCTATTTTAGAGTAAGTTATCTGTTCAGTGATACGTTTTAACTGCCATTTGGGGACAGTTTTTATTAATGCTTTATTTTACTAATTTAGTATATGAAAATGATGATCAGCTTCTGTGGGACCCTGAATGCTTACCAGAAGATAAAGTGATTGTATTTCTGAAGGATGCATCCAGAAGAACAGGTGATGAGAAAGGTGTAGAAGCAATTCCTGAAGGATCTCATATAAAAGACAATGAACAGGTACACAGAAAAGAAGCAACTGTTAGGATTGTCCTCAGTTTAATCATACACACTTACAAATGTAGATGTTACCACTTTCAGTGTTGTTATTCTATACACTGAAATTTATATTCTGTTATTACTAGGAAATCTAAAGTTATAAGATGCCCATTGTTACGCTTACTTCGTTGGTATAATTTTAGCTCATCTTTTGCCTCCAAAAGTTCTTTGTAGGATGCATGACCCACAATCCCCATGGGGTTGACCTGCATCCTCAACGAGAAGGGCCAGTTCAGAAGTGTCAGGGATGAGGGAAACAATGGTACCAACATGTGTTGTTTACATACTAAGTATGTCCATAACTAATAAAAAATAAATTTAAAACAAAAGTTCTTTTAGCTTTCCCTGAGAATGAGTGTCATCAACTTGGCACCCTCATCTACAATAATGTCATTATATGTTAAGTCCCATAAAGCAAACTTTCGTTTTTTGTTTTTCCTAAGTAGTGTCTCACTGTAGTCCTGGCTGACCTGGAACTCATTCTGTAGCTCCAGAGTTGCCTCAGTAGACCTTCTACCTCTGCCTCCTATGTGTTGGGATTAAAGGTGTGCACTACTATGCCCAGCAACATTAAAAAAAAAAACTTTTTAAATCATTGTTGTTTCTCCTTCATTTCATTAAAGTTATATTCAGAATTTTAAAAAGCTACACAGAATCACAGCTTATACAAATTATATGGATATATTTTTCTTCTCTCATTTCCACATTCCTACTTTGTACATATTTAGAAGCAGTTAAATGCCACGATTAAATTCATGTTTGTTCCCCCCCCCTTTGGTATTCTGCTTATTGTGTTCACTAAAATTTGACTTCAGAAAGCATAAAACCAAGAGATTCAGAAAAGTTTACTCTTAAAAATTGATAGCAGTGAACTGAACTGTTCATAGTTTTAGTCATATATCGAAGCCTTTTGTCTTTCTAGGCTTTGTATGAATTGGTTAAGTGCAATTTTGATACAGAGGAAGCACTAAGAAGATTAAGATTCAATGTAAAAGCAGCTAGAGGTAAGCTTTTAAAGTTTAATTTTTATTTGTTTTCATGACTGATGGGAATTTAATGTTCAGCTCTTCAATTTACTTAACAGTCATCAGTTTAATAATACTGTTCCTTATGAATTCCTTAAAAATATTTGTAGCGAGGCTGGAGAAATGGCTTAGTGGTTAAAGTACTTGCCTACAAAGCCAAAGGACCCAGGTTTGATTCCCCAGGACCCACGTAAACCAGATGCACAGGGTGGTGCTTGCATCTGGAGTTTCTTTACAGTGGCTGGAGACCCTGGTGCACACATTCAGTCTCTGTGCCTTTCTCTCAAATAAAATAAATAAATAATATTGAAAAATAAAGACATAAGTAAATGTGATATTTATTTAAAAAAATAAGAATCATACAGGATTATGGGGAATAGGAGTAATTCTGCCCCTTTATGCAAAACTAAAACCAATATAAAACACATAATGCCTAATGATTTCAAAGCATGTTTAAAGGCTTTTCTTATCTGATCTTGGTGATAGTCGTATGAATGAACAAATAGTGTGACAGATGCTGTCTTGTCTACTATTGTGAGACTTTGATCTCTGACCAAAGTAATGTGTCTGAAGCAATTACTTTTTTATTCTATAAATGGCTACTACCCCACTTTACCAAAAGTACTGTTTATATATAGATAAGTTACAAAGTCTCAGCCCACACGGTGCCTAGGAACCTAGAAAGGGAAGCTGAAGTCACATGCTAAAAATCATGTAGTTAATATGATCTGCCTGAGCAGAAGTGGAGCTTTTAGGGAAAGCTTCCAGAACAAAATTACATTTTTGCTGGGTTGTAAAGGATTTTATGTTGAAAAGAGAAGATGAAATAGGAGGCAAGATAATAATTTTATGTAGAATCTGAACTAAAAAAGAACTTGGCAAATTTAAGGAATTGAAAGGTAGCTTGTAAAGAAATGAAGCAAGCTGGGAATGGTGGCACCCAGCAGAAGGGTCATAGTTAGGCCAGACTGTAACTGTAACAAGGCCTTGTCTCCAGTCAACAGGAGAAAGTGGCCCAGGTTGAGTTTGAAGAGATAGTGATCAAATCATTCAAAATTTTATTGAGTCAGGAATTTTTGTCACTGTATCTTTTGCAGTGACCAGTATTAGAGCTCAAGAAAGAGTTAACCTATTTTTTTTTTTTTTTTGGCCAGAAAAATCAAAATTTTTGTTTTAGTTTCTTTGTTACATGTGATATAACAGTTTTTTTCCTTCCACCTTCCCTTATTTTATCAGAGGAATTATCTGTTTGGACAGAGGAAGAGTGTAGAAATTTTGAACAAGGTCTGAAAGCCTATGGAAAAGATTTTCATTTGATTCAGGCTAATAAAGTAAGTAATGATACGTTTTTCTTTTTTAAAAAGTAACCTAAGGGCTGGAGAGATGGCTTAGCAGTTAAGGCGCCTGCCTGCTAAGCCTAAGAACTGGGTTCCAATCTCCAGGTCCCACGTTTAGCCAGATGCAAAGTGATGCAAGGGCTCAATGCCACACTTACCCACAAGGGGGCACACACATCTGGAGTTCATTCACAGCAGCTGAGAGACTGCTGGCGTGCCCATTCTCTATCTGTCTCCCTCTCCCTGTCTCTCTCTCTGTGTCTCTCTCCAAAAATTAAAAAAAAAAAAAATTAAAAAAAGAGTAACCTAAATTGTGTTATTACCTTAATTCACTGTTTTCTATTGCTCATGCTTTTATAATGATTATTATAACCTGGATTGATAACTATTGCAATGAGCATACCTTTACTTCTGGTATAAATTTGCCTGAATGTTTTC
The DNA here is from genome assembly GCA_036365145.1 of Orientallactaga sibirica. NCBI lineage: Eukaryota > Metazoa > Chordata > Mammalia > Rodentia > Dipodidae > Orientallactaga > Orientallactaga sibirica. The sequence continues at coordinate 23,768,138 of JAEOAD010000015.1, read as the reverse complement.
AGTGCATAATAGTGTAAGTACTTTCAAACTGAACTGACTTACCTGGCTATTAATCACCTTCCAGTTAAGTTGGGTATGGAATGCAAGTATTTATTGCTGCTTTCTGTAGTCTATGATGAAATCATTTTTAAGGAGGATCTTTAAGGTAATTTTGAAATATATTTATTTGTAAGCAGAGATAGAAAAGAGACAGAGAGAATAGGCATGCCAAGGTCTCCAGCTGGTACAAATGAACTCCAGATGCATGCACCACTTTGTGCATCTGGCTCTACTAGGTACTGGCTTTACTAGGTTATTAGGCTTTACAGGCAAGTGCAATCTTTCCAGCCCAATTTTGAATTTTTTTTTTTTTGTTCTTGGTTTTTCAAGGTAGGGTCATACTCTAGCCCAGGCTGGCCTGGCCTGGCCTGGAATTCACTCTGTATTCTCAGGGTGGCCTCGAATTCATAGCAATCATCCTACCTCTGCCTCTCAAGTGCTGGAATTAAAGGTGTGTGCCACCACGCCCAGCTCCAATTTTGAAATTTTTAAAGTACCTTGTTTTTGCATGTGTGTGTGTGGTGTATGCACATAAATATGCAGGTGTATGTGCCCCCATGTGTAGAGGCCAGAAGAGAACCTTGGTGGTCCCCATTGCTCATTGTGTGTTTCCTTGTGACAGTCTCACACTGATTCTGGAGCTGTCATTTTTTGCAAACCCCAGCAATTCTCGACTCTGTTCTCAACAGGACTTAGGTTACAAACATACATGGTCACACCTGGCTGTTGAACACAGGGGTCTCAGACCCTCAGGCTTACGCAGGAAGCATTCTTACCTACTGAGTTATATCTGTGGTCCTTTAACATACTTTCAACGTCAGGTTTATAATTAAAATATTCATTACAGTTGCTTAAATCCTTTTGTTTGATTGAGGTTTTGTTTTGTTTGAGACAGGATCTCACTTTATCCCAGTCTGACCTGGAACTCACTCTGTATACAGTTCAGGTTGGCCTTAAACTTAAAGCACTCCTTCTACCTCAGTCTCCCAAGTGCTGGGATCATAAGCATAACCCACCATATGTGGCTCATTAAGGATTTTTTTTTATAGTAACTACACAGTTTTATAAAATGGGAAAATGAGGTTTCATTGTAAGGCGATTATGTTCTCAGAGCATAAATACAGAAAATCCCTATGCTTCTGAAGATCACTTTTTTTTGTTTTTTTGTTTTGTTTTGTTTTGTTTTGGTGGTGGTGGTGGTGGTTTTTGTTTTTTGAGGTAGGGTCTAGTTCTAGCCCAAGCTGACTTGGACAGGATCACATTTTTGGGGGTCACATTTTTGGTTTGGTGGTAGGGTCTCATTCTAGCCCAGGCTGACCTGGAATTCACTATGTAGTCTCAGGGTGGCATCAAACTTGTGGCGATCCTCCTACCTCTGCCTCCTGAGTGCTGGGATTAAAGGTGTGTGCTATCATACCCGTCTGGGATCACATTATTTTTAATGAATGCAAGAAGCTCAGCTTTACATGTTTCTTGAAAAGAGTAGTTGTATGTGGTACCATGTGCACAGCCAATTCACCTCTTGATGTTTCTGGCTGACTGGCATATAGTTGATCTGTTTCACCACATACCTAACATCAAATGAATAGAGTTACTTGCACAATCTGAGCTCACATCTAGCTTTTTTTTGTGCATTCATTGCTTCATTCTTAACTTTGTTGGGTTTTATTAATTAACATTAAACATTTTAGCATTTAGAATAACTTAGAAGACAGTGGAATTGGTGTCAAAAATCATGTGCCCCTAATGTGTCCAAATCTTCTGGTCCCTCAAGTGCAGTCCACCCTCTAGGGAAAAACTACATTGTGTTAGCGACTAGCCTGGTATATTCCTGACTTTCATTTAAGAGCCTAGGTTTGATTTTCCAGTACCCAAGTAAAGCCAGATGCACAATGTGGTGCATGCATCTGGAGTTCATTTGCAGTAGCTAGAGGCCCTAGTATGCCCATATATGTTTTCTCTCTCTCCTTCTCATGTCCCCTCTCTTGGGCATAGTGGCACAAGCCTTTAATCCCAGCACTTAGTGAATTCCAGGTCAGCCTGGGCTAGAGTGAGACCCTACATTGAAAAACAGACAATAATGAACTCCAGATGCATGGACCACATTGTGCATCTGGCTTACATAGGTCCTGGGTTATTGAACCCTGGGTCCTTTGGCTTTGCAGGCAAACACCTTAACCACTAAGCCATCTCTCCAGCCCTGGATTCATTTTTGCATAGGGTAAGATAGAGAGATCAATCTATTTTGTTTTGTTTTGTTTTGTTTTTCATGCGTCTACATGTGCAGAATCATTTGCAAGAGAATTTAAAAGTATATTTCCTAAGTGGTAAAAACTTATTACAAACTGTTTCTAATATTCATTTTCACTTAATGGCTGCTCACATTTTCAGTAAAGGACTGTTGATTTTATTTTAAGTTACTAGAATGATGGTAGCTTTTAAAAAGCAGAATAAGGGCTGAAGAGATGGCTTAACAGTTAAGGCATTTGCCTGCAAAGCTAAAAGACCTCAGTTTGATACCGCAGGGCCCATGTAAGCCAGATGCACAAGGTGGCGCACCCATCTAGAATTAGTTTATAGGGGCTGGAGACCCTGGCATGCTCATTCTCACTCACTCTCCCTCTCTCTGTCTGCTTCTTTCCCTCTCTTGCCCTCTCAAATAAATAAAATTTAAAAAAAAAAAAAAAAAGCAGAATGATAGGCCTGGAGAAATGGCTTAGCAGTTAAGGCACTTGCCTACAAAGCCAAAGGACCCAGACTCAATTCCTCAGGACCCATGTAAGCCAGATGCACAAGAGGAACATGTGTCTGGAGCTTATTCGCAGTGGCTGGAGGCCCTGGCACACCCATTCTCTCTCTCTCTCTCCCCCTCTCTGAAATAAATTGTTAAAAAATTTTAAGCAGATAGCTGTTAAGGTGTAAGCCTGAGAAGCCTAAGGACCCCAGTTCAATTCTCCAGGTCCCACGTAAGCCAGATGCACATGGTGGTGCATGCGTCTGGAATTTGTTTGCAGTAGCTAGAGGCCCTGGTGCACACATTCTCACTTTCTCTCTGCCTCTAATAAATAAATAAAATAAAATAAAATAAAATAAAATAAACAGAAAAAAATGTGCACAGAAAGAGAAAGAAAGTATGGACACGCCAAGGCCTCTTTCCATTCAAACAAACTCCAGATGCATGTGACATTTTGTGCATCTGGCTTTATGTGTATACTGAGAAATTGAACCTGGGCTGCCACGCTCAAATGCCTTTAACTACTGAGCAATCTTCCCAGGTCCCAATTTCTGTGATTCCTTTGACATATGTTTAAAAGGTTCCAAGTGATAGGTTGACAAAATATTCACTTAGAAATGGTGTGTGGTAGTTTGAATATATGGCCCCCAATATATTCAGTGTTATATTAGTATATAGTATATTAGTATATTAGTTTATAGTTTGCATCTGCAGCCACCTTGTTGGAGGCAATGTCATTGGGCGGATCTTAAGGTGTGGTGGTGGGTTTGAGATTCCATTGTAAAGATATGCAAAGTGTGCCCAGTAGGAGTTCCTAAAGTGTGCTATGCTGTGTGGCTGCTGGCTTTCTCTCTCTTGCTTGGATCTATGAAGGCAGGCCAGCTTCTTCTGCCATTATGGAACTTCCCCTGGATCTGTAAGCTTCAACAAATAATATCCCTTCCTCAAAAAAAAAAAATTTAAGCAGAATTGACAAATATATGAAGCAGTTATCAATGCCAATGTTGTGTGTGTGTGTATAATTTTTGTTTTGTTTTGCTTTTCAAGGTAGGGTCTCATTCTAGTTCAGGCTGACCTGGAATTCACTATGTAGTCTTAGGCGGCCTTGAACTCTCAGCGATCCTCCTTACCTCTGCCTCCCGAGTGCTGGGATTAAAGGCGTGCGCCACCACGCCGGGCTCCAACGTACTATTTCTCTTAATGGAAGTTCAGAAAGAATAGTTTTCAACACAGTTAGTGTAGTGTTGTATTTCATATATAATACCATATATCACTTAAAGAATAAATTTTTAAAAAATAACTCTAGCCAGACATGGTGGCGCACGCCTTTAATCCCAGCACTCGGGAGGCAAAGGTTAGAGGATCTCTCTGAGTTTAAGACCACCCTAAGGCTACATAGTGAATTCCAGGTCAGCCTGAGCTAGATTGAGACCCTAACTCGAAAAAACAAACAAAAAAACTCTAATAAGGAGGAAATTATTCTTTAAAATAAGATTTGTTTCTTACAGGTTCGAACAAGATCAGTTGGTGAGTGTGTAGCATTCTATTACATGTGGAAAAAATCTGAACGTTATGATTTCTTTGCTCAGCAGACAAGATTTGGAAAAAAGAAATATAATTTACATCCTGGTGTAACGTGAGTTGTTTCTATGCTTACTGAGATTTTTCTTACAAGAATTATGAACTACTTCCGTAATACAGTTCACATTAGTTTTCAATTTACCATGTCTTGATGTGTCTTCATATCAAGGGGTTGCAGAACTTCTCATTGTCTTACAGCATTGGTATTTTAAGACAACAGACAGTACAGCAAGGTTTACAGTGTGTGTTTTCATTAGGTGCTCTTGAGAAGAAATGGAACAGTACAGCTGTGGGAGCATGTTGTTAAATTCAGTTATATTCCATTTTAATCTTTTATAAGCAGTCTTATTATTACCCTCTGGCTGGCCTCAAACTCATGGCAATTCTCCCAAGTGCTGGGATTGCAGGGAGGTGCCATCATGCCAGGTATTGCACTCAGGTTCACATTGCTGGCAGAAAACACCTGATCAATAACAGCTTATGGGAAATAGATTTTGGCTTACAGACTCAAGGGGAAGCTCCATGATGGCAGGGGAAAACGATGGCATGAGCAGATGGTAGACAACACCTCCTGACCAACATCAGATGGACAACAGCAACAGGAGAGTGTGCCAAACACTGGCAAGGAGAAGCTGGTTGTAACACCCACAAACCCACTCTATACAATACACTGCCTCCAGGAGATTTTAATTCCCAAATTGCCATCAGCTGGGGACCTAACGTTCAGAACACCTAAGTTTATGGGGAACACCTGAATCAAACCATCATCACACCAGGCTTACAGTTTTAATCTTAATGACACTTAGAAAAGATAGTCATTTCCTATGCTCATGGTTTTCAAACACTGTAGGGCTATATGGTCAGCAAAGGCCCTTTAGAGAAGATGAAAATTAATATTTTTCTTGTGCAATCTACTTTGATTCTAGGAATCAAAACAAGATTTGAATGTAGATGCGTAAAGAATAAAAAAATATATAGTATAGTGAGTCAAAATGCAGTGTTTTTTTTTTTTTTTTTTTGTTGTTGTTAAAGGCCTTTTTTCATAGAGGTTCTTTTCCTCTAACAAAAGAAATGGTACAAATAGTAATGCAGTTCTAGTTTTTGCAAGTGGTATAGGTTGTATAATGGCAGGAGTTGTGATCATTTTAAGCACAAAGTATCTTAAGAAAGCCTAAATACACTCTTCATGCATACTCTTGGTTCCATTCAAGCCATGACTTCATTTGGTTAGTGTGCACCAGTCAAGATACTCTAGGAGACCAATTAGTTGCGTTTGAAAGAGATGCTTATTATATGTTTGTACTGTTTTTTTGGTCACATTTATTTATAGATAGGTGTGTCTGCTGGAAACTTCCTCAGATCAAGAGTTCTAACATGCCTAGCAAATTAATCTAAAACATGAATAAATATGAACTGAGGCTCTAACTCAGAATTAGAACTCTTGCCAAGCATGTCCAAGTCTTGGTTCATTCCCAGTACTTTCCCCCCCAAAGGAAAAATTCATGAATATGATTGACCTGTGTCATTCATTTAAGACTGTGCTCTTTATCCCCATCCTCCCTAGTTATGTGATTGCTTGGTAAAACAGTTGGTAAACAATTTAATGTTTTTAATTTACAAGCGATTTAACTACTTACTAAAACCATAGTTTTTTTTTTTTCCTGCGTTACTCATTGGTGGTATTCAAGCATAATGATAGAAGGATTAGATACAGCTGTCCAGACTACCTGTTATATCATAAAACAGTCATGGTTCTTAACTGTTCTATAGAGAAAAGTAGTAGTATATCTTCCCTTTTGTTCACACCTGAACTATGTAGTTATAGTTAGTCTGTCACCAGCAGTAAGAACATGAGAATGTCTATTCTGGGGCAGACCCATGGTTCATCCAGTTTTCTTTTTCAGAAACATCACAAAAGGAAGTGGTGTGGGCTGGCTTAGTTGTCTGTGATGTCAAGCTCAACAGGTTAGGTAGGAACATATCACCAAACATTATTAGTTTCTCTAATAATCTCTCCATAGACACTGGTAATTTTTTTGAAGATACCTATATCAGTAGGCTTGATTACTCTTAAGGTTAAGTATTTTTAAATGGGTAGAGAAAACAGTTGAAAGTAAGCCGTGTTTTTATTTTTCTCAGGTATGAGTCACACTAGTCCTGTGGTATAAAGAAATGATATAAACAAATGTGTTTTTCCCTTGGACAAAATTACCATGGTTGGCTTTGCTTATGTTCCCTCTGTTTTTTCTGAATAGTTTCTTTCTCTTTTAGTTAGTTATTTTTCAATTGTTTTAAATTTATTTATTTATTTATTTATTTATTTATTTATTTATTTATTTATTTGGGTTTGTTGAGGTAGGGTCTCACTCTGGCCCAGGCTGACCTGGAATTAACTATGTAGTCTCAGGGTGGCCTCGAACTCACAGCGATCCTCCTACCTCTGCCTCCCGAGTGCTGGGATTAAAGGCGTGCGCCACCACGCCCAGCCCTTATTTTTTTTTTTTTAAATAAAAATAAAAGGGCTGAGGAGATGGCTTTGAAGTTAAAGTGCTTGCTTGCAAAGCCTGACAGCCCAGGTTCAACTCCCCAGCACCCACATAAAACCAGACACAAAAACAAAAGTGGTACATGTGTCTGGTGTTTGTTTGCAGTGGCAAGAGACCCAAACATGTGCACATGCATGCATACACATACAAACACACACATATATACACACATGTGCAAATAAATAAATATATTTAAAAATTAAAAAGAAATGAATAAAATTAGATGAATGAAGGGGAATAATGGAAAAAAATTGAATAAAATAAATTCAGAATAACTAGTTACTGGAATGCCCTCCAACCTTCTGGGTTTGTCTGTCTGACTCCTAAGCTTTGGGGATTTTACTTATCATTAGAATATTAAAGACCATAGTTGTGATTCTTTTATAGTATCATTGACATATTCAGAAACTTAAAACAATGTTGATGTCTTGTTACCTCTAGCTTCCTTGGCTAGCCCAGGCTGACCCCTGGAATTTACTATATAGTCTCAGGCTGGCCTTGAACTCAAGCAGTCCTCCTAAGTTCTGGGATTAAAGGGGTGTACCACCACATCCAGCAGCTTGACATTTTTAATAACTATTTTATTTATTTATTTGAGAGAGACAGAGAATGGGTGGGCCAGGGCCTCTAGCCACTGCCAATGAACTCCAGATGTATGTGCCACCTTGTGCATCTGACTTATGTGGGTTCTAAGGAATTGAACCTCAATCCTTAGGCTTCACAGATGAGCATCTTAACTGCTAAGCCATCTCTCCAGCCCTGAGCTTGGCATTTTTTAAACACCCTTTCTTACTCAGACCCACCAAGTTTTTTTTTTTTAATATTTAATTTATTTATTTATGAGAAAGAGGGAGAAAGAGAATGGGCACACCTGGGCCTCTAGCCACTACAAACGAACTCCAGATGCATGCACCACATCGTGCATCTGGCTTACACGTGTACTGGGGAATTGAACCTAGCAATCCTTAGGCTTCACAGGCAAGTGCCCTAACCACTAAACCATCTCTCCAGCCCAAGTTTTTTTTTTTTTTTTTAATTTATGTATTTATTTATTTAGCTTTTCCAGATAGGGACTCACTTATGTCCAAGGCTGCCCTCAAACTCATGGCAATCCTCCTACCTCTGCCTCCCAAGTGCTGGGATTAAAGGCATGTACCAACACAGCTGTCAAGTTTTTTATTTATTTCTAGTTATTCCTTGTCTTTTCTTTTTGTCTTAGCTTCTGAATTCCATCTGGTATTCATTTTATATGTTTCTTTTTGTGTGCTTTAAATTTGCCATGCCATTGTTTTATAATTATGAATAAACTGAGCTGATGGCCTTAAAAGTCATGAGTTTAATTCTCCACATTTGGATATGAAAATAATTCTAGACTGTCAAATTGATCAGTTTAAGTAACAATGTTCTTGTTGTATATGTTTTACACCTCAGACTTTTTAAAGCTTCTTGAGTTTCTGTATTTATTTCCATAACCAAACAGTTTTAAGATGTAAGTACAATTAGTAGCACATTTTTTAATATTGCCATAGATGTTCAGAAAAGGCCTAAGAGCTTCTACTGTTTTTCTTCTTACATTCTTTAACCTGCTCACAAAATCTTTTATTTTTATTTTTTCTCAAGTAAGGTCTCATTCTAGTATAGGCTAATATACAGCTTTCTCTGTAGCCCAAGCTGGTCTTGAACTCATAGCAGTCCTCCTACCTTAGCTTCCCGAGTGTTGAGATTAAAGGAATGTGCCACCATGCCCAGCTTTCAAAATTCTTTTTTTAAAAAATTGGGGGCTGGCCAGGCATGGTGTCACACGCCTTTAATCCCAGCACTCAGGAGGCAGAGGTAGGAGGATCACCACAAGTTCAAGGCCACCCTGAGACTACACAGTGAATTCCAGGTCAGCCTGAGCTAGAATGAGACCCTACAACAATGGAAGGGGGGGTCTAGGGAGATGCCTTAGTGGTTAAGGCGCTTGCCTGTGAAGCCTAAGAACATATGTTCAAATTTCTAGGTCCTATGTAGCCAGATGCACAGTGACGCAAGCATGCAATGCCACCCATGCGCACAAGGGGGCACACGTATCTGGAGTTTGCTCACAGCAGCTGAAAGTCCCTGGCATGCCCATTCTCTCTCTCAAAAATAAATAATAATTTTAAAATGGGGGGGTGAGCCGGGCATGGTGGCACACGCCTTTAATCCCAGCACTCAGGAGGCAGAGGTAGGAGGATCACCCCAAGTTCAAGGCCACCCTGAGACTACATAGTGAATTCCAGGTCAGCCTGAGCTAGAGTGAGACCCTACCTCGAAAAAACAAAAAAAAAAAAAAATGGGGGGTGGTGGTGAATGTGCCAGAGCATACATGTGAAGGTCAGAGGACAATTTTCTAGAGTTGGTCCTTGCCTTCCACCCCTTTGAGGCACATTCTCTAGTTCTCACTGTTCTTTGCTGTGCTTGCCCAAAGTGGAAATTCTCCTGCCTCCAACTTAATGTAATGGTATAGATTGTCAGAAAAGTAATACAGAAGGTATTTGGGAAGGTTTATAGAAGTGATGAATCCTTTTCCTTAGGCCTCACTTTTTCTTTCCTATGCTACCTGCAGGAACTCCCAAATCTAGCTGCATCTGTTCAGAAATTGTGTTGTGCTCCCAATAACATCATCACTGTCTCTTCTCTCACTGATACTTCCATTTTAATTGAGCCACTCTTGAGTATTTCAGCACATTTGAAAGTATTTAAACTTATTGTGTGTGTTAAATTTTGCTAATTTAACACGGTTGCACATTTCTCCTTACAAACATGTAACCCAAAGGAGCTTCCCATTGAAGTGTTTATATTCTGTTGTAAGTAGTGAGGTGCTGGAATGAAAATAGGTGAAAAGTAGGATGCACTCGTTAATAATGACATGTAGTGTTTTTTTTTAATGTGAGAAAATAATTGTATTATTTAACTTAATTTTAAGGGATTACATGGATCGTCTTTTGGATGAAAGTGAAAGTGCTGCTTCTAGTCGAGCACCATCTCCTCCCCCAACTGCCTCAAACAGTAGTAATAGTCAGTCTGAGAAAGAAGATGGCACCATAAGCAACAGCAATCAAAATGGTAAGCAACCGAAGAAACTTTTTTGTCTCTCCATAGAGAGGGACATTGTCAGTATCAAGGAAATCTATTTTAGATTTCCAGAGCAGAAAATGGAAATTGTAATTAATATATTTAACATAATGTCAGAATATATATATTCTAACAGACATTGAATACAAAGTAATTGTTACAACAAATTTAATAATGCATACTGTCAACAGTGATCATTTCCTTTAAGAAATTTGTGTTCAATAGCATCTCATACCTGGTTAGAATAATGCCTAAATACATACTTTGTACATCAGAAACACAATTATATTATGAGCTTATAACACTTAAGAGCTTTAAACATATAGACAAAAAGAAGATAAGATTTTGGTATTTGACTTTGATTGCATAAGAACATTGATGCATAGAAAAGGTAAAGCAAATGTTAGCCATTGCATTATATTGTACAGACTGTTTTTTGGCTCTGTACTGAAGTCAACCGTAAATTATGGAGTAGACTTAACATACTGATTGATACTGGGACTTTGGAAATTGGGATGGTGGTATGCTTCAGCGAGTTTTGACAGTTGGCACTACTGCTTTTTGCTTATTCTTAACATCTTAACACCAAAGAAATCATTTCTCCTTTTAGCTATTTGACAAGAAAACATTGATAGGCTAGAAGAGTGTTTATCAGTTACATATAAAATACTCTGTAGCTCAGAAGGTATTTGTATCTGGTAAATGCAGTCAAGATTCTCTGGTTTTTCCAAGAAAAGGTAGAACTTCTCTAGTCTAGGGCTGGAGAGATGGCTCAGCAATTAAAAACTTTCTAATTTTATTTCTTTTAATTTTTATTTTATGTTTTATTTTTCAAGATAGGGTTTCACTCTAGCTCACGCTGACCTGGAATTCACTATCTAGTCTCAGGGTGGGCTTAAACTCATGGCTATTCTCCTATCTCTGCCTCTTGAGTGCTGGGATTAAAGGCATGTGCCAACACTCCTGGCTTTCTCTCTTTTTTAAATTTTATTTATTTTATGAAAGACTTTAATGCCTTAAAGCTATTTTTGACTTAGTCTAATGTAGTTTTTGGATTATCTAACCCAGAATTGTCCCTTCAGTATTACCTGACACACAATCCTTGTGCATTCCTGGATTGAGAACATTTTGAACTGAGAAAATTGAATGTTTCTTTCACCAAAATGTAATAATTTAGGCTTATCTTTATGTTGAATGTTTTTCACATAAGTAAATTATAATTACCTCTACTGATGTATCCCACATTGTATTTCATATTACCAAATTTATGTCCTGTGTTGCAATCAGATCCAATGTATTCTCTTTCTTGCTTTAGTTAGAAAAAAAAATTTTTTTGAAGTAGGGTCTCACTCTAGTCCAGGCTGACTTGGAATTCACCATGTAGTCTCAGGATGGCCTGAAACTCATAGTGATCCTCCTACCTCCTGAGTGGATTGAAGACATGCACCACCTTTTTTAAAAATATTTTTTCCCCTAACCTATTATGGAAGATTTTGTTGTTTTGTTTAATAAGTTGGTGTCATGTTGCTTGGAGAAAATACCCAGCCAGAAGCAATTTAGGGAAGAAAATAGCAACCAGAAATTAAGAGTTGGACTTTATTTTTTGTTCTTTTTTGAGGGTGAAGTCACACTGTGTGGTTCAGAATGTCCTCGAACTCTCCATACTCCTGATTCCACCTCCTCTTGGTGGTTGCCACTACACTCAACCAGAATTTTTGTTTACTATGAACACTTTCAAGTTTACGTTTGGGAACTTCAGTACTAATTTTTTGTCACTACCACGGGTTATTTAAATCCACATAAGTAAATATATGATGAGATTTGTGGTTTTACATTAAGTATAAAAAAAGTCAAGCCAGGCATGGCAATACACTTCCAGCACCTGTAGATAGGATCAAGAGTTAAAAGGTCATGCCAGGCGTGGTGGTGCACACCTTTAATCCCAGCACTCCGGAGGCAGAGGTAGGATCGCCATGAGTTCAAGGCCACCCTGAGACAACATAGGGAATTCCAGGTCAGCCTGAGCTAGAGTGAGACCCTACCTTGAAAAAAATAAAAAAAGAGTTAAAAGGTCATTATGGGCTACATAGCAAGTTCAAAGCCATCCTGAGATACATGAGACCCTATCTCAAACAAATAAGGAGAAAAAATCCTTTTGATTGTAAATAGAACTTAAGCTTCTATAGTAAAACACAATGATTTTGTTTTTACATGGTTTTAGTAAGTCACAGCCCTTGGGCTTAGTCATTTATGAATCTTCCTAGCAACCTTGGGGCATAGACCTGTGATTCTCATATATGTAATGAAACTGGGGAACACAGTGTAAAGACCTCCTAATGTGGCTGCTAGTAAACAGGAGAGCCAAAACCGAGACCATGTGTCAGTACATAATTGATACTTTGCTTCCTTGGTGAAGAGCATTGTTGCAGTTGCTGTTTCCAAGTTTAATGTTTTAGTATTAGCAGTTTTGTTATCTTTCTTCCAACTTAGGCATATCATCTAATGGGCCAGGTGCAGTTCTAAACAGAGATGAAGGAAAAGCTGAAGGATTACATGTCAATGGACCAACAGGTGGAAATAAGAAACCACTTCACACCGATATGGACACTAATGGTTATGAAACTGATAACCTGACTGCTGACCCAAAACTTGCCCTTGTGACTGCAAGAAATGAAAATGATTTTGATGAAAAAAACGAAAGACCTGCCAAAAGGCGAAGGATAAATAGCAGTGGAAAAGAAAGTCCAGGTTCTTCTGAATTTTTCCAAGAAGCAATCTCACATGGAAAATTTGAAGAACATGAAAAGACAGATAACTAAAATTTTATACCTATTTTACTTTCTTTGCAGTAAATTCTGGTATGACTAAAATTTTCAGGGTTAATGGGTTACCTTTGAAAAGTTGATTTCCTTGAAGCAGTTTGTTGAAACTTTTTAAATTTTGAATTGAGTCCTAACTTAGTAAATAAGATTTCATAATTCTGCCATTTTCAGATTATGTGACTTTAAAATTGTTTAAGACCTTTGTAAGGATATAAAAATAGTTTGATAAATTTGAATGACCTAAAGGTATAGCTGTACCTTATCATTTCAAATCAAAATTTTAGTAAATAGTAATTTTTCCTTAATTTGATATGAAGGATTGAAAAAAGCAAACAAGTTCAAATTTCTGCTTAACACCAGTTTTTCTGATTTTTCTTGAAATGTCTTTATAATAGGCATTTTCTCTCCATATAATTTGAACATTACTAAGGAAACCCTTATGAATCCTGAAAGTTATGCTAGCATGGTTTTTTAATATATAGAAGTTTAAAAATAAACCAAGTCAGGTTTGTGTATGTAAAATTGTTGACATCAATGATGTCTTTCCATATTCTTATCTGGGCTTAAGAAATACATTCTGTATTTTTCCAGATTCTTTGTAGCCTTTGAAAGATTTTTACAGTACATATGTCTTGACTGAGCTGTCCTTTCCTAATACAAAAAGCTTGTATAATTTTCTTAAATTGTACAGTTGGTAAACTTTTATGAGAAGAACTGATATTCTGAGTCTGCCAGCTTTCATATTTTTTTTCCTAATGAATTTTTAAATGTATAGTTAACCAAGTCACCTTTCTTCCAGGTGGTGATCGAATTCATAAGGGATTATGAACATTTGTTTTATCAGATTTCTTACAGACATATAGTAGGAGAATTCTGAAGTTCAGCATGATACTCTGATTGCAAGCTTGTTTTGCATTTGCTATGATTTTCAAAATTATTTTTGAAGCAAAAGAAAGGCTTACTGTCAACTGCTTTTGAGTGCTAGCTAGAATCTTGTTCAGTTATGTCCATATGCATTATAAAACCTACTTCTTCATTAAATCAACAGAGGGGAAAGGTCAGGTAGCCAAATAGAAACTGTTGGCAGGGAGCAATACTGATTTTTTATTTCATTTTTTTAATATATTTTTTTGAGGAGAAGCTAAGGAATTTGTAGAATTTTCATATTTTTCCAGTTGCAGTCCAGTTTGTCAGATTTGGTAATGTTTTTCCAAAATGAAAAACTTATACAAAGTAATCATTGTTCTGTGTGATTTTAGATAGCATTATCCATGTGCATAGCCTGGTAAGGGTGCCATTTTATTTCTATTGCAAAATTCTTGTTTAAAAAATAATGTTGTTTTATACAGCTGACAGACCCATCTCTAGGCTTTTATAGAAGGTGATGTTCTTTCCTCACACAGGCAACACTCCGTGCTCCTTCCTGCTTGTTTTCACCATCAGTTCAAGAGGCCTTGCCTTTTTCAAGCAGATCTTCCACAGTCTTGTTTTTAATGACTCAGATGTCTAATGTGACTTGAGTGGAGATTTGCACTGCTCAAATTGGCCTTATCCCTCAGAGTATTATTAATTTCTTCAGACTGCTTCCTTTCACCAATGGGAAGTGTTTGCCAAACAGTGTTAAAAGCCACTTTCATAACACTTCATATAATGTATATTTACTGCTTGTTAACACAAATATCCAAATAAAGCAAGGTCTTGGGTGGAAGTGTTGAGGAGTATGAGGGGTTTTTGTGTTTCCTTACAACATTAATTTATCCAGAATGGCAGTAGTTAAAGTAGCTTTAGCAAAACGTCACAGTCCTTACCCCTCCCCATTTTTATTATAGTTTTGGCTTTTCTGTTTTGTTTTGTTTTTTAATTTGGGGTGGGGGGCGATACAGGGTAGGATCTAGCGCTAGCCAAGGCTGACCTGGAATTAACTATGTAGTCTCAGGGTGGCCTCAAACTCGTGGCAGTCCTCCTATCTCTGCCTGCCAAGTGCTGGAATTAAAGCCACCAAGTCCTGCTGTTTTTGTTTTTGAGACAGTCTTAACTGTTAAGCCCAGGCTGGCCTAAACTGGCAATCCTCCCACCTTGCCTCCTGAGTGCTGAGATGTACAGCACCCAACTAAAATCCATTTTCTTGATCAGATCTTATTAAATGAATCCAAAGCATCCTATCTCTTTGTCAATTGATATATGGAATGTCTTAAGAGCATGGTGATGTACTTAGGGTTATACAGTAGTAGAGATGTTTTCATATTTGTAAAGAATGTGTCTGGTGTACAGGTTGGTGAAGTTCTTGCAAACTATTTATTACAGGAACATTTTAAGTAAGTTCTCAGGCATGTTGGTAAATGTGGCACATGTGCGAATGTTAGTAAAGTTCACCTTGTTTTTTAAGTAATTGACATTTAAGTGAAAGACATTCCACTACCATGTAATGCGGCACTTTTCATAAATATTACATTACATTCTATGTTTCTAAAGTATTTTACATTTGGTTCTTAGTAACACATCCACTATAACTTGACAAGTCATTGCACTTAGTTTATAGTAATATCTTGAACTTAATTTCCTTAAGATGTAGTACATTTTATAACTCAAACTTTTATACACATTGTGTTGGGAAAAGAAGCCTTATTGTTAAGGGCTTGGGGCAAAGCTCAATTGGTAGAGTACTTGCCTAGCATGCATGAAGTCCTAGGTTCTATCCCCAGCACATAAACTGGGTGTGGTGGCACATGCCTGTAATCCCAGTGCTCTGGAGGTGGAGGCAGGTAACTTAGAAATTCAAGGTCATCCTTGGCTATTTAGCGATTTTGAGGCCAACCTGGGATACATGAGACCCTGTCTCAAAAAAAATAAAACAGCCTCCATTAGTAGTTATTTAGCCCCCAGCCCAGCACTGCCGCTTTCATTTGCAATATGTTTTTTTTGTGTGTGTGTTCTCAAGTGGGGGGCAGAATCTGCAAATCATCAGTTCATAAATGTATTGAGCTTTAAAATGTATTTGAAGTACTATTTACACAGGCATTCAGAATTACAAATTAGATGTTCTTAAGCTTATCCATAATAATTTTGCACTGTAAAATAATTTCCTTCTCCCATTTCTTCCTTCTGCCAGTCTGAATATGCTTATTAAACTATTTTTTAAACGTGTGTGTGTGTGTGTGTGTGTGTGTGTGTGTGTGTGTGTGTAGTGGAGTGTGTTTTTTTTTTTTTTATTTAATTCACTGGGCTTTAATTAAAAGATTTTGTTAGCACCATGCTCTAACCAGTTGGCCAACCAGCCACATTAGTTACAGATTTTTAAAAGGTCTGTGTGGTGCACATTGTTTACATTGCAACTGTATACAGTTTCTGTTGTTTCCACACACATGCATGTTGTACTGAGTGGTCTTTCAGGGGTCCATGGTATTTGTTAACTGACAATAGGTGAGGGGGTTTTTGTTGTGTTATTTTGTTTTTTCTTTTTGAGATAAGAGCTCACTGTTTACCCCATCCTGTAATCTTCTGTCTCAGCCTCCCAAGGACTGGGATTACAAGTGAGTGCACTCCACCCAGCTATGTAGGATATGTATGTCTTCTGTTCTCCCCAGAAGAGATCTTTAGTTCCCAAGGCCTCCATTACCCTGTTTGTCTTTCTCTTAATTCCATAATCAAACATAATTAGTTCCCTTGGTTTTTTTGTTGTTTCTTGTTTAATTTTTATTTATTTATTTGAGAGCAACAGACAGAGAGATGGGTGTACCAGGGCCTCCAGCCACTGCAAACAAACTCCAGATAGATGCACCACCTTGTGCTTCTGGCTTACGTGGGTACAAATCAAGCCTCAAACCGGGGTCCTCAGGCTTCACAGACAAGCACTTAACCACTAAGCCATCTCTCAAGCCCATCCCTTGCTTTTTTTTAAGTAAAGTTCATATCACATAATGTTTTGCAGAATAAAACTTGTTTGTTACAATATTTGCTTTGTTATCTGTAGATTACTCTCAGGGTGGGCATTTTGAGTCATGATTGGTTAACTCCTTAAGCAGTCATTACATACACGCTGATAGCACACACAGGTGTATAATGATCACAAATACCAAATCAACAATGTCTTTCCAACTATTATCCCTTACTTATCAAAAATATCACTGCAAAAATCCTGTTATTTACTCATTGAAATGATTTTGGGGAGGGTTAGGGGTTTTGAGGTAGGGTCTCACTCTAGTTTAGGCTGACCTGAAATTCACTATGTAGTGTCAGGCTGGCCTCGAACAATCCTTCTACCTCTGCCTCCCTAGTGCTGGAATTAAAGGCATGTGCCTCCATGCCCTGCTGAAATGATTTTTTTAATGACTTTTATCTCAAAATTCTGATTATTTGAAATTTTTAACATAAAAATCTGCTTTGTTCTTCAATAGGTTCATCTCGTGCAAAATCCTAAAAAGATCACTAAAGTCAACCATCCGAATCCATCTGCTTTATTATTTAGATTGACATTTTTCCCCTCATGCTAGGGATCAAACCAAGGACTTTCCCATGCTAGGCAGGTACTCTAGTACCAAACAACCTCCCCAGGTGTCCTTAATATTATGCATATCTCTCTTTTCACTGGGGAGGATGGGGCTGTGTGTGTGTGCATGCATGCATGCATGTATGTTTGCGTGTGTAGAATTATGGTATTTGATAGTTTATGGCCTATGTATGTGTATGCAGATACAAGCATCCTGTGTACACACTTACAGAGCTCAGAAAAGAGCTTTGGGTGCCCTCTTCTTACCACTTATTATCATAACTCCTTGAGATAGTCTCCCTCAACCCAGACCTTTGGGTTCAGCATACCCCAAGGACTTTCCAGTGTGTCTACCCCACATAGTACAAGGATTCACAGATATGTGTAGCCACACCCAGCTTTTTATGTATGTGCTGGGGAATCTTGTCTCTGCTAGTCTCAAGCACTTATGCTTAAGTGAAAAACACTCTCGCTGAGCTATCTCTCTAGCCCCTCTTTTGTGCTTTGGGGTTTTTTTTTGTTTTTTTTTTTTTTTTTTTTGAGACAGTCTCACTGCTTCAGGCTGGCCTCAAACTCAGCAGTCCTACATCAGCCTCTTGAGTGCTGGGATTATAGCTATAAGCCATCACACCCAGCTCTATGCAGATTTCAACATGAGATGTCTTTGAGTATGATTATTTTGGTCATGGCTTATCTTTATACTTGTTCATGTCACACACTTAAGATGTATGAGGATATACCCAAAATGTTATGTTTATTGGTTTGAATAAGAAATGATTGTAACACGTTTAAAAGCTGCCTATTAAACTGGGCATAGTAGCCTGGGGGGGTGGAGATAGAAGGATCAGAAAGTCAAGATCATCCTCAGCTACATAGGGAAATTAAGGCCAGTGTGGAATGCATGAGACCTTGTCACAAAAGTAAGTAAATAAAAGGCTACCTATTTGGTAAACACTGAACATTGAAGCCATATAAACAAAATTCCAGTTTTCCTCTATACAAAATAGATGGTGAAGGTTTTCATGTTTAGGTATCAGGAATGGTAAGTTTTCATTGTGTTACCATGTATCCTGTCATCCAGTATTTGGCCTTTACTTATGCCAGGTATAAATTTGTTGGTGACTTCAGGGATATAGCAGGTCTTCACAAAGTGCTAAGTTTGCAGTAAATATTGAGTGCAAGAATAGTAGGGATGCTACCCACCTCTTTGCCATATACCTAGCTGAATCAGATGTTTTATTGGACTTGTTGGGAATTGACTCCCATAAAATAAATGTATGATTCCTCCTGTAAGTGGAGTTTATTTTTAATACTTGCTGCATAGGTAATGATGCTCTAACAAGTGGTGTATGGTTCAGGACTTTCTCTCATCAGTTACTGCCCAGCGAGTGAGCACTGTATGCAAAGGAATCATCTTGACTTTCTAAACTTGAGAAGTGAGCCCAGCTAAATTTGGCATGGTGGTTAAAAAAAACACTTTTTCTCATTATTTTGTAACATTGGTAGGCTGAATTATCTTAATACATTGTGCTAGAATGTTCGTAAAGTTAGGTAGTTGTAAGAAAGTGATTAGCTTGCCTTCCTGAAAGCACATGGACTCTGAGGACCATTCTCTTGAGCTTTGGAAAGAAGAGGAATCTGGGCCTCGACTGGCAGTGCTTTCTTCCAGAAACAACTCAAGGAGTGAAGGGTTTCCCAATAATGTGATACACTGGAAGTTCTGACTAGGAAGAGTAGGTTTAGGGAAAGAACTTGTCCCAAACAGACTCCTCATTCCTCCAGCTGGGCTTTGGCTACATGAACATGAAAAACCAGTTCCAGTTAAGAGGCTAATCATGATGCCAGAAACTCTGCACTTTTACTTTTTTAACTTCTTATTTTGGTTTTTTGAGGTAGGGTCTCACTCTAGCTCAGGCTGACCTAGAATTCACTATGTAGTCTCAGGGTGGCCTTGAACTCATGGCAATCCTCCTACCTCTGCCTCCCAAGTGCTGGGATTAAAGGTGTGCACCACCACACCTGGCATATATTTATTTTTTATACTCCATTAATGCTCTCTGAGTATGTATTTGTAGATGATGGGGAATTTATTTGGGTGGCTAATAGTTATGAACTTTCAAACCTGAATCAGGAGCTTTAGGAGATGATTGCTGGATAGTCTCTGCTGCATATACCTCCAGTGTTCAAGAGATTGTTGTCTGTATTTTAGAAGACATACTGTAAATGTGCACTAATTTTGTGAAAATATATTTATGTATGCATAGTGAAAGTAAGATCATATGCCATAAATAAAACTTATTTCTGAGTGGTAGAATTGTAGTGGTCAGAGCCCCTTCCCATCCGTCCCCAAAATACATAAGATCCCAGGAAATTGCTTGCTGCCTGGGAGGGACATTGTTGTCTTCATTCCATTGTAGTCACTACACTCCTTAGCAACTAACAGATTGAAAATTCTGGCCTGATAGTTTTTACTCCAAAAGTCACAGTGCTGCGAAGCTCACATTGCTGCTATACTCTGGCCTACTGATGTCTTCTTTTTCCATTCCTTTCTTTTTCCCTTCTCCTTCCTTTTCTTCCCTGTGATTTGAAGAGATTTTCCTTTTTAATTTTTTTTATTTTATTTGAAAAAGAGGCAAATAGAACAGGTGCTTCAGGGCTCTAGCTGCTGCAAGCAAACTCCAGACACAAGTGCCACTTGTACATCTGGCTTATGAGGGTACTTATGTAGGGAATCAAACCTGGGTTCTTAGGCTTCCCAGGCAAGCACCTTAAAGCCGTATCTCCAGCACAAGGGATGTTCCTTTTATAAAACCAAAATGGGGTGAAAACTAGAATAGCTTGTAAGCCAAACCTCTTCTACAGATGATGGGCAAAATTCCAATCATTGGAAGGAGCAAGTTGACTTCCTTTAGGACATGGAGTCTTCTTGGAGGAAGTGTGTTACAGCTTGGTGTTGCTTATTCTCTCCTTCCTCCCTACGGGTGTGCCTCCACTTTTCTTCTGCCATATCTTACCCACCATTATGGACTCTACTTTCTAGCACTGTAAGCCTAAATCATTTCCCTCCCAAAATGATCGGGTATTTTGTCCCAGCGATAAGAAAGTAACTGATACAACAGTTAAAAGGCACTTGCTTAAAAGGCCTGTAGACCTAGGTTCTATTCACAAGCCATCTGTTGGACACGTGTGGCAGGACTCCAGGTTAAAGCAGGCCTAAGCTATCAGACATAACTAGTGCCCCAGGCTATGGAGAGGTCACAGCAGCCTGGATGGTGGGCAAATCTCAGGTCCCGGGACTGGCAGGAGTAAGGCTCCTCCCCCTTCCCAGGGGTTGCAGTGAGCATGGACCCCCAGACAAATCTCAAGCCCCAAGACCAGCAAGAGGAGGGTCTCTGGGCGCCTGGACATCCTGATAAGACAGGCTTCACTCAGCCCTGTGACCTTTGACCAATAGGAAATTCCTTTTATGGTATCAGCCTTTTACATAGCCCATCCCCCTATGGCTCATACCCTATCTCTTCCCACCACTACATAGATTACCTGGCCCTCTCCCTATGTGCTGGAATGAACATATGCCAACTAGGCATCAGCAAACAACCTTTGAACCCACAATCCCCTTGGGGCCCATT
The DNA here is from genome assembly GCA_036365145.1 of Orientallactaga sibirica. NCBI lineage: Eukaryota > Metazoa > Chordata > Mammalia > Rodentia > Dipodidae > Orientallactaga > Orientallactaga sibirica. The sequence continues at coordinate 23,747,202 of JAEOAD010000015.1, read as the reverse complement.
TCCCGCTCTCTCGACTGCTTATAAAAACTCAGTTCTGGGCTGGAGAGATGGCTTAGTGGTTAAGGTGCCTGCCTGCTAAGCCTAAGAATGCCCGTTCTATTCCCCGGGTCCCACATTTAGCCAGACGCAAAGTGACACAAGGGTGCAATGCCGCACTTGCCCACAAGGGGGCACACACGTCTGGAGTTTGTTCACAGCAGCTGAGAGGCTGCTGGCATGCCCATTCTCTGTCTCCCTTTCTCTCTGACTCTTTCCCCCCCAAAAAAAAAACTCAGTTCCTTGTTGAATAAACGAGAGCTATTCTCTGAAGCTGTCTCCCAGGTGTTTCTTCCCGTCACATGGCCACTCAAGACCCTGATCCACAGTTGCCTGGATGCCTCCAGGGGATCAAGTGCGCAAAGGCCCCTTTGAGGAACCAGGGACCCTCCAAGATGCACTGGGGGTGAGTGCTCCCCCATAGGGACAATCATTGTCTAGGGGAACATTGGCCCCATGCGGCCCAATGTGCCATGTTTTGAGGGTTGGCAGGATCTTTGCTTTTCCTCCTTTACTTTCAGTTTTCTACCATCCCAAGGGATCCAGTACAGCGAATGAGCAACTATTTCTCTTAAACATAAAAGCCAGTAATGCATCAAACATTTAAAAGCCCTTACGGTGGTCGCCAGTCTCTTAAACTTGAGGACAGGCTTCCTTCCAGACCTTTGGGGAACCCCCCCCCCTACTATTAAGCCCTTGGGAAGGTTGCTCTCTGCTCTTGGGGTTTCCACTCTTTCTATCATGGGCAATATTGCCCCCCATCAAAAGGAATCACAGATTTGTGGATTAAGGGCCCTCCTGAAAGGGGAATTAAGCTCTCCCAGAGAGATGCTATCTCCTTCTGGGAAGAAGTCCTCCAGATTGCCCCCTGGTTGATTTCTGTGGATCCATATAACCCAAACACGTGGACCCACATAACTAGCTAGGAGATCGGAGGTGCTGACAGGAAACCTCCCCTCCCTCTCTTCTTCCGATCATAGCAGCTGTTAGGCAGTGCTTTAGCCACCCTAAGACCTCTTCCACGCAAAAATCAGATGATGACTCTGATGAAGAGAGTCCTGAGGACTGGCCAGTGGTGGGGACCTCAGTTCCCTTGAAAAAGCAATGCAAGAAGTTAGAAAAAGGATGACCCCAAACTCCCCTACACCCACTCCCCTTTCATCTGCCTTTGCCACCATACCCGCCTCCTGATCCAGGCTGCCCCCACTCTGGACTCATGTTACACAGGCCAAAAGAATCCCAACATGATAAACTCCCCGGCCAGGACTCCCCCTCTACTCCCCCTCCCCACTTACAATCACACAACAACTATGTGAGGCCCGAGATAACAATAGGACATTCAACCAGGAAGTAGCAGCCTTTCAACCAACTTGGGCTCGGCCCCTAGACTGGTACCCTTATCAAGCCGGTGATCTTAAAAAACTCAGGCCATTACAGAGGATGGGATCCATGCGCCATGGGCTAAGACCCTCTCCAGAACCTACGGGGTTCCATTATTACCCCCCCAGGACTGGCATGATAACTGCCAGTCGCTGTTCCTCCAATGGGAAACCCTCTATAGAAACAAATGCCTCCAACAAATAAAAAGAAACCAAAATTAACAAACTATTCCCTGAGGGATTGATGAGTTATTCGAAAAGGGTGATTTCTCCACAGGCCTTCAGCAGGCCCAACAGCCCCTAAGGTTCTATGACCAAGTTTGCCTCTGTGCCCTCCAGGCATGGGATAAAATACCGCCCCCCCCCCAATCCCCAGGACAATACCTCTTCCTTACTGTTCCTTCGTCAGAAGCCGGAGGAAACCCTCTCTGACTCTTATTAAGAACAAAAACCAATTTAGAGAGAAAAATCCCCGACCCAACAGACAGGGACCTCCTCCTCAAAAATGTCATGCGGGAAGGCATGACCTCAGAATGTAGACTAGCTTGCCAAGGCCGCAAGGATGAACATTATGATAAATGGTAGTTGCTACTCAGGATATCGGACCTGCCTCACAGAGGCTGCCTCTAGCCCAGGCCTTCACAGCAGCCTTGAAAATTCAAAGCAAATGCTTCAATTGCGGAGAAGAAGGACACTGGAGAGGGGAATGTCCTCAATATCAGGCCACTAAAGGCACCCCCCCCTCCAAAAACAGTTTGCCCTAGATGTCTTAAGGGGTATCATTGGAAAAAAGACTGGCACTCTATTTATGAGAAAGATGGCAAACCCCTAGTGCCTTTAAACTTCAAAAGGGGCAACCTTAGCTCTGCAAATAAGAGGGGAAACCCATAATATACAATGGGTAACAAGCATTCTAGAGGGGGCCCACCCAAAGCTAGCCTTAAAGATTGGAGGAAAGTTTTTCAAATGTCTAATTGATCCTGGGACAGATAAGACAATTCTAAAGTGATCTGAAGTTCCTCGACACTGGAAATTAGCTCCCTGGGCCCCAATTAATAGGGATAGGTGGTCCTTCACAGGCATATATTACCAAGGAAGCCTTTAAATGGAAGGACCCAGATGGAACTATAGGTCTCATCTGACGCCTAATGGCTGATATAACAATGAACCTTTTAGAGAGGGACATTCTTGAGGCCCTAGATGTAGTTTTGCCAGTAATATAGAAGGAGAATGCATTGAGATGGAAGACTATGAGAGATACCTTTGCCAGTGTCACCCTCAATCCTAGAGGCCACTGTTAAGTACGAAACTCCTTGCCTAGAATGGCTCTCTGACCAGCCAACCTGGGTTGAACAGTGACCTCTGCCAAGGGAGAAACTTGAAATCTTAAAGCAGTAACATAGCAAATCCAACTTAATCACATCCACCCCTCACGGAGCCCATGGAACACTCCTGTGTTTGTAATTTGAAAGGGCTCAGGAGGATGGAGGTTACTACAAGATCTTAGGGCCATCAATAAAGCCATGCTCATTTGGGGAACCCCTCAAAAAGGACTTCCCCTTGTGTGGGCCATTCCAGACAACACCCCCCTCCTTGCTATTGATATTAAGGATTGTTTCTTTTCTGTCCCCCTGCATCCCCGAGACCAACAATGCTTTGTGTTCTTGGTCCCCTCCATCAATGATGCAGGACCTGCCAAACACTGAATGGATGGTTCTGCCCCAAGGGATGGATAATAACCCCACTATATGCCAAGAAGCAGTTGCCTTGGCATTAAGGCCACATTTAGATCAAGGCTTTAATATCTATCATTACCTGGATGACATCCTAGTATGGAAAGACTCCTCCACCTCACCAGCTGAGCTAAGGCATCAATTAATACCTTCCCTCACTGAGGCAGGCTTCAAAATTACCCCAAATAAAGTCTAACTTATCCCACCTATAACTTTCCTGGGGACAGAACTCTCCCTCACCTCTACTGGTTTCTTAAACCCATACTCTCTTTTCCTCAGAAGATCACATTGGCCTCGCTTCAGAGCTTTCTGAGGAAATTCAATTGGCTCCAGCCATGGCTCCATGTCCCCACCAGTGATTTACAACCCTTATTTGACATGTTAAAAGGTGACAAAGATCCATCCCCACCTACTAAGCCCAGTCATTAACCAAGATTAATAACATATTTTCTGATGTGACATTTGCCCAGTACTGGCCAGACATGCCAATTCAGCTTATGATATTTAACTCCTCCCCAACCATCATGGGAGCATCATACCAACCCCAAGGAGTGGCTCCACACTTCCATTAGCAGTGCCCCACGCATATTAAGAGAGACTGATGCCCTCATGACCATGATCAAAACTGGGTGAGACCAGGCTCTCCACACCTTGGGCAAAGAGCCTGACACTATCATTAACCCCCTTCTCCCTCACTGATATACAATGGCTATTCAGGAACCACTCCCGATTTGCAACCAGCCTAATAGGCTTCCCCGTTCAAATTGACAACCACTACCCTAATGAAAATGGATTCCTGCAATACCCCTTTTAAAATGGCTCCCACCCCACCTCTTTTCAAGAAAGCCAATCCCCAGAGCCCTTCCCCACCCCATTTTTACAGGTGGAGGAAAGGGAGCAGCTGTAGTTCTTAACTACCCAGGGGCTCAACCTCCCACCATCATTTTTAAGGAACTTCCTGACAGATACCCACAATATAAGGAACTGTATGCCATCTATCTGGCACTCCTAGAGGAAGAAGTCCCCTTTAGTCTCTTTTCAGATAGCATTTATGCTGTTAATTTACTCCCCTGGCTTGCTCACTCACATATCTGACTAGATGAAACCCTCTTTCACCACTGTTGATAAGTCTCCAACCTCATTTGCAAAAGAAGGGTCCCCCCTGTTTGTACAACACATAAGGTCTCACAGCCCCTTACCTGGCCCTCTCACTGAGGGAAATGCATTAGCAGACCAGGTGGCCTCCTATGGAGACCAAACAGACATCTTCCTGGCCACCCTTAAGAAAGCTAAAAATTTTCATGCTAACACCCAGGCCACGGCAAAAACAGTACAGAGCTCTAAAAAACTCATACATCATATCCTCTCTACCTTTGCCATCATGGGTCTCCCCAATCAAATACAAACTGATAATGGCCTGGCTTTTGTCAGTTCCTCATTCAAAGCCTTTTACATGTAATGGAAGATTACCCACCATATGGGAATCCCACATAACCCACAAGGCCAAGGTATAATAGGACACACCAAACCTTAAAAACTCAACTTAAAAAAACAAAAGTCCAATACATACCCACCCAACCTTCAGCTGACAATAGCCCTGACAACCCTAAATATCTTCAACATATACAAGAACTCCCAGCATCCCCCTATCTCCCTCCATTGTTCCACACCAGTAGTTGCCTCCTCTATTCTGATACAATGGCAAGACCCCTTAGATGGAATGTGGAAGGGACAAGACCCCCTTCTCACCATGGGGAGAGGATTAGCTTGTGTTTTCCCACAGGGTCAGCCCAGGCCCATTTGTGTACCTGCTTGAAATGTCTGATTCCACCCTACCAAAGAGATGGCCTGCCTGATGTTGACAGATCAGGGACAGAAGAAAGGGAGGAAGCACCACCCACCCTGGCACCACCTGTGTCAGAAAAAGGGAGCCTCCTGGGGGGATGTCCATGACTTCGTGGATGCAGCCAAAGCCATATGCCCGCCACAGGCCTCCTTCTCAGCCATTTTGTTGGCAGCTTTAACAATCTTACATTCCAATGTAAATGTCTCTCTTGCTGCCTCTTGCATTGCTCCCCCCAGTGGAGGATGGTGCTTTGAAGCCCAAGAAACCTATAAAGATGTCAATAAAATCATTGGCACAGGATATTGCCCTACTAAGGGCTGCTAGGACACTGTCACCTTCCGTGTCTATCCTAGGTCTGTGGTTTGTGTGGACAGCATGGCATGCTTCGCCAATTGCCAAACTAATAAAGAGTGTCTTAAACACCAGGACTATTATGGGGGATGCTGATATGATTACTATGTCATTGACAGCTTTAGGCATCCAAACACTGTCTTTAAAGCCTCCAGGAAAACTAGAGAACATATACTCTCCATACAAGAACGTTGGAGGGTAGGGGTGATGGGAAAACTCTATGCTAATATCTACTTCTCATCTCCCTCTGGTACTCTTTATATTTCTAGACAGTATATCCTTGCTTCCCACCCAGTGCAAACTAACCATCACATTCTTTCACAGGAAAAACAAGTCACAGAAAAGATACAAGCCACTATAACATGTTCACAGTATATCTAATATGTGTCCGATCTTTTCCCCTTTACTAACCATCCTCATGCTTCTAACTTCTTTTGTGCATTCCCTACCTGTCCCCTGCTAACCGCAGTCCCTGTTAATGCCACCCTTGAATATCCTACATCTATAACAAGCTATTCCCAATCCCACCTTACTGATATTCCCCTCTTTGATTCCGGTCAGGGTGTGCCTCTTTGCCTGTCCAGCTCCAAGCCAACCAGAGTTAAATGCATCCTCAATATTTCCATAACCAGGAACACTTGTGTCAAGACACCCACTGTTCTTTGGTATGAAGGGGTAACACCCCATGCACAAATGTTTCCTTTCCCACTTATTGTTCCTCCATTTTGATTGTTCCACACGTGTATCTCTATGAGGAAGAAGAGGCTTACAAACTCCAACTCTGCCTGAGTCAACCGAGAGAGATTTTCATCCCCTTAGTGGTGGGCCTCAGCATGATGCTGTTCCTGGGGGCCTCTGGTGCTGCGGGAGCTGCCCTGGTCCAAACCAACCACCTCACGGGGAACTTCCAAAACAAGCTTGACCAGGCCATGATATCCACTACCAACAGGCTCGAATCTCACTCATAGTCCTGTGACCTTTGGCCAGTTACCTAGGAAACTCCTTTTACAGTATCAGTCAACAGCCTTTTACACAGCCCATCCCCCTATGACTCATGTGTTATACTCATACCTTCCCGCCACTATATACATCACCAGACCCTCTACCTATGTGTATGCCAACTAGGCATCAGCAAACAACTTTTGAACCCACCAATCCCCTTGGGACCCTCTTCCTGCTCTCTCTCTCTCTCTCTCTCTCTCTCTCTCTCTCTCTCTCCTGCTTATAAAAACCCAGTTCCTTGTTGAATAAGTGAGAGCTGTTCTCTGAAGCTGTCTCCCAGGTGGTTCTTCCCATTGCACTCATAGCCACTCAAGACCCTGCTCCACAGTTGCCTGGACACCTCCAGGGAGCTTGTGCACAATGGACCCTTGAGGAACCAGGGACACTCAACCACCCACATGAGACAGATTTTTTTTTAAGTGGCATAGGTGTCAGGTGTTCATTTGCAGTGGAATGAGGCCCTTGATTAATCTCATATTCTCACTCATAAACAAGCAAAAATATATTTGAAAATTTTGTTTTTAATTTTTCAAGGTAGGATCTTGGTCTATGTATGGCACTATGCAGGTCAAGCCCTAGCCAGGCCACCTGCTATTAGGAACCAGAAAGTGGCGTCTGTGGACGTGGCATTCTGCACAGGCCTGGTGTGACAACAGCTACAGCCCCATGCCTGAGAGTAACCTGCTGTGAAATGATCTGCCCAGAGACAGGCTGTCATTGGTCATAAGAAGGGAACCCCTCATACAATGATTGGCCAGCCAAACCCTTAAAAACCCCTACACTTCCTTGAATAAATGAGTCTGCAGCAGCTTGCCCTCTGCCTGCTTTCACCCTACTCCCGGTGTCTGTGTCTTGACTCTGTGTCTCTCACCACCTGCCTGGCAGAGACCCTGCATCCCATCCTGGACTGGCCCTAGGAGGGACCCCAGCAGGTCTAGTCCAGGTTGGCCTGACCTGGAATTAGTCTCAGCCTGGCCTTGAACTTCACTGCGATCCTCCTACCTCAGCCTCCCAAGTGCTGGGATTAAAGGCATGCATCACTATGCCCAGCGTTAAATTTTTTTTAAAAAGTTTTTGAAAGATAGAGAAAGGCAGAGTAAGTGAGTATTGGGCATACTGGGTCCTCCCATCACTGTATACAAACTTCAGATCATACTCTACTTTGTGAATCTGGTTTTACATGGATTCTGGGGAACTGAACCCAGGCCTTCTGGCACTGCAAGCAAGTGTCTTGAACTGCTAAGACATCTGTGCCTGAAATAAATATTTCTTTTTCATGGACGCCATTTGTTTTGTCATAGGCAGAACATCATGAAATCCAGGCCAAACATGGGTTGAAAATATGCCTCTTCTTCCACTTAAATTGTTTACACCAGCATCTTTAAGTATTCTGTAACCAACTGTACTGTTCTTTGCTCCTGCAACAATACTGGCATAATGATGCCAAATGAGGGTCTCGATATGACATAAATGCTTCAATTTTCTGTATCTTTTTTACATATCTTTTTTTCATATTTGGGTTGTAGTCTCAGAAGTAGGACTTGATTGGCATCTTTGATCAGTGGGACAACATAGAAATACCTATACAGCAATAAAAAGAACAGAGGGGGTCAGCAATGAACCATCCATATTGGTCTATAAGAATTGTGGGTACAATCACACCAGTACTGCCAAGTGTATCTGCCATAATATGTAGAAATACACTCCCCAGGTTAGTATTCATGCCTCCATCTGTGGATCCATGGTTCCAACTCTGACCATGGTCACTGTGTCCATGCATATGGTGAAAATTATTATGGTCAGATAAAAGATTCACTTGAGAAGTTCCATGGCTATGGCTGTGGTTATGGCTAAAGATACAGATACCAGAAAGGTTTACTATCAGCCCTCCAACTAAGACTGGTGTTAACATATTCATGTCTAATTTTGGAGGGTCAATCTAGTCACTGTCTCCATAAAAAGTCCAGAGCGAATTTTTATTTGGCCATACCCATAGGAGTAAATGTAAGTTGTTTTCCATTGACTTATGAGGGCAACAAACGGTCCCATGAGCAAAGCAGAGCAGTGAAAGAGCATATGAAAACCATCTAAGATCAGGTCTAGATTTTTAGTCAACACACCATAAAACAATTCCACAAAGGTAAAAAGCAGATTCAAACATAAGTAAAAGATCTACCTAGAGTTTGTCTCCTCAAGAATTGGAGTAATTCCTTAACACATCTAGGGATCGACTAAGAGGTATGCTGAAAAGCATCACCCATGAAGTTAAAAGAGGTGTTCCTCCTGGAGAATATCCACTAAGGATACCTTTTTGTCCACTTTTAGAAGAAGATGATAAGATTGATGGCAGACAAAATGGCAGACAAAGAATACAGCACTTACTACCACTTCCAGACAGCCTGGTGTGTTAATGGCCCAAAGCTGGGCCGTTAATGGGTTGCATCCAAAAATTTCCAAAAAGAAGAGCACTAATAAAAAACGGGAATGGATCCATATATGGCACAAATGAAAAGGTCCCTATTGACTGAACAAATGGAATCCACAGAGAAATCTAGGATCATAGCAAAAGGATAACCATTGTGAAAGGCATGATGAGAGAAAACTAAAATTCAACTTTACTCTCAGTTGTTACATAAAGAATGATCATCCATGGGCTTAAGAGAAGCACAGAAATAAGCTGGGCTAAAGACTGAAGATCCTTGGCTCCACTGATATCTACAGAGAGCTTTATGGAAGCTGTATGAAAACCAACTTTACAACATAAAGGCAGTACTAGCAAGGGCACTCAACCCTTGTGATCTGCCACACCTATGAAGCATATGAGTTGGAGCACTGTCAAGATGTCCTTTAGGGTGTTCAGCCATTTTAGCCATGAGATCATCATTGAAAAGAAATAAATAGATCACAGCAATAATAAAAAAGCAGCTCCCAGGCTGAAGAAATGGCTTTGCGGTTAAAGCATTTGCCTGTGAAGCCAAAGGACCCAGGTTCAATTCCCAAGGACCCACATAAACCAGATGCAATGCACAAGGGGCACATGCATCTGAAATTCATTTGCAGTGACTAAAGGCCCTGGTATGCCCATTATCTCTGTATCTGTATCTCTTCTCTCACTTTCTTTTCTTACAAATAAATTTTTAAAATTTATATATATATATATATAAACAGTTTCCATTGTCTTTGCTGGCCCTTCAGAACTAGTGAATAAAACACAGAGCAGTGAGATGACAACAATATCACTGTGCTCAAATAGCAGCAGAGTCCTTAGTGGGCCACAAAAACTACAAGGGTGAAATGATACAGCCAGTAACTGGATACTTAAATAGTTTGATCTTCTGGTGTTTCATAATAGTTTTTCCAGAAGAAAATGTTTTTTTGAAACAAAACCATAAAAAATACAGTTTCAAGTTTTAGTATACAAATGAACTGGATAATGTGAACAGCTTTTAGGAGGTCATATGATTCAAAAAGTCCCACAGCCTTGAAAACTTTATACTAGCCACACCAAAGCAACCTAAGCAGAAACACAGCAAAATACACTCTTCTACTGAAAAGTGAAGGTGTAGTGTATAAGTTATCAACCACAGCAGAGAAGCAGGACAGAGCAAGATCTTCCAGAAAGGAGGAAACAGGCCAGAATCCCACCAAAGCACATGGACCCTGATCCATGCCGGCCCAGGAAGTGCAGAGCAGCAGGAGCAGAAAACAAGTGAGGGGATTTTCCATTCACATCAGCCTCCTTGCAAAGTCAAGAAACCATAAAGGGAAGACAGCAGGGACCAAATAAGCAGCTGCTGAAGGAGAATACAGATGGAACCAGCTGAGCAACTCTGGCACCATGCATAGCCGCCCATCCCCCAACCGTCAGGGCCATGAACCTTTGGAGAAGTTATTCAACCAGTCGTCCAGCATCAAGAGAGATCAAGAAAAGCCGGGCATGATGGCACACGCCTTTAATCCCAGCACTCGGGAAGCAGAGGTAGGAGGATCGCCGAGAGTTTGAGGCCACCCTGAGACTACATAATTAATTCCAGGTCAGCCTGGACTAGAATGAAACCCTACCTCGAAACCCCCCCCCCCAAAAAAAAAGAGAGAGAGAGAGAGAGAGAGATCAAGGATCACTTCTGCTGTTTTTGTTGGAGTATAAGAGCCACCCTAAACTCCTACACTGAAGGTATATAAAATCAGATTTACACAACTCAAAACACTGCAGAAAATTAGAAAACCCAAGCATCAAATTAACACAAGAAACACAAAAATATCAAGACAATACAACCCCACTAAAAATTATAAATCCATCAGAAATGACCTCCAGTGAGACTGCTTTGATGAAATGCCTGACAAAGATTTTTTTTTAAGATTATATCTATACTCAAAGAAATCAAAGGAATAAAAGAAGAAAACAAATGCCTGAAGGAATCCCAAGAAAAGACAGGAAACAAACCAAATGAAAGAAGGAGGTCAATACAATACATGAGTAAGGAAATAGAAATAATGAAAATATACCAATTAGATATGCTAGAAATGCAAAACAGAGTAAGTCAAACAGAAAACTGTAGAAAGTCTCACCAGTAGAATGGATCAAGGAGAGGACAGAATATCTAAGCTAGAAGACCAGGTGGCAGATCTGATACAGTCCAACAAAGAGAAAGACAAACTAATAAGAAGGCATGAATGGGAATTTCAAGACATTCAGGACACTATGAAGGGATCAAACATAAGAATTCAAGGCATAGTAGAAGGAGAAAATTTTCACTTCAAAGGCATACTAGGTAATTTCAACAAAATCATAGAAGAAAACTTCCCCAGGTAGGGAAAGTGATGCCAATACAGATACAGGAAGCCTATACAATACCAAACAGACAAAATCAGGAAAGAACCTCTCACTGTCATGCTGTAATTAAACTACAAAACACACAAACCAAACACAATATATTGAAAGCAGCTAGAAAAATCAAGTTACATACAAAGGCAAGCACATCAGGATAACAGCAGATTAGTCAACATAAACTTTAAAGGCCAGAAGGGCTTGGAAGGATGTGATCCAAGTTCCGAAAGATAACAACTGTCCCCAAGATTATTGCAAAGCTATCCATCCAAATACACTGAGGAACAAGGACATTCCACAACAAAAGCAAGCTAAAGGAATATATGAAGACTAAACCAGCTCTACAGAGAATAATTGAAAGGATCCTCCATGCAAAAGAGAAAGAAAAGCACACACATAAGGAACCTGGAAAAAATAAACTATACACAAATACTAGTTGATACAAGAGAGCAAAGGTAAAACTGGAAGAACTACAAAACAAGAAAAATGACAAGAGTAAATACATACTTTTCAATAACTCATTATTAACGGCTTCAATGCCACAACCAAAAGACACAGATACTGGGTTAAAAAGCAGGTTCCATTCTCAGCGAACTCACCCAATCACAGAAAGATAATTGTCTAATGGTCTTACTCATCTGTGGTTCCTAACCTGAATCTGCCCAAGATGCTGACATACCTAATAAGCATCTTGAGGACCAGACAGTAGGGAAGGGAGGGCAGGGGTGGGGGAGGGAACACAAAACTGGATCCAAGTGGTATGATAAAATACTATATCTTGAAGGACAGACAAAAATGTTGAACCTTCATCAGGTCCTTAGAAGGAACACCTGAATCACAGGACCCTGGAGAGGGTATGATGAAGACTAACCTCAGTCTTTTCCTGTTTCTCTTTCTCTCCCTCTTCTCTCTTTCTCTTTTATATTACCTATTTTTTTCTTCCTCCTTTTTCCTTGGTGCTGGACTATAACTCCCAGTACCAGCATATGGTTAACATCCATAATGAGCTGTTGATCAGAGAGACCTACAAGGTTTCCCAAAAGAAGACCAATTTCTGTCAGAGTACTTGATGACCCACCAAAGGTTAATGGTAAGACCCTAATGCTGAAGACACCATATGCTGTTGGTATAAAACATGGAGTAACCTGGCTGGAATCTGGAAGAGAGTCAGTCCCCTGACAGTTAGCTTGTCTAGTTCCAGAAGGTGCTACATGAGGGACTGGGGGAAAATCTGTCCAAGTAACTAATGGTCTAAGCTACTCAGCAGCAAACAACCTGACATGATGCTCACACAAGTGCAATAGTGGCACACAGACATGGTGAGTAACCAACTGCTCTTGATTTGGCTAATCTGCTCAGTGGAATGAAACCCATAACTGGAATTGGGAAACAAGTCAGAACCAAAAAACAAGCCCATTCTCCAATATCAAGCTCCCTCCAATCATGGGCTACAAGAGGGCCTACACCTATTAAATTCTCTCTAAAATAATAATGGTTGCTGGGCATGGTGGCGCATGCCTTTAATCCCAGCACTCGGGAGGCAGAGGTAGGAGGATCGCCGTGAGTTCGAGGCCACCCTGAGACTACATAGTTAATTCCAGGTCAGCCTGGGCCAGAGTGAGACCCTACCTCGAAAAACCAAAAAATAAATAAATAAATAAAATAATAATGGTTATCCCATTTATCTGGTGCTGACTTCACTCTCTGTTGGAGAATTTTCTTCTCTTTTTCAGATTGATGCAGCTCCGGAGGAGAAAATCAGCCCATTGCACCTCACCAGGGCCCCAGCTGAGACCATAGAGTAACTGGGGAAATGAGCAAGAGTGCTGCTTTCTTGGTAAATGTGGTACCAGCACAAGGGTGAAGGAGATAGACACAAAGAACACTCAACTCCTACCACACTAGATATCCAGAGACACAAAGGCTCCCAAGACCTCATCATTGAAGTAGACCTAAAACAAATCCAACATGGCTCAGGGAAATTCACAGAAGAGGGGGCAGAAAGATTGTTAAAGCCACAAGTTGGGACATTTGGCACAGAGACATTGCCTCTTCCCCATAACTGATGGCTACCCCCACAATGCACAACCCACATTCCCCAAAGAGGAGTGTCCCTTCAGAGGGGAGAAGAACAGGGAGGAGGCCAACGATGGAACAAACATGGCTGTATACACACTGTGTACCTAACTAATAAAAAAAAAAAAGCAGGATCCTTCAATTTTTTGCCTCCAAGAAACTCATCTTTCCACAAAAAATGGACACTATCTTAGAGTGAAAGGTTGGAAAACAGTGTTTCAAGCAAATGGGCCTACAAAACAAGCATGTGTCACTACCTAATATCTGACAGGATAGACTTCAAACAAACATAAGTTAGGAAAGACAAGGAAGGTCACTTTATATTGATTGAAAGAACACTCCAACAGAAAGACATTACAATCCTAAACATATATGCACCTAACATGGGGGTTCCCAGTTTCATCAAACAAACACTTTTAGAATTAAGGTCAAAGATAACACCAAACACAGTTATAGTGGGTGACTTCAACACCCACTCTCAACTGGCAGGTCATCCTGGCAAAAAGTAAACAGAGAAGCATCTGAACAATTGGACCTAACAGATATCTACAAAGAAGAAGAAGAAGAAAAAAAGAGCCAGGTGTGGTGGTACACACCTTTAATCCCAGCACTCAGGAGGTAGAGGTAGGAGGATTGCCTGAGTTCAAGGCCACCCTGAGACTGCACAGTTTATTCCAGGTCAGCCTGGGCCAGAGTGAGACCCTACCTCAAAAAAAAAAAAAAAAAAAAAAACCACAGAAGCATCTGAACAAATGGACCTACAGATATCTACAGAACAGTGCATGCAAATGCTGCATAATACAAATTCTTTTCAGAAGCACGTGGAACATTCTCTAAAATAGACCATATATTAGGACACAAAGCAAATCTTAAAAAATACAGGAAAATTGAAATAATTCCTTGCATTCTATCCGATCATCATGGGATTAAACTACAAATAAACAGCAAGAAAAGCTATAGTGCATACACAAAATCATGGAAACTAAACAATACACTACTAAATGATGAATGGGTCAGTGAAGGAATCAAGAAGAAAATAAAAAAAATTCATGGAGTCAAATGATAATGATAACACAACATACTAAAAGTTTGGGGACACAATGAAAGCAATCCTTAGAGGGAAATTTATAGCTCTAAGTGCCTATATTAAGAAATTAGCAAGGTCGCAAGTAGTCAACTTACTGCTTCACCTTAAGGACTTGGAAAAAGAAGAACAAGGCTAACCAAAACTATGTAGATAGGAAGAATAATAAAGATCAGGACAGAAATTAATGAAATTTAAAAAGTAACTATCCAAAGAATCAATGAAACAAAGAGTTTGTTCTTTAAAAGGTTAAACAAGCCAGGTGTGGTGGCACATGTCTTTAATCCCAGCACTTGGGGGGGGGCAGAGGTAAGAGGATTGTCATGAGTTTGAAGCCACCCTGAGACTACATAGTGAATACCAGGTCAACCTGAGCTACTACAAAGCAAACAAGAAAAAGATAAACAAGATAGATAAAACCTTAGTAAATCTGAAAAAAAAGAGAAAGAGAAAAGACACAAATTAATAAAATTAGATATGAGGGCTGGAGAAATGGCTTAGTGTTCAAGCATTTGCCTACAAAGCCAAAGGATCCTGGTTCTAGTCTCCAGGACCCACGTAAGCCAGAAGCACAAGGGTGTACATGCATCTGGAGTTCATTTGCAGTGACTGGAGGCCCTGGCATGCCCATTCTCTCTCTGCCTCTTTCTCTCTCAAATAAATAAATAAATTATATTTTTTAAAAAGATAATTTTAAAATTAGATATGGAAAAGGCATCATTACTACAGATAACAAAGAAATTCAGAAAATCATAGAGACATACTTTAAGAACATATACCCCAGTAAGTTTGAAAATCTGAAAGAAATGGATGATTTCTTTGATTTATATGACCTACCTAAATTAAATCAAGATGAGATTAACCATTTAAATAGACCTACAACAAGTATGAATATCTAAGCAGTTATTAAAAAATCTCCCAACTAAAAAAAAGTCCAGGCCCAGATGGATTTATTGGTGAGTTTTACCAGACCTTCATGGAAGAACTAACACCAAAGCTTCTCAAAATTTTCCATAAAATAGAAAAGGAAGGAATTCTACCAAACTCCTTCTATGAAGCTAACATCATCCTGATACCAAAACCAGACAAAGGCAGAACCAAAAATTAAAATTGCAGAGCAGTCTCCCTCATGAATATAGATGCAATAATTCTCAATAAAATGTTGTCAAAGAGCATAAATGTTGTCAAAGAGCATACAAGAATATATCAGAAAGATCACTCACCTCAACCAAGTGGGCTTTATCCCAGAAATGTAGGGATGGTTCAACATACAAATTGAAAAATGTAATACATTATATAAATGGACTGAAGGACAAAAATCACATGATAATTTGAATAGATGCAGAAAAGGCATTGGACAAAATCCAATATCCCTTCATGGTAAAAGTCCTACAGAAACTGGGAATAGAAGGAACATATCTCAACATAATAAAGGCTATTTATGACAAACCTACAGCCAACATAATACTAAACTGAGAAAAACTTGAAACTTTTCCACTAAAATCAGGAACAAAACAAGTGTGTTCACTGTCCCCGCTTTTATTTAATATAGTACTGGAAGTCTTGGCCATAGCAATAAGGCAAGAGACCTCAAAAAAGGGATACATGTTGGAAAGGAAGAGATCAAATTATCATTATTTGCAGATGATATGATTCTATACATAAAGGACCCTAAAGACTCTACTAGCAAACTGTTGGAGCTGATAAACACAGCAATATAACAGGACACAAAAAAAGCACACAGAAATGAGCAGTTTTCCTATATGCTAACAAGAAACACACAGAGAATGAATCAGGGAATCACTCCCAATCACAATAGCATAAAAAAAAAAAAGTACCTTGTAATAAACCTAAACAAGGCAGTGAAGGATCTGTACAATGAAAACTTTAAAACACGCAAGACTAAAATTGCAAAAGACACTAGGAAATGGAAAGACATCCTATGTTCTTGGATTGGAAAAATCAGTATTGTGAAAATGTCAATCTTACCAAAAGCTATCTACACATTTAATGCAATCCCCATCAAAATTCCAATGGCATTCTTCATGGAAAAAAATCCTAAAATTCATTTGGAAGCACAAAAAACCTAGAATATCTAAAACAATCTTGAGCAACAAAAATGAGGCTGGTGGTATCACCATACCTGATTTTAACCTATATTACAGAGCCATAGCAACAAAACAGCTTCATATTGGCACAAAAACAGATACATTGATCAATGGAACAGGACAGAGGACCCAGATGTAAGTCTGAGCAGCTACAGCCACCTGATTGATCTTTGACAAAAAAACTCATTGGAGAAAAGAGAGCTTCTTCAACAAATGGTGCTGGAAAACTGGATATCTATGTGTAGAAGGATGAAAGTATATCCTATCTCTCTCCATGTATAAGAATTAAATCCAAAAGGATCAAAGTCCTTAATATCAAACAGAAACTCTGAAACTGCCAGAGGAAAAAGCAGTGAAAACCCTTCAACATATTGGCATCAGCAATAACTTTCTGAATATAACCCCAGTTGCTCAGGAAATATAACCACTAATCAACCACTGGGACCTCATGAAATTACAAAGCTTTTGTACAGAAAAGGACACTGTGAATAGAGCAAAGAGGCAACCTACAGAATGGGAGAAAGTCTTTGGCAGCTATACATCTGAAAGAGGATTAATATCTAGGATATACAAAGAACTCAAAAAACTAAATAATAAGAAATCAAACAGCCCAATTAAAAATGGGTATGGGGGCTAGAGAGATGGCTTAACGGTTAAGGCGCCTGCCTCCTAAGCCTAAGAATGCTGGTTCCAATCTCCAGGTCCCACGTTTAACCAGATGAAAAGTGGTGCAAGGGCGTAATGCCGCACTTGAGCACAAGGGGGCACATGCATCTGGATTTCATTTGCAGCAGCTGAGAGGTTGCTGGCATGCCTATCTCTATCTGTCTTCCTCTCTCTCTCTCTCTCTGTCTCTCTCTCTAAAAAAAAAAATGGGTATGGGAGCCGGGCTTGGTGGCACATGCCTGTAATCCCAACACTTGGGAGGCAGAGGTAGGAGGATCGCTGTGAGTTCAAGGCCACCCTGAGACTACATAGTGAATTCCAGTCAGCCTGGACTAGAGTGAGACCCTACCTCGAGAAACAGACAAACAAACAAACAAGGGGTATGGAACTAAATAGAGAGTACTCAAAAGAAGAAATACAGATAGCATATCAACATCTAAAAAAATTTTCTCATCCTTAGCCATCAGGGAAATGCAAATTAAAACTACTTTGAGATTCCATCTCACTCTGTCAGAATAGCTACCATCAAGAAAGCAAATGATAATAAATGCTGGCAAGGATGTGGAAAAAGAGGAACCCATCTACACTGTTGGTGGGAATGCAATCTGGAATAGCCATTGTGGAAATCAGTGTGGAGGTTCCTGAGACAGCTAAAAATAGATTTACCTTATGAGCCACCTATATCACTCCTAGGCATATATCCTAAGGACTCATCTCACTACCTTAGAGATACTTACTCAACCATGTCTATTGCTGCTCTATTCACAATAGCTAGGAAATGGAACCAGCCTAGGTGTCCCTCAACTGATGAGTGGATAATGAAGATGTGGCACATTTATACAATGGAATTCTATTCAGTGGTAAAGAAAAATAAATTATGAAATTTGCAGGGAAATTGATGGATCTGGAAAGGATTAAACTTAGTGAGGTAATCCAGGTCCAGAAAGCCAAGCGTCACATGTTCTCTCTCATATGTGGATCCTAGTTACAAATGATTGGACTTTTATGTGTGTTGGAATAAAACTCAGCAGCAGAGGGCAGTAAGCTATAAAGGGGATATAAAAGGAATAGAAAGGGAGGGAGGAGGAGAAGTGCTTAAAAGACAGTATTGTATATATGTAAGTAGAAGAACAGATTACTGGGGGTGGAAAGGCCTAAGTGAGATCAGAGGAAGAGATTGAGTAAAGAAAAGGAAGGGGGAGGGCTAATCAAATTCTAAGAGGCTATGAGTAAGTCATATGGAAACCTACTTTTTTGGATATTGGCACACCTAGAAGCCATAGATTGTTACTAGAAAATTTTTCAGTGCCAGGAATGGGATACCTACTAGTAAGTTGTTGGCCAGGGAGGTCCCTGATGCCACCCAAAACATTATAGTCCACTGCCAAGGCTCTTTGTTTCCCACCAGGAATAGATGGTAAGACCCTATTGCTGAAGACTCCACATACTTGGGCTGCGAGGTTACTGAGAAATCCTGCTGGAGCTGAGCTGAAAACCTCCTCTGTGTAAACCAGCTGACAGAAAGCTGAAAAAAAGCTATGCTGCAAGCAGTTCCAAGGGAGAGAGAGAGAACACCAGTGGAGATAAAGAATAGTGGACACTGCAAGCCTTAAGTTTGTCCAGCCAGGCCAAATGAGCCAATGGGTGCAATAGTGGCTCTTATGGAGAAAACCAACAGTTCTTTAATTGGGTTGGAGACCTGCTCCATGGGAGGGAATACATTCCTCATACTGAAAACCTATGACAAGGGAAGTCATGAGCCCTATGAGTGTAACGTCTGTTGGTGTCTGGCTATATGTATATACTATGCTCGCCAAACTGCCCAGTAAGCACTTCTCTTAATGTTCATGCCCATATGTTAATGCTACTCTCACTTTTGGTTAAAGAAGCTTCTCTTTTCAGATGGCAGTGACCTTGGGATGATTCAGAAGGCACCATAGTGCTGAGAAGTGACAGAGGAGTGCTCAGCACTGAAACATCTCTATCACACCTTCCAAGACTCAGGGTCCATTGCGGAAGAGGGGGCGGAAAGGATGTAAGAGCCAAAGGAAGGGTACAACTCCTTACAACGTGCTCCTCGAGACACAAAATGGCCTGGATATCCATGACCTCACAATGTCTGACACTACCTACATAAGACCATCATAGTAGGAGGAAAAGATGATGACATCAAAATAAAAGAGAGACTGATTGAGAGGGGAAGGGGTATGATGGAGAGTGGAGTTGCAAAGGGGAAAGTGGGGGAGGGAGAATTACCATGGTTTATTGTCTATAATTATGGAAGTTGTCAATAAAAAACTTAATAAACAAAAAAATTAAAAATTTAAAAAAATAAAATAAAAAATAAAACTTTAGTTACAGTAACACAATATGAGTCTCTAATGGTGGGTTGAGCACTACCACCAGCCTGAGGCTGCCAGCATGTCCCCCAAATTTCTCCATCCCAGGTTTGGGAGCAGCCACCATCTGGGTACCCTCAAGCACATCTTGCTGTCCCAGGCTCTGGCTCACAAATACCCCAAATAAATATTTTTTTAAATTTTTTTAGATTTTATTTATTACAGACAGAGAGAGGGAGAGTGTGAGAATGGGTGAGCCAGGGCCTCCAGCCACTGAAAATGAACTCCAGATGCATGCACCACCATGTGCATCTGGCTTACATGGGACCTGGAGAATCGAACCAGGGTCCTTAAGCTTCACAGGCATACACCTTAACCGCTAAGCCATCTCTCCGGCCTGCAAATAAATATTTTTTAAAAGTAGCCGGGCGTGGTGGCGCACGCCTTTAATCCCAGCACTTGGGAGGCAGAGATAGGAGGATCGCTGTGAGTTCAAGGCCACCCTGAGACTACATAGTGAATTCCAGGTCAGCCTGGGCCAGAGTAAGACCCTACCTCGAAAAACCAAAAAAAGAAAAAAAAAAGTAACTAATGCAGATCATTGGTTCTGAGAAGTGTTACCTTTTTCTTGCTGGGACAAAATGCCCAACCAAAAGCATTATAGGAGAGGAAAGGGCTTATTTCAGGCTTACAGTTTCCAGGTTAAGCTTCATTTTGGCAGAAAATGCTGGCTCATACATCCAGAGTAGAGAGAACAGCAAGCACAAGCTGGCTTGGAACACAGTAGGCTAGACTCAACTACAAGATCCACCCCTTAGCAATACACCTACTACAGCAAGGCTCCATCTTCCCAAGACTCCACCTGCTGGACACTAAGTAGGAAACTTAATAAAAAATAAGTGAGGCTGGCCTGGGGAGATGGCTCAGTGGTTAAGGCACTGCCTGCAAAGCCTAAGAACCAGTACCCTCGCAGAACCAGATGCATTAGGTGGCCATGTATCTCCAGTTCATTTGCAATGGCTAGAGGTCCTGGTGTGCCTCTTCTCTCTCTCTCTTCCTCTTTCTCTCTCTCAAATAAACAATATATTAAAAATACCTGAGGCTATACAGAATATTTACATTCAAATCACCACACCATTGCAGCAAGAAACCTGATCATGTGATTCCTAGAGTCTTTTGGAACTGGTTTGTGGGATAAATGTGGAAAGATGTAAAAGTTTGGAGTACAAACGACCTAATGAAGGAAGATAGGAGAAAACTTTTTTTATGCAGTTTCAGTTAGGGATTGAGGCTCAAAAAAAAAAAAAAAAAATCATGAGATGCCACCTAACTCTGAAACAAGAACAAAACTTGGCATAAATGAAACTTGTCTAATTGAGACCTAGCGCACGCTGATGCCCACAGTCTACTGCACTACCTGTCTGAGCTGATCCTCAGGTTTAACCTCCAAAGTTACTAGCCAATCTGGTCTTCCTCTTACATTCCTGAATCTGATTCTATAAATGCTGTGGCCTTCCAGACCCTCCCTCTCTTCTCTCTCTGGACTTGACCATAGGTATATGTGACTCTCTCCCTTTGGGCCAGAAGGATACATGTGAGTTGTGAGTCTGGCTTCTCCCTCACCCAGCCTGGCTGGGCCGGGGGGGACAGGGTGGGGGATGGCGAGGGAATGAAGAATAAAAGTGTTTCTTGGTTTGGACAGTTTTTTCTGTTTGTCTCTGCTTTATAGTTTGGGATAACTTCTCTCTTTGATTATGCATGATTTTCCTGTTTTATGAATCTGTCATGTGTGTATTTTTCTTAAGCTCCAGATCTACCATGTGGGTGCTCTCACCACTCTAGGACTGTTACCTGTGTAATTTCTTTAAACTTGGGGTAACCATGAGTGTAAATCTCTTTACTACTCATTTCTCCTCTGAATCTCTTGGTATCTGCTTTAATATCTTCCCTCTCGTTTTTTCCCTTGAGCCTCACCATTTGCCTTCTTAACTTCTTTAAATACACATGGCAGGTGCCCTGCAGGTTCTTCCCAAGTTTCCCTACACAAGCTCCTAGATTCTACTTTCCATGTGCCAGGACCTTTAACCTGTCTTTAAAAGCCTCAGTTTCTCTTAAATCACCATGCTTGCAGCTTTAATCTCACTTTAAAAATCTCAGTTTAAGTCCACATGTTTGCAGCATTACTGTAATTTCTTCTTAAAAGCCTCATTTCTCTTAAGTCCACGTGCTTGCAGCTTTACCCTAATTTCTTTTTGAAAGCCTCAGTTTCTCTGAAGCCACATGCTGTGGCTCTACTCCTGTTTTTTCCCCCAAAACTTCAATTTCTCTTAAACAAACCTTATAAATTATGCAATGTTTGCACATGAGAACGTGCTTCCTAAATTCCACAATTTGTGATTTCTCCCTAAATAAACTTAATACTTCATAATTATCCTTCTTAAGTCCATCTTTATCAATTCTTTGTTAAAGGTAGAACGGAACACAAAATTTGGGGTTCAAAAATTCTGGGAGACAGCCAGGAGTGGTGGTGCAAGCCTTTAATCCCAGCACCTGGGAGGCAGAGGTAGGAGGATCACCATGAGTTCAAGGTCACCCTGAAACTACATAGTGAATTCCAGGTCAGCCTGGACTAGAGTGAGACCCTACCTTGAAAAACAAACAAACAAACAAAAAATTCTAGGAGACCCTTCCTGAACATCCTGCAACATTACAATGCCATAGGCAGAGCTTGATGGGCCATGCTGGTGGGATTTAGAAGGCCAGAATGCCAAAGAAATGCAGACAGTGGAAGCCTGACTCCTTCAGAAGGGAAATCTTATGCTATCTAGAAAACTGGACTATAGACAGTTCATGTGATATTCTAGCAAATAATCTGGGGGAATTCTGTCCGAGTTCCTGAGAATTTGAGTAAGGTTGAATTTAAAAATCACAGATTAATGTGTTTGGCAGAGGAAATTTCAAGGCAGAAAAACATTTGTTTGTGGCATAGATTTTCTTAGGCACTGATTCAGATTTATAATGAAAATGTAAAATGGGCCAGGCATGGTGGCACATGCCTTTAATCCCAGCACTTGGGAGGAGAGGTAGGAGGATCATCAGGGTTCAAGAACACCCTGAGACTACATAGTAAATTCCAGGTAAGCCTGGGCTAGCATGAGACTTTACCTTGAAAAACCAAAAAAAAAAAAAAAAAAAAAAAAAAAAAAAAAAAAAAAATGCAGAGAGAAAAAACATATGAAAAAAATGCAAAGTTCAGTACAGAAATTTGAGCAAATTTAAGGTCTCAGAGGGCAGCCTCATTGGCTGTAAATGTTATGATTACCACCATTTAAGATGAATCACCTGCTCTGCACTGGGATAATAGGTAGAGTGCCCTGAGGGTGAGACTCAACCCATTGAAGGCTTAAGATGGGGAGAATTCTTTCTTTTAAATTTATTTATTTATTTATTTATTTATTTATTTATTTATTTATTTATTTATGAGGGAGGGAGAGAAATAGAAGCAGATAAAGAATGAGCACACCAGAGCCTTTGGCCAATGAGTAGCAGACAGACACATGTGCCACCTTGTGCATTTGGCTTACATGGGGTCCTGGGGAATCAAACCTGGATTCTTTGGCTTTGCAGGCAAGTGCCTTAACTGTTAAGCCATCTCTCCAGCCCAAGAATGAGACTTCTTTTGAAAGGAAAAGGCCTGGAGGAAGAATGCTGAAAGAAGTCTCTGCTCCCCAAGGTCAGCATCCGGCGGCTGCTGCTTCAGCTGTGTTCCACGGTGCCAGGCTTCATTCTGACCTGACAGCAGAACTTGGCAGCATCACCTACATAGTACTGGTTTTTGAAGAGTAAACTACAAGATGGTCAGGGAATATTGTACCATAGTTCCAGAGAGCCACTGAGGCGAAAGCAATGTTAACAGGTCAGAGTACTTGCACAGAGGCTCTGTAAGGCCACTACTTGGAGCTGTGAAGGTGAACCTGCAATTGCAATAGAAACTCTCAGGATGTCGGGACCATGGGACATCTGCCAAGAAAAGCTGTGGGCTCAGGGTGGCTTCTACCTGGGAAAGAAATTATAAGCAGCACAGAGTTTTAGAGCCCAGGTGATCCCATCTGGAGATGCAGGCACCAGGCATGGAACTGCAGGGTTTGGTGTTTGCCCTGCTGGGTTTCTATCTTGCTTTGGTTCAACTTTTCCTTGGGGTGCTTCTATTCCTTCCTTTCGGAAAGGAAATGCTTACTCTGTACCATTACATATGCTTCTATGTAACTTGTGTTTGATTTCACAAGGCTCACAATTAAGAGCTTGACATGAGTCTCAGGTGAGACCTTGCCCTTTTGAACACGTTGGAACAGGTAAAGCCTATGAGGACTTAAATTGGACTGGATGCATTTTGCATTGTGAGATAGATATCGGGCCTAAGGGGCCCAGGGGAGGAATGTTGTGGTTTGAAGTTAAAACATCCGCTATAAGCTATGTGTTTGAACACTTGGTTGCCAGCTGTTTATGGATGGTGATGGAAGCTTTAGGAGGTGGAGCCTTACAAAAGGAAATAGGGGGCTGGAGAGATGGCTCAGCGGTTAAGGCGCCTGCCTCCTAAGCCTAAGAAGGACGGTTCCAATCTCTAGCGGTTCCAATCTCCAGGTCCCACGTTTAGCCAGATGTAAAGAAACACAAGGGCGCACTGCCGCACTTGACCACAAGGGGGCACACACATCTGGATTTCGTTTGCAGCAGCTGAGAGGCTGCTGGCGCGCCCATCTCTGTCTTCCTCTTCCTCTCTCTCTCTCAAAAAAAAAAAAAAAAAAAAAGGAAATAGGTCACTGAGGATGGG
Organism: Orientallactaga sibirica; assembly: GCA_036365145.1. NCBI lineage: Eukaryota > Metazoa > Chordata > Mammalia > Rodentia > Dipodidae > Orientallactaga > Orientallactaga sibirica. The sequence goes on along the minus strand of JAEOAD010000015.1, from coordinate 23,722,923 downwards.
TCTTGCAGTGTTACTGGTCAGTCATGTTTGCTGTTCTCTCCCTCTCTACTTTCTCTACATGGATGTGATACCTGTTTTTTGTTCCCTCCATACTTTCCCTCCATGATGGACTCATACCTTCTGGAACTGTATTTCAAAATAAACTCTTTTCTTCCTTAAGTTTTTTCTGGTTATATATTTTGTCCCAGCAGCAAAAAAGTAACTGAAAGTACCCAAGAGAAGTCTTGAAGCATGGCTAAATTAGAGTGGAAAAGAAAAGGTGGTGTGAAGATAGTATTTTTAAAAATGTGTTTTGAATAGGATTCTAAATAAAGTACTGATTTTAGGATATTACTTGGTTGAAATGTATGGTTTAAGATTAAAAAAAAAAATGTATGGCCAGGCTGTGATCAGTTTGCTCTGGTAGGAATATTCAGAAACATGAATCAACATTAGTTTGTCTGTAGGATTAAGTCCATTCCTTCCTGCTGGTTTCAGGACTGACCTTTTGAACATCATTATCATGAACATCAGCTGACCTTGGTTCAGAAAACTTTTCCCTAGTTTGTTTTATTATAGATGTGGTGATCTGAATATAAATGTCCCCCACACCCTCAGGGTTTTTTTTTTTTTTTGTTTTTTTTTTTTTTTTCCAGAGGTAGGCTCTCACTTTAGCTCAGACTGACCTGGAATTCACTAGGTGAATTCTCAGGGTAGCTTCAAACTCACAGTGATCCTCCTACCTCTGCCTCCTGAGTGCTGTTGATTAAAGGCATGTGCCACCATGCCTGGCTTCAGCTTTTTTTGTTTTTGTTATTTGTTTTGGTTTCTCAAGGTAGAGTGTCTAGCCCAGACTGACCTGGAATTCAATATGTAGACTTGGGGTGGCCTTGAACTCATGATGATTTACCTACCTCTACCTCTTGAGTGTTGGGATTAAAGGAGTGCACCACCATACTTAGCTCAGGTATTTAAAAATATATATTATTTATTTATTTTATTATTTGCAAGCAGAGATAGAATAGGTACGCTGGGCCTCCAGCTGCTACAACTGAATTCCCGATGCATGTGCCTCTTTGTGCATCTGGTCTTATGTGGGTACTGGGAAATCAAACTGGGATGATTAGGCTTTGCAGGCAAGCTGCTTAACTGCTGAGCCATCTTTCCAGGACCCAGGTATTTTTGATTAAGCTTCCTACTTGGTGTACAGCTGGTGGAGTCTTGGGGAGGTAGAGCCTTGCTGGGGACAGATCTTGTTGTTGATGAGTCTAGCCTACTGTATGTAAAGAGCCAGCTCAGTTTGCTGTTCTTCAGTCTCTGCTGGGGATGTGTGATGAAGTGAGCTAGCTTAGTCCATCATGATGAAGCTTCCCCTTGAAACTGTAAACTCTGAAACGAACCCTTTCCTCCCATAAGCTGCTGCTGGTCAGGTATTTTGTCCAAGCAATGAGAAGGTAATGGGTGGTCCTCTTTTCAACATGAACCTCATCTCAAAGAAAGAAATGTATATTACTATTTGAGTACTATTTATTTATTTACTTTTTTTTGAGTGAAAGATATATATTGAGAGAATTGGTACACTAGGGCCTCTAGCCACTTCAAATGAACACCCGATGCATTTGCCACCTTGTGCATCTGGTTTTACATGGGTACTGGGGAATCGAACCCAGGTCCTTAGGCTTTGCAGTCAAGTACCTAAAGTGTTGAGCCATCTCTCCAGCCATTCTTGGTTTCAAGTCACAAGTGGATTCAGACCCTTGGTGGAACCCAGAGGTGACTGGGCTATGCAGTCATTAACATCATCTTTGGTTAAATGTTTCTTCACTCTCACATCCATCCTTCCCTCCCAACCAACCGGACTGAGCAGTAGGATGCTTAAGCATAGGAACACACATGCTATAGGGTGTTGTTACCTTAAATGAACCGATGAACTGGGAAGCTCCCCACCCCCCGATTATTTGTTTTTTTTCAAGGTAGAGTTTCACTGTACCCAAGGCTGATCTGGAATTCACTCTGTAGTCTCAGAGTGGCCTTGAACTTGGCCTCCCAAGTGCTGAGATCAAAGGCATGTGCCACCAAGCCTTTTAAGAAAGGTTTTTCAAAATTCCCAGAGATAGAGCTAAAAAATATTGCCTCGATGAAAAACATACTTTTGTTACCTTTTTATTATTCCATGCAAATGAGTGGGGGCAGTCCAAAGTGCAGCTCAGGATTTATTTCCATAGGCACAGGAAATAGAGTAGCTCAAATATCAAACACCAGCAATAGCAACTAAGTGTGCTGATGTGTAAGGTAAAAAGATGCTTTTTTCTAAGGGAAAAGGCACTTTCTTCTTTTGATGTGTGTGGCAGTTTGAATATATGTCCCCCAATATATTCAGTATTTTATTAGTTATAGTTTGCATCTGCAATCACCTTCCTAGAGGCAATGTCACTGGGGGCTGGTCTTAAGGTGTTAATGGTGTGGGTTTGAGATTCCATTGTAAAGATATGCAAATGTGCCTAGCAGGAGTTCCTGAAGTGTGCTGTGTGACCTTTTGGCTATAGTTTTGCTCTGTGCGCTGTGGTGGATGGTTGGCTTTTGCTCTCTTGCCTGGTCCTGTGGAGAGCAGGCCACTTCTTCGGCCATTATGGAACTTCCCCTGGATCTGTAAGCTTCAATAAATAATATCCCTTCCTCCATAACTGTGCCTGGTCTGGAAGTTCATCTCAGCGAACCTGAAGCTGTCTGCTACAATGTGGGTGTAGGTTGGTGAGGAAAGGTCGTAGATCTCCCCCAAGAAGCTGACAGAAGTGTGCAAAACCAAAATGGCACATGCTACATACAGCATCTTCCATGAAGCCCATACTGGCCTCAAGGTCATTATGGAGCCCAAGCTGACCTCAAACTTGCAATCCTTCTACCTTCAGTCTCTTGAATAGTGGGATTACAGGCATGAACCACCATACCTAGCAATGAGATTTCTGAGTTTCCCAGGAAGCTGGCCAAGATAGAGACCCAGATGTAACTTAATTCATAAGTATTTTGACATTTCTTCCACAAACATCACACTGCTTATTTAGGCAGCATCACCAAGATTTACTATTTTTAAAAATATTTTATTTATTTATTTATTTATTTATTTATTTATTTATTTATTTGAGAGAGAGGCAGATACAGAGAGAGAATGGGCAAGCCAAGGCCTCTAGCCGCTGCAAATGAACTCCAGATGCATCACCATGTGCATCTGGCTTACGTGGGTATGGGGGAATTGACCTGTGTCCTTAGGCTCCGCAGGTAAGCGCCTTAACAGCTAAGCCATCCCTCCAGCCCAAGATTTACTATTTTTTTAAAAAGCCATCATCACCTACTAATTCTTTCTACTAAAATAATTTGGCCACTTGCCTTCCTCTTGCATCTCTACTCCTTCCCAGGGATCCTGTTATGGTGCAAAGATAGCCTGGAATACCTCCTGTACCTTAGTCACTGGTAACCACAAGCTGTCTGCATGACAGATGACTTGGCTTCTTTCATCTCCATGCCTTCTAGCAGGTGAACAAAATCCTGCCACCCAGTCACTTTTGTACTGATGGATGCATTTGGATCCACCTTCATTCCCACAAACACTGGAATTTATATCTCTGACCTATAGTGTACAATTCAGATACTGTTGGTAGTGTCTTTCTATTCCAAACACTATCAATAAAAATGTCATTATTAATTTATGACTCAGTTGAGAATTATCAATTCAGCAACTGAATGAACTGAATAGGGCAAAATTTCTGTCTTCATAAAGCTTAAATCTGATTACACAGCTGCTGTGGAGGTAACACATGTGAAGACAGGAAACTAAGAGTGTGGTAAGGCATCTGGTTAGATTTTACATTAAGAATCAGCTCAAATGATATTTCTGTGAGGGAGCCTTTTGTACTTTTCTAAGAATGAAATTCCTTTGTCCTTCTATACTTACATCTTTCATATATAAGTTCATGATTCTTTCACAATTTGTACGTAGCATCCTCAGACACGATAAGGCACTCGAGTAATCCTCCTACTTTGCATTGTCTTAATGTGAGAATGTTGTCTGGAATGTACTCTTAGGAAAAATTTAAAAAATTGGAATCAAGTCTAGTTTTAAATTTCTCAGGAAAAGTCTTTTAGCCTTGCTTAAGCCATTTGTACACCATTAAATGAAGTAATGACCAAATACCAAAAGGCAGATTGTAATGGTTTGAGTGTCTGCTTGATAGAGCCAAGAATCACCTACAAAATGTCTTAATATGCTCCTATTTCTAATATGTTGAGTGTATCTGTACCAAAGTGACCTCCTGGGTCAATGTACTATATTTTGGGAGTTTTAACTAGTGAAGCTATTCAAAGACTAAGACAACTGATTACATAGGTGAAAACCCTGCAAGCAGAAAGGTTCATATCTTTTTCCTTCAGGTTTACCACAGATGTGCCAAATACACTGGCTATTTAGCCATACATACTATTTTGCAAAGTATTAGCATGGAACAGTATCCCCCATCATTGGATCTCAATCAAGTACCTTAGTGTCATGACCCTCTTAAGTGTGAGCAAACTTCTGGCTCTTGATTACCCTTTATGCTATAGAAAGGAATTCTAATACATGTTTTCAAAAAAAAGGCATTTTATTTGACACCATTATAAAAATATTTAGGCACATAATTTTTTAGTTTATGTCACCTGATTTATATACCTCAATCCTTAGTATCTTTTAAAAACACTAAGTAAACTATAAATAGAATCTATATTGAAAAAATATGAGAGGGGAACACTTGTAGGCAAAAATCAGTTGATCATCAGCATGAAAAATGAAAGATTTGTGAACAAAATAATCTGTAAAAACACTTATAAGACAATAAATCTAACCAGTAGATTCTTTCTTAAGAAGTATTTTTGAAATAAACTAAGTTAAAAAAAAAACTGTAGAATATCTCCTCATACCACAAAGTAAGGGCTAGACGGCAAGTTTAGGAAATGGTAATGGTGCCAGAGACTTGTATTCTGACAATTGTGATCTGCCAGGTGGCAGCAGTCGAGAGCATTTAATTCAAAGGGAATGAAAGAGACCTGGGGCAGGCTCATTCAGAATGACTAACTAAGCAAGTCATCACTGGACTACCATTCTGAAATGTAATGACCTACCTCTGAGCTGGAAAGTAACTTTCCTATTTTGAAATTTGCTATCATAATATGAAAATTTTGTTCTTATTTATTTACTTATTTTTGGTTTTTCAAGGTAAGGTCTCACTCTAGCCCAGGCTGACCAGGAATTCACTATGCAGTCTCAGGGTGGCCTCAAACTCACAGTGATCCTACCTCGGCCTCCCGAGTGCTGGGATTAAAGGCATGTGCCATTATATCCAGCAATTTTGTTCTTAAAACAAACAAACAAACAGGAAGAAGCACCTGCAACATACAGCAGCAACAACTGTACTGAGTTTTTTGAAACTGTTTCCTAAGCAGTCCCAACGCAATGAGGTACAGGGTCATGTTTCTCAGGAAACACACACACATACTGCCCAGGCCTCTAGTCTCACAGAAAGCGTGACTGTAGCTACATTTGCTGAGTGCCTAAGACATACTCGGTAGTTCTACAGTCACTCCCTCCTTTATCCTAAGTACTTTCTTCCTCAGGGAGGGGAAAACCAGGTATAGGAGCCAGTACAACACAGCTACCAGGAGATAAGAGTACATGCAACAGGGGAGGAAGAGCTCCAGCTACTCAGAATTCTAAGAGCTGTGTGGCTTCTCTGAGGGAGAGAAGAAATAGAGTACAAAAGTCCTTTGAGAGCTGGGTGTGGTGGCGCACGCCTTTAATCCCAGCACTTGGGAGGCAGAGGTAGGAGGATCACCAAGAGTTTGAGGCCACCCTGAGACTACATAGTGAATTCCAGGTCAGCCTGGGCTAGAGTGAGACCCTACCCCGAAAAACCAAAAAAAAAAAAAAAAAAAAAAAAAATCCTCTGAGATTGAAACACCATTTCCATTTCAGGGTGGCACCTCGAAGTTGCACACAGCTTTTGCTCACACATCACCTGTTTCTTGAATCTCTATCATCTCTCAATTAGGGTTCAGGCTACCACCTCTGGTTGAAGAATTATAAACTTCTTGAGAGCAAGCACTGTGTCCCCAGGCTCAGCAAAGTGCTGATCAGTAAGTCTCTGCTCACTGAAAGAGGGTGTAACAAGGAAAACAAAAGCACCCAAGCTCAAAGCCTCGGCGCACCTGCAAATCTTCTGAGGAAAAATAATCTACTGTGTCTGTAGAGACTGTGCCTCAGCTTGACCCATGCAAACCTGACATGGGTTCCTGATACATGAGGATTATAAAACACTTGCAAATTGCTTTTCTAAAAGCCTATAAGCACGTTGTGGATCCTACAAGTAAAACTTTTAAATTGGAAAAAAAAAAAAAAAAAAAAAGCCTCTCTAGCATCCTAATTAAGACACCAAAATTCAGACTGTCTAGGTTAATAGTGCCCAAGGAGCAGAGGCAAATGTGTGCTCCAGAGCAAAGTCCTGCCTTTCCAGCAGAGGAAAGCTAAGCTGCTCCAGACAGAATGGCGAGGCTCCAGAGGGAGCACACTATATATGCAGCTCTCAGGGTCCCCTGGATATCAAACTATGGAATAAAATATTTTCAAAAAACTGATGTTTCACTGTCAGAATTGAAGAAAAATAAATTGAGAGCCTAGTACGGCTTCCAAGTTGATATAAATTAATTCAAAAAACACACTTAACATCAATTAAAAGCTTCTCTGATAAAATTTTCAAAGACAGCAAACAATCCCCATATCATACAAGTGCAAAGAAATGGTAATCCCACAATCAGGATATCCAGTATCTGTAGGCTGCTGCCCAACTGTTAGCCAATCAGAAGCTTGGGCATGTGCAGTTGGAGTAGTCCTCTGGTCAGACTGCTCCTTTCCCTTTAATGTCCAATTTGTTACTGGCGTCTGACTGTTTGCTCAGCTGCTCCTCAGTGAAAGTGATGTAAGAATACACCAGGCTTCCAGCAATACTGAAACACAGAAACCATGGAAGAGAGAAGAGAGGGAGAAGTTTAATACTTTTATAATAGCAAAAATGTTGGATGTTATGTTATATGAATTCATATAATGGAACATTATGCATCAATTCAAATGATAATGAAAGAGAAAATGTTTCACAAAAGATTAAACATTGTCTAATCATATTTTTACTTAAATAATCATAAATACGTACTTCAATCTGTATCAGAAGAGAAGATAATCTGGAAGTAACACACCAAGAATATGAACAGTGATTATATCTGAATGCTGATTTCTTCCTAGCAAGTCTACAGTATGAATGTTGGTCATTGGTATGCCTCACATGTTAATGCTCAGAGTCTTTAGGCTTCATAGGCAAGTGCTTAACTGCTAAGTCATCTCTCTAGCCCCTATTTTTGTTTTTCCTATACAAAAATAACTTTGACATACTTTAAAAATGGAAATGTTTCAATCACAGGAGTCTGAACAGGGAACGAGCCATTCCAACTGCCTAGGAATTTTCCCAGGAATTTAGAAAATAACTAAAAGATTCCCAACCCTGTTGTGTTTGTGGCACCCACAAGCCATTGACATAAAATCTACTTTATTAGTTAACATGTCAGGCAAATGCTCAATTGAAACAGATGCCTTTAACTACTGATCCATCTTACTAGCCCCCAAATGCCCCATGTAAGATTAGAATTCTGGTGAGGCCCATGTACATGGGTGAATTTTTTTTTTTTTCCAAGGTAGGGTTTCATTCTAGCTCAGGCTTACCTGGAATTCACTATACAGTCTCAGAGTGGCCTCAAACTCATGGTGATCCTCCTACCTCTACCTCCCAAGTGCTGGGATTAAAGGCGTGCGCCACCACGCCCAGTTTTACATGTGTGAATTTTTAATAGAACAATCCAAGAGAAAAGGAAGATAAACTGGAATACTTGTTCTTGTTCCTTACCTATCACTACTGTTGGGTTAGTATCAGGAAGAGTTTTCCTCCTTCCCTCCCTCCCTCCCTCCTCCCTCTCTCCCTCCCTCCCTCCCTTCCTTCCTTCCTTCTTTTTTTCAAAGTAGGGTCTCACTCTAACCCAGATTGACCTGGAATTCACAATGTAGTCTCAGGGTAGCCTCGAACTCATGGCAATCCTCCTATTTCTGCCTCCCAAGTGCTGGGATTAAAGGCCTGTGCCACCATGCCTGGCAGTTTTTCTTATTTAGAATAGTACTTAGTTTTGTTTGCCTGATATCTTGGGTATTTAAGTATTTTCATCACGTTTGCATTCTTTTCTTTCCTACCTCTTAAAAAAATAGGGAGGGGAGCTTGTTCAGTGGTTTACAGGTGCTTGCTTGCAAAACTTGGTGGCCCAAGTTCAACTCCCCAGCACCCACATAGTCAGATGCACAAAGTGGTGCATGTATCTAGAGTTCATCTGCAGCAACAAGAGGCCCGGAATACATATATACGTACATTATCTCTCTCTCTCTGCTTGCAAATAAATAAATAAAAATGTATTTAAAAATATAAATGCAAGTCAGGTGTGCTGGTGCACATCTCCTGCTGGATATTTTCTGAAGGACAATGAAATACATATATTTCATTTTATTTATTTATTAGAGGGAGAGGGAAAGAGAGAATGGGTATGCCTGGGCATCTAGCCACTGCAAACAAACTCCAGATGCATGTGCTACCTTGTGCATCTAGTTTACATGGGTTCTGGGGAGTTGAACCTGGGTCCTTAGGCTTCACAGGCAAGTACCTTAAGTGCTAAGTCATCTCTCCAACCCGGATATTGGATTTTTTTTTTTTTTTTTTTGAGATTGGGTCTCACTTTAGCTCAGGCTAACATGGAATTTACTCTGTCGTCTTAGTGTGGCCTTGAACTCACATGATCCTCCTGCCTCTGCCTTCCAAGTGCTGGGATTAAAGGTGTGCGCCACCATGCCTAGCTCCAGATACTGGTTTTTGAACTAAGAAACTAAAAGGAATTCCAACAATCAACATAATAAAAACTACAAGTAGAGCCTCAAGGAGGGAATAAAAACAACTCAGTTTTGTATATGTCAGGAAGAGAAGTCAAGTAGGCTATTAAAGAAAAGAGTCTTCCTTTAGGACAAAGGTTTGTTAGAAATAACAATTTGAGGGCCTGGAGAGATGGCTTAGTAGTTAAAGCATTTGTCTGCAAAACCAAAGGACCTCAGTTCGATTCTCCAGGACCCATGTAAGCCAGATGCTCAAGGGAGCACATGCATCTGGAGTTCATTTGCAGTGGCTAGAGGCCCTGGTGTGCTCATTCTCTCTCTCTCTCTCTCAAATAAATAAATAAAATATATTTTTAAAAATTTGATAATTTACAGGCATATAAGTAATAACTGAAACCATGACATTTAAATTCCTAGACATGAAATCATACAATGTCAGTCAACCCTTGTGCTGACAGACTCAAGTAAAGTGTATGTATATGAAGGCCAGAGGTTTAGTATTAGATGTCTTCCTCAATCACTCTCCACCTTATTTAATGAGCCAAGGTCTCTCACTGTACCCAGAGCTGACCAGCTTACGCTGGGGATCCCCTGTCTGTCTTTTGAATGCTGGGATTATAATCAGGCTGCCATGCCCACTGGGTACTTTTTTCTTGGGGAGGGCATTGATCCAATCTCAGGCTGTTATAATTGTGTGGTAAGTACTTTACCAACTGAGCCATTTCAGCCCCTATTTTCTTCTTTGTTATAAAGTGCATCTAGAGCCATTAGACATGTCTAGTATATTACTGGGACTTCTTAAATGTGTTTATAATAGTTTTAAAATTGAATTAATAACACAACTATGTACAATAATACAATAAACTCCACTTATCAAGGTGGCTAAGAAGGAAGTATAAATCCCACTTGTCAAGGTAGCCAAAAATTCAATAATGTTATTTACCTGATATTTAAGCCAATGAAATTTGTCCATGTGAATATATAATCACCACCAAAAACCATTCCAATGTAAGTTACTAATATATTCTAAAAAAGAAAAATAGCAAAATATTAGTACCTAGGTTTAACTGAGTTTTAAAAATGCTGCAATTCAAATAGGAAAATGAGTCAGCACATGGTCGCAACAAAAGCCCATCAACCCTAAACTGTGTGTACTGTGAGCAGGGAGAACCCACCCCAAATGAGTGTAGTGTGAGCAAGGGAGAACAGGCTTTTCTCAATATATTTCTCTAAAAGAGAAATGTTCCCACTTACATGAAAAACACACAAGACTATCAATCTTGCTCTGCTTTGTGTTATGACTGAAGGGTTTTTCTCCTACTATGATAACTTGTCTTATTATGGGAGTGACTCACACACAGGCATTTCCCCTCTCCTTTTATTTTTCCCATTTATTTATTTGTGGGGGCAAGGGCACACGTGCGATGGCATGCATGTAGAAGTCAGGGGACAATCCTGAAGTATTGTGCTCCATCTTCTCGGAGACAGGGTCTCTCGTTACTACAAACTGGCAGACTGCAAAGAAATGTCAGACTAGCTGGCCTGCTATCTTTGGATTCTCCTGGCCCCACCCGCCACTGTCATGGAAGCTGGGATCACAGAAGGATGTCACTTTGTATACAGCTTTAGCTGGGTGTTGGGAAACTAAACCTGAGCCAGCAGGCTTTACATGCAAGTGTCTTCAACTGCTGAGCCATTTCCAAGTATTATACCCCAAATCCCATCTACTGACACTCCAAAGTACTGATATATGCTAACTTCTTTTTAATTATCCTCAGAATACAAAAGTAGAAAACAACTTGAAACTATAAAGTTTAAACTATCATTAAATTCCTCCCCAATCTCCTTTTTTGCCCTCCTCTCAGCTAGCATAATTGCCATGAGCTGTAAATGTTAAAAGCATTCAGTACCTGGAATCTTCTAGATGAGGACAATGCAACAAAATAAAGTGCTATGTATTCTTTAAATTACCATGGTAAATATATCATGTAAGGTTACCAGGTATGCCGGGAAAGCCACCATAGGAATTGTTTTGGAATCAAGTAGATTAGCATAAGCCATATAGGAAACTTCAGAACAGAAGAGAATAGAGAACACAGCCCTTGCTGCTAAAATCAGAAATGAGGGGAAAAAAGGGCTATAGTAAGAGATCCTAAGCAACCTTCCCAAACAGAACTCATCAGAAAGTACCGAAGAGCATCCTGTTAACTCAAGACTAAAAAGTCAACCCTCAAACTTCATTCAGTGTGCCACAGAATCACCTGGAAACCTTATCGTCTCAGGCTCTGTCCTATAGATTGTGATTCTGTAACTGGGGCAGATTGGAACTTCTACTTTTAGCTAGTAATTCTGAGTGATTATTCCACCATACTAAAGGAACAAGGAATTTGATCCTAAGATTGTGGTGCTGTGGGTGCACAGAAGGAAGCTTAAAACCCCTTGGGAAAACAATGGCAAGAATCACTGACTAGTATTAATGAATGACCAGCTAGGGTTTCAACGGATTTCCATCTGTGTGAAGGTATGAGCAAGCTATCTTTCAACAGTGAGATCATATAACAGCAGGAAGTGAAGGGACCAAACTGACGCCATGACAGGCCTCAGTAAGGTGCTGCCCTGACTAGGCCAAAGTTTCAATTTCCAGGAGGGGCGAGCTCTGGGGACTGAGTATGTACAAATGTAACTGCTGCTTGCTTAGCCAATCACATTGGGAGGTTACCTTCTCTGCCTGAAATTCCCCCAGACCTGGCCGCCAAAACCTTAAGACCAATCAAAAAAAACATAAGTACAGTTACTGTTCAAATCAGCCAATCATGTTAAAAGACTAAAAGCCCGCCAAAATTCCTTTAGCTGTGCTTAAAAGGAGCCTGCGAGCTCCTCGGGTTGCCATTTTGTAAGAGTGGGTGACCCCAGAATGCTGGCTAATTCTGCAGAATAAACGCTCTATGCTTTTACATAGTATTTGACTCTGGGGTCTTTCTTCAGTGATTTTTGGACCCTTACATTTGGGGGCTCGTCTGCGATCGCTGGGGATCCCCAGACTCAATAGTGGAGCGTTTTCTAGGGGAACTACTGGTTCTTTGCCAATCGGTGAGTTGGGGCGCTCCTCTATGTAGTTTCTGTTTTACTCTGTTCCTTGTTTCTCTGGTAAATCTGGTGTCCAGACATAATCTGGAGGCCCATGGAGGTAAGGCTGATGAGCCATGAATTACCTTGGGACTGGGGGGGTTCTGAGGACGCTCCGGACCCTCTTCTGGTGGAGCCCATTTATGGGATAGGCCGCTGTCTAGTGGAGTGGGAGAGCTCCAGTCTGATAGGATAGGCCGCCATCTGCATCATCTTGGTTTCTTTTTTTACTCCCTGGGGAATTTGTTTCTGTGTCTGTGTGTTTATGTCTTGTTTGTGCATTTTACTTTCTCGTAAGACACCATGGGACAGGTGACAAGCTCCACCCCACTGGACCTAGTCCAGTCACACTTCAAGGATTTCGATGCCTGGCAGACAATCTGGGTTTAACAGAATGGCCAAGAAAATTAACCATCTTTTGCAGGAATTAATGACTGACTTTCAATATGAGATGGCCAGAGAGAGGCATCTTCCACCTTCCTACCATTTATCAAATTAAGGGTATTATATACATACATACATTATATATATATATATATATGTTGGTGTTATAAAGCAAGTCTGGTTGTCAGGTAGAGGATTTTTTTAGGACCTAAATACTAAGGCTTTTTTCTCTGAAAATTTCCAATAGTAAAATGTTTTATTTTTTGAAGCCAAACTACTTGCTCTTTGTCAATGGGTAATAAGATTAATCAATTTGGTGTAATTTTTAGTCTTATAAAAAAGATGGTTAATTATGCATTGAGATACAATGATTAAAGGAACTGGGAAAGTATTGGTCACTGTTGGACATAAAATGCTTTTTTAAAAAATGGAACATAGATCAGAATGTTTAAGTATGTGGACAAAGATGTGCATGTGGATAAAGATGTGCAGATACCTTTAGGTCTTACTTGTGTTAAGTCCATGTAAAGGATATGTGTGACTGTTGGTGGAGATGTGAGCATGGGCATGGACATGCTGTGTGCATAGTGCTCACGTAGGGCGATGTTCTTGGTTACCTACCTCCCCATTTCCTCTGTGCAGGAACAGAAGTGAGCTGTGGCTGACATGGGTGCTGGAAAGTAGACTAGGTAGTTACAAGGATGTAGATGTGTGACGAGTAGTGGATAACTGTTAATGTTTTAGACCAACTGTGGTTAATGTTTTAGCCAAATCTGTTAATAACACATCCTCTTATTCTCCCCGCCCAAAATGAGTTTCTATTTTGTGATGGTTTTTACAGCTCAGACTTTGTACACACTGTCCCACCAGTGACAGCTGGATGCCTTTCTTTTGTATCTGGCAGCAAAGCCTACAAAAAAACTTGCTAACAATCATGACTGAACCTAAGAACCACGTACTGGGTAGATGCTTTTAAAACAATTATGTAAAAAACTTTTGTATTAGGCTATTTGGATTTTATTAAGTGCTAAAAAAAGGGAGATTACGAAAGGTTCCATAAGTGTTTTATATTGTTTGTCTTAAATGCCAACCCTGCCATTTGGGTTGAACTTTTTTAGGAAGTTAAAGGGAATGTCAGTTCTTATGTTTTCTGTAGGAATGAAAAAGCCATTATATAAATTCTGTTTTGTAAATGTTTGTGTGCAGAATAAGTTAGTAAAACAACCTGATTTGTTTTGGTTTCTGTGCCTCAGACCTACGGCTGCTGGCAGCTCTCTTTCTCTCTCTCTCTCTCTTCCCCCCCTTCCCTTCCCTTCCCTGGAGTTTGGCCAGGGGCAAATTTGTAAGATATTCCTTGGTAAAGGATGTAAAAAATCTAAAAAGACCAGATTGTGCCTAAAATTAATTTCCTTTCAGAAGGGACAGAAAGCTATTTTTCAGGCTAAAACTAAACACCATGCCTAAAGTTAAAGATTTTTTTAAAACTGCTTACAGACTTTTAAGGATGCTCTAAAGGTTTTATATAGGGGCATAGACTTATAAATTTTGCTTACATTAGACACAGGTGATATCCTATACTAGGTGGGTCACAAAGTCATAAACACAGATGTAATTCATAGTCTTTGGAGGTCTAACCAGGTTTGACATAGACAAGACCCTATCGCCTTATGTATTACAAATGGGTAAAATAAATTAACTAGGTAAAAACAAACAACTTCAAAGTAAGACAAGGAATGCCAGGATGCTTAGCTCTCTGCTCTGTCATTTCCTTTTACTCTTGCTTACATTACATGCTATTTAAAGTCATGGCAAGCTGGACTCTGAAAAAGGGATGATGCCCCCTTTATCTCAGACCCCATGCAAGTTTAAGCCATATGTCCCCCTGACCCTGTCCAGACAAAATGGCCAATTGTCTCCGATAAGGAAAAGGGAATAAAAAAATGGCATATAACTTTGTTTCTCTTTATAGTTCTCTTTTGACCACCTGTTCATCTGTTAGATGAAATTTCTCAGTAGACAAAAGGTTAAATAGGTAAACTGAGTCAAGGTACTTAATCAACTTACAAACTCCTTAAATAAGGCAAACATCAGACTTACCTAAAATGTATATTGGGATTATGGAAGCTCAGGCAGGCAGGGAGGTCAAGGGCTCCCTAGAGGAGATAGGACAGAGGGAAAAGAGGAAGGCTTCTTGGGTTAGGAGAAGATCATGAACTGGGGTTTGAGGCAGAAACGTGGCGAGTGAGCAAAGCCAGATGTAGCTTAGGTCTGGATGTCTTACAAGAAGGCACCTACTGGCAAGGCCAAAGGACCCATGTTTGATTCCCCAGGACCCATGTTAGCCAGATGCTCAAAGGGCACATGCACCTGGAGTTCGTTTGCAGTGACTAGAGGCCCTGGTGTGTCCATTCTTTCTCTGTCTGTCCCTCTCTCTATCTCTGCTTGCAAATAAATAAATTAAATTAAAAAAAAGACATCATATAAATGATGGCTTAACAGTTAAGGTGCTTATCTGGTATGCCTAAAAATCTAGGTTTGATTCCCCAGCACCTCCATTCTTATTGCTAAACCTAAATCTGATTTAAAACAGGTTCTCTGATATCTCTTTTCGAGACAGTCTTCTACACCCATCAGCCCACATGGGAGGACTGTTAACAACTCTTGCAGATTCTCTTCACCACAGAGGAACATGAAGAAATCTGAAGGGAAGCCGAGAAACTAGTGTTGGGAGCCGACAACTGCCTCATGGAGAACCCTAATGTTATTGACAAGGTTTTCCTTTCCACACTACTGGACTGGGATCCCAACACCCCGAAGGTAGGGCATCCCTTAACCTCCTTCACCAGACTCTGATGGGTGGTCTCCAGGCAGCTGCTTGCTCAGTGCCCTACAAATTTGTCTAAGGTGGGTAAAGGGCCCACAGAGTTCCCCCACTGCTTTCCTAGAAAGGCTGTAGGAAGCATGCAGGAATACCCCTCCCCCCCCCCGATCCTGAAGCTCCTGAGGATAGGCAAACTATTAACATTGCTTTTGTAACTCAGTCTGTACCAGATATTAAAAAGGAGATTCAGAAAATAAAAAGCTTTAAGAGGAGACTTCTTTCAGAGTTAATAGAGATTACTGCCAGGGTATATAATAATAAAGACACTCTAAAGATAGACAGGCTAAGAAAATGACTAAGGTTATGATGGCTACCTTCCAGAAGGCACAAGGCCCCACGAGACAGCCCTTATACATTGTTCAGTATGATTCCACCTGAAAGACATATACTGTGCAGGACCTAAAGGATGCTTTCTTTAACATCCCATTGATGAAGGGAAGTCAACCCATTTTTGCCTTTGAATGGACAGATATGGAATGAGGCACCAATGGGCAATTGACCTGGACTAGACTTCTATAGGGATTTAAAAATTCCCCTACTCTCTTTGATGAGACTCTCCATAAGGATTTACAGGGTTTTCACAATGAGATGCCAGAGGCGACACTCCTGCAGTACGTGGATGACCTCCTCCTAGCCGCAGAAACAGAGGGAGAATGTCTCTCTGCCACAGAGCATCTCCTGGACACCTTACAACATCTGGGCTGTCCTGTGTCAGCCAGGAAAGCTCAGCTGTGCATGCGTAAGGCAACCTACTTGGGATACGAACTCCAAGGAGGTAAGAGGATGCTGTTGACCTCTAGAATTCAGGCCATCACTCAGATCCCTATGCCTCAGACTAAAAGACAAATCTGAGATTTCCTCATAACTATGGGATATTGCAGAATTTGGATTCCAGGGTTTGCTGAATTAGCCATGCCTCTATATGAGGCCACTAGAGGACAAGAAAAATATTTTAATTGGACTGAAAATAAGAAACAAACATTCCAAAAACTGCTCTGGCACTTCCAGACTTAACGAAACCCTTCCACTTGTACATGGATGAAGAGAAGGGGACCAGGGGCATCCTAACCCAGAGACTGGGGCCATGGTATCACCCAGTGTCCTATTTGTCTAAGAAGTTAGACCCAGTAGCTACTGGTTGGCACTCTTGCCTCCGGGCTATTGCAGCTGCTGCTATTCTGACTAAGGACACAGACAAACTAACCTTGGGACAGACTTTATCAATTACAGCCTCACATGCAATAGAGGCTCTTCTAAAAAGCCCTCCCAACTGATGGCTCTCCAACTCCCACATAACCCACTATTAGGCCTTGCTCTTAGATCAACCAAGGATACAGTTTCGCCAAATTGCGGCTTTGAATCCAGTCTCCCTGCTACCTGAGACAGATAAGGAATCAAGTCCTCTGCATGACTGTGTAGAGATCACCGCCACCTTCCATGGGCTCTGCCCAGACCTGACAAATGTGGCTTGTCTGGACCCTGATCTGGTGATGATGCAGCTTTGTCATGGATGGAATCAGGTATGCAGGGGT
Source organism: Orientallactaga sibirica (assembly GCA_036365145.1). Classification (NCBI taxonomy): domain Eukaryota; kingdom Metazoa; phylum Chordata; class Mammalia; order Rodentia; family Dipodidae; genus Orientallactaga; species Orientallactaga sibirica. Next base: position 23,706,023 of record JAEOAD010000015.1, on the reverse strand, counting down.
GACTATGGTGACTTTGGAAGAAACCCTGTGGGCTGAGGCCCTGCCTCAGGATACACCAGCTCAGAAAGCTGAACTGATAGCACTGAGCAAGGCTCTGATGTAGGGAAAAGACAAGACAGTGAATATCTACACAGACAGCCATTATACCTTTGCCATGACTCATGTCCATCTACCAGGGGCAAAGGCTATTAATGACAAAAGGTCATCAGAAAGAGGAGACCACAAAAGCAAGAGGGGATAGACTGACAAACCTAGCAGTAAAGAGTGCTGCCTCTCAGAACCGGTCAGATTGTCTGGTCACCCTCCCAGCACTCACTCTTCCGGAGAGACCAGCATACACAGGACAAGACCTATAGTTCACCTCTCATCTGATAAAAGAACAAATTCCACAAGGATGGTACCAACTGAAGAATGGATGACTGTTGCTGCCCCAAGCCCTAGGGCAGAGACAGGCTAAACAACTACATGAAGAAACTCACTCAGGCAGCAACAAACTAGCAGAGCTAATAAGGAAAGAGTTTTTCTTCCCAGGAATGGACTCAGTCACCAAGGACACCACCACCTGCTGTCAGGCCTGCTAACAAACAAATGCCTTCTCTGGTAAGGTACCACCAATAGGGGCGGAAGAAAAAGGGGAACAGAGCCAGGTAGATATTGGGAAGTTGGTTTCACAGATGTAAAGCCAGGTCGATATAGATATAAATATTTACTTGTTTATGTTGATACCTTTTCAAGATAAACAGTTTTCCCTACCAAGTCTAAGACAGCCCATATAATAGTTAAGGAATTGTTAAGAGATAATTCCCAGCTATGGGTTGCCCCTAAAGATAGGATCAGATAATGGGCCTGCCTTTATGCCAGAAATCACTAGGGAATTGACCAAAACATGAGGGATCAATTCAAAATTACATTGCATCTATAATCCCCAAACTTCAGGACAGATTAAAAAGTAAATAAATCTTACCTTAAAGGAGACTTTAACTAAATTAACACTAGAGTCTGGCAAAGGATGAATGCAACTCCTTCCTTTTGCCCTGTTAAGAGCCAAGTGTACCCCTTATGTAAATGTATACCCCACATCCTGCCCCACTGGATCTTAAACAGACAAAATTTAGACCTACTATTCCTACAATGAGGTGGTCTCTGTGTTGCTTTAAAGAAAAAATGTTGTTTCTATATTAACCATTCTGGTGTTATAAAAATAATGTCAAAGCTGGTATAAATCTATGTTTAACTGGTTCCCTGGCTAACAACTTTAATTTCTGCCCTAAGAGGTCCCCTTATCCTTTTGTTGCTTGCCCTCACTTGTGGGCCCTCTATTATTAATACCTTGGTCAAATTTGTTAAGGATTGCTTAGTACAATTAATGGTTCAGAGACAACAGTACCAACCTTTAGATTCATCTCAAAGATTTGAGATGAAACCAAACTCAAGGGGGGAATAAAGGGACTATACTGACGTCATGACAGGCCTCAGTAAGGTACTGCCCTGGCTAGGCCAAAGTTTCAATTTCCAGAAGGGGTGAGCTCTGGGGGCTGAGTATGTACAAACGTAACTGCTGCCTGCTTAACCAATCACGTTAGAAGGTTACCTTCTCTGCCTGAAATTCCCCTAGACCTGGCTGCCAAAACCTTAAGACCAATAAAAAAACACAAGTACAGGGCTGGAGAGATGGCTTAGCAGTTAAGGCGCTTGCCTCCTAAGCCCAAGAATGCTGGTTCCAATCTCCAGGTCCCACGTTTAGCCAGATGCAAAGTGACACAAGGGTGTAATGCCGCACTTGACCACAAGGGGGCGCATGCATCTGGATTTTGTTTGCAGCAGCTGAGAGGCTGCTGGTGTGCCCATCTCTATCTTCTATCTGTCTTCCTCTCCCTCTCTCTCTCTGTCTCTCTCTGTGTGTCTCTTTCCACACACACACACACACACACACACACAAAAACACAAGTACAGTTACTGTTCAAATTAGCCAATCATGTCAAAAGACTAAAAGCCTGCCAAAATTCCTTTAGCTGTGCTTAAAAGGGAGCCTGTGAGCTCCTCAGGTCATCGCCATTTTGTACGAGTGGGTGACCCCAGCATGCTGGCTAATTCTGCAGAATAAACGCTCTATGCTTTTACATACTATTTGGCTCTCGGGTCTGTCTTCAGTGATTTTCGGACCCTTACAGAAGCAAAAGCAATAATGAACTAATCAGATAATCCAGTTTTTTCCTTCCTCTACAGTTTGAAATAGAACTAATTTCTTTGTAATAAGGCTAGGGAGTGTTGGGGGGCGGCTCTTAGAGTACTATAGGAGGAGGGTATGTATAGGTAAAGAAAAGTACAGCTTTCACATGAGCGTAACAGTATACTATGCTGGCCACGGTGAAGTATTCAAAGAAATTCATAGCAAATAGGTTTGGTTATTTTGATGAACTGTAGACTTTCTTGAACCATCCTTCTCCTTGACTAAAAACATAGTACCATCTCCAGTCTCTCATGTTATTGCTATTTTTATTCTGAAGAGAAAAGCCATCCATTTTGCTCTTAAGTCATTTTGCAAAACCAAAACATCCCTGAGAGCTAATTTCAAGGGTTAAAACTGTCTCAGCCATACTAAACCCTTGAATATAGATTGTCTCTAACTTTCTGGGAGAATACATACAATTGACTACTTACAGCTTCATTTAGAATTCTAACACCGATTCCATGATTTGAAGCTCCAGATTTTCTGGAGTGTAAATCCAATCCAGTTTCTAACTGGACAGTGATGAGCCCCACTCCACTGGGGGACAAAGAGAAACCTAAGATATAAGCAAGACCTTGACTTTTGCAACCCCTGCCCTCTGTAGACTCATGAGGACTCAGAGAGGAAGTTACTAGGGCATCAGCCCTCTGTTTTCAAAAGGTCATACAAAGCAAGCTCACAAGCTAATTCACAAGGAATTCAGACCCACTAGAGTGTTCTCAGTCTTAAAGTACTAGAATCATAAAGCCTCATGAAAAAAGCCTTTGGGCCAGGCATGGTGGCACACACCTTTAATCCCATCACTTGGGAGGCAGAGGTAGGAGGTGCGCCATGAGTTCGAGACCCCTGTGAGAATACATAGTGAATTCACTAACTTAGCTTTTCTGCCTAAAGACAAATGAGTCTTCTTAAATAGTATGGATCAGGAAGAAATGACATCACTAAAAATATCAGATACAGCTTTTAAAAGTAGACCTGAATATGTTCGGCTTAGGCACAGGAAACCCCCTTGATTAGCTTTTGGCAGGCATCCTCTCCCTGCAGAACAGCCAAGCTCAGAGAACACAGTGGTTCTCACTGGTGTTTCAAGAGATACCAGTGAGTGAATATTGACTCCCATCTGGAGTTTGTTGCTGCTGCAAACAAACTCCAGATGCATGTGTCATTTTGTGCAGCTGGCTTTTTTTCGTGGGTACTGGGAAATTGAACCCAGAACTGCAGACTTTGAAAGCGTCTTTAAATGCTGAGCCAACTCCTTAGCCTCTGTTCCTAACTTCTTAAAAATTGGTTTAGGGTTGGGTAGATGGTTCAGTAGTTCAAGGTACTTGCTTGCAAAGCGTGATGTCCTGGGTTCAGTTTCCTAGTACATGCATAAAGCCAGATGTACAAAGTGGTGCATACATCTGGAGTTCATTTGCAGTGGCAAGAGACCCTGACATGCCCATATTCATATTCTCATTCATTCATATTCTCTCTCCCTCTCCTTGCAAATAAATAAAATGTTTTTAAAAGTTTACAACAAAATTGGTTTAGAAATTATCACCACAATTTGCCAAACTAGTATGACAGTGTATGAGGAAGTAAGGCTCTAAGACCTACGGCTACAGCCGATTTCTTGAGTTACAGAAACAATGTTCAAATGAAGCAGGTACCCAAAAGAAACAGTACTTTTTAAAATCTTACCTTAATACACCCAACGATTGTAGTTGTAAGAGCAGAATTATATTGAGTGCACAGAACGGTGGCATACATCAAGATAAACCTAGCATGGAGAAGAAAGGTATGCTGTACGTTAGATACTTTATAATAATCTCCACTAAAGAGAAACAACCACTTTTGGCCAGGCTAGCACATTCTAGTGTCTGACCAACTATAAGCATTACATACCTCACTTTGACTTTAGACATTTTCTAAAGTTTATTAAAGAGAAATACAAGTTTATTCCCTGTCCAGGCACTTTTTCCTGCTACCCTGACCAAAACAATAAAAGCCTCATTCATCATCACGAGTACTCTAAAAATCATGCTTGCCACTAGATCATGCAAACCTAGTAAAAAACTCAGGGCTCACAGCCTGGATCAGCTGGATCATTGTCCTCTCATGAGGACAATGCAACCTCAGGGCCAACATAGAGGCAAGAGGGCTTCTTGAGGAAGACAACTAAATCAGAACTACTATTAAAAGGGGTATAGGTCTATCCAACAGGCACACAGCAACCCTTGGAATGCAAATACGAACTATCCTAAGAAGGGTACAAGTCCATCCAACAGCCACATAGAAACCCTCTTTGCATCCTAGAGCTCACTGTTTAGTGTAAGTTTTGATACATAAAGACACTTCAAAGTGATATTTTAATAAAGCCTCTTTCTTGAACATGAGGCCTGGTGATACCTTCCTGTGGTAGTTTGAATATATGTCCCCCAATATATTCAATGTTTTATTACTTTATAGTTTGCATCTGCAATCACCTTCCTAGAGGCAATGTCACTGGGGGCTGGTCTTAAGGTGTTAATGGTGGGTTTGAGATTCCATTGTAAAGATATGCAAATGTGCCTAGCAGGAGTTCCTGAAGTGTGCTGTGTGACCTTTTGGCTGTAGTTTTGCTCTGTGTGCTGTGGTGGCTGGTTGGCTTTTCTCTCTCTGCTTGGCCCTGTGGAGAGCAGGTCGCTTCTTCTGCCATTATGGAACTTCCCCTGGATCTGTAAGCTTCAATAAATAATATCCCTTCCTCCATAACTGTGCCTGGTCTGGAAGTTCATCTCAGCGAACCTGAAGCTGTCTGCTACACTTCCTTTTCTGTTTTTTTCTTTCTTTCTTTCTTTCTTTCTTTCTTTCTTTCTTTCTTTCTTTCTTTCTTTCTTTTTGGTTTTTTGGGTTTTTTTTACTCTGGTCCAGGCTAACCTGGAATTCACTATGTAGTCTCAGGCTGGCCTCAAACTCACGGCAATCTCCTACCTCTACCTCCCAAGTGCTGAGATTAAAGGCGTGCGCCAGCATGCCCATCTTTTTTTTTTTTTTAAATATTTATTTGTTTAAGAGAGAGAGAGTCAGAGATAACAGGCGCACCAGGGTCTCCAATCACTGCAAACAAACTCCAGACTCATGCACCACTTTGTGCATCTAACCATATGTGGGTCCTGGGGAATCAAACCTGGGTCCTTTGGCTTTGCAGGCAAGTGGCAAGTACCTTAACCGCTAAGCCATTCCTCCAGCCCCTGGCTCTTTTTTTTTTTTTAATGAGCGAGCAAGAGAGAGAGAATTGGCATGCCAGGACCTCCAGCCACTCAATAGAACTCCAGGCATGTATGCCACCTTGTGTGCATGTATGACCTTATGCATGCGTCACCTGGAGAGTTGAACATGGAACCTTAGGCTTCTCACGCAAGCACCTTAACCACTATGCAATCTCTCCAGTCCAAAGATACCTATCTTAAGCAGTGAAATGGATGTGTAAATTTTAGCATTGACATATCCAAAAAAACTTGTTGTTTTCCTGAATATGATAGCTTAGGAAAGAATATGAACTGAACACATTCATGTTGAGAGAAGTGTAAGGTATCAGCAATTGAGAACCCAACAGATCATCTATCCTAAAATCGATCCTGAGGTAAATTGCTTCAATAAATGAGATGTCAAAGATCTCAAAGGTGAGTGTACAACTGGATTAAGCATCAGTTCTTTCCAAAAAGGACCCTCTTAAGTATCAGTTTTGGAAGCACTAAGGTGATCTTGATGGGCAATGAAGGAATGACATGGGAAATACTTTAAATAAAAATTTATTGACTTTATAGCTGGGTATGGTGGTACACACCTTTAATCCCAGCACTTGGGAGGCAGAAGTAGGAGGACTGCCATGAGTTTGAGGTCACCCTGAGGATAATGGTGAATTCCAGGTCAGCATGGGCTAGAGTGAGACCCTACCTCAAAAAAACAGCAACAAAAAAAATTTTTATTGACTTAAAAAATGTAGTATTGGCTAAATACCAGTTTTGTTTCTCTATTCTCCTATGCATGACTTAGGATAAATTCAGCATAATCCCAGGGGCTATGAAGCCTTCAGTATCTGCTTTATTTATCCAACCTGATACAGTCAGGAGACTGAACAAGATACTGGGAATCAAGGCATGACTCCAAAACAAATTTCTGTTCACCTACTTCTCTACTAACAGGGAAAAACAAAGCCTTACCCCATCACACAGGAGAGGATGAACTGTAGAAGAAAGAGAGTGTCAGCCCAGCCCTCAAATTCCATCGCCTGTAATATACACGAAAGCATTATATTTTAGAGAAAGCCCTCAATAAAGCTTATAATGTGTAAAAACATTCCGCTTTATCTCCCTGCCACCCTGTCCAGCTTCAACCCTTGCTGCATCCACCAAAAGCCGAAGGTTCTTGGGCTCCCTAGGTACATGCTCCTTGTGGTTTACAAAATATGACACGAAGTTCTATATTTGCATACCTCTGCCTAGAATGCCCTTCCCCTCAACACTGACTCTTTTTTACCCACCCAACTAAATTTGGGCTACTTTGTGGACCTTTCCTGATCAAGTATGTCCTGTGTGCCTCATACTTCTTTCTACCACTTTACCTTGGACTATATCTTTCTACGCCATGCAAAGACAATGGGAGCTCCCACAGGGAGGATGTACACCTTGAGCTGGTAGTATTCCTAACACAGCAATTATCAAACAATTGTCATGCAGTTTCTTAATTGTTGGGCATTGCTAAACACGAGCTGGAACTGTGAGGAAGCTAGCCTGGGCTGTTGGACATGGCTGGGGACCTTGGGCTATGGGGGTTGCAGCCGGCCTTATCATCGGGAACCCACTCTGGTGCTGGAGCTGGCCCTCCCTTCTCACAAGGTCATAATGTGTCTCATCTTCGCCAAGAGGAAATGGGACTGATGGGTCCTCCCCTCTATCCCAGAGCACCTGAGTATTCCATAGCCTAAGGTTCTGTCCCTCACCCCAGTTCCTGACCTTGTGGCCAGCTGCCCAAGAGACCCTTATATGGTAGTAAACAGTCTCCCTGCAGCTGCAGCCATCCAATATATGGCTGAAGTCACGTAACTTTTCCCACCACTTCTGTTGTTCCCTTGCAACTTCTCCCTCATGACTTCTGCCTTCCAACACCAGCCAATTAGATAGCAGCCCATAAACCTATGTCTCCAATCACCTTATGATCTGTATGTGCCTTCTCAACCTTTCTCAAGTGTTTATAAACCCACTCCCCTTGTGAATAAACAAGTGCTGTCCATCAGATGGTCTCCTGGGTGGTTCAATGTCTGTCACACTCACCCGCTCCAAGACCCTGCTCCCTTCAACTCCTCCTGCGCCTGGGACATCGGTGGCCAACGACCCCCCAGAGTAGCGAGGACCCTCAGTTAATGACACTTTCTTTGTTGAGATATAATATATAAAAAATAAGGGATGGCTTAGTGGTTAAGGCACTTGCTTGAAAAGCCAAAGGACCCAGGTTCATTTCCCCAGGACACACATAAGCCAGATGCACAAGGTGGATCTGGAGTTTGTTTGCAGTGGCTAGAGGCCTTGGTATGCCCATTCTCATTCTCTTTCTTTTCTCTCCCCCTCCCTCTTTCTCTCTGTTAAATAAGTAAATAAAAATAAAATATTTTAAAAATAAAACTCAGATCCAGGCGTGATGGCACACACCTTTAATTCCACCACTCAGGAGGCAAAGGTAGGAGGATCACTGTGAGTTCAAGGCACCCTGAATCTACATAGTGAATTCCAGGTCAGCCTGGGCTACAGCAAGATTCTACTTCAAAAAACAAACAAGCAAACAAACAAACAAAAAAGGCAATACAAGCTACTGCTTTCTAAATGCCTTATGTCTGTATCAAACTCAGAAATGCTAAGTACACAATTATTCAGTTTTGCTGTGGGTTCCAGAGCCTAGTCATTCCACATATACTGAGGCAAGAGAGAAAAACAGGAAATTTAAGAAGACATAGAAAGAGAAAGAGGCCTTCTTACTTTGCCCCCTTCTCCCGGTTTGTGTTTCCTGCTGGCTCAGTCACAAGCTTCAGTACAAATGATAAAATGAAGATTACCTATAAAGACAACAGTCCCTGCTCCAAGAGATAAATCACATGCTCCAAGAGATATGTCACACAAAATATTACAAACAACAGATGGGCTAAACTTGCTTTGGGGCCAGCACAGTAACCCTTGGGTTTACCTAGAACAACACTCCTCTCTCACGCCTAACCCTGACAATGCATCTTATAAACTAGCTTATAACTTCATTTACAAAATGAAATTGCTTAAGAGAAACAAGTAAACCAGCTCTTATATTTCTATTTAATTTTTAAATTTTGCTTTATCTTTAAACCGCTAAATGATATTCTTCCAGTAATGTCAGGTCAGAAGTTATAAAATCATATGGATAGCTATGGTTAAGACAATTAAGGCATGATCTCTCTGAAAAGTCTGCATCTGTCTTGGCAAAAAACTATTGTCTTGGGGCTGGAGAGATGGCTCATTGGTTAAAGGCACTTGCATATAAAGCTTGACTGCCTCGGTTTGATTCCCCAGGACCCATATACAGACATATGCACAAAGTGGCGCATGCATCTAGAGTTAAGTGAGCCTGCATCTGGAGTTCGTTTGCAGTGTCAGGAGGCCCTGGCATACCCATACACTCACACACACACTCTCTCTCTTTCTTAATGGCTTCACTACTCCCCTACCTTGGTGAATGTCTGCACTTAAGTTTAAACATGGACTATTCCTTATCTAATAAAAAACTCCCTGACTTTGCTCCATTCTGACTTATTCTGAAATTCTTTTTTATGGCATAATCAAGGACCCCACTTAACCTGAACAGAGGTAGCTAAGGGTGGAATCCTCCGCTACATGTAGGTGCTGGCTGCATTGCCCACTGCCATGATGTACTTCACAGGAAAGCACACGTAGCTATTGCCTTTTCCTTTCATGGTTCTACATGGTTACTGTGGTCAGACAAGTAAGTCAATAAACAGGAGGTCAGGCTGTGAATGTAACTCAGTGGTAAAGCACTTGCCCAGTGAGCAACAGGCTGTGGATTTGATCCCCAGCGCGTGTATGTGTGCACGTGCACACGTGTGTTACAGAACTAAATGGGAACTGCCAAAAGGCCTTCAACATTCAGTGTGGGATGTGGGACTGTGATTAGAGATGACCACAAAGATGGTTCTGAAGCTTCCTTCTGTTGTGAATGAAGTTTTCAGTTCTATAAAAGAGGTAGTGATAAATGTAATACCACAGTAATCCAGGGTGATAATGATACCAGTCCACTTTAAAGTTACTTTCCCCAGAAAATTACTAAGAAAAAAACCCACAAAAACAAAATTCAAGTCCTTATCCAAAAGCAAAATGCTAGGAAACTTGCCAAGGCAGAAAGAAGATAGTGACAGTAGTAAAATGATCTACAATGGTTCTTTTGCTAGCTTGGGAAAATTTAACCAGTTCACAAAGCCAGTACCCCTGGACTACCCACCCTAGTCTGCAACCATCTGCCATAAGCTAGCGTGTTCTCCCTATCTCTTAATCAATGACATTTATACATGTATATAATATATTCACAACAGGTTGCCTGCGCTCTGATTCTGGCTTAGATGGGAAATTGTAGCCCAGATAGCTTCATTACCTCTTGTTCACTGGGCTCTGCCCCTTATAAAAACTTATGTATGATAATACACACCCCAACTTACCAAGTCACTGCTTCTATTTTAAAAGGCAGAGCCTCAAAAACAAGAATGGCTGTGCTGGAGGGATGGCTTAGTAGTTAAGGTACTTGCCTGCAAAGCCTGAGGACCCAGGTTCGATTCCCCAGTACCCATGTAAGCCAGATACACAAGGGGTTCATGCATCTGGAGTTCATTTTCAGGGGCTGGAGGCCCTGACATGCCCATTCTCTCCCCCCGCCCTGCAATAAATAAAATAAATGCCAGAAGTCTTTAAGGGAAAAAAAAAAAACCAAGAATGGCTAAAAACATTCCTTTGTCAACCAAAGAATATACAGAGAGAGACCTGTGCATTCATAGCTATGAACTTCCTGGTCTGACTCACTCATTTTACACATATGAACACTAAAGCCCCCCAAGCAGAAGAGATTTTTCTCTATGTGGAGTAAATAATTAAGGACCTCAAAACATCAAGCTGTATGGTCTACAGAGTGACACCAAAAAGTTTAACAACTTTCAGCAGACTGAGCCCTAAAATGTGTGCTACTGTTCCCTCAGTAATGACATATCTAGTAGATGATTTGTGCAGCAACTTTCCCAGAACTCCTCTGAGTCATGTCATGAAACCAGTGATATAATGAAGTCATTATACAATGCACCAGTGCCTACAGTACTGGCCTTGTGAGATCCACAGCAAGGGGTCTGTTTTGCCATCTGTACATGGGAACACCTAGCAGAGTCTGCTGCCAGGAAACCGAGTTCCAACTTTGTCACTGAATCACTGGCTTTGTGCTGCAAACATTCCCTTTTAAAAACAGCAGCTCAAAGCACAAACACAATCTGTCCTGACACTGGAGAGCCTTTCGTCAAGTGATACCTAGTCTATATTAATCTATATTAGTAGATACTATCGACTAACAGGAAGCTAGCTTTTGTATAATACATGGGGATTTGTTTTTTTGTCTTTTTTTGGTGATTTGAGATAGGGTCTAATGTAGCCTAGGTTAGCCTCTAACTCTTCAAACACTTATGTAGCCAAGGATGACTCTGAGCTCTTGATCTTCCTGCCTCTTACAGTGCTGAGATTACAGGAATGTACCACCATCTCTGGCTTAAAAATATATATATATATTTGTTTGAGAGAATGAGAGAGAGAGAATATGGATGAGCCAGGGCCTGTAGCTACTGCAAACAAACTCTAGACACATGCAAGCATGTACCACCTTGTGCATCTGGTTTTACATGGGTACTGGGGAATTGAACCCAGGTCCTTAGGCATTGTAGGCAAGCACCTTAACCACTGAGCCATCTCTCTAGCCCATGTCTGTCTTTTTTTGTGTTTTGGTTCTTTTAGACAGTTTCACAGTACAACCCAGGCTGGCCTTGAATTCATGGCCACCCTTTTGCCTCAACCTCCTGAGCACTGAGGTTATAGATATCAGCCACTGTACCCAGATATTTTTTAAAAATATTTTTATTTATTTGCAAGCACAGAGAGAGAAAGAGAATATGGGTGTGCCAGGGCATCCAGCTGCTGCAAGCAGAATCCAGATGCATCTGCCATAGGTACTGGAGAATTGAACACAGGTCATTAGGCTTTGCAGGAAAGTGCCTTAACCATTGAGCCAACTCCCCAGCCCTTGATGTTTTACTTTTTAAAAAAGAATATTTTAGAAATGTATATATATTTTTTAAAAAACTAAATGCTAAATATTTTGGTTCTTTGGTTTCTAGTAAACCCAAGATTTTGTGAGCAGGGAAGAAGAGAGGGAGGGAAAGCAAAGCAAAGAGATACCCACAATTCAGTGTGGTTTCACAGAACATTTTGCCTCACTCTTGTACTATGTGCTCACAAGGATCTTGCCTTTAAAATACATTATATAAAATATATATATATATTTGAGAGAGAGAGAGAGGAGGGCACACCAGGCAATTCAGCCACTGTGAACAAACTCCAGGCACAGGCACCCCTTGTGCGCAGGTGCGACATTGTGCGCTTGCGTTACTGTGCATCACAAAGATCCTCCTACTGTAGTCTCCCAAGTGCTGGGATTAAAGGTATGTGCCACCACACCAGGCTCCTAGCATCGAACTTTTTTTTTTTTTTGGGGGTGTGTTTCGAGGTAGGATCTCATTCTAGCCCAGGCTGACATGGAATTCACTATGTAGTCTCAGGGTGACCTTGAACTCATGGCAATTCTCCTATCTCTGCCTCCCCAGTGCTGGGATTAAAGACATACGCCACCACACCCGGCTGCCTCCAACTTTTATTAAAAGACTATGCCTAGCCAGGTGGGGTGGTGCACACCTTTAATCCTAGCACTTGGGAGACAGAGGCAGGAGGATCACCTTGAGTTTGAGATAACCCTGAGTCTACATTGTGAATTCCAGGTCAGCCTGGGCTATAGCGAGACCCTACCTTGAAACTGCCCCCCCCCCCACACAAAAGGCCATGCCTGCCCAGTAGTCCACTGCTGTGTTCACTCCTGACCATCTGGGAAACTGTCCTTTCAGAGTCCTATTGTTGGATTCCTAACTAAACATGGAAGGCTCCTCTCCTTGACCTGATTGTGCATCAGTGTATGGAGCAAGAGCTTCCAACTTTGCATCTGAACAGACTGGTCTGCATAACTTTCCTAGTTATTTTTAAATTTAGGATTCATCAAAGGATACTTAACATTTAGAGAAAAGCCTTTTTATTGTTCATTTTATAAAGTATAATTCTTAAATACCTTTGAATGATTCTATAATAGAAAAAATATTATAGACTTATGCTATTCCCACACACATGCATAAAAACTGCTGATTACTTATGAGTTTCATGTATTCTTCCAGTTTATTTAAACAAGTGAATACAGTGTGTTTGTACTATTTTTACTTTGCCCTGAGTTGGCATACTGTATGCACTGTTAGCACTGTACTCTTACCTCTAACCATTGCCCTTGGACACTTTTCATTTATTAACACAGAGCTCCCATACACTACATGACTCTGGCTCCAGACGTCAGGAGTCCAGTGAATAGACCAGTTCATCAGTCTCGATTATCAAAGGGCACTGGGCTCACACCAACTGTGAGGAGAGCATCTCAGTATCCACACTGGCATGGCTTTTACCTCTCAGAAACTGTCTCAGCCACAGAAAGGGCCAAACTGAAAGAACACGTCATCCAATCTACCCATTTTATGTATGACAAAGCCAAGTGGAAGCACAGTAGGGACTTATCCAGAATTAGGAAATGACCAGCAACAGAACTAGAAGCTACTGGTGTTTGGCACTTTGCCCCCAAATTTCATCACACATTTTTCAGGATGTGCTACTATCTGCAGAGATACCAAATTCCTGAGCCTAACACTTGGCCTCACTGAGAAGAAAGCAGGGTGGAGAATGGTGAGAAGAATGAGAGTACTAGTCTTAGAATAAAGATTCTGGGATTTCTGGTCAAGACAGTAACCTCCCAACCACATTTCAGCTCCTGGGATGATATCAGGCAATAATTATGGGGCTCCCGGACAAGGCAGTCTTAGCACACCTCCACTGGGCAGGCACAGTAGGGGAGAGGGTGAGGGAGAACAGTTGGAAATCTCCTGATTCCCATGCTCTCAGATAGCCCACCAGACCCTCAGGTCCTGCTCACCACAGCCTGCATACTACTGAGTACACCCCTTGGCCCACACATCCATCTTGCTGGCCATGTTTGTAGCCCCTCCACACCCTGTGTTGCCTTCAGGCACCCTAGTGTGTGCCTCATGGCCCATAGTTCTATCTCTCCCACACTAGCCAACTCCCTGATCCAGCCTGGTCTGTGGAGCCCAATGACCCACACCACCTCTTCATTGCCCTGCCTCCTCCCACTGACTACGTGGGGCATCACCTCAGCGCCAGAAGAGGAACACAGAAATATCTGGCAACCACTTGCCAGGCAGATCCAGTGAGTTTTCCATAACCTGTCCATCTGGGTACAGTAGGGAACCAAGGCAAGTGCTATGGCCCCTGAACCACAGGCAAGATACAGCTGAGACCAGGTCTAAAAGATTCCAGACCTCCAATCTCACCTTTGATATTAAGCACCAGCCCAGAGCTGCTGGTGTACTTACACCCACCATAACCTGTGTATCACTAAATACAAAGCATCACAGGCCTGTTCTATTCAAACACAGAACACTCACTGAAGACACTACATGGGAAAATTCTTGCTTCTTCCTTAACTAAATAAGACTTTCACACTGAGAAGGTTAGACGCCAATGCAAAAAGAAAAAAAAAAATAAACAAACTACAAACTGAGAGATCTCCAACAAGGTTGCATAGTCCCATACTGGAAGTCTCCAATGAAAACAGAGGATACAATAGGAATAGATTCCCCAAACAAAAACACAGTAAGATATGTGACCCTGAACAAGCAAATTACAGAACTGGAAGCAAATCAACAAAAAAACCAACCACATAAATTAAATGCACGCAGCTTTCTTCACCAGGTTTAACTTAATTGATGAAAACCAGAGAGACTTCAAAAGAAGAATCAATGAAATGAAGGTGAGCCAAAAATTAGAGGATCTCAATAACCACCTGGTTAAGCTTAATGAAGACACGATTAAATGCAAGAATGAAGCTCTGGGCATGGTGACACATGCCTTTAATCCCAGCACTTGGAAGGAAGAGGTAGGAGGATTGCTGTGAGTTTGAGGCCACTCTGAGACTGCATAGTGAATTCCAGGTAAGCCTAAACTCCAGTGAGACCTTACCTCGAAAAACAAACAAACAAACAAACAAACAAAAAAAAAAAGCAAAATGAATTCCTAGAAACATTAGGAAATCAAAACATGACCTGAAATTGGAACTCAACAAAGGGATGGATACTATACAAAAAAAGGCAACAGAAAATGCAAACCAAATAGAGCTTGTGAAAACCTCCCTAGAAACCCTTATTAACAGAGTTCATCATGTGGAGGACAGAACATCACAGCTGGCAGACAAGACAGAAGAAACAGTTCAGGAGTCCAATAACTTTAGTAAGTTCAAAAAATCTTGCGAACAGAACATGAGGGAACTGTGGAATACCCTAAAGAAACCTAACATCTGGATCATGGGTAAACCAGAAGAGGAAGAAATTCAGACCAAAGGCAAGGAGAACTTATTCAACAAAATTATTGAAAACAAGTTTGCCAACCTCTCAAACAAGAGCCCATCCAGACACAAAAAGCTAACAGAACTCCAAACAGAATGGACCAAAGAAGAAACTCTCCAAGGCACATCATCATTAAAACTCTAAACAATGAGGGCTGGAGAGATGGCTCAGTGGTTAAGGTGCTTGCCTGCAAAACTCTTGTTTGAATCCTCCAGATCCCACAGAGCCAGATGCTAAACTGATGCAAACATGCAATGTCTTGCATGCCCAAAGGGGGCGCATGTATCTGGATTCACTCACAATGACTGGAAGGCCCTGGTGCACCCATTCTCTCTCTTTCAATAAATAAATAAAATAATATTTTAAAAACTCTAAACAACAAAAACAAGGAATGCTAAAAGAAGCAAGACAGAAACAATTCGTACAGAGGCAATCCCATCAGAATTACCTCAGATTTCTCAATAAAAACCCTGAAAGCCAGAAGGGCCTGGAATGGAGCACTTCAAAATCTAAAAAAAAACCTATGGCTTTCAACCCAAACTACTCTACTCAGCAAAAGTATCACTCATAATAGATGGTGAAAGGAAAACTTTCCATCAAAAAACCAGGTCTATGATTAGAATACTTCATGGAATATTCCATGAAGAAGAGTCAAACAATCAATCTCAAGAGCCTATGAGAAGATCACAAAAACCAAAACCAGAGGAGTCTCATAAAACTACAAAGCCCAAGAATGGACCAAATGCCATAAAGCACCCCATCATGGCAGGGATTAAATCAAACCTCACAGCTATAACCTTATATGTTAACAGTCTTAACTCATCCATCAAAAGACACAAGTTAACAGGGTGGATCAGAAAAATGGACCCTTCCATCTGCTGTCTTCAAGAAACCTACCTTACCACTAAAGATAGACATGTCCTCAGGGTGACAGAATGGAAAATGATATTCTAAGCAAATGGAAATGGGAAATAAGCAGGTATGGCTATATTAGTAGCTGATAAAATAGACCTAAAAAGTAATGAAAAGAGACAAAAAAGGCCACTTCTTACACATCAAGGGACTGATCTAACAAGAGGACATCACAATCATAAATGTACATGCACCAAACACAGGTTCACCATATTTTATAAAGCAAAACCTATGACAACAAATCAGAAATAAATCCTAGTACCATCATAGTAGGAGATGTCAATATGCCACTATCATTAATAGACAGATCATCCAAGCAGAAAATCAACAGGAAAATAATAGAGGAGCCGAACACCACCATAGATCAATTATACCTGACAGCCATTTAATAGAACATTCCACCCCAATTCTACAGAATACACCTTCTTCTCAGCAATCCATGGCACTGTCTCTAAAATAGATCATATATTAGGATGTAAAGCATACCTCCATAAATTCAGGAAAATTGACACAACTACCTGGATCATATCAGATCACAATTCTTTAAAGCTAGAAATTAATAACAAGAAACACAACAGAAATTTCACTTGCTCCTGGAGACTGGACAACAAACTTTTAATTTTAAAATTTTGAATAGAGGTGCAAGATAGATGTCTTAGAGTTAAAGGTGTTTGCCACTGAAATCAAACCCAGTTGTTTCAATTCCCAGGACCCAGGTAAGCCACATGCAGAAGGTGGCACATACATCTGAAGTTCAATAGCAGTGGCTGGAAGCCCAGGTACACCCATTCTCTCTATTTGCCTCTCTCTCAAATAAATACCTTTAAATAAATTTAAAAATATTTTAAAATAATGAATGGGTTGTGGAAGAAATAGAAAAGGAAATTGTAAAATTTCTAGAACTGAATGATAATGAAAACACAACATACCAAAACTTATGGGACACAATCTAGGCAGTCCTAAGGGGAAAATTCATAGCAATACATGTCTTCATAACAAAGAAAGATCTCAAATTAATAACCTAACCAGCTACCAAAAATCATTGAAAAAACAATAATCCAATCCTAAGAGCTCCATACAGACAGAAACAATGAAGATCAGAGCTGAAATAAATGAATTGGAAACAAAGAAAAAATTAAGAAAATTGATGAAGAGCTGGTTCTTTGAAAAAAAAAATTGATAAACTCCTGCCCAATTTGATCAAATGAAAAAAGGAGAAGTCTCAAATTAACAAAATCAGAAATGAAAAAGGAGAGGTCAAAACAGACATCAAAGAAATTGGAAGAATCATCAGTATTTACTTCTAAAACCTCCACTCCACAAAATTGGATAATCTATAAGAAATGGATGAATTCCTAGAAACATATGACATTCCAAAGCTAAATTCAGAGCAGATTAATCTCCTACACAAACCTAATCATATCAATCAAGATTGAAAAGGTAATCAAAAATCTCCCCCAAAAGAAAAGTCCAGGACTGGATGGCTTCTCAGCCAAATTCTATCAAACCTTCACTGAAGAACTGAAACCAAATTTTCTCAAACTGTTGCACATAATTGGAGAACAGTGAATGCTCCTCAGCTCCCTTTATGAAGCCAACACCACCCTAATACCAAAACCAGACAGAGAAACAACAAGAAAAGGAAACTGAAGAGCTGTATCACTGATGAACTTAGATGCAAAGATCCTGAACAAAATCCTTGCAAACCGAATTGAACACGACATCAAAAGCATTACCCAGCTGGGTGTGGTGGTGCATGCCTTTAATCCCAGCATTTGAGAGGCAGAGGTAGGAGGATCGCCATGAGTTCGAGGCCACCCTAAGACTATAGAGTGAATTCCAGGTCAGCCTGGGCTAGAGCAAGAAACAAACAAACAAACAAACAAACAAACAAACAAAAAAGCATTATCCACCTTGACCAATCAGGCTTAATTCCAAGGATTCAGGGAAAGTTCAATATAACACATAAATAAACTCAATCTGAAGAACCACACAATAGATACAGAGAAGTCCTTTGACAAATTACAATATCACTCATTGATCAAAACAATGAAGGGAATGGGCATGGACATCTGATATCTTAACACAATAAAGGCTATATATATATAGCACCTAAAGCCCAAATAATACTGAATGGGTAAATACTCAAGGAGTTCCCATTGAGATCAGGAACAAAAGAGGGGTGCCCACTCTCACCACTGCTCTTCAATATAGTATTAGAAGTCCTAGACCAAGCAATAAGAAAGGAGAAAAAAATAAAAGGGATACAAAACAGAAAGAAAGAAGTCAAATTAGCCCTTATTTGCAGAAGACATGATCCTATACATAAGTGACCTTCAAGTCTCCACCTCAAAAGTTCTAAAGGTGATTAATTCCTTCAGCAAAGTGGCAGGATATAAAATCAACACACATAATCAGTATCCTTCCTATATACAAAGGACAAATACACAGAGAAAGAAATTAATGAGGCTGCCCCATTTTCAATAGACATAATAAAAATCAAATACTGGGCTAGCGAGATGGCTTAGTGGTTAAGGCATATGCACACAAAGCCCAAGAACCCAAGTTCACTTCCCCAGTACCCATGTAAGCCAACATAGCATATATCTGGAGTTCATTTGAAGCAGCTGGAGGCCCCGGTGCATCCATTCTCTCTCACTCTATCTGCCTCTCTCTCTTATAAATAAATTTTAATTTTTTTAAAATCAAATACCTTAGCCGGTGTGGTGGTGCATGCCTTTAATCCTAGCACTTGGGAGGCAGTAGTAGGAGGAGCGCCATGAGTTTAAGGCCACCCTGAGACTACATAGTGAATTCCATGTCAGCTTTGGGCTAGAGTGAAACTCTACCTCAAAAAGACAAAAACAAAAACAAAAACAAAACAAAACAAACAAAAAAATTAAGTACCTTGGATTAACACTAACCAAGAATGTACAAGACCTATTTAATGAAACCATAAAAACATTCAAGAAAGAAACTGATGAGGATATGAGAAGATGGAAAGACCTCCCATGTTCCTGGATAGGTAGAATTAAGATTGTGAAAATGGCAATTCTGCCAAAAGCAATATACAGAGCTAGTGCAAAACCAATAAAAATCCCAGCATCATTCTTCACAGAGATAGAAAAAAAGATCTCAAAGTTCATATGGAATAGCAGCAGGCCTCAGATAGCCATACATATCCTCAGCAAAAGAAATACCTCTTGGGCTGGAGAGGTGGCTTAGTGGTTAAGGCATTTGCCTGCAAAGCCAAAGGATCCCGGTTTGACTCTCCAGGACCCACATAAGTCAGACGCACAAGGGGTTGCATGCATCTGGAGTTTGTTTGCAGTGGCTGGAGGCCCTGACGTGCCTGTTCTCTCCCTCTCTCTCTGCCTCTTTCTCTCTCTCAAATATATAAATAAATAAAATATATTTTTTTAAAAAAAGAAATACCTCTGGAGGTATCACCATACCCAATCTAAAGCCATACTACAAAGCCATAGTAACAAAAACAGCATGGTACTGGTGTGGGGAACCATTGGGCACTAGGTAACCAAAAGTGCCTCCATCTTGAGTAATGACTCCATTTTGTGATAAGTTGTCTGTTCTGGAAAGTCACAAGGTCTAACCCATGCACAGAGAAAGAACAACGTAACCTACAGAGAATGAGGAAGTCATTATCTTGTGGCTTTGGGGCTGGGGCCTTGTCCTGTTGAAACAGAATTGTAGCAATACCTAGACTGCTGACAAACTTCCCTGTTCTGCTGTATAAAAGGCACCCTGAGAAAAAATAAAAATTGCAGCTTGATCAGACTCCTGTCTTGCTGTCGGTTCCTTGTGTCTCTTGTCCCTTTCATTTCAGGTTCTCTAGGGTCCGTGCTCCCATTGAAGCCCTGCTGGCCGGGGCAGTACTGGCATAAAAAACAGACATATAGACCAATGGAACAGAACTAAAGACCTGACTTTTAGGTCAAGTAACCTCAGCTACTTGATCTTTGACAAAGGAGCCAATGACATAGACTAGAGAAAAGACAGCATCTTCAACAAATGGTGCTGGAAGAATTGGATAGCCACATGTAGAAAAATGAAACTAGACCCACTCATCTCACCATATACAAAAATCAACTCCAAGTGGATTAAAGACCTCAATATAAGACTTGAAACTCTTCAACTACTGGGAAAAAAATAGGAAGGAACTCTCCACAATATGAGTGGGAAAAGACCCTTAACAATACCCTGGTAGCCCAAGAAATTAAACAAGCACTCAACCAGTGAGATCTTATGAAGCTAAAAAGCTTTTATACAAACATACCATAATCAGAGCCAATAGATTACCCACAGTATGGGAGAAAAAATTCACCAGCTATACCATTGACAGAGGCCTAATATCTAGAATCTACAAAGAACTCAAAAAACTAAACATCAAAAATTCAAACAACCCACTCAAAAAAATGGGGCAGAGAACTAACTAGGAAGTTCTCAGAGGAAGAAATACAAATGGCATACTTAAAGAAATGTTCAACATCCTTGACCATCAAGAAAATGCAAATTAAAACAACCATGAGATTCCACTTTACTCTAGCCAAGGTGGCAATCATTAAAAAAATTTTTTTTTAAATGACAGATGTGGGGAAAGAGGAAACCTCATTCACTGTTAATGGAAATGCAAACTTGTACAACCACTGTGGAAATCAATATGAAGACTCATGGTAAAAGAAAATAGAACTACTAACAGACCCAGTTATTCCCCTCCAGGGCATTTACCCTAAAGGCTCTATGCTTCACTACAGTGATATTTGCTCAGCCATGTTCATTGCTGCTCAATTCATAACAGGTAAGAACTGTAATCAACCCAGGTACCCATCATTGAATGAATGGATAATGAAGCTGTGGTACATTTATACACTGGAATGCTACCAGCAGTAAGGAAAATAATGATACAATGACATTTATAGGAAAATGGACAAACATGGAACAGATCATACTCAGCAAACACACACAATCAAGAAAAACAAATGCTGCATGTTCTCACTCATCTTGTGGTTCCTAACCTGGAACAAACAGCCTGAGTGGTTGGCACACCCAGACAGCAGGGATGGAAGGGCTTGGGGGAGGAGGAGAGATTGGGGTAAAATAAATACAAAACTAAACCCAAAATGAACTGGTACCATAGAAACCTTTCTCCTTGAAAGCTGAGTTGATTTTACCCTCAGTAGGAGTATGGATGGGGTGTGGGAGCACCTGGAAACAAGTGCCCTGGAGAGGGTGGGATAATGCCTAACCTTAAAACATTTGGCTCTGGCCTGTAACTCTCAGTACCAGAAATTGGTGCTACCTACATTGAACTGTTGACCTACCAGGTCCCCCAAAGAAGACAGTTTCTGTTAAAGCACTTGATTACCTGCCTGAGGTAAAAGGTTAGGAGGCCCTATCACTGAAGATAACATATGCTGCTGACACAGAACACAGAGACCCAGCTGAAATTTGGAAGGGAGCCAGTTCCCAGATGGTTAGCCTGTTTAGTGCTGGAAAGCGCTAAATGAGCTACCGGGGCCAACTATGGTGAGAACAAACGGGTCAAAGCTACTCAGAATCAATCAGCCTGACAGATGTACACACCAGGTAATGGTAACACACAACCTTGGTGGATAGCCAATCTGATTGGCTAAGAGATCCACTCAGTGGAAAGGAGCTGATAGCTGGAACAGGTTTGAATCCTATGGAGATCAAGATAATGGAGAACAAGCTCCCACTAGTCTTTGGCCAAAAGAGGGGCTACGTCCATCAAAATCTCCCTACATTAACAATGCTTATCCCAATTAACCTATGCTGACTTCATTCTCTGTTGGAGAATCTGTTTTTTCTTTTTCAGAAGGTAGTGAGACACAAGCAGATAAATACCCCCCTCATGCTACAGCCAAGGCCCAGGTGAAACCATAGAGGAATTGGCGAGATGAGCAACAGTGCTTCCATGGCAAAGCTGGTAATTATTGCCAGGGTAAAGGAGACAGATGCTAAGGATACTCAACACATACTGAAGCAGAAATCCAGAAGCTCCTGAGAGCTTATCACTGAAGTAGACTTAAAATACACCCACCACAGCTCAGGGAATTTTGCAGAAGAGGGGGTAGAAAGATTGTAAGAGCCACAGGTTGGGATGGCATATGCAGAGATGTTGCCTCCACCCCAATGACTGCTGCTTTCTTAACTCAATGCCTATACCCCATGGGGAATACAAGCAACCCCAATGAGGAGGGCCCTCAACTGAGTGGGGGCAGGGAGGAGGGAAATGATGGTACCAACACATGATATATCCATACAAAATATGTCCGTAATTTAAAAGAGAGAGAGAGAGAGAGAGAGAGAGAGATAGATAGATTCTGGTCCTTCTAGTGGAAAAAAAAAATGGGATTTAGTTGAAAGGAGATGGCCAGGCATGGTGGTGCATGCCTTTAATCCCAGCACTAGGGAAGCAAAGGTAGGAGACTTGCCATGAGTTCAAGGCTACCTTGAGACTATGTAGTGAATTCCAGGTCAGCCTGGGCTAGAGTGAGACCTTACCTTGAAAAACAAAACAAAATTTTAGATAAGAATTTTCTAGTAAGGCCCATTATTAATGTGTGTCTTTTGGAGGTGTTTATACACTATGTATGTGTATGAACAAACATGCCTGTATGTGTGTGCATTTGCTAAAGAATGAATGCTGAACATAGCACTTTATCTTTAAATAAAGTTATTCCCAAATAACAAACTAGAGTCTGTATTCTGCTTTATCTGCAGGATGACACTTCAAATTTTTGTTATACAAAATCTACTTTTATTTTATACCCTCAAGATGGCTGGTAGCCTGCACCCCAGAAGACTACATGGTCTTCAAAGATAAGAATACCACTAGGTCAACCACTTGATTCTTATTACTCAAGTGTAATGCAATGAAACACAAAACACGTTAAAAAAAATGTGAAGAAACAAAGTTTTAAGAAAATAGCACAGCATTAAAAAAGTATGTTTGGGGCTGGAGAGATGGCTCAGCAGTTAAGGCACTTGCCTGTAATACCCAACAACCCAAGTTCATTTCCCTAGCATCCATATATGCTTCAACCTATGGTACTATTTCTTTTGGGACTTTTTTTATTTATTTATTTTTTTTACTACCCATGTAGGATCTTGTCATTAATCTGTTTAGTAATCAGGACATCCTTTTGACCTTCCAGGAAGGATTCACTATGTAGTCTCAGGGTGGCCTTGAACTCCTTCCATGGCTGTTGGAGCCTCCAGTGTGGACTGAGGACCACATGGACTCTGCCTTCCTGAAAGTGCTGGGATTAATCCAGCCTCGTGGACTGAGCGTTCCTTGATTCTCAGGCCACCACTGCTGCAAGCTTCCAATAAATTCCCTTTCATTTTAATATAATTCATTCTATCAGTTCTGTTCCTCTACTATTTCTTCATTCTTGTTAGGGCATAACTATGAGGCAGGTTGTTCTCTGGTTTCCAGACCTCCTAAGGGTACTAGCAGCCTAGTCCTGCCTGGAGGCTGCATACAAGCAGGGAGGAGCTTACTTAGATTCAAGTTGTACCTAGCCTAAACCTGCAGATAGACTGACATCCCACACAACTTCAATCAAGGCTGACCAGACCTTTTTCAATACAGGCCCAGCAAGAGATACTATTGCTGCATTCTTAGCAAAATAAGAGGACTATCTTAAAATGGGTAAACTATACCTAGTCTCATAGTGAATGCCTCCAATGAAAACTTAAAAGAAAGTCCAGACACAGAATCCCAAAATAAAATTACAATAGCATATTAAACAATGTTATTGAGGCCATGAACAAATGGCTGGATGAAATGTAAGAGAACCAACAAAAAGAATGAAAAGAACTTAAAAAAGAACTCAAAAGTGGCTGAATGAAATAGAAGACAATCAGCAAAAATAATTCAATAGATGGATAAATAAAATGAAAGAGAATCAGAAAAAGAACTCAGTCGGGCGTGGTGGCGCATGCCTTTAATCCTAGCACTTGGGAGGCAGAGGTAGGAGGATTGCCATGAGTTCAAGGCTGGCCACCCTGAGATTACACAGTGAATTCCAGGTCAGCCTAGGTGAAAGTGAGCCCCTACCTCAGAAAAAAAAAAAAAAAAGAAGAAAAAGAAAGAAGAAAGAAAGAAAGAAAGAAAGAAAGAAAGAAAGAAAGAAAAAACTCAATAAACAGCTGAATGAAATAAATGAGAATCAACAAAAAATAAACTCAATGGCCAGTTGGATAAACTCAATAGAGCTCATGAGAACATGATCAAATGAAAGAATGAATTCAAGAGACAATATGAAAGTCAAACCAAGAAATATAAATGGAATTTTTGCTGGGCATGGTGGCACATGTATTTAATCCTCATACTTGGGAGACAGAGATAGAAGGATCATCATGAGTTTAAGGCAAGCTTGGAAGTACAGAGTGAGTTCCAAGTCAGTTTGGGCTAGAGTGAGACCCTGCCCCCCCCCAAAAAACTTCAAAAGGGGGGATTCAATAAAGTGATAGAGTTGCTGAAGGAAAAACATAATGAAAAACAAAATAAAATATCTCATTTTAAAGGCTCCTAAGAAAACCCCATCAACAGAAAGAACATGTGGAGGACAGATTATCAGAGCTCGAGGACAAGACAGAGGAAACAGACCAAGAGTCCAAATTCAATGACAAGCTTAAAAACTAAACATTTGGATCATGGGCATAGGAGAAGGTGAAGAATTACAGGCCAATGGCATAGAGAATATAATGAATAAAATTATCTATGAAAATTTTCCAAATCATTTAAAAATATATATTTTATTTATTTGAGAAAGAGAAAGAGGCAGAAAGAGAGAGAGAGAGAGAGAGAGAGAGAGAGAGAGAGAGAGAGAGGCTTTGCCACTGCAAACAAACTCCAGAACTTGCGCATCTGGCTTACGTGGGTCCTGGAGAATCGAACCAGGATCCTTTGACTTTTCAGGCAAATGCCTTAACCGCTAAGCCATCTCTCCAGCCCAATTTTCCAAATCTTACAAATGAGAGGCCCATCCAGTTACAGAAGACACACAGAACACCAACTACATAGGAACAGAGATGATAATCCCCACATCACAATATAGTTAAAACACTAAACACAGAAAACAAAGAGTACAAAAGCTGAAAAACAGCTCATTACTTACAAAGGTAAGGCCACCAAAATTGATTTTTCAATGCAAACCCTAAAAGGCAGAAGGACTTGGAATGGAGTATTACAAAGTTTAAAAGACTATGGCTGGGCAGGAGAAATGGCTTAGCAGTTAAGGTGTTTGCCTCATGAAGCCAAAGGATCCTGGTTCAATTCTCCAGGACCCACATAAGCCAGATGCACAAGGGGCACATGCATCTGGACTTCATTTGCAGTGGCTAGAGGTCCTGGCATGCCCATTCTCTCTCTGCTGGCCTCTCTTCTATCTCTCTGCTTGCAAAAAAAAAAAAAAAAAAAAAGACCATGGCTGTCAACCCAAGCTACTATACCCAGCAAAATTATCCCTCATGCTGGGCGTGGTGGTGCACGCCTTAATCCCAGCACTCAGGAGGCAGAGGAAGGAGAATTGCCATGAGTTTGAGGCCACCTTGAGGATACAGAGTGAATTCCAGGTCAGCCTGGGTTAGAGTGAGATCCTACCTCAAAAAACAAAACAAAAAAAAAAAAAAAAGAGAAAAAATTATCCCTCATAATAGAAGGTGAAAGAAAAACTTTCCATAATAAACACAAGCTTTATGAATATATGAGAACTAAGTCAGGCCTACAGAGAACACTGGAAGAAATACTCCATACTGAAAAGATAACAAATATACAGGAGAAAAAGAGCAGTAATCAAAACTAGAACAGATGTGAAATCATATGAAGATCAAAGAAACACTAAACTCCATAAAGTCTTCAACTAGACAGGGATTAACTCATATCTCTCAATTATAACTCAGAATATCAGTGAATTCCCAATTAAAAAAAAAAAAAAGACCCCTGAGACTGACTGGTACATTCACAGTGAATACCAACAACCCCACTGAGGAAAATCCTCAGTGAAATGGAAATGGGGCAGAATATAACTCAATGGGACTATGACCAATATATAATATGTTCATACTGTAAAGTTAGTAATAAAAAAAATAGAGTGAAGATCAACATTTATATAAACCCAAGCAGTACTGGAGTATAGCTGTCAACAATAAGCTCAGCTTCTCAGTAGCTTACCATTCCAACCTGAGAATGTTCTTCAACACCTCTATTCTAAAACTAAAATAAACCTCTTTTGACCTGGGCCTGTCAGTTTGTCAGTTTCATTGGAGAAATAAGACAATAAAAAAAGACAAAACAAATTTCATTCTTCTACCCAAGACTAGAAGAAATAAGAGGAAAATTAAACCTAACATAGGCAACAGATTGACATTTCAAACTATGAATACACATTCTTAATTATACTAAAGCATGTCAAATTAAATGTGAGCTACTGAACTTTGAAATGTGCACAAATTATAACTTCTACTTAACTTGTCATCACTCTGGAATGAAGAGCAACTTCCTTGGTCAATAGTTTCAAGTAGCTACAAGATACTAGTCAAAACTTGATGAAAATTGCCATCTTTGCTAAGTCCTTTGAATACATAACCATATTAATTCTTGCAACTTTCTCCTGTACAGATATGCCTTGAGATTTGGAACTATTTGTTCTGCTCTGAGGGGGAGGGAAGAGGAAGGAAAAAAGAGGGAGGGAAGGAAGGAGGTGGGGAAGAGAGGTAAGAGAAAGAAAGAAGGGAGGGAGACACTAGTTAGTATGCACTATTTTTATGCTGACAGAGCTACTTTGAAACATTTGAGTCCTCTCCATCAATTATATGAAGAAGGAATTGAGTGCTATATGCAAACTAGAGTAAATTCTCAGCTCACCACCACTTAATAAGCATATTTCTCTTTACTAATGCAAAAGTGTATCTTCTAATCATAAACAATAATGTAATTCATCAACAATCCATTAAACAAGCCATAATTAAAAAGTCCTACCTTTTGTGCATCTCCTGTGAAATATGCAATGGCCAGGGTGGGCAGAATCATGAACAATGCATTATAATAGAGCAGACCATATTTTCCTAGTTCCTGGATAGTAAACATTAGGTATTTTAGATGATTCTGGCAGACAGGCACATACAACCCTATATAGACTACTATCCCAATTGCACAGATGTATTATATAGTGTCATTTTAAGTTAAAAAATAGTTTAACTTGGTGCCAGGCATGGTGGCTCACGCCTTTAATCCCAGCACTCAGGAGGCAGAGGTAGGAGGATCGCCATGAGTTCGAGGGCCACCCTGAGTCTACATAGTTAATTCCAGGTCAGCCTGGGGCAGAGTGAGACCCTACCTAAAAAAAAAAATGTTTAACTTGAATAACTGCATTCAAGTCTGAAATGCAACATTAAGTTGGCATGCCAATAACTTATTCTCATTGTATGACTATTAGCAGCCCTGAAGTTAGTTATAGGTAATAAAATTTCAGATTTACTAAAACCATCTCAGTATAGCCATACTGGCTCTAGGATAAAACAAATAATCAATAGGGTTGTTGTAAGGCCCATTATTAATGTGTGTCTTTTGGAGGTGTTTATACACTATGTATGTGTATGAACAAACATGCCTGTATGTGTGTGCATTTGCTAAAGAATGAATGCTGAACATAGCACTTTATCTTTAAATAAAGTTATTCCCAAATAACAAACTAGAGTCTGTATTCTGCTTTATCTGCAGGATGACACTTCTTATACCTGACAGGATGCTTCAACCCTGGTACTATTTCTTTTTTATTTTTTATTTATTTATTTTTTTGAGGTAGGATCTCATTCTAGCTCAGGCTGACCTGGAATTCACTATGTAGTCTCAGGGTGGCCTTGAACTCATGGCGATCCTCCTACCTCTGCCTCCTGAGTGCTGGGATTAAAGGCGTGCGCCACCACGCCCGGCTTCCTGGTACTATTTCTTCATTCTTGTTACATAACTATGAGGCAGGTTGTTCTCTGGTTTCCAGACCTCCTAGGGACTAGCCTAGTCCTGCCTGGAGGCTGCATACACAGGGAGGAGCTTACTTAGATTCAAGTGTACCTAGCCTAAACCTGCAGATAGACTGACATCCCACACCAACTTCAATCAAGGCTGACCAGACCTTTTTCAATACAGGCCCAGCAAGAGATACTATTGCTGCATTCTTAGCAAAATAAGAGGACTATCTTAAAATGGGTAAACTATACCTAGTCTCATAGTGAATGCCTCCAATGAAAACTTAAAAGAAAGTCCAGACACAGAATCCCAAAATAAAATTACAATAGCATATTAAACAATGTTATTGAGGCCATGAACAAATGGCTGGATGAAATGTAAGAGAACCAACAAAAAGAATGAAAAGAACTTAAAAAAGAACTCAAAAGTGGCTGAATGAAATAGAAGACAATCAGCAAAAATAATTCAATAGATGGATAAATAAAATGAAAGAGAATCAGAAAGAACTCAGTCGGGCGTGGTGGCGCATGCCTTTAATCCTAGCACTTGGGAGGCAGAGGTAGGAGGATTGCCATGAGTTCAAGGCTGGCCACCCTGAGATTACACAGTGAATTCCAGGTCAGCCTAGGTGAAAGTGAGCCCCTACCTCAGAAAAAAAAAAAAAAAAAAAGAAGAAAGAAGAAAGAAGAAAGAAAGAAAGAAAGAAAGAAAGAAAGAAAGAAAGAAAACTCAATAAACAGCTGAATGAAATAAATGAGAATCAACAAAAAAATAAACTCAATGGCCAGTTGGATAAACTCAATAGAGCTCATGAGAACATGATCAAATGAAAGAATGAATTCAAGAGACAATATGAAAGTCAAACCAAGAAATATAAATGGAATTTTTGCTGGGCATGGTGGCACATGTATTTAATCCTCATACTTGGGAGACAGAGATAGAAGGATCATCATGAGTTTAAGGCAAGCTTGGAACTACAGAGTGAGTTCCAAGTCAGTTTGGGCTAGAGTGAGACCCTGCCCCCCCCAAAAAAAAACTTCAAAAGGGGGGATTCAATAAAGTGATAGAGTTGCTGAAGGAAAAACATAATGAAAAACAAAAATAAAATATCTCATTTTAAAGGCTCCTAAGAAAACCCCATCAACAGAAAGAACATGTGGAGGACAGATTATCAGAGCTCGAGGACAAGACAGAGGAAACAAACCAAGAGTCCAAATTCAATGACAAGCTTAAAAACTAAACATTTGGATCATGGGCACAGGAGAAGGTGAAGAATTACAGGCCAATGGTATAGAGAATATAATGAATAAAATTATCTATGAAAATTTTCCAAATCATTTAAAAATACATATTTTATTTATTTGAGAAAGAGAAAGAGGCAGAAAGAGAGAGAGAGAGAGAGAGAGAGGCTTTGCCACTGCAAACAAACTCCAGAACTTGCGCATCTGGCTTACGTGGGTCCTGGAGAATCGAACCAGGATCCTTTGACTTTTCAGGCAAATGCCTTAACCGCTAAGCCATCTCTCCAGCCCAATTTTCCAAATCTTACAAATGAGAGGCCCATCCAGTTACAGAAGATACACAGAACACCAACTACATAGGAACAGAGATGATAATCCCCACATCACAATATAGTTAAAACACTAAACACAGAAAACAAAGAGTACAAAAAGCTGAAAAACAGCTCATTACTTACAAAGGTAAGGCCACCAAAATTGATTTTTCAATGCAAACCCTAAAAGGCAGAAGGACTTGGAATGGAGTATTACAAAGTTTAAAAGACTATGGCTGGGCAGGAGAAATGGCTTAGCAGTTAAGGTGTTTGCCTGCGAAGCCAAAGGATCCTGGTTCAATTCTCCAGGACCCACATAAGCCAGATGCACAAGGGGCACATGCATCTGGACTTCATTTGCAGTGGCTAGAGGTCCTGGCATGCCCATTCTCTCTCTGCTGGTCTCTCTTCTATCTCTCTGCTTGCAAAAAAAAAAAAAAAAAAGACCATGGCTGTCAACCCAAGCTACTATACCCAGCAAAATTATCCCTCATGCTGGGCGTGGTGGTGCACGCCTTAATCCCAGCACTCAGGAGGCAGAGGAAGGAGAATTGCCATGAGTTTGAGGCCACCTTGAGGATACAGAGTGAATTCCAGGTCAGCCTGGGTTAGAGTGAGATCCTACCTCAAAAAACAAAACAAAACAAAACAAAAACAAAAAAAAAGAGAAAAAAATTATCCCTCATAATAGAAGGTGAAAGAAAAACTTTCCATAATAAACACAAACTTTATGAATATATGAGAACTAAGTCAGGCCTACAGAGAACACTGGAAGAAATACTCCATACTGAAAGATAACAAATATACAGGAGAAAAAGAGCAGTAATCAAAACTAGAACAGATGTGAAATCATATGAAGATCAAAGAAACACTAAACTCCATAAAGTCTTCAACTAGACAGGGGTTAACTCATATCTCTCAATTATAACTCAGAATATCAGTGAATTCCCAATTAAAAAAAAAAAAAAGACCCCTGAGACTGACTGGTACATTCACAGTGAATACCAACAACCCCACTGAGGAAAATCCTCAGTGAAATGGAAATGGGGCAGAATATAACTCAATGGGACTATGACCAATATATAATATGTTCATACTGTAAAGTTAGTAATAAAAAAAATAGAGTGAAGATCAACATTTATATAAACCCAAGCAGTACTGGAGTATAGCTGTCAACAATAAGCTCAGCTTCTCAGTAGCTTACCATTCCAACCTGAGAATGTTCTTCAACACCTCTATTCTAAAACTAAAATAAACCTCTTTTGACCTGGGCCTGTCAGTTTGTCAGTTTCATTGGAGAAATAAGACAATAAAAAAAGACAAAACAAATTTCATTCTTCTACCCAAGACTAGAAGAAATAAGAGGAAAATTAAACCTAACATAGGCAACAGATTGACATTTCAAACTATGAATACACATTCTTAATTATACTAAAGCATGTCAAATTAAATGTGAGCTACTGAACTTTGAAATGTGCACAAATTATAACTTCTACTTAACTTGTCATCACTCTGGAATGAAGAACAACTTCCTTGGTCAATAGTTTCAAGTAGCTACAAGATACTAGTCAAAACTTGATGAAAATTGCCATCTTTGCTAAGTCCTTTGAATACATAACCATATTAATTCTTGCAACTTTCTCCTGTACAGATATGCCTTGAGATTTGGAACTATTTGTTCTGCTCTGAGGGGAGGGAAGAGGAAGGAAAAAGAGGAGGGAAGGAAGGAGGTGGGGGGAAGAGAGGTAAGAGAAAGAAAGAAGGGAGGAGACACTAGTTAGTATGCACTATTTTTATGCTGACAGAGCTACTTTGAAACATTTGAGTCCTCTCCATCAATTATATGAAGAAGGAATTGAGTGCTATATGCAAACTAGAGTAAATTCTCAGCTCACCACCACTTAATAAGCATATTTCTCTTTACTAATGCAAAAGTGTATCTTCTAATCATAAACAATAATGTAATTCATCAACAATCCATTAAACAAGCCATAATTAAAAAGTCCTACCTTTTGTGCATCTCCTGTGAAATATGCAATGGCCAGGGTGGGCAGAATCATGAACAATGCATTATAATAGAGCAGACCATATTTTCCTAGTTCCTAGGATAGTAAACATTAGGTATTTTAGATGATTCTGGCAGACAGGCACATACAACCCTATATAGACTACTATCCCAATTGCACAGATGTATTATATAGTGTCATTTTAAGTTAAAAAATAGTTTAACTTGGTGCCAGGCATGGTGGCTCACGCCTTTAATCCCAGCACTCAGGAGGCAGAGGTAGGAGGATCGCCATGAGTTCGAGGCCACCCTGAGTCTACATAGTTAATTCCAGGTCAGTCTGGGCCAGAGTGAGACCCTACCTCAAAAAAAAAGATGTTTAACTTGAATAACTGCATTCAAGTCTGAAATGCAACATTAAGTTGGCATGCCAATAACTTATTCTCATTGTATGACTATTAGCAGCCCTGAAGTTAGTTATAGGTAATAAAATTTCAGATTTACTAAAACCATCTCAGTATAGCCATACTGGCTCTAGGATAAAACAAATAATCAATAGGGTTGTTAACAAAAGCAGCAATGAAAAGGTATGCCCCATTTGTATGGTACCAGAAAAAATAAGCCATGGTGGGATAAAACAAATTTATATTATTTTATATTTTATTTTTTTATTTTATATTTTTTATTTTATATTTATTTATTATATTATTTTATATTTTATTTTATTTTTCTCTTATTAATTAATTAATTTATTTATTTATTTATTAGAGACAGAGAGGGAGAGAAAGCAAGCTAGAAAGAGAGAGAGAATGGATATACCAGGTCCTCTACCCTTTGCAAATGAACTCCAGATACATGTGCCACCATGTGCATCTGGCTTACTTGGGACCCGGAAAATCAAACCTGAGTCCTTAGGCCTCGCCAGCAAATGCCTTAACTGCTGAGCCACCTCTCCAGCCCCAAACAGCCTTTTAGAATGGGTGACCAGGGCTGGAGAGGTGGCTCAGCAGTTAAGGTGTTTGTTCATAAAGCCTAATGACCCAAGTTTGATTGTCTAGTACCCACATAAAGCCAGATGCACAAAGTGGCACATGCATCTGGAGTTTGTTTGCAGCAGCTATAGGTCCTGGTGCAACCATCCACTCTCTTTGTTTGGCATGGTAGTGCATGCCTTTAATCCCAGAACTTGGGAGGCAGAAGTAGTGGGATTGCTGTGAGCTCAAGGCCAGCATGAGACTACACAGTAAATTCCAGATCAGCCTGGGCTAGAATGAGATCCTACTGCAAAACAAACAAACAAACAAAGAAACAAACAAACAAAACAAACAGAGAATGGGTGCCCAGTCAGCCAGAGAATGAGCCCTATCCTGAAAGTAGAGGACATGCAAGATAAGAACACATATCAAGGGCTGGAGAGATGGCTCAGTGCTTGCCTGCAAAGTCTAAGGATTCCAGTTCGACTCTCCAGAGCCCACATAAGCCAGATGCACAAGGTGGCACATGTGTCTGGACTTCTCTTGCAGTGGCTGGAGGCCCTGGAGTGCCCATTCTCTCTCTTTTTCTCTCTCTGCCTCTTTCTCTTTCTCAAATAAATAAATAAAATACATCTTTAAAAAAAGAACACATGGGATGGAGAGATGGCTTAGTGGTTAAGGCATTTGTCTGCAAAGCCAAAGGATCACAGTTCAACTCTCCAGTACCCACGTAAGCCAGATGCACAAGGGGGCACATGCATCTGGAAAGAAGTTGATTACCCGCCCCCCCCCGCCCCAGCCTGTGTGCCATTATTGCACAGGTTGGTTGATTTTGTAATTCTTTGCAGTGGCTGGAGGCCCTGGCACACACATTCTCTCTTTCTCTCTGCCTCTTTATCTCTCACAAATAAATAAAATATTAAAAAACGTTTTATTTAAAAAAGAACACATATAGATATACATCATCCAGGTAACTAGGAAATGACAAAAATATAAATGCCAAAACTGTTCTATCTCAATTTTCACATTTTATTTTAGTTTATTTTAGTTTTTTATTTTTTTCTGAGGCATGGTCTCACTCTAGCCCATGCTGACCTGAAACTTCCTCCGCAGTTCCAGGCTGGCCTCAAACTCACAGTGTTCCTCCTACCTCTGCCTTCCAAGTGCTGGGACTAATAGTGTGCACCACCACACCTGGCCAATTTTCACATTTTAAATGTTTTAAGTATTTTTCTGCCTTACTACAACTACTAGTTTTTTTTTTAATTTTTTTTTTTTTGGTTTTTCGAGGTAGGGTCTCACTCTGGCTCAGGCTGACCTGGCATTAACTATGTAGTCTCAGGGTGGCTTTGAACTCTTGGCGATCCTCCTACCTCTGCCTCCCGAGTGCTGGGATTAAAGACGTGCACCACCACGCCCGGCTTACAAGTACTAGTTTTAATCACCATGTATCTCTGTCTGTATATAGTACAGGTTATTCTTAAACTTCTTAGTAGCCCAGGCTAGCCTTGAACTCAATCCTCCTGGCTCAGCCTCCTGAGGGTTTGGATTACAGTGCCGTAATCCATATTACTACATCCATATTACTCCCCCCACTAAGACATGCTTTTATATATCTCAGGTTGACCTTGAACTTGTTAAGTAGCCAAGAATGACCTAAAGTTATCGTCCTGCCTCTATCACCTGAGTGTTAGAATTATGGGCTTCTACTACCATACCTGGTTTGTGCAGTGTTGGGAACTAAATCCAGGAATTCATGCATGCCAGGCAAGCACTCTACCAACTTAGTTACATCTCTAACTCCTTAAATGAGAACCAAAGCTTTAATACAAGTAAGTTGTAAGTCATCTTTGAGTGAAGAACTAAAGAGTTCTCTCCTAGGATTAAAATACTTTAAAACCTCTATTTTCTTCTAGGTTCTGGGATATATTCTACACTGTGCTGTCCAAAACAGCGGCCACTAGCTATAAGTAGATATTTTATATGTAATTACAAAAACTGCTAATTCAGTTTCTCTGTTATACCAATCATTTTTATTTATTTTTTTACTTTTTAAATGTGTATTCATATGTGTGAGGCATACCTGCACATGTGTGCAGGTGTGTGGAGGTCAGAGGACTACCTTGGGTGTAATTCTCAGGGATGTTATCCAACTCCTTTTGCAACAGGATTCTCATTGGTCTGGGACTCACAATTAGGCTAAACTGGCTGTGAAGTGAGCCCAAATGAACCTCCTGTCCCTACCTCCCAAATGCTGGGATCACAGGTGCACATTACCATACCTAGCACTTTTTGTGGTTTCTGGAGATGGAACTCAAGTGTGTCTAATGGCTGCTGGTAATGGACCACACTTTACCAATTGAGCCATCTCCCTAGTGCACTGGTCACTTTTCAAGTGCTCAACAATCATGTGTGTCTAATGGCTGCTGGTAATGGACCACACTCCATCACCACAGAAAACTATTTCAGGTAGTTAAAGCTGTTGGAGAAATGAAATGTTATCATTAGTATTTATTTCCCCAAATAATAGCAAATGGGCTAAAGAAAAAACCAGAGTAATGCCCAATCTGTGTTCTCTTCTCTGTATTTAGGATAAAAACTGTTAGCAGCACTTCCATTGAGATACAGTCATCACATGGACTCATCAATATCAATAAATGGAGGATGAGACATGAAGGGTGGAGTTATAGAGTATGTGTTGTATCAGTTTTAAAAAAATTTCTAAGAATATGGAAACTTGCTGAAGTATTCAGACAATCTACACTTTTCCTTCCTTTTCCTTTCCTGTCCTTTCCTTTCCATTCCTTGAGTAATAACTCTGCAACATAGAAAGCTGTGATCCATATAGCTGTTTTCTTATAGCAAGCATTTTCCTAATGCAGCAAATGAAATGTAGCATAAATACTCAGCTAGACTGATCTACAAATAAAATTTGATTTCTCTGAATTCAAAGTATATATAAATAAACAAAAAATATCTTGAAAAGCCTTTGTGTATGCATTACCAATGGAAGGCAAGAAGCTGGGTATGTAGCTGAGATCGTGGCCAGGGAATTCAGTGCTGCCTCTGAGAACAAGTCTAAAGTTCTCCTAAAGTATCCCACTACTTGGGGGAAGGGGGAGGGGGAAGGGAGGGACAAGTATGCAAAAGCTGCTTTGCTATGTTCTGCAGTCCCAACACTCACTTCCTTTCATGACTACCCAAAGGCTTCCAGCTACCTTTCTTATCTCAGGTCCCTCACCAAGTCCTCTAGAATGCAACCATGAACAGTACGATATTTTTCCCTACCTCACTCTAAGTCAATATTCACACAACTCCCTCTAGAAATGTCATCAATACAACAGCTAATTCCTTAATTAAAAATTTTTTTGAGACAGGGTCTCACTCCATCCTCTAATCTGGCTTCAAATTCACCATGTAGCCCAGATAGACCTCACACTCATGAGCCTCAGCCTGCCTCAGGCTCCCAAGTATTAAGTTTACAGGTATGAGCCACCACATTTAGCAAACATAATATCCTTATATGGGCACCACAGTATGAATATTTTATCTTCAGAGAGCTCCACATCCTTCCCAGCCCTCCTAAGCACTTTTCTTAATTCCACACCTTTTCTTTGATATTTAATCTAACATTACAGTTCCCAACATCAGTAGCATTTAATAAAGAAGCTTTAGATTGCTACCTACTTTTGAATCTAATTTTTGCTTCATGTATGCACCATTTGCTGCTGTCAGAACATCGTTTATCAGAATAAAAACATATCCTTCCAGATCAAATGCCAAGTCAGAGCTGCAAAACACAAGCAACACTGTAAGAACAATTTACATTTCAAGAATGTGCATTTAATTTTAACCACATCTGAGCTCATCTTTGCAAGCTCATGCTCTTTATCTAGATACATAAACAGCCTTTTATCAGCTACTCTACTAGTTCTACATTTGGCAATTTCATGCTCAACAAGAATTGTTCAGAAAGGAGAAGCACTGATGGTTAGCCACATCATAACAAACAGGTAATCATGGAGCAGGTATGGAGACACATGCCTGTCAGCTCAGCACTCAGGAGGCTGAAGCAGGAGGATGGCAAAACAAACAAGCAAACCCCACCTCCCTTGCAAGCCCACTCCACCACACACACAAGAAAAGAAATAATGAATCATGTCAGCTCCTACTATACTGCTCTGCATTCCAATTCAGATAACAAGCAACTACATTTACTACCATCTGTAAAGGCAGAAGTCACCAATTTCATACCTAAGGAAACCAAAGGGATCAAGTTGTGAACATGTAATTGTTTCCAAAGGTTTCCATAGAAAACTAGGAGTAGCTAGTTGTAAAACAAAATCCCAGTAGTATTTAAGCATGTACGAGGAACTTAAATAACTGCTCAATGAAGCTACAAGGTAAAACTAGTGAGATCAAGCAAACTAGAAATTTCTGTCGCTTAGTAAAGAACCCCCCAAACTTAAAAATAAACAAAAATCTGATAAAAGGATGCCTCCAATATACCTGAGCACCCCCACAAAATGCCTCACAGTCTATGACTTTGTAAAGACACTGCCTACAAAGTACATGAACTAGTAGTAAATGGAACCATGACTTGAAGCACCCCATGCTACTTCAACTTCAGGCAGGACAAGACTAACCCACTAACCACAACAAAAAATCTGATATCCCTCTGACTAGCTTCAGAATCTCTTCCTTCAGATCCTTTCCACAAGTCAGAGGTTTGAGTTAGGTAAGACTGGCCTGGTGAGTCACCTGAGAAGCTTTCTGCAGCCAAAGCAAGCCCCAAGGAAACCGTGTTTAATACAACTTTGGCTGCCACTGGCTTCAAGGAAATGCTACAAATTATTTAGAGGTTAGCAAGGCACCTCTAAAAATAGGGATAGGTGGTTAGTATAAAGAGTTTTTCACCAAAGAGGCAATTTAACTAAGGGAAAAACAGTATGCTATAAAGCCAAATTCCAGTAGTCAATTATTCCCCACACACTCTTTTTTTAGAATGGAATTTCACCTCAAGTTTAATACAGAGTAGAATTTTACTTCTACCTCCCCTCACCATATCTATGCCATAGGGACACAATGAAAGTAACTGAGTCAAAGAAGCACATAGATGTCACAGAGGAAAAATGTATGTCAGGCAGAATTTGTGCAATTGGCAAGTCCATCATGAACTGAGGACACTGTATAGAAGGCTTCACTTAAATCTGCAGAGTCCCTCGGTTACAGTTTTCCCATGTCTACCTGTCTTCCTTTGTCCCTCTATCCCTTCTTCCTTCCTTCTTTTTCTTCCTTTCTTTCTTTCTTTTTTTTTTTTTTGGTTTTTTTTGAGGTAGGGTCTCAGTCTAGCTCAGGGTGACCTGGAATTCACTATGTAGTCTCAGGGTGCCCTCGAACTCATAGCGATCCTCCTACCTCTGCCTCCCAAGTGCTGGGATTAAAGGCATGTGCCAACATGCCCGGCTTTTTCCTTTCCTTTTTCCATCCTAGATCATTACATAATAA
The DNA here is from genome assembly GCA_036365145.1 of Orientallactaga sibirica. NCBI lineage: Eukaryota > Metazoa > Chordata > Mammalia > Rodentia > Dipodidae > Orientallactaga > Orientallactaga sibirica. Next base: position 23,668,015 of record JAEOAD010000015.1, on the reverse strand, counting down.
TTATATATATTTATTTGGTACAACATGATATATATGTATATATACACATACAATGTGTATATATTATGTGTATATATATGGTAATGATCAAATCAGGATAATTAATATTTTTCTCTTCTTTAAAGTTCATCATTGCTTTGTGTCTTCCTCATGTATTTTAAAACCAAAACTTAAAAGAAAAATGGGAAAAACTTTAGCAACCTAATAGAATACATATAACATTTGTGATATAAGCAAAGCCAACAAAGTGATACTGTTACTCATTATTCCACAAGTAAAATGATTCATTGTCATGTGCCTCACCTCATAGGAAGTAGACACCATTTTCTTTAACAGCATGCAAAGGAAAACAGTAATATGGTTTATAAAATCAAAGACTCAGGGTCATACAAGATCAATCTCCAGCTTTGTAGCTTTCTAGTTGTGTAACTCTTGCGAGTTATAAAAGTTTTAGTTGCTTCAACTATAAAACAGGTATACTCATACCTCTCAGAGCTATTGTGGAGAATCCATGTGTTCAATGCTGAACATTTGTGTAGCATATGGAATGTGATAGGCAAGTAGAAAATGGCATCAAATCCAAACTTACATGAATTAACTTTAAGAATCCCCCTATCTTTTATTTATTTATTTTATTTTCTAGAGACTGAGAGAGAATTGGTATGTCAGGGCCTCAGTCACTGCAATGGAATTCCAGACGTGTGGGCCACCTAGTGGGCATGTGTGACCTTGCGCTTGCCTCACCTTTGTGTGTCTGGCTTATGTGTGATCTGCAGTCGAACATGGGTGTTAAGGCTTTGCAGGCAAGTGCCTTAGCTGCTAAGACATCTCTCCAGTCTCCATGTTTTTCCTTTCTTTTTCTTTTACTTTTTTTTTTTTTTTTTTTGGTTTTTCAAGGTAGGGTTTCACTCTAACCCAGGCTGACCTAGAATTCACTCTGTATCTCAGGATGGCCTCAATCTCATGGCAATCCTCCTGCCTCCGCCTTCCATGCCCGACTCCCAATATTTTTTAAAATAATATTTTATTTATTTGCAAGCAGAGAGAGACAGAAAAGAGAGACAGGCAGAATGGGTGTGTCCAGGCTCTAGCCACAACAACTGAACTCCAGATGCATGTGCCATTTGCTGCATCTGGCTTTATGTGTGTACTAGGGAACTGAACCTGGGTCGTTTGGCTTTGCAAGCAAGCACCTTAGCTGCTAAGCCATCTCTCTGGCCCCAAGAATCCCCAATCTTAATATGGCTACCTCTGAACTTAATATTTCTCAACTCAATATCATTGAACAGCCAAAAAGACTTGGACCTCGTGAAGACATGTTTCTTATTTAGGATATAAAGAATTATTCTTATTAGTAACTGGTATATAATCAATAATTATTTATAATTTCTAATATGATATCTATAGGCACATATCTTACCTGGCGGCTACAAAGGCTCCAATAATCATTGCAAATACAGTCATCTTAATACCCCAAGAAAAAGTCTTCCTACAAAATAATTTTAAAATATACATGTTATTCACATACTCATTTTACATCATTGTCAAAAAGTATGCAGCATATTTTCTTTTAAAAAGATATAAACAGGGCTGGAGGGATGGCTTAGCAAGTTAAGGAGTTTGCCTGCTAAGCAAAAGGACCCAGGTTCAATTCCCCAGGACCCATGTTAGCCAGATGCACAAGGGGGCACACATGCCTGGAATTCGTTTGCAGTGGCTGGAGGCCCTGGTGTGCCCATTCTCTCTCTCTCCCTCTCTTTCTATCAAATAAATAAATTAATAATAATAAAATATATTTTAAAATATATATATAAACAGCCAGGCATGGTGGCACACGCCTTTAATCCTAGCACTCAGGAAGCAAAGGTGGGAGGATCACCATGAGTTCAAGGCCACCCTGAGACTACATAGTGAATTCCAGGTCAGCCTGAGCTAGAGTGAGACCTTACCTCGAAAAACCACAAAAAAAAAAAAATAAAAAAAAAATAAATTTAAACAAACACTAGAGAGATGGCACAGAGGTTAAAGGCACTTGTTGGATAAGTTCATAAGAGACTCTGCCATGCTCATTACACACATACATACACACACACAAAATAAAATTTTAAAAAATTTTAATAATCATATTTTAAATATCTTCATGGAACAAGATATTTAAAGATAAAACAAAAATTCTTTTTGTGATAGAAGTGATTATACCCTTTTCTTATTCTTACATTTGTTATAATTAGTAATTTGGAATTTTGTTTTGTTTTGATTTTTGAGGTAGGGTCTTGCTATAGTCCACACTGACCTGAATTCATTATGTAGTCTCAGGCTGACCTCAAACTCGTAATTTGGAATTTTGTTTTGTTTTTGTTTTTGAGGTAGGGTCTTGCTGTAGTCCAGGCTGACCTGAATTCACTATGTAGCCTCAGGCTGACCTCAAACTCATAGCTGTCCTCTTATCTCTGCCTCCCAAGTGCTAGGATGAAAGGCTTGTGCCATCATGCCTGGCTTGCAATTTTTTTTAGAGAACTTATTTATTGTTTTTTGTATTTTCAGGGGGGTGTGTGTATCCAGCTTTTCATGGATGGTGGGGAATTTAATCCTGGCTAGCAGGCTTTGCAAGCAAGTGCCTTTAACCACTAAGCAATCTTCCCAGCCTGTGAATTAGAATTTTGTGTCAGAGTTTCTTTAAGTAGGAAAAGTCACACACATATGTAGTAAAAGCAGTCAAGACATAATCACAATTTAAAACCTATGATTCTGACCTGGCTTCACCCAGTGGCAGCGTAGATACACTAATACAGAGTAAATCTCAGATAATTCCAGTTCATAACCTTCCCAACTATATCACTTCCAAGAGTAAAAAAAGGTTACTTAAACTTCTTAAAGTTGAAGTAGAAGCAAGATCAGTAATTTAATATCTCATATATTTTGGGTAGTTTTTAAAGATACTTAAAGTTATTTAAAGAGTATTATGAAGCCAGGTGTGTTTCCTCATGCTTTATATTCCAGCACTGAGAAGACTAAGGTAGAAGAATCCATTAGTTCAAGGTCAGCCTTGGATACAGAGTGAATTCCAGGTCAACCTAAGTTACAGGGTGATATCTTGCCTCAAAAGAAAACAAAACAAACAAAATGGGTTATATTAGAAATTTAGCTCACTTGAGTAGAAGTCCTTCAGCAAACATTGTAAACAGGATAGAGAACCTTCTCAGAACTGTAAACATTGGCAAGCTGTGAAAATAATTAAGTAAAATAAAGTTTAACAACTTATATTTGTAAACCAAATTTCTCCAAATTGGCATTTTAAAACAATGCTCTAGTCAGCATGGAATTTCCATGATAGATGAAAATCTGTGGTCCAATTAAACCTTATTTCTCTCTAGAAATAATTCTGATTTAAAAGCCCTTAAAAGTTGCTTTAAGAAGCCGGGCGTGGTGGCACACACCTTTAATCTCAGCACTTGGGAAGTAGAGGTAGGTGGATTGCTGTGAGTTGGAATTCTGGGTCAGCCTGAGCTAGAGTGAGAAACTACCTTGAAAAACAAAAACAAAAACAAAAAGTAGCTTTAAAAGAAAGCTACTAAAATAGTAGAGATCATACTCTATTATCATAGAACAGTATCATACTTATAAGTTTTATTCTGCTAATTCTGCAAATACTCTAACCTTGTTAGTAGAAAAAGGCCTATTCCTCCCCACTGGACTTACCTCCCTAAGTTTCACCAAGAAAATATCTATGAAAATCTTACACTAGGAAACACTGGTTTATGGAAGTATTCACTCATCAAACACAGTCTCTTACAATATAACTATTTCTGAATATATTTTATCTCATGACAAAGTGCTTTCTATTTAGCTGGCAATCTAAGGTAAGGTGTGAGTGATGGGTGGACTGATAGCAAAGCAAATTGTATCCAAGCAACACTTTGCAGCAAGCTTGCATTTCTTTCCAAATGGAAAATGAGTTGGAAGAAGACACCCTATCCATGACAAATCTGACTTCCTTGGAACTCAACTCATATACTCTTGGCCATTCTGTCGGGTTTCTGGATTTGCCCCTGATACAGACAGATTTCTATATTGTTTTATAGTCATCTAATATGCCAGGGCTTCATGCAGCTTATGGGAAGTAGTGAAGTCATAGGTTTCTTTTAAATTGTTTCTTCTCTGTGCAGTTTTAGTATCACGTAAACCTCCAAAGAGTACAGTAACCAGGTACTGGGGGATGAGTGCAGAATGCATAGTGTTGGTGTAGAATAGAAAGCTACACACTGCCTCCATAATAACACCATAATGGTTAAGATATTAATCATAAGCCTCCCAGCACTCGGGAGGCAGAGGTAGGAGGATCACCATGAGTTCAAGGCCACCCTGAGACTACATTGCTAATTCCAGGTCAGCCTGGACCAGAGTGAGACCCTAACTCGAAAAACCAAAAAAAAAAAAAAAAAAAAAAAAAATCCCCAGCTTAAACTAGAATTTTGATTCAACCTACATTGTTTAGTAATAAAAGCTTTCTGTTCCTTTTGTGTTTTTGTTCTACAATCAATAATAATGCATTAAATATGAAACATATGAACAACTTTAAGACTACATTATTTTAATCTCACTAATAAAATAAAATTATCCATACTTCAGTTTTTTTGTGCTGAACAGTCCGGTGATTTGGTTCCCAAAATATAGTAGAGGTAGTGGAAATGTCTAGAAAATTTAAAAAGGAATAACAAAACTCAATAATAAAGATAGCTAAAACATGGTCCTTTCAAACAAGCAGTTTTGTTTATGCAATCAAATTCTTTCCAATTGAAACATAAGCTGAGCTCTCATAAACAAGATTGATACCCGTGAAGCCCTCAAACAACACTGACTGTTCTTTGACACATAGTATTGTGTAGGAGAAAGATAGGAAAAGAAAGAAACATGACCAATGTGGGACAGAACCACCACTTGCTTTAACATGGGATAAAGTGGAGTCTGACTCCAGGGTCAGCAGAAAAGAAAGGGCATTTCATCTTCAAGTGGAGTCAGGAAGACACACACGCAGAGAACATGGAAATAAACCTGCACAATCATGCAGGTAGGATGTCCTCACTAGAATGGGTAGATAGCGAAACACCAAAACTGCTGCATTTCCAATAATTAAAACAGAAGGGTGAATTTTTTTTAACCTTTAAGAGATGGTAGGACTTCTCTTACATATATCAGTGCATGCACTTTTACCTTCGTTATATACTCGCAGAACTGGAGTGGGCTGGGGGTTCCTGTCTGCAATTATTTAGCATGTAAAGGAATTGATTTTTAAAAAATGGTTCCTTTTTAAATAAAAGAACGTATTTCTTTTACCTTTCGAGGTACATTTCTGTCAAAGTCGGGAAACTTGACTACTCTGAGTGCCTTTCCCACCCAGAGAACTGCTACTGTGGCCACCATCTGTAAACAGAGAGCACACAGATGTACTGTTCTGCATACAGAATGCACACAGAAGTTCTGACAACACAAGGCACTGAAATGCCCAGGATCCCAACTCACCTGGCCAAGTCCAACACATAGCGAGGACGGAAATCTACAGAAAAGAATACAGAAAGAAAGGGGGAAAATGGTCAGAAACCCCGCCCAGCTCTCAGAGCACAGTGAAATCAACCTACCTCGGTCAACCTTAAACCGCATTTTGATTCAGTCCACACCCACGACGGCCCCACATCCAGATAAAAATTTAACGACAGAAAACCCCTGCCTGTAGTAGACTACGGGGCTGATTTTGTAGCCCGGGGCGGCCAGTTGTCTCTACTGGCCCGACTTTACAACTTCAGCCGGCTTCCCGCTACGGATTTTTCAAGGAAGATGGAAATCCCTTCACGGGTTTCAAAGAAAACACAAAAACTGCCTGCATCCCAGAACTGCGGGCCCGAGGACGCGCACGTCCCGGAACTACCAGCGGCCGACCGGTCTTGCCGCCGCCGCCTCGGCTGCGCCTTCTCCCGGGCCGGGGCCGGGGCCGGGGCCGGGGCGGGCGGCGCGGCCTGGCCCAGCGCGCGGCCCACCTGTAGTTGGTGAGCACGCTCTTGTTCACCACCACGATCAGGAAGGAGCTCACGCCGTAGAAGCCGGCGGCCAGCAGCTTCAGGAACACCGTCAGCGTTTCGGCCGGAGCCATCTCCAGCTCCTCCTCATGTCTGTGTGTGGAGGATTTCGCGGGGGCTTCTCCTTTAACCCGAGCATGCTGACGTCTGTGAACTTCCGCCATGGCGGCGGCGGCGGCGGCGGCGATAGCCTAGCTGGATGCTGGCCGCAGCGGCGCGGGGTTCGGGCCGGGGGACGCGGGCCTCACTGCTGAGGCTCCCGGAGGAATTGCCGCAGGTCTGCTCCGGTCGCGACTCCCCGCACGGCAGCCGCCCGCCTCCGCCCAGGTGCAGGGACACACCCGCGGGGACTTTGCCCCGGCTTGGTGCAGCGCGGGGTGAGGGGAGGGCCGCGCGGGCAGAGCTGCGCCGCGGACCTGGGGAGGGGGCGGCGGGCACGGGGAGAACATGGGGGACCCTTGGGCCCAACCGAACTGCAGGCGGCAGTGCACCTCGTCACAGTACACAGCCACCAGCACTCGCGCGGCGCGAGCACGCACTGGGTCCTTTCGCGGGAGCGCTATTAGGGTGCGGGGAGGGGGGTGGTTGTGGCACATGGGATGCAGACTCTTCTCTCTCTGCTTCACATGCTGCCAAGAGGTATGGTGTGTTTGTTGTGTCCACACTCCTTTTCTGTGCTTCTTTGGGCTTTCTGGCAAAGGGTCAAAGGTCTCGAAAAGTTTCAGTTAACACACAGTTCACTCTGCATACTTTTCACATGAAGGGAATTCTTTCAGTTTTTTAAATTGACCTGTCCCTCCCCCCTCCCCCAAATGTAGTAAGATAAGTTGCCTTTGAGTTTGGAGTCTGAAAGACTAGAGGTCCAGTACTAGAATTCCTGGAAATGTCCACCTCCCATGGCACTCTGCTGTCTGATCTTTCTGAACCTGAACAGAGCTCCTTTTCAGTACAGTCCCAGAACAGAATCAAGTCATTGACAGAGAAAGCCTTTTTTTGAAGTAGGGTCTCACTCTAGCCCAGGCTGACCTGGAATTCACTATGTAGACTCAGGGTGGCCTCAAACTCACTGTGATCCTCTTACCTCTGCCTCCTGAGTGCTTGGATTAAAAGTATGCACCACCACTCCCAAAAAAAAAAAAAAAAAAAGCTTTGAATTATTTATCTAAATGCTTGGTCTTTTTTTTTTTTTTTTTCTCTTTTCAACTGTACTAAAATAGTTTAGCATTGTAACTCGTTTTGAGTGTACAAGTTGTTATGGAGTCCAGTGTTGCACAAGTGAAACCATTGACTCTCGGAATGTGAGGCAAAGTTTTATTGGGTAAGAAAGAAAAAGAAGAAGGGCTGGTGCATCAGGTCTATACCCCAGAGGTCAGGATCTCAGGCTGCAGCCCCAAACTGTTTGGAGGGTCAGCTTTTATTGGAAATAACCACAGGATGTTTATAGTAAAAACAGAATGGGAGTTAAACTACAAAGTCACATAAAGCTGCTGTTAAACAGGGGGGTGGTGCATTACAAGAAGTCACAAGGTAGTCATTACATAGATCACATAGGTGGAACTGAGGCAAGAAACATTCTATGCTATGTACTCACAAAGATATTTAGAAATAAAGAGGTACAGGAAGGTCATGGTACATTGCACAGAGGGGTCATCCCAATCCTTAGATAACAGAAAACACCTGCATTTTGCAATTAGGCCTGTGATAACAGTTCCTGGGATGACTCCTTTATCTGTCAGGAAGATCAACTTGGGTGGTGGCCTCCATTATGTGTGCCTAAAGGCAAGGGCTGCACAGGAGGATGTTTGACCAGGTCTGTTTGTCCCTTTACATTCCATTTTCCACACTTTAATGGCATTAAATATATTCATATTTATGAGAGTCATTAATTACCAATTAGAGCCATTAAACATGTGTAGTTCATATCTGAAATGGAGAGATCATTTGGGGGGGGAATGTTTCGAGGTAGGGTGTCACTCTAGCCCAGGCTGACCTGGAATTCACTATGTAGTCTCAGGGTGGCATTGAACTCACAGTGATCCTCCTACCTCTGCCTCCCAAGTGCTGGGATTAAAGGTATGCACCACAATACCAGGCAAGAACCCTCATTTTAAAAATATTTTTTTAAATTTATTTATAATCAGAGAGAGATTGGGCATGCCAGGGCCTCCTGCCACTGCAAATGAACTCCAGACACAGGTGTCACTTTGTGCATTTGATTTGATGTGGATACTGGGGAATTGAACCCAGACCATCAGGCTTTGCAAGAAAGCACCTTTAACCACTGACCCATCTTTCCAGCCCTGAGAACCCATATTTTGATTCTAGACTTAATGGTCATACAAAGGTGTAGTTTTTTTTTTTAACTTTTTATTTTTTATTTTCTATTATTTTTTTTTGGGACACACACACACACACACACACACAGAGAGAGAGAGAGAGAGAGAGAGAAAGGGGGAGAGGAAGACAGAGATGGAAGAGCCAGCAGTGTCTCAGCTGCTGTGAACGAAATTCAGATGTGTGCGCCCCCTTGTGGTCAAGTGCAGCATTGCGCCCTTGCGTCACTTTGCATCTGGCTAAAGGTGGGACCTGGAGATTGGAACCTCTGGAGATTGGAACCAGTGTTCTTAGGCTTAGGAGGCAGGCGCCTTAACCCCTAAGCCATCTCTCCAGCCCAAAGGTGTAGTATTTTGACAAAATGAACTATTATCTCTCTAAAGTACTACTAAATGTGGTAAGTTAGGACCTACCACGGCATGTTACTTGTGTGACTAACTCCTTGTAGCTTTAGGTGTATATTGACATTTCTATCTCTTTTCTAGACAGAACACCCGTAATAAAGACCTTCTTCAGGGTAACAGCAGTAACTAGGATTTACAGTAAATGTTAGCCCCTTGATTTTAAGGGCACATATAATCTGCTCTTTTAACAATGGAACAAAATACCTTTGTGCTCATACCATACCTGTATCTAACTCTGAAAAACTGGTGAAAAGTGAGCAGTCTTTGGTGTCTTTGAATATCTGAATGGCTTCTAGGCAGTGAAATGTTCAAAACAGCAAAATAAAACATTACTCAGGACTTAGGAACAAGGCTGCAATTACTTTATGTCCTTTCAATGGAGGAAACCCATAGTCAGGCAAATGCCTGACAGGTTAGGTATGTTGTGAGTATTACAAGAAATTGAGATAGCACCAGACGTAGAGTGGAGAATCAAAATTTATTCATGTCAGCATAGATTTGAGAATGACTTCAGAAGCTTGAGAACTGAGCTCTGATAGCTCAGAGATTTTATAGATAGTATGGCAGGCTGTCTGACATCACCTTGAGTTCTTTACATTATTGGTGGGTTACAAGTTTCTAATGGTACATGATTTGGGGGGCACAAACAGAAAATTCCTTAGCAATGAATCAGTGATAAGAAAGTACACATGTAGAACAGAAAGCTGGTTTTTCAGGGGTGTTTGTGGTCTATGACTGCACTAACCAGGTAACATACAAACAGGGTGTAGCTACATAGATAAGGAAGAGCCTCAGAGTCATGCTATGTCCCTGGTACAGGCCTGTACAATAAAATCTGTGTTTTAGAGTATCACCTGGGTCTGGTTTCTCTGTTAAATTTCTTCTACTACATTTCCCCATTTGATACCTTTTATAAATACTACAAAGAGGCATCACCTATTTTTGTATCATCATAGATGTTAACCTTCTGATACCCTTGGAGGAGTGTTTGGGCTTTTCATATTGAGGATATAAGGGCCAAACAGAGGGACCATGATCAGGAGGGGGCCAGCAAACAGAAGAAGCCAGGGTCCTTACCATGTGAATTACAGAGTTTAATAAGGTATATACTGTTTCATTTTTAAAGAATTTTTAAAAATGTATTTATTAGAGACAGAGAGGAAGAGAGAGAAAGTGAGAATGCTGCACCAGGGCCTCTAGCCACTGCAAATGAACTCCAGACTCATATGCCACCATGTGTATCTGGCTTACATGGGACCTGGAAAATTGAACCTGGGTCCTTAATCTTCACAAGCATATGCTAAGCCATCTCGCCAGCCCAGAAGCAGATACTTTTTAAAATCAGGCACAGAAACACTAGTAGGACTGGTGGACATCATGTCCATTCCCCTAGTATCTCACCTCAAATTCATCAGGCTTCTGCCATGTGTGGACTAGTTGGCTTCCAGGATTATGACTAGAGCAGGGCTGTAGACTCCTCAAGCTTCTGCTGTGCATAGATGTGTCAGCTTTCGGGATGACTAGAGCAGGAACATAGACTCCTTGTCAGAGGCAGATGTCCTCTGGAACTTGACCTTGAAGGGACCCTCTGGGTCCCTGGTGACCTGTCAGCTGACATAATCAAGAGGACACTATCCTCTTGACTCTGGTGGGTTGAATCTTTATCTTTTGGCTGACAGGTATGGGCACAGTTCCCTTGGGGCATGGGGTTCTCTTGTGTCACATTTTGAGGGGACATCATTAATGGCAGAAGAATCTGGGTTACTTCTATAAAACTAAGCAGTGATACCATCAGATAACCAGCACCATCAATATCAGCAAACATGAACAGCTAGAGCTTTAAATTGTCTTTACATCATAGGGCTGGACTCCATATTTGCTCCAAACACACCTTAGGGCCAGACTTCAAGATCTGCTACCAGTGACATACCTCTTCTTTGGTAGAGCTTTATCATTGGAGACGTAAGATTTAAGCCTGATCCTATGGGGCCAGACATATAAATCATTACATTTTGTCTTTGGCCATATATAGTCATGACTGTCTCATAATGTAAATTGTATTTGGTCCAACTTTAAAGGTCCCCACAATCTTTACCAATTTTAAGATTTTTTTCTTTTTTGGTTTTTTGAGGTAGGGTTTCATTCTAGCTCAGGCTTACCTGGAATTCACTATGTAGTCTCAGGGGGGCCTTGAAATCATGGTGAGCTTCCTACCTCTGCTTCCCAAGTGCTGGGATTAAAGACATGTGTTATCATGACCAGTTTAAAATTTTTTAAAACTCCCAAGTCTCATTTTCAATTTAGGACCAATAACTGTAAATCCCATAAAATTTCAAGTTACTTTTTTTTTTTTTTTTTTGGTTGTTCAAGGTAGGGTTTCATTCTAGCTTAGGCTGACCTGGAATTCACTATGTATCCTCAGGGTGGCCTCAAACTCATGGTGATCCTCCTACCTCTGCCTCCCAAGTGCTGGGATTAAAGGCATGCACCACCATGCCTGGCTAAGTTACATATTTTTAACATATAAAGGCACATAGTAAACATTTCCATTGTAATCAGGCATGAAAAGGAGAGACTGGACCAAGACAAATCAATAACCATCAGGTAAACATAATCAGTAAGGACAATTTCTGGATTTTTTTTTAAATTTAAAGGCAAACAATGACTGGGCAGTGGCAAAAGGCATGATTTAAAAGCTTAGTATTGCACGCCAGTGTCAGACAGGGAAGCCTATTTGAATATTTGTTTATATTGTAATATTTGGTGGCTATATTCTTTTACTGGATGTTTAAGACCATGTAGGCAGCCAAAATTAATGATACATTCATAGGTCAGTAATGGCTCTGTAGGAGAGACAAGTAGGGACTTGTGAACAGTTTTATAACTGTCACCATTTGCTAGACTAAGTCAAAGTCAAGGCTGTGATGACCAAGTGGCATTTCCTTTTTGGGAACCCTAGAGGACCAGTTTTCCCCTGGCATGACTCTCCTATTGCAGCTTGTACACTGGTGTGTGTGTGTTTGTGTCTGGTTCTCCACATCCTTCTGATCAGGAAGATAGACAACTTACCAGAGAACCAGTGTAAAACATGTTAGAAGTGTCTCATCTGTGGCATTAGGACCTGGGAGCAAAGGCAAAAATTTTGGCCTTTTTCAATTCTGGTGACTCCTAGTGGCTTCCACATATAGTTATTAAAACACCCAAAGGAAATCACCCAAGCCTTCAATGGTATGGATATATAGCACATCTGATTAGTGAAGCAGATTTAAAGGAGTACAGAACATATCTTGTTAATAAAACAGATCTGGTTAGAGAATGACACAAAAGTTTAAAGTCATTCTGATTAACATTTATGTTTAGTTGTCAGGTCACATTGTAAGCCATATCTGGTCATAAAAAGAAGGCATGTTTTGTCCTTTAAGTATCTGTCACTTATAAGTACAGGCAGAATATGTTAGCAGACCTGTAAACAGTATTTTACCAACAACTTTAAATCAATTTTGTTTTGTTTTGTTTTGTTTTGTTTTGTTTTGTTTTGTTTTTTTGAGGTAGGGTCTCACTCTAGCCCAGGCTGACCTGGAATTTACTATGTAGTCTCAGGGTGGCCTTAAACTCATGGTAATCCTCCTACCTCTGCCTCCCAAGTGCTGGGATTAAAGGCATGTGCCACCATGCCCAGCTAAATCAATTAATTTATTTTTTAATTTTTATTTTTTATTTATTTATTTGAGAGAGAGAGAGAGAGGAAGAGGCAGAGAGAAAGAAGGGGTGTGCCAGGGCCTCCAGCCACTGCAAACAAACTCCAGACACATGTGCCCCCTTGTGCATCTGGCTTATGTGGGTCCTGGGGAATTGAACCAGGGTCCTTAGGCTTTGCAGGCAAATGCCTTAACCACTAAGCCATTTCCCCAGCCCTAAATCAATTAAGTTAATCTAGATATTGTATGCCAGAAAAAGACAAGATAGTATAAAATCTTGGCAACTGTGTTTGAAAACATCTTTGGCTAGTCTGTATGTGTGAGTACCAATCACCCCAAGAAGCTGAAAACAGAATGGCAGAGCTTAAGATCATTTTTCTTTGATGAAAATCATTCTTTATCATAGAATAGGAAACATGTCCTAAGAATCAATTTATCTATAAGCAATGAGCTTGAGATACTAGAAATGAAACAATTATTTAAGTAAAACTGAAACTGTTTGATTATACAGTTTAAGAATAGAACAAGGGCTGGAGAGATGGCTTAGCAGTTAATATGCTTGCCTATGAAGCCTAAGAAGTCATGTTCGAATCTCTAGGTCACACATAGCCAGATGCACAGTGATGCAAGTGTGCATGGTTGCACATGTGCCACAAGGGGATGGATGCATCTGGAGTTTGTTCACAGTAGTTGAAGGCCTTGGTATGCCCATCCTATCTCTCTCCCTCTGCCTCTTTCTCTCTCAAAAAATAAAAAAATTTAGAAAAATAATAAAAAGAAGAGAGCAAAACCTGGTCATTGTTGAACTGAATCAGTCTGATTTTAACATACATTAGAGGTATTTTGAAAGACAAAGTAATTTTGTAAGTAAGCATCTTTAACCATTGAGTCACTTTATAGCATAACATAAAGCAATATGACTATTAAAATATATGAAGCTCAGACAAACTATACCAACATTATTTAGGACATGGGGAGTTTTCTCAGTTCCTCTAAGAACAAAGTAATAATGACTAAATCATTTTTAAAATTTTATTTTTCTATTTTATTTATTTATTAGAGGGAGAGGCAGATAGAGAGATAATGGGAATACCAGGGCCTCTAGTCACTACAAACAAATTCCAAACACATGTGTCACCTTGTTCATCTGGCTTACATGGGCACTGGGAAATCAAACCTGGGTGCTTATGCTTCACAGGCAAGTGCCTTAAATGCTAAGCCATTGCTACAGCCTTGAATTGTTTTTTATAAGATTTAGATGATAACCTTAGTGATAATCACCTAGCAGAACCAGCATGAATGAGACAGGAACTATCTTAAAGTTACTATGTTTTTAGACACAATAACTTTATAATAGAAAATTAAATACTAATGATTAGACCATAATTTTGAGGCTCAGTTTTTCCATGACATCTGGCAACAAGCCAGAATCATCCTTTGTTAGTCTGACACAAGCCCTTGGCAAGTCCTATAGTCATCTTACATACCCCAAGAAACCTGTAATCTGATCAGGCACTTTAAGACTCAGTTTATCTATCTTTCTGTCAACTAAAAATCCTATCTGACAGTCTGACAGAGGTATCTGCAGATGACAAAAAGCAAGAAAGAAATACAGAATATATATATATATGTGTGTGTGTGTGTGTGTGTGTGTGTGTGTGTGTGTGTGTCTTTTGTTACTGCTTAAATGTGTTCCTTAATATCTATATATGTCTTTAAACCTTCTGATTAAACTTATTCATACCTTTTATCTACATATTTTTACCTTATAATCTATGTAGCCTCTCTGTAACAATCTCATTTTATCATTAATATCCAACATTCAAAATTTATTTTCCAGTTTATCTTTTTTCTCTTGGTTTTTTTTTTTTTTTTTTTTTGAGAGACACAGAGAGAGAGAAGGAGAGGAAGACAGATAGAGATGGGTGCGCCAGCAGCCTCTCAGCTGCTGCAGACGAAATCCAGATGTGTGCATCCCCTTGTGGTCAAGTGTGGCATTGCGCCCTTGAGTCACTTTGCATCTGGCTAAATGTGGGACCTGGAGATTGGAACCATTGGAGATTGAAACCAGCGTTCTTTAGGCTTAGGAGGCAGGTGCCTTAACCCTAAGCCATCTCTCCAGCCCTTCTTTTGGTTTTTACTCTACCCCAGCTTGACCTATAACTCTCTCTGTAGTTCCAAGTTAGCCTTGATCTCACAACAATCCTCCTACCTCTGCCTCCTGAGTGCTGGGATTAAGGGTTTGTACAACCACACCCACTAATTTATCTTTTTAACCAGTTTATCTCATTATAATTACCAACAAAAACTTTCATTAAAAAAATTTGTTTGTTTATTTTTTTTTTTTAAAGAGGAGAGAGAGAGAGAGAAAGAAAGGAAGACAGAGATGGGTGCGGAAGCAGTGTCTCAGCTGCTGGGAACAAAATCCAGATGAGTGCGTCCCCTTGTGGTCAAGTCCGGCATTGTGCCCTTGAGTCACTTTGCATCTGGCTAAACGTGGGACCTGGAGATGGGAACCGCTGGAGATTGGAACCAGTGTTCTTAGGCTTAGGAGGCAGGCGCCTTAACCCCTAAGCCATCTCTCCAGCCCTGTTTGTTTATTTTTATTTATTTATTTGAGAGCGACAGACAGAGAAAGAGGCAAAGAGAGAAAGAGAGAATGGGCATGCCAGGGCCTCTAGCCACTGCATACAAACTCCAGATGCATGCGCCACGTTGTGCATGTGGCTTATGTGGGTACTGGGCAATCAAGCCTCGAACTAGAGTCCTTAGGCTTCACAGGCTTCATGCTTAACCACTAAGCCATCTCTCCAGTCCAACATTTTTTTATTGTATAAAAAAAATGACATTTGATCCCATTCCTTTCTGTTATATATACTTTTTTATATTTCCATCTCACTGAGGTTCCTCCTCAGTGGGGTTAGGAATGTATCAGTCAGGCTCTGTGGGGGAGGAGGGGAGAAGGCAATGGCTTAGAATATTCCTTATTGTCTTACCATATGACTTTTTATCAGAACTACTTTAGTTTTTTTTTAATGTCATTAAGAACCTCTTTGAAATAACTTTTAAAACATTTTATTGACAACTTCTATATTTACAGACAATAAACCATACTTCCCTCCCCTCCCCAATATTCCCCTTTACAACTCTGCTCTCCATAATATCCACTCCCTCTCTCTATTAGTCTCTCTCTCTCTCTCTCTTATTTCATCATCTTTTTCTTTTATTATGAGGGACTTGTGAAAGTATTGCTAGGCACTGTGTAGTCATGGATATCAAGGCTGATTTCTGTCTGAGCAGTTGCATTGTAAGGAGTGATACCCTTCCTTTGGCTCTTACATTCTTTCTGCCACCTCTTCCACAATGGACCCTGAGCCTTGGAGGATGTGATAGAGATGTTTCAGTGCTGAGCACTCCTCTGTCCCTTCTTCTCAGCACTATGTTGCCTTTTGGGTCATCCCAGTGGTTACCGCCATCTGAAAAGAGAAGCTTCTCTAACCAAAACAGAGAGTAGCATTAATATATGAATATGAACATTAAGTGTAGTGCTTTCAGGGCAGTATGGTGATAATAATATATACAATTAGCCAGACAAGAGCAGGCTTTATACCCCTAAGGCACATGACCACCCCTACTGTAGGATTTCTTGTTTTGTTTTGAGGTAGGGTTTCACTATAGTCCAGGCTGACTAGGAATTCACTATGTACTCTCAGGGTGACCTTGAACTCACTGTGATCCTCCTACCTCTACCTCCTGAGTGCTGGATTAAAGGCATGTGCCACCACACCCAGCGGCTTTTGATTAAGTTTTCAGAACCAGGCATGTATTCCCTTCCAAGGAGCGGGCCTCCAGTCCAATTAGAGAGCAGTTGGTTTCCCCCAGAGCAGACATGCCACTGTTGCACCTGTTCAGTCATTTGGCCTGTCTGGCCAAACTTGAGGTTTCCAGTGTCCATTGTTTTCATCACTGATGATTTCTGTCTCCCATAGGGCTGCATTCAGTGCAGCTTTTACCAGCTTCCAGTCAGCTGGTCTAGAGGAAGAAGGTTTTCAGCTCAGAACCAGCTTGATTTTTCAGTGATCTTGGTGCCCATGCATATGAAGTCTTCAGCAATAGGGTCTTACCATCTATTACTCGTGGGAAATCAAAGTCCTTGGCAAAAGCCAGTAATGTTTTGGAGGCAGAAGGAACCTTCCTGGCCAAGAACTCACTGGTAGGTATCCCATCCCTGGCACTGAAAAATTTCTAGCAGCAATCTATGGCTTCTGGATGTGCCGTTATCCAAAGAAGAAGGCTTTCATATGTCTTATTCAGAATATCTTGAATTTTGATTGACCTTCCCCTGACCCTACTCTTAATCTCTTCCCCTGGACTCACATAGGCCATTCCACTCTCTGTAATCTGTTCTTCTACTTACATATATACAATATTATCCCCTAAAGTCCTTCCTTCTCCTTTCTCCCTGTAGCTATAGCTTTTTTCAGGCTTACTGGCATCTGCTACCGATTTTTTGGTTCCATCTCACACATTAGTCTAAGCATTTGTAGCTAGGATCCACATATGAGAAAGAACATGTGACATTAGGCTTTCTGGGCCTGAGTTACTTCACTTAGTATAATCCTTTCCAGATCCATCCATTTCCCTGAAAATTTCATAATTTCATTTTTCTTTTTTAAATTATTTTTATTGACAACGTCTTTAATTGTAGACAATATCCCGTGTTATTTCCCTCCCTCTCCCCACTTTCCCCTTTGAAACTTCACTCTGTATCATATCCCCTCCCCCTCTCAATCAGTTAATCTTTTCAGTTGGATGTCATGATCTTTTCCTCCTATTATGATGGTCTCCATAATTTCATTTTTCTTTACCACTGAGTAGAACTCCATTGTGTAAATATACCACATCTTTATTATCCACTCATCTGTTGAGGGACATCTAGGCTGGTTCCATTTCCTAGCTATTGTGAATAAATGAGCAATAAAAAAGGTTGTACAAGTATCTCTAAAGTAATGAGAAGACTTATTGGAATATATGCCTAGGAATGCAATAGCTGGATCATATGGCAAATCTATTTTTAGCTGTCTCAAAAACCTCCACACTGATTCACACAATGGCTAGACCAGATTACAATCCCACCAACAGTGTAGAAGGTTTTCTCTTTTTCTGCATCCTTGCCAACATTCTGACAGGAGTGAGATGGAATCTCAAAGTAGTTTTAATTTGCATTTCCCTGATGGCTAATGATGTGGAACACTTTTTTTTGATGTGTATATGCCATCTGTATTTCTTTCCAATGACAACTCTGTATTTAGTTTCATAGCCCATTTTTAAATTAGGTTGTTTGATTTCTTATTGTTTTGTTTTTTGAGTTCTTTGTATATTCTGGATCCACTGTCAGATGTATAGCTGGCAAAGATTTTCTCCCATTCTGTAGGTTGTCTCTTTGATCTGTTCACAGTGTCCTTTCCTGCACAAAAGTTTTGTAATTTCATGAGATCCCAGTGGTTGATTAGTGGTTTTATTTCCTGAGCAATTGGGGTTATATACAGATAGTCATTGCCTATGCCAATATGTTGAAGGGTTTCCCCTACTTTTACTTCTAGCAATTTCAGAGCTTCAGGTCTGATATTAAGGCCCATGATCCATTTGGACTTGATTCTTGTTCATGGAGAAAGAAGGATCTGTTTTCATCTTTTTACATATAGATATCCAGTTTTCCCAGCACCACTTGTTGAAGAGGCTGTCTTTTCTCCCATGAATATTTTTGGCATTTTTGTCAAAAATCAGGTGGCTATAGCTGCCTGGATTAATGTCTGGGTCCTCTATTCTGTTCCATTGGTCTACGTGTCTGTCTTTGTGCCAGTACCATGCTGTTTTTGTTACGATGGCCTCATAATATAGCTTGGGTGTGATGATACCACCAGCTTTATTTTTGTTGCTCAAAATTGTTTTGGCTATTCAAGGTTTATTTTGCTTCCAAATGAATTTTAGGATTGTTTTTTCTATTTCTGTGAAGAATACCACTGGAATTTTAATGGGGATTGCATTAAATGTGTAGATTGCTTTTGGAAAGATTGACGTTTTCACAATATTGATTCTTCCAATCCATGAACATGTGTTCTGCAATTTCTCACTTGAGTAAAAGTTCTCATTGTAGAGATCCTTCACTTCCTTGATTAGGTTTATTCCAAGGTACTTTTTTTTTAAAGGCAATTGTGAATGGGAGAGATTCTCCAATTTCATCCTCTCCATGTTTGTTGTTAGTATATAGGAAAGCTACTGAGTTCTGTGTGTTTATTTTGTATCTGCTACATTCCTAAAAGTGTTTATTAGCTCTAACAGTTTGCTGATAGAGTTCTTAGGGTCCTTTATGTATATAGAAACATATCATCTCCAAATGATGATAATTTGATCTCTTCCTTTCCAATTTGTATCCATTTTATGAGTGTTTCTTGCCTTATTGCTATAGCTAAGACTTCCAGTACTATATTAAATAAAAGTGGGGAAAGTGCACACCCTTGTCTTCTTCCTGAATTTAATGGAAAAGCTTCAAGTTCTTCCCCATTTAGTATTATGTTGGCTGTAGGTTTGTCATAAATAGCTTTTATTATGTTGAGATATGTTCTTTCTATTCCCAGTTTCTGTAGAACTTTTACTGTAAAGGGATGTTGGATTTTGTCCAATACCTTTTCTGCATCTCTTGAGATGTTCATGTGATTTTTGTCCTTCAGTCCATTTATATACTGTATTACATTTATTGATTTGTGTATGTTGAACCATCTCTGCATCTCTGGGATAAAGGCTACTTGGTCAGGGTAAATAATCTTTCTGATATATGCTTGTATTCTGTTTGCCAATATTTTGCTGAGAATTTTTGCATCTATGTTCATGAGGTAGATTGGTCTGTAATTTTCTTTTTTTGTTCTTTGTCAGGTTTTGGTACAAGGGTGATGCTGGCTTTGTAGAAGAGTTTGGTAGAATTCCTTCCTTTTCTATTTTAGGGAAAAGTTTGAGAATCAGTGGTGTTAGTTCTTCCGTGAAGGTCTGATAAAATTCACCAGGGGATCCATCTGGACCTGGAATTTTTTAGTTGGGACACATTTTATAACTGCTTGGATCACAACATTTGTAATTGGTTGATTTAATTGGTTTATCTCTTCTTGATTTAATTTTGGAAGGTCAAGCAAATCAAGGAAATCACCCATTTCTTTCAGATTTTTGAACTTAGAGGCACATATTTTGTTAAAATATGTCCTAATGATTTTCTGAATTTCTTTGGTATCTGTTGTAATAGTGTCTTTTTCATCTCTAATTTTATTAATTGTTTGTCTCTTCTGTCTTTCTTCTGGTCAGATTTGCTAAGGGTTTATCAATCCTGTTTATCCTTTCAAAGAACCAACTCTTTGTTTCATTGATTCTTTGGATTTTTTTTTTGTTGTTGTTTCTATTTCATTAATTTCTGCCCTAATCTTTATTACTTTTCTTCCCATCTACTGATTTTTGGTTTGCCTTATTCTTCTTTTTCCAAGCCTTAAGATGAAAACAGTAAATTGTTTTCTTGTGAACTCTCTAATTTCTTAATATAGGCACTTAGAGCTATAAATTTCCCTCTAAAGACTGCCTTCATTGTGTCCCAAAGGTTTTGGTATGTTGTATTCTCATCATCATTTGATTCTATGAATTTATTGATTTCCTTTTTGATTTCTTCAATGACCCATTCATCATTCAATAGTGTACTGTTTAGTATCCATGAATTTCTGTATGCTCGGTAGTTCTTCTTGTTGCTAATTTGTAGTTTAATCCCATTGTGGTCAGCTAGAGTACAAGGGATTATTTCAATTTTTCTATATTTGTTAAGATTTTCTTTTGGCCTAATATATGGTCTATTTTAGAGAATATTCCATGTGCTGCTGAGAAAAATGTATATTCTGCAGTGTTTGCATGGAATGTTCTGTAGATATCTGTTAGGTCCATTTGTTCCATGACATCATTTAATCCAGATGTCTCTCTGTTTATTTTTTGTCAGGATGACCTGTAAATTGATAGAGTGGGTATTGAAGTCATCCACTACAATTGTGTTTGGTGTTATCTGTGACCTTAAGTCTAATACTGTTTGTTTGAAGAAACCATGTTATGTGCATATATGTTTAGGATTTCATATATATATATTTTGGTTTTCCGAGGTAAAGTCTCACGCTAGCCCAGGCTGACCTGGAATTCACTATGTAGTCTCAGGCTGGTATGTAGTCTCAGGCTGGCCTCAAACTCACGGTGATCCTCCTACCTCTGCCTCCTGAGTGCTGGGATTAAAGGCATGTGCCATCATGCCCGGCTTATGTTTAGGATTTTAATGTCCTCCTGATGGGCTTGCCTTGTAGGTGACTTGCTTTTTCTCTCTAACTATTTTCAATATTTTCTTTGGTTTGTGTGTTTAGTAGTTAATTATTATATGGTGAGGATAGGTTCTTTCCAGATTTTGTTTTCTTTATTTTAACACATCTGACCAAAGTATTTAAAATGTAGGGGCCTGAGATGGAGGAAAGTGAGAAGAAGAATCTGTAGTCAGGTTATGCCCCATCCTGACTCGAATCTTCTTTTGGAAGGGGCATCCCTCAAGCTAGATTAGGGAAAAGAAATTTCTCTTGAGGTAAGGTCTTGCTTTAGCCTAAGCTGACCTGGAATTCAGGGTTGCCTCAAACTCATGGCCATCCTCCTATTTCAGCCCCTGAGTGCTGGGATCAAAGGCCTGCACTGACATGCCTGATGGAAACTTTCCCCTGTTTTCTCCCCAATCAAAAGGGGACACACAGTGCAGTCTATGTGCCTCCTGGGGCAAAGAACACTCAAGATAGGTATCCATGTTCACCCACAAGGCTGGCTTCCAAGCTTGTGTTCCTTCAGCCTTTCCCCCAGTCCCCAGCATACACTTTACACCATGACATATAATGTTAGCCACTGGTCATGCTAAGTGCAAATGCAGAGATTTCTGCCCTTACTCCCCTATTGGTGGCTTAGATGCCATACTGGGGGGGGGGGCATTCCCTGGGATTGTTTGCCCTTCTCTGCTCTCTGGGATATGGGTTCCCCCACTGGCCAGTGAATGTTTGGGAATAAAGGGTTGTTATTTTTTTATTGTTTTTTATAAAATAAAATAAAATAAAATAATAAAATAAAATAAAATAAAATGTAGGGGCCTATGATAAGGCCTAGCAATACTGACAAAAGTGGGCTGGCAACCACAGAAATAAGAGTAGTTAATCATGGAGATCAATCATACATAGATTGAAACCAGTTTCCAGTAGCCTGTCTTCGGAGTTTTCTTTTTTAAGGTTTTTTTCTAATTAAAGCCAGTGTATTTTGGATTATTTCCAACTGATTGGCATAAAAGCAACAAGTTTTACTTAAGGTCATACATAGGCCCCCTTGTTTCATAAAAAGCAAGTTTCTTCTATTTTGTCTCCTCCACTTTCATGGCCATTGGAGTGGTTAAGATGACCTGGTGGGGGCCCTTCCAATGTGTCAGTATGGGGTCTCTTCATCTAAACTCTGTTGCTGGGCTGAAAGGGATGGGGACAAACAGGGTGTATCTGAAAAGCAGCCTTGACTGTTGGAACAATGGACTCCTGGTCTCTTTGTAAGACTTGGATAGAAAAAAGCCTTTCATTAATAAAGTCAGTTATCTTTTTAAGTTCCATCCGGGGCAGGATGGGGGTATCCATACATTTACATAAGGGGTACACATGTCCCTTAACAGGGTGAAGGGAAGGAGTCCCATCCATCCTTCACAGGTATCTAGAGTTAATTTAGTTTAAGTCTCCTTTAAAGTCTGATTCATCTTTTCTACCTGCCCTGAACTCTGGGGATGTAAGCCCAATGTAATTTCCAATTGATCCCCAATGGCTCAGTTAATTCCCTAGTAATTTTTTTTTACATTAAGGCAGCCCCATTATCTGATCTTATCCTGAGGCACAACCCATAGTGGTTAATTAAATATTTATATCCATACTGACCTGGCTTTACCTCTGTGAAATTAACTTTCCAATATCTCCCTGGCTCTGTTCCCTGCTCTTTTGTTCCCATTGGTGGTACCTTACCAGAGAAGCCATTTGTCTGTTGGCAGGCCTGACAGTGGGTGGTGGTGTCCTTGACGACTGAGTGTGTACCTGGGAAGAAAAATTCTCCTTATTAGCTTGGCTAGCTTGTTGCTGCCTAAGTGAGTTCCTTCATGTAGTTGTTTAGCCTGTCTCTGTCTTAGGGATTGGGACAGCAACAGTTGTCCATTTTTCAGTTGATACTATCATTGTGGGGTCTCTTCCTTTATCAGATAAGAGGTGAGCTATAGGTCCCGTTCCATGTATGTTGGTTGCTCAAGAAGAGTGGGTACCGGGAGGGTGAACAATCTGATGGATGCTGAGAGGCAGCATTCTTTGTTGCTAGGTCTGCCAGTATGTTCCCTCTTGTTTCTGTGGTCCCTCCTTTCTGATGACCTGGGCAATGAATTATAGCCACGTTAGCAGGTGCCCAAATGACAGCCAATAAGTCCAGAATTTCATTTTTATTTGTAATGTCTTTACCTTCTACTGTTGATAGCCCTTGCTCCCAGTAGATGGCCCCATGGACATGAGCCATGGCAAAGGCATAACAGCTGTCTGTGTAGATATTCACTGTCTTGTCTTTTCTCAATATCAGAGCCTTGGGCAGGGCTATCAGTTCAGCTTTCTGAGCTGATGTACCCCAAGGTAGGGCTTCAGCCCATAGAGTTTCTTCCAAAGTAACCACAGCTGCTCCTGCATACCTGATTCTGTCCATGACAAAGCTGCTGCCATCAGAATACATTACCAGGTCAGGGTCCAGCCAAGCCACATCTGTCAGGTCTGGCCAGATTCCATGAAAGGCAGGGGTGTTTTCTAGGCAATCTTGCAGAGGAATTGATGTCTTATAGGTTTCAGGCAGCAGGGAGGCTGGATTCAAAGCCACAGTTTGGTGAAACTATATCTAAGAGCAAGGACTGATAGTGGGTTATGTGGGAGTTGGAGAGTCATCTGACAGGAGTTTTTTTTTTTTTTTTTTTTAAAGAGTCTCTCTCACATGTAGGGCCATAATTGATAAAATCTGTGCCAAGTTTAGTTTGAGTCCTTTGTCAGAATAGCAGCTGCTGCAATAGCCTGAAGGCAAGGGGGCCAACCAGTGGCTACTGGGTCTAACTTCTTAGACAAATAGGCCATTGGGTGATGCCATGGCTCCAGTCTCTGGGTCAGGACACCCCTGGCTGTCCCCTTATTTTGATCCATGTACAAGTGGAAAGGTTTGGTTAAGTATGGAAGCACCAGGGCAGGGGCTGATGTCAGAGTTGACTTTAGTTTTTGGAATGTTTGTTTCTCATTTTCAGTCTAATTAAAATCTTTTCCTTGTCTTCTTGTAACCTCATGTAGAGGCCTGGCTAATTCAGCAAACTTTGGAATCCAAATTCTGCAATACTGCACAGCTCTGAGGAATTCTTGGATTTGTCTCTTAGTCGGAGGTGTGGGGATCTGAGTGATGGCCTGAATTCTAGAGGCTGACAGTATCCTCTTACCTTCTTGGAGTTCTTATCCCAAGTAGGCTGCCTTATGCATGCACAGCTGAGACCTTTCTGGCTAATACAAAATAGCCCAGAGGTTTTAAGTTGTCCAAGAGACACTCTGTGGCAGAGAGGCATTCCTCCTCCATTTCTGCAGTTGGGAGGACGTCGTCCATGTCCATGTATTGTAAGAGGGTTGTCTCAGGTGTTTCCTTGTGAAAGGCCTGCAAGTCTCTATGAAGAGCCTCATCAAGAGGCTGGGGAATTTTTAACTCCCTGTGGAAGCCTGGTCTAGGTCAGTTGCCCACTGGTGCCTTGTTTTGGGTTTAAAGGCAGAAAATGGGTTGATTTCCCTTTGTCAATGAGATATTAAAGAAAGCATCTTTTAGGTCCAGCACAGTATATATTTGCCTTTCAGGTGGAATCATACTGAGCAAAGTATAAGGGCTGTCTCATGTGGCCTTGTGCCTTCTGGAAAGTAGCCACCATAACCTTAGCCTGTCTATTTTCAGAGTGTCTCTATTGTTATATATCCTGGCAGTAATCTCTATTGACTTTGAAAGAAGTTTACTCTCAAAGCCTTCTATTTTCTGAATCTCTTTTCTAATATCTGGTGTGGACTGAGTTACAAAAGCAATGTTAATAGCTCACCTATTCTCAGGGCCCTCAGGATCTATTGGGGGGGTATGTCCTATATGCTTCCTGTAGTCTTTCTAGGAATCAGTGGGGATTCTGTGGGCCTTTGGGTCACTTCATTCCCCTTAGACAAATTTGTAGGGCGCTGAATGAGCAGCTGCCTGGAGACCACCCATTAGAGTCCAGTGAAAGAGGTTAAGGGACAACCTACCATCAGCAGTGTTGGGATACCAGTCTGGTCATGTGGAAGGGAAGACCTCATCAATAACATTAGGGTTCTCCATGAGGTGACTGTTGGCTCCCAACACTACTTTCTTGGCTTCTCCAGATTTTTTTTCATGTTCCTCTGTGGTGAAGAGGGTCTGCAAGAGTTGTTGACAGTCTTCCCATGTGGGCTGATGGGTATATAAGACTGTCTCAAGAGGGGATACCAGAGAACCTGCTTTAAATCAGATTTCAGTTTAGCAATAAGAATGGGGGTGCTGGGGAATTGAACGTAGGTCTTTTTAGGTTTCCTAAATAAGCACCTTAACCATTAAGTCATCATTTACTTGATGCTTTTTTTAAAAAAATCATCTGTTTATATCCTGATATACATTTTACATAAGTCTGATGTTTGCCTTATGTAAGGAGTTTGTTATTTGATCAAGTACCTTGACTCAGTTTACCTAATTTAACCTTTTGTCTACTGAGAAATTTTATCTAACAGATGAACAGGTGTTCAAAAGAGAACTATAAAGAGAAACAAAGTTATATGCCATTTGTTATTCCCCTTTCCTTGTTGGAGACAATTGGACATTTTGTCTCTGGACAGGGTCAAGGGGACACATGGCTTAAACTTGCATAGGGTCTGAGATAAAGGGGGCATCATCCCTTTTTCAGAGTCCAGCTTGCCATGACTTTAAGTAGCATATAACAGTAAGCAAGAGCAAAAGGAAATGACAGAGCAGAGAGCTAAACATCCTGGCATTCCTTGTCTTACTCTGAAGTTGTTTGTTTTCATCTAGTGTTGGGGTCCCCCCCAAGGCCAGCTCAGGAGGGACGATAGGGTCTCTGCTGAATTGGGGTGAGCAGCACGGAGTCACGACACAGACTCCGGGAGTTGGGTGAAAGTGGGAGCGAGAATCCACAAACTCATTTATTCAGGAAGTGCACATGGGTTTTAAGGGGCTGTTAATCCTTGTATGGGGCGGTCCCCTTTTGGTGACCAATGACAGCTTGTCTCTGGACAGGACATCTCATAGTAGGCTTCCCGCGAGCATGGGGCTGTAACTGTTGTCACATTGAGCCTGCGCAAAACACCATTTTTACAGAAGCCACTTCCTGTTGTCTTCTGCCATGCAGTCTGGCTAGGACCAGGCCTGTATTGTGCCATACATATGAGGCTGTTGCCTAGGAGGCATGGAAGGGCCAAGTGGGCGTGGCTCTGTGGCATGTGAACAGTCCCAGCAAGCGAGAATCAACTAGAGAGCCTGAAGAAGACTGGGGTAGGACAGGTTGCTGGGTGAGTTCACCCTAGCGTCATAGTCAGTAGCATTGAGTGTCACCCTAGCAGCTCAATGTAATGAAAGGAGTTGGAAAGGAATTTATAGCTAGGTGGGGGGCGGGATAAGTTTAAAGTCCCATATGTAGTCTGAGGGGTCTGGCATCATCTTCTTTAGCAAGGGTGGTCGCTGAGTCAGTGGCCAGTGGGGGGAAAATAAGTTTAAAGTCCCGTATGTAGTCTGAGGGGTCTGGCATCATCCTCTTCAGCAAGGCTGGGCGCTGAGTCAGTGGCTGAACGGACGTTTATGGCAGGAATCCAAACTGGGATCTGTGAAGTTTCTGGAAAGACACAAGCATACCCTCAGCCCTGCATTAAAAGACGGTGGGGCCCCTTCCAAATATTAGTAAGAGGATCTTTCCAGTGGACTAAGGGTAAGGGTGTCGTGGTTGGTTGGGATCTCCAATGTTTGTAGGCTGGGGAGAGTCCTGCCTCATCAAAGGTGAGAAAATTGAGGGTGAAAAGAGCTTCCACTAGGGCCAAGTGGGGGTCCTTGGGCCTTGTGGCGACATAGTGGTGGACTTTTGTTTTATAACTAGTTTCTTTAGGGTCCGGTTTGTTCTTTCCACGATGGCCTGTCCTTGTGGGTTGTAGGGGATCCCAAGGGGAGTGTTTTATTCCCAAGATTCCATGAAGGATGTGAATTGGGCAGATGTGTATGCAGGGCCATTTTCTGTTTTAATTGACCATGCCCATGACCAACATAGCGGTTTTTGTTGCCGTAATGACATGGGATGCCTTTTCCCCAGAGAGAGCAATAGCAAAAAGTAAGCTTAGAGTAAGTGTCCACAATGACATGGACATATTTGAGGTTACCAAAGGAAGGTATGTGGGTAACATCTATCTGCCAGATAGAATTTGGGGTAAGGCCTCTTGTTGACTCCTTGAGGCTGTAGGAGGGGGCTAGGGGGCACATACCTTACAAGTCTTAAATGGTTGAATTGGCCAGCGAGAGCTCAGGATATAGGGTCTGTATAAGGTCCTGTGCCAAGGAGTATGTCTAAGGCAATTGGAATTTTATCCCTAAGATTTTGGGGGCCTGGGATTCAGCCAGGTCACTATAGGGGATGGCCCATTGTAACACCAGTCATAGTAAGGACTTGTTCAAAGTAAGCAGAGTCAACGCCGATTCCTGGGCTGCCTTACGGATGAGGGCCAGATCAAAGAGGGGGTGGGGAGCCATGGCCTGATTGTCACGTTAACAGGAAGGCGGCGAAGGGGCATGTCAGGGAACTGGCAGTCACCTGGGTGTGTCCAGGACTGAGTGGGGGGAGGTCCTTGGAAGGGTAATGAGGGGGAGGGGTGGTTGCAAGTGTGGCCGTAGCAGAAGGGGGTTGGTGTGGCGGCTTATTATCATTTAAAAGTTTTAGTTCCTCCTCATCCAAGTTATTGGAAGAGGGGGCTGGGAGGGACGAGCTGTGAAGAGCCAATTCAGGTTCCTCTTCAAATTGTTTGTTATGGGCATAAACGATTTCCTGTACTGTGCAGCCTTTAAGGCCGGCAATTATGGCAAGGAGGATAAGAATCCATGGGGCTAAAACAAGAGTTTCATCCCAAAAGCTATGGAAGTCTTTTTGTTTTAATTTTAAGCCACATTGCAGAAGGAGGGCCTTAAGAGCTTGCAATTGTGGCGTCCTCTGGTGGGGAGGGAGGTTGCCCATTGCCACGTGGTGTTGTTTGATGGGGGCTGGGCTGGGACACTCCTGAATCAAAGAGACTGAGAAAATAATAACCCAGATCAAAGATGATAGACCAGAGGATAATCATGCAAACCACAATCCTAATGCTGGGGCCAGCTGAGACATATGGATAGATTGTTTAGGACCCACGTCTTGTGCTTAGTGGGGAGGGGCCAACACAGGCTTAGGGCTGTGCGGCAGTGTGTGCCTTACTGGGGAAAGGGAGGACAAACAAAGGAAGGGGGAGGCTGCCTGCTCACCCACAGGCAACCATTTTTCTCTCACCAATGAAGAGCTGGGCGCCTCGTCAGACTTTCAAGGATGAGGCATCGCCGGGGGGCTCCCCCAAGGGGGCCAGCTCGTTCTGCCAAACGGAGGGACCGCTCACGGAGGGGGCATCTCGCCAGATGCCGATGGGGGGGGGGTCACGGATGGGGTGTCTCACTAACACTGCGTCGGGCAGAGGGTCCCTGTTCAGGCACCAGATGTTGGGGTCCCCACCAGCTCAGGAGGGACGATAGGGTCTCTGCCGAATTGGGGTGAGGGTGAACACAGACTCCGGAGTTGGGTGAAAGTGGGAAGAATCCACAAACTCGTTTATTCAGGAAGTGCACATGGGTTTTAAGGGGCTGTTAATCCTTGTATGGGGCGGTCCCCTTTTGGTGACCAATGACAGCTTGTCTCTGGACAGGACATCTCGTAGTAGGCTTCCCACGAGCATGGGGCTGTAACTGTTGTCACATCAAGCCTGCGCAAAATGCCATTTTTACAGAAGCCACTTCCTGTTGTCTTCTGCCATGCAGTCTGGCTAGGATCAGGCCTGTATTGTGCCATACAATCTAGGAAATTTATTTTACCCATTTCTTTTTTTTTTTCCCATTTGTAATACATAAGGTGTTAGGGTCTTGTCTATGTCCAACCTGGCTAGACCTCCAAAGAATATGAATTACATCTGTGCTTATGACTTTGTAATCCACCTAGCATAGGACATCACCTGTGTCTAATGTAAGCAAAATTTACATTAAATCTATGTCCCTATATAAAACTTTTAGAGCATCCTTAAAAGTCTGTAAACAGTTAAAAAATCTTTAACTTTAGGCATAGTGGTTAGGTTTAGCCTGAAAATTAGCTTTCTGTCCTTTCTAAAAGGAAATTAATTTTAGGCAAAATTTGGTCTTTTTAGATCTCTTACATCCTTTTTTTATATGCAGATCTTCACCCACATACTTTAACATTCTGATCTAAGTTCCATTCAAAAAAAGCATAAACATTCTATGTCCAACATTGAAAAATACCTTCCCAGTTCCTTCAATCATCTCATCTCAACCCATAATTAACTACACCAAATTGATTAATCTTATTACCCACTGACAAAGAAGCAAGTAGTCTGGCTCCACAAAGTTAACCATTTTATTATTGGAAATTTGTAGAGAAAAACCTTTCCTTTTAAGTCACCAAAAATCTCTACCTGACAACCAGACTTGCTTTATAATACCAGTATATATACCTTCAGATTTTATATAACCCATTGATTTTTGATAGCAACTATTAATAAACTCCATGAAATACACTTTCTATGAATACAGGCAAAACATGACAACCATTTTGGGGATAATCTTTATCAACACCTCTAACACATTTGGAAATGCTTTTATTAGGAGTAACTAAGGCACATCTTTGTTTCTATCTTGAGGCAGGCTGGCTGGAACTCTGGTCAGTTGCCTCCTCCTTTAAGTTATAGGACAATCTTTTAAAATACCTGGCAAATTATGAGCCTCCACATCAGAGGAAATTTTGTTTTTAATAATCCTTTATGTCACTTGAATTAGCCCTAGAATATAAACTCAGTAACTATATTTATGATATCATGCAACAAAATATGGCTTTGTTTACATAAAATTTCAGCTTACCATAGGTTTTAGTTAAATCTGACTTTTAAAGACAAAAACCAAAAAACCTTGAAATAAATCAAATGCCAACAAAAACTTTAGGAGAGACCTGTTGGACTATTTGGATTAATAAAGAAACCAAAAGGTGTCTATAAACAATGTCTTATTTGTTTAAGTCCAAAGAAAAGAGGAAATATCAGGCACAGTTCAAATTAAAATTATGTACTTATTTTTATCAAGCAATTTAAAAGTCACATGGTTTAAAATGTGGAGACAGGCTATCACATTGGAACCTTGAATTGGAAATCCTTCTGTCTCAGCTTCCCAAGTTGCTAGGATAATATGCCTAGCTCATTTTATTATTATTATTTTGAAGATTGCTAAAGTTCTTTTTAACCAGTTCTAAAGGAGAGTTTTCAACAGAAAGATTTTGACTCATATCTTCAAAGTTGAGGATGAGACAAATGAACACAACATTAAACACAAACATGCTACAAATAACAGCTCTTTTGACATTACCATGTAGCTGCCAAACTGAAACTGAATGAGAAACAGATACAGTGGCCAAACCAGAAACAGACCTCCATTTGAGATCTCCAAATGGAGCCAGAAAGGGTTAAGGGAGGCCCAGAGGAATTAATCCAGGGAATTAATGCTGTGTCCAGTTTCCCTTTTGGACCCAGCAAAATGTGCAAAACCAGAAAACCAGAAAAACCAGGAAAAATAAAAATAAGAGTGGAAAAAGCACCTTTGGAGGTTTCTTACCCAATAAAGGAGGAGGCCATCAGTCCTAGGCAAAAGTTCCCTGTCAACAGTTTGCTACCAACTCTAAAACCAGGAACATGTAGATGGATGGAGATTTGGTTCTCAGGCTGAGATTAGGCATCCTTACCTGATTCAGTTGCCCCAGAGTTGGTGAGGGAGGTGTTGAAGTGTGGATCCTGGATGAGCTCCCAAAATGATATGGGGTCTGGTGTCACACAAGTAAGATCATCGAATGTGAGGCAAAGTTTTATTGGGTAAAAAAGAAAGAAAAGAAAAAAGAAAAGCTGGTGCATACTAGGTCTACACCCCAGAGTTAGGAGTCTTGGGGTGCAGCAGTGAGTTGTTTGGAGTGTCAGCTTTTATTAGAAAAAACTACACAATGTTTATTGCAAAAACAGGATGGGAGTTAAACCATAAATCAGAATTCACATGTTGTAGTTACAGCCATAAAAGTAACTTTAAACATAAAGGGGGATTCCATTCTTAGAAGATTGAACAAACTTGTGAATCAACTTACAGAAGCACCTGGGGAGGAGGTGTTGGGCCAGAGTCTCCAAGTGTTTTACTAATCTGCCCTTAAGGATTTTGCTTAACAATGCAAGCCCAGGGTAATGCTATTCAGACCAGCAGAGCATCCTGTTTATCTACTATCCCCACCTGCTCAAACAAGTATAAAGTGACTTCTATTTTTTCTAAGCTTGATATAAAGAATAATAACATTTTGCTCACTTTACAGCCAGAACAGAGCTCAAATTGCAGAAAACCAAATCCAAGCTCTCATTGTAAGATTGGCTAACTCGCAAGGTAAACTCAATTCCCAGCTTCACAGCCCATCAGAAGTTAAAGTGAGGGCACTGATTGGAAAAGAGTGAAATCCTATGGCTTGGGATAGGGATGTGTGGGAAGACCCTGAAGAATCTGGGGACATTGAACTCTCAGATTCTGAAGAAGTTGTTTTGCATGAGAATGTGGCTTCCCCTCCTTTAGCTGCAGGTGCATCCCCACCCCCACCCCCTGAAGTATTGTCCTCTCCACACTTGCCTGAGGGAATCACTCCTTCTTTGTCTGAGGAACCAGCAATGACCCTCCCTGCAGGAGGTGCTGATGCTTCTCAGTGCCCACCCATCTTTGTCTCTAGGCCTATAACAAGGTGTAAGGCTAGGAATGTCCCTAAAGGTGAGATAGAAAGCATGACTCAAGAGGAAGTGAGGTAGACTCCTAAAGAACTTCAGGAACTTTCTAACTTGTACAGGCAGAAGCATGGGGAATATGTGTGGGAATGGATTTTTGTGGGATGATGGCAGCAGGAATATAAGATTAGGTCAGGCTGAATTTATTGAAATGGGCCCATTGAGCAGATATTTTAGATTTAACACTGCAGCTCATGCAGTTGGAAGAAGTGCCAAGAGTTTATTTGATTGGTTGGCTGAAGTATGGACCCAAAGATGGCCTACTGTGAGTGAGCTTGAGCTGCCTGATATCCCTTGGCTTAATGTTGATGAAGGGATTAAAAGGCTCAGAGAACTTGGAATGTTGGAGTGGATTTGCCATGTAAACTCATCTTTACCCCCACAATGGGAGTATTCAGGAGATGTACCCTTCACTAAGACTATAAGAAACATATTTGTGAAGGGAGACCCGGCATACTTAATGTTGCCAGTAGTTGCCATAATATGTAAAGAGGACATCATAGTGGGAGCCGTAGTTGTTGCATTAGGTGACTTAGATGCAATGGGTCTAACTGGATCTCAGGGTAACAAGGGCCAAGCAAGCACCAGCACTGAATCGCCAAAAAGGCAAGGTGAGCAGGTATACTGTAATGGACAGTGTAGGCATAACAATGTTTGTAATAGTATGACTCATGTAGACTTTTGGTACTGGCTGATTAATCATGGTGCTCCCAGAAGGGAAATAGATAAAAAGCCTACTAAGTTCCTGCTTGAGATGTATAAGCAGAAAAGTTCCAGAGCAAAGGACTGAAAGGCCACTTTGAATTACAACAGAGAATCAAGGCCTCTTAACCAGTTTCCAGACTTGAGCCAGTTTACAGATCCTGAGCCCCTTGATTGAAGGGGTGGCCAGGTCCCCTTGAGAAAGTACCCTTCCACAATCCCCAAAAGTTTCAATGTTAAGCTTAGTCCTATCCTTCCTCAGACAGAACAACAGCCTTTTGCTTAGGTGACTGTACACTGGAGAAAAGGAAATAATCAAACCTTTGGGGCTTACTGGACACTGGCTCTGAATTGACATTGATTCCAGGAGACCCAAACAGCATCATGGCCCTCCAATTAAACTAGGTGCTTATAGAGATCTGGTGATCAATGGAGTTTTGGCAAATGTTAGACTTCCAGTAGGTCCCTGAACTCATCCTGTGGTTATTTCCTCAGTCCCAGAATGCATAACTGGGATACTTAGGAGTTAGCAGAACCCCCACATTGGTTCCCTGACTTGTGGAGTGAGGGGTATTATGGTTGGAAAGGCCAAATGAAAGCCATTGGAGCTCCCTCCTCCAGGGAAAATAGTGAATCAGAAACAGTAATGCATCCTGGAGGAATTGCAGAAATTAATGCCACTATAAAGGACCTGAAGGATGCAGGGGTGGTGGTTCCCACATCTCCCTTTAACTCCCCTATTTGGCCTGATCAGAAGACAGATGGATCCTGGAGAATGACAGTGGATTATTGGAAGCTTAATCAGGTGGTGACTCCAATTGCAGCTGCTGTAGCAGATGTGGTTTCTTTACTTGAAGCAGATTAACATATCTCCTGGTACCTGGTATGCAGCTATTGATCTTGTGAATGTCTTCTTCTCCATACCTGTGCATAAGGACCACCAGAAGCAATTTGCCTTTAGCTGGCAAGGTCAGCAGTACATGTTTACTGTGTTACCTCAAGGTTATATTAACTCTCCAGCCCTGTGTCATAGCTTAGTTCACAGGGATCTTGATAGCCTGTCCCTTCCACAAGGTGTCACATCGGTCCATTATATTGATGACATTATGCTGATTGATCAAATGAGCTGGAGGTGGCAGCCACTCTGGAGTTGCTGATACAGCATATGTGCATCAGGGGATGGGAAATAAATCCATCCAAAATTCAAGGACCTTCCACCTTGGTGAAATTTCTAGGAGTTCAGTGGTGTGGGGTATGCAGGGATATTCCTTCTAAGGTGAAGGATAAGTTGTTGCACCTGGCCCCTCCTACCACTAAGAAAGAAGCACATCTAGTGGGCCTATTTGGATTTTAGAGACAGCACATTCCTTACTTGGGTGTGTTACTCCATCCCATATACCAAGTGACTCAGAAAGCTACTAGTTTTCAGTGGGGCCCAGAACAAGAGAAGGCTCTTCAATAGGTCCAGGCTGCTGTGCAAGCTACTCTGCCATTTTGGCCATAAGAACTAGTAGATCTAATGGTACTTGAGGTGTCAGTGTCAGATAGGGATGCTGTTTGGAGCCTTTGACAGGCCCCAATAGGTGAATCACAGTGGACACCCTTGGGAGTCTGGTGCAAGGCCCTGCTGTCATCTGCAGACAATTATTCTCCCTTTGAGAGACAGCTCTTGGTCTGCTATTGGGCCTTAGTAGAAACTGAATGCTTGACAATGGGCCATTAAGTTACTGTGTGACCTGAGCTGTCTGATATGAGCTGGGTGTTATCTGACCCACCAGGCCATAAAGTTGGACATGCACAGCAGCAGTCCATCATCAAGTGGAAGTGGTATATCCATGATCAGGCTCAAGCAGGCCCTGAAGGTACAAGTAAATTACATGAGGAAGTTGCCCAAATGCCTATGGTTTCTACTCCTGTTACAATGCCTCCTGTCCCCAAGCATGCCCCTATGGCATCATGGGGTGTGCCCTATGATCAATTACAAATGGTTCAGCACATTAAGCAGGCACCTCCCAGAAGTGGGCAGGTGCAGCATTACAGCCCCTTTCTGGGACAACTCTGAAGGACTGTGCTGAAGGGAAGTCTTCACAATAGGCAGAACTACAGGCAGTACACATGGTTGTGCATTTTGCTTGGAACCAAAAATGGCCAGATGTGCATTTATACACTGCAATTTACAGCATTATTAGGAATATTCTGACATTATTTATTCTGACATTATTCTGACAGTATTTAATATTCCTCAGTCTAAGCACAAGAATCTTTAGGCTGTTTCCTGTTAGCAGTTCCATAGAATTATATATGGAGAAAGTAAACCTTAACACAGTTGTAGCAATTTTCTTATAAGGAATCCCTATCTGTCTGCAGCAACTCAGGACTCACCCATCATTATCCTGGGGCCAGAACCATGACATTCCCTGTGCCTGCAACCCCCCTGGTTCTGCAAGGTAGGGAAGCCAAGAAAGCAGAGCCATCAGGCATTCCCCTGGGGGCAGCATATACCTCAGAAAGGTCTGTTTTGGTCTCCCTGTCCAACAATGAAACTTGTGTCACTCTCCCCATCTGAAAACCAGGGCCTCCTGGCTATTATGCAGCCCAAGCACTGCAGGGGAAGCACTAAGTGACAAATTGCAGATGCCTGCTCACATGTAAGTCCTCCATTTCATCCTTGTGCTGGAGAGCTTCTCTACCGACAGCATGTAAAAGCAAGACAGATGAGTTCTCTCTCCCCACTCCCAGTTTTCTAGCATCTGCCTGGGATTGGCCCCAGAGTTTCACTGTTCCTGATTGACCCCCCAGCCCTTAGGGAGCACAGCAGGACAAGGTATCTGTCCTTAGGGATATCTGTTCTGTGACCAGGTAGTCTCCTTCATTTCCCTTTTGTCAGTTTATATAGAGCAAGAGAGACAAAACAAGCTTTGAAATAGCTATAACATTTTTCTCAGATCCAAAAGCTAAGGAAGAACAAATGCTAGAACTCCTGACATTAGCATAGAGCCCAGAAGCAATTTCATTAAGATAACCCCCTTCAGATCTGGCCTAAACATCTCATCCACATTAATCTCAGAGGCCTTTGCATAAACTTGCAGCAAGACTTCCAACTTGGCTCACTTCTTTCCATGGTTCAGTCCCTGTCCCAGTGTCATGCTATGGAGCTGTGGAATTTCCCAGTAGCCCACACAGCACTGTCTCCCCTCCTCCCTTTGGTGGCCTTGGGCCTAGCCATTCCCAGGCCCAGCTAGGCAGCCCTTCATCCTCTTTACTGGAGAGTGTGTGGTAGTTTGAATGTATGCCCCCCATTAGGCTCAAGTGTTTTATCAATACTAGTCTCCAGCTGCCTGGTTGGAGGAGGTGTCACTGAGGGTGGATCCTGGAGTCCAACTGTAAGGTGTCACTGAAGGCAGACCTGATTGCTAGGCTAAAGCTATGCAAAGAGGTATAACCTCTACCTGGGTCC
The DNA here is from genome assembly GCA_036365145.1 of Orientallactaga sibirica. Taxonomy (NCBI): domain Eukaryota; kingdom Metazoa; phylum Chordata; class Mammalia; order Rodentia; family Dipodidae; genus Orientallactaga; species Orientallactaga sibirica. The sequence goes on along the minus strand of JAEOAD010000015.1, from coordinate 23,632,087 downwards.
CTACTTTTTTCCCTGCCTGTTTGTGCTTGCTTTTGGTGCTGGCAGTTTGGTGGTGTCTCTTTGCTTGGATTTATGAATGGGAGCCAGCTTCTGCCATCTGAAGGAATTTCCCCTGAATCTGTAAGCTTGAAATAAACCCTAAACTATGTTTGTTTAGATGTTCATGTCAGAATGTGGAGCTGTGTTGGGGTCCCTCCTAGGGCCAGCCCAGGAGCTACTGCAGGGTCTCCACTGGGTAGGGGCTGAGAGGCATGGTGTCATGACACAGACACCAGGAGTTGGGTGGAAGCAGGCAGAGGGCGAGCTGCTGCAAACTCATTTATTCAAGGAAGTTTAGGGGGTTTTAAGGGTTTGGCTGGCCAATCATTATATGGGATGGTTCCATTTTTGTGACCAATGACAGCCTGTCTCTGGGCAGATCATCTCGTAGCAGGTTGCTCACAGGCATGGGGCTGTAGCTGTTTTCACGCCAGGCCTGTGCAGGATGCCACATCCACAGAAGCAACTTCCTGGTTTCTTCTAGCAGGGGGCCTGGCTAGGGCCCGACCTGCACTGTGCCATGCATATTACCAGGCAGCCTGGCTAGGGCCTGACCTGCATTGTGCCATACATATCCTCCTTTTTGTTTTTATTATTGGTTCTTTGCCAAGCCATTGTTGATCCCAGGCCCCAAGGGATCATCACATGCAATGGTGCCTGTCTTAGGTTGCCCCATCTCATGGGGTCTTACCCATCATTGACTACCCACCATCCTGGTAAGAAAACCTGAGAGATGTGGCTGTCGCCTAGGAGGCATGGAGGGCCATGTGGGGGTGGCTCTGTGGCGTGCGAATGGTCCCAGCGAGAATCAACTATAGAACCTGAGAAAAACTGGGGTAGGACAGGTTTACAAATGAGAAATGGCAGGTAAGATATCATAAGGTGGTTCATGAGGGTTTGCCCCTTCTGATTGATAAATGGCACCCTGTAGTAGAACCTGGTTTGTTTGGATGGCGGTGATGTGCCGAGAAAAAGCTCTGAGATAACTGAAAAGGATCAGCATGATGGTGAGAATAACTAGGATTCCTGCCAGGATAAGAAGGGAGGAAGGGTTGAAGAAAGGAATGTAAAGTTACTATCAGGAGAAACAGCTGCAAAGCCAATGGGCACTGTCTAACGATAACATGGAGGTCAGCATGAATAGTCATGCAAGGGCTCAGTCTACAACTAAGGAGGGAGCAGTTGAGAAAGCCCTTGGAAGAGAGTAAAAAGGCAGAGGCATTGAGTGTTGGGACCAAGACAAAATAATAGGGGTTAAAGGCACAAAGAAGGAGACCAAGTCGAATATATGGTAAAGGTCTCAAATTTTAATTTTTTACACAGAATTTTATATAGGGGAGGCAGGAGGAAGGTAAACTAGAAACTGACCCAGGATTACAAGATGTTCTGATTGATAAGGTTTGAGCATGGGTCATGGGAAGGTCTGTTGTTACATTCCGATAGGCAGATAAAGTAATCGCCTACAGCCAGGGCTTGTAGCTGGGGCAACTCTGATCCTAAGGCCTTTTGAGTCCGTAAGATGGCTTCTCATACAAAATGGCTGTTATGCTGCTCATGGTCTTCGGCATCTCCTCCCTTCTTCTATACAAACAGGAGGGGGAGGCCTGCTATCCAGCAATGGGCTTTAACCAACTGGGGTGTAGTGACCTGACTCCTTCTGTGGGTCATGTTTATCACCCACAGATTTGGCCCTCGGTACCTTTTGGGGAGGGGAGGCAGGGCCTATATAATCATTATGTATGGTACCAACCTCCATGCAAGTCAGGTTTTCCTCTCAGGGAATTTAGATGTGGTCAGGAAAGGACCTTCCCTTGCGGTTCTTTGCCTCGCACCCACGTTGGTGCCCATTCCAATCTCATTTCTTTCATGAGTTGGAATACGTAGATCTAAATCTTATGTAACTCCTAAAGGAGGGAGATAGCATGAGAAAGGCATAGGGCCATAGCATGAGAAAGGCATAGGGCCATGTAACCAACACATAGTGGACTCAGCCTTACAGTTGAATGACCTCGTATTTTTTGTTCTAAGTTCTACAAGGGAGGGCTTGAAGTCTGGGCAACATTATTGATCACGATAGAGTTTCTGGGAGCCAAGGGTGGTTCTGGAGGTGTACACCGTGGATCTCTCTTCGAACGTCCTTTAATGACCTTAAAAAGAATCTCAAAAGACATTTAATAGTAACAAGCAGCAGGCATATAAAGAGTAAGATGCAAATTCCTGTAGTAATGAGGTGAGTGGTCCAAGAGGAGAAGAAGCTCCAACTGGGTAAAGAGGCTTTAAGTGCAGTAATGAGGTCATTAGCTGCCTTAGCTGCATCAAAGTCAAGATGAGCATTTTGTAGAGCCATGATCTGTGAGTGCAGGTGGATCAGATCTAAGGAAATATTAGCATGGTGCCAGATTCCCCCTAAATGCATTTTAATTTTATCCCATGGATGGTGACTGACATTATAGTTTTTGGAGGTAACACAGATCCATTTGAAATCTGCGTGACAGTCTAGCCGAGTTCTAACCTTTAAGCCTGGTATTTCCTCTGCTAAATAGGTGACTATATCTTTAAGGGCATCTAACTTTGCTTCTAACTTTCTATCTATATCCATTTGTGTATTCAGAGTAAAGGAGACATTCTTAGAAAGTTCATTAACATAATGTGCAGTATGGACTTCTTGGGATAAGGCAACAGCAGCTGTAGTAGCAGTAGCTAACCCAGCAGCTACTGGTGTGCCAATGGAGGGAGATAGGGGATATTAGGAATTTTTTGTATATTAGCTATATTAACCATGTGAGAGAATTAAATACTAATGAGCCAATTTTAACCTTAAGATATAGTTAAAATGTTGACAAATAGGAACTTAATTACCTTTGTTGGGTACTCTAAATTTAGTCTTTTTAAACCATTATCATGACCAGATTAACATCAACAAGTTAAAGTTTTATGTTTACAAACTGAATACCACAGTAACCCGCTATCAGCTAGGGCCATGCTTTTGTTAGTCTGATGTAAGCCCTAGGTTAATAATCATTTTATTGTATATCAAAAGATCTGTAATCTGGTTAAGTGCTTTGTCTTTAACCTTTTGTTTAAGTTTACTTAATATCTTCATTTACATATTTTTATCTTACAAACTATGTAACCACTCTGTAACAATCTTTTTCATCAAATAGTTACCAACATTTAAAGTTTTTTCTCCAGCTTAACTTTTTTAGTCAGTTTATCTCATTACTACCAGCGAAAACTTTTATTGTCTTTACCATAAGGCTTTTAATAATAGGCCTTATGAAATATCTTTAAAGAGTAGATCAGACTTGACTTCTGAAACACATTTTTTTAAATTATGAAAGTAGATTTGAACATTATTAGAAATTTTCTAACAAATTTAGTATTGAGCAAATATTTAAATTTAAATATAATTCTTGAGACTGTTTTTTTGTTAGTAGTCCCAGAAAAGCATAGAGGCAAAGTGAGCTTAAAACAGTTGTAAATACTTATAAGAAGTCCACATCTACTCATAGTAATTTGGCATTTACCCATATTTCGAGATTTTATGTGTTTGTAGTCCCCAGGCTCTGCAAGTCAGGGAAGCTAAGAAAGAGCCTTTCTCTCTCTCTCTTTTCTTTTTTTCTTCCCAGGGAGGGTTTTGGATCTTTTCCCTCATGCTATAAGGAAGCTTTGTGATCTTGCCATTTTCAGTTTTTTTAAAATAAATCTATTATCTCCTCGTTTACCCTGTTGGGTGGGTGTGGCTGGAGGCCGCCTAAGCCCACGTGGGGTAGCAATGCCCCTGGATCCTGGGCCCTGAACCCAGCTGTGAGCAGGGAGAGAAGGGAAGGAGGGTTTTCCCCAACAAGAAAAACTCAAGTGTAGCTATTGTCTTTTCTGATGCCTGTGGCGTTTTAGCAGCCCTGGCTCCAGAGTGGAGTGCAGTCCAGAAGCCTTTGCCTCTTGTCAGCCTGCCACGGCTTTGAACATGGGCCAGCAGCCAATGATTTCTCTGGCCACAATGCGGGATACCTCTTGGGATTTTGCTGTACAGATGGGGGAAGGCCTCTATCTATCCTGAAAAGTTACAGACTATAACTAGAAAGTATCAATATCCTTTACTAGGCTGGATGTCTGTGAAGTCCACTTCTAGATGCTCAAACAGGTAGGATCCCCATCTTTGTGGCAAAAATGGGAACTGGGGCCCCTGCTTGTGGTTATTTTGTACATGCTGCAGGCAGGCTCTGCTGGCCTGGCCTGCTGGGATAATACTGTCAATGTTGGGACTTCCAGGTATCTCCACAACAGGTTTGCAAGACCATCTTTCCCAGGTGAATCATTTCATGGGCCTGCCAGACCAGGCTGGGTATAGCTCCCAACACTTTTATTTTCCTATCTGAGGTCATTTACCAGCTGTCTAGATTCTTGGTTGCTCCTTGATATGTTGACTCTTTTCTTCGTTCTGTGTTGTATACAGGCCATTGTGGCAGTACTGAGAGTGCAAAACAAAACTTCTGAGAGGTAGAAAGAGGGGACTTTACATCGAGGGCTGCTTGTTTTGCTGTCTGGTCAGCCAGCTGTTTTCCCCAACCTACCTGGTCCTGATTCTTTGTGTGAGCTTGGCAATGCACCACTGCTATGGCCCAAGGGGCCCAAATAGCTTCTAAGAGTTGGAGGATTTGGTCACTATTTTTTGATTGCTTTGTTGCCTCAGGTGTGCAGTCCCCTTTCTCAGTATATTGCTCCATGAATGAGCAGGGTGGCAAAGGAATACTGGGAGTCAGTGTAAATGGTGGCTTGCTTTTCCTCTGTGAGGGAGAGTGCTCTGGTTAGTTCATGGAGCTCAGTCTTTCAGGCAGACTAGTGATTGGGCAGTAGACCACATTCAATGACCTGTTCTGTAGTGGTCACAGCATACCCAGTGGGTACTCCCCTATTGTAAAGTGAAGAGTTCCATATATGAATTGGTGAGACACTCATCCTTTAAGTCCAGTTGGAAGATCTCCACTATCTCTTTGGAAGTGTGAAGGGGCTCTCCCTCCTCTTTTGGTGGGTATGTGGTTAGGTTTGGGGCTTGAATGTCTCAGGAATTTTCTCCTAGCATGGCCTGATATTGAGCACACATTCTACAGTCATCCAGCACCTAGCTGTCCCATTCAGCAAAGAGATGACCTTGTGTGGTACTTTTTTTTTTAAATTTAAATATTTATTTGTTGGGGTCCCCCCCAAGGCCAGCTCAGGAGGGACGATAGGGTCTCTGCCGAATTGGGGTGAGCAGCGCGGAGTCACGACACAGACTCCGGGAGTTGGGTGAAGGTGGGAGCGAGAACCCACAAACTCGTTTATTCAGGAAGTGTACATGGGTTTTAAGGGGCTGTTAATCCTTGTATGGGGCAGTCCCCTTTTGGTGACCAATGACAGCTTGTCTCTGGACAGGACATCTCGTAGTAGGCTTCTCGCGAGCATGGGGCTGTAACTGTTGTCACATGAAGCCTGCGCAGAACGCCACTTTTACAGAAGCCACTTCCTATTGTCTTTTGCCATGCGGTCTGGCTAGGACCAGGCCTGTATTGTGCCATACATTTATTTATTTATTTATTTATTTATTTATTTATTTATTTATTTTTGGTTTTGCGAGGTAGGGTCTCACTCTGGTCCAGGCTGACCTGGAATTAACTATATAGTCTCAGGGTGGCCTCGAACTCTCGGCGATTCTCCTACCTCTGCCTCCCGAGTGCTGGGATTAAAGGCATGCGACACCACGCCCGGCTTGTGTGGTACTTTGACAGTGATGCTCTGTCCCAAAGTTAATTTGTCTGCTTCTTGCACCAGTACTACTATGCCTGCCAGTGCCTGGAGGCAAGAGGGCCATCCTAAAGCCACTGTGTCCAGTCTTTTGGACAGGTATGCCACTGGTCTATTCCATGGGCCTAGCCAAGGGGTTAGGACCCCTAATCCAATTCCTCCTTTTTCATGTATGTAGAGGGCAAAGGGGTAGATGACACCTGGGAGTTCCAATGCAGGAGCCTCACAGTCTTTTCTGGAGTTGGTCAAAGGCATCCTCTTCCTACTTTTTTCAATTCAGTGTGTTTGTAGTGGGCCCTCAGAGGGCACTATGAATAGGCTTAGCAATATCAGAGAATTCTGGGCTCCAGATTCAACAGAACCTGGCTGCCCCTAGGAACTCTGAGTTGTTTATTAGTTTTGGGATGGAGGTACTGGATGATCACTTGTTTTTATCCTTCTCCTAGACTCCTCTGACCCAGGCTGACGTGATACCCCAAGTAGGTAACCTCCTCCTGACAGATGTGAGCCTTCTTAGAGACCTTATATCCTGCCTCTTGTAGGAAATACAGTAGCTCTTCAGTGCTCCTTTCACAGACTTCTCTCATGGGAGCTGTAAGTAACAAATTATCAATGTACTACAAGATGGTGCACCCAGCAGGTTGGAAGTTTTTCTAAGTCCTTTGCCAGTGCCTCCCCCCAAATGGTAGGGGAGATTTTGAACCCTCATGGCAGGCAAGACCATGTCAATTGCCCATTTGAACTAGTCTCTGGGTTTTCCCATTCAAAGGCAAACAAGGGCTGGCTTATTTCTGCTAACCTCAAGCAGAAGTTATCCTTCAAGTACAAGCATGTGAAGACAGCAGCCATTGGGAGTATCAGACTCAGCAAGGTACATAGATTGGGGACTATGGAGTTCAGGGTCTCAGCAGCATTATGGCTCCTACATAGGTCTTTAACTGGCTGATAATTATTGGTCCCTGGCTTCTTCACTGGAGCAAGGGGGTGTTCCATGGAGACTGGACTTCTCATAGGACTCCCTCATCCTTGAGTCTTTTGATGTGTGTGTGTATGTGTGTGTGGGGGGCTATCCCAAGCTGGGCTTCCAGGGAAATCGGATATTGTTTTTGTATCATTGGGGTGATACCTAGTTGTCAGACACAGGCAGGGCCTCAGGCCTAAGCTATCAGACACGATTAGGGCACTGGGCTATGGAGAAGTCACAGTAGCCTGGACACCAGGCAAAACTTGGGTCCCAGACCAGCAGGAGTAAGGCCCTTTCCCCTCTCAGTGGCTACAGTGAGCCTGGACCCCAGACAAATCTCAGGACCACAATACTGGCAGGAGAAGGGCTGCTATCTCTCCACCAGCCCCAGGGCGCCTGGTCATCCTGATAAGACTTAGGCTTCACTCAGCCCTGACCTTTGGCCAGTTACCTAGGAAACTCCTTATATGGTATCAGCCAACAACCTTTACACAGCCCCATCTCCCTACTCATACCCTATACCTCTTCCTGCCACTATGTACATCACCTGGTCCTCTCCCTACATGCTGGAATGAACATCCCTATATGCCAACTAGGCATCAGCAAACAACCTTTGAACCCCCCAATCCCCTGGGACCCTCTTCCTACACACTCTCTCTCAACTGCTTATAAAAACCAAGTTCCTTGTTGAATAAATGAGACCCGTTCTCTGAAGCTGTCTCCCAGGTGTTTCTTCCCATCTTGCTCATGGCTGCTCGAGACCCTGCTCTACCATTGCCTGGATGCTGCTGGGACACTGAGGCACATGGCCCCAAGATGACCAGAAGCCACAGCTGGCGCCTGAACAGGGACCCTCTGAGATGCACTGGGGGGGGTGAGTGTTTCCCCGAGGGACAATCATCATCTAGGGGGACATCAGCCCCTGTGGCCCATGCCTCCATGTTTTGAGGGCTAGCAGGATCTTTCCTTTTCCTCCTTTACTTTTGGTTTGCACCATCATGAGGAATCGAGTAGGGTGAATGAGCAACTGATGTTTCTTGGCTGAGGCTACTCTTTGGCATTGACTGAAGGCTCTTAGCCCTCCCCAAACCCTGACAGCCTGCTTAGGCATTGGCAACTACCCCCTATCTATTTCTCTTGAAAACAAAAACCAGTAAGGCTGGGCGTGATGGCGCAAGCCTTTAATCCCAGCACTCGGGAGGCAGAGGTAGGAGGATTGCCGTGAGTTCAAGGCCACCCTGAGACTACATAGTTAATTCCAGGTCAGCCTGGGCCAGAGTGAGACCCTACCTCAAAAAACCAAAACAAATAAACAAACAAACAAACAAAAAGCCAGTAAGGCATTGACCATTTAAAAGCCCTTAGGGTGGTTGCTGGACTCTTAAACTTGCAGACAGGCTTGTGTCTGGACCTTTGGGAAATCCCCCTGGTGCTATTAAGCCCTTGGGACTGTTACCCTCTGATTCGTGGAATCTCCATTCTTTTTCTATCATGGGCAATATTGCCTCCCACCAAAAGGAATCACAGGTTGGTGGATTAAGGGCTTTCCTGAAAGTTAGGGGAATTATGCTCTCCCAGAGAGAGGCTATCTCCTTCTGGGAAAAAGTCCTCCAGATTGCCCCCTGGTTGGTGTCTAGGGATCCATATGACCCAGACACATGGACCCACATAGCTTATTTAGCCAGGAGATGAGAGGCTCAGGAATGAAACCCCCCTCCCTCTCTTTTTTCCCCAATAATAGCAGCTTTTAGGCAATGCATTGGCCCTCTGAAGACCTCTTGTATGCAAAAATCAGATGATGACTCCGGTGAGGAGAGTCCTGAGGACCAGCTAGTGGTGGACCTCAGTTCCCTTGAAAAAGCAATAGAAGAAATTAGCCAGGCGTGGTGGCACACGCCTTTAATCCCAGCATGTGGGAGGCAGAGATAGGAGGATCACTGTGAGTTCAAGGCCACCTGAGACTACATAGTGAATTCCAGGTCAGCCTGAGCTAGAGTGGGACCCTACCTTGAAAAACCAAAAAAAAAAAAAAAAAAAAAAAAAAAATAGAAGAAATTAGAAAAAAGATGACCCCAAACTCCCGTACACCCCCTCCTCTTTATCCACCTTTGCACCATACTTAGCCTCCTTATCCAGGCTGCCCCCCTCCAGGATCGTGTTACACAGGCCAAAGAATACCAGCATGATAAACTCCCTTGACCTGGATGCCCCATCCATCCATCCCCTCCACCCCCACTTATGATCATACAACAACTATGTGAGGCCCAAGATAACAATAGAAAGGCATTCAATCAGGAAATAGCAGCCTTTCCTGTTAATGTTCAACCAACTCAGACTTGGCCCTTGGACTGGTATCCCTATCAAGCTGGTGATCATAAAGAACTCAGACAGTACATAATGAATTCCAGGTCAGCCTGGGCTAGAGTGAGACCCTACCTTGAACAAAAACAAACAAACAAATTCTAGGAAACAAAAGGTGTGTGTGTGTTTTTCCCTTGGGGTCTTTAACCTGAACAGAATAATCTACCAAATAAGAATGTCCTCCATTCCTTTTCTTGAGATAAGAGCTCATGTTGAACTGGCTATTTATCTGAAGCTGGAGTTGAACTCCTAATCCTCCTCCCTCCACCTTCCAAGTGCTAGGATTAATAGGCATGTGCACCACCATTCCCAACTATGAATGTGCTTTATAATATCAAGAAAAGTTTCAGTGCTAGAGAGATGGCTTAGCCATTAAGGTGCTTGTCTTCTAAGGCTAAAGACCAAGGTTTGATTCCCCAGGACCCATGTAAGCCAGATGCATAAGATGGCACATGAATCTGGAATTTGTTTGCAGTGGCTGGATGCCATGGCATGCCTATTCTGTTTCTATCTGCCTCTTCCTCTCTCTCAAATAAATGAACAAAAATTAATAATAATAATAATAAATATTAATATTAATAATAATAATAATAATAAACAGGCCATTAGAGAGGATGGGATCCATGCGCCAATGACTAAGTCCCTCCTCCAGAGCCTATGGGGTTCCATTAATACCCCTAGGACTGACATGATATCTGCTGGTCCTCGCTGCCTAGTCCTCTGTTCCTTCAATGGGAAGCCCTGTATAGGGATGAATGCCTCCAACAAATAAAAAGAAACCCAAATCAACAAAACATTCCATGGGAGGGGGTTGATGAATTATTTGGACAGGGCAATTTCTCGACAGGCCTTCAGTAAGTCCAACAGCCCCCAGGGTTCTATGACCAAGTTTGCCTCTGTGCCCTCCAGGCAGGGAATAGAATAACCCCTCCAACACCCAGGACAATACCTCTTCCTTACTGTTTCTTCATCAGAAGCCAGAGGAGACCCTCTCTGACTTTATATTAAGGACAAAAACTAATTTAGAGAGAAAAATCCCTGACTCAATGACCAGGGATCTCCTTCTCAAAAATGTCATTTGGGAAGGCATGACCTCAGAATGTAGATTAGATCGCCAAGGCCACATTATGATAAATGGATAGTTGCTACTCAGGATATTGAACTGCCTCACACAAGGCTGCCTCTTTTTTTGGGGGGGGGAGTTTCAAGGTAGGGTCTCACTCTAGCCCAGGCTGACCTGGAATTCACTACGTAATTTCAGGTGGTCTTCACTCACAGTGATCCTCCTACTTCTGTCTCCCAAGTTCTGGGATTAAAGACATGTGCTACTATGCCCTGCTAAGGCTGCTTCTTTAGCACAGGCCTTTGCAGCAGCCTTGAAAATTAAAGGAAAATGCTTTAATTGTGGAGAAGAAGATAGTGGAAAGGGGAATGTCCTCAACATCAGGCCACTAAAGGCACCTCCCTCCAAAACTAGTTTGCCTTAGATGTCACAAGGGATATAATTGGAAAAAAGACTGCCACTCTAATTATGACAAACATAGCAAACCCCTAGAGCCTTTAAACTTCAAAAGGGGCAACCCTCAGCCCTGCCAATAAGAGGGAGAACCCATAATATACAATGGGTAACAAGTATCCTAGAGGGGACCCACCCAAGGCTAACTTTCGAGGTTGGAGGAAAAATTTACAAATGTCTAATTGATACTGGGGCAGATAAGACAATTCTAAAGCAATTTGAAGTTCCTCAACACTGGGAATTACTTCCTGGGCCCCAATCAATGGGGATAGGTGGTCCTTCACAGGCATATATTACCAAGGAAGCCTTTAAATGGAAGGACCCAGACAGAACTACAGGTCTCATCTGACCCCTAATAGCTGATATAACAAACAACCTGTGAGAGACATCTTCGAGGCCCTAGATGTAGTTATTGCCAGTAATATAGAAGGAGAATGCATTGAGATGGAAGACTATGAGAGATATCTTCACCAGTGTCACCCTCAATTCTAGAGGCCACTGTTAAGTATGAAACTCCTTGCCTAGAATGGCTCTCTGACCAGCCAACCTGGGTTGAACAGTGGCCTCTGCCAAGGGAGAAACTTGAAATCTTAAAGCAGTAGCATAGCAAATCCAACTTAATCACATCCACCCCTCACGGAGCCCATGGAACACCTCCTGTGTTTGTAATTTGAAAGGGCTCAGGAGGATGGAGGTTACTACAAGATCTTAGGGCCATCAATAAAGCCATGCTCATTTGGGGAACCCCTCAAAGAGGACTGCCCCTTGTGTGGGCCATTCCAGACAACACCCCCTCCTTGCTATTGATATTAAGGATTGTTTCTTTTCTATCCCCCCCCGCACCCCCAAGACCAACAATGGTTTGCATTCTTGGTCCCCTCCATCAATAATGCAGGACCTGCCAAACTCTTTGAGTGCATGGTTCTGCCCCAACATATGGCTAATAGCCCCACTATATGCCAAGAAGCAGTTGCCTTGGCATTAAGGCCACATTTAGATCAAGGCCTTAATATCTATCATTACCTGGAGGACCTCCTAGTATGGAAAGACTCCTCCACCTCGCCAGCCGAGCTAAGGCATCAATTAATACTTTCCCTCCCTGAGGCAGGCTTCAAAATTACCCCAACTAAAGTCTAACTTATCCCACCTATAACTTTCCTGGGGACAGAACTCTCCCTCACCTCTGCTGGTTTCTTAAACCCATACTCTCTTTTCCTCAGAAGATCACATTGGCCTCGCTTCAGAGCTTTCTGGGGAACCTCAATTGGCTCTGGCCATGGCTCCCTGTCCCCACCAGTGATTTACAATCCTTATTTGACATGTTGAAAGGTGACAAAGATCCATCCTCCCCCTGACTCCTAAGTCCAGAGGCAAAGCAGGCATTAACCAAGATTAATAACATATTTTCTGACATGGCACTTGTCCAGTACTCTCCAGACAAGCCAATTCAGCTTATGATATTTAACTCTTCCCCAACCATCATGGGAGCATCATACTAACCCCAAGGAGTCCTGGAATGGCTCCACACTTCCATTAGCAGTGCCCCACGCATATTAAGAGAGACTGATGCCTTCATGGTCATGATCAAAACTGGGTGAGACCAGGCTCTCCAAACCTTGGGCGAAGAGCCTGACACTATCATAACACCCTTCTCCCTCACTGACATACAATGGCTATTCAGGAACCACTCCTGATTTGCAACCAGCCTAATAGGCTTCCCCGGTCAAATTGACAACCACTACGCTAATGAAAATGGATTCCTGCAATACCCCTTTAAAAATGGTCCCACTCTGCCTTTTTTCAAGAAAACCAATCCCTGGAACCCCTTCCTCATTTTTACAGATGGGGAAAGAGGGAAGTAGCTGTAGTTCTTTACCGCCCAGGGGCTCAACCTCCCACCACCATTTTTAAGGAACTTCCTGACAGATACCCACAATATAAGGAACTGTATGCTATCTATCTGGCACTCCTAGAAGAAGTCTCCTTTAGTCTCTTTTTAGATAGCATTTATGCTGTTAACTTATTCCTCTGGCTTGCTTGCTCACATATCTGACTAGATGAAAACCCTCTTTCACCGCTATTGATAAAAGTCTCCAACCTCATTTGCAAAAGAAGGGTCCCCCCTGTTTGTACAACACATAAGGTCTCACAGCCCCTTACTTGGCCCCCTCACTAAGGAAAACACATTAGCAGATCAGGCGGCCTCCTATGGAGATCCAACAGACATCTTTCTGGCCACCCTTGAAGAAGCAGAACTATTTCATGCTAACACCCAGGTGAACCTTAAGGGATTACAATGACACTTCCCTCTGATTCCTCAAAATCACCTCCAACCTATACTAAAAACCTGCCAGTCCTGTGCCTCACTAATAACAACACCTGCCCTTTAGATGATGAGCACTAACCCCTAATGAATGCCCTTTGGCAAATTGATGTCACTTATATTTCCCATCAGAAGTATGTCTTTGTGACTGTGAATACTTACTCTCATTATATATGGGCCATGGTACAAATAACAGAGAGCTCAAAAAAAAAAAAAAAAACCTCATACATCATATGCTCTCTACCTTTGCCATCATGGGTCTCCCCTATCAAAAAAAACTGATAATGTTCCAGCTTTTGTCAGTTCCTCATTCATGCAATTCATGCAATGGAAGATTACCCATCATATGGGGATGCTGATATGATTACTGTGTCATTGACAGCTTTAGGCATCCAAACACTGTCTTTAAAGCCTCCAGGAAATGTACACTCTCCATATAAGACCCCTGGCATGAATGTTGGAGGATGGGGTGATGGGAAAACTCTATGCTAATATCTACTTCTCATTTCCCTCTCATACTCTTCATATTTCTAGACAGTATATCCCTGCTTCCTGCCCAGTGCAAACTAACCATCACATTCTTTCACAGGAAAAACAAGTCACAGAAAAGATACAAGCCACTGTAACATGTGCACAATATATCCATATGTGGCTGATCTTCTCCCCTTTACTAACCATCCTAATGCTTCTAACCGCTCCTTTTGTGCATCTCCAACCCATCCTATGCTAACTGCAGTCCTTATTCATGCCACCCTTGAATACCCTACATCTATTCCTCCCAATCCCACCTTACTGATATTCCCCTCTTTGATTCTGGTCAGGGTGTGCCTCTTTGCCTGTCCAGCTCCAAGTGACCAGAGCTGAATGCCTCCTCAATATTTCCATAACCAGGAAGACTTGTGTCAAGACACCTTTTCTCCTTTGATGCTAAGGGCTAACCACCCCATGCATAAATGTTTCCTCTCCCACGTATTGTTCCCCAGTTTGGATTGTTCCACAGGTGTATATCTATGAGGAAGAAGAAGGGGTTTACAAACCCAACTGTGTCTATGTCAACTGAGAGATTTTCATCCCCCTACTGGTGGGTCTCAGCATTATGCTATCCCTGGGGCCTCTTGTTGTGGGAGCTACTCTGATCCAATCCAACCACCTTGTGGGGGACTTCTGAAAAAAGCTTGACCAGGCCATGATATCCACTACCAACAGCCTCAAATCTCTCCAGAGACAACTGAACTCTCTCATGGGTGTGGTACTCCAAAATGTAAAGCCTTAGACCTCATTACTGCTGATCATGGGGGGACATGTGTGGTCTTGGGAGAAGAATGTTGTTTTTTCATTAATGAATCAAATATTGTTGAACAAAATGTTAAAACTCTCGAAAAACTCTGCAAGGAGCTGCTTGACCATGACAAGCCTGAGGACTCCACCACCTGGTTCTCTAACCCTTTAGTCACTTGGCTTCTCCACTTCCTTAGCCCCCTCTTGCTATAAGAACCCCATTACTTGTAGCCCCCTGCCTCATCAAATTTCTCAGACAGAAATTGAGTAAAGGAAAGGTGGAGGGAGAGCTAATCAAAATCTAAGAGTATATAAGTAAGTCATATGGAAACCTACTTTTCTGGACAGTGGAACACTCAGAAACAATAGATTATTATTAGAAAATTTTCAGTGCCAGGGATGGGAAACCTTCCAGTGAGTTGTTGGCCAGGGGAGGTCACAGATACACCCAAAGCATTATAGGCCATTGCTGAAGCCCTTGGTTTCCCACCAGGAATAGATGGTAAGACCCTATCACTGAAGACTCCACATACATGGTCAGCAAGGTCACTGAGAAATCCTGCAGGGGCTGAGCTGAAAGCCTCCTCCATGTGGACTAGCTGCAAAAAGTTAGAAAAAGCTATGCTGCATGCAGTTCAATGGGAGAAAGAAAACACCAGTGAATGTACTCAACAGTTAACACTGAAAGCTTTAAATTTGGCCAGCCAGGCCAAATGAGCTGATGAGTGCAATAGTGGCATGTCTGTTATGGGGAAACCAACTGCTCTCTGATTGGACTGGAGGCCCACTCCATGGGAGGGAATACACCCCTGATACTGAATACCTACAAGGGTAGTCATGAGCCCTAGGGGTGTAACATCTGCTTGTGTCACACTAAATGTATATACTATGCTCACCAAACTGCCCAGTAAGCACTTCTCTTATTGACCATACCCATAGATTAATGCTACTCTCACTTTTGGTTAGAGAAGCATCTCTTTCCAGATGGTGGTGACCTTGGGATGACTCAGAAAACACTATGGTGCTGAGAAGGGACAGAGGAGTGCTCATCACTGAAACATCTCAAACCCACCTTCCAAGGCTCAGGGTCCATTGTGGAAAGAATGTAAGAGCCAAAGGAAGAGTAGTATTCCTTACAACAGACACAAAATGGCCTGGATATCCATGATCTCACAGTGCCTGACACTATCTACACAAGACTACCATAATAGGAGGAAAAGATCATGACATCAAACTGAAAAGAGAGACTGATTGAGAGGGAGAGGGGATATGATGGAGAGTGAAGTTTCAAAGGGGAAAGTGGGGGGGTGATGGAGGGAAGTACCATGGGATATTGTGTATAATTAAAGAAGTTGTCAATAAAAAATTTTCTCAGACAACAAATAACTAATATTGCTAAAGTAGCTACTAATCAGGTCCTCGTATACCATCTAGCTCTATCTGAACCTATGATAGACTATAAAGATTTCACTCAATATGATGACCTACCCCATTATAAAAACAAAGGGGGGGCTGGAGAGATGGCTTAGCGGTTAAGGTGCCTGCCTGCTAAGTCTAAGAACCCAGTTCCAATCTCCAGGTCCCACGTTTAGCCAGATGTAAAGTGACGCAAGGGTGCAATGCCGTACTTGCCCACAAGGGGGCACACACATCTGGATTTTGTTCACAGCAGCTGAGAGACTGCTGGCGTGCCCATCTCTATCTGTCTCTCTCTTCCTCTCTGTCTGTCTCTATGTTTCTCTCCAAAAATAAATAAACATAAAAAATAATAAAAAAAATAAAAAGTAAAAAGTAAAACAAAAAAACAAAGGGAGCTGGAGCTGTCACATTCCCAGGACCCACGACACAGGTAGGGCTTTGCAGGCTAGAGGCCTGGCGCAGCTATCCTCTCTCTCTCTCTCTCTCTGACATGACTAAATAAATAAATAAATAATAAAATATTAAAAAAATAAAATAAAAAGGGGGAGCTGTCGGACACAGGTAGGGCTCCAGGCCTAAGCTATCCAACATGACTAGGGCCCCGGGCTACAGAGAGGTCTCAGCAGCATGGACCCCAGGCAAAACTTGGGTCCTGGACTGGTTGGAGTAAGTCCCCTTCCCCACTATTGGGGGTTACAGTGAGCCTGGATCTCCTAGACAAATCTCAGGACCCCCAAGACTGGCAGGTGGAGGGCTTCTCCCTCCCCCCACCCAGCCTCAGGGTGCCTGGTCATCCTGATAAGACTTAGGCTTTGCTTAGCCCTAACCTTTGACCAGTTACCTAGGAAACTCCTGATATGGTATCAGCCAACAACCTTTACACAGCCTCATTCCCCTACTCATACCCTATGCCTCTTCCTGCCACTATGTAGATCACTTGACCCTCTCCCTATGTGCTGGAATGAATGTCCCTATATGCCAAGTAGGAATCAGCAAACAATCTTTGAACCACCAATCCCCTTGGGACCCTCTTCCTGCACTCTCTCTCTGTCTCTCAACTGCTTATAAAAACCCAGTTCCTTGTTGAATAAATGAGAGCTGTTCTCTGAAGTTGTCTCCTGGGTGTTTCTTCCCATCACACTCATGGCCACTCGAGACCCTGCTCCACCACTGCCTGAACACCCTGGGACACTGAGGCTCCACAGTCCCAGGACGACTAGGAACCACACTTAGTTCTAGAGTTACCACCACTGGTGGGTGGCCCCTGGCAAGTCAATTCCTCCTCATATGTCCCAGACCTGGGTAAACTACTCCAGGTAACAGCTAATATTTGTGGCAGCCCAAGTCTTGTCCCTTGTTGTCTCCTGGTGAAGCCTCTGTTCCTCTTCTTGGTGGATTTTCAGCATCAGTAAGGGCAGGGGGTCCATGGTCAGTGTAGTGCCCATTTTAGATACTAAATCTCTCCCCAGTAGAAGTCCTGGGGCCTCAGGCACATACAGGATGTGATGATGGACCCAGTGACCTCCTACTGAGCATTCTCATTGTTTGGAGAACTGTTATGTTTTGGTGATAACCCTTGCTCCTATGATGGTGACAAAGTCTTTGGTGAGTCTTCCAGTGGGAGTGGTCACAGTGGAGATGGCTGTGCCAGTGTCCAAACTGAAGTCCATGGTTTGGCCCCTCCAGATCAATTCTGACCATGAGCTCTTGGGGGCCAATTGCAAGTGAGTCAGGTCATCCTTAGTCTGGTTCAGAGTCCCAATTAGTGCTCTCAGTGTTAGGGTTTGAACCTGCTTGGAAGCTGTGACTATGGTGGGTCTGAATGTATCCCTCTCCTGGGATCTTTTTCTTGGTATACTTGTTCCTTCCTTCCTTCCACTCTGGGCATTCATTCTTCCAGTGGCCTCTCTTCTTACAGTGAGTGTATTGATCTTTGTCTAAGGGGTGGCATTGCCTTCTCCCCCTGTTTCTGCCTGGATCTGCAGAGGTCCATGGCTTCTTTCATGGCAACCATGAGCACTTGAGGTCTCATTTGTCCTTTTTTCTTCCTGGTGGCAGCCTCTTTGTTGGTGACTACCTTTTGTAAGCAATTTCAAGAAGTTCACTCTTGTTCTTTTGCACAAACCCTTCCAGGTGCTGCAACTTACACCTCACATCATAGGTTGACTGAGTTACAAAGGCTGTGTTCACTGATTGGATTTTTGGGGGGGGGGCTCTGGATCAAATGGAGTGTACCTGCCTCATGCATCAGAGTCTCTCATAAAACTGACTAGTAGGCTTTCATTCTCCCTGGATCACTTCACTCACTTGCATCAGGTTGGTGGCACTCTGTGCTCCTGTTATGGCCCCTTCAAGAATAGCTTGTCTTATCCAGTTTTGAGAGACTGGCCTTCCATATCTGTATTTGAGTCCAAGTTCAGCAAAGCTTTCTGGATTCATTGTACCAGGTGGAGCCCATGTGGACAGCCATGTTCTTGCTGCCTTGAGGACTCTTCGCTTTTCTTCAGAGTCAAAGAGCTTGGTGAATAGCTGGTGCACTCATCCCAGGCTGGCCTGTGGGTTTCCATAATGGAGGACAGCAAGTCTATCATGGCCTGGACTTTCTCAGGGTAGGGTGGGGTGTGCCACTGCCAGTTAAAGAGGCCAGTGGTGGCAAAGGGCTGATAGATGAGCATCACTGGCCTGGTGATGTATGTGCTGTCGTCTTGCAGGAGGGGAGGATCTGGCATCTCCTTCACTGGGCAGAGGGGCATGGATTCTTCCCTGGATTTTAGTTTGCCAGAGGCTATGTACCTACGGGTGTCAGCGGCTGCCAGTGCCCAAGTCGATTCTGGAAGGACTGTTCATAGGGAGCTGGGGCTGATGCTGTGTCATCCAGAAGAGAGACAAAAGGGGCCTCAGATTGTCAGAAAGGAGCCATTCCTCTGGGAGCTAGTAGGGAAGAGGTGCTGTGTTCTCCTCTGTCATAGCCTGAAGAAGTGCCAGTTTTGATTTTGTAGACTTAGGTTCAGTGTTTCTTGTGGCCAAGATAGCTTGGGGTGAGGGGCCTGGGGTCTGATCCAGCTGGGTGAGTCCCTGGCCAGCACATACCATGAGTCAATGTATGGGAAATGGTCTGGATGACATGGCATTCCCAAGCAAATTTCTTGGACCCTGCTAATGAGGGACAAATCCAAAGTTCCATCCAATGACATGGAACATAAGCCAATCAATTTCACATAGAAGGTTTCATGTTGATTCCATAGTCACCAGAAAATCCCCACTTGAAATTATCAAGCATGGTCTGCAGGACTGACCAAGGGTTGATCAACAACCAGAATGTGTTGATCCCATGGTGAGATGAAGCATGGATCTTATAATGGGGATTTTACACGTGCCTAGCCCTGAGTGGTGTGTAGGGTAGGATGAAGAGAATAAGTCTCTCCCTCAAGCAGATGCCCAACTAGCTGGACCCCTGGAGAGGGCTTAAGGATGCTTTACCATATGTGTATGGTATGTGTATACATACTGTGCCTGGTCAACCCCTCTGTTATGGAAGCCCACTGAGGTAAACAGCTTCCAGCAGAACCACAGGTTAGGGCCCAATCAGATTCCATAGTTACAGGGCTGTCAGACCATCACAACCATCCACCATTCACTTAGAAGTTGTACATTCCAATTTAAATATTTTATTTATTTATTTATTTATTTATTTATTTATTTGACAGAGAAAGAGGGAGGGAGGGAGAGAGAGAGAGAGAGAGAGAGAGAGAGGAGAACAGGCATGTCAGTGCCTCCAGCCATTGCAAACAAATGGTGCACCCCCTTGTGCATCTGGCTAACATGGGTCCTGGGGAATTGAACCTGGGTCCTTTGACTTTGCAGGCAAATGCCTTAACCACTAAGCCATCCCTCCAGCCCTACATTCCTATTTTAAATTCCTATTCTAACTTGACGTTGGTATACCTTCAAGGCTTCCAACCTGACCCATTATGGAGACCAGTGCTACCTCGGTACATGTCAAGGCTTCAGATGCAGTCTCCTGAGCGGTGTTCGAGCCTGCACAGGTTCCCAATTTCTAGTACACCAGAAGCCCCTTACCTTGTCTGAATGTCTGCTCTGATCTTGTCTTTTTCCACCAGAGGTGAGGCTCCAGTCTAGGGCACTGCAGTCCTCCTTGTGCTGACTGGAAAGGGACTCTGAAATACCATTGAGGGTATGCACTTCTGGTTCCAGGAACCTCCCATGGGCTGCAGAATCTGGGAGCAGCAGCATGACCAATAAGGGTCTTGGCCAGGGGGATCTCACTGGAGCCTCCAAATGCTGTGGAGATGCCCCTCCAGAAATCAAGCCAAGAGGAAGTTTATTCATGAACAGTCCAGAGTCAGGATAGCTCCTGAAAGTCTCTGGCCCCCAGGATTGTGTGTCCTCCTAATTTATAGTTTCTGTGATGAGTGGAGGCAAGCAAGCAAGCAAGCAAGTGGGCATTTAAGAAGCAGATACATGGTGGTTAGCAGATGCAATTTGCACAGAGATGGGGAGGGGGTATATAAGGGAGAAATTCTAAGACCAAGTGCCTGCAGTTTTACAGTAGCAAGCAGGACTGGCTGGTCTCATGTCCTTGGGCAGGAAGGAGATTGTCACAGGAGTCTCAGGCCTTCTTTCCCAGCAACGTTGTAATTTTCCATTATTCAACCAAAATTGCACCCTTTTCTCTCTAGGGTTTATGACTGCCTAGGGGCTCAGCCCCTAAGGAATACTAGACCAACTAGCATCAAAACTGTCACTGCACATATCTTCAAAACCAAAAACCTTAATCTGGCAGCCCCCAAACCTCTTTCCTTTGGGCCAAAACCAGTTTAGAAGCTACAGTAGGTCCATTCTTTGGACAACTTTATTCAGCCTTGGCCAGTAGCAAAGAAATTGGTAAGTAGATAGGTCCCCAGCAAGTTTCTCAGGGCCATCCTCCTCTGGCTGCATAGGTGCAAGAGCGCCACAGTACACTCAGGAAAGATGTTGGCAGAGAGACCAGCTCTGGGAGGAGAAGGCATTGACTGCCCTTGTGGGTGGGGTCAAGACTGCAAAGGGCTCTAAAGGCAGTAAGTGTGGAGGTGGGGCTTCTAAGGGTGAGTGAGCCTGCTGGATGGCCTCCTTGGTGAGGTCAGCTTCTGGTGGTTGATGCTCCCAGTTAGGTGGGAGGGGCGGAGTCTGGTAGTTGGGCAGGACTCAAGGGGTCACTTGGAAAGGCCTGGGCAGTCAATCAGCCAGAAGAAGGCCAAGCCTAAGCCTAGACTTACGTTGAGAACTTAATTTTCTCATTGATTTGAATGTAACCTTCACGAGGATAAGGACTGTTATATTTGTTTCAGGAACTTCCAAGCTACTTAACAAGGAAGAACATAACAGCTGCTTAAATATATGAAGACGGTCCCATAAGATTACAGCAGAACTCAAAAATTCCTATTGCCTGTGAGATTGTGTCTGTCACATGTTGAAGCCCCTCACCTGCTTATGGCAGAGCTGGTGTAAACAAAGCTGCACTGCCTGCCTGTAAACACATCAGATCTTCTTCAGAATGGTAATTGGTAAGGTTTTCTTTGTGATGTTGGAGTAGATTGTGCTTAAAAACCCTGTGCACTGTAAAACAGTGTGGGTCCTTGCCGTTTTCAGGGGTCATTGGCCACCAACATCCCGGGTGCAGGAAGAGTTGGGGGTAAGCAGGGTCCTGGAGCAGCAGGTGAGTGTGATGACAGGCAATGAACACCCAGGAGGCAGTCTGATGGATAGCATGCTCTCATTTATTCAACAGGGGAGTGGGTTTATAAACACTTGAGAAAAGGTTGAGAAGGCACATAGAAGACTATATGGTGATTGGATACATAGTTTATTGGTTGCTAATTGGTTGAAAGGCAGTAGTGTGCCGGAGACAGTGGCGGGAAAAGCTATGTGACTTCAGAGTTGTGAGGGAGGAGCTGTTAGAGAGATAACAGAAGAGGCGGGAAAAGCTACATGACTTTAGCCACATAAAGGTCTCTTGGGCAGCTAGCCACAAGGACAGGAACTGTGTGTTTGTGTGTGTGGGGGCGGTGCAAAGACTGCCTATGGAATGGTCAGATGCTTTTTGGGATCAAGGGGGAGGACCTCGCCAGTTCTGCCCACTCTGGGAGATGACAGGGCACACTACAACCTTGCCTGAGGTCAGGGAGGGCCAGTCATCATCACCAGGATGGGTTCCCAATGATAAGGCCAGCTGCAACCCCACAGCCCAAGGTCCCGGCCATGTCCAACAGTTCAAGCCAGCTTCCTCACAGTCCCAGCCTGTTTTTAGAAATGCCCAACAAAACAGAATGCCATTAATGCAGGATTTTGGGGTTCAGGGAGGGTCTGTGGACCCCAACTTTGGATTCTTGTCTAGTTAAATAAAGAATTGAGAAAACAGATTCTGAGAAGGATATGTTATGAATAACTGAGTTTACTTAGGGAAAAATAATGAATTATGAGGCTAAACAAAAGACTTGGGCCAGAAGAAAATTTCTCTCCTCACATGGCTGGAAGATGGAGAAAATCTCCATTGTAAAGCAATATCTTTGAGTAAAAAGGCTCCTCACATTAAGGTAAAACACAGGAATCAAATGATCCCTTTACATCAAAACCAGAGAGGATTATGAAATAGTAAAGGACTCAAGGGATCAGAGATCATACATGTAACAAAGCATGGAAATATCAAGGTTAGGACTGGGAAACTCAGACATCTGGAGAGGTGGTAGGCAGGAGAATAAAGAGATTTATAACACATGTGACAGATACAGACTTTAGAGGACAATCATACATAAAACATATATCTATCTATATCATCTACCTATATCTATCTATATGTACCTATCTATCTATATCTATCTATCTATATCTGTCTATCTATTATCTATCTATCTATCTATCTATCTATCTATCTATCATCTATCTATAACAAAGTGAAAAGACATCTGGAAACAAAATATATGTATAAGACAACTAAATAAAATACCCAGGCAAGTAACATAAGGCCTCCCTTATCCAACCCAGGTGAAGGACGTACACACTGGTATTCTACACACAACACCACAGGTCTGTCAGCTCACCAAAATTGAAGAAAGAGGTCATATGCATGATGATCCCATTTTTATGATTCAGGTGCATTAGGGAGAGATCTGATTGGTTTATTGGCTCAGGGAACTGACCCAGAGGGCCAGCACCCTCATGTGTGATATACTGAAGAGAAGGGGTGCATTATGGAGAAATTGCTTGTATTCATCTTGGGTGAGAATGGATCAAATGCTGAGCTCTAGTTTTGTCAGGACGGACAGAATAGCCACTCCTTATTCCCTCTTTTGGGTTTTCCCATGATGAATTGCCTGGAAAATGTTTTCTCCTGTTTCTCTCATTCCCTATTGAGAAGAAACTTTTTTTGTTGTTGTTTTGTTTTTGCAAGGTAGGGTCTCACTCTGGTCCAGGCTGACCTGGAATTAACTACGCAGTCTCAGGGTGGCCTCGAACTCTCAGCGATCCTCCTACCTCTACCTCTCGAGTGCTGGGATTAAAGGCGTGCGCCACCACGCCCGGCTGAGAAGAAACTTTAAGTGCTGTTAGAGAAGATGGGGCAAAGCTGAATGAGGTCCCAGGGTGTAAAAGTTAGAGTCTCTCCTAGGCAGAAGATGTCTAGAAGCCCAAGGGCAAGCCCAAGCAAGACTTGTGAGCAAGTCTGACATCACATAACCATCTGTATGTAGGTCTTCCTTTTTTTGTTCCTGTGACAGCATTTAGGGACAACAAATACATTTATAATGCTGTAAGACTCTAGAAAGTGGTTTGTACTATTAGATGAGGCAGAAGATTAATCAGGATCTATTGGGTAACTTACTTGTTTACTTGAAAAGGAATTTTAAGTTTTTTATGTTTTTTTTTCCACATAAATAACTGCTTGGTCTAGGTTTTTGAGGTGAATCTGTACAGGTTTGGCTCTCTTAGCTTAAGCATTTTTTTTCCTCAGTGGCTCAGACATCAGAATTAATGTTTACTTCCATTAGAGGTAAGTATATCTTTAGCTCAGGAGCCATAAGAATGCAAGTTTCTAATTTAGGTAGAAAGTCTCCCTCTAATAGCAAGGAGGGAACTCTGGTATAATTGAAAAGGCATGGAAGAAAAGTAATTTTCCCAAATAAGAACTGAGAGGGGTAGAAGAGTGTCTTGTTACAGGCTTCCCAGAAACAACGACCACATTCAGTGTTTGGGGAGAGAGCTGGCCACAGTTCGATTAAGAGTGATAACGAGGCTCTAGTGTCCAGAGGAGATTAATGGGTTCTATCTCTATAGTTAGAATTACCTGGGGCTTCTGGAGAGTGATGAAGGTTTGAACTGTGGAAGCTGGAGGGGGAAGACCCGAGACCCTTTAGTGCATTTAAACCATTTGTGGTGTGGCCTCTGGCCTCAGAGATCTTTGCCGTCAGGGACACTCAGCCCTCCAGTGTTCTCCTTGGCATAAAGGAGAGGGCCCAGGTGGAGGTCTCCTGTGGAGACAGTCTTTCTTGAAGTGTCTTGGCTGTCCACACTGGTAGCAGGCCCTAGGAGTCCTCCTCTTGGGTTGGCTTCTTTGTGAGACTGCTATTAGAGCCAAAGTCTTTCTTCTCCTTGTCTAATCAGCCTCTAGACCCCTGTAACAAAGCACTGTGGTACCTGTCTCATTTAGACTGTCCAGAATAATCTCAGGCTCTACAACCATTCCTTATAGCTTTTGTCCACATATTTGATGCTGACTGAGTCAAAAACAGATCCTTAAATATGAGTTGTCCAATTTGAGAATCAGAAGAAAGTTTGGTATGTTTTCTCAGAGTAGCTCTTAACCTCTTAATGAATTCAGTCGGAGGTTTGTCTGGCTTGTGGATGACTAATTATAGTTTAGAATAACCAAGCAGCTTGGACTGGGTCTTCCATCACCTTTCTCTACTCATAACAAGGCAGGGTTTTCTCTACAGGTCTGCAGAAATAGAAAATTTCTCTCTATTTAAAGCCTTTTATTGATAATTACCATAAATATAGACAACATACCATGATAATAATCTCCCAATACTTCCCTATCCTCCCTTGCAAATCCCTACACTAAATCCCTTTTTCATTCCAAGTACTCTCTATTCTTTTTTATTTTTTCAAGGTTGGTTCTTGCTGTAGCCTAGGCTGACCTGGAGCTCACTATTTAGTCTCAGAGTATCCTTGAACTCACAGTGATTCTCCTACCTCTGCCTTTCAAGTGCTGGGATTAAAGGCATGCACCACTTCCTTTGGCCCTCTTTTTATTTTGATGCCATAATTTTTCTTCCCATTATGTTATGTGTAGGTAATGTCAAACACTGTGAAGTCATGAATATCAAAGCCACATTGTGTCTGTATGACTGCATTTTAAGCAGTCTTCCTCTTCCTTTGGCTCTTACATTATTTCTGCCACCTCTTCTGAAATAGTTCTTGATCATTGAAAGGTGTGATAAATATGTCTTACTTTAGTGCTCAATATTCCACTGCCACTTTTTCTCAGCATTGACTACTTTTGTGTCATCTCAGAGGTCACTGCCATCTGAAAAGTGAAGCTTCTCTAACCAAAGTGAGAGTAGCATTAATATATGGGCATAAACATAAATGTTTAGAAGGCAGTCTGGTAGTCATAATATATTCATTTAGCCAGACAACAGAAGAAATTTTCTCCTGGGGCTTATGACCTTCTTATCCATAGTCTTTTGACTGGATTTTCAATACGAGGCATGAATTCTCTCCTGTGGAGCAGGCCTCAAATTCAATCAGAGAGCAAATGATTTCCCATAAATAGACATGACTTCATTCCTTCATGGAAGAACTCAATGCTTGTCAAACTTTTCCATAAAATAGAAAAGGAAGGAATTCTACCAAATTCCTTCTACAAAGCAAACATTACCCTGATACCAAAACCAGACTGGATATGTATCTGTAGGAGTACAAAAATAGATCCTTATCTCTCTCCATGCACAAAAATTAAGTCCAACTGTTTCAAAGACCTTAATATCAGACCGGAAACTTCTAGAGAAAAAAAGTAGAGGAAACCCTTCAACATATTGGCATAGACAAGGACTTTGTGAATATAACCCCAATTGCTCAGGAAACAAAACCACTAATCAACCTCTGGGACCTCATGAAATTACAAAGCTTTTGTACAGCAAAGGACACTGTGAATAGAGCAAAGAGGAAACCTATAGAATGGGAGAAAGTCTTTGCCAGCTATACATCTGAGAGAAGATTAATATCCAGAATACACAAAGAACTCAAAAAACTAAATAATAATAAATCAATCAACCCAATTAAAAATGAGCTATGTAGCTGAAACCATAGAACAACGCAGGGGAAGGGCAAGAATACAGCGTTCAAGGCGATCACAACACCAGAAAAAGGCTGAAGGAGATAAACACAGAGAACATCCAACTCCAACTAAGCCAGATATCCAGAGACACAGAGGTCCCCAAAACCTCATTACTGAAGTAGAACTAAAATGACCCCAATGTGGCTCAGGGAAACTCGTGGAAGAGGGGGCGGAAAGATTGTTAGAGTCACAAGTTGGGGCATTATGCACAGAGACTGGGGCCTACCCACCAGAACTCTTGAGTAACCTCACAATGCATGACCCACATTCCCCATTGATGAGGGTCCCTTTGAAAGTGGGAGGACAGGGAGGAGGACAATGGAACCAATACTATGAATGTAAAATCAGAATAATATAAATAAAAAATATATATTTATAAAAAATGAGCTATGTAACTAAATACAGTTCTCAAAAGAAAAAATACAGATGGCATATAAACATCTAAAAATGTTTTACACCCTTAGTCATCAGGGAAATGCAACTTAAAACTACTTTGAGATTCCATCTCACTCCTGTCAGAATGGCTACCATCAAGAAAACAAATGACAATAAATGCTTGTGAGGATGTGGAAAAAGAGGAACCCTTCTACACTGTTGGTGGAAATACAATTTGGTATAGCCATTGTGGAAGTCAGTGTGGAGGATCCTGAGGAAGTTAAAAATATATCTACCATATGACCCAGCTGTACCAATCCTAGGCATATATCCTAAGGACTCATCTCACTACCTTAGAGATACTTGCTCAACCATGTTTATTGCTGCTCTGTTCACAATAGCTAGGAAATGGAACCAGCCTAGATGTCCCTCAACTGATGAGTGGATAGTGAAGATGTGGCACATTTATACAGTGAAGTTCTATTCAGCAGTAAAGAAAAATGAAATTATGAAATTTGCAGGGGAATGAATGGACTTGGAAAGGATTATACTTAGTGAGGTAACCCAGACACAGAAAGCATGTGAATCCTAGCTATAATGTTTGGACTTTTTTTTTTGTTTGTTTTGTTTTTTTGAGGTAGGGTCTGTCTCTGTCCCAAGCTGACCTGGAATTCACTATGTAGTCTCAGGGTGGCCTCGAACTCATGGTGATCCTCCTACCTCTGCATCCCAAGTGCTGGGATTAAAGGTATGTGCCACCATGCCCGGCTTGTTTGGACTTGTATGTGAGCTGGAATAAAATTCAGTAGGAGAGGCTAGTAAGCTAGAAAGGGGATATAAAGGAATAGAAAGGGAGGGAGGAGGGGGCTTAATCGGATGGTATTGTATATATGTAAGTAGATGAACAGATTACTGGGGATAGAAAGGCCTAAGTGAGGTCAGAGGAAGAGACTGAGTAAAGGAAGATAGGGGAAGGGCTAATCAAATTCTCAGAGGGTATGAATAAGTCATATGGAATACTACTTTTTTGGATAATGGCACACCCATAAGCCATAGTTTATTGCTAAAAAAAAATTCCCTCTTTCTCTCTGCCTCATTCTCTGTCTGTCATTCTCAAATAAATAAATAAATAAATAAATAAAAATAAAAAATTAATTTGGGGCTGGAGAGATGGCTTGGCAGTTAAGCACTTGCTTGTGAAGCCTAAGGACTCTGGTTCAAGGCTTGATTCCCCAGTACCCTCGTAAGCCAGATGCACAAGGTGGCCATGCATCTGGGGTTTGTTTGCAGTGGCTGGAGGCCCCAGTGTGCCAATTCTCTCTCTCTCTCTCTCTACCTCTTCGTCTCCTTCTCTCTCTGTCTGTCTGTTGCTCTCAAATAAATAAAAATAAACAAAAAGTAAGAAAAACAAGAAAATTTTCAGTGCCAGAGATGGGATACCTTCCAGTGAGTTGTTGGACAGGAAGGTCCCTATGACTTCCTAAAATATCACACTCCATTGCCAAGGCTCTTGGCTTCACCCCAGAACCAGGAATAGATGTAAGATGTTATTTTTAAAAAAATTTTTTTAAATTTATTTTTATTTATTTATTAGCAACAGACAGAGAAAGAGCAGAGAGAGAGAATAGGTGCACCAGGGCTTCCAGCCACTACAAATGAACTCTAGATGCATGCACCACCTTGTGCATCTGGTTTACATGGGTACTGGGGAATTGAGCCTCGAACCAGGGTCCTTAGGCTTCACAGGCAAGCACTTAACTGATAAGCCATCTCTCCAGCCCATAAGATGCTATTTCTGAAGACTCCACATACTTGGGCTGCAAGGTCACTGAGAAATGCTGCTGGAGCTGAGCTGAAAACCTCCTCTGTGTAGACCAGTTGACAGAAAGCTGGGAAAAAACTACAATGCAAGCATTCAATGGGAGAGAGAGAAATCAACAGTGGAGATAAACAACAGTGGACACTGCAGGCCTTAAATTTGGCTATCCAGGCCAAATGAGCCAACAGGTGCAATAGTGGCATGTCTGTTATGGGGGAAACCAACCACTCTCTAATTGGACTAAAAGTCCATTACACAGGAGGGAATACATGCTTGATACTGAAAACCTATGACAGGGAAGTCACAAGCCCTAGGGTATAACATCTGCTGGAGTCTGGCTAAATGTATATACTATGCTCACCAAATTGCCTAGTAAGCACTTCTCTTAATGTTCATACCCATATATTAATGCTACTTTTGCTTTTGGTTAGAGAAGCTTCTCTTTTCAGATGATGGTGACCTTGGGAGGACTTATAAGGCACCATAGTGCTAAGAAGAAGTGACAGAGGAGTGCTCAGCACTGAAACATCTTTATCACACCTTTCAGGGCTCAGGGTCCATTGCAGAAGAAGTGGCAGAAAGAATGTAAGAGCCAAAGGAAGAGTAGAACTTCTTACAATGTGCTCCTCCATACAAAAAATGACCTGGATATCCATGACCTCACAGTACCTGACACTACCTACACAAGACCATCATAATAGAAAGAAAAGCTGATGATATCAAAATAAAAGAGAGACTGATTGAGAGGGGGAAGGAGTATGATGGAGAGTGGAGTTGCAAAGGGGAAAGTGGGGGAGGGAATAATTATGGAAATTGTCAGTAAAATAAATAAATTAATTTAAAAAAAAGAAAATGTGATACATGCACACACCAAAAAAAAAAAAAAAAAAAAAAAAAAAAAAAAAGAAGAAGAAGAAGAAGAAGAAGAAGGAAGGGCTCATGTCTAGCCAAGTTATCTCTTTTAAATTTATTTATTTTTTAATAGAGACAGATAGAAAGGCAGAGAGAAAGAGAGTTTGGGCAGACCAGAGCCTTCTGCCACTGCAAACAAACTCCAGATATAGTCACCACTTTGTGCATCTTACCCCACGTGGGCACTGTACAATTGAACCTGGGCCTTCAGGTTCTGCAAGTAAGTGCTCTAAACTGTCTCAATAGGAAGATATTTTTCTAGATCTGACATTTATAATATGGTAAAATATCATGTTAGATTTAATTATGTAATAATCTCATGAAAGGCATTCTCAAGTTAAATTTCCAGGACTTATACTGGATGTGTAGGACTTATGCTTCTCTTTCAGAATGTGGGTGGTATAGAAATGGATGAGAAAAGCCATGATACTTCCATCTGAGTCCCTAGGAATGGGGCTCAGGAAGTAAGGCAAGATTGATGACTTTCCCTTCCTTTCCCTCTTTTCTTTTTTCTTTTTGAGGCAGTGTCTCTCTTTCTAACCAAGGCTAACCTAAAACTCTATAGCCCACACTGGTCTCAAATTTATGGTGCTTCTCCTCCTTCAGCCTTTGTCCTGAGGACTAGGATTAAAGATATGAGCCACCACACCCAGCTTCCCTTTCACTTTATTGTACCTTAGTGACCACAAGTCACAAGTCAAGATCAAGGTCATGCCCACTGTGAGCTGCTGTTATAAAAATATTAAGAGAAAAAGTTTAGAAGAATTGGATTTCACAGGAGATATTTGCACAAACTGACTCATGGGTCCCACAGCTATCATAACCAGAGGAATTTCAGAGAGTAATGCCTGACACTTGCAGCTGTGATTTTTTTTTTATTTTTAAAGTATTTTATTTATTTATTTGCAAGTAGAATGATACGGACAAGTTGAATGGGACAAATAGAGAATGGATGCACCTCCAGCCACTGCAAACAAACTCCAGATGCACGTGCCTCTTTGTGCACCTGGCTTACATGGTTACAGGGGAATTGACCCAGGTGGTGAGGCTCTGGAGGCAAGCATCTTAACTGTTGAACCATCTCTCTAGCCCTGAGCTGTGAGTTTTTATGGAACTCATGCACAAGCTATGTAGAGGAGTCACATGATTGGCCACAGCTAGTAAAATGACTGCCTTGGGCAGGGTATGAGGAGGCATTTGTCTTATTTGGGTGAAGTGCCATGAGGTGGCTGCCTGTGATGGCTTAAAACTGGCTGCTGCTGACTGGTTGAAACCCAGCCATTAGTTACACTTCCAAATTAGACTGTGACTTATTTATATACTGAAGGGGAGCATGGAAGAGAAAGTGCCGGGTTAGGTTCTACCTTCTCACAGCCCACTGGTCCCCATTATGAAGCTGCTTTTAAGGCCATCCTCAGGCAGATAAAATTATTTTGTGTTTTTGGACAGTCTCAGGCTCATGACCTTTCTGCCTCAGCCTGCAAAGTGCGGAGACAGCAAAATTAGTGCCTTTTCCTGCTTCCTTTCTTCTTTTCTTTCTTCTTTTTCTCTATTTCTACTTTCTGTCTTCTTCTCTCTTCCTCTCTTTTTTGTGACAAGATGGCAGGTATTATGATAAATCCTGGCCTAGTCTTCAAGTCACTTTTTTTTTAAGTAGTAGTTGTGGCAATTGAACCTAGTAGTGAATACTGAATGTAAGGTCTATGCATTCTTAGCAAGAACTCTGAGAATGAGCTACTCCCAGCCTTAGTGCCTTCTTAACAGTTAAAGCTCAGAAGCACAGGCACAGTCAAGCAAAACCACAATGCAAGCCCTCCATTCAGTGCTCAACTTAGAGGAAATTGGAGTGAATGACTCCTGAGGACATCATCTAAAAAGTTATATTAGAACAACCTAAGAGAAAATGGTTAGAAAGAGAATTTATATTGTATGCTACAATGCTCAAAACACTGAGCATTATTTAATTTTGAAAATACTATTGTATTACTATGGTGTTGCTGTCCGCATCCTGAGTGGGAATAACAGTCAACGGAAACAACCTGCTTGCTCTGTTCTACACTTCTTTCTCTTATGCTGAGTGTCAGGGGACAGTCCCCTTGTTTCCTGTGTTCTTACTGGATTTCCTATGCTAGTGTTTTAGCATTGCTTGTGTTTTCTTTCTCACTAGAAGAAGGGCAGTTAGGGAAAAGATCTGCTTTGCAGTGAGCCTGAAAGGAGGGAATACGGGGAGGATGAATGGCATCTAGACATAACAGGGTAGTGAGGAGGTGAGTGTTTGAGCTGCCACAGCTTTGCCACCTCTACGGCCAGTCCCCGAAGAAGGAACAAGCTCTTGTTCTGCCTCCTCCATAGCTGAGCCAGCTGCCCTCCTGCCCTGGATGGCTATCTGCTCCCAAAGCTCTTTTCACTAAATGCTTTAAAGTCAACTGGAATGAACACAAATACTGAAGACTGAAAACTGCTTTGCTAAACTCAGATTTCTCTTTTAATCATTATAATTATAGATTATTGATTTTTATCTTCACATCAATTTTCTGCAACAAAATTACAAGTTAAACAATGGGATTATCACGGCCAACTTTTTTTTTTTTTTCAAGCTAAGGATTGAACTCAAAGTCTTGTGTATACTAGAAACATGTTCTGGTGAACTTCTAGCAATCTGCCCCCAAAGATTGTTATTTTTCACATGTGTATGCATGTATCTGGGTGGGTGCACATGTGTACAGGTGCATGTGGTTGTGTGCCCATGTGGAGGTTAGAAGTTGACATGTATGTCTTCCTTCACCACTCTCCACTTTATCTTTATCTACTAATGCAGGTCTCTCATGGGAACCCAGAGCTTGCTGGTTCAGCTATTCTACCTGGCCAGCTTGCTGCTGGACCCACTTTCTAGTGTTACAGGTGTATGCCACCATACCCACCCTGCACTGCTGGGGCTACAAACTTGTTTTCACACTTGCAAAGCAAGCACTTTATCTGTCAAGACATCTCCCCAAAGATTACTATTGTGTGAAATTCATTTGGGATTTTAAAAAATGCATTACAAGTGGACTTTTGAAATGCAACTTATTTCTAAGATCATATATTACATGTATGAATAGAGACTGTTGTGGTGTGGTATGTTATTTTTGTTGTATGCAGATGTGTACAGTATGGGCATGTACAGATACCAGAGAACTCTAGGTGCCCTTCTCTATGGCTGAACCATCTATTTCCTTGAGATAAGGCCTCTCCCTTAACTCTGAGCTGCCATTTTATTTTCTCTGGTTAGTACACCCCAGCACTTCTCCAGTCTCTGCTCATCTTCACACTGGGGTTAATATGTGTGTGACCAAGCCCAGCTTCTTTTTTATTTTGTATATTTTATTTATTTATTTGAGAGAGAGAGAGAGAGAAAGACAGAGAGGCAAGCAGATAGAGAGAATGGGCACACCAGGGCCTCTAGCTACTGCAAATGAACTCCAGATGCATGATCCACCTTGTGCATCTGGCTTATGTGGGTACTGGGGAATTCAACCTGAGTCCATAGACTTTGCAGGCAAGCACCTCAACTGCTAAACCATTTCTCCAGCCTATGCCCAGCTTCTTATGTGGGTTCTGGAGTAGTCAAACTCATGCAGTCTCAATCCCTCCCATTTTTAAGTGAAAAGTGCTTAGGATTGCAGAATCATCTCTCCAAATCATAATAATATTTTAAAATATTCAAGATGATAACATTTGCTACCAAAATTATTTAACTTATTAAGCATAAGTTATTCTTTTAAGTTATTTAACAACTCAGAAAAGTGCTAAAATTATACTTAGACAAAATAATACAGTGACAAAGACCCAACATCTCTAACAGAAAAGCTACTCAACATTTCACAAAGCCTTTTTAATTGCATGCACTGCCCATGTAATGCCATTTTCCATAGTCTCTAAATGCTGATCTGTGATTAACACCATATCCATTAAATCATAGGGACATTTGTCTTATTAGATATTTAATCATAGGTCAAGGTTCTTGATGTTATTTGGCTCCAACAGAAAACTTCCATTGAGTTTATGCTGTTCTTGGTACTAAGTCAGACTGCTGAGCAATGATGGTGACTGATAATCTAGCTGAGACAAGTCATAACAAGTTCCTCTTGATATTCATTTTCTAATTTTTGTGCTATTATGAGATAACAGGACTGCTTGATCTTGAATAGACTACTACTGATTTGTAATTCCAGCTTCTACACTTGGCTTTCTTATCCATCAGAACCTTAATGTGTATAAGAATTTCGTCTGTGGTTTTTGAACTTGTTTACTTGCTTCTTGTCACCCAGATACTTCTATCAAATGCCATTTTATGAGTCATTTCATTTCACTTGGCAAGTTTAACAAATTATCTAATGGGGTTACATTATTTAATTTACATACTTCATGACTATTTTTCGAAGGCTTTGGACAACATTTGACAGGTAAAACATGGAATTTAGGTACACTTCTTGGTTTTGACATCAAATACATTCTTCTAGATTCACTTTTGTTAGTTCTCTTTTCTTGAATACTGGTTTTATCAAAGTATCCCTCAAAGTTTTTCGGTAGACTGGACAAAGAGTGGGATAATGTATAAGGTCTACCCCACGGTCTCTTTTCTGTGCCTTTCTTCACTTTCTCCTTTACAGTTCTATGGATCCTTTCACACAATATGCCTTGGATGTCTTTCTTCCATGCTGCAGACATTGGAGTTCTTTTGTGTTTAGAAAGAGTTCTAGATTGATCACTGATTAAAGATTTGAAGATCGCACAGTTTCTTTCTAAAACAAAATTTTTTCTCTTATATGTGAAAACATGGGGTGTAAACCTACATTTTCTCAAAAGCCACATTAGTATATTTCTTGCATCATGGAATATTATGGGCTTTGTGTTCCATTGCTCCTCCTGTGGATTAAAGAATAGAGCATTTAGTCACTAGCATAGTGAGGTAATATCATTGCCTATATTTTTAAACATGAAAATAAAATTGTAAGATATCCTGAAATTACTACAAAGAGGTAAGTGATATGAACAATAGTAATATCCAAAAACATAAAAATGTGGTTCTTGTATGTGACATAATTCCTTTTCTTCATATCTTAGAGATTTACTAGGCCCAAAAATCTGAAATTTTGAGAATTTCAAGATATTCAGGACACTATGAAAAGATCAAACATAAGAATTCAAGGAAATAAAACCACAGATCAACTGCTGTGACCTCATGAAATTACAAAGCTTTTGTATAGCTAAGGATACTAACTAAATAGAGTGAATAGAGGAAATCTACAGAATGGGAGAAAATCTTTGCCAGCTATACATCTGGCAGAGGATTAATATCTAGATATACAAAGAACTAAAAAAATTAAATAATAAGAAATCAAACAACCCAATTAAGAAATGGGCTATGGAACTAAATAGAGTTCTCAGAAGAAGAAATACAGATGGCATATAAACATCTAAAAAATGTTCTATATCCCTAGTCATCAGGGAAATGCAGATTAAAACTACATTGAGATTCCATCTCACTCCTAACAGATTGGCTACCATCATGAAAACAAATGACTATAAGTGATGGCAAGGAGGCAGAAAAAGAGGAACCTTCTACACTGTTGGTGGGAATGCAATCTGGTCTAGCCATTGTAGAAATCAGTGTGGAGATTCCTGAGACAGCTAAAAATAGATCTGCCATATGACCCAGCTATACCACTCCTAGGCATATATTCTAAGGACTTTTCTACCTTAGAGATACTTGCACAACCATGTTTATTGCCACTAGATTCACCATAGCTAGGAAATGGAACCAGCCTAGATGTCCCTCAACTGATGAGTGGATAATGAAGATGTGGCACATTCACACAATGGAGTTCTACTTAATGGTAAAGAAAAATGAAGTTATTAAATTTGCTGGAAAATGGATGGATCTGGAAAGGATTATACTTAGTGAAGTAACCCAGGCCCAGAAAGCCAAATGTCACATGTTCTCTCTCATATGTAGATCCTAGCTACAAATGATTGGACTTCTATGTGAGTAAAAATAAAACTCAGTAGCAGAAGCCAGTAAGCTAGAAAGGGGATATAAAGGGAATAGAAAGGGAGGGAGGGGAACTTAATAGGATGGTATATGTAAGTAGAAGAACAGATTGATGGGGGTGAAAAGGCCTAAGTGAGGTCAGGGGAAGAGATTGAGTAAAGGAAAGGTGGAGGGAGGGCTAATCAAAACCTAAGAAGATATAAATAAGTTATATGGAAACCTACTTTTCTCACAATGGAACACTCAGAAGCAATAGATTGTTGCTAGAAAATTTTCAGTGCTAGGGATGGGATACCTTCCAGTGAGTTATTGGCCAGGGAGGTCATATATACCCCCAAAACATTATAGGCCATTGCTGAGGCCCTTTGTTTCCCAGCAGAAATAGATGGTAAGACCCTATTGCTAAAGACTCCACATACTTGGGCTGCAAGGTCACTAAGAAATCCTGCTGGAGCTGAGCTGAAAGCCTCCTCCACGTGGACCAGCTGACAGAAAGCTGGAAAAAGCTATGCTGCATGCAGTTCAGTGGGAGAGAGAGAAAAAAAACAGTGAAGATACTCAACAGTGGACTCTGCAAGATTTAAATTTTGCCAGCCAGACTAAATGAGCCAACAGGTGCAATAGTGGCATGTCTGTTAGGGGGGAAACCAACCACTGTTTAATTGGACAGGAGGCCCACTCCATGAGAGAGAATACATCCCTGATACTGAAAACCTATAACAGGGTTAGTCATGAGCCTTAGGGGTGTAATGTCTGTTGGTGACTTTTTAAATGTATATTTTAGGCTCACCAAACTGCCCAGTAAGTACTTCTCTTAATGTCCATACTCATATATTAATGCTACTCTCACTTTTGGCTAAAGAAACTTCTCTTTTCAGATGGTGGTGACCTTGGGATGAGTCAGAAGGCACCATGGTGCTGAGAAGAAGGGAGAGAGGAGTGCTCAGCACTGAAACATATCTAACACACCTTCCAAGGCTCAGGGTCTACTGCAGAAGAGGTGACATAAAGAATGTAAGAGCTGGGCTGGAGAGATGGCTTAGTGGTTAAATGCTTGTCTACGAAGCCTAAGGACCCCGGTTCAAGGCTCAATTCTCCAGGACCCACGTAAACCAGATATGTACAAGGGGCTGCACATATCTGGAGTTCGTTTTTCAGTGGCTAGAGACCCTGGCGCACCCATTCTCTTTCTCTCTATCTGCCTATTTCTGTATCTCTCTCAAATAAATAAATAAATAATAAAAAAAACTTAAGAAAAAAGAACATAAGAGCCAAAGGAAGAGTAGACTTCTTATAATGTGCTACTCCAGACACAAAATGGCCTGGATATCCCTGACCTCACAGTGCCTGAAACTACCTCCACAAGACCATCATAATAGCAGGTAAAGATCATGGCATCTAAATGAAAAGATAGAGTAATTGAGAGGGGGAAGGGATATGATGGAGAGTAGAGTTTCAAAGGGGAAAGTAGGGGGAGGGATGGAATTATCATGGGAGATTCTCTACAATTAAGGAAGTTGTCAATAAAAATAAATAAATAAATACGCAACTTGTAAAATAATAAATTAGTCTTATAAATATGTTCTCTCTTCAAGGCTGACCAAAGACTAGTGCTGCAACCCATTTCTGATGGCAATGTTATTGACTTAGCCACAAAGTTTGGTAAATTTTCTATCTCATAAGTCTATGTTGCCAATAGGGAGAGACAGAAACTTTTTTTTTTTTTTTTTTTTTTTTTTGGAGAGAGACAGAGAGAGAAGGAGAGGAAGACAGATAGAGATGGGTGCGCCAGCCGCCTTTCAGTTGCTGCGAACAAAATCCAGATGCGTCCACCCCCTTGTGGTCAAGTGTGGCATTGCACCCTTGCGTCACTGCATCTGGCTAAAAGTGGGACCTGGAGATTGGAACCGGCATTCTTTAGGCTTAGGAGGCAGGTGCCTTAACCGCTAAGCCATCTCTCCAGCCCAGAAACTATTTTTACCAGGCTCCCTGGCATTAGACCTAGGCTTTGTCAATGAGATACACCTATGAGAGGCCTCAGTTCAGAAGAGGCCATGAAAAAGCAGGGGTTGTAAAAAGCTACTCTAGTGAGCACGGGAGAAGCAAAAGGTCATGCAGAGTAAATCTCCCCAGCACCAGAGTTGTTAACCATGCATGACCTGTGACAGTAGCTTGAGCCCCAGCTCCAGTCTGGAGCTGTATAGGGTGATTCTTGACACATTGTTTTCCAGACACATTGTCACTTTAGCCTACATAGAGGCTTGTATTGGTGTATTTACTCAACAGTAGTAGACCTTACCACAGGAGTAGTTCCTGCCTTTGCTGGAACAGTGTCAATTATCTTGGCATTTGGATCTCTCAGTTCATCCTCCAAGCACAAGGGGAGCAATGTGTTCTTTTTTACTGGCCAGTGTTCACTTAGTTGATACTTTCTGATCAATTTATTTTCTTTTGCATTGAAATCATCCATCTCTGGGAATTTCCTTCTGAAAATGAGAGTTTAGGAAATGGTGTACAGTGATGATTTCAGCTGTCAGTCCTCTGCCTCCCCCGTCTTGTCCCAGAAGTCACCGTCAACAACCCTACTAGTGCCACAGACACCAACCTGCTAAGACCATCCTTTCTGGCCTGGCTTGGGGAAGAAAACTGCAAGAGCAGGAGTGAAGCCAGGAAGGTACTTGGGGTTTGAGTGGGAGTGTGTTAATGGAGACTGTGGAGCACACCAGAGGCTTTGCTGGAGCTTTGCAGGGCAGCCGCTAATAGAAGAGGCCTCAGCATGGTTAAGAGAAGCAGCAGTGTGGTCAGACAGAAAGAAGGTAAAGTTTTCATCTCAGGTCTCCTTGGTCCACATGGGATATGAGCACTGGCCTGCCCAGTGCCTTGTCATTCCAGGGCCTGAGGTGTCTTGGAGCACAAATTTGGTGAAATTGAGGTAGACAGCTTCATCTAGAGAGGACAATGGCAGAGATCACAGATTCTCGGAGGGTCTATCATACCAGTGAGTTCCAGGAGTGGAGCTGTACTAGGATCAGGGAGAGCAGACCACAGACTCATGAACCCTAGATGTTAGCTATCACAGAACTCTTTAGAGAGGAACCTGTCATCATCAGCCATGGCTGTAGGGAAGCTTGGTCAGGTCCCTTTCCTGCACGGACACAAAGTGCATCAAGCCACTCATCTTATATGCTCCTCAGATACCGTCTTAGTAAGAATCAGAAAGATGAGTGAAACCTTATGACCTTGTTGCTCTAAACAAAGGCTCAAGTACACGGGATTAAGAGGATTCTGTCTTTAATGTACAGAAGCTCTCATGAGCAAGGTCATGAGAAAGATCAGAACTTTACACAAAAGAAAGAAGCTATTCTTTTCACCACCATGTGGTAGCAAGATGAAATTTATGCCTACTGCAAAGAAAGAATTATATTCTATTAATCTTTAATTTCCTTCTCTCAATTGACTGATCAAATTCTGGATGGGATGTCTACTGGCCAAGCAGTTTTGGACCTTTCACTAAAGTGGGCTATGGAATGAAATGTTAATAATGAGCCAGGATAAATTCATTCTGCTCTGTTAGAAAAGAGAATTCAACTAGAGTTGGCATTGAACAATAAAATGTTGCAATTTTTAAAATAGGCTGTGGAGATGGTCATTGGTTAAAGGTGTATGCTCTGTAATCCTGCTGATGGGAGTTCCTATCCCCAGCACTCATGTAAAGCTGGATGCTAATTGGCCCACATGTCTGCAACCCCTGTGGGCCTATGGCAGTGACTGGCAGAGTCAAGAGAATCTGAAAGCTCAAGGGCCAAGTAGATTGGCCATTCCAGTGGCAAAACAAGAGAGACCCTGCCTGAAAACACAGTGGAAGGACATGACAAGCACCCCAAGGTTGTCCCCAATCTCTACATGTGCCCTGTGGCACATATACATCTATACACACATATACACACAAATAAAAAAATAATTAGAAAATAAAAATAAGTTACCCCTTATTTACAGGATCTCTTAAGTGATCAATAGCATCCATGAACTTCCTACTTCTGTTTTCATTTTTATCTGCAATTATAAAAGATTTTCATGAAAGGCACATATATTATGCTATTTAAATATGCGTGATATAACAAATCTTACAATTTAAGCTAACGTGTGAAGAACACCTAGTATAGTACAGCCAATCAGCGAGCACTTCTTGAGTAACAAGAGAACTAAAAAGTGATTGGAACCTCCATGTTCAGCAATAATGGTAGAAACATAAACATAGTCTTAGAGATTTCTCATGGAAAGAAAGTATTTAAAAAATACCTTGAATATCTCTAATAGTTCCAGTCACTAGTAACCAGCAGGAAGCCTGAGATAATTAGACATCATTATTACAGAGGGAAGTCAGTTAGCAGATAGCAAATAGATCTTGCCACCACACACATAAAAAGTGTCCAGGTTGAACATTTCCAAGTACAGCTAGTGGTCAGGCCAGCATTTTTCCACTTTCTTAAATGTTTCCAGATACATGAGCTGCTGGCAAGACATTTAGCTTCTCCGTGTTCTCAATTTTGTATCTGAGTGCAGTGCTTCCGAGGCTTTTGCACATCATGGTAAACATCCCAATGAATAACGCTTATACAATTATTCAAGAGTGACAGCAGGGGCTGGGGAGATGGCTCAGTGGTTAAATGTCCTTGCTGGCAAAGCCTGCCAACCTGGGTTCAGTTCCCAAGAGATTCAAAAGGTGGTACAAGCACCTGGTGTTTGTTTTCAAGGGCAAGAGGGACATGCCACACACACACACACACACACACACACACACACACACACAAAGAGAGAGAAAGAGAGACAGAGAGGCAGCAAAATAAAGGCATTTGTTTCAGATACACAGAGGTCAAAAGAAGTAACAATTACTTTTAGAATTTCTAAAGGTTGTCACTTGAGAAAAGGAAAAGTGAACACAGATGGCAGTTGGCAGTATCCAGAACTTGATGTTGAGTGAAGAATGTGTTATGTTATATGTATAATTAGTATTGACTTTAAAACTAACGTCTTAGCCGGGCGTGGAGGCAGAGATAGGAGGATCGCAGTGAGTTCGAGGCCACCCTGAGAATACAGAGTGAATTCCAGGTCAGCCTGAACTAGAGTGAGACCCTACCTCGAAAAACCAAAAAAAAAAAAAAAAAAAAAAAACCTAACATCTTGTATTTTAAGTGAAATATAATTAATATTGTTGCACTTGTAAAGCTCTTTTCTCAGTTATTTAAACCACAATGTTTTTGCCATCTTAGATGTTTGCAGTTGTGGTAATTTATTTTATTTTATTTTTTTGATTGTCAAAATACCACATTTCATTCAGATTTTATGAAGGAGTGAGGAAAGGGGAAGGCTGGAAAGTAAAGGGAGTTAAAGTGGGGAGAAGAGAAGTACAGCACGTGGAGCCCAAATGTTCATGTGGGCCACGTGTAGCTCAGGAGTCCATGTGACCAGATATGGATCTGCGGAAAAAGCATTGAAAGAAAAGAGAAAAGAAAGTTCAAGGAGGGCTGAAGGGATGGCTTAGCGGTTAAGGCATTTGCCTGCAAAACTAAAGGACCCTGGTTTGATTTCCCAGTAAGCCAGATACATAAGGTGGCACATGTGTCTGGAGTTATTTGCAATGGCTGGAGGCCCTGGCATGCCCATTCTTTCTCTCTGTCTGTCTCTCTGATTCTCTCAAATGAATAAAATTTTAAAAAAAATAAAATAAAAAACAAAGAAAAACAACAACAACAAAAAAAAAAAAAGAAAATTCAAGGAGCTCCTGCCATGTGGGGAGTTGGAGGGGATAAAGAACCCATGTGGAGAGTAAGGGCTAGGGGGCCCTCCCAGCTGGGTCTGGGCCTGAGCCAAACCAGCCCAAATGATAAGAGAGTGACAGCCAGTTGTGGTAATTTAAATGGATGGCCCCCAGTATATTCAGGATTTTGTTAAAGTTTGTAATTTAGATCTGCAGCCACCTGGCTGGAGGAGGTGTCACTATGGGTGGATCCTAGGGTCCAGCCCTAAGGTGTGGGGATGGATTTGGAATTCCAGTCTAAAGATATAGAAGAGTACCTGAGCTTTGCCTGGAGTTCCTAAGTGTGTCTGCTTATGTTGCTAGTGTGGCTTTTTCTCTGTCTTCTTGGACCTGTGAAAGTGGGCCAGCTTCTTCCACCATTATGGAACTTACCCTGGATCTGTAAGTTTCAAATAACTTCCTTTTCTCCATCAATGTGTCTGGTCTGGAGGTCCATCCCAGTGATGTGTATCTGTCTCACAGCAGTGTTTGATTTCTTTAAACTTTGTTTTATTGAGGTACAATTTATAGAATAAAACATATACATCTTAAATCTATAGTTTGATATATTACAACAATGGATTCATGTAAGCAAAATCTAAGAAACACAGACAGGTATCGTGGTGCACGCCTTTAATCCCAGCACTTGGGAGGCAGAGGTAGGATGATCACAGTGAGTTTGAGGCCAGCCTGAGACTACATAGTGAATTCCAGGTCAGCCTGGGCAAAAGTGAGATCCTACCTCAAAACCACCCAAAATATCAAGGAAATAGAGAATTTCAAAGGAAATTACAAGGTAGTCTTCTCATGGCCCCCTTTCGGTCAGTTTGCTGAAGTCTCTTTGAAACACGCTCGTAGGGGACTAGGGAGGTGCCTCAGTGGTTAAAGCACTTGCTTGCACTACTTGCCACCCAGGTTCAATTTTCCTGCCACCCATATAAAGCTGGGCAGGCAC
The DNA here is from genome assembly GCA_036365145.1 of Orientallactaga sibirica. Lineage (NCBI taxonomy): Eukaryota > Metazoa > Chordata > Mammalia > Rodentia > Dipodidae > Orientallactaga > Orientallactaga sibirica. The sequence continues at coordinate 23,590,118 of JAEOAD010000015.1, read as the reverse complement.
TCAACTGCAATGGCAGGAAACCCTAGCACACACACACACACACACACACACACACGCACACACACAAATATATTTTATTTTAAATTAAAAAAATACACTGGTTATCTTCATGATAGGCATCTGTTTTCTCCCTTTACTGTATTACCTTGTTTAATCTGATCATATTTTTCTCTTTTGACATTGCACTGTGTATATTTCCCCCCACATTTTGTATAATATTCTATTTATTTATTTATTTATTTATTTATCTATTTATTTGAGAGTTAGAGAGAGAGAAAGAGGCAGATAGAGAGAATGGGTGTGCCAGAGCCTTCAGCCACTGTAAACAAACTCCAGATGCATGTGTGACCTTGTGTATCTGGCTCACTTGGGTCCTGGGTAATTGAACCTGGGCTTCTTAGGCAAATGCCTTAACCACTAAGCCAGCCCTCTAGCCCTTGTATAATATTCTTAAATGCTCTTCAAATATTTGATTCAGTGTGCTCTAGTGTCTATCCAACTTTCACTAGTTTTAATTTTAAATTCAATAGTATTATTTATTTCCTTTAAAGTATTTTTAGCTCTGCGTGCATCACCTCATCCATAACAATCATCTTTTATCCTTCCAAAGCCTATCTCAGAATTTTTATGTTCTTTATTTGTTATATGAACAATGACTACTAAAATTCCTCCTGTTTTGTACAATAAATTCTGCCAGCATATGAACATTAGGTGTCTTTCAATCATTCACTTTTTTTTGCCACAGGATTTCTTTTTTCATTTTTCATGTTTTTATTTCTACTTAAGTTTGAATTAGGTCTCTTAAATCTGGGCTTACTATTTTCAAAAAAATAAAGTAGAAACAAATTTTTGTTAGATTTAAAAAAATATTTTCAAGCATTAAAAAGAGAAATGGGGGAGAATACGAAGGGTCTCTTGTCACTGCAAATGAATTCTAGATGTGGGTGTCACTTTGTACATCTGGGTATTGGGGATTTGAACCTGGGCTGTGAGGCTTTGCAAGCAAGCACCTTTAACAGTTGAGCCACCTCTCCAGCCTTTTGTTAGATTTTTTGTTTTGTTTTGTTTTGAGTTTTTCAAGGTAGGGTTTCACTCTAGCTCAGGCTGACCTGGAATTCACTCTGTAGTCTCAGGGTGGCCTCTAACTCACGGCAATCCTTCTACCTCTGCCTCCCAAGTGCTGGGATTAAAGGTATGTGCCACCACATCCGATTTTTTTTTAAGATGTATCTGAACCCCATAAGGAGGAACTACATAAAAGAAAATCCTCCTGACTCACAAGCTGTTTGATGAGGTCATATTTTTTCTTTACAGAGTTACGTGGTTCCTGTCAGTGGTGGCTCAGAGATACAACCCAGCACTGTGGCCAGCAGTCTTTCCTTCCCACTTAGGAACTTCCACTCAGGTAAAGCTGGGTCCTTCACCACAGAAAAGAACTTCAGGGTGAGCCAGAGGGAAGCATAGCTATGCATGTGCTAAGTTTAGCAAGAAAGCCTTATGGAAAAAGGATGACACCCATGCCTGAGATACCACTACAGCCTTCTCCAGAGAGAGTTGCACTTAGGTCTCTGCGAGATGACAAATGTGATCTTGTGGCTTCGTACGTTGCATTCCCCAAAGGATGAAACTTTCAGTAAGGTTTAAAGATTAAACACAGCTAAAAATATAAGTAAAAGTATATGAACTGGTTTACTTATATGTTCTTATGTTAAAGATTATTCTTTTGTAAGTAGAACTGTAAGGTGGTTGTATTAGTGCTCTATTTACATTTAAGGATGAGAGAAGTGTGCTGATAGAGTAATAATGCTCAAGGCCGCAAGCATCCTGGCTCTAAGCAAGCATAGTTCTTTTGTTGTCTTTAGCTTCCTTGTTGGAGAAGCCATCAGGAAAACACAATCTTCTCAGGTAACGTTGGCTTTACTACTTGTGCTGAAGTTGCAGGAAACGCAGACTAGATCCCAGGGCGAGGGGCTTCTTGGCCTCTTCATGTCTCTTTAGCCTGTCTCTCTAGCCTGCCTTAGTTAGTTCCTAGGAAATTACATCTTGTCTTTTCTCTTGTCAACTTTCCTTTCAAGACCCTGCTCCTGTAAGTCAAGAGGTTTTCGTCATTAGACTTAGTATGCCTGAAGCAGTAATGGGAAGCCAAAGAAAGAAAAGAATAGCTAGGGCTGTCACCTTTCTCTCAAAATAGTGCTAACAGACTTGGATTACATCCACATGCAAAGGAACATTTCCCAAGAGGAGAGAGCTTTCCTCATCTTTCTACGGCCATCATTGATAAACCCCTTAACTTTGAGGAAGAGAGAGAAATAGTGGCCTAAGAGAGGCTTTTTCTGGTTATTTTCTACCAGTGTTAACCATCCTAGTAGGACTGAAGATATTCTGAAGAGATCCTTGCATCCCTCCCTTCTGCTATCCGATTACTAGGGAGTTCCTCCAAGTCTCCATGCTTGGAGAAGGAAAAGGCTAAAGCTCAGTGCCAGCCAGAGGGCAATCTTGTCTCCCAGGAAGAGATTTCATACATTTCTGATAATTTATTGGACCACCTTCAGGAGAGACTGGGGGAGAGACAGTGATGGGTCCATGGGGGTGGGACCAGGACTGCTGAACTCTGCGTATCTCTTGCCCTCTATGTAAATCTATATAAAGAAGAGGGACTTGGGTGCTCACTTAACCTTTTATTTGTTCCTCTTCCCATGGTTACCACATTGAATCTGGTTTTCACTATTTCTCTGTCTCTTCACTTGGCCTTTTGTGAGCAGTGGTGGAGCCTCCTTGTTCAGACTGCCGGAGCCCAACAACTACAGCAACACTAGTTCTGTCAGTGTTCTTTCCTGTCAGCAAATGTGTGCTGTCTTCTGGAATATTCTTTCAAGTGATTTCATATTGCAATACTTGGCAGATTTTCTTTCTGTCCTGTAGCACTTCCAGTTTAATTCAGTTTTCTTTTCTTTTTAAAGATTTATTTATTGGCAAACAGAGAGAAACACAGAGAAGACACAGAGAGAAAGAGAGAGAGAGAGAATACGTGCACTAGGGGCCTCTAGCTGCTACAAACAAATTCCAGATGCAGGTGCCACTTTGTGCATCTAGCTTTATATGGGTACTGGGGAATTGAACCTAGGTCATTAAAATTTGTAGGCAAGCCCCTTTAACCTCTGAGCCATCTCTCCAGCCCCACAGTTTTCTGTTTCTCCTTTTTTGCTGTGGCCCAGATCAATCTGTATTTATTTCTGCTAACTTTAATAGAAGTGTTGATTTGATACACTTTTTTTTTAAGTTTAAAAGTTTATGTATAGAGCCGGGTGTGATGGCACATGCCTTTAACCCCAGCATTCAGGAGGCAAAGGTAGGAGGATTGCTGTGAGTTCAAGGCTACCCTGAGACTACATAGTGAATTCCAGGTCAGCCTAGGCCAAAAAAGTTTATGTATAGAAGCTCAAGAAATTTAATAAAGGGAGATTTGGTTTCTTGAAATAACAGACCATCCTTGCCACTGCTTTCAGGAAACAATTTTCAGAGAAGTGGTCTCCCACAGCCTTGAGGGGGATATTGTAAACAGAGGGTCATTTACTTATAGTGCCTTCTCAACCCTGTCTTTACTATTAGACTGAAATCTTCCTTCAAACAACTATTTCCTTCAAAGAAAGGGAGAATCCCCTTTCCAGGGTCAGGCAACTAATCTTGAGTGATTTAATCTTTTGTTTTTCAAAATGTGAGCTATGTCCACTATTTTTGTTGAATCAATTAAGTGTTTCCTGGCCAACATTTTAAACAAACAATAAAATAAGGAGCTGGGGAGATTGTTCAGTGGTTAAGGAGTTTGCCTGCAGTACCTAATGACCTGAGTTCTATTCTCCAGTACCCACGTAAAGCAGGCCATGCACAAAGTGGCACATGTATCTGGAGTTCATTTGGAGTGGCTAAAGGCCCTGGTGTGACCATTCTCTCTATCTCTCTCTTCTTGAAAACAAATAAATAAAATATAAAAAAACAAAATAAAATATAATAGATTATGTCATATAGATGCTTGATCATAACTGCACAGAACACAAAAATATGTGAACAAGCTCAACTAACAGAGAAATATGACTATGACTCTGTAAAACTAAATTTTTTTGTAAGACAGGTTTCTTTTATTAATTTTTCCTAAACTTGTCTCCCATTTACTGAATTTTTTTTTAGTGTAATAACATAACCTAGAATTTTAACAAACCATTTAGATAACACAACTTGGATAAATGCTTGTTTGCATATAAGTCATTAATTACAGTGCTCTGGCCTGTTCCCTCATGAATCCGTGTGGTCTTACAGTGTATCTAGACAGACCCATACATACATATCTTTTACATTTTACATTAGAAAAAGAGTGAGAGAGAGAGAGAGAGAGATGTAGAGAGAGAGGGAATGGGTGTGCCAGAGCCTCTAGGCACTGCAAACGAACTCCAGATGCATGCGCCTCCTTGTGTATCTGGCTTATGTGGGTCCTGGGGAATCAAACCAGGGTCCTTTGGCTTTTCAGGCAAATGCCTTAAATGCTAAGCCATCTTCTCTAGCCCTACATTTCTTTTTTAATGTGTTTATAAGAATGTGTATATGTTCATGTGTGGGTAGGTAGATGCACATGTGTGGGGGTGCATGTAGAAGACAGGATAACCTCAGGTGTCATTCTTCAGGAATTCCATCTGCCTTTTCATTAAACAGGCTCTCTCATTGGCCTGAAGCTCTCTGATTAGGCTGGACTAGCTGGCCAGTGAGCTCCAGGGATCTTCCTGCCTCTGCCATCCTAGAACTATGATTATGAGCATGATACCATGACTAGCATTTTTATATGGGTTCTGGGCATCAGATTCAGGTCCTCATGAGCAAGCACTATACCTACTGAGCTCTCTCCCCAGTCCTATCTTTTACATTTCTAGCAAAATCTAATATACATATGGGGTTGTGGAATAAAAAGTAATTCTTGGGCTGGATAGATGGCTTAGTGGTTACGGTGCGCTTACCTGCAAAGCCTAAGGACCCATGTTCAACTCTCCAGATCCCACTTTAGCCAGACACACAAAGGTGAGGCAAGTGCAAGGTTACACATGCCCACTAGGTGGCTTAAGTGTCTGGAGTTGGGTTTCAGTGGCCGAGGTCCTGGCATACCAATTCTCTCTCTCTCTCTCTCTCTCTCTGAAGTATAAAAGTAATTATTCCTGGGCATGGTGGATCCCAGCACTTAGGAGGCTGAGACAGGAGGATCACCAGAAGTCTGAGTCCCATCACTATCAAACACAGTGAATTCCAGGCCAGACTGGGCTACAGAGTGAGACCTTTCACACTGTAAGGTTGTAACCATTGTCTCATGCTGACACCATAATATACTGGAACCCTGATGGGAAAGGAAATATTCTAGGAAGAGACAGTTAATTCCCCTCATTTTAGCTACCTTTTTTTTTTTTTTTTCCATTTTCAAAACTGGTGCATTTAAAGGGATAGGAGTCTGGCTTAAATCAGCTCTAAAGATACAAAAGGCTCTTGCCTACAACTGCCAAAGGAATGGACCTAGAGGCAAAGAATTCTGTCAGTCCTGTAAGGAATGAGGATCTTACATGCCATAAAATCCCTGAGACTTTTTCCAAAAGTTGGGGACCATGGGCTGGGGTGTAGCTCAGTTGGTAGAGTGCTTGTCTAGCATGCATGAAGTTCACTCCCCAGCACTGCATAAACTGTACACATGAGACCTTGTGTCAAAAAAATGAAGGATCTTCAAGACTGAAGTACCTGTCCTGTTTTCTATGGCCTATACATGACTAGAAAACTCTCTGTAACTGAGAATAGAAACAGTGGAGGCAATCTGTGTCCCAGGTCCCCCTCTTCCAGGAAAGGGCCCATTAACCTGTTTCATAGCTATATCTACATATGTCCTAGCCTTTGTCTCATGACTTTTTATAAATACAAGATGGAGCTAGGCATGGTTAGAAGGATTTAGACTACTACCCTCTCCATACTCTGGCCAAACTGTGAACAGTTCCATTTTTCTTTATCAATTTTGTTTTCTTAATTTTTTTTTAATACAAGGAAACTGAGGTGGAAAATTTGTGGAACAAGTAAGTGCCAAGTAAGTTGTTTAAAATGTCAGAAAAACTTATCTAAGACAATAATGATGTGTTGGTTTTGATATGGGTGAAGCTGTTCTCACCAGGGAGACAAAGAGATCAGATAAGATCAGGCATGTTCAGGATGGTATGGCCATAGACTGGGAGACAAAGAGAAGCCTGCTGTGGAAGACACTTTTCTTATTCTTACAAAGGGATAAAGAAACTTTCCTCCTTCTCAGTAGATGTTATTATCCACACAGTTATCTTGAATAGTAGTTGACATATTTACAGTAAGGCAAGTAGAACAGGCTATGTGTTAAGAGAGTTCAGAAAAGATGGAGGAAGAAAATATCTGATGACATCTTAAGCTAGTGAATTAACCAACCCTGGAACTATCTTATTGATGACTTCTTGTCATTTGAGGTAATAAATACCTGTATTTCTTAAGTTCTATGCTATCAGATTTTCTTTAGTGTTTAAAAATCTGACTATTGTGAAGGTCCCTTTAAGGGATACCATATCTCTGTTGAAGATTCTGCAGACTGGGTTAGCTGTTTAGAGCTTATATGAGTTTTGAGAGTTGGAATGCTCTAGATCAAGAAAAAAAATTTTAATCCAAAGTAAACTCGATCTATTACCATTCATCTCTGTATATAACCTCACATATTTTCAACTATTAGGGAAAACATTTGGGAGGTATTACCTTAACAGATCATTAGTTCCCACCAACTCCATAGCTAAGAATGTCATCAGAGAGTACCTGAACCCTATAGTAGACATGATTGCTGTACTGTATCCCATCAACCTGATGTGCACCAATGTATTTGATAAATGCAATGATTTATGACCTTCTTTCAATCTGAGACTAGAAAATCTTCCTGTATCCATTTCCAAGATATAACATGTCACTCAGGGCAACCTGAATCCATGTTCCTGGACCATGGTCACTCACAATTGACCAGAATGTATTCTCTCTTCTTTGAAGAGAGAGCTGTGTTTTATAACAACACTATTAAAGACAAATAGGAATCTATTAGTGTTGCAGTCAGGTTTGCATTGCTGACAGAAAACACCTGACCAAGAGCAGCTTGTGGGAAAAAAGGTTTATTTTATTTTGGTTTACAGACTTAAGAGGAGCTCCTCAATGGCAATGGAAAATGACAGCATGAGCAGAGGGTGGGCATCACCTCCTGGGCAGCATCAGGTAGATAACAGTAACAGGAGAGTATGCCAAACAATAGCAAGGAGAAACTGGCTATAACACCCATAAGCCCACCCCCAATAATACACTGCCTCCAGGAGGCATTAATTCCCAAATCTCTATCAGCTGGGAACCTAGCATTCAGAACACCTAAGTTTATGGGGTACACCTGAATCAAACCACCACTTTCTGCCCCTGGACCCCATAAACTAATAACCATACATTATATAAAATACAATGCATCCATCCAACTTTGAAAGGTCCCCATAGTTTTTATCGATCTCAATGATATTCAACATTCCCATATTTCAAGATCTTAATACCAATCCTTCCCCGCAAAACCCATAATGGCACAGAATACACATTCATACTACAAATGATGGTAATGGGCAAAGCAAAGAAATATTCAACCAATACAAGATTTAAAACAACCAGGGCAAACATCAAACTCTGTGACTCCAAGTCCAACAATTCTAGCCAGTGACAAGTCTCCAAGTCTGATAATTCTAACCAGCAACAAGTCTCTAGGAGTACCAATTCCTCCCCTCCAGCTAGGCTACTCACAGTCGTGGAAAACTTTATCCAGGGTCATCAGCTCTTCTTAGCAGCCATCTTGTGGTCCTGGCATCTCCATTGGGTTTTCACTGAAAGCCAATCCTCATGGCTCCATTGGGTCTCCATGCAGGCAATCCTTAGCAGACCTGCTTCACACAGCCCATTACCATTTCCAAAACACAAGACCATGTTGCAAATTCAATGAGCCTCTCTTTCATGTATTTCTAATACTCCACAATACCAGGTAGGATGCCAATTTGCTAATCCAGGGGTGAAATAAAGCAGTCTTTGAAGAACAGTACACTCCTTCAGCATTTGTGCCCCTTCAAAAGAGTGCATTCTTTCTGTTGTCCCAATGCAGGTCACCTGACCCAAGCTCAATGATTGTAATCTCTCATACAATTGCAGCTGAATAGGCAGCAGTTTCAGCCCAAAGATTTCATTTTTTTCTGTGCCATATCCCTTTGCTCACACCATTTTTATGCAATGCAACCTGGCACAAATTCTCAAGACACAGGTATAACAGCAAGCCTCTAACACAAACTGCTTCTATCTCAGTCCAGGCAAAGTTCTTTCTCACCCTCTCAAGCCAAACCTCACAGTTCATAGTTCTTACTGCATTCAAGTCTTTCAACTCTGACTAGAATACCATCAAACCATACTTATAGCACTGCAAGGTGTCTCTTAGGCCAAGGTTTCAAATCCTTCCACATTCCTCTTGCAAATCAGCTCCAAAAGACCAAAGCCACACAATTAGGTTTCTAGCAGCAATCCCACTCCTCAGAACAAACTTTACTGTTGCAGTCAGGTTCACATTGCTGGCAGAAAAAATCTAACCAAGAGCAACTTGTGGCGAAAAAAGGTTTATTTTGGCTTACAGACTCAAGGAGAGGCTCCATGATGGCAGGGGAAAATGACAGCATGAGCAGAGGGTGGACATCACCTCCTCGCCAACATCAGGTGGACAACAATGACAGTAGAGTGTACCAAACACTGGCAAGGGGAGACTGGCTATAATACCCATAAGCCTGCCTCCAACAATACACTGACTCCAGGAGGTTTTAATTCCAAATCTCCATCAACTGGGAACCTAGCATTCAGGCCTAAGTTTATGGGGGACACCTGAATCAAACCAATCAAACTAATCAAATTAGGAAGAGATGTTTGAATATAGAGAGTAGAATGGAAGAAATTACATGGTATTTGGAGTAGCCTGTTAAACTCAAGGTGATGTAGATAGTTGAGAGATAGAGTAAAAGTCTGTTATCGTTGTTTGAATGTATATTCCCCAATAGACTCATGTGTTAACTTGGATTTCCTGCCACTTGGCTGGAGGAGGTATCACTGGGGGCAGATCTGATTCCAGACCGAATGTATGCAGAGCAGTCTGAGCTCTGGGGTGGTCCCTGTGGTTTTGCTGTCCATTTGTGCTTGCTTGTGGTACTGGCTGTTTGGTGGTGTCTCTTTGCTTGGATCTGTGAAAGGGAGCCAGTTTATTCTGTCATTGTGGAACTTCCCCTGGATTTGTAAGCCTGAAATAAATCCCATTCAACTGCGTCTGTTTGGAAGTTCATCCCAACAATGTGGAGCTAACTGCACATCTAGAAAGATCTTACTTGCATACTAAGCAGTCAGAACGTTACCATTTTTGTAATAGGATTTAGATGTTATTGGCCATGAAATTTTGTGTTAGTGTGATCAAGTAGGGAATGGTCCTTGGTAATATATCTTAACACTTACATTCTAAATATAGATGCAGTTTTCACTTATTTCAATAAATTCATATAGTTTGAATACCTGTAAATAAAATGGAGTTGTTTTCTTTTTTATACGTACTGGATGGGTTTATGAATGCAGGAGAGCGTGGTGGTCCTCTAAGCTGAGCATATTCAAAATTCAAAGGCTTCACATTTTCTGCCTAAACACAAGGAAAAATTAAAAACACTTAGAAGCTGTTTCCATGGGTTATATTGATAAATAATTTCTCTGGATGCTTATAAATTTTTTTGAGATAAGGACTCATGTATCCCAAACTGATTTCTGATCCTTACACCTTTACCTTTTGAATTCTTGGATTTCAGGCATGTGCCACCACACCTAGTTTATGTGGCACTGGGAATGGAGCCTAGGGCTTTGTGTATGCTACACAAGCACTCTGCCAACTGAGCTACATCTCCAGCCCCACTTATTTACATTTTGAGTATCTACCTATGACAATTACCAGCTCATTGGTTTTTAAAATACTTCCAAATATAACACTTTATATAACCCAATGATATGGATATTATATAAATTGAATTATATATAAATAGCAATATTTATGTATAAGGAAATAAACTCAGGGAAATGAAAAGATTTACCTGTGCTAGAGAGATACTTGTTTGCAAAGCCTGATGTCCCTGATTTGATTCCCTAGCACCCACATAAAGCCAGATGTACAAAGTGGCACATGCATCTTGAGTTTATTTGCAATGGCAAGAGGCACTGGTGTACCCATATTCTTTCTCTTTCTCTCTCTCAAATAAATAAAAGCTTTAAAAAAATTATGTTCCATGCCGCCATTTTTTGCTGCTTGAACATGGTTGAATGAGAGACACTATTTGCTTCCATCCATCATGCAGATCCTGCCAGAGCCACTGCTGATAATGCATGATGGGGAGGATCTGGTATAAAAGGCAAAGCTGGCAGAGCAGGATGAGCGATATGACCAAATGGTGAAATCAATGATGAAAGTAGCAGGGATGGATATGGAGCTGACAGTTGAAGAAAGAAACCTCTTATCTGTTGTGTATAAAAATGTGATTGGAGCCAGAAGAGCATCCTGGAGAATAATCACTAGCATTGAACAGAAAGAGGAAAACAAGGGAGGGAGAAGACAAGCTGAAAATGACTCAGGAATATCTGCAAATGGTCGAGACTGGGCTAAAATTAATCTGTTGTGACATTCTGGATGTACTGGGCAAACACCACATTCCAGCAGCTAATACTAGCTAGTTCAAGGTTTTCTATTATAAAATAAAAGGGGACTACCACAGGTATCTGGCAGAGTTTGCTACAGGAAATGACAAGAAGGAAGCTGCAGAAAACAGCCTGTGGCTTACAAAGCTGCAACTTCCACCAACACATCCTATTCATTTAGGTCTTGGTCTCAACTTTTACATATTCTATTGTGAAATTCTTAATTCCCCTGACTGTGCCTGCAGATTGGCAAAAGCAGCTTTTGATGATGCAACTGCAGAACTAGGTATGCTGAGTGAAGAAAGCTATAAGGACTTGTAGCAGACAGCTTCAGGTTTGCTGAGATGAACTACCAGACCAGGCACAGTTATGGAGGAAGGGATATTATTTATTGAAGCTTACAGATCCAGGGGAAGTTCCATAATGCCAGGAGAAGCTGGCCTACTCTTACAGGACCAGGCAAGGGAGAGAAAAGCCACCAGCCACACAGCACAGCACACTTTAGGAACTCCAATGAGGCACACTTTGCATATCTTTACAATGGAATCTCAAACCCACCACCACACCTTAAGATCTGCCCAGTGACATTGCCTCCAGCAAGGTGGCTGCAGATGTAAACTATAAACTAATAAAACACTAAATATATTGGGGGCCATATATTCAAACTACCACATTCTTCCCCTGGCCGCCAATAGATTTATAACTATCACACATTGTAAATTGTACTCAGTCCAATTTCAAAGGTTTTCACAGTCTTGACCAACTTAAGATAGTGAGTCCTGTAAAATCAAACAAATACTTTCAACATGTAAAGGCCAAGAGTAAACATTTAAAAAAATTATTTTTTATTATTTTTTATTTATTTTTGGAGAGAGAGAGACAGAGAGAGATAGACTGAGAGGGAGAGGGAGACAGAGATGGGTGTGCCAGCAGTCTCTCAGCTGCTGTGAACGAAATCCAGATGTGTTCGCCCCCTTGTGGGCAAGTGCGGCATTGCACCCTTGTGTCACTTTGCATCTGGCTAAACGTGGGACCTGGAGATTGGAACTGCTGGACATTGGAACCAGCGTTCTTAGGCTTAGCAGGCAGGCGCCTTAGCCGCTAAGCCATCTCTCCAGCCCAAGAGTAAACATTTTTAACTGTATAAGGAATAGCAACAATGCAAACTCAACCACCATCAGCAATCATCAAACTTCTGCAGTTCAAGTTCAATATAACCAGAGACAGTCTCCAGGTTTTCCAGTTCCGCCCCTCCAGCTGGGCAGTCGCCAGGGAAAACTTTGATCCCATGCCAACACTGCACTCCATGGGAGTCCTTGCATAGTCCTGGTATAGCCAAAACATCTTCAGGTCTCCATGCAAACCACAGTCCATCTTCCAAAGGCTCTTCCAGCCTATTCCTGAGGGTCTTCATGCCCTGCCTCATGCCGCATCTCAGCAGCGGCTCCTGGAACCGTGTGCAATTCATGACCACTCCATGCATTTTTCATGCTTCCAAAACTAATACCAGGTGTGCAGGACACAGCCATATTCTTAATCCAGGGACGAAATAAATCATAGCCTTGAAAAGCAGGTTCCTTCTCCAGTCAACACTCTTTCCAAAAGTTTGCATTTCTAATAGTCTTTCCTCAGGCATCCTCTCCATTGTTTTAATGTAAAGCAGTCAGGCCACCTTCCTTCCACCTTCCTTAAGATTGCTAATGCATTGACAATAGCAGCTCCAGTAACCTAAAACCAGAATCAGTGCCTCTACTTTTAACTTGCTTGAGGTTTTCCAACTTAAAATCGTAAGTTTCTCAGTCCAATATCTTTAGCCAAGCACACCAGTCCATTAAAAATTTAACTTTGATCAAACTCTCAGGGCCTGGGCAGCAGAATGTAGTCATCCCTTATGCCAATAGCCCAGTTCCAACAGAGTCCTCTGCAGTCTTTCCTTACCTTAGAAAGTTCATAAGCCACGCCTCGAAGTTCAATATTGTCTGCAGTTAGCATTCTCAAACTCTCATCAGAATAGTCTATAAAACTTGGTTTACCACTCCAGAAGGCATCTTCAGTTGCAAGCATCAAGTCCATGCCTGTTCCCAGCCGCACAGCACAGTACACTTCAGGAACTCCTGCTAGGCACACTTTGCATATCTTTACAATGGAATCTCAAGCCCACTACCACACCTTAAGATCCGCCCAGTGACATTGCCTCCAGCAAGGTGGCTGCAGATGTAAACTATAAACTAATAAAACACTAAATATATTGGGGGCCATATATTCAAACTACCACAGGACTCTACACTTATGCAGTTGTTACACGATAATCTGATGTTATGGACTTCAGACATGCAGGGTACTGGGGAAGAGTAGAATAAAGAAGTGCTGCAGGATGTAGAGGATTAAAATCAGTGAGATACAACAGAAGCCAACAAGAGAAACCATCTCTGATAGCCCTCCTCCCCCACCCCCACCCCTGGAAGTCCCTATTGTCAAGGATAACCACCAAATCTTTTACATTTGGTCTCAGAGTTTTGGTTCCTCCCCTCTCTTTTTCCCACTCTCTTTTTTTCTTTTTTGATAAAAATCAAAAAAAAAAAAAAAAAGTTTTCAAAAGTTCTTAAAGGCAAGAGTGAATTTCTGTGGATTTTACTGGTCTCAGCTTTTAGGTTTTTTAAGACACTAACAGGACTGTGTAGAGGCTTTTTCAGCATTACCGTATTATCTCCTGGCCAGATGTGGCAAGATCATTATTAGAACTGGAAATTACATTTGCAGGCCATTAGACTTCTAGGTGATGCATCAAAGAGATTAATCATACTATAATGTGGTATCATTTTTCTTTTTTTAAAATTGTTTAAATCAAATTTTATACCAATGTTTAAACTTAATTGGGCATTAGCTTGAGGTAGTTAAAGATTGTTTGGGGGGAGTTTGTTGTAATGGTTTTGCTGTAAAAAGTGTTGGAACTCTGCTGAAAAGCATCGTGCTCATAACAGTTCAACAATCCCTGGCTGCTCATTCTTTTCCTCACTCTCCTGCAGAAGCAGGTTAGCATTGAAGGAGGTGTGGAAAGCCTGCATGCATGTTCAATCAACTCTTTGTTTCTTCTCCTTCCCTTTCCCCTCCCCACCCCATCCCTCTCCTTCACTCACTCAACCTGTTTTGTTCAGTATGTGTAACTTGAAGCTAATTTGTACTACTGGATACCTGACTGGAGCCACAGGTACAGAATCTGTATTGTTTTTACTGAAACACAGTATGGAATTAACATAAAACTTAAATAAAACAAACCTAAATTAAAAATGCTAAATAAAAAATCATTTTCCTATGTTCCTACTTTTTACTAAAAACTATTTCCTTTGTTTATGAAGCTTAGCTTTGTTATTTATAAAAACATTCTCTACATGTAAATGATATTCAAGTACAAATGAAATGCCCTGTTTTTTCTTTCCATTTTAATGGAAACTTTCATTTAGAGTAAGAAAACAGAATCATTCTGAGTTGAAAAGAAGCTTGAAAACAATGATCCAGCTTTTCCTAGGTTAGTCTCTCAGAGATTACATTACATTCACTTAATTTTTTAAAAATAATTTTAAAAATATTTATTTATTTACAAATACAGAGAGGAAGATAGATAAGAGAGAGAGAGAGAAAGAGAGACACACAGAGAGAATGGGCATGCCAGGGCTTCTAGCCACTGCAAACAAACTCCAGAAGCATGCACAACTTTGTGCATCTGGCTTTACGTGGGTACTGGGGAATCAAACCTGGGCCATCAGACATTGTAAGTAAACACCTTAACCACTGATCCATCTCTTCAGCCCACATCCACTTAACTTATTAAAAATGCACACATAGCTATATAAATGTAACCTATATACTTTGTGATTCTTATCAACAAACCAAACTATATTTTTTATACTAGGAAGAGAATATATTTAGTTTTGGATAATATGAAATAAAAATAAATAATATGTATGACAGGAATCTAGGCCACAAAGAGGTCATATTTTTACTGGCCAGGTATGATTAGCACATATAAAACAAAAATAATAACAACAAAACTTGCAAATGAGTAATAATTTAGAAGAACTAAGGAGTGGAATAAACAAAATATTTCACAGAGGAGGGAGAACTCAATATTTGAATAGAATGGTATTTCAGAAGAGGATGACAACATATGCCTAGAGGATTCACAAGATGGTTAATAAAACAGCTTATTTAGAGCAGGGAGTCATATATTATTGATTGGGTATACTAGATAAGTTTGAGTTTATAAGAAGAATTGTGGGAGGAAAGAGGATTGAATATTTGAGGCCAGCCTTGGCTACATAGTGAGATTCTGTTTCAAAAAAAAAAATAAGAATAAAGAAAGAAATCATGCTGGAGAGACAGCTTAGTGGTTAAGTGCTTGCCTATGAAGCCTAAGGACTCTGATTCAAGGCTCAATTCCCCAGTACCCACGTAATCCAGATGCACAGGATGGCGCATACATCTGGAGTTCATTTGCAGTGGCTAGAGGCCCTGGTGTGCCTGTTCTCTCTCTGTGTCTGTCTGCCTCTTCCTCTCTCTGTCTGTTGCTAATAAATAAATAAATAAATAAAAATAAACAAAAATATTTTAAAAAAGAAATCACTGGTATCTGCAAAGATTGAAAGTGAAGGGATGAAAAACTATATTCTGCACAACTGGAAACCAAAGAAGTCAAGAGAAGCTACACTTTTACATAAAGTAGTCTTTAAAAACAAAAGTATAAAAGGCACAAATATTATGTAATAACAAATGTAATTCCATATAGGAAATCATATGTGTATCCCAAACTGGAACGTCTAAATATATGAAGCAAATTTTTTTTAATTAATAGAGATAAACTCCAATCCAACAACATTTTGGAACTTGAACATACCATTTTCATCTGTGGCTAGATCAGGCAGAATAATCAATAATGAAACTTTAGGGATATGTTGTACTTGAGAGCAAATGCATTTATCACACATCTACACAACGTGTTATCCAATGACTACACAATATATCTCCATCTCATTCTCACATGGAAGACTGTCCAGAATAGGTCAATTGTTAATTGTTAATAGGTCAATTGTAACATGAGGCTCAACAAACTTAGAAAAATCAAAATCAGCTTCCAGATAAGACAATAGGCTAGAAACTACCTCTATGTGAGGTGATGAATGAGAAGAATCAGAAGAAGAAAAAAATACTCTCTATTCCACAGAAAAAGAGAGCAAAAGCTTCAGAAATGCACAAAGGCAGTGATAGGATACCTGGAACATGCAGATGGGTCATAGAAAAGAAGACAAACAAACATGGCTTCTGGCACACGGCTCCCTTGTGGGAAGAAGGGAAGTAGAAGATTTCCCAGAAAGATAAGCCCAGTGGACCTGCTGAAAAAAGGCTGGCAGCCTATCTTAAAGACAATCCTATAGACTTTACAAACCTCAAAATCAGTTGTGGGTTTTGGGGAGACAGTAATTCCTCTAGCAATGGAAAAGTGGAGAAGAATCCTTTCTTTTTACTCTATATGACCCAGAGAGCAGGGACTGGATGACATTTGGAGAGAAAACTTATTGTTTGAAACTGCGGTATCTGGGATCCAGAGAACTTCAAACAACCACAAGACTGAGCCATAATTAATATATTTATTTATACTTATTTATTTATTTATTTGGTTTTTCAGAGGTAGGGTGTCACTCTGGTCCAAGGTGACCTGGAATTCACTCTGTAGTCTCAGGGTGGCCTCGAACTCATGGCGATCCTCCTACCTCTGCCTCCTGAGTGCTAGGATTAAAGGCGTGCGCCACCACGTCCAGCTCTGAGCCATAATTGAATCTGCCAGGCCCTAGGGTGAGAGAAAGCCAGCAGAAGCAGGCACTGAGAGAAAATGCAAGAGCAAGAAAAAGAGGCTTGGCTCTGGAAGCAAATCGCCTAGGGACAAGCAGCCCCGCACTGGATTACAAGAGTAGATCTCATGGACTGAGAACAGGCATGAACTTTAGTGGCCTTGGGACTGACATCTGCATGCAGAGCAATCCTGGAACTTCCCATCTGCCATTTACAGCAATTGAGTCTCAAAACAGAGCCCTGTCTGCTAGAATGGCAGTCACCCTAGAGTTACAAACTGGGAAGTCTGGGAGAGGAAGACCCTCAGACTGCAAAACTGAGGCCAGCAAAAGTCCTTCTTTCACAAAGCAAGGAAATATCTAATGTGAAGACAATTCTGATGGGCAGTGGACACTTGTCCAGTACAGACTATACCAGCACAAACCATAGGCCAGACAAGAACTCAGAAGTTCAGCTGACTGTCCTTTAGGCACATAAAGAACAGTACTCAATTCTCAATGAACCAGAAAACAGCTGTTCTAAGAGCTCATCTTTGTTGTTTTGCCCCTGTGCTGCCTCTCCTTTTTAAACATTTCTTTAAAAATGTGTTTTAGAGGCAACTAATGCAGTGACTCAGAATGGACCAAAGTACTAAAAATAAGCATCTGATGAGTGCTTAGCTCTATGGAGCTCAAGGAATATCTGGAAGAGGAGACAGAACATACGAGCTGGAATGTAGGAAAGTATAAATCTGTATTCCAGACATGACAAGGCCATTGCACTCACGAACTCACCGCAGCTGTGGTTTCCTGCACATGATGGGTCCAGTTAACATTTTGTTATGGCTAGGGAAGGGGCTTATGTGGCTGTTTCCTTCCTCAAGGAGCTAATGACAGTTAACAGTTGCTGGGGAAGAAATTCTTTTCTTGACATATCAACTGGAAAGAGTAGAATACGAAGGGGTACAGAGGGATTGGTGGAGGATAAGAGAGGGTAACTGGTGTATATGATCAACATGTAATATGTATATATGAAAATGTCAAGAGTAAAAAGAAACTAATAATTAAAAAAAATTCTTTCTTACAGTCATCTCATTTTGTTTACACAGTCTCTTTCACTACTGATCAGTTTTTTCTTTTTCATTATTTTTCTTCCCTTTATTTGCCCTCAGTATAATTCCCAAACTGTAGTCCAACACAGACACACACACACACACACACACAAACACACACACACCCTTTTATTATTTTTTTTATTTTTATTTTTTTGCTTTTGTTTTCGAAGTAGGGTCTCACTTTAGTCCAGGCTGACCTGGAATTAACTATGTAGTCTCAGGGTGGCCTCGAACTCTCGGCTATCCTCCTACCTCTGCCTCCCGAGTGTTGGGATTAAAGGCGTGCGCCACCACACCCGGCCACACCCTTTTATTTTTATCTCTAGTAGTATTTCAAGTCTATCTTATTGAAAATTTGTTTTAAATTTTTATATTTTTATTATATTTATCTTTATTTTTTGAGGCAAACCCAGCAGACTGACTTTTTGTTTGATTTTTATTTTTATTTTTTATTTTTGGAGAGAGACACAGAGAGAGACAGAGAGAGAGAGAGGGAGAGGGAGACAGAGAATGGTACGCCAGCAGTCTCTCAACTCCTGTGAACGAAATCCAGATGCTTGCGCCCCCTTGTGGGCAAGTGCAGCATTGTGCCCTTGCGTCACTGCATCTGGCTAAACGTGGGACCTGGAGATTGGAACTGGGTTAGCAGGCAGGCGCCTTAACCGCTAAGCCATCTCTCCAGCCCGATTTTTTTGTTTGCTTGTTTTTTGAGGTAGGGTTTTACTCTAGCTCAGGCTGACCTGGAATTTACTATTTACTATGTCGTCTCAGGGTGAGTTCGAACTCACAGCAATCCTTCTACCTCTACCTCCTGAGTGCTCGGATTAAAGGAGTATGCCACCATGCCCGGCTCAGACTGCTTTTTTATGAGACACAGAGAGAGAGAGGGAGAATTGGTACATCAGGGCCTCCAGCCACTGCAATTGAACTCCAGACATCTGCATGTGTAACCTTGCACACTTGCATCACTGTGTGTCTGGCTTATGTGGGATCTGGAGAGTCAAACATAAGTCCTTAAGCTTCATAGGCAAGCACCTTAAACACTAAGCTATCTCTCCAGCATAGATATTTTTATTTTTTATTCTCCTTACTACATTTATCTTGTTTTGCTTTTAAAAATTCTCATCATCTCTGTCTCCCCCTCCCTCTCTGTCTGTCTCTCACTGTGTCTCTCTCCAAAAATAAATAATAATAATAATAATAATAATAATAATAATAATTTAAAAATAAGAAAGAAAAAAAGGGCTGGAGAGATGGCTTAGCGGTTAAGGAGCCTGCCTGCTAAGCCTAAGAACCCTGGTTCCAATCTCCAGGTCCCACGTTTAGCCAGATGCAAAGTGACGCAAGGGGGCAATGCCGCACTTGCCCACAAGGGGGTGCACTCATCTGGATTTCATTCACAGCAGCTGAGAGACTGCTGGCACGCCCATTCTCTATCTGTCTCCCTCTCCCTATCTGTCTCTCTCTGTCTCTCTCCAAAAATAAATAAAATAATAATAAAAAATTCTCATCATTAGGAATATATTTTTGTTTTTTTCTTTTCTTTTATCCTTCTTGCCTTGAGTGTGTGTGTGTGAGAGAGAGAGAGAGAAAGAGAGAGAGAAAGAGAGAGAGACAAAGAGAGAGAGATCACCAGAGGCTGACATGGGCAGGGCATATTAGTCAATTGTTTTGCTCTTATCCTTTGATGTAGGGTCTGTCACTGGACCTATAACTCAATTATTTTGCTAGACTAGGTATCCATTGAGCTTCATGGCTTCCCTGTCTTCATTTCCCTGTTTCCTCATGCTTGTGTAGCAAGCACTTTACCCACTAAACTATCTTCCTAGCCTATATTTTCTAATCTCTTGCTCATTTTTCTTTCCCTCCATAATACTGTTTTTCACTACTCTTCTTTTTTTCACTATTTAATATTGTTTCTCTTATATTTCCCCTATCTCAACCTCCATTCGTTAGCTCATTGATTTATTATTTCTACATTTACCCTAAATAATTTTTTAACATCATGGCAGATTTTGCAACAGTTTTCCCATTTTTCTGGTTTGTGGTCATTGCTGATATGTCATTGGGCTTTGCTAGATTTTATGTGCATTCCCTGTCTTACACTATTTGATGATATTGCTGTTATAAGAGTTTCTTTTCTCTCACTGAGTGGTGCTAGAAATTGACCCCTCAAGAGTAGGTTGCTGAATTTAAATACCTCCAATTAAAGCTGAAAAAGATATCCCAACCAACAGATGCACAACTCAATCATGGAGAGAGGAAAAAGCCAGGAAACATAACTCCTCCAATAGATCATAACTTTTTTTGTTTTGTTTTGTTTTTTTGAGGTAGGGTTTCACTGTAGCCCTGGCTGACCTGGAATTCATTATGTTGTTTCAGAGTGGCCTTGAACTCACTGTGATCCTCTTACCTCTGCATCCCGAGTGCTGGGATTAAAGGCACATGCCACCATACCCAGATCATAACTCTTCAACTACTGAACCCAAAGAAACTAAAATGGGTAAAATTTGAGATTACAATTTCAAGTATTTATTAGTAAAAGTTATCAATGATGCTGTAGAAGTTACCTTCTCATTACTAGGACAAAACACCCAACCAGAAGCAGTTTATGGAAGGAAAAGTTGTATTTTATTTTATTTATTTATTTATTTTTGGGAGAGAGACACAGAGAGAGACAGAGAGAGAGAGGGAGAGGAAGAGGAAGACAGAGATGGGTGCATCAGCAGCCTCTCAGCTGCTGCAAATGAAATCCAGCTGTGTGCACCCCCTTGTGGTCAAGTGTGGCATTGCGCCCTTGCATCACTGCATCTGGCTAAACGTGGGACCTGGAGATTGGAACTGCTGGAGATTGGAACCAGAGTTCTTAGGCTTAGGAGGCAGGCCCCTTAACCCCTAAGCCATCTTTCCAGCCCTGAAAAGTTGTAGTTTAGCAAAGTTTTATCAGAGTGGAGAAAACATGGAATGAGCAGACAGCCTGGGTGTCACATCTTGTCACTCAGCAGAGATGAAGCAACAAGAATGAGTTCACTATGAATACTTAACAAGGATAGACTGATATCCCAAGGCCCACTTTCAGTGACAAACTTCCTCCAACAAGGTTCCACCTCCCAAAGACTCCACCAGCTGGGGATTAAGTATGAGGCTTAATCACATACACATTAAGCTATGAGGGACATTCTAAATTTAAGTAACCAAAGCCCCATGAAGCTACAAAAAAGCAGATGAATTCAATCCATAACCTGGAGAGGAGAGTCAGCAAAAAGCATTAAAAAGTCAGCAAAATGCATGAGAAAATCAGCAATGTGTATGAAAATGTTAGAAACATGAAAAAAATTAGAAAGGAAATTTAGATGTTAAGAAAAATGTTAGAAATGAAAAACTCAATGAACCAAATAAAAAACACAATGGAAGTTGGGTGTGTGTTAGCTCACACCTTTTCCCAACACTCAGAAGGTTGAGGTAGGACGATTGTCATGCATTCAAGGTCAGCTTGAACTAGAGTGAAACCAATTTTCAAAAAGTAAAAATAAAGAAAACAAACCAGTGGAAGGCATCACTAACACACTGACCAAGCACATGAAAGAATATCAGGGATGGAGAACAAAGATGTGTAAATAATGCACTCAAACACCAATAAAGAGAGAAAAATAAATGAATATGATTTCAACATCGTTAGTCTGGAATACAATCAAGAGACCAAACCCAAGAATTTACAAGAAAGAGCTGAGATAAAAACTAAATGCAGAGCTGGGTGTGGTGGCACACACTTTTAATCCCAGTACTCAGTAGACAGAGATAGGAGGATTGCTGTGAGTTTGAGGCCACCTTGAGATTACAGGGTGAATTCCAGGTCAGCCTGGGCTAGAGTAAAACCCTACCTTGAAAAACCAAAAAGAATAAAAAATAACCTAAATGCATAGATGTGCCCAACCTTATAAAAAGTCACACAATATTTATTTAGAGGGGAGGGAGAGTTTTCTAGGCCATGTGTCATTGTAGCCCAGGATGACCTAGAACTCAGTCTGTAGTCCCAGGATGGCCTCAAACTCACAGTGATCCTCCTACCTCTACCTCCTGAGTACTGGGATTAAAGACATAATATTGTAAGTTTATAATTTTTAGTTGAGCAGAATTCATGTTAGCTACATGAAGATGGATGTAGCTTATGGGCCATGGTTGGACATGTTTGTATCCATTCAATGAAATTATAGAAGAAAGCATGCTAAATTTAGAGAAAGAAATGAATATTCAAAGACAAGAGACATTTAGAACTCCAAATAGGCATAACCAGAGAAGGACCTGCCTATGACATAGTCTATATGTCAGAAATATGCATCAAAGAAAGAATATTAAAAGCTACAAAAGAGGGCTGGGGAACTGGCTCTGTAGTTAAATGTGCTTACTTGAAAAACCTACTGGCCTGAGTTCAATTTCCCAGCACCCACATAAAGCCAGACACAAAATAATGGCAGATGTATCTGGTAATAATTTGCAGTGGCAAGAGACTCTGGCACACACATGCATGTGTGTGCATAGATATACATACACAAATAAAGTGTTTTTTTAAAGCTGCAGGCTGGAGAAATAGCTCAGCAGATATAGCTCAGAGATAGCAAGAGGGCCTCAGACTGTGTTCAAATCTCCAGACCATGTGCAAGGTCAGCCTGGGCTACACAAATGCTGGTCCAAAAAGCAAAAATGAAGAGGTAGGAGGATCTCCATGAGTTCGAAACCACCCTGAGACTACATAGTGAACTCCAGGTCAGCCTGGGCTAGAGTGAGACCTTACCTTGAAAAACCAAAAAATAAAAAAAAGAAGAAAAAAATAAAGAAAAGAGAAAGAAAAAGAAAAAAGTAAAAATGAACACACACACACACATATCCCTGAAATGGAAAAATATAATATGTACATTGATTAAAAGAATTACCATTGCCAAATTGTCCATACTGCCCAGTGCAGTCTACAGATTCAATATTACTTTATCAAAACTCCAGTGAGGGCTGGAGAGATGGCTTAGTGGTTAAGGCACATGCCTGCACAGTGTAAGGACCCTAGTTCAATACCCCAGGTCCCACATAAGCCAGATGCACAAGGGGGTGCAAGCATCTGGAGTTCGTTGGCAGTGGCTAAAGGCCCTGGCACACCCACTCTCACCCTCTCTCTTTCCCTCTCTCTGTCTCAAATAAATAAATAATTAAACAATAAAGAAATAAAGGTGTGTGTCACCATGCCCAGCTTAAAAAAATGAAATTCTTCATAGATATGTAAATAAATAACCCAAATTTTTATGGAATCACAAAAGGTCCCAAATGGTCAAAGAAACTTTGAAAGGAAATGAAGGGGGGGGGCAACAAAACTGGAGACACCATAATACCTGACTTCAAAATGTATCACTGGCTGGGCAAATAGCTCAGTGGGGAAAGTGCTGATCATGCAAGCATGAGGACATGGGTTCACAATCCTAGTTCCCACATAAAATGCCAGGCATGGTGGTACATGCCTGTAATCCCAGTGCTGAGACAGGGATCACTGGTAGTTAGTGGGTAGCTATTCTAGCTGAATTGCTGAGCTCTAGGTTCAACAAGAGATCCTGTCTCAAAGAATACGGTGGACAATGATTGAGATGGACACTTGGTGTTGATCTCTGACCTCTGCACACACACTCCCACATATGCATACCCATTTTCATACCTATTTGCACACACATATGAAATGTACAAACATGCATACATGCAAACACACAATGCAAAAAAGTTTACAAACTGGACATAGTGGCATAAACCTGTAATCTCAGCACTTTGGAGAAGGGGGAGAATCCAAGGCTTGAGGCCAGCCTGGGCTATATCAAGAGACAACAAGGGGCCAAGGAGATGCCTCAGTGTATAAATTACATCACTAAAGCATTAGTACCTGAGTTCATATTGTAAAAGCCAGATACTGTGACAGTATCTGTAATCCGAGTTGCTATGGTAAGAAGAGAAACAGGGAGAGTAGAGAGAGAGCACAATTTTCTGGATTCTCACAGATCAGCTAGCTTGGAAAATGGAGTAGTACATGGGAGGCTCTGTCTTAGAGTAGAAGGAAGGACAACACCCAAAGTTGTACTCTCATTTTCACCTGAGTGCTATGGCATGCATGTACTGCACTCACACACATGAACATGCACAGCACATCACACATACACACCAAAAACAAAGATAAAATCCAGTTAGAGCTGAAGGTGTAACTCAGTGGTAGAGGGCTTAACCTAGCATGAGAAAAAGCCCTGGGTTTGATCCACAAAAAAAAAAAAAAAAAAAAAAGAAGGAGGATTAAGTACCAATGCTCTATAGCATAGTAAAATAACTGTGGTTCTAACATTTGAAAATAACAGAAGATTTTGAATGCTTCCCAACATAAGTAATAATGTGTGGGGTGAGGATATACTAATTATCCTAATCTGATACTTATACATTATATTTACCAAAATATACACACAAACCCCTAAGTAGATCTATCTTACTCTGTGCCAATTAAAACCCTTTAAAAGTCTGGAGAGATGGCTTAGTGGTTAAGGTTCTTGCCTGCAAAGCCAAAGGACCCAGGCTGGATTCTCCAAGACAAGCACAGGGTGGCACATACATCTGGATTTCCTTTGCAGAGGCTGAAGGCCCTGGCATGCCCATTCTCTCTTTCTCTATCTGCTTCTCTAATTCTCTCTCAAATAAATAATAAAATAAAATAAAATAAAATAAAATAAAATAAAATAAAAAATTTCCCCCAAAAGTACTCTTTAAAATAACCAGGACAAGGGCTGGAGAGATTGGCTTAGTGGTTAAGGTGCATGCCTGCAAAGCCTAAGGACCTAGGTTCAATTCTCCAGGTCCCATGTAAGCCAGATGCAAACAGTGGCACATGTGTCTAGAGTTCACTTGCAGTGGCTAGAGGCCCTGGCTTGCCCATTCTCACTCTCTCTCTCTATCTCTCTCTCTTTATCTATTTCTATTAAATAAATAAAAATAAATCTTTTAAAAAATAATTAGGTCCAAAGATTGATGGATAAGTTTTTTCAAACTTTCATGTAGCAAAAATTATCATGCAAATTAACTTAAAAAGTTAAAAACATCAGCTAGGTGTGGTGGCACATGCCTTTAATCCCAGCACATGGGAGGCAGAAATAGGAGGATCACCATAAATTCAAGCCCATCCTGAGACTACATAGTGAAGTCCAGGTCAGCTGGGCTAGAGTGAGACCCTGCCTCAAAAAAACCAAAAAAAAAAAAAAAAAAGTTAAAAACATATTTTTAATGAATTGACATAATCTTAACATCAAAGTCTGAAAATAAAATGGAAAAAAATCTACATGCTAACCACAACTGTGATGTCAGGATTTTTTTCTTAAATCCCAAATAAAATACTAATTAACATTACTAATTAACATTTCAAATGAAGTTATAAAAAATTAAAGGTCTCTAAGAGCTATGTTATTGTAATTTCACATAAGCCAAAAAGGAGAAAAATAACATGAATTTTGGATCGTGTCTCGGTCCTGCTCCAGCCTTGCTGAGCCCAGTGCAGGACCATCGGTCCCACTCCCTGGTCCCAGAGCAGGGACCCAGGCCAGCAGGCCAGTGTCCCCACCCTAGTCTTTCTGAGCCCTGTGACTACCGCCAGTCCCACTCCCTGGTCCCACCACTAAGCAGGGACCCAGGCCAGAAGGCAGTGCCCTGCCCTAGCCTTTCCAAGCCCCACAGCACAATTTCCCCCTTTACCCCCCACCCCTGAACAGGGACCTAGGCCAGGCCAGAAGGCCAGTGTCCCTGCCCAAGCCTTTCTGAGATCCACACACTTGAACACCATCCTACTCACCACTGCCCCCTCCCACGGCCTAACAGGGACACAGGCCCCTGCCCCAGCCTCTCTGAACTCCTTGGGCAATTGCCATCACACTCACTGCCTGCCCCCCCCAGGCCAGCAGGTTAGAGTCCCACACCCTAGGATTTTGGTACCATTGTGATGGGCAAACTCAGCATAAAAGGAATAGCATGAAAAATCAGATGCAAGTAAATCCAGCTAGATTGCCCAGTACCATAGTGGATGTCTCTCATCAAAACATAGAAGAGACAATAGGATCAGAACCCCAAAATGAAGAGACAAGCTATGCAACCCTGGCCAAACAAATAGCAGAACTTGCAGAAACTCAACAAAGAGCCAATAATTGTATGTATGGTGTTCTTGCTAGATTAGACCTAATAGAAAAGAACCAGGAAGGGTTCCAAAGACAGTTAAATGATCTGAAAGAGGGTGGAAAAACAAGAGGGCCTCAATAACCAACAGGCTGAACTCAATGGAGACATAAAAAATGCAGGGATGAACTCCAAGAAGCATTAAGAAAATCAGAAAATGATGTGAAAAGGGAACTTGACAAAGGGATGTAAACTATATGTAAAAAGGCAGTAGAAAATATGAACCAAATTGAACAAGCTGAAGACTCTATAGAAGCTCTCAAGAATAGAGTCAGCCAAGTGGAGGATAGAAACTCAGAACTGGAAGACAAAACAGAAGAAACAGTTTGTTGAGTCCAAAAGTTTCAATAAGTTCAAAAATTTCTGTGAACAAAACATGAGAGAAATGTGGGATACTCTTAATGTGGTAGTTTGAATATATGGCCCCCAATATATTCCATGTTTTATTGGTTTGTTGTCTGCATATGCAGTCCCCTGACTGGAGGCAATGTCACTGGGCAGATCTTAAGGTGAGGGGGTGGGTTTGAGATTCCATTGTAAAGATATGCAAAGTGTGCCCAGTAGGAGTTCCTGAAGTGTGCTGTGCTATGTGGCTTGTGGCTTTGCTCTCTTGCCTGGTCCTGTGAAGACAGGCCAACTTCTTCTGCCATTATGGAACTTCCCCTGGATCTGTAAGTGTCAATAAATATTCCTTCCTCCATAAATGTGCCTGGTCTGGAAGATCATCTCAGCGAACCTGAAGCTGTCTGCTACACTTAAGCATCCCAATATTCAAATTAAGTGAATACCAGAAGGGGGAGAAATACAGACAAAATTCATGGAAAACCTATTCAACAAAATTATCAGGGCTGGAGAGATGGCTTAGTGGTTAAACACTTGCCAACAAAGCCTAAGGACCCTGGTTCAAGGCTTAATTCTCCAGGACCCACGTAAGCCAGATGTACAATGGGGTGCACACATCTGGAGTTCGTTTGCAGTGGCTGGAGACCCTGGCGTGCCCATTCTCTCTCTCTCTCTCTGTCTACCTGCCTATTTCTGTATCTCGCTCAAATAAATAAATAAATAAATAAATAAATAAATAAATAAATAAAATAAAAATACAAGCCGGGCATGGTGGCACACACCTTTAATCCCAGCACTCAGGAGGCAAAGACAGGAGGATTCATCATGAGTTCGAGGCCATTCTGAGACTACACAGTGAATTCCAGGTCAGCCTGGGATATTGAGAAACCCTACCTCGAAAAACCACACACACACACACACACACACACACACACACACAGATTTTAAAAAAATTGTCAAAGAAAACTTCCCACTCTCTCAAAGGAAAGTCCCATCAAGACACAAGAAGCTAGCAGAACTCCAAACAGACTGAACCAAAGGTGAAATTCTCCAAGACATGTTACCATTAAGAGTCTAAACATGGCCAGGCATGGTAGCACAAGCTTTTAATCCCAGCACTTGGTAGGCAGAGGTGGGAGGATCACCATGATTTCGAGACTACCCTGAGACTACATAGTGAATTCCAGGTCAGCCTGAGATAGAGTGAGACCCTACCTCGAAAAACCAAAAAAAAAAAAAAAAAAAAAAGTCTAAACCTCAAGCACAAAGAGAAAGTCCTAAAAGCAGCTAGGGAGAAACACATTACTTATAAAGGAAACCCCATCAGAATTACTTCAGACTTCTCAATGGAAGCCCTAAAAGCTGAACAGCCTGGAACAGAACACTACAAACTCTAAGAACTTATGGCTTGCAACCCAAACTACTCTACCCAGCAAAAGTATCCCTCATAATAGATGGTGAAAGAAAAACTTTCCACCTTAAAACTCAGCTTTACAACTATATGAACAACAAGCCAAACCTAAAGACAGTACTTCAGGGAATTCTACACACAAAAGAATCAAATAACCAACCACAAGTGCTCGTGAGAAGCAGATCACACTAACCAAACTGTGAGAAGGCACAAAAGCTACAAAGACCAAGAAAACACCAAACCACATAAACCACCACAATATGGCAGGTATAAATCAAACCTCACAGTTATTACCCTAAATATTAATGGCCTTAATTCACCCATTAAGAGACATAAATTAACAGGGTGGATCAGAACATTAGACCCCTCAATCTGCTGTCTCCAAGAAATCCACCTCACAACTAAAGACAGACACCTCCTTAGGGTAAAAGGGTGGAAAATGATATTCCAAGCAAATGGAAATAAGAAACAAGCAGGTGTAGCTATACTTATCTCAGATAAAATAGACTTCAAACCAGAAGTAATCAAAAAAGACAAAGAAGGCCACTTCTTACTCATCAAGGGAACAACCCAACAAGAGGATATCACAATCATCAATCTTTATGCACCAAACACAGATGCACCACAATTCATAAAACAAAATATACTTGACCACAAAATAGAAATAACCACCAACACCACCATAGTTGGGGACTCCAATACTCCACTATCAGCAATAAATAGATCATCCAAACAGAAATTTAACAGGGAAGGAAGAGAGCTCAACAATACCATAGATTAATTAGACTTAATGGACATCTGTAGAACATTATACCCCAAAACCAAAGATTACACATTCTTCTCAGCATGGAACCTTCTCTAAAATAGATCATATACTTGGTCATAAAGCCTGCCTCCAAATATTTAGGAAGATCAACATAATTTTCTGCATGATATCAAATCACAATGCTATATTGCTAGAAATTAACAACAAAAGATGTGGCAGAAACACAACCAGCTGCTGGAAACTGAATAATACTCTCTTTAACAATAAATAGGTGGTGGACAAAATAAAAAATGAAATTGCAAAATTTCTAGAAATGAATGATAATGAGAACACAACATACCAAAACATATGGGACATAATGAAGGTGGTCCTCAGGGGAAAATTCATTGTGCTAAATGCCCTCATAACAAAGACAGAGAGATCCCAAATCAATACTGTAATCATCCACCTAAAGGCATTGGAAAAACATGAGGTATCCAACCCAAAAAGCTCCAGATGGAAATAAATAATTAAGATTAGAGCAAAAATTAATGAATTGGAAACTAAGAAGACAATTAAGAGAATTGTTCAAAGATCTGGTTCTCTGAAAAAAATGAAAAAAATTGATTAAACCCCTGTCCAATTTGATCAAGTGGAAAAAAGAGACAACTCAAATTAACAAAATTAGAAATGAAAAAGGAGAGATCACAACAGACATAAGTGAAATTGGGAGAATCATCAGGACTTACTTCAAAAACCTCTACTCCACAAAACTAGATAATATGGAGGAAATGGATGAATTCCTGTACACATACCACCTACCAAAGCTAAACTCAGAGCAAATTAATCTCCTAAACAAACCTATCACAACCATTGAGATTGAAAGGGTGATAAAAAACCTCCCTAAAAAGAAGAGTCCAGGACCAGATGGATTCTCAGCTGAATTCTATCAAACCTTCATGGAAGAACTGAAACCAATTTTTCTCAAATTGTGCCACACAATCAGAGAAAGGGAAAGCTCCCCAACTCCTTCTATGAAGCTAGTATCACCCTAATACCAAAACCAGGCAGAGATGCCACAAGAAAAGAAAACTACAGGCTTAGTTCCCTGATGAACTTAGATGCAAAGACCCTAAACAAAATCCTCACAAACCAAATTTAACAACACATCAAAAGCATTATCTGCCTAGATCAAGTAGGTTTCATCCCAGGAACACAGGGATGGTTCAACATAAGGAAATCTGTCAATGTAATAAACCACATAAATAAGCTTAAATACAAAAACCTCATGATCATTTTGATAGATGCAGAAAAGGTCTTTGACAAAATACAACATCACTTCATGATTAAAACATTGGGGAAACTAGGCATGGGTGGTCTACATCTCAACATAATAAAGTCTATATATAAAGATCCTAAGCACAAGTAATACTTAATGGGGAGAGACTGAAGGAGTTCCCATTGAGATCAGAAACAAGACAGGGGTGTCCACTCTCACCCCTGCTCTTCAACATTGTACTAGAAGTACTAGCTCAAGCAATAAGACAGGAGAAAGAAATAAAAGGGATACAAATTGAAAAGAAGTTAAGTTAGCTCTATTTGCAGATCACATGATTCTATACATAAGGGACCCAAGAACCTCCATCTCAAAACTCTTGAAAGTGATTAACTCCTTCAGTAGCAAGATACAAAGTCAATGCACAAAAATCAGTAGCCTTTCTATATGCAAAAGGCAAAGATATAGAGAAAGAAATAAGCAACACTGTCCCATTTTCAATAGCATAATAAAAATACCTTGGAATAACATAAACCAAGGAGGTGAAAGACCTTTGCAATGAAAACATACAAACAATCAAGAGGGCTGGAGAGATGTCTTAGTGGTTAAGGCACCTGCCACCTAAGCCTAAGAACGCTGGTTCCAATCTCCAGGTCCCATGTTTAGCCAGATGCAAAAGGGGCACAATGCCGCACCTGACCACAAGGGGGCGAACACATCTGGATTTTGTTCGCAGCAGCTGAGAGGCTGCAGGTGTGCCCATCTCTATCTGTCTTCCTCTCCCTCTCTCTGTGTCTCTCCCCCACCGAAAAAAAAAACAAGAAAGAAATTGAGGAGGTCTTGAAAAAATGGAAAGACCTCCCATGCTCCTGGATAGGCAGAATTAACATTGTGAAAATGGCAATCTTACCAAAAGCAATATACAGTTTTAATGCAATACCAATAAAAATCCCAACACCTTTTTCACAGAGATAGAAAAAATGATCTCAAAATTAATATGGAATGGCTGAAGGCCTCGGATATCCAAGCATATTCTCAGCAAAATAACCACCTCTTGAGGCATCACCATAACTGATCTTAAGCTATACTACAAAGCCATAGTAATAAAAACAACATGGCACTGGCATGAAAACAGGATTATAGACCAATGGAACAGAATCAAGGACCCAGACTTTGGGTCAGGTAACTACAGCTACTTGATATTTGACAAAGGTCCTAACTATGTAGACTAGAAAAAAGACAGCATCTTCAACAAATGGTGCTGGAAAAACTGGATAACCATACCCAGGAAAATGAAACTCGACCTACACATTTTGCCATGCACAAAAATCAAGTCCAAATGGAACAAAGACCTCAATATAAGACCAGATATTCTGCAACTACTGGGAGAGATAGTAGGAGGAACTTTCCATGACCTAGGAGTGGGAAAAGACTTCCAGTAGCTCAGGG
The DNA here is from genome assembly GCA_036365145.1 of Orientallactaga sibirica. Classification (NCBI taxonomy): domain Eukaryota; kingdom Metazoa; phylum Chordata; class Mammalia; order Rodentia; family Dipodidae; genus Orientallactaga; species Orientallactaga sibirica. The sequence goes on along the minus strand of JAEOAD010000015.1, from coordinate 23,558,932 downwards.
AATCAAACAATCACTCAAACATTGGGATCTCATGAAAAGCTTTTTCACCGACAAACATACAATAAGTAGAGCCAATACATTACCCACAGAATGGGAGAAAATTTTTTCTGGACACACATCAGACAGAGACCTAATTTCTAAAATCTACAAAGAACTCAAAAACATAAACAATAAAAAGTCAAACAACCCACTCACAAAATGGGGCAGAGAACTGCACAGGGAGTTCTCAGACGAAGAAATACAAATGGCAAATACACACTTAAGAAAATGTTCAACATCCCTAATCATCAGGGAAGTGCAAATTAAAACATCTATGAGATTCCACCTTACCCTAATAAGGATAGCTAACATTAAAAAATGTGCTGACAACAAGTGCTGTCAAAGTTGTGGAGAAATAGGAACCCTCATTCACTGTTGGTGGGAATGTAAGCTGTTACAACCACTATGGAAAGCAATATGGAGACTCCTAAAAATGATGACTATAGAAGCACCAACAGACCCAGTTATCCCCTTTCTGGGCATTTACTCTAAAAGCTCCAAGTCTCAGTTCAGAGAGATTTGCTCAACCATGTTTACAGCTGCTCAATTCATAATAACTAAGAGCTGGAATCAACCCAAATGTCCATCATTAGATGAATGGATAACTAAGATATGGTTATCTACATGATGGAATTCTACACAGCAGTAAGGAAAAATGACACAATGCAATTTGAAGAAAAATGGTCAAACTTGGAACAGATCATTCTCAGAAAACTTACCCAATCACAGAAAGATAAGTGTCGCATGGTCTCACTCATCTGTGGCTCCTAACCTGAATTTGCCTGAGATGCTGACACACTTAAGTAAACATCTCGAGGACTGGACAATAGGGATGGTGGGGTGGGAGGGCAGGGAAAGGTTGGGAGGACAAAAAAATGGACCCAAATGGAAATGGTACCATAAAATTCTATATCCTGAAAGACATACTAAAAGTTCGAACCTGCATTAAGTGTTTAGAGAGAACACCTGAATCACAGGGGCCTGGAAAAGGTATAATGAAGACTAACCTCAGTCTTTTCCTGTTTCTCTCTCTCTCTCACTCCCTCTTCTTTCTTTTTCTCTTTCATATTACCTATACTTTTCTTCCTTATTTTCCCTTGGAACTACCTGTAACTCCTAGTACCAGCATGTGGTTAACATCCACAATGAGCTGTTGATCAGAGAGACCTAAAAGGTTTCCCAAAAGAAGACAGATTTCTGTCAGAGTACTTGATAACCCACCAAAGGTTATTGGTAAGACCCTACTGCTGAAGACACCATATGCTGTTGGGACAGAACATGAAGAGACCTGGCTGGAATCTGGAAGAGAGTCAGTCCCCAGACAGTTATCTTATCTAGTGCCAGAAGGTGCTACATGAGTGATTGGGGGGAAATAACCAACATCTATCTAGCCAACTCATGGTCTAAGCTACTCAGCAACAATCAACCTGATGTGATGCTCACACAAGTGCAATAGTGGCACACAGCCATCGTGGGTCACCAACTGTTGCAGTCAGGTTCGCATTGCTGGCAGAAATCACCCGACTAAAAGCAGCTTGTGGGAAAAAAAGAGGTTTATTTTGGCTTACAGGCTTGAGTGGGAAGCTCCATGATGGCAGGAAAAACGATAGCATGAGCAGAGGGTGGACATCACTCTCTGGTCAACATAAGGTGGACAATAGCAACAGGAGAGTGTGCCAAACACTGGCAAGGGGAAGCTGGCTATAATACCCATAAGCCCGCCCCCAACAATACTCTGCCTCCAGGAGGCTTTAATTTCCAAGTTGCCATCAGCTGGGAACCTAGCATTCAGAACACTTGAAGTTTATGGGGGGCACCTGAATCAAACCACCACACCAACTGATCTTGATTTGGCTGATGGATCTGCTCAGTGGAATGGAACCCATACCTGGAACTGGGAAACAAGTCAGAACCATATCCAAATACAAGCCTGCTCTCCAATATCAAGTTCCCACCAATAATGGGATACAAGAGGGCCTACACCTATTAAATTCTCTCTGAAATAATAATGGTTTATCCATGTATCTTGCACTGACCTCACTCTCCATTGGAGAATTTGCTTCTCTTTTTCAGATGGAAGCAGAACCTGAGGAGAGAATCAGCCCATCGCACCTCAACAGGGCACCAGCTGAACCCATAGAGTTATTGGGGAAATGAGCAAGACTGCTGCTTTATCGGTGAACCTGGTACCAGCACAAGGGTGAAGGAGATAGACACAAAGAACTCTCAACTCCTACCAAATCAGATATCCAGAGACACAGAGATTCCCAAGACCTCGTCACTGAAATAGACCTAAAATGAACCCAACATGGCTCAGGGAAATTCAAGGAAGAGGAGGCAGAAAGATTGTTAGAGCTATGAGTTGGGTCATTATGCATAGATACATTGCCTCTCCCATAACTGATGGTTACCCCATAAGGCAAGACCCACATTACCCATCGGGGGAGGACAGGGAGAAGGCTAATGATGGTACCATCATGGCTGTATACACACTATACACATATAACTAATTTAAAAAATATAATTATTTAAAATAACCCAAATCATAGTTAATGGTAATCCACTAGTCTATGGCATGACAAGAATGACACCTAGCTGGACCTGGTGGCACAAGCCTGTGATTGTAGTGACAGGAGACAGAAATTGGTTAGGCAGTCACCAAAAGTTAATGGTATTTTTATTCCTTGACTAAAAGTAGAAAATGTCACTGAGCTTGCAGCAATCTGGATGTTACACCCTCCAGTTAAGATTTCTAGATTAAGCTTTCACCCTTCCTAAAGGGCAAAAACTCTGATCCTCATCTAAGATTACTGGTAAAGCTATAAAATCTGGTCTTTGTCCATAGTAACCTGCCAACTTGATTTTCTTCATGTAGCCACTTCCCATTAAAAAAAAAAAAAAAAAAAAAAACACCCAGATCGGAATCTCAAGGTGGGCTTCCAAAATCCCTTCTTGCCTCTCTAGGTAAAAGCACTGCCCTCTTCCCTCATTGGGTTTCTCAAACCCCCTTCTTGCTTTCCTGGGAAAGAGTTCCACCTTGCTTCCTTCTCATGTTCTAAGCTTAAGTCAGATACACAAAGGGGCACATACATCTGGAGTTTGTTTGCAGTGGCTAGAAGCCCTGGCATGCACATTCTCTCTCTCTTTCTCTCTCCTTCCCTCTCTCAAATGAATAAATAAAAATAAAATATTTTTTAAAAACGTTAAGAGGGTCTATACCCTTTTAATTCTTTCTAAATTAATAATGGCTTTCCCATTTAATTGGTACTGACTTAATTTTCCATTGGAGGAAACTGCCTCTCTTTCTCAGACAGGAGCTGGACCTGAGGAGATAAATGACCCAGTGTGCTCCACCCAGACCCCAGCTGAAACCACAGAAGAATTGGGGAAATGAGCTCAAGATCTGCTTTTTCAGTGAATCTGATATCAGCACAAGGGTGAAGGAGATAGACACTGAGGATATTCAACACCTACCAAACCAGAGGCCCAGAGGCTCCTGAGTGTCATTCACTGAAGTAGATTTAAAATGTTCCCAGCATGGCTCAGGGAATTTTGTGGAAGAGGGGGTGGAAAGATTGTTAGAGCTACAAATTGGACATTTTGCACGAAGACATTCCCCCCATAATGCATGACCCACAATCCCCATTGGGTTGACCTGCATCGCCAATGAGGAAGGCCTCATCAGAAAAGGGACAGGGAGGAGGGAAAGGATGGTACCAACATGTGTTGTTTATTTTTAAAAAGTCCATATCTAATAACATTTTTTAAGAAAAAAAAGATTTACTTATTAGTTACTGATTTTTCTTTTAGAAAACTAATTCTACTAAATTGTCATTACTGTGTTTATAACTTAGGTTTCATAAAATATCTAATCTAATTTAGTTCATTATAACTTTTGTTCTTTTGGAGACAAGGAAGTCTCCCTGTCTCTGATAACTGTATGTTTTCTCAGTTTTTGAGGCACTCCATTCACAATTATTGTGTCAAGTGAGTTAACTCCAAGTTGTAATGCTAGAACCTGTAATTTACAAACAATGTAATTTAAACATAAACTATTAGCTTCATCTGTTTTAGTAGTCATGGGTGATAAGAATAATGAGACATCAAATTGGTTTATGTTAACCCTAAACAAGGGGTATCAGATTGATTGTTATAGATTTCTCTATCAGGATTAAATTTGTGTTTAGTCCAGTTTAGACAAAAAGATTAAAACCACTAAAAATACATACAAACACATTTAAAGGTAATGCTAAGTTAACAAAGACAGTCTTCTAGGTTTTCAACTTGAAAGCCAGAAATGTTTGTTTATACTTGCTACAGTAATGGTCAGGTATTTTTTAAGTACCAAAGAAATTCTAAAATTCAACTCTGATTTTAGATTGCCTTACAGACTCAATTAAAAGGACCAAAATTTAGATGGGTTTAATGCCTATTATAATAATTTAAATTTTGACAGATTGCATAGTTGGACTTTATTGATAGAACAATGTAAAATGGTTATAGAAGTTAAACTGATTAAGTTTACTGTTAATGACAAAAGCCACTGTTATTTGTTCCATATTCAAGTTCAGATCCTCCAAAGTATGAATAACATCATTCTCTGTGACCCTAAACAGGAAGTTTCACAAGGAAGTGATGTTTCATGTCAGGGCTCCATTGGGGACCTACTCTCCTACATGACATTGGACATCAGCCTGGTTTTCCTTATACCAGGCAACAGACCCTCTAGGAGATAAGAAAACCTAGTACCTCAGGGGATGATACTTCAGCTAGACCTGTTTTACAAAAAAAGGGAAATAAATAGACTGAGTTGTTCTATGTCCAACCCTTCTTATCTCTGAGACCATCCAAAACTGACCCAGAGCCATCGGTTAGACCCTAGGGCTTCTCAATTTCCTGACAGATAAGACATTAAATACCAGGTCTCAACTGTCTAGTACTTAAGATCAATTTTGTTAAAGAAACTGGAGCATTAATTAAAGGAAAGAAGGCCTATTATCACCTGCTCATTCCCTGAGGTCCTCAAGCAACTCAAGACATTCTTGAGAATCACAAGGTTTTGTCAGATATGGTAGAACAGGCCAGTAAAGAATTGCTCAAGAAACAGAGACAAAAAATCCAGAGTTTGAGGCCAGCCTGCCATCTAGCACTGACAATGGTCCTCCCAATTAACTGTGAGAAGCAATCTGTGTTATACCCATGATGTTTTATGCCTGTTAATCTCCAAGAAAAATTTCTAGCTAATAACTAACTATCCCCCTGAGATAACAGGTTGTCCTCTTAGAAATTCCTCTAAGATTAAAAGTACACCTCTTATAATGCACAGTAACAAAACCGGTGGCTCTCATCAGGGCACTAAAACTAAATGAAAGTCAGAGTTAATATTTATATGTTTGTTAATAAAAATTGTCTCCAGGATAGTTAACATGTTTTGCCTGTACTTACACATGTGAAATATATATATGTTTCCTATCTTTCACATATGGCTTACCATGTCAACAGATAACATAAGTTAAATGTTACAAAATAATGTTAAAGGTTTTAAATTTTTTTTACTTTTTTATTTTGGTTTTTATTTTTATCTATTTATTTATTTGAGAGTGAAAGACAGACAAAGAAAGAGGCAGAAAGAGAGAATAGGTACACCAGGGCCTCCAGCCACTGCAAATGAACTCCAGATGCATGTGCCACCTTGTGCACGTAGCTTACATGGGTACTGGGGAATAAAGCCTCAAACCAGAGTCCTTAAGCTTCACAAGCAAGTGCTTAACCACTCAGCCATCTCTCCAGACCCTAATGTTAAGATTTTTATTTAAATTTTTTTAAATTTTTATTTATTTTTGAAGAGAGACAGAGAGAGACAGAGAGAGAGGGAGAGGGAGACAGATAGAGATGGGCGCGCCAGCAGTCTCTCAGCTGCTGTTAATGAAATCCAGATGTGTGCGCCCCCTTGTGGTCAAGTGCAGCATTGTGCCCTTGCATCACTTTGCATCTGGCTAAATGTGGGACCTGGAGATTGGAACCGGTTCTTAGGCTTAGCAGGCAGGCGCCTTAACCACTAAGCCATCTCTCCAGCCCAATGTTAAGATTTTTAATACCATATTTTAACTGGATCCATTTTGTTAAAGACAAAAGGTATAGACACATTCTATATTCCCATTTTTCTCCTGGGTATTTAACAACCAGATGTAGCAGCCAAAACCAATGAGGACTTTAGTGTTACAAGGGTACCCAATATTTTGGTCCCAGCCCCTTCAGGAGCAAAACATCTCAGGAGATGACCAGATATTTCTTTCTCATGGGGTTCTAAAGCTCTTGGTAAGTTGCCTATCTTCTTGATCAGGGAACACATGAAGACACAGATACTGGATTCCAATCAATATCCAGACTGCAGAAGGAGAGTCAAAACAGCAGGGGAAATCCTTAATGCTTCCAAGGGAAGGGAAGCCACATGGTCAGCATGGCCCTGACTCATCCCAGCAGATGGCACAAGTGCTGAGAGAGCCACAGAGTGCCTCCTAAAGGAGACATAACTGACCTTCAAAATTCCAATATAAAATTACACTTTGACTACCTACTTGGTCTTAAGCACCCACAGAAAAATCTAACTAAAAGTAAAGTATATCTTAAAGAATTTACACATCACAGCCCAGACTGTAACTTTAGATAGACATGCTCACCATGACTCAATGGCATCTGTACCATTATCAAAGTTACATGCTGTGTATATATTCTTGGTAATTCTGCTAATGTCTCATCTGCTTTATAAGAACTGCTATAAACTATACCATTTGATAAATTTCTAGATGTTAATGATGAAAAAGAATCATGCCTATCATTTCTGGTAATAATTCTGTTAAATTTGTGTGTTAAGCTGATATCTTAACCTTGTATCTTCTCATCAAAGTTAGCCCATACTCCTGTGACAGGAGTCATTGTCCTGTGACAATCTGACTCCATCTACCTTGTTCCCCTGGTTTGTTCTCCAGGGCCTGAAATGCTACATAAATGAGACCCCTGAGGACCTTGCTAAACCCCAATTTACCTGATACTTGATCCTCCTTGATTTCTCCCATTTTTTCCTCACCAATGTCTTTATCTGGGAATCTAGGTTTCTTCTTGCACCTTTCCCAGAGGATGGAAACTCTGATCCTTACCTAAGATTACTGGAAAGCTGTAAAATCTGGTCATTGTCCATAGTAACCTGCTGACCTGGTCTTCCTCACGTTGCCATTCCCCATAAAAATCCTAGATCTGAGTCTCGAGGTAAGCTTCTCAACCCCCTTTGCCTCCATGGGAAACAGCTCACCTTGCTTCCTTCTCATGTTCTATCCTTTTCTTCATCTTCCTAAAGCTTTAAGCTATAATAAAATCTTTTTGAATCTTATCCTCTCATCCATGGATTTCAATCTTCAAATTCATAGGACAAGGATCCAGGAACACCCCAAATTATCAGTGCATTGGCATACAAGGAACCCAAAATTCTTGTATCAGTAATCTCAGCTACCTGGAAGACCAAGGCAGGAGAATCACAAGTTCAAGGCCAGCCTGGGCTGTAGAATGATTTCTAGCCCAGCCTGAGCAACTTGATAAGACCCTGTCTCAAAATAAAAAGTGAAAAGAGGTCTCATCTTAATGTTCAGTGATAGATAAATGCCAAATATATAAAGACCCTGAATTCTCCTCAATACAAAGCACACATGCATGCTCTCTCTCTCTCTCTCTCTCTCTCTCTCAAAAGCTAAGTAGGATATGATAATGAAAAGAATCAAAACAACAAAAACCTAAACTCAAAATCAAAACATAAGAAAACCAAACAAAAAGTCATTGAGGGCTGCATGTGCTGGGAACCAGTGTGTTTGGGGCCTGTACATTCTTGGCTGGTGATGGACTTGGGCCTGCTTGTTCCAGGTGAGTGAATGGCACCAGTGTGTTTAGGGCCTGGCCACTCCATGTGGATAAGAGGTGCCAGCTGTTTGAGGCCTGTGCACTCTGGGCTCATGAGGTGTGTGGAGTGTTTAGGGCTTGTATCCTCCATGTTGGTGTTTTGGGCCTGTGCTTTCAGGGCACCAATGTGCACTCAGAGCAGGTAAAGGGCACTACATGTTTTTGGCCTGTGCTCCCATTCCATGCCTCCAGTGCCCCAGCAGGTCTCCCTCCACACTCGAGGCCTCCTGCCTCAGCAAATTTTTTGGGTCTTGACCAACTCCTCTGATCCTGCCAAGCCAAGCTGCTGGCTGCCTCCTCTCACCAACACCCCATTGGGCCTTGCTAGAAGCGGGCTGGACCTGTGAGGAGGCTGGCCTGAACTATTGGACATGGCCAGGGACCCTGGGCTGTGGGGTTGCAGCTGGCTCTATGTCAGGAGTTCCTGGCGATGGTGACAGCCTTCCCTACATTGTAGGTTTTAGTGAGTTGTCATCACCCAGAGTGGGCAGAACTGGTGAGGCCCTCCCCCTGGACCCCAAAAGGCTCTGACCATTCTGTAAGTCATACTTTGCCCCCCACAGTTCCTGACCTTGTGGCTATCTGCCCAAGAGACCCTCATGTGGTTGGAGTCATGTAGCCTTCTCACCATCTCCCCCCCACAACTTTCTGTTAACTCCTCTTCCTCCCTTCCCCTTCCCTTATCCTTCCCCCATAGCTTTGAAGTTACTAGTCCTTCCACCACCTAGATAACAGCCCATAAACTATGCATCCAATTGCCATATAGTCTGTTCGTGCCATCTCAACCTTCCCCAAGTGTTTATAAACCCACTCCCCTTTTGAATAAATGAGTGCTGTCCATCAGACAGTCTCCTGGGTGCTCACTGCTCATCATGTTGTTTGCGTCACGCTCACCCACTGCTTCAGGAAGGACCCTGATGCTTCCCTCCCAACTCCTCCCTCTCCTGGGACTTCGGTGGCCAATGACCCTGGGAAACAGGAGCAGAATGAGACCCACAGCTGGCACCTGACCCTGAACAGGGACTTTCTGGATGAGTGGTTAATAGGTGAGTGACCCCTTGGGGACATCCTCATCCTGGGGCTAATGGCCCCCAGTGGCCACCTCCCCATTGAGGGCTGGCAAGGTTCAGTATGAAGGAAGGCAGGCTTCCCCTTTCTCCATCAGAGAAAGGCGGGTCTCTCTCTTTCAGAAACTATCCTCTTTTTCATTCTTTATATTCGGTTCATGCCATCGCGTGGATTTGAGACAAATCGACAGGACAATTGAGGTCTTTCGGTTGGGGTGACACTCCAACATTGACTGAAGGCCCTGAGCTCACTGTTCAAATCCCGACAGCCCATTTGGGCATTGGCAGCAACCTTCTATCTATTTCTCTTCACGATGGACAAACCAGTAATGCATCGACCAGTAAAGGCCTCTAGGGCGGTCGCTGGACTCTTAAAATTGTGGATAGGCTTACGTCAAGCCCTTTGGGGAATCCCCTGTGCTATTGTAGCCAGGAATGTTGCCCTCTGATCTTGGCGTTTCTGGACTTTCTCTATCATGGGGAACACTAGCTCCCATCAAAAGGAATCCCAAATCAGTGGATTAAGAACATTTCTTAAAGTTAGGGGCATAAAACTCTCTCAAAAAGAGGCCAATTTATTCTTGGAAAAAGTCCTCCAGATCTCAGTCGCCATGGCCGCTGGCCCATGCCCCAAAGTCGTGGCAGGCTGACGGGGGCAACAGCTGCTGGACAGTGCTCTACTCTGCAGCCAGGGCCACGCAAATGCCAGAGGCAGCAGAGGTGACAATAGCAACACCTGAGGGAAATAGGCCCCTCCCCCATGCCCTGCTTCTCTCCCTGCTCACTGCTGGGTTTGGGGCCCAGGCTCCAGGGGGCCTGACTGATCCCATGTGGGCTCAGGCACAAGCAGCCTGATACCTTCCAGCCACACCCACCCAGCAGGGTAAACAAGGAGATAATAGATTTTTAAAAAAGTTAAAATGGCTAGATCAGAAAGCTGCCTTATAGCCTGAGGGAAAAAGTCCAAAACCCTCCCTGGAAAAAAAAAAGAGAGAGAGAGGCTCTTTCTTAGCTTCCCTGGTTTGCAGAGCCTGGGGACTATAAACACATAAAATCTCGAAATCTGGGCAAATGCCAAATTGCTGGGAATAGATGTGGACTTCTTATAAGTATTTACAACTGTTTTAAGTTCACTTTGCCTCTCTATGTTTCTCTGGGACTACTAATAAAAAACAGTCTCAAGATTTATATTTAAATTTAAACATGCTCAATACGAAGTTTGTAAAAAAATTTTCTAATAATGTTCAAATCTGCTTTCATATTTAAAAAAGTGTTTCAAAAGTCAAGTCTGATCTACTCTTTTATAAGGTTATTTTAAAAGGCCTTTTATTAAAAGTCTTATGGTAAAGACAATGAAAGTTTTTGCAGGTAGTAATGAGATAAACTGACTAAAAAAGTTAAACTGGAGAGAAATACTTACATCTTGGTAACTATTTGATGAAAAAGATTGTTACAGAGTGGTTACATAGTTTGTAAGGTAAAAGTATGTAGATGAAGGTATGAGTAAATGTAAACAGAAGGTTAAAGACAAAGCACTTAATCTGATTACAGATCTTTTGAGATACAATAAAATGATTATTATCCTAGGGCTTACATCAGACTAACAAAACATGCCCCTAGCTGGTAATAGGTTACTATGGTATTCAGTTTGTAAACTTAAAACTTTAACTTGTTGATGTTAATCTGGTCATGATAATGGTTATGAAAGACTAAATTTTGAGTACCCAACCAAGTTAATTAAATTCTTCTATGTGTCAAAGTTTTAACTATATCTTAAGGTTAAAATTGGCTCATTAGTATTTAATTCTCTCACATGGTTAATATATCTAATATACAAAAATTCCCAACATCCCCTATCTCCCTCCATTGAGTAGCTGCCCTCTATTCTGGTGCAATGGGGAAATCCCTTAGATGAAATATGGTAGGGGCCTAACCCCCTCCTCACAATGGGGAGAGGATCTGCTTCTATTTTCACAGGATCAGCCTGGGCCTGCCTGGGTCCCAGCTCAAAACATCCAAATCCAAGGAGATGGCTCATCTGACACTGAAAAGGAAACATTCCAGGCCCCCCAGGAGGAAAACATGCCCACCTGGGGCCAAATTGAGGCCCTCTGCCAGCAAGGAGTCATGCTGGTATGAAATTCACAACAGCCTCTATCGCCAGAGACTCTGTTTATATCCTTACTTGCTATCCTGACCTTAAAAGCAGCACAGGCTCAACAAGCATATTGGGTTTATGTACCTGACCCCCCTCTAGCTAGGGCTGCTCTTTGGGAAGAACCCTTACCTATGATATTTTCCAATGCTTCCCTTACCACTGCCAATTATGACCTAGAATTCCTGCAAGAAGCTACTAAACCAATTAACTGGACCTCTCTCACAGCAGAGCTACCTATCTGCTTTTCAAGTGATAGGTATCATGAGGGATGTTATTTAATATATCCAAACCACCCATTAATTATGGATGGTAAATACCAAAATAAACATAACGTATGATTACAGTTGGGTCCCCAGGAAAGTAAACAATCAGAGGTACCTTCCAACTTGAGTCCCCAAGGGCAGCCTCAACCAGAATTATGGAAAATAATAGTTACCCTTAAAGAAAATCATTTTAAGTTTTGTCTGGTGTCTGCCTTCCCTTATCTTTTCGTAGTTGGGCCTGGGTGGGACAATCACCAAAATAAAATTTACTATCTTAGTTGTACCTGGTGTATTATCACCAATTGTAACAATTCTAAGGGAGACACAGCTGCAGATTACTCCTCCAATGTAGTCTTTATTGTCATGCGGCCCCTTACTTAATTATGCCAGTCAAAATGACTGAGCTCTGATACTCCAGCTTTGGAGCTCAAGTGTTCCAGCAGCTCAACAGATTGATGACATGAAAAAGAAGATTCATAGAATGGCTACTTTGGGGATCATTGCTACAATCACCATCATTGCCTCTTCCACCATGGCATCAGTATACCTGGCACAATCGATGAAGACAGCTGATCATGTTAATGGACAGATTAAAATTTTTCTCAAGCTCTTTCATCACAGATATTGATAAAAAGATGTTAGTCAGGTTAGATGCTCTAGAGGATGCTGTTAGGTATTTAGGAAGATGGGTTGCCCATCTGGCGGCTCAAATATAATTGGTCTGTCATGCTAATTATCAATTCATATGTGTTACTCCTTTACCCTACAATGGGACTGCTACTGTATGGTGGAAGGTTGAAAATCATATTCGGGGTATTTGGAATCATAATAATATTAGCATAGATTTACAAAGTTTACAAAAGGAAATATCTATTATTTCACATAGTAACTTGTCTTTTGGTGATCCTGCTAAAGCAACAAAAGGATTTTTTTTTTTTTTTTTTTTTGGTTTTGCATCTCACTTTGGTCCAGCTGACCTGGAATTAACTATGTAGTCTTGTGGCTTTTCTCGGTGATCTGCCTGCTGAATTAAAGCAACAAAAGGATTTTTTGATGCCTTACAGAGCACATTGCAAAAATTATCTCCCAAACAGTTTCTTTCAGATTTTCTTTTGGCTACTATTGGTGTCAGGCACCCTGCTACTACTCTTATGCATAATCCCCTGTATCTGTAAATTAGGGCTTAAACAATATAAACAAATCTTGACTGATCAGGTCCTTATACACCATCTGGCTCTAACTGGACCCACATTAAGCCACAAAAACTTACCCAAGATGACACTGCCCTATTTTAAAAAAAAAAAAAGGGGGGGAGTTCTTGGGCCTTGCTAGAAGTGGGCTGGACCTGTGAGGAGGCTGGCCTGAACTATTGGACATGGCCAGGGACCCTGGGCTGTGGGGTTGCAGCTGGCTCTCTCAGGAGTCCCTGGCGATGGTGATGGCCTTCCCAACATTGTAGGTTGTAGTGTACTGTCATCACCCAGAGTGGGCAAAACTGGCAAGGCCCTCCCCACAGACCCCAAAAGGCTCTGACCATTCCATAAGTCATACTTTGCCCCCCACAGTTCCTGACCTTGTGGCTATCTGCCCAAGAGACCCTCATGTGGCTGGAGTCATGTAGCCTTCCACCATCTCTCTCCCCCCTACAGCTTTCTGTTAATCTCCTCTTCTGCCCTTTCCCTTCCCTTATCCTTCCCCCATAGCTTTGAAGTTACTAGTCCTTCCACCACCTAGATAACAGCCCATAAACTATGCATCTGATTGCCATATAGTTTGTACGTGCCATCTCAACCTTCCCCAAGTGTTTATAAACCCACTCCCCTTTGAATAAATGAGTGCTGTCCATCAGACAGTCTCCCGGGTGCTCACTGCCCATCATGTTGTCGTGTTGCACTCACCCGCTGCTCCAGGAAGAACCCTGCTGCTTCCCTCCCAACTCTCCCCCCTCACCTGGGACGTAGGTTGCCAACGACCCTGGGAAACAGGAATGGAACGAGACCCACATACCCCTACACCAGCTAAGTCCACTAACTGAGCTCCAGCCTAGTCTGTGGAGCCCAGTGCTCCAAATCCCCCTGGCCTGCTCCCTCATCCACCCCCCACTGCTGGTATCCATCAGCCCAGAGTTGTAGATGTACTTGCATCTGTAGATACAACATCATCCCTAATAGAACACTCATTGAAGATCCTATAAGGGCAAAAGCTTGCTTCCTCCATAATTAAACAGACTCTTACCCCCAGATGGGTAGACCCTAATGCAAGAAAAACAACATGGGAAAACAGACTGAGAGCTCTCCTTCATGGTTGCCTAGTTCCACAATGGAAGAGACCACATGATCATTTCAATTGATGCAGAGTAGGTCTTCAATAAAATACAACACCACTTCATGATCAAAATACTGGAGGGACTAGGCATGGAGGGATTATATCTCAACATAATAAAGGCTATATACAAAGTACCTAAAGCCCAAATCATACTTAGTGGTGAAAGATTCAAAGAGTTATCATTAAGATCAGGAATAAGACAGGGTTGCCCACTCTCACCACCACTCTTCAACATAGTACTATAAATCCTAGCCCAAGCAATAAAGTAGGAGAAAGATATAAAAGGGATGCAAATTGGAAAGGAAGAAGTCAAACTAGCCTTATTTGCAGATGACATAATCCTATACATCAGTGACCTGAAAGACTCTACCAAAAAACTTCTAAAGGTGATAAATTCCTTCAGCAAAGTTAACACACAGAAGTCAGTAGCCTTTCTATATGCAAAAGGTAAATACACAGAGAAAAAGAAGTCAGTGAGGCTGTCCCATTTTCAATACACACACACACACACACAATACTTTGGAATAACACTAACCAAGGAAGTGAAAGGCCTATATAATGAAAACATAAAAAACACTCAATAAACTGAGGAGGATATGAGAAGATAGAAGGACCTTGCATGCTCCTGGATAGGTAGAATTAATATAGTAAAAATGGCAATTCTACCAAAGACAATATACAGAGTTAATGCAATACCAATAAAAACCCAGCATCATTCTTCACAGAGATAGAAAAAAATGATCTCAAAATTCACATGGAATGTCAGCAGGCCTCAGCTATCCAAACATATCCTCAGCAAAAAAAAAAAAAAAAAAAAAAAAAAAAAAAACCTATAGATGTATCACCATACCCAATCTAAAGCTATACTACAAAGCCATAGTAACAGAAACAGCATGGAAATGGCATAAAAACTAACATAATAACTAGTGAAACAGAATTGAAGACCCAACCCTTAGGTCAACTAACTATAGCCACTTTGATCTTTGACAAAGGAGTCAACAATGTACACTAGAGAAAAATACAGCTTCTTCAACAAATGGTGCTAGACAAATTGGATAGCCACATGTAGAAAAATGAAACTAGGCCCACTCCTCTCACCATGCACAAAAATCAACTCCAAATGGATTAAAGACCTAAATATATGACCCAAAACTCTCAAACTACTGGATGAAGAAATAGGGGAAACTCTCCAGGATATAGGAGTGGGGAAAAACTTCCTGAACAATACCCCGGTAGCCCAGGAAGTTAAACAATAATTCAACCAATGGGATTTCATGAAGCTAAAAAGCTTTTGTACAGACAAACATACCCTAAAGAGAGCCAACAGATGACCTACAGAATGGGAGAAAATTTTCACCAGCTATACCACTGAGAGGCCTAATATCTAGAATCTACAAAGAACTCCCAAAACTAAGCAATAAAAAAAAAAAAAAATCAAACAATCTACTCAAAGAAATGGGGGCAGAAAACTGAATATGGAATTCTGAAAGAAAGAAATACAAATGGTTAATAGTCACCTAAAAAAATGTTCAACAACCTTAACCATAAGGGAAATGCAAATTACAACAACTATGAGATTCCATTTCACTTTAGAAAGGATGGCATTTATTAAAAAATCAAATGACAATAAATGTTGGTGAGGATGTGGGGAAAGAGGAACCACTATTCACTGTTAGTGGGAGTGCAAACTCCTTGAACAACCACTATGGAAATCAATATGGAGACTCCTGAAAAAGATAAAAATAGAGTTATCAACTAACTCAGTCATTCTTCTACTGGCTATGTACCCTAAAGGCTCCACTAGGTACTGCAGAGATATTTTCTCTACATTGTTCATAACTTCTCAATTTACAATAGCTAAAAACTGGAATCAATCCAGATGCTCATCATTTGATAAATGGATAATTAATGTACATATATACAATGGAATTCTTCTCAACAGTAAGGACAAATGTTATAATGAAATTTGTAGGAAAATGATAGACTTGGGGGGCCTGGAGAGATGGCTTAGCGGTTAAGTGCTTGCCTGTGAAGCCTAAGGATCCCAGTTCAAGGCTCGATTTACCAGGACCCATGTAAGCCAGATGCACAAGTGGCTGAAGGCCCTGGCGCACCCATTCTCCCTCTATCTATCTGCCTCTTCCTCTCTCTGTCTGTCACTCTAGAATAAATAAAAAATAAACAAATTTTAAAAAAAAAAAAGAAAGAAAATGATAGACTTGGAACAGATCAGACTAACCAAACTCACATAGCACAGAAAGACAAATGCCATATGTTCTCCCTCATCTGTGATTCCTAAATTGGAACTTATTGAGTTACAAGAATATCTGACAAGCTACTCAAGGGACAGATTAGAGGTATGGAAATGTTTGAGGGGAGGGGAATGGGAGGGCAGAGACATACACAAAACACAATCCAAAATTAAACCTTCATCCTGGATAGCAAACTAAAAATATAATTCTCAACAGGCACATGGAAGGATTTTCTGGTGAGAAGGGCCCTGGAGAGGGTGGGATGAAGCCTAAACCTAAAATATTTGGCCCTCACCTTTAATTCCCAGTTCCAGAAACTGGTTGTGACCCACACTGAACTGTTGACTGGAGAGACATCCAAAGTTCCCAAAACAAAACAAGCTTTTGAAAGAGCACTTGATTACCCACCTGAGGTTAAAGGTAAGACCCTATTGCCGAAGGCACCACATGCCTACACAGAACATTGAGAGATCCAGCTAAATTTTGAAGGAAACCAGTTCCCAGATTGTTAGCCCATATAGTGCTGAAAAGTGCTACATGAGCTGCTTGGGGGAAATAGCTAACAACATTGTGAGCATGCAGGGTACCCTGCTATATGAAAGCAATCAGCCTGACAAGATTTACACATCTGTGCAACAGTGGCACACAGCCTATGTGGATAACCACAAGCTCTCTGATAGGCTAGGAGAACCACTCAGTGGAAAGGAACCAATAGCTGAAATTGGGCATTAACTCAGAATCCTATGGAAACCAAGATTATGGACTCTAATGAGAAACTCCCACTAGTCTTTGTCCAAAAGTGAGGCTACACCTGGCAAAATCTCTCTAAGTTAACAATGCTTACACCTTTTAACCTATCCAGATCTCACTCTCTGTTGGAGAATCTGTTTTTCTTTTTCAGAAATCAGTGAGAACCAAGGACAGCAAAAACTCTATCAATAAGACAAGAATAGATAACTAACTCCATCAGCAGATGAATCACCCCTAGCACAGCATCTAAGCCCCAGGTAAAATCACAGAGGACTTGGCGTGATGAGCAAGACTGCTGCTTCCATAGAGAACTGACAACCTGCACCAGTGTGCTGAAGACAGACATTGAGAATATTCACAAAGCACCAAAGCAGCAATTCAGAAGCTGCTGTGAGCTCAACACTAAAGTAGACTTAAAGAACACCCACTAAGACTTAGGGATTTTGTGGAAGAGAGGGAGGAAAGAATGTAAGAGCTACAGGGTGGGAGGGAATATCCAGAGGCATTGCCCCCCCCCAATAACTACTGCTCTCACAACTCATAACCCACAACTCCATGGAGAATACCAGTAATCCCACTAAAAAGGGCCCTCAGGGGAGTCAGGGCAGGGAGGAGGGAAATGATGGTACCAACACATGATTTATCCATAAAGTTTCTACTTAATTTAAAAAAAAAGTCTCTGGCAATTCGTATTCAGCATTAGTAAGCTATCCTATAATTCCTAAAATAAAAACACATATAAGATAGAAAAATATAAACACACACACACACAAGCATATGCATGCACACAATCTAAAGGCCCCGAAGAGTTGAAAGAAAGTGACAAAGATAAATCACTGAAACTTGGACTAATTATTTACAGGCAGGAAGTTACTCTTTTATGGTGCTTACCTTGTCTGCTGAAGTTGGCATTGAAGAGGACACCAGAAATTCTGACAGAAAAGCCACCTTGTTTCTCACCAGAACAGCTACAGAAAAAATTTCAAGGCAACTAAAGCTCCAGGAAAGAGAAGGAGGAATTCCAGGATGAAGAAAGTCAAAGGAGGCTTTTTGTCCAAGTCTCCAGTAAGCCCCCTGATGTAAGCATGTTTAGTAAAACAGCTAAGGTAAGGTTTGAAAGGATGCTGTGTTTTCAGCATCATTAGGTGGATTGCTTAAGCAATCAGTAGTCTGAAGAGTGAAAATCCACTCCTAAATACACTGGCTATGATGTCCAGAACAAATCCAACTCAACTTACAGATAATCAGGAAAATGAAACAGTCTCAGTGGGAACTCTGATGGACACAAGAACATAACCCAGAAGTTGAGATTGATGAATTTTATTTTTTATTATTGATTAGCTTTAGTTAATGTGCAAAATAACTGGTTGATTTTAATACATTTTCATGCATGAATAGCATTGTACCTTGTTCATATTCATCCTCCATTTTCTTCCCTCATTTCTCCTCCTCTTTTCCACTTGTCCCCTTACTTATTACTTCACCCCTAAATAATCTCTCTTATGCTTCATGTAACAAAAACACACATTAAATCTACATTATACATATAAGAGAAAACACGTGATATTGTCTTTCTGAATCTGGCTTATTTCACTTAACATGATTTCCATTTCTATACATTTTCATGCAAATGATATGATTTCATTCTTATGGTTAAACAAGACTCAATTCATTGTATTCATACATACAAATTTTCTTTAGCCACTCATCTATTAGTGGACATGTAGGCTTGTTCCAAATCTCGACTATTCTGAGATATTAATAGATTTAAAACAACTATTATAACTACTGTTTTGCTTTTTTTTTTTTTTTTTTTTTTTTTTTTTTTTTTTTTTCGAGGTAGGGTCTCACTCTGGTCCAGGCTGACCTGGAACTCACTATGTAGTCTCAGGGTGGCCTCGAACTCCTTGGCGATCCTCCTACCTCTGCCTCCCGAGTGCTGGGATTAAAGGCGTGCGCCACCACGCCCGGCCTGTTTTCCTGTTTTTACATATATATATATATATATATATAACTTTATTTCATTTGCACAAAGGAAGTCAGCATGTAGGAACTTAAGTTAGCATGATAAAAACAGCAGAGCTGAGAACTCTATAAAGGAAGCACACCTGAAGCATAAGAATTCATATTCATCGGTATTTCATCTTTAGTTTGACACTTGATGCTTGTAAAATTTTAAACAAACTTCAAAATCATGATGACTATTTTGAAGAGATTTCAGCACCAGCACTAAGGTTTGTACATTCAGTTTGTTTGCAATTGACTTGCTAGCCATTACAGAGACTATGGTACAGATTTGTCTCGGGTCAGATCACTGTGTTGAGGAGACCAGTATCTTCCTGTAATTAGAAAGGATCTCTATACTGTACTCAGCTGAAGATATCCAACACAGAGAAACACAAAACCATTATGATTCCAAGGAACATTTTGAGAAGAAAAATAACAAGCTTTTGTTTTCAATTTTAATTACTGAAATCTCTAACAATGACAAAATTGCCATGTATGACAATGAATGTGCAGAGTAACTCAATCAAGATTTAAGAAGAAACATATCTTGCAGTCTGGGATAATGCAAAATGATGGAAAATATAGCATGATTCAACACTGGTTCTTTCCTGTCATTCTGCACAGACATCATGCTAATATTAGACCAAGGCACAAAACGTTTGGTGCATAACCAGTTTCTTTTAAGATTTAGCATTTTACTTTAGTCTGTTCTTACTTTGGACCACTTGTACCCAGTACCCTACCTGCTTACTATAGCCTATTTCACTTAGCCAAAAAAATCAAGTGATTTTTGACCCAGATTTGTAGGGGAATATAAACCTTTACATTGTCAAAGTAGCTGCATCATCAAAAGTACAACAAACATGAAAATGCCTTTCCTATTTCTTTTAGAAAATAACAACATAAGCTTGCTACATCTTTAATGCCTTTACTATTTCTGCATGACAATGAACACTGGATAGAAAATAATTATATACTTGAATTATGATAACTCATCCATTGCAGTTCAATCTAAAAATGAAGTTTCTATAGAAACAGAAACTCTTTTAGCAAGGAAACAAATTCCCCCAAACTTCTTTGTAGTGGTAATGGCTGCAAATCCATAGCATTTACAAAGCTATGTTCTCAACAAGATTGTCTTATAACTGAGATATATGAAATCTAGAGTGCAAATGAAAATAGATTATTCCTTCAAACTTTTAGTAAAAGATTTGATAACCAAAGATTTTAAAGCAAATATGGCACATAACAACTTGAACATAAAGCATGATGGAAAGCCTGGAGAATTTTTGATTACCTAAATTTTCTAAAAGTTAACATTACAATATATAGGATATCCTCTTTATTTTAATAGTATCGATTACAAAATGAGGGTTGTGGATTAAACACACACACACACACACACACACACACACAGACCCACACAGGCTAATGATAGTATGACTCATTTTCATCAACTGTCACTTTATCTATTAGAAAAAACTGCAGAACTCCTCATTGGTTTCCCTTTATCTGGTGATTTCTGCGACCTTAATTGCTGCCACCAACGTTTTTCTTGTATTAACACAACAACACAGCTTCATAGTCAGGAACATGTACCTGAACACCTGTATCACTGTGAAGCACTTGGTAACAACAGTGCCACATTCAGTGATCAAACATTTGAGTTCCACAATGAGATGTAACTCATGTGAAGTTCAGAGTCATGCTTCAGACCATTGAGATTACTAGTTAAAATACAAACAGCTGAAGACATGATGTAAAAGATTAAGTACTTGGTTTGTTAACAAATTAACAGTTAAAGTCACAAAATATTCCATTTTTCTTCATGCAGATAATTGAAAAAAAAAGTGCAGAAATTAATTTTAAATAAAAAATTATTCCTTCCTTTCCTCCCACAAAATATTCTCCCTGGGACTAGGCCTTAAAAAGGCCATTACAGCCGGGTGTGGTGGCGCATGCCTTTAATCCCAGCACTCGGGAGGCAGAGGTAGGAGGATCGCCATGAGTTCAAGGCCACCCTGAGACTACATAGTTAATTCCAGGTCAGCCTGGGCCAGAGTGAGACCACACCTCGAAAAACCAAAAAAAAAAAAAAAAAAAAAGGCCATTACATGGGCTGGAGAGCTGGCTTAGCAGTTAAGGCACCTGCCTCCTAAGCCTAGGAACGTTGGTTCCAATCTCCAGGTCCCATGTTTAGCCGGATGCAAAGTGATGCAAGGGCGCAATGCCGCACTTGACCACAAGGGGGAACATGCATCTGGATTTCGTTCTCAGCAGCTGAGAGACTGCTGGCGTGCCCAACTCTATCTGACTTCCTCTCCCTCTCTCTCTGTCTCTCTCCAAAAAAAAAGGCCATTACATATTACTGTGACATGCATTAGTGCCTATAATTAGAAAAGCTAACTTTGGGGCTGGAGAGATGGCTTAGCAGTTAAACACCTTGCCTGTGAAGCCTAAGGACCCCGAGTCCTTCACTGCTCGATTCCCCAGTATCTACATAAGCCAGATACACAAGGTGGCACATGCATCTGGAGTTCGTTTGCAGTGGCTCGAGGCCCTAGTGTACCCATTCTCTCTCTCTCTCTCTCTCCCCCTAATTCTCTGTCTGTCTCTCTCGAATAAATAAAAATAAACAAAAATTGAAAAAAAAAAAGCTAACTTTGTTGGTGGTTGTAATTGCATTATAAAAATGTTCACATGCATAAATCTAAAAAAGTTTGAAAACCTATAGTGAATCTACAATATAATGTTTTACAGTTGACCATTGATTTTTGTTATATAGAAGTCATAGATTTGGCAAAGCATTGTAACAAATTAGGAAGGCATCTAAATCTTTAAATTCTGGACCATTTTTATGTTTTCAACTACAAAATTGCATGAAGGCTAATGAGAGACTTCCTATCATTCTAAAATTCCTCAAGCAATGCCAATCACTTTTAGGACACTTTCTTTTAAATACCACCCTTTGAAAGTACATATAATTCCATTTGTTCCATATTTATGATCTTAACCTACATAGGGCTGATTGCAATTTTTCATGAAATATCAAATATGATAGGAAGACAAACCTGAGAGAAACATTTACAGTACAATAGCAGAACTTGCTAAATTCTTCATCAGTACCCTCTGGAAAAAAGAAAACGTTGTAAGCCTTTCTCTTCTTTTTTTTAAATTTTTTTGGTTTTTCGAGGTAGGGTGTCACTCTGTCTCAGGCTGACCTGGAATTCACTATGTAGTCTCAGGGTGGCCTCGAACTCATGGCGATCCTCCTACCTCTGCCTCCCAAGTGCTGGGATTAAAGCCATGCGCCACCAGGCCCGGCTGCCTTTCTCTTCTTTATGTTAGCAATAGATTGTGAAAAATTTGCAGCTTTATCTCTACATGAAAATATCTCAATGCATGGAGATCTTGCCTGATGGATTTAGTGCTGATACAGGAACTCAAAAACAACTCTTCCATTCTGCCATAAAGGTCAAAAAAAAGCAGCAAACAGGGAGGGAAAAGCTAATTTCCACAATCATCATGTCTGAAGGCTTTCAGGTTGTTGTTCCCTTCCTGACTGTGTATGCATTTTCTTCTTACAGTTCACAAAATCATAAGGGGCTGTTAACAGTTCTCTGTAGGAATTTTTGTTTTTCTCCAGATTAAAGTCCAATCTTTCCTTAATTTGCTTCTCTGTGCAGTATTTGACTTGTTCAGTTCCTGCCTGATTGCATCAATAAGCTCTTCTTTCAGTTCTTTTTTCATTTCATCTAAAATGTCCTGCTTCAGTCTGTCACAGTCCAGTCCTTCTGTCTGGAATCTGTTGGCACTGGGCTGTGATGTGGGTGTACATTTGGGTTGCCATTCATTGTGTTTGTTCTTTCCCAAGGTTTTCTGGTTGGCTCAGGTGTACTTGTTGAAGAGGCCTTAAAAGTTACAGGTTCTGACTCTTCACTTTTGTCTTCTTTTGTTCTGTGTCTATTGTTGATCCTTTTTCAGCAATTCTCCAAGCCTGGCCAGCAGAGTACGCTTTGGTCCATTAAGCCAAAACCCCCTAAAGAAAGGGCCCCACTCCCACGACCAGCATCTGTTTTGCTTGCGGCTGAGTATACACCAATGGTACTCCCTCCTCTTGGGAAAGCGCCATCTTCCACACCTTCCTGAGCTTTGCTCCCACTATTGCAGCTCCAAGTCCAGTTAAAGGGCGATTGTCCTCTAACATGGATCCCGAGAAAAATCCAGATGCAGGGAGGGGAGGGGCAGGAGGTGAGAGAGGAGGAGTGGGTGCTTGATTCTGAAGTAGGAGAGGTGGGTGGGAGGCCTGGGGGGTGGCAGTGGAGGTGGAGAAGGAAGTCCAGGGGGAGGCAAGTGCTGAGGCTCGGACTTGGTGGGAGGGGTGGGGGAGGCGGTGGTGCAGGTGGTCCCAAGACAAGGCCTTGCCGGTGCTGGCATCTCTGCCAGCTGAGAGGCTGCCTGGAGGCCTGGCTCAGAAGCAGAGGAGTCTCCCAGCTCAGGATTTAGAGGGGTCTCCACAGAGGCAGGGACAGCAGCACTGGACCCTCTGCGCTCCCGCTCCCACTTGGCCTGCTCCCGCTCCAGCCTCTCCAACCTCTCTATCTCCAGGCGCTCCAGCCTCTCCCATTCTTAACTCTCCCACTCCAGCTGCTCTTGCTCTAGTCGCTCCCTCTCCAGCCTCTCTCTTTCCATTCTTTCTCTCTCCAGCCTTTCCCTTTCCAGCTCCTTCTGTCTTTGCTGTTCTTGCAGTTATCTTCTCTGGATTTCCAATTTTTCTTGGGATGGGCCATTTTTGAACTTGAGAAGGTAGTTGTGAATTTTTTCTAGGTAATGTTGGCCATGCTTCCTGTGAATTTAAAACTTCTAAGGCATGCATCATGGCACTTGCGAAGACATTGGCATCCTCTTTGCTGCCAAAGTTGAGATCATACACCTGTCTAGCATTGCGCCATTGGTGGAAGGTCTGTGTAGCTTGATTGCTCTTCAGCCCTTTAGGTATGGCACAATTAATTTATCATGACCTGATGGTCCTGAATCTTTCTGCCCACCACTCTGAAAGTGTTGTTGCCTGCATGGTGATATATATGAACTTTGCTGAACCCAGTTGAGCCACCAGTGGGCACCCACTTCTTAGTGGCATCATCATAAACCATCATAGCAGCTCTTGCTTGACAGATACTCTGTTCACTCGTGGCGCCAGGGGTACAGAGGCTTCCCTGCTGTGGAGACACACCCAGTCCCAGGGTGTCTGTTGTCAGGGGTGAGGGGCTCTACACCAGGAGTCGGTAGGCTCCTGCTTGCTCCTCCAGGTGACTTAGACAATATCTGTGAGAGCCTGCCGGCCACAGGAGGGCGATGGAAGATGAAGCAGGTTGTGGAGAGGGTGGGGGTGTGCGGGACCAAGGCGCAGAACTGATCCCCCAGTGGTCTCCTCTGGTTCCTTTCCTACTCCTTCTCCTCCCCCTCCTCCCTCTTTTCTCCTTCCTCCTGCCACTATTTGCCAACTATCACTATGCTTTCCCCACCATGATGGCCAATATCTCCTCAAACTGTGACCCAGAGAAAATCCTTTCTCCCTAAAGTTTGGCACATATTCTGTCACAGTAATACGAAAAATAATGAATATAGGAAATGTGTACTGAGAATTGGAGTTGTTACTATAATAAAACTGTGTATTTTGTAGGCCATAAGCACTGTTTTGCAGAAGAAATGTGGGCTTAATTGGAGCTACAGGCTAGAGAATGATATATGCCGAGTTTAATTGACAGAAACATATATAAGTTAATTCAAACTAACTTAAATACCTATTAAGTAATTAGAAGCATGAAAACATCACCTACCACAGTTGTATCCTTAAGATAAAGAAGAGATCGAATATATCTTGGTTTTAGATTTTCTTCTTCCTTCTCTAAAGAATAAAAATATAAACAATGTTTTCATATCTTTAAATTACTGCTAATTGAGCCCAATAAACAATTTCTCTACTAGTGAGGCAGGATAGAAAGATAGGGAAATTTCGGGGACATGAGAAAAACGAAGGAGCTCCCATCCAGCAGTCTGGCTGATGTCTGTTGTCAGTAGCAAAGCAAGAATTCTAGCACAAGTAACAACTTCTTAAGGACTGTCTTCCATTTTCAGCTGTAAACCAACATTTTTTTCCCAGGATTATCACCCAAAACCTCATTTATAATATAAGCAATGTCCTAAATCTGGTACATAATAGTACTGGCTCCTGGTTTCACTATGCAATTGTGGCACCTCCAGATCCTCCCTATATGTTAGTTATTGAAAGGTGAAACAGAGGTGGGTCCCCTAGAAACCCACTGAGCAGTGGACTTCCAGAGGTTTCTAAGGTTCTGTATAAATAGTCACCAGTAGGACAGTTGAATGCAAACTTCTCTTAGAGGATCCCACACCTATGCTCTTGGGTGTGCTTTCATTTTTTTGAGCACTAATTATTTTTCCTAACTCACATGCTTAAACCTGTATAGAAATATCTTTAATAAAATCTTCAAATCTGTTTCATTCAGCTCTTCCTGAATTTTTTTTTTTCAGTGTTGAAGCCACTAATCCTGGATTCTTAAAAGTCTGGGAGATTCCTCAGGCTGTTGACAGTGACAATGTGAAGGCCTTTCACCACGACTTTACTGCTAAACTTTCTATAAACAGTTCAATAATCTTGTTTTATATATGCAAAGTTTTTACATTTTTAAAGCTAAATCTATTTGGAAATCATTTAAGTGTTTTTTCATTAACAGGTTGTAATTTATAATTGCTTACTATTATACAAAAAGTTTTCCTTCTTGGAAGAATGGATTTCTAAATAAAATAGTTAATACCTATGAAAACAGAATTATTCCTCTCAACTTGTATTCTCCCTTCTATAAGGGATCAACTATATCAACTGGGAATTTAGCCACCTGGATTCAAATCACACCCATTTTGTGAGTTATGTAACAATAGGGAAGTTAACCTCTCTAAGCTTTAGTACTTTTATCTGTTAACTGGATATATTGGTAATTATCAAAGGATGTTTTGAGGATTATATAATAAAATAAATGTAACAAGCAATATTGAAGCAGCTATTTGGTTATTTGATTGATATATCCAGACAATGGTACAGGACCCTGGAAGCAAGATCACAATCAATGAGAAATACATTTTACACAGCAAGGAATACATTTTTCATGAGGAATACATTTTAGTGAACAATGTAGAAAATAAACAAGAAAAAAAATAACCAAAAGGATGGATGAGTGTACACTAAAGTCCATGCTGTGATTTTAGTGAGGTCATAAGAACAAAAACTTAGTATGGTCAGAGAGACCTGTCCTAACAGATGGGATTGACTGAAACATGCAAATGGGCAGTAAACCCTGGGAATGGAGGGTGTATCCAGGCAGAAAGAACATATGGCAGTTGTGATGAATAAGTGAGGAGGTTGTTTAAAAGACAAAAAAGGAGGCAGAAAATGAAGCTGACTCTAGAAGCAAAGGTCAAGTCTTTGTAGGGAGAATGGGCCTCATAATAAACATGGTGAGAGGCCAACTAAGATGGCTTTAAGGGGCAGATGGTGGTCACCTTTTAAAAGATTCCTAAGATTTGGGCTGGAGGGATGGTTTAGCAGTTAAAGTATTTGCCTACAAAGCCAAAGGACCCAGGTTTGATTCCCCAGGACCTACGTTAGCCAGATGCACAAGGAGGTACATACATCTGGAGTTCGTTTGCAGTGGCTGGAGGCCCTGGAGCACTGATTCTCTCTCTCTCAAATAAATAAGTAAATAAAAATAAAACACATAAAAAAGATTACTAAGATTGTACAAAAGAAAATAGATTACTCATGGAGGGTCAGGAAATTAGTGCCAGCTCTCTTGAAGGTAACTGTCGCAGTCAGCTTCGTGTTGCTGGCAGGAAACCCGACTAAAAACAGCTTGTGGGAATAAAGGGTTTATTTTGGCTTAGAAACTACAGGGAAGCTTCATGATGGAAGAGGAAAATGATGGCCTGAACAGAGGGTAGACATCTCCTCCTGGCCAACATGAAGTGGACAATAGCAACAGGAGAATGTGTCAAACACTGGCAATGGGAATCTGTGGAGGTCATTGTATGTCATTCCATATTTAGATCATTCCATGTCATTCCACTTCCTTACACATCAGAAATATAAGAAGGGGAGGCTTCCAGGTAAGACAGTGGCATAGGAGCCAGTTTATGGAGGGATTTAAGCAAAATCACAGCAAAATACACTCTTCTTCTGAAAAGTGCAGGAGTATAGGTTTTTCTTAGATACAGCAGAGAAGCAGGAGAGATCAAGATCCACCAGAAAGGAGGAATATGGCCAGAATCCCACTGAGGCACTTGGAGCCCCGATCCACACATTCCGCACCGCCTGCCAGGGCCACAGAGCAGCAGCAGCAGCACAGACCAAACAAGGAGATTTTCCAACTTTCAAGAAATCTGAAGGAAAAATAGCTAAGAACAGCTAGGGAGCTACTGAAAGGGATACAGGTGGGACTGGGTGAGGAACCCCAGGCTTCCCATACCCTCCCATGCCCCAGCCATCAGAACCTTGAACCTCTAGCATTCAGCTTCCAGTGGCAGTGCATCCAGCACAATTGAACAGAACTCCAGCTCCACAGCACAATGTGGAGGGTTAGAGCTATACTTGGCACATTAAACTCATATTCTGAAAGTATATAAAGGTGGATTGCCACATCTAAGAACACTGCAGATAAGTAGAAAACCCAAGCATCAAATCAATTCAGGATGCAAAAGTCACTACATTATAATACGAGAAACACAAAGAATCAAGATAATACCATTTCACCAAAATCCATCAGAAATGATCACCAATGAGACTGTTTTAGATGAAATTCCTGACAAAGATTTCCAAAAAAAATCTGTATTCAAAGAAATCAAAGAAGAAATGAAAGGAATCAAAGAGGAAAACAAAGGAACCAAAGAAGAAAACAAACTCCTTAAAGAGAACACAGGAAACCAGCTTAATGAAATAAGTAGGTCATTACAAGACATGAGTAAGGACATAGAAATACTGAAGAAAAACCAGGCTGAAATTATAGCTCTGATGAACACAGTCAGTCAAATAAAAAATTCTGTGTAAAGTCTTACCAGTAGAATGGATGAAGGAGAGAATAGAATATCTAAACTAGAAGACCAGGTGGCAGATCTAATATAGTCCAACAAAGAGAAAAACAAGCTAATAGGTAGGTATTAATGGGAATTTCAAGATATCTGGGACACTATGAAAAGATCAAACATAAGAATTCAGGTTACAGTAGAAGGAGAAGAATTTCAATCCAGAGGCTTAGTAGACATTTTCAACAAAATCATAGAAGAAAAATTTCCCCAAATTGGGAAAGAGATGCCAATGCAGATACAAGAAGCTTTCAGTACACCAAACAGACAAAACCTGGAAACCACCTCTCCTTGCCATGAGAAATGGCTTAGTGGTTAAGGCACATGCCTATGAAGCCCAAGGACCCTGGTTTGATTCTCCAGGTCCCACAAAAGCCAGATGCACAAGGGGACGTACTCATCTGGACTTCATTTGCAATGGCTAGAGGCCCTGGCATGCCCATTCTCACTCTCCCTTTCTGTGTCTCAAATAAATAAATAAATAAATAAATAAATAAATAAATAAATAAAATCTTTTTAAAAAGAAAATATATTGAAAGCAGTTAGAGAGAAAAATCAAGTGACCCACAAAGACAAGCCCATGAGAATCACAGCAGATTACTCAACACAAACTTTAAAAACCAGAAGGGCTTGGAATGATGTATTCCAAGTTCTGAAAGATAACAACTGTCAACCAAGATTACTTTATCCTGCAAAGTTATCTATCCAAATTGATGGAGAGATAAGGACAGTCTACAACAAAAACAGACTAAAGGCATTTATGACAGCTAAACCAGCTCTACAGAAAATACTTGAAGGAATCCTGCATGCTGAAAAGAAAGCAAAATATACACAGGAGGAAATGGGAAAAAATAAACCATGCTCAAATAACAATTAAAACAAGTGAGTAAAGGCAAAACAGGAAGCACTACAAAACAAGAAGAATGGCAAGAATAAATACATACCTTTCAATAATAACTCTTAATATCAATGGCCTCAATGCCCCAACCAAAATACATAGGCTTGCAGACTGGATTAAAAGGCAGGATCCTGCCATTTGTTGCCTCCAGGAAACTCATGTCTCAATAAAGATAGACACCATTTTAGGGTGAAAGAATGGAAAATGGTATTTTAAGCAAATGGACCTAGGAAACAAGCAGGGGTTGCTATCCTAATATCTGATAGGGTAGACTTCAAACCAACATTAGTGAGGAAAGATAAATAAGGTCATTTTATACTGATAAAGGAACACTCCAACAAGAGGACATTACAATCCTAAATGTATATGCACCTAACAAAGGGGCTCCCAATTTCATCAAACAAACACTATTAGAGTTAAGGTCAGAGATAACTCCAAACACAGTTGTAGTGGGAGACTTCAATACCCTACTCTCATCAATTGACAGGTCTACCCAGCAAAAAATAAACTGAGAGACATCTGGATTAAGTGATGTCATGGAACAAATGGACCTACCAGATATATACAGAACAGTCCATCTGAATGCTGCAGAATATACATTTTTCTCAGCAGCAAATGGAAAATTCTCTAAAATAGATCATATATTAGGACACAAATCAAATCTTAACAAATACAGGAAAATTGAAATAATCCACTGTATGCTATCTGACCACAATGGGATTAAACTACAAATCAGCAACAAGAAAAAGTACAAAGCAAACAGAAATTCATGGAGACTAAACTGTACACTATTGAATGGGTCATTGAAGAAATCAAAAAGGAAATCAATAAATTCATAGAATCAAATGATGATGAGAATACAACATACCAAAACCTTTGGGACACAATGAAGGCAGTCCTAACAGGGAAATTTATAGCTCTAGCTCTCACTAAGTGCCTATATTAAGAAATTATAGAAGTAAACAATTTAATGTTTCACCTTAAAGCCTTGGAAAAAGAAGAACAAGGCAAACCTAAAATCAGTGCATGGGAAGAAATAATAAAGATTAGGGCAGAAATTAATGAAATAGAAACAAACAAACAAACAAACAAAAAAAAAAACCAAAGAATCAATGAAATAAAGAGTTGGTTCTTTGAAAGGATAAACAAGATTGATAAACCCTTAGCAAATCTGACCAGAAGAAAGAGAGAAGAGACAAAAATTAATAAAATTAGACATGAAAAAGGCATCATTACAACAGATACCAAAGAAATTCAGAAAATCATAAGGGCATACTTTAAGAATATTTATGCCTCTAAGTTTGAAAATATGAAAGAAATGGATGATTTCCTTGATTCATATGACCTACCAAAATTAAATCAAGATGAGATAAACCATTTAAATAGACCTATAACAAGTATGGAGATCCAAGCAGTTATAAAAAGTCTCCAAACAAAAGTTCAGGCCCAGAAATATCAGAGGGGTTTGACTTTGTGTCCTTCTACCTCCTTCCAGAAGGCCCTTCCTGGGGGATTAAGATAACTGGAAAGATTGTCCTTTTACCAAATACCTGACCTCAAAATTAAATTGACTAAGCTGGGCGTGGTGGTACATGCCTTTAATCTCAGCATTTGGGAGGCAAAGGTAGGAGATTCGCCATGAGTTCAAGGCCACCCTGAGATTACATAGTGATTTCCAGGTCAGCCTGGGCTAGAGTGAGACCCCTACCTTGAAAAACCGGAAAATGAAAAAAGAAATTAAATTGACTAGTCCATCCATGGACTAGACACTTTTTTTTTTTTTTTTTTTTTGGTTTTGTGAGGTAGGGTCTCACTCTGGTCCAGGCTAACCTGGAATTAACTATGTAGTCTCAGGGTGGCCTCGAACTCTCAGCTATCCTCCCAAGTGCTGGGATTAAAGGCGTGCACCACCACGCCTGGCTATAAAAGACACTTTTAAAGGTCTTGGGCTTCTCCATTTTCTGGAACTTTCTCTTGGCTCCTTGGGCAAGAGCCCTATCTTCTTTTATACTTTCAAGTTCTATCTGTAATCGAATAAAACCTGTAAACTCTACCTTCTGGTTGGTGGATTCCATTTATTTGCATTCATAGGACAAGAATCCAGAGCCCATTGACTCAGTAGAAGTTTTGTGTGAGTGTTGTGTTTTATGGCACCCTGTCTCTCACCCCAAGAGGTGAAGTAAGGCTAGGATGCTCTCAAGATACTCCAGATTCCTTATCAAATCTAGGACAAGTTAAGAACTCAGATGTGTAAGCCCAGTATGCCCTTTTGCCTTAAGAATATTTGTGATGATAACTAAGCAGGCTTAGGGCTTTAGATGCCTCATGACTTGGGAAAGATAAAACTAAAAAGCTGAACAAACGTCCAAAGGTGGAATATTTGACATATCCCCTGCCCAAGAAAAGGGGCCCAAAAGGGTGGCTATTATTCTGTAAAATTTTATGGTCTCTGAAAAGAGGAAAAATGAAAGAAAACAGACCAGTTAGCAAGTTACTGTAGTTGTATAAGTAAAAAGTGACAATGATTTGGATTAAGCTGGTGGCATCAGGGACTGAGAAAATGGCCTAACGAATAAAGCACTTGCTTCACAAGCAAGAGGGCCTGAGTTCAGATCCCCAGCATCCCAGTAAAATGTGGGCCGTGACAGTGTGTGCTTGCAATGCCAGCACTGTAAAGCAGAGGCTGGAGAATCACTACAGTTTCACTAATTATACTAGCCAAATTAGTGAGCTTTAGGCTTGGCTAAAGACCATCTCAAAGAATAAGGTAGAAAGCAACCTAGGAGACACCTGAAGTCAACTAAGTCTCAGAGCTCTCTAGCAATCTCTCTCTTGCCCTTCCCAACCAGCTCTGCTCCAACTAGGCCCAAAATTCTGAAGCTACCTTTTGTTATGGTAATTGAGGTTTCAAAAGAAAACTGAGTTTTCTTTCCCCTTCTCTGTAAGCTCAGACTAGGTTGGAGGTCTTAGAATCCTTCTACTTACTGCACCAGAGCTGAGAGGAAAAACAACCTCCTCCCAGACATCACTTTTGTTGGCTCAAAGTCTCACTTCCCCAAAAGTGTTCACTATATGGTCCAGCCAGCCTGGCTACTGCAGACTCCAGCCAATTCTCTTCCCCACACTCTGTGCTTACATCCTTACTTTCCCCCAGAGGGCTTAAAAACTTTTCTCACTTTCTATTAGGTGGTTTGGTGTTCCCTTCTGCCTAGCTCTGCTCCCTTTCCTCGTTGCTCCTTTTTCAGAGTCCTCTTCCACCTTCCTCTTTGCTCCTGATTTCAAGTTTCCTTCTGGCTTGCTCTGAACCCCACCACACTCTTGTTGGCATTGAATAAAACATTGAGCCCAAGAAACTGCCTGAAGCAGAGTCCTCTATTTCAAATTCAGAACCTGATAACAACTTCTGGTCTTCACATGCATGTATACATACACACATACATGTGTGTATACCCACACATATACGTGTGCAAAAGAAAAAATGATGGCAATGGAAATGATGAAAATAAGTGAATTCAAGATGAGTTAGAATGCTAAGGTACTATGGGATCATATATAACTTTTAAGTTTCAGACACCATGTGTCAGCCCCATATACTGCAATGATGAAGAAGATAGTGAAAAATAATGGTAGGGCTAAGGGTGAGGATAGGAAATCACAAGCCCTGTTCTACACATTTATGTTTAAGATGCATGGGTGAGGTTTACCTGAGAGATGAATAGGTAGTTCTGACATTCAGAAAAGCATCTATACTGAAGGTATAAATGTAGGATGTTATGGTGGTTTGAATCAGGTGCCCCCTGTAAAATCATGTTTTGAATGTTTGGTCCCCATATAATGACAATTTGGGGGGTGGTTCCTTGGTGGAGAAGGTATAGTGTTGTGAGCAAGTATTGGGATAGTATAGCTAGTTTCCCCTTGTCAGAGATTAGCTCATTCTCTGCCTACTGTTTTCCACCTGACTTGGCAAGGAAGTGATGCTCATCCACTGTTTGTGCCATGCTTTCTCCTGCCATCATGAACCTTCCCCTTCAGACTGTAAGCAAAAATAAATACATTCCTCTGACAGCTGCTTTTGGTCAGGTGTTTTGGCCCAGCAATTCAGAGGTAACTACAACAGATATAATAGCATTTCTATGATATTTTAAATGTGAACCATAAGACAGGATAAGATTACCCAAGGAGCATGTGTAGACCAGGCAGTCTTGTTGGATAGGAGATTGAAGTTGGCTAGGCAGCTTAGGGGTAACAGGACCCTCATAGTGGCTAAACTGAAGTACCTTTGAGCCTGTAAAAGAATTTGGATTTTGGAGGCTACTGGGACCTCCTTGGCCAACAACTCACTGGAAGGTATCCCATCCCAGGCACTGAAAAATTTCTAATAACAGTCTATAGCTTTTGGATGTGCCATTATTCAAAAAAGTAGGTTTACATAAGTCTTATTCAGAGGCTATTGCCAAGGCCCTTGGTTTTCCTTGAGAAACAGATGGTAAGAACCTATTGCTGAAGACATCTCTTGCCTGACAGGCAAGGTCACTGAAAAAACAAGCTGGTGCTGAGCAGAAAACCTTCTCCCTATAGACCAGCCAACTGAAAGCTGGGAAAAGCTGCACTGCATGCAGCCATATGGGAGACAGAAATCATCAGCAGTGAAAACAGTGGACACTGAATATTCAAGTTTGGCCATACAGGCCCAATGACTGAACAGGTACAATAGTGGCATGTCTGCTCTTGGGGTAACCAACTGTTCCATAATTGGACTGAAGGCCCTCTCTATGGGAGGAAATACATACCTAGTACTGAAAAACCTAAACAAAAGTCTATGGCAGGGGAGGTCATGAGCCTTAGGAGTATAAAGCCTATGCTTGTCTGGTTAAATGTATATATTATTCCCACCAACCTACACTGAAATCACTACACTTAATGCTCATATTCACATATTAATGCTACTCTCACTTCTGGTTAGAGAAGCTTCTCTTTTCAGATGGCAATGACCACTGGGATGAACCAAAAGGCAACATAGTACTGAGAAGAAGGGATGGAGGAGTGTCCAGCACTGAAACATCTCTGTCACACCCTCCAAGGCTCAGGGCCCATTGCAAAAGAGGTGACGGAAAGAACGTAAGAGCCAAAAGAAGGGTATGACTCCTTACAATGCAACTGTCCAGACAGAAATTGGCCTTGATACCTTGATATCCATGACCTTGCAGTGCCTAGCAATACCTTCACAAGACCCTCATAATAGAAGAAAAAGATTATGACATCAAATTAAAAGAGAGACTAATGGAGAGAGGGAGGGGATATGATGGAGAATGGAGTTTTGAAGGGGAGTGGGGGTAGTGGAGGGAAATATCATGGGTTTTTTTTTTTGTATGTAAGTATAGAAGTTGTCAATAAAAAAAAGAATCTGGATTTTACCCTTATCTCTTTCTTTCCTAGATAATTAAGATTAAACCAGAATTACCCCTTCTGAGAAGATTGTATTCCTAGAAAATTGAAGTTCCCAGGAACCTTATCCCTTCTCCCAGGAACCAGACCCCTTATCTGGGAACTTGGTAGATCTGGTTTTTCTGTCACTAAAGGAATTCCCTTTCTATAAGAATCTCAATCAGAGTTGCCAGGTGAGATCTTCTTCTCTGAAGACTCCTTCTTGTTTCACAGGAACTTCTCCATTCTCTCAAGTTCTAATGAACTCCTTCTAAATCTCACCCTCCTATGCTCTGTGAAATTTATTCACTGAATTCATAAGACAAGAACCCCAAAAGGCCACTGACTCAGTGTGACTGAGACCATTTGGCACTCAGCTCCTGAGAGATGAGAAATGCTCCAATACTCTCAGACACCACAAATTCCCAAACCATCATGATTAGGTTTAGTATGCATGGATATTAAATATGTAAAATTAATAGGAAAAATAGTTTATTGAGTGCACTACAACGGGCAGTAGGCTGGCCAATAATTAGAGTACTGCCTACCTGAGCAAATATATTTAAGGATGGAAAACAAAAATTCATCCTCAATAAGCTAATTCGAATAGTGAAATTAATAGTGAAAAGCAGAAAATGGAGATTTATTCAATGTGGTCACATTGGAAAGAGGGATAAAGATGACTAGTAAGTCTCTACAGAGGGCCAGAAGTATGCATAGCTAAGCAGTTCTGGTCAAGGTAAGGTCCTACCCATCATTATCTAGGCTTTTGCCTGTAAGGTGGTCTGACAAGTTGTCAGCACTGTGTGAAATCTCTTTCTGAGGGAGACAAGATTCCCCTCTGACTGGCACCAGGCTTTAGCTTTTTCCTTCCCATAGCATGAGATATCTGAAGAAATACCAATTTCTTCAGGTTTGATAGTTTCAATAGTATGATAGCCAAAAGGATGCAACCTGTGTTTCTAAAGTGTCTTCCTTCCTGCCATATCAGTTACTCTGTCAATGAAAACACACAGCTCTCACCTCAAATAGAATAAGAGATTATTTATTCTGGAGCCTAATATGAGTGACCACGGTCTGGGAACACAGATTTAGGTTATCCCAAATACCATGGTCCAATGTGGTAACAGTTTCATAAACTTTCTATAGTAACAACAACAAAAAAAAAAAAAACAATAAGACTATGTTGCAGTCAGGTTCGCATTGCTGGCAGAAATCACCTGACTAAAAGCAGCTTGTGGGAAAAAAGAGGTTTATTTTGGCTTACAGGCTCAAGGGGGAAGCTCCATGATGGCAGGAAAAACAATGGCATGAGCAGAGGGTGGACATCAGCCTCTGGTCAACATAAGGTGGACAACAGCAATGGGAGAGTGTGCCAAACACTGGCAAGGGGAAGCTGGCTATAATACCCATAAGCCCACCCCCAACAATGCTCTGCCTCCAGGAGGTGTTAATTCCCAAATTGCCATCAGCTGTGAACCTAGCATTCAGAACACCCAAGTTTATGGGGGACACCTGAATCAAACCTCCACATTCCGCCCCTGGCCCCCATAAACTGATAACCATACATTATGTAAAATGCAATGCATTCATCCAACTTTAAAAATCTCCATATTTTTTATCAATCCTAACGATATTTAAACAATCCCCATACTCCAAGGTCTTTTAACTGAGCCATAATACCAAAAATAATCCCCAAAAAACCCATAATGGCACAGAATAAACACTCACACTGCAAAGGATGGCACTGGGCAAAGCAAAGAAATATTCAACCAATACAAGATTTAAAACAACCAGGGCAAACGTCAAACTCTGTAATTCCAATCCAACAACTAGTCAGTGACAAATCTCCAAGTTCGATAATTCTGAGCAGCAACAAGTCTCTACAGTTCCAATTCCGCCCCTCCAGCTAGGCTACTCACAGTCCTGGAAAACTTCATCCAGGGCAGGCAGCTTTCCTCAGAAGCCGGCATCTCCACCGGGTCTCCACTGCAACCTACAGTCCAGCCTCATAGCCCCATGGGATCTCCATGCAGGCAACCAGCAAACCTGCTTCACACTGCCCATGGCCATTTCCAAAACACAAGACCGCGTTACAAACTCAATGACCCTCTCTTTCCTGCATTTGTTATACTCCATAATACCAGGTAGAGTGCCAATTTGTTAATCCAGGGGAGAATAAATCAGACTTTGAAGAACAGGACACTCCTTCAGCATTCAGGCCCCTTCAAAAGAGTCTGCATTCTTCCTGTTGCCCCATTGCAGGTCAGCTGGCCCAGTCTCAAAGGTTGTAATCTCTCAATTGCAGCTGAATGGGTAGAGTTCACCCAAAGATTTCATTTTTTCTGTGCCATATCCCTCTGCTCACACCAGTTCATTCCTATGCAAAGCAACCCTGCACAACTTCTCAGGACACGGGCATAACAGCAAACTTCTCACACAAACTGCTAGCCCAGTCCAAGTAAAGCTCTTTCTCACCCTCCTAAGCCAAACCTCACAGTCCACAGTTCTTACTGCATTCAGGTCTTTCAGCTCTGACCAGAATAGTCCATTAAGCTGTACTTACAGCACTACAAGGTGTCTCTTAGGCCAAGGTTTCAAATCCTTCCACATTCCTCTTGAAAATCAGCTCCAAAAGGCCAAAGCCACACAGTCAGGTGTCTAGCAGCAATCCCACTCCTCGGTACCTTTACTGTTGCAGTCAGGTTCACATTGCTGGCAGAAATCACCTGACTAAAAGCAGCTTGTGGAAAAAAGAGGTTTATTTTGGCTTACAGGCTCGAGGGGGAAGCTCCATGATGGCAGGAAAAACGATGGCATGAGCAGAGGGTGGACATCAGCCTCTGGTCAACATAAGGTGGACAACAGCAATGGGAGAGTGTGCCAAACACTGGCAAGGGGAAGCTGGCTATAATACCCATAAGCCCACCCCCAACAATACTCTGCCTCCAGGAGGTGTTAATTCCCAAATTGCCATCAGCTGGGAACCTAGCATTCAGAATACCCAAGTTTATGGGGGACACCTGAATCAACCTCCACAGACTATTAAGAGAGCTAAAGAAAGCCCAAGATAATTTGACTCTGGACCTGTAAAATCCCAACTATCTACAATCACATAAATTCTAATCAGTCAATCAGCCTGATAGAATCTTTAACACAGGTGTGATATTTTTTCTGGAAACTTGAGTTCCAGATGTTCCCAGCAAGATATTTGAGTAATTTCTTGATTTATGTCTTGATTTATTTCTTTTGTTCTAGAACTATAAAAGCTTCAAAAACACCCATATTTACATTGGAACACGTTATTTGGGGTAACCTGCATTGTGTTCTTGAGACATGATAGAAAGATGGAAACACTGTAAAGTTACAAGAAAAGGTACCCAGGCTCTGTCCCTGAGATATTTTCCATTTTTGCTGTTAAGGAAAGGTAGAGAACTTCAGACTTCAAACAACTTCAAACACCGCTGATAGAGACTATAAAGTTTGTTTACTAAAAGAAATTAACTTTTGACTTTGCTATAAGTTATATATATATATACATATATATATATGTAACAGAAGAGCCATTGAAATAGTATATGTGCCTCCCTTGAGGCAACCATACTTGAGTAACCTTGGGTTCCTCCTTTTCTTTCCTCAGGCAGCTGTTACTTAGAGAAGTCCACATCCATGTTATTGAACATGCTTTTATTCGCTTTCTAAATGCCCTTTGTTTATTTAATCCTTATGCTTAATCCTGTATTAAAGTATATTTAATAAAATCTCCAGCTTCATTTCACCAATTTTCTCTTTCTAGAATTAATTCTAGCATTGATGCCATGAACCTTGGAGTTCCATCTGGGTAAAGATGTCTCAAAAATGAGCTCCCTACATGACTAAGGGAGAGATGACTGATTAAACCAAGAGTAAATAGAAGTAGAATTTCCATCCTGTTTAACCCTACTGACATTCCCAGGCCATGGCCACTTATATTTGGCTCAACAATAAGGGATCTTACTCCCTTTAAGATGTAATTTGTGTTTTATGTCTGTAGTCCCAAAGCTTAAAAAATGAGTTTTAATAAGAAAGGGATGATCAAGTAGATGTGATTTGTACTGAGAAGTAGGAAAAAAGAAAATGAAAATATTGTGTTTAGATGTAACAATGTGGAACTATTGGTAATCATGATAAGTGTATTTTCAGTTGAATAGTAGAGGAAGAAATCCAGATTGGAATAGGCTGAAGTTTAAGCAAGAATTGAGGAAGTAAAGATTTCATGTAAACAGACATTTTGAGAACATAGAAGCAGAACTCAGTGATAAGGTGATAAAGGCAATCTGGGGCAAAGGGTAGAAAAAGGACTCAAATCAAGGAGGTTGATGACAATAATGTAATGAAGCAGTTATTTGACAATGTCAGAGGAAAAAAAAAAAAAGGAACACAATCAAATCCTCTGAGGATCTCTAATGTCAGGTCCCAATTTGTAACCTTGAAAGTAACTTTCTAATAAGGACACTTTTCATACTTAACTTTTATTTAACAAGTACATGGAAAAATTTATTGTTGAGTTAAAA
Organism: Orientallactaga sibirica; assembly: GCA_036365145.1. Taxonomy (NCBI): domain Eukaryota; kingdom Metazoa; phylum Chordata; class Mammalia; order Rodentia; family Dipodidae; genus Orientallactaga; species Orientallactaga sibirica. The sequence goes on along the minus strand of JAEOAD010000015.1, from coordinate 23,520,093 downwards.
GGAAACTCAGAGATTTTCTTGCAGTATAAAGAAAAATAATCATTATGGTGGAGCTATTTCCTTCAGATATACCATAACCATTTACCATCATGATTCAGATTGCTGTGGTAATATACAGAGTAATTTGGCCCTCAGCATGGCAAAGAAATGAACAGAACAATACAGTGATAGCTAAATCTATGGTGATAGTAAAGAGGTTGTTAACATTACCTCTTAGACGGATAGAAAAGGGTCACCAGACCCTCACCTGAGATTCTAGTCATCACTCCCTCCTAGTTGCACATAATTCTGCCCCAGGACCTCATGGTCTTGGGAGGTGCTAGAATACATAGAAAGTGAAAAGTGATTGGACCTTGGGACTCTTCAGTGGTACATCTACAAGATGAACTGGCCATAGAAGTAGATGAAACTCCCTGGCGGTGTAGCTGCCAAGAGTCACCCATGCTTCTATAAGCAGTCCCTCCCTATAAATCATCCCAATAAATGAAATTACCAATCAAAAAAATGAATCACTAAGCTGGATTTGGATGAAAACCTTCCTTTGTTATATTTGTCTGTTCTTGGTCTGAGATGAATAGCTGTTTCTATATATTCTCAGGAAAAGAAATGTAACAATCATATCAACATAAAAGTATATTTTATATCCAGGCGTGGTTGCCCATGCCTATAATCCCATCACTCAGGAGGCTGAAGTAGGAGGATTGAGGTAGGAGAACTGAAGTTAGACTGGATCACAGAGTGAGTTTTAGGTCAGCCTGGGCTAGAGTGAAACCCTGCCTCAAAAAAAAAAAAAAAAAAAGTGTGGTGGTACATGCTTACAGTCCCAGCTGCTTAGGTAACTGACCTAGGAGGATCTCTTGAACCCAGGAGTTCAAGTCCAATTGGGACAATTAAGTGAGATTTTGTCTGTACATAAACACATGCATACATGTGCATGAACAGTGAATTGTGTAACTTGTCCATTGTAATATTTCACATTGCAATTCTTTCAACAGAGAAATCAAATTATTAAAACATTCATTAAAAGCTACAGAATGAAAAGGACACACTAATGGATGAGTGAAAGTACTCATTAATAAACCAAAAGAGAAGTGAATGTATCACTCAAAGAATTACCCTCTGACTTACTTTCTGGATATTTTATTTTTGTTGCAATCAAGTTTGATCTTAACTTTGACTTTCCAGAATTGCTTATAGGCTCAGACTCATGTTTGAAAGAGATATGCCTGAAAGAAATAAAAATAACAAGAAAATTACCAAAATGTACCTAACATATAAATTTGGAGAAATATGGTAAAGTCTTCATTTTATACATATGAATGTTATACTAATATGTTGTATTAATACTACTGTAAGATAAAGGGAAAAAGATTGAGTTTGAGAATAAGCCAAAATTATAAATGATAATTATATTAATGGGAGGGGTTAGGACTCCATGCTACTGGGATAGGATCAAGGGTACTTGGAATGCTAGTAATTCACAAACTGACTAGCCCTATCAGAAAAAATTGCTAGAGCTTTATTCAATGAGAAATTTGGGACAGACTTAAATTGAACTGGTGAGACATGGAGTCAGGGACTGTCAACATACTAGAAATAGTATATCAGATAGGATCACAACATATATATGTATATGTGTGTATATATATGTGTGTGTGTGTGTGTGTGTGTGTGTGTGTACGTATATATGACTTGAAATTTCCCCTTAATTCTTTAACTTTTTAACTGGTATTATAACTGTCTTGGCAAGACTAAGCTAGCTTAAGAGAGACACTGCCCTTCCACTGGCCTACAGGACTCCTGAGACAATGGGCCCTAGAAAATTGGAATTTCCTTGGGAATCTTTTGCTGGAAAAGAAAAATAAAGACTTGGTATGACCCAGGTGAAGAACTTATCTCCTGAAAAAAGTATTACAAAATTCTTGCAACTTGTCAGAAGACCAAGCAGGAGTCAATGATGGGAGGGACCACACCTTGACCAAGATTGATTAATTATACTTACTTTTGGCCTTCTATTTAAACCTAAACCTCATATTAATGATATAGCTTAGTAGCAAGACAGCTTTTTCTAATAGGTACACCATCTCCTGTTATAGTCACCTTCATATTGCTGTGATGAACATCCAACCAGACACGGTTTATGTGAGTAATTTTTATTTAAGGTTTACAGATCCAGCGGAAGTTCCTTCAATGCTAGAAGCAGCTGGCTTCTTTTCATAAATCCAAGCAGTGAGAATCCAGTAAGAGCCAGCACCACAAGGAAGTAATAACCTCGGAACTCAAACTACACTCTACACGTTTGGGCTGGAATTATATCCACACTGAGTGACATGTCACCCTGTAGCAGGAATCTGCCTGCTAGGGGCTGAAGTTGCAAAATCAATTTTATTTTATCTTTTAAAATATATTTTATGTATTTATTTGAAAGAGAGAAAAAGGTAAAGTAGGGGGAAGAATGAGTATACCAGGGCCTCCAGCCACTACAAACAAACTCCAGATGCATGCACCCCCTTGTGCTTACATGGGTCCTGGAGAGTCAAACCAGGGTTGTTTGGCTTTGCAAGCAAACGTCTTAACTGCTAAGCCATCTCTCCAGCCCTGCAAACTCAATTTTAATAAAACACCTGCATCTATTGGGCTATACATTTCCACTGTCACATTCAAACTACTACATTCCATCCCTGCCCTTCCTAGACTCATGAATGTGTCACAATGCAAATTGCATTTAGTACAAATTCAAAGGCCCCATAGCTTTACCAACTTAAATATTGTTCCATAGTCCCAAATCTCATCAGGTAAACAACAAACATCTGTAGTACAAGTCCCACATCCATAAGCAGTGACAACAGTCTCTGGATTCCCAATTCCATCCCTCCAGCTGAGCTGAATAGCATGTGGAAAACTTTCATCTTGAGCCAATATTGCTTCATGGTAACCTTTGCATAGTCCTGGTATATCCCAAACATTTGCTGGTCTTCACTGCAAACAATGGTCCATCTTACAATGTCCTCATTGGTCTCTCTACATAGGGACATTTCACATGCCACATCTCAGCAGTAGCTCCTAGAACTATGTGTACTTCATGATCTGCATTCATGCATTTTTCATGCTTCCAAAACCAATACCAAGTATGCAGCGACATAGCTATTGTTAATCTAGGGAGAAATAAATCTTGACTTTGAGCCTTCAGAATTCTTCCTTTCACACATCTTCTCTCATAAGGGTTTATATTCCTATTCAGCCCTTCCTAGATGGAGTTCACCCTCAGGCATCTTTTCTATTGTTTCAGTGTAAAGCAATTGGCCCATACATAATGGTGGTAATCTGTTCAACAATAGCAGCTTTAGCCACCTAAAATCAGTCTCTGGAAATGGCTCCCTTTCATAAATCCAAGCAGAGAAAACCACCAACAACCAGCACCACAAGCAAGTAAGAACCTCCAGAATTCAAACTGCTCTGTATACTTCTGGGCTATAATCAGATCTTCCCCCAAACACACCTTAGGGCTGGACTCTAAGATCCACCCCCAGTGACATGCCACTAACCCCATAGCATGAATCTGCCTGCTAGGGGCTGAAGTTGCAAACTCAATTTTAATAAAACACCTGAGTTTATGGGGCTACAGATTTGCACTATCACACTCCAACTACCTGTTTCCAATGTTATCACATTCAGGTAATTTTCTTTTTCTGCTTTTTACTGTTACTTATCTCTTTGGCACATTAAAAACAGGTGGCCAAACCTAGCTTGTATGGCTGCCAGGACACAGGCTATAAAACTAATAACTCCAGTAATAATTTTGGTGAGTCATAGCCAGGAGAAAGATTTGTTTTTTGGTATCATCCATTTGAAGCAAGTTGACCCTGGATGGAGAAGAAAGATCGAACTGTCAAGCATCTGCTTAGAATCACATTATTCTGGGGACCTCAGGTGGCATCAGATCATTTTCACCTCTATTTGGTGAAGCAGACATGCATTTGGACTTTGTTTTGGATTCTTCTGATTGCACGTTAAGTTTCACCCCATTTGAGGACATCAGGGTTTGCTTTCCTTTTAGTTTTGGGGGGCCCTTTTAGATATTTGGGTTCCTTTTGAGACATTTTGGTGAGTGTCCATTGGTGATTGGCTTTGTCCTTTAGAGTTCTTATATGTTTCAGTTCTGTTGAACTATTTGGGAGATTATACTGTTTATCTGATAGGCTTTGTTAATTTTCAAGCTATTTTTAGCAAATTTGAAATTCTTTTAAGCTCTTTAAGTGTCTTCTATATGACACAGAAGGTTGAAATGTGTTGGTATTATAGGGCCTGTTGGGCCATTAGGGTTCTGTAGAACCATTTGAAACAGAGAAACAGGAATGTTTCTCTGTCCTATGCAAGGATGTTAAGTCTGACCTATGTTGGTGTTCCCTAGGGAGAACTAAAGCTGATTAGTCTTATAAACTAAGGATGGTGCACTCTGAATAATGTAATTGTTTTTGTGCCATCTTGTGTCTAAAGAGCATGAAGCAAAACTTGATTTGCTGATAAAGTGCCTGAAAATAACTGAATAGCAAACTCTGGCTACTTCTTTTTTGCATTTCATCTTTGAACTTAGTGCATGATAAAATTCCTATCCTTGGTATATTTAATTTAAAATGTGTATGTGTGTGTGTAAGAGAAAGAGAAAATATGAATGTTTAGAGGATATTTTTGGACTGGCTTAATATATAAGAGCTGTTATCTTTGTATTTTTTCTTCTCGTTGAAATAGAGGTTAGCTAAAATGAAGAAATTTAATATCAATTATAGAATTTGTGACTGAAGAACAACTTGTTGTACCAGACTTCATCTCATTTAGGCCTAACTAAAATGCTAACTAAATGAAATGTTATTTGTAAGCATACTTCCTGATGGAATGGCTAGTATTTGGTGCTTTCCAGTGTTAATTCTGGAAAATAACTAACAAAATTCTTTTGATGTTCCTGCTATCTTTTATCAATATCATTCATTTTATCACTATAATTTGGACAATCCTGCCATTTCAAACCCTAGACAACATCTATTTACCTTGATGAAGTAAGGATCATAATAGAAATTCTCCACATCATATCATAGTTAAAACATTAACACAGAAAACCAAGAAAGAGTACAAAAATGTTTTTGATTTTTTAGTGAAAGCACTAAAATCCAGAAGGGATTAGACAAGAATATTTCAAATGCTGAAGGACCATGGCTACCAACACAAACTGCCATACACAGCAAAATTATCCCTCACAATAGAAGGAGAAAGAAAAGCTTTCCATGATAAATGCTGGTTATATGAATATGTGATCACTAAGCCAGGCATACAGAGGATACTGAATATAATACTTATCACTGAAGTAAAAACAAACATATTCAAGAGACTAAAGAAGAGAAAAACAGTAATCAAAATAAGAACAGTTGATAAAGCAAATTATGATAAAAAACACCAAACTCCAGGAAAATCATCAACTTGGCAGAAATGGACTCACACCTTTTTGTTTGTACTTATTTGAGAGTGACAGGCAAAGAGAGAGAGAGGGAGGGAGAGAATGGGCTCACCAGGGCCTCCAGCCACTGCAAATGAACTACAGATACATGCATCGTCTTGTGCATCTGGCTTACGTGGGTACTGGGGAATCAAGCCTTGAACCAGTGTCCTTCGGCTTCACAGGCAAGCACTTAACCACTAAGCCATCTCTCCAGCCCCAAACTCATACCTTTTACTAACAAATTTGAATATCAATGAACTCAACTGACCAATCAAAAGATATAGAGTAATATGATAAATCAGAAAACAGTATTCATCTTCTTGCTATCTTCAAGAAACCCACCTACCATTAAAGACAGATACTGCCTTAAGGCAAAAAGATGGAAAACAGATATCCCAAGCAAATGGAAAGTAAAAAAAATCATGTGTGCTTATACTAATACTCAAGAAAATAGACTTTAAAACAAAAAGTAATCAGAAGAGATAAAGAAGATAAAGAAGGCCACTTTACAAGTGATCAAGGGAATAATTCACCAAGATGGTATGCCAATCCTAAGCATATATGCACTGAACACAGATGCACAAAGTTTTCTAAAACAAAATCTACCACACAGAAAGTCAGACATAAATCCCAAAACAATGATAGTGGGTGACTTCAATATCTCACTATAGGCATAACTTATAAATATAAAATAGGGAAAAATGGAGCTAAATGACACAATAGATCAAATGGACTTAACAGACATCTACAGGACAACACATCTAAACTCCACAGAGTACGCATTCTTCTCAGAAGCTCATAGAATCTTCTCTAAAATAAATCACATTATGAACAAATAAAATCTTCATAAATTCAGGAAAAATGACATAACTCCTTGTGTTATATCCTGCCATAAAACTACAAAACTAGAAATTAACAAAGAAATAACAAATTATGCACAAACTTCTGAATATTGAACAACACATTACTGAATAGATCATTGAAGAAATCAAGAAGTGAATGAAAAGGAAAACCCAATATACTAAAACCTAGAAGACACAATGAAGGCAGACTTAAAAGGGAGGATTATAGTTCTAAATGACTACATTACAAACCAGAAAATCTCAAATAAATAATTTAACAGGCTATCTGAAGGTCTTAGAAAGATAAGAACAGTCCAAACCCAAAAGTTCCACACAGAAAGACACAATAAAGACTAGGACAGAAATTAATTAATTAGAAATGAAGAAAACAGACACTGAAGAGACTCAAGACTCATCAAAGTAGGAAAAGGGCTACCAAGAGCTCTACATGGGAGGAGATTTCTAGCATGCCCCCTATAAAGCTCAGATAACATTTCAGAAAGAATGTAAGAGCTTCAGAGAGTGTAGATGTTCCTTGTAACACTGTCCTTCCTATACTAACCTAGTGGTGCATTCATAACCCCTCAGTAGTTACTGATACATCCACAAGATCATCATGATTCTTAGTCTATCAAAAATTTTCCATGAAGCATAGAGGAGAAAAAAGAATGAGACAATCAAACATAAGAAGACTACCTTGAAAGAAGAGGATCTTCATGGAATGGGGGCAATGGAGAGGAAACAAAAAAGGATAATGGGATGGGAACATGATCAAATTACTGAACACTCATATTAAATTTTTCAACTAACAAAAAGAAAAAAATATGTAGGACTTGATAAGAGGTCATGGAGAACACTTTTTTATTCCTGAAATTATGCTCCCTTCATCCCAATGGAGTTAACATTTATTGTATACAAGATTAAATTTTGTTCTAGAAAGTTTTTTTCTTTGTTCTTTTTTAAAAATATTTTTTATTTATTTACTTATTTATTTGAGATAAAGAGGAAGAGAGAGAGAGAGAGAGAGAGAGAGAGAGAGAGAGAATGGGTGCACCAGGGCCTCCAGCCACTGCAAAAGAACTCCAGATGCATGTGCCACCTTGTGCTTCTGGCTTATGTGGGTCCTGGATAGTCAAACTGTGATCCTTTGGCTTTGCAGGCAAATGCCTTAACTGTAAGCCATCTCTCCAGCCCAACTCTGAGTATCTTTAAGTGATTAGAAAGTTTTTTTTACAGTAACAAATATCATACCTAAATCAACTTAAAAAGGAAAAGATTAATTTTATTTAATGTCTTTGGAAGTTTTAGTCCATGACCTATTAACCCCATTACTTTTGGGCTTATAACAAGGGAGCACATCATGGTAGGACATATGACTATTTATATCATGAGTCAAGGAGATCTCAATCCCCTTCACACTACACACAAAAAAACTTAGTGGGTCATGGTATAGTTCCCTCACTTGAGGAGGCAGAGGCAGAAGCAGGAGGATTTCAATGAGCTTGAGGCAGCCCTAGGCTACACAGATATTTCCAGGCTAGCCTGGGCTTGGTGTGTGGTCCTATCAAAAAAAGTCAAGGGTTAAAAACAAGCCAGGGAGAAAAGGAGGAAGGGAAGAAGAGAAAGGAGAGAGAGAAAGAGAGAGAGAGAGAGAGAGACTGAGAATCCCCCAGTCCCTTTCTAGGGCATGGCCCCAATGGTCTAAGGTCTTTCACAAAGTTCCTTCCTTTTGAAGATTCTACCATCTCTCTGAGAACCAACCACATAGGCATTTCAGGGACATTTATCCAAGCCGTATCAGGTTCTGTTGAAACCATGACCAGTACTAGGGAATCTATGTTTTTGTTGGAATTACTACCATCTGAAGAGATCTCTCTTTCATGACTAGCACATAACTATGATACAGGGAAAGCAGACATGTAGATGGTAGATGGACAAGACCTTAGATGAAACTATTGCAGATTAAACATATTACTGCTTAGATTGATCTGTTTTAGACCTACACCTTCATTTCTTCAACAAAATCTTATTTATTTAGCTGTTGTTTTACTATAATTTTGAAGTAATAGCCTTGAATTTCTTTCATCCTTTTCACTGGTTTTGGTGCTATGTACACTGATTAAATGACATTTACTTATTCTGAATTTTATAAACAAGCATCTTTGGGTCTTTATGATTTAGATTAACTCTGCCTCTCACCTCAAACTTTCAGCCTGGATGACTGAGAAGTTTGAGGTCAGAGGCAGTGTTAATCTAAATGATATATACAAAAAAGTGCTTCTTATTTATTTATTTATTTATTTATTTATTTATTTATTTATTTATTTACTTGAGAGTGACAGACAGACAGAGAGAGAAAGAGGCAGACACACAGAGATGAACTCAACTGACCAATCAAAAGATATAGAGTAATATGATAAATCAGAAAAACAGTATTCATCTTCTTGCTATCTTCAAGAAACCCACCTACCATTAAAGACAGATACTGCCTTAAGGCAAAAAGATGGAAAACAGATATCCCAAGCAAATGGAAAGTAAAAAAAATCATGTGTGCTTATACTAATACTCAAGAAAATAGACTTTAAAACAAAAAGTAATCAGAAGAGATAAAGAAGGCCACTTTACAAGTGATCAAGGGAATAATTCACCAAGATGGTATGCCAATCCTAAGCATATATGCACTGAACACAGATGCACAAAGTTTTCTAAAACAAAATCTACCACACAGAAAGTCAGACATAAATCCCAAAACAATGATAGTGGGTGACTTCAATATCTCACTATAGACATAACTTATAAATATAAAATAGGGGAAAATGGAGCTAAATGACACAATAGATCAAATGGACTTAACAGACATCTACAGGACAACACATCTAAACTCCACAGAGTACGCATTCTTCTCAGAAGCTCATAGAATCTTCTCTAAAATAAATCACATTATGAACAAATAAAATCTTCATAAATTCAGGAAAAATGACATAACTCCTTGTGTTATATCCTGCCATAAAACTACAAAACTAGAAATTAACAAAGAAATAACAAATTATGCACAAACTTCTGAATATTGAACAACACATTACTGAATAGATCATTGAAGAAATCAAGAAGTGAATGAAAAGGAAAACCCAATATACTAAAACCTAGAAGACACAATGAAGGCAGACTTAAAAAGGGAGGATTATAGTTCTAAATGACTACATTACAAACCAGAAAATCTCAAATAAATAATTTAACAGGCTATCTGAAGGTCTTAGAAAGATAAGAACAGTCCAAACCCAAAAGTTCCACACAGAAAGACACAATAAAGACTAGGACAGAAATTAATTAATTAGAAATGAAGAAAACAGACACTGAAGAGACTCAAGACTCATCAAAGTAGGAAAAGGGCTACCAAGAGCTCTACATGGGAGGAGATTTCTAGCATGCCCCTATAAAGCTCAGATAACATTTCAGAAAGAATGTAAGAGCTTCAGAGAGTGTAGATGTTCCTTGTAACACTGTCCTTCCTATACTAACCTAGTGGTGCATTCATAACCCCTCAGTAGTTACTGATACATCCACAAGATCATCATGATTCTTAGTCTATCAAAAATTTTCCATGAAGCATAGAGGAGAAAAAAGAATGAGACAATCAAACATAAGAAGACTACCTTGAAAGAAGAGGATCTTCATGGAATGGGGGCAATGGAGAGGAAACAAAAAAGGATAATGGGATGGGAACATGATCAAATTACTGAACACTCATATTAAATTTTTCAACTAACAAAAAGAAAAAAATATGTAGGACTTGATAAGAGGTCATGGAGAACACTTTTTTATTCCTGAAATTATGCTCCCTTCATCCCAATGGAGTTAACATTTATTGTATACAAGATTAGATTTTGTTCTAGAAAATTTTTTTTCTTTGTTCTTTTTTAAAAATATTTTTTATTTATTTACTTATTTATTTGAGATAAAGAGGAAGAGAGAGAGAGAGAGAGAGAGAGAGAGAGAATGGGTGCACCAGGGCCTCCAGCCACTGCAAAAGAACTCCAGATGCATGTGCCACCTTGTGCTTCTGGCTTATGTGGGTCCTGGATAGTCAAACTGGGATCCTTTGGCTTTGCAGGCAAATGCCTTAACTGTAAGCCATCTCTCCAGCCCAACTCTGAATATCTTTAAGTGATTAGAAAGTTTTTTTTACAGTAACAAATATCATACCTAAATCAACTTAAAAAGGAAAAGATTAATTTTATTTAATGTCTTTGGAAGTTTTAGTCCATGACCTATTAACCCCATTACTTTTGGGCTTATAACAAGGGAGCACATCATGGTAGGACATATGACTATTTATATCATGAGTCAAGGAGATCTCAATCCCCTTCACACTACACACAAAAAAACTTAGTGGGTCATGGTATAGTTCCCTCACTTGAGGAGGCAGAGGCAGAAGCAGGAGGATTTCAATGAGCTTGAGGCAGCCCTAGGCTACACAGATATTTCCAGGCTAGCCTGGGCTTGGTGTGTGGTCCTATCAAAAAAAATCAAGGGTTAAAAACAAGCCAGGGAGAAAAGGAGGAAGGGAAGAAGAGAAAGGAGAGAGAGAAAGAGAGAGAGAGAGAGACTGAGAATCCCCCAGTCCCTTTCTAGGGCATGGCCCCAATGGTCTAAGGTCTTTCACAAAGTTCCTTCCTTTTGAAGATTCTACCATCTCTCTGAGAACCAACCACATAGGCATTTCAGGGACATTTATCCAAGCCGTATCAGGTTCTGTTGAAACCATGACCAGTACTAGGGAATCTATGTTTTTGTTGGAATTACTAACATCTGAAGAGATCTCTCTTTCATGACTAGCACATAACTATGATACAGGGAAAGCAGACATGTAGATGGTAGATGGACAAGACCTTAGATGAAACTATTGCAGATTAAACATATTACTGCTTAGATTGATCTGTTTTAGACCTACACCTTCATTTCTTCAACAAAATCTTATTTATTTAGCTGTTGTTTTACTATAATTTTGAAGTAATAGCCTTGAATTTCTTTCATCCTTTTCACTGGTTTTGGTGCTATGTACACTGATTAAATGACATTTGCTTATTCTGAATTTTATAAACAAGCATCTTTGGGTCTTTATGATTTAGATTAACACTGCCTCTGACCTCAAACTTCTCAGTCATCCAGGCTGAAAGTTTGAGGTGAGAGGCAGAGTTAATCTAAATCATATATACAAAAAAGTGCTTCTTATTTATTTATTTATTTATTTATTTATTTATTTATTTATTTATTTACTTGAGAGTGACAGACAGACAGAGAGAGAAAGAGGCAGACACACAGAGAGAATGGGTGCACCAGGGCCTCTAGCCACTGCAAACAAACTCCAGATGCATTCCACCTTGTGCATCTGGCTTCTGTGGGTCCTGGGGAATCAAGCCTCAAACCAGGGTCCTTAGGCTTCACAGGCAAGTGCTTAACTGCTAATACATCTCTCCAGGCCCAAAAGGGCTTCTTTTGAAAATTCAAAGATCAAGAAAATTTGGTTTACTTTGAAGACCTTAACTTTCCTGCCTCCATCTCCCAAGTTTTGGGATTACAGGCATGTGTCATCATGTTCAACCACAAACTCCTTTTTTAAAAAACTTAAAGTTCCATAATTTTAACAGATTTTTATTATGATGTCTGGTCAATCACAAGTCACAAGAAGATTTCAGAGAGCTATAAGTTTTGTAGCATAACCAGAATGCTTATGAGCAAAACAATTGTCACAATTACCCAAAAATGTTGCTTTACTTTAGATTTGGACTTGTTTGTACAACTCTCCTCCACATTTCCATACATTAATAGCACACAAGAATCCAAAACAGTAGCCCGTAATGATATTCAGGCTCTGTCATGATTACTGCTCACTGCTGTAATGCATATCTACAGAGAGAGAGAGAGAGCGAAAAGATATGAAAAATGTGAAGTTTGATAAGGAAAGGTGTATGATCAAGTTTAAAGGTCTGGATAAGGAAAGTGCAAAGGACCAAACATCTGTGATTGTTAAAGAAATTAGCACTGTTAAAGAGAAACATCTTTCTCTTTACTGTGATAACAGGAAAGGTGCTTTGAAGGCTGTAACTTATGAAAATACAAATTAATTTAAAAGAAAACAACCTTAAATTGAAAAAACTCTTATAGTTAGCTTCTTGTTGGTGACATAAAGCAACAGATCAAAAGCAGCTGACGGGAGGAAAGCTGTTTATTTTGGTTTACAAACTCAAGGGGAAGCTTCATGATGGCAAGGGAAAATGATGGAATGAGTAGAGGGCAGACATCATCCCCTGGCCATCAAGTCGACAACAGCAGCAGGACAATATGCCAAACACTGGGAAGGGGAAGCTGGCTATAACACCCACAATCCTGCCTATAACAACACACCTCCTCCAGCAAGATCCCAATTCCCAAATTGCCATTAGCTGAGGATCCAGCATTCAGAATACATAAGTTTATGAGGGATACCTAGTTCAAACCACCACAACTCCTGAAGGAGTTCTCCTCTAAAAAACAACTACCTGCTTTTTCAGGTCAGTCTGGAAGGCACACAATAGCTAACTACAACTGTATCTAAAATGGCCAGGCTACATCCCAAGCTGGCAGCAGAACTAAGTAGCTTGGTCCACAACAAGATTAATGAAGTCATGATCTTTTGACATGGTTCCAGAGAGCTACTGAGGCCAGGCAATGTGCGTCAGGGCCCGGGTGCCTTCAAGAGGTCCTGAGAGACCACTATATAAAGGTATGAAGGTGAAGCCCAAGTTTCACTGGAGACCCTCAGATGTTGAAGATATAAGGGACCAAAGGGCATCCAGAGAGGAAAGTTGCATGTATAGAGGAAATTGGCCCAAGGGAGCAAAGCTATGTGTCCTGCAGATGGCAGAGCTGGGTGTAGCTACTCAGCCCAATTTACAGCCCAATTAACTCCATCATAAACCTAGGCATGGTGCTGCAGGATTTGCTGTTTGCCCTGGTGAGTGTTGGTCTTGCTTTGGTCTGATCTTTTCTTGCTATACCCCTGTTCTCCCTTTTGGAATAGGAATGTTTACTATATTCCATTGTATATTAGAATTAATGAAACATGCTTTTTTTTTTTTTTTTTTGGTTTTTCGAGGTAGGGTCTCACTCTGGCCCAGGCTGACCTGGAATGAAACATGCTTTTAATTTTATAGGAGCTCACAATTAAGAGATTATCTTGAGCATTAGACGGGACTGAAATGTTGACATACCTTAGGACCATGGGGACTCTTAAAGTTACACAATATACAGGATGGCCATGAGCTTGCTGGGCACAATGGATAGTAGGTTATAGCTGAGAGAAGATGTGCTTGAAATCGACAAGGACTACTTAATCTTGATTCTCAACCTTATGGGATTTAGAATGCCCATAGAAACAAACTTCTGGGCATGCCCTGTAGGTAGTTTCTAGGTTAGGTTAACTGAGAAGATCCAGTAGGAGATGCAATTCCATGGGCTGGAGGCCCTGGAATGTATGAAAAGAAGAAAGTGAGCTGACTATGAGCGTCCATTCCTCTTTGCTTCTGAACTGTGGATGCAATGTGACTGGGTACTTCAAATCCCTAACACCTGCCCTTCTTTACCATGACTATGAACCAAAATAAACCTTCCCTAAATAGCTGTGTCAAGTAATTTATCGCAACAATAAGAAAAGTAACCATACAAACACCAAAATACACCCCATATTTCCTCACCTTTGTCCTCTTCTCCTCCCTAGTCTACTACTGAGTTGTCTTCACATGTTCTCCACCCAAGTAGAGAGTGCTGCAGTATACATAGGGGCCAGACCCAAGGCTCAGTCATCCCACTGAACAGGTAAAGAGTATAGGTTTTGAATCAGGCTGTCTCTGCCTCTTGTTATTTGTGTGAACTTGGATAGATTATTTAACCTTACCAAGACTTCAAGTTATCTGCACTTCACATATTGGATATTTTCTAAGGGCAAATGACACAGATGCAACCTCTACACTACCACCAATATCCCATTGACTTGAAGTTAATTTTACTATTTAATACTTCTTTATGGTCTCTTCTCTGTATTTTTAACCCTGGAAAATTACATAGTACATTATGTCAGTGAAAGATCATGTATGGCATATTCAGGTCTTCTCTCTATATATACTGAGGTTTAAACCTAGGATGCTGTGCATGCTAGGCAGACACTATCACTAAGCTGCATCCTCAGTTCAGACCATCATTCTAAATTACTTTAGAAAGTCTTTTAGGCAGAACTTTTCTTAAAGTATGCTACCTAAAATGTAATACAAAACTCGACATTAATTTGGGGCAATATAATTGAGTTTTAAAATATCTGTCTTTAAAAATTTCAGCATTGCAATTACCATCAACATTAGTGAAAAACTCTAATAAATATTTTATAAAATAGGAACATTCAAAATACTGAGCTAGGCAGTGTGGTAGTACAAGCCTTTAGTTCCAGTAGGAGGACTTCTATGAGTTTGAGGCCAGCCTAGGCTACAGAGTGAGTTCCAGGTCAACTTGGGCTAGATTGAGTCTCCACTTCAAAGAAAAAAAAAGTTGGGCCGAAGAGATGTCTTAGCAGTTAAGGTGCTTGCCTGCGAAGCCTAAGGACCCATGTTCTACTCTCCAGATCCCATGTAAGCCAGAGGCAAGCACAAGATCATACATGCCCACTAGGTGGCACAAGCACCTGGAGTTCTATTGCTGTGGTTGAGGCCCTGGAACACCAATTCTCTCTTTGTCTTTCTCTCTAAAAAATAAATAAATAAATAAAAATTAAAAAGTTGATCTAGTATATTTTAACATAAATATACTATATGATAAAATTTCATTTATTCCATATTGTATAATCCAAGACAATTATAAAGTAATACTTTAAGACTTCCAACTGAATGAGGATATTATGATATTTACTTATTTGATTTTTTAATGTCATATGACTTATCTTCTGTGTTCTTTGATGCTTTTCTAGATGTGGATGTTTCAATAACATGTTGAAATCCCGTGGAAAAATTGAATGTCAGGGATGTAACTAAAGACTTTTCATTTTTTTCATTCTGAAGCAAGGTTCTCTGCTGCAAAGTCAAAGTGAAAAAAAGTGCTTTTTATATAGACTAAATTCCTTATGAAAAGAACAAAAACTAATCTCACTGTACAGAGAGAAAGAGACAGAGACAGAAAATGTTCAAATAGAAAGCAATGATGGAAAAATATAACAAATTGAAAATTACTAAAAATATTACAGATTATATTTGAAAGGAACCAATTTTCTATTTTTCCTATGTGATCTGTATAACTTTTTCTATCAGTGAAATAAAGGAGATGAGCCAGATCATCATTCCCGATTCCTTTTAACTCTTAAAAAAAAACTTAAGGAGAGATTGATATATAACTGTGCAACTATTTCCTCTAGGAAAGAGAAGGGAGGGTCATGGAATAAGCTCATGAAAGTAACATGTCCCAAGACTCTGGGGAAGTTACATGGTTCTTAAGGCTACTTCAAAGTTACATAAGCTATAAACAATAGCTAGGAAAAGGAAACTTTTCCATGGAGCCACCTGCAATTGGACAAGGTGCAGCTTTCTTTGTCACACATGCCTGAGAACTTCAACACTTGCTCATCTGCCTGCAGTTTTATGAGTCTGATCTTCTTAAAGTTTACTTTGTTTCTGTAAACTTTAATTATTCCTAATTCAGTAACAAGATCAACTGCTACTTTTCTTTTTAGTATACCCATTAAAAACATATATGCTTACCATATTGGCAAAAAATATGAGTAGCCATATTGAATATTTGGTAGCATAGTATTTTTGGCAGATTTTGATAAATAGCATAACCTACAACATGACAGTTACCTAGTAAATCTTGTATAATATATATCTGGTATTTATTCATATTATTACTTGTGATTCTGGGAATAAATCCATGACCTTGCATGTGTGAGACCAGCACCCTACCACTGAGCTATATTCCCTAATCTTTAATTATTTTTTAATTCACTTAGATAAATGATTCTTTCAATGAATGAAATTTTTGCTGTTTACAAAGTAATATATATCATATATTAACTATAAGATAAAATAATTTTATTTAAAATGTTAACTGTTTTGGGCCTAAATTAGTTTTACCTTCTACTTTACAAACCTTTAGTCGCCTGTCGGTGAGAATCTTTGCTTGCTTATCCAAGACATCCAATTTCTCTACTATATTTTCTGTCATCTGGCCATAAATTCCTGCTTGAAAGGTAAGAAGAGGAAATTTCCAACTCAGTTAAAATTGAAATCAATGACTTATTAATTAGATATAAGTAAAGTGGAGATAATCTCATATGGCTGCTTTACATGAATAATGGAGTGGTGTAGATTATCAGAGAGCTGTAAATGGACTCAAAACTTTTTAATGGGAAAAATTCCAAAATCACATTTGTGTGTGGAACTTTTATATTCTTACATTTCTATTAGAGTATGTTACAGTATCTTCTCATTGCTGGGACAAAGCACCTGACCAAAAGCAGCTGATGGGAGGAAAGGTTTTACTTTGGCTTACAGTCTTGAGGGGAAGCTCCATGATGTCAGGAGAAAGCATGAAGTTTAATTTCGCAAATGTTGGTGACATATAAGGGTTTGATAAATATAATAAATCTAATGATGGACTTACGTGGTAGAGATAAAGGTGTGGGAATTCCTTACTATAAACGCAACACAGCGTATGTCATCCAGCTGCAGACCGTCTCACTTCCTTCCACCATACCTGTAATGATGTGATCAAGAGGAGCCTGCAGGTGTGTCAGGTTGCTATTTCCTGCAATTATTCCTACTTCAAAATCACTTTGGAACCTAGGAAGCCATGAGAATTTGTGCAGCCAGTTAGCATTTTCTACTCTAATCCAGTATTTCATTATTTTCTGTACAATGTCATCTCTTATCTTGTTTCCTTTCCTTCCCTAATTTCCTAACAGCCTTCCTCTAAATCTTCTATCAAATTCTTATTTATACTTCTATGAAGTGGCAGTACCACTTGTGCTCCAAAGTCCAAGGGAAGGCTTTGAGTGCATGGTACTTGTTTGGGGAGATTACTGTGGTCATCATTGATCCATCTCCATACCCTCTCCAGCCCTCTCTTCATATTTTCTAGGAAAAAAAAAAAAAAACAGGCTGTTCTATCAAATCCTAGCTCAAAGGCCACCTCTTTTATACATTTTTCCTTGCCCCATCACATTCTTTGTCTTGGTGATAGTCTTTTTTGTGAGCTCCTATGATATCTACCAACAAACACAACTAGTTTTGTGGTCAGTAGATTTTATCACCATTCATTCCATGAATGACTTAAGGAAGGGTGGGAGAGATGAGCTCACTTATTAAATACATAGAGGTCTGTCTGAAGTTCTCACATGGTCTCACACCTCAAGGGCAGTGGTAATGTGGAGGATTCTTATGTAGTCACAAAGCCAATCTCATAGAACCTAGGATCTAGAATGCATTAGAATGCAGGCTCTTACACCTCCAGGAGCAGTGGCTATGGGGGTCAAACAGGGGACAGACCTTTCTGATCCATTCTTTGATTCCCATCACCATTGTCCCTTTCAGGCCCACAGGTTTCCTTTCACCTACCCACGTTAGCAAAATAAACTCTATCCTATAGTTTACCTTTCTCCCTCACCTTGGAAAGATTTCTTATTATTTCTGAAATACTAATCCTTCAAAATGCCATCAGAGTGGTCTTGCTAAAACTGATCAGGTCCTTCTCCTGCCCAAATTTTAGCTTGCTCCTCATGACCTGCTGATCACCCCCAAGTTCTTCAGATGATACAGCAGACAGTGAAAGACAGTGTGAGACCTGCCTCCATCTGCTTTCCCTGCTTACCTCCTGCCACACTTCTTCTACTTCAGCCATACTCCAGCACCTTTTATAGGGACAGAGTCTACTCTTTCTCAGTTTTGTCCCCAACTTATGCTTTTCATTCCATACTGAATGTTCTCTCTCCATATTTTTTCTTTAAAATATTTATTTATTTATTTCCACACAAAAAGAGATAGAGATAAGAGAGACAGATAGAACGAATGGGTGCACCAGGGCTTTCAGCCACTGCAAACAAACTCCAGATGCATGTGCCACTTTGTGCATCTGGTTTTACGTGAATACTGGGGAATTGAACTTGGGTTATTAGGCTTTGCAAGCAAGTGCCTTAACCACTTCGCAGCCATCTCTCCAGCCCTCGCTTCATGTTTTCTAGAAAACAAACAGGCTGCTCTTCAAATCCTGGCACAAAGGCCACCTCTTTTATACATTTTTCCTTGCCCCATCACATTTTTTGTCTTGGTGATAGTCTCTTTTGTGAGCTCCTGTGACATCTTATTCTTCATTATAACACTCCCCAATACTACTATAATTTAATACTTAGTATTAAATTAGTATTCATTTATTAATTATTAATTTATTATTAATTAAATTAGCATTAATGTCTCTCTGAGACATTATTTCCTCACAATGTTGAAGCTAATTTACAAGATTAGAGTTACCCACCTCTCAATTTCAGCACTGGGCAAAACATTTTGCATTCAATTTGGATCCAAAAATTATAATTTAATTTGGAGATGTCTTTGAACATAACATCTTATGTATAAACATCCCAGTTTATCTGATTAAGTGATGTTACTTCATGATGATTCTCTTAGTGGAAGATTAAACATGAAATGATATTGTAGGAGGCAGGAGAAAGCTAGCTTCTTTTAGAAAGTTTCAGTTAGGGACAGGAGCCCAAAGGTGCAACCAGAAGATGCAACCCTGCTTTGGCAGGAATGGAACTCATGTTTGATCCAGTTTCATCCACAATGGCTGTGGCGCCCTCTGCTGCCTCCACAGGCTACCACACTACACAGGTGGGCTGGCCTTTGGATCTGCCCCCTGAATCTGTGAACCAGTCAGGTCTTCCCCTTACATACATGAGTCTGATGAAAAGAAATCCATTTTTAATTTGACTATAAAGGCTTGTCTGTGCTGATCTCTGTTTCTCTCAGTCCTGTGATCTTATCTGTCTGGACATACATAAGTCTATTTCTCTTCATTTCAGCTTTGCTGAGAAGGAGAGTGGGCCTCCCCTCGACTTGGGCAATTCCCTGCTTGCCTTCCATCTGTGTCATGTTCTGGGTAACTTCTCACTTTGATTATATGTATTATTTTTTCTTTGATTTATGAGTCTACCACGTGTGTACTTCCTGTATACTCTGAGTCTACCGTCTGGTTATTGCCTCTAAACCCTGGGCCTGCTACGTGTACAATTTCTCTAAATTCAGGATAACTATGGGTGTAAGAACTCCTGACTCTCTTTACTACACATTTATCATCTGAATTTCCCAGTCTCTTCTTTGATACTTTCCCTCTGCTATTCTTCCTTAAGCCATCACCACTTAATCATTTAACTTTCTTCCATGTGGATGCTCAGGGCAGATGCTATGCTTCTCACACAGTACATGTTTCTTCTAAATATTTTTGCCTGGGCTTTTGTTTTAAAAGATTTTATTTATTTATTTACTTATTTATTTATTTATTTATTTATTTATTTATTTATTTATTCATTAGAGGGAGAGAGAGAGAGAAAGTAGCAGATAGAGAGATAATGGGCACGCAAGAGCTTCTAGCCACTGCAAATGAACTCCAGACGCATGTACTAACTTGTGGATCTGGCTTACATGGGTACTAGGGAAGAATCAAACCCGGATCCTTTGGCTTCGCAGGCAAGTACTTTAACCTCTAAACCATCTCTCCAATGTGTGTGCTTTTAGGTCCTGTCTTCCACATGCTTCTGAAACTGTTCCAGCCTTTTTCTAGATCCCAGTTTCCCACAGATAAACACCAAATTTTGTGCTTTCTCCCTAGGTAAACTCAACAATCCTTAATTTATGCTTCTTGGGTCCATCTTTATTAATTCTTTGTTAAAAGAGAATAAAGACCCAAAAATTGGGGTTCACAAGTCTAGGAGACCCCTTTTAAACTCCCAAATCCTGCATCAATATAGTATATTATGTGTCATTATAAAATGTGACCTGCTAAATATTTTTTTTTTGAGGTAGAGTTTCAATCCAGCTCAGGCTGACCTGGAATTCGTTATATAGTCTCAGGGTGGCCTTGAACTCACAGCGATCCTCCTACCTCTGCCTTCCAAGTTCTGGGATTAAAGGCGTGTGCCACCATACCTGGCTTGACCTGCTAAATTCGAACTTAGTTATTTTTCACTATAATTGAAAATTATTACACATGGACATAATATCTTGATCATAGGACCCGTGACAAAGAGGATGGTCTAAGCTGACAGTGTGTATGTGGAAGCTGGGTAGGGGCTAGAGAATGAAAGTATCAAATTAGGAAGCATGTGTGTAATGGAGACTAGAGGTTTTGGAAATGCAAATAAAGTTAAAAACAGATCTTGAAAACCTGCACTGCTGCTTCAGGTGAATGAGAAAAGAAGATGTCAGGATGCAAAGGAGAGCCCATTCCATGACCAGGTCTCCCAAAAGCTGAAGAATGACTAGGACATACATATAAGAAAGGGCTGTATTAAGGGAATTGGAGCTTGTGATTGTGGGTCTTGCAAAGCAGAAACAGGTTAAGGAAACTGGAAGTCTTGGAGGTAAGATTTCTTCCACTTCAGATAAATTAAGACCACAGACAGGAAAGAGCAGGCTCATGGGGTGACAGATGGGAATGAGGACTCTACAGGAAATGAGACTGGAGGCTGCTGGTTCACATTCTGGCACAGAACTGGTCAACAGTTTTTTCCATGTCCTGAAACCATGTCCTGAATATAGTTGGCAGTCAATTAATTTTGTGAAAGAAATTTCAAGACAGCATAGCATTCATGGTGTGGTATAGATATTGAAGGCTGCTTGTTTGATCCAAGTTAAAGGTGAGACTTGAGAGCCAAAAGTACAATGTAAAGACCTTAAAAAGGTGGTTTATTCAGAAAAAGGTGGGTAGAGTCTGGTCTAAGCAAGGTGCAGTTTCTAAAGAGACTATCACCATTGAAAATAAAAAGCCAGATGTCCTTCATGCAGTCAATAGTAAAGAAACATGAGGCTATCTCAGGAATGGACAAGACCCATCACAACTTCATCAACAGCTCCTCCAGCAACCTTTATGGAAGTTTTCACAACTTTATTACAAATATATTTTAATATATTTCAGAATTACAATTCTTAACGCCTGAATTAAAGTCTTATGGCAATTAGTGTTGACAGTTAAATAGCCTTCTAGAAATGTTCTTTATATACAGTATATACAGGCATGTATATAAGTGTGTGATGGCATTATGAATCATCACAAGATTTATATATACTTTTCAAAATAAGATATTTTGATTGGATTTAATATATTTTTCTCAGATACTTGAGGAAAAGTGGATATGATGATGCACATTAAAATACAACTATTTCTGCATGCTTGAAATCTAGTCATGTATATCAGGAATAAAATTTCTTCTTTCTTTTTTTTTTTTTTTTGTTTGGTTTTTCAAGGTAGAGTCTCACTCTGGTCCAGGCTGACCTGGAATTAACTATGTAGTCTTAGGGTGGCCTCAAACTCTCGGTGATCCTCCTACCTCTGCCTCCCGAGTGCTGGGATTAAAGGCATGCGCCACCACACCCGACGGAATAAAATTTCTTTAGTGAAGATAATAGATAATATGTTAAAATCTTATTTTAATTTGTGTTGAAGATTATGTCCTTAATACATGTTTTTAACATTCATACTGTAAATAGTGAGGAGTGGGGTTATTATGAATGTTGTGTGCTAAGGTTAGGATTTAGGGTGGTGGTCTCTTACTTTTGCAATGTTACAGTGCTTGAACTTTGATATTCTGTCTTTCTTTCCCTTTCTTTATTTTTATGTTTTTTCTGTACTAGAAATCGAACCCTAGGCCTAGTGCATGTAAAACAAATGTTCTACTAACTGAGTTACATTCCTTGCATAACTGTTATTTTTAGCGTTGTCGTTGTTGTTGTTGTTTTTGAGGCAGGTCTTCCTCTAGCCCGGGGTTAGCCTGGAACTCATGCAGTCCTCTTATCTCAACTTCTTGAGTGCTGAGATTAAGGATGTTAAACACCATACCTGACTATCCTTAGTGGTTTTTAAAGCAGAGAACTTATTTTGCTTTTACTGAAATGGTGATAAAACATTAGAATATGTTTCTGAAAAAGAGGAACCCTTCTATACTGTTGGTCAGAATGTAATCTGGTCCAGCCATTGTGGAAATCAGTGTGGAGGTTCTTGAGACAGCTAGAAATAGATTTACCATATGATCCAGCTATAGCACTCCTAGGCATATATCCTAATGACTCTTCTCACTACCTTAGAGATACTTGCACAAATATGTTTATTGCTGCTCTATTCACAATATCTAGGAAATGGAGCCAGCCTAGATATCCCTCCACAGATGAATAGATATTAAAGATATGGTACATTTACACAATGGAGTTCTATTCAGCAGTAAAGAAAAATGAAATTATGAAATTTGTAGGGAAATGGTTGGATCTGGAAAAGATTATACTAAGTGAGGTAACCCAGGCTCAGGAAGACCAAATGTCACATGTTCTCTCTCATATGTGGATCCTAGCTACACATCTGTAGACTCGTGTATGAGCTGGAACCAAAAATCGGTGGCAGAGGCCAGTAAGCTAGAAAAAGGCTATAAGGGAGGGAGGAAAGGGAAGGACTTAAGAGGATGGTATTGTATATATGAAAGTAGAAGAACAGATTACAGGCAGGAGAATTTGAAGTTAAAGGTCATCCACAGCTGCATCATGAATTTGAGGCCAGCCTAGGCTATATGATATCCTGTCAGGCTACTGTATAGGGGTGACCACCAAGTGGGAGTTAACCTGCCTGGAATGAACTATGACATTGCCCCTGTTCATGCTACTCTCACCAGACCCATGATGCAAGAATACCTGCTACTTTGTGCCTCCCTAATGATAATTTCTCTCTAAGGACTGTCCTCCCCCTCCCAGTTCTTGGCCCAATGCTTCTGGCAGTGATAGAGTCTCTGAAGACTTTATATTCCTCTTGAGGTCATCTGTCTGTTTGTCTGCCTTATACAGAAAAGGTGCAGCAATGTATTCCAGAAACAATGGAGGTTTATTTTAGCAAGACATATGTTGCACTCAGATCTGCATTGCTGGCAGAAATCAAGAACAGCTTGTGGGAAGGTTTATTTTGGCTTACAGACTTGAGGGGAAGTTCCATAATGGCAGGGGAAAATGACAGCATGAGCAGAGGGTGGACATCACCTCCTTGCCAACATCAGGTGGACAACAGCAACAGGAGAGTGTGCCAAACACTGGCAAGGGAACATAGGCTATAATACCCCTAAGTTGGCCCCCAACAATACACTGCCACCAGGAGATGTTAATTCCCAAATCTCTATAAGCTGGAAACCTAGCATTCAGAACACCCAAGTTTATGGGTGACACCTGAATCAAACTACCACATTCTGCCCCTGGCCCCCATAAACTGATAACCATCCATGAAGTAAAATGCATTGCATTCAGTCCAACTTTAAAAGTCCCCATAGATTTTATTAATCCTAATGATGTTCAAACATTCTTATAATCCAAGATCTTTTAACTGAGCCATAATATCAATCCCCCCCCCCAAAAAAAAAACCATAATGGCACAGAATAAGCATTTATACTGCAAAAGATTGCATTGGGCATAGCAAAGAAATATTCAATTAATACAAGATTTAAACAGGAAAAACATCAAACTCTGTAGGTCCAAGTCCAACAACTCTAGTCAGTGACAAATATCCAAGTCTGATAATTCTAACCAGCAACAAATGTCTGGAATTACAATTCTGCCCTCCAGCTAGTCTACTCACAGTCCTGGTAAACTTCACTGGGGGCTGGCAGCTCTCCCTAACAGCCGTCTGGAGGTCCTGGCATCTCCCCTGGGTCTCCACTGCAACCCATAGTCCATCCTCATGGCTCCATAGGGTCTCCAAGCAGGCAATCCTTAGCAGACCTGCTTTATACTGCCCATGGCTGTTTCCAAAACACAAGACCATGTTACAAATTCAATGACACTCTCTTTCCTGCATTTCTTATACTCCATAATACCAGGTGGGGTGTCAATTTGTTAATCCAGGGGTAATAAGCAGACTTTGAAGAACAGGACAATCCTTGAGCATTTGGGCCCCTTCAAAAGTGTGTACCCTCTTTTTGTTGTTCCAAAGCAGGTCAGCTGGCCCAATCTCAAAGGTTGTAATCTCTCATATAATTGCAGCTGAACAGGCAGCAGTTTTGGCACAAACATTTCATTTTTCTATGCCATATCACTTGGCTCACATCAGTCCATTTATATACAATACAACCCTGCACAAATTCTCAGGACATAACAGCAAGCCTCTTACACAATCTGCACCTAGCCCTGTCCATGCAAAGCTCTTTCTCACCTTCATAAGCCAAACCTCACAGTCCATAGTTCTTACTGCATTCAGGTCTTTAAACTCTGAGCAGAATAGTCCACCAAGCTGTACTTACAACACTGTAAGGCATCTCTTAGGTCAAGATTTCAAATCCTTTCACATTCCTCTCAAAAATTAGCTCCAAGCTGGGCATGGTGGTGCATGCCTTTAATCCCAGTACTTGGGAGGCAGAGGTGGGAGGATCACAATGAGTTTGAGGCCACCCTGAGATTACATAGTGAATTATAGGTCAGCCTAGGCTGGAGTGAGACCCTACCTCCAAAAACAAACAAACAAACAAACAAAAAAAAAAATCAAGGCCAAAAGCCACAGAGTTAGGTATCTAGCAGCAAATGACCCCACTCCTGGTACCAGCTTTACTGTTGCAGTCATGTTCTCATTGCTGGCAGAAATAACCTGACCAAAAACAGATTGTGGGAAAAAAAGGTTTATTTTGGCTTACAGACTCAAGGGGAAGCTCCATGATGGCAGGGGAAAATGATGGCATGAGCAGAGGGTGGGAATCACCTCCTCACCATCAGGTGGACAACAATAGCTTGAGAGAGTGCCAAACACTGCAAGGGGAAACTTGCTATAACACCCAAATCTCCATCAGCTGGGAACCTAGCAGTCAGAACACCTAAGTTTATGGGGAACACCTGAATCAAACCACTACAACATATTTCCAATAACCTCCTTACTAGAGCAGCCAGGCTAGCAGACAGCTTGGATTATTGACCTCTGTTTTAGATGGTTATTCTGGGGCTCAGGCCTGCAGGTGAGGTCTGGAGATGCTGTTTGCCAGCATGCTTTCCCGAAGGTGATAATGAGCCCATTATGATCCTCTCCTGGAAAGATCTAGTCATACACACTGTCCTTGTGATCTTTGTCCAGGTGCATGGGCTCTAAGGAAGCAGCTGGGCTCAGTGTCATTGTGCACAGGGTCTGTCCAGGCTGAGCTCAGCTCTTCCCTAGTGGGATTCCTGGGAATGAGGGCCTCTGCTCTGACCAGGGCTTTTCCCTTCTAGGAAAGAGTATGTGCTTGTGGATTTGTAGGAAGTTCCTCTTCTAGGAAAGAGCATGTGCTTGTAGATTTGTAGACTAAGCTCAGTAAATACCTCTCAAAGGACCAGAAGACAAGTATGTAAAATACAGTAGGGGAGATGGCCAAGGCCATGGCAATGGGCTGGTGACTTTCCTGGTAGACATCCTGTGCATTTGGGTTTGGACAGATGCTGAGTCAGGCCTAATCCTTGTCACCCACATGTTTACCTTTTTGTCAACATTAACCTGCCATTAACCCTACAGTCTCTTAACTCATCTGTCCCAAGCATTCACAGTTGCAAACCATTGCTGTGTTCTCCATACAATGTCCCTGAGTGCCATAGACATCATCCCACTTGGGTTTCTCCCCTTCAAAGAAACTTAAAACAGTGAATTATCACAGCAGTTAAGACCCGAGTATAAGCTGAGCGCTCAGTGGGAGATGCCTCCAGGTGTGCCTGTGGAAACATCTCCACCATGCTTGATTCCTGACGCTCATCTCCAGGCCACTCTTACCTGACAGGTAAATGAGAAATTCCAGACATGCTCTGTCCCATTCTCAGGCTGCAATTCAATGTGGAAAATTGGAAGGCCATAGGTAACCGTGCCAATGTCAAAGGACCTTTCTCAGAAGAGTGGAGTACAAGTTCCAAGAAACACAAACAACTTTGAGTAGTTTTTGCAAATAAAAGAGCTCTACATTGGCTGTCACCTTGTTGTTCAATGCAGCATAGAAAGGGCATGTAACAAGTATGGTGTCTCTTCAAACATGGGCCTCTAGAACGTACATTTCGTCTGGTGGCTGTGGGAGGGTCTGAGAGCTCTGCTTTAAGTGGGAACTGCTTCTTACAAGGTGTATCCTTGCTTTTTCTGCATAAGTTTCTGAGGTCTTTATGGGCAAGTAGGATCTCAGGGCAGGGGATGATAAGTGGAGAGCTGGTGCATCACTTTCTTCAGTGGGCTTAGCACTGAGAAGGAACAGTGAGCTCCCTAGGGACTATGAAGGAACCTGGCATTCTCCAAACAGCACTGAACACATGAGCAGAGCCTGGATTTTTCTTGTCTGTGCCTGGGCAGATGCCAGTTGACTCTTGACATGGAGAAGGGGTGTGTGAGAGAGAGAGGGACAGGTTCTACATATTCTATACAATGAGGGGTGTGTGATTACTGGAGACTCTGGAGAACAATAGTCATTTGGCTATGTGGACAATACTGGAAAATAAGATTATTTGGCTACATGGAATATTATGGGGTATGAGAGGGTATGTGGCCATGTGGGAGAGGTTCTGAAGGGTGAGGATAGTGGGTGTGTGGAAGGTTCTGGAGATAAAGGAGTGTGTGACTGTAGAAACTTCCAGAGAATAGTGCTTGAGTTCCAGATAATGGGACAGGAAAGATGGCTCAGCAGTTAAGGTGCTTGCTTTCAAAGCCTGATAATCTAGGTTCAGTTCCCCAGTACCCATGTAAAGCCAGATGCACAAAGTGGTGCATGCATCTAGAATTTGTTTGCAATGGCAAGAGGTCCACCTGTGCGCTCTCTCTCTCTTTCTCTCTCTGAAAATAAATAAAAATGAATATAAAAAGAGAAAGTTCTAGAGAATAATGGATATATGGCTACTGTATGGATCACTATGGAGAGTGAGGGTATGTGGTTGTGTGGAGATTTCTGGAGAAAGAGAAGGTGCCACTGTATGAGCATTTCTGATGAATGAGCATGTATGGTTATGCAGAATCGTTTTGAAACATCTTGACAGAACTGGAAGGACGGAAGAAGGCTGATAAAATTCCTGTGACCTGTGGTGGCCAGTCAGGCCCCTGTGTGAAAAGACCTTCCATGGTATGCACTCCAGAGGGGTGTTCTGCTCCTGGTACTGGACAGACAGGCTGTCTGACTGGATGGCCAATCTGTGGATCTGTTTTGCCCTTTTGCCAAAGGTCCCAGGTGCCCTTGCTCCTGAAGCTCTTTGGAGTGGCATCTATTCTAATAGCCTGAGATCATAGTTGCTGATGGGTCTATCCACACTATAGACCAACCTCACCCTTCCCTAAAGATTCCTACCCTTGGAGACAGAATGTTCATCATATTCTCACTAAGGATCATGTGTCAGGAGGTGCTATGTCTGAATAGACTAGAATGTGAACTCCAGGATCCCTGAAAGGCCTGAGGACCCAGGAACTAGGCCAGGGAAGGGCAGGGTGTTAACAAAGGCTGTGACAGAAGGAGCAGCTCCACCATGTACCCTGCTTCCTTTCAGTGATAAGCTAGCCTGGCATCTCTACTACAGCCTCCTGGCCGAGCAGGTGCTATGATGCAAGTGCATCACAGGGAAGAAGCTTACTTTTATCTGGCCACCTGTAGGCTACAAGGCCAAATTTGAATCACCAGGAGCAGGTCCATGTGGGCAGAAAATCAAGCCACATACAGATAACACTCTCTTGGGAAAGGGTCACTGGATGGCTTCCCAACAAGAAGACAGGGGTCAATGGCGGGGGGGGGGGGGCTGTGGAGATGGGGAGGGGCTAGGGCACAGAGAGAGAGAGAGAGAAGCCTAGAATGCTTCCCTCTCCAACACCCCAATTCCACATCTCTGAGTCACTTAGGCCTGCCCAACTGCAGAGTCTGACCATCAAACCTCTGTAAATGTTCTAGGGACCCTTGAGGGGTTGCCTTGCTCCCAAGCACTCAGCCTGTCTATACCTCAGTTTCCCTATCTGTTCCATGAGAGGAGGCATAGCAAAGACTAGGTGACCCAATTTTATGTGCAAAATGCCAAGCAACTATATCCTCAAGCATGCTCCCATCCTGCCCTGTGATTATTGGAGCCTGAGCCCCAAAGAGACTGTGCTGCACTTCTGCAGAGTCCTGCTGGCTCAAGGGTGTCCAATCTACTTCTGCAAAGTATGCAAGGCCAGACCAATGATGTCAGAAGGGTCTTAGTGCAGGGATGGCATAGACCCCATGACTGACAATGTGACCAGGACTCTATGATGGAGTGGACAGCTGACAATGAGATTGGTTTGCAGGACAACATGAATAGAGTAACCTAGCAGGAAACAGTGTAAGCCAGACCAAAAGATGGGTTGAGAGATACCCCCACAAGTGACAGTGTGATCATAACACCAGAATGGGAAGGATAAAGCCCTTCCACAGATGGCATTGTTACCAGGACACTGGTGGGCAGAGCCCCCATGCTGACAGTGTGACCAGGACTGGGTAAGTGGGGCTCCCATGGCTGATTGTGTGACCAGGGCAGCATAGGCAGAGGGTCTTGGGGTATGGTCAGCTGCAGGGACAGTTATATGGTAGCTATCTTGGAACTGGCATTCTGAGCTTCTCTGGTGTGTGAGCTCCATTAAGTCCCCAGGAAGTTGCCTGGGGAGCCAGCCTGCTCAGCTCTGCTGTAACTGGTGTGATCTAACTCTGGGCCTATGGGCCTGGCCTCTCTGTCTGCCCCTTGCTGGTGTCTGTTCTCTGGAGGAGAGCTCATGCCACAGGATGGAGCCCCAGGGTGGAGCTTTTTGTACGTGTTCAGATACTTGTGAGGAGCTGAATGAGCAGGTGCACAGGGCAGGTGGCAGGCACACCTTGGGCATGCACAGTGCAGCAGGGCAATATTATATGATAAAATAGACTTCAAACCAAAACTAATCAAAAAGGACAAAGAAATCCACTTCTTACTCATCAAGGGAATGATCCAACATGAGAAAATCACAATCATAAATCTATATGTGCCAAACACAGGTACACCACAGTTTATAAAACAAAACCTCCTTGACAACAACACAGAAATAAATACCAACACCATCATAGTCAGAAACTTCAATATTTCATTATCATCAATATACAGATCATCCAAGCAAAAAATCAACAGGGAAATAATAGAGCTCAACAACATCATAGAGCAACTAGACCTAATGGACATTTATAGCACATTCCACCCCAATTCTACAGAATACACATTCTTCTCAGCAGCCCACAGTGCCTTCTCCAAAATAGACCATATAGGCCCTTAAAGCATGCCTCCATAAATTCAGGAAATTGACTAGAGCAACTGCTCCTGTGGATCAAAAATATCAGAAGAGACACAATGTTTTAAAGTTCTATAAATTAACAATGCCAGTCTTCAGTGTTTTTCTCTTCACAGGCTCAAGCAGGACCTGGCTGGCAGAAACTCCACTGGCTCCAGGAGGGATGCTGAAGAAGAACATAACACCAGCATTTAAACAATGAATGGGCTGTGGAAGAAATCTAAAAAAAAATTGTAAAATTCCTAGAATTGAATGATAATGACTTATAGGACACAATGAAGGCAGTCCTAAGGGGAAAATTCATAACACTAAGTGCCTTCATAACAAAGACAGACAGATACCAAATTAATAACCTAATCATCCACCTAAAGGAATTGGGAAACAAGAATAATCTAGTGTTAAGAGCTCTAAATGGTCAGAGCAGGAATCAATGGATTGGCAACTAGGAAAACAATTTGAAAAATTGATGAAATGAAGAGTTGATTCTTTAAAAAAAATAAACAAGCCAGGCATGGTGATGTGTTCAGGAAGTTCCCTTCCTTTTCACCTTTAATCCCCCGCACCACCCCTTCTCTGATTTCTTATCCTCCCCTTCATGGCAGAGTCCCCTAGGGGAACCTTGAACTTCCCCAAACCCACCCCCTGAGACTACATAGTTAATTCCAGGTCAGCCTGGACCAGAGTGAGACCCTACCTTGAAAAACCAAAAAAAAAAAAAAATAAAATAAAATAAAATAAAATAAAATAAAATAAAATAAAATAAACAAGATTGATAAACCCATGGCCAATTTGATCAAGCAAAAAAAAAGAGAGACAGAATGAGAGTCTAAAAGTAACAAAATCAGGGCTGGAGAGATGGCTTAGCGATTAAGGAGCCTGTTTCCTAAGCCTAAGAACACTGGTTCCAATCTCCAGCAGTTCCAATCTCCAGGTCCCACGTTTAGCCAGATGCAAAGTGATGCAAGGTCGCAATGCCGCACTTGACCACAAGGGGGCGCACACATCTGGATTTAGTTCACAGCAGCCAAGAGGCTGCTGGTGCGCCCATCTCTGTCTTCCTCTCCCTCTCTCTCTCTGTCTCTCCAAAAAAAAAAAAAAAAACTTAAAAGTAACAAAATCAGAAATGAAAAAGGTGATTTCACAACAGACATCACTGAAATTGGAAGATTCATCAGAACATACTTCCTAAACCTCTACTCCACAAAATTAGATAATCTGGAAGATTACCACCTACCAAAACTAAACTCAGAACAGAGTAATCTCCTAAACTAATCTATCACATCCATCAAGATTGAAACAGATCCTCCACATAAATGGCCCAAAAGACTCTGCCAAACAACTCCTAAAGGTGATAAATTTCTTCAACAAACTGGCAGGAGACAAAATCAACACACAAAAATCAGTAATAACCTTTCAAGATGCAAAAGGCAAATACACAGAAAAAGGAGTCAGTGAGGCTGTCACATTTTCAATAATAAAACAGAATAGAATAACATGGAAGAATAATACTAACCAATGGTGTGAAAGACCTATATAACAAAATAAACAAAAAACTCAAAAAAGAAATCAAGGAGGACTTGAGAAGATAGAATTAATAATTTGAAAATAGCAATTACTAAAAGCAATATACAGATTTAATGCAATACCAATAAATATTCCAGCATCATTCTTCACAGAGATAGAAAAAAATAATCTCAAAATTCATGAAATGGCAGCAGGCCTAGGATACCCAAACCTATCCTGAGGTGGCGGGGGGGACCTCTGGAGGTATCACCATACCCAATCTAAAGCTATAGTACAAAGCCATAGTAACAAAATCAGCATTTGCTGGCATAAAAGCAGAAATATAGACCAATGAAACAGAACTGGACCTTAGGTTAGGTAACTACAGGTACTCAATCTTTGATAAAGGTGCCAATAATGTAGATTGGAGAAAAGACAGCATCTTCAACAAACGGTGTTGGATAAATTAGAAAAATGAAATTAGACCCACTCATCTCACCATACACAAAAATCAAGTCCAAATGGATTAAAGACCTCAATATACAACCTGAAATTCTTCTCCTACTGGAAGAAAAACTAGAAGGAACTCTCCACAATACAGGAGTGGGTAAAGACTTCACGAACAATGCCCCAGTAGCCCAGGAAATTAAACAATAACTCAACCAATGGGATCTCATGAAACTAAAAAGCTTTCGCACAGGCAAACATACCATAAGCAGAGCTAATAGTTTACCACTGAATGGGATAAAATTTTCGCCAGCAGCTGGACGTGGTGGCGCATGCCTTTAATCCCAGCACTTGGGAAGCAGAGGTAGGAGGATCACTGTGAGTTCAAGGCCACCCTGAGACTACATAGTGAATTCAAGGTCAGCCAGAGCTAGAGTGAGACCCTACCTCAAAAAAAAAAAAAAAAAAAAATTGAGCTATGTCATAACAGAAGTATAATATCTAGAATGTATAAAGAACTCAAAAAACTAAACAATAAAAAAATCAAACAACCCACTCCAAAAATGGGTCAGAAAACTGAACAGGGAGTTCTCAGAGGAAGAACTACAAATGGCTAAAATACATGTAAGAAAATGTTCAACATCCCTAACCATTAGGGAAATGCAAATTAAAACAACTAGGAGACTCCACCTCACTCCAGTAAGGATGGTAATCATTCAAAAATCAAATGACAACTGTTGGCAAGGATGTGGGGAAAGAGGAAGCCTCATCCACTGTTGGTGGGAATGTAAACTTGTACAACCACTATGGGAATCAATATGGAGATTCCTGGAAAGAATGAACATAGAGCTACCAACACACCCAGTTATTCCTGGATACTCAATTCCTAAATGCTCCATGCTTCACTACAGAAATATTGTTCAATCATGTTTATAGCTGCTCAATTCATTATAGCTAAGAACTGGAATCAACCCAGATGCTCATCATTGGATGAATGGATAATGAAGTTGTGGTACATTTACACAATGGAATTCTACTCAGCAGTAAGAAAAAAAATGATACATTGAAATTTGTATAACAATCGACAGACTTGGAACATATAATACTCAGCGAACTCAATCACAGCAAGACAAATGCCACATGGTGTCACTTATCTGCGGCTCCTAACCTGGTCAGCTCGAGTTGCTGACAGACCTGATAGGCAATTCAAGGCCCAAACAATAGAGATGGAAGAGTCTGGGGGAAGGGGAAGGGGATGGAGGGGAAAAACAACCCCCAAACCAAATCCAAAATGAACTGGTACCATAGAAACCTTTAACCTTGGAGAAAGACTAAAAGATAAAACCCTCAACAGGAGTAAAGGGGGAGTGCCTGAAAGAAGGGCCCTGGAGAGGGTGGGATGAAGCCTAAGCTTTTTTGACTCTGGCCTGTAACTCCCAGTGCCAGCAATTGATTGCTACCCACCATGAGCTGTTGATTAGAGAGACCTAAGAGGTCCCTAAAACACGACACATTTCTGGCAAAGCACTTGATTACCTTCTTGAGGCAAAAGGTAAGACCCTATTGCTGAAGACTCCATATACTGCCAATGCAGAACATGAAGAAACCTAGCTGGAATTCAGAAGAGATCCAGTCCCTAGACAGCCTATCTAGTGCTAGAAAGTGCTACATGAGCTACTGGAAGAAAGTGACCAACAATGGTCTGAGCAATCAGAGGTCTAAGCTACTCAGAAGCAAACACCCTGACAGGATGTACACACCGGTGCAATAGTGGCACACAGCCTTGGTGGGTAACAAATAGCTTTCTGATCAGCTAAGAGATGCACTCAATGGAAAGGAACCCATATCTGTAATTGGGAACCAGGTCAAAATTCTATGGAGACAAAGATTATGCTCTCCAGTGTCAAGCTCTCACTAGTCTTTGACTAAAAGTGCAGTTATATACATCAAATTATCCCTAAGTTAATAATGCTTATCCTATTAAAGCTATTCTGACTCCACTCTCCACTGGGGAATCTCCTCTTCTTTTTCAGAAAGTAGCAAGACCTGAAGAGATAAAAGACTCCACACACTTCAGCCAAGCCATAGCTGAAACCACAGAGGAATTGGGGAGATGAGCAAGAGTGCTGCTTCCCTGCTGTTCCTGATAATCAGCACCAGGATGCAGGAGACAGACCCTGAGAATACTCAATACTTACAAAGTAGAGATCCAGAGGTTCGTAAGAGATCATCACTGAAGTAAACCTAATAAAAGTAATAATAATAAAACCTTTATGTGCCCTTAGTTGAGGGGCATTGAGCAAAGTGTTTATGGGTATTTGGAGACCTCCTTAGGGACTCCCCCACCATGGCTTCTGCTAAAAGGGAATGTGGTCTCCTGATGATGTCAGGATCCCCCTTTTCCCTGCTGGATACTCAATTCTGTGTTTTGTGGTGAGTTGGGAGGTAACACTCTTAAGACTGTTCTTTCTAGTGGCACCTGCCACCTCACATGTGTGTTCTCTTGGTTCATGGAGAACACCTCCTATCCTTGCTCCAGGAGGATCTTAAAATACTGGCTGCCCGAATCTTAAAATACATCACTGAGATCATTATTTCCAGTCTCTGTGCAGTGGTCTCACCACTCTTCACCATGTCCCCATGTCCATCGCATGGTTGATGGTAGAGGGTGGGGACATGCCTAGAGTTCCCTGTGGCATCTGACCCTCTCTAGAAGTCTCCTGGCTGCACAGAGCTTTAACTATTGCAAAGAAGGGTTGGTGGGCGCAAGGAGTCACCTCCATAGTGACACTCTCCTACCAGCATCACCTGAGAATTAAGTCCTTTTCCTAAGCAAACCCAATAACTGATATGCTTCCCAGATAGTATCTGTGCTTGTTTCCCAAGGCCACTGTGAAAATTGACCAAAGGTTCAGCGGCCCAAAACAGAGCAAGGTGTATATTCTTGAGGTTAGAGGCCAGAATGGGGCTCTTGGCTCCCTCTGGAAGAGCCAGTCCCCTCTGGAGACTCTCAGGTAGACCCTCTTTCTGATCATTGTGGTCCCAAATGGTTTTTGTACCTTCCTCCACCTCTGAGCCAGCAATGTTGCATCTAGCTGACCAGGCTCTGTGGTGGTTTGTCTGTCCCCTGTCCCCTGTTTCTGTAGGTCTCCCTCTCATAAAGACACTTTTATTTAATGGACAAGGCCCTCTTTCTAGCCTGCAATGCTTCAACACACATTTAGATTCCCTTCTGTCACCTGAGGTGCACTCCAGGTTTTGGAAGTCAGGGCACAGGCATGTTAAGGGTGTTGCTCACTCCATGTCATCTGAGCATCAGTCTGAAGTCAGCTCCCTAGGGTCCCTGGATGAATGTCACAGCTACTCTTTCACTCTGATTCTCATTACTGAGCTATGGCCTGGGCTGTGACATCTAAAATATTCTTTGAAAGACATAATTCCCCTTATTGCATCTTTTTGACACTGCCCTAGAAGGCCAAGGGTCTATGATTCCTATAAGGTCCTTCAGCCCATTTTCCTGCCTCCCCTCTAGTTCCTTTGAGGGTTCATGACTCCCATGGAGTCCTTCAGCCAGTTCCCTTGTCCCCCTACTTCCTGTGAGGGTCTGTGACTTCCATGGGGTTCATCAACCTCTTCTACTGTTTCCATATTTCCTGTGAGAGTCCACAACTCCCATGGGGTCCTTCAGCCCTGTTGTAGTCAGCTTCACAGTTGTTGCTGGGATGAACTTCCAAACAGACACAGTTTATGGGAAGAAGGGATTTATTGAAGCTTACAGATCCAGCAGAAGTGCCATAATGGTGGAAGAAGCTGGTTCCCTTTCATATGTCCAAGCAGAGAGAAAAACCATCACCAAAGCCAGGCGTGGTGCCTTTAATCTCAGCACTTGGAAGGCAGAGGTAGGAGGATCACCGTGAGTTTAAGGCCACCCTGAGATGACATACTGAATTCCAAGTCAGCCTGAGCTAGAGTGAAACTCCACCTCGAAAAACAAAACAAAACAAACAAACAAAAACAAAACATCACCAGCACCTTAAGCAAGCAAGCTAGGGAACTCAGGCCACAGCTCATACTGCTGTCTGCATACCTTTGGGCTAGAAATCAGATCTGCTCCCAGTAACACTTTTGGGATGGACCCTAGGTTCTGCCCCCCACCCACCAGTGACACCTCTTCCAGCAAGGCAGCTGGAAATCCAAGTTTTAATAAAAAAAAAAATCTGAATCTATTGGGGGACATAACATTGAAACTAACCACAAACCTGTTTCCCTGTCACCTATTTTCTGTGAATTGAATGTGGGTCTCTAGGAAAATTTATATTGGTCATTTCTCAACATATCATTTTGTGGGTAACATAACACACTTTAAATGAGTCCCGCAGGGTTCTATATTCCAGGTGGCCCCTTCTTCACTGGGGAGCTCTGATTCTCCTTTGGGGTCATCCTATGGTTTGGGAAAGTCCTTCCTCACCCTGGGACAATACTCTTTCCCATCTTCCTTTTGTTGTCATTGTGATAATACTCACAGAATGAATTTGAACATTTACTATGTGCAAGTGTTCAATTCAGTGGCCCAAAGTCCATCTGGGATGTTCTACTGCCATCACCACCAGCCAACCACAGAGCTCTTCCATCTCCCAAGAGGAAGCTCTATAACCACTAAGCACTATTGCCAGGACTATAACTGTTCTAGAGGTCTCTTATGCATCATTCCATGGCTGTATGCCTTACAAAACAGACTGGAGAGTTGGCTTAGTGGTTAAGGTGTTTGCCTGCAAAATCTAAGGACCCAGATTTGACTCCCCAGTACCCACATAAGTCAGATGTACAAGGTAGTACATCCATCTGGAGTTCATTTGCACGTGAGGCCTTGGTATGTCCATTTCCTGTCCCCCCTCTCAAATAAATAAATTTAATTATAAAAATACAGAAAAAAACTGGGGAGATGGCCCAGCAGTTAAAGGTACTTACTTTCAAACCCTGACATCCTGGGTTTTGTTCCCTAGTGCCCATGTAAATCCAGATGCACATGTGTCTGAAGTTTGTTTGTAGTGGCAAGAGTCCCTGGTGTGTCCATTCTCTCTTTCTCTCAAATAAATAAGTTAAAATATTTATTTATTCATTTATTTATTTATTTCAAGAATTGAAGGCACACCAGGGCCTCCAGCCACTGCAAATGAACTCCAGATATATGTGTCATTTGTGCATCTGGCATTAAGTGAGTACTGGGGAATTAAACCCAGGTCATCAGGCTTTGAAGGCAAGCTCCTTAACCTCTGAGCCATCTCTCTAGCCTTTAAATATTTTTTAAAGCAGAAAAAAAACAAAACAAAAGGTAAATCAATTAAACAAGACAATAAACCAGACCAAAATATCCAGAAACATTCTGTGTTCATTGAGATACAGTTCATGTGCCACATACTTAGTTTATTAAAGCACACAACCTGCAGGTTTTAGTGTGTTACATAATTGTCACTTCCACCTAGTTTGCAAATGTCTCACTCCCAAAGGGGAGCCAATACTTCTTAAACAATTACTTCCCATCCTACCATCTCTGGCACACAGTCCCTAGGCCACAACTGGTCAGTTTCTTCTGCCAGATGGGCTTTTCTCTTCTGCTTACGTCCTCCACACAGAACACATGGCCCGAGGCTGTGTCTGGTCCCTTCACTAAGTATAGTGTTTTCAAGGTTGTCTGGTGCAGTGTGGGTTGGTACTTCCTCGATTTTTTTGGTTAAGTAATATTCCTTTGTGTGGGTATCTTCCATTGGGTGGATTTCTCTGTCTGCTCACGGGCACTCATCTCTCCCCATCCTACCTGTTGGTGATGTGACCGAAGCTGCTGTTTGCCGGTTCTTTTCCGCCGGCAGGTAGAGCGGAAGAGAGAGAGTCGGGCCAGCCGCTTCTCTCAAGGCTGAGCGGGAAGGCAGGTGTCGGCGACTCAAAACCCTCCCCAAGACACCGGGGAGAAAAACCACATTGAGCCAGGAGTCTTGTCTAAGCATAAACTCGGTTTATTGTAATGGGAAGGTGTTTTTTGAGAAAAAGGGTGGGAAAAAGGATGAGAGAAAGGTGTAAGGGCCAATATTATTTCACCACGTCAGCAGTAGCTGGGCGGAGGCAGTTTCAGCTTAGGCCTTGCTGAGTCACTCCAAGGACAGGTCGTTAAACTCTAGTCAGGCTCCACTAGGCCTCACAAGCGGGAGTAGGCCAAGGACAGGTAAACTGTGGCTAGGCTCAGAACCACTAGGCCTCACACTGGGGCCTCTTAGGGACCAACAGCTATGACTATGTCTGCATGCATTGTCTGTCTAGGTATACAGGTTAACTTCTCTTGGGTATGTACTTGGTGGACGTGCTGGGCCTTTCGGTAACTCAGTTTATTTTTTGAGGATCTGCCAGGTTGTTTTGCCAAGTGACTCACTGTTTAAATTTTATTATTGTTGTTTTGGGGCAGGAACTCACTTGGGCTCAGGCTGACCTGGAACTCACCTGTTGGCCTTGAACTCACTGCTCTTTTCCTACCACAGCTTCCTCAGTGCTGGTCTCATTGCTTATGCCCCACCAGCAATGCCAGGATGGGACCTCTCCATTTCCTCACCAGCATCTGCCCATTGTCTATTCTTTGATCCAGACCATCCTCAATAGGGTGCCTTGGTCTCTCACTGTGCCTTATCCCTGACCCCTTTGGTCACAATCTTCCTTCCTGAGCCTGTGGGTGATGATTACATGATGGTAGTTTTCATTCTCTGTGGTGTGTTAAAAGTAAGTGAAAGCATGGCTTTGTCCTTGGGCTCTGTGGTTTCCCTGAAAGGAAATTCCCATGGAAGGGAAAGGAAAACACTTAGCTGTCTACCATTACAGGTGCCTAGACATTTGTGTCCTACCCCTGTGCCTCAACCAATGGCATTTACTGTTCTTTCTGATGCTCAGATAAACACAACTTTGTCCAGTGGTTGATGACAATTTTTAAAGGTAAAATTCAATGACTTTTTGTAAATTCACAGACTTGTGCAATCACTAAAATTCTAAGTTAAGAGGTTTTGTGTGTGTGTGTGTGTATGTATGTGTGTGTGTGTGTGTGTAGTGCTGAGAATAAACCCACGGCTTTGAACATTCTAGATAGATGCTTTACCACTGAGCTACATCCCAGCCCAGTTCTCACACTTTCAAAGGGAGATATGTGCTTTTCTGGTTGATGTCTATCCCATCTCAAGGCAGACCATGTTCCAGAAACCCGGGGTGGGGGGTTTTGGCATGTGTTCCCAGTGGGTGAACCGTCTGGTGCCTCCCTGGATTCTCAGAGATCTGTTAGTGCCTTTCAGATCTGTGCCACCACAGCAAGTCCCCCACCATAGCACAGGCCCCCTGGCATGGATGTGCTCCTTGTGGGAGAAATGGGTTTCATGGGGATCAGTGCTCCCCATACTATTCTCATTGTGATCTCTGAATCCTCCTATTAAGAATGGGACTTGACACCCCAAACCAAGAGGCATCTCAGGTTCCCTCTGCTTCTTCAAGTACCTTCTTGGATGCTTGAATGAGGGGCGGAGGAGAGGGGATGGCAGAGGAAATACAGTGTCTAACACAAGTGGGCAACTGTGTGTCCTCCAGTGCCCCAGGGAGGTTGATTGTAGCCACTGATTAGGTGCCTGGGGGCTCAGTACACTTGATCCTTACATGGCCAGGACTATATGCCCATTGTGGGGTCCCCAGAGTCTTTGGTAAGGCCCAGGAGCACAGTTTCTGGTGTTCTCCTTCAGGCTGTGGTGGTGGCCTGGGCCTCTCTCCCTAGCTGAGTTGGCTCCAGAGCACACTAACTGGCCTCTTCAGCTGTCCAGCCATTTACAGCACTTGCCCAGAAGGTATTTTGTACCTGAGAGGTGGTTTAGGCTTCTAGAAAGTTCTAGCTTTTCTCTCCTGCTGAAGGCATTTCCAAGTCTGCTCCAAGAGAGGAAGAGGAGGAAATGAAGAACATGGAAACACCAGACAGTTTAATATTTTCATAATGAGAATAGTCTTGGGAGGACAGCCAAAGAGAAGGCGGGTGATTTATTTTGGGAAAGGCTGTGGATGGAGCTGGGCCCCCTGCTGTCCATCCTCCGGGAAGTTGAGAATTAGAACCAGAGGATATGGCTGTGGGACTCCTGCCAGAGCTAGATCAGGAGGGAAGACCTTGACCTCTTAGGGTCAGTTTCAGACTGCGTGAGAGGAGAAAAATATCTTGCCTGGCATCTCTCACTGTATATGTTATAGATATAGGTATATATTTAGCAAAACCTTGCAAAAATACTTGGGAACAAAAATCCCAACATCCTGTTTTTCTGGGTCTTGAACAAGAGATAAGCATCAAATGTGGCCTGTGACCCCAGTGCCACAAGACAGCTCACACAAAGCTGGCATGTTTTCCCTCTTCCCAGAACTGGCTGCTCACATGAACGTGTGGCACTTTCCTTTGTCCAGGGAGATTAGAGGTCAGGACCAGTCCAACCAGATTGTGGTGGGGCTGTGGTCCCCTCAAGGTGTCCTTCCAGAAAGAAAGACTGTGGCTTTGCTCTGTAGTAAGAGATACCCATGAGTTTTGGGGGCCTTAAGGTGCACTAGTGAACCCTCAAATCACCCCAGGAGTGCCTGCTGCACAAGTCAGCCAGTGTCGACTAAATCAAGGCCAAGTAATAAATTGGGTCAATAAATCAGTTGGAAAATTAAAGAAAATCCAGTATGGAAAGGCTGTATTTAAAAAAAAAGTATCCAGGTGTGGTGACACACGCCTTTAATCCCAGCACTCAGGAGGCAGAGGTAGGAGGATCACCATGAGTTCAAGGCCACCCTGGGAGTCAGAGTTTCTTTCTTTCAGCCTTTCTTTCTTTCTTTCTACCTCAAGACCAAAAAAAAGTATCCATGACCTGGCAGTACCTACACAAGACCATCATAACAGAAAGAAAAGATGATGACATCAAAATAAAAGAGAGGCTGGGCAGGGTGGCACACGCCTTTAATCCCAGCACTTGGGAGGCAGAGGTAGGAGGATCGTCGTGAGTTCAAGGCCACCCTGGGACTACTTAGTGAATTCCAGGTCAGCCTGAGCTAGAGTGACCCTACCTAGAAAATAAAAATAAAAATAAATAAAAGAGAGACTGATTGAGAAGGGGATGGGGTATGATGGAGAGTGGAGTTGCAAAGGGGAAAGTGGGGGGTAGGGAGGGAATTACCATGGGATATTGTCTACAATTATGGAAGTTGTCAATAAAAAACAAATTAAAAGAATAAAAGTATCTATCTATCTATCTATCTATCATCTTCTACCATCTAGCATATATATCTACCTACCTATCATCCACCATCTATTATCTATCATCTATCTACCATCTATCT
The DNA here is from genome assembly GCA_036365145.1 of Orientallactaga sibirica. Classification (NCBI taxonomy): domain Eukaryota; kingdom Metazoa; phylum Chordata; class Mammalia; order Rodentia; family Dipodidae; genus Orientallactaga; species Orientallactaga sibirica. The sequence goes on along the minus strand of JAEOAD010000015.1, from coordinate 23,478,890 downwards.
ACTATTCATCTGTCATCAATCATCTATTGTGTGTGTGTATGTGTGTGCGCATATGAGCATGTGTGGGGAGGTCAGAGGAGAACCTGATGGTGTTAGTCCTCACCTTCCACCTTCTTTGAAACAGTGTCTCTCTACTTGTTTTCTTCTAGGAACACCAAACTAGCTGGCTCAAGAGCATTGTGATTCTCCTGACTCTGTCTCCCATTGCTGTAGGCATGCTTGGATTACAGACACATGTGCTACTTGCATCTTGCTCACCTTGGGTTCTGGAGGGTAAACTGTGGTAGTCAGGCTCATGTAGCAAGCACTGAGCCATCTCCCCAGCCCTGGAACAGTTCTAGAAAACATTTAAGTGTGAGGCATGAACTGGGAGCTTCATTTGGTAGAGTGTCTGAGGAGTGGCCAGGAGCATTCATTCTACGTCACCCAGTGAGGTGATGCCAGCATGGCTAAAGAGTGGTCTGCCGGTGGAACCTGAGGCTGGGTATGTCCTCACCAGTGGCTCCAGCCTCGGAGGATCTCAGGACACAAAAATCTGAGGGCATCCCAGGCCACTGAGTTTTCCTGCAGGCCTCATCTCAGAATGACTCCCCCTCCTGCCCTTTCTCTCCCCTTTGTGTGTCTCATCCCTTCCACTGCCCATGTCTCTTTACCATCTTTCTGGGGGAATACAACTGTCCTCATTTTCATTGTCCTCCCATCCCTCAGAAAAATCTTTCTGCAAAAACATGTGACCATACCACTCTTCTGCTTCCAACCTCCACGGCTCTCTGCTGCCCTTTGGGTAAAGTTTAACTGTGGTGCTCCCAGCTCTCTTTTTATGGAACTTCTGAGCCAGGGATGGCAGCTATCACCCACCTTTTTCTAATGGGAGAAACTAAAAAATTTAATAGCCACATTTGTAGATTCTTCTGCTATTTTCAGCTAAGACCTACTTGATACACTTTATATCTTTCTAAGTGTTTATGTGAATATCCATCTTTAATTGATACCAATATTAATTTATACTGTACATTTCTGAGCTTCTGGTTTTAAGGCAGACACCTTTCCATCTCACTGAAGCCAGGGTTATGGACAGGGCTGTGCATTATACATCAAAGTTTCTAGGAGATGCTGGCTTCAATGTCCTCTCCCCAAATCTACACGTTCTGTCCCCTCATAACTTTGTAGGCTCCTGCCACAAGGTTCTTAACACAAGGAGTAGCTAGGGGCCATGCTGCAAGAAAGATAAATAAATATATCTTTGTATATAATTTGACAGTCCCAAGCCTGGGGTTTAGGGGTCTCATTTCTTCTCCTCCCAAGTAACTCTGCTAGTTCAGGAAGAAGGAGGAGGTGGCCAGAGGGAGTAGACCACCCCACCAAGATCCAGCTATGGCCAGCAGGATCCTCAATGACCCACAAATGTGTGAACTACATGTTGGTTGAGTTCTGCAGTTGGTTGTTATGCTGTGTGAACACAGGAATCCATGAATGTGGCTTTTTAGACTTTTTGTTTTCTCACATTAGAAAAAGATGGATGACAGCTATCAGCCCTGGTTCAGCAGTTCCATATAATGAATGGTAATTGCCTTAAGTTTCTTGGTCTTAAAGTTGTTTCAAGATAGCTGCCTTGTTTCCAGCCATCACATCTGAGCCCAAAGTGTGATGGGGAGCCAGTTGGGAAGGCAAGAAAGAGACTGCAGAATGGATGGTGAAGTGACACCAGCAAGGCAAAGAGAGGAAGTAGATCTCCAGGTAGTAGGAGCACTGTTAAGGGGCAGTAGATAGCTGTTACAGTGGTCCAGGGAAAACCTACAGAAAGGAAAGAACCTGGCCTGGGATGTTCAGCCCCAAGGAGTTTCATGGTTAAGGGATTCAGGTAGGCAGGAAGCAGCTAGAGTGGCTCAGAAGTGAAGGAAGCAGTCCTTTAGGGCGGGGCAGAACAAGGGACATGGGTGTTTTGGGAATTAGCAGTGTGGACAGGAGTGACCTCCAGTGCCCTGCTGCCAGGGCAAAGCTCTCCCTCCTCCCCCAGCCTCTGCTTCCCTTCTTTGGCCAGAGGGTCAGGGTGCTCACATATTCTGTGTGGCCATTCCAGGTCACAGGCATCTTGAATCTAGTTTGGACATGTTACTTGGAGCCAGAATAGGGGGTGGCTTTGTGGCAGGAGGCTTGGGTTCTGCAGTACAGGAGCCTGCCAAAGACCCTTTACCTCTCTCCATAGCACAAGTGTCCTGGGACAATGGCAGGCAGCAGGGACAAGTAATGCTGCCTTCAGCTCACAGCACCAGTGGTGTCACATTCACAGCCACGAAGCCACTGAGTATTGCCTTGTTCACTGACTCTCTTGGGGCCCCAGAAAAGCCCTCATGCCCTTTCCACCCCAGGCCTTTCTAGGGGCTTCTGATTGTCACAGATACACTCCTGAGTGGGTCTTTCTGTTGGGTACCACTGCCCTCTGCTGGTGTCCTTGGGTGCTGTTCTATAGGCTGTAGGACAGGGAATAAACCCAATTCAGAGCCTCAGGGAGGGTGCCTTCCCATGTGACTGTCTTCTTCCTCCTCCTCTTCTTCTTCTCCTCTCCTCCTGCCCTTATCCTCTTTCTCCTTGCTCTCCCTGGATCCTCTTCCCTCTCCCCTCCCCCTCACTTGTGTATGCACATGTGTGTCTGTGGACCTGTGCACTTTTGTGTGTGTATCCATGTACTTCTCTGTGAGTGTACACAACTGAGTCTGGATATGTATTTGTGCACAGCCTGCCATCTATGTCTGTGTATGCACGTGTAACGTTAAGTGGCTGTCCCTCACCTGCCTCAGAAAATAGCTGGAATGTTACAGGGCCTATGGAAAGTTGAGCAATGGCCTCATATATCTTAATCCTGATTCTGGGAACCAGTAAATGTGGCCTTACTTGGAGCTGGGTGTGGCATACACCTGTGCTCACATCATGCAAAAGCTTGAGGTAGGAGGATTGTTGTAAGTTTGAGGTCAAACTGGGACCTAGAGTGAGATCCTAACTTAAAAAATGTTAGACACAATAGGGCTGAAAATCCAGAGACTTGGTGTTCACATCACAAATGTCCCTAAAAGAGGACAAGAAGGGAGATCTGTGGCAGACAAGAGGAGGGGTGACATGAGCCAAGGCAATGGGGTGATGAAATCCTGATCCCAGTGAGGCAAGCCTGAAGCTGCCAGGAGCAAGCCTTGGCAGGACGGGTCTGCTCTGGAGCTGTAGGAAGGGACACAGCCCTGCCTGGGTTCCAAACTTCTACTTCCAGACTGAGTTCAGTTCTGTTGCTATAAACCACTAGCCTGTGGTGGTTTGTCACAGCCACGGGGTTATCACACAGGGCCCTAGGCAGGGGAGAAACAACAGCTACCCTGCTGCCTACCCCCTTCCTGAAGTAATATCAGGGTTCCAAGCATTCCTCAGGGACAGTGGAATTTGCTGCATTGGGCTCTTGTGGCTGCTCTAACTGACTCTCCCACTCAGGGTCTTAAACGAGACAAATGTGTAGCCTCTCTGCTCTGGAGCAGTCTGAGATCTTCACTAGAAACAAGGTCTCTATGGGCTGTGTTCTTCTCTGGCGGTCCAGAGACGAGTGCCGTTCCTCGTTCTATTCTTTAGAGGCAGCTGAGACAGGGGAAGTACAATCTGCCTCCTGGTCAGGGCCCTGGAGAATTAAGAGTTCCAGGAATTAATGGTTAAGAATTAAGAGTTCATGGGGGCCAACACAGGCAGAGAGAAAAAAGAGAGAGGAGCTGGGTAGGGTCAGGACCAGTGAGAGGCAGGTGACTATAAGCCTTGGGCTTCTATTATAAGGTCATATGCCAAAACAAAACAAAACAAACATTATCAAAACACAAAATCATACCTGTAATCAAGATGAATGACAGTTTAATGGAATTTTTAAAAAAATCCATGCTAACAAATTATCCAGACTTTAAATAAAGACCGATGAATAACAATGCTAGGTAAAGCCATGCCAGAGCCAGAGAGAAAAGGGAAGCACAAAACTGATATTTCATGCGTCATGGGTATGCTTGCATGTATTCTGGGTTTAAAAAATATTCCTTATCCTAGTACTCATTTTTATTATACCTCTTTTAATTTTCCAACTCATATTTCGCCAGGCCTGGCTGGTGGAGGGCAGACTTTGGCAAACAGTTACCCAGAGGGAAAGCATTGCTAAAGGCTACAAGTGAGCCTTTGAGCAGCGTCCTTTCCCTGGCCATTGCCAGCCTGCCCTTGTAAGGGTAATCCTGGGACTAGGTTTCCGCATCTGCAACAGCGAGGCCTCAACTTTGGATTCCTGGCTCTTCCTCCAGTGCTGGGCTTCTGTAGTGCCACGAGTGTCCAGCAGGGTTGGTTTGGCACCAGGTGCCCAGCCTGTGTCTATGGTTGCAGTTACAGCTTTTGCTTCCTACAAACCCCCAACCAAGGGAGGGAGCCAGAGCTGCTAATAACCCCCACTGCTCAGGACCTGCTCTGCTGCTTGAGAGATAGAGTTCAAGTGCTAATTTTCACAGATTTAAATTATAAAAATAAAACAAAACAACTACCCCTTCTGCCCAATCCTTGTAAGACATGCATTGAATGTGAGCTCCCTACCAAGCTTGTTTCATGCTCTTCCCTGAACACACAGCAACCCTAAAGAGGTGGGCCTTCTGAAGGCCCCATTGTCCAATATTGCCACTGAGGCTGACAGAGTGGGAGTGTCTGGATGCAGTTCTAGGACATTGGGTGACAAAGAACAACTCAAACCATGCCCAGCTCCAAATTGTGAACAGTGGCTGAGATGAGTTGGTTTCCATCAGGCTCTGAAGGAGAGTGGACCAGGATCAATGACCATTGGCCAAGTGGTGAGCCAGATAGGAAAAGTGCCAACCTGAGGTTGCAGTTTGTCCAGTGAAGGCTGGAGAGAGGAAATGACTAAGAGAGGGTTCCAGAAGTGGGAGAGAGGAGTGAGAGACACATAGGCTGACATTGCTTTCAGGACAGTTGGTACATCATGGGTGAGAAGGCTGCCTGGGGAGTGTGAAATTCACCCCAGTGGGAAGCTCACACCCATAGCAGGCCAATTTTGAGAAGAGATACTATTTTCCTCTCAGTGTGTTTTGCAGTCTTCTCATTTTCTGCATAAGTAAGAGTATATTCCTTTCATAACTTGGGAAGAAAACTATAAAAGGGGAGGAGTGGGGCTGGAGAGATGATTGCTCAGTGGTTAAAGGCACTTGATTGCAAAGCTTGACAGCCTGGGGTTGATTCCCCAGTACCCATGTAAATCCAGATGCACAAGGTGGCGCATGCATCTGGAGCTCATTTGCAGTGGCACGCCCTACTATGTCTCCCTGTCTCTGTCAAATAAGTAAATAAAAATATTTTTTAAAGAGGTGAAGTATTCGGATTAAAGCTCATCTAGACAGAAATGAGCTGAAGTGAGCTCTCAGCAGGGGGCTAGTCAGAGAGTTTCTGGAACAATGACTGGTAGGTGTGGCCCCTCTTCCCACTGCAGGGCAGAGAGCTACCCTGTCTGGAGGCAGGAGGTACGCCATCCTCAGGGGCACTGTGAGCTCTAACATTTGTGTTGTGATGATCACATGCCAGGAGCACTACATAGTTCAACACTTTTAATCTTGTAGTGATCCTGTGCTGTAGGTCTCCTCCAATAAGGAGAAGGAGGAGACAAAGGAGTAGATAGGAAAATAGGAGACAGATTTTGGGCTGTGTTGAGAGCAGATGTTTCTAGCTAGGGAAGAGTCACTTTTGAAAAACCAGAATGTCAAGACCTCTGAGTACAGCGTCCATGAAAAGATGAGACTCGGGGTCCCAGGCCTGTCTCTGCCTTGTCTTAGGGAAAACTGAGGCTCAGAGTAAATAGTTACTGGGGTGGACTTGGAACCTGGCCCTGGTTCATATGGATGGCAGTATTCAACCCAGGCTTTGAGGTGTTAATGTTCAGTGGGACTCTAGCCACACCCTCCAATCAACAGTGACCTAGACAAGGAACCTTAGAGCCTCTTTGGAGAGTACAGCCACTTTGCATGTCACCGCTCCTCCGCATGCAGGATTCAGAGGGCTTCTGTCTCTGGTGTGGCTATAGTTTGTTGTTGGTTCTCTTGAAGTGGTGTATTCACAAGATGGTCAGTTCTACAGGCAGTCTTCATCTTACTTAGGAAGTGTGGAAAGGATGAATGGAGGACTGATGAATGAGTGGATGCAGGTGAGGGCTCCAGCCTGGAGGCAGGGTAGGTGAAGCTGCCATCTGGTAGTGTTGAGGATCCTTCTTCCTGCTGAAGGAAGACACAAGAGGCCATGGATGGGACCCTGCCTCTGTGCTGACTATCCCTGTGACCAGTAGAAAACCTTTCCTCCTCTGATTGGTTGGGGACTGCCCTCCCTCCTTAAAGTAGGAAGCTCCAGCCTGACCCTGGGTCCTGTACCTGCCCAACATGGCTGTGGTGGCCAATGGGATGATCTATTGTAAAGAGAGCAAAATGTTATATTTCTCTACATTTCTTTATATCAAGCTTAGAGAAAATAGAAATCACTTCCATGTAGGAGCTCATAACAGAATGGAATGAAAAAGGCAGATGGGGATGGTAGATAAACAGGATGCTCTTCTGGTCTGAACAGCATTACCCCAGGCCTGCATTGTTGAACAAAATCCTTAAGAGCAGATAAGCAGGACATTTGGAGACTCTTGGTCCAAGGCCTACCTCACACACCCCCCCCCCAGGTGCTTCCTGTAACTGACCAACAGACCTATTCACAAGTTTATTTTGTTTTTTTTCTTCCCTATAATCTCCTAAGAATAGAATGTTCCTGCTATAATGCACCGAATTCCCCTTTATGTTTAAAATTACTTTTATGGCTGTAACTATAACATGTGAGTTGTGATTTACAGTTTAATTCCCATCCTGTTTTTGCAATAAACCTTTTGTAGTTTTGTCCCAATAAAAACTGACATTCTGAGCAGTTCAGAGCTGCTCTCAGAGATCCCACCCTCTGAGCAGCCCTGGAACATGTCCATTCACACCCAGCACTTTGTGAGTCAGTGGTCTTACATGTGTGACATTGGACCCCACTACATTCTTGGGGGCTTGCCTGGGATCCACATTTCAAGACCACCCTGTTGCCTCTGAGGCAACCGGGCTGGGGAAGGGCCCCAATCTTGGCCTGAGAACCTGATCTCCACTCGCCTGCATGTTCTTGGAGTTGGAGCTGGTAGCAAGCCAGTGACGTAATGGGGAGCTTTCTCCTAGGAAGACTGGTCCCTCCTTTGCTAGGTAAGAAACCTCCAGAGGTGCCTTTTTTTTTTTTTTAACTCTTTGTTTTTGTTTTGTTTTTTGGTTTCTGGTTTCCCAGTTTTACGTGCTTTTCAGGGTCCAAGAGGGAAGCTGGATGCAGCATTAATTCTCTCTGGCTCCACTTGGAGATTCTCAACAGAGGTCTGCTCCTGGTGCAGTTTAAGTTTGGCAGCCACACGGTATTGTCAGGAAGATCAGACTTGCTAGCATGTTTGTGTTTCATGTTGTGTTCATGTGTCTTGTCCTTGTCTTTGGAGGTATCGGTCGGAATCAGTCCACTGAAAGAACTCCTTTGGAATTGGATGAGAAACACTTTAAAGATTTTCAAAAGAAGGCTGCAGACTCGGGTGACCAGGTCTTTCCTGGTAAATTAGATACTTATTGTGCAGTTGAATGGCCATCATTTAACACAGAGGGCACCTTTAATATATCTATAATTTGTTCTGTTCAAAATAAAATCTTGAGCCAGGCGTGGTGGTACATGCCTTTAATCCCAGCACTGGGGATGCAGAGGTAAGAGGTTTGCAGTGTGTTTGAGGTCACCCTGAGACTACATAGTGGGTTCCAGGTCAGCCTGAGCTGGAGTGAGATCTTACCTTGAAAAACGAACAAACAGACATAAATAAATAAATAATAAATAAATAAAATCTTTTCCTCCCCAGGACATCCAGACCAGGCCCCCTACATCATTGCCTAGAGAAACCTTATAGAAGAGCCCCCCTCCTGGTTAAAGAAATTACTCCCTCCCTCTGGCCTCACCTCTATCCTTGTAACTAAGCCTAAACCCAAACAGGTTCTCTCTCAAGTTGAAGAAGAGACTCCTCCACCGTACCTCTCTCTGGCCCCAACATCCTCCTTTTCTCCTCACCTGCATACACCACAGGCTTCCTCTTTCAGTCCTTCTGACACCTGTAATGGATCACAATATCAGCCTTCCTCTCATCCTGTTTCCCTGACATGAATGAAACTCCAGGAGCCTCAGCTTCAATCCTGCCACTCAGGCAGGCTCCCCCAGCAGCAAACTCACAGCCTTGTGTGGCACCATGTATGTTTATTGTTTATACTCCCTTCTCCACCAGCAATTTGTGTAACTGGAAAAATCAGAACCCCTCTTTTTCAGAGAAACCCCAGAACCTGATATTTCTTCTAGAAACTTTTTTTTTTTTTTTTTTTTTTTTTTTGGCTTTTCAAGGTAGGGTCTCACTCTAGCCCAGGCTGACTTGGATCTCACTATGTATTCTCAGGGTGGCTTTGAACTCATGGTGATCCTCCTACCTCTGCCTCCCAAGCTGGGATTAAAGGCACGTGCCACCATGCCCGGCTAAAGACTATTTTTTACACCACCACTTAGGACTGCCAGCAACTTTTGCAGACTCTCTTCACCACAGAGGAAAATGAAAGAATCAGAAGGGAAGCCAAGAAATCAGTGTTAGGAACTGATGGCTGTCCCACAGAAAACGCTAATGTTATTGGTGAGGTTTTCCTTCCACACAACCAGAATGGGATCCCAACACCGCTGAAGGTAGAACATCCCTTAACCTCTTTTGCTGGATTCTGTTGGATAGTGTCTGGGCAGCTGCATGGTGCCCCACAAATATGTCTAAGGTGAGTGAGATGACCCAAGGGCCCACTGAGTCTCCCGCTGCTTTCCTAGAAAGGCGACAGGAAGCATATAGGACATACTCCTCCATAGATCCTGAGGCCCCTGAGAATAAGCAAGCTAATAACATTGCTTTTGTAACTCAGTCTGCACCAGATATTAGAAAGAAGATTCCAAAAATAGAAGGTTTTGAAGGTAAACTTCTCTCAGAGTTAGTAGAGGTTGCTGCTCTGGAAGATAGGCTAGGAAAGTGGCTAAGGTTATGGTGTCTACCTTCCAGAAGGCACAAGGTCCCATGAGACAGCTCTCTCAGTACCAAAGAGGAAATGTTAGAGGACCTCGGGAAGGCAGGATGAAACCCCCACTTAAAAAGGACCAGTGCACCTATTGTAAAGAAATATTATAAAAAAAAAAAAAAAAAAAAAAAAAAAAAAGCCTGGAATGGTGGCACATGCCTTTAATCCCAGCACTCGGGAGGCAGAGGTAAAAGGATCACTGTGAGTTTGAGGCCACCCTGAGACTATATAATGAATTCCAGGTCAGCCTGAGCTAGAGTGAGAGCCTATCTCAGGAAAGAAAGAAAGAAAGAAAGAAAGAAAGAAAGAAAGAAAGAAAGAAAGAAAGAAAGAAAGAGAGAGAGAGAGAGAGAGAGGAAGGAAGGAAGGAAGGAAGGAAGGAAGGAAGGAAGGAAGGAAGAAGTCATTGGAAGAGCGAATGTCCCCAATGAGTTTAGAAGACTACACCCATCTTGGAGTTACCAGACTGAGGGGGTCAGAGCTTGAAGTCCCCCCCCAAGCCCAGGCTAATCCTACAAGTGTGGGGGGGGAACCTATCGGATTCCTGGTCAATACTGGGGAACATTTTTTCTGTTCTTCGTAAAGCTGACAGTTCCCTCTCAGGAGATCAGACCCTGGTCCAGGGTGCAACTGGATCAAAACTTTACCCCTGGACCACCAAGAGATAAGTGAACCTCGGACAAGGTACTGTGACACATTCCTTCCTTGTTATCCCTGAGTGCCCATACTGTTGGGGAGATACTTACTACATAAACTGAAAGCAAAAATTCAGTTTGGGAGTCAAGATGTAAATGTGTCTGTTGACAAGCCAGAAATTTTAGTAACTGTGCCACTGGAGAAGAATATCTTTTATTAGTGAGTCCCACCACAGGCAGAAATAAGGATCTCTTGACTCTGTTACAAGACAAGTTTCCAAAGGTATGGGCTAAAAACAATAGCCTGGGACTGGCAGCCCACCAGGTACCAACCATCATAGAATTAAAAACTATGGCAACTCAATATGAGTCAAACAATATCCTATGCCACTACACTAGAAGCAAAATGGGGCATAAAGAAGCACATAGATTACTGCAGGCTGGCATTTTGGTACCTTGCCAGTTGCTGTGGAACACCCCCTCTTGCCAGTAAAAAAGCCATGAACAGGAGCATATCAGCCAGTCCAAGATCTAAGAGAAGTAAATAAATGGGTGCAAGATATACATCTCAGTGTGCCCAATCCCTATACTTTTCTCAGCATCTCACTGGCAAAGGGAAGTCAACCCATTTTTGCCTTCGAATGGACATGTAATGTTCAGGAGTGACCACGACCACATAAACCACTCTGAGGCAAAGACGAAAAAGCTTTATTTGGGAAAAGCATGAGCTGCCAGGACTGTCTCACAAGAGAGGAGCACAGCCAACCTGAGTTTCTTAGGTAGTGGGCTTTATAGGGTATTTTCAGTTGGGGGAAGGTGAGGAAGGAAAAAGATGAATAAGAAAATTTTCTTTAGGAGAGATCTAAGATAGCCAGGGTGTGACAGCAGAACAGTGATCAGGTGATTTACAAAATAAGGGGGCAAGAGACCATGACCTGGGGGCATTGTAGGCAAGGAAGGGATAATGGCTGGGCAGTTCTTGAGGAATGTGGATAATCCACTTCCTTATGTCTCTGTCACCATTCTGCTCTCCTTGGAGACTCCATTTTGGGAGCCCATTCTGACCTTATAGGACAGATGTGGAACGAGGCACCAGTGGGCAATTGACCTGGACTAGACTTCCACAGGGATTTAAAAATTCCTCTACTCTCTTGAATGAGGCTCTCAGCCCAGGCTAATCCTACAAGTGTGGGGGGGGGGAACCTATCGGATTCCTGGTCAATACTGGGGAACATTTTTTCTGTTCTTCGTAAAGCTGACAGTTCCCTCTCAGGAGATCAGACCCTGGTCCAGGGTGCAACTGGATCAAAACTTTACCCCTGGACCACCAAGAGATAAGTGAACCTCGGACAAGGTACTGTGACACATTCCTTCCTTGTTATCCCTGAGTGCCCATACTGTTGGGGAGATACTTACTACATAAACTGAAAGCAAAAATTCAGTTTGGGAGTCAAGATGTAAATGTGTCTGTTGACAAGCCAGAAATTTTAGTAACTGTGCCACTCGGAGAAGAATATCTTTTATTAGTGAGTCCCACCACAGGCAGAAATAAGGATCTCTTGACTCTGTTACAAGACAAGTTTCCAAAGGTATGGGCTAAAAACAATAGCCTGGGACTGGCAGCCCACCAGGTACCAACCATCATAGAATTAAAAACTATGGCAACTCCAATATGAGTCAAACAATATCCTATGCCACTACACTAGAAGCAAAATGGGGCATAAAGAAGCACATAGATTACTGCAGGCTGGCATTTTGGTACCTTGCCAGTTGCTGTGGAACACCCCCTCTTGCCAGTAAAAAAGCCATGAACAGGAGCATATCAGCCAGTCCAAGATCTAAGAGAAGTAAATAAATGGGTGCAAGATATACATCTCAGTGTGCCCAATCCCTATACTTTTCTCAGCATCTCACTGGCAAAGGGAAGTCAACCCATTTTTGCCTTCGAATGGACATGTAATGTTCAGGAGTGACCACGACCACATAAACCACTCTGAGGCAAAGACGAAAGCTTTTATTTGGGAAAAGCATGAGCTGCCAGGACTGTCTCACAAGAGAGGAGCACAGCCAACCTGAGTTTCTTAGGTAGTGGGCTTTATAGGGTATTTTCAGTTGGGGGAAGGTGAGGAAGGAAAAAGATGAATAAGAAAATTTTCTTTAGGAGAGATCTAAGATAGCCAGGGTGTGACAGCAGAACAGTGATCAGGTGATTTACAAAATAAGGGGGCAAGAGACCATGACCTGGGGGCATTGTAGGCAAGGAAGGGATAATGGCTGGGCAGTTCTTGAGGAATGTGGATAATCCACTTCCTTATGTCTCTGTCACCATTCTGCTCTCCTTGGAGACTCCATTTTGGGAGCCCATTCTGACCTTATAGGACAGATGTGGAACGAGGCACCAGTGGGCAATTGACCTGGACTAGACTTCCACAGGGATTTAAAAATTCCTCTACTCTCTTGAATGAGGCTCTCCATAGGGATTTGCAGGTTTTTCACAATGAGACGCCTGAGGCAACTCTCCTGCAATTTGGGGATGACCCCCTCCTAGAAACAGAAACAGGAGAAATGTCTCGCTGCTCCAGAGCATCTCGTGCACACCTTACAACATCTGGACTATTGTGTGTCAGCCAGAAGGCTCGCCTGTGTGTGTGTAAGGCAACCTACTTGGGATACAAACTCCAAGGCCATCAATCAAGAATACAGTTTCCCAGCCGGGCATGGTGGCGCACGCCTTTAATCCCAGCACTCGGGAGGCAGAGGTAGGAGGATCGCCATGAGTTCAAGGCCACCCTGAGACTACATAGTTAATTCCAGGTCAGCCTGGGCCAGAGTGAGACCCTACCTCGACCAAAAAAAAAAAAAAAAAAAAAAAAAAAAAAAAAAAAAAGAATACAGTTTCACCAAACTGCAGCTTTGAACCCAGCCTCCCTGCTGCCAGAAACTGATAAGGCATCAATTCCTCTGCGTGACTGCCTAGAGATCACCTCCATCTTCCATGGACTCTGTCCAGACCTGACAGATGTGGCTTGGCTGGACCCTGACCTGGTGATGTATTCTGATGTTAGCAGCTTTGTCATGGGTGGAATCAGGGATGTAGGGGCAGCCTTGATGACTTTGGAAAAAAAAACTCTGTGGGCTGAGACCCTGCCTCAGTGTACAATGGCTCAGAAAGCTGAACTGATAGCATTGACCAAGGCTCTGATAAGACAGTGAATATCTGCACAGACAGCTATTATGCCTTTGCCACAGCACATGTACATGGGACCATCAACCGAGAGCAAGGGCTGTTAACAGCAGAAGGTAAAGACATCAAAAATAAAAATGAAATTCTGGACTTATTGATGGCCATTTGGAGGCCTGATAAAATGGCTATAATTCATTGTCCAGGCCATCAGAAAGGGGAGACCACAGAAGCAAGAGGGAACAGACTGGCAGACCTAGAAGCAAAGAGTGCTGCCTCTCAGCATCCATCAGATTGTCTGGTCACCCTCCTGGCACCCACTCTTCCTGGAGGACCAACATACACGGAACTGGGCATATGGCTCACCTCTCATGTGATAAAGGAGCAGACCCCACAAGGGTGGAATCAACTGGAGGATGGATGGCTATTGCTGCCCCAAGCCCTAGGATGGAGACTAGGTAAAGAACTACATGAGGGAACCCACTTAGGCAGCAAAAAGCTGTCCATACTAATGAGGAAAGAGTTTTTCCTCCCAGGTATGGACTCAGTCATCAAGGACACTACCAACCACTGTCAGGCCTGCCAACAGAAAAATGCCTCCTTTGGTAAGGTGCCACCAATGGGGTCAAGAGAAAGAGGGACGGAGCCAGGAAGATACTGGGAAGTTGAATTTACTGGCGTAAAGCCAGGTAAAGCCAATATGGGTTTAAGTATCTGCTTGCTTATATTAATACTTTCTCAGGATGGGTAGAGGCATTTCCAACCATGTATGAGACAGCCCAGGTAGTAGCAAAGAAATTACTTACTGAAATAATTCCCTGCTATGGACTGCTCCTCATGATAGGATCAGACAATGGACCTGCCTTTGTATCCGAAGTTATCAAAGAATTAACTAAAACACTGGGGATTAATTGGAAATTACATTGTGCTTACCATCCCCAGAGTTCAGGACAGGGAGAGAGGATGAATTGGACTTTAAAGGAGATTTTAACTTAATTAATTAAGGGTGGAATTCCTTTTCTTTGCCCTGTTAAGGGCCAGATGTACTCCATACATAAAGGGAATTACTATGCATCTGGAGTTTGTTTGTAGCAGCTGGAAGTCCTGGCACACCCATTCTCTATCTGTTGCTCTCTCTGTGTCTCAAATAAACAAATAAAAATTTAGGGCTGGGCATGGTGGTGCACACCTTTAATCTCAGCACTCCGGAGGCAGATGTAGGAAGATTGCCAATGAGTTCAAGGCCACCCTGAGACTCCATTTGAAATTGTGTATGGGAAACCCCCTCCCATCCTGCCTAGGATGGGACTTGAACAAGTAACTGACTTTAATAATGAAAAACTCCTCCAGTCTGTACAAGCCTTACAAAAAGTCTAGGGGTCCATTGTCTCGACAGTCATAGGTGCTTTTCAGTCATCTCCTGATTGCCCCCATCCATTTTCAGCCCAGGCACAGAGTCTGGATCAGAAGACATCATTCTGGAGCACTGGATCATTGGGGGAAAGGTCCTCATCAACTCATCCTGACAACACAAACAGCTGTGAAAGTGGACAGAATTCACACCTGGATCCACCACGCTCAAATTAAAAAGACAACACTGCTTGAGGACATCCCAGAACAACAAGAAGAAAACAAGAGATGGCGAGTCCTAAAATATCCAAGGGACTCTGGCTCATGAACTTGTTGCTTTTATGCTAACCAGTCCAGAATAATTAGAAACACCTTAGCCTTCACCAGAGAAAACCTTAAAGAGAACTCCAAAGATAGGCTACTGGAAGCTGGTTTCAGTCTATGTATGTAGTCTCCATGGTTAACTACTCTTATTTCTGTGGTTGCCAGACCACTTTTGTTAATATTTCTAGGCCTCATCATAGCACCCTGCATTATTAATACTTTGGTCAGATATGTTAGAAATAGAATTAGTTCTGCTAAGCTTATGGTATTACGAATGCAGTATACCCCCCCATCTGAAACTGAACAAACCCTAGACATTATCCCTCACGAGTCAAAGACTTAACTCAGTGCTTTATCAGAGGGGGAAATGTATGTCAAGCTTAGAGAAAATAGAAGTCACTTCCTTGTAGGAACTCATAACAGAATGGAGTGAAACACTGGCTTAAGCAGATGGGGATGAAGATAAACAGGATGCTCTGCTGATCTGAATAGCATTACCCCAGGCCTGCATTGCTGAAGATAAGCAGGACATTTGGAGACTCTTGGTTGAAGGCCTACCCCACAGGCTGTAACTGACCAACAGAACTGTTCACAACTTTATTTTGTTTTTCCTTCCCTATAATCTTCTAAGAATAGAATATCCCTGCTGTAATGCACCGAATTCCCCTTTATGTTTAAAATTACTTTTATGGCTGTAACTGTAACATGTGAATTGTGATTTATGGTTTAACCCCCATCCTGTTTTTGCAATAAACCTTTTGTAGTTTGTTTTTTTTTTTTTTTTCCAATAAAAGCTGACACTCTGAGCAGTTTGGGGCTGCTCAGCCCCGGCACTCAGTTCACACCCAGCACTTTGTAAGCCAGTGGTCTTACTTGTGTGGCATTACACTATGTTGCACACTGAGGAAGGACCAGAGATAATTAAGGGGCCAAGGCGTGAGAGGTGGGCAGGAGGAATGACTAGGATTACCAAGCTTTCTTTTTTTAAATTTTTTAAATTTTTATTTATTTTTGGAGAGAGACATAGAGAGAGACAGAGAGGGAGAGGGAGACAGATAGAGATGGGCACGCCAGCAGTCTCTCAGCTGCTGTGAACGAAATCCAGATGTGTGCGCCCCCTTGTGGGCAAGCGCGGCATTGCGCCCTTGTGTCACTTTGCATCTGGCTAAATGTGGGACCTGGAGATTGGAACCGGGTTCTTAGGCTTAGCAGGCAGGCGCCTTAACCACTAAGCCATCTCTCCAGCCCCCAAACTTTCTTAAAAGGCTTTTTCTCCCCAGGAGATGAGACCATCACATGGCTGTGGGGCTTCTGTTTCAGTTTTAGGGGAGTTACTTCAAAGATCCCGTGTGTGTGTGTTCACCCATGCATGCACGTGAGTGAGCATGTACCATGGAGCACATGTGGAGGTCAGAGAACAATCTTGGGGTGTTTTCTTTCTTCTTTCTTACTTGAGACAAGGTTTCTCCCCTTTTGTTTTTACCACTGCAAGCTTCTGGATTATCCTGGCTCTACCTCCCATTGTCAGATGCATGTTAGTATTTAAGATACATATGTCACTTTGTGTTTGGCTTTATGTAGGTGCTGGGGAGTTGAACTTTAGCCAGCAGCCTTGTGAGCACTTGCCTTTAATCACTGAAACATCTTCCTATCCCCTCACCCCTCAAACAAGATTCTAAAATGAATAAAAGAGCAATGCTGATAGAGGTGACAAGTTCCCTTTCCCAAGGAGCCTTGTGTCCAAAACCCAACTCAGCTGCTCTTCTAGGGGAAACAGTGTCATGAAACTAGTCCCTCACAGAATTTGTTGTTTTCAATTTTTGTGTGCACATGGTGCATATATGTATTGTGCAGTGGTGCATGTATATGTGGAGGCCAGAAGTTGATGTTGGCTGTCTTCTTCAATCACTTTTAACTTTACTTTTTTGAGACAGGGTCTCTCTCTCTCTAAACCTGAAGGTATTGGGTTAATTGAGGTAGGAATGACCATCCCATGGCCTAAAGACCTGGAATGAATAAAAAGGTGACAACAAATTGAGCACCAGCATTCATCAATCTCTGCTTCCTGACTCCAGGTTGAATGTGACCAGCTGCTTCATGCTCTTGCTACCAGGCCTTCTCTGCCATGATGGACTATATCTCCTCAAACTGTGAGCCAAAATAACCCTCCTGCCTTAGGTTTGTCAGATGTTTTGGTCCTGGTTTAAGTTCATAAGCCCATCCCCACAGTCTCTTTTGCCATGATAAGCCATTATTGACAAAGCTTCTTATCAGTTCCAAACTCCAAAATGCACCAACTCCCAGGACATTGGGGACAATGCCCAGATCAAACTGGCTTGTGGTTGTTCCAATTGGTAAGGATATTCATAAATTGCTACAAAAACATCAATGCATTTAATTTTGTATGTCTTCCAGACCTTGCTCGAGTGTTACACAATATACAGTATATGCAATCTCTAAAATATACCCACTTTTTTGAGGTAGTGTTTCACTCTAGCCCAGACTGACCTGAAATTCACTACGTAGTCTGAGGATGGCCTCAAACTCATGGCAATCCTCCTACCTCTGCCTCCCAAGTTCTGGGATTAAAGATGTACACCACCATGCCTGGATAAAATATACCCTCTTCTAAACTCCCATTGGACACGTAAACCAAGAGTTCCTAGGCACAGGCATCCCTGAGTATTTTATAACATATGAATCGGTTGTCTGATGTTTTATTATGTATTAAATAATATTATTTTCTTGTAATTCATGCCTAGGGACTTCTAATTTGTTTTAGAGAGAAATATGCCTTAACAAAACCCATGCTGAGTCCCCAAGCCAGTTATGTCTTCAGAGCCATGTTCATTTTGATCAAGGCTTGGCTGGCACTCCACTGCACACACTGGTTTACCAGCTGCCTCTCAGTCAGACAGAAAACCACCATCCATGGGAGGGCTTCCTTGATGTTAGTTAGTTAAAATATCTAACCATCAGGCTGGGAAGATGCTCAGTGGGGAACACATTTGCAGAGAAAGCATGAGGACCTGAAGATGGATCCCCAGCACCCATGTAAATGCCAGACTACCAGTGCTAGGGAGACAGAGACAGGAGAATCACTGGAGCTGGCTAGCTAGGCTAGCCAAATTGGTGAGCTCTAGGTTCAATGACAGACCCTATCTCAAAGAATAAAAATGAAACAATATTGAAGAAAACACCTGACATTAACCTGCAGCCTCCACATACATGTGCACACATGTGTGCATGCACCTGCACACATATGTGCAAACACACATATCAACATTTGTACCCATGTGTGCACATTACATATACAACTCTAACCATGTATGATGTATTTACAGGAGCAAATGTGGCAAAAAATATCCTTTTTTTTTTTTTTTTTTTGAGGTAGGGTCTCACTCTGGTCCAGGCTGACCTGGAATTAACTATGTAGTCTCAGGGTAGCAAAAAACATACTTTATTTTTCCCTGTCTTTGGGATAAAACACATGCTAGACAAGCCCTCTACCACTGAGCCACAAGTCCAGCCCTCTTTTTTTTTTTTTTTTTTGTTTGTTTGTTTGTTTTTGGTTTTAGAGGTAGGGTCTCACTCTAGCCTGGGCTGACCTGGAATTCACAATGTAGTCTCAGCGTGGCCTTGAACTCAGAGTGATCTTCCTACCTCTGTCCCCTAAGTGCTGGGATTAAAGACATGCGCCACCACACCCAGCATGAGTGGGCTCAGTCAGTGAGTCAGAGAGCCTCTGGGAGCATGACAGGAGACAAGGGAGTGATCCAGATAAGGCAAGAGGCTTCAGGAGACAGGGACATGTGCACTGGCCACTGACAGATACAGTGGGGGTAAGAGCTTGTGTGTAGCTCAACAGGAGATAGGGGAGCAGGAGGCCTTGGTTGGAAACAGTGGTTGAACACCAGGTGGTGTGTAGGCTGCAGGCACCATTGGCACAGCCTGCAGGTAGTGCAGCAGAGAACCTGGTTTGGAAGTCAAGGATGTGGTGGCTAGCACTGAGGGGACCAGCAGGTCTAGTGCACTACCTGAGAGCATGGGAATCATCAGATTCCTAACTGTGCCTCTTTGTGCCACCCACTGGAGGTCTGCCAAGACCTACTCAAACTGGAGCCCCATATATCATGCCTTATATTACCCTGGGAGCTAAAGCATGGTTAGCAGACTGCCATCTTTACCAGAAGTCCCTTCTTCTGTTTTGATGGCATTTTTTCCTCTTCCATCACTCATAATAATATGGTGCCCAGTATTGTGAAGATCTTGTGCAGACAACAAGAGCAACTGTGAAGTCATGAATGCAGCAACCAATTCACATCCATAAGTTAACATTCTAAAGCTCCCCTCCCCTTGGCTCCCCCTTTGGGTCTTAATTATTTCCATTCCCTCTTTGACAGTGTTCTTGAGTCAAGATACATGATAGAGATGTCTCATTTAATGGTGAACATGTAGCAGTCACTTATTTGTAGCACTTTGATGAATTTTGGATCTCTCCAGTAGTCACCAACATTTGTTATTCTGACCAAAGGTGCCTATGCTCACCCCAAAGAAATTTCCAGGTCTTTCTATTTCTCCTGCATGGAAATTGGCCGTGCACTGAGTGTCTGTGTCTTAACAGTCAATTTGAGTGAATACAGACTAATCCAAGTTCTGGGACCAAAAGGATTTGGAAACTTTAATCTCCCTGGATCTCAGACAAGGAATTACTTTTAGAAAACTTGTAACCATTTCCATGGCCTAAAATACCAAGCATTAATGCAGACAAGTGAAAAAACACAGTTCCATGTCTATTCACAGAACACTTTTGTACACTATTCTAGTGGGATTTGACAAACTGGAGTCTAACAAATTTAAAGTAAGAATTGAATTCTCCAAATATAATATTGCTTGCTATCTCAGCACAGATGTCAGAATAGGTATGTAGGAAAATCAGATTACTAGTGTTTGAGAGAATAAGGGCATGGCAAAAAGGAATAAAAGTATACTGTTTCTGGCATGAAAAATTGGGGGTGGGCTCAATGAGATGGCTCAATGGGCTCTGTACTTGTTGTGCAATTGTGAGTACCTTTGTTCCAACCCTTACTGTATCTAAAATTTTTATGAAGAAACTTGAGAATCATATTGTTTTAGTTTTCAATCTTTTCATGTTAATATTTTTCAACTTTAAAAGCTGATCACTACTTAACAAAATCACCATATGCTAAGCAATGTATTGTGAGATTTATAATACATAGATATAAAATGTATTCCAGTAATACAAAGAGTACAAGAATGTAAATGGAACTGCTTTGGAGCAGAAGATAGGGTTGACACAAAGTCTAAAATTGTAGACAATGTATTCCTAAATGCAAATTTCTCAAATCTTGATAAAGAAATGGACATTGAAATACAAGAGACATTCAGAAGCCCAAATAGACATGATGAGAAAAGGCATCCCCATTCTAATAATCATAGTGAAAATGTCAAAAATACAAGTCAAACAAAAAAATATTTAGTGCTGTATGGGAAACACACTAACTTACATAAAAGGCAGGAATATCAGATTACTATTGAATCCTTACTTAGTCTGCAACCTTAAAAGTAAGGAAATCACCCAATAATATGTTTCAATTCTTAAAAGGAAATAACTATCAATCAACATGGATATTTCCAGCAAAGTTACCTCTGAAAGTTGATGGACTTATCTAGGCATTATGGCCCATATCTATAATACAAGCACATGGGAAGCTGAGATAGGAAGATCACTATGAGCTAGAATCCAGCCCGGGCCTACATGACTTTCAGGTCAGCCTGGGCAATATTAAGACCCTTCTTCAAGAAAACAGACAAAACATTGGTGGACATATTTTCAATGCATACACAGTCTCAGGGAATTCATAACAACTAAGCCAGTGCTATATAAAATATTTAAAGGAAAAATCTACATAGAGAAAGAAAACAGTTTCATCCACAAGAGTTGAGCAAATAATATACTTTATGAAAAGAACAGATGAATAAAGGAGAGCCAGGAAAGTTTCCAACGTGTCTAAGACAGTCAACCAGCAAACCTTTTATACTAAGAGGGAATAGAAAATGAACTACTAGTAATGCATCTAACCAGAATTACAACTGACCAATGTATAGAAAATAGTAAACTGATTAATAATTTTAAATAAAAATGGATTCAACTAATCAATTAAAGGCAAGAAATAATTGGCTGAATTAAAAAAAAAACCCTAAATTCTCTGTTCTCAAGATCATTTCTTGACCTTTTCTACCTCTGTTGCATTTGTGTTATACACATTGCATAGAAATGCTATAGAAGAGCTGGGGAGATGGCTTAGCTGTTAAGGCATTTGCCTGCAAAGCCCAAGGATCCCAGCTTGATTCTCCAGGACCCACGTGAGCCACAAGGGGGCGCAGTGGTGCACCCATTCTCTCTCTTTCTGTCTCTTCCCTCTTTCTCTCTATCAAATAAATAAGTAAATAAAGTATTTTTTTAAAAAAGAAATGCTATAGAAAAGGAGAAAACCCCAACAAATTTTACAACCTTTTTTGACTTGCCTGTGAGTATGCTAGGGGCAGTGAGAGCAGTTGCATTCACAGAGGAACATTTGCATACTTATGTTTGATTTTTTTAAAAAAAGAACTAATGTTACAGAGACAAATAAAGCACACTTAAACAACTCCAACCCACCCCGAAATTCCTCATGAACAGAATCATCTAATAAATAATGACAGCCACAGGATGGTGTATAAATATTTATAATTGGCATATGTTCTCAAAAACATGTTCTCTTTCTTCATATGTTCCACTCCCTACATACACAGACCAATCAATTAGTGTGAATTCTTGATTCACGGAATCCGGGAGGAGAGATCTGAAATGAGGACACAGGGGCCAGAAGTCTTATGCATCTGACACTTTACTGCAGAAAGCCTAGCATTTTTATATCCAAGGCAATTAGGGAACACATATTGACAAACAAAGTTGTTTTTACAGACTCAAGTTCCATGGAAGTTAGTCATGCTACTCAAGGGCAAACACTAAGTTGAGAACAAATGTTCTCTTAGAGAAAGCGGGAATCAGGGCAGGACAAACTCATGTACACCATGACTCAAGAGATTGATTGTGATGTTCTGAATCCTTTGTTCCAGGAACTATATGTTAGGAGAGCCTTCCTCATCCTTATGGTCATTAACTCCTTCCGTCCAGTGAACGTGTTTCGACATCTCCCCCTTTTTTATTTTGTAAAGATAAAGTTGTCAATGAGAATCATGATGTGTTTGGCCTATTTTTCTTTGCATTCTGAGGTATTCTAAGCTAAACAGAAAACAGACAACAATTAATATTAAACCATAAGAAGGCAGATGCATAGTCAATGTGTTCTACCATGTGATGGGGTTAATAGAGTTCAGGCCTTGAAGAATTCCTTCCAGTATGTTTTGTCCAGTAACAGAAGGTAAATTGTCTTTAAATGATTTCTCTATTTTCTTTTGTAACTCTTGAATATTTAAAGTATCATTCCCTGATAAGTCTTTTAAATGTGTTTGAATAGCAATCCAGAAATGTAGAGTCTCATTATATTTTAATGGAGTGATATAAAATTGTGTAAAGTTTCAGTCACATTTCAGGGTTAACAGGTGTTGCAATTCCATTACTTGTTCTCCCAACCATTCAACTGCATTTTGCACATCTTGTATTGTTGATTCTAAGATAGCATCAACTTCTGCTTGATATATCTACAATTTATGTGAGTCATCATGCCATTTTGTAATAAAGTCATGATTCTGGATGGCTGTTTGCAAAGCTACCCCTGAAACAGCAGTGGTTTTAGTAATAGCTATCAATCCAATTATTCCTAATATAACCCATCCAGTAACATGTTTAGTCCATTTCAGGGATGTATCTACTAATTCCAAAAACAGGTTAGAGGTAGCAGATTCCTGCCAAGATCGTCCTAATTGAACAGGTACCAGAGTTTTAATCGTTGTTTTAAAATTAAAACACTTTGAGTAGTTTTGTTGAAATGGATAGAATGATTGAGACAGGTGTAAAGTTTACATTCATTACAATCAATACTCTGTAAAGTGTCATTAAATGAGACAGTACCTATTGCTAAGACAAAGGGGAAATTTATACATGCTCTAATATGTCCTGTGGTATTTTTGGTAAAAGTATAATTTTGAGGTTTGAAAGTACATGCTCCTCCTGTGTATAAAAGACAAAGCTAGATAAGGCTGAAGATATTTTCCAAATATGCCATTGTTCAGGCCCTAATTTATTATTAAGTATGATACAAGGGCGAGGAGGTGACAGTCCTCCATTAAACCATGTAAGCAAAGGTTGTTGTTCATTCCAAAATACTGACTTAAATATATTAAAAGAGACAATACTATTGTCACAATATCCATAATTTTCTTCCTCACTGCAATTTGTTATAAAATAACCATGGGGTCCCCAATCCACAAAAGTATAGTCTTTAGATAATTTTCCCACCCATCCTCTACAAGTACTCCATTGAGTTAGTGAGAATTCTTCTTTCTTCCAAGAGAAATCAGCACAGCAGGATTCCAGAAGTTTTCCTAGAAAACTAGTAACATTAGCAATGAAATGAGGATCATTTTGTTCTGCATTAAATAAGAGTGTTGGTTCCAAATACTCCCATATGAAATCCTGTATGATTTGTGCATGATATCCCCATAATTGTGGCCATATTTTTAGGCATTGCTTATGTCCACCTCCAAAACATATAGATAAAGTTTCATATCCCAGGGATATATTAAGACTTCCCTTCCTCATTGGAAAAATCTGGTCCTTCTGTGCTCCAAGGACTAGGAAAAGGAGTAGAATCATTAGTATAGACAATAGGAGCAATCACTGTCCAACCCACCAATTGTAGTAAAGGAGGATGTGGAATATATGTCCAATAGGTATAGTTAGCACTTACCGCAGTGGTACATGAAAGGATCGCAACCATGGCTAGCAACAAATTTTCAGGTGTTCTATTCATGCCTGCATTTGCAATAGTGGCCTCAGTTTTGTGAGAAAGAGCCTTAATTTGACCCCAAGTTGGCATCTCATTTTTATTTTGGTAAGGGCAATATCACCTTCTCTTGGGCAAAGTGAGGGCAGCCATCCTTTCTGTTACTTCTTTTATTGGTCCATGCCCCAGCATCATCAACTTTTCAGGGTCTGGTTCTCCTAACTGGAACCCATAATTCTTTGGAGGATGCATCTGGAACAAAGGCATAACCTTTCCCAACATGACTTATATGTCCTTGTACTCAAATTTCCCCACATTTAAACCAAATTGGAATATTGTTATCATAAGGTGTAGTAATGGGAGAAAAATGTTTTTCTGCCCATGTTTCAGCCTGATCACCTATCGGTAAATTTAAAAATTAAGTGCAAATAAGGATAATGCTAAAATATCCCAGGGACTAGTTCCTCCCTTTTTATTTTTTTATTTTATTTTTATTTTTATTTTTTTTTTGGTTTTGCAAGGTAGGGTCTCACTCTGGCCCAGGCTGACCTGGAATTAACTAGGGTGGCCTCCTGCCTCCCGTGCTGGGATTAAAGGCGTTTTATTTTTTTATTTTTTAATAACATTTTCTTGAGAGTGCCATGAGCACATTCCACAATACCCTGTCCTTGAGGATTGTAATGTATACCTGTTATAGGTTGAATATGCCATTCTGTACAGAATGAAATGAATTTTTTACTTGTAAATGCTGGACCATTATCAGTTTTAATTATGGTCAGTAGTCCCATAAATGAAAATGTTTGTAATAATGCACTTATAGCAGCTTTGCTAGATTCTGAACTATAAGGAAAAGCCCATATAAAAGAAGAATATGTGTCTATTGTTACAAAGGCTAATTTAAGGCCAGAATGCATTATATGTGTGAAGTCACATTGCCAGATGGCATTAGGCTGCTGTCCTCTGGGATTGACACCAGTAGTATGTTCAGTACAATGTAAAGGCTTACAAATTTCACATGATTGTACACTGTCTCATGCACACTGTAAAGGACTATGATAATGGCTGTGCAACCTGTTAGCATTAGTATGTGAGTGATGATATTCATCTTCAGGGGAATCAAAAATAAGAGCTGCCAGGCGATCTGCCTCTTCATTACCTTGAGTTAGGAGACCAGACAGTTTAGTTTGGGAATGTATATGTGCAATGTAGAGAGGATTTTTCCTCTGCTGTAAACAGTGTTGTAAATCCTAAAATAATAATAAAAGATCTGAGTCCTTCACATGTATATATGCTGTATATATTCCAGGAAATAAACTGACAACATATTGAGAGTCACATATTATATTAATGGGAGAAAAGAACCTTTGCCATAACATAATCAAGGTATATAATTCAACCTTTTGTGCTGAAGTATAGGGAGAAGTAATGGTTTCATGAATATCTGGTCCATGGATACCACCTTTCCCATTGCTTTATCCATCAACAAAGTATACAGGAGCATTAGGAATAGGAGCCGATGCAATAAGAGTATTAATGATAAAGGGGTGCATTTAAGAAAATCCCATAGTATCCCTGTGGGGTAATGATTCCCTATGTTACCTGAATAACTGCTAAAAGATATTTCCAGATTTATATTGAGTTTCAGCACATTTTTAAATTCTAGATTAGTTAAAGGGTCATATCCACAAAGCTGCCTGCATCGTAACTGACCTTGTGATATTAATTTACCAATATTATCTAACTATGGAGTAATACTCCTTTTATTTTTATGATGTAAATAGAAACATTCTACAGGTTCAGAAAATTGTGCTAATAAACCTGTAGGTGTATGAGTAATGGGGAATATTAATAGAGAAAGAGAAAAGGAAGGATCTATCCATGTCAAAAAGGCATCTTTTAGTCACTGTTCAAAAAACTGCAGTTCTTGCTCAGCTTCTTTAGTTAATTTTTGGGTACTATCCAGACCTTTGTCTCCTTCTTAATAGAGAATATAAATGTTGCAGTTGATAATCTGGTATACCCACAGTAGGATGAAGTCAATTAATTTCTCCCAAGAGTTTTTGAAAATCATTTAGAGTTCGAAATTGATCCTTCCTTATACTTAATTTCTGAGGTTTTACTGTTGTTCTTGTTACCACATATCCTAGATAATTATAAGGAGAAATTAATTAAATTTTATCTGGAGCAATTTTTAATCCTGCCTTTTGTAAATCTTGCTGAGTGTCCTCATATAATTTTTGTAGATCTTCTTGAGTTTTCATTGTTAATAGGATGTTGTTCATATAATGGATTATATATGCTGATGTGTATTTCTTACGAACATTTGATAAGGCTTGAGCAACAAAGTATTGACACATGGTAGGGGAATTAGTCATGCCCTGGGGCAGTACCTTCCATTGATATCTTCCTTATTATTGATATTTGGGACAGAGAAAGCAAAACTAATCTTATCTTCTGGATGCAAAAAAAAAATAGTATAAAACCAATCTGCTAAATCTAATACACTGAGAGGCATTGTTTGGGTATCATACATGGTTGAGGTAAACCTGGTTGTAAAGTCCCCATAGGGATTAAGGAAGCATTAACATTACTTAAATCCATCAATAAACTCCATTTCCCTGATTTCTTTTTTATTACAAAAACAGGGGAATTCCAGGCAGAAAAGGGTGGTTCTATATATCCTTTGCTCAATTGATCTTGAACTAAGTCATGAAGAGCCTCTAATTTTTCTGTAGTTAAGGGCCATTGAGATGTCCAAATAGGCTCATTAGATTTCCATTGTGTTTTTAAGGGTGTATAAGTCTCAATGCCCCTATGAAAAACCCAGCCCTTGTCGACCTAAGATACTTTTCATGTCTCTGGTGCATTGATTCCTTGAAGTTGTCTTCCTAGCCCTTTTCCATCTTTATAACCTTGTTTTTCCATGATATATTGTATATTAGGGGAATATTTATTTATAGGGTCTGTATTATCATCAAAGCTAAGATGGGCATTAATTTGTTGTTAAAAAAACTCTTTCCCATATATTTATGGGAACATTTGTAATAAAAGGTTTTAACATTGCTTGAATTTCTTCAGGTCCTTCTACTTTTAAATATTGAATGCAGGCTGGAGAGATGGCTTAGCGGTTAAGGCGCCTGCCTGCTAAGCCCAAGAACCAGGTTCCAATCTCCAGGTCCCAGGTCCCATGTCTAGCCAGATGCAAAGTGATGCAAGGGCGCAATGCCACACTTGCCCACAAGGGGGCACACACATCTGGATTTCGTTCACAGCAGCTGAGAGACTGCATGCCCATTCTCTGTCTCCCTCTCCCTCTGTCTCTCTCTGTGTCTCTCTCCAAAAATAAAAATAAAAATAAATTAAATATTGAATGTTGACATGTGTATTATTAACTTCACTTTGCCCTATCCCTATTAGCACATGGGGAGCCAACTCTTTGGGCCATGTAGAAGGCCACTGTTGTAACTGTATTATTGACAAACCAGCTCCAGTATCTAGGAGACCTGTAAAACTTTTCCCATTAGTTTTTCTACTTCTTTTATAAGAGTAGTATATGCTATAATAGGATCTGTGCTACCAAAACCTCCTATGCTTAATTTGTCTATATGTGGGGGGGGTTATATATGG
Source organism: Orientallactaga sibirica (assembly GCA_036365145.1). Classification (NCBI taxonomy): domain Eukaryota; kingdom Metazoa; phylum Chordata; class Mammalia; order Rodentia; family Dipodidae; genus Orientallactaga; species Orientallactaga sibirica. The sequence continues at coordinate 23,451,613 of JAEOAD010000015.1, read as the reverse complement.
TAATAGTAACAGCTGAGCAATTTGATCTTTTAAAAATGCCATGGCACTTTGACAGACATCATTACAGCAATCTCTGACCCCCTTAGTCTTCATCTATAATTCTGGTATGAATAGTGGTACCCTTTAAAGATAAACTGCTTCTCCCCAGTATTAACCCTACAGTGTTTGAAGGAATGGGACCATAATATCCTAAATTTATTTTATGTGGGTTTTGAGCTGGATGTAACTCATAATCAGAGGGACTAGGAAGGTCAATAGCAGCACTGCCAGATGTAGCAGCACATAATGCCATGATATTAGGCCCTCCTTGGTTTATGGGGCTAGAGGAGAACCCCATACAAAGTTTCCTTGGTAATTGTGAGGGGCTGGATTTCGAGGGGCTAATGTTGGAGCATTAGTGCCCCCTAGAAGATTTCCTTGTTTATCAAATTTTGAGTGACATTCATGTAATCAATGCCATTCTTTCTTACATCGAGGGCATATTCCAGGTGGCATTTTGTTCATATTAGGTGCCCTGATGTGGTGAGATGGGCTGATTGTCTCCTCAGGATTTGCATCCATCTGAAAGGGAGAAGCAGATTCTCCAACGGAGAGTGGATCAGTGCAAGATACATGGATAACCATTATTATTTTAGAGAGAATTTAATAAGTGTAGGCCCTCTTGTATCCCTCACCTCATCAGGGGAAATGAGCAAGAGTGCTGCTTTCTTGGTGAACCTGGTACCAGCACAAGGGCAAATGAGATAGACACAAAGGAATCTCAACCCCTACCAAATCAGATATCTAGAGACACAGAGACACAGAGACTCACAAAACCTCATCACTGAAAGACCCAAAATGAGCCCAACATGGCTCAGGGAAACTCAAGGAAGAGGGGGGCAGAAAGATTGTTAGAGCCATGACTTGGGTCGTTATACACAGAGTCATTCCCTCTCCTGCATAACTGATGGCTACCCCCATATAACCCATGGGGGAATGATAGGGAGAAGGATAATGATGGTACTCTCATGCCTGTATATATACATAACTAATAAAAATATATTTAAAAAACCTCAAACAACCCACTCACAAAATGGGGCAGAGAACTGCACAGGGAGTTCTCAGAGGAAGAAATATAAATGGCAAACACACACTTAAGAAAAATTTTCAACATCCCTAATAATCAGGGAAATGCAAATTAAAAGAACTATGATATTCCACCTTACCCTAATAAGATAGCAAACATAAAAAATTTAATGATCACAAATGCTGGCAAGGTTGTGGAGAAATAGTTACCCTCATTCACTGTTGGTGATAACGTAAGCTGGCACAACCACTATGGAAAGCAATTTTGAGACTCCTAAAAGGGATGACTATTGAGGTACCAACAGACCCAGGTATTCCCTTACTGGGCATTTACCCTAAAACCTCCATTTACTCCTAAAACCCCAGCTCAGAGACATTTGCTCAACCATGTTTATAGCTGCTCAGTTGCTAATAGCTAATAGCTAGAATCAAACCAGGTGTCCATCATTAGATGAATGGATAACTAAGATGTGGTATATCTACACAATAAAATTCTACATAGCAGTAAGAAAAAAAATGATACAATGCAATTTGAAGAAAAATGGTCAAACTTGGAACAGATCATTCTCAGCAAACTTACCCAATCACAGAAAGATAAGCGTCACATGGTCTCACTCATCTGTGGCTTCTAACCTGAATTTGCCTGAGTTGCTGACACACCTAATAAACATTTCTAGGACTGGACAATGGGGAGGGTGGGGAAGGAAGGGAGGGTAAGGGTTGGGGGGGGGGACAAAAAACTGGATCCAATTGGAAATATATGGTAGTACATGCATCTGAAGTTCATTTGCAGTGGCTAGAGGCCCTGGCATGCCCATTCCCCCCTCTCTGTATTGAAAATGAATAAATAACTTAATAAAAATATTTTATTTATTTATTTGAGAGTGATAAAGAGGCTGATAGAAAGAGAGAATTGGTGTGCCAGGTCCTCCAGTCAGTGTGACAAACTCCAGACACATGCACCACCTTGTGCAACTGGATTACGTGGATACTGGGGAATTTAAACTGGGTCCTTAGGCTTTGCAGATAAGCACCTTTACTGTAAGACATTTATCCAGACCTTGTTTAGCATTTTAACTATGATGTGTCATGGAGAGTTTCTTCTTTGGTCCTGTCTGTTTGGTGTTCTGTGAGTTTTTTGTGTTTGGATGGGTCTGTCTTTGTTGAAGATTTTCTTTTATGCCTTTTGCCTGAATTTTTTCCCCTTCTTGGATAGGGTCTGGTCCCTAATTAGGGTGTGTAGGGACTGTCTGGCTCACAGGATTGTGTGGATGTTCTGGGAGTCTGTGACCCTGCTCTGGACTCACTGAATGTGCAGAAGTTATTGGTGCTTTGCTGGGAACCACTTTGTGTCTGTGGGTCAGGCAGAGTCTTCGCTTATACAGGCTGTTGTGGCTTTTTGGTCAGTATGTGGAGGTCAGGAGGACCTTCAGCTGTGTGCCCACAGCAGTAGCATACCCATGAATCTCAGGAGTTCATGAGAACTTGCCCCAGCTCTCCCAGGTTGTGGAGGTCTTAAGTATATCAGCAGCTCTGGTATGATAGCTGGGGGGGGGGAGCACAAGGGTGTTGGAAGTCATAAGGAACTTCAGCTGTGTGTTCACAACAGTGCCACACCTGCAGAGCTCAGGAGCCACTCTGCAGCATGAGCTCTCCCCATGCTCCAGCTGTTCAGGTTGTGGAGGTTGAATTGGTGCTGTCCTTGTGGGTGTATTCCAGCCAATCTCATGCCCCACACCCACACACCATTCCCCATTTGAGGTTAGAAAGACCTTTAATCTGGAGTTAAACCTCATCCAGGGAGCTCAAGAAGACCACCTACCCATGCATTTGGGAAATACGCTACTTGCCAGAGAAGAATGGGCATCCCACCAGTGCACGCATCAGTATGAGTACCAGCATGAGCATGAGTATTATCACAAGCACAAGCCTGAGTTCCCACTCTGTGTGTATCAGGCTTATTCTTCCCCAGCATCCCCTGTCTGAAGGAATGCTGTGTGGAGAGAGCTGATCACCCGCCTGCCTAGCCAGCAAGAACTCAACTGTCCTGAGTGGGAGTTAGGCAGGAACTAGCTTTCCCCAGTGTGAGAGGCCATTAGGTTTCCTGATTTGTAGACTAGCTGTGCTGCATAGCATGTAGGAATTGACAGATTCCTAAATGTACCCCCTGCACCCACCCAGTGGGGGTTTTCTAGGGCCTCTTTAATACTGGAGAACCCAAATATTGCCCTGAAGTTCTAGTGTGGTTACAAATCTGCCATCTTGACTGGAAGTCTGATTTGCATAATTCTTTTTCACCATTAAGATCCTGAAATCTATTTATATTCTATCTATTCACTAAAAGACATGGTGATCTCTTTCATGGCCTATACTTGTTCTTATAGAGGTTGTAAAGCAGATGAGACAGTATCAAAATTGTCAATAATATATAACCATGACAATGGTAAAGATGTGCTTTGAGTCATTTACTTCCTGGATACACTTTTCTTGTTGAGTGCTTAAGACCAAATTGGTAGCTAAAATTCAACTCTACACATTATATTTTTAAGCTCAGTGTGGCTCTTTTGGAGAGACCTTTAGGAACCTGAGAGGAATTCTATGGCTCAGCATTTGTGCCACCTGCTGAGTTAAGTCAGGGCTCTGCTAACCATATGGCTTCTCTCATAAGCATTGAGGATCTTGCCCTCTGTTATGATTCACCTTCTACAGAGTGTACATTGTTTAGAGCACACTCTGGGGCACCATCATCTCTATTATCAAGAGAATAGGTGACTTATCAGAGTCATAGGACACAATAGGAGTATCCCATCATCTTCTGGGCCTGTGTGATCTGAGAGAGCAGGATACAAAATATTGGTTGCTCTTTTTAGCTCTGGTATCTCCAATCAGCTTTGGCTTCTACATATGGTTATTATGCACTTAGAAGGATAGTTATATCAGTCTTGAACAAAAGCACGTTTTTTTCTTTAAGTACAGGTGAAACAAGATAATAGCACTGGAGATAATTCTTACTAACAAATTTAGCACACCTTTAATTTCATTAAAAAGTAACTAAAGTAGAATAGTCTTGAGTACTCTGTTTTAAGACATTATAAAAATATTCCCAAAGTTATTTTGATAGCCCCAGGAATTAGCAGACTTTTGCTGCCATTGACCAGATATAAGCTAGCCTCAAATTCATGATAGGAGCTGGGAAGATGGCTTAGTGGTTTAAGACATTTGCTTGCATAGCCTGAGAGCCCATGTTCAATCCTCAGTACCCATGTAAAACCAGATGCACAAAGTGGCACATGTATTTGGAGTTTGTTTACAGTGTCAAGAGGCTCAGGCACACCCATAAACACTCCATCCCTCCACCCCCCCATTTCTTTTTTAAATTTATTTTATCTTTTATGTATTCATTTGCAAGTAGGGAGAGAGAGGGAGGGAGGAGACAAACAGAGAGAGAATGTGTGCTCCAGGGCCTCTAGCCACTGCAGATGAACTCCAGATACATGTGCCCCTTGTGCATCTGGTTTACGTGGATACTAGGGAATCAAACCTAGGTCCTTTGGCTTTGCAGGCAAGTGCCTTAACCATTAAGCCATCTCTCCAGCCCCCATTCCCCCTCTCTTTATCTAAAATAAATATTTTTTTAAAAAAGAAAAAGCAGCAAGAGAAAGGGAGAGAGGAGGAAGAGAAGGGAAGGAAATAGAGAAAAGAAAGAAGAAAGAAAGAAAAGAACTCAGGTATGGAGGGAAGAGAAGGAGGGAGAAAAAAGAGAGGGAGAAAGGAAGGAAGGAAATAAGGTAGGTAGGAAAGAGAGAGAGAGAGAAAGAGAGAGAGAGATGGAGATGGAGGAAGGAAAGTGGAGAAAATGGAGAACAAGATTTGGCAATGTGTGCCAGTCCTTATGAGGATGATGAATTCCAGGGCCACTTGGGCCTTGAATAAGCAAGTACAAGGCCACTTGGGCTGCTGAAAAGAAAGATCCTGCCTTAAAGATATCAGGAATCTAAAGAATGTCACCTTTGTAAGGATCCTTTTAGATCTCCATTGATCTAGGGTTTTGTTTCAATAAGAAAGCATAAAGCTAGAATACTGATACAGCTATTAGATTAAATTGGAAACAAACATTGATAATTTTCAAAGGAACCAGCTGGTATATATATAAAAACACTGCATTGCTTGCCAGTGGGGTGTTTCCTGATAAATGTATTAGGCAAATATGTAATCAGGATCATAAAATATACACAAATAAATATAGCTACATCACTAGGTGTGCTATAGTTTGGATATTGAAGTCTCACAAAGTTAAAGGCTTGGTCCTCAAGGTGGCACTGTGGAGAGGTTGTGGAAACTTTCAAGAGATAGGGCTTGGGGCTAGAAAGGTGGCTTAGCGGTTTAGGCACCTGCCTGCTAAGCCTAAGAACACCTGTTCCAATCTCCAGGTCCCATGTTTAGTCAGATGCAAAATGATGCAAGGGTGCAATGCTGCACTTGCCCACAAGGGAGCACATGAATCTGGAGTTAATTCACAGCAGCTGAGAGGCTGCTGGCACGCCCATTCTCTATCTCTCTCTCTCTCTCTCTCTCTCTCTCTCAGTCTCAGTCTCTCCCCCTTTCCCTGGCTCTCTCTCTGCCTCACTCAGAAAAAGAATGAGAATAATACATTATGGATTGGAACCTCTGCAAAAATGAGTCTTATTCAGAATGTCATTGTTTTAGCTGTTTCATGACAGTAATGGAATCTCAGTCTCTGAAAGGAACATCATGCTGTGGTATGTAACTTTGAATGCCATGGCTGATGAAATACTCAAGAATTCATTAGGAGCTATACAATAAACTCTGCCTCACTACAGAACTAAAGCAATGAGAATAATACATTATGGATTGGAACCTCCAAAAAAATGAGTTAAAATAAAACTATTCTCTTAGAATGTAATTGTTTTAGCTGTTTCATGACAGTAATGGAACTCAAACACAAGGTGGTAGAATCTTAGCAGACTGTTTCACCATGGGAAGAGGAACATCATGATATTATCAATGGTATGTAAAACTACTTTTTTGATTGAATGCTTTAACTGTTACTAGAAAATGTACCTGGGATGGAACTCCTTCCAGTGAGATACTCAAGGAATTCAAAATTAGAGCTAGGGTTTCCCTAGATGGCCTATTAGACATCTATGCCTGAAAAGGACACTGAGAAAGCAAGCTGGTGCTTGAAAACCTCTCCAAACATAAAGTCCTGCACTGCACGCAGCGTTGCATTCAACAGTGAAAATAGTGGATGCAGAACAGGCCCAAATAAAATGCTGGGGTAACCAACTGCATGATGACCCACCTATAATCTAAGGCATAAAATAAAGATCAAATGCAAGAAGATACAAATAAAATTCCAACAGACAAAATATTACCATCAAAAACTGTGACAGATGGTGATGACCACTGGGACGACACAAAAGGCAACATAGTGCTGAGAGATGGGATGGAGGAGTGCCTAGCACTGAAACACCTCTGTCACATCCTCCAGTGGCTCAGGGACCATGCTAAGAGGGGGCTAAATGAACCAAAGGAAGGATTCCACTATCAGCTGCCCAGACAGAAATCCCACATTTAGCCAGATGCAAGACCCTCAAAATAGAAGAGAAAGATGATGTCATCAAATTAGGAGAGAGACTGGAGAAAGGGAGGATATGATGGAGACAAAAGTGGAATGGGGAGGGGAGGGAAATATCAGGTGGGTTTTTTTGGTATGTATGTAAGATTTACCATGCGGGCTGGAGATGGCTTAGTGGTTAAGGCACCTGCCTGCTATGAACCCAGTTCATCTGGACGTTTAGCCAGATGCAAAGTGACGCAAGGGTGCAGCAGCTGAGAAATGCATCTGGATTTCACGCCCAGCTCTATCTGGCACGCCTCCTATCTGTCTCCCTCTCCCTGTCTGTCTTTCTCTGTGTCTCTTTCCAAAAATAAATAAAATAATTTTTAAAATTTAAAAAAAAAAACTGTGACATGCGATCAGGGGGAGATAGCTCAACAGTTAAAAGTGCTTGTTATGCAGTCCTACCAACCAGAGTTCAATTCCACTTGGCATTCAGTGAAAGCCAAATACAAAGTGGTAAGTGCACATGTAATCTCAATGTGCCTGCAGCAACAGAAGTCAGAATCAAGAGGTTCCAGAAGTTTGTGATCCAGCTAGACTGGCCTATCCAGCTGCAAAAATAGTAACAAGAGAAACCCTGTAAAAGAATATGGAAAGAGAGGACTTGTTGGGGTCCCTCCTAGGGCCAGCCCAGGAGGGATGGCAGGGTCTCTGCCGAATGGGGGGTGAGAGGTACAGAGTCACGACACAGACTCCGGGAGTTGGGCAGAAGCAGCAGAGGGCGAGCTGCTGCAAACTCGTTTATTCAAGGAAGTGTAGGGGGTATAAAGAGTTTGGCTGGCCAATCATTGTATGGGGTAGTCCCCTTCTTGTGACCAATGACAGCCTGTCTTGGGCAGATCGTCTCGCAGCAGGTTTCTACTGAGCATGGGACTGTAGCTGTTGTCACACCAGGCCTGTGCAGAATGCCATGTTCACAGAAGCCACTTCCTGGTTTCTTCTGGCATGCAGTCTGGCTAGGGCCCGACCTGCATTGTGCCATACATATCCCCCTTTTTGTTTTTATTATTGGTGACCCTGGGAGGCACAGTTCTTTGCCAAGCCATTGTTGACCCCAGTCCCCAAGGGATTACCACATGCGATGGTGCCTGTCTTGGTTTGCCCCATCTCATGAGGTTTTACCCATCATTGACTACCCACCATCCTGGTGAGAAAACCTGAGGGGTGTGGCCTCTTTTAGCATGCGGTCTGGCTAGGGCCTGACCTGCATTGTGCCATACAAGGACTGACACTTCAAGGTTGTCCTATGAACTTTACATATGTGCTGTGGCATGTGCATGCCCCCCACACACAACTAACACAGGCTCAGTAAAGTGCTCACTGTAGAAGCATGACAGCCTGAGTTCAGTACCAAAAATCCCAAAGCATGGAGGATACAGTGGCACAGATCTTCAACTAAAGACTAAGGAGGTGGAGACAGGAAGATTCTGGGACCTCACTGCACATCCAGCCTAGACAATTGGGGAGTTCCAGATTTAATGAGATCCTATTTCAAAAAACAGGTGGAAATTGAGGAAGACACCCAACATAAACTGCTAATCTTCATGTGTATGTGCATACACATGTATGCACTCCTCTCCAATCACATGTGGCACATACATACACAGCACACATACACAAAAAAGAAAACTGCAACACAAGTAAGGAAACAAAGCCCATTATTAAATGAACAACAGAAAGACAAAACATTATAAAAGCAGACCTTCAGGTGTTAGGTGATTGAATATCAGCAGCCAAGTCTGTTGGCTTGTCACCAGAGTCTCAGAGCAAAAGACAGGGCTATGGCAGTCCCAGAACAGTTGAAGACCCAAGTAAAGGTGAAAAGTATAAAGAGAAGATTTAATCAATGTACTGGGGAAAGGAACAGATAAAGGGGTCCAGGGAAAGGGGCTGTTCTGCTCCTGCTCAAGGCAGGGGTAGGGGTTGAGAGAGACAGGAAGACACAGAGATAAGAGAGTGAAGTGATAATTCAAGCTTGCTTCAGCTCAGGCAGCAGGGTAGCTTGGTTTGCCCATCTGGCCTTGGACTCGTGTAGCACAGAGACTTTCAAAGTGATTGCATCCATGTTCTAACAAGGAATCTGCAAGAAGGTGGTAAGCTAGGTAGAGAAACCTCAAACCAGGAACTGAATCTATCAGTACATTAATCTGGAACTTGCAACCTCCCACACTGTGAGAAAATAAGTGTAGGTTGCTCAGAACATTGGCATAGATGTTTCTCCATTCTGTAGGTTGTCTGTTGGTTCTTTTGATGGAATGCCTGTGTGTACAATAGTTCTTTAACTTCATGAGATCCATTGGTTGAGAGTTAGGATGGCAATCATGAAAAAAAATCAAATAACAACAAATGTTGGTGAGGCTGCAGGGAAAGAGGAACCCTTATTTACTGCTGGTGGGAGTACAAACATGTACAACAACTACCGTGAAGATCAGTATGGAGAGCCCTGAAGAAGATGAAAATAGATCTACCATCTTATTTAGCTATTTCACTCCTGGAAATTTACCCTTAAGACTCTACCTTTTATTTAAGATACTTGCTCAACCATGTTTATTGCTGCTCTATTCATAATAGCTAGGAGTTGGAATCAACCTAGATGCCCATCAACTGACAAATGGAAAATGAAGACGTGGTACATACATACGATGGAATTCTACTCAGCAGTAAGGAAGAATGAAATTTGCAAGAAAATAGATGGACTTGGAAAATATCATCCTAAGTGAGGTCACACAGACCAATAAAGTCAAACACCACATGTGGCTGCTAAAATGGATCAGCTGAAGAGGACAAAAGGCAGTAAGCATTAGGACTATGCATATAACTAGGATGAGACCAGGAAAAGTGGAAATAGGGAGGGAGGCGAGGATACCAGACAAACCAGTAGAGGGATATAATAAAGGGGGTTGGAGGATGAGAAGGTGAGAGTTGGGGGTTTGGGGAAGGGAGGGTAGAGAGGGGAAATACACAAAACTAAGGACTAAAGAAGTTAGTACAATAGAAACCTTCTTCCTGGATACCAGTATACAAGATATAACCAATTAAGGGAGGTTGATGGACCACACTGAAATGCCCAGTAGAAGGTGTAGAAAGCTTAATCCTAAATCCATCGGCTCTGGCTTATGAATCTAAGGGCCAGAACTGGGTTAACCTTTAACAGTGAGCAGTTGGTCAGGGAGATCTGGGAGGTCTCTAAAATAAGGAAAGCACTGCCAAGAATTCAGTTAACTGACAGAGTTAAAAGGTTAGACCCTATTGCTGAAGATACCACAAGTTACTGTTTCAAGACACTGAGGGACTATGTGGGAACAGACAGGAAAGCCAGTCTGCTTCTGGAAAACCTGCATGGCAATAGACAGTGCTATGGGAGCTACTGGGTGATAATGGTCACCAACACCATGAATAAGCAGGAAAGCCTGCAAGTTACACAACCCACCAGGTGGACAAGAAGCACACATTTAAGCAATAGTAGCACACAGCCCTTGTAGGTAATCAACTTCCTCCCCAATTGGACATGAGGTTCACTCAGTGGGAGAGACTCATAACTGGTTCAGGGAAACAAGTCAGCACCCCATGGCCATGAAACTCACAACCCCAGATAGAAGCCCCCATTGTTCTCTGGACAAGTTGAGTGGTATCCTCATGAAAATGTACCTCAAACTTTTATGCATATCCCCCTAATCAAAGCTGCTGTCACCCTTGGTTGGAGAATCTGTTTTATTATACAGATGGCAGAGAATACTGGATCCAAGATCCAGCCCTGAGCACACAGACCCAAACATCCTGTACCTCACCTGGTTCCAGAGCACAGGACCCTAATGCACCTGCATCTCACCTGGTCCCAGGACATAGGCCCCTACCATACCTGCACTTTTCCAGCCAGGAGCAAACAGACCATAGCAAGCTGGTCTGAGCACAAGATCTAAGATCCAATAGGACAAGAAAAGACAGCCAAGGTATGCTCTTACTGGCTTGTTTGGGGCCTGTGTGCTTGAGGCTGATGAGGTGCAGGTGTATTTTGGGCCTGTGCACTCAGACCAGGAGAGGGGCAGGCATATTTGGGGCCTATGCACTTGGATCAGATAAAATGCCATTGTTTTGGGGTCTGAGCCTGTTTGGGGCCTGTGGCTTAGACCATGTGAGGTATCAGCATGCTTTGGGCCTGTGTGCTCAGGGTGGTTGAGGTACAAGGTGTGTTTGGAACCTGTGTACTCAAACCAGTTTGCTTAGGGTCTGTGAGCTCAGGGCTGGTAAAGTTCAGGTATGTTAGGGGTCTATACTCTGGGACCAGGTGAGGTGCAGGTGTGTTTGGGGCCTGTGTCCTCAGGGCTGGTGAGGTGCAGGCTGGCCTGGGACCTGTGCACTCAGACTGGGAGAGGTGCAAGATGGTTTGGGGTCTGGCAAGTTTGGGGCCTGTGGATCAGATTGGATGAGGTGTCAACATGCTTGGGTCCTGTGTTCTCATGGCAGGAGAGGTGCAGCATGTTTGGGGCCTATGCACTGGGATGGGGTAAGGTGCCAGCTTGATTAGGGCTTGTGAACTCAGACCAGGGTAGAATTTCCAGCATGTTTGGAGACCTGCCTGGGGTGAGTTAGGAAGTGCTGATTTTAGGTGTGTTTGGGACACTATACAGGAGGTTCCAACAGTTTCTCCAAGTTTGGAAACAACACATTAGACTGGAATACCCAAACTGTCGAGCCTGTGGCTCTAGCCATAGTACCTATATGCTCTTGGGGCTGATTACACTTGCAACCGCAACAAGCTGAGCATTTGAGGATACAATGTCATCTTACTCCAAGCTGGTTCAAACCCAGAAAAGAACTGAAGATTCTACTAGGGCAATTTCTTGCTTCCTCCTTAATAAAACAAGACTTTTACCTCAAGATGAGTAGACTCCAATGCAAAAACAAACAATCAAACAAACAAACTGTGAGGTCTCCACTAAAATTGACTAGTCCCACAATGGTTGTCTCCAATAAAAACAAAGAGGGACAACAAAAATAGAATCCTAAAATGAAAGCACAATAAGCTATGTAACCTTAACTGAGTTGCTGAAGTGGAAGCAAATAATCAAACAACCAATAGCCACATAAGTGAAATGCAATGGAATCATCTTTTACAGTATATAACTTGTACCACTAAGCTTAACTTAATTGAGGAAAACCAGAGAAACCCAAAAGAGGAATAAATGAATTGAAGGTGAGTCAGCAAATAGAGGATCTCAATAACCATCTGACTAAGCTTAATGAAGATATTATTAAGTACAAGAATGACTTACAAGAAACATCAAGAAAGTCAAACCATGACCTAAAACTTGAACATGACAAAGGGGTAGATATGATACAGAAAAATGCAACAGAAAACAAAAATCAAATAGATCTTGTAAAAAACCTCTCTAGAAACCCTCACTAACAGAGTTAATCATGTGGAGGACAGAACCTCAGGTCTGGAAGACAGTACAGGAGAAATTGTTCAGAAGTCTAAAAACTTTGATAAGTTCAAAACTCATGTGAACAGAATATGAGTGAACTGTATGATACCCTAAATGACCAAACATCATAATCATGGGTATACCAGAAGGGGAAGAAATTCATGCCAATGGCATGGAGAACATATACAAAAAATTATTGAAGAAAACTTCCCACCCTCTCAAAAGACCAATCCAGGTACAAGCTCACAGAACACAAAACAGAGTGGACCAAAGAAGGAACTCTCCAAGGCACATCATAGTTAAAACTCTAAACAAAAAAACCCTCCAATCAATGAAAACAGTGCTAAAAGCAGCAAGAGAGAAACAAGTTATTACATACAAAGGCAATCCCATCAGAATTACCTGAGAGTTTCCAATGGAAACCCTGAAAGCCAAAAAGGCTTAGACTGGAGCACTTCATCAGGAGTCTAAAGAACTATGGCTTCCAACCCAAACTACTGTACCTAGTAAAAGTATCCCTCATAATAAATGGTGAATGGAAAATTTTCCACGATAAAAGCCAGCCCTGGGCCTGGAGAGATGGCTTAGCAGTTAAGTGCTTGCCTGTGAAGCCTAAGGACCCTGGTTCGAGGCTAGATTCCCCAGGACCCCACATAAGCCAGATGCACAAGGTGGTGCATGCATCTGGAGTTTGTTTGCAGTGGCTGGAAGCCCTGGCATACCCATTCTCTATCTATCTGCCTCTTTCTCTCTCTGTCACTCTCAATTAAATAAATAAATAATAAACAAAATTTTTTTTTAAAAGTCAGCTCTACGATTACATGACCAGAAAGCCAAACCTCCAGAGAACAAATCAGGGGATACTCCACACAGAAGAGTCAAACAACCAATCTCAAGAGCCAACAAGAGGAAGAATACAAAAATCAAAACTAGAGCAGGCATGGAGACATACAAAGCTCAAGAAAGCACTAAACCCCATAAGGTCTCCAACATGGAAGGGATTAAATCGAACCTCAGTTATAACTTTAAATATTAATAGTCTGAACTCACAGATCAAAATACACAAGTTAATGGGTGGATCAGAAAAATGGACCCTTCTATCTTCTGTCCTCAAAAACCCTACCTTGCTAATAAAGATAAGACACCTCCTCAAGATGAAAGGATGGAAAAATATTTTCCAAACAAATGGAAGAAACAAGTGTGTGTGGCTATACTAATATCTGACAAAATAGACTTCAAACCAAAAGTAATAAAAAGGACAAAGAAGGCCACTTTTAACTCATAAAGGGAAAGATCTAACAAGAGAACATCACAATCATAATTCTATACACACCAAACACAAGTGCACCACATTTTATAAAGCAAAGCCTGCTTGACAACACATCAGATATAAACCCCATACCATCATAGTAGGGGACTGCAATACCCTGTTATCATCAATAGACAGATCATACTAGCAGAAAATCAACAGGGAAATAAGAGCTTAACAACATCATAGATCAAATATACCTAACTGACATCTATAGAACATTCCACTGCCATTCTACAGAATATGCACTCTTCTCAACAGCCCATGGAACCTTCTCCAAAATTTATCATATATTAGGGCACAAGGCATGCCTCCATAAATTCAGGATAATTGACATAAGTTCCTGCAGCATATCAGACCATAATGAGTTAAAACTAGAAATTAACAACATGAAAAACAACAGAAATTACACCATCTACTTGAGACTGAACAATATGCTATGAAACAATGAATGGGTCATGGGAGAAATTAAAAAGGAAATTGTAAAATTTCTAGGACTAAATGATAATTAAAATACAACATACCAAAACTTATGGGACACAATGAAGGCAGTCCTATGGGGAAAATTCATAACATTAAATATTTTCATAACAAACATAGATCTAAAATTATTAAACTAACCATCCACCTAAAGGCATTGGAAAAGCAAGAACAATCCAACCCTTAAAGTTCCTGAGAGAAATAAATAATTATGAAACAAAGAGAGCTGGTTATTTGGCAAAAATAAACAAGCCCCTGGCCAATTTGATCAAATGAAAAAACAAGAAGTCTCACATTAACAAAATTAGAAAAGAAAAAGGAGAGGTCATAAGAGACATGAATGAAATTGGTAGAATCATCAGAACATACTTCTAAAACCTCTATTCCATAAAATGGGATAACCTGGAGGAAATGCATAAATTCCTAGACACATATCACCTACCAAAAGTAAACCCAGAGCAGATTAATCTCCTAAACAAACCTGTTAAATCCACTGAGATTAAAAATGTAATCAAAAACCTTCCCCAAAGGAAAAGTCCAGGACCTGATGGATTCTTGGTTGAATTCTACCAAACCTTCATCAAAGAACTGAAACCATTTTTTATTAAGCTTTTTAACATAATTGGAGAATAGGGGAAACTCCTCAATTCCTTTTATGAAGCTAGCATCACCCTCATACCAAAACTAGAGAAACAACAAAAGAAAACTATAGACCTATATCCCTGAATAAAATCCTCACAAACCTAATGCAACAACACATCAAAAGCATTATCCCACCTCAATAAAGCAGGCTTCATCCCAGGGATGCAGGGATGGTTCAACATATGGAAACTGATTAACATAATATACCACATAAATAATCTTAAACAAAATAACCACATGGTCATTTGAAAATACAACAGCATTTCATGATCAAAAACACTGGAAAGAATAGGCATGGAGGGCTTATATCTCAACATGACAAAGGCTATATACAAAGCACCTAAAGCCCAAATAATACTTAATGAGGAAAGACTCAAGGTGTTTCCATTGAGATCAGGAACAAGACAGGGGTGCCTATTCTCACCACTGCTCTTCAACATAGTCCTAGCCCAAGAAATAAGACAAGAGAAAGATATAAAAGGGATACAAATTGGAAAGGAAGAAGTCAACCAAGCCCTATTTGCAGATGACATAATCCTATGCATAAGTCACCTGAAGGACTACACCATAAAACTTCTAAGGATGATAAATTCAGCAAAGTGGCAGGATACAAAATCAACACACAAAAATTCTTCCTATATACAAATAAGAAACACAGAGAAAAAGAAGTCAGTGAGGCTGTCCCATTTTCAATAGCCACAAAAAAATCAAATACCTTGGAATAACACTAACCAAGGATGTGAAAGACCTATATACTTAAAACATAAAATTACTCAAGAAAGAAATTGAGAAGGACATGAGATGATGAAAGGACCTTCCCTGCTCCTGAATAGGTAGAATTAATATTATGAAAATGGCAATTCTACCAAAAGCAATATACAGATTCCATGCAATATCAATGAAAATCCCAGCATCATTCTTCACAGAGATAGAAAAAAATCTCAAAATTCATATGGAATGGTAGAAGGCCCCAGATATCCAAAAATATCCTCAAGAAAAGACACTCTGTAGGTATCACCTTACCCAATCTAAAGCTATACTACAGAGCCATGGTAACAAAAACAGTATGATACTGGCATAAAAACTGACATATAGACCAATGGAACAGAATTGAAGATCCATCCCTTAGTTCAAGCTACTACAGCTACTTGATCTTTGACAAAAATCAATGTACCCTGGAAAAAACAGCATCTTCAAGCAAATACTACTGATCAAATTGGATAACCACATGTAGAAAAATAAAATAGACCCACTCTCCCCATGAATAAAAATTAACTCCAAATGGATAAAAAACCTCAATACAAGTGTGAGACCGGAAACTCTCACACTACTGGATGAAAAAAAGGGGGAAGCTCTCCATAATATAGGAGTGGGGAAATACTTCCTGAGAAATACCCCAGTAGCTAAGGAGGTTAAACAATCACTCAACCAGTGGGATCTCGTAAAGCAAAAAAGCTTTTGTACACACAAACATACCATAAACAGGGCCAATAGACTACCCACAGAATGGGAGAAAATCTTCACCAGCTGTAACACTGGCAGAGGCCTAATATCCACAATCTACAAAGAATTAAAAAAGCTATGCAAAAAAAAAAAAAAAAAATCAAAACACTCCACTCAAAAATGGGGCAGATAGCCTGGCATGGTGGCACACGCCTTTAATCCCAGCACTCGGGAGGCAGAGGTAGGAAGATCGCCATGAGTTCAAGGCCACCCTGAGACTACATAGTTAATTCCAGGTCAGCCTGGGCCAGAGTGAGACCATACCTCGAAAAACCAAAAAAAAAAAAAAAAAAAAAAAAAAAAAAAAAAAAAAAAATGGGGCAGAGAACTGAATAGTGAATTCTCGAAGGAAGAAAAACAAATGGTAATACTTACCTAAGAAAATATTCAACATCCTTAACCATCAGGGAAATACAAATTAAAACAACTATGAGATTCCACTTTACTACAGAAAGGATGGCAATAATTTAAAAAAATCAAACAAAGTATTTACTTTGCAAAAGTATATATACTTTGTATTTATAAAGTATACACACACACACACACACACACACACACACACACACACACTTTGGCAAAGATGTGGGGAAAGAGGAAGCCTCATTCACTGCTGGTAGGAATGCAAACTTGTACAACCACTATGGAAATCAATATGGAGATGCCTGAAAAACATGAAAATTGTTACCAATTGACCTAGCTATTCCTCTACTGGACATCTGTTCTGCACAGATAAGAACTGGAATTTGCTCAACCATCATTTGACAAATAGATAATGAATCTGTGATATACCTAAAATGTAATGGAGACCTGGAAGAATTTCTGTCAACTACCAAGCAACTGGTGCAAGCAACTCAACTCAAGGGCCAGGTAAAAGGGATGAAAGGGTGTGGGGGCAGGGGAACAGGAGGATGGGGGAGATATACACAAAACCAAATCCAAAAAGGAATTGGTACCATAGAAGCCTTCCTCCTGATGGTAGACTAAAAGATATAACCCTCAATAGGAGTATGAACAGATTGTCTGGTAAGAAGGGTCCTGGAGAGGGTGGGATGAAACCTAACCCTAAAATATTTGACTCTTGCTTGTACCAGAAATGGGTTACAATTCACATTGAGCTGTTAATTGGAGAGATCTATGAGGTCCCCAAAATAAAGCAGACTTCTGTCAAAGCACTTGGTTACCCACCAGAGGGGAAAGGTAAGAACATATTGCTGATGGTGCAGAACATCGAGAGATCTGGCTGAATCTGGAAGGAAGTCAGTTCCCAGATGGCTGGCCCATCTAGTGATGAAAACTGTAACATGAGATGCTGGGTAAAAATGGCCAACAATGCTGTGAGCAAGCAGGGGACCCTGCTGTATGCAAGCAACCACCCTGACAAGAGGTACACACCTGTGCAATAGTGGCACCCACCCTAGGTAGGTAACCAATGGCTTTCTGATTTGCTAAGAGATTGTTCAGTGGAAAGGAAACTACAGCTAGAACTGGGAACCAAGTCAGAATCCTAAAGTGACCAAGATTATGGACTCCAATAAGAAGCTTCCATTAGTATTTAGCCAAAAGTGAGGCTTTTATATCTCTCTAAATTAACAATGCTTATACCCTTTATCCTATCCCGAGCTTACTCTTTATTGGAGAATTGTTTTTCTTTTTCAGAAAGTATTGAGAATGAAAGACAACCAAAATCTATCAATAGGACAAGGATAGTTGACTCAATGTCAGCAGTTGAACCACCCCTAATACATCAGCTAGGGCCCAGGTAAAACAACATAAGAACAGGTGAATTTCACAAGAATGCTGCTTTCTTAGCAAGCCTGACAACCTGTACCAGGATGATAGAGACAGACACTGAGGATACTCAAAATACACCACACCAGAAATCCAGAAGCTTCTGAGAGCTCAGCACTAAAGTAGACTTAAAGCACATCTGCCAAGGCTCAGGGAATTTTGTGGATGAGGGGGCAGAAGGAATGTAAGAGCCACAGGGTGAGAGAGAATTTCCAGAGGCATTGCTCACCCCCACAATGACTGACTGTTGCTCTCACAACTCATAACTCACAACTCCATGGTAAATACAAGCAATCCCACTAAGGGGGGGCCTCAGTGGAATGGGGGCAGGAAGGAGGGGAATGATGATACCAACACTTGATATATCCATACAAAGTTTCAACTTGATACAACAATAAATGAATTAATGAAAACAGAAAAAAAAAACCTAAATATAAGACCTGAAACTCTTAAATGACTGGATGAAAAAATGATACAGGAGCGGGGAAAGACTTCCTGAACCAGTAGCCCAGGAAATTAAACAATCACTTAACTAGTGGGATCTCATGAAGCTAAAAAGCTTTGTACAAACATACCACAAACAGAGGCAACAGACTACCCACAGAATGGGAGAAAATCTTTGGTAGCTATACTACTGAAAGAGACATAATAATAGAATTTATAAATAACTCAAAAAAGTAAGCAGTAAAAAAATCAAGCAGTTCACTAAAAAATGGGTAATGAACTAAATAGGGAATTCTCAAAGGAAGACAGACAAATGACTAACACTCACTTAAGAAAATGTTCAACATCCTTAAGCACCAGGGAAATGTAAAATGAAACAGTTATGAGATTCTACCTTACTCCCGTCAGGATGCTAATCACTGAAAAATCAAATGACAATAAATGTTGGCGAGGATGTGGGGAAAAAGGAATTCACACATTCACTGCTGATAGGAGTGCAAACTTGTACAACAACTATGGAAATCAATATGGAGACTCCTGAAAAAGATGAAAAGAGAGCTACTAAGTGACCCAGCCACTCCTCTACTGGGCATCTACCCTAAAGGCTCCACACTTCACTGCAGAAATATTTGCTCCACCATGCTTATAGCTGCTCAATTTGCAATAGCTAAGAACTGGAACAACCCAGATGCTCATCATTTGATGAATGGATAATGAAGATGTGGTACATATACACAATGGAATTTTCCTCAGCAGTAAGGTAAAATGATATAACAAAATTTGTAGGAAAATGGATGTACTTGGAACAGATCATTCTAAGCAAACTCACATAAGCACAGAAAGACAAACACTGAATGTTCTCCCTCATCTGTGGTTCCTAAACTGAAACAGCTTGAGGTGCAGGCATATCTGACAGGTAACTTGAGGGACAGGTAAGAGGGATGGAAGCATTTGGGGGAAGGGAATTGCAGAATGGGTGGAGATACACACAAAATTAAATCCAAAATGAATTGGTACCATAAAAACCTTTTTCCTGGACTAAAAGATATAACCCTCAATAGGAATATGGAGGAACTGTCTAGTAAGAAGGGCCCTGGAGAAGTGGGATGAAGCCTAACCCTAAAACATTTGGCTCTTATTTATAACTCCTAGTATAAAACTTGGTTATAAAGCCAGGCATGGTGGTATAGGTCTTTAATCCCAGCACTCAGGTAGGAGGATCATCATGTGTTTGAGGCCAGCCCAAGACTACATAGTGAATTCCAGGTCAGCCTCCTGGTCTAGAGTGAGACTGTACCTCAAAACAAAACAAAACAAAAAAAAAAAAAAAAAAAAAAAAAAAACAAACAAAAACCCTTTAAGTTAGATAGCCAAATGTGGTGGCACACACCTCTAATCACCTGGGAGGCAGAAGTAGGAGGATTTCCGGGAGTTCAAGGCCACCCTGAGACTACATAGTGAATGTTCCAGGTCAGCCTGGGCTAGAACAAGACCCTACCTTGAAAAACCAAAAGAAAAAAAAAAAAAAAAACAATGGTTACAACTCACATTGAGCTATTGATTGAAGAGACCTATGAGGTCCCCAAAACAAGTCAGAGCACTTGATTACCAGTTTGAGGTAAAAGATAAGACCCCATTGATGAAGACACAGAACATCAAGAGATATGGCTAGAATATGGAAGGAAGCCAGTTCCTACAAGGTTAGCCTGTAAAATGCTGGAGAGTGCTACATGAGCTGCTGGGGAAATGGCCAACAATATTGTGAGCAAGCAAGGGACACGGCTATATGAAAATAGCCTTACAAGATGTACATTCCAATGGCTTTCTGATTTGCTAAGAGATCCATTCAGTGAAAAGGAACCCATAGCTGGAACTAGGAATTAAATTCTGAATCCTATGGAGACCAAGATTATGGACTCCAGTAAGAATCTTCCACTAGTTTTTGGCTAAAAGAGAGGCTACACCCATCAAAATCTCTCTAAATTAGCAATGCTTAGTCCCTTAAACCTATGCTGGTCTCACTCTCCATTGGAGAATCTGTTTTTCTTTTTTAGAAGGCAGCAAAAACCAAGATCAACCAAAATCCATCAGCAAGACAAGCTAGAACAGCTGACTTCTACAAACCAGCTAAGACCCAGGTGAAGCCATAGAGGAATTGGTGAGATGAGCAAGAGTGCTGCTTCCATGGCAAGCCTGACAACTTGTGTCAGGGTGATGAAGACACGGAGGATACTCAAATGTACCAAAGGAGAAGCTGCTAAGAACTCAACGCTAAAGCAGACGTAAAACACACCCACCATGGCTCAGGGAATTTTGTGGAAGGTGGGTTAGAAAGATTATAAGAGCCAGAGTGGGTGGGAGTTCCCAGAGCTATTGCCCCCACAACTCCTAACCCACAACCCCAAGGTGAATACCAGCAATCCCATTGAGAAGGGCTCTCTGTGGAATGGGGGCAGGGCGGAGGGAAATTATGGTACCAAAACATGAGGTGTTCATACAAAGTTTCTACTTAATAAAAGTCATAGTATCAAATAATAGGATACAAAGAAAAAAAAAAGAAACAGCCAACTGCTCACCAGGAGATGTGCCACCTCTACCACATTTTGGGGTCCCAGAGGAAATGCAGAGGAAGTGGTGAGTATTGCTCCCAGTGCTAGCCCAACAACCACCTCCATGGACATAGCAGCAAGTACTGTGGTAAACGGAAACACATCGTAACAAATACTGAAAGTACAGAGAACTCAACAGTAAAATAAGCTGCTAACACCCCAGTCAAGGCTCAGGGACTGCTGTGGAAGGGGAGGTAGGAAGACTTGTAAGAGCCACAGAGTGGGTCGAGACACAGCCCCCTCCTAGAGACTGACAGAGGTCCTAAACCCCCTACAGTGAATACCAATGATCCTACTGAGAAGTACTCTCAAAGAAATGGGGATAGGTGGGGGGAAAGAGGAAATCAGACAATAACCTATGTAAATAAATAAATATTATTTGTAAAATTACAAAGTAAAAAAAAAAAGTTCAAGGGCATCCTCAGCTACATGGTGAGTTTGAAGCTAGGCTGGGTTGCAGGAGACCCTGAGTCAAAAAAAAAAAAAAAAAAAAACCCCTATGTTCCCACTAGAGGGCATCTCCACCTACACCTCTCTTCTAGTATCCCAGAATCATTAAGGTTGTTTACAGACCTCTTTTCTGGCAGTTATAGGAATGCGGACAGTGGCTTATTTCTAGATTTTGGCTGGAGGCCACCTTCAGGCCTTATATTCACCATCATTCCCTGCTAGTCCCCACCTCCAAAAGTTTCCACCTCTCCTCAATAGTTCATTGAGCGGTAATTCCAACAATGAATGAATCCACTGACAGGTCCAGAGCCCTCATGATTCAATCACTTCCTCAAAAGCCCCACCTTTTAACACTGCTGCATTGGGACTAAGCCTTCAACACAAGATTAGGGGCACATTTCAGATTCAAGTCATATCAGATGAAGTCCTCCTAGAGTCTGCCTCCCACAGCTACTAGTCACAATAAGATACAATACAAAGGGAGTCCTAGGATGTTTGCTTGATTCCCACAAACTCATGTCCCACATCTATAAAACAGAGCTACTGTGGCTTGAATCTAAAATGTCCCTATAGGCTCAAGTTTTGAATGCTTGCTCCCCAGCTGGGTTGCTGTTTCAAGGAGGCTGTTGGAAACTTTAGGAAGTAGGAAGTATCTGGTAGAAGTAGGTCACTAAGATGGACTTCCCTCTCAGCTTCCTAGTCTGTCACAATGCAAACAGTATCTGATATATGCTTCTGCTGCATGACTTCCACCAGGTCTTCCACATCATATGGATTGAGATCCTCCAAAACAAGAAATCTTTCCTTTCATAAGTTGTTTCTGTCAAGTATTTTGTCAGAGCAGTGCAAAATACAACTGTCATTGTGCCTTCATCACTCAAGGGTCAGAAAATGATCCCATACATCCTGATAATTACTGAGGCCAGAAATGTGTATTCATCCACAGTGAACATAACACTACTTGGATTTGATGAGCTTTTCCATCAGAATATGTGTGGAATGCCTTTCCAGTCTTATCCAATTTTATCCATGTTTTCAAGACAGGGTTGTGATTGACTCCTTTAAAAATGAGAAAAATGTGGTGCTAAGAAGATGGCTTAGTAAAGAGCACTTCCTGCTAAAGCATAAGGAGGCCTCTCAAGCCAAAAGGCTTCCAAATTCAACTCCTTAGGACCAATGTTAAAATGCTGGGCATGGGGCCGGAGAGATGGCTTAGCCCTTAAGGTGCCTACCTGCGAAGCCTAAGAATGCTTGTTCGAAGATCCAGGTCCCATGTATAGCCAGACGCAAAAGTGATGCAAGTACACAATGTTGCACATGCACACAAGGGGGTGCACATGTCTGGAGTCTGTTCACAGCAGCTGAAAAGGCCCTTGAGCTCCCATTCTCTCTCCCTGTTCCTCTCCCTCTCTCTCTGTGTCTTTCTCAAATTAAAAAAAAAATGCTGGGCATGGACTCACACATTTATAACCTGTTAATGGGGGCAGAGATCAGAGAATCTCAGAGGCTAGCTGACTGACAAGCATCTCTAGGTTGAGGAAGAGATCCCCAGCTTAAGCAATATGTGGATGAGTGATGAGAAGACATATGACACTTTTCTCTAGCCTCTAAACACATATGCATGGGCCACCTGCATCTGCAAACACATGTGCACTCACCACACATTGCACTGCTACACACACCACACCACAGACATACTCACAAACACACACACACACACACACACACACACACAGAAACTGGGGCTGAGGAAATGGCTCAGTGGGTAAAGTGCTTACTGTGCAAGCCTGAGAATCCAAGTTCAGATCCTCAGTGTTCCATAAAATGGTGCGTGCTTACATTCCTAAGGCTGAGGATATGGAGGCAAGCTGGCAAGCTTGTCTAGGTATACTGGTGGGTCCCAGGTTCAGTGAAAAACTGTCTCATAAATATTATGTGGAGAAGCCATAAAAGTAGATAATTGATGTTGACAACACACATAGGCACATACATGCACCTATACACATGTGCTCACATACATATAAACATGCATGCATATACAATACACACAAAAGTTAAGCACACTGAGGTTGAGGGAAGTTAAATAAGTTGTCTAAGATCTCCCAGGCTAATTCACAGTTCTAACATGGAAGCTGTTTTGTTTGAGCATAAAATGTAGCCGCATGGACTCATGTGTTTGAATACTTGGTCCCAAGCTGGTGGTGCTACTTGGGAAGGTTGTGGAACATTCAGAAGGAACTTTGCTGGAGGAAATGGGTCAAAGGGGGTGAGCCTTGAGGTTTTATAGCCTGGCTGTACTTCCTGTTTATCCTTTCTACTTTTGGATGCAATGTGACCAGCTAGTTTCCGGTTCCTACTGCCATGTGTCCCCCCGTTGAAGGACTGCATCCTCTAGAACTGTAAGCAGGAATAAACTCTTTCCTTCCTTGTTGGGTATTTGGCCACTGCAATGAGTAAAATAACTAACACAGAAGCCTTGTTCAGAATCCATTCATATTTCAATACTCTTGACCATGGAAACCCTCCAGGCCTCCACCTGTCTCTCTGTGGCATTCTGTTTCTCTCACCGCATCCAAGGAATGTCAGCTCCTTGTCAATTCCCTGTTTCTCCCTAATGCTGGGATGGCAGATATATCTGAAAGTCTAACAAACGCAGTAGTGTAAAGCAGGAAACAGTATGCTTTGTGATCTTTGGGCATCTAGATCAATCTCTGATTTAATTCTGATACTTATATCCTAATATCTCTGTTAGTGGCAGATTGGGCTCCCAGGGAGCAGGACTCTAGAGATTCACTAGCCAGCCATTGTTAGGCAAATGAGGCTATGCTGGCTCAGTCACTTTTAGCAAAGCCAAGAGATCCAACAAGCCAGTCTAGTCTAAAAGACCCAATGGGATGGTAAGAAACAAGTGTGTTGTTTTAACTGAGTAGTGGGGAATGTTTGTTACACAACAATAGAGATGGATATTTATGTGCATGAAGTCCCCACCCCGCCTCCTGGAGGTAGGGTCTCACTGTAGCCCAAACTGACCTGGAATTCACTATGTACTTTCAGGCTGGCCTCACACTCACAGTGATCCTCCTACTTCAGCTTCCACAGTGCTAGGATTAAAGGTGTGTGCCACCACTCCCAGCTATGTGCAGGAAGTTTAACAAGGCTAGCTCACAATTAACATCTGCAAAGGGGTATAGGAAATAAGTTTGAGTGAAGAAGGAAATTGCAATCAAAGCCTGACCTTATCGTATAAGAGCACTTAATCATACACATGCCTCTGGACACAAAGGAACACACCATACACATGCACACACATAAAGAATACAATAGGGGTTGGGGATTTAGCTCAGTGGATGAGCGCTTGCCTAGCAAGCACAAGGCTCTGGGTTTGGTCCTCAGCATCAAAAAAACAAACAAACAACAACAACAACAATAAAAAAAAACAATATCTCAAGAGGTTTCTGTTAATACAGCAAATCCCAAATCTATAACCTCACACAGACCAGCCTAGATACCATGAGGTTGGGTTGGGGGGATGGCTCAGTGGGCAAAGCAGCTGTTGTGAAAGCATAAGGAACCGAGTTACGATCCCCAGAAACCACATAAAAATGGGACACTATGACAGATGTCTGTAATTACAGGTCTCTTACCATAAAATGGGTGGTAGAGAAAGGAAAATTCTGGAAACTTGCAGGCCAGTAGCCTAGCATTCATAGCAGTGAACAGTGACCCTGCCTCAAACAAGGTATAAGTGAAAATCAACACCTGGGACTGTTCTTTGACCTCCATATACTTGTTGTGACACACATATGCCCACACTCCTACACACAAACACATACATATGCAAAGATTTTAAAAAAGGAGGTTTCTCAGATAATTTATTCAGAATTTTAATATAAACAAGTAATTATCCCATATTTTACATGCAGAACAATTTCAATACTTCCTCTTCCCACCAAAAAAGGCAGATGCAATACATGGTGTGACTTGGCTCTTGTAGGAAAACACTGAAAAAAAATAACAATTGAGCTTTGGGTGGGTTTTATATTTCTGAGTTTTCTGTAAAAGCTATAGCACATTTGATCCTGTGCTTCTGACACCCAGAGTAGGAGCCACCCAGGCACATGAAGGGGCAAGGAGCAGCGAGCAGCTACTTTGAGGCAAAGTCTAAGGACCAGACAAGCCATTCCTGGACACATCCCATTGGAGGACTTTTTGTCCTTCTCAAGTGAGATCAATAACCTTGGATTCATGAGCTGGTAAAAACAAGGACTTTAATGGCCTATTACCAGATTAAAAAAAAAATCGGCTAGAGACTGATTCTGGACCTTGACTAGTATCCGAAGGTCACAGTGACCTCAAGTATTCATCGCTTACCTCCATTTCTTGGGGGCCACAAGGGATACATTTGTCTTCAGTCATGGCCCTTAAAGTCTACGATATTCTTTTGTGTGTTCTAAGGAACAAGTTCTGATCTGTTCTACCTATTTCCAACCTTGCCTCTGCTTTAATAAATTAGTATCCTAAGGTACATTCTGGAAGTTTTTCTGACATGACACTACTTCTCTGGGCACCATTTATATAAAATCAGCATTCATCTTATCTCATGCCAAACAAAGCTTTAATTTCTAAAGACCCTAAATTGTCAAGAACTCACCCAGTAACTTCCAAAACTTAACCAGCAATGCTCTCCTTTCCAACTAATTTCAAATCAGCACCCAGAACAACTCCCAGTAAGGCGTATGTCCTGGTATGTGCTTCACATCACTGGTTCCAGAAGAACATAGTGTGTTTGTTATTCTGCTCCTTGAAAAAGAAACAACAACATGAATTTCACCACTGTAATTTTTAAAAAAGGTTTTAAATAGTGAGACATCTTTAAAAACAAACAAAATATTGTCAACCTAAGCTGGTTGGTTTCTTGTTTTATCACCCATAACTATGAACTCTCTAGACATCCATGCTATTCTAGGGCCAAAAGTTCATTCCTTACAAAGTCAACATCTTCTGAGACAAAAAGAGATTTTTGTGACCCAAAAGCTGCTGTTTCTTTTCCTATATCCATAGATAACAAAATGAAATTGAAGATGTTTCTCTTGCACGGCAGTGGGTCCGAAATGCTCTTCCTCTGCAGAGCAGGTAGAGAAGGTTAAGACTGCAAGGGTGGTGTGTGACAGTAAAACAAGAACAAGGTTTGGCAAAATGGGTAACAGCCTTTCACATGAGTTTGTGACGTCACACAAGGTCAAACAGTACCAGCTTGAGATCAATCAACCTTTATGTAGGTTTTGTTGCTAAAAATACATTTTGCACAATGGTGGGTACTGGATTGGAATTTCCCCAAATACCCTCTTCTCACTCAGAGAATGAAAGAAGATATTGCATTGGGTGTCTGTGTGACAGGTGCTCATGAACACAGTTTATTCTGTCACCCAAAGCATCATCAGTCTGAAAGGAGTGGGGGGAAAAAATCAGAGAACTCCCAGCATCTTGGTACTCACTTTTGAAGGGTTTAGTGGGTCAGGCGGAGATGCTGGCTCAAAACCGAAGTTTGTCTTTATCACCACTCACCTGAAGAAGGTAGATTAGTTGCTTCATATCAGATAAATCAAAATGGCCCAAAACTTGATTTGGGGAGCATGGTGTCAATAGAGAATTTTTTACAAAGGAAGATCAAATTCAGAAGAGTATTAGTGAGGAGAAAAAGGACTTGTGTTCACATGAAGGTCACAACTTCTCCATTCTGTCTCTCTTCCTCAAAATTCTCATCAATCCCTGGTACTCAAGTTGATGAACCTTCTCAGAATTCTTAAATCTCATTGAACCACATCCTAGGAATACACTGAGGTAGACTGTGCTGAAAATAAATCACCACCCACATTCACCTGTTTATTTTTTCTTGATAAACATTTACATGCATGTCATTTTATGAAAGTGATTTTATATATTAAAATAAATACTTTCCCCCCTATATAGGAAAACCTTTCTGAATTAGAAAAATGTGAAAATTGTTGCTTTTGTAATATAAGACCACTACAAATTTACTATGAAAAGAACCCCACCTAGATCTACATGTCTTTCATTTAAGTACAGACCCTCTTCTATTTACAAAATGATTTTGGCGAACATAATTTATGTAACTCTTGCTTCTAATAGCCAATCACTGAACTCCCCAGCAATGCTTTACATGATGTCTTTTCTCAAATCACATGAATAAGATAACAAAAGGCAATTGAGATCTGTGTCTACCTATGTTTGTAACCAAGAATTAAGAGGGATTGGAGGTTGGCATTATGTCTTTATCCCACAACTCGTAAGAAAGAAGCAAAGGAAGGAATCAAACATTTATAAGGCAATGTACTCAGGGATAATCTATGGGTAATGATTTTGATGAAACCAAGTTAATGAGTTCACCCTGTTCTATACTTGAGCAGGTAAGGTTCTTTTTGCAGAGAAGAAACTTTGGATTTACAACCCTTTCAGTCATCCGTGGGAGGGTGGGAAGGTCTTTGATGGTTTCTCCTCCAGACATTAAGGATTACAACATTATAAGTACCTGAGTGATATGCTCAGGCACACCTGGCCCAAGCAGAGGTCCCTGGGCATGGAGCAGCTTTGAGAGTTTAGTACTGAGAGTGAGTAGAAAGATGTTCCAAGAGTAGAGAGACCAACAATTATTTTTGAGGCATCTCGTTGTACAATGCTTAGTGTTCTCAAAGTCCATCTGTGTTGTTGGTCTTTGGGATCTGATTTTGTGGTGTTTGTACAACTGAGTAAGGTGCATGCCTGGGAGAAGAAACACCATGGAGGTGAGGTACATGCAGAAAACCAAAGAATGAGCACAGGTGTTCTCGAAGGCAAGCTCAGCTTTGGTGAACCAACAGTTTATCCAAGCAGGAAACATCCAGCAGATGTTGGTCTCCAAATCAGACCACCCAAAAAATCCGGTTGCTCACATATTTCACATATGCCTCACCATGTCCAAAAGGGTTAGCAGCTGATATACTTCTCAGAAAACATATGCTTTGAAGACCAGAGAGGCTATTCATGCATTGCCCACCCTGCCCCCATTCCCACACAGACAAGTTACCTCCTTCCATCACCCTGTCCAAGGAAATAATAACTTATGAGGCTAATGCCAGAGACTCCTTAAAAATTAAATATATTACAAATATATTCTCAAAATTCTGTCATTTGAGTTTTTACTTTTTTGTCCTGGTTTTGTTTGGTCTTCCAAAGATCCATGATGAATATCCAAACCAAATGTTCCTTTCTCAGTTCTTGGAAAACATGAACACCATAGGGAAAGGTGAGAAGACATGTGAGCCAAGACTACTGACAGGAAATTGAGAAGAATCTGCCGAGGGCATAGTCTCTGAGCAAATAAGAAGGAAGGGGAGAGGGAAAGGGCAGTTACCCACTGCAAATAGCAGAACCTTCATGAGCCAATTCCCAAAGCACCTGCCCAACATAAATATTTTTGTGTTCTTTCATGCCAGCAGTCTTTAATCTTCACACACACCAACATGTGTATGAACATATGCACATGTCAGGACTACACATCCTTTACCAAAAATATGAAAGCAGCAGCTACTGGTCAATTTGAGGAACTGATTTTGTGAATAATAAAATCCTTTGCCTAGATGAGAAAATCCTTCTCAACGACCCCCACATCCTGTACAGACTGGACTTGTGGAATAGGGTTTTGTTTTGTTTTCCCCTCTTTCAAATTTTTGCTCTGCAAGCAAGTTTTGTCTTTGATGTAGTTCAGGGGAAAAAAAAAGGAAAATACAAAAAAATCTGTGTAAAAATGGTGCTTTCTTTCAGTCTATGTGGAAAACAAAAAGAAAAAATATATAATTCTGGTTTGCAATCATGGATGTACAAAGGGGCAGCAGCTGTGGAAATCTCATCCCCTCTAGGTTCACAGTTAAACCTCTGACAGCTAGTCAAATTGGCAATCTAAAGATGAACAGAAATGTGTAGGAGCAATCTCTGAGCTCATTTTCACATCGGGGTAGAGAGTCCTGAGAATCCTGAGTTTTCTGGAGGCATTCAAACTAGAGGAAAGTAGAAATGAAATGGGAACCTCTTGCCCCAAACAGGCACTATTAGGAAGGGTTTGATCTAGGTAGTGTGAGAATCCGCCCATTCTTCTTGCCTCCATTCATGTGGGTATAGGGGATGTGGTCCTCATAGTTCCGCTTAATTCCTAGAGAAGACCCCCCTTCCCTGCCCCCAGCCTCCTCTCTCTGACAGTGAGAGGACCGATCCAAGGGAACATTCTCCATGTCCTCAAACTCCATCTCCAGCTCCTCACTCTCAGGAGCCTTATTCTCTTCACTGTGGAAGAAGGAAACTTCTGGAAAACTGGGGTGGAGGTCATCCTTGAGCAGGTTGACAATCTCCAGGAAGGTTGGCC
Source organism: Orientallactaga sibirica (assembly GCA_036365145.1). Taxonomy (NCBI): domain Eukaryota; kingdom Metazoa; phylum Chordata; class Mammalia; order Rodentia; family Dipodidae; genus Orientallactaga; species Orientallactaga sibirica. The sequence goes on along the minus strand of JAEOAD010000015.1, from coordinate 23,421,837 downwards.
GCATCTTGGGGTTGAACTGCCAGCACATACGCATCAAATCCGTGCTGTAAGGACAGAGGGACAATTGTGGATGAGTCTGAGGACCCAGCCAAACAGTCCCCTTCCCCACCCTCCTTACAGCCTATACTCACAAAAGACCAATATTCATGTTGGACTGTGGCCATGTGTACAGATGATTGTCAAGGAAGGACTAACAATTGTAGGGGTGCTGGAAGATGATATAGCAAAAAAAGCCAACCAGCCCTGGTACCCAGACCAGCTACTATGGAGACTAAGGCAAGAGGATCATGAGTTCAAGGTCTTCGAAAGCCACAGAGTGAGTTCAAGGTTGGCCTGGGCAACATAGTGAGATCCTGCCTCAAAAATTAAAGAGGGCTGGGGATGAAGCTCAGTAATAGTAATGTTTGCCTAGTATGTAGAAGATCCTAGGTTCAATCCCTAATACTCCAAAATTAATGGAGAGAGGGACAAGAGTTAGGGAGGTGAGAGAATGGAAGGGAAGAAGAGAGGGGGAAGGGAAGAAGAGAGGGAGAAGGGAAGAAGGAAGGAAGGAAAGGGAAGGAGGGAAGAGGGAAGGTAAGAAGGAAAGAGAAGAGGGAGAAAGAGAGAACAGAGAGAAGAGAGGAGGAGAGAAAGAAAGGAATGGGAGGAAGTGATAAATAATATGTCTGTCAAAAAATTCTAAGTATATTAAAAACAACCCAATTAAGCAGATCTATCTTTCATCATAGTTCCCTAGTTTGTATGTCCTGAAGTGACATCAAGCAGGTTTCTTGTAGAACTTCCAAAGATATTATTTGTAATAATAGTATACACTTAAATATATGGCATACAAACATGTATGAAAGGCAAAGCAGAAGATCTCCAAAGTACATGCAAAGTTGTGCTATGCAAATGTAAGCATGTATGTGAAGATATAAATAGAAATAGGTAAGGATTTGATATACAAACATGTATGCATAATAGACAATATGATGTACACAACAACACATGTATAGATATATAATATTCAAACACACATGTAGGCATATACACAAATATTAGTATGCACTCAAAGTGCAATATGCAAATACACAAGCCTGTAGGTAGAGACATGCTATACAAACATAAACACACAACTAAGCATAAGGCATGAAAGCCTAAGCATGTGTGGTTGTTTGAATAAGATGTCCCCCATAAGCTCATATGTTTGTTCCCCAGCTGGTGGCAATTTGGGAAAGTTGTGGAGTCTTGCCGGAGGAGGTGTGTTCCTGGAGGTAGGATTTTGGGAAATATAGCCTAGCTCCAAGCCCAGTATTCAAACTACTTCCTTTATGCTGCTATGAAGATGTAAACTGCTCAGGTCTGCCATGTTTTCCCCACCATGATGAAACTTTCCCTCAAAACTGTAAACTGAAACAAACCCTTTCTTCCCATAAACTACTTCTGGTTGGGTGTCTTGTCCCAGCAACAATAAGGTTCTACTACGCCATGCATATCAATATGTGTTATACAAACACAAAACCTGTATAAAGTTCAATGTCTTTTTAAATGAGCCCTTCACACACCACACATTCCTTCTATACTTACAGTCTCTCAGGACAATTATCAGGCTGATCCAGATATCCTCCGTCCATGACAAATTTCAACACCTGTTCATTAGACAGGCCTTGATAAGGCTGTTCTGCCAAGCTGGTAATTTCCCAAAGAACAACACCAAAGGACCTGCCAATGATAATTGAGAGGAGTTAATAAGGCAGCCAAGGAAACACACAGACACATACACACACTTTCAAACACATTCACACACACAGCCTTTTAGTTTAGTAGAGCCTGCTTGAGCCATTAATACAGCAATTCTTGTTGCAACTCAGAAATCCCTCTAAGATACCTCTCAACCAGCATTTAAGGGAAGCCATTGAAGGACCCAGACATATCACATCATTTCTACATGTATAAATCAGGGTTGGGGAGGTAGCTCAGTGGGTAAATCGCTTGGCTTACAAGCATGAGGATCTAAATTTGATCCCCCAGAACACATGTAAAAGTGCCAGGTGTGGTACAGCACACTTGTAATCCCAATACTGGAGAGACAGAGATGTCCCTGGGGTTTTCTGGCCAGCCAGTCTAGCCTAATTATTGACTTCCAAGCCAGTAAGAGACCTTGTCTCCAAAAAAAAAAAAAAAAAAAAGGGGGATAGTGCTCCTGAAGATGAAGTTGTCCTCTGGCTCCCACAAGTATGTGCACATAAATATACACACATGCACCATACATACCCACATAAAAAGAGAAAGACCAGGTTGTCCCTCCCTCCTGCCAACCACATTAATGGAAACCTGGAAGAATTTAAGTCAAGTACAGTTGTCTGTCTATCTATGTACAACTCACCACATATCAGAAGAAGCAGTAAAAACTCCATCCTTTAGGGACTCGGGTGCCATCCACCGTACAGGCAGCAGGCCTTTGCCCCCTTTCCGGTAGTAATCCGTTTCATAGATGTCTCTGGTCATTCCAAAATCTAATAATAGATAATTCACATGCTCTTAATCTTCAATCCATTCCTCTAGCATCAGCTATCTTAACTGCCCTGTCCCTTCATAGGTCCCTTGGAGGTTCTGTAGGTGGTGGCCAAATCTATGAGAATGAATTCTGAGAGTACATATGGGAATGTGGCAGGAGAATAGGATCTGCCATTTAAAGGGAGGGAAAAGGAGGTCCCCAGTGATTAAAGCAAATAATATTCTGTCCCAAGGTATGGGAATTCCATGCTCAAAAAATACATCTATCTCACCTGTAACCTCACCAGCACCCCAAACTTAACTCTCCAGGCAATCTATTCCCACCGCACCCCCCCACTGAATATAACCCTTCCTTCCATGTACTCAGCTATTCAGCCAGGAATCCATAACTAGGATCTCCTTTGATCCCTACTTTTCCTTATGCCCCCAAACAGCAGGCAGTCAAGATACCCTATCTCCTCATTTCTTGCTAATCTATCTTACCTCTCCCTGATACCATCCAGGGCTACCACCATCTCTTGCCTGTAGATCAGTCCCTCCAACCTAATGGCAGCCCACCACATAAGGGGGCTACATGAAGAGGATCACATTCCTTTCTCTTCCTATTGTATTTTGAGTTTATTTATTTTAATATTTTAATTTATTTGTGTGCACCAGAGAGAGAGAGAGAGAGAGAGAGAGAGAGAGGAGGAGGAGGAGGAGGAGGAGGAGGAGAGGGGAGGGGAGGGGGGAGGGGAGAGGGAAAGAATGGGCATGCCAGGGCCTCCAGCCTCTGCAAACAAACTCCACATGTATGCACCACCTTGTGCATTAGGCATTACATGGGTACTGGGGAAATGAACACAGGTCTTTAGGCTTTGCAGGCAAGCACCAGAACTACTGAGCCATCTCTCTAGCACCTACTTATTTATTTTTTATTAATTATCTGCACTCCTTGTGAGCATCTGAACTTCTGGGAAATTCTGTATCCACCTCCCATCTTGCTGTCTGGGTGCTGGGATTACAGAAGCCCACACCATTGCTTCTGGCTTTTTTACATGGGGTCTGGAAACTGAGCCATTTCCCCAGCTCTGTATTTGGGGGGGTTATTTGCGTGTATCTTGTAGTATATGTGCATGTGTATGTGACATATGCACGTGTACGTACAGATGACTGCACCCATGTGCGCACATGTGCAGGTCAGAGAGAATGTTGGCTATCCTCCTCTAGTTCATCCATGTTATTTCCTAGAGACAAAGTCTCTCTCTGAACCTGGAGCTGCAGTTTGTGGGAGCTCCAGCAAGGCTCCTGTCACTGCTCCCCACAGGAATGAAGAGGTTATAGGAATACATAGCTACCTTAGCTATGTATGTAGATGCTGGGGAATCAACCTCACATGGTCTAGACCCTCTCAGGCCCTTATGTTTATACAGTAAGCACATTTAATCTCTAAACCATCTCACCAGACCCTGCATTTATTTTTTAAGGCAGTCTCTCCTATAATCTAGGATAGTCTTGAACTTTTCTATGTAACCAAAGATGATCTTGCACTTCTGATTTTCCTACTTCTAGCCACCATACCTCTTTTTCCCATTGTTAATGTGGAGAGAATGTATTTGGGATCACAAATGGATTTGTGTGTCTTCTTGCTTCCATTTGCTCATGCTGGGTAATGTCTCTTGAGTTTACAAACAGGGTCACAATCTTCATGATTCTCACTGCTCATGTAGGGCAATATCTCTGTACTTCATGAATAGGATCATCTCCTTACCTGTTCCCATTACTCATGTAGGGTTATTGTTTGGGATCATAAATAGGATCTTGCCCCTTCCGGAGTCCCACTGGCTTTGAAGGAAAATGGCAGGGTGACATTTCATGATGTAGAAAGCCTGATTCTTCCCTCAACCTCCCATCTCAGCTGCTTTGCCATCCCCATCTTAGTCACTGTACCAGCCTTATGGCTCTTGCATGTACTGACTCCTCCTTTGGCATGCTTTCATTCTGCAGCCTTGGAGGAATGTTGCCTTCATACAGAGACTGCCATTTCCTGAACCAGACTCTACATATGGTTTCTATCACGAGGTATTTTTTGTCTCCTTCACCATACTGCTTGCTCTTCCTTATGTTGTTTATATAAGGTTGAACTGCTTTATAATTTATCCTAAGTATCCTTCTCAGTAGACCTTGTTGTAGTAACAGACATGGTTCACACCTGTACTGTCCAATATGGCAGCCCTGGTCTCAAGTGGCTACTAAAAACCTGAATTGAGGCTGGAGAAATGGCTCAATCAATAAGTAATTGCTTCACCAGCAGGAGGACCTGAATTCAGTCCTCACAACTCATGTAAAAACAAACAAACAAATAAACAAACAAAATCCCACAAGTGGTTGCATACATTTGTAATCTCAGCCTTGGGCAAGCAGAGATAGGAGGATCCCTGGAGCTTGCTAACCAGTCAATCAAGCCTAATTAGAAAGCTCTAGGCCACTGAGACACTGTCTCAAAAAAAAAAAAAAAAAAAGTGGATAGCCTTCTTGAGAAACATCACTTGAGGCTGTCCTCTAACCTCCACATGCCCATGCACACAAATCTGCACATGTGTATACATGGCTATGTAGTTAACAGTGTGCACACACACACACATACCTTGAATTGGGCCCAGTGCAATTCATAAATTGAATTTTTACTTTTACTTAACTTCACTTAATTTAAATTTAAAAGGCCACATGCTAGGTCATGTACCTAAAGATTTCAGGTTAAACAAGGTCAGGAAAATCATGGTGCATTTTGGGTGGCCTCTAACACTCACTGAAATGGCTAGCATCTACAAAGTACAGTATGTTTTTGAAAGAAGTGGATGGTGAATGATATCATCAAGGCTGAAGAGATGTCTCATTTGATAAAAGTCCTTTCTATGCAAGCATGAGAACCTGAGTTGAGATATGCAGCACCCATAAGTATAGGCATGGTATCATGTACCTTAAAACCCAAGCACTAGAGAAGGAGAGAGAGGAGATCCCAGGGCTTGGCTTACTGGTTAGCTATTCTAGCCTAATCAGTCTCAACAAAAAAGTAGAGAATAACTGGAGAGGATGTCCAACATTGACTACTATACTACATACACAAACATGCACACACACATGTGCATGCATACCTGCACACACATATGCATCCATACACACAAACATGCACACACACACATGGACACACATACACATGCTAAATAAATAAATGCAGTGGCAGTAGGATGATGCAAGATCCAGCTCTTTGGCATAATGAGAAAAGATTTCATAACTCATTATGGAAAGCTTCCTTCTGAAATCAAACACACAATGGGTGGCACATTTCAAAACAAAAGGAAAAGTTCACAAAACAAACCTCCAATTTTGACAGTAAAATCATGGGCGACCATGCAGTTTCGAGCTGCCAAGTCCCGGTGCACAAACTTCTTGGCATTCAAGTATGCCATGCCATCAGCAATCTCTGCTGTCATCTGAATCATCTCTTGCAGGGTTGGGGGCGGGCGACCGGGGTTATTCTAAAGTTAGAACATGGGGTGGTATTCAGAAACATTGTACCTAAAGCCAAGAGTGGGTCCCCTGCCATGGACCAACAGGTAGCTCACCTCAGCCTCTGGCCGCAGAGAACGAAGGTAGCTCTTCAGGTCTCCATGAGCCATCAGCTCCATGATCACCAGTGTTGGTTGGCCCTTGGATACCACCCCAAGGAGGCGAACCTGCAGAACCATCATGGAGGTTGTGGGATATGAGTTCATGGGATATTTCAACTCAGCATACACTCTGTGCTGGTGCCTACAGATAGCGCACAGCACCCTGTACCTGAATGAAGCATGATCTGCCCTTACTTGGGAAGCACACAGACCTGCCCATATGTAGGGCATCCCAAACCCCTTAATGCTGCTGATCATACAAGGCATGTTCCTAACTTCAGACCTGTGCTCCTCTGTTTCCTTCTACATCTACATGGCTCTTATAACCTTTAAGTCTTTGCTCAAATATAACCCTCCAACCTCCTCTCTTATTCATATTCTCCACACTCTTTCTCTAGCATTTTTTTTCCTAACAGGCAATTCATATCTGTCTCCCCTGCAATGGCATGTCTAGGAGGGCAGGAATTCACTGCAACATGAGGATAAGAAGGGCACTTTTGGTAGTGTTCCAATAATCATGGTAAGGGCTGGAGAGATGGCTAGGCAGTGAATAGTGATTGTTTGCAAGATTGCCAGTCCAATTTAGATCCTTCTAAGTACCAACATAAAGCTGAAAACAAAATGGTACATATGTCTGTGGTCCCAACACGCTATGATAATGGGAGGCAGAGTGGGAAGAACCTGGAAGCTGCAGGACAGCTAATCTGGCATATACAACAGCAAAACAAGAGAGATCTTGTCCCAAAAAGAAGGTGGAAGGAGAGAACAGACACATTGAGGTTGTATTCTAACATGAAATGTGCATGCCCACAGATAAGTAAGTTAAAAATGTATTTATAAGCCGGGTGTGGGCCTTTAATCCCAGCACTTGGGAGGCAGAGGTAGGAGGATCACCATGAGTTCAAGGCCACCCTGAGACTACATAGTGAATTCCAGGTCAGCCTGGACTAGAGTGAGACCCTACCTTGAAAAACCAAAAAAAAAAAAAAAAAAAAAAAAAAAAAAAAAAAAACAAGTATTTATAGTGGAGATGATAGGGTACAAGGCTCAATAGGAAACAATATTATTATTACCTGTTAGAAAGGTAAGGAAGGCTTGGGTTAGCTTTATGGAGAAGTAGGAATGAAGGAAGTTGGAAAGGAGTAGGTCTCCATGTGGTTAAGTTTTTTTTGAGAAACCCAAAATCAATTACAAATTTTGGAAAGCAATAAAATATTCTGGAAAGTGATGAAGTTTGGTTCCAGGTGAGCTGGAAGAAGATGGGAGGAGTAGGGAGAGATTCACTCTTCACATCATTAGGATGGAAGCTTAATGGGAAAGAGAGTGAACAAAGATTGTATTCATTGTCCTTAGAGAATCTGGGTAGTGAGAAGGGGCATGACAAGGAAGGGCTATGTGATGGTTAATCTCTGGTTGTCAATGTATCACAAATTAGAATCACCATGGAAACAAATCTCTGGTCATATCTATGAGTGATTTTTTAGATTAGATTAGTTGAGGTGTGAGGACCCACCCTAATTATGGACAGTACAATCCTCTAGACTAGGTTCCTGGATTTTATAAAAAGGAGAGAGCTAGCTGAGCACCAGCAGTCTTGTTCTTTCTACTTCGTCTCTGCTGATGTGATGATGTAATGCAAGTTTTCTGCTCTTGCCATGCTTTCAACACCATGATGGACTACCCTTTGAAACTGTAAGCCAAAAATAATTCCTTCCTTAAGCTATTTCTGCTCAGATGTTTTGTCCCAATATCAAGAAAGTAACAGATACAGGTCATAAAAGGAAGGCTCAGTTGCAGCCTAGCTAGACTCACCACATGATGGCAGGTGAAGCCCTTCATGACTGATGCCTCATTGAGAAACTCAATCCGTTCCCGGAGACTGGCCGACTCGTTGACTGTCTTCACTGCTACACGGGTCACTGCCTCGCCTTTGATGATGTCCTTGGCATTGCCCTCATACACCATGCCAAAGGAGCCTTGTCCCAGCTCTCGAAGGAGGGTGATCTTCTCTCGAGGCACCTCCCACTCGTCGGGCACATACACAGAACATGGAAATACTACTTCTCACTTATCTACACAACATTTTAAGCCAGTCTCTTAGAAGGCCCTAGCCACCTCTCACCAAAACCTTTGCTTGAACCCTACCCTCTTACTATTCCGCCCCCACCAACATTCATTGATTCTGTGATCCAGGACCTCTGCTGGACATTGGGTATTTAGCCCAGAATAGAATGAGCATTTGTCCCCATGGAGGGGCTAGCAGAGGCTGGGAAATGAGCCCCAACTAGACCAGGATCCTTGCAATAAGCACAAGCTGGTCTTGTACCCCCATCTTCCTGTCTGATTTAAGATCTCTGCTACAAAATGATGTTGATTCTTGTTATAATTCATTATTGTCAATTTGACAGGATCCAGAATTAGTAGATAAGCTTCTGGACATATCTGTAATGGAACTTCTAGACTGTATTGATAGAGGTAGGAAGATACACCCTGAATGTAAGCAGCACCACCCCATGGGCTGGAGTCCTGAATAAAAAAGAGATAGCTAGCTGAGCTGAGCACCAGCATTTCTCTTTCTCTCTTTCTTTCTCTCTCTCTCCTGATTGTGGAGTCAATGTGACTAGCTGCTTCATGCTCCTGTTGCCACCATGATGGACTGACTTATTCTAGAACTTTAAGCCAAAATAAACCCTTCCTTCTTTAAGTTGCTTTTGTTAGTATTTTGTTGCAGCAAAGACAAAAGTAACACTTTTCATCATGGATAGTTTTTTTGTAAAGTGCTAAAGGAAAGTGCTAAGAGGGGAGTAGGTTAAAATAGACTGAAAAAAAAATGTCCATGATACTTGGCAGTCTTTCCCATAAAGCGATAGATTCTCTGTCCCTACTTCTTAGACTTTAAGATTTGCTTTGAACTATGGGACTCAGCAAGCAGATGTCCTGAAGCTTGCCCCCTTTTGCTGCTAGGAACACAGAGAGCATACTATGGACCTGAGAAACCATGTCAAGAAGGAGGCTGCGTCCCTTCATCTGTGGTCACCTCTTGGACCATTCAGACTACTATGCAACAAACATGTGCATGAGGCCATCCCAAGGCAACATCCTGCTCACCAAATTCATTCATGCCTTATGAGTTAATTTTTAAACATGTGTGCTTGTGTACGTGTGGGTGGACACATTTGCTTGTGTATGTGTAGCAGCCAGAGGACAACCTTGGATATCATCCAGGAACACCTTCCATCTCCTTTGAGACAGGTCCTCTCACTGCCCTGGAGCACAACAAATGGCTAGATTGGCTAGCAAGCGTGCCCTAAAGATCCTCCTGTCTCCTCCTCCTGAGCAATGATATTATAGTCAAGCACTACCATGCCCACCATTTTCCACAAATTCTGGGGAGTGAACTCATGTTTGCAAGTTAAGCACTTTACTGACTGATCTGTCTCCCTTGCCTAAAGGTCAAGTTTTAATTGCGCTGCATGAAGCACTTAAACAAGAACAAAGAAAAAACATGTCATACAATGGAAAAGCCATGCCTTCCTTATAGAGGTCACACACTCCCCTCTGGTAGTCAGGTTGGTTACAGTTAACCATCACTAATCACTGGCAGATGTATCCCTAGTACACATCCTGTCCTATTCTTATCTTCCCTTAGTCTTCTATTTTGGCTACCAATTCCCACCTCTTAGCTTAAATGCTAAGTTTGGATGGGGTTTTTTGGCCCTGTCTTGGTACTCTTTCCAGATTCTCACTCCCATGGCCATGCACCTGTTTCCAGCCTCCTATTCCAGACAAAGGTCCTAAGATGGATTATATAAACCCATTCAAGCAGGTACCAGAAACCAGGTATCCAATGGCTCATAGTAATGGGGTTCATGCAGCATGGGATGATAGACAAGTTCAAATACAAGGGAGGTTTCTTCACCCTCTCTGGGATGCTAGCCAATTCTCATCTCATTTGGCAAAGGTAAAGGAAAGCAAACAGCACACTGAGAAGAGAGCAGTATACTCACCATCACTGGCACTGAGGTACTCAGGGTTTGAAGAAGCATACAGTGGTCCCATTGGCCCATCTGGCTGCCTAGAGGAGAAAAAAGAGAAATACCAGCTTGAGATTTTCAGACTACTCTGTCAATCTTGAGATTGGTCACTGAAAATACACAAACACTACAAATTGGGAATGGATTTATTGTTCTATCTTTTGTCCAAGCTTTATACAGTGATGGAAAAAAATGTTAATAATGAAGACTGAATTTAAAAGTCAGTGTTGCAACAATGACAGGGTGAATGACACACACACAAAAATTAAGACAATGTCTTGTGTGTAAAAATATCTGATACAGTAAAGATGTTACTTTTGTCACTGACAAACATATATGTCTTGTTTCATTTTTGTCTTACTATTTAATACAAACCAAACAAATCAAGCCAGGTGTGGTAGTACACAACTGTAATTCTAGCACTTGGGAGGCTGAAGTAGGAGGATCACCATGAGTTCAAGGCCAGGCTGGGCTACAGAGGAAGTTCCAGATTAGCCTAGACTAGAGGAAGACTGCTTCAAAAACAAAAACAAAAATCAGAAAATGTTATAATGAAACCCATTATTTCTTAAGCAAGTTTAAAAAATTAATAAAACAATAAAAGTCAATCAACATTTATATTTGAGGTTTTAAAAATCATTTTACAACTATAGGTTTGCTATAGATGTAAAGATATGGGGAAAGTATTCACTGAGAATCAATCAGCTAAAAGAAATTAATGATGAAGAGCTGTATCCTATATCATATCATACTTATAACCTAAAAATGCTATCTTACACATCCTATCTCAGTAAACTTATAAAAAACTTTGCTATAGCTATATTATTACCTATGCTTTCTTTTTACAAGACAGCCAGTTGTTAACAATTAATCTGCACACCACTAACTCACCTCTTCCTCAGGAACAGATAAATACTTCCAATCACCACACTGAAGAGGAAGACGAAGATGAGGGGCCCAATGATAACTTTGGCAATATTTGATGGGACGTCTACTGAAATGGAAGTAAAAAGTACAGGTTTAGCTCATTCCTATACTACCCACAATTAGGAGACTGAGGCAGGAGGATCATGAGTTTTAGGTCAGCCTCTCACTGGCCTGGAGCATACCAATTAGGCTAGACTGGCTAGCCAGAAAGTTCCAGGGATTCTCCTATCTCTACCTCCCTAGTGCTAGGATCACAAGTGCAGGCTACCACATCTGGCTTTTTTACCCGGGTTTGGGATATTGAACTTAGGTACTCATGTTCACAAGGCAAGAACTTTATTGACTTAACTATCTCCCTGGTCACTTGAAATTCTGAACAGTGTTCAAGCAAGAAGGCCTGCATTTACATTTTGCAGTGAGCCCTGCAAATACATGGCTAGTTCCTATCTCAGCATCCTCTTTGGCAGATGCAAGATGAATTCAGGAAATGCACACCTCCCATTGACCACAAAGAACTTTGTGGGCATCCTAGTTAGTGCTGTACATGTCCCCCAAAGATTCCTAAGTCAGACTTGTTATCAGAGTGGTACAATTAGTGAATGGTAGAATATTGAGAGGTGGCACTTACAGGAAGGTGTTGAGGTTATTGGGGATGTGCTCCCAAAGAGAACTGCAGGCTCCTGGTCCCTCCTACTACCTAGAGATAACACTGACTTCCCAAGATCGATGGTCTCCAGCAAGACAACTCTCACTTCAGATAACAGCAAGGAGTTCAAAGGGATCTCCATGGCACTTGCAATTCAGCTATATACAAATTTGGAGGTTCAGCTGGAACCAGAATTTTGTTCTAGTCCTGACCTTGGGCAGAACAAGTTCAGCAAGAATTACTTCCCACCTCTGCAAGACCACTGTGCCCAGTGTGAGAAAATTGAGCCAGACAACAGAAGTACAAGATCATTGTTTATTATTACTATTATGGTGGTTGTTGTTTTTATTTTATAAATACTCAATACCCATCTGTAACATGGCATGGCATTTACATAAAACCTACACATATCCTGTAGACTTTAAGTCACCCCCCTAGAGGACTCTTAATACCTAGTGCAATGCAAATGCTATGTAAATAGATGTCATACTGTATTATTTAAGGACAATAAAAAAAGACTAAGATGTACTTTGTGTGTGAATATGTGCACATGTATGTACATATTAGCTGGCTACATGTACATGTTTATGAGAGTGCACGTGGAGAGAGGCCAGAAGTGTCATTCCTCAGGTACTCTCCACCTTTTTTGAGATGGGTCTCTCATCAGCCTGGAACTCACCTAATTAGTCTAAACTGGCTGTCCAGAGAGAGCCTGAGGGATCTGCCTGTCTTTACCTCCCCAGCACTAGAATTATGCACCACTGTCATGGTTTGAATGTGAAATGTCCCCCATAGACTCAGGTGTTTCAACACTTGGTCCCAAGCAAGTGGAATGTTGTGGAGCATTGAGGAGCAGGAGCTTTGGTAGGTAAAGTTGATCACTGGGGTGGGCCTTGAGGTATATTTTAGAGCCTGACTTCACTTCCTGTTTGCCCTCTGCTTCCTGACTGTGAATGCAATGTGATCAGCTGGCTTGCCAGTCCTGGTGTTGTACCTTCCCTGCCATGATGGACTGTATCCTCCGGTATAGTATATAAACCCTTAATTTCTTCTGTAACCAATAGAGCCACCATACCCTGCTTTTAATTTATTAATTTATTAATTTATTTATTCTGGGGATCAATCTCAGTCTCTCATGCTTGCAAAGCAAGTATTTACAGACTGAGCCGTTTCCCTAATATTTTTAACCTGTGCAGTGGTTGCATCTGATAATGCAGAACATGCAAATTTGAAGGACTGTCTGTATGAATGAGAAAGGGCAGGCAAATACATAAATATGCTTGTACTGCAGCATCTGATGGGCCCCAACTTTCAAGCACCTGCAATGTTCTACCATGCACATGGCACTAAATGCAAATCTACTCCCTTGAGGTTGCCATGGAGACTTACAGTAATCTGTCACATAGAAATAGGTGGGTTCTGTCCAAGAACCATTGCCTGCCAGGGAGGTGGCCCGGACTCGCACACTGTAGTTCCCTGGGGAGAGTCCACGCAACCTGCAGCCCCGCTCCAAGGCAAAATGCTTTCGGGAGACACAAAGATGCAGCTCCTAGAAGGAAGGAGAAAGTAGCTGGCTGAGTTTTATATATCTGGACACATGGATCACAAGTGGGGAAGAGACAGTCAGGATCCTACTCAAAAGATGACACTGAGGTGTCTGGCTAAATGTATATACTATGCTCACCAAACTGCCCAGTAAGCAAGCACTTCTCTTAATTTTCATACCCATATATTAATGCTACTCCCACTTTTGGTAAGAGAAGCTTCTCTTTTCAGATGGCGGTAACCTTGGGATGACTCAGAAGGCACTTTAGTGCTGAGAAGTGACAGGAGTGCTCAGCACTGAAACATCTCTATCACACCTTTCAAGGCTCAGGGTCCATTGAGGAAGAGGTGGCAGAAAGAATGTAAGAGTCAAAGGAAGGGTAGGACTCATACAATGTGCTCTTCCAGACACAAAATGGCCTGGATATCCATACCTCACAGTGCCTGACACTACCTACACAAGACCATCATAATAGGAGGAAAAGATGATGACATCAAAATAAAAGAGACTGATTGCAAGGGGGAAAGGGTATGTTGGACAGTGGAGTTGCAAAGGGGAAAGTGGCAGGGGAGGGAATTACCATGGTGTATTGTCTATAGTTATGGAAGTTGTCAATAAAAAAAGAAAGAAAAACAAAGAGATGACACAGGGAGTGAAAAAGATAGGCAGAATTTGACAGAAAAGAAACTGAGAAATGATGAATGTTTTTGGCTGATTGGGGGTTTTGTGTATGTGCACACATGCACTTGTGAAAGCCAGAGTTCAATCTCAGGCGTCCTCCCGCAGACACCTCTCACCTTTTTTTTTGAGACAATGATCCACTGGCTTGGAACTTGCCAAATAGGCTAGAATTGCTGGCCAATGAGGCCCAAGGATCCTCCTGTCTCTGCCTGCACAACCCTGCTTTTTTTCTTTTGAAAAAAATTTTTTGACAATTTTCATACATGTATACAATATATATATATTTTTATCATAATCTCCCATTACCTGCATTTGCCCTCTCCCATCCTCCTTCCATTAAACTGAACCCTTTATTCTTTCTAACTAGTCCCTCTTCTACTTTGATGGTTTTTTGATTTGTTTTGTCCTCCACCATCCATAAAGGAATGTTGATGGATCCCAAGTCTTGTGCAGGTAGCAATAGCCACAGTGAAGCTGTGAATGCAACAGCGACTTATGTCTGGAACAGCCTTCCAAGCACTCCTCTTATTCTGTGGCTCTTACATTCTTTCCATCCCCTCTTCCACAATGTTCCCTGAGCCTTTGAGTCATCCAGGTTTAAAAAACAACAACAACAACAACAACAAAAAAAAAACTGTGGCTCCTGGGGATGAAACTCAGGTCTGCATGTTTGCATTGCAAGTACTTTACTGAATGAACTATTTCACCAGCTCTGTTTTTGTTGAGATAAAGTCTCATGTAGCCCAGCCTGGCTCAAACTCACTATGTAGCTAAGGATGACCTGATACTCCTAATTCTCCTCCTTCTACCTCCAGAGTGCTAGAATGGCAAGCAAGCATCACCATGCATGCCTTAGTAACTTTGAAATAGATATTATTAGCTACAGCCACCACCTGCTCCACCAGGATCAGTGCAACAGAACATGTTCCATCTGTCTGAGACCTTGTACCTTTAGACTACCATCTTTCCTTATTCTTCTAGTGATGCTTTCAGACCATCTTAAATGTGAAAGTGATTCATAGCTTACAAGGCATGAATAAACAGGTGAAAGCTGACAGGATAGAGTTTGCATCACCATCCTCTAGCTAAATTAACAAAACCTCATCATATGAATACCACATGGTTCGTACATGTACATTTTTTACTACTGAGAAGGGAAAGGCCATCCTTTTACCTGACTCCAAAACTTCTCCTATGATGACTCCACAATGGGATATGTGCATTCATGTGTGTGTGTGGTATGTATGTTTAAATGTATTTGGGTACATGTGGAGGCCAGAGGTAAACATCACCATTTTTAATCTCTTTCTACCATATTTTTGAGACAAAGTCTCATTGAACCTGAACTTCATTGATTAAGCTTCACAGCACCCCTGTCTCTACCTCCCCAGTGCTGAGATTACAGGCAAAGGCACCACACCTGGCTTTTTACATGGGTGTTGGGAATCCAAACTCAGGTCCTCTTGCTTGTGTCACAAGCACTTTACTGACTGAGCCATCTCCCCAGGCCACACAATGGGATATTTGTCTAAGGATTCAGCAAGATTAGAACTGGGTGAGAATGAAAGGGAATCTCATGGTGTAAGGTCATTTCCCATATCCCTAGCCTTGTCAGAACCAAATGGACCCGCAGGCTTAGTGTCCATAAACAAATACAAAAGCTCTTCCTTCCCATGGCATTGCCTTTTAGTTTCTTTCATCGTCATTAAAATAAGATAGGGCATAAATACATACACCTTGTGTTTAGTCCATAGCTAGAAATAAACCCAGAACTCAGGAGAGGAACAAGGGTCCTTGGGGAAATAACAACTTGGTTAAAAGTATAAACAAAAATTTTCAAAATAGTTCCAACGCATGTAGAAAGAACTGAGCTGGAAAAGTTTTCAGAGGAAGAGAAAATATAAAACATTCCAAATATATCATGTGACCATAACAGCAAGAAATCAGCCAGGTGGCAGGAAAAGAGGGGCAGGGAAATTGGGTTGGAAGGGTTTTCCAAATAGAATGAGTCACCAAGCAACAAAGGACAAATAAGCAAATATAGAAACCCAAGATAGGTGCTGTCAGGGACAAAAGAAAACAATTCTAGGGCTGGAGAGGTGGCTTAGCAGATAAGGCGCCTGCCTGCTAAGCCTAAGAACTCAGTTCCAATCTCCAGGTCCCAGGTTTAGCTAGATGCAAAGTGACGCAAGGACACAATGCCACACTTGCCCACAAGGGGGTGCACACATCTGGATTTCTTTCACAGCATCTGAGAGGCTGCTGGTGTGCCCATTCTCTATCTGTCTCTCTCTGTATCTCTCTCCAAAGGAAAAAAAAAAAGAAAACAATTCTATAATGCTGGGTATTCACCAGACACCTCAAGGCTGGCAGAGTAGAGGGTAAAAAAAGTAAAAGTAATGTAGTGGAAATATCCAGAACCAGACTAAGTGCTCTATACATCCATCCATACATACACACACACACACAGAGACACAAAAAATGAAGGAGATGATCAAGAATGAGGAAGGCAATTGCTTAAAAAAAATGTACAGAGTAGAGAAAGAGACCAAGACTCCCAAAAGATACAAAAAATTCCCTCCACAGATGAATGGATAATAAAGATGTGGTGCATTTATACAATGGAGTTCTATTCTGTGGTAAAGAAAAATGAAATTAGAAATTTGCAGGGAAATGGATGGATCTGGAAAGGATTATACTAAGTGAGGTAACCCAGGCTCAGAAAGCCAAACATCATATTCTCTCTCATATGTGGATCCTAGCTACAAATGTATAGACTTGTGTGTGAACTGGAACCAAAAATAGGTACCAGAAACCAGTAAGCTGGTAAAAGGCTATAAGGGAGGGAGGAAAGGGAAGGACTTAAGTATACGGTATTGCACATATGTAAGTAGAAGAACAGATTACAGGGAGGGGAATGGCCTAAGCGAGGCCATGGGAAGAGAATGCATAAAAGAAGGGCAAGGGGAAGGTCAATATAAATTCAAGATAGTGTGAATAAGACTTATGTAAACCTACTTTTTTGAATAATGGCACATCTAGAAGCTGTAGACTGTTACTAGAAAATTTCAGTGCCTGGGATGGGATACCTTCCAGTGAGTTGTTGGCCAAGGAAGTCCCAGCAGCCTCCAAAGAATTAAAGGCTTTTGCCAAAGCCCTTGGTTTCCCTTGAGAAACAGATGATAAGACCCTATTGTTGAAGACATCTCTTGCCTGAGAGGCAAGGTCACTGAGAAAGCAAGCTGGTGCTGAGCAGAAAACCTTCTCCCTGTAGACCAGCCAACTGAAAGCTGGAAAAAGCTGCAGTGCATGCAGCCCTATGGGAGATAGAAATCAGCAGTGAAAACAGTGGACACTGAATATTCAAGTTTGGCCATACAGGCCCAATGACTGAACGGGTGCAATAGTGGCATGTCTGCTCTTGAGATAACCAACTGCTCCATACTTGGACTGAAGGCCCTCTCTACGGGAGGGAACACATACCTGGTAACCTAAGCAAAAGTCTATGGCAGGAGAGGTCATGAGCCTTAGGGGTATAAAGCCTGCTCTTGTCTGACTAAATGTATATATTATTCCCACCAAGCTGCCCTGAAAGCACTACGCTTAATGTTCATATTCACATATTAACACTACTCTCACTTCTGGTTAGAGAAGCTTCTCTTTTCAGATGGCGATGACCACTGGGATCACCCAAAAGGCAACATAGTGCTGAGAAGAAGGGATGGAGGAGTGCCCAGCACTGAAACACCTCTGTCACACCCTTCAAGGCTCAGGGACCATTGCGGAAGAGGGAGCGGATAGAATGGAAGAGCCAAAGGAAGGGTATGACTCCTTACAATGCAACCACCCAGACAGAAATTGGCCTCGATATCCATGACCTTACTTCGCAAGACCCTCAAAAAATAGAAGAAAAAGACGATGACATCAAATTAAAAGAGAGACTAATGGAGAGAGGGAGGGGATATGATGGAGATTGGAGTTCTAAAGTGGAATGGGGGAGGGGAGGGAAATATCATGTGTTTTTTGCATGTAAGTATAGAAGTTGTCAATAAAAAAATAATAATTTAAAAAAATTGGGGTTGGGATATAGTTCAATGGGTAAAAAGCTTGCTTTGCAAATATAAGGACCTGAATTCAAACCCCTAACATCTATATAAAAATGACAGTATTACAGTGGATTGCTGGTTAGCCAGTCTAGCCTAATTAGTGAGCTAATCAGTTTTGCTACAACTCCTTCTACATAGAGGAAACTGTATCCCATGGGCCAGTGAGAGACCCTGTTTCAAAAATGACAGGGCTGGAAAGATGGCTTAGTGGTTAAGGTGCTTGCCTACAAAACCTAATGACAAGAGTTCAATTCCTCAGTACCCATGTAAAGCCAGATATACAAAATGGTCCTTGCATCTGGAGTTCATATGCAGTGGCTG
The DNA here is from genome assembly GCA_036365145.1 of Orientallactaga sibirica. Classification (NCBI taxonomy): domain Eukaryota; kingdom Metazoa; phylum Chordata; class Mammalia; order Rodentia; family Dipodidae; genus Orientallactaga; species Orientallactaga sibirica. Next base: position 23,403,427 of record JAEOAD010000015.1, on the reverse strand, counting down.
GAGGCCTTGGCTCTGTCACTCTCTGTCTTTCTCTCTCTGCTTTCAAATAAATAAATAATTTTTTAAAGATAGGTGACATTTTCCTGGGGATAACAGCAGAGACTGTCCTCTGATCTTCACACACACATGCCCATATGTGCAGAAACACACACAGGAATATACATACACTTGCATATATATATACATATACACACACATACAGACAGACACATAATTTTTTTTTTTTTTTTTTTTTTTTTTTTTTTGGTTTTGCGAGGTAGGGTCTCACTCTGGTCCAGGCTGACCTGGAATTAACTATGTAGTCTCAGGGTGGCCTCGAACTCTCAGCGATCCTCCTACCTCTGCCTCCCGAGTGCTGGGATTAAAGGCGTGCGCCACCACGCCTGGCCAGACACATAATTTTTTAAAAAGGTACATCAACAGTCTTACCCAGTGGCAGACCCTGTCTGCACCACAACTAACTTGCCAGGCAAGGTGTGCCCACTGATGCAATAGTGGCATGATTGTTATAGAAGTAACCAATTGCTTTCTAATTGGATTTGGGACCACAGGAGGGAACTCATGTCAGCAATCTCATGAGTGGGGAGGTCTCAGGCCCTAGGGGGAACCTATTGTTGCTATGCTTAATGGACTGCCTTCTAACTATTTATGTTTATACCCATAGATTAGTGCTGCTTTTAGCCTCAATCAGAGAAGCATCTTTTAGTAGTATGCAGAGGTTAATGCAGATGTGCTTAGCTGGTGAAAGTGCTAAGGATAAGTGACTACTCTGTGCATGCTCTAAAGGACACATCAGTACAACCTCTTCCAAGGCTCAGGAAACATCACAGAAAAGAGAGTGTAAAGAATATTGAGAGTCAAAATATGTGATGTTTGGCTTTCTGGGCCTGGGTTAAAGGATTATACTTCGTGAGATAACCCAGGCCCAGAAAGCCAAACTTCACATGTTCTCTCTCATATGTGGATCCTAGCTACAAATGATTGGACTTCTATGTGAGTAAAAATAAAAATCAGTAGCAGGAGCCAGTAAGCAAGAAAGGGGATATAAAAGGAATAGAAAGGGAGGGAGGGGGGACTTAATAGGATGGCATTGTATATATGTAAGTAGAAGAACAGATTAATGGGGTTGAAAAGACCTAAGTGAGGTTAGGAGAAGAGACAGAGTAAAGGAAAGGTGGAGGGAAGGCTAATCAAAATCTAAGAGGATATAAATAAGTCATATGGAAACCTACTTTTCTGGACAATGGAATACTCAGAAGCCATAGATTGCTACTAGAAAATTTTCAGAGCCAGGGATGGGATACCTTCCAGTGAGTTGTTGGCCAGGGAGGTTACAGATACCCCCAAAACATTATAGGCCATTGCAGAAGCCCTTGGTTTCCCACCAGGGATAGAGGGTAAGACCCTATTGCGGAAGACTCCACATACTTGGGCTGCAAGGTCACTGAAAAATCCTGCTGAAGCTGAGCTGAAAGCCTCCTCCATGTGGACCAGCTAACAGAAAGGTGGAAAAAGCTATGCTGCATGCAGTTCAATGGGAGAGAGAAAACACCAGTGAAGGTACTCAACAGTGAACACTGCAAGCTTTAAATATGGCTAGCCAGGCCAAATGAGCCAATGGATGCAATAGTGGCATGTCTGTTATGAGGGAAACCAACCACTCTCTAATTGGACTGGAGGCCCGCTCCATGGGAGGGAATATATCCCTGATACTGAAAACCTACAACAGGGGTAGTCATGAGCCTTAGGGGGTGTAACATCTGCTGGTGTCTGGCTAAATGTATTTACTATGCTCACCAAACTGCCCAGTAAGCACTTCTCTTAATGTCCATACTCATATATTAATGCTACTCTCACTTTTGGTTAGAGAAGAGTCTCTTTTCAGATGGTTCTGACCTTGGGATGACTCAGAAGGCAACATGGTGCTGAGAAGAAGGAACAGAGGAGTGCTCAGCACTGAAACATCTCGAACACACCTTTCAAGGCTCAGGGTCCATTGCGGAAGAGGGGGCAGAAAGAATGTAAGAGCCAAAGGAAGAGTAGGACTCCTTACAACGTGTTCCTCCAGACACAAAATGACCTGGATATCCATGACCTCACAGTGCCTGACACTACCTACATAAGACCATCATAATAGGAGGAAAAGATCATGACATCAAAATGAAAAGACTGATTGAGAGGGGGAGGGGATATGATAAAGAGTGGAGTTTCAAAGGGGAAAGTGGGGGAGGGAGGGAAGTACCATGGGATATTGTCTACAATTAAGGAAGTTGTTAATAATAATAATGAAAAGAAATCTGAGGGTCTGGACGAAAAGAAGGGTATCAAGTTTGGAGTCAAGGTGACAGACATGGTGAAGTAATGACTAACTCCAAATACGGCTTCATTGAGAAGGAAAGCATTTTAACATGCAAAAGATCCTGACAGAAGATCCCAGAAAAGTTCTAATTTTCATTAGTGGTTAATAAAGTTACTCATGTCAAAGTAAGGAAAAAAAAGCTACCAAAATTGATGTGCTTTCTGGGAATGGATGAGCCCTAGAGATAGGATATCTGACGGGTAGGAAAGGAAGTTGTGACAGGACAAGTGCTTTAATGTAAGAACTAAGGAAGATGGTGGTTCAAAACAAAGGAATCCAATCTAGAAGCAATTTTGCCTACTAAAGTAACAACAACAGAAGATTATTTCCCAATGGATGCTACAAGGGCCAAGGACTAAAGAGATTAGGGGAAGAACAGGTTTTCTTTGGGGTGATGAAAATATTTTGAAGTAAATTATAGTAATGTTTAGATGTTTGACTTGAAAATGTATTAACAACCACTGAATTGTATATTTTAAATGTATAAATTTTATGGTATGTAAATAATATCTTAAGGAAGTTGCCTAAAAGTTCCTCATGGGGGCTGGGCAGATGGCTCAGTGGGTAAAGTGTTGGCTGTGCAAGCATGAGAACCTGAGTTCAGATCCCCAGAACTCTTAAAAAAACAGATGTGGCAGCCTGGGAAGGTGAAGATAGAAGAATTCTGGGATTCACTGGCTACCCAGTCTGGCCAAATTAGTGAGTTCCAGGTTTAGTGAAAGAGCTTATCTCAAAAAAAAAAAAAAAAAAAAAAAAAAAAAAAAAAAAAAAACAAAGGAGAGGGATTGAAGAAGACATGCTACATCAACCTGTGGCCTCCACACATGCACACATGTGTGTGGCAGGCATGTGTATGTGTGTGTGTTCATATGTGGGTGTGGGAGCATGTGTATCTCTGTTTCCCCAGTGCTAGGATTATAGGCATACACCATGTAAAGCCTGGCATTTTATCTACGTTCTGGGAATCTGCACTCAGGTCCTCAAGCTTGTGCAGTAAGTACTTTATCCAAAGAGCCATCTCCCCAGTCTCTTTAATTCATTTAATTTAATCAATTCATTTTATGACTCTCTGTAAGGCACATAAAAACAGGCTGCAGATTTGCTCTATAGGCCATGAAATGTTGACTCCCAATTCTCAATCACTGTTAGGAGAAAGTACAGCCCCAGGAGAGGTTCCTTAGGGGAGACCCACTTACTGATAGGAGGACTTTCTCTCAAGCTTCCAGGAAATCAGTTTTGCTACAACTCCTCTTACATAGAGGCAAATTCTATTCCCAGACTAAACTCAGCCCACTGTGTGTTTTTGTAAAGAAAGTTTTATTGTCACAGAATTTTCTTTACATGTTTTATTCTGCTTTCAAGATACGTTAGCAGATTCAAGCATGTCTGAAAATAATACTTCAATAATGAAATTATGTCTTATATAGCTATTATAATTCCAAAAGGACAGTGTATTGACATTAGGCAGAAGAAAGCAACTCATGAATATGGATTCAATACATATCTAAAATATAAGCATATATTTATCTATATGAAAATATACAAACCTAGCAGACTTATATCTGTCTAAAGAGCCTAATATGGATCAACCCCCACCCACCAAAATAATTGTTGACTCCTACTTCAGACTGCTTATAGACCTGGTGCAGAGGACTCCCCAGTAGGGCTATAGTTCACAGTGATACTCCCAGGATTTAGTGCACTTTGCTGTAGTCACATTTTGACATTTCTGAAATTGAAATCCTTCTTTTAGTTAGAATTAGCAATATCTATTTCTTTCTAACAGGTATCTAAAAATAATATCACCTGGAACTGAAAAAATGGCTCAGTTGGTAAAGTGCTGTCCATGTAAGCATGAAGACCTGAGTTTGAATCTCTAGCACCCATGTAAAATTCTGGATGTGGTGGTGAGCACCTGTAACCTCAACTCTTGGGGGGGGGGCAGAAGCAGAATAACCCCCCCTGGGGCTCACTGGTCAGCTAGTATAGTTGAATTGGTGAGCTCTCAGTTCAGAGAGGAACCATCTAAAGAATAAGGTGGGGAGAAAGTGAGAATGACAACTGACATTAACCTCTGACCTTCACACACATGCGAACACGTACAAATACACACAAATACACACCACACATGCATTCACAACACACATCCACAAAAGCAAAAAAAAAAAAAAAAAAATGGAGCCTCTTGTAACATCTGAAATGTGATAAAACATAATAAATGAGATACCTAGTGTGAATCACACAGTAGTGACCCTTCCAGGTAGAACACTGTTTTAGTTTTCCTGATGGAGTTCATGAATCTCTGCCTTCATCTACCAACTCTCACAGTTTTTCTGTGTGTGTCCCATGCAAAGGCCAGAGCCACAAGAGAAAATTTAGTGTCTTCCTCTTTCACTCTTCCACCTTATTTCCCTAAAACTGTCTCTCACTGAACCCAGAGATCATTTTTTCAGTTACACTTGGATGACCAGTAAGCCTCAGTGATCCTCCATTCTCTGTCCCTCTCAACGCTGGAGTTACACACATGTTCACCCAGACTATTTACGTGGGCACTAGGGATCAAACTCAGATCATCATGCTTGTACAGCAAATGTTTACTCACTGAGACATCTCCCCAGCTTCTAAAGTTTTAAGTCATTCATTCCCAGACTCTAGATTCAAATAAATCCCTCTAAAGTAAAGTGAGACGTGAGTCTCATCAAGAAGGACACACATACAGTTAGCTTGGAAGACACAATTGAAAAGCAATGTATGAAATGGATAAAAGAAATAATAAGATTGTAGACTGGCATTACTGGTCTATATTCCTGGAAATCCATGTAGCAAAGCTTTGTGACCTAATAACAGCTGTGGGGGAAGCATTAAATAAGAATTTAAGCAGAGGTCACAAAGACAACTTTAAAAGTTCATGCCTAAGAATATGAACCCTTACCTCATCACCATATCGCCGATAGCTCACTTCATATAGCACAATGAGACCATTGGGTTCCTTTGGCTCTTGCCACATCAAATGCACCACATTATTCTCAAAGATTTCATGGGTCACAGGGCCAACAATGTCATCTGCCTTAGCTATAAGAAATTAGAGGCTCAGATATAATTTTTGGATCAAATTCCACCCACACCACCCAACAACTATGTTGTAGAGTGGACTACATAATTTTACCATGTCTCATTTTTTGTCATCATAGGAAAAATGTATGTATGTGGCTACATGACATGGTTAGGAAGATTTTATTAAATTCTCAGTCTTTATCCATTTTTTATGTTGAAATCACTTCAGACTCATGTTAAGAACAGCACAAAAAGTTACTATGGATCCTTCATTCAAATTATATTCACCCATGTAAGTTTAGTATAGTTGTCCCTTGGTATCCATGTGGATTGGTTCAAGATTCTCTGCACAGAACAAAATCTGTGATGTTCAGGTCTTTTATATCATGGCATAGTATATGCACATAACCCAATGCACATCCTCCTGTATTCTTTAAATCATATCTATATGACTTGTGATACATAATATGATGTAAATGCCATGGAAATAGTTGATATACTATATTGTTTCAGAAATAATGGCAAGGGGTTGGGGAGAAGCTCAGTTGATAAGTGTTTGCCTCACAAGCATGAGGACCAAAGTTTGATCCCCAGAACCTATGTGGTGGCACATTTGTAATCCCATCACTGAGAAAGTGAAGACAGATGGATTCTCTGAGGCTCACTGGCTAGACAGTCTAGCCTAATCTACTAGCTCCAGGTCAATGAAAGACACTGTGTTAAAAAGAGATGGATGGGGCTAGAGAGATGGCTTAGCAGTTAAGGCACTTGCCTGCAAAGCCTAAGGACCCACGTTCGATTCTCCAGGTCCCACATAAGCCAGATTCACAAGGTGATGCAAGTGTGCAAGGTTGCACATGCACACAAGGTGGCACATGTGTTTGGAGTTTGATTACAGTGGCTGGAGGCCCTGGCACACCAACACATACACTCTCTCTCTTTTTCTCTCTCTTTTGCTCTTACTCTTGCTCTTGCATAAAAAAAAAAAGGCCAGTCCAAACCAGGCGTAGTAGTGCATGCCTTTAATCCAAGCACTTGGGAGGCAGAGGTAGGAGGATTGCCAAGAGTTTAAGGCCACCCTGAGAATACATAGTGAATTCCAGGTCAGTCTGAGCTATAGTGAAACCTTACCATGAAAAACCAAAAAAAAAGCCAGTCCATTGAGCTATTTTTAAAAAAGAGATGGATGGCATACCTGAAGAACAACACTTGAAACTGTCCTCTGCCCTCCATACATATGTGCACATGCACCTGTACACACATATGTACACAATATGCACACATATTGATAGAGAATAGGAGCAAGGCAGCCTTCTTGATCGGTAGAGACACAGGCCAAAAAAAATGTGAACATCAACCTAGCCTGGTGAGACTTGAAGGTAACTTCAGTCAGAAGCTAAACTTGACTTATCCAGTGGCAATCAGGACCAGTCCTCAGTTCTCTACTGCCTGACTCTTCCTCCTTGAAACTGTTTTGGTGGGCTCCTTTTGAGTCTGTGCTCTTCTCCCTGACCCACCAACCAAAGTCCCTATGCACATTTAAAATCAACCAATGAAAGTCATCCCAACTCAATGCCTAATTTACATAAAAGGCATAGACCAGTCAAACTCCTCAGTACATGAAAACCCCAGTGGGGAATGTTCCTTCTCCTTCTTTCACTTTTTTTTTTTGTTTGTTTGTTGTTCGAGGTAGGGTCTCACTCTGGCCCAGGCTGACCTGGAATTAACTATGTAGTCTCAGGGTGGCCTTGAACTCACGGTGATCCTCCTACCTCTGCCTCCCAAGTGCTGGGATTAAAGGCGTGTGCCACCACGCCCGGCTTTCCTTTCACTTTTAATAAAACCTTGTATACTTGTCCTTTTTCAACTGTCCTCATTTGTTATTTGTCACACTCAGGAGACAATGAACTTGACTCCAAAAAACTGGTAACAATATAACTACATACAACTATATACACACATGCATACTATACACACATGAGCACATGTGAAAAAGAAATGTAAATAAATAGAAAGTCATGGTGGTGTGTTCCAGCTACTTAGGGAAGTAGGCAGGAGGATTGCTTGAGCCCAGTATTCAGCCTAGGCATTAGAGGAAGACCTTCATTTTGAAACAACAATGAATATAAATTCTTTAAAGAGCACATTTATACTGTATAGAGGGCAAAAGGCTTGTTTGTGATCAAGTGGGTCTTATTCCCTATAAGGTGCCAGCCCAGGGGCAGCAATTCCACCTTCAGGCATGGTCCGGGCACTGACGTAGGCAGCCACACTACATCTCTCTTCAGGGGCATCTTGGTTGCATGCCTGCAGCTCAATGCGATAGCCAGTAAAGTGGCGCAGGCCAGAGATGACCAGTGATTCCTTGTTCACTACTTTCTCAAAGGGCCTTTGCTCCTCTTGGCTTGGAGGCACAGTGGTGAAGGAGATGTTGGGAAAATCTGGAAGTGTGGGCATGGCAGCTGTCACATTCCCCACCTCAGCAAGAGACCTGCGTTTCCGAGATGGCCTGTAATGACAACAGCACACATGAAGTCACCACATCAACATCTCAGGATGACAAAAGGCTTAATCAACTAAAAAGAAGACTGGGATGTGGGGAGAGGGTTGCACAGATGTACATGGATTGAAATTCAGATTGCCAAAAATTACCACTTGGAGAAGCTATCAGGATGTTGAGAGATTTTCAGTATAAAGACAGACCCACCCCAAGGTCTGGTGTTTCTGGGACCATTACTCATAGCAGCACATGCTTGAGTGAGAGGTTCTATTTTGCTGAGGAACAAGCCTCTAAGGTCAAGGTTAAAAAAAAAAAAAAAGCATGTAAAAGTCTATGTTTAGGGAACCCCAGGAGAATAAACTACAGACCACATCATCACTTTAAAACATGAGAAATGCACTTTCTCATTCTGTATAAGGCATTATAGAGTTGAGTGATAGAACATTAATACTTGTTAAGGAAATTTTATCACTAGAGTAAGGACAAGTCCAAGAAACACTTATCCAATTGGCACTTTTACCATGCCCCTTAAAGAGACATCATGAAATGCTGATTATAAGATCTAACAGATTTAAAACTTCAAAAAGAAAGCATATGAAAAGAATGTAAGTTCCTTATAATTCCTATTACCCACAGCTTCCTTGGGACAATGATTTTTCCTTATAAATACTATGTGTAGACAGGATGGATATCAAGAGAGCTATAGAACCCACTCAAATGAAAAACATTCATTAAATATTTTCCTTAAAATATATCTTTTTTCTTTTACTTTAATTTATTTTTAAACATAGTATCTTCAGATTAGAACACTATTTCAGTTTTTTCCTCCTCAACATTAGGACTTTTTTCTCCTCTTAATTACAAAGTGGCATGTTCTCCATGCAGAAAATCTGGGAAACCATTATTCATTATATAACACATTTAATTCTCAATATATATTATCTATAACATTCTCCATAAAATAATATAAACAATCTGATGCATCAACCATCCTTCACTTAACCATCCTCCTCCTTTTCAAATGACAGTTCCCTAAGAAGGACTGTATTGCTTAATGGTACAGTACACACTTAAGCATGCATGAGGCCCTGAATTTCATCAAAAAGGGACAGAATAAAAGAGTATCCCTAGTTTTTCCATCAATATTATTTTATCATTGTCTGTCATATTAGTTCCTAAAATAGAATCCTAGAAGAAAATTCTACCAGGTTAATCTATAGGCTTTTAAACTTTACCTGTGTGACTACACTGTTACCTAAAACCGTAAGACAAGCTTGTGGTCTCACCAACAGGTGATCCTGTACGTCAAAAGGTTGATGGTTGAAAGTTGAGCATTAAAAAAATTTACATATTTTATTTATTTACTATTTATTTGTTTGAGAGCAAAAGAGAGGGAGAGGGAGGGCAGGAGAGAACATGCATGCCAGGGCTTCCAGCCACTGTAAATGAACTCCAGACACATGTGCTACCTTGTGCATCTGGCTTATGTGGGAACTGGGGAATCAAACCTGAGTCCTTAGGCTTCATAGGCAAGCACTTTATCTCCAGCCCCAAAATTGGCCTTTTTATTTGTTTGCTTTTTTCCCAGATTTTTCAACCTGAGAGATTAAAAATGTGGCATCACTAAAGTATTTTAATTGCAGCTCCCTACTTGGCTGTTCATGAACTCTTATTTCTGTGGTGAGTTCTTCACGCTTCTCCGAAGAAACTGTTCTTCCTTATGCCCTGCATATTTTTCAGTGAATTTCTGTCACACTTCTTCTTGCTGTTCCTACAACCATACATTTGGATCTAGTCACTTAAACATTTGTAGAGTGTTTCTTTGTTTGGAGACGGGGACTCAGTCTGAAGCCCAGACTGGCCTCAAACTCACAGGTAAGTTTAATTGCATATAATAAAAGTTCATTTTAAGAATGAGCAGCTAGAGCTGGAGAGATGGCTTCACAGTTATATTAATGGGAAATGTAAAATTGTACTATACAATTAAGATAATTTATTGCACACTGAATGCATGAACATAACTTTTGGGTGTTTTTTTTGTTTGTTTGTTTGTTTTTTGGTTTTTTGAGGTAGGGTCTCACTCTAGCTCAGACTGACCTGGAATTCACTGTGTAGTCTCAGGGTGGCCTTGAACTCATGGCGATCCTCCTACTTCTGCCTCCCGAGTTCTGGGATTAAAGGCGTGCGCCACCATGCCCAGCTTAAACATAACTTTTATATGCATTAGAAAACCTAAAATGTGTGGGACTTGCCTAACTGCCACATCAGTTTTATTTATTACAAACTCTGCTTTATTGACATGTTTGCTTTATTGCTTTAACTGTAGTATCTTTGAGGTATGTCTATGTCCAAAATCATTATGTTTTTCTTTGAAGTGTGGTTATGAAAAACTCTTAAAAATTTTTTTTTGGAGAGAGACACAGAGAGAGACAGAGAGAGAGACAGAGAGAGAGAGAGAGAGAGGGAGGGAGGGAGGGAGGGAGGGAGGGAGAGGGAGAAGAAGACAGAGATGGGCACACCAGCAATGTCTCAGCTGCTGAGAACAAAATCTAGATGTGTGCGCCCCCTTGTGGGCAAGTGCGGCATTGCGCCCTTGAGTCACTTTGCATCTGGCTAAATGTAGGACCTGGAGATTGGAACCAGCATTCTTAGGCTTAGGAGGCAGGCGCCTTAACCCCTAAGCCATCTCTCCAGCCCAAAAAACCCTTTTAATAGAGCATCAACTGAGTCCTCTACCTTTTTCATAGGTAGTATTTAATTACCCAACAATCTCACCCTAGACCAGTAGTTTCAACCAGCAGTACTGCTCTGTCCCCTTCTTAAGGAAAAGTTGGTAATCTCTGGAATGTTTTGGAAGGCAGGTATGCTCTGGTATGAAGTGACTGGAGAACTAGGATCCTGTTCAATGTCCCAAAATCTCCATGAAGACCCCTGCTCCAGAAAATGATGAAGCCCCAAATATCCAAATTGTGAAATCCTGCTTAGGACAAAGACCAAACAATTGTAGACCTTTCTTGGCAACAGATAGTATTCCAAATGGCCACCAGAGGTTAGGTCAGGCCACATAGGTACCTTGAAATACATAAGTAAACAAATACTGTTGGCTAAGAGAAAAATCTTTCAATGGGGCCCCCACCTGCATTTCCTGTCTCCCTTGTTTCTAGCAAGAGATCATAATATATCCTATTCCCCTGAATTCTCCTACTATGATCATTTCTCTGGGGCCATATTGGTTTTCATTCTTTAAGATAAATTTGAAGGGAAACATCCCTTAGTCTCCTTGGTGGAATTCAGCAACATAATATTTCTTTGCTCAAACTATATATTTGGTGTCTTATTTCATTGGGTAGAGGTCCAGAGAAATGTTAAGAATTATGAGATTCAGGGCTGGAGAGATTTCTCAGTGGTTAAAGGTACTTGCTTGTAAATTCTGAAAGCCTGACAGCCCAGGTTCAATTCCCTAGTACCCACATAAAGCAAGATGCACAAAGTGGCATGTGTGTTGAGTTCATGTTCAATGGCAAGAAGCCCTAGCACACCCATATTCACTCTCTTTTTATTTTTCTCTAAAGTAAATAAATAAAAATATTTTTTACAAAAAGAATTATGAGATTGAATGGAGTCCAGTCAGCCTCAGGCATGGTTCTGCAAGCACACGAGCAGTGCAGTCAGTGAGTGAATGCATGGAGGGAAAATGAAGGTATGGGGAGAAGGGTGCAGGAAGTACTTCCTTGAGTCTATAGTTCGGAAAGAATGTGTTAGTTATCCCCCCCCCCATAATCATGCTTAGATTCCATTTCCAAGTGAAAACTGGCAAATTTGTGAAGCATTGACTCTCAGAGATACAGCTTATCACATGCAGAAAGCTTCAGAAACCCTAACCTAGCCTCCACCTTATGTGGCATCCCAGTCCTGCCCTGAGCAGCTACAGGGGTAAGGTGGGTTGATATCCCACAGCGGAATCCTACTTGAGTCCTCTGTGAAACTGATGGAAGAAGTTTTTCTGTGAAAACAAAATTGACCACTTTGAGGACAGACAAAATTTCATCAGTAGGACCACTTGCCTTGACACCCTGGAGGTGACAATCTGTCCAAGTAAGAGCACTGAATGTTTTGGAAACAGTTTGTGTTTCCCCCAGGGTCCAGGTGCTGAAAGTTTGGTCCAAAGAACAGTGTTAAGAAGTGGTGGGCCCTTTAAGAGGCAGGGCCTAGTGGGAAGTCATTACTGGCTCCTGCCCAGTCTCTCTCCCATACTATGTCTGGATAATGTAGCTAAGGTCAGCCAGATCCATGGGGTGGGGGGAGTCACTTGACCTTGGATTTTAAATCTCAAAAACTGTACACTGAAGGAACCTCTTTTCTCTATAAAGTACCCAGCCTCAGATATTTTGTTGTGGTAACAGAAAATAGACTAAACTAAGTCCTACTATTGATTTTCCATTACTGACTAGTAGGAATGCACTCACTATACCTTCCCCACAGTTCAAAATATCCAAAATAAGAGAGGGAAAAATGAGAGGAAATTTGCCCCAGAGTCTCTACCTGTTGAGTTTCTCCTGGAAGTCACATCTGACTACACTTGGGCACAACTTAGCCATGTCCCCAGTTCCAGCAGCATTTTTGTCTTTGTTTTATTCTTGTGTGTGTGTGCCCATATACATGTGTCTATTGTGTCTGTGTTCATGTGTGAGGAACACATGTGTGTAGATGCATGCATGTATACATGTGTGCATAGGAAAGTGGCAGACAGAAGACAATCTTGGTGTCATCTCTGAGGAAACTCCTCTATTTGGTGACAAATTATCTCACTGGACTGGAACTCAGAATGTAGACTAGGTTGGCTAGCCACAAAAACCAGAGATCCACCTATCTCTGCTGCCCCAGTGCTGGAATTACAAGTGTGCACCACCTCACCGGGCTTTTTAAAAACGTTATTTATTTTAAAAATATTTTACTTATTTACTTGAGAGAGAGAAAGATGCAAAGACAGAGAGAGAGAGAGAGAGAGAGAGAGAGAGTGTGTGTGTGTGTGTGTGCATGCGCCAGGGCCTCCAGCCTCTGCAAACAAACTCCAGACGCATACACCATCCTGTGTATCTGGCTTACATGGGTGTGGTAGTTTAAATATATGTCCCCCAATATATTCAATGTTTTACTAGTTATAGTTTGCATCTGCAATCACCTTGCTAGAGGCAATGTCACTGGGGGCCGGTCTTCCGGTGTTAATGGTGGGTTTGAGATTCCATTGTAAAGATATGCAAATGTGCCTAGCGGGAGTTCCTGAAGTGTGCTGTGTGACCTTTTGGCTGTAGTTTTGCTCTATGTGCTGTGGTGGCTGGCTGATTTCTCTCTCTGCTTGACCCTGTGGAGAGCAGGCTGCTTCTCTTGCCATTATAGAACTTCCCCTGGATCTGTAAGCTTCAGTAAATAATATCCCTTCCTCCATAACTGTGCCTGGTCTGGAAGTTCATCTCAGCAAACCTAAAGCTGTCTGCTACAGTAAAGTGGTACCAGGAGTGGGGTGAGTTAAACCTGACCGTATGGATATTCGTCTTTTGAAACCTTTGTTTTGGAAAAAATGGGCATGGACTTGGTGCTTGCAACTGAAGATGCCTTCTGAAGTGGTAAGCCAAGTTTTATGGACTATTCTGATGAGAGTTTGAGAATGCTAAGTACAGATAGTACTGAACTTCGAGGCTTGACTTATGAAGTTTCTAAGGGGAAGGAAAGACTGCAGAAGACTTGGTTGGAACTGGGCTACTGGCATAAAGGATGGCTACGTTCTGCTATCCAGGCCCAGAAAGTTTGATCAAGGTTAAATTTGTAATGGACTGATGTGCTTGGCTAAAGATATCAAACTAAAATTTTAAGATTTTAAGTTAAAAAACCTCAAGCAAGTTAAAAGCAAAGACACTGAGACTAGTTTTAGGTTACTAGAGCTGCTATTATCAACATATTAACAATCTTAAAAAAGATTTTAAAAAAAGTGGCCTGACTTAATTTACATTAAAACAATAAAAAAAAATGCCTGAGAAAAGACTGTTAAAAATACAAATTCTTAAAAAAAGCTGACTGGAAAAAAACCCTGCTTTTCAAGGCTATGATTTATTTTGTCCCTGGATTAAAAATATGGCTATGTCCTACACACCTAATATTAATTTTAAAAACATAAAAAATACATAAAGTGGTCATAAATTGCACACAGTTCCAAGAGCTGCTACTGGATGCGGCATGAGGCAGGATATAAAGTCCCTAAAAAATAGGCTAAAAAAGCCTTTTAAAAAATGGACCGTGGTTTACATAAAAACCTAAAAATGCTTTAGATATCCAAGACTGTACAAAAGGGCTACCATAGAGTACAGTATTGACATGAGATAAAAGTTTTCCCTGGCAACTCTGCCCAGCTGAAGGGGAAAAATTAAAAAACCTAGAGACTGTTAGTCTCTGGTTATATTAAACTTAAACTACAAAAGTTTGATGACTAATAATGGTGGTTAAGTTTACATTGTTCTAGTCTCTCCTTACTATGCCTTATACCAGTTAAAATATTTACTCTGTGCCTTTACATGTTAAAAGTATTTAACTTGTTTAATTTTACAGGACTATCTTAAGTTGGTCAAGACTGTGAAAACCTTTAAAATTAGACTAAATACAATTTACAATGTGTAATAGTTATAAATCTATTAGAGGCCAAGAGCTAAATATATTGGGGGCCAGGGACAAAATATAGTAATTTAAATATATGTCCCCCAATATATTCAATGTTTTACTAGTTATAGTTTACATCTACAATCACCTTGCTAGAGGCAATGTCACTGGGGGCCGGTCTTAAGATGTTAATGGTGGGTTTGAGATTCCATTGTAAAAATATACAAATGTGCCTAGCAGGAGTTCCTGAAGTGTGCTGTGTGACCTTTTGATTGTAGTTTTGCTCTATGTACTGTGGTGGCTGGTTGATTTCTCTTTCTACTTGGCCCTGTAGAGAGCAGGCCGCTTCTCTTGCCATTATAAAACTTCCCCTGTATCTATAAGCTTCAATAAATAATATCCCTTCCTCCATAACTGTGCCTGATACACCACCCTGTGTATCTGGCTTACATGGGTACTGGGGAATCAAACCTGGGTCCTTAGGCCTTGCAGGCAAGTGCCTTAACTCCTAAGTCATCTCTCCAGCCCTCATCTGGCTTTTTTTGTGTGTCCTAGGGATTGAACTCAGGTCCTTGTGCTTGTGAGATAAGCACTTTACCAACTGAGATATCTCTTCAGCCCAGCATTTTGTTTTCAAAATGTGAAACAGTAACTTCTTCGATGCCTGGATCATTCCTTGGGATTCAGAATTATGGAGGAAGATGTAAGCAAGAAAACAAAGAAACATTAACATATTGATGGTTCTAGAAAAACAACTACTTGCTTAGCAATGGTAGGCATTGGCACAGGCACATTTTAGAACCTTATTCTGTCCCAACATAAACCTGAAGTTTTGATGTTTTGGAACTGGACACTTGTATCCCATGTTGTTGGGAGGTGGTCATCTGCTGAAGAACTTGGGGAAGACGGAGAAAGGCACAGTGATGGACAGTCCACACCCAAAGCCCACATTCCTGGAGACATCTAGCAGCATCTGGAAGCAGTTTTAGTTGTCATGTCTGGGGTAAGAGGCACAATTTGCATTTAGTGGCTGGAGAGTAAGGATACTGCTCAATCTCCTATAATGTGCAGGGTGGCTCCTACAACAGAGAGTGAGCTGCTTCCAAATGTCTCTGGGTGAGAATCCCTGCATAAGGCATTCTATTTCATAACCCAAATGGAATAATTACAAACAGAACTTGAGATCCACAGTATCCACATTCATGGATTCAACAACTAGAGATCAAACTATTTTGAAAAATGTTGTGTCTGTGCTGAACGTATCCAGAATTTATCTGATTGCTATGCCCTAGAGAGAATGGCACAATAACTAGCATTCTACTGTGTAGTAGGTATGATAAGTAACTTTGAGATGATTTAAGTCTGTGGAAGGTGCTGGGGAGATGGCTCAGTCAGTAAAGTGCTTGCCTTGAAAGCATGAAGACCTAAGTTTGATCCTTAGTACTCATGTAAAAGCCAAGCACTGTGGCATATGTCCATAATCTCAGTGCTGAGGAGGCAGACAGGAGGCTCGCTGGGGCTCTTAGCTAGTCTAGCCAAATCACTGTTTCAGGGTCATAAAGAGACACAGTCTCAAAAAAAAGGTGGACAGTGATCAAAGAAGACACCTGACATTGACCTCTGGCCTCCACTTGTACACCCTTACACATGTGCCCACACATACATACATAGGCAAAAAGATGAATAAACAGATGATAATTTTGGTGATGCTGTGGAAAGCACCAAAGGTGGAGAATGTGCCCAATCATCTGGAGGAGTCTGCTTTAGAATTTGGACAGAAATGGTAGAGAAGAAGGAAGGAAGAAAATGCTGGGGTACACAAATTACCTCCTTTGGTTTGATTATTTACTCCTTTTATTACATGTGTAGAGCGTGTGTGTGCAAGTTCATATGTATGTAGGTGCACATGTATGTGCACAGCAATGTGTTAAGGACAGAGGTTGACATTGGGTAACTTCCTACATCACTCTCCACCTTACTTATTGAGATAGGGTCTCTCCCTTAAGTTCAGAGCTTGCCAATTGATCTATGTTATCTAGCCAGTATGCCCAGGGGATCTTCCAGTCTCCACCTCCCTAGCACTGGTACTCACAGCAGTAGGAGGGGAGATGCCACACCTGAGCAGCATTTACACGGTTGCTGAAGATCTAAGTTCTGGTCCCCAAGCTTGTAAGGCAAGTACTTAACACACTAAGTCATCTCCCCCACCCCTGATTACTCTTAATGGGAAGTTTCCTACTGGAGTCACAAGAGGGTTTGGTTTTTTTTCTTCGCCAAAGAGCATAGGATTGATCTCAGACTCCGCTCACCACTCTGTGTTGTCTGGGACCCACTTCATCTCATTCCCTAGATAATGAACTCCCAATACCAAGATGATGAACATGAAGCAAGTCTAGGCCCATGCAAAGTCCTGACCTGGGTACAAAAACTACATTATGCAGATAATCCTCAAAGGTCTTGCGAAATGAGGACTCCTCAAGCTCCTTCAGGATCTGAGAGTCAGTCTTGGGGCATGAGCAGCATTCTCCAGCTGAATCCTCAAATTCACTCTGATTGTGCTTCTGTGAGTCCTCAGATTCGAAAGGTGGGGACCAAGTCCTGGAGGGCAGCTTCAAACCTACAGAAACACAGAGCATAGTAGCTCAAGTCTCACCCAGAACACTCATACACACACGCACGTGCACACACACACACACACACAGGCAGGCAGAGCAAACAAGGTCTTCTCAGAGGAGCTGAGCATATGAGAAGATTCTAGGTTCAAGTTGCACCTTGAAAAATAAAATCTTGGGGCTGCAGAGATGGCTTAACAGTTAAGGTTGTTGCCTGCGAAGCCTAAGGACCCATGTTCAATCTCTCTCCAGGTCCCATGTAAGCCAGACACACAAAAGTGAGGCAAAGTACAAGGTTGCACATGCCCACTAGGTAGTGCAAGCATCTGGAGTTTGATTGCAGTGGCTGAGGCCCTGGCACGCCAATTCTCTCTCTCTCTCTAAATAAAACTGTTGGGGAGGGGTGTCCCATTCTTTAGTGACATAGACACTAGTAAGTTGTCTATGTGTCAGTAAATAGCCCTACTCATACTTATGCAAGCAACCCAAATTAAACTCAATGGTCACAAAAGAGAAAGACACAAAAGAAGGAGAGGACTATTTGGGAAGAAGGATTCAGTAGGAGGGGAGAAGAGAGAGTAATGGTGATGAATAGGATCAAAACATATACATAGCCAGGCAGGGTGGTACACACCTTTAATCCCAATACTCAGAAGGCAGAGGTAGGAGGATTGCCATGAGTTCGAGGCCACCTGAGACTACTACTTCAAATAAGAAGCAAAAAAACAAAAAATACATGTATGAAGTTTTAAAAAATAAACAAAAAATGCTTTAAAATTAGTAAATAAAACTTCTCTCTAGAAAGTCTATTTAGTCTTGTGTGTATGTGTGCATGGGTGTGTGCAAATTTGTGTGTGCAGGTGCACATATGTGAACATGCATGTGGAAGGCAAATTTTGGCTGTTGTTCTTCAAGAACACCATCCATGTTCTCTGATAAAAGGTCTCTCAATGCCCTAGAAGTCACCAAGCAGGCTAGACTGGCTAGCCAGTGAAGCCCCAAAGATCCTCCTATCTCTACTTGGCAGTACTCAGATTACAGATCACACCACCACATGCAGCTTTTTAAAATGGATTCGAGGAATCAAACTCAGGTCCTAATGTTTGCAAGGCAAACACTTTCCAACTGAGGCATTTCCCCAATTCAACTATATACCCACCCCACCATTTTTTGAGATAAGCTATTGCAGCAGAGTCAGGCAGCCTCTAAACTTGTGATCCTTCAGCCTCAGCCTCCTAAGTGCTATGCTAGGTGTGGTTGATCAACCTTTGACCTTGCAAAACAATGTTATCATCTACAAAGTTCATGCTTGAGAACTATACAATCAAGTTATGTTTAATAATTACAAAAAAATCTCATAATGTCTTAAGAAAGTTTATGACTTTATATTGGACCATATTCCTATCTCTCCTCAGTTGCACTCAGCCTACATAGTACAGGCCTGCAAGGGTCACAGCATTCATAGAGAAAATATGAACATACTCCCAGGGTTAAGGATTGTAAGGTAATAAGAAAATGCCTCTGTCTATGCCATTCACATTCTACAACAAACTGCTAAAAGCCATGGGTCAGATCACAGGAAAATGTGTGTGGTTAAGTGTGACAGAGGGTGCTATTGACATGAAATGTATTCAGAAAAAGAACCGCTGAGTCATCTTGTGAGCTGTGCATGTACATGTCTCCATGTCGTGTGACTTTGATTTGGCAAAAGATAAGTGCAAAGGCCCTGAGGTAGGAATCTTACTGGCATATCTAAAACACTAAGGAACCCGTAAGATAGAAGAAATTGAAGGAGAGGTTATTAAGAGATGAGGATGGATTTAGGTCACAGTTGAATGAATGAATCAACCAATCAATCAGAAACTCAATTAGTCAAATAATAACCAACTAAGCACAAAGTGAGAAAAGAACAATGTAGAATCCACATCAAATTATAGGGATCCACTCATGAACTAAGTCAGCTTGAAGCGGGGAGATGACTCAGTGGATAACAGCATTAGCTACACAAGCATGATCTCAAAAGTTTGGTCTCAAAAGCCACACATAGGCACAATGTCCATAACCAGTGCTGAGGTGGTGGAGACAGAAGCTTACTGGTCAGGCACTCTAAATCAATAAAAAATAATAATAAAATTAATTAATTTTAAAAAACAGTATAACCTGTTATATAAAATTTAAAATTAAAAAAAATGGAGGTGCCAAGCTGAAAACCATATCAGGGAAATGAAGCAGAAAAGTGAAAAAGGAGAAGACCCAGGATGTACATACATACACGCATGAACATCAACTTGATCAGGAGCTCTTAATTAGAGAGGAGGGCTGTACCTATAGAGAACACTAGGCAATGTTTGAGGACATCACTAGGCTGAGGGTGTAGCTAGTATTTCATGAGTGATGAACAAGAATGCTGCTCAGCACTGCAATGGCCAGGACAGCCCCCACCCCAGAAAGTGATGTAGTCTGCAACATCCAAAATGATGAGAGTGAGGAAATCCTAAACTGAAAGAGATACCTTTCAAAAAGGCTTGGGGAAGGAAGGAAAAGAAAAAGAGAAAGAAAATCAAATTCTCTAGGTAATAACTCTAATTTTTTTAAATTTCTTTTTGTTTTTTTGCAGTACTAGAGATTGAATCCAAGGTCTCACACATGACAGGCAACCATTCTACCAGTGAACCAACCTTAGCCTCTCACTGGGGGATTCTAAGCAGACACTCTACCACTAAGCCACATCCCCAGTCACCATTTTACATTTTATTTTGATACAGGCCTCACTAAGTTGTCCATGCTGGTTTTGAACTCATTCTGTAGCCCAAAATGGCCTGGAATTTGGTAATCCTTCTGCCCCAGCCTTCCAAATAGCTGGAATTATAGATATACACCATCAAGACTGCCAAAACTGTTTTGTTTTTAAGTGCCACAGTGTTTTAATCCCAAGGTCTCCTGAAATCCATGAGTTGATGAAGTAGAGTATAAGTTATACTGGTAAATTGCCATGCAATGTTACAACTTGTTGAGGACTGTCTGTGAATGGATTAAGCATCCCACTCCCACCATAGTGCCTCAGACCCAAGCATATAAGCATGTTTACAGACCAAGAACAAAAACACTGTACTCTTGAGAGTAACTGGAAGGTAAATTATTTCCTAAGCTGTCTGGTCCCCTATCCTGCCAAATCTTAAACAGAGGTCAATACTGCTTATCCCATGTTATAAAAATGTCTGTGAAGGGCTGGGGAGATGGCACTTACTCCATAGACCTGCTGACCAAAGTTCAAAGCCCCAGCACCCACATAAAAGCTGGACACAAAGTGGCTCAGCTATCCGGATTCCCAACATGCTTATGACAATGGGAGGCAAAGCCAGGAGAATCATGAAGCTCATGGGGCCAGCTAGACTGGCATTCCCAGTGACAGAACAATATGAGAAACTGTCTCAAAACAAAGTAGAAGAAGAGGACTAACACTCCAGTGTTATCTCTGACCTCCACACATACACAAGTGGTATATACATGTCCATTCACACACATATATGCATACACAGTAATAATAATTATACTAATAATTTAAAAATAAATAAAACTGATCATTGAGGCTTCCAGGCAAGATGGTGAACTCCTAACCACACTAGAACACCAGGGGGGAAAGGAGACAAGGTTTTGGGGCTAAGTACTAGAGGCAACTTTTCAGGCCCTCTCTACCAATTCCTACATGCTCTACACTCTGCAGCATGACTAAGCAGACAACCTACTGGGATGCCAGACTAACACCCACATGTCCAGACTGAGTACTGGTGGGTAGGGCAGGTTGGCGATGGGTCTTCCTCTACACTCCCGCACTCTTACATGGGGGACCAGCCTACAGAGTAGGTTGGGCATGTGCACACTCAGGACCTGTGCATGGCAAAAGAACAGAGGCTGAGGAATGCTCTCACACAGGTAAGTGGCCCAAGCTCCATGTGTACAGGTGGACTGTTCCCCTGACCTCCACATGGAGGTGTGGGGGAGGAGTGGCAGGGAGCTGGGACCATACCTGCACACTTTGGAACAGGTGACCATCCCAGGGAGGGTGGCAGGCACACATTCAGCCATCCCTCCACTCCCTACACACCTTAGGCACAGACAGGAAGCTGGGAGACTCACATGTGTTGGCACATAGTCCAATCTCCACACAACTGAGTGGGCTGTCAGATGAGCCAGAAAGCCCCACATACTCCTGATTAGGGCCCAGCCCCAGTGGGATCTCTTCCCAACCCTAGTTTGCCACTAGCAGCAGCGTCCATCCCTACCACCAAGCACCAGTAAGTAAGCAGCAGCATGAGGAGAACATGACCCTGCTTGGCCATGGACTTGGTCAAGCACCCCAGGGTCTCACCCAGAACCAGTAAGAGACAGCACTCACAAGGAAGACCTCTCCAGACCCAAGGGTACCCAACCAAAATCTGTGGATATAATGCCAACCCCCTTCCATCTGGATCTAACCAGAACAGATCACTCATTGAAGATCCCATAATCGCTAGCAATGGCTATATCCATAACAAAACAAGACATCTACCCTGAGATGGGCAAACCCTAATGCAAATAAAACAATGCAAGACAATGAGCCAATAGATCTCCACCAAGAATACCTAGCCCCACAATAGAAATCTCACTGAAAACATGAGGATATACCAGACATACAAACTCTCAAAAGCTTATGAAACAAACTTAAGGAGACCATGACTAAACAGATAGCAGAATTGGAAGCAAATCACCAAAAAACCAACAATCACATAAATGAAATGCAGCAGAACCATCCCCTACAACAGATAACTCTCATCACTTGTCTTAACAAAATTGAAGAAAATCAGAGGGATCTTAAAAGACAGATAACAAAGAGATGATCTAAACAGTTACTTGATTAAGCTTAATGAAGACATGATTAAAGGCAAGAATGAATTCCAAGAAATGTCAAGAAAATCAAATGTAGACCTGAAATTAGTACTCGAAAAGGGATGGATAAGATGCAGAAAAATGCAACAGAAAACAAAAATCAAATAGATCTTTTAAAATCCTCCCTAGAAACTGCCACTAACAGAGTAGATCATGTGAAGGACAGAATCTCAGAACTCAAAGAGAAGATAGAGGAAAGTAACCAGAGTCCAAAAATCTATGACAAGTTCAAAAAATCATAGAGTATGAGGGAACTATGACATACCCAAAAAAGACCAAATATGTGGATCATGGATATACAAGAAAGGGAAGAAGCCAGATATGGTGGCACATGCCTTTAATCCTAGTAGAGGGAGGCAAAGGTAAGTAGATTGCCAGAGTTCGAGGCTACCCTGAAACTACATAGTGAATTCCAAGTCAGCCTGGACTAGAGTGAGACCCTTCCTCGAAAAACCAAAAAAAAAAAAAAAAAAAAAAAAAGCAAAGAAATACATGCCAAAAGCATAGAGAACATCTTCAACAAAATTATTAAAGAAAATCTTCCTACTCTCACAAAAGAGGACCTATCTAGATACAAGAAGCTCACAGAACACCAAACAGTCAAAACCAAAGAAGAAACTCTGCATGTAACTGTCAATGTTACACCATTGATGTCTAGAAATACATTGTTCTAACAATTATCTGAAAGCAAAATTGACCTTGATGAGGAATTTACTGTGTTTCTTTTGAACAGTTATACACATAAAAACTGATCTATTAAAACATGTGCATGTCTAAAAATAAAGAGGAGAATAACACTTAAAAAATTATATGCAGGCTGGAGAGATTAGCAGTTAAGGCATTTGCCTGCAAAGCCAAAGGATCCCTGTTTGATTCTCCAGGACCCATGTAAGCCAGATGCACAAGGGGGCACATGCATCTGGAGTTCATTTGCAGTGGCTGAAGGCCTTGGCATGCCCATTCTCTCCCTCTCTCTGCCTCTTTTGCTCTCCCATAAATAAAAAATATATAAAATACATTTTTGAAAAATTTAAAAAAATATATGCAGTACCCCTCTTAATCAAAGCTGCTTTCACCCTTGGTTGGAGAACCTATTTTATTTTAAAGATGGTAGAGAATACTGGCAAGATCCACCAAGATCCATCAATTTGACAAGAAAAGACAGCCAACTGTTCAGCATGAGATGTGCCACCTCAACCACATTTACCAGGGTCCAGAAGAAATTGCAGAGAAAGCAACAACAGGAGTATTGCTCCCAATGCTGGCCTGACAGTCATCTCCAGGGAAAGAGGAACAAACATGGAGGTAAACTGAAACACATCATAACAAAAATACAGAGGCTACAGAGAACTCAACACTAAAAACAAAATGCTAACACATCAAGGTTCAGGGATTGGTGTGGAAGAGGGTGCAGGAAGATTGTAAGAGCCACAGGGTGACTAGAAATATCCTGAGGTACAGACATCCTGCCAGAAACTAACAGAGGCCTTAATTATCCCACAATGAATAACAAGGATCCTATTAATGAGGTCCCTCAGGGAAATGGGGACTGGCAGTGCCAGGATACAACACTATAACCCATGGGGTATGAATGTATGTGTGTATATATATGTGTGTGTATATATATTTGTATTATACTTATATATATATATTTTTTTTTCATATATATGAAAAAAATAAACAAAAATCCCTAATAATTTGAAGCCTCTCCAAGTAGAGGATGCTTTGCCCAGAATCTTTGACAGGCAGGTGACTCTAGCAGACTATCTTTGAAGGGCTTTCACACTCATTCTTACTGAGTGTTGTAAGCACTTGGTCTCCTGTTCTTTTGTCTACTGCTTGCTATTTGTTTCTTCCTTTCTACCTTGATGAATGGCAAGTATCTACTCAGAAACTGAAGTGTTTACACAGCTTGGAAAGCCTACCAGGGCCTAAAGATATATCTTATCTCATTCCTATGAATAGACACAGAATAAGCTGACTTGGTTAATTATAAGGCGAGCTAGTTACCACATTAAGAGCTAAAGAAAATGACAGAGAATTCCTTAGGGGAAGTCTTGATAATTTTTTTTTTTCGGTAGATAAGGGAAACTTTGAACTGGACAGATTGCTAAGAGGTTAAAAGCCTTTGCTGTGAAAGCTTGATGAGGGTAGTTCAGAGCCCTAGTACCCATGTAAAGCCAGATGTACAGTGGCACATGCATCCCAATGCACCTACAGCAAAGGGAGGTAGACTCATAAGACTCTCAAAAGCTCACAATAATAAACAGAAGATGACTGATAGATAGATAGATGATTGACAGATAGATAGATATAGATGAGAGAGAGAGAGAGAGAGAGAGAGAGAGAGAGAGAGAAATATAAGAAAGACCCTGTCTTAAACAAGGTGGAAAGTGAGGACCAACACCCTGAGGTTGTCCTCTGCCCTCCACACACATATCATACAAACATATAAATAAGAGAGAGAGAAGGGAGGCTTTGATGAAGTAAAAGTATGATTCTACAACACTGGATACCCTAGGTTTTTCTAAGAGTATTAAAGTAATACAAGGGGATGGGGCAACAGCTCAGGGGATAAAGCATGAAGACCTGAGTTCAGATTCTCAGTATTCACGTGAAATGCTGAGAACAGTGGCACATGCTTGTAATCCCAGTGCTGGGGAGCCAGATTCAGGAGGATCCCAGGGATTTGCTGGCTAGCTAGTCTAGCTGAATTGGTGAGCTCCAAGTTCAGTGATTCTGTCTCAAAATATAAAGTGGAGAAATGATAGCAAAACCAGTGTTGAACTCTGGCCTCCACACAGACACACACATAGAGATGCATACATATAGAAAGTAAAATGGTGGGTACTAGGGCTGAGAAAGAGGGATGGGTAGTTAAGAGTTTTAGCTCAGGAAGAGAAGAAAGTTCTTGAGATGAAATAGGGGATATCTGCATGACCATGTGTATGTCCTTCATACCACCAGAGTGTGCACTTAGACATGGTTAAACTGGTATATTTTATGTGATATATATTTTACTACAACATTTTAATTTACAAAAAGCCATTATTGGACATAGTTAGCTAATATGTCTATTTTGTGTGTGACTTAACTTGTGTCAAAATAAAAATAGCATGAAGACTACCATTTTAACCAGGTTTCAGTGTACCATCAGTGGCACTGAGTCTACTTACTTGTTGGACAATCATCACCCATATCCATTTCTAGAACTTTTCCAAATTCCCAAACTGAACCTCTATTCCCATTCTATACTTACTCCCATGTCCTCACCAATCCCATGTACCTACCACTCTGTCTCTTGTACCCATAAGATTGGCTACCTAAGAACTTCCTATAAGTGACCCCACAGTATTTGTCCTTAGTGGGTTTATTTTGTTACACATGTGTGTGCATGTCATGCATGCAGATACATGTGTATGGAAGCCAGAGGACAATCTTAAGTGTTGTTCATCAGTAACGGACACACCTGATTTTTTTTTTTTTGGTGTATTTTATTTTTCTTTTGAGGCAGGGTCTCTCACTGACCTGGAATTCACCAATTAGGCTAGACTGGCTAGCCACTAAGCCCCAGGGAGCCTCCTGCCTCTAACTCCCCAGCACTGGGATTAAAGGCACATACCACCATGCCTGGCATATTTTTACATGGGTTCTGGGAATTGAATTCAGATCCTCATGTTTCAACCTCCTTAGTGAAGTCATTTTTAATTATATAAGCTCTGTGATAATCATACATCAAACCATATTTAAATAGTTCTGTGGTAATCGTGCATTTAGATTTGTAGAAAAGTTGTTTCTATTAGCCAGGCGTCTCAATGCACACCAGCAATGGGGAAGTGGAGGCTGGAAGATCAGGAGTTCAAGGTCATCTTATAGCACATAGTAAGTAGAGAACAGTACACATGAGACCCTAATAAAAAATAAAAAATAAAAATAAACTAAAAAAAACAAACCAGAGCTAAGGAGATAGCTCAGTCAGTAAAGTGCTTGCCTTGGAAACAAGGAGCTGAATTCAAGCCACAGCACCCAGATAGAATGTGTAATCCCAGTGCTGGGGACGTAGAACTCACTAGCTAGAAAGTCTAACCTGTTTGGAGAGCTCCAGGTAAATGGGAGACCTTACCTCAAAGGAGGTGGATGGTGTTCCTGAGAAAAAATATCCGACGTCATCCTCTGGCCTCCCTCCCCCACATAAACATAGATGTGCACATGTACACCCATGCAGTAAATAACCCACAAACAAAAAAAGATGTTGCTCTTTAAAAGAATATTAAAGCAGAGCTTTGATATTATTAGTGGTGGTTCAGATACTCGAATACAAAGCCAATAGCTCAGTGCTGAGTCCAAGATCAGTCTTGCTCCCAAGTTATATAAAGCATTCCAGGAGACAAATTACATCTGCAATCCTTGGCTCAGGCAGGGATGATGTCACAGCCATGCATATAGCACATGATCTTAGAGCTGGGATGGCTCCCAGTGACCCATCTCTATCCCTTCTCCAGAAAAGGAGACACACAGGAACTTGCTGGGTGACTTAGCCAAAAGCCTACAGCAGGTCAGGGGCTTGGCTAAGTGCAAACTTCAGTCTCATCTCTCCAGCAACCCCCTGCCTTTTCCTTCAAGGTCATGGTCATAGGCTGAGGTTATCACTAAATGAAAATATCTATGCAAGACATGAATTAAAGACAAACGAACTAAAAAAGAAAAAAAATCAGCTTCTCTGGCTTGATGGTATTTTTCAACCACTTTTTTGTTGTTGTTGTTGTTGTTGAGCTATTTTTGTTGGTTTCTGGTTTGGTTTTGTGTGTGTATGTGGTATGTACAGGTATGTGTTGTGTGTGTGTGTGTGTGTGTGTGTGTGCGCGCGCGCACACGCGCATGCATGCGGCATATGTAGGCCAGATGTTAGTATCAGGTGTCTTCCTCTGTTGCTCATGACCTTACTTTTTTTTTTCCCAAGGCAGGGTCTCACACTAGCCCAGGCTGACCTGGAATTCACTGTGTAGTCTCAGGGTGGCCTTGAACTCACACCAATCCTCCTACCACTGCCTCCTAGGTGCTGGGATTAAAGGCATGTGCCACCACACCCAGCTCTTTTTTTTTGAGACAGGGTTTCTCACTGAACCTGGTGCTTATCAATTTGGCTAGACTAAATAGCTACAAGTTCCAGGGATTGTTCTGTCTTCCCCTTCTAGCATTGGTGCTCGCTACCACACCGCAGCATTCTGTATGAGTACTTGGAGTCTGAACTCAGTTTCTAGTGCTAAACCACATCCCCTTTCTGGTATTTCAAATATACAACATACTATTATTCTACTACTGCACAAAGGACACCAGAAGATTGTCATATACTTCTAACTTTATACTCACTGTACAACCTCTTCCCCCTAACATACACACTCATATATTTCTCAGCCTCTGTTCACCACCATTGTGAGGACTTTGATTTTCATCACAGATAAATGATAAATGCTTAAGTGATATAAACACTCAGGACTCACATTTGATTTTTATGCATTTTATATATGCTTTATAATAATATTCATTTATGAACATTTCTGGTGCATTAATGAAAAATTGAAATAAATCACTTTTAATAACCATGTTTGTTGGCACATACCTATAATTCCAGTATTTGGAAGTTAAGGCAGGAGGTAGAGGCCAGCCTCAGCTACATAGTTGCATAAAGTGAGTTTGAGGACAGCCCAGGCTACATAGGACCCTGTCTCAAAAAAAAAAAAAAAAAAAAAAAAAAAAAAAAAAAAAGGAAATTCAGTTTTAAACTAATGTGTGCAAGTTTGAAGTTTCAAACATGTCTCCATTTTCCTTCTGACAGATATAAGCACACACAGTTAACAAAATTACAGACTGAGGGCTGAGATGGCTCAATGTGTCAATCACTTGCCACATAAGCATGAGACCTGAGTTTGGATCCCTAGCACCAAGTTAAAAGCCAGCTGTGGTAATACATGCCAGTAATCCCAGCAGTGGGGAGGCAGAGACAGAAGGATCCCTAGAGCTTGCTAACTAGCTAATCTAGCCAAACCAGTGAGCTCCAGGTTCAGTGAGAGACCCGTCTCAAAAATAACATGGTGATTGAAGGTGATACCTGACATCAATTTATGGCCTGCACACACACATACATGTGCAAACACACATGCATGCACATCACATAAACAGAAAGAAAGAGAAAAAGAAATGAAAGAAGGGAAGGGAAAAAAGAGAAAAAGGTAAACAAAAGCAATGGAAATAGGGCTGGAGAAATGGCTTAGCAGTTAAAGCACCTGCCTGTGAAACCCAGGAATGCTTGGTCAAATCTCCAGGTCCCACATTTAGCCAGACACAAAAGTGACGCAAGCATGCAATGCTGCACATGTGCACAAGGAGGTGCACACGTCTGGAGTTGGTTCACAGTGCCTGAGAAGGCCCTGGTGCACCCATTCTTTCTCTGCCTCTTCCTCACTCTGTCTCAAATAAAAAAAGAAAAGAAAAGAAATGGGAATAAAACATAGGAATAAGGAGAGACCCTCAGTCCTTATTGTCACCAACTGGTAAAACTATAGGGTCTTGGAGGGGCAAAAATCTTTCTTTGGCTTTATCAGTAGCCTTTCTGCATTCTTGTATATATTTCTAGCTTTGCATTAGAAGTCTTACAGGGATTAACATAGCTACATCCCCTTCCATGTAAAAAAGTGAGGAGGAAGCAAGAATTAGAGAAAATCAAATAATTAATACATTATTAAAGCTGAAGATTATGTCTCAGTGGGTTAAGTGTTTGCCTTGTAAGTATAAGGACCTGAGTTTGATTCCCAGCACCCTGTTATTCCAAAGCTCCTGTTACTCCAAAACTGTGCGGGCAGAGACAAGAAAATCCCTTGGGCTTGATGGTCAATCAGTCTAGTCTAATTAATGAGCTCCAAGCTAATGACAGACCTTGTCTCACAAAGAAATGGGTGGCATTCCTGAGGATGACACCAGAGATTGTTCTCTAGCCTCCACACTCACGCATACACATACACATACACAAAAACTACACACACACACACACACACACAAAAAAAAAGTACATTATTTAGCGATTTCAATATTTTTAGATCCATCACAGATTATGCTTACCAAAACTAAGATGACTACAATGTCACTAAACCTTATGGACTCTTATGGACAATACCATTGTACATGTGGTTCATGGCTGACAGAAACATTGCTACGACTCCCATGATTGTGCCTGGCCTTTGTTTCTTTCACTGTTTTGCAGTACTGGGGATAGAGCCCAGAGCCTTACATGTGATATGCAAGTACTCAACACTGAGCCCTGTATCTAGTGTTCACAAGAATCTTCAGTGTGTAGCTGCAAAATGCTAAAAAGTGTTTTGCATGAAATCAAATGTGGTATGACTGTGTGTGTAGGCACATGCATATGTGTGTGCACACACACACCCTGGGAAACCAGGAGACCTACATCCTGAGTAGTGGCACAAAGCATGGCCAGCACCACCTCAACCTGTACTTACCTTTGAGGCAATAGTCCAATTCAAATAGTTCACTGTCTTCCATCTGCCTCTCCCAGTAAACCAAGTAATGTGTTATATTGCCATTGGGGTCTGAGGGGGGTTTCCATTTCAAAATAATCTGGGATGAGGAATTAGAAACCGATATAGGATCCAGGGGGACAGAAGGATCTGGAAAGGAAAAAGGAAACCACCTTAGTTTGAGGGAAAACATTCAAGTTATATAAACCTCAGTGGGGAGGGTCATCCAAGTTAAACCACGAGGATGTTTATGGAAGTGTTACTAAGATGGGAGAAAACCAGAGACACATGAAATACTTGCCCCATCAGAGTATGAGTTACCAAATTACAGACCATTCATGCCACAGATTATGTGGTTGCCATTGTCCATTCATATTATAAAAATTGACCAAGTTCCTACACATCCCAAGCATTGGAAAGATATTGCTGGGCCAAATAGAGTACCACAAAGTCTTCCCTTAAACAGTGGCAACAGCTGAAGGAGATGAGGAAGGCTGAAGGAGAGGCTGTCCAGGCAAAGGAGGGCATAGAGTGTATGTAGTGGTTTGAATGTGAAATGTCTCCCATTGAGTCAAATGTTTGAATATTGAATTCCCAGTTGGTGCCAGTGATCTGGAAGATTGTGGAACCTTTAAGAAGTAGAACTTTGCTAGAGGAAGCATGTCACGGAGGGCAGGCCTTGAGGTGTTCCAGCCCTGCCCTGATTGCTTTTCTATACTTCCCCTGTTGATGTGATAATATGATGCTCCTGCCATGCTTTCCCTGCCATGATGGACTCTACCCTCTGGCCTAACAGAGGCTGTGCCTCCTGCACAAGACCTGCACAATATTGAGCCATGAACATTTTGGCATAGTTTTTGATGGAGGAGGGAAAAAGATTACATCAAAGTAGAAGAGAGACTATGTGGTAACAGGGGGCTGGAGAGATAGCTTCACAGTTAAAGCACTTGCCAGCAAAGCCAAAGGACCCAGATTCAATTCCCCAGTACCCATGAAAAGTCAGACGTACAAGATGGCTCATGTATCTGGAGTTTGTTTGCAGTGGCTAGAGGCCCTGGTGTGCTCATTCTCTTTCTCTATGTGCCTCTCTCTCTCTCTCTCTCTCTCTCTCTCTCTCAAATAAATAAAATATTTTCCAGCTACTGCAAACAAACTCCAGATGCATGTGACACCTTGTGCATCTTGCTCACGTGGGTACTGGGGAATGGAACCTTGAATCGGGGTCCTTAGGCTTCACAGGCAAGTGCTTACCCACTAAGCCATCTTAGTTGATAAGTTTTCATGAAAAAAAATACACATATATATAAAATAATCATGGGGGTACATTCTACAACCACAGTGAATATCTGAATCCTGTGCATACAGTATTTTTCCTACACATATACACCTAGGATAAAGTCTAACATATAAATCAGGCAAATTAAGAGATTATCAATAACAATAATAAAATGGAATAATTATAGTGATAGAAGTTCTTCATTATTGTTTTATACTTCTGAGACAGGGTCTTGTGTAACCCAGGCTAAGCTACAACTCCTGATCCTCCTGTCTTCACCTCCCCAATGTTAGTATTATAGATGTGTACTACCATGTCCAACTTTTATTTTTGTTTAATTCATTTTTTTAAAATAGGTTCTCAATGTGTGGTTTAGACTGGCCTTAAACTTATATGTAGCCAAGGCTAGCTGTGAACTCCTTACCCTACCGTCTCTATCTCTCCAGTGCTAGTATTATAGATGTGTACTACCATACCTAACATAACAGAAGTTTATTGAAAGCTGTCAATCGTTTATTTCCAGAATCTGTATACTCCCTCTAAGGTGTTTTGTTGGTACTGCATTATTATCTGTAAATACTAAGCTCAGCCTTCAGAAGCTGATGTGGTTTGAATGTGATATGTCCCCTATAGGCTCATGTGTTTGAACACTTGACCCCAGGTGGCAAGGTTTGGAAAGGTTGTGGAGCTTTTAGGAGGTAGAACCTTGCTGGAGAAAGTGGCCCCACTTTCTGTTCACCCTCTACCTCCTGCCTGACAATGTGACCCAGTTCTGTTCCCACTCCTGTCAACATTCCTTCCCTCTCGAAACTGTAATCTGAAAATAAACCTCTTCCTTCCATAAGTTGCTTCTGGTCAGATATTTGTTCACAGTAATGAGAAAGTAATGTAGAAGACATTCACCATGCAAAAGAGCATGTCATAGGACATCACAGTGTGGCTTACTATATCAGTTACCTTCTCATTGTTCAGACAAAACACCTGACAAACATCAGTTTAAGGGAAGAAAGCTTTACTTCAGTTCACAGTTCCATGTTATAGTCTATCATGGTAGGAAAGGCATGGGGGCAGGAGCTTGAGGCAGTGGTCACATTCAGAACAGTGAGGAAGCAGAGAGTGATAAATGCTGCTGTTCAGCCAGCCCTCTCATTTTTATAAAATCCAGGACCTCAGCCCATGGAATGATACTGCCCACAGTTAAGGTGGATCTTCCCACCTGATTAACCTAATCAAGATAATCCCTCTGAAACTTGCACAGAAGCTAACTTAATGCACATAATGCCTCACAAATGATTCTAGATCCTGTCAAGTTAATAATCAATATAAACCATCACACTTACCAAAGGCAAGAGAGCCAATTCAAGAGCTAATCCATACTGACAAGAAATACTTACTAGTGGCATCTGTCTGCACATAGATGATGTCACTCTTGGCCCCGTAGGTCCTGCGTTCATCAGAAAAGGTGACCAAAGTTTTGACAAAGATGGCATACTGAGTCCAGGGCTTAAGACCCCTCATCAGCCACCCAGGGTGGTTTTGTGACTTGGGGTCATTGGACCTTGGAGGTGGGTCAATGTCCACGACAGTCCAGCTGTTGGAGCCACATGCATCCTGTCCATCAAACTCTGTCACATTCTGATAAGGGCTTGCAATAGAAAACAGGGAGAGTGGTTACCATGGTGTAACTGTTAATCTACATAATATGTATAAGGAGCTTGGAAAAGTTATATCTTGGAAGATTTTAAAAAGTTTTAAAAGATAGAGAAAGCAAGATCAGGAGGTAGAGCTTTGCAGGAGGAAGGAAGTCACTGGTAGCACGCCTTGAGCTTTTATACTCTGCCCCACTTCCTGTTTGTTCTCTGCTTCTTGATTATGGATGCTATGTGGCCAGGTGGCCTCCTCTTCCAACCACCCTGCCCCCCTGCCATGATGGAATGTAAACCCCCAAAGAGGAAGCACTATCCCTTCCTCATAGCTTTCTACTTACGCCTCTTTGTAGAAAAGCATGAATCCTAAGAGGTCTCGGAAGTCAGGGGGCCAGTAAGGCTCCCATTTCAGCAAAATCTTGTCAAAACCGGTCCGGATGTACGAAAATTTAAGTAACTCATTTTCGCCTAGAAAATTAAAAAACAAAACAAACAAACAAAAAAAAAACCAAAAGTGTGTAAGGTCACACTTCCCCAAGGGACTGACAACAATCTGTTATTGCTTGAATGGGTCCCATTCTGTGTGTCATCTTGAGTGTAAAAGATAGGGAGAGATTCCAAGATAAGAACCAGTTGTGTGACTTGGCCTTTCAAGCAAACCATTTAGATAGCTAAGATTCAACTAAATAAGATACTCATAGGCTATACAGTCATAGCTCAATTGGTAAGGTGCTTGCTTGGCCTTATGAGGACCTGAGTTTAATCCCCAGGCACCATGTTTTTAAAAATAAACAAACAAACAAACAAACAAACAAACAAACAAACAAATAAAGGCTAATCATTTCTCAGCCTTTTGGCTAAGATCAAGTGTAAAAAACAAGCTAGATGTGATGGCATGCGCTTGCAATCCCAGCTCTGGGAGTTCGAAACAGGAGGATCCCTGGAGCTTGCTGACCAGCCAGACTAGCCTAATTGGAGAGCAACAGGATAGTGACAGACCAGACCCTGTCTCAAATAAGATGGGTGATGTTTCTGAGGCATGACACCTGGGGTTGTCCTCTGGCCTCCAGATAAACACAAACATATGTAAAGACACACATACATACAAACATGGATACATGCATATGTGTGTACATACTGCATGCACGCATACACACATGAGACACAGAGAGAGAGACACTCAATAACAGATTCCCATGGGCATTATATTCAATATACATTCTGATTATATTCTGAAAAACAGATGGTTCATTTTTAACCAAAGAAGGACAACTAGCCAGTCACTTGTGAGAGAAGGAGTTCCCGTAAGAAACATTTGTCCAGATACAATGTTGACTTGCAAGCCTGACATCGCACAAGATGCTACTTGGGTGCAAACAAACATGGGCTAAATGACTACAGAGTATCGCTCATTTAACTTTGGGAAAACATGACTGAGTCACTCCCTGTGCCTAGAATACAAACCCTAACCTTAACTCTATCCAAACATAGCACCCTCCTCAGATATTTTGCCTTAAAGAGAAAATTCCCTGAGAAATTATCCATCAGCTGAGAGATTCCAGCTATGTCAAAGGCAGGACCTGCAGGAACATTCCAGCCACACCCTGGCTCTTACTGATCAGTCTCCACCCAGGATTGAATGATCAGGCTCTAATACAATGCAAGCCTCTCCCATAGCTCACCATGGCTCCAATGATGTATTGCTCTCTGAAGCACTCTTTCATTCTCCTGTCTGGTCATAAAAGTCAGACCCATGTTACTGTCAGAAAGGCCCTCCTTAGTTGTTTCCCTCCCCGCCCTTCATATTTGATGAGCACTGCCCTCAACATACTTTCTACACTCCCAACTTTATCCTTACATGTTTTTCCCAGAAGATGTAGAGTGATGCATCCATCTTATCCACTTTGAAACTGTCAGCATCAACCCCAAGCTTGAAGCTTATATAAGGGAAGAGGAGTCAGTCAGTAAAATTCTTTCCTCGCAAGCATGAGGACCTGAGTTCAAATCCCCAGTACCCATATAAAAATGCCATGTGTAGTAGCATGCACATGTAATCTCAGCACTGAGGAGGTAGAGACAAAAGGAATCCTGGAACTTGCTAACCAGATAGTCTAGTTTAATTGGTGAGCTCCAGACTAGTGAAAGACCCTATCTCATAAAATATGGGTGGCATTCCTGAAGATGGCACTCAGGGTTGTTCTCTAACATCAATATGTACCCATACACAGACAAACACACTATTGTGTAAATGTCAACTGCCCCCCCATAGGCTCATGTATTTGAACACTTGATCCCCAGATGATGGTACTGTTTAAGAATGTTGTAGAACTTTTAGGAGGTAGTGCCTTGTTGAAGGAAGTGTTTCATTGGGCACAGGCCTTAAGGTTTTATAGTCAGGCCCTATTTCCTGTTCATTTTCTGCTCCTGGCTGTAATGTAATGAGCTGGCCTGCCACATTCTCCCTGACATGATGGACTGTATTCCACAGAACTCTAAGTCAAAATATACTCTTTCTTTAGCTGCTTTCTGTCAGGTATTTGGTTACATCAAAGAGTGAGCAACTAATGCATATACATGCACAGACACATGCATTAAAAAGGGATGGGTCTGTAAGCCAGATGCACAAGGGGGTGCATACATCTAGAGTTTGTTTGCAGTAGCTGGAGGCCCTGGTGTACCCATTCTCTCTCTCTCTCAAATACATAAATAAATATTTTTTAAAAGGGATGGGTCATGCATACATTAATGTATGCATGTGATACTTAACATGACATCACCCAGTACCAGGCACTGCACTATGTGCAGCTGGCACAAGTAAAATGTACAAAACCTACCAATGCGAGGATGCGGTAAAAGGGGAACCCTTCTACACTGTTGGTGGGAATGTAATCTGGTCCAGCCATTGTGGAAATTAGTGTGGAGGTTCTTGAGAGAGCTAAAAATAGATTTACCATATGATCCAGCTATAGCACTCCGAGGCATATATCCTAAGGACTCATCTCACTATCTTAGAGATACTTGCTCGACCATGTTTATTGCAGCTCTATTCACAATATCTAGGAAATGGAACCAACCTAGATGTCCCTCAAGAGATGAATGGATAATAAAGATGTGGTACATTTTACACAATGGAGTTCTATTCAGTGGTAAAGAAAAATGAAATTATGAAATTTGCTGAGAAATGGATCTGGAAAGGATTACGTTAAGTGAGGTAACCCAGGACCACAAAGCCAAACGTCACATGTTCTCTCTCATATTTGGATCCTAAGATACAAATGTTTAGACTTGTGTGTGAGCTGGAACCAAAAATCGGTAGCAGAGGCCAGTAAGCTGGATAAAAAGGCTATAAAGGAGGGAGGAAAAGAAAGGACTTTAGGGGATGGTAGTGTATATATGTAAGTAGAAGAACAGATTACAGGCAGGGGAATGGCCTAAGTGAGGGCAGGGGAAGAGACTGAGTAAGAGAACGGCGAGGGGAAGGTCAATCAAAATTCAAGATATTCTGAATAAGACACATGAAAGCCTGCTTCTTTGGATAATGGCACATCCAGAGGCCATATATTGCTACCAGAAAATTTGCAGTGCCAGGGATGGGATGCCTACCAGTAAGTTGCTGGCCATAAAAGTTCCTGTTGCCTCCAAAACATTACAGGTTATTGCTAAGGCCCTTGGTTTCCCACGAGTAACAGATGGTAAGACACAATTGCTGAAGATTTCACATGTGTGGGCAGCAAGGTCACTGAAAAATCAAGCTGGTGTTGAGCAGAAAACCTCCTGGTAGACCAGCCAACTGAAAGCTGGAAAAAGCTGCACTGCAGGCAAAAGTCATCAGCGGTGAAAACAGTGGACACTGGAAGTCTCAAGTTTGGCCAGACAGGCCAAATGACTAACGGGTGCAATAGTGGCATGTCTGCTCTGGGGGAAACCAACTGCTCTCTAATTGGACTGAGGGCCCACTTTAAGGGAGGGAATACATGCCTGGTACTGAAAACCTAACCAAAAGCCTATGGCAGGGAAGGTCATGTGCCTTAGGGGTATAAAGCCTGGTCCTGTCTTGCTAAATGTATATATTATTCTCACCAAACTGCCCTGAAAGCACTACATTTAATGTTCATATTTATATATTAATGCTACTCTCATGTTTGGTTAGAGAAGCTTCTCTTTTCAGATGGAGATGACCACTGGGATGACCCAAAAGGCACCATAGTACTGAGAAGAAGTGATGGAGGAGTGCTCAGCACTGAAACATCTGTGTCACATCTTCCAAGGCTCAGGGTCCGTTGCAGAAGAGGTGGTGGAAAGAATGTAAAAGCCAAAGGAAAGGTAGGACTCCTTATAATGCCAACTGTCCAGACAGAAATTGGCCTCAATATCTACGACCTCACAGTGCCTAGAAATACCTTCACAAGATCCTCATAATAGGAGAAAAAGATGATGATATCAAAATAAAAGAGACTAATGGAGAGAGGAAGGGGATATGATGGAGAGCAGAGTTGTGAAGGGGAAAATGGGGGATGGGAGGGAAATATGGTTTATTGTTTTCAAGTATAGACGTTGTCAATAAAAAATTTAAATGAAATTTAAAAAAAACTTGACCACTTAGAGTGAAAAAAACAACAAAACAACAACAACAAAACCTGCCAATGGTATCTTACAAGCTACTCATAGTGAGTTGTATCTCATCAGGCCAGTGTGGTGGCTGAGGATGGCAGGCAATGGGAGTATCAGCAAAGGGTCACTTACATGATGCCTGGTCCCCATTGGTCTTCAGAGCAATGTCATTCCTCTCCTGGCGGCCCTTGGTTCCCGACACTTCTTCCATCTTGTGAATTTCAGACAAGCAGAGTTTGGGATTATAGTGGAAGAAAAGCTTCCCCTGAGTGATGGTGAGGTTGTGTTTGCTCCACTCCCACAGCTGTCTCAGGTTCTGGTTGTCCAAGGCATAGAAAGAGTAGTTCCTACAGAAAAATCACATGCACACAGCCCTAGTCACACAACAGCCTGTCTTCTTCAACTCTAACATGGCAAGGACCATGCCTGAAGTTAAGTTCATTGTTATTATCCCAGTACTCACCACTTGTTTTCAGACTCCATTAGTAACTGTTAAATATAGAAAATGGGATAAACTGAGGGTTTTTTTTATGGCTGGAGAAGTGTCTGGGCTTTGTCTTGGGAGCGAGGAAGTGAGAATATAATGGATTGAGACTGGAGATATAGATCAGCATCTGCCTAGAATCCCCCGGGGAGGGGCCGGGAATATGGCTCAGTGGTAGACTTGCCTACCATACAAACAGCCCTAGAGACTGGCTTTCAAGGATGATAAAGGGAAGAGACCAGGACTGAATCTCAGTACAAGTACTGCAAGATAACAAGAAACAGTCATGGCTGGGAGTCCAGGATGCCAGCTGTGAATGGCAGGAGAGTCCAGGATGCCAGCTGTGAATGGCAGGAGAGTCCAGGAGGGAAATGCAAAGCGGAAAGAAGGCTGGGTGACAGCTTTATGGTTAAAGTGCTTGCCATGAGAAAATGAGGACCTCCGTTCAACCCCCAGAACCCATGAAAAAACAAAAGCTGGGTTTGGTGATGTGTACCTTTAAGATGGACAGATCCCTGAGGCTCACTGGCCAGCCAGTCTAGCCAGTTGGTGAGTTCTAATTGTTGAGAGGACCTGTCTCAGAAAAGGTGGATAACGCCTAAGGAATGACACTTAAGATTGGCCTCTGGCCTCCACATACACCTACATATACATGCATGTGCACCTACACATACATGTGTACCCACACACATGAACACAGAATGAACACACACAAAGCCCCATGTTTTTAATTTGTGAGTTTCCTAGCAAGCAGCCACAAACACAGAACTAGGTTCTCATACCCAATTTCCAAGGTCTCTCCTCGAATCAGACGGAGCTTCCGGAAGAAGGAAAGTGATACAAGAGCGTAGGACCGACGGATTTTTAGAAAGCCTGAAATTTCCTCGATAAGGCCAAGGTTAGCCTCTAGCTCAGCTGCCAGGTTGTCTATGGGAAGGAGAAAACATCCATGAGTATCCACAGAAATACTTTTATCATCCCAAAATTTCCCATGGTGAGCAATTCACTCACAGGCTACAAGTGGTTTAAACACACAAATCTTATCATGTAGGGCTGGAGGTGTAACTCTGTGTTAGAGCACTCATCTACCACACACAAGACTCTGGGATCCAGCACCGCAAATAAACAAACCTACTGTTTCTTAAATGGGGGCAAATCAACTTCTTGCTCATTCACCTATACATTTGAAGCTCATTGAGTACCAGCAACTCTCTCTTCTCTCTCTCCCTCTCTCTCCCCCCCTCCCTTCCCCTCTCTCTCCTAACAGTGGAGACAATATGACCAACTGCTTCAGCTGCTTCATGCTCCTGCCACTATGGCTTTCGGGCCATGATGGACTATAACCTCAAACTGTAAGACAACATAAACCTTCCCCCTTACCTGATTTTTTTGAGAGAGAGAGAGTCAGAGACAGATAGAGAATGAGTGTTCCAGCAGCCTCTCAGCCACTGTGAACGAATTCCAGACATATGTGCCCCCTTGTGGGCAAGTGCAGCATTGCATCCTTGCGTCACTTTGAGTCTGGTTAAATGTGGGACCTGGAGAATTGAACCCATGTTCTTAGGCTTAGCAGGCAGGTGCCTTAACTGCTGAGCCATCTCTCCAGCCCCTTAGCTGCTTTTATCAGGCATTTTTCCCCTAGCAATGATAAAGGTAATGAATACAATCCCCATCTTAAAGCTTCCTTCCCCTGCCTAGAAACTTCTTAAAATAACAACGTTTTTCTATTTCAGAGGTTGGCAAGAAGCTGCCTGTTGGCAAAATTCATACTGTTTTGTAAATAAAGTTTTGTTTGAATAGAGCCATGCCCATTTATTGTTCTGTGTCTGTGGGTTGTTGGTTTTCCTCTTCTTTCTTTCTTTCTTTCTTTCTTTTTTTTAAATTAAAACTGTTATGCTAGATGTTATACAGGCCAAAAAACTAGATTAGCTTGGCCCTCCACACTTGTAAGTTCTCAGTCTGTGAATTCAACCAGGTAAAGATCAAAAGTACTTAGGGGAAGGCTGGAGAGATGGTTTAGCGGTTAAGATGCGTGCCTGCAAAGCCTAAGGACCCATGTTCAACTCCCCAGGTATCGTGTAAGCCAGACGTACATGTGTAAAGTCATATATGTGCATATAGGTAGCACATGCAACTGGAGTTTGATTACAGTGGCTGGAGGCCCTGGTGTGCCAATTCTTCCTCTGCCTTTCTCTTTCTCATTAAAAAAAGGCCAGTGTGTTGGGCATGCCTCAAAAAAAAAAAAAAAAAAAGATACTTAGGGGAAAATAATCACAACTATACTGAACATGTAGACATTTTTTTCTTGTCATCATTCCCTAAGCAACACAGTATTTTAAGTATCTCCATAGTATGCATTCTAGATTATTATAAGTCATCTATAGATGTTTTGACTTCTAAGAGATGGTGCCATAGATTCTATGCAAATATACACTGCTTTGTACAAAGGACATAAAACATCCTCAATTTTTTGGTAGCTATAGGGACTCTAGGAGCAAACCATGGATGCTAAGGGACACAGTATATTCATTATTATGGTGCTTTGCAGGAAAACATTGCTGGCTCCATCTCTATCTGCTGCCCTCTTTTGCTTTCCTTCAGAGCTCAGGGTAACACCTGAGCTTACAGCACATTTCCTCTGTTTATTGCTAAAATCCATCATGGTGGGCCAGGCATGGTGGCGAATGCCTATAATATAGCACTCAGAAAGCTGATACAGGAGGATCAGGAGTTCAAGGTCAGTCTTGGCTACATAGCGGATTTGAGGCTAGCCTGGGTAATATAAAACCCTGTGTCAAAAATATCCATAATGACAAGGACTTTGTCTGGTTCACCCTGACAATTCAGCCAGTATTTGCCAAACAAATTATGAATAGATAAGGGGCTATATTTTTGCTTGAGACAGTATTTATCTGAAGACAAGCAGTGGGTAAACTACTACTGCTTGATTTCTGTTATGGTTGTTGTTGTTTGCTTGGTGGTTATTTGTTTGCTTTGTTGTTATTGTTGGTTTTATTTATTTGAATTGTATAGCCCAGATTGGCCTACTCACTATGCAGCTAAGAATGACCTTAAATTTTTGATTCTCCTGCTTCCACATCCCAAGTACTAAGATGCTCCACCATACCAAGCTGTCTTTTTGTTAAGAATGCAGATTTCTGATGGAGATTGGAAAATAAGAATTTTAGGGGCTGGAGGAGATGGCTTAGCAGTTAAGTCTTTTGCCTCCAAAGCCTAAGAACCCAGGTTTGATTCCCCAGTACCCAGGTAAACCAGATGTACAAGGTGGAGCATGTGTCAGGACTTCGTTTGCAGTGGCTAGAGGCCCTGGCATGCCCACTCTCTCTTTTTCCCTCTCCCTCTCTGAATCTTTCTCTCTCAAATAAATTTTTTTTAATTAAAAAAAAAAAAAGAATTTTAGGGAAAGATGGAGCCAGGGGACAGCTCATTTCAGGTTTTGAAACAAACCCCTTATGTGATT
This sequence comes from Orientallactaga sibirica, assembly GCA_036365145.1. Lineage (NCBI taxonomy): Eukaryota > Metazoa > Chordata > Mammalia > Rodentia > Dipodidae > Orientallactaga > Orientallactaga sibirica. The sequence continues at coordinate 23,362,298 of JAEOAD010000015.1, read as the reverse complement.
CTATTAAGAAAATCATTGAATGATGCTTATCTTTTTTATTTATTGTTTTCTTTTGTTCTTTAAAAGTATTTTAATGTATTTATTTGCTTATTTGAGAGGGACACACACACAGACAGAGAGAGAGAGAGAGAGAAAGAGAATGGGCTACAGGGCCTCCAGCCACTGTAAACAACTCCAGACGCATGCATCACCTTATGTATTTGGCTTACATGGGTACTGGAGGATTGAACCTGGGTCCTTAGGCTTCACAGCCAGACACCTTAGCAGGTAAGACATCTCTCCAGCCCTGTTCTTGTGTTTTTTAACTTTATTTAATTTATTTTATTTTTTTATTTGACAGAGCGAAAAAGACAGAAAATGGGCATGCCAGGGCCTTTGGCCACTGCAAACGAACTCCAGACACATGTGCCACATTGTGCATCTGGTTTATGTGGGTCCTGGGGTTTGTAGGCAAGTGCCTTATCTGCTAAGCCATCTTTCTAGCCCCTTTTCTTGTTCTTGAAACATGGTCTATGTTGCCCAGACTGGCATAAACATTCTGGGTTCAGGCTATCCTCCTGCCTCAATAGCTGGAACCACAGGTGTCCACCACTGCATTCAGCTGCAAGATGCCCTGAATATTGCCTAAGGAATGTGTGGAGGGGGGAGGGAGGAACCTATGGGCTGTTTTCATTGCCTGTTCACAGCCCACAAGGAATGTGGTGCCCCACCACCCGTGTACTTACTGCCTCCTCGAATGTTGATGATCAGGCTTCCATTGACCACGGTGCAGCCTCGAAGTTCCTGGGCAGATGTCACTGAGTCAATGGTCTTCTGGCCATCTAGAATGTGACAAACCTTGGGACAGGGACCCAGACATGGAGTGCACATCAAGCTAAGGGTGTACCAGAGAGAAAGAGAGGGGTCAGTGTATACCAGGTTAACCCCACCCAGGTTGGCAGACAACACACTCCATGGGAACCCAGTGACATATTTAATTCATTACCCTATGGTAAGGTTTGCCGAGGTGGGCATTCATTCCTAGCATTTTTATTTGGTATGTGTATGTGTACATATGTGGCATATGTGCACGTGTGTTCTTAAATGAAAGGGTGCACATGTGTGTGAAGGTCAGACATTGTCAGCTGTCTTCCTTAGTCACTTTCCACTTCTATATTGTGAGACAGAGTCACTTGCTGAACCTGGAATTCACCAACTCAGTGGCCAGTCTGGCTAGCCAGCAAGCCCCAGGGATACTCCTGTCTCCACTTCCCCAACACTTGTACTACATTCATGCACAGGGGATTGGAGCCACCCCTCACCCACACAAAATCCAGTACCGCAGATCAACCAACTGGCTGGGCCAAGTCCACAGTGCAACAAAGAGGGACCCATCCTTGTACTCAACACAGGTGAGATGCACAGCCACTGTGGTGGCCTGAATGTAAAATGTCCCCCTTAGCCTTAAGTGTTTGTAATTAAACCTCCTACTTAGTCCCCAAATGATGGAGCCTTTGGGAGGCAGAGCCTGCTAGAAGAGGTATGTCACTGAGGGCAGATCTTGAGTTTGATTAGTCCAGCCCATTTGCCAGTGCAAGCTAGCTCACTCAGACTACTTCCTACCATCCTCAGCTGCTATGGCAAGATAATGCCCTGGCTGCCTACTCTACCATGGTTTCCCCACCATGATGAAACTTGCCCTTCCTTGAAACTGTCAGTCTAAACAAACCCTTTCCTCCCATAAGCTGCTTCTGATCAGGCAGCAATAAGAAGATAACTACTACAGCCATGCTCAGTGTGTGTGTGTGTCCATGCCACAGTACATGTGTGGAGGTCAAAGGACAACCTCAAGGTGTCTACGCTCCAACTTCTTTAAGACAGACACCCTTGCTGCTGAAAACAAACTCTAGCCTACATGACGCCACCTCCTATTATTGTAGGAAGGTTGGAATCACAGGCACATGTGCTACTTTGCATCTGACTTTATATGGGTGCTGAGGAATTGAACCCAGGCCAACATGTTTCACAAGTAAATGCCTTTCACATCTCCCTAGCTCCTGTACACTATTTTTTTAAAGATTTATTTTTATTTTTATTTATTTATTAGAGACAGAAAGAGGGAAAGAAAGGGAGAGTGAGAATGGGCACGCCGGGGCCTCTGGACACTGCAAATGAACTCCAGGCACGTGTGCTCCCTTGTGCATCTGGCTTATGTGGGACCTGGAGAACTGAACTGGGGTCCTTAGGCTTCGCAGGCATGTGCCTTAACCACTAAGCCATCTCTCCAGCCATGTACACTATTTTTATATGGGGGCTAAGGATCAAAATTTAGTAATGCACTCAGATTCCACAGGGCAAAGACTGTCAATGTTCTGTGTGTGACTGTCCCACTTGGGAGGCAGAGGTAGGAGGATCGCTGAGAGTTTGAGGCCACCCTGAGAATTCCAGGTCAGCCTAAGCTTGAGTGAGACCCTACCTCGGAAAACCCAAAAAACCCAAAAAAAAAAAAAAAAAAAAAAAAAAGCAGTTAGGGTGCTCGTCTGCAAAGCCCAATGACCTGGGTTCAATTCCCCAGTACCCACATAAAGCCAGATGCACAAAGTGGTTCATGGATCTGGAGTCTGTTTGCAGCAGCTGGAGATTCTGGCATGCCCATTTTTCCTATTCTCTCCCCCCCCCTGTGTGTGTGTGTGTGTGTGTGTGTGTGTGTGTGTGTATCTGTCTCTGTCTCTCCCTGCTTGCAAATAAAGAAATAATTTTTAAAACTAAATGGTTTCAGGCTGGGAAAATGACTCAGTGGTTAAAGTGCTTGCTTACAAAGCTTGTTGGCTCAGGTTCAATTTCCCAGTACTCACATGAAGCCAGACTCACAAAGTGGCACATGCATCTGAAGTTCACTTGCAGTGACAAGAGGCCCTGCTATGCTCATACTCATTAATTCATTCATTCTCTTTTCCCTTGCAAATAAATAAATAAAATATTGACAAAAATGAATGATGTATTAGAGAGTTCAAACAAGGAAGGACTGTCAAAGGAGTAGACTTATCAGCTACAATTTTGAGACAAGCAGAAGTTGGTTATCCAAGGATCAAGAGCAGACACATTCTAGGGGAAGAAACAGCTCACATGAAGACAAATAGGAAAAATTGAATTTGGTAAAGTTGGAGGACAAAGCCATGTGGCTATGGCAATGGGGTGGTGAATGAGATAAGAATTTGCAGAATCTTGGAGTAGAGATATTTCTGTTTTGTCTAAGGGTCTTGGGAAGTCACTGGAGAGTTTTAGGCAGGAAGAAAGTATGATCAGATAGCCATGAGTATTGAACACCAATATTTGTATGGTGTATGTACATATGTATATGTGTTGTTGTTGTGTGTAGATGCACATGCATGTGTGTGAACAAGAGTGTGAAGGCAAGATGAAAATACCACCTTTTTTTTTTTTTTTTTTTTTTTTTTTTTTTTTTTTTGCGAGGTAGGGTCTCACACTAGCCCAGGCTGACCTGGAATTAACTATGTAGTCTCAGGGTGGCCTCGAACTCTCAGCGATCCTCCTACCTCTGCCTCCCGAGTGCTGGGATTAAAGGCGTGCGACACCACGCCCGGCAAATACCACCTTTTTTTTTTCCAAGTAGGGCCTTGATCTAGTCCAGGCAGACCCAGAATTCACTTGGTAGTATCAGGGTGGCCTTGAACTAACAGCGATCCTCCTATCTCTGCCTCCCAACTGCTGGGATTAAAGGTGAGTGCCACCATGCCCGGCTATCCACCTCTTTTTGAGAGAGTATCTCTTATTGGCTCATTGGCCTGGAGCTCACCAATTTAGTCTAGACTGGCTAACCAGCAAATCACAGAGAACTTCCTGTCCCCATCTCCTCAATACTGGGATTACAAATTATATCACCATGCCTGATGGTGTGTGTTCTAGGAATCAAACTCAGGTCCTCATATCTGTGAGATGGCTGGATTTTTAAAGTTCCTTTCAGGCAATATAGTTTGTTTGCTTGTTTGTTTGTTTTTGGTTTTTTGAGGTAGGGTATCACTCTAGCTCAGGCTGACCTGGAATTCACTATGTAGTCTCAGGGTGGCCTTGAACTCATGGCGATCCTCCTACCTCTGCCTCCCGAGTGCTGGGATTAAAGGCGTGCGCCACCACGCCCGGCTCAGGCAATATAGTTTGTATCCAAGCAGACAGATGACCAAGGAGGATGCTTGTGAGGAAGCAGAGGGAGCTGTGGAGGGAAATGAGGCCTGAGATGAACACATAGATCAAGAGAGGGCATAAAATGTGACAAGGCTGGGAGTGATGGGACTCATCTATGATCGCAAAAATCCATAGGCTGAAGCAAGAGGATTGACATGAATTCAAGGCCAGCATGGGCTAACCTGGACTATAATGTGAGATCTTGTCTAAAAAAAAATTGGAAAAGAAAAGAAAAGAAGGGGAGAAGAGAAAGGGGACAAGAGGACAGGGATGGGGAAGAGGGAAACAGAAGAGAAGAGAAAGGGAGAATAGGAGTAAAGGAAAGAAAGGGAAAGGATTTGGGATAATTATTTCCTTCCCAAAAGATTTACACACACACATGCACACGCACACAAAACTTGGTATGGATCCCAAATATCTGGTCCTCCTTATCTCAGGAAAAAGTACTCCCACTGATCCTTCCTGGCTCCCTGAGGTGACCACAGATAACATGGTATTTTTATGAATCTATGTGAGTTACTCTGCTCTTCAAAAAATATGTTCACAAATAAACCACTGAGAAAGAAAAAAAACCTATATATTCATAATATATCTGGCCTTGTTTGATATCAAACCATATTAAAAGTATAATAATTTTATAAAGTATTCCATAAGTGAAAATGCTTCAGAAGCAAAATATTAATTTAATCTACATACTTATATAAATATAATGAATTGGAGTTTTCTCTTGCTTTATAGTTATAATTGTATTTTTAAAATTTATTTATTTGTATGAGAGAGAAAGAGAGAGAGAGAGAGAGAGAGAGAGAGAGTATGGCTGTGCCAGAGCCTCTTGCCACTACAAACAAACTCCAGCTGCATGTCCCATGTTGTTTGTCTAGCTTTATGGGGAATTGAACCGAGGCTGACAGGCTTTACAAGTGAGTGCCTTAACTTCTGAGCCATTTACCCAGTCCCTATAATTTTATTTTTTATGAACCATAAACTTCTCAATTCTACTTGATGCTGCTCAACTGTTTACTATTTTGATTTTGCTTCTATTATCCTTTTGCAAAATACTACAAAGTAGTATGACCAATTGTAGATCTGGAGGCTAAATATAATAAAATAAGGTTATATGAAATATTAATTTTTAAAACTATAAAGCAAGATGCTGCTAGAATGTTATTATTATCATCATCTTTTTCTTTGTCTTCTCCTCAACAAAGGTGCCAGGCATCAAAGGGTATTCTGTCACATAGGATGGTTTTTTTTTTGTTTTTTTTGGGGGGGGTTCTGTTCTGAATCTTAATCCACCAATAATGAGGCTAATCCAAGGAAGTTGCTGTATTTCAAGTATTGTCTTAGTTACAGTGAGGGGAGAATATCTTTTATTTAAAGGCAATGTCTTTTAAACAAATGTTTCTACAGAAGCCACTAGTACTTAGTCTTTCTATAAAATGTAAAAAATCGCAGAAGTAGATCAAAAGGAACATGTTTGCTTCCCTAATCTCTTAAACTGCCTCCCCTCATCCCACCCCTACCCCCCCAAAAAAATTCCATTTGGTATACAAAGGTGATTTTATAAAGGCCTATTTTTGGTTAACAAAACAACTTGCTATTTTTTTTAATCAAAAAAGAGTAAAACCAAACATATTGTAATTTTAGGTTGCATAAACACTAAAGAAAAGTTCACAGGGGCTGAAAGAAAGATTATTTTCCTTCCCACACTATTCACCCAGGGAAATAAATTTCCCACCAGAATAATTCTCTTGCTCACTTGGCTAATTCTCAAGTCTGAAGAGGAAGAATTATTACGTAAGCAGGTCAGCTCCAGGCCTCCCAAAGAGCATCTGTTTGGGAATTTTGTGTTATTTGCTGATTTTTTTTTCCTTTTTTTTAAACACGAACACAAAAACCAGGAAACATTGTTTAAAATTTGGTAATGGTCCCAGACATGGAAATAACTCATCTAAGAAGCTAACAACATGAACAAAATGTCTGTAATGCGTATAGGAAATCTGACTCACTACCAGAGAGAGAAACCTATTTCTCACCCAAATAGAAAATGATTTGATGGTATTGTCCTTCAGAGAACAGCAAAGCTATGAGAATACAGGAGGCATGATTCCTGTCCTCCTTAAAATACTGAGGAAGGACCCGAGAAGCTTCAGCTTCTCCTCTAAAGAACAGAGTCAAGGAAAGCAATGAAGAGCAGCTCAGGAGACATAAGGGCTCCATCCCCATGCTTTCTGCTCTGAAATCAGGCCCAGCAAACTCAGAATGGAGTGCAACATGCTGTCAATCTTCCCAATCTGATGCTTTCAAGGAAAAAAAGTTATCAAATCCTGCTTCACAGCCCAGGATCCAAACAGGAAGGGAAATGGCAACTTAGACTCAATTCCATCAGGAGACAGAGCATACAGCTATAAACAGTGGCCTCGTTCATTGCTAATAAACTTTAAGCTTGCACAGTGTTTATTATTGGTATGTGCATAATATGTGCCATGTGCATGTAGTATGTGTGTGTTATTGGTGTGTATAGTATGTGTTGGATGTCTTCTTTGTGTAGCATGTGCTCATTGTGTGTGTAGTATGTGGCACGTGTGTGTCCAGTATATGCCACCTGTGCTGTGTGTATTATATGCCACATGTGTATGCTGTGTGTATAGTATATGCCATGTGTGTGCTGTATGTAGTGGTTATGTATGTGTGCTATATGCATGTCTGTATACAGATATGTATGCCCTGTATACATGCATGCAGAAGCCAGAGGAAGACATCGGATGTCCTCCTCTACTGCTTTTCCACCTTATTTCTGAAGAGTTAATAGCCTTCCTTGAAAACTAAAGGGAACTAAAGAGTAAATAGCTATCCCTCAAGCTTGCAGGCAATAAAGAAGTTTGGCACCCTTCCCTGATTGATGTATGCCCCTTAGCCTAGATGGCCTTGAAGGACCAGAGACTATCTGAGTGTCCTCCTTTAGACATTCCTGGCTGAAGAAGCCTATTCTGAACAAGGACACAAATAGCTACAATTTTCTTATCAACTGCACCTGGTCCAGTCTGTTTTTCTTAGGATTCTCCTTATAAACTTATACCTTAGCCTGGCTCAGTGCTTCAACCTTCATCCTGTAGGAAAGCTGAGGCCCCTCACCGCTTTTCTCAGTAAACAGTCTTGTCTGTAGAGATCAAATCTGGTGTCCTGTTTTGCTTTTCTCTTACACTTTCTTTACATTCTGGTACTGTGACTCAGACACCCCTCAGGGGCTTTCGGGCCCTTTTCCCCGCTCTCTCCTCTCTACCTCCCTGCCAATGTTGCACTGTCTCAGGAATAAAAAACTCACTGTGCTCACTACTCTGAACTAAACAGTCACCTATGACTTGAAACCTTCAGTCTTTTCGGCTAGATACCTGGGGGCTTCTTCTTCATATAGTTCAGACTTTAGTCTTTGTAATAAGTTGATAAATTTATTTATACTGTCACATTTCAAATCAAAGTTAAATTGAGCTATACCTATATTTCCTACTATTAAAACTCTGACTACAAAAAAACTAAATGTTAAACAAAATCAAGCTTCATTTTTAATGAGTTTTTGTTTGTTTATTTAAACCTTATCTAAATGTAACATAAAAATCAAAATTATAGCCGGGCGTGGTGGCGCACGCCTTTAATCCCAGCACTCGGGAGGCAGAGGTAGGAGGATCGCCAAGAGTTCGAGGCCACCCTGAGACTACAGAGTGAATTCCAGGTCAGCCTGGACTAGAGTGAGACCCTACCTCGCAAAAACCAAAAAAAAAAAAAAAAAAAACAAAAATCAAAATTATAAAATTAATATAACTGACCTTCTAAATATTAAAAAACAGGAGGAACCTAGGGGGTACAGAAAAATGGAAAGACAGACAATCAGAATCCAGACAGTCTATTTATAATTAACCAGAGGGACAAAAAAAGAAAAGAAAAAAAACATACAAGCAGAAGTTGGGGAAAAAAACTTAAATCGTCATATTAAAAGTCATGGTAAGAGGGGGGCTGGAGAGATGGCTTAGCGGTTAAGGCATTTGCCTACAAAGCCAAAGGATCCCGGTTCAATTCTCCAGAGCCCAAGTAAGCCAGATGTACAAGGGGATGCATACATCTGGAGTTCGTTCGCAGTAGCTGGAGGCCCTGGCGTGCCCATTCTCTCCCTCTCTCTTAAATAAATAAATAAATAAATAATATATATTTTAAAAAGTCATGGTAAGAAACTTTTTGTTGGTAATTATGAGATAAACTTACTAAGGAAGATAAACTGGAAAAAAATTAAATGTTGGTAAATGCTGATGAAAAAGATCGTTACAGTGTGGTTACAGAGTCTGTAAGGTAAAAGTATATAGATGAAGATATATATATAAAGATGTAGATAAAGGTATGAGTAAGCTTAAACAAAAGGTTAAAGACAAAGTTGACTAAGTCTTAAAGTACTTGATCAGATTACAGACTCCTTGAGATATATAAAATGACTATTAACCTAGGGCTTATATCAGACTAACAAAGGATGGCCCTGGCTGGTAACAGGATGCTATGGTATTCAGGTGGCAAAGTTAAAAACTTTAAATCACTGATATTAATCTGATCATGATAATGGTTGTAAAAGACTGGCTTTAAAGTTCTCAACCAAGTTTTCTACATTCCTCTACTTGTCAACCTTTTACTATTTAATAAGATTATTATATCTAAAAAAACAAACAAACAATTGTAACCTTAAGATGGTTCCTGTCTTGCTCATGCTGTTTTACTGGACGATTATCACTGAGATTATTTTCTAAGACTTATAAAAGGTGATTTAGTCATTGTGATTTTGTTCTTAGGGAAACTGAAGAAACTCCTCCTGTTCTAGAAAAACCTGCAATATACAATGTTAATATAGCTTGTCTAGACTTCATATATTCTACCATTTGTAAATATTGCCTTATGTTAAACTTAAAAATGATTCAATGGTTAAAGGTAAGATGAAGAAATCACTTTATGTCTATCATAATGTCTCTAATGTATATTAAAATCAGACTAATTTAGCACAACAATGACCAAGTTTGGCTTTATTCTTAAGCTATGTATACCCAGTCTCAATCAAGGTTTTCTTAAATAATTGTTTCATTTCTTGTATCTTAAGTTCATTGCTTATAGATATATTGATACTTAAGACATGTTCCCCGCTCTAAAAAAATGATCTTAAACACTGCTGTTTTGCTTTCAGTTTGTGGGATAATTTGTACCCACACAGGTATCTAAACTAATCAAAGATGTTACCAAATACAAATGCCAAAACTTTATGCTGTCTTACTTGATTGACATGTTCTGCCTATACTTATAGCTATTACACAGTTAAAAAATAAGATGTGCCTACCTTATAAAAAGCTGCTTCTCTGTATTTCTCTTGCCTTAATTGTTTACATAGTTCAAACAATTCTAGCCAGGTGTGGGGGCACACGCCTTTAATCTAGCACTCAGGAGGCAGAGGTAGGAGGATCACCATGAGTTCAAAGCCACCCTGAGGCTACACAGTGAATGGTCAGCCTGGGCTAGAATGAAACCCTACCTCGAAAAACAAAAAACAAAACAAAATCTCCATAATAAGGTGATAAATTTATAATAAATTTATAATACCTCATATTATGATAAAAGTTAAAGGCCTCTGGCACAAAGTTATATCTTATATTGTAATAAACTTTCATTCTATTTATGTAACATAGTACACAGTCTTTTGTACTAATGCTGTAGTTTTTGTACTAGTTTTTGTTTCAAGACCATAGTTTGTATTACAGCTTCTGACTACTAAAATTATCTTATGTTTCTTCTTAACTCCACAACACAGCTACAGATATCTCTCTATTAATTAACCATTTCTCAGGCTTTGGAAGAGATTCCCCTGAACTCATGCTAATGTAAAAATAGACTGATTTTCCACTCTGTCTCTGGTGCCAGTTCTGTAAGCTTTAGTTTCCCATATCAATATCAAAGTTAACACGATCAAGATATTTTAACTAGTTCTGTTTATTTTTTAAACTCTATCTGAATATGACATAAAAATCAAAACTAAATTTTTATTTTGTCACATAGGACACCTGTTTACAACAATAGGTTTCTTAAACGTTACACTCTTATATGTTCCCCTATTGGGTAAAACTTTTATTTATTTGCTATAAACTTATTCTAATAAATAAAACTGAGCCTAATTATATAAAATATATTTCATTGTATTATATAATCAGTACAATTCTATAAAACACAATTTCATTATGTTTATAAAATAGACAACTGATAATAACTAATTATCAAGACTAATCAAAGTTTTAGCCTTTCAGCCTAATGCACTTTCATTAGTTCTCGTAAAGGTAAAACTTTATGATCTTTGGACCAAGTAAGTAAAGACTATAAACCTTCTATATTAAAGATTTTAACACACACACACAAAACCCTTTAAACCTAAATTTCAAAAGTAGTTAATTTCTTAATCTCTATCATATCTAAATTTAAAATAATTTAAGATATTTCAAATATTGCTTTAATACTAATATCTTATACTTCCTACCTTACCTAAACCAAATCTTTATATTTCCACAAATTCCAATTAACATTCCATCCAAGATAACAACTCTTTCTTCCTTACCCAACTCCTATATTATTATTGTTTTTCTACCTTAAATATAATGTTCATGTCACCTGTAAATGTCAAGTCGCATTCAAGAAAACTCATACACGGATAATAACCAGATCACAATGGCTAATAGACTGGACATGATCTAGGTGTTTCTTTCCTAATGGCTCTGATAACTATCACTCTCCTGAAGAGCTGCCTCCTTGTCTGATCATAAGATCAATGTGGGATAATAGCCTAGTATGTAATCAAACTGCAAGATGAAGTTTGGCAAATGAAAACCTAAAAACTTAAAACTACCAAAATCCACACCTGTGTGACTAAGACTTAAACAATGGACTACAATGATTGTGGAGAGGTAAATGTTACCAATCCAATAATATTTTGGGCTGTATTAGCCTTTTTAATGGCCAATAATATTATTTCTCTACATGTGACCTGACATCTTTCTGTGACCAACTAAGCTATCTATGGCTGCAAGTTAAAAAAAAAAAAAAAAAATCTCACAGCTCTACTCCCTTCAAGTTAAACCTATCCTATCTCTGACATGTACTTTATTCCCCTAATTATGATAATGTTCACCCTCTCTTTTGGTCCTTGCATATTCAGATGCCTCACTGAATTCCTCCTGACAGAATACATGCCTTTACTTCACAGCAAGTCACTGAATTCTTCATGGCCACTGAATATCAGCCCCTGAACATCCAGCTCCCACAGGACTGTGTGGGACTCCCTGAGAGATCTACTGCCCCCCCCCATCAGCTTGAAGTAGTTAGAGGCGAGTCTTGGTCCCTAGTCCTGGCCCATGCAGTCCTCCCAAAAATGTCCCACTCACCCCCAGCCTCCCCAATTTCTTTTATCCTTCCAGAGTCTGGACTAAAGGGTTAATAGCCTTCCCTGAAAACTAAAGGGAACTAAAGAGTTAATAGCTATCCCTAAAGTTTGTGAACAATAAAGAAGTTTGGCATCCTTCCCTGACTGATGTACTCCCCTTAATCTAGATGGCCTTGAAGGACCAGAGACCATCTGAGTACCCACCTTAGACAATCCTGGCTGAAGAAGCCTGTTCTGAACAAGGATACGAATAGCTACAACTTTCTTATCAACTGCACCTGGTCCAGTCTGTTTTTCTTAGGATTCTCCTTATAAACTTACACCTTAGCCTGGCTCAGTGCTTCAGCCTTCATCCTGTAGGAAAGCTGGGGCCCCTCGCTGATTTTTCAATAAACAGTCTTGTCTGTAGAGATCAAATCTGGTGTTCTCTTTTGCTTTCCCCTTACACTTTCCTTACAATTTCTCTGAGACAGAGTCTGTCACTGAACCAGCAAGCCCCAGCAATTCTCCTGTCTCCAGCTCCCTCAACACTGGGTCATAGGTACATGCAGCCTTACCCAGCTTTTTGCATGGGTTCTGGAGAATCAAATTCAGGTAATCGTATTTGTGCAACAATGCTCTTACCCACTGAGCTGTTGCCAAGCCCCTGCACACAATTTTAACAAACTTTTATCCCTAGTTCTGTCATTTAACAGTTTTGCTTGTTTATTCATTTGTTTTTTGTTTGTTTTGAGGCTGGGTCTCAAGTAGCTCAGGTTGGTCTAGCCACAAATGACCTTGAACTCCTGATCCTGCTGCCTCCACCTTCCCAATGCTGGGATTGTAGGAGTACACTGCCATACTGAGTATACACCTTGCAGGGACTGACCCCAGGGCTTCAAACATGTTAGGCAAGCACTCTACCACCTGAACTATGTCCCGAACCTCATTTAACAGTTTTAGTCATAGCACCAGCTCCACATTCTTTCTCCATCTTTGCACCCTTCCACAGATCCACACCCAGAACTCACTTGCTGGAATTCATAGTGTACCCAGAAGGACATTCGGGGATACACTTGTTGTTGTGAATAACATACTGGTGGCAGCCTGGCCTCCGAGAGTTCTTGCATTTGTTGTGCAGGTCTTGGCAGAAGCTAAAGTTGACACAGCGCCAGTCCTGGAAGTGTAGGTAGGGTGGCGGGCAGGTCTCCACACACCTACCATCCAGGTAGAAGTTGCGACAGGCCACACACTTGGTGGGGTCATCTGGCTCAGAGCAGTTGCCCAAACATTCTCTGTGGCAGCACAGACCTTCAGAGGTACAGCCATGTGACTTACAGATGGTCGGGCAAACTAGAGACAAAAAGAGAAAACACAGCTGCTCAATGGTTTTGCCCATTTCTGTCCACACATACAGCGATTCTGGGTTAGAGAATGGAAGCCAAACAAAATAACGATGATGACAACCACATTTCCAAAGTCCTTCACACATGCCAGACCTGTCTATGAACTCAATGAAGCCCCCAACCCAACGCTGTGTTTGTCGATGTTTAACAGCCGCCTGATGGAGGGAAGCAGACTCTAAATTATAGCCTTTGCCAATTTCCATGGTCAATTTCAGGCTACCTACATGAAGCCATAGAACAGAGTGGCAAGAGACATACTATAAGATACCACTAAACAATGTTTCCAATGGTTGATACAATCCAAATCTACTGTAGATACAATAGAAGTAAATAACCTTAAGGGCACAATTTTTTTTTTTTTTTGTTAAAATGTAATGTCATAATTAGGAAGTGGTGAGATTTCGATTGTTACCTTTGTTTTAGACATAACTTAAATTATAAGTCCACATTAGTTAGTATTTGTTTCATTCATTAGTCATTTAATTTTTATAATGCTGGGAATAGAACTCACGGTTTGCAAATTCTAGGTCCCACTTATTCTACTGATGAGTCAAGTCCCCAGGCCCTCCCTGGATGAATGTAGGCAAGGGTTCTACAGCTGAGCCACTCTCCCAGTCCTTCACTGGGAGATCCTAGGAAGTGCTGTACCACTGAACCAGCTACCCCACACCCCAGTCCTTCAACGGCAGAGTCTAAGCCGGTGCTCTACCACTGAGCTATATCCCAGCTTGGCCATGAACTGCTAATCCTTCTACCACTACCTCCCTAGTGCTAGTATGACATGTGTGTGCCATTCTTCTAGCCCCAAACCACTTTAAAAAAATGATGCTTTAATTTTGAGCTCACTTTGTAGCCAAGGCAGACTTCAAAATTGCAATCCTTTTGCCTCAGCCTAGAGTAGCTTGGTTTGCAAGCCTGGGCCACCATGAAAAGGTGATCTTGAGCCCAAAGGAAATAGAGGGTTCTGAAGCTGAGAGCAATGCCTTACCTTGGCTTTAGACTGGAGGCACTTCCTTGTTCCATGCTACTGAATTTGTCTACTGTAGACTGGACCAACCCCAACTTTATTCATCAGTCTCTTATCACTTCCTTATTACACCTTCATTTCCATCCCTCAGCATCTGTCCTGTTTCTAGTCTGCTGACTATCTCATCTGTTGAGTTTCCCTGAACCTGAAAAGTTCTCCGTTATGTGCCTGACTTTTTCTTCCCTCCCTCCCTCTATGATTTAAGTATGATTCAAATCCTGGAAACGTTATTCCCCCCTCCCCCACCACCACCCATCTTTAGGCTCTGTAATTATTGTGAAATAATAAAAAATGAAATCTTCTAGCACCAAGTAGATCCCTCTGACCAGACCAAGGAAAGAGAAGTGGCCCCAGAAGCCACCTCCACATAGGAGCAGCTCTAGCTAATTCAACTTTGTGTAATAACAGAAATGCTCACCATGTGAGCTTCCCAGCACCTTAGCCACTTCTTCCCTGTAGCTAGTGATTGAGTCTAATACAAGTATCAGACCAAACTTTTTTAAAATTGTGATTAAAAACACAGATAATAAAAAAAAAAATCTACTATCTTGGGCTGGAGATGTGGCTCAGTTAGTAAAAACACTTGCATATAATACACAAAGCCCTGGGTTCCATCCCCTGCCTGTCATCACACCACTCAGGACCTAAAGACAGGGGGGTCAGAAGTTCAAGGTCATCCTGAGCTACATAGCAGGTATGAAGCCAGTATGAGCCACATGAGACCCTATCTTCTTTTTTTCCCCAGCTGAGCATGGTAGTACATACCTTTAATCCCAGCACTTGGGAGGTAGAGGTAGGAGGATCACTGAGTTCAAGGCTTGTCTGAGTCTACATAGTGAATTCCAGCCTGGGCTAGAGTGAGATCTTACCTTGGGGAAAAAAAAATTTTAATTAAGTTAGCCATCTGGGAGTATCATCATCACAGTTGTTCAATTATCCATGGGAGATTATTTCTTCAACCCTTGCAAATATCAATTTTGTTTTGATTTTTTTTTTTTTTTTTATGAGAGAGAGAGAGAATTGGCATGCTAGGACCTCCAGCCACCGCAATTGAACTCCAGACATGTGTGCTACCTTGTACATGCCAGCTTGTGCATCTGGCTTACATGGGTTCTGGGGAGTCAAACCTGGGCCCTTAGGTTTCACAGGCAAGTGCCTTAACCATTAAGGCCTGCAAATATCAATTCTGATATGTAGGTACTCAAATTGCTTACGGGGCATGATATTAGTATCATACTCACATAGAACTTATACACTTTAAATCAGCTCTAAATGGCATAATATCTTGCACAATGAAAGTGTCATTGATATAGTTTGTGTTCTCTATCATTTAGGGAATAATAACAAGAGAAAATGACTGCATCTGTTAGATACAAATATAATTTTCCCCCAGCTATTTTTTGAGATAGTCTTGTGTATCACAGGTTGACTGTGAAGTGTCAGGATTGCAGATGTGCACCACATACCTAGCTTGTGTGGTGTGGGAGAACTAAACCCAGGGTTTCTCATGCATGCTAGGTGAATATCCACTGAGACAGAGCTGCAGTCTCTTTCCCAGCTACATTTGATGGACAGTAGACACAATACATGGATGTAGAATGTAAATCTGTGGAAATCTGTGGACTGTAACATCAACATGGCATAGTAGTTATCCTCATCATTAGCAGAGGTCTGTCTGGGACCGCCTGAGGGCTTAAACAATTGGAGGAAGCAATCTATAAAGCAGACAATTACCTAAGGCCCACAAAGATCTGGCTCTCTGGCAGGACACACATAAGGGCAGGAAGGGGCCTATTTCCTGAGTGGTGCTGCATCCGAGGTCAGCCTTTTTCATTCATAAGGAGTGTCATCAAAGGCCTAATAAAACTTCCCAAATGCATCAGCTTCACAGCCTAGACAATACCAAGTAAAATCACCCAACACTTATAAACAAAGCCAGAGGCAGACTGCCAGACACTTGAGTTTATGCTTTAGACTACATTTCCATTTATAGGATTATTTCCTATATTAAAAAAAGCCAAACTATAATGACAGAGTAAATATAGCCCAGTACTGGGATGGACTACAAAGGTACAGGCAAGGGAACTGGGCTAAGAGGACATGACGGGATCTTTCTGCATCTTGTTTGCTTGTTTGTTTTTCTTTTGGTGCTGGGGACTGAACAAGAGCCTTGTATACCTGAGCTCGTAATGACCAGGCACCTAGGACGGTACTAGGGAGGGACATATAAGGGAAGGTTGATCATTGAGTACTAAACTACAGTTAGTAAGAGCAAATTGTGCTGTGGTGTAGTATTGTAATGAGAAGTAACAATAATGTTCGGTACATTTCAAAAGCTGGAAAAAAATGATAGTTTCCACCATAAAGAAAGGACAAATATTTGAGGAAATAGTTATGGCTTAAGCTTCTCTTTTGGTTATCTGGATTTGCTTTGGGATCCTTTGCAATGGTGAGGATGAAATTCAGGGACTGGCACAAAGTAGGCCATGCCTCCAGCCCTTTACTGGCAGATTCTAGGCAGGTGCTTTACCACTACACCACACCTCTAACCCCTTATGGTGGGTTCTAGGCAGGAGCACTACCACTGAGCCATGCCTCCAGCCCCTCACTAGTGGCTTCTAGGTAGGAACTCAACCACTGAGCCACATCCCTAGCCTAAGGAGATAACGTGGTAGCACATACCTGTAAAGTCAGACTGAGTCAGAAGGATTTCTATGAGTTTAAGGCCACTGTGGGCCACACAGCAAGTTCGAGGTCAGCCAAGGATACATAGTAAGACCTTTTCTCAAAAAAAGGCGGGGGGTGGGGAGTTTGCTGGAGAGATGGCTTAGTGGTTAAGCACTTGCCTATGAAGCCTAAGGACACTGGTTCGAGGCTCAATTCCCCAGATGCACAAGGTGACACATGCATCTGGAGTTCATTTGCAGTGGCTGGAGGCCCTGGTGTGCCCATTCTCCCGCACCCCTCGCCTTTTTCCCTCTCAGTCTGTTGCTAATAAATAAAAATAAACAAAAAATTTTTTAAAAATGTAAAAAGCCTTAATTTTTCACAAAACTATTTGAAATTATGAACTTTAGTATATATAAATTATACACTTGTTTTGGGTTTGGTTTTTTGAGACAGAGTTTTGCTATATAGCCCAAATTGGCTTTGAACTGTAGCAAACCTACTGCCTCAGTTTCCCAAGTGCTGAGATTATGGGCACATGATGTATGCACAGCTTAAATTATACTTTTATTTATTTTATTTTGTTTTAGGGGGAGGTTCAAGGTAGGGTCTCACCCCAGGCCAGGCTGACCTGGAATTCACTATTTAGTCTCAGGCTGGCCTCGAACTCACAGTAACACTCCTACCACTGCCTCCCAAGTGCTGGGATTTATAGGCGTGTGCCACCATAAAAATAACACTTTTAAATGGGATAAAAAGAAAAGGATAAATGGGGCATATATCCTTCCAGATGGAGCAGAAGAAATGTACCCAAGGGCCAAGAAGATGGCTCATTGGGTAAAATGATTGCTGCCCATGCCTAAGGACTTGAGTCTGGGTCCCCAACACCCATGTAAAAGCTGGATGTAGTGTCACATGCCTGAAATCCCAGTAATGGGGAAGTGGAGACAAAAGAATCTCTAGGGCTTGCTGTAGTTAGTCTAATTGCATCAGTGAGCTCTGTGTTCACTGAGATACCCTGTCTCAAAAAATAGGGTGGAAAGCAACCAAGAAAGGCACTCAATGTCAACACACACACACACACACACACACACACACACCCACTCACATCAATGTGCCCAAAAAAGGAATGCATCCAACTTGATTTTAATTTTTTTTTTTTACTATGTGTGTGTACTGCTCTTTCAAAGAAAAAAAATTTTAAGGTCTCTATTACACAAATAAACAAAAGTTAACATAATTTTACCACAAATATTCTAGCAATGACTACCTAAGAATAGCAATCAGAAGCAAGAGGGGGTGTTACTCCCCTTGTAGAGTATTTGCCTGGGTTCTATTTCCAGAACCGCACTGTTGCAGTCAGGTTCGCATTGCTGGCAGAAATCACCCGACTAAAAGCAGCTTGTGGGGAAAAAGAGGTTTATTTTGGCTTACAGGCTCAAGGGGGGAGCTCCATGATGGCAGGAAAAATTATGGCATAAGCAGAGGGTGGACATCACCCTCTGGTCAACATAAGGTGGACAACAGCAACCGGAGAGTGTGCCAAACACTGGCAAGGGGAAGCTGGCTATAATACCCATAAGCCCGCCCCCAACAATACACCACCTCCAGGAGGCTTTAATTTCCAATTGCCATCAGCTGGGGAGACTAGCATTCAGAACACTTAAGTTTATGGGGGACACATGAATCCAACCACCACATGCACCAAAAGAAAAAAAAACAAAGAGATGAAGAATAGCTAACAGGAATCACAAAGAGATTTTACAGGGCTGGTGAGGCTCTGTTGGCAGAGTGCTAGCCTATCATGCATGACGCCCTGGTGTGAATCCTCAGTACCATCCTGTGTGATGGTACACACAGGATTTCCCAACACTAGAGAGGTGGAAGTCAGAGAAACAGAAGTTCAAGATCATCCTTAGCTACATAGCAAGTTCATGGGCAGCCTGAACTACATGAAACTTTATATTCCAGGTCAGCCTGGGCTACAGCCAAGACCCTACCTTGAAAAACAAAAACAAAGAAGAGGAGAAGGAAAGGGGAAAAGAAAAGATTTTTAAATGTTTTTTTTCTAAGGTTCTTTTTAAAAAAATATTTTATTTATTTATTTGAGAAAGAGAGATACAGAAATAGGTAGGTAGAGAGAGAGAGTGGGCACGCCAGGGCCTCCAGCCACTGCAAACTAATTCCAGATGTGTGTGCCCCCTTGTGCATCTGGCTTATGTGGGTTCTAGAGAATCGAGCCTTGAACCGGGGTCCTTAGGCTTCACAGGCAAGCGTTTAACTGCTAAGCCATCTCTCCAGCCCCCTAACTAAAGTTCTTTTAAAAGAACTTTTACTGTATTACAAATTCAGTTCAGGAGTACAAGGAAGATCGTATTAGATGAGTAGCTTTGTTCTTTTATAAGCTATTCAACATATTGTCCACATTTCACTTTTTTTTAATTCATTCACCATATATATGTTAAATACACAGTGTGCTGGGTGTTGTCATAGACATTTGAAGAACACAAGACCCTGTCCATGTATTGAGTAAGCATTGGAACATAGGTCATAGAGAGATACCACCTCTAGGGACTGAGGAACTAGCTCAATCAGAAAAGCACTTGCTTTGCAAGGACGAGGACTTGAGTTTGATCACCAACAATCCACAAAAATAAAGGTTGAGCATAGTGGCACACACTTGTAATCCCAGTGCTGAGGAGATGAAGACAGGAGAATCCCTGGGGCTCACTGGCCAGCTCATCTTGCCTACTTGGCTAGCTCCAGGCCATTGAAAAACCCTGTCTCAAAGAAGGTGGAGTTCACCTGAGAAATGACACTCAAGATGGTCCTTTGGCCTTCACAGACACACACACAGGTACCTGCACACACACAGGTACCTGCACACACAGAATCACATACAAAGAAATACCACCTCTAACTTCCCAAAGTTCAAGCTAGCACTGTTCTTGAATCAACCAGCACACCCTTATGCATGGGGGATAGAAAAGAAAAGAAAGTGTAAAATTTCAGAGTACAAGCAAATAGCAAGCGTAAATCATGTTGTATGAAATTTTTCTTCCAAGTAAATGCATGTCAATGCATGTCATGTGTCTGACTAAATCATAAGGTAGACTTTTTTTTTTTTTTTTTTTGGAGGTAGGGTCTTGCTGTAGCCCAGGCTGACCAGGAATTCACCATGTACTCTCAGGGCAGCCTCAAACTCATGGGGATCCTCTTACCTCTGCCTCCCGAGTCCTGGAGTTAAAGGCATGCACCACCACACCCAGCAAGGTAGACTTCTTAACAAGCTAGTCAAAATGTTTCAAGTAGCACTGCCAGTATAAGAAAAATCCAAGCATCACTACTGGTCTGTAACACCAGTGTTACAGGGTGGCAGGGTGGGGAGGGTGTGAGAAGGATGAGCAGGGTGAGCAGAGGCCAGAGAATCACTGAGGCTAGCTGATAGCAGTTCCAGAAGGAGATATGCCCAACTCAAGGAAATATACAAATGAGTGACAAGAGGGCACTCAATGTTTCCTCCTCTGGCTTCTGCACACAACCACACAAGGTGTGTACATCTGCACATCTGCACATACGGGTGCATACACCACATATCACACACATCACACATATACTCTACCCACACAAACACAGCATGAAAAAAATGTGATTGTTGTGGGGGGGAATAAAATATACAGAGAAAAGAGACTATTAAATGCAAAGTGTGATCCTAAATTGCAAGTTGAATGTGGAGAAAACAAGCAATATAGTAGTCAGGCTTTTTGGCTTGTACCTATAATACCAGCACTTGGGAAGCTGAGGTAGGAGATTTGTGAGTTCAAGGCCAGCTTGGACTACAACAAGACCCTGTTTCAATGAACAGACAAAAACAAACTAGCAAGAGAAAATAATGTTAGGACAATGAAGGTATTTTTATGGGAGTGCATTAAAATATTCTATTATGTTAATTTTGATCATTGTAGTATCATTGTGTAAGGGATTATCTTTATCTTAGAAAAGCCCACTTACCTAAGCAAGGGGTGTGGTACTCCACACAGACTCAAATGATTCAGACAAAAATGTATACAATGCTTGTTCATGAAGACATTACAGAAATAAACAAATAGGGTAAAATATAAACAACTCATGTACAGAGACCGAATTCCTGCAACTTTTCTGTAAACGCAAAACTATCAAAATAAAGAATGACCAATTTGTCCTAAGCAAGGTTAACCGTTGTAGTCAAAGAAATAAACACAGCTCTCTGGTCAGTAACTGCAGAGAAATGCTACAAATTCTCCTCACCTTTGCCTCTCAGGTTTCACTTCCTCTTTCACTTTTCAAACAGTTTTGAGTTTTTCTTAAGCCTTATGGTGAATACAAAACAACCCACAAAACCACTATTAGATGTTTCTATAGCATTATACATGTTAATAACATTTTGTTACATTCCTTTCCAAAAGCTTGTCGTTTGGGTGTGTGGGGGGGAGGGGGAGAAACCATTCAAGATTTATGATTCCAAAAATTACTTCTTTCCAGAAATATCCAAATAGCTGCATCATGTGCCTGCAGACACAGTAACAATCATCCCCTAGGGTCCCCCTAAGTGTGAATTTTAGATACATTTTTGTTTTCATGCAGAGCCCTTTCTCTCCTAAACTGGCCTTCAGGTTTTCGAAGGCAAATTCTTCCCCGAGCTGGGTCGATCAGAGGCATGTCCTTGAAGTTGGAAGGTGCCTCTTTTCCCTCCCTGACAAAAAGGCCCCAATGGACACGTGGACACTAGGTGAAGCGAGCTGTGGGGAGACTCAACCCGCTAGGGAAGCCTCAGGATTGGTCGGCTCTGGATGTGCGTGTAGATATCTGCCCAAGGCGGGGTCCAAAGCAAGCTGTGCAGCTCTTTGAAGAAATACAGCAGCCCAAACAGAAGACAGGGATAGGGGAGGGCTCCTGGGGCTACACCAGCCTCAGGATTGGTCGGTTCTTGGAAAGAATGCAAATGAAGTGTGAACCCTGGAGTCCCCCCTCCACCCCAAGGCTGTAAAGCCTGCCACGCATTCTGCTCCAGATGCCAGGTCGGGTGTTGGCAGCGGCTCAGTGCCGCCCTCTCACTCAGCCAATGGGCGGGCTGCGGCCGATGCCGACTCCGCCTCCAAATGCTCTGAAGCTCTGCTAGGCCCGACTGGTACTGGGGCAGTGGCCAGTGGGAGCAGCTAGGCAGGGCCTCTCCTGAGTGTGATAGGCCTGGAGGGATACAATTTGGCAAAAACTTCAGAAGAGACACTGAGTGCATGAGGCATACACGGGGCTGAGCGCGGTGCTGGGCGTGAGTCTGGGAGGAGATCCTGTCACCGCGTGGCAGCGCCCTGTATGGGCCAGAGACAGTTTGGCCCCCAAGTCTCTCTGGGGAGAGGTACAGAGAAGAGCCATAGCAGAATCTCCCCTGGTGGGCGAGAGTGAGAAGCGAAAGTTCGCATCTCTGGATTCCTGGAACAACAAGCCCTAATGTTTTTAGCCAAACACGCGCCCAGAAAACCAATAAGCATACCCACAAATGCTTTCCTTAAATTTTACAGGATCTGCAAGCTGGTGATGTAGCTCGGAGGTACAATGCTTGCATGTACAAAGTCCTGAGTTCTATTCCCAGTACTGGGAAAAACTTTTTCCAGGCTACGTCTTACGAGTATATTCTGGCAAAGGTACGTTTGAAGATTTTGAACTAGTGCATTCCACGTGAGTTTGCAATTCCAGTAAACTAAGGTAGTGAATAGACATTATGTCATTTACAACCCTCTCATCTGATCATAAATGCACTTTAAAATGTATAATGGGGCTGCTGAGAGGATAGTGTGTTAGCATGCAATCATAATTATCTGAGTTCAAACCCCAACACCCACATAAAAGCTGGGTTCATGGTCTGGGATTTGAATAATGCCCAAGTTTCCACCTTGGGAACTACATCTACCTCACAAGAGGAAAGCTAGACAAAGACAGGTGCTGAGGCTTGAACAGTCTGGGTTTGAGATGCACTATCCAAGACATCAGGACTAGAGAACTAATCTTCTACACAAAACTGGTCTCATGGAACTGAAGGATGACTCCATGGATAAAGGGATGGCCATGAAAGCATGAGGACCTGAGTTCAATCCCCATAACTAAATTAAAAAAAAAAAAAAAAAAAAAAAACTGTGGCAGCCAATCTGTAATCCCTGGACTTGGAAGGTGGAAACAGGTTCTCAGGGCAGCCTGTAATCCCAGTGCTCAGAAGGTGGAGACAGGGATTCTCAGGGCAGCCTGTAATCCCAATGATAGGGAGGTGGAGGTGGAGGTGGAGATGGGGATTCTCGGAGCAACCTATAATCCCAGTGCTTGGGAGGTGGAGACAGGGATTCTCAGGGCAACTGCAATCCTAGTGTTTAGGGGGCAGAGATAGGGATCCCTGGGCAAGCTGACTGAACAGACCAGTCAAATCAGTAAGCTACTGGTTCTAGTGAAAAACCTTTACTTAATAAATAAGGTGGAGAGTGACCCAGGAAGACATGTGGCATAAATATCTGGTCTACACATGCACATACTTGTGACTGCACACATGCAAATACACATACACACATATATACACAGATAAATAATTGGAATCAATTTAATAAAGTTGTTTTGATGATATCTTCAAAATTATTGGCTAAGGTGTCCTTATGATTTTAATGTATCTGAAGTCTTTTTTCTTTCTTTGTTTTTCTAAGGTAGGGTCTCACTCTGGCCCAGGCTGACCTGGAATTAACTATGTAGTCTCAGGGTGACCTCAAACTCACGGCAATCCTCCTACTTCTGCCTCCTGAGTGCTGGGATTAAAGGCATGCGCCACCATGCCGGGCTTCTAAAGTTTTATCTCTGCTTTCATTTTTGTATTGTGAGTGCATATATGCATGTTCTTATGTGTGTGGGATAGGTTCTCTCATTGAACCTAGAGCTCACTGATTCAGCTACACTTGCTGGTAAGCAAGCCTCAGGATCCTCCTGTGTCTGCATCTCCAGTGCTGGGATTACAAGTGCACCCCAATGCACCTGGCTTTTACATGGGTGCTGGGGATCCAAACTCAGGTCTTCAGGCTTGCATGGCAAGCACTTTACAATCTCAGTCATTCCCCCTAAGCCCTCGGCTTTTATTTTTAATTTTATATATAGTATCTATTTCTCCATGCTCTTTTCATTCTGACATTATTCATTTTTCCAGCTATAAACCAGTGTCCTATAACATTTCTGCAATGAAAGAAAAATTCTGCATTTATGTGTTGTGTAACTGAGTCATAACTAGCCCTATGAAACTGTGAAGCATGAAAAAATTGGTTAGTGTGTCTGGGAAAATGAGGTTTTAAAAAATTTTTTTGAAAATTTTTATTTATTTAAGAGCAACGGTGGGAGGGGGCAGAGACAGAGAGAGAGAATGGGCGCACCAGAGCCTCAAGCCACTGCAAATGAACGCCAGATGCATGCGCCACCTTGTGCATCTGGCTTAAGTGGGTACTGGGGAATCGAGCCTCGAACCAGGGGCCTTAGGCTTCATAGGCAAGCACTTAACCACTAAGCCATCTCTCCAGCCCGAAAGTGAGTTTTTAACTTAATCTTCACATGGCTCAGGGATATCCAGGTAAGTACTGTATTCTAAATAACACGACTTTTGCGCTTATCAGTTCTATTTGTTTTCTATCAACTCAGTACTACTCATTTATTTTGTCCTTCCTTGCTTATATGTTTTTAATGATTTACTGTCTCATTTTTGTTTTTGTTTGGTTTTTGTGTTTTGAAACAGGGTGTTACTATGTCACCCTAGCTGGCCTAGAACTCATGCAGCTCAGGCTGGCCCCAAACTGTTGGCCATCTCTCTGCCTCAGCCACTCAAGTGCTGGGGTTACAGGCATATGCCATCATGTACAGTTAATGTTTGTGATTTGTCTATATTTTCACTTAAAACACTGCATTTGTCTATACATCCTGTTGCAGTTACCTTCTTGTTGCTGGCATCTGACCAAAAACAGCTGATGGGAGGAAAGCTTTTTGTTTTGTTTTGTTTTTTTTAACTTTGATTTACAGTCTCAAGGGAAAAGTTTGTGATGGCAGGGGAAAACACAACATAAGCAGAGGCTGGACATTACCTCTGCCACAGCAGGTGAAAAACAGCAGCAGGAAAATGAGCCAGCTAACACTGGCAAACTGCCTCCAGTGACATAGCTACTCCAGAAAGACTCCACCTTCCAAATTGCTACTAGCTGGGACCAAGCATTCCAAACACATGAGTTTATGGGGGACATCTAACAAGCCACCACACATCGACATCCTGTCTTAAAATAGTCTAACACTGCATCATATGATCCCCCATCACCAAAGTATTTTTTTTATTTCTTGAGTTTATTTATATTGATCTTTACATGAATTTTTTTATTAAGAGTCCTATTAGCATACACATAATTTTCTTTTTTTGTGTGTGTGGTATAGTATTGTGTTGTGCAGATTCATGTGCCTGGATCCACACACGTGTGGAAGTCAGAGGAGGACATTTGGCATCCTCTATCATTCTTCCACCCTATTTTTTCAACACAGAAATTCTCACCGAGCCTGAAGCTTGCCATTTTCCAGTTAGGCTGGTTGGTCAGCAAGCCCTAAGGATTGGTCCCATCAGGGCTGGGGTTACAGGTGTGTGAAGACATGCCCAGCTGGGTATTAAACTCAAGTCCTCATGGTTGTACAGAAAGTGCTCTTACCCACTAAGCTATCTCCCCAGGCCTCGTGTTAGATTTTTTAATGCTATTTTTACTTGTTTTGAGGCAGGGTCTCTCTCTAGCCCAAGCTGTCCTGAACTTACTCTGTAGCTCAGGCTAGCCTGGAAGTCTTGGCCCTCTTCCTACCTCAGCCTATGAAGTACTGGGATTGAAGAGGTAAGCCACCACACCCAGCTCTCATTAGGGTTTTTTTTTTTTTCTTTTGGAGAGAGATAAAGAGAGAGGGAGAGGAAGACAGAGATGGGCACGCCAGCAGCCTCTCAGCTGCTGAGAATGAAATCCAGATGCGTGCGCCCCCTTGTGGTCAAGTGCAGCATTGCACCCTTGTGTCACTTTGCATCTGACTAAAAGTGGGACCTGGAGATTGGAACCGGCGTTCTTAGGCTTAGGAAGCAGGCGCCTTAACCACTAAGCCATCTCTCCAGCCCTCATTAGGTATTTTTAAACAGATTACTTTGTTTCCCTTCCCCAGTCTTCCTTCCTCCCTTATAGAAGACTCAACTAAGGAAATGAGTGAACTAAAGAAATCAATTCAAGACCTTGACAAGGCAGTCTCCAAAGTGAACGAAACTGTTAGCATATTGAAGTCCAAAAAATTGGAGGATAAATTCAGCAAGGAATCTAAAACACTAAAAAAGAACCAAACAGGAACTTTAGAAATGAAAAAAAAAAATCACAACAGAGAGCATCACTTGACAAGACCATCTGGAGGACAAATTTCATGGATGGAGGACAAAGTCGAGAAAGTTAAAGGATTTAGAATTTATTTTAAATGACCCAGTACCAGAAGTCTGTCTTGCATGTTGGTTTTGTCAAGCTTTTAAAAAATTAATTTCCATTTGTGCCTTCTGGTAGCCTGAGATGAGGACCAGCACAATGTTTGTTTTTATTATGGAATGCACTGGTTTCTTTTAAAAGATTTAGCAGATGACTAATATTCTAAATATTCCAAGAGTAATTTAAAAAGTGTATTGTTAACTGTTTGAATAGATGGCCCCCAATATAGTCAGTGTTTTATTAGTTGTTTGCATCTGTATCCACCTGGCTGGAGGCAATGTCACTGGGTGGATCTTAAGGTGTGGTGGTGGGTTTAGGATTTCAATATAAAGATATGCAAAGTGTGCCTAGCTGGAGTTCCTGAGGTGTGCTGTGTTGTGTGGCTTTTTGGCTTGTGGGTTTTCCCTCTGTGTTTGGTTCTGTGAAAGCAGGCCAGTTTCTTCTGCCATTATGGAACTTCCCCTGGATCTGTAAGCTTCAATAAATATCCCTTCCTCCATAACTGTGCATGGTCTGGAAGTTCATCTCAGCGAACCTGAAGCTGTCTGCTACATTAACAAACTGAAAATTTTGGCTCCTGTTACCATGCTCTAATTTAACATTTGGTTCAGACTCCTTGCTGCCCAGGAGGGTTCTCATTTTCTTTCTTTGAGTCCCCAACAGCTCTCTGAAGTACAACTCTATTGAACTTGCATTCTGGTTAAGGATAGTTCTTTAAATGCAAAACTACTATTTTTTTTTTCCTCTCTTTGTAAATGCCTTGTGCCTGGAATTCTTTCATCTTCTTTATTTGTGGTAGTTTCAATGTATATTGTCCCCAATGGACTCATGTGTTCAAATACTTATTCCCCAGCTTGTGGCACTGTTCAGGAATGTTGGGGACAGGCCTTGAAGTGTTAAGATCCCAGCCTGCTTGCTGGCTGTCCCCTACTTCCTCTCTGTCAGGAAGATGCCAGCTTCCTGTTCCTGCCATGATGGACTCTATAGGGAACTGTAAGCCAAAAACTCTTTCCTTCCCTAAATTGCTTCCAGTTGAGCATTTTGTTCCAGCAATAAGAAAGTAACTAATATAATATTCATGTTTACCCACACGTTTAAGTTTTCTGTGTCATTTTTTGGAATGAGGTATTAACAACTTTCTAGTGGTGGGAGAGAGAAGGGACCACAGCTTCCATGGGAATAGGGAAGTAGGAACAGGAATGAAAGAGTTTGACACCAATCACTGGAGAAGGTCTGACTGGTAAGAATGGTTTCCTTGGGTGGGTACAATCTCAACCATAAAAGCTTTAGCTCATGTTACCAATAGCCTTTCTTTTTCTTTGTGTTCATGTGTGTGCAAGCCTACATGTACATGTGGGCACATGTATATGAAGACTAGAGGGCAACCTCAGGTGTCATTCCTCAAGCATTACCCATCTTAAAAAAATCTCTGTGTGTGTGTGTGTGTGTGTGTGTGTGTGTGTGTGTGTGTGGAGGTCAAAGGACTACCTTGGATGTCATGTTTGAGGCAGCATTCTGGTTCTTCACCATTATAACCAACAAGCTAGCTGCCCACAAACTTTTGGGATTCCTGTCTCTACCTTCCATCTCACTATAGGAAGGTTAGGAGTACAGACACATGAGCTGCTTGCATAGTGCTTCATATGGTTCTGGAGCTCAAAACTGAGGTCTTCAGGCTTGCAGAGAAAACACTTTTATCTATTGAGCACTCACCCCACACTGTGTCCACCTTTTTAGAGACAGGGTTTTCATGTTCTGGAGTTTACTAATTAGACTGACCATCAAGCAACAGGTACTCTTCTTTCTCCACTTCCCCAGCTCTGGGATTACAGGCATGCATCACTATGCTGGGCTTGATTATTTATTTATTTATTTATTTATTTATTTATTTATTTTTTATTTTTATTTTTATTTATTCGAGAGAAAGAGGCAGAGAGAGGGAGAGAATGGGCACACCAGGACCTCCAGCCACTGAAAACGAACTTCAGATGCATGTGCCCCCTGTGCAACTGTCTTACGTGGGTCTTAGAGAGTTGACCCGAGATCCTTTGGCTTTGTAGGCAAATGCTTTAACTGTTAAGCCATCTCTCCAGCCCCTGCTGGCCTTTAAAAAAAATTGTTTTAATTTATTTCAGAGAGACACAGAGAAAGTGGAAGAGAGAGAGAGAGAAAAAAAGTGGCAGATAGACAGAGAGTATGGGCACATCAGAGCTTCCTGCCACTGCACACAAACTCCAGATGCATGAGCCACTTTGTGTATCTGGCTTTATGTGGGTACTGGGGAATCAAACCTAGGTCATCATGCTTTGCCAGCAAGCATCTTGCAACCACTGAGCAATCTCTCACGCCCTTATGCTGGGCTTTTTTTTTTTTTTTTCATGGGTTATAGGAATAAAACTCAAATTTCTTATGTTTGCTAGGCAAGTGTTTTATCCACTGGGCTATCTGGAAGCCCTCCGATGGCTTAAATAATGAGTTCAGGTCATCTTGGATTTATACATGTCAACAGATATTGTTTCCCAGGAGCTTCTACAGCCACAATCCAGCGAAGCCTTAGGGAAACAAAACGGAGAAATTTTCCTCAACCTTGAAGATCCCAAATAAATATCAGAATGTCTTGAATTTCTATAGAAACAACCAAGAAATCAAATCATCAGGAAGAACTGAAGTACACCTATTTCACAATCCATGGAGACAAAAGGGAGAAGCTTTTTAGTTTACTTCCTGACTGAGTTGGTTATTAATACAGAATGGATATTTTTATTTTCCACTGCAGAAGATAAGAGAGGATCATGGGTCATCTTCACATGAGGAGCCTTGTGTTCCCAGGGACATTTCCCATGTGTGCATTGCAAATACTGTTTTTAGAAAAGGTCGTAAGCAAGTGAAATGACTCAGTTGGTAAAATGCTTGCTTTTTAAGCATGAAAACTTGAGTTCAATCCCTAGCACCCATGTAAAAATGCCAGGTATGGTGGCATGCATCTGCAATCCCAGTGATGAGGAGGGAGAGATAGGAGGACCCCTAGGGCCAGTCTAATTGGTGATCCCTAGGCCAGTGAGAGACCCTGTCTCAAAGGAGATAGACAAGAGTACCTGAAGAACAAATCTTGAAGTTGTTTTCTGGCCTCCACATTTACAAATGTGTAAATGCACTATAAATACATGTGCGCCCACACACAGGAACACCAAACACACACAAATTAAAAAGAGAGTCAAGGGAGATGGCTGAGTAAGAGCACTTGCCACACGAGTATGAGGATCTGAGTTCAATCCCTAGCACCTACATAGAAAGACAGACATGGTCACACATACATGTAACCCTAGTGCTGTCAGGAGTGGACCAGAGGATCACTGGTCACCCAGTCTAACCTAAAAACAGTGAACTCCAGATTCTGTGAGAGGCTCTCTGTTAATGGTAAGGCAGAAGAGCCACATGGAGAAAGGCCAATGTCCTCCTTTGGCCTCTACACATGTGTGCACAGAGCATGTGCACATATGCCACACATACTACACATAAAAAAAAGAAGGTAAAAAAGTTTGGGGTTCTGACTGGGGGAATCCATTTCTATTTCAACAAAAGGAAGGAATGTTTGATCATCAGACTTCACCAGCTATTCAAATCCTCTTCCAAGGTCTCCATCAACCTGAGCAAACAACCCCATATGTCATGAACTTCTTGCCTCCGCCTCTATTTACAATGATGAAAGCCTGAATTCACACTGCACACCGAGGTAGAAAGCAAAACAGAAGCTGTCCAACAGTTTCCCCAGCAGATTGGCATCATGGTATCATCTAAGAAATACAGACAAAGGCAGGGGAGTGGGTAAAGTGCTTGTCATGCAAGCATAAGGACCTGAATTTGGATCCTCCAACACCCACAAAATGCTGAGCATGATGGCACAAACCTGTAATCCCAGTTCTAAGAAGTAGAGATATTAAGATCCCTGGGACTCACTGGCTAGCTAGTCTAGTTGAATGCATGAGCTTTAGATTCAGTGAGAAGCTCTGTCTCAAAAGATATAGTAGAGAGTGACTAAAGAAGACACCTGATGTTGGCCTCTGGCTTCACATGAACACACACACACACACACACACACACACACACACACACACAAATGATCGCATTTCACACCCAGACTAAGTTGCCAGGCTGAGAGAAAGCCTAACAGTAAAAGGACATTATATTTCCCTAACCAAGATCACCAACATCTACACTCTGGTATTAAGTCATAGAATTGTTTCTGGCACTGTGGAACTGCCTTTACAGACAGATTGTTTGCTTTACTGGGACAACCATATTCCAGTGTACTCTTAGTGGCTCAGTTTAAAAGTTTACTGGGTCAGGGGGGCGGGGGCGGGGGCTGGAGAGATGACTCAGTGGCTAAATCCTGATGGTCCAGGTTTGATCCCCTAGTACCCACATAAACTTACGTGCACAAAG
Organism: Orientallactaga sibirica; assembly: GCA_036365145.1. Classification (NCBI taxonomy): domain Eukaryota; kingdom Metazoa; phylum Chordata; class Mammalia; order Rodentia; family Dipodidae; genus Orientallactaga; species Orientallactaga sibirica. The sequence goes on along the minus strand of JAEOAD010000015.1, from coordinate 23,331,611 downwards.
TGGAGCATGCATCTAGGGTGTCCATACTTTTTCTTTTTCTTTCTCTCTCTCTCTCTTTCTCTGTCCCTCTCAAATAAATAAATAACATATATATTTTTAAAAACATTTTGGGGCTGGAGAGATGACTACAGTTAAAGAGGCCTTTACTTGCAGCCCTGGTTCGATTCCCCTACATACAGCCAGATACACAAAGTGGCACGTGTTTGGAGTTTGCAATGACAGAAAACCCTGGCACACTCATCTCATCCCCGATCTCTCTCCTTGTGAATATAAATACATTTCAAATTGTTTTTTAAAGTTTACTGGGGCTCCTGGAGTGGTAGTACATGCCTGTAAGTCCAGCCCTCAGGAGGGAAAGGAAAGAGGATCAAGTCTGAAGTCACACAGCAACTTCCTTATCAGCACATGACCTGTACAATATTGGGCTCATCAACATTGCGTCATGGGTGGTGAAGAAAGGCATGAGGCCTCTATCCCTTCCTGATGAGTTATTGAAGTTTATTGGTTGCCTGGGGGAGGGAAAATATATTCTTCAGTGGTGTAGCCACTGGAAGTTTGCACATGCTGTGTAAAAAAAAATTCCCCATGCCCATGTGCATGTAGGTAACACTGCTTAAACTCAGTGGATCACACACACTCAGCAGAAAAGGGACTAGTTGGGAATACGAAAGGGCTCAGTAAGGGAGGGAACAGGGGAAAGAGAAGGTAAAGGGAGGTGATTATGATTAAAATACACTATATACATATATAAAATTGTCAGTAAGTTAATTTTTTAATGAGCAAAATAAAGAAAAAGAGCCTGAGGTCAGCCTGGGCTGCACTCCAAAAACTAAACATTTTTCCTAGGCAGCAAAACACTGGTGTTGCTGTACCCATCTTCCAGTATCATCTAGTTCCCTAAATCAGCAAATCTGAGCTCCCAATAAGTGGCACACTCCCCTGTGCTCCAGGCACACGCTGTGATTGCAACAGACACCATCTCACAGCCTGAAATGTGGATAAAGACCCAAGAACATTTAGTTACAAATTGTGACCTGACCTAAGGAGTTCCCAGGAGAATGTAATAGCCTGAGTTGTTAATTTTCTAAGAAGGTTACTGCTGTATAGTGATTTCCTCTAAATTGAAATATTCCCTCCTGGAAAGAGAAGCAATCTCACAAGACTGGAGAAGCTCAGGAAATTTACAAGGCTCAAGAAGCTCACTAAGTTACAAGATCTGAAAGGCCCCTCCCCACAGTTATAAAAGCAGTAAACAAAAGCCAGAGAGATAGGCTATCTTTGGTGGAACTGACTGCCAGCTGCGAAGCAGGAGCTCTAGGGTTGCAGCTTTTGTGAGTCATCACTCAAGCTGGTCTGGACTTTTTGGAGATTCAGCTGCCTTTGAGTCACCCAAGCACTTTGGCAATGCTCATGTAAGTAACAATAACTAGATGATTCACCATGCTAGATTCGGTGGAATCAATGCTTTGGTCTGTCAATGCCCTATATTGGGTGAATAGACATTTGTTCTTGTCTCCCCTTGAAGACCCAACAGTAACTCTTCCAAAGCCAATGTGTTACTCTTGCATACAACAGTCAGAGCACAACCCCAATGTGCTGGAAGAGCCTTTGTCTCTTCCCTTTTCCTGCCAGACACCAACATCCTATGTCTTCCTCAATTGCTGTTCCACCTTATTTTTTTGAGACAGGGACTCTCCCTAAACCACGGACTCATCAAGTCTGCTAGACTAGATAGCCAGTGAATCCCAGGGATCCTCCTGTTTCTGCCTTGCCAGTGCTGGGCTTATAGACATGTGCCACCACACACCACAATTACATGACTGCTGGAGAACCATCTTCCCAGCCCCCAGCCTTGGGTATTTCTAGTGATCTGAACTGGTAACTAATCTTGTAAGACCATAGATTCAGCAAATACAAATATATACCCACTCTGCCAGACATGCCCCAGAAACAAGAGTTGGAAATGACCCTTCCAGTCTCTGGTCTCCAGAACCCCACAGTCAAGTCCAGAAAGGTCACAGTCAGACACCTCCATATGCCAATGCAGATTCAAACTCACCATCTATCCACATAACCCTTCTCTTATCTCTACCCCAAAGGGCACAGCTCGGAAGAGTTGTCGAATAATCTAAATAAAACAAGCAGCCTGCTCTTTTCTGAAGCCCTAAAATCATGTTGTAAAATAAGCACACTTAGCGATGACACCTACATGCCCTTTACATCTGCCTAGGAATTTACAAGGGCTCATCCACAGTAGCAGAACACTCAAACTTGAAAGAGAAAACACAAAATGCCCAATTTTCCTCTCAGAAATCAGATTTAATAGCCTCCTGAGAAAACCATAATTTGAGGGCTATTCGGTACATTCTTCCCTGAGGCCTGTGATTATGGGCTGCTGGGAAAGTTAGGAACGTGACTCTTGAGTGAATTTGGGCTCAAACTAAACTGAAGAAAACCCAAAGCTGAAGTGCAGCCATGCCCATTCACAATATGCACAATACACGAAGGAAGGCAAGAGCACAAGGAAGATGGAAGTTGGGAAATTTTCAACAGAAACGTAAAGCTATAATCTTCAATAAAACATGTGTCCACCCAAGCATGTCTCCCAACTCTGCCTCTGGAAAGGAATGGCGCTTGGCCTTGGGGAATTAATGAAAAGCTGCAACCCCCACCCCCAACCCTTCTTGCTCTCTTGCTTCCAGAAAAACCATTTCATGTTTGACTCTCAGATGTCTGCTTCTTAGAACTGATTTAAGGGAAAGACAACCCCCTCTGAAAGTTCCCTGATCTTGGGCAACACAATCCTTTCATGACCAGCTGGGCATCCTGAGTACACTCCTAATTCTACTTCCATGTCACCTTCCCACACTTTGAAGGCTCAAGATCAAAGGACCTCCTAGGTTCTCACATGCAAAACCCACCCCAAATTTCCTTCCTATTTGTTTCCTCAGCAGTCCTTGATCCTGGCTGCTGCCCATTATTTAGAGTCCCACAGGATGCAGAGACAAAATTTAACACACTTTCCTCAACACCAAAGGGAAAAAATTCCCTATTAAACCCTGGATACGGGCTGGAGAGATGGCTTAGTGGTTAAGGCACATGCCTGTGAAGCCTAAGGACCCTGGTTCAATTCTCCAAGTCCCACATAAGCCAGATGCACAAGGGGGCACACATGTCTGGAGTTTGTTTGCAGTGGCTAGAGGCCCTGGTGTGCCCGTTCTCACTCTCACTCTCTCTCTCTCTCTTTCCCTCTCTCTGTCATAAATAAATAAATAAATAAATAAATAAATAAATAAATAAATAAACATTTTTAAAAAACTGGATACTCAAACAAAAATATTGCTTTAGGAAAAATGGGGTTAAACACACACACACACACAGTTATAACATTGACAAGCTTCAGAAAACAATTATAAATGGTGTTAGAAACCAACAAACAGCCGGGGCTCCATGAAGATGGGTGGGAGGAGCCAAGGTGAGGCCTCCAGTGGGAGGAGGGCTCCACCAGTTTATTTGGTATAAGCGAACAAGCTCAGAGCTTTGTGCACATAATAGAGGAAATGAACGGGAAAGCAAATATAGTAAATCTATACAGTGGGATATTATTCAGACATAAAAATGAAGAACACTCTGACATTTACTTTAGGGTGGAAGGAACTTGAAGACATGATACTGGGTGAAATGAACCAGGTACAGGACACACACTGAAGGATTCTAGGCACAAGAGGTGCCTACAATCATCAGATCCACAAAGATAGGAAAATGGGATGGTGAATACCAGGAGCTCAGGAGGAAGCTGTGTTCCAAGGCATCCCGGGCTACACAGTGACATCAAGAAAAAGCAAAGAAGACAAAGAGGATGGGCTAGAAAGATGGCTTAGTGGTCAAGGCACTTGCCTGCTAAGCCTAAGGACCCAAGTTCAATTCCACAGTACCCACATAAACCAGATGCACAAGATAGTGCATGTGTCTGGAGTTCATTTGCAATGGCTGGAGGCCCTGGCATGCCCATTCTCTCCTTCTCTCTATCTGCCTCTCTTCTTTTTCTCTCTCAAATAAATAAATATATAAAAAAATAGGAGGAGGAACAAGAAGGAGAGGGAGAAGTAGGAGGAGCAGAAGAATGAGGAAAGGAGAGTAGGAGGAGGGGAAAGGGGAGAAGAAGAGGAAGGAAGAGAAGAAAAGGAGAAGGAAGGCGGAGGAGAAAAGAAAGGCATAATTTTAAAAGCAAAGTGACAGGCATAGCTAGGTAGCAATCTCATGGTCTGAGCAATGAGTTTACATTGCTGCCACTGATTTAAGAAGTTCAATACCCAGAGCTGGAGATGTGGCTCATTTAGTAGAGTCCTTACCGAGCATGCACAACACCCTGGGTTTGATCCCCAGCATGGTATATACAGGTGTGGTGGCACACATCTATAATCCCAGCACTCAGGAAAGTAAGCAGGAGGATTGAGAATTTGAAGCCACCCTAAGCTACATAGCAAGATTCTTGTCTCAAACTAAACAAACAAATTAATAAAATATAGCATTAGGACTGGAGATTTAGCTCAGTGGCATACAGAATGCTTAGCATGCATGAAGCCAAGTTGAATCCTCTGTACCAAAATAAATAAATATTTAAAATACTAAATTTAAATAGTACTGAGATTACTGAGTTTAAGGTTGCTTCCTTACATATACTGTGCCATAATCTCCACCCTGAGACTTGGTCAAACTGTTCTTTGTCTCCCTCCCTCCCCCCCTCCCTCTCCCTCTCCCTCTTTTTCTCTCTCTCTGAGTGTGTGTGTGTGTGTGTGTGTGTGTGTGTGTGTGTGTGTGTGTGTGATCAAACTCAGGTCTTTGAAAGCACTTCAACTGAGCTATTTCCCCAGCCGTAAACCTCTCTTTAAACATTTTTTAAATGTCTTCTTGTGAGAAACTTGTTTGTATGTTGAGCAGTAAACTAAATTAGATTTTGAGGTTTCTCCTCCCTCCCAGCCTTGCTGTTTCTTCTGAGAATCTGATTCCATCTTCAACTTTTCCAAGGGAGCCAGCCTTAGAAAAACACTGTATTTTGGGGCTGGAGAGATGGCTTAGCAGTTAAGGCATTTGCCTGCAAAGCCAAAGGATCCCGGATCGATTCTCCGGGACCCACGTAAGCCAGATGCACAGGGGGGCGCATGTATCTGGAGTTCATTTGCAGTGGCTGAAGGCCCTGGCGTGCCCATTCTCTGTCTCTCTCTTTCTATCTCTCTGACTCTTTCTCTCTCTTAAATAAATAAATAAAATATTTTTTTAAAAGAAAAACACTGTATTTCAATGAACTTTTTTTTTTTTTTAATTTTCTGGTTTTTTGAGGTAGGCTCTCACTCTAGCCCAAGCTGACCTGGAATTCACTATGTCTTCTCAGGGAGGGCCTCTAACTCACAGCAATCCTCCTACCTCTGCCTCCCAAGTGCTGGGATTAAAGGCGTGCGCCACCATGCCCTGCTTTCCAGTGAACATTTCTAATGACCAGGGTTTTAGACCAGGTAAGTTCCAGATTTTATTATGAATAGCAAATTAAATTGATAGACAACAAAAGCCAAATGGCCAATCTGATGATCCCTCGTGACTCAAGACATGCACAATTACATTTGTGCACAGTCAGGGGAGAAAGGCAAGCAGGTACCTTCTATCCCACAAATGGAAAGCCAGCAACTATAGATAGTAGGAAGCTGTCACTACCTTGTCACTACTAGATCTGGAATAATCTACAAAGTGTATGCAGAGGGACGCTGTGGGCAAGACAATAAGCATTCCTTCTGTCTATGAGTGATTTGGAGAGAAGTGTTGACAAACTTTGGGGACAGGACAATGATATAAGTTAGTCCCCCCAGCTGCTTACCTGGGAGCTCTTAGGCTGTTTCCCACATCACTGACTCAGACCAGATATCCGAGCAGTGCTGTGAAGTGGGTTATGGATTTCAGCATTGTTGATGTTTTGATCTGGATAATTCTGTCTAGTGGGGATGATCTTATCCTTTATAAGCAACATCCCTAGTCTTTACCTACAGAGCCCCCTTCTCTTGACAACTAAAAATGTCCCCAGATATCTCCAGAATCATGCCCAGGCAAAAACCCTTAAGAGTAAGACACTTGCTTGTTCAGCATATATAAAGCCTTGAATTCCATCACCAGGTCAATATAAAACTGGACATAGAGGTGGCATGCCTATCATCTGGCATGGGGGTGGTAGAGGCAAGATGATCAGATATTCAAAGTCATCCTCAGCTACATAGAGAGTTTGAGGCCAGCTTGGGATACATGAGGCTGGAGGATCACTGTGAGTTTGGGGCCAGCTTGAGACTAATTCCAGATCAGCCTGGGCTAGAGCAAGACCCTACCTTGAAAAACCAATTAATAAATAAATAAACAAGCAATTTTTTTTAAGTAGGCAAATGCCAGGCATGCTGGCACATGCCTTTAATCCCAGCACTCAGGATGCAGAGGTAGGAGGATCACCATGAGTTCAAGGACACCCTGAGACTACATAGTGAATTCCAGGTCAGCCTGGGCTACAGCAAGACCCTACCTCAAAAACCAAATAAATGAATAATAGACAAATAAGTAAATAGATAAGTACATACATATGTAGATAGACTAACCAAATAACTCAAGGAAGAATCAGTGTAACCAGCTCCCATGCCAGACATTGTGCCAAGAGCATGTGTCTCCCTACGAAACATCTGGTAAGTCTTATCAACTATCACTGTTTCATGAAGAAGGAACAAGAATGTTTAGTTCAAACACACACATCAAGGACATAGGTAGGATTTGTAGATAGGAGTCTGGTTCTAGCATCTTCAACATTTAATCTACATGCTGTAGAGGGCTGAAATTGGAGCTTTGTTCTTTGTGCATGTGTGTACATGTATGTGTGTGCCTATGTGTGTGCATGAATGTGAATGCTAGAGGACAACTTCGGGTGTCATTTCTCAGAAGCACTATCCATCTGTTTCGAGCCAGTATCTCTTACTACCTGGAATTCACCCAGTAGACTAGACTCACTGTTGCAATCAGGTTCGCATTGTTGGCAGAAATCACCCAACCAAGAGCAGCTTGTAGGGAAAAAGGTTTATTCTGGCTTACAGACTCGAGGGGAAGCTCCACAATGGCAGGGGAAAGTGATGGCATGAACAGAGGGTGGATATCACCCCCTGGCCAACATAAAGTAGACAACAGGAACAGAAGAGTGTGCCAAACACTGGCAAGGGGAAATGGGTTATAATACCCCTAAGACTGCCCCCAACAATAAACTGGCTCCAAGAGGTATTAATTCCCAAATCTCCATCAGCAGGGAACCTAGCTTTCAGCACACTCAAGTTTATGGGGGACACTGAATCAAACCACCACATTCCGCCCCAGGCCCCCATAAACTGACAACCATACATGATATAAAATGCAATGCATTCATCCAACTTAAAAGTCCCCATAATTTTTATCAATCCCAATGATGTTCAAACATCCCCATAATCCAAGGTCTTTTAACTGAGCCATAATACCAAAAATTCCCCCCAAAACCCATAATGGCACAGAATAAACATTCACACTGCAAAAGATGGCATTGGGCATAGCAAAGAAATATTCAAGCAATACAAGATTTAAAACAACCAGGGCAAACATCAAACTCTACAGCTCTAAGTCCAACAACTCTAATCAATGACAAATCTCCAAGTCTGATAATTCTAACCAGCAACTAGTCTCTGGAGTTCTAATTCCACCCCTCCAATTAGGCTACTCACAGTCCTGGAAAACTTCATTCAGGCCAGCAGCTTTCCTTAGCAGCCATCTCATGGTCCTAACATCTCCACTGGGTCTCCACTGCAACCCACGGCTCATCCATCTCCATCGGATCTCCATGCAGAAATCCAGCATACCTGCTTCACACTGCCCGTGGCTGTTTCCAAAACACAAGACCGTGCTGCAAACTCAATGACCCTCTCTTTTCTGCATTTCTTATACTCCACAATACTAGGTAGGGTGCCAATTTGTTAATCCAGGGGGGAATAAAGCAGACTTTGAAAAACAGGACACTCATTGAGCACTCAGGCCCCTTCAAAAGAGTCTATATTCTTCCTGTTGCCCCAGTGCAGGTCAACTGGCCCAATCTCAAAGGTTGTAATCTCTCAATTGCAGCTGAACAGGAAGCAGTTTCAGCCTAAAGATTTCTTTCTGTGCCATATCCCTCTGCTTACACCATTCCATTTCTATGCAATGCAACCCTGCACAAATTCTCAGGACATAGCCATAACAGCAAGCCTCACAAAGAGACTGCTTCTAGCCCAATCCAAGCAAAGCTCTTTCTCACCCTCATAAACCAAACTTCACAATCCATAGTTCTTACTACGTTCGGGAGTTCTTACTACGTTGGGGTCTTTCCACTCTGAGCAGAATAGTCCATCAAGCTGTACTTACAGCACTGCAAGGCGTCTCGGAGGCCAAGGTTTCAAATCCTTCCATATTTGTCTTGAAAATCAGCTCAAAAAGGCCTAAACCACACAGTCAGGTGTCCAGCAGCAAGTGACATCATTCCTCGGTACCAACATTACTGTCACAGTCAGGTTTGCATTGCTGGCAGAAATCATCCAACCAAGAGCAGCTTGTGGGAAAAAAAGGTTTATTTTGGCTTACAGACTCAAGGGGAAGCTCCTCTATGGCAGTGGGAAATGATGGCATTAGCAGAGAGTGGACATCACCCTCTGGCCAACATAAGATTGACAACAGGAGAGTGTGCCAAACACTGGCAAGGGGAAGCTGGCTATAATGCTCATAAGCCCACCCCCAACAATACACTGCCTCCAAGAGGTGCCAATTCCCAAATCTCCATCAGCTGGGAACCTAGCACTCAGAACATCTACGTTTATGGGGGACACCTGAATCAAACCACCACACTCACCAACAGGTGAGCCTCAGGGATCCTCCTGTCTCTACCTCCCCAGCTCTGGGATTACAGTACACCATCAGACCCAGCTTGTTTATGTAGCTCTGGAGATTGAGCTCAGGTTCATGTGCTTGTGAGGGAAGCATTTTATCCACTAAGCTATTTACCCAGCCCTTTAGTTCTTAAATTCTGCCAACACATCCTGTGCTCTAGGAAAATGTTCCCATCTTTGTGTGTTGCCTAAGATCACCAAGATAACATACAGGGACCAAGACAATCAGATGAATGGCACCCTCTTCAACCCAGCACATACCAAAGACACAGAGTGTTCAGCTAGCTGGTCTTGGGCTGGGGTGGGGATTCAAGGTGGCTCCCAATCCAGTGAAGGAGGATTAAGAAGCATAAATAGGGGCTGGGGAGATGGCTTAGCAGTTAAGGTGTTTGCCTACAAATTCAAAGGATCCAGGTTTGATTCCCCAATACCCATGTAAGCCAGATGCACAAGGGGACACATGCATCTGGAGTTCATTTGCAGTGGCTAGCGGCCCTGGCATGCCCATTCTCTTTCTCTCTCTCTCTCTCTCTCTGCTTGAAAATAAATAAATAAAATTTAAAAATCTTAAAAGAAGAAGAAGGAGGAGGAGGAGGAGAAGAAGAAGAAATAATACCAAATAGACTGAGCTCTGACCCTGAGGTCAAGCACACCCAAGTTCAGTAACCAAATGTACCCTTAGGTGAAATTCACAAAAAGAGTTAATGACTGAGCCTCAGGTTTTCCAATGATAAAACCAGGATGTGGGCAGATGCCATAAATAAATAAGAACTCTTACCTCATTAGAAAGTTTAAGATGTTGAGGGCTGGGAAGCAGCTAGAAATTCAGCTCATGGTTTCCAAGGGCAGGGCTCACAAGGCCTAGCTACTCCCTGAGTAACAACTGGAGGTTAGTGGCTACTGAATAATGATGAGAGGTTCACAAGGCCCACACCACCCTAAGGAGTTATTGACAGTTAGTGGTTGTTGGGGGAGGGTGGACTTTTTTCCTGGTCTGGGGAGAGGCTCAGTAGTAAAGTACTTGCCTTACAAGCATGAGTATCTGAATTTGATACCCAAAACCCATATTTAAAAAGCCAAAAGCAGTGGCATATGTTTGTAATCTCAGTGCTGAGTGGGGAGGAAACAGGAAGCTCAGTGGTCAGGTCAGTCTAGCTGCAAAATGGGAAGTTCAGTAAGAGACCAACCATCTCAAGAAGGTAATAGAAGAGGACACCTGGCATCTGAACTCTGAACTCTGCAGGCACATGCAGGGGCATTCACATCCATACACACATGTGCACACAGGTATACAACATATACACATACATATTACAATACTATAGTACACACATATAAACATACATATTACAATACCAAAATATACACATACCAAAGAAATAAAAAAGTAAAGAAAAGAAACAAAACCAAGTAGAAGAAGAAATCGGTTCCCTGGAGGGAGGCAATGACCTACTTCCTCTTCGGGTACCTTTTTGTTGACTTGTTTGTCCACCAGATTGAACCAAGAAGGCTGGTTCATATTTCCCCTGTGCCTGCCCTCCGTAAACGTTTGCTGAGCAAATAAACCAACAGATTGGAGGCAACTGAAACCTTAAGACACCTGGAACCTGACCACCTGACTGGAGGGAACTAGTTCCTCACACTCAAGTTAAGTCTTCCCAAGGTCAGGGAGCTTGAAGGTGGTCTCTCCTAGCAGCCCAGAGGTCCTCCTTCCTCCCAGTTCATCTGGAAAGAGTGTGGTTAGCTGAATCATGGAGCTCCAGAGCTGCCTGCTTTGCCTAGACCCATAGTCTGGGTGTGATCACTAGTGTTCTGAGAGTGAGTCTTTCCACCAGATACAAATAGTGACATAAGGGAATGAACATGAGATGTTGTGATAGAGGACACATTAGTAGGCTGGTAGTCTGTGTACAAGACTTCAATACAACATTTGAAGATTTTAAAACCTAGCCTATGTAGAACAAAAGAAGCATTAATTAACAGGTCAGAAATTCTGTGAGATTTACATTAGAGAGAGAGAGAGAGAGAGAGAGAGAGAGAGAGAGAGAGAGAGAGTGTGTGTTGTATGCGTGCATGTGCATATCTGGAAATTTAACCCAGGACCTCATACATGACAGGCAGGAGTTGGTTCTGCCACTGAGCCATGCCCTTCGCCCCTAGCACCTCACAGCTGGAATCTAGCTAGGCAATCTACTACAAAACCATACCCCCAGCCCCTCATTGATGGATTCTAGATAGGTACTTTATCACTGAGTTAAATCCTCAGCCCTCTTACTTTGAGACAAGTCTCACTAAGTTGTCCAAGCTAGCCCTTACCTCACTTTGTAGGCCAAGCCAGGCCCTTATGATTCTTCTACCTCAGCCTCCTTGAGGTAGAAGGAGGCCTGCACCACCAAGTCCACTTCTTTATTTTTTAAAAGATAATGTCTCTGGTTCAGCCTTAAGGCGCTTGCTTGCAAAGCCTTACAGCCTGAGTTCAATTCCCCAGTTCCCAATAAAACCAGATGCACAAAATGGCGTAGGTATCTGGAGTTTGTTTGCAGTGGCAACAGACCCTGACACACTCATTCTCTCATGCTCATGTCTCTCTCTGCATGCAAATAAATAAATAAATATATATTTTTTTTTTAAGATAGAGGGATGGATAGGCTGAAGAAATGGCTTAGTGGTTAAGGCGCTTGCCTATAAAGCCTAAGGATCCACGTTCGATCTCTCTCCAGATCTCTTGTAAGCCAGACACACAAAGGTGATGTAAGCACAAGGTTGCACATGCACACTAGGTGGCACAGGCGTCTGGAGTGGCTGAGGCCCTGGTGCACCAATTCTCTCTCACACTCTCTTCTTCTCCCTCTCTCTCTCATTCTCTCTCTAAAAAAAAAAATAGGGGATGGAAAGAAGCCTCAGCACAAAGTGACACATGAATCTGGAGTTTGTTTGCAGCAGCTGGAGGCCCTGACATTCCCATTCTCTGTCTATCTCTCTCTGCTTGCAAATACATACATACAAGATAGTGCCTCATCATCTTGCCAGGCTGATCACTAGTAGTGATGCTCCTGCCTCAGGCTTGTAAGTAGCTGGTACTATGGGTAGACATCATCACGCCCAACTTGCAGTTCTTATAAAAGAAGAAATGGTAATTCCAAAGTCCACTCAGCAAGGAAGAGTTTGTAGAATCAGGATTTAAACCAAGGAGAACAGGCTCCAGAGTATACCTTTGTTTATTTATAGTTAGTTCAAGCTCTCTGAGGCCTTGTCCAAATCATCAAATGCTTCAAATGAGGACATTAGGAGACACAACATCCTCATGTTCATTCCCTTATGTCACTATTTGTATCTGGTGGAAAGACTCACTCTCAGAACACTAGTGATCACACCCAGACTATGGGTCTAGGCAAAGCAGGCAGCTCTGGAGCTCCATGATTCAGCCAACCACAGTCTTTCCAGAATTCCTCTCCCCTGACTGAGCACAGCAGTAATTTTGGAATACTTCTCTTCTTTTATTTCTTTTTCTCTCTTCTTTATCTCTTTTTCTTGCATTCTTTCCTTGCCTCCTCTCCTTCTTCCTTCCCTCTTTTTCTTTCTTTCTTGTTCTTTTTATTTTATTCTTCTTTCCTTCATTCCTTTCTTACTGTTCCTTTCTCTTTTTCTCCTTTCATTCTTTTCTCTCTCTTTCTCTTTCTCTCTCTGTTCTTTTGTTTATTGTTGTTGGTGCTTTTTTTTTTGAGGCAAGCCCAATAGACTGGCCTTTATTTTTATATACGAGAGAGAGTGAGAGAGAGAAATAATTGGCATGTCAGGGCCTCCAGCCACTGCAATCAAACTGCTGACACATGCAACCCCTTGTGTGCATGGGCAACCCTGCGCACTTGTGTCACTTTGTGTGTCTGGCTTACATGGGACCTGGAGAGTTGAGAATGAGTGCTTAAGGCTGCACAGGCAAGTACCTTAACCATTAAACCATCTCTCCAGTCCTGTTTTGTTGTTTTTGTTGTTGTTGTTGTTGTTCTTTTTTGAGATAGGAGTTCATGTAGCCCAAGGTGACCTCTAACTCATTATGTAGCCAAGGATGACCTTGAACTCCTGATCCTCCTGCCTCTACCTCCCAACTGCTGGGATTACTGACATGTAATGCCACACCTAGCTTTTCTTTTTTAAAAAAATGGGAATTGAATGTGGTGGTATATACCTGAAATCTCAGCACTTAGGAGGCTGAGGTAAAAGTGGGAGGCCAGCCTTGGCAAAACACAAAGGCCTTTTCTCAAAAACACAAGAGGGAGGTAGGAGGATGGCTCAATGGATTAAGCACTCACTTCCCAAGCATAATAAGGAGTGGAGTTTAGATTCCAAGCACCATGTATACCTGTAATCCCAGCCAGCATATAGGAGGCAGAGATAAGGAATCTGTTGGGAAAGCTGGCTAGTTAGAAGAGCAAAAACAGCAAGCTCTGGGCTCAAATGAGAGGCCTTATCTCAGTAAAATAGAGTTATCAAGGAAGACAGCTGATGGAGCTGAGCTGGGAGCCTCCTCCCTGTTGACTAGCTGTCAGGATGTTGGAAAGAGTCATGAAGCTTGTTAACCAGCAGTGGACCCTGCAAATTTATGGCTGGCCAGCCAGGCAAAATGTGCTAACTGGTGCATTGGTGGCGGTTCTTTGTGGGAAACCAACTGCTGTCTGATTTGACTTGAGGCCTACTGCAGGGAAGGGATTGCTGCCTGGTACTTAAAAGCCTATAGCTGGGGAAGGTTATAAACCCTAGAGAGAAAACTACTACTATTGCCTGGCTAAATAGGTATGTTATGCCCACAAAACTGCTTCTAAATATTTATGTGTATGCCCACATATTAATGCTATTCTATTTTAAGTAGAGATGCTTCTCTGTTCAGATGGTAGTGACCACTGGAATGACTCAAAAAAAAAAAAAAAAAAAAAAAAAGGCTAAGAAGTGATCGTGGAGTGTCCAGCATTAAATAGGACATCTCTAGCACACCCCCAATGCTCAGGGACCATTTCAGAAGACGTGCAGAAAGAATGGAAGGGGAGTCATACTTTGCAGTAGTGTTCCAGATACAAAGCAGCCACGATATCCATAACCTCACAGTGGCCAATGCTACCTACACAAGACCTACATAATAGGAGGGAAAAAAAAATGGTGACATCAAAACAGAAGAGAGACTAGTGGAGTGGGTATTGGAGAAAAGGAGAAAAGGGAAAGTACTGGGAGGGATTATGATTGTAGTATATTGTTTATATTTAAGGAATTTGTCAATGAAAAGGTTAAAAAGGAAGACAGCTGATTAACCTCTAGTCTCCTTGTGCAAACATGTGCATGGAGACCCATATGCATATGCACATTCAGCATGCATACCACACATACACAAAAGAGAGGGAAAGGGAAGCAAGGGAGGGTGTCACAAAGCTAATACAGAGAGTTTCCATGTATCTTTAACTTGGCTACATCTCCAAGAATGAAAGAGAAGGCTGGCACCCAAGGTGTTGGTTGAAACAGTCCTCTCCATGTGTCCACAGCTCTTCTGTTCTGGTCACCTCTCTGGGTACACAATCCTGTCAATGAGGCCCTGATGGGCTCCAAGTGAGAAAGCTTCTCTATTGGAAGACAAGACAAGGACCAAGACATTGAGAGCCTTGACCCCAGTAGCAGGGGGAAGAGACGGCAAAACAAGCAGAAAAATAACATGTGCCTTAGGAAATCTCCAGGTGGAAAGGAAACATGGTCCTTGGGGAGTGGGGCACTAAGAACTCCAATGCAAAGGTTACTGAAACTCACTTGGACTGGGCATGGTAGCACATACCTATGTCATCCTGAGAGGGAGTACAGTTAGGGTGACTAGACCCCTGAAAGTAAAAATGGCAGAAAAGTCTTCACTTGCTAGATATCAAAGATGATCTATCTGACTTCTTATCTCTTGCCTGGTTCCTTAGACCTGTTTTTCCACAAACAACCAGGACCCCTCCTGGAAGGAAGGGCCTTCATAGGATTTAAACATTGTGATTAGTCAAGTTCAGCCCCTAGAACTTGGTGTCAGGGCTAGCTTCTTCCTGAGACAGCCCATAGCCCTAATCAACCAGCTGTCCCTCTTTGGTTCATATGAGATGGAAGACAGCCCACCACTATAAGGTTATAAATACCTTTGCAAAGAGTGGGCAGGCTCTCTGACCACTTGGGAACTTCCAGCTGTGGGTTAGTTTTTCCCTCAGCTGGGCCCAGGCCCAGGTCCAGGCCCAGGCCCAGCAGGGCTGAGCTGAGGGAAAGGCCCCTCAGCCCCGTACTCCCTGCATGGGTTCTTTATCTCCTCCAGCTCCCCACATGGCAGGAGCTCCTTGAACTTTCTTTTCTCTCTTTTCCTTCCACGCTTTTCCCAGACCCTCCACATTGGGATCACTAGCCAGGTGAGTGCCTTTCCTTGGCTCTGTACTTCCCTCAATAAATATAATAATTTAGAGCCGGGTGTGGTGGTACACGCCTTTAATCCCAGCACTTGGGAGGCAGAGGTAGGAGGATAGCCATGAGTAATATATATATGTGTGTGTGTGTGTGTGTGTGTGTGTGTGTGTGTGTGTGTGTGTGTGTGTATAAAATAATTTAATAATTATTTTTCTCAGTCTTTTTTATTCAATTCTTTGATTAAAATTAGAAACAAACCTGGGGGTTCAAGGACTTTCCTGGACTCCAAGAACCCTGTTACAATCCCAGTAGTCAAGAGGCTGAGGCAGAAGGATGATGAGTTGGAGAATATTCTAGACTACATTGCCAGACCCTGTTGAGGAGAGGAAGAGGGGCAGAGACAGGAAGAACAAGTGAAATACCAAAAAGGGCAGATCATGGAGCAAAATCATCTTCTAAGATGGTTTAGGGAAACAGTCTGAGGACACCAACTGTTGGCTAAGGGAACCTAAAACATCCTGAAATCAAAGGGAGCTTGATGGGGTGATTTTATTTTATTTTATTTTTGCTTTATGTTTTTTTCTAAGTAGTGTCTCACTCTAGTCCAGGCTGACCTGGAACTCACTCTATAGTCCCAGGCTGGCCTTGAATTCACAGTGATCTTCCTACATCTACCTCTGGGATTAAAGGTGTGTGCCAGCCACTATACTGGGCAGAACTTGATGTTTTTGATGGTTAATATTTGGTTGTCAACTTGACAGGATTTAGAATTACCATGGAAACTAATCTCTTGGCATGTCTGTTAGGGGTTTTATAAATTAGATAAATTTGGGTGGCAAGTCCTACCTTAAGTGTGGGCAGCACTATTCCATGGGCTGGGATCCTGAACTGTGTAAAAAGGAGAAAGATAACAGCACTAGCATCTGTCACTCTGTCTGCTTCCTCACTATGGACTGAATGTGACCAGCTGCCTTACACTCCTGTCACCATGCCTTCCCTGCCAAGGTAGACTATAACCTAAAACTGTAAGCAGCAATAAACCCTTCCTCCCGGAAACTGATTTTTGTTAGGCAATAAGAAGCTGACTACTACAATGTTGGAGCAATGAAGGTTTTGATCCATCTTATCCACTTAAACTATGTAGAAAGAATAGTTTCTGCATCTTTGTTTTGTCTTGTTTTGTCTTGTCTTGTTTTGTTTTGTTTTGTTTTGTTTTGTTTTGTTTTGTTTTGTTTGAGATGAGGGTCTTGCTATGCTGTTCAGGCAGGTCATGAACTCCTAGCTCCAACTAATCCATCTACCTCAGCCTCCTAAGTAGCTGGGATGACAGAGGTGTACCAACATTTCAGTTTCTGCACCTTTAAACCCAGATTTAGGGCTGGGAGATGGCTGAGTCAGTAAAGTGCTTGATTTGCAAGCCTGAGGACTTGAGTCCTCAGGACCCACATAAAAATACCAAAGATGGGGTATGCATCTGTAATCCCAATGATGGGGAAGCAGAGACAGGAGGATCCCTGGGGCTCATTGGCTCGCTAGTCTAGACAAATCAGTGAGTGAGAGGTTCAGTGAGATACCCTGTCTCAAAGAATAAAATAGTCCTGCATGGGGGTGCATGCCTTTGAGGTTGGAGAGATTGCTTAGTGGTTAAGGTACTCGCCTGCAAAGACTAATGACCTGGGTTCGGTTCCTAGTACCCACGTAAAACCTGATGTACAAAGTGGTGCATGCATCTGGAATTTGTTTGCAGAGGCCCTGGCATGCCCATTCATTCTCATTCTGTCTCTCTGCTTGCAAATAAATAACTGAATACATAGATAGATGATAGATAGATAGATAGATAGATAGATAGATAGATAGATGGATGATAGATAAAATTTTGAAAGCATGAGCTACCATGCCAGCTTGCTTAAAAACTAAAAAAGATATAAAATACATGTCAGGCTAGAGGGATGGCTTCATGATTAAGGCACTTGCCTACAAAGCCTAAAGGCTCAGGTTTAATTCCCCAGGACCTGCATAAGCCAGATGCACAAGGTGGCGTATGCATCTGGAGTGGCTGGAAGCCCTGGCGTGCCCATTCTCATTCTCTCTCTCCCCCTCTTTCTCAAATAAATAAAATAAAAGAATTCCATAAGTCTTTTAAAAATCTATCCATATTCAAGTCTCACATACAAAATAAGTATTTCATATCCTCTAGTATGTAGGCCTTAAATTGATATTGGATGACTTATGATATGTGATATATGTAAATAGTTGTATTATTTAGGAAATAGTGATAAGAAAAGTCTATTAGATACAGAATTTTCTTTTTGTCTTTGTGATAGGATCTCACTACATAGCCCAGGGTACACTCAGACTTGTTATAACTCCTGCCTCCATCTCCCAAATGCTGAGATTATAAACCTGGTTTTTTTCTGAATGTTATCCATCTGCTCTTACTTGACTCCACAGATATGGAACCTATGGGTATAGAGGGCCAGCTACACTGAGTTAAACCAAAAATACCAATAAAATTAATACACTGGCCATTGCACTCTTCTTGAACTCACACAAGCTATGATTACCAGCCCAAGACCTGTACGAGATTGAGCTGACAACATCTCATCATGGAGGCTCTGCCCCTCCATAAGAAGTTATTAGTAGTTAGTGGCTGCTAGAAGAGAGAGGGAGACATTTTCTTCAGTGGTGCAGCCACTAGTAGGCTGCCCATGTGCCAGTAAATAACCCTCCACCCATGCTCATGCAGGCAACCCTGATTATGTGTCACAAAAAGAAGAAAAAAAAGACATGAATATAGAAGAGGAACTCATTGGGAGGAGGGATTCTGTGGGAATTGGAGGGGGATAAGAAGGATAATATGAGTGAATATGATCAATATACATTATATTCATATATGAAATTTTTTAAACTTTAGAAATATTTTTTTAAGATTTTATTTATTTATATGAGAGAGAGAGAGAGAGAGGGAGAGAAAGAGGCAGGTAGAGAGAGAGAGAATAGGCGCACCAGGGCCTCCAGCCACTGCAAACCAATTCCAGATGCACGCGCCACCTTGTGCATCTGGCTTACATGTGTACTGGGGAGTCCAGCCTTGAACCAGGGTCCTTAGGCTTCACAGGCAAGCGCTGAACCGCTGAGCCATCTCTCCAGCCCCAAACTTTAGAAATATTTTTAAATAAATGAATAAGAGCTGGAGAGATGCCTTAGCGGTTAAGGTATTTGCCTGAAACAACCTAAGGACTCATGTTCGACTCTCCAGATCCATGCAAGCCAGACACACAAATTGATGCAAGCATACAAGGCTGCACATACACACAAGAGAGCTCACAAATCTGGAGTTGGATTGCAGTGGCTGGAGGCTGTGGTGCATCAATTCTCTCTCACACTCTTTCTCACTCTCACTGTCTTGCATTAAAAAGGTAAATAAATAAAATACTTAGTAGAGTAATAATAATAATAATGTCATCTATTTCTTCTGTTTTTCATGTGAGAACTGGAAAATTTTTCACACTGAATTATCATTGTTCAATTTTACCAGCCCACAGACCTTCCCAACAGAGCTTTCTTCTTGCTGAGTAAGATTCACTCTAATGTTTCCCAAATTACCATCACTTTAAATCATTCATGGTATCACTCTTTGGTCCAATAAAACACACTGTTTGCTAAGAATCACTCAAGAATGAATGGATGAACATTGAAAAAACTATGTATTTATTGCATGATCCCATAGACATGACATTATGGAAAAAGGTGAAATCACAGGGAAAAAGGATTACATAAGTGATTGCCTAGAGCTAAAGTAGGAGGAAGGAGTGTTTCTAGGAGAATTGGCGAGAAGGTACTAATGGAATCATTCTATATTATGATTGTGTTAGTGGTTATAGGAAGAGGAGGAAAAGAAGAAGAGGAAAAAAAGGAGGGAGAAGAAAGAAGAGAAGGAGAAGAAGAAAGGAAAGGAGCCAGTGTATAAACACAATTAAGAAAGGTGGAAGAGTGTGGTTATGTAGCCCATGGGGATGCTGAGGCAGGAAGTCACTGAATTGGAGGACAACCTGGGCTGCAGAGAGAAAGTTCATTGTATTTCTTCATCAATCACAGTGGGGACTAATGTCATTTGTGAGGCCCTTCCTGCAAGTAGTTCATGATTCAGCCTGGCAAACTCTGTCCACCACGGTTTGTAAGTGAAGTTTTATTGGAACACAGGTATGCTATTTGTTTACTTCTCCTTGACTACTCTTGTGCTAACACAGCAAAACAGAGCAGTCACAACTGAAAAAACTATCGTCTGACTATATAGAGAAAAAAATTGTGTGGGGCTCACCATGCATGAGGCCCTAGGTTCTATCTCTACCACCACAAAACAAAACAAAACAAAACAAAACAAAACAAAACAAAACAAAACAAAACAAAACAAAACAAAAGCCACCTTCTGGTGGGCAGTTCACATTTCCTATTCCCCCCCGACACACACACACACACACACACACACACACACACACACACACCCCGCTTCTGGCTGGGATGAAAATCATCAGTGATGCCTGCTTAGTGGGGTTATTACAAGAATCAAATGTAATCTGTCTCCCCTAAATGATGGTCTTGTGCTTGGCACATATTAAGCATAAATAAATATTGCTAGCAGTTTCCTGCAGGGAAAGGCAGGCTTGAAGGGTGGGGGACACTCTGACTCTTCAGTAAGCAAGGGTGGGCAATGCTCAGCTGATCTAGATTACAGGGGAAGAAAAGAGATGGCCCCAAGCTGGAAGGAGAAAAAAAATCTCTTTCCCAGAACTTGGCTACAGCCAGTTTTCAGCTCCTTGTACTCTGATGGCTTCAAGCTTGTCTTGGCTCTGACATTTAATACTGAATTTGTTTTCTATGTGTCCTGATCTAAGCTCAACATTTATGTGTGTATCTTCCTTAGTTCCCATCCAGCTGCATTCTCTATCAGATAGGGATGATGACCACCCCTTCCTCTTAAAGAAGAGATAGCCATGTCCTTAGTCAGAAGTTAATTATAATTTTTGGAAGGAGACGCAGTTCCAAGGAAGCCTGCTTACACCAGAAACAGAGAGCCAGCTCCATGCAGAAAGGGCAAAATGGGAGACTGAGACACAACATGGCTAATATTCTAGGAGTTTCCTATCTGCCAGATGCTGCATTTAATGTGTCACAAGAATCATTTCTTCATTGAATTCTCACCCAAACCAAGTCATGGCATAGCCTAGTTTATGAAGTGACCATTGCCAGGGATGAGTAAGAAAGAATTCAACAGGTGACCTAGCTCTGATGTAAAATTCTACAAAATCTGATTTTCCTGGATTTGACTTGCTGTTGATGAGATAGAGCTCTTTAATTAATTAATTTATTTATTTATTTATTTATTTATTTGAGAGAGAGAATGAGCATGACAGGCCTCCAGCTACTGCAAACTAACTCCAGACACTTGTGCCACCTTGTGCATATGGCTTCATGTGGGTACTGGGGAATCAAAACTCAGTCCTTTGGCTTTGCAGGTAAGTGCCTTAACCACTAAGCCATCTTTCTAGCCCATAAGACTAAAATCTAGGAAGTTCAGGATCTATTTCCAGCCTCCAGATATTGGTCTCTAGCCAACTCTAGAAGGATCAAGTGGCCAAAATCAACATAAAATATATTCCTTCTTCATCAAACTCCTGTTCCCCCTTCAAAACCCAGTACAAAAGGTCTCTTCCTCTGTAAGGAAGAGAATATAGCCAGACAAACTAAGGTTCTGGAGCCAGAGAGACTCTGAGTTCAAACTTTTAGGTCCAAGAAGTGCTTCTAAGAAAGCCATGAGGGCTAAGAAGACAGCTCAGTGGGCAAAGAATTTGTCTTGCAAGCATGAGGAGCTGAGTTCAATCCCCAATGCTCACATAAAGGCTGAGTATGGCTATGCCTGTATTCCCAGGTCTGGAGAGGTACAGACGGGAGTATCCATGGGGCTCCCTGACCAGCCAGTCGAGTTTAACTGGTGAGGTCCAGGCCAGTGAGACTCTGTTTCAAAGGAGGTAGATTGGCCAGGCATTGTAGCACATGCCTTTAATCCCAGTACTTCAGAGGCAGAGGTTGGAGGATCGCCATGAGTTCAAGGCCACCCAGAGACTCCATAGTGGATTCCAGGTCAGCCTGAGCTAGAGTGAGACCCTACCTCAAAAAACCAAAAATAACAAAGGGAGGTAGACAGTGCCTGAGGAACAATACCCAAGGTTGTCACAACTCTGGCCTCTACACTCAAATGTCTACACATACACCCACACAAATGAACATACATACACACACAAAAAGCCATGTTACTGACATATATTATATGTTTAATTGCTCTATGTAGGCCAAATCTGTGATGCAGGTCTATAAATCCAACTCTTGGAAGGTGGAGGAAGATTGATCACAAGTCCAAGGTCAGCCTGGGTTAAATAGTAAGACTCTATCTCAAAATAAAAAGTTAAAAAAAAAAAAAAAAAGAGTGGTGAGAAGGAAGCTTGGGGTTGTTGCTCAGTGCTAGAATACTTATCTAGCATATATAAGATCCTAGGTTCGAGTCCCAGTACTGCATATAAAATATGCATATAATAGAAGTTTAAGAAATTTCCTCAAATGTTTCCTTAATGTTCTAAAATGTTTCCTCAAATGCCCTTAATTTACTGTATCTGTTACTCTTTTCTTTGAGTTCATGTGTGTGCAGTGTGCATGTATGTGCGTATGTGTGTGGTGCACATACATGTAGAATCCAGAGGTTGATGTTGGATGTCTTCCCTGATCCTTTTAACCTTTTTTTTATTTATTTACAAATAGCTTTATTGCAATATAATTGGTATGAAAGACCTGTACATGTTCAAGTATTCCATTGCTTTAACGTTTGTGAACATCTGTGAGACTGTGTCTCCAGTCAAGAAAATGAGCCATCATCCTCAAGTTTCCTATGCCCTTGTCCCTTGTGTTATCCATCCTCTTGCTCCTCTCTCCAGATTATATTGATTAGTTCACATCTTCTAGGGTTTTATATATCAATGGCATGTAATTTATTTTTACAGCCTACACCTTTTACTTAGTAAATGTTTTGAAAGTCACCTCTGTTGTGTATATCAATAGATTATTACTTTTACATAATACACACACACACACACACACACACACACATGTATTTGAGAGAGAGAGAGAGAGAGAATGGGCATGCCAGCGAAGAGGCCGCTGTGAACAAACTCCAGACGCATGCACCCCCTTGTGGACAAGTGCGGCATTGTGCCCCTGTATCACTTTTTGCGTCTGGCTAAACATGGGATCTGGAGATTGGAACTAGCATTCTTAGGCATGGCAGGCAGGTGCCTTAACCACCAAGCCATCTCTTCAGCCCATACTTTTTATTTTTTATTAAATTTATTTTATTTTTTTTAAAGAAGGGCAATTTTTTAAAAATTTTTTATTATTATTTTATTTATTTTTGGAGAGAGACACAGAGAGAGACAGACAGAGAGGGAGAGGGAGACAGATAGAGATGGGCGTGCCAGCAGTCTCTCAGCTGCTATGAACAAAATCCAGATGTGTGCCCCCTTGTGGTCAAGTGCGGCATTGCGCCCTTGCGTCACTTTGCATCTGGCTAAACATGGGATCTGGAGATTGGAACCGGGTTTTTAGGCTTAGCAGGCAGGCGCCTTAACCGCTAAGCCATCTCTCCAGCCCTAAATTTATTTTTTAAGTTGAAACTTTGTATGGGTACATCAAGTGTTGTACCTGCCCCCACTCCACTGAGGGCCCACCTTAGTGAGACTGCTCAGAGGAAAGGAAACCATAGCTGTAATTGGGAACCAAGTCAGAATCCTATGGAGACCAAGATTATGGACTCCCAATGAGAAACCTCCAATAGTCTTTGGCCAAAAGTGAGGCTACACCTATCAATATCTCTCTAAATTAACAATGCTTATACTCTTAACCTATCCTGATCTCACTCTCCGTTGGAGAATCTGCTTTTCTTTTTCAGAAGGCAGAAAGCACTGAGGACAACTAAAATTTATCAACAGGACAAGGATAGCTGATTCCGAGCCAGCAGGTTAATCACCCCTAGCACTGTAGTTAGGGCCCAGGTAAAAACACAAAAGAATTGGTGAGATGAGGAAGAATGCTGCCTCCACGGTGAGTCTGACAACCTGAGCCAGGGTGATGGAGACAGACCCTGAGGATACTCAAAATGCACTAAAGCAGAAATCCAGACGCTACTGAGAACTCACTAAAGCAGACTTAAAGCACACCCACCAAGGCTCAAGGAGTTTTCCGGAAGAGGGGGCAGAAAGAATGAAAGAGCCATAGGGAATGACTTTCCAGAGGCATTGCCTGTCACCCCCCGCCCCCGCCAACAATGACTGACTGCTGCTCTCACAACTCATAATCTACCTTGTTTTTTTTAAAACAGGTTTCTTGCTGAATCTGGAGCACACTGATTAGCTAGCTAGGAATTCTCCCCAGCACTGGGATTACAGGCATGTACCACCATGCCTGGCTTTTTTACATAGGAGTCATGGATCCTAACTGAGATTCTCATGCTTGCAAGGCAAGCACTTTACCCACTGTGCTGCCTCTCCAAATTCCTATATCTGATGTCACTCTTAGACACAGTTTCCCATCTTCTCACCTCTGAGCCAATAGAACAGACTGTCCCACAATTTAAAAAAAAAAAGATAAATGATAAAATTCTGCAACATGTGCAGACTAGCTCATTCAAATCTCCATGTGTTTCCTTCAACCACAGCCCTGACACCAAGCCAGACTATTTCCCACTTGACTTTTATTGTACAAGAACTCAAATACTGGCCATGCAGTGACGTAAACAAGGGAAGCTCTGAAACCCATCCATCAGCAACTCCAAAGTGTCAGGACAGCTTGGTGTTATGTAGCTCAGTCTTCAGCCATGGGGACAAGGAACCTTCGTGAAGCTTAGTATAATTACAGACTGTTCTACTTCAGGGGATCCACATCTCATCCAGAGGATATGCATAAAGAAGCCTAGCATGGTGGCACATGCCTATAATCCCAGCATTTGGGAAGCTGAGGCAGGAGGATTACAGGTGTAAGGCCAGTCTGTGCTACAGAATAAAACATAGTCAAATAAACAAGACAAATCAGTTAGGTGTATGTTTCAGTGAGCAAAGTTCTTGCCCTGAAAGCATAAGAATCTGAGTTTGGATCCCCAGAGTCTACATAAATCTGGGTAGGAATGGCAGCACATGCCTGCAATCCTGCACTGGAGAGATGGAGACAGGGGATCCATGGGACAAGCTGGTGGCTAAACTGGCCAAATTGGAGTATCTACAGGTTCAGTGAGAGAAACCACTGAACAAGACACCAAACATCAACATTCGGTCACATAAGCATGTGCTTAGACACGCACACACGGGGCTGAGGACACAGGTCAGTTAATAGCATGTTTGCTTAGCACCTAGCATAAACCAAGCATGGTGGCGCACACCTATAATCCCAGGAGAGTGGAGCCAGAAGGATCAAGAGTTCAAAGACAGCCTGGACTCCATGGGTTCAATTCACAGAATCACATGATATAATCCCAGCCCTCAAGAAGTGGAGGCAGGAGGATCATAAATTCACACTCATCCTTGGCTACCTCCCAAGTTCAAGGATAGCCCAGGCTGCATGAGACCCTGTCTCAAAATAAAATCTGCTTATAATTCCTTGGGTTCCGAGCCCCCATGCTAAACCAAACACATCTGATCTGTCTTCTCCAGAGCACATTATTGATAATCAAATATGGAAGGGACAGCATCCAAGAAAAGGCTCTGTGTTCCCCACCTATGTGTCTTCACCTCCTTTTGTCCCTCAAGGATGGGCATGTAGTTGTTAGTAGCAAGTAGGAGAACTGACTATGGGAAATCATTGACTACACACACTGGAAAGCAGTAATGAACTCCACAGCAACCTTCTGCAGAGGACATTCCTGCCCCCCTGTGTAGCTCTAATGTGGGCAGTTTCACTGGATCTAAGAACCCAGTTTATCCAAGAGTTTATTAACACAAGATAAGCAAAAACTAAAAACTGGATGTTTAGAAGAAGAAAGAAGGGGAGAGGAGAAGGAAAACTAAAGACATGGCTCAGAGGGTTAAAGGTCCTTGCTTGCAAAGCCTGCTGGCCTGGGTTAAATTCCTCAGCCATCCACATAAAGCTAGAGACCCTGATGTTCCCATATACATGCACACATAAATAAGTATTTGCAAAAGAAAGGGGGAAGGAAGACAGAAGGGAGAAAGAAGAAAAGGAAAGAAGTGGAAAAAAGAGTAAAAAGGAAAAGTTTTATTACTTTTCCCATGTGCTAGGGAAGATTTTAAGAGCAGAGTAAGATCCAAAAAGATTTAAAATTAAGCCAAACATAAGATTTTTAGACATTTCAGATAGAGAGTAATAAACATAGGAAGAAATGCCAGAACAAATGGATTTCTAGAAGTAGGTAGTAAACTCTAGGTGTGTTATGAAGATATGCGTAGGGAGGGAAGTTGAAGCTAGAAAAAGGTCAGGGTAACTGCAAAGCGTTTGTTCAAGTTAATTATAGCCCCCATCACCAGTGCCTGGTCTTTAAGGTTGTTCTGGGCTTCATGTGTGAAAGATACCACTCCCCAAAAAATCTACGGTTTGTGGCTAATGACATAGTTCAGTCGGTAAAGTACTTGCCTGGCATCCACAAAGCACTGAGTTTGATCCCCACACTTTAGTGCATGCCTGTCATCCCAGTACTCTAGAGAAAGAGGTAGGAACATCTGGAGTTCAAGATCATCCTCAACTACATAGGGAAGTTCAAATCCAGTCTGAGCTACATGAAACCCTGCCTCAAAAAGAAAAAAAAAAATCTTTATGTCTTTCTGCATATATAAAATACTAGACAAATGCCTCTTCTAGTGATTTCAGCTGGGAATAATCAATATTCCAATGAGATATATTTTGAAATATGTCCTATGATATACTGAATCAATTTCCTCAGTGAGCAATTCAAAGCATACATTGAAAATCAATGAAGCAAGGAACACTGGCCACATCTATTCCACGCACCTCCCTCATGACATGCCATCATTCCATTAAAGCCATTGGTCTTTGAACAAGGATGCTTCTGTCCCCCACAATATACTTGACAACATCCAAATGCTTTTTTTTCCTTTTTCTTTTCTTTCTTTTCTTTTCTTTTTTTTTTTTGTTTGTTTTGTTTTTTTTGTTTGTTTGTTTTTGGTTTTTGGTTTTTCGAGGTAGGTTCTCACTCTAGCTCAGGCTGACCTGGAATTCACTATGTAGTCTCAGGGTGGCCTTGAGCTCACGGCAATCCTCCTACCTCTGCCTCCTGAGTGCTGGGATTAAAGGCGTGCGCCACCATGCCTGGCCAAATGCTATTTTTTATTGCCACAAATAGGCGGGAGTGTAGGGATTAGGCCCAGTCTCTACTTTGTGTATGTGTGTTTGTGTGTGTGTATACATGCTTATAAGTGTGTGGGCACACACGTGTGTGTATGCATGGAGGCCAAAGGTTATCACTGTCTTCCTCCATTGCTCTATATTTATCAAGGCACATAATTGAACCTAGATTTGACTACTCTAGCCAGTCAGCTTGCTCTGGGCATCCCTTCTCCACCTCTCTAGCATGGAGATTACAGGCATGCACTGCCAACTGCCCAGCATTTATGTGGATGTTGGGGATCCAAACTCAGATTCTAGCTGAACCATCTCCTCCAAACCCCTACTTTCAGAGAATGGCCCCTGACACAGAATAATCCAGCCCACACATTCAATGTCACCATGGAGAGAGCCTGTCCCCAGACCGGAAGCTACCTCATCCAAGCCAACATAACCACATGTCTAATTTCAACATAAAATTGGGAGGAAAGTTTCATTTTGAGAACGGCTGTTGTCAACACCAGAAAATAAACTAAGGCTAGGAAAGCAGAGGCAGAAGTATTAATGCAAGTTCAAGACCAGCCTGGTCTATACAACAAAATTCAAATCAGCCAGGGTTATACAGCAAGACCCTGCTTCAAGTTTAAAAAATAAAATAGTGCTGTGGAGATGACTCTGCAGGGAAAGTGCTTGTCATT
Organism: Orientallactaga sibirica; assembly: GCA_036365145.1. Lineage (NCBI taxonomy): Eukaryota > Metazoa > Chordata > Mammalia > Rodentia > Dipodidae > Orientallactaga > Orientallactaga sibirica. The sequence goes on along the minus strand of JAEOAD010000015.1, from coordinate 23,304,157 downwards.
CAAGAATGAGCACCTGAGCTTAAATCCCCAGCATGCATGTAAAATGCCAGACATGGTGACACATGGAATCCCAGCACTGGAGAGACAGAGACAGGAGAATCCCTAGGGCTTGCTGGCAAGCTAGTTTAGCTAAATCAATGAGCTTTACACTCAGTGAGAGGCTCTATCTCAAAAAATAATGTGGGTAGCAACTAAAGGAAGATACTAAACCTCTACATGTACACACACATATAAACATGTTCATGAGCACCTGTGTGCACACATGCACCAACACATATACTAATATGCATACATACATACATGCATGCATACCACACATATATACAAAAACAGGCAAAAAGAAAACAATAATAATGATTTGTCTGAAAGAGTAATTAAGTCCTACCTAGACAGTACATAAATTTAACTCCATATAGGAAAACAGGTCTCCAAACTACAAAAACACAGATAAAAATCCTTTAAAGCTGATGCTTTCTCTCTCTCTCTCTCTCTCTCTCTCTCTCTCTCTCCCCGCCCCCCACTCCCTGGAGCCTGACTGCAAATCTTGAGCAATATTTCAATGGCTCCACTTTGACATTGAAAGTGTGCAAGAGGAGACATATTATGCTAACTTCCTTCAGTAAACAGTTCAAAACGTACCTTGGAAACCAGTGAAGCAAGAAAGGCTAGCCACAGGGCCACATAGAACCCTCTCCTCTCTACAGGCATTGAACATTCTGTGGCTTCTGCTTAGGAGGTGGTCCACACAGATATTCCTAGAATGGTTTGTTTTCCAGCATATGCATTTTTGTTTACTTTCCACAGGCTTGATGTCAAACATTTGCCTAGCATGTGGGAAGCCCTAGATTCATTCCCCAGCACCACAAAAAATAAAAATAAAAACATTTGTGTTTTTAATAGCTTGCTAGCATTTTGTAGCAACTCCAGCCAGCTCAGGAGAACTCCTAGAGCTGATCTCCCCTTTCACCAAGAAGACTAGCAGATATTGCACATCAACTTACAAGTTACAAAATAATTTCTCTACCCAGCCATGCAGGGTTATGCATTTGAAGAGCAGCCCACGCCCAACAAAGAACACAGCAGTAGTAGAAGCAGTTTTGGCTGTTTTGTGTTTTTGTTTGTTTTGTGGGGGCAGGGGTAGTGTATGTTTATGTACACACATATGTATATGCATGCATATGTATGGTACATGTATTTGGGCACACACATATGTGGAGATCAGAAGACAACCTCTGGGTGTTAGTCTTCACCTTCTACCCTGTTTGAGACAGAGTCTTTGTTGTTTTACCTTTGTGGGTGCCAGTGAGCTTAGGGATTCTCCTAACTCCACCTTCCATTGCCATAGGCACAGTAGGTGAATGGGTGGATAAAAGTTCTGGGGATGCAAACTCTGGCCATTAGGTTGCACAACAAGCACTTTTGTTTGTTTGTTTGTTGTTGTTGTTTTTGGTTTTTTGAGGTAGGGTGTCACTCTAACCCAGGCTGACCTGGAATTTTCTGTGTAGTCTCAGGCTGGCCTCAAACTCATGGTGATCCTCCAACCTCTGCCTCCAAGTGCTGGTATTAAAGGTGTGTACCACCACACTCAGCTATCTTCACATCTTTAGCTCCAGTACTTATTTCTTTTATACATATATAAAAGAGGCAGAGAGAAAGCGAGGAGTGGGGGGAAGAATGGGCATGCCAGGGCATCCAGCCACTGCAAACAAACTCCAAATGCAAGTGCCCCCTTGTGCATCTGGCTTACGTGGATCCTGGAGAATCGAACAGGGATCCTTTGGCCTTGCATGCAAACACCTTGACCACTAAGCAATCTCTCTAGCCCCAGTACTTGTTTCTTAATGTTATGGTTTGGATGTAAAATGTATCCCACTCATGTGTTTGAACACTTGTTCCCCATGTGCTATTTGGGAAAGTTGTGGAACCTTGGGGATGTGTGGTCCATGTAGCTTGTAGAAGTGGATCCTAGGTGGGGTGGAGCTTGAAAGTGACACCTACTTCCAGTTTAGACCTGAGATCTCTACTTCTTGACCCACCAACTAGTGAGAAAACTCTACCATCATAATGAACTAAAACTGTGAACCAAAGTAAACATCTCCTCCCTTAATTTGTTTCTGTTGGTTATTTTGTCATAGCAACAAAAACTAGTACACTTAATATGCCAGAAACCAGCTAGCTTGAGACTGTTACCTTGCAAAGATAATATTTCAACACAGAAAATAATGTGGCATGACTAGAAATTGCCAGATAACTCCACCCTGATTGTACCAAATTTGGTATTGTTTTGAGGATACAAGGCCAACCCCAAAAGATACCAATGGGATCATCTCATGAAAGCTACTTTCTCTTGTATTGTAGTTAAGAGAGAACCCACCTATGGACACCACCGGAACCTCTGCAAACACTAACCTGGAATGAATATCAACTGAGACTTGGGAGGTGGAGAGGAGTCAACACTTCATGCTGTACACAAATGAGGATGAAAAGTTAGAAGCTACTATAACACTAACAGTGTCACCAGCCATCTGGATGGGTGGACAAATAGGTGAATGGGTGGGTGGATGGATGGGTAGGTAGGTAGATAGATAGGTGGATGGATAGCTGAATGGATAGGTAAATGGGTAGGTATATGGATGGATGGTAGATAGGTGGGTAGATGGATGAATGAGGAAGCAGGGTAGGTAGATGGATGGATGGATAGATGAATCATTTGATAAATGGATTTATAGATGAATCGGTAAATGTAAGGACAGATGGTGAAAGAGATGGGTGGATAAAGGTGAGTGGGTAAGTAGGTGGGTGGGTAGATGGGAAGATGGATGGATATGTGGTTAGTGAAGAGAAGGAAAAGGAATCATAGTTCTAAATCCAATCAAAATGGAATAATGCTCTTGAAAAGCAAACAATTTGCATCTGAAGAAAAAAATCATACAATGTTTCTCTCTTGGGAAAATGGAGAAAAAAACAAATAAAAGATGATACAAATAAGGGTGGAGAGATGGCTTAGTGGTCTGTGAAGCCTAAAGACCCCAGTTTGACTCTCCAGGTCCCGTGTAAGGCAGATGCACATGGTGGCACATGCATCTGGAGTTCATTTGCAGTGGCTAGAGGCTCTGGTGCCCCATTCTCTCTCTCTCTCCCTGTCTCTAATAAATAAATAAATAAATAAAATAAAAACCTAAAAAAAAAAGATGGTATAAGTAAACAGTGCCAGACTTTCATATCTCTGACATCAATTTATCAACTTAATCTACCACAACAAAACCCACAAAGGGTACCTGGTCTTGTAGTTGTTGTTTTTCTTCTTCTCTTTCTTTCTTGGAACTTGGCTACATTTTATAATTTTTTTTGAAAGATGAACAAAACTCAGATGCTTTGGAAAAATGAGATGGAAGAATTATTTTGGAAGATGCCACTAGCAATCATTTCACTTTCACAGTGGTAAGAAAGTCAAACAATACACAAAAACTGATGGCTTAGAATAAGTGGTTCTAAAAGCAGATCTTGGTCAATACAAAAATAAATACATATGTAGACAAATAAATTAAATGTAAACCGTGGTTCCAATGAGGTGAACATTTAACCCACAATGCTCTGTAGTGGACTATGCCCCACCCTTTCTTTTCAACAAAACTGCAATAAACCCTTTTTTGTGAAAAGCCTAGATCTATTAATAACAACCACAACAAAAATAAAGATAGAGACTGGAGAGACTGGTCAATGAGTAAGAAGATTTGTTGCATAAACATGAGGGCCTGGGTTCAATCCCCAGTACCTATGTATAAAACCAGGCATGTTCCCAAGTGCCTATAAGCCTAGACCAAGACAGGAAGATCAGTAGGATGCCATGGTAAGCATGTCTAACTGAAAAACTGGAAGCTCTAGGCTCAGTAAGAAACTCTGTCTCAAGGAAACAAAGCAGAAGAATGACTTAGTAAGACACCTAATATCATCCTCTGGCCTCAAAATGCATGTATACCAGACACATGCATATATACACCCCCACATACCCTATATAATAGCAAGATTGTTTCTCTGTGAAGAATTATAGAGGTGTTAGAGCTTGAATATGAAATGTGCTCTCTAGGCACATGTTTGAACATTTCATCTGATTTGCTATTTGGGAAAGTTATGGATTTTGGGCTGAAGGGATGGTTTAGTAGATAAGGCACTTGCCTCTGAAGCCTAAGTACCAAGGTTCAACTCCCCAGTACCCAGATGCACAAGGTAGCACATGCATCAGGAGTTTGTTTGCAGTGGCTGGAGGCCCTGGCATGCCCATTCTCTCTATATTTCTATCTGCTTCTCTCTCTCTCTTTCTCTCTCTCTCTCCAATAAGTAAATAAATAAAAATTTTTTAAAGAAAGTTATGGATTCTTTAGGAGATAGAGGATTGCTGAAGGAAGTGGATCGCTGTGGGGTAGGCCTTGAGATTTTATAGCCCAGTCTTACTTCCTACCTACTCTTTGCTTCTTAATTATGCATACAAAGTGACCAAATGCCTCACTTCCTTCCCGACAATGATGGTCTGCATTACCTCAAACTATAAGCTAAAACTAACCTTTCCTTCCTGAAGTTACTGCTTGTTAGGTATTTGGTAAGAGCAATAATGAAAGTAATTAGTATAAGGGGAGAATCCGTTCCAGGCCTCTGTCTTTGGTTTGTAGCTTGTAATCTTCTTTCTCTTCAGGCCTCTTCACGTTGCCTTTCTGTGTGCATGTCTCTAAGTCCAAATTTCTCCCTTTTTTTTTTCTTTTTCTTTTCCTTTATTTTTATTTTATTTCTTCATTTAAGAGAGAGAGAGAGAATGGGTGTGCCAGGGCCTCCAGCCACTGCAAACGAACTCACATATGCCACCTTTTGCACCTAGTTTATGTGGGTCCTGGGGTTTTGCAGGCAAGTGCCTTAAGTGCTAAACCATCTCTCCAGCCCAAAATTTCTCCTTTTTATAAGAACCACAGTCATCTTGGGTCCACACTCACTTTAACTTAATTGTCTCTGTAAGACCTTGTCTCAGGCTAAGAGATATAGCTTAGTTGGTAGAGTTCTTCCCTAGCATGCAGGAAGACCTGGGTTTGATTCTGAGCACTGCATAAGCCAGGCTCAGTGGTACACACTGTCATTCCAGGACTCAGGAGGATCAGGAGTTCAATGTCATCCATAGCTATATATCAGTTTGAGACCAGACTGGGATATACATGAGAGCCTATCACCAAAACAGGAGGCTGGGAAATGGCTCAGTGGGTATCATGCTTGGTACATAACATGAAGAGCTGAGTATCCAGAGAAGCCATATAAAAGCTGGGTAGAGTGATATAAGCCTGTATCCCAGTTCTGAGAAGGCAGAGATGGGAGGAACCCTGGCCAACTCTGGGGAGGCAGAGATGAAAGGATCCCTGGGGCTTGCTGGCCAATTAGTCTAGCTATATTGATGAGCCTAGATTTAGTATCAAGTCTCAAATAATAAGATGGAGAGTAAGAAAGATACCCAACATTGACCTCTGGCCTCTACATGCACACACACATACATGCTTACCACCACATGCATATGAACCCATGTACGTATGTACACACACACACATACACACACACACACCAAAAAAAGGCCCTATCTTCAATTACAACCACATTCTAAGTTCTGGGCACAGGATTTCTATATCTTTTGGGAGTGTACAACCCACAAGACAGCCAAACCATGGGCCACAATGGTGGAGTCTCAAGATGAGGCAAACACCTCCTTCCAACCAAAGTCAATATATAAGCAACAGAGCACAAGATCTGGCCTCTCCGCTGTACTATTTTGCTGTCCTATTTCACAGTCCCCCACCCTTCTCCAGGCAGGCTTAAAAGCATTCCACAGACACATTCCACATGCTTTCACCCACCAAGTATTGCTGCTCCCTGCCACATCATTACCACCAAATGGATGCCAAAGATACTGCAAAAGAAAAAGTCACACTGCTTGGCAAGAGGCAGAGCTGGTGAGTTGGACAAGGGCTTCTCAGTACATGGAAGTGTAATTGTATTTCATGTTCTTCTTATGGGCAATAGCTCATTTTCTTCCTTTGGTGTTTTCAACTTCATTTTAATAGTTATGGTAAAATATATATAACGGGGCCTGAGTGCTTAGACTGGGAGAGATGCAGATGTGTTTGGAACCTGTGGCTCAGACCAAGTGAGTGCCAGCGTGCTTGGGGCCTGTGTGATCAGGGTAGGTGAGGTACAGATGTGATTGGAGTCTGTGCACTCAGACTAGCTTGATTGGGGCTTATGTGATGGAAGGGGGTGGAGAGGGGTTGAGGTAAAGGCATGTTTTGGACCTATGCACTGGGATGGAGTGAGGTGCCAGCTTGATTAGGGCCTGTGAACCCAGACTGGGGAAGGACTGCCAGTGTGTTTGGGGCCTGGCCTGGGGAGGGTTAACAAGTGCTGATTACAGGAGTGTTTGGGATCCCATAAGGCAGGGCCCAACAACTTCTCCAAGCTTGGAGACAATAAATTAGACTAGAATACCCAAACTGCCAAGCCTATGGCTGTAACCCTAGTGCCCACACACTCTTGGGGCTGGCTGATTGCATAGCAAGGGACAGCTGTAAGGTAAGCAGGGACTTGATAAGGTGAGCATGCTCCCCTGGAGAAGCTCAGTGATAGTTGTTAACAGAAAGCATCCACACTACCTCAGTTCAGAGCAACCTGCTGGTCAGGTCTGCGTTATTAGCCCTGTACCCCACAGAACCCTAGTGCAGATCACACTCCAAAATCCTTAGGCAGTGAATAACACTGGGAGAGTAGAGCACTGCCAGGACAGCAAGCAAGCCAGGCAGGCTAGGGTCACTGCCTGACCCATCTGGAGGTGATACATACCAAGGAGGACCCCCGCTTAGACCCTAGGTCATCCAGGCCAAGCAAGAGGGAAGAAAACCTACACACACACACACACACACACACACACACACACACACACACATTAATCTCAGCTGACCTGGATATATCTGTCAGGTCTCACCCACTCCTACACACCCCACAGAGACACCTTAAGAGAAAAATGAATGGATAAAGAATCTTAATAACTACCTGATTAAGATTAATGAAGACATGATTAAATGTAAGAATGAATTCCAAGAAGCATCAAGGAAATCAAACCAGGACTGGAGAGGTGGCTTAGCTGTTAAGGCAAAGCCAAAGGACCCAGGTTCAATTCCCCAGAACCCAAATAAGCCAGATGTACAAGGTGGTGCATGTGTCTGGAGTTCGTTTTTCAGAAGCTGGAGGTCCTGGAATGCTCATTCTCTCTCTCTCTCCCCCTCTGTCTGTCTGTATCTTTTCCCTTAAATAAATAAATAAAAACAAAATATAAAAATTAAAAAGAAAGAAAGAAAGAAAATAAAACCATGACCTGAAACTAGAAGTTGACAAAGGGATGGATACAATACAAAAAAGTGCCACAGAAAACAAAAATCAAATAGGGCTTGTAAACGCCTCTCTAGAAACCCCCATTAACAAAGTTAATCATGTGTAGAAAAAAAAAAACTCAGATCTGGAAGACAAGACAGAAGAAATGGTTCAAGAGTCCAAAACCTTCCATAAGTTCAAGAACTCATGTGAACAGAATATGAAGGAATTGTGGGCTATACTAAAATGACCAAACATCTGGATCAAGGGTATACCAGAAAGGAATGAAATTCAGGATAAAGTAATGGAAAACATATTCAACAAAATTATTGAAGAAAACTTTCCCACTCTCTCAAAAGAGAGACCTATCCAGATACAAGAAGTTCACAGAATACCAAATAGACTGAACCAAAAGAAGAAACTCTCCAAGGCACATCATTGTTAAAACTCTAAACAACAAAAACAAAGAGAGTGCTAAAAGCAGCAAGAGAGAAACAACTCATTACATACAAAGGCAATCCCATCAAAGTTACCTCAGGTTTTTCAGTGAAAACCCTGAAAGCCAGAAGGGCTTACAATGGAATCCTTCAAAGCCTAAAAAAGTATGGCTTCCAACCCAAAACTACTGGACCCAATGAAAGTATCCCTCATAATAGATGGTGAAAGGAAAACCTTCTGTGATGAAAGCCAGCCCTATGACTATATGAACTCAAAGCCAAACCTACAGAGAATACATCAAGGAATACTCAACACAAGAGTTGAGCAACTAACTTTAAAAGCCTACAAAGACGAAGAACACAATAACCAAAACTAGAGCAGGCATGAAAATGTTCAAAGCCCAAGAAAGCACCAAATCCCATAAAGCCTCCAACATGGCAGGGATTAAAATGAATAGCTATAACCTTAAAGATTAATGGTCTTAATTCACCCATCAAAAGACACAAGTTAAACTTTGTCAGAAACACTGAACATAGCTTGTTCTTTCTGATCCTTGTTAGACTATTGATTTAAAGGGGGGACAAAATTTAAAGCCAACTCTGTAGACATCTTCAGAGTTTAGTTTTATAATAAAACTGTGTGAATAATTAGATGTTTCCATTACTGAAGATAAAATAAATGTAATCTTATACCTTAAAAATAAAAATAATAAAAAGTAAATAAAAATAAAAAGACATAAGATAGTGGATCAGAAAAATGGACCTTCTATTTGCTGCCTTCAAGAAACCCACCTCACCACTAAGGATAGACACCTCCGCGGGATGAGAGAATGGGAACTGATTTTCCAAGCAAATGGTGTAGCTATATTTAATAAAAGCAGGTGTGGCTATATGAAGAGCTGACAAAATAGACTTCAAACCAAAAGTAATCAAAAACAATGGCTACCATCAAGAAAACAAATGACAATAAGTGTTGGTGTGGATGCGGAAAAAGAGGAACACTTCTACACTGTTGGTGGGAATGTAATCTTGTGCAGCCATTGTGGAAATTGGTGTGGAGGTTCTTGAGACAGCTATAAATAGATTTACTATATGATCCAGCTATAGCACTCCTAGGCATATATCCAAAGGACTCTTCTCACTACCTTAGAGATACTTGTACAACCATGTTTACTGCTGCTCTATTCACAATAGCTAGGAAATGGAAGCAGCCTAGATGTCCCTCCACAGATGAATGGATAATAAAGACGTGGTACATTTACACAATGGAGTTCTATTCAGCAGTAAAGAAAAATGAAATTATGAAATTTGCAGGGAAATGGATGGATCTGGAAAGGATTATACTAAATGAGGTAACCCAGGCTCAGAAAGCCAAACGTCACATGTTCTCTCTCATATGTGGATCTTAGCTACAAATGTATAGACTTGTGTGTGAACTGGAACCAAAAATAGGTACCAGAAACCAGTAAGCTGGTAAAAGGATATAAGGGAGGGAGGAAAGGGAAGGAATTAAGTGTATGGTATTGCACATATGTAAGTAGAAGAACATACTACAGGGAGGGGAATGGCCTAAGTGAGGCCATGGGAAGAGAATGCGTAAAAGAAGGGCAGGGGGAGGGTTAATATAAATTCAAGATAGTGTAAGACTTATGTAAACCTACTTTTTTGAATAATGGCACATCTAGAAGCTGTAGACTGTTACTAGAAAATTTTCAGTGCCTGGGATGGGATACCTTCCAGTGAGTTGTTGGCCAACGAGGTCCTGGTAGCCTCCAAAACATTAAAGGCTTTTGCCAAAGCCCTTGGTTTCCCTTGAGAAACAGATAGTAAGACCCTATTGCTGAAGACCTCTCTTGCCTGAGAGGCAAGGTCACTGAGAAAGCAAGCTGGTGCTGAGCAGAAAACCTTCTCCCTATAGACCAGCCAACTGAAAGCTGGAAAAACCTGCACTACATGCAGCCGTATGGGAGACAGAAGTCGTCAGTAGTGAAAACAGTGGACACTGAATATTCAAGTTTGTCCATACAGGCCCAAAGACTGAAAGGGTGCAATAGTGGCATGTCTACTCATGGGGTAACCAATTGCTTCATAATTGGACTGAAGGCCCTCTCTACAGGAGGGAATACATACCTGGTACTGAGAAAACCTAAGCAAAAGTCTATGGCAGGGGAGGTCATGAGCCTTAGGGGAATAAAGCTTGCAAGATCTTGTCTGACTAAATGTATATTTTATTCCCACCAAACTGCCCTGAAAGCACTACACTTAATGTTCATATTCACATATTAATGCTACTCTCACTTCTGGTTAGAGAAGCTTCTCTTTTCAGATGGCGATGACCACTGGGATGACCCAAAAGGCAACATAGTGCTGAGAAGAAGGGATGGAGGAGTGCCCAGCACTGAAACATCTCTGTCACACCCTCCAAGGCTCAGGGCCCATTGCGGAAGAGGGGGCGGGTAGAATGGAAGAGCCAAAGGAAGGGTACGACTCCTTACAATGCAACTGTCCAGACAGAAAGTGGCCTTGATATCCATGACCTTGCAGTGCCTAGCAATACCTTCACAAGACCCTTATAATAGAAGTAAAAGATGATGACATCAAAGTAAAAGAGAGACTAATGGAGAGAGGGAGGGGATATGATGGTGATTGGAGTTCTAAAGGGGAATGGGGGAGGGGAGGGAAATAACACGCACTTTTTGTATGCAAGTATAGAAGTTGTCAATAAAAAAAATTTACCAAAAAAATACTACAAAAATAAAAATAAAAAATAAAAAAGTAATCAAAAACAACAAAGAAGGCCACTTTTTACTTAGCAAGGGAAGGATCCAACAAGAAGACATTAAAATTATAAATCTATACACACCAAACACAGGCACACCATATTTTATAAATCAAAACCTACTTGACAACAAACCAGAAATAAGTTCTAATAAAATCATAGTAGGGGACTTCAATACCACACTGTTATCAGTATACATATTATCCAAGCAGAAAAATCAACAGGGAGATAATAGTTTAATAAGACCATAGATCAACTTGACCAAACAGACATCTCCAGAACATTCTATCCCAATTCTACAGAATAAACATTCTTCTCAGCAGCCCATGGAACCTTTTCTAAAATATGTCATACATTAGGGCATGAAGTATGCCTCCATAAATTCAGGAAAACTGACATAACTTACTTACTGCATCATATTCAGCCACAATGCATTAAAGCTAGAAATTAATAACAAGTTAAACAACATAAACTATACCAGCTCCTGAAGACTGAATGACACACTATTAAATAATGAATGGGGGCTGGATAGATGGCTTAGTGGTTGAGCGCTTGCCTGTGAAGCCTGAGGACCCCGGTTCAAGGCTCGATTCCCCAGTACCCACGTAAGCCAGATGCACAAGGTGGCGCATGCATGCATCTGGAGTTCGTTTGCAGTGGCCGGAGGCCCTGGTCCATTCTCACACTCTCTTTCTCTCTCTCTCTCCACCTCTTTCTCTGTCTGTCACTCCCCTGGCCAAATTGATCAAAACAAAAAAAAGAAGTCTCAAATTAACAAAATTAGAAATGAAAAGGAAGAGGTCACAACAGGCATCAATGAAACTGGAAGAATCATCAGGACATATTTCAAAAACATCTATGACACAAAATTGGATAACCTGAAAAAAAAAATGGGTGAATTTCTACACACATACCACCTACCAAAACTAAATTCAGAGCAGATAAATCTCCTAAACAAACCTATTACATCTATGGAGATTGAAAGTGAAATCACAATCCTTCCCAAAAGGAAGAGTCTCGAACCTGAAGGATTCCCAGCCGAATTCTACCAAACCTTCATCAAAAAACTGAACCCACTTTTTCTCAATAATTTTCACATTAATGGGGAACCAAGACTGCTCCCCAATTCTTTCCATGAAGCTAGTGTTACCCTAATACCAAAACCATACAACAAAACAACTACAGACCTATATGTCTGATGAACTTAGATGGAAAAATCCTGTACAAAATCCTTGCAAACAAACAACACAGGGTTGGAGAGATGGCTTAGCAGTTAAACACTTGCCTGTGAAGCCTAAGGACCCTGGTTCAAGGCTTCATTCTCCAGGACCCACGTAAGCCAGATGCACTAGGGGGTGCATGCATCTGGAGTTCATTTGCAGTGGCTGGAGGACCTGGCATGCCCATTCTCTCTCTACCTACCTATCTCTCTCTCTCTCTCTCAAATAAATAAAATAAAAGGTTTAAAATATATATTTTTTAAAAAAATTAAACAACACATCAAAAGAATTATCCACATCAATCAAGCAGGCTTCAACCCAGGAATGCAGGGATGGTTAAGTATACAGAAATCAATTAGCATAATATGCCACATAAATAAACACAAGAACCACATGACCATTTTAATAGATGCAGAGAAGGCCTTCAACAAAATACAACATCACTTCATGATCAAAATACTGGAGACTAGGCATGGAAAGTTTATATGTCAACATAAAAAAAGGTTACATACAAAGCACCTAAAGCCCAAATAATACTTAACGGGGAAAGACTCAAGGATTTCCATTAAGATCAGAATAAGACAGAGGAGCTCACGCTCACTATTGCTCTTCAACACAGTACCAGAAGTCCTAGCCCAAGCAATAAAATAGGAGAAAGATATAAAAGGGATGGACACAAATTGGAAAGGAAGAAGTCAAATAGCCCTATTTGCAGATGACATGATCCTATATTAAGTAACCTAAAAGATCCTACCATAAGACTCCTAAAGGTGATAAATTCCTCCAGCAACTGGCAGGATACACAATCAACACACAAAAATCAGTAGCCTTCCTATGTGCAAAAGATAAATATACAAAGAAAGAAATCAGCAAAACTGTTTCATTTTCAATAGCCATAAAAAAAACCTTGAAATAACACTAACCAAGGATGTGAAAGACTTATATAATTAAAACATAAAAAACACTCTGAAAAGAAACTGAGGAGGACATGAGAAGATGGAAAAACACCTCTCCCCTATGCTTATGGACAGGTAGAATTAATATTGTGAAAACGGAAATTCTACCAAAGTAATATACAGTTTCAATGCAATATCAATAAAAATCCCAGCATCATTCTTCACAGAGATAGAAAATATAATCTCAAAATTCATATGGGTGCTGGAGAGATGGCTTAACAGTTAAGGCACTTGCCTGTGAAGCCTAAGGACCCATGTTCAACTCTCCAGATCCCATGTAAGCAATGCACAAGGTGACATATACATGCAAGGTCACACATGTGCACAAGGTGGCTCACACGTCTGGAGTTCGACTGCAATGGCTGAAGGCCCTGGCCCACCGATTCTCTCTGTGTCTCTGTCCCTCTCTCTTTCTCTCCCTCTCTCTCATAAAAAAAAAAAAAATCACAAAAAGATTCATACAGAATGGCAGAAGGCTTCAGATAGCCAAAAATATCCTTAGCAAAAGAAACACCTCTGGAGTTATCACCATACCTGATCTAAAGCTTTATTACAAAGCCATAGTAACAAAAACAGGATGGTACTAACATAAAAACAGACATAAAGACCAACAGAATAGAATTGAAAACTTAGCCCTTAGTTCAAGTAACTACAAAGGAGCCAACAACATACACTGCAAAAAAGACAGCATCTTCAACTAGATCCACTCCTGTCACCACGCACAAAAATCAGCTCCAAATGGAATAAAGACCTCAATATAAGACCTGAAACTCTTAAATGAGTGGAAGTAAAAACAGGGGGAACTCTCCATGATGTAGTCGAAGAAATTAAATAATCACTCAACCAGTGGAATTGCATGAAGCTAAAAAGGTTTTGGACAGGCAAACATTACTATAAACAGAGCCAAGAGACTAACAACAGAATGGGAGAAAATCTTCACCACTGACAGAGGCCTAAGATCTAGAATCTACAAAGAACTTAAAAGACTAAGCAATAAAAAAAAATAAAACAGGCCTGGAGAGATGGCTTATCGGTTAAGCACTTGCCTGTGGAGCCTAAGGACCCTGGTTCGAGGCTTGATTCCCCAAGACCCATGTAAGCCAGATACACAAGGGGGTGCAAGCATCTGGAGTTCATCTGCAATGGCTAGAGGCCCTGGTGTGTCCATTCTCTGTGTGTGTGTGTCTATCTCTTTCTCTCTGTGTCTGTCTGTCACTCTCAAATAACTAAATAAAAAATAAACAAAAAGGGCTGGAGAGAAAGCTTAGCGGTTAAGGCGCCTGCCTGCTAAGCCTAAGAATGCTGGTTCCAATCTCCAGCGGTTCCAATCTCCAGGTCCCACGTTTAGCCAGATGCAAAGTGACGCAAGGGCACAATGCTGCACTTGCCCACAAGGGGGTGCACACATCTGGATTTCGTTCACAGCAGCTGGCGCGCCTATCTCTATTTGTCTCCGTCTCCCTCTTCCTCTCTGTCTGTCTGTCTCTCTCTGTGTGTCTCTCTCCAAAAATAAATAAAATAATTTTTAAAAATTTTTAAAAATAAACAAAAAAATTTAATCAAACAATCCACTCAAAAAATGGGGCAGAGAACTGAAGAGTGAATTCTCAAAGGAAGAATTCCAAATAGCTAATACTCACTTAAGGTTCAACATCCTTAACTATCAGGAAAATGCAAATTAAAACAACTATGAGATTCCACCTTACTCTGGTCAGGAAGGCAATCTTTAAAAAATCAAATGACAGCAAATGTTGGCAAGGATGTGAGGAAAGAGGAACCTTCATTCACTACTGGTGGGAGTAAATACTTGTACAACCTCTATGGAAATCAATATGGAGAACCCTGAAAAAGCTGAAACTAGAGCTACCATCTGACCCAGGTATTCTTCTACTGGACATTTACCCTAAAGGCTCTACTCTTCACTACAGAGATATTTGCTCAACCATGTTTATAGCTGCTGAATTCACAATAGCTAAGAACTGGAATCAACCCAGATGTCCATTGTTTGATGAATGTATAATGAAGATGTGGTACATTTACACAATGGAATTCTACTCAGCAGTAAGGAAAAATGATATAATGAAATTTGTAAGAAAATGGACAGACTTGGAACAGATTATACTAAGCAAACTCACACAACCACAGAAAGACAAACACCGCATGCTCTTTTGCATGCACTTCCTCATCTGTGGTTCCTAACTTTAAATGGCATGATTTACAAGCATACCTGACAGGCAACTTGAGGGACAGATAATAGGAATGGAAGGGTTGCGGGGGGGAGTGGAATGAGAGGGTGGGTGGAAATACACACAAAACTCAATCCAAAATGAATTGGTACCATAGAAGCCTTCCTCCTGGACAGTACACGAAAAGATGTAACTCTCAATAGACATATGGGGGAATCATCTGGTAAGAAAGGCCCTGAAGAGGGTGGGATGAAGCCTAACTGTAAAACATTTGGTTCTGGCAATACAACGCCCAGTACCAGAAATCAGTTACAAGTCACAGCGAGCTGTTGATTGGTCCCCAAAACAAGACAGGCTTCTGTCAAAGCACTTGATTACCAGCCTAAAGTAAAAGGTAAGACCCTGTTGCTGAAGACACTACATGTTGCTGACACAAAACATCGAGAGATCTGGCTGGAATGTGGAAGGAAGCCAATTCCCAGATGGTTAGCCTGTATAGTCCCGAAAAGCACTCTGCATGAGCTGCTGGGGGAAAATGTCCAACAATGTTGTGAGCAATCAGGGAACAGTGCTATATGAAAACAAATAGCCTGACAAAATTTACACACCTAGGTAGCGGTGGCACCCGGTCTATGTGGGTAACCAATGGCTTTCTGATTGGCTAAGAGATCTGCTCAGTGGAAAGGAATTCCTAGCTGGAAGTAGGAACTGAGTCAGAATCCTATGGAGACCAACATTATGGGCTCCAGTGAGAAGCTCCCACTAGTTTTTGGCCAAAAGAAAGGCTACAGCCATCAAAATCTCCCTAAATTAACATGCTTATTATTATTAACCTATGCTAGTCTCACTCTCCATTAGAGAATTTGTATTTCTTGTTCAGAAGGCAATGAGGACAACCAAAATCTATCAACAATACAAGAAAAGATAGCTGACTCCCTGGCAGGCGATGAAGTACCCCTGGAACATCAGCTAGGGCCCAGGTGAAACCACAGAGGAATTGGTGAGATAGATGAGCAAAAGTGCTGCTTTCATGGTAAGCCTGCCAACCTGTGCCAGGATGATAGAGACAGACAGTGAGGATACTCAAAATGTACCAAAGCAGAAATCCAGAAGTTGCTGAGAGCTCAACACCAAAGTAGACTTAAAATACATCCACCATGGCTCGGAGAATTTTGTGTAAGAGGGGGTGGAAAGATTAAGAGCCACAGGATGGGAGGCAATATCCAGATATATTGCCTCCCCTCCAGTGACTGACTGCTGGTCTCACAATTCATAACCCTCAACCCCATGGTGAATACCAGCAACCCCATTGAGGAGGGACTTCACAAGACATTATTTAATAAAAATGATACATTTATAAATAATGGGGAAAAGGTGCTGGGGAGATGGTTCAGTAGGTAAAATGCTTGCCACCAAGCAGGATGACCTAAGTTCAGATCCCCTGCATCCACGTAAATGCCAGTAGTGCCCACCTGTAATCCCAGAGCTGGGAAGGTAGAGACAGGAGATCCCTGGGGCAAGCTGGCTAACTAGATTAGCCAAATCAGTGAGGTCTGGATTCAAGTGAGAGACCCTATCTCAATAAATAAGATGGAGAGGGATTAAAGGCACATGACTTCAACTACTGGCCTACACATTGCACCCACACACACATGTGCCCACACACAAACAGACATACAAATACATATGCTCATATACCACATACACCACATATAAAAAAAAGAAAAGAAAAGAAAAAGAAACCTCACTCTTCTCTCTTCTCCTCATCTCCTGACATGATACTTTCTGTCTCTATGGATTTCAGGGGTCTAGGAACACCCTGCGAGTGGAAGAACCATACAGCATCTTCTCAGTGTCTGGTACAGTGCTGTCAGGGGTGACCCACATTGTAGAATGTATTACAATTTCCTTCCTTTTAAGAGTGAATCATATTCCACTGGATGGATGGGTTGTACTGTGCTTAACTATCTGTCAAAGAACTCATGGCTTGCCTCTGCCTCTTGGCTACTATTAATAATTCTGCTATGAACACTGGGGTGCAAAAAAATCTCTTGATGGGGTTGGAGAGACGGCTTAGCAGTTAAGGCGTCTGCCTGCCAAGCCTAAGAACCCCATTAGATTTGCCAGGTCCCATGTTTAGCCAGTTGTAAAGTGACACAAGGGCACGCGTCTAGAATTCGTTCACAGCAGCTGAGAGGCCGCTGGCGTGCCCATTCTCTGTCTCTCTCTCAAAAAAAAAAAATCTCTTGATGACCCTGCCTTTGGGCTGAGGAGATAACTCAGTCAGGAAAGCCCTTGTTTGGCTAGTATAAGAACCTGAGTTCAATCCCAGTACCATGTTAAAAAGACCAGCATGGTGATGCCTAACTATAATCCCAGGGCTGGGGAGGAGACAGAGGAGCTCTGGGATTTGCTGACTAGCCACTCTAGCCTAATTAGGAAGCTCCAGGCCAACGAGAAACCCTGTTGCACGAAAAGGTGGGTAGTATTCCAGAGGTATGACTTTCACAGTTGTTTGCTGACCTCCACATATATGCAAATACTTGTGCACAACCCCCATACACACATGCACCTGCACACACGAACAGTCATGCATACACAAACACTAAAAAAAAAAAAACTAAACAAAGTGAGGGGCTGGGTGGTAGAGAGCACTTACCTAACATGCACAAGGCCCTGGGCTTCATTCTAAGCACATAAATAATAGTAATAATATATGCTGAGAGAAAGAAGGGCAGACTCAGGTGATTGCCTAGGTACAAGGATGAGGGAAAGAAAGGCTTCAGCTCTAACACAGGTCAGGCTATAAGCACAGAGCAAATTCTACAGCCATCTTGGCAACAGCTGTCTCTCCCAACTTCTATTCCAGCCTCAATTTCTTCCTTCATAAATTGAGAATAACAATAATGTCACTCTCTTTGATCACTAAGAGCTTGTCATGATCATGCATGCACAGGATCTCACGTGCACACAGGTGGCACCCCATCCTTCTTATCCCTAAAGAGACACAAAGTCAGGCTGCTCCACTGACATAATCAGAGGTCTCCCACAGGCCCAAGAACCTCCGAGGTCTATGCAAAAGGGAAACCATCTAGGGAATGCATTTTCTTATTTTATTTTATTTTATTTATTTATTTGAAAGAGAGAGAAAGAAGCAGATAGAGAATAGGTTCGCGAATGACTGCAAACAACCTCCAGACATATGCGCCACATTGTGCATCTGGCTTTACGTGGGTACTGCGGAATTGAACCTGGATCCCTTGGCTTTGCCAGCAAGCACCTTAACCACTAAGCAATCTCTCCAGCCCTAGGGAATGCATTTTCAAAAGAACCAGTGCCAAAGAAATACATATCACTAGCAGGACCTATGGCTTTTAAAAGCCTACAACCTCTTAGGCTGGTTCCAGGCCTGGAAAAGCTGCCTCCCCTGGTTAGCCAGGCCTCCAAAGCTAGATCCACCAGCCACTGAATTCCAGAAACTCAGAATCACTCACTTAGTCAGTACAGCTTGCACCACCAAGGAAATGGGGACATCTCCATGGACATTCTGGGAGTTCCACAAAAAGATTTAAAAAAATAACCATTTCTTATTCAGTTTTTGCTTCTGCTAATATTGGTTTTGTTCATTTTGTATTGTCATGAAAGAGTTAAAACTCTAGTCATCAGAGGCTTTATGCCCACCACCTAACAACTTGTCATTCATCCCATTCTTCTCTCCAAATCCTTGTTGTTGGAATCCTCACTGCTCATGACAGTGACTATTTACCTCAGGCTACCAACGTCTCTTACACTTTTGCCTGGGGGGAGGCTGGGGTTTAGAACTAAGGGCTCATGTCAGGTCAGCACTTTACCATTTGTGGCACTGTGTGGGAAGGTTATAGAACCTATAGGAGGTAGAGTCTTGCTGGACAAAGAGGGTCATTAGGAATAGGTCTTGAGGTTTTATAGTCCAGCCCCACTTCCTGTTCTCCCTCTTTGCTTTCTATACAGGTGAAATGTGACTACAGCTTCCTACTCCACCCGGTCATGCCTTCCCTGCCATGATGTACTCTACCCTGCAACATTAAGCCAAATTAAGCCCCATTGCTTCCATAAACTGCTTCTAGCTGGGTATTTTCCCTATAGTGAGAAAGTGACTGACACACTTAGCTTCAGATCAGCACCTGTATATATCAAGGCTTCACCCTTGCTCTCTTAACTCTGGGTTTCCAGGGGACTTAGAATGTGGAAGTATACACATTTTATGTCTGCAATATGCTATTAAGTCACAAGCAACATGGGGTTCTTGTTGAGATCCAAGTGTTACATATTAAAAATATTTTTTAAAAAACAAAATCCTCCTGAGCGGGCTAAAGAGTGTTATGTTATGAGTGGGATGTACGTGACTCATTCAAAATGTGTGTAGAGCTGTGTCTGCACCAACAGTTTGCTATTAAAATTACTCTTAGTGAAGCTTCTGGGTAAGATGGCAGCATAAGAGCCACACCAAACCAGCCTAGCGAGGGATTTAAGCAAAACCATAGCAAAATACACTCTTTCTGAAAAGTGAAGCTGTACAGATTCTTCTTAGCCAAAACAGAGAATCAGGAGAAACCAAGATCCACCAGAAAAGAGGAAAACGGCCAGAATCCCACTGAGGCACTTATAGCTCCTAATGTGCGTGATCCGCACGCCTGCCTGGCACCAAGCTGCAGGAGCAATGCCCAAACAAGGGGATTTTCCAACCTCACCAGCTTCCTTATAAAGCTACTGAAAAGGATACCAGCGCGACTGTGTGAGCAGTTCCAGTACAACTCCAGGCTTCCTGCACTCTCCCATCCCCCAATCATCAGAACCCACGAACCTCCAAAAACTCAGTCAATCCCCCCTCCCCCCAAGCAAAGCATCCAGCACAGCTGACCAGAGCACCAGCTCCAAGGCACAATACAGAGGGACTGAGGTGTGCACTCAGCATTGGTGAGATTGGAAGCCACCCCAAGAGGCCGACTGACAAAAAAAAAAAAAAAAAAGACCATGTACATAGGCCTGCACTAGAAGTGCTAATCTCTCTTTCCATGTCAGGGCAGGTTAAGAGTTACATATTCTTGGTTGGCTTTACTATTCTCAATTGAGCTGTATTTGGGGGTTGACTATTGTTGCCTTTGATGCTTTCAGATTTATGGGACCTTTGCCTTTTGCTTCTGTCAATATTGGGGGCAGGGTCTGATTCAGATCCAGGCTAACCTGGACCCCAATTCAGAACAGAAATCTCAATCTCTCAGCTGACAGGATTAAGGCTGTAGAATAACCACACCCTTAGGGATTTGGGTTTTATAAGACTATGTTTGTTTTAATCCCCACACTTGCATACTCTGTACTGGTTTTTATTGAATGTGTGTATTACTCAGTTGAAGTTTAGAATTTGCCAGTAAATTGTTCCACCCAGTCCACTAGAATATTTGCTTAGCAGGCAAACTCAACACCTAGGATTACCTCTGCGAATGGATTGGGGTACAAGAGCTACACTTTCCACGAAATTCAGGAATAAGACAAGGGTGTCCACTGTTCCCACTTTTTTTTTTTTTTTTTGGATTTTCGAGGTAGGGTTTCACTCTGGTCCAGGCTGACCTGGAATTAACTATGTAGTCTCAGGGTGGCCTCGAACTCTCGGCGATCCTCCTACCTCTGCCTCCCGAGTGCTGGGATTAAAGGCATGTGCCACCACGCCCGGCTGTTCCCACTTTTATTTAATATATTTCTGGAACTCTTAGCTATAGCAATAAGGCAGAGACACTCATAAAAGGGATACAAATTGGAAAAGAAGACATCAAATTATCATTATTTGCAGATGATATGATTCTACACATAAAGGACCCTAAAGACTATCAGCAAACTGTTAGAGCTGATAAACACTTTTAGCAATGTAGCAGGATACAAAATAAATTCACAGAAATCAGTAGCTTTCCTATATACTAACAACAAACATGTGGAGGATGAACTCAGGGACTCTCTCCCATTCACAATTGCCTCAAAAAAAAAAAAAAAAAAAGACCTTGGAATAAACTGAACCAAGGAAGTGAAGGGTCTCTACAATGAAAACTTTAACAAGGAAATGGAAAGCCATCCCATGTCCTTGGATTGGAAGAATCAATATTGTGAAAATGTCAATCTTACCAAAGGCAATCTATACATTTAATGCAATCCCCATTAAAATTCCAATGGCATTCTTCACAAAAATAGAAAAAAATCCTAAAATTCATTTGGAAGCACAAAAAACCTAGAATAGCCACAGCAATTTTGAGCAACAAAAATCAGGCTAGTGGTATCACCATACCCGATTTTAAGCTATATTACAAAGCCATAGTAGCAAAAACAGCATAGTACTGGCAAAAGACAGACATGTAGATCAATGGAAGAGAATAGAGGATCCAGATGTAAGTCTGGGTAGCTATAGCCACCTGATCTTCGACAAAAATGCCAAAAATAGCCAGGCATAGTGGTGCATGCCTTTAATCCCAGCACTTGGGAGGCAGAGGTAGGAGGATCGCCACGAGTTTGAGGCCACCGTAAGACTACATAGCGAATTCCAGGTCAGCCTGAGCTAGAGTGAGACCCTACCTTGAGAAACCAAAAAAAAAAAAAAAAAGCCAAAAATACTCACTGGAGAAAAGACAGCCTCTTCAGAAAATGGTGCGGGGAAAACTGGATATCTATATGTAGAAGGATGAAAATAGATCCTTATCTTTCTCCATGCACAAGAATCAAGTCCAAGTGGATCAGTGACCTTAATATCAGACCTGAAACTCTGAAATTGCTAGAGGGAAAGGTAGGAGAAACCCTTCAACATACTGGCACAGGCAATGACTTTCTGAATATAACCCCAATTACTCAGGAAATAAAACCACTAATCAACCACTGGGACCTCATGAAATTAGAAAGCTTTTGTACAGTTAAGGATACTGTGAGCAAAGAGCAAAGTGACAATCTACAGACTGGGAGAAAAATTTTGCCAGCTATACATCTGACAGGATTAATATCCAGAATATACAAAGAACTCAAAAACAATAAGAAATCAAACAACCCAATTAAAAAATGGGCTATGCAACTAAATACAGAGTTCTCAAAAGAAGAAATATAGATGGTATATAAATATCTAAAAAAGTGTTCTACATCCTTAGCTATCAGGGAAATGCAAATTAAAACTACTTTGAGATTCCATCTCACTCCTGTCAGAATGGCTACCATCAAGGAAACAAATGATAATAAATGTTGGCCAGGATGCAGGAAAAAACAAACCCTTCTACACTGTTGGGGGAATGAAATCTGGTCCAGCCATTGTGGAAATCAGTGTGGAGGTTCTTGAGGTAGCTAAACATAATTTACCATATGATCCAGCTATAGCACTCCTACACAATGGAGTTCTATTCAGTGGTAAAGAAAAATGAAATTAAGAAATTTGCAGGGAAATGGATGGATCTGGAGAGGATTATACTAAGTGAGGTAACCCAGGCCCAATGTCACATGTTCTCTCTCACATGTGGATCCTAGCTACAAATGTATAAACTTGTGTGTGAGCTGGAACCAAAAATCGGTAGCAGAGGCCAGTAAACTAGAAAAAGGCTATAAGGGAGGGAGAAGAGGGAAGGACTTAAGAGGATGGTATTGTATATATGTAAGTAGAAGAGCAGATTACAGGGAGGGGAATGGCCTAAGCAAGGCCAGGGGAAGAGATTGAGTAAAAGAAGGGTAAGAGGGAGGGTCAATCAAATTTCAAGATATTCTGAATAAGACTTATGAAAACCTACTTTTTTGAATAATGGCACATCCAGAAGCCATAGACTGTTACTAGAAAATTTTCAATGCCAGGGATGGGATACTTTCCTGTGAGTTGTTGGCCAGGGAAATCCCTATTGCCTCCAAAACATTACAGGTTATTGCCAAGGCCCTTGGTTTCCCATGGAAAACAGATGGTAAGACCCTATTGCTGAAGATGTCACATGCCTGGGCATCAAGGTCATTGAGAAATCAAGCTGGTGCTGAGCTGAAAACCTTCTCCCTGTATACTAGCCAACTGAGAGCTAGAAAAAGCTGTGTTGCATGCAGCCTTATGGGAAACAGTAGTCATCAGTGGTGAAGATGGTGGACACTGGAAGCCTCAATTTTGACCAGACAGGCCAAATGACCAAACGAGTGCAATAGTGCCATGTCTGCTCTGGGGAAACCAACTGCTCTCTCATTGGCCTGGATGCCCACTCTATGGAGGGAATACATGCCTGGTACTAAAAACCTAATCAAAAGCCTATGGCAGGGCTGGAGAGATGGCTTAGCGGTTAAGGCGCCTGCCTCCTAAGCCTAAGAATGCTGGTTCCAATCTCCAGCGGCTCCAATCTCCAGGTCCCACGTTTAGCCAGATGCAAAGTGGCACAAGGGTGCAATGCCACACTTGACCACAAGGGGCGCACGCATCTGAATTTTGTTCACAGCAGCTGAGAGACTGCTGGCGCGCCCATCTCTATCTGTCTCCCTCTCCCTCTCTGTCTGTCTCTCTCTGTGTCTCTCTCCAAAAATAAATAAAATAATAAAAAAATTTTTTAAAGCCTATGGCAGGGGAGGTCATGAGCCTTGGGGGTATAAAGCCTGCTCTTGTCTAGCTAAATGTATATATTATTCTCACCAAACTGCCCTGAAAGCACTACACTTAATGTTCATAGTCATATATTAATGCTACTCTCACTTTTGGTTAGAGAAGCTTCTCTTTTCAGATGGTGATGACCACTGGGATGATCCAAAAGGCAACACAGTGCTGAGAAGAAGGGACAGGAGTGTCAGCACTGAAACATCTTTATCACACCCTCCAAGGCTCAGGGTCCATTGCAGAAGAGGTGGTGGAAAGAATGTAAGAGCCAAAGGAAGGGTATGACTCCTTACAATGCAATGCTCCAAACAGAAATTGGCCTCAATATCCATGACCTTGCAGTGCCTAGCAATTCCTTCACAAGAGCCTCATAATAGGAGAAAAAGATGGACATCAAATTAAAAGAGAGACTAACAGAGAGAGAGGGGGATATGATGGAGAGCAGAGTTGTGAAGAGGAAAGTGGGGGATGGGAAGGAAATATCATGGTTTATTGTCTGTAGTATAGAATCTGTCAATAAAAAAATTTAAAAATTAAAAAAATAAAAATACTCTTGGCACTAATTAAAACAAAAAAACTACCTCTGGGGGAAATGGGAGGTAAGATTAAAAAGAGGCATACATGGCACATGCCTTTAATACCAGCACTCAGGAGGATTACTATGAATTTGAGACCAGCCTGAGACTACATACTAAATTCCAGGTCAGCCTGGGCTAGAGTGACACCCTACCTCAAAAAAAAAAAAAAAAAAAAAAAAAAAAAAAAAAAGACCCATTGTGGGAAGAGGTGGCAGAAAGAATGTAAGACCCAAAGAAAGGGTAGGACTCCTTACAATGTGCTCTTTCAGACACAAAATGGCCTGGATATCCATGACCTCACAGTGCCTGACACTACCTACACAAGTCCATCATAACAGGAGGAAAAGATGATGATATCAATGTAAAAGAGAGACTGATTGAGAGGGGAAAGGGGTGTGATGGAAAGTGGAGTGCAAAGAGGAAAGCTGAGGAGGAGAATTACCATGGGTTATTGTCTATAATTATGGAAGTTGTAAGGAAGAGAAGAGAAGAGAAGAGAAGAGAAGAGAAGAGAAGAGAAGAGAAGAGAAGAGAAGAGAAGAGAAGAGAAGAGAAGATATAGAAGGCTAGGGAATTGGCTCAGTGATGAAAGGCACTTGCTTGCAAAGCTTGCCAGCCCAGGTTCAATTCCCTAGTACCCATGTAAAGCTAGATATAAAGTAGCACATGTATCTGTGGTCTCAATGGACCTAGGATGATAGCAGACAGAGCCAAGAGAATGTGAAGCTCATGGGTCAGCTAGTTGGATTTTCATTTGCAGTCTGGAAGTTCAGTTGCAATAACAAGAAACCCTATCTCAAAGAGCATGAAGCAGACACTTTGAAGTAGCCCTCTGACCTCCATATGTGCACCATGGCACATGTGCTCATACCACACATATATACAGATGATATATAGTTAGATAGATAATGTTAAGGCGCCTGTCTCCTAAGCCTAAGAACCTGGTTCCAATCTCCAGGTTCCAATCTCCAGGTCCCACGTTTAGCCAGATGCAAAGTGACGCAAGGGCGCAATGCCGCACTTGCCCACAAGGGGGCCATGCATCTGGATTTCGTCCACAGCAGCTGAGAGACTGCTGGCACGCCCATCTCTATCTCCCTCTCCCTCTCTGTCTGTCTTTCTCCAAAAATAAATTTTAAAAAAAAAAAAGAAAATAAGGGGCAAATAGAAGAACTTCTAGGGAGCTAGGATCATTCCCTACTGAAGCTCAACTGAATTGTTCCCATTCTTTTTTGTTTATATACTTACTGTGTCTACATACAATATATTCAGGAAGAAGAGGGAATGAGAAAGTAAATTAAGAGTAGCAGGGACTTAAAATGAGATTTCAAAATACTTTTATATTTTTGTATGTGTATGTGTTTTTTATGTGTGTGCAAGTGCACATCCACAAGTATACACATGAGTGTGAAGGCCAGAGGACAACCTCAGGTGTCAGTCCTCAAGAATGCCATACATCTTTTATTTATTTATTTCTGAGTCTTTCACTAGCCTGGCGCTCACCAATTAGGTTAGACTGGTTGGCCAGTAAGCCCCACGCATCCTCCTGTCTCCACATGCCCAGCACCTAGAAGGCAAACACATGCCACCTTGTCCAGCATTCCTATAAGGATTCTGAGGTTTGAACTCAGATCTGCATGCTTGTGAGACAGGCACTTTATGCACTGAGTCTTCTTCTCAGCCCTTCAAAATACTGTTGTCCTATCTTCAAATCATGAAAACAATTTGGTGTTGTTTAGTCCCTGCTTTACATCTGAGGTAGATTTTTTTTTTTTTTTTTCGAAGTAGGATCTCACTCTGGTCCAGGCTGACCTGGAATTAACTATGTAGTCTCAGGGTGGCCTCAAACTCTCGGCGATCCTCCTACCTCTGCCTCCCAAGTGCTGGGATTAAAGGCGTGCGCCACCACACCCAGCTGTGAGGTAGATTTTTGACAATGACTTTCAAGCCTCCACCTTGGCATGTGCTTGCTTGCTGAACCTTAAACCTAGTCCACCACCTAAAATCAAAGCAAGAAAGGCCTGGGGGTGGGCAGCTCAGTGAAAGAGCTATTGTCTAAGCATACAGGAGACCAAGCTCCATCCCCAGCACCAAAAAACAGAAGTGAGAGGAGAGAGGGAAGGGAAGAAAAGGTTTAATAAACACAAACCAAGGTTCAACCTATAGCAGAAACCTTGAAGGACCATAGCAAGGTTACTCATTAAACCATTTTCCAAATATAGGCTTGAACTTCTTAAATTCTAACTCCTTTGTGCTAAAAAAAAAAAAAAAAAAAAAAAAAAAAAAAAAACCTAAAAGCATTGCCCCAAACTCTCTCACAGAAGTGAGGATTTGTAGAACTTCAGAGAAAAATTTCTGCAAATGACTGCACATATGAAACTAGAGATATGGGAGACTTTTAGAGCTACAACCTGGAGTTAATTAAATTAATAGCTGTCCCCTGTGGGGGCATGGGAGGCAGTTGTTCTTCAAACAGATTATGTTAACATAACAAATGCTACAGCATTTATCCAGAAAGGACCTGAGTTCTAGTGTGGTAGAAAAGAAGCTAAAAGTTACACTGATTCACTGAGTCACTCTAAGAGTTAATTGCTGAGGAGCTAAAACTTATCTTTGTCAGCAGATGGAAAAATCCCAAAGAAGGAACTGTCCAGAAAGAGCCCAAAGGGATGATAAGAAGGAAAGACAGTTTAGGCTAAAACAAAGTAAAATGGAGTTCATTGTTAGGGTGGCCTGACTACAGAAATGATTGATATGCAAATTGCCACATCTTGTTTGTTCACTTACTCTTCCCCTTGGCTATAAAAACTATAAAATGGAAATAAAATATTAGCTCAGGGCCAAAGCTTCTTTGGAGGGCTACCTCAAGCTTTTTGGGTCCCTCCCCCCAGGTAATAAACTCCTCTACTTTCACTCATTCTGATGTTGGAGTTATCTTTCCAGAGAATTTCTTTTTTTTATTATTATTATTTATTTATTTATTTGAGAGAGAGAGATACAGAAATAGGCAGGTAGAGAGAGAGAGAGAAAGAGAGACAGAGAGAGAAAATGGGTGCGCCAGGGCCTTCAGCCACTGCAAACGAACTCCAGATGCATGCACCCCCTTGTGCATCTGGCTTACGTGGGTCCTGGAGAATTGAGCCTTGAACCGGGGTCCTTAGGCTTCATAGGCAAGCGTTTAACCGCTAAGCCATCTCTCCAGCCCTCCAGAGAATTTCTACAACACTGGAACTCCCATACACCACTCCCTCTGCAACCTGGGAATAAAGGTACATGCCTATTATCCCATCTACTAAGTTAGCTGAGACAAGAGGATCTCAAACTCAAGGCCAGCTTAACCTACAAAATGAGTTCAAGACCAGCCTAACTTACTGAGCTTCTGTCTCAAAATGGGTTGGAGTTGTATCTCAGTGATAGAACTCCTATCTGGAGTCCACAAGTGAGAGGATGGAGGCGTGGGTCAGTAGTGGAGGACTTGCCTAGAACCCACCAGAAAGGGGCTGGTGCATGGCTTGGCAGTAGAACACCAGCCTAGAATACACGAGGCCCTGTATTCCATCCCACACACTGCAACAACAGAAAATAAAATCTCTGTTATGAAAATGAAAAGTGGAGCTGGAAGAGAGGTCAGTCAGTAAAATACTTGCCTTGCAAGCATGAGGACCTGAGTTCAGATCCTCCACATCCATATAAAAGCCAGGTACAACAGTGTGTGCCTGTAATTCCAGCACTGAGGAGATGGAGACATGTAAATTCCTGAAGCTTGCTGGATGGCTAGTCTAGTTGAATCAATGAGTGCTAGCTTTAATGAGACCCTGTCAAAGAAAACAACTCAGTAGAAAGCGACTGAAGAAGATATCTGTTGCTGATCTATCTCCTACTCACACACGCACACGCGCGCGTGCTCCCTCTCTCTCTCTCTCTCTCTTTTTCTCTCTCCCCTCCGCCCTCTCTCTCTCAAACCAAAAAAGAAAACACCAAACTCCCAAGCCACTACATGAGAAAAAAACTTGACCTATAACATTTTTCATTCCAAAATGTTTGAATGAGACAAATTCCCACCTCTACTATTTTAATGAGCCAAGAATTTGAACATATACAGAAGAACAATAATACAGAAAATGCAAAACTAGAACAGTAGCTGCCTGGGGTGATGTTCACATTTACCAAAATTCAAACAACTCTATACTTATTTAGGTTCATTTTTTAAATATTTTATTTTTATTTATTTATTTGAGAGACAGAAAGAGGGAGAGAAAGGGAGAGAATGGGCACAAAAGGACCTCCAGACCCTGCAAATGAACTCCAGACACATGTGCATTATACATCTGGCTTACATGGGTCCTGGGGAATTGAACCTGGGTCCTTTGGCTTTGCAGGCAAGTGGCTTGACCACTAAGCTATCTCTCCAGCCCAGGGTTCACTTTTAAAACTGTACTAAATTCATATAAAGTCAACTGGGGATATAGCTCAGTGGATAGTGTTTGCTGAACATGCAGAGGCCCTACATTCCATTTCCAGTGCCAGATAACTGGGCATAGTGTCAAGTTCCTGTAATCCCAGTACTCAGGAGATGGGAGAAGGAGGATCAGGAATCCAAGATCATACTCAGCTACATAGTGAGTTCAGTACCGGGCTAGGCTACATGAGACCCTGTCTCAAAAAACAAAAGCAAAAAACGAAAACAAACAAAAGATAATACCTGCAATTGGACCTAATTAAATGAGTTAAAGGCTCTATCTTCTCAACACAAAACTTGTTAGATATTCTGGACAACAATTAATTATTTGTTTTAAAATAGCTAATAGATGGCATGCTTGGTAGTACACATCTGTAATCCCAGCATTTAGGAGGCTGAGGCAGGAAATTATGAGTTCAAGGCCAGTCTGGGCTACAGTGAAACCCGGCCTCAAACAAACAAACAAAGAAAAAAAAAAGATAGGTGAGGGCAGGAATGGAGCGTCGAGGTAGGGAGCTTGCCCCAGCATGCCTAAGATCATGGCTTTACTCACTAGTACCACAAAATGACACAAGAAAGGCAAAAACAAAAAACTAGTCCAGGCATAAAAGAAACAAGGAAGGGGCAAGAAAATACAATGCAATCAACTCCATATCACACAAGTAAATTTAAAAATTAAAAGAGAGGGCTGGAAAGATGGCTTAGCGGCTAAAGCACCTGCCTGCTAAGCCTAAGAATGCTGGTTCCAATGTCCAGCGGTTCCAATCTCCAGGTCCCACATTTAGCCAGATGCAAAGTGACGCAAGGGTGCAATGCTGCACTTGCCCACAAGGGGGCGCGCGCATCTGGATTTCGTTCACAGCAGCTGAGAGACTGCTGGCACACCCATTTCTGTCTCCCTCTCCCTCTCTGTCTATCTCTCTCTGTCTCTCTCTCCAAAAATAAATTAAAAATAATAATAAAAAAATTTTTTAATTAAAAGAGAGCCAGTAAAGTGAATTTGGAATGTTTCTGACACAAATGATAAGTGTTTAAATGATGGATAAAATAAGTGCTCTGATCAGATAATACTATAGTCCATAAATACGTATAATTATAATCACCAATTAAAAATTTAAAAAACATTTTTAAAAATTTTATTTATTTATTTGCACATGGTAGGAGGGACACACCAGGGTCTCTTACCACTGCAAATGAAATGCCAGACACTTGTGTCATTTTTTTTATGTTCATGGCTGAGGAACTGAACCCAGACAGGTTGGCCTTGCAAGCAAGAGCCTTTAACAGCTGAGCCATCTCCCCAGCCTCATTGACCATATTTTTAAACCCTTTTAGGTATGGGGCTGGGAAGATGGCTCAGCAGATAAAGTGCTTGTCCTGCAAGTGTTAGGACCTGAATTTGGATAGCCAGCACCCATGTAAAAAATGCCAGCTATAACTACACATGTCTGTCATCCCAGAATTGAGAGACCAGAGATGGAATCCCTAGGGCTGGTGCTGGCTGGCTAATCTAGTTGAATCAGTTCCAGGTTCGGCAAGAGACCCTGCATCAAAAAATAAGGTACAAAGCAACTGAAGAAAACACCTGATATAACCTAGTTTACACACACACGTGTGTGTGCATGTATCCACACACAAAGGTGTGCCCATGCACATAAGAGCATACATACACATAATGCACATACCACACACACACACATGTACGCACAAAAAAAGTCACTTCTGTGAAAAGTGGAGAAGACATAAAAAAGAAGGAAAGACCTTCTTTCTTCTTGTACTTGTTTTTATACTCACTGATCTCCCAGGGAACATATGGAGAGAGAATCTTGGTACAGATCTTAGCCTACCAAGCAAGCCCCGGAACCATTTGAAAAGGGTCAGGATTAAGTGGGGAATCACAAGTTAATTCAATAACTATTTCCCTCCCACATGAAGGAGGTTCCTGATCTTTCTCAACACTCAAAATCAAAGGAAACAGTAGGGAAAAATAAAGCACCAGCTTCCTGGCAAAATAACACATTCCACATCAACATGGGAAATGTCCACAGGCAGGAGACAAGGTTTGTGTGGATGAAGAGAATATGAAAAGAGAAAGTGATCCCAAAGAATTGGCTGGTCTCAGCCCTTCAAGTACTGCCAAGAGTGAGAGAGAAATTCTGTGTGGCTCCCCCATCCTCCAGTTCCTCACCAGATCAAAAGCAGCCATGATCTATAGATAGGTCCCTTCCTTGGTTTACTAGAAGATGCACCAGAGCTATATCTCCAAGACTTGGATCAACAGTGTGGCAGTTACCTTCTGAAAAAACCTGCTCAATCAAAGCAGCTCATGGGAAAATGCTTGTTTCGGGAAAAGGAAAGAATTTGTTTCACCTTACAGTTTCAAGGGAAAGTTTCATCATGGCAGGGAAAGCATGACACATCTGAGCAGGAAACCTGAGTTACATCTCCACAGCAGCAGGAAAGACATCCTCTTAAGTACTGGGCTTGGAGATGGGCTTATCACTTCAAAGCCCATTTCCAGCAACACCTCCTCAAGCAAAGCTCCACCTCCCAAAGGCCCCACAATTTTCCCATATTGCCACCAGCTGAGGACCAAGTATTTAAAACACATGAACCTATGGGGGACATTTCATTCAAACCACCACAGACAGAAACAGAATTTACACATCCATATTCACAGAAGCAATCATTTACAACAGCCTAAAGGTGGAAACAACCAATGGTTCAGCAACAGATACATTTACCAATGAATGTGGTATATCCATACAATGGAATATTATTCAACCTTTAAAAAGAACAAAATTCTGGGGCTAGAGTGATGGCTTAGCAGTTAAGGCATTTGCCTGCAAAACCAAAGGATCCCAGTTCCATTCTCCAGGCCCCATGTAAGCCAGATGCACAAGGGGGCACATGAGTCTGGAGTTCGTTTGCAGTGGCTGGATGCCCTGGCACACCCATTTTTTCTCTCTCTCTCTCTCTCTCTCTGCCCCTTTCTCTCTTTCAAATAAATAAAATATATTTTTAAAAAGAACAAAATTCTGACACATGCTATAACATGGATGGACTTTGAGGTCATAACTCAGTAAAATGTCA
The DNA here is from genome assembly GCA_036365145.1 of Orientallactaga sibirica. Lineage (NCBI taxonomy): Eukaryota > Metazoa > Chordata > Mammalia > Rodentia > Dipodidae > Orientallactaga > Orientallactaga sibirica. The sequence continues at coordinate 23,272,443 of JAEOAD010000015.1, read as the reverse complement.
CAAAAAGATTTCATTCACAGATGGTCCCTAAGTTATAAGATTAATAGTGACAGAAGGTAGACTATAGGTCCCAGGGACTGAGGACAGGGTCTGTGGACTTACTGCTTAATGGAGATAAATCTTCAGTTAGGAAAGATGAAAACATTTTGGAAAGTTCTGGAAATGGAAGGTGACAGTTATGCAACCATATACATGTGGCTCATGTACTGAAAATGGCTACAATGATAAGTTTTAGTTTATGTACGTTTTGTTACACCATTGAAAATATTAAAAATATGTGCTGAGGCAGGGGTTCAGTTGATAAAGTGCTTGTCTAGCATGCACAAAGCCTGTTCATTCCTAAGAACCCAGCACTTGAGAGGCTGAAGTAGGAAGATTAGAAGTTCAAGGTCATCTTCAGCTACATAGCAAGTATGAAGCCAGCTTAGACAACATGAAATCATGTCTCCTTTACCTTGGGGGCTCGGGATATAGCTCATTGGTAGACAGCTTGCCTCACATGTGTAAGGTCCTAGGATCAATCCCCACTACCACCAAGAAAAAGAGAGAGAGAGATGAAATTAAAACTAAGGTCAAGCCTAATTACTCAGATTTGTAATCCTAGCTACCTTGGAGGCTGAAGCAGACGAGTTGCAAGGCCAAGCTAGGCAATTTAGTGAGATACTGTCTCAAAATAAAAAGTTTAAAAAGGGAGGGGAGCTGGAGATGTAGCTCAGTGGTAGAGCACTTACATAGCCTCATCTAGCAAGCTCAAGGCCTATGTTCAATCACCAGTACCACAAAAAAAAGAAAAGAAAAGAAAAGAAAAGAAAAGAAAAGAAAAGAAAAGAAAAGGAAAGGAAAGGAAAGGAAAGGAAAGGAAAGGAAAGGAAAGGAAAGGAAAGGAAAGGACAGAAAAGAAAAGAAAAGAAAAGAAAAGAAAAGAAAAGAAAAGAAAAGAAAAGAAAAGAAAAGAAAAGAAACTAAAAACAGAAGATATCCAAACCCCAACATCTCAAACCAATCAAAAAAATAAAAATTAACTTAGAGAGAGGAGAAACAGCTCAGTCTGTAAACTGTCTCACAAGCATGAGGACCTTAATTAATCCCCAGGATCTACATTTAAAGAGCTGGATGTGGTAAAACATGCACTTGAAATCCCAGTGCTGAGGAGGCAGAGACAAGAGTATTCCTCAGGCCAGCCAGTTTAGTCTGTTGGTAAAAGCACTAGATCCATGAAAGACTCTGTCACAAAAGAGGTGGACAATGTTCTTGAGGAAGACACACACACACGTGCACCTGCACATACATACGCATACATGCAAAAAGTAAGTTAAAATTTAAAAAACAGGTTGGGAGATGGCTCAATAGATAAAAGTATTTACCACACAAGCATGAGGATCACAGATTCTGAATTTAGATTCTCAGGATCCACATAAAAGCTAGCACAGTAGCACACACCTGTAAGCCCAGTGTTGGGGAGGGAGACACAGGAAGATCCCTGACACTCACTGGACAACTAGTCTAGATGAATCAGTGAGCTCCAGAGAAACATGTAAGGCAGAGAGCAAATGTGGAAGACACCCAACCTCAAACTCTGGCCTCTACATGCACACATGTGCATGCACACCCACCCCATACATACACCCATACTCACGGCTCATATACACACACACGGGTGGAGAAGGGGTTGGGAAGATGGTTGATCAATAAAAGCAGTTACCATGAAAGTATGAAGTATTGAGAGGGCCTGAGATCTTCTGAGTTCAATTCCCCAACACCACATAAATAGCTGGACATTGGACACACATAGCTTGTGGGGATCAGAGAGCAGATAATCGCTTATGAGAATTACAGCTCTAAATTCAATGAGAGACTGTAGCTCAAGGAAATACATAGATGAGCAAGAGGGAGGACAGCCTACATTCTTCTATGACCTCTACATACATGTGCATGGATTATGTGCATCTGCACACACACATGCATAGACCATACCCACACCACACAACACCACACCACACACCCACTACACATACCTATGTTAAAAATGTGAATTAAAGCCAGGCATGGTGGTGCACGCCTTTAATCCCAGCACCTGGGAGGCAGAGGTAGGAGGATCACCATGAGTTAGAGGCCATCCTGAGACTACATAGTGAATTCCAGGTCAGCCTAAGTTAGAATGAGACCCTACCTCAAAAAAATAAAAATAAAAATAAATAAAAACAAACACTGAACAGGAAGCAGATGGCTAATGTTGTAGTCCATGCTACATTACTGGGATGAACATCCAAACCAGACACACTTTATGAGAGGAAGGGATTTATTTCAAGCTTTCAGATCCGGGGAAGTGCCATCAATAGCAGAATAAGTTGGACACCTTTCACAGATCCAAGCAAAGAGAAACCACCACAGCCAGCAAATACCAAAAGCAGCAAAGAGGAACCCCAGAGCTCACACTGACCTCCACACCTTTGGGCTCACCCCACGATTTGCCCACAGCAATCCTTCCTCCAGCCAGGTGAATGGAGACCCAAGTTACAAGGTTAATAAAACACCTGAATTTATGGGGGCATGAACTCACAGCTGGCTGGGAGGTGGAGAGGGGAACAATAAAGACCTTTCAGACATAATGAAGATAAGTTCTGCCTCAACTTGGCTTGTGTACCAACAGTCCTTTTTCTGAAATGTCTATGTGTGTGTGGTGTGCATGAATATGTGTGTTCATACATACATGATTGCACATGTGTACACATGCATATTCATACATGTGTTCTTGTGTGGGGGCACACATGGGGGTACACATGCCACATGTGTGCATGTAAATGTGGAGGCCAGAGGTCAACATCAGATGTCTTCTTCAGTTACCTGTCACCTTATTTTTTGAGACAGGGTCTCTCACTGAACCTTGAGCTCACCAATTCAGCTAGACTAGCTAGCCAGCAAGCCCCAGGGATCCTCCCGCCTCCATTTCCTCAGTGCTAGGATTATAGGTCCACACAGCCACACCCAGCATTTACTTGGGCACTGGGGATCAAACTCAGGTCCTGATGCTTATAAAGCAAGCACTTTGGGAAGTGAGCCATCTCTCCAGCCTGCCAAGTATCTTTGAACCATGCAACAATTACAATATGTGCATTTTATTGTTTGCAAATTATATCTCAGTAAGGCTAAAGAGAGATCATTTGAAAACAATCTCCAAAGTCAACAAAGTTAAATATCTAAGGGTTTTATCACCAATGACAAATTAGAAACCACCTCCAAATTCCACTCAGGCAGGAATAAAAAGTGTGATACAAATATGTCTATGTAGAAATAGTCTTACAGCCGGGCGTTGTGGCGCACGCCTTTAATCCCAGCACTCGGGAGGCAGAGGTAGGAGGATCACTGAGAGTTCGAGGCCACCCTGAGACTACATAGTTAATTCCAGGTCAGCCTGGACCTGAGTGAAACCCTACCTCGAAAAAACCAAAAAACAAAAAAAAAGAAAAAAAAATAGTCTTACAGATCCAAGAGAAACAAGCACATTGCAACATAATTATCATATGACAAAACATCCTCCTTTTTTTCTAATGCCTCATACAATTCCAGTTGACTAAATATACATATACATAGATATGATTTTTAAGTATTTTTATCTATTTGTGCATGTGTGTGTGTTGCGTGTTGTGTGTGTTGAGTGCCCCAGGGTCTCTTGTCACTGCAAACAAACACCAGGTGTTTGTGCCACTTTTTGCATCTGGCCTTATGTAGGTGCTGAGGAATTGAACCCAGGCCAACAGACTTTGCAATCAGGTGCCTTAAATGGCTGACATATGTCTGCAGAGAGAGAATTACGGAAAACTGTATGGGGATGGTGAGTTTGGGATTATCATTACTTTTTTGCATGTATATGCAACACACACACACACACACACACACACACACACACTTTCTTGCAGTACTCAATATTGAATTTAGAGACTCACACATAAGTGCTCCACCACTGAGCTACATCTCCAGTTCTATTTAAGGGGTGTTTGTTTATTTGTTTTAATATATTTTTATTTATTTATTTATTTATTTATTTATTTATTTATTAGAGAGAAAGAGACAGTGAGAGATTGAATGAGCATGCCAGGGCTTCCAGCCACTGCAAACGAACTCCAGATGCATGCGCCCCCTTGTGCATCTGGCTTACATGGGTCCTGAAGAGTTGAACCGGGATCCTTTGGCTTTGCAGGCAAGCCACCTTAACCCACTAAGCCATCTCTCCATCCCCTGTTTTTTTTTTTTTTTGTTGTTTGTTTTGAAACAGGGTCTCACTGTTTTATTTTTATTTATTTATTTGATAGAGAGAGAGAGAGCACCAGGGCCTACAGCCCTCTTATGCATCTGGCTAACGTGGGTCCTGGGGAATATAACCTGGGTCCTTTGGCTATGCAGGCAAATGCCTTAACCGCTAAGCCATCCCTCCAGCCCTCAAGGTTGTTTTTGAACTCACTTTGTAACCCAGCCAGGCCTCCCAAGTAGCTGAGATGACAGGTGTGAGCCACCAAGCCCAGTTGGTGATATACTTTTATGTACACAAATAAAAAAGAAACAAGCAAACAAAAGAAGAGTATCCTACCCAGGTGACACTTTAAGCAGCCTGTTAGCTGTCTCTGGTTTACAGCCAATGCACTGAAAATGAAGTTTGGGGAAACAGAACATACCTTCTGGGTGGATGTCAGCAATATGGACAAGCCTGTTTCCTGCGCCCAACACTGCCTTAGTCATGAAAAATAAAAGAGTCCAAGGAACACAGGCTCCAGATGGCACATTAAACCCCTTATTAGATTTCAAACAGAAACTACTACTAGAATACCTCTAATGTGATACAGCCCATCAAAATAAAAGATGAATCATGGCACAATCTGAAAGAAAGATCGAATTGTCTGACATCACCACAAAGTCATACATTAGCTTTTCAGCAAGCTCACACTGAGATGAGGCCTAGAAATAGAAAGGAAGGCCACTAGGCAGGTGGATTGATAGGCAGGACACTCACTCTCTGGAGCCAGTATCACAAAACCACAAACACATGATGGGAAGGAGGGGTCAAGCGCATTAGTAAAAGCTGGCTCTGGCAGTCTGGAGAAACAAGTCCTCTTAATGAGAGAGTTCTGGTTCCATTTTACTAGAGGAAATTGTTTTTGTTTTTTTCCTGGTGTTGTTGCGCATTTGATGGAGGCACACACCTATCGTCTTGGCACTCTGGAGGTGAAGGCAGGAAGATCAGGAATCCAAAATCATCCTCCACTGTAGAGCAAATCTGAAGCCAGCCTGGACTATAAGACCTTGTCTCTAAGCTAGCAAACCAACAACAACAAAATCCAAGAAATCTGAGTATGGTTTCTGAGTCAATTCATTTACTCTTCCAGCTCCAGTAACTAAAATATAGAACCTATGGAGCACATCTTGGAACATTATACAACATTATACAAAATGTTTTCTAAAAGGGGCTGGAAAGATGATATAGTAGACAAAGTGCTTGCATTGCAAGCATAAGGACGTGAGTTCAGATCCCCACCACCCACATAAAAACCAGGTATGGGACTGGAGAGGTCACTCAGTGGTTAAGGAACTTGCCTGCAAAGCCTAAGGACCTAGGTTCAATTCCCCAGTACCCACCTAAAGCCAGATGAACAAGATGGCAAATGTGTCCAGAGTTTGTTTGCAGTGGCTAGAAGTCCTGGTTTATGTGTGCATTCTCTCTCTTCTCCCTCTCCTCTCTCTCTCTCTCTTTCTCTCTCTCTCTGATAAAATAAAATTAAAAAAAAAAAAAAAAACAGGTATGAGCCTATAATTCTATCACTGGAGAGGCAATGACAGGAGAATCCCCAGGGCTTGCTCACCAGCTTTTCTAGCTGAATTAGTAAGCTCTAGGTTCAGTGCAAAATTTTGTTTAAACTGAAAGGTGGAGAGTGATTGAGGAAGAAACCAATGTTAACCTCTGGTCCCCACACACACGTGCACATATACGTGTCAACATGCACATATAAATCACCACACGTAAACAGACAAAATATGGGGGGAGCAGGAATGCAACTATGGCTCAGATGGTTGAATGCTTGCCTGCCATGAACAAAGGCCTGGATTCAATTCAAACACCATGGTAAAAACTTCTATTAAGATAACTCATTACAATGAAAGTTAAGTTCTTTTGAACTCTTAACAACCAGTGATTCAAACTCACTCAATTGGAAAGGCAGTATAGCATAATGGAATCAAAACAAGGACCAAATGCCAGGCCTGTCCCCTGGGATACTCTCTTTCTGCTTGTGCTACACAAGTCATTTAACTTCCCTTAAAGTTCTATCTCACCTGCTATGAAATAACCTATCTAATAAGGTTCTTGGGTGGCTATGAAGATGAAATAAGATCATTTATGTAAAATGACTGAAAGACCTGTTTTCCTGGTAACAAGGAACAAAAATAGTAGATCAGAACTGCCATCACAAATTCTTCAAGCATCAATGAAAAGAAGAAAGAGATATTGCTAGAGCTGGGGAGATGCCTCAGTGGGTAAAAGTGCTCCCTGTGAAGCATGAAGAGTTTAATTTCCAGCACCCAGTAGAAAGCAGAGACAAGAGCTAGGACTCCCTGGTTAACCATTCTAACTGGAAAATGTGAACTCCGGGTTCAGCAAGAGGTTTTGTTTCAAGTAAATAAGGCAAAAGAATGTTAGAAGACACCTGACATCTTCCTTTGGCCTCTGCACAAACATGCATGGGACATGTGCATCTGAACACACATATGCATACACCATGCTATACACATACCACATACCATAGACATACACACTCCCAAAAAAGACATTACATTGCTAAAATCTATGACAAAGCCATACTCAAGAATGGATTACAACTAGATGGAAAAATCGTATTGCTGAAGAAACCACATGTTTGGGTTACAGGACACTAAGAAATCAAGCCAGGGCTGAGCTGAGAGCCTTCCCTGTTGACTAGCTGTCAAGATGCTGGAAAGAGTTTATACAGCTTCTTGGGGAATAAGCATCATCAACAGTGTTAACCAGCAGTGGACACTGAAAGCTCTACAGCTGGCCAACCAGGCTAAATGTGCCAACTGGTGCAATGGTGACATATATGTTATAGGAGAAGCCTACTTGCTCTTTGATTGGACTGGAGACCTGTTCCACCAGAGGGAATTCCTGCCTGGTACTAAAAACCTAACCAAAGCCCATGGCTGGAGAGATCTTAAGCCCTAGGTGGAAACTACTATTGTCTGGATGGGATAAATAGCTATATTATGCTTATCAAATTGTCCACTAAACCCTTATGTTTATGCCCATATATTAATGCTACTCTCACTTTTGGTCAGAGAAGCTTTTGTTTTCAAATGGTGGTGACCAATGGGGAAACTCAAAACTCACCAAAGTGCTAAGAAGTGACAGCAGAATGATGACTATTGAATGAGACATCTCTATCACACCCTCCAAGGCTCAGGAACCATTGCAGAAGAGGTGGCAGAAATAATATGAATCAAAGGAAGGGAGGAGTGCTTTGCAATACTGTCTTCCAGACACAAAATGTCCATGGTATTTATGATCTCACAGTAGCTGACCGACCTACACAAGACCTAGATAATAGGAGGGGGAAAATTGCATCAAAATAGAAGAGAGACTCCTTGGAAAAGAAGAAGGGATTCAGTGGAGATGGTATAGAGGAGAGAGAAAAAGAAGGGCAATAGAAGGGGATTATGAGCATGATATATTGTCTACATGTATGGAGGTTATCAATAAAAAGTTTTTTAAAAGAGTAGATCCCAGATTTAATTGCATTAAAATAATGAAATTAGGTCTAGGGATGTAGCTCAGTGGTACAGTGCTTGCCATCATGTGCAAGGTCCTGGGTTAAATCAATAACCCAGCATAAAAATAAAAAGTTAGGGGCTGAAGGGATGGCTTAGCGGCTAAGGCGCCTGCCCGCTAAGCCTAAGAACCTGGTTCCAATCTCCAGGTCCCACATTTAGCCAGATGCAAAGTGAGGCAAGGGTGCAATGCCACACTTGCCCACAAGGGGGGTGCACGCATCTGGATTTCGTTCACAGCAACAGAGAGACTGCTGGTGCACCCATCTCCGTCTCCCTCTCCCTCTCTGTCTATCTCTCTCCGTCTCTCTCTCCAAAAATAAATAAAAAATAATAAAAATAAAAAAAGTTAGATTTTTTGTTTCTTCACCAATTTATAATCTAGTCCATAATGGACTTACATGTATAATAAGGCCTCCAAACATTTCACACTAGATATTCAATATCAACCTCTGGCATCTATGCACATGTGAACACATGCCAACAAAAACATCTGCAAACATATATACACCACACACAGGAAAACATAAAATCATAAAAGTTGACTCAAATGATAGTATCATGGTTTTTTAAAAAAAAAGATTTTAACCCGAATCCTAACCACCTTGTATGAAAACTTTTTAGTTATTCAAGAATTCCTTCCCTCAAAGATATAATACCACAAGATTTCCCAAGAAATACTCAGTTATTCAAGGAATGATTAGCTCTGGTGCTACAGCTCTAACACATGTTTAATGGAAACCTACCCTCTTACTCTTCTGTGACTAAAGCATCTGATAGCAAAGCTTAATAAGGAGATTGCAAGAACAAACAGAGCACAGCACATTCTCACTCACAGACACAGATGGCAAAATTCTAAGAAACACACAAAGCAAGCCTGGCAAATCAAATTCAGAAAGACAATTGGAGTACCACAGTCAGGTATGGTTTACTACAAGAAAGCAAAGACAATTTTATATTAGGAAATCTATTAAACATGGATGTCAGGAAATACCATTGTTAAATATACAATATTAGTCTTGAAACTCTACAGAACAGAATGGATTTAAAACTGAAATAGAAGGTATGACTTTTAGATATGATTTTTAATGACTATAGACTACCAAATTGCACAAAATGAATTTTTAAAAATTTAAGCCTACTTATCAATTTCAGTAACAGACCTAAACTTAGGGTAAATGTGTTATTTACAGTAGTTATAATAAACAGCAAAACTTTAAGGCAGGGATCAAGAATCACTGGAACTAATACTCAGGATATAAATATTTAAAAAGGACCACAGACTGGAGGGATGGCTTAGTGGTTAAGGCGCTTGCCTGCAAAGCCAAAGGACCCAGGTTCGATTCCCCAGGACCCACATAAGCCAAATGCACAAGGGGGCGCATGCATCTAGAGTTCATTTGCAGTGGCTGGAGGCCTTGGCACGCCCATTCTCTCTCTTTCTCTCTCTCTTCCTCTCTCTCTTTCTCTCTCTCTTTCTCTCTCTCTACCTGCATGTTTCTGTATCTCTTTCTCAAATAAATTAATAAAAATAAAATATTTAAATAAAATAAAATAAAAAAGGACCACATGGGGCTTGGGAAGATAGCTCAGCAGTTAAGAGCACTTGGGTGTGCAAGCCTGCAAGGGCCTGAGACTGCCTAAATTCGATTCCTCATCAACTATGTAAACAGAGCTGGTCATGACTATACACATCTGTAACCTCAATTCTGTACACAGAAACCAGAAAATCACTGGAGATCACTGACCCAAAAAAAGCCAGACAGCAGCTCTGGGTTGAGTGAGAGATCCCAGCACAGGGTAACAGATAAGCAAAGAGAGGGCACCCAACACTCTTTTTTGCCTCCACACACATGTGGAAGCACATAAACCTGCACAAATGCATACACAGACCACATACATCATAACACACACACACACCATACTGCAGTACACACACATATATGTGCATAATAAAAAATAAATAATTTAATGCCAGACATGGTGGCTCATGCCTTTAGTCCCAGCACTTGGGAGGCAGAGGTAGGAGGATCATCATGAGTTTGAGGCCACCCTGAGACTACATAGTGAATTCCAGATCATCCTGGATTACAGTGAAACCCTACCTTGAAAAACAAACAAAAAAAACATAAATAATTTAAAAGGAACAATATAAAAGATAAGAACAAATAGAAATACAGAACCTTTTTTTAAACCTTGAACATAAAAAATACTTTAAGTTAATATGTAACTTGTCAAAAACTTATTAAAAATAATTCAAATTATTTTAGTTAAAATTAAATTATATGCATGAAAAGGAAAAAATTAGGCTATTTATTTCTCAAATTAATTTTTAAATTTAAATTTTTAACTAAAGCCAGGCATGGTGGTGCACACCTTTAATCCCAGTACTTAGGAGGCAGAGGCAGGATCATTGTGAGTTCGAGGCCAGCCTGAGACTATACAGTGATTTCCAGATCAGCCTGAGCTAGAGTGAGACCCTACCTTAAAAAAAACCTAAAAAGCAAAACAAAACAAAAAGTTTTAGTTGAGCTGGGAATGGTAGCACATACCTTTAATCCCAGCACTCAGAAGACAGAGGCAAAAGGATCACTGTGAGTTCGAGGCCACCCTGAGACTACATAGTGAATTTCAGGTCAACCTGACCCTACCTCGAAAAAACAAACAAACAAACAACATTCTATCATGGGTGGGGGAAGGACTCAGGAGCCCCTCCGCTGAGGATTTATAGACAGTTAAGCGTAGCTGGGAGAGAGGCCCATCCCTCTGTGAGAAGCTGTTGAAGAGACAGACATTCTCTTTAGTGGTGTAGCCAATGGTAGATGGTGGAAAGAAGAAGGGGTTCAATAGGAGGAGGAGGGATTTCAGGAAGGGTAACGGGTAGTTTATATATCAAAATGCTCTGTGTGTGTGTGTGTGTGTGTGTGTGTGTGTGTGTGTGTGTGTGTATGAAACTGTCAAAGAATAAAGACTTTTTAACAAAAAGAAGTTGAATCTGAGTCTCTCAGGGTCTAGAAGACAGAGATACAAGCTTATCTATGTCAAGAGTGCCAGCAGCAACACACAGCCCAGCTTCAGAAGGAGAATGTAAGGAAAAGGTGACAGGAAACCAGGGGACCACAGTTCCTCACCTCTAACAGGATGACCATTTGGAACCTGATCATTCTTAGAAATGGAGGATTCTTCTGAACTTCAGAGCTCTACCTGCTAGATGCCAGTGACAGACCCAAGTGATCAGAACTCCATATACTGCAAAGTCACCTTCCACTGATAAGCTCTGCTATAGATCCAAGCAGACAAATTAAAAACAAAAAATGCAACCAGGTATGGCCACACAACCCTGTAACCCCAGTGCTGAGGGGGACAGAGACAGAAGAATAACTGGGCTTGCTGATCAGCCAGTCTAATGGACAAACAACTCCATATTCAGTAAGAGACTCTGTCTCAGAGGAATAAGAACAAAAATTATAGAGGAGGACACCTGATGTTCTCCCCTGGCCTCCATAAGCATGCACATGGCTTCTATGCATCTATACACATGTATGCACACATCAAATGCACATACACCTCATCTACACTCATGTATGCGCATACCACATGCATATACACCGCATCTACACACATGTATACACACACCTCATGCACACACACCAACAAAAAAGTAAGTAAAACAGTGCTGTTCTAAAACTAGTAGGCAAAATTAAATATTTGCTTAGAGACTGAAACTTGGGTGATAACACAAAAAGAAGAAAATGACTACCTCGGAAGACAGGATAATGACTTAGGGCAGTGATTGGTGTGGAGTTCATGGAATGGCTTTCAAGTGAGCGGGGACAGTTTGCTGGTGAAGTGTAATTTCTGAACCAAGTAGAAGATCAACATGTTATCAGCTTCATCACTCATTAGATCACCCATGTTTTATATAGTTCTCTAAATTTCTGGGTATGTATGCAAGTGTGAAAATCAGAGGACAACCTCAGGTATTTGTCCTCACCTTCCACTTTGTTTGAGTCAGGGTCTCTGATTCTTCACTACCCACAGGCCACCAGGGAATTCTCTTCTCTTCATCTCCCTTCTCACCCTAGGTATGCCAAGTTTACAGATACTCTATCACCACATCCAGTTTTATACGGCTTCTGGGAATCCAGACTCAAGCCCTCACACTTGCATGGCCAGTGCTTTATCCACTGAGCCATCTCCCAGCCCTGTTTAGACAGATAGATGATAATATAGATACATAGATGATAGATAGATAATTAGATAGATAGATAGATAGATAGATAGATAGATAGATGATAGAGATCCTCCTATCTCAGCCTCCTGAGTGCTAGGATTAAAGACTCTTGCCACCATATCCAGCCTGGCCTTCAACTTTTGATCCTCCTGCCATAGTCTCCTGAAGAGCTGGGATGACAGGCCTATACCATCACATCTGGTTACTCCCACTATTAATATTACTTAGCTTTAATTGAGAGGAAATATGCACATTAGGCTTAACACAAGTTCTAAGCTGGAAGAGAGGGAAGAAAGAGAAGAAAAGAAGAAGGCAGGAGATAGGGAAGGGGCAATAGGGAGAGAAAGGGAGAGAAAGGAAAGAGGGAGAAGGGCAAGAGGAAAGAGAAGGTCATGCTTCAAAATGCCAGCATCATGTCAGCTCCCTTTACTGAGAAATAATGTTCTAGTAGGCACAGGGAAAAAGAGAAAGGGAAGGAGGGAGAAAGAGAGAGAGGAGAAAGAGAGAACCACAGCCTGATGTGCGCTGAGGTCCCTAGGATCTCTCTGGGGCATTTCAGGTGTTCAGTAACAAAGAACAGATTTGAATTCTCATAAAGAATCAAGTGACATGAGATGAAATAGCTGGTCAATGAATGTTGTCAAGTAAAAGAAAAACCGGTTGGACCAGTTATCAAGTTAGCAGGCAAGCCCACAAGAGCTGCCTCTTTATATGTCTTGAATGCTACCCCACCTTCTTCCCTAAATGATTGGGACAATTTATTTCTCTGGAGGAAAAAAATAATAATGGAGCCTTTAATTAATGTCCCTGAGAAAGCTGGGCACTGGTCAGGGCCATGTGTCTGCATATTGGTCATTAAGGATGTGGATACTGACTGTAGTGTGGTCTACCCTTCTTCAGTGTTACCCTGAGCCCATTGTGGCATTTTCCTCTGCTCAACTGCCTTATAGTTCTAGCCTCCCACTTTGTCTTCAAGGGCTATGTCCCAGATGTCTAAAACCAAGAATGAGAACCCAATACTATGTATGCTATGTTTGTTTACATGTGTATTTGCATGTTTGTATCTGTGTGGGTGCCTATGTGTGTGTGTGTGTGCCTGTGTGTGTGTGTGTGTGCGCGCGCGTGCGCACGCTTCGCACACTTATACCAGAGAATAGCCTCAGGTAATGGCCTCAGGAATACCATTCACTTTTTTTTGACACTCACTGGCCTGGAGCTCACTAATTAGGCTACACTAGTTAGTTGGCCAGTGAGTCCCAGGGATCCTCCTGTCTCAAACCCCCCAGCACTGGAATTTCAGGCCTGGGTCACCATATCCAAACTCATGTCCTCTGAACCATCTCTCTAGCCTCTTCTTCCTTCTTCAATTCCTTTTTCCCACTTTCCTTCCTTCCTTCCTTCTTTCCTTTCACTTTTAAGGCAGAGTACCTCTATGTTTCTCAGGCTGGCCTTGAACTCCTGGGCTCAATCAGTCTTCCTGCCTGAGCCTTCCAAGTAGCTGAGAGTACAAGGACCAAACAAAGAGCATTCATTCATTCTTGACCTTTCTACTTCAGCCAGAAGGGACTCTGCTAATTTTAATGCTGCTTGTACCCTCATTATTGCCCATGCTGCTGCCCATTACACACAATAAATAAACTTTTCTTTCTAAAAAGAAATAAGATAAAAAATTTTAGAATAGTGTACCCCCTAGTGGGGCATGTTTATAGAGATGGTACAAATCTCAGCTCTGCATTTTATTTGCTGTGTGACCTTGGACAAGACAAGTAATCTCTTTGGTCTCAAAAATAGGCTAATAGTGGTCCCTTACAGCTAGTATATACCCTCCAGTAGGTCCTATATATCACATCCTACCCTTTCCATTAGTAAAGGTCAACCTATCTCCCACGTCCAAATTCAACTGTACTATCAACCCGTCCCAGCTCAGAAGTTTCCCAGCTCTACAAAATTCCAAACCCACAAGAAATAAAGCCTGGACTTTACTCTCTAGGGCACAGCTAAGCTACTCTGTCCCTGACCTACCAATATTCTCAAGATTTTTCCACAATATAATATGTTCTTCCTTCTATTAATCTCTTCTCAATTCTTTCACCTCTCAAATCCACCATCCAACCATGAAACACAAAACAGCTCTTCACTGGGGTTCCCATAAAAATCCTCAAGGACAATTTCAGAGATTCTACTCAGGACTCTTACCCAGTGCTTTGAACTCAAGTGACAAAACACTTTCTTCCCTTCCTCCTTTACAATTGTGTTAAAACCCTTAAGCCACCCACTGGCTTCCTCCCACCTGGCTCTCAAGTTCACTCTTTCTTCCAGGGCATTTTTACAACATATAAATGAGGTCAAGGAAGCAATAAACAGGTAATGAGCATGCCTGTGAATTGCTTTATTAAAGTTGGCACTCAGAACAGAAATATCCCAGATACAAGGAAAGAGAGAATTCTCTCTCTCTCTCTCTCTCTCTCTCTCTCACACACACACACACACACACACACACAAAGTGGTACTATTTAGCCCAGGCTAGCCTCAAATTCATGATCCTCTGGCCTATCTTCCAAGTTCTGGAATTACAGGGATATACTACCTCACCTAGCTAAATTTCTACCACAAGTAGCATTGAGACACTAAACTAGTTTCTTGTGGACAATCTCACTCATGGAGTTGAGAACGAAAGATGTTTTGATAAGCATTAATATTAAAATAGAAACATTGGGAAGAAACTGTGCTATAGATAGAGATTTCTAAGACTAAAGCACAAAAAAGGCAAGCTCTAAGAACAGGGGGTGTGACTCAGCAGTAGAGCACCTGCCTAGAATTCTCCAATGAGGGTCTGGGGGTGTAGCTCAGTGGTGGAGCTCTTGCTTAGCACATGTGAGGCTAAGATTTCCAGCCCTAGCACCAAATCACCACCACTACCATCATCATCATCTCACTCTGAACATGCCATACCATTTTGTGCACTGAACAAGAAGGCTAAAAATAAAAGTTACAGGATTAATAACTTTCATCAATGAAAATTACAGATTGAATTTCTAAGTGCCATGGAGGTACTAAAACAAGCCAAGGCACAAAACTAACAGCAAACATGCTAACAGAAACAATCACAGTACAAGGGCTTCTCCCCCACTGAGAGAATTGTGAAAGATTTTCAAACAACACTCAAAACGTTAAGCTCCATCCAATGCTGGGAGGTGTGCCTATGGGCACAACATTTCCTGCAAGCCATTAGGCAATCTGTATCCAGAGCCTCTGCCCCAGAAATTAAGCTTCTGGAAAAATAAACTTAAAGAAACAAATGCTAAATAAAGCTTGAACCCCAGAACGGTCATTTTTTTAAGGGAGGAAGCATTTGTTACTGTTTACAGTTCAAGGTTACAGCTCATCATGGCAGGGAAGGTATGGTGGCAAAAACTGGCCACATTTCAGTCCAACATTGAGGAAGCAGAGAAAGATGAAGGCTGCTGCTCAGCCAGCTCTCTCCTCTTTATACAGTCCAGGATCCCAGCCCATGGAATCGTGACCTCCCATAGCTAAGGTGTATTTTTCCACCTCAATTACCTAATGAAGATAATTCCCTACTGGCAGGCATAGAGGCTAAACTAATCTACATAATCCTTCATGTGCGATTCTAGGTCCTATCAAGTTGACCATCAATATAAACCATCATAGCCTCACACTTGGTAGGCAAGCACTCTAACCTTCGAATGGTCATTTCTTCACAAAACTATGAAAATACTCCAAATGGGGCTGGAGAGATGGCTTTAGCGGTTAAGGCACTTGCCTGAA
Organism: Orientallactaga sibirica; assembly: GCA_036365145.1. NCBI lineage: Eukaryota > Metazoa > Chordata > Mammalia > Rodentia > Dipodidae > Orientallactaga > Orientallactaga sibirica. The sequence goes on along the minus strand of JAEOAD010000015.1, from coordinate 23,256,593 downwards.
AAGCCAAAGGACCCAGTTTCAATGCCCCAGGACCCACGTAAGCCAGATGCACAAGGTGGTACATGCATCTGGAGTTCATTTACAGTGGTTGAAGGCCATGGCATACCCATTCTCTCTCTATCTACCTACATATCTCTCTCTCAATCTCAATAAATAAATTATTAAAAGGTTTTCAAAAAAAAAGAAAATGCTCCAAATGCCTTGTGACTGAGAAGGTTAAAGATAAGAAGATACAACAGAGCCATTGACTATGCATGGAAGGGAAATACTCCTACTAAACTACTATCATCCAGGTTCACTGTGGCTTAAGATGGATATTTTGCTTTTTACACATTTCTTCTTCCAAACATCTATTGTGATCAATTGATCTCTATCATCAAATAAGAAACAAATATTTAATAAAATCCATACCCTTGTATACCCACCCCCCACCCAAGCAAACAGAACATAGGAGCACTCACTATCTGGCATAGAGGTGGCAAACAAAAGTCCTAGGGCAAAATCTAGCCCATACTTATTTTTAAAAAGAGTTTTTGGCCGGGCGTGGTGGCGCACGCCTTTAATCTCAGCACTCAGGAGGCAGAGGTAGGAGGATTGCCGAGAGTTCGAGGCTACCCTGAGACTACATAGTTAATTCCAGGTCAGCCTGGACCAGAGTGAGACCCTACCTCACAAAACCAAAATAAATAAATAAATAAATAAATGGTTTTTGTTGTTATTGTAGTTTGGTGGGGATTTTTTGTTTTGTTTTGTTTTTTTGAGGTAGGGGCTCAGGCTGGCCTAGAATTCACAGTGATCCTCCTACCTCTGCCTACCAAGTGCTGACATTAAAGGCGTGCATCACCACGCCTGGCAAAAATAAAGTTTTATTGACACACAACAACATCATGTATTTACACCTGCATATGGCTGCTTATCTGTTACAATGGTAGAGTTCAGTACAGTTATTTCTTACCTATCTGAGGTCTCATTTCCCATGGTTTCAGTTACCCATAGTGAACTGTGATCTGAAAATACGAATTTGAAGATTCCAGTAATAAACAACTCATATGTTTCTACTGTATACTGTTTTGTATAACACAATAAAGCCTCAAGATGTCCCAGTCTGTCCCACCTGAAATGTGAACCCACTGTGGTCATCCAATTCACACCATACATGCTACCTCCCATGAGTCCATTAGGGGCCATTTTGGGTATCATATTGGCTATCAAGATATAATGATGCTTGTGTTCACATCTTTGTTTTACTTAATAATTTCCCCAAATTCAGAAGTAGTGATGCTTGCAAACTATTATAGAATATTATAATTGTTCTATTTTATCATCAGTTATAGTTGTGAATCTTTTCCCATGCTTAAATAATAAATCAAACATTATCATAGGAATCTATGCATTGGATGAACATAGTAATATACTACATTATGGTGTATTCTATCCATGGTTTCAGAAATCTAGCAGGATTTTTTTAATTTTTAGTTTTGTGTATGTGCACTGTATCCATGCATATATGCATATTCATATGTGTGTGAGTATGTGTATATGTATGTATGTGGAGGCAAGGTTGACTTCGGGTATCTTCCTCAATCTATCTCCACCATATTCTTTGAGACAGAGTCTCTCTGAACCTAGAGCTCATTAATTTGCCTAGAGCTGCTAAACAGGTGAGCCCCAGGAATCCTCCTGTCTCTACCTCCCTGGTGCTGGGATCATAATCATACATGGCATTGTCTTAATGTATGTACTAGGATCCAAACTCAGGTCCTCATGCTCTATAACAAGCACTTTACCCATTGTGTCACCTCCCCGGACTCATTTTTAATTTGTGTGTGTACATGTGTATGTGTTTATAGTATTTGCTTATGCATGTTCATAAATGTGGGGGTATATGTGTGTGTATGTTTGTGTGCATGTACATGTGGAGGACAGAGAACAACCTTGGATGTCATCTTTGGGAACACTATCCACCTTCTTTGAGACAGAGTCTATTGGCATAGAGCTTACCAATTTGGCTCACCTAAGAAGGTAGAGAGCCCCAGGGATCCACCTATCTCTACCTCTCCAGTGCTTGGATTACAAGCATATGCCACTAAGACAAGCTCTGGGTGTCTGGTGTATGGATGTGTATGTGTCCCATGCACTCGCCTGTGGTGGGGTAGCTGGAGCAGAACATCAAGTGTCTCCCTCCTTTATTCTTTCTCTCATTCTTACTTAAGCTTGAGTCTCTTACTGATACCACAGCATGCCATTTAAAAAAAAAAAAAAAAAAAAAAAAAGCTTTGGTGATTCTCAGACCTCTGCTCTGCTACTGGACTGGGATTACAAATGTGTGTGACCATGCCTGCCCAGCTGTTTATGTGAGTTCTGGAGATCAAACTCAAGCAGTCTCTCAGGCCTCTTTGGCCCCTCATGCTTACACAGGAAGTGTTTTTAACTTCTGAACCATCTCTCCAACACTTTTTTTAAACGTATATGCTAGGGATCAAACTCAGGTTCATGCTTGTGAGGCAAACACTATCAACAAACCTATCTCCCTAGCCCTGCCCCCACAATGCTGATGCATATCACTCAGAGACAAGGGGGAATTGGCTGAAATTAGAACAGAGATTGCAGGGCTTTCAAAATCTAAAGCACTTATCATTAACTCGTACAGGAAACATATGATGTTCTAAGGTTAGTGAATGCCGAGAATGACTTAGCAAGGCACAGTTCCTGACATACCTTTCTGGCAATGACTGTGAGTCCAACATCGCTCCACAAATTGCCCGTTGATGACAGTGGCAGGGCAGTTGGTCTTGCCCTTGGCAGTGCCTGGACAGATGTCACCACACTCCTCGTTATCATCTTTATTGAGTACGATGTAATTATCCTCCACAGAATCCAAGATTCGGGACCAGTCGATGGTAGCCAAATAACACAGCTCATTGTTTTTCTCGATGCGAACAGACCCCCGGGTGATGTTCATCAGATTGTAGAGGCCGAGCTCCTTCAGGTGAACCATCTCGAAGATGACTAGCGCATAGTTGAAGAAGAGCCGGGAGCCACGGATGACAGTGAGGTTGGGGAATAGGTCTTTCAGACTTTCCAGTCCATAGACCCGGAAAAGCAGCAAATAGTCAGTGATCATGATGAGCTTAGGGAAACTGAGGTCTCGGAAATCCTCAGGTCTTGTTTTGAACATCAAGAGGATCTGCAAATGGCCTTCGATGACTGAGCAGTTCTCTAGCTCATGCAACCTGGTAAGGTTGTTTCGAATATCCATACCAGGACACACTGAAAAAAAAACAGCAGAAAGCAAGTTAGGTGAGCAGATTCCCAAAGGAATCTAAGCCATCTTCCCACTAAAACACCTGCACATCCATGATAATGGCCAAACTATTTACAATGGCCAAGATATGGAACCAGAGCTGGAGAGTTGCCTCAGCACTTAAGGCACTTGCCTGCAAAACCTAACAACCCAAGTTCAATTCCCCAATGTAAAGCCATATGCACAAGGTGGTACATGCATCTGGAGTTTGTTTGCAGTGGCTAGAGGCTCTGGTGTACCCATTCTCTCTCTCCCTATGTTTCTCTCTATATGTCTGTCTCTCTCTGTTTGCAAATTAATTAATTAATTAAAATTAAAAAATTAAAGCCAGAGTAGTGGTACACACCTTTAATCCCAGCACTCAGGAGGCAGAGGTATGAGGATTACCATGAGTTCAAGGCCACCCTGAGACTACCTAGTGAATTCCAGGTCAGCCTGGACTAGAGTGAAACCCTACCTCAAAAAAATAAAATAATAATAATACATTTTAAAAAATAAAAAATTATAAAGTGATAGGGAACCAGCCTAGATGTTGTGATGGTTCATCTCAGCTGTCAACTTGACAAGATATAGAATCATCATGGAAACAAATCTCTAGGACTGTCTGTGAGGGACTTTCTATTATTTATTTATTTATTTATTTTGGAGAGAGACAGAGAGAGAAACGGAGAGGAAGACAGATAGAGAATGGGCGCACCAGCAGCCTCTCAGCTGCTGTGAACAAACTCCAGATGTGTGCGCCCCCTTGTGGGCAAGTGCAGCATAGCGCCCTTGTGTCACTTTTGCATCTGGCCAAATGTGGGACCTGGAGATTGGAACCGGCGTTCTTAGGCTTAGCAGGCAGGTGCCTTAACCACTAAGCCATCTCTCCAGCCCTGTGAGGGACTTTCTAGATTAAGTTAACTGAGGTGGGAAGACCCACCCTAACTATGAGACACATCATTTCATGAGCTAGGGTCTTGGACTATACAAAAAAAAGACAGGTAACTGGACAACAGCATTCATATCTCTTTCTCTGTGTGTCCTGACTGCAGATGCACTGTGACCTGCACTGCTTCATGCACCTGACTCCATACCTTCCCCTCCATGATGGACTGTAACCTCTAATTGTAAGTTGAAATAACCCTTCCTTCCTTAAGTTGTTTGTGGTCAGGTTTTCGTCACAACAAGAAAAAAATAATATAAATGACTATCCACAGATGAAGACATAAAGAAAACTTTACACAAACATAAACATACACACACACACACACACACACACGAGATATCATCTGTAGACAAATGATTGGAAATGGAGATTATGTTAAGCAAAATAAGCCAAATGCAGAAAAACAAAGATCATGGTCTCAGAAAATATGGTATACTGGGTATGCTGACACATGCCTGGAGGCCAAGGCAGATACAAATATATATGAAATGAGGAAAGAAGACTATTTCAGAGAGAGAGGAAATTAAAAGGAGGTATGGAAGAATCAAGAGAGGGTAGTAAGGGTAAAAATAATGATAAAGATTACCTCTTGTCTCATGTGGAATCTAGATTGAAATACATAAATATGAACATGAAAACAGAAGTAGGAGGCTGGGGAGGCAGCTCAATGTATAAAGGCACTTTGATTGCAAAGCTGCTGGTCCAGGTTCAATTCACCAGCCACCCACATAAAACAGGATGCAAAAATGATGCAAGTGTCTGGCATTCATATGCAGCAGCAAGAGGCCCTGCACACACACACACACACACACACACACACAATCACACATAAACATGTGAAGTGTAAATAACAAATAAATAAATAGAAAGTGGACTATAAGAAAGGAAGGACCTGATCACTGAGAAATCAAGCTAGTGCTGAGCAGAAAACCATCTCCCTGTAGACCAGCCAACTGAAAGCTGGAAAAAGCTGCCCTGCATGCAGCAGTATGGGAGACAGAAATCATCAGCGGTGAAAACAGTGGACACTGGAAAACTCAAGTTTGGCCAGACAGGTCAAATGACCAAACAGGTGCAATAGTGGCATGTCTACTCTTGGGGAAACCAACTGCTCCCTAATTGGACTGAAGGCCCCTCTCTATGGGAGGGAATACATGCCTAATCAAACCTAATCAAAAGTCTATGGCAGGGGAGGTCATGAGCCTTAGGGTTATAAAACCTGCTGTTGTCTGGCTAAATGTATATATTATTCCCATCAAACTGCCCTGAAAGCACTACACTTAATGTTCATATTCACATATTAATGCTACTTTCACTTCTGGTTAGAGAAGCTTCTCTTTTCAGATGGCGATGACCACTGGGATGACCCAAAAGTCAACATAGTGCTGAGAAGAAGGGACAGAGGAATGTCCAGCACTGAAACATCTCTATCTTCCATTGTGGAAGATGTGGCAGAAAGAATCTAAGAGCCAAAGGAAGGATACGACTCCTTACAATGTAACTGTCCAGACAGAAATTGGCCTCGATATCCATGACCTTGCAGTGCCTAGCAATACCTTCACAAGACCCTCATAATAGGATAAAAAGATGATGACATCAAATTAAAAGACAGACTAATGGAGAGAGGGAGGGGATATGATGGAGAGTGGAGTTCTGAAGGGGAATGGGGGGAGGGGAGGGAAATATCATGGTTTATTGTCTGTAAGTATAGAAGTTGTCAATAAAAAAAGGAAGGGCCTGGAGGGAAGGGAAGAGAGGGGAAAAGAGGGGAACAAGAGAATGGGAGAGAAAGAAAAACAAATATTTATTTACTCTCAGACATTGAATCTAGATATAGGCCAAGCATGGTGGTGCACACCTTTAATCCCAACATTCAGAAGGCCAAGGTAGGAGGATCACTGTGAGTATGAGGCCAGCATGATATTACATACTGAATTCAGATCAGCCTGGGCTACAGCAAGAATCTAATAAAAATTTTTTTAAAGACTCTAAGCCAGACGTGGTGGCGCACACGCCTTTAATCCCAGCACTCAGGAGGCAGAGGTAGGAGGATCACCATGAGTTTGAGGCTACCCTGAGAGTACATAGTGAATTCCAGGAGTTCAATTGCAGTGGCTGAAGCCTGGCATACCAATTATCTCTCTAAAATAAATTTATATATATAGGATAAAACCCATTATTTTGTATGCTAACTGAAAATGTTAATTGGAAAAAAAGAAACAGGGCTCATTTTCCATCTTACTGATTGTAAGACTGGGGACAATGCTGCAGTAACAAGAAGTGTGCAAATGCCAGAAAAAGGCTGAAGGAGACAAACACAGAGAACATCCAACTCCTACTAAGCCAGATATTCAGAGACCCAGAGGCACCCAAAACCTCATCAATGAAGTAGAACTAAAATGACCCCAATGTGGCTCAGGGAAATTTGCGGAAGAGGGGGCAGAAAGAATGTTAGAGCCACAAGTTGGGGCATTATGCACAGAGACTGGGGCCTACCCCCCATAACTCTTGACTACCCCCACAATGCATGACCCACATTTCCCACTGATGAGAGTCCCTTTGGAAGAAGGAGGACAGGGAGGAGGATAATGGAGTCACCATTACGAATGTAAAATTAGAATAATATAAATTTTAAAAAAGAAGTGTGCAAATGTCCCTTCCACATACACATATCATGTGCTTCCGATACATGCCCAGTAGAGGATTGTGCCATAGTTCTATTTTCAGTGCTTCAAGAAACTTCATACTGTTTCCATAATGGCTATGCAAACTGATATTCCCATAAACAGTGTGTAAGCATTCCTATCTTCATATTCTCACTTCATATTCTTTCTTATTCCTTAACTTTCTGACAACAGACATCATGCTAGATGTTCATCAGTGAATAAATGGATATAGAAAACATGGTGTTCTGGGCTTGGTGGTGGATGTCTGTAATCCCGGCATTTGGAAGGCTGGGGCAGGAGAACCATGAATTTGAAGATCCCCTGGTGAGCCCCTGTTTCAAACAAAAAATAGCAAAAAGAGAGAAAGAGGAGGGGAAGGAAAAGATGGGAGACGAGGAAGGAAATGTGATGGATATACACAATGGAATGCTATTTACCAATGGGGTAATAAGGTTCCTGCCTAAAATCCCTCACTGAGGGATGGGGGCATGTCTCAATGGCAGGGTGCTTGTCTAGCATGAATAAAGTCCTAGACTTAGCCCTCAGCACAGAAAAAGGAAGAGGTGCAAGAATTAATGACAGTGCCAGCTTCATAGTAATGGGACATAGGTTCCACATTTCAAATTATCCAGCCTGCCCCGATGAATGGCTCTTCCTGAGAAATACCCATGTCTAAATAATTACTTTCAAAAGGCAAAGAAAATGATCCCAACAGGCCTTGTTGGAAGCCTTAAAATCATCACCTTGACTACTGCAATGCAACTGAGTCCATAGGATTACAAAGGATTAAGTAACCCAGCAGGTGAAGAAGAGGAGAGGGGTGCTGCCTGCCTCCCCCCCCCGCCCAGCTTGTTCTACTATGGAAGATCTTCTGGAAATGACTGATGAGAATAAAGGTGTTTGCATTAGAAACAAGAAAGAAAAGCTTGTATTTGTTTAGTCAATTCTCCCACCTCCAAGACAGAATACTTTCTGGACAGCTCTCCTGATGGTAATCAAGGTCCAATTACCTTTTACCTGGATAGGGCCACACCTTCCAGGGAATCTGATCTTCCTGCTGCACAAACCTAGATGTGCTCATTCTCCTGAAAGAGAGTGCCTCCCAAGCTCCAACTTCCTCCATGGCTCCTGATCACCTTGTGCTTCTCACTCACAGCCTCAAGGTTCCAAACCCCCTCTACCCTGAGCCACACTAACGGGTCACTCTTCCATACAATTCCATTTCTCTGCCCCCTCTTTCAAATGACTGGTCAGGAAGAATAAATACAATGACAAAGGCAAGAGCTTTGGAAGTGGCTGCCATGTACTAGGTGTTCAATTCATGTCAGCTCTGTTGATGTTTAGTCCCACAAACAAGAACAGAAAACTCTAGGCTAGGCTAGCTTCTACTTTCCATTTCTTTTTCCTTACTTTTTTTTTTTTTTTAATAGGCCTCACTATGTAGCCCAGGCTGGCCTCTCTAATTCACAATCTCCCTGCCTCTGTCTCCCAAGTACCAGAACTATAGGTGTGTTTCATCACATCCTGCTTAGCCTCAGGCCATTCAAGTCACCTCCTCCAGCAAGCATCTCTGATTCCTATTCCTGCAAATGCCTATTTTGGGTCTTTCCCTTCTCCTAGTGGTCCTTATCTGTCAGTTGATATTTGTCAGAATCAAACTGTGTGTGTGTGTGTGTGTGTGTGTGTGTGTGTGTGTGTGTGTGTGTCTGTCTGTCTGTCTGTCTGTCTATAGTGTATGCACAGATTCACGTAGACCACCCACATGTGGGGGCCAGAGTAGAACACTGGTTGTCCTCCTTCAACACTCTTCCATGTTGTTTCTTGAGATGGAGTCTCTCACTAAACCTGGAGCTCACACTGTTTAGGGGGTTAAATTGGCTGGCAGTAAGCCTTAGAATTCCTCTCTGTCTCCCATAGCACTAGAGTTACAGGTGGGCATGGCCATGCCTGGGTTTCACATGGGTGCTGAGATCAAACTCAGGTCCTTGTGAATATACAAGTACTCTTACCCTCTGAGCCATCTCCCAGATCCTATAATCAAACCCTGGCTTTATATGGGTAAATCAACCTAAGGCAAGCCAGCTTTGCAAGCAAGTACCTTTATCCACAGAGGCACCTCCCAATTCCAAGGAAACTGAAGAACTTTTATATATATATTTGAGAGAGGGGGAGAGAGAGAGAGAGGAAGAGGCAGATAGAAAGAATGGGTGTTCAGGGCCTCCAGCCACTGCAAATGAACTCCAGACACATGCACTAACATGTGCATCTGGCTTATGTGGGTACTGGAAAATTGAACTTGGGTCCTTAGAATTTGCAGGCAAACACCTTAACCATAATGCAATCTCTCTAACCCTGAAGAACTTTTTAAAAATGTTTTTATTATTTGTGTATGTTTGTGTGTGTGTCAGCATGCCAGGGTGCCAGACATATGCACCACTTTTTAAGCCTGACTTTATGTGGACACTGGGGAATCAATCCCAAGCTCACAAATCTTGCAAGCAAGCACCTTTAACCATTGTGCCATCCCCCAGCCCCAAATTCTTCTTCTGACAACTACTTCCTACCAACATACACACAAACACACACACACACACACACACACACAGCTTTCTGCAATTGGACAATCAACTTATTTAAGAGAGAAATGTTTGTTTTGGTTTTGAGGTAGGGTCTCACTCTAGCTCAGGCTGACCTGGAATTCACTATGTAGTCTCAGGGTGGCCTCGAACTCACAGCAATCCTCCTATCTCTGCCTCCCAAGTGCAGGGATTAAAGGTATGCACCACCACGGCCAGCTTTAAGAGAAATTTTAATGCATTTGTGTATGTGTGTGCATGTTTGTGTGTGCATGTGCATGTGAAGTCCAGAGGACAGCCTCAAGTGCTGTTCCCCAAATGCTGTCCACCTTTTTTGAGGCAAGAACTTTCACTGACCTGGGACTTGCTAATTAGGCTAGACTAGCTGGCCATAGTGCTCCAAGGATCCTACTATCTTCACCTTCTCAGCACTGATACTACAGGAGCATCCCAACACACCCAGCTTTTTTACATGGGTGCTAGGGATCTAACTCAGGTCTTTATGCTTTCATAGTAAGCATTTCACTCACTGAGTCATCTCCCCAGCCTCTCCTGTTTATTTCATCCAATATCTTTGAGGCAAATAGACTAGCAAGTCCTCTAAAATCTATCTTGATTGTGAGTGCAGTGACACCATTCCCGCTATTCAGGAGGCTGAGACAGGAGAATTCCTTGAACACAAGAGATTGAGACTAAACTGGAAAACAATAAAATCCCATTTCAAAAATAAAAGGGGGAGCTGGAGAGATGGCTTAGTGGTTACAGCACTTGCCTGCAAAGCTAAGGATCCAGGTTTGACTCCCCAGAACCCACATAAGCCAGATGCACAAAGTGACGCATAAGCACAGGTTGCACAGAAGCACAAGGAGGTGCATGCGTCTGGAGTTAGTTTGGGGCAGCTAAGGCCCTGACATGCCAATTTTCTCTTTCTCTCTCTCATAAATAAAATAAATAAATTTGGGCTGGAGAGATGGCTTAGCAGTTAAGGCACCTGCCTCCTAAGCCTAAGAACGTTGGTTCCAATCCCCAGCGGTTCCAATCTCCAGGTCCCACGTTTAGCCAGATGCAAAGTGACGCAAGGGCACAATGCTGCACTTGACCACAAGGGGCGCACACATCTGGATTTCGTTCACAGCCTCTGAGAGACTGCTGGTGCGCCCATCTCTATCTATCTCCCTCTCACTCTCTGTCTGTCTCTCTCTGTGTCTCTCTCCAAATAAATAAATTTTTTTTAAAATTTTTTAAATAAATATATAAATTTTTTAAAGGCCTGGAGAAATGGCTTAATGGTTAAGGTGCTTGCCTGCAAAGCCTAAGGACCCATGTTCTGTTCTCCAGGTCCCACATTAGCTAGATGCACAAGGTAACACAAGCTCACAAGGTTACACATGCACACAAGATGGCATATGTGTCTAGAGTTTGATTGCAATGGTTAAAGAACCTGGCGTGCCAATTCTCACTCTCTCTCATAAAAAAATAAAAAAGAAAAAGTTTTTTAAAAAAAGGAAAGGATAGACTGGGGAGATGACTCAACAAGGCACTTGCTTACAAAGCCTGTCAGCTTGGGTTCAGTTCCCCAGTACCCATGTAAAGACAGAAGCACAAAGTGGGGCATGAATCTGGAGTTCATTTGCAGAGGCAAGAGACCATGGCACACCTATTCATTCTCATTCTCTCTCTCTTCCCTCTCCCATCTCTTTTTCTCTTCTCTCTCTCTCAGTCTCTCTCTCTCTCTCTCTCTCTGTTGTGTCCACAATAAATAAAAATCTCTCTCTCTCTCTTCAAGGCCACCCTGAGATTGCTAGTTAATTCCAGGTCAGCCTGAGCCAGAGTGTGATGAGACCCTACCTCAAAAAACCAAAAAATAAATAAATAAATAATAAATAAATAAATAAATAAATAAAAATTAAAAATAAAAAAGGAAAGAAAAGGAAGAAGGACAAGAAAGAGGAAAGGAGAAAGGAAAGGAGAATGACTCACAGGGGGAAAAAACATTTAGAAAGGCATTACAAAAGCAAACAATTGGGGGAAAGAAAGTAGTGATGTTCTTGGATTAGATGATCTTGGATGGCATTCCATGCAGAACAATTAAAACTCAATTAAAGAAAAACCCTGACTCAGTCTCACTTCCTAGGAAGTTGGAGACAAAGCACCCAGCAACCAACCATAAACCAGTACTTTTTCCCAGTTATTTGCTGACCCAGGTCACAGAGCAGCCCCCCACTCTCCAGGGGACAAATCCAGGCTGGGAGTTTTTAGGAGACAAAGGTAATAGCTCATACCTCAAATAACACATGTTCCAAGCAAGTCTGAGGCTCCTGGCCATAGACACATCAACACAGCTTCCACATAGGGAAAAACTGCCAGTGACCCACCCATGTTTCCCAAGGAGCCTCACCTTCACAGTACAAATGATAACAGATACAATCTCATGAGAATGGGACAGACAGCATTGCTGGAGTTAGCATTCATATAAGAAATGGAATTTGTATGTGTACATGTGCATGAGGAATGCATGTTCCTATAGCAGGTGCACATGCATTGTGGTGTATATGTACACATATGTGCCCTTGCATGTGGAAGCCAGAGGACAACCTCAGGTGTCATGCTTCAGGCACCATCCATCTTTTTTTGAGACAAGGTCTCTCATTGGCCTGGAGCTCACCAATTAGGCTAAACTGGCTGGCCAGTGAGCTCAGGGATCCTCCTGTCTCTACCTTTGATGGCTTATTTCATTATCAACTGGATAGGACCTAGAATCACCTTGAAGGGATTATATTGATTAGGTTAACTTAGGAGAGAAGAGCCACCTTAACTGTGGGTGGCACCCTTGCATGGACAGGGTCCTGGACTGTATAAAAAGAGTTGGCTGATCATGATCATTCTTCATCTCTGCTTCTTCAGTGTGTACTGAATGTGATCAGCTGTCTCAAGTTCCTGCCACCATGCCTTCCCCATCATAATAGAACCAGAACTGTAAACCGAAATAAACCTTTCCTTCCTTAAACTAGTTTTTTTCAGGTATTTTATCCCAGCAATGAGAAGATAACTAATATGCCTCTTCCCTAATGCTGGGATTACAAGAGCATACCACCTGCCCAGCTTTTTATGTGGGGATTGAACTTGAATCCTTATGCATGCAAGGCAAGCACTTTACCAACTAAACTGTCTCCCCAGCTCAGAAATTTCTTTTTTTTTTTTTTTTGCAAGGTAGGGTCTCACTCTGGCCCAGGCTGACCTGGAATTCACTACATAGTCTCAGGGTGGCCTTGAACTCTCGGCAATCCTCCTACCTCTGCCTCCCGAGTGCTGGGATTAAAGGCGTGCGCCACCACGCCTGGCTCTCTTTTTTTTTTTTTTTTTTTAGATAAGAATATCTCACATAGCTGGTTGCAGTGGCACACATTGGTAGGAAATTGCTGGCTGGAGAGATGGCTTAGTGGTTAAAACACTTGCCTGTGAAACCTAAGGATTCAACTCCCCAGTACCCATGTAAGCAAATGCACAAGGTGGTGCATACATCTGGAGTTCATTTGCAGTGGCTAGAGGCCCATGCATGCCCATTCTCTCCCTCCTATCTTTTTCCTTCTTTCTTTCTATCTATCTATCCATTTCTATCTGCCTCTTTCTCTCAAATAAATCAATTAATAAATAAAATCAAAAAAAGAATATCTCATGTAATGTTTGGGATATGCTTGACCTTGAAATGACTCATTGTTAACAAAAAAAATTATATACAACTGCATACAACTGATGTCAGAATCAATCTCTTTGGGCCTCTTAAACCTGAAATTCACACTGATGCTGAGAGGGGAGAGACAATGCAAAGAAGACCTATCAACTTTTTAGGATATGGAAAAATGAAAACCAGACATGACTGGGATTCAAAGATTAACATGGTGTAACACATCAGAAAAATGTGAATACAAACATCAAGATAGTACTTCATCCCCACCAGATGGACACAGTCAGGAAGACAGACAATAGCAAGTGTTGGCAAAGATTCAGAGAAATCAAACTTCCATACTTTAGTGTCAGAGATATAAAAGTGGGATAAACTATTTTGGAAAAACAGTCCAAAGGTTAGTTTCTCAAAATATTGAATGTAGAACTGCAATTCCATTCCTGTATACCAAACAGAAATGGAAACATACATCCACACAAAGAACTTGTATGCAATGTCCACCCAAATATCCATCATGGGATACAAACATCCCATGATATACAGAAATAAGACTGTGGCCAATCCATACAAGGACTAAAATCCTGACACACACTATGATGTGGGTGAACCTGGAAAATATCACACACATAATGAAAGAATTGGGCACAAAAGAGCTGGAGAGATGGCTTAGGAGTTAAGGTGCTTGCCTACAAAGCCAAAGGACCCAGGTTTGATTCCCCAAGACCCACATAAACCAGATGCATGCCTCTGGAGTTCATTTGCAGTGGCTGGAGGCCCTGGCACACCCATTTCTCTTTCTCTATCTCAAATAAATAAAAAATTTTTTTTTTTAAAATGCCTTTAATGGGCTGGAGCAATGCTAAGCAGTTAAGGCACTTGCCTGCAAAGCCAAAGAACCCAGGTTCGATTCCCCAGGACCACATAAGCCAGATTCACAAAGTGGCACATATGTCTGGAGTTCATTTGCAGCAACTGGAGGCCCTGCCATGCCCATTCTCTCCATCTGTCTCTTTCTCTTTCTCTCTCTCTCTCTCTCTCAAATAAATTAATAAAATATTTTTTAAAAAACTAATTAGGGCTGGAGAGATGGCTTAGTGGTTAAGGCACCTGCCTGCTAAGCCTAAGAACCCGGTTCCAATCTCTGGTCCCACGTTTAGCCAGATGCAAAGTGATGCAAGGGCGCAATGCCACATTTACCCACAAGGGGCACACACATCTGGATTTTGTTCACAGTAGCTGAGAGACTGCTGGAGCGCCCATCTCTATCTGTCTCCCTCTCTGTCTGTCTCTCTGTGTCTCTCTCCAAAAATAAATAAAATAATAATTTAAAAAACTAATTAAAAAAAAAAAAAGAAGCCGGGCGTGATGGCGCACGCCTTTAATCCCAGCACTCGGGAGGCAGAGGTAGGAGGATCGCAGAGAGTTCGAGACCACCCTGAGACTACATAGTTAATTCCAGGTCAGCTTGGACCAGAGTGAGACCCTACCTTGCAAAACCAAAAAAAAAAAAAAAAAAAAAGAATTGGGCACAAAAGGCCACAAAGGATGTGATTCCCTTTATATAAAACAATAAAAGCCAGTCATGGTGGCACACGCCTTTAATCCCAGCACTTGGGAGGCAGAGTTACGAGGATCGCTGTGAGTTCAAGGCTACCCTGAAAGTACCAAGTAAATTCCAGGTCAGCCTGGGTTAGAGTAAGACCCTACTTCGAAAAAAATAAAAAGCTGAGAATAGACAACTCCACAGAGAAAGGAAGTAGATGAGTGGTTGCTGGGAGCTGAAGAGGGACAGAGATTCTTTTCAAGTAATAAAAACATTCTAAAACTGACTTTGGTGATGCCTGCCAACTCTGTAATAAGCTCAAAACCACAGACGTGCACACTTTCAGTGGGAGAATTGTACAGCATGTGAACTCCACCTCACTAAAGTTATTGTAAATAAGAACTAAACAGCTATAATTGCAGGGGACAATAAAGAATGGCTTCACTTTTTATCTCTGTTCACTCTAACTCATAACTCATTAAAGCCTTATGTGTCCCTTTTAGTTGAAGACAGTAGAACAATTTACTGTTGGGATGGACAAATACCCAGGGGAAGTCAGAAATGACAACAGAACTGGATGTTGGAACTTCTTCTGGCTTTTTCTACTTCTAGATGGGAGCCAGACACTTCAACTTTTAAAAAATTTATTTATTTATTTGAGAGAGAGAAGAGGCAGACTGCTAGAGAGAATGGGTACATCAGGGCCTTTAGCTGCTGCAAATGAACTCCAGACACATACACCATCTTGTGCATTGGGCTTATGTGGGTACTAGGGAATCAAACCTGAGTCCATAGGCTTCACAAGCAAACTCCTTAACTACTAAACCATCTCTCCAGCCCCAGTTCAACTTTTTAACAACCCATACCTGATTCACAGGAATGCAGAGAGGGTAGGAAGTAGTAAGAACCCAGTGACAGCTAATATTTTCTCAGCATTTGGCCCATTCTCCAATGCACATCCTCTTGCTAAATTCTAAAAATAATCCTGTTGGCTGTCTATGATTTTGTTGTGTTTGGTTCTGATTTTTGATTCTTTGCAACAAAGTCTCACTGCATAGCCCAGGTGTGGCAGGTACCTTCTAGTTGCTGGATGGGACCTGAGGAATGACACCTGGGATTTTCCACTGGCCTCCACTTATAAGGGTACATACATGTACACATACATCTCTCTCTCTCTCTCTCTCTCTCTCTCTCTTCCCTTCCTCCCTCCCTTTCTCAATCCCTACAGACACACACACACACACACCTCCTACATGTACAAGCACCCTCCACATGCACAAAAAGAAACAATGATAATGATATTAATAATCATAAACCCTATTGCTGGTCACAATGTCAAGCCCTCCACAGCAGAAAGTACATAGGGTCTGTCATACTGAACAGAGCCAAAATAGAACATTTGCAATTAAAACAGAATGATTTATCAGCAAGTGCTAGATCCAAGCTTCCAGAAATCTGAGAATTTTCATGAAAGCCATCTTGGAAAGTGTCCTCTTCCATGGTATGATTTGAATGTGAAATATTCCCAATAGACTCATGGGTTGGAACACTTAGTCCCCAGCTGGTGGCCAAGTGTGGGAAGTTGTGAAACCTGTAGGAGGTGAAGCCTTGTTGGAAGAAGTAGGTCAATATGGGGGTGCTTTGAGGTTTTATAGCCTGACCCCCCCTTCCTATTTGCCCTTCGTTTCCTGACTCTGGTTGTAATGTGACCAGACTTCTGTTCCTGATGCCTTGCCTTCCATGCCATTATAGAATGTATCTCCTGGGGTGAAGGAGATAGACACTGAGGACACTCAACACCTACCAAACCAGAGATCCAGAGGCTCCTGAGTGCCCATCACTGAAGTGGACTTAAAATGTTCCCAGCATGGCTCAGGGAATTTTGTGGAAGAGGGGGCAGAAAGATTGTTAGAGCTACAAGTTGGGACATTTTGCAGAGACATTCCCTCCCCCACCCCCCGTAATGCATGACCCCCAATCCCCACTGGGTTGACCTGCATCCCCAATGAGGAAGCCTCTTCAGAAAAGGTACAGGGAGGAGGGAAAGGATGATACCAACATGTGTTGCTTACATACAAAATATGTCCATATCTAATAAAAATAAGAGAAAAGAAAACGAATGTGTTTCCTGGAAACAATGCCAGAATAAACTCTTCCATCTTTAAGCTGCTTCAGGTCAGGTGTTTGTTCCCAAGGACTAAGTAACTAATGCATATGGTTTGACTCACTAAAGTAGAAAGGGAGATGTGCTGGGGTTGAGAAAGGGGAGGAAGCTTTAGTGTGCTAAGAGTTGAATATTTATTTCTGCTTTCAATCATCAGTGTGCCCATCCTTAGTCACAGCTTTCTTCAAACACCACTGAAAACCTATTCTAGGGCCCAGGCATTCTTTTCTGCATTCTTTCCACTCTTAAAACTGCTGCCTTTTAAATTCAGGGGGTCCTGCCCCAACAAGTCTTGAGCTCAGGTGCAGGGTCACCTCCCTTAACAGTTTCAGGACACACAGGTCAGGGCTAACAGGTCTGGCTAACAGCAGCACTACCTCCTCACAGCTGTGTGGTGCTTGCTCACATCCTCAAGCTCTCTGTGTGTCTCATGCTCCTCACTTGAACACAATAGCATGGCAAAGCTTTGAAGAATATGTGAGGGCCAGGCACAATGGTGCACACCTGCAGTCCCCAGGTTTGAAGATCAGATGAGGGCTGGGCATGGTGGTAGGCACCTGTAATTCCTGGATTCAGGAGGCTGAGGCAAGAGGACTGGGAGTTTGAAACCAATCTGGGTTACATTGCAAGACTACTAAAAACAAACAAAAAAGTAGAAAGGGTCGCCGGGCGTGGTGGCGCACGCCTTTAATCCCAGCACTCGGGAGGCAGAGGTAGGAGGATCGCCGTGAGTTCGAGGCCACCCTGAGACTACATAGTTAATTCCAGGTCAGCCTGGACCAGAGTGAGACCCTACCTCGCAAAACCAAAAAAAATATATATATATATATGTAGAAAGGAAGAAGGGAGAGAAGGAGGGGAGGAGAAAAAGAAAAGAAAAATATCAGGCATGGTAGCTCATGCCTGTAATCCCAGCACTCAAGGGACTGAGACATGAGGACTGCCACAAGGTCAAGGCCAGCCTGGATTACATAGCAAGATTCTTTGTCAAAAAGAATATGACAGGCACAGTGGTTTGTACCTGTACTCCTGGTATTCGGGAGGGTGAGGTAAGATCACCATGAGTTTGAGACCAGCCTGGACTATAGAGTAAGACCTTGTCTCAAAAAAAAAAAAAAAAAAAAAAAGAGGCAAAATAGGGCTAGGGAGATGAATCACTTCACAAAGCACTGGCCATGAGGAACTGAGTTCAAATCACTAGCACCCATATAAAATGCCAGATGTGGTGACCATCACCTCAAACACCAGCACTGAGGAGGAAGAGACATGAGAATCCCTAGAGCTTGCTGACTAGCTAGTGTAGCTGAAACAGTGAATTACGGGTCTCAAAAATTAGGTGGAGAGCTATTTTGAAAGCTACCCAACATTGATCTCTGGCCTCCACACATATGTGCATGCACACCTGCACACATACTGCATACATGCACATCATACACATACAACACACATACACTTACAAAAACAAGGGAAAATGCCAGGTGTGGTGACGCAACGCCTTTAATCCCAGCACTTTAGAGGCAGAGGTAGGAGGATCACTGTGAGTTTGAGGCTACCCTGAGACTACAGAATGAATTCCAGGTCAGCCTGAGCTAGAGTGAGACCCTACCTCAAAAAAAAAAAAAAAAAAAAAAGGAAAAATAATGATAACAGTAAATGAGAACTGAAGTCTGGTCATGTACACTTGTCATTTTTCCAATCCAAGCAACAGGAAACCAATTTCTCAATCATGACCTTCAGAAATCAGAGACACCAAGAATTCAGACCCTTAGTATTCTCTACTTGCCCTACAGAATAGTTCTTAAAGTTGACTTCTACAAAGAAAAGATAGGTAAAGTTATAGCAGGCACTTGAATTCTAAGGTAGGTATTGTTACTGACAAGCCACATAGAAATCAATGTCTGAAGGGCATCCAGTATGCCAGGCATGATGCTGGGCACAGGAAATATCACAAAAAATAAAGTTGCAAGTAAGAAGCTAGAAGATAGAGACACCCAAATAACTGTGATAAGTTACCAGCCCAAGTGGGAATTTCAGCTTTGCAAGTGTACACATGGGTGTGTTTGTGTGTTATGCCACTGTGTGATGTGGGGTAGGTGATTTCACCTCTCTGGGCTTTGATTTTCCTGTAAGAGTTAACTGAGAATGCAGATCACAGAAGGTGAGAAGAGCAGAAAACAGAGTAAATTTCCTGGGAACTGAGCCTAAGAGATCCCAGGAGATTTCTGTGTACTGCATGGGGCTGAGGGATGAGAAATAAAACCACTAGGATGGACAGAAGGAATTTGACAGGTGTGGTTTCTCTTGGACCACACAAATAAATAGGTTCATACAAGCAAAGTTGCTGGTGGGGGTGACTCAGTTCAGTACTAACATAACACCCATAGCCAGAAACAATATAAGCTACCTACCCACAGGGGAATCTATTCATTGGGGTCATCCACCTAATTGGGTGGAGGCCCCTGGATGAGCAGCATTTTCTGGGAAACGCTGGACTTTAGGTCCCACTCCATATCTCACTGGTCAGAAACTCCAGAGGGAAAGCCCAGGAATCTGCATTTCATCAGAGCTATCTTACACATTCAGGTCTAGGCAGTGATGACATACAAGCAGGGGTCAGACAACATTTTCTATGAAGAGTCAGTGATCATTTTAAGGTTTTTTTTTTTTTTGCTTGTTTGCTTTTACTTGTTTGGTATATTTTGTTGTTGATGATTTTTGTAGTTACTTGGTTTTGTTTTGGGCAATGCTAGGAATGGAACTCGAGGCTTTATGCAGTCTGGGTAGGTGCTCTATTGTTGGGCCATTCCCCTAGTCCTTCACTGGTGGGTGCTAAACAAATACTCTACTGCTAAGCCACATATCAGTGAAGATTCTAGGCAGGTGCTCTACTGCTGAGCCTCACCCCCAACTCCTCACTGGGGGATTCTAGGCAAGTGTTAGATCACTAAATCATGGCCTCAGCCCAGTATTTTCCATTTTGTAGGCAACAGATCAGATATATTTCTTGATTTATTCAATTCTATTCTTTTTTTTTTTTTTTTTTTTAAGAGACAGAGAGAGGGAGAGAGAGCGAGTGAGAATGGGTGCGCCAGGGCCTCTAGCCACTGCAAACGAACTCCAGATGCATGCACCACCATGTGCATCTGGGTTCTATTCTATTCTATTCTATTCTATTCTATTCTATTCTATTCTATTATTTTATTTTATTCTATCAGCTATCCAATTCTACTTTTGTAGCCACCATGAGCACATAAACAAATGAGTGAAACTATTCCCAAAACCAAGCAAACAAAATTTCATTTAGGGCTGGAGAGATGGCTTAGCAGTTAAGGCACTTGCCTGTGAGGCCTAAGGACCCAGGTTCGATTCCCCAGTACCCATGTAAGACAGAGGCACAAGGTAGTACATGCATCTGGAGTTTGTTTGCAGTGGCTAGAGGCCCTGGCATGCCTATTCATTTTCCCTCTCTCTCTCTCTCTCTCTGCCTCTCTCTCTTTCTCAAATAAATAAAAGAAAATATTAAAAAATAAATAAAATAAATTCATTTAGAGACACTGAAAACTAGGTATTTAGCTCAATGCTAGAGCATGTACCTATCAGAATCAGTAAAACCCTCTAGCTTAAGTCAAAGTAGGTAGAAGAGCAATGGAGAGGGACACCTGACATTCCCTCCAGCCACCACAGGTGAACGCATAGGGCACTTCATGGGCACATACCATGAGTGATTTGTTCATCCACAGAATCTGCACACAGCCCTTTATGCAGATAATGGAGATTCAGGCAAAACAAGCCTATACCACAGTAGGGGTGGGTAACAAAGTCAGAGGGAGCAGAAAACCTCAGTTCTTGTACTGTAAGTAAACAGCAGGTATCAGGTGGGCAAAAGAGGGGAAAAGTGCATTTAGATACAAGAAATGCATGCAAAGGTGGGTAGACATGAAGAATAGGGAATGCCAAACATGTATAGCCTTTCTGAAAGAAGCCAGCTTAGGAGCCAGGTGAAGAAACTTAGTGTGAAGTGACCAAAGTAGGAAAGGAGAAAAATCAACTCTGGCAGCAGGATGGAGTCTCCTGTAATTATTACTGTGTGTTCTAGGATAAAGGAGGGACATATGAGTAGAGGCAGGGCTGGAGAGTTGGCGCAGAAGGTGGCCAAGAAAACATGACACCTGAGTTGGGATCCCCAGAACCCAGGTAAAAATGCCAAGCATACTTATGCATGCCTATAATCCCAGCACAGGTGAGGCAAAGACAGGAGGATCCCCAGGACATGTTGGATACCTAGTCTAACCAAATTGGTGAGCTCTAGGTTCAGTGAGAGACCTTTTCTCAAATAGTAAGGGAAAAGGGCTAGAGAGATGACCCAGTAGTTAAAGGCACTTGCTTGCAAAGCCAGCCTGATAGTCTGGATGTGATTCCCTGGTACCCACTTATAGACAGGCACACCAAGTGACATGTGTCTGAAGTTCATTTGCAGCAGCAAGAAACATTGGCATACTCATATTGTCCCCACCTCAAACAAATATTTAAACAGTAACAATAATAAGATAGAACAAAATTGAGGAAGACACACGAAATCAACTTCTGGCCTACACACATGTATGTGTGCCCACACATATTCACTAACCCATACCTGCATGCACACCAAACACACATACACATTTGTATGTGAAATTGTAAAGAAAAGAAAAGAGCCAAAGGCAGACATGGTAATGCACACATGGAATCCTAGCACTTTAGAAGCTGAGGCAAAGGATTGTGAGTTCCAGACCAACCTGGGAGAACAGGGAGAGAGACCAGGGGAAAAGGGAGGATTCCAGAATCATCCAAATACAACATCTTCTATAAGCCCTTTTGAAACTCTGAGGTATTGAGTTCCTCTAGTCAACTGCATGGTTTGTAATTCTAATATTCAACCTCATATTGCAGAAGTGAAGATAAGCTCTCTGCCATTTCAACCCCCGGGGTTTCCACAAACAGGGGCCACACAAAATCTCTTTCCTTCATAGAGTGGACACACAGTAGACCAGAGGGAAAATGCAAAGAAAACTTGCAAGACCAAAAAGATACTGTATAATGTGTGACATTGACAGCAAGCAAGGAAGCAGGCTAGGGCTACATCTTGACCCCACCTGGAAAGTGACAGTAAATAAAGCACTGCCTTGACAGCAAGGGACCTGATTAGACCACCTGGGGTCACCCAGCCCAAGCAAGCAGGCCCCACACGCCCCCCTTAACCAAAGCTGACCTGATAACACAACTCAGGGGCCTCAAGAGGAACAAGTACCTCACCCTCTACACAAGAGGTCAAACTAGAGATGGGCAAACCCTAACACAAAACAAACAATGCAAGACATCAAGTCAGCATATACCGACCATGAATGGCTAGCCTCTTAGTGGAAGCCTCTAATGAAAACACAGAGGACACTACAGACATAGTATTCCACAATGAAGACATGCTAAACGTAAACAAAATTAATGAGACCATGAACAAATAATAGATGACAGAACTGGAAGAAGCTCATCAAAGAACCAACAGTGGCATAAATGAAACGAAAGACACATCATCAACAGCACATAGCTCTCACTTCTTGTCAACATAATAGAAGTAAAGAGATCTCAACAGACAGATAAATGATTTGAACTTGAATCAACAAATAGATGACCTTAACAACTGAAGCCAGACTACTTGCATCTTTGTCAGTGGGTAATAAGATTAATCAATTTGGTGTAGCATATAACAACAATCAGTGGATCAAGCTTAATGAGGAAATGATCAAATGAATTCCAAGAAATAACATTAAAAAAAAAAAGTCAAACCAGGACCTGAAAATGGAACTGTAGCAGACAGCTTCAGGTTTGCTGAGATGGACTTTCAGACCGGACACAGTTATGGAGGAAGGGATTTATTGAAGTTTACAGATCCAGGGGAAGTTCCATAATGGCAGAAGAAGCTGCCCTGCTCTTACAGGACCAAACACAGAGAGAGAAGCACAAGCCAAAAATCACACAGCAGTCCTCAGGAACTCCAGCTAGGCACACTTTGCATATCTTTAGATTGAAATCTCAAACCCACCACCACACCTTAAGATCTTCCCAGTGACAGACACTGCCTCCAGCCAGGTGGCTGCAGATGCAAACTATAAACTAATAAGACACTGAATATATTGGGGGACATCTATTCAAACTACCACAGGAATTCTAGAGGGATAGAAATGATGCAGAAAATACAGAGAATAAAAATCAAATAGCCCTCTTAAAGCCAGGGGTGGTGGCCCACACCTTTAATCCCAGCACTCAGGAGGCAGAAGAGGGAGGATCACTTTGAGTTCCAGCCTGAGACTCCAGAGTGATTTCCAAGTCAGCCTAGGCTAGGAGACCCCACCTTGAAAAACCAAAAAAATAAAACAAAATAAAAGAGCTGGTTGTGGTGGTGCACGCCTTTAATCCCAGCACTCAGGAGGCAGAGGTAGGAGGATCACCGAGAGTTCGAGGCCACCCTGAGACTACATAGTTAATTTCAGGTCAGCCTGGGCCAGAGTGAGACCCTACCTCGAAAAACAAAAAAAAAGAAGAAGAAGAAGAAGGAGAAGAAGGAGAAGGAGAAGAAGAAGAAAAAGAAAAAGAAAAAAACAGTTTGGAACCAAATAGACCTCTTAAAAGCCTCCCTGGAAAGCCTCACCAACAGAGTAGATCATATGAGGACATAATTTCAGAACTTGAAGACAAAACAGAGAAATTGGATTGGGAGTCCAAAACCTATGAAAGTTCAAAAACTATTGCAAACAGAATATGAGGGAATTGTGGGATACACTAAAAAGACCAACTATCCGGATCACGGGCATACAAGAAGGAGCAGAAATATGGGCCAAAAGCATGAAGAACATCTTTAACAAATTGTTGAAGAAAAATTTTCCACTACAAGAAGCTCACAAAACAACAAAGATAGGACCAAAGAAGAAACTCTCCAAGGCACATCATAGTTAAAGCTCTTAACAATGAAAACAAAGAGAGATTGCTAAAAGCAGCAAGAGAAAAGGTAACCCTGTCAGAATTATCTCTGATTTTTCTTTCTTGTTGTTTATTTTTTGGGGTTTTGTTTGTTTGTTTGTTTGTTTGTTTGTTTGTTTTTCGAAGTAGGGCTTCACTCTAGCCCAGGCTGACCTGGAATTCACTATGTAGTCTCAGGGTGGCCTTGAAATCATGACAATCTTCCTATCTATGCCTCTCAAGTGCTGGGATCAAATGCAAGTGCCACCATACCTGGAACCTCTGATTTTTCTATGGAAACTCTAAAAACCAAGAAGGTTTAGAATGGAGTACTCTAAATCTTGAAAGACTGCAGCTGCCAACCCATGCTACTATACCCAGCAAAAGTATCCCTCATAGTAGAAGAGGAAAGGAAAATGTTCCATAATAAAAACAAGCTCTATGAATATATGAACACAAAGCCAACCCTACAGAGAATACTTCATGGAATACTTCACACAGAAGAGTCCAACAACCAACCTGAAGAACCTACAAGAGGAAAAAACAAGCATCAAAAATGGAACAAGCCGGGCATGGTGGCATATGCCTTTAACCTTGGCACTCAGGAGGCAGAAGTAGGAGGACTGTCATGAGTTCAAGGCCACCCTAAGACTACACAGTGAATTCCTGGTCAGACTGAGGTAGAGTGAGACCCTACCTTGAAAAGCCAAAAAAAAAAAAAAAAAAAAAAAAAACAGATACAAAAATGTATAAAACTCAACATACCAACAAAACTTACAAAGCCTTCAGTATGACAGGGATTAATTTGCACCTTACAGTTATAATTCTAAGCATCAATGGTCTAAACTCCCCAATCAAAAGACAGGTTAACTAGCTGGATCAGAAAAATGGATCCATCTATCTGCTGTCTATAAGAAACCTACATCACTGTCAAAGATAGACACCTCCTCAAGGTGAAAGATTGGAAAACCATCTTTCATGCAAATGGAATTAAGAAGCAAGCAGGTGAGGCTATACCAATATCTGACAAAATAGCCTTCAAAATAAAAGTCAAAAGAGACCCATCAAGGAAATGATCCAACAAGAGGATATCAAAATCACAAGCATATGCACCAAACACAGGTGCACCACATGTTACAAAGCAAAATCTATTTGACAACAAACCAGAAATAAATCCCAATACCATCACAATAAGGGACTTCAATACCCCACTATCATCAATAGACAGATCACCCAAGCAAAAAAACAGCAGGGAAATAATGGACCTTAACAATACCTTAGACCTAATAGACATCTGCAGAACAGTCTACCCTAATTCCACAGAATATACATTCATCTCAGCAGCTCATGGAACCTTCTCTAAAATAGATAATCTATTAGCGCATAAAGCATGCCTCCATAAATTCAGGAAAAATGGCATCACTCCTTATACTGTATCTGACCATAAAGCATTAAAGCTAGAAATTAACAACAAAAAAGAAAAAGAAAACACTCCAACTTATGGAGATGAACAACCGACATTAAACAGTGAATGTGTCATGGAAGAAATAAAAAAGGAAACTGTACAATTTCTAGAACTGAATGATAATAAAAAAATATCATACCAGAATTTATGGGCTACAATGAAGGCAATCCTAAGGAAAAAATTTCATAGCACTAAATGATGTGAAGGTGTTGGAAAAAGAAGAACAATCTAACACTAAGAGTTCCATATGGAATGAAATAATCAAGATCAGAGCAGAAGTTAATGAGATTGATAAATCCCTGGCTAATTTGATCAAAAGAAAAAAAAGAGAAGTCTCAAATTAACAAGACCAGAAAGGAAAATGGAAAGGTCATAATTGACACCAATGAAATTGGAAGAATCATTAGGACATATTCCCAAAATCTCTATTCCAAAAAAAATTGAATAATCTGGAAGAAATGGATGAATTTCTACATATATACCACCTACCAAAACTAAACTCAGGGCAGACAGACTTCCTAAATAAACATATCACTTCAAATAAGATTGAACATGTAATCAAAAACCTCCCAACCAAAGAGTCTAGGACCTGATAGATTCTCAGCTGAATTCTACCAAACCTTCATTGAAGGACTAAAACCACTTTTTGTCAGGTTATTTCACATGGTTGGTAAAGAGGGAATGCTCCTGAACTCCTTCTACAAAGCCAGCATTACTCTGATACCAGACATAGACAGAACAAGAAAGGAAAATTATAAAACAATATCCTTGATAAACTTAGACACAAAAATTGTCAATAAAATACTTGCAAAGTGTATTAGTCAGGGTTCTCTAGAGGAACAGAATGGATAGAATGAATTGTATTAAAAGGGAATTTATTGGATTAGCTTACAACAGTCCAGCAATAGCAGGTTGCAGGTCCAAGAATCAAGGAACCTGGTAGCTGCTCAGTCTACGAAGCTGGAGGCCTCAGCAGTCCCAATCCGGCACTGAAGGCCTGGAGGCGTCCTGGAGAGACGCTGCTCTTCAGTCCACCCTGGTCTTCAGTCCACACTGGAAAGCAGCAAACACCAAGCACCAAGCACCAAGCAGAGAACAGCGAGCAGCACCGGCAGCCAGGTGGGAGGAGAGAGAGCCTTTCTTCCCAGAGCTTCTTTTTATCAAACAGCCCCCTCCTCCAAGATGGGCCGCCCACTATGGGGGAAGGGCTCTCCCTGGGGGAAGGATTCTTCCTTTAGTTAATCCTTCCTAGAGGCAGCCTCAGAGACACACTTATGAGGAATGTCTGTGGATTCCTAAACAAATCAAGTTGACACAAACTTAACCATCACACAAAGTGAATTCAAGAACACATCAAAAGCATTATCCACCTTAATAAAGTAGAATTCATTCCAGGGATGCAGAGATGGTTAAACATATAGAAATCAATAAACTTAATGCACCACATAAATAAACCTGAACAGAGGAACCACATGATAATTCCAACAGATGCAGAAGCCTTCAACAAAATACAGCATCACTTCATGATCAAAGTGCTAAAGAGACTAAGGATGAAGGACCACATCTTGACATAATAAAGACTATCTATTAATCACCTAAGACCCAAATCATACTGAATGGGGAAAAACTTGAGGAGTTCCATTAAGATCAGGAACAAGACAGGGTTCCCACTCTTACCACTGCTCTTCAGCATAGTGTCAGGAGTCCTTTCCCAAGCAATAAGACAAGAGAACTAAGAAGGATACAAATTAGAAAAGAAGAAGTCAAAGTAGCCCTATTTGCAGATGACATGTGTGGTGGTTTGATTCAGGTGTCACCCATAAACTTTGGTGGTCTGAATGCTAGGTTCCAGCTGATGGAGATTTGAGGATTAATGTCTTCTGGAGGCAGTGTATTGTTGGGGGTTGGCCTTATGGGTATTACAGACAATTTCCCCTTGCCAGTGTTTGGCACACTCTCCTTTTGCTGTTGTCCACCTGATGTTGGCTAGGAAGTGATGTCCACCCTCTGCTCATGCTGTCATTTTCCCCTGCCGTCATAAAGCTTCCCCTCGAGTCTGTAAGACAAAATAAACCTTTTTGCCCACAAGCTACTCTTGATCGGGTGATTCCTGCCAGCAATGTGAATCTGACTGCAACAATATGATTTTATATACAAGTGACCCAAAAGACTCCACCAAATAACTTCTAAAGGCGATAATAACAAAGTGGCAGGATACAAAATCAACATGCAAAAATCAGTAGTTGGGCTGGAGAGATAGTTTGGCCATTAAGACACTTGCCAGCGAAGTCAAAGGATACAGGTTTGATTCCACATAAGCCAGATGCACAAGGTGGCACATGCATCTGGAGTTCCTTTGCAGTGACTAGAGACCCTGGCTCGCTCGCTCACTCACTCACTTGCATGTTCTAGAATCTACAAAGAACTCAAAAAAACTAAGCAATAAAAAAATCAATCAGCTCACAGCTGGGATGGTGGCACACACCTTCAATCCCAGAACTGAGGAGGCAGAGATAGGCAGATCACTGTGAGTTTAAGGCCACTCTGAGACTACATAGTGAATTCCAGGCCAGCCTGGACTAGAGTGAAAACCCTACCTCAAAAAAAAAAAAATTCAATCAACTCAAAAATGTGGCAGAGAACTGAACAGAAAATGCTCAAAGGAGGAAATACAAATGACCAATACTTACTTAAAGAAATATTCAACAGGGATGGAGAGATGGCTCAGCAGTTAAGGTGCTTGCCTGCGAAATCTAAGGACCCAGGTTCGACTCACCAGAACCCACATAAACCAGATGCATATGGTGGCACATGTGCCTGGAGTTTGTTTGCAGTGGCTAGAGGCCCTGATGTTCCCATTCTCTCCCTCTCCCTCTCTCTGTCTCTCTTTGTCATGAATAAATAAAATATTTAAAAAGAAAGAAAGAAACACTCAACATCCCTAGCCATCAGGGAAATTCAAATTAAAACAACTTTCAGATTCCATCTTACTCCAATCAAGATGGCAATTATCAAAAACTCAAATGGCAAAAATGTTGGCAAGACTTTTAGAAAAGAGGAACCCTCATTCACTGCTGGTGGGAATGCAAACTTGTACAACCACTATGAAAATCAGTATGGAGACTCTTGAAAAAGATGAAAATTGATTTACCATCTGACCCAGCTATTCCACTCCTCAGTATCTATCCTAAAGACTCTACTCTCTACTTCAGAGACCCAGATGCCCATCAACTGATTAAATAAGTAATGAAGATGTGATACATTTACACAATGGAATTCTACTCAGCAGTAAGGAAAAATGAACTAATGAAATTTGTAGGAAAATGGATGGCTTAGAAAATATCACTCTAAATAAGGTCACACAGTCTAAGAAAGACAAACATCACATGTTTATTTCTCATATGTGGCTCATAAACTGGACCAGCAAGAGTCTAAACGGAAGCAAGCATTAGGAATATGTGCATATAACTAGAATGAGACCAGTAAAAAGAGGAACCAGGGAGTCAAGAGAAGAGTTACCAGACAAACCAGTAGAGAGAAAGAATATTAGGGTGGGTGGGAGGTTCAGGAAAGGGAGGGTGGGTAAGTAAACGACACAAAACCAAAGGCTAAAGCATGCATCACAATAGGAACCTTCCTCCTGGAAACTAGTATGCAAGATAGAACCACCTGTTAAGGGAGATAGATGGACCAGATCATAATGCCCAGTAAAAGGTGGAGAAAGGACTGGAGGAATGGCTTAGCAGTTAAGGCATTTGCCTGAAAAGCCAAAGGACCCAGGTTCGATTCCCCAGGACCCACATTAGCCAGATGCACAAGGGGGCACATGCGTCTGGAGTTTGTTTGTAGTGGCTGGAGGCCCTGGCACACCCATTCTATCTCTCTCTCTCTCTCTCTCTCTCTTTCTCTCTCTCTCTCCCTCTTTCTCTGTCAAATAAATAAATAAATAAAAATAAAAATGAATTTATATTTTTTAAAAAAAGGTGGAGAAAGCCTTAAACCAGAGGTTCTGGCTTATGGATCCCAGGGCCAGATCTGGGTTAATCCCCACAGTGAGCAGTTGGCCAAGTGATCTGTGTTGTTACCAAAACTGTAGGCCTTTGCCAAGCACTTGGTTACCTGACAGAGCTACAAGGTAAGACCCTATTGCTGAAGACAATACAGGCTGCCATCTCAGAACACCAAGAAAAAATATGGGAACTGAGAGGAAAGCCAGTCTTTACCTGGCAAACCCTCATGGTGCTGGAAAGTACTAAGGGAACTACTGTGAGACAATGGTTACCAACAGCATGAACAAGCAGGAAACCCTGCAAGCCACACAACCTACCAGCTAGACAAGGAGTGCACACTTGTGCAATAGTGGCACACAGCCTTTGTAGGTAGCCATCTGCACTCCCATTGGACATGAAGTCCACTCAGTGTAAAAGAATTCATAACTAGTACTGGAAAACAAGTCAGCACCCCATGATTTGGAAAATCACACTACCCAGAAAGAAGCCCACAGTGTTCCTGGAACAAGTCAAGTGGGTGTCTCTTCAAATTGTTTCTCAAGCTCCTATCCATATCCCCTTTAACCAAGCTGCTCCCACCCTAGGTTGGAAAAGCTATTTTATCTTACAGATATATAGATTGCTGGGGAGATTCAAGATCCATCAACACAAAAAAAGACATCCAAATGCTCACAAGATGTGCCACTTCTACCACATTTATTGGGGTCCAGAAGAAACTGTAGAGGAAGCAGCAATTTGAGTATTGTTCCCAATGCTAGCCCAACATCCACATCCAGGAAAATAACAAATACTGTGGTAAACCAAAACACATCATAACAGAAATACAGAAAAGTCAACATCAACTGATAACACACCTGCCAAGTCTCAGGGACTATTGTGGAAGAGGTGGCAGGAAGATTTTAAGAGCCACAAGGTGGGTAGAAACAACCAGAGGCACAGCTCCCCGAGAGACAGAGGCCCAAATTACCCCACAGTGAATACCAAAAACCCCACTAAGAAGGGCCCTCAGGGAAATGGGGACCAGGGAGGGGACATACTACAACCTAAGTTAAAAATTAATTTTAAAACACTATTAAAGGGGCTGGAGAGATGGCTTAGTGGTTAAGGCACTTACCTGCAAAGCCAAAGGACCCAGGTTCAATTCCCCAGAACCCACATAAGGGGGCACACGCATCTGGAGTTCATTTACAATGGCTGGAGGCCCTGGCGTGCCCATTCTCTCTCTCACTCTCTCTCTCTCTCTCTCTCCCTCTCTGCATAAATAAATAATAATAATAAATATTTTGTTTTAAAAAGACTATTAAAAATTCAGTTTTAGCCAGGCATGGTGGTGCACACCTTTAACCCCAACACTAAGGAGGCAGAGGTAAGAGGATCACCATGAGTCTGAGGCCACCCTGAGAATACAGAGTGAATTCCAGGTCATCCTGTGCTAGAGTAAGACCCTACCTTGAAAAAAAAAAATCAGTTTTAAGACTCTATTAATCCAATTATAAGATTTTTTTTTTTAAGTCTGGAAAAAACATAGGGATGGAGAACAAATCAGGCACCATGATAAAAAGGCAGAAGCCAGGCATGGTGGCTCACACCTGGAATCCTAGCACAAAAAAGGCAGAAGGATTGTCCCAATTTCAAGACTAGCCTGGGCTTCATAATGAGACCTTGTTTCAAAAGACGTGTGTGGGCTGAGCATGGTGGCACAACACCTTTAATCCCAGCACTTGGGAGACAGAGTTAGGAGTATCCCCATGAGTTCAAGACCACAAAGACTACATAGTAAATCCCAGGTCAGCTAGAATGAGATTCTACCTCAAACTGCCCCCCCCAAAAAAGGGTGTGTGTGTGTGTGTGTGTGTGTGTGTGTGTGTATGCCATGTGTATACACACCAGAAAGATAGCACAGTAGGTATAGTATTTGCATCCTATATAAGTGAGGAAATGAGTTTGATCCCCAGTATCATGTAAAAACGCCAGTTGTGGTG
Organism: Orientallactaga sibirica; assembly: GCA_036365145.1. Taxonomy (NCBI): domain Eukaryota; kingdom Metazoa; phylum Chordata; class Mammalia; order Rodentia; family Dipodidae; genus Orientallactaga; species Orientallactaga sibirica. Next base: position 23,225,280 of record JAEOAD010000015.1, on the reverse strand, counting down.
ATGTTTGCCTATAATCCCAATGCTGGGGAGGTAGATACTAGACCCTTGGCTAGGAAGAGACTGTCTCAAAAAGAGATAGGTGGGTCGGGTGTGGTGGCGCACTCCTTTAATCCCAGCACTCAGGAGGCAGAGATAGGAAGATCACTGTGAGTTTGAGGCCACCCTGAGACTACACAGTGAATTCCAGGTCAGCCTGGGCTAAAGTGAAACCCTACCTCGAAAATCCCCCCCAAAAAAATGAGAGGGAGAGATAGGTGGGGGCTGGAGAGATGGCTTAGTGGTTAAGGCGCTTGCCTGCAAAGCCAAAGGACTCAGGTTTGATTCTCCAGTACTCATGTAAGCCAGATGCACAAGGTGGTACATGCATCTGGAGTTCATTTGAGTGGCAGGAAGCCCTGGCGCACCTATATTCTCTCTGTCTCTCTATCTCAACTAAGTAAATTAAAAAAATAAAATATTTTTAAAAAAGAGATAGGTGGGAGAGAGGGAAGGGATATGATGGAGATTAGAGTTCTAAAGGGGTATGGGGAGGGAAATATCATGCATTTTTTGTATGTAAGTATAGAAGTTGTCAATAAAAAAATTTAAATTAAAATAAATAAATAATTAATTAATTTAAAAAAAGAGATAGGTGGCATTCCTAAAGAATGATACCTAATGTTGTCCTCTGCATCCACACACATGCGACACATGTATCTCCACAAATATAAGCATGCATGCATATGTACCACACATATATACACACACAAAATAAATACATGTTTTTAAAATGATAAAGGGATATATTTTGCATCTAAACTGTATATTATATTTCTCAGAGAATCCCTGAGCAAGCAGCAAGATTTATTGTTTTATCTTCTAAAAAAGAGGAGTGATAAAAATAAATAGATGTGTTTGCTTTTTTTTCTTTGTCTCTTTGCTATTTGGGGGGTTGAACCAAGGACACAGGCTAGGCACATTCTCTACTTTTAATTTTTTTTTTTAATTTATATATGGGGAAGCAGGGCCAGGGCAGTTCACCACTACAAACGAATTCCAGACACATGCACCATTTTATGTGGGTACAGGGGAATTGAACCCCAGCTGGTAAACTTTGTAAGCAAGCACCTTTAACCACTGAGCCCTCTCCCCAGCCCACACTCTCTACTTAAACATATCTGTACTACTGTAAAAATCTGTATGGGAAGACAGCTAAGCCAAAAGAGAAACACAACCTTGCAAGGTAAACCATATTCAGTAGTGCTTTTTTTTTTTTTTTTTTTTTTTGTAGGGTCTCACTTTAACCCAGGCTGACTTGGAATTCACTATGTAGTCTAAGGCTGGCCTAGAACTCACATCAATCCTCCTACCTCTACCTCCCAAATGCTAGGATTAAAGGCTGTTGGGATTAAAAGCATGCACCGCCACACCCGGCCAGTAGTGTATTATTAATATAAATATATTTCAGAGATCTAGGGTTAGACACAAAGGCCCTCTATAATGCATGCCTATTCCTGGAGTAATCCTCAACTGGACCTTATAGGACAAATATGTATAACACTCCAATAAAGGATATTACTTTGCTCCAAAAAAAATTGATAAAGGGGTAGCATAAGCAAGTTTAGGCATTAAGAGACTATTCTGGGTCCTGATGGTTGGGAGACAAATCTCTCTATAGAAATGGCTTAAAATCCAGAAATGTACACTAGAGAGAGTCAAATTTACTGAATGTTCATTTTAAAAAGAAATGTTTTCTCCAATGTTAAGAAGACACACATGGGCTGGGGAAATGACTTAACAGTTAATGTGTTTGCCTGCAAAGCCTAAGGACCTCAGTTCGATTCCCCAGGACCCATGTAAGCCAGATGCACAAGGGGACACATGCATCTGGAGTTCGTTTTCAGTGGCTAGAGGCCCTGGCATGCCCATTCTCTCTTTGTCTCTGCCTCCTCCTCTCTCAGTCTCTCAAATAAATAAACTACTTTTAAAAAAAAAGAAGAAGAAAAAGACACACACTAAATTCATTTTCCTATCAAAACAGGAATGAGGTTGTTTTGGGGACTTCTTGTATATGTGCAGGTACAAGCATATACAAATTATAGACAGACAGCTATATAGATAGGATAGATAGGATAGGTAGGTAGGTAGGTAGATAGGTAGGTAGGTGGAAGGGTGGGTGCATGTATATATGGATCAATGAATAGATAGATTGATGGATGACACACAGATACCTAGATATAGAGATACAGAGCCATACAGACACTATGGATAGGTAGACAGACAGATAGATATATAATATATTGGATGAATGCATGCATAAATATATGGATAGATAGATGATAGTTACTATAATAAGAATGCATTTTTGGGGCTGGAGAGATGGTTTAGCAGCTAAGGCACATGCCTGTGAAGCCTAAGGACTCAGGTTTGATTCTCCAGGTCCCAAGTTAGCCAGATGCACATGGTAGTGCATGCATCTGGAGTTTGTTTGCAGTGGCTACAGGCCCTGGCACACCCATTCTCACTCTTTCCCTCTCTCTCTCTCTCTCTCTCTCTGTCTCAAATAAATAAATAAAAATAAAAAATCTTTTAAAAAGGAATGTAGTTCTTGGGCTGGAGAGATGGCTTAGCAGTTAAGGTGTTTGCCTGCAAAGCCAAAGAATCCCAGCTCAATTCTCCAGGACCCACATAAGCCAGATGCACAAGAGGACGCATGCGTCTGGAGTTCGTTTGCAGTGGCTGGATGCCCTGAAGCTCCCATTCATTCTCTCTCTCTCTCTCTCCTCTTTCTCTCTCTCTAATAAATAAATAAATAAAATATTTTTTAAGGAATGCATTTATTGCTATTATTTTAATTAAAAAATACAACTCAATTGCAAAACATAAATCACCCTGCCTCCACATGTTTCCTTAATGGAAATTAAAACAAGGAATCTTGAAGAAAAAAATCCACATCATACCCAACTTCCTTTGGGCTCCAGAGACAGGCTGATAAGCGAACATGCCTAGGTCAGTAAATCCCAAGATCACATGGACTTAAGGAAAGGGGGAGGAATATTGCTGCTATTTCTTCACTGTTACACATATGTACTCAGGACAACATGTAAAAAAATTTACATGGCTTATAAAGAGAAATGCACTGCATTTTTGGATGTTTCATTTCCCTTGATTCATTCAAGCTGAACCAGAGACCAAGGCATGACTTCATGAATGAGCTTTGAAGAAGCATAGTCTACTTAGGAGGCTAAGAAAAGAGGATCAGAAAGTTATAGTCATCTTTGGCTATGTAGTGAGTTTGAGGCCAGCCTGGGCTACATGAAACCCTGTCTCAGAAAAAGAGAGAGAGAAGGGAGGAGGAGGAAGAAAGGAGGGAGAACAAAAGGGTAGACAAAGAAGAAAGAAGAAGGAAGAGAGGAGGAAGATGGAGAAGGTGGGAAGAAAAATGAAGGATGGAGTGAAATTTCAAAGGGGAAGGTGGGGGGAAGGAGGGAAATAACATGATATTGTCTACAATTAAGGAAGTTGTCAATAAAAATAATAATAAAATAATATAATATAATATAATTTAAAAAAAGAAAAATGAAGGATGAGAACAAAGAAAAGGGATAAGGAAGAGAAATAGGATGGGAGAGGAAGAAGAGGTGGAAAAAGAGGATGAGAAAGGAAACAAGAGGAAGAGGAAGGAGGGAAGGAGTAGAGAGAAAGAAACACAAGGAGGAGGAAGGAGAAAAAGGAAGTAGGAGAAGGAGAAAAGTGCAGAGGGCTGACAAGCAAGACCCTGTCTCAAACAAGATAAAGATGAAAACCAACACTCAGAGGGCTCAGTGACAAAGAACTTACCAACCCTACTCAAGGCCCTAGGCTTGAATCCCAGCACCTCAAACAAAAACAGTACAACTCAGATCAGAGTTCAGCAAACTCTCTGGGCTAACGGCCAAAGTGTAAATATATGTTTTGTTGTTATTACTTAACTATTTAACATCAGGGCACAAAAGTAGCCCTGGAAGAGGAGTAAACAAATGGCAATGGCTCTGCACCAACAAAATTTTGTTTAGATAAACAAGCAATGGAATTTGGCATAACTGCCACAGTTTACTGACCCCCTATTTATAGATGGAGCCAGAGTAGATATAAATGGCAGCGGGAAGGGAAAAGGTTAAAGGAGGTACCCCTACTCCCCCTGTCCTGCCCCAAGAAGAAATGGCCAAAATCTTAGCCTGGGCAAAGGGTGGGAACAGAATAGAACATGGAAAGCCAGGCACAAGTGAAAACTTTCCAGATTTTTGTCTTCCAAAGATCAGATGGGTCACTAGTCAAGGCTGGAGAAGATGGGATGAAAGGTGAAGGTTACCTGAAATAACAAGACACCACGGTCAGAGCAGTGTCAAACTCAAGAGGGGTCACTAGGCCAGGTTAAAGAAGATGGAATGAGAGGTGAGGGTCACCTTGAAAGATAATTAAACACCATGGACAGAGCAGTGACTGACAGGAGATGCAGCAAGGGTGACAAGGGTGACCTTGGGGAAGAAGAAAAGGAGGACAGGTCTTTAGGGAGTAATGGGGGCTGAGGAAATGGCGCCATGGTTAAAAACACTTGCTGCATAAGCCTGACAACCGGAATTCAGATAACCAGGACCCACATAAAAGCCAGGCAAAGTAGCACAAGCATCTGTAATTCCAATGTGCTTACCTACAGCAATGGGAAGCAGAGTTAGAAAAATCCTGAAGGTCATGGCATTTGCAGTGGAAACAAAAAGAAGAGAGACTTGCCTGAGAGGCAAGGTCACTGAGAAAGCAAGCTGGTGCTGAGCAGAAAACCTTTTCCCTGTAGACCAGCCAACTGGAAGCTGGAAAAAGCTGCACTGCATGCAGCCATATGGGAGACAGAAGTCGTCAGTAGTGAAAACAGTGGACACTGAATATTCAAGTTTGGCCAGTCAGGCCCAATGACTGAACGGGTGCAATAGTGGCATGTCTACTCATGGGGTAACCAACTGCTCCATAATTGGACTGAAGGCCCTCTCTACGGGAGGGAATACATACCTGGTACTGAAAAACCTAAGCAAAAGTCTATGGCAGAGGAGGTCATGAGCCTTAGGGGTATAAAGCCTGCTCTTGTCTGACTAAATGTATATTTTATTCCCACCAAGCTGCCCTGAAAGCACTACACTTAATGTTCATATTCACATATTAATGCTACTCTCACTTCTGGTTAGAGAAGTTTCTCTTTTCAGATGGCAATGACCACTGGGATGACTCAAAAGGCAACATAGTGCTGAGAAGAAGGGATGGAGGAGTGCCCAGCATTGAAACATCTCTGTCACACCCTCCAAGGCTCAGGGCCCATTGCGGAAGAGGGGGCGGATAGAATGGAAGAGCCAAAGGAAGGGTACAACTCCTTACAATGCAACTGTCCAGACAGAAATTGGCCTTGATATCCATGACCTTGCAGTGCCTAGCAATACCTTTGCAAGACCCTCATAATAGAAGAAAAAGATGATGACATCAAATTAAAAGAGAGACTAATGGAGAGAGGGAGGGGATATGATGGAGATTGGAGTTCTAAAGGGGAATGGGGGAGGGGAGAGAAATATGCACTTTTTGTATGTAAGTATAGAAGTTGTCAATAAAAAAAAAGTGAGATTTCAAAAAAAATCATGTTAGACCAATACTAAAATAAAATGCAAGACAAAACAATAATAAAGAGGTTATAAAAGTCAAAAAAAAAAGAAGAGAGAGAGAAAGAGAGAGATTAAGAAAAGAGAGCTGGAGAGATTGCTCAGCAGTTAAGGCATCTGCCTGCAATGCCTAATGACCAGATTCCCCAGTACCCAGGTAAAGCTGAATGCAGAGTGGTGCATGTATCTGGAGAGAGAAATAGTGAATAATAGGGTTGATGGTGTACTGAATCTTTGTAGGCTAAAGTACATGGTACTGGGGACTGGACTCAGGTCTGACCAAGCCATCTCCTCAGCCCTGGAGTCATTCTCCATTGTCCCCACGTGGGGACAGTGAGATGTTCCTGACATCAGGAATGCTTCTCAACACTCCACAGTGCCCAGAACAGTCTCACAACCCAGAATTAGCCAACCTCAACTACCAAGGCTGAGAAGGGAGAACAGTCAATGACAGAATGGGATAAAGTGAGGCCCTCCAGAGGCTCACCTCTTGATGAGGTCTACAAATAAGTGTTGGGCAGGGCAGGGGATGGAAATAGGCTAGTCTCCAGGACAGAAGTAAAGGTCAGCAATAACTACAAAGAGCTGGGATGAGCATCCAACCAAACACAGTTATATGGAAGGAAGGGATTTATTTCAAGCTTACAGATCCAGGGAAAGTCCCATCAACAGTGGAAGAAGATGACTCCCATTCATAAATCCAAGCAGAGAGAGAAACCAACAGCAGCCAGCAAACAGGGACCCTGCCAGAGATTAAAACCTCTCTGCATACCTCTGGGCTAGAATTCAGATTCACCCCCAGTGACACACCCCATAGTCTGCCTGCTAGGGGCTTGTTGCAGTCAGCTTTGCATTATTGGCATAAAATACCCAACCATCAGCTTGTAGCGGAAAAGGGTTTATTTTGGCTTACAAATACGAGGGGAAGCTCCATGGTGGTAGGGGAAAACGATGGCATGAGCAGAAGGTGGACATCACCGCCTGCCCAAAATCAAGTGGACAATAGCAGCAGCAGTGTGTGCCAAACACTGACAAGGGGAAGCTGGCTATAACACTCATAAGCCCGTCCCCAACAATACACTGACTCCAGGAGACTCCAATTTCCAAACTGCCACCAGCTAGAGACCTAGCATATTGAACATGGAAGTTTATGGGGGACACCTGATGAAACCACCACATTCTGCCAATGACCCCTATAAACTGATAACCTTATGTGATATAAAATGTAATACTTTTAGTACAACTTTATAAATCCCCATAGTTTATATTAATCCCAATGATGTTCAAACATCCCCCATAGTCCAAGGTCTTTTAACTGAGCTATAATACAAAAAGAAAAGAAAAGAAAAATAAAGAAACCATAAAGGCACAGAATGAACATTCACAGTGAAAAAGATGGCACTGGGCATACCAAGGAAAAATTGAGCCAATACAAGATTTAAAAAAAAAAAAAACAGGGCAAACATCAAATTCTTTAGCTCCAAGTCTGATAACTCTAACCGGTGACAAGTCTCCAAATTTCATCATTCTAACCACTGACAAGTCTCTGGAGTTCCAATTCTGCCCCTGTAGCTAGGCTACTCACAGTCCGGGAAAACTTAATCCAGTATGGCATCTCTCCTTGACAGCCATCTCATATTCCTGGCATCTTCATTGGGCCTCCACTGCACCCACAGTTCATCCTCATGGCTCCATCAGGCCTTCACGTAGGTAATCCAATAAGCCTAGTTCACACTGCCCGTGGCCATTTCCAAAAAACAAAACCATGTTGCAAATTCAATGACTCTCTCTTTCCTGCACTTGTTATACTCCATATTGCCAGGTGGGCTACCAACTTGTTAATCCACAGAGGAATAAAGCAGACTTTGAAAAACAGGGGGCTGGAGAGATAGATGGCTTGGCGGTTAAGGTGCCTGCCTGCTAAGCCTAAGAATGCCTGTTCTATTCTCTAGGCCTCATGTTTAGCCAGGGGCAAAGTGATGCAAGGGTGCAAAGGTGCAAGGGTGCAATGCCGCACTTGCTCACAAGGGGGCACACACATCGGCGTTCATTCACAGGGGCTGAGAAGCTGTTGGCGCACCCATTCTCTATCTCTCTCTCTGTCTTCCTCAAAAAAAAAAAAAAAAAAAAACAGGACATTCCTTTGGCATTTAGGGCCCTTTAAAGGAGTCTGCATTCTTCCTGTTGTCCCAATGCAGATCAGCTGGCCCAATCTCAATGGTTATAATCTCTCAAACAATTGCAGCTGAACAGGCAGCCGTTTTGACTCAAAGATTTAATTTCTTTCTGTGCCATATCCCTCGCACACACCAGTCCATTTCTATGCAATGCAACCCTGCACAAGTTCTCAGAACATGGGCAAAACAGCAAGTCTCTCACACAAACTACTATTAGCCCAGTCCAAGCAAAGCTCCTTATTCCCCTTATAAGCCAAACCTCACAGTCCATAGCTCTTACTGCATTCAGGTCTTTCAGCTCTGACCATAATCGTCCATCAAGCTGTACAAGGTGTCTCTTAGGCCATGATTTCAAAGCCTTCCACATTCCTCCCTCAAACCAGTCCCAAAAGGCCAAAAGCCAGATATCTAGCAGTAGTGACACCACTTCTCAGTACCAACTCACTGTTATAGTCAGCTTCATGTTGTTGGCAGAAAACACCTGACCAAGAGCAACTTGTGGGAGGAAAGGGTTTATTTTGGCTTACAGACTCGAGGGGAAGGTCCATGACAGCGGGGAAAATGATGGCATGAGCAGAGGGGGGACATCACCTCCTGACCAGCATCAGGTAGACAACAGCAACAGTAGAGTGTGCCAAAAACTGGCAAAAGGAAACTGGCCATAACACTCATAAGCCCACCCACAAAACTATATACACCACTCCAGGAGGCTACAATTCCCAAACCGCCACCATCTGGGGACCTAGCATTCAGAACATATAAGTTTATAGGGGACACTTGAATCAAACCACCACAGGACTGAAGCTGCAAACTCAATTTTAACAAACACACCTGAGTCTACAGCGGCCATACATTCAGACTATCACAGTGACCTAAGAAATGAAGAGACCCATGGAAGAGAGAATCTCATGTCTATTAACTCACTCAATACTCCTCCCCAATGCTCCCAAAACTCTGAAGTTTCCTACTGAAATTCATCTGACACTGCCTTAAGTTTTCTGACTTGGCAACGCTCAAGACCAATCTTGGCTAGAGCTAGCCTGACCCAGAAGGAAATGGAAATTCAACAAAGCAATAAGCCTCCGTGAAAGAATGAATTGGGGTGGTGTGTTCTCCATGACACCTCCCCAAAATAGGGTGCTAAGAAGATAGCTCAGCAAGTAAGAGTGCTTACTACACAAGCATGAAGACCTCACCTTTATCCCCAGCACCCAAGTAAAACAGCCAGACATGGTGTGCATGCCTGTAACTCCAACTCTGACAGGGACAGAGACAGGAAGATGACCAGGGCTCCCTTGTCAGCCAGTCTAACTGAAAAATTGGTAACCACAAATTCAGTGAGAAAATCAGTCTCAGGGAAATAAGGGGAAAGAACAATAGAGGAGGACACCTGACATCTTCCTCTGTCCTCCACACCATGAGTACAGGGTGCACCCATTTGCATAAACCACACACACACCAGAAAATAATTTTTTAAAAAATACTCTTTTAAACCCCCCCCCAAAAAAAAAAAAACTAAAAAAAGGGCTGGAGAGATGGCTTAGCTGTTAAGGCACATGCCCTGTGAAGCCTAAGGACCTCAGTTCAATTCTCCAGGTCCCACATAAGCCAGACGCACATGGTAGTGCATGCATCTGGAGTTTGTTTGCAGTGGCTAGAAGCCCTGGCTCACCCATTCTCATGCTCTCTCGCGCTTTCTCTCCCTTTCTCTGTCTCTAATAAATAAATAAAAATAAAATCTTTTTTAAAAATACTCTTGTAAAATTGCACTGATTTCTCCCAACTCTCCATCCCAACCAAAATGCCCTGTTGGATGATGTTAGGAATTAATGATCTAGAAAGTTCTTTGCCCCTCCCTTACCTCTGAGAGGCATCAGATCCCATCTATCTGACAGGATAGTTAACCATTACCCCAAATCAGAGGTGGGAAAGTTTCACTGTAAAATAATAAGCTTCCAGCCACTGCCACTTTATCTGTGGCTTCCTTACCTGTGAAACCTACTCTGAAGGGTATGATGTGACCTCAATGAGATCATATGTGCAATGCATTGAGACTTGTTTCCAGAAAACAGTTCCTCATGTGTGTGGGCAGACATGTGCATGTGCAAGTGTACATGCACAGATAAACATGTGTGTGGAGGTCACAAAACAACTTCGGGTGTTTTTCCCCACGTGCCATTTTGTTTTATATTGGGTCTCTCACTGGCCTGGAAATCCCCAATTAGGCTAGAACAACTGGGCAGCAAGTTTCAAGGATCTTCCTGTCTCTGCCTCTCTAGCACTGAGATTACAACTATACACCATCATACTCAGCTTTTTATATGGGTTCTGGAGATGGAACTCAGGTCTTCATACTTGCAAAACAAATATATTTTAACAACTGACCTATAAGCTAGGAGTTTCTTAAGATAACAAAACTGTATCCACCCCAACGGCTCTACCACTTGCCCCATTCAGGAACAAATATTTACTGAATACCTACCATGTGCTATGTACAGTTCTAGGCTCTAGAAATGTTTGTGATAAACTATCACATAAGCCCCTGCCCTTTTGTATACATGCAAAGGCATAGTAAATACATTTACTGAATCCTGAAAGTCCAGGCACAGATCAACAATTACCAAAGCTACAAAGAGAACCACACTCACATGGTTGCATTCACACACACACACACACACACACACACACACACACTTTTAAAAAGCCTAGTATATGTCTAACAACTTATATGGGATTTTCTTAACAAAATAAAAGAAAAAAGAAACACCACCCTTCAGTGAGCTCCTTCTCTATACCAGATCCTCAGTGCCTTTGAAGACATTGTGCAATCACCAGAACCATTCTGCAAATTCAGGTCCCTCAGCTCCAAAGCCTACAGTCTCCAGGACCTTCTTTGAGGTCAGCAAATTTAAGACCTTCCATTCCTTCTCTGCCTGACCCTTTCCTCATCATGATCAATTCCCTTTTATGGAAAAATCTGAAGCAGTATCTCAACAGATTTTTTTCAAATATATTTTATTTATTTATTTGAGAGAGCAAAAGAGGCAGAGAGAGAGAAAGAGAGAGAGAGAAAATGGGCATGCCAGGGCCTTCAGCCACGAACTCCAGATGCATACGCCCCCTTGTGCATTTGGCTTATGTGGGTCCTGGAGAATCGAACCAGGATCCTTTGGCTTAAATGGCAAATGCCTTAACCGCTAAGCCATCTCTCCAGCCCCAGATATTTTTTTTTTTTTGCATTTGTATGTGTGATGGGTGAGTGCATGTGTATGCATGTTCATATATGTGTGGGTGTATGTAGAAGCCAGAGGTTGAGGTCAGATGTCTTCCTCCATCGCCCTCTACCTTATTTTTTGGGATAGGGTCTCTTAATAAACCTACAAGATCACAAATTCAGCTCAACTAGCTAGCCAGCAAGCCCAAAGGATCCTCCTACCTCTACCTCCTCAGGGCTATTCTCCAAGCTCATGCTTTCATGAGAAGCACTTTACCCACTAAGCAATCTCCCCAGTCCTCAAGATATTTTTTTGTTTTGTTTTCAAGTCAGGGGCTCACTCTAGCCCCTGAACTGGAACTCACTCTGTCGTCCTAGGCTCGCCTGGAACTCACAACAATCCTCCTACCTCTGCCTCCTGAGTGCTGAGATTAAAGGTGAGGAACCCTCTCCCTGCCTCAAGAGATATTTCTAAAGTAAGGCTTCAGAACCCCCACAGTGGGAAAGCCAATCTATATCCTCTTCAGTCTTAGTACCACAACTGGAAAGGACAGAGCTGAAGGTTTGGAGTGGGGTCTGAGTAGTATAAGGGGAACAGACAGCCATGATTACAACCAGACACAAGGAGATTCAAGCCCTCCCTCTGGAACCAGCCAGTTCTATGCCTCAGTTTACTCCTCTCGGAAATGGGGTAAACAACAGTATCAGCCTCCAGGGGGGCCACTGAACGGTTCCAGAGAGGGCAGCCAACCAGCCCAAAGGCGTGCAGCAATTATAATTATACTGATCTTGATGAAAACTTGCCACTTCTCTACTACAACTGGAGCGGCGAAGGCCAAAGGTGTGTAGATTTTGCCTCTGGCCATCTGGAAACACGTACAAACACATGAGGCCACGCAAGCTTAAATCCAAGGAAGGAAGGAAGGGAAGGGTCTTTCTTTACCTTTCACCACCAGTGGGACAGTCTGCGCTTTAGTTCCAAACCGTGTGTGTTTAGGCGCTTGGCTATCTGAAGCCATCCTGACCCAGTGACCCCACCTTCCCGCCCCCTACCGCACAAACGACCCAGAGAGGACTGGAGTCGTTCCTGTCTCAGCTAGTAGGCTGGGCTCGGTTCAGGGCGGGCACTGGGGCAAGGTTCCTCAGACGCGGATCGGGCACGCGGGGCGCAGAGCCGCGAGCACGGCGGGCAAAGGCCAAGGTCAGCGGCTTCCGCGGATCCAGAGCCACCGCTCCGGGAGGAGGCCCACCGCTCCTTCTCCCCAGGGAAAGGATTGTTACTCCTTAGGGGGGGTTCTACGTTGTCTCGGAGTGGGGTCTGCCCAACCCACTGCGGTGCTCACCTCCCACTTCTGCGTCCCATCCCCTCCCCCCACTCACCCTCTCCGGGATACAGGTGGCCTGCAGCGCCCACCAACAAAGCGGCGACCGCCACCAGCAGCTGCGTGGCCGGCGCCCCAAGCGGGTCCCGGGTACCCATGGCTAAGAGAGCGCGAGATCCCTGAGGATCAGAGCGCGCGGCGCAGGCCCTTGGGGGTCATGCTCCAAGGTGGTCGCCGGAGAGACACTGGGGACCGTGCGGTCTTTTCTCTTTCACGCTGGTAGTTCCCAAGTCGCAGTCCCGCTGGAGAAAGGATCCTTGAAGCAGGCCCAGGAAGCACTCAGCGGGCCGCGGCTGTTCCCAAAACGTTGGCGCGCCCGGGGAAGACGACGGCGACCCCCCCCTCCCGGTCACTGAGGCCCGTCCTGTCCGTAGATTGCAAGATGCGAATATCCGAGCTGTTGCGCCGGGCCTCCTAGCTTCTTCCAGCGACGCGCGGCTTCTCCAGGCCCCGATCTGCCGACTCTGGAACAGGGACGCGCGGACAGGCGGGCGGGTACCTGGGCTCGAGGAGGCGCGGGCGGCGGGCGGGCAGCGGGCGGACGGCGGGAGCTAGGGCTGCACGGGCCCGTAAACAACGCGGCTAGTCAGCTGGGCCCACTACCGACAGAGGGAAAAGGCGGCGCGGATTATGGATCGGAAGGGACTCTGCGCCCGGGAGAGGCCCGCGCTAGGGACTGAGAAGCCCGACTGCACAGGAAGGTGTGGCCTGGCCCTGCCACGCCCAGCCTACCAGTGTCCTGGTGCTGGCCCTGGCACCGGAAGCCTGGGGCACACCCCTGGCTCGAGATTCCAATCTCAGAGCCTGGGGATGCCCCTAGATCCCTACCTGACTCAGGCACCCCAAACTAACCCGATATTTCGATCTCAGAGGCTGCAGCAACCCTCTTGACTCAAACCGTCCTAGACTCCCATCTCAGAACCTAGGAGCACCCAGATCAGATTTTTCCCCGATATTCCATTCTCAGACCTTGGGGAATGCCTCCAGATGTGGAATCCAACCAAACTGATTATTCCTTTACTTTCTTTGCTATTTTGATCCTTTAGGGAATTTATTTCAAATATTTAGCATTTTTTTATTCCTGGCACTGTTTTGACATTCCCTTGGAATTTTGCAGCCTAGGTGATTAACCAACGCTTCACTCTCTTCACCCTAGTTGGGACCCAGCTAAGAGCTAGCAGGTGCCCCAAAGGGCCGTTCCAGGAGTGAGCTCTTGCCCAGCAGTGTGACCTACATCAGGTCCCTGGGGATGGCCAGGTGTCCACAACCCCGTGGTTCCTCTGTTCCGTGGTTTAGGCCCCTCAAAGAAGACCATGGTTTCAGCTGACACGATGAAGAAAAGATAAGTAGAACATTCCAGTGTTTCCAAAAAGCAAAGGAGATGAAGTTAGAGACCTCAGATAGGTCTCAGATCCAAGAAGGTGCCAATGTATTTTCATTCTTCCTCTTGTATTAAACAAATAGTTCAAGCAGGGTGTGATACAGTCCTAGTATCTTAGCACTTGGGAGGTTGAGGCTGGAGGATCGTGAGTTAAGAGTCCAGCCTGGGCACATCACAAGTTTGAGGGCTCCAGAGTGAGACACTGTCTCAAAATCAAAACAAACAGTCATGGTGGTTATGTTTCTGAAATACCGGCACTTGGGAAGTAGAAGCAAGATGATCAGGAGTTCAAGGACAGCCTGGGACACAGCAAGCTCTGTCTTTAAAAGCTTGTCCCTGAGCCAGGCATGATGGCGCACGCCTTTAATCCCAGCACTCGGGAGGCAGAGATAGGAGGATCACCGTGAGCTCGAGGCCACCCTGAGACTACATAGTGAATTCCAGGTCAGCCTGGGCTAGAGTGAAACCCTACCTCAAAAAAACAAAAACAAAAACAAAACCTTGTCCCTGTCTTGCCCTCTGTCATACTTCATTTTAGCCTCATCTTTCAACTCCAATGAACTTTCTTACCTGACCAAAGTTTGAAACCTACCCCTTCACACACACACACACACACACACACACGCACACACTCACACTCAGTTCCTTTGTTCCCTTCCTCAGTCACTTTCACCTCATGTTTAATCCTACCTGAAATTCTGGTTATTTTGCATGTCATCTCCTCTCTCCTATGAAGGTATACATTTTATCAAGCTTGGGGCTGGAGAGATGACTCAGTGAATAAAACACTTGCCACACAAGCATGAGGACCTGAGGTCAAACCCCCAGAACACATGTAACTGCTAAGTGAGTGTGGTGGCCCATGGTGGCCCAACTCTAATCCCAGAACTGGGGAAGCAGAGATAGTGGATCCTTTAGGCAAACTGGCTAGCTATACTAGCCAAATCCATGAGCTCTGAATTCACTTAGAGACCCTGACTCAATAAATAAAGTGGAGAGCAACCAATTAAGACATCCAAAGTCAACGTCTGGGACACACACACACACACACACACACACACACACACGAAGGCATACACACTTGCATGTTTAAAAGGGGGGGGCTGGAGACATGGCTTAACAGTTAAGGCTCTTGCCTATGCAGCCTAAGGACTCAAGTTCGATTCCCCAGTACCCATGTAAAGCCAGATGCATAAGGTGGCACATGCATCTGGAGTTTGTTTGCAGTGGCTAGAGGCCCTGGCATGCTCATTATCTCTCCCTCTCTCTCTCTCTCTGTCTTTCTCACTTTTCCTATCTCTCTCTGTCTCAAATAAATAAATAAATAAATAAAATACCTTAAAGAAAAAGAAATCTTATTAATCTTTTCACTCCTTTTTTTTTTACCCCAGTTCCTGAAATATACATTGGTTAATAAAGTATGCAAAATAAACTTGATCTATTTCCTTGTAGAGCTAACAATAGAGGAAGAAAGTACTATGTGTGTTTATGTGTCATGTGTTAGACATTGAGGGAGGTGGGTATATAAGGAAGCATTTGTCCAAGAAGTCATTTTGAGCTAAAATCTAAAGGGAGAGATCAGCCGAGAGAAGCCTCAGTGAAACTTCTCCAGTAGAAAACATGTGCAAAGGCCCTTCTTGCAATAGAAACAGATACTGTCACTGTAGAAAAGAAAGAGGAGAAACTGAAGCCATGTGCAGGAACAAGAAGGTGCAGTTACTCAGACATCCCATGTGAAAATTTGTTCATTTTTTGTTTGTTTGTTTGAAGATGGGGAGCCACCAGAGAGTGTATATAAAAGGTCAGATATGATCAAATTGTCTCTCCAGTACTATACCACTATCACCTGAGTGTGACTGTGCACACTACAATCACAGCATTACAGAAGCTGAGGCAGGTGAGGGGAGGTCAGAGGGCCAACAAAGTTTTCTTCCTCAGCTACATAGCTAGTTGGAGGCCAGCCTGGACTACATGAGACTCTGTCTCAAAGTGGGGGAGGGGGCACTGGGTGATTGCTCAGTGATTAAAGGTGTTTGTCTGCAAAGCCTAATAGCCAGTATTCAATTCCTCAGTATCCATGTAAACCCAGACGCAGAAAGAGCCACGTGTACCTGGAGTTTGCTTGCAGTGACAAGAAGCCCTGATGCGAGGCATGCGTCTGGAGTTCGTTCACAGCAGCTGAGAGGCCCTGACACGCCCATTCTCTATCTGTCTCTTCCTCTTTCCTCTTTGTCTCTCTGTGTGTGTGTGTGTGTGTGTGTGTGTGTGTCTGTGCCTCTCTCAAAAAAAAAAAAAAAACTAGGGCAGGTAATGCCTATCGTCCTAGTTATTAAGAATGCTAAGCCAGGAAAATCACAAGTTCAAGTCCTACCTAGGTTACAGAATGAGTTCAGGGCCAGCTTGGATATCTTAATGGGATCCTGTTTCAAAATAAAAAGTAAAAAGTAAGTTTGTGATATAGCTCAGAGCTATAGTACTTGCCTATTCAATCCCCAGGATAAAAAAAATGGTCATTGAGGCCGGGCGTTGTGGCACATGCCTTTAATTCCAGCACTCGGGAGGCAGAGGTAGGAGGATCCCCATGAGCTCAAGGCCACCCTGAGACTGCAAAGTTAATTCCAGGTCAGCCTGGGCCAGAGTGAGACCCTACCTCAGAAAAAAAAAATCATTGAGATGGAAATAGAAAATTATCATCCCTACTAATTAATTCATTCAAGAGCCATCAATGCAGAATAATGAGGCAAAGTCTCCACACATCTGTCTGCAAGACACAGAAATGGGGATTTGTGCTGAGAGCTGCATCATTAGAAGGTCCTGTTCTTGTGCAAACATCAAAGCATATTTGTACAAACATAGATAGTATAGCCTCCTACCTACCTGAAATATATACTATAGCATGTTATTTCTAGTATACAAGCCTATGTAACTTGTCTGAACATTGCTGACAATTCCCTTTTATTATTTGTTTTTTAACTCTTTATTGATAATTTTCAATCATACACATAAAGAATTTTGATCATTTCCTCCTACCACTCCTGTCACCCTTCCACTGAACCCCTTCTTTTGGATTAGTCCCTCTTCTATTTTGATGTCTTGGGTAGGGAAATTTTTTGAGGCAAAGTTTCACTCTAGCTCAGGCTGACCTGGCACTCACACCATAGCTCCAGGCTGGCCTGCAACTCACAGTGATCCTTCTACCTCCCAAGTGCTGAGATTAAATGGGTGCACAAACACAGTCAGCTTTTTTTTTTTTTTATTTATTTTTCTTTTTGGTCCTCCTTCCTCATCCATATCAAATGTTGATAGACCCAGTATTGTGCAGGTAGCCACAGTTGCTGAGGAATCTTGAATGCAATAGCCACTTCATGTCCAGAAGATAGTGTTCCAAAGCACTCCTCCCCACCCTCTGACTCATTCTTTCTTCCCCCTCTTCTGCATTGTTCCTTGAACCTTGGAGAGCAGACTTTTTCTTTTGATGATTTCTTGCCTGTGTGTAGTAGTTTTAATGTATGGTCCTATAGACTCAGGAATGTTATTTAAATGGAATTTGTTAGTTGAGCCCCTAGCAGGCAGATCCCTGCTACAGGAGGCTTGTCACTGGAAACAGATCTGAGTCTAGCCCTGATCTTCATCACCCACCCAAGAAGAACACTCCTTCAATCCCAGAATTAGGGAAGTGGAGACATGTAGAACCCTGTCTCTCACTGGCTGGCTAATAGAGCAGAATCAGTGAGCTTCAGGTTCAGAGAAACTTTGTATCAGAATTTAAGGTGGAGTCATGTGTGGTGGTGCATGCCTTTAATCCTAGCAATCAGAAGGCAGAAGTAGGAGGATTGCCATGAGTTCAAGGCCAGCCTGGGACTACATAGTGAATTCCAGGTCAGCCTGGGCTAGAGAGAGACCCTACCTCAAAATAAACCCCCAAAAATTAAGGTGAAGAGCAATTGAGGAAGATGCTCAACATCAACTTTCACACATATACATGCATGTGTACCCACACACAAGCACAACCATATATGTATTTGAACACACCACACACACAAAGCACAGTGTAAGTACCTGGAAAGTAGAACTTAACACACACATTCACACACACATACATGTACTCGCACCCCCATATATGTATTTGAACTTCCCACACACACAAAGCACAACAGAAGTACCTGGAAAGTAGAACTTTACACACACCCATGCATGTGTACCCACCCACAAACACACCCACATATATACATGAATGCAACACCCACACATAAGACACCGTAGAAGTACCAGGCAAGCAGAACTTTACAGCCCCCCTATAATCTCATGGGACCAACCCTCAGACATATGGTCTGCCTGTGTACCTTACTGATATCAAAGATAATGAAAAAGGGTAGCTTCAGAGTGAGGAAAGCTGCTATGTAGTCCTCTTGCTTCAGCTTCCTGAGTGCTGGGATTACAGGCCTGCACAACCAAACCAGGAATAGTATTATTTTGTTATTGTTATTAATCTTGTGCAAATTTTTGCATATATGTGTAGTGTATGAACAACTGTGTGCAGATACATGTACCCCATTCACATGTGTGTGGAGACTGGAAAATAACATCAGGTATCCTCCTCCATCACGCATCTGTGTGTTTCTTTGAGACAATGTCTCTCACTGAAAGTAAAGCTGCCACTTCAGTCAGATTGGCTGATCAGTAAGCCTCAGTGAGTCTCTAGTCTCTGCTCTCCATAGAACTGGGGTTAAAGGCATGCATGGTGCTGAGGAATCAAACTCAGGACAAATCAGGCCCGTGTGTTTGTACAGCCAGCATTCTTACCCATGGAGTCATCTCCTAAGCCCTTATGCATTTCTTTTTGTTTACACATTGCTACCCATCAAACCCAGGAGCCTTGCATCAGCTAAACAAGCTCTCTACTTCTGAACTACTCACTCACCCTTGTGGAACTGTTTTCTATGTCACTAGTAAGAAATCAAGTGTAATTTATTTTATTTATTTATTTATATGTGAGGGAGTAGATAGGCACCTTAAAGCCTCTTGCACAAATGAACTCCAAATGCATGTGCCACTTTTTTCATATGTCTTTACATGGACACTAGGGAATCAAACTGGGAAAGCAGGCAGGCTTTGCAAGCAAGAGCCTTTAACCACTAAGCAATCTTCCCACCCCCTTCAAATGTAGATCTTTACCTCTATGGAGCCTGGTGTAATGCATTATGTTTAGGAGAGAAAACTCATGGTACACAATGATTTCAGTCAGTAATGAATGGTGTTATAGAGCCCTAGAATTAATAAACAATAAAATAAAATAAAGTAAAATAAAACAGGGATGGAGAGATGGATTAGCAGTTAAGGCACTTGCCTGCATGTGGGTCTTTACCATTCTCATTCCCCGGGGTTGTTGGCCACCAACATCCTGGGCGCAGGAGTTGGGGGAAAACAGCTGGGTCCTGGAGCAGCAGGTGAGTGCAACAACAGGCAATGAACACCCAAGAGTCCATCTGATGGACAGCACTCGTTTATTCAAAAGGGGAGTGGGTTTATAAACACTTGTGGAAGGTTGAGATGGCACACACAGACTATATGGCAATCGGATATATAGTTTATGGGCTGCTATCTAAGTGGCGGAAGAGCTAAGTAACTTCAAAGCTGTAAGGGAGGAGCTAAGAGAGATAGCTACTGTGACTTCAGAGCTGTGGGGGAGGAGCTGTGAGAGAGATAAGGGAAATGGTGGAAAGCTATGTGACTTCCACATAAGAGTCTCTTAGGCAGCTAGCCACAGGTCAGGAACTGGGGGGGGGGGGTGCAAAGGCTGACTTATGGAATTGGTCAGAGCTTTTTGGGATCCAGGGGGAAGGCCTTGCCAGTTCTGTTCACTCTGGGCGATGACAGGGCACACTACAACCTACAACTGAGGGTAGGGAAAGCCAGTCACCATCACCAGGGTGGGTTCCCGATGATAGGGCCAGCTGCAACCCCACAGCCCAAGGTCCCCGGCCATGTCCAACAGTTCAGGCCAGCCTCCTCACAGTCCCAGCCCATATTTAGGAATTCCCAACACCTGCAAAGCCAAAGGACCTCAGTTCAATTCCCCAGGCTCAATGTAAGCCAGACGCACAAAGTGGCATATGCTTCTGGAGTTCATTTGCAGTGGCTGGAAGCCCTGGCATACCCATTCCCTCTCTCTCTCACTCTGCCTCTTTTCCGCTGTCAAATAAATAAAAATAAAATAAAATTTAAAAGTAAAGCCCTATTAAGATGAGCTACAATCAGGAGGCCAAGGGTTTAGGGCCAGCCTAATCTTCCTAACAAATTGTAGGTAAGCCAAGATGACACAGCAAGACCCTATCATTAGTCAGGGTTCTCTAGAGGGACAGAACTGATAAGATGAATTGTATTAAAAGGGAATTTATTGGATTATTTTACAACAGTCCAACAATGGCAGGTTGCAGGCCTGAGAGTCAAGGAACCCCCTAGCTGCTCAGTCCATGAGGCTGGATGCCTCAGCAGTCCCAATCTGGCACTGAAGGCCTGGAGGCATCCTGGAGAGACACGGCTCTTCAGTCCATGCTGGTCTTCAGTCCAGCACTGTAAAGCAGCAAGCAGCAAACAGCAAGCAGCACTGGCATCCAGGTGGGAGGAGGGGATACTTTCCTTCCCAGAGCTTCTTTAGATAAAGCCCCCCTCTGAGAGGGGCTGCCCCCTCTAGGGGAAAGGCTCACCCTGGGCGAAGAATTCCTCCTTTAGTTAATCCTTCCTAGAAGCAACCTCAGAGACCACTTAGAGGAATGTCTATGGATCAAATTGACACAAACTTAGCCATCACAATATCATATACATGTATGAAAATGGAAAATGTTAGGTCGGACAGGTCCCAAAATGGAGTCATCAAGGACAGCAGGATGGGACAGAGACATAAGGAAGTGGGTTATCCACATTCTTCAAGAAACTGCCCAGCCATTATCCTTTCCTTGCTTACAATGCCCCCAGGTCATGGTTTCCTGTCTACTTATTTTGTAAATCACCTGGTCACTGTTCTGGTGTCATACCCTGGCTATCTTAGATCTCCCCTAAAGGAACCTTTCTTATTCAGCTTCTTCCCTTCCTCACCTTTCCCCAACTGAAAATACCCTATAAAGCCCACTACTGGAGAAACTCAGGTTGGCTGTGCTCCTCTCCTGAGAGTCAGTCCTAACAACTCATGCTTTTCCCAAACAAAAGCTTTTATCTTTGCCTCAGAGTGGTTTGCGCCGTCATGGTCCTTCCCAAACCTTACAGAAACAATGGAAAAAAATAAACAAAAAGGAAACAAATATTAGCCAGACGTAGCAGTACATGTCTTGCAATCCCAACTACTCAAAGCTGAAGCAAGTAGTCCATAAGTTCCAGGCCAGCCTGGACAACATAACAAGATCTCTGTCTCAAAATTTAAAATAGGACAATAATATTATTAAAAATAATGGGTCTGAAATGTGAACCCAGCACTTGACAGTCATGTGTGGCTATAAATTAACTCCTCAGTATCATGCAAAAAGAAAAGGAAGCCAGGCGTGGTAGCACACACCTTTAATCCCAGCATTTTGGAGGTGCAAGTAGGAGGATCACTGTGAGTTCAAAGCCACCCTGAGACTACATAGTGAATTCCAGGTCAGCCTGAGCTAGAGTGAAACCCTACCTCAAAAAAAGTGGGGGTGGGGCCTGGAGAGATGGCTTATCAGTTAAGCACTTGCCTGTGAAGGCTAAGGACCCCAGTTCGAGGCTAGATTCCCCAGGATACAGGTAAGCCAGATGCACAGATGGCACATGCATCTGGAGTTCATTTGCAGTGGCTGGAAGCTCTGACATGCCCATTCTCTGTCTATCTGCCTCTTTGTCTCTCTGTCTGTCACTCTCAAATAAATAAATAATAAACAAAATAAAAATAAAAAGAAAGAAAAGGAAAGGAAAAAAGAAAAATTTGCTAAAATAAAACTTACAGAGAGGTATGGATTGAATTTAAGTCCTTGTGCACATTAGACAAATAGTTTATGTATGTGCTACAGTCCTTGCCCCTTCCTCACCAAAAATAATTTAAAATTTTCTGAGGCTGGGGAGATGGATCAATTGGTAAAGTGCTTACCTCACAAGTATGAGGACCTGAGTTTGATCCCCAATTCCCACATACAAGTGGGGCATGCAGTGCATGCCTGTAATCCCAGCACTGGAGGGGGAGAACACAGAAGACTCCTTTGGGCTTGCCGGCTGGCTAGTCTAGCTTCATTGTTGAGCTCTAAATTGAGTGAGAGATCTTGCAAAAAGTAAGGTGAAGAGTGATAGAGGAAGACCCTCAACATCAACCTCTGGCCTCCACCTGCACATACACTTGCATATGTGCCCACACATAGATGCACACATACATGTACAAAACAAAACAAGACTTATGGTTAAGATGGCAGCAGACTTCTGGTTAAGATGGCAGCATAGGAACCATGCCAAAACAGCCTAGGGAAGAAAAAACAAAAAAAAAACAAAACAAAACAAAAAACCTAGCAAAAGACACTCTTCTACTACAAAGTGAGGTGTATAGTAATTATCAACCACAGCAGAGAAGTAGGAGAGATCCAGAGCATCGAGAGCCCACAGAAGCAGGCAGAAACGGCTCCAGCAGTGGCAGCACGAGTTCCACATGGCTGCAGGAAAAAAAAAAAGATGAGGGGATTTTCCACTCACACTGGACTCCTCGCAAACTCAAGAAATGTGGAAGGAGGGACAGCAGAGACTAACGAGCAGCTTATGAGGAAGAGGATCGTGAGTACCAGTGGGCAGACTTCGGCCTCAATCCACAGCCTCCCCTCCCTCACTGCCAGCACAAGCACCAGCAAGCACCAGAGACCTGGGCAAGGGAGCTCACCTACACAGCACCCGGCACAATCAGAGCAGTGACCCACAGACCCAGCAAGCTTACTTGAGCCCATAGTCCAGCAAAGAGGGACCCAAGTGGCTGTGCAGCATAGCTGAGATCAAAGCCCTCCCAAAAGGTAACTGGGATTACACCAGGTCAGTACCCACCATATAAGCCTGGTATATAGAAATGCCTTGGAAGGGTTAATTGTACCATCCATGTCAGGGTAAATTATATGTAAAATCTGATGTATGGTCGGATTTGACATTCTTAAATAAGCTATATTTTGGGCTGCTCATTTGTTGCTTCCTGATTTATAGTGCCTTTGTTTCCTCTTCTGTCATTCATTGGGGAAGGGTCTCACTTGGTTACAAACTGACCTTGGAACCTTCTACAGACCAGAAATCTTAGCTTCCCAGTTTACAGGATTAAGGGTGTGGGACAACACACATCCTTAGGGACTATGACTTTGTTAGAGGATCTGTTTGTCATAATACCTACTTTTGCATAAATACTCTGTGCTGTTTTTCATTGACATTGTTTAGTTAAGTTTTTTGTTTTGTTTTGGTTTGGTTTGGTTTGGTTTTTTGAGGTAGGATCTCACTATGGCCCAGGCTGACCTGGAATTAACTATGTAGTCTCAGGGTGGCCTTGAACTCACAGCAATCCTCCTACCTCTGCCTCACGAGTGCTGGGATTAAAGGCGTGCACCACCATGCCTGGCTTAGTTAAGTTTTTAGAATCTGTCTGTATTCTGTTCCATTCAGCCTACTTGAATAGTTTCATAGCAGGCAAACCCAACACCTAGGGTCAGTTTTCTGGTTACTCTGAGAGTCTTAAGAGCCACATCTAACAACTTAAGCTCCTACCCTGAAGATATATAACATCAGATTGATTGATACATCTAATATTACTGCAGATAATTAGAAAACCCAAGCATTAAATTAATCCAAAATGCAAAGCTCTCTACATTATAATATAAGGAACACAAAAAATCAAGACAATATAAATCCACCGAAAAGTACTAATACATCAGAAATGACCTTCAGTGAAAATAATTTAGAATAAATGCCTGAGAAAGATTTCAAAAGAATTATTATAAATATGTTCAAAGAATTCAAAAAGAAAATCAAAGAACACACAGGAAACCAATTTAATGAAATAAGAAGGTCAATACAAGACATGAAGGAAGAAATCAAAGGAATCAAAGAACACACAGGAAACCAATTTAATGAAATAAAGAGGTCAATACAAGACATGAATAAGGAAATAGAAATAATAAAGAAAAACCAGTCAGAAATACTAGCAATGAAGAAAATTGTCAGTGACATAAAAAAAAAAAACTCTGTAGAAAATCTCTCCAGTAGAATGGATGAAGGAGAGAACAGAATATCTAAACTAGAAGACCAGGCGGCAGCTCTAAGACAGTCCAACAAAGAGAAAAACAAACTAATAGGAAGGTATGAATGTGAATTTAAAGATATTCAGGACACTATGAAAAGATCAAACATAACAATTCACAGTATAGTAGTGTTTTCAACAAAATCATACAAGAAAACTTCCCCCAAATTGGGGAAGAGATGCCAATGCAGATACAGGAAGCCTTTAGAACACCAACCAGACAAAACATGGAAAGATCCTCTCCTCGCCATATTAAAATTAAACTACCAAACATACAAACCAAAGAAGATATATTGAAAGCAGCTAGAGAGAAAAAGCAAGTCACCTACAAAGGCAATCCCATCAGGATCACAGCAGATTACTCAACACAAACTTTAAAAGCCAGAAGGGCTTAGAGTGATGTATTCCAAGTTCTGAAAGAAAAAAACTGTCAACCAAAGTTACTTTATCCTACAAAGCTATCCATTTAAATAGATAGAGAAATAAGGACAATCCACAACAAATGAATAAATGAATATTTGAAGACAAAACCAGCTCTACAGAAAATACTTGAAAGGATCCTCCATGCTGAAGAGAAAGAAAAGCACATATACAAGGAACCTGGAAAAAACAAACCATACTCCAATACTAGTTAATACAAAGGAGCAAAGGTAAAACTGGAAGAACTACAAAACAAGAAAAATGGCAAAAATAAACACACACCTTTCAATAATAACTCTTAATATCAATGGCCTGAATGCCCCAACCAAAAGACAAAGGTTTGAAGACTGGGTTAAAAAGCAGGATCCTTCAATTTGTTGCCTCCAAGAAACCTACCTTTCTCCAAAGAATGGACAGTATCTTAGGGTGAAAGGTTGGAAAATGGTATTTCAAGCAAGTGGGCCTAGAAAACAAGCAAGGGTTGCTATCCTAATATCTGACAGGGTAGACTTCAGAACAACATTAGTTAGGAAAGATAAGGAGGGTCACCTTATATTGATTAAAGGAACATTCCAACAGGAGGACATTCCAATCCTAAACATATATGCACCTAACATGGAGGATCCCAATTTCATCAAACAAATGCTATTAGAACTAAGGTCAAAGATAACACCAAACACACTTGTAGTGGGTGACTTCAAAACCCCACTCTCACCAATTGACAGGTCATCCTGGCAAAAAATAAACAAAGATTCTTCTGGATTAAATGAGGTCATAGAACAAATGGACCTAACAGATATATACAGGACATTTCATCCAAATGCTGAAAAATACACATTCTTTTCAGCAGCACATGGAGCATTCTCTAAAATAGACCATATATTAGGACATAAAGCAAATCTTAACAAATATAGGAAAATTGAATAATTCCATGCACTCTATCTGATCACAATGGGATCAAACTACAAATCAATAGCAAGAAAAGCTATAGAGCATACACAAAATCATGGAAACTAAACAATACACTACTAAATGATGAATGGGTCAATGAATAAACCAAGAAGGAGGGCTGGAGAGATGGCTTAACGGTTAAGGTGCCTGCCTGCTAATCCTAAGAACCCTGTTCCAATCTCCAGGTCCCACATTTATCCAGATGCAAAGTGACACAAGGGCACAATGCCGCACTTTCCCACAAGGGGGTGCACACACCTGGATTTCATTCACAGACTCTGAGAGACTGCTGGTGCACCCATTCTTTGTCCCCCCCCCCCTCTGTCTCTCTCCAAAAATAAATTTAAAAAAAGAAAGAAACCAAGAAGGAAATCAAAAAATTCATAGAGTCAAATGATAGTGAGAACACAACATACCAAAATATTTGGGACACAATGACAAGGGAAATTTATAGTTTTAAGTGCCTGTGTTAAGAAGTTAGAAAGGTCTCAAGTAAACAACTTAATGCTTCACCTTAAGGCCTTAGAAAAAGAAGAACAAGGCAAACCAAAAATAAGTAGATGGGAAGAAATAATCAAGATTATGGCAGAAATTAATGAAATAGAAAACCAAAAAAAAAAAAAAAAATCCAAAGAATCAATGAAACAAAGAGTTGTTTCTTTGAAAGGATAAACAAGATTGATAAACCCTTAGCAAATCTGACCAAAAGAAAGAGAGAAGAGACACAAATTAATAAAATCAGAGATGAAAAAGGCACCAATACAACAGATACCAGAGAAATTAAAAAAACCATAGGGACATACTGTAAGAATACATACTCTACTAAGTTTGAAAATCTGAAAGAAATGAATGATTTCTTTGATTTACATGACCTACCTAAATTAAATCAAGATGAGATTAACCACTTAAATAGACCTATAACAAGTATGGAGATCTGAGCAGTTATAAAAAAAAAAAAATCTACCAACTAAAAAGAAGTCCAGGCCCAGATGGATTCACTGTCAAATTTTACTGGACCTTCATGGAAGAACACCAATGCTTCTTAAACTTTTCCATAAAATAGAAGAGGAAGGAACCCCACCAAACTCCTTCTATGAAACCAGCATGACCCTGATCCCAAAAGCAGACAAAAATAGAACAAAAAAGGAAAATTACAGAGCAATCTCCCTCATGAACATAGATGCAAAAATTCTCAACAAAATATTGGCAAACAGAATACAAGAATATATCAGAAAGATCATTCACCCCAACCAAGTAGGCTTTATCCCAGAGATGCAGGGATGGTTCAACATATACAAATCAATAAATGTAATACATTATATAAATGGACTGAAGGACAAAAATCACATGATCATCTCATTAGATGCAGTAAAAGCATTTGACAAAATCCAACATCCCTTCATGATAAAAGTCCTACAGAGACTGGGTATAGAAGGAACATATATCAACATAATAAAGGCTATTTATGACAAAACCACAGCCAATATACTACTAAAGGGAGAAAAACTTGAAGCTTTTCCACTAAAATCAGGCACAAGACAAGGGTGTCCACTGTCCCCACCTCCCGAGTTTATTTAATATAGTACTGTCCCCAGTCTTATTTAATATAGTACTGGAAGTCTTAGCCAAATAAGGCAAGAGACACACAGAAAAGGGATACAAATTAGAAAGGAAGAGATCAAGTTATCATTATTTGCAGATGGTATGATTCTATACATAAAGGACCCTAAAGACTCTACCAGCAAACTAATAGAGCTGATAATCACCTATAGCCATGTAGCAGGATACAAAATAAACACACAGAAATCAGTAGCTTTCCTATATGCTAACAACAAACACACAAAGGATGAAATCAGAGAATCACTCCCATTCACAATTGCATAAAAATAAATAAATAAGCCAGGTGTGGTGGCACATGCCTTTAATCCCAGCACTTGGAAGGCAGAGGTAGGAGGATTGCCATGAGTTCGAGGCCACCCTGAGAGTACATAGTGAATCCAGGTCAGTCTGGACCAGAGTGAGACCCTACCTCAAAATAAACAAACAAACAAACAAACAAACAAACAAATAAATAAATAAATAAATAAAGTACCTTGGGATAAACCTAATCAAGGAAGTGAAGGAGCTCTACAATGAAAACTTTAAAACATTCAAGCAAGAAATTGTAGAATGCACTAGGAAATGGAAATACATCCCTTGTTCTTGGATTGGAAGAATCAATATTGTGAAAATGGCAATCTTACCAAAAGCAATCTACACATTTAATGCAATACCTGTCAAAATTTCAATGGTATTCTTCACAGAAATAGAAAAAATAATCCAAAAAATTCATTTGGAAGCACAAACCTCATATATCTAAAACAATTTTAATTTTTTTAATATTTATTTTTATTTTGAAGAGACACACAGAAAGAGACAGAGAGAGACAGAGAGGAAGACAGAGAATGGGCACACCAGCAGCCTCTCAGCCACTGTGAACTAAGTCCATACACGTGTGCCCCCTTATGGGCAAGTGCAGCATTGCACCCTTGCATCACTGCATCTGGTTAAACACGGGACCTGGACATTGGAACTGATGTTCTTAGGCTTAGCGGGTAGGCACCTTAACCACTAAGCCATCTCTCCAGCCCATCTAAAACAATTTTGAGCAACAAAAATAAGGCTGATGGTATCACCATACCTGATTTTAACGTATATTACAGAGCCATAGTAACAAAAACAGCATGGTACTGGTACAAAAACAGACACGTAAATCAATGGAACAGAATAGAGGACCCTGATGTAAGTCCGGGTAGCTATAGCCACCTGATCTTTGACAAAAATGCCAGTAATGCTCATTGGTAAAAAGACAGCCTCTTCAGCAAATGGTGCTGGGAAAACTGGATATGTATCTGTAGAAGGATGAAAATAGATCCTATCTCTCTCCATGCACAAGAACTAACTCCAAATGGATCAAAGACCTTAATATCAGACCTGAAACTCTGAAGGAAAAAGTAAGGGAAACCCTTCAACATATTGGTCTTGGCAAAGACTTTCTGACTACAGCCCCAATTGCTCAGGAAATAAAACCACAGATCAACTGCTGGGACTTCATGAAATTACAAAGTTTTTGTACAGTTAAGGACACAGTGAATAGAGCAAAGAGACAACCTACAGAATGGGAGAAAATCTTTTCCAGCTATACATCTGACAGAGGGTCAATATCCAGAATATACAAAGAACTCAAAAAATCAAATAAGAAATCAAACAACCCAATTAAAAATGGGTTTTGGAACTAAATAGAGAGTTCTCAGAAGAAGAAATATAGATGGCATATAAACATCTTTTAAAAATGTTCTATATACCTAGTCATCAGGGAAATGCAGATTAAAACTATGTTGAGATTCCATCTCACTCCTATCAGATTGGCTACCATCATGAAAACAAATGACTATAAATGCTTGTAAGGATGCCAAAAAAGAGGAATCTTTCTGCACTGTTGGTGGGAATGCAATCTGGTCCAGCCATTGTGGAAATCAGTGTGGAGGTTCCTGAGACAGATAAATATAGATCTACCATATGACCCAGCTATACCACTCCTAGGCATATATCTTAAGGACTTGTCTCAGTACCTTAGAGATACTTGCTTGACCATGTTTATTGACTCTTTATTCACAATATCTAGGAAATAGAACCATCCTAGATGTCCCTCAACTGATGAGTTCATAATGAAGATGTGGCACATTTACACAATGGAGTTCTACTCAGCAGTAAAGAAAAATGAAGTTATGAAATTTGGTGGAAAATGGATGGATCTGGAAAGGCTTATACTTAGTGAGGCAACCCAGGCCCAGAAAGCCAAATGTCATGTGTTTTCTCTCATATGTGGATCCTAGCTACAAATGATTGGACTTCTAGGTGAGCAAAAATAAAACTCAGTAGCAGAAGCCAGTAAGCTAGTCTATTTATAACCATAAAGGAAATAGAAAGGGAGGGAGGGGGACTTAATAGGATGGCATTGTATATATGTAAGTAGAAGAACAGGTTAACGGGGGTGAAAAGGCTTAAGTGGGGTCAGGGGAAGAGATTGAGTAAAGGAAAGGTGGGAGGGAGGGCTAATCAAAATCTAAGAGGATATAAATAAGTCATATGGAAACCTACTTTTCTGGACAATGGAACACTCAGAAGCAATAGATTGTTACTAGAAAATTTTCAGTGCCAGGGATGGGATACTTTAAAGTGAGTTGTTGGCCAGGGAGGTCACAGATAACCCCAAAACATTATAGACCATTGCCAAGGCCCTTGGTTTCCCACCAGGAATAGATGGTAAGACACTATTGCTGATGACTCCACATACTCGGGCTGCAAGTTCACTGAGAAATCCTGCTGGAGCTGAGCCGAGAGCCTCCTCCATGAGGACCAGCTGACAGAAAGTTGGAAAAAGCTACGCTGCATGCAGTTCAATGGGAGAGAGAAAACACCATTGAAGATACTCAACAGTGAACACTGCAAGCTTTAAATTTGGCCAGCCAGGCCAAATGAGCCAACAGGTGCAATAGTGGCATGTCTGTTACGGGAGAAACCAACTCTAATTGGACTGGAGGCCCACTCCATGGGAGGGAATACATCCCTGATACTGAAAACCTATGACAGGGGTAGTCATGAGCCCTAGGGGTGTAATGTCTGCTAGTGTCTGGCTAAATGTATATACTATGCTCAACAAACTGCCCAGTAAGTACTTCTCTTAATGTTCACACCCATAAATTAATGGTACTCTCACTTTTGGTTAGAGAAGCTTCTCTTTTCAGGTGGTGGCGACCTTGGGATGACTCAGAAGGCACCATGGTGCTGAGAAGAAGGGACAGAGGAGTGCTCAGCACTGAAACTTCTCAAACACACCTTCCAAGGCTCAGGATCCATTGTGGAAGAGGGGGCGGAAAGAATGTAAGAGCCAAAGGAAGAGTAGGACTCCTTACAACGTGCTCCTCCAGAAACAAAATGGCCTGGATATCCATGATCTCACACTGCCTGACACTACCTGCACAAGTCCATCATAATAGGAGGAAAAGATGATGACATCAAACTGAAAAGAGAGACTGATTGAGAGGTGGAGGGGAAATGATGGAGAGTGGAGTTGCAAAGGGGAAAGTTGGGGGAAGGAGGGAAGTACCATGGGATATTGTCTACAATTAAGGAAGTGGTCAATAAAAAATAAATTTAAAAAGCCCCTTAGGACCTGGCAAAGACTAAAAGAAGATAATACCAATGTATGAGTCAAGGAGAACTCTGGGCCAGGAGTGCAGAAATGGTTCAATATATGGACTTTACAGCTGAGATTATATTTCAATGTGTAGAGAACTTGCCTAGAATTCATAAAGCCCTGGATTCCATCCCTAGCACCATATATATATATTGGTTCAACCAGTGGGGGTGATTTGAAAAGGACTTTCAACAAGTGAGCTGTGTTAACCCATTCACTCATTGACCTCATTTGACAAAGTTATTAAGTTGTACAGATCTGCTCCCACTAGATATAAAAAAGAATTTATATGGCAGGAGAGGCCTGCAAAGCCTAAGGATCCAGGTTCAATTCCCTAGAACCCACATAAGCCAGATGTACAAGGTGGCACATGTGTCTGGAATTCATTTGCAGTGGCTGAAGGCCCTGTCATGCCCACCCTTGCTCTCTTAAATAAATAAATAAATAAATAAATAAATAAATAAATAAATAAATAAATTTTAAGAAGAATTTATAGGGCTTGAGGGGGTGGCTTAGTAGCAAAGGCATTTGCCTACAAAGCCAAAGGACCTAGGTTCAATTCCTCGGGACCCACATTAGCCAGATGCACAAGGGGGCTCATGTATCTGGAGTTCATTTGCAGTGGCTGGAGGCCCTGGTGCACCCATTCTCTCTATCCCCCCCATCAAATAAATAAATAAAAATAAAATATTTTTAAAAGAATTTATAGGGAGCTGGAGAGATGGTTCAGCCATTAGAAGTCTTGCTTCACTGGTGTTTTCTCTCTCCCATTGAACTGCATGCATTGTAGCTTTTTCCAGCTTTCTGTCAGCTGGTCCACATGGAGGAGGCTCTCAGCTCAGCTCCAGCAGGATTTCTCAGTGAACTTGCAGCCCAAGTATGTGGAGTCTTCAGCAATAGGGTCTTACCATCTATTCCTGGTGGCCCAGAGTCAATGCCCAAGCCCACATAAGCCAGACATAAAAAGTGGCACAAGCATCCAAAGTTCATTTACAGTGGCAAGAGGCCCTGGTGCACCCATACACACATATGTGTGCACACACAAATAAGTAAACAATTTTTTAAATTATAAGCTTATTAAAACAGAAAAACTACATATCCCTTTCCCCCAAAATATATATCCTCTCCAAAATGCCTGATCCATTTAACTATTTTTCGGATTTCCCTTGTGTTGTATCTTCTTTTGGCATGTGTATGTGTACTCATATAGGTGGGTACATATGAGTATGCAAGTTCATGTGGACATGTGCTTGTGAGAGAGAGAGAGAGAGAGAGAGAGAGAGAGAGAATGGGCATGACAGGACCAGTAGCCTCCAGATATGAACTCCAGATGCATGTACCACCTTGTGCATCTGGCGTTATGTGGGTACTGGGGAATCCAACCTGGGTCCTTTGGCTTTGTAGGCAAGTATGTTAACTGCTAAGGCATCTCTCCAGTCTCTTCACCTTATTCTTTGAGACAATATCTATTGCTGAACATAGAGCTCATTGATTCCGCTAGACAAGCTAGCCAGCAAGCCCAGGGATGCTCTATCCCCAACACTGGGATTTCAGGTACACTCTTGCACACTCGGCTTTTATTTGGTTCTGGGGATTCAAACTCCGGCTCTTACACTTATGCAGCAACTGCTTTACCCATAGTGGCATCTTCCAGCTCCCATTCAAATATTTTCCTCTTGTCTTGTATATTAGTCAGGGTTCTCTAGAGGAATGAATTGTATTAAAAGGGGAATTTATTGGATTATCTTACAGCAGTCCAACAATAGCAGTCTGCAGGTTTGACAGTCAAGGAACTGGTAAATTGCTCAGTCCACATGGCTGGATGCCTCAGCAGTCGCAATCCAGCACCAAAGGCCAGATGCTTCCTGGAGAGTTGCTGGTCTTCAGTCCATGCTGGAAGGCTGAGGAAACTTGGTTCCAACTATGACAAAGGATGGCTGGACTGGATAGATGCACATGCAAGGGAAAGCACTCACCAGCAGCAGCACTGGCAGCCAAGTGGGAGGAAAAGGCTCTTTTCTTCCAGAGCTTCCTTACTAAAGCCCCCACCACCACCACCACCTCCAGTACCACCCAGTCTGGGGAAAGGATTCCTTTCTTCAGTCAGTCCTTCCTGGAAGCAACCCCAGAGATCCACCCAAGAGGAATGTCTGTGGATTCCTAATCAGATAAAGTTGACAGCAGAACATCACCATCACACTTTGTTTTGTCTTTATCCTCCAGCACCCCAATGAATATTATATATCAAAAAGTAAGCACAATAGCTTGAAATATTCTCTCTTTTTTATGGGCTTTATTTCTCCCTTTTTGAAACTCTGGGGAAATACAGGCAGGGTATAAAAATTGATATAAGGAAATGGGCCTTGAATACTTAGACACTGTGTATTGCTTGTCTGCTGTGCTCCCTGGGCTGTATTTCAAAACATCCACAGAGATCTCTTATTTTTAAAATCTCCAGCTTGATGAAACTTTCTTGTGCTTTTAAAAATTGCTTATTTACTTGAGAGTGACAGACAGAGAGACAGAGGCAGAGAGAGAGAGAATGGGCGCACCAGGGCCTCTAGCCACTGCAAACGAATTCCAGATGCATGCACCACCTTGTGCATCTGGCTTATGTGGGTCCTGGGGAATCGAACATCGAACTGGAGACCTTGGGCTTCAGAGGCAAGTGCTTAACTGCTAAGCCATCTCTCCAGCTCCTTGTTGTGCTTTTTAAATTGATTTTTTTATTTAAAAAATATTTTTACTTTATTTTATTTACTTGTTTGAGAGAGAAGGAGGCAAAGAGAGAAAAAGAATGGGTGCACCAGGGCCTCTAGCCACTGAATATGAACTCCAGATGCGTGTGCCACTTTGTGTATATGGCTTTACATGGGTACTGGGAAATTCAACTTGGGTCCTTTGGCTTTGCAGGCAAGCGCCTTAATTGCTGAGCCATCTCTCCAGCCCTTTTTAATTTTTTACTTACTAATTTATTTTTATTTTGATTGGTGTATATTCATTGTACATGGTACTGGTTTTAATAAGGACATTTTCATCCATATACATATTTAATTACTTTGAGCATCATCCCTTTTCATATCCTCTTCTCTCCCTTTTCTCATTTTCCCTCTTCAATTAATCCCCTTTGTTCCCTTAAACAATATTGCTTCTGCTTCATGTTATTCATATACACATAATTTTATGTATCTACATAAAATTTAGGACAACAAATGAGAGAAAATATGCAATATTTGTCTTTTTGATATTACTTAGTTCAGCTATGATTATTTATTTATTTTTGCTGTACCAGAGGTTGGACTAGGACCTTATACAAGCTAAGCCATCACTCTACCATGGAGGTATAGCCTCCGTTCTCTCTTCACTTCCTGAGTAACTTGGATGACAGGCTTATGCCACTACACCGGGCCTCTCTCTCTCTCTCTCTCTCTCTCTCTCCTCCTTGCTTCTTTCAATAATCTCAGGGCAATCTAATTCATTTGTTTTTCTTTTCTTTTAACTTTTTTTAAGCAAGCACACTTAATCAGTGAGCAATCTCTCCAGCCCTGTTTAACTTCTTACTGGCTACCTCCATACATATACACAATGTACCATCATCATAATCCCCTGATCTAACCCATTTCTAAGACTGTTTTAAAAGTTATTTTATATTATTTCTGACAATTTCGTGCATGTATGTAATGTATTTTGATCTTATTCTTCCCCTTCCTTACCCCCTCCTACTTCCACTAATACATTTCTTCCCAACTTCCCACTTTTGCCTTCCCTACTTTGATACATATATAGTATGGGTGTGTGAGAGAGACAGACAGACAGACAGACAGAGAACCACTAAGTTTACGTAGGGTTGCTTGTATGAATGTGGGTCAGGGATTCTTTTCAGGAGTATGGGCAACTTACTAGTGGCTCCAGCACTGAAGAACATGAGTTTCCCTCCCCCAGCAACGATTAACTGTCAATATCTCTTCACAGAGTGGACTGGGCCTTGTAAGGCCCTCCTCCATCCATGATAGAATGTTGATGGGCCCAATTTTGTGCAGGAAACCACAGCAGCTGTGAATTTATGAATGTAACAATAATGTAGCATCCAGAAGTCAGTCTTCCACAGCCCTCCTCTCCAAAACTCAGGTTCTCACATTCTTTCGGCCACTTCCTCTAGCCATGTTCCCTGAGCCCTAGTTTAGATGTTGTGTTTAGGGCTGAACACACAATGGCCACTTATTCTCAGCACTTTCACTAGCTACATAAGACAGGAATTCATAAGTTTATGTATTCTAGATTTTTCCTCCACCCACAATCATACTAACAACTGCACAGTGGGTTTTCTGACTTGGATACCTGGTAGACATGGTAAATCAGAAACAATCCAATCGCTGGGGGTGAAGCTCAGTGGTAGGGTACTTCCCTACCATGAGTGAGGTTCTACCTTTGAGCCACAGTATCAAGAAAAAATCAAACTTTAAAGAAAATCATTGTGTTATGTGAAATTTTATCATTAAAATAAATTGGCAATCCAACATAGATAAATAATGGGAAAAAAATCCCCATAGACTACCATCCCATGATTGTGTGTGTATGTGTGTGTATACATGTAGTATATGCATGTGTGTGAAGCTATGCACACTTCCTGTGCACATGTGCAGAATCTAAAGAAGGATGTTTGGTGTCCTCTGTTGCTCTTCAAGTATACTGAGACAGAGACAGAGCCTCTGAGACAGTCTTTCACTGAACCTAGAGCTCCCCAGTTTTCTATTTTATTGGCTGATCAGTGAGCCCCAGGGATCCTCTTGTGGCCACTTCCCACAGCACTTGAGTTGAATCATGTGTGACCATGCCCAACTTTTGCATGGAGACTGAAAATGAAACTCAGGTTCTCATGCTTGTGCAGCAAGCACTCTTACCCACTGAGCCATCTCTCCAGACCACATATCATGACTTTTGAAGAAAATGATGAGCTTAAGCTAATCTTCATGCCCAAAATACATATTATTTAAAAATGAGGAATCAGGGCTGGAGAGATGACTTAGTGGTTAAGGTGCTTGCCTGCAATGCCTAAGAACGCATGTTTGAATCTCTAGGTCCCACATAGTCAGACACACAGTGACTCAAGCTTGCAATGTTGCACATGCCCACAAGGGGGTGCATGCATCTGGAGTTCATTCACAGTGGCTGAAAGGCCCTGGCACATCCATTCTCTCTCTACTCTTTCTCTCTCTCTCCCTGCCTCTCTCCCTTTCTCTCTCTCTCTCTCCTCTCTCCATATATATATATCTGTCTCTCTCAAAAATAAATTTTTAAAAGTGAGGAATCACATAAATGGAATACTATTATTTGTAGTGTTTTGATTTGTTAGTTAGTTAGTTTGGTTTTGTTGTTGTTGTTTGTTGTTAAGACAGAGTACTGCTATATAGCAAAAGCTGGCTTTGAACTTTCATTCCTCCTACCTCATCCTACTGAGTACTGGGATTACATGCTTGTGCTCCCATGCCCATCTCACTTGTGTTAAAAAGAGAAGGTAGGCTGGGGAAATGGCTCAACAGTTAATGGTGGTTGCTTGCAAAGCCTGCTGACCCAGGTTCTGTTCCCCAGTATCCACATACATCCACATACACAAAATGGTGCATGCTTCTGGAGTTCATTTGCAGCAGCAAGAGGCTCTGGCATGCTCATTCTTTCTTTTCTCTCTCTTTCTCTCACAGCTCTCTCCCCTCCCTCCCTGCTTTGCAAATAAATAAAATATTTTTAAAGGGAAATATGGTGGTTTGATTCAGGTATCCCCCATAAACTTATGTGATCTGAATGCTTAGGTCCCCAGCTGGTGGCAATTTGGGAATTGAAATCTCCTTATGGATGTTACAGCCAACTCTTCCTTGCCAGTGTTTGGCACACTCTCCTGTTACTATTGTTCACCTAATGTAGGTCAGGAGGTGATGCTCACCCTCTGTTCATGCCATCGTTTTCCCCTGCCATCATGGAGCTTCCCCTCGAGTCTGTAAATCAAAATAAACAAGCTGTTCTTGGTCAAATCTTTTCTGCCACCAATGCAAAGCTGACTGCAACAGGGAGGAATATGGCAACACACTACCACATACATATTCACAAATACTCTAGAAGTATTAGCTCTTACAATGTCTGCATAAGATACTAACAACCTTTTTTATCTGTTTGAACTACATTAACCACATATGTTAATTCATTTTTAAAAAATCAACATAGGACAGCTATTTTTTCAGAATAATATCACTGTAGTTACAAAGCAATATAAAATAAAACACAAAGGAAGGACTGGGGATGTAGATCAGCATCTTAAGACTTGCTTAATATGCATAAAGCCTTAAGTTAAGGAAGTAAGGGTTTATTTCAGCTTACAATTCCAGGTTTTAGTGAGCAGGGTATGGCAGCAGGAGCTTGAAGCAGAGATAGTCACATTCAGTGCACAATCAGGAAGCAAAAAGTAATGAATGCTGCTACTTACCATCTCTCTCCTTTTCACACATGGCCCAAGCCCCCAGCCTACGGAAATGATACCACCCACTGTTAGGGGTCCCCCCTAGGGCCAGCCCAGGAAGGACGGCAGGGTCTCTGCCGAGTTGGGTGTGAGAAGCATGGAATCACGACACAGTCTCTGGGAGTTGGGTGAAAGCAGGCTGAGGGCAAGCTGCAGCAAACTTGTTTATTCAAAAAGGTGTAGGGGGTTTTAAAGGGGCATGGCTGACCAGTCATTGTATGGGGTGGTCCCCTTTTTGTGACCATGACAGCCTGTCTCCGGACAGATCATCTTGTAGCAGGTTTCTCGCAAGCATGGGACTGTAACTGTTGTCATGCCAGGCCTGTGCAGGACGCCATGTTCACAGAAGCCACTTCCTGGTTTCTTCTGCCATGAGGTCTGGCTAGGACCAGACCTGCATTGTGCCATACAACCCACAGTTAAGGTGGGTCTATCCCACCTCAGTTAACCTATTCAAGATCATCCTTCACAGACAGAGGCTAACCTAATTTAGATAATCCCTCACAGGTGATTCTAGGCCCTATTATATGTTCCATTCATAAAACCAGGTATAGTTGCACATACCTGTAACCCAGTACTTGGGAGGTAGTGACAGAGAATCAGAAATTCAAGGTCATCCTCAGCATAGCAGTATCTTCTCATTGCTGGGACAAAACACCCAACCAAAAGAAGCATATGGAAGGGAAGGGCTTATTTGGCTTACAATCTTTTTTTAAAAAAATTAACAACATAGGGCTGGAGAGAAGGCAGTTAAGGCATCTGCCAGCCAAGCCTAAGAACCCTGGTTCCAACCTCCAGGTCCCACGTTTAGCCAGATGCAAAGTGAGGCAAGGGCGCAATGCCACACTTGACCACAAGGGGGCGAACGCATCTGGATTTCATTCACAGCAGCTGAGAGGCCACTAGGTTGCCCATTCTATCTCTTTCTCTGTATCTCTCTCTGTCTCTGTCTTTCTCAAATAAATTTAAAAAATTAAAGTAACAACATATTTTATATGAGTACATCATGTGTTGGTTCCCTATTTTCCCTCGTCCCTGCCCCCATTCCATTGAGGACCCTTCTCAGTGGGGTTACAGGTACTCCCCATAGGGTTGTGGGATATGTGTTATGGGAGCAAAAGTCAGTTTTTTTCTTCTTTTGTGGGAAGGGAGTGCCTTCAGGCATGATGTTTCACCCTGTTGCGCTTACATTCTTTCCACTCCCTCTTCCACAAAATTCCCTGAGCCATGTTGGGTGGTCTTAAACCTACTTCAGTGATGGGCTCTTAGGAGTTTCTGGATCTCTGCTTTGGTAGGGGTTGAGTATTGAGTATCGAGTATCCTGGTGCTGATTGTTAGGTTTGCCATGGAAGCAGCTCTCTTGCTTGTCTTCCCAATTCCTCTGTGGTTTGGCTGATGTGTGAGGGGCAGTTTATCTCCTCAGGTTTCATTACCTTCTGAAAAAGAAGAAGAGATTCTTCAAAGGAGAGTGAGTCAGCATAGTTTATATGGGATAAGAATTGTTAATTTAGGGGGAATTTGATATATGTAACCCCTCTTTTAGCTAAAGACTAGTAAGAGCTTGACACTGGAGAGCATAATCTTTCTCTCCATAGGATTCTGATCTGGTTCCCAATTCCAGATATGGGTTCCTTTACACTGAGCAGATCTCTAAGCCAATCAGAAAGCTATTGGTTACTCACCAAGGCTGTGTACCACTATTGCACTGGCATTTACATCTTGTCAGGATGTTTGTTTCTGAGCAGCTTAGACCTTTGGTTGCTCAGACCATTGTTTTCCATTTTCCTCCAGTAGCCCATGTAGCACTTTCCAGCACTAGAAAGACTAACTCTCTGGGGACTGCCTTTCTTCTGAATTCCAGCCAGGTCTCTCCATGCTCTGTGTCAGCAGCATATGGTGTCTTCAGCAATAAGGTCTTAAGCTTTTGCCTCAGGTGGGTAAGCAAGTGCTTTGACAGAAAGCTGTCTTGATTTGGGGACCTCAACAGCACAATGTAGGTAGCAATCAATCTCTGGTATGGGGAGTTACATACAAGTCAGAGTCAGAAAAAGAATTTTTTTAAGGTTAAGCTTCATTCTACCCTCTCTAGGACCCTTCTTTTCAGCTGCTCTTCCCATACTCCTATTGAAGGTTATATCTTTTACTTTATCTCCAAGGATAGAGGTTTCTATGGTACCAGTTCATTTTGGATTTGGTTTTGTGTTTGTTTACCACCCCCTTTCCTTCCCCTCCAACCTTCTATACTTAATGTCTGGGCCATGAGTTGCCTATCAGGTATGTCAGCAACGCAAGCTGGTCCAGATTTGGAGCTGCAGGTGAGTGAGACCATGCAGTGTTTGTCTTCCTGAGACTGTATAAGTTTGCTGAGTATGATTTGTTCCAAGTCTGTGCATTTTTCTACAAATTTCACTGTATCAATTTTTCTTACTACTGAGTAAAATTCCATTGTGTAAATATACCACAACTTTGTTATCCATTCATCCAATGTTGAGCATCTGGATTGATTCCAGTTCTTAGCTATAATGAATTGAGCATCTATAAACATGGTTGAGCAAATATCTCTGTGAGACATGAAGCATTTAGGATAGATGTCCAGTAAGGAAATAACTGGGTTTGTTCACAGCTCTATGCTCATCCTTTTCAGAAATCTTCATATTTATTTCCATAGTGGTTGTACAAGTTTACATTCCCACCAACAGTGAATGAGGGTTCCTTTTTACATACATCCTTGCCAACATTTGTTGTCATTTGATTTTTTTTTTTATTTTAGAGAGAGCAAGTGAGTGAGAGAGATACAGAAAGAATTGATTGCCAGGACCTCGGCCACTTAAATTGAACTACTGATGCTTGCACCACTTAGTGGGCATGTGTGATCTTGTGTTTGCCTCACCTTTGAGTATCTGGCTTATGTGGGATCTGGAGAGTCAAACATGTCCTTAGGCTTCACAGGCAAGCACCTTAACAGCTGAGCCATCTCTCTAACCCCCATCTGATTTCTTTTAATGATTGCCATCCTTACTGGAGTCAAGTGGAATTTCAGTTGTTTTAGTTTGCATTTCCCTAATGATTAGGAATGTTGAGCATTTTCTTAAGTGTGTGTTAGCCATTTGTATTTCTTCCTCTGAGAACTCCCTATTCAGTTCTGTGCCAAATTTTTGAAGTGGGTTGTTTGATTTTTTTATTGTTTAGTTTTTTGAGTTTTTTTTTTTTTTTTTTGATTCTAGACATTAGGCCTTTGTGAGTGGTGTAGCTCACAAAAAATTTCTCCCATCATGTGGGTAACCTATTGGCTCTGATTATGCAATGTCTGTCTGTGCAGAAGCTTTTCAGTTTCATGAGATCCCATTGGTTGAGTGGTTGTTTAGTTTCCTGGGCAACTGGGGTTTTATTCAAGAAGTCTTTCCCCATTCCTATATCTTGGAGAATTCTTCCTATGTTTCCTTCCAGCAGGAGAAGAGTTTCAGGTCTTATATTGAGGCCCTTAATCCATTTGAACTTTATTTTCATGTATAGTGAGATGTGTGGGTCTAATTACAATTTTCTATGTATGGTTATCCAATTTGTCCAGCACCATTTATTGAAGATGCTGTCTTGTCTCAAGTCTATATTAATGGCACCTTTGTCAAAGATCAAGTAGCTGTAGGTATTTGACCTAAAGTCTGGCTCTTCAATCCTATTCCATTGGTCTATATTTCTGTTTTTAAGCCAGTGCCATGCTGGTTTTGTTACTATGACTTTGTAATATAGATTTAGATTGGGTATCATGATACCTCCAGAGGTGTTTCTTTTGCTGAGGATATGTTTGGATATCTGAGGCCCGCTGCCCTTACATATGAATTCTGAGAACATCTTTTCTAGCTCTGTGAAGAATGACAGTGGAATTTTTTTTATTTGTTTTTGGTTTTTCAAGGTAGGATTTCACTCTAGCCCAGGTTGACCTGAAATTCACTATGTAGTCTCAGGTTGGCCTCAAACTCATGGCGATCCTCCTACCTCTACCTCCCAAGTGCTGGAATTAAAGGTGTACACCACCACACCAGGTCCTGATGATGGAATTTTTATTGTTATTGCATTAAATCTGTATATTGCTTTTGGTAGAATTGCCATTTTCACAATATTAATTCTACTTATCCAGGAGCATAGGAGGTCTTTCCATATTTTCAAACCCTCCTCAATTTCTTTCTTGAGTGTTTTTATGTTTTCATTATATAGGTCTTTCACCTCCCTGGTTAGTGTGATTCCAAGGTATTTAATGTTTTTGTTGCTATTAAAAATGGGACAACCTCACTAATTTCTTTCTCTGTATAATTGTCCTTTGCATATAGAAAGGCTACTAATTTTTGTGTGTTAATTTTGTATCCAGCCACTTTGTTGAAGGAATTAATCATCTTTAGAAGTTTTGAGATGGAGACTTTCAGCTCACTTATGTATAGGATCATGTCATCTGCAAATAGGGCTAACTTGACTTCTGCCTTTCCAATTTCTACCCCTTTTATTGCTTTCTCCTGTCTTATTGCTTGGGCTAGGACTTCTAGTACTATGTTGAAGTGTAGTGGTGAGAGTGGGCACTTCTGTCATGTTCCCAATCTCAATGACAATTCTTTGAGTCTTTCCCTGTTAAGAATCACTTGGAGCCGAGTATGGTGGCGCATGCCTTTAATCCCAGCACTCGGGAGGCAGAGGTAGGAGGATCACCGAGAGTTCGAGGCCACCCTGAGACTGAGACTACATAGTTAATTCCAGGTCAGCCTGGACCAGAGTGAGACCCTACCTTGCAAAAAAAAAAAAAAAAAGAATCACTTGGGCTTTAGGTGCTTTATAGTTAACCTTTAATGTGATGAGATATGAACCATCCATGCTCCACATAAAAAGCCACAGAAATTATCACAATTTTTTTCTTTTTCATTTTGAGATAGTCTCATGAAGCCCAAGCTGGCCTTGAACTCAATATATAGCCAAGGATGTCCTTGAACTTCTGATCTTCTTGCCTCTACCTCCCGGGTGCTAGAATCACAGATATGTGCCATCACTTTTAGGCTGGGAATGGAATCCAGGGTTTCATGCATTTTAGGCAAGTACTCTACCAACTAAGCTGTATCTTTAGCCCCACATATTCAAGATTTCATCTATTTATTCCAAAAGAAATGTCCACAATTTGGACTAGGGGTGTAACTCAGTGGTAGAGTGCAATAGGAAGAGCTGCAAGGGAAGAAGGGAGGAAGGAAGAATATGGAAGGCAGAAAGAAATAAGAGGAGGATGAAAGGAAGAAAGGGGAAAGGAAGGAAGAGAGGGAGATAAATAAGGAACAGAAAAGAAAAAAAAGAACAAAATGAAAATAAAAACAGCAGAGTGAGTATTCAGACCTGTATTATATAGAGTATTTTCATATTGATAAGGAGGGGGAAATACCCTTATCAGATAACAAAGTATGTCAAGGAACTGTTTTCAAGAGAAAATAAAACTGCTCAAGGAAAACATTGTTTTATGTTAACCAAACCAATGTCAGTGTAAACAACAACTTAGGTCAGTATCATCAATCACTTACTAAAATCCAAAATTTAAGAACTAAGTAAGGGCTCTGCCAGTAAATCACTTGCCTTACAAGCACAAGGCCTTAAGTTTACTTCCCCAGAACCCACATACAAAAAGCCTGGTGCAGTGGTACATGTCTATATTCAGTGTTGGAGAGGAAGAGAAAGTAAAATCTCTGGGTCTCACTGGCCAGAAAATCTAGACTATTTGGCAAGTTATGGAACAATGAGAGACTGTATTTTTAAAAAATGGGGCTGGAGAGATTGCTTAGTGGTTAGGGCATTTGTCTGTGAAGCCTAAGGATCCAGGTTGGACTCTCCAGTACCCATGTAAGCCAGATGCACAACGTAGTACATGGGTCTGGAGTTCATTTTCAGTAGCTGGAGACCCTGGCATGCCCATTTTCTCCCTCCCCTCTCTCTCTTAAATAAAAAAATGAGGCAGCATCACTAGACCTGCCTCCTCTACCCCATCTGCCAGGGCCCAGGAGAAATTGCTGAGGAAGTGGCAACATGAATACTGCTCTTACTGCTAGCCTGACAACCAGCCAGCTCCAGGGTAATGGTGACAGACACAGTGATCAATCAAAACATATAAAAGCAGAAATCCAGTGGCTACAGAGAACTCAGTCTTAAATCAGACTGCCAACGGGCCTGCCAAGGCTCAGGGAACATTGGTGGAAGAGAAGGTGGAAAGATTTTAAGAGCCACAGAGTAGGTACAGTCCTGAGGCACAGTTCCCCGACTACCCCACAGGAACTGACTGAGGCCTTCTTGACTCTATAGTGAATTCAGAGAAATGACAGCAGGGGCGAGTGGATAAAAGAGTATAACCTGTTATATATAAAATAAATTTTTAAAAAGATAAGGCAGGTTTAATGTTACTCTCATTTGTGGTTAGAGTAGCTTCTCTTTTCAAAAATCACCAAATTGCTGAGAAGAAGTGACAATAGGGCCTTCAGCACTAAGTAAGACATCTCTATTACACCCTCCAAGGCTCAGGAACCATTGTGGAAGAGATAGCAGAAAGAATCTAAGATCCAGAGGAAGATGGGGAGTGCTTTGCAATATTTACCATCTTCCAGATACAAAGTGTCCACACAGTAATGGATGCTCCCTACACAAGACCTGGATAAAAAATAATGACATCAAAATAGAAGAGGGACTAGCTGGAAAGAAGGGATTCAGTAGAGGGGGAATAGGTTAGGAGGACAAGGAAAAGTGGTAGGCGGGGACTATAATCAT
Organism: Orientallactaga sibirica; assembly: GCA_036365145.1. NCBI lineage: Eukaryota > Metazoa > Chordata > Mammalia > Rodentia > Dipodidae > Orientallactaga > Orientallactaga sibirica. The sequence continues at coordinate 23,181,307 of JAEOAD010000015.1, read as the reverse complement.
GGTATATTGTCTATATGTATGTGATAACATCTAGGGGTGATGAGTTTCTTTTATCTGCTAATTGAAGAATTAAAGGGCAGGAAAGTATTTGAAAGAATAAAGTTTATTTTAGAGTATTTAAGAGTAAGGGGGAAAGAAAGCAAAAAGAAAGAGCAGGCTCCCCTGGGTCAGGAAGGGATTTCTAGAAACCTGAAAACTCACAGTCCCTATAGTAACTGAACTTTTATTGAATGGGGGAAGCCCACCAATCAAGAGTCCATGATGGGCCAGCTTGAACTAAGGTTGAACGTGCTAATTGGTCCATTATGTATCCAGCACTGCACAGGTCCCAGAAAGCCTGCCAAGCCAGCTCACCTGTAGAAAATTCACTCAGGCTAGGAAGAAGGAAAAAGTGGAAATACCCCCTTCACCATCTTGGGTTAGAATATAGTTAGATTATAGCCACCTACCAAGGAATCTTCCTCCCAATCTATCTGCTTACAAGGAAACTGTCTAGATCTGATAGTGTTTCATATGGATGTTGTCAATAAAAGTTTCAAAAAAAACAAGTGTGCAGTGTATAGCATGCGCACACACACACACACAAAAACAAAAATGTGTGAGATGGTAAGTTTATGTTATGTATATTTTACCATTTTTTAAAATGGCTAGAACTTAAGTGCATATCACTAAGTAAAAGCTAGTCTGGAAAGGATCTGATTTCAACTCTATGACATTCTGGAAAAGGCAAAATAATGAAAATGTCAGCAGTTGCCAGGGATTCAGGGAAGGACTAAGTGAAGCAAGAAAGAATTTTTTGATGGTTTTTTTTTTGAGACAAGATCTCACTGTGTAGTAAGATGGGCCTTCCACTGTTATCCTCCTGTCTCAGCCTCTAGAATGCAGGAAATAGAGGCATGGCCACCACAGACAGCTCAACACAGGATATCTAGAACACGGAAATCATTCTTGTGGATTCATGGTGGCTAAACGTCATTCTTTATTGTCAAAAAATCATAAAATGAAGTCAGGTGTGGTGGTGTTTTTTTTTTTGTTTCAGGAAACATCATCTATGATTGCCATATTTTCAGTTTTGAATAAATGAGTTTACTAGCGAGCAAAAGTAAAGAAGAAACAATGAGTAGCAGGTAAATAGCAGATCATCAAGCCAGACACTGACTTAGCACCCAGCAGGTGATGGGAGTAACCCCACTGAAAAGTAGAAGAAACAAACAAGTAGCTGGACAGATAAATAGAACATGGAATGGGGCATGTACCAATATGCAGGAGTGATAGCAAAGGCCTGTGGGGCAGTCAGCTACAGTTACGGATGAAGGGTCCTAGGTCCCAGCATCACACCTTTCCCTCAGATGAGGCCTCTAATTAGTAGTTCCCACCACAGGCATTTTTATACCATGGGATTAAAAAAAAATAGCAACCTTTGTTGAAGTCTTAAGTTTTCAGGGTGGGAAGCAGGGCAGACAGTCAGATACCGTTGACCTTCCAGCTGTTTTCAAGGGTGCAATATTTTCAACCTTTGGGCTGTACACATGCTTGGGCATGGGGCAGGGGAGGGGAGACTTACTCCATTCTCAGAGTCATCTCTTGGCACATGACAATTGACCAACATTATTTATATTGCAATGGTTCAAATCTGTAATGCCAGCACTGGGGGATGGAGGGAGGAGGATCAGGAGTTCAAGGCCAACCTAAGCTATAAGGTGGATTCTAGACCAACTCAGGCTAAGAACACTTTGTCAAAAGAAAGAAAAAAAAAAAAGAAAAGAAAGCAAGGAAGGAAAGGAAAGAAAGAGAAGAAAGTAAGGAGAGAGGAAAAGAAGGAAATGAGGGGAAAGAATGAGAGGGAGAGGAAGGGAAGGAACAAAAGTTGTTGTCAAATCCTGATGTAGACTATGTACTTCAGTTAGCAATAATATATCAGTATATATTCATCAATTATAACAAATATCCCCCTGCAATAGCAGCATTAATACTCATGTAAAAGGGATAGGGGAGAAAAAGGGCATGTGGAAACTTTGTGGATTTTCTGATCAGTTTTTCTATAAATCTAAAAGTGTTCTAAATGACAACATATCCCATATGTGGGAGGTCCTGGTTTCAATCCTCAATACCACAAAACAAAACAAAATATAGTCATGGATTTATTAGGGACAGAAGACTTGCACAAACCCAGATGTTAACAATCAATGACAACAGGGTATTTCCCTGCATCCAAGACACAGAGTAAGTGTGAGCCACAGGAGGCTGTGCCAGTGTCACAAGGGCAGGCAAATATACAGAAACTTTTCTATATAAGTAACTAAAATGATGATGAAAAGTGTGGCATCATAAATACATGAACCATTAATATAGGCCTTTACTGTTGCAATCTATTATTATGCAGTATCCATAACTGCATATGCTTTTTCTTTCCAGTTCTGAAGATTAAAGTAAGGGACTACTGCTAAGCCATGCCCCAGACCCTCAATGTGGAGTCTAGGTAGTTACTCTACCCCTGAGCTATATCGCCAATGCTCTTTTACCTTTTTTGTATTTTTTTCAGTCAAGGTCTCACTAAGTTACCCAAGCTGGCCATGAATATACAATGTAACCCAAGCAGGCCTTGAACTTGCCATCCTCCTGCTTCAGCCTTTGGAGAACCTGAGATGACAGGCTCAGTGTGATATATTTTTTAAATTTTTTACTGGACAACTTCTATACTTACATACAATAAATCATGATATCTCCCTCCCCTCCCACATTCCCCTTCAGAACGCCTCTCCATCATATCTTCTCCCTCTCTCCATTAGTCTCTCTTTTAATTTGATGTCATCATCTTTTTCTCCTATTATGAGGGTCTTGGGAAGGTATTGCTAGGCACTGTAAGGTAATAGATATTGAGGCCAATTTCTGTCTGCATATTTTTATAACTAGCACACAATAGTTCTGTTTACATCAACTTCACCGCAAACATGTAAGGAATGCTTTGTGTTGTGACATTATGATGACTGCAATGTCACTGGGTAACAAAATGTTAGCCACCATAGTAATCTTTTCTTCCATTTTCATTGTGTATTTGTATATGTATGTGTGGATGTGTGTGATATGTGTGTGTGTGTGTGGGCACACATTCCATGGCATGTATGTGGAGGTCAGAGGATGTAGCAGACAGCTTCAGGTTCGCTGAGATGAACTTCCAGACCAGGCACAGTTATGGAGGAAGGGATATTATTTATTGAAGCTCACAGATCCAGGGGAAGTTCCATAATGGCAGGAGAAGCAGCCTGCCTTCACAGGGCCAAGCAGAGAGAGAAAAACCAACCAGGCGCACAGCACACAGAGCAAAACTACAGCCAAAAGTCACAGCACACTTTACATATCTTCACAATGGAATCTCAAACCATCAGCACACCTTAAGAATGGCCCCCAGTGACATTGCCTCTAGCAAGGTGATTGCAGATGTAAACTATAAACTAATAAAACACTGAATTATATTGGGGGCCATATATTCAAACTACCACAGAGGACAACTTCAGAGTGCTTCTTCTCTCCTTCCACCTTCTTTCAAGACAGAGTTTCTTGCCAATGCTGCTGCTTGTCAAGCTTCTGGATTCTCTGGGCTCCAGAGGTAGAGCAAGGAGGCTACTGCCTTAGGCCTGTGGGAGCCACAGCCTCATGCACCACTTTTTGTCTGGTTTTACATGAGCACTGAGAAGAATCTAACTCAAAAGACTTGCAAACAAGTTCCTTTAACTATTGAGCCATCTCCCCAGTCACTCCATCTTAATCTTGAAGATACACTGTGCTCTATGGTGTGCAATATTGACCAAAATGTACAATACAGGATTGTATCTTTATTATGTTAGATTTCTGCAGGACAGAAGATGTATGTGCATCTCACTGAGTTAAAATCAAGTTGTCTGGAGGGTTTATCTTTCCTGGAGACTCCAGGGGAAGATCCATGTCTTTTGCAGCTTCCTGGGGCCCTGGGTCCCTGGCTCATAGGTCAGTTCTAGTATGTTCAAAATCAGCAGAATTAAGCCAAGTCATTTTTATTATGTATGTGGGGTATGTGTACAGATGTGTATCATGTGTGCATGTGTAAGGGTTCACTCATGTAATGAACTGATGACAACCTTGGGGTGTTTATCCTCTCCTTCCACTCTGCTTGAGATAGGGTTTCCCCTTGTGGTCCATCTTCATGTATGCCAGTCTAGCTGGCCTTAGGCTTCCAAATTCTCCAAGCTCTGCCTCCCATTGAGGTAAGGTATTGGAATTACAGATATGTGCTTTATGTGGGTGATGGAGAGTTGAACTTGGGCAGGCAGGTTTTGCAAACAAGTGCCTTTAACCTCTGAGCCATCTCCCCATCCCCAAGCCAAGTCTTTCTCCTATCACCAAAACCCTGGTCTTCTGTCTCCAGCCTGGGAGGCCTCCTACATCTTGTGAAAGTGATTGATTATCCACCCCATAACCACCCCCCACCCTGCATTGGAGAACAGATTAGCATCCTTAATTTCCTTTGCCAGGGAACCTGCTCTATGCTCACAAGTTCTAGTAACTAAGACAGGACACCTTTGAAGAAGCTATTATTCTGCCTACCACTTTAAGGATGTGGATTTAAATAAAATAAACAAGATTCCCATCCTAATTTGGTGATCTGATATCTTAATGGTAGAAAATAAGCAATAAACATGTGTGCAGGGAAGCAATAAAGATAACTGAATACAGCAAGGAGTGTCATGAGCAAAATTAAACAGAAGGATATGATAAAAAGTAATGAAGTAGCCGGGCATGGTGGCTCACTCCTTTAATCCCAGCACTTGGGAGGCAGAGGTAGAAGGAGCACTGTGTGTTCGAGGCCACCCTGAGACTACATAGTGAATTCCAGGTCAGCCTGGACCAGAGTGAAACCCTACCTCAAAAAACCAAAAAATAAAAATAAATAAAAGTAATGATATACAATGAGCAGGAGGGCCAAGAAGGGCCCCAAGGCATATCACTAGAGACTTTCTATGGGTGAGTTTATCTAGTGAACAGACAGAAAACCTGGCATTGTCTTTTACCTGACTTTCACACTAATGCTGCCATTATTGGGTAAAAACAGAAAACCACAAGAGTTATAAAAGTATATAATTTTTAAGTATATAATCTTTGGTATAGCAATTACACCCTAAGAAACTGAACTGACATCAGAGAAAATGCAAATTAAAACTACTTTGAAATTCCATCTCACCACAGTCATAAATGGCTATTATCAACAAAAGTAAATGCTGGCCAGAATGTGAGAAAACAGAATCTTTAATCACTACTTCTGGGAATATAACCTGGTATAGCCATGACAGAAGTCAATGTGGACATGCCTCCAAAACCTAAAACTAGAGCTACCAAGTAACCTAGCTATAACTGTTCTTGAGTACATGCCCAGTGGACTGTCAGTCAACATACCAGAGATACTTGCACTTACAAAGACATGGAGTCTGTCTGTATACATCAACAGATGAATGGATAAAGAAGTGTTATATAAGCACAATGGAATATTATTCAGGTACAAAGAATGAAATAGATGGAACTGGAGATAATTGTAATAAGCAAAAGAAGCCAAACTAAAAAAACCTAACATTTTCTCTAAAATATGAAATTTGATATGGAAAGGATAGAATATGAAAGTATGGGATGGAGAGATGGCACAGTGGTTAAAGGTACTTGTTGGTAAAGCCTGATGGCTTGGGTTCAATTCCCTATTAGCCACATAAAGCCAGATGCACAAAGTGGTGCATACATGGGGAATTCATTTGCAGTGGCAAGATGCCCTGTGCACCTATTTTTCTCTCTTATAAATAAATAAATTTTTTTTGTTGTTTTTTCGAGGTAGGGTCTCACTCTAGGCCAGGCTGACCCGGAATCTACTCTGTACTCTCAGGCTGGCCTCAAACTCACGGCAATCCTCCTACCTCTACTTCCTGAGTGCTGGGATTAAACTCATGAATAAATAAATATTTTGAAAAAGAAAGCAAAAGGAAAGCCGGGCATAGTGGTGTATACCTTTAATCTCAGCACTTGGGAGGCAGAGGTAGGAGGATTGCCGTGAGTTCGAGGCCACCCTGAGAATACAGAGTGAATTCCAGGTCAGCCTGGACTAGAGTGAGGCCCTACCTCAAAAAACAGAAAGAAAAAAAAAAAAACAAGAAAGCAAAAGGATCACTGTTAGGATATGGAAGTGGGAGTGGGGAAGGGGATAAAGAAGGAATAATAGAACAGTAAATATGATCACACTATGTATATGGACATGTTGTGTGAAACCTTTTTTTTAAATTTTTTAAAATTATTTTTACTTATTTTTGGAGAGAGACACAGAGAGAGAGAGACAGACAGAGAGAGAGGGAGAGGGAGACAGATAGAGATGGGTGCCCCAGCAGTCTCTCAGCTGCTGTGAACGAAATCCAGATGTGTGCGCCCCCTTGTAGGCAAGTGCAGCATTGCGCCCTTGCATCACTTTGCATCTGACTAAACATGGGACCTGGGGATTGGAACCGCTGGAGATTGGAACCAGAGTTCTTAGGCTTAGCAGGCAGGCGCCTTAACCGCTAAGCCATCTCTCCAGCCCCACGTGAAACCTTTTATATAATTAAAAGGGCCTAATTTAAAATTTTTATTTCTGAATAAATATTTATTTGTGTGTGTGTGTGTGTGTGTGTGTGTGTGTGTGTGTGTGTGTGTGTACATACAAGGGTCTTTTGCCACTGAAAATGAACACAAGACACAAGTGCCACTTTTTGAGTCTGGCTTATATGGATACTGGGAAACTGAACTCAGGCTGGCAGACTTTGCAAGCAAGCACCTTTAACTACTGAGCTGTCTCCCCAGCCATCTAGACCCTAATTTTGAAAAGAAATTGATATGCTGAGTATGGTGGCACATATCAGTTTTAAAACTTTTTTTTTTATTTTCTATTTTTTTTTGGAGAAAGACACAGAGAGAGAGACGCAGAGAGAGGGGGAGAGGAAGACAGAGATGGGCGCGCCAGCAGTGTCTCAGCTGCTGTGAACGAAATCCAGATGCGTGCGCCCTCTTGTGGTCAAGTGTGGCATTGCGCCCTTGCGTCAATTTGTATCTGGCTAAACGTGGGACCTGGAGATTGGAACTGCTGAAGATTGGAACCAGTGTTCTTAGGCTTAGGAAGCAGGCGCCTTAACCCCTAAGCCATCTCTCCAGCCCACATATCAGTTTTTGTGTTTTTTTTAACACTGAAGAGGCTAAGGCAGGAAGAATCTTAAGTATAAGACTAGTCTGGGTTACACAGTAAAACCCTGTCTGTTACAATCAGCTTCACATTGCTGGGATGAACATTCAACCAGACACAGTTTATGGGAGGAATGGGTTTATTTCAGGCTTACAGTTCCAGGGCTCACCAATGGGGGAAGAAGATGGTTCCCTTTCATAGATCCAAGCAGAGAGAAACCACCAAACAGCTATGTGGGACATGTCATTCAAACTACCACAGATATAGAGTCCTTTAGGTATATACTCAGGAGTGGTATAACTGGGCAATATGATAGTTCTATATTTTTTGATGTATATGTATCTTATGTGTATTTGAAAATGTATGTGTTTGTATGTATAAGTGTAAGTGTGCACATGCCACTGTATGCATGGGAAGCCAGAGATAACTTTGGGTGTTAGTCCTAACCTTCCACCTTCTTTGAGGCAGGTGCCTTATTGTTTACCATTATTAACCAGGCTAGCTTCTAGAAGATCCTCCTGTCTCTGTTTTCCTTCTTGCCATAATCATGTGAGAATTATAGACACCTGCCACAATCTCTGGCTTTTACATGAGTTCTGGTGATTCAACCTCAAGTTACACTTGTGTAATTAGGGTTTGGGGTATGAATAAACAGTAGAACACCTGCCTAGAATCCATTGAGCAATCTCTCTATTTTATTTATATTTTATTTTATTTTATTTATATTTTATATTCTCCTGCATTCTATGTTTGACCTTTTTTTTTATTTTTGAGAGAGCCAGAGAGAGAGAGAGAGAGAGAGAGAGGAAGACAGATAGAGATGGGTGTGCCAGCAGCCTCTCAGCCACTGTGAAAGAAATCCAGATGCGTGCACCCCCTTGTGATCAAGTGCAGCATTGCACCCTTGCATCCACTGCATCTGGCTAAACGTGGAACCTGGAGATTGGAACCAGCGTTCTTAGGCTTAGGAGCCAGGTGCCTTAACTGCTAAGCCATCTCTCTAGCCCTATGTTTGACCTTTTTGTTTGCTTATTTTTTGTAGGGTCTCACCTGTAGCCCAGGCTATCCTGGAAATCACTATGTAACTAAGACCGACATTGAATTCATGGAAATCCTCCTGCTTTACCACACATGTGTTTGGATTACAGAGTGAGCTACCACACAAGCTCATGTCTCTATGTATACCTTGAAACTTTTTCTTTTCTAAATCAATTTATAGGGCTGGAGAGATTGCTTAGTGGTTAAGGTGCTTGCCTGTGAAGCCTAAGGATCCATTTCAACTCTCCAGATTCCATGTGACACAAAAGTGAGGCAAGTACAAGGTTACACATGCCCACTAGGTGGCACAAGTTCAGTGGCTGAGGCCCTGGTGCACCAATTCTCTCTCTCTCTCTCTCTCTCTCTCCCTCAAATTAAAAAAAAAGCTAAAACAATTTATTTATTGATGCTGGCCGTGGTGGCACATGCCTTTAATCCCAGCAATTAAGAGGCAGAGATAGGAGGATAGTCATGAGTTCAAGGCCAGCCTGAGACTACATCGTGAATTCCAGGTCAGCCTGGGATACAGGGAGACCCTACATTGAAAAACCAAAAATAAAAAAATTAAAATTACTTATTGACAATTTTTACATGTATATAATATGTTTTGATCATAATAACTCCCATTACCTCTTCTTGCCCCTCTCCCCTACCACTGAACCCTTCTTCCCAACTTGTCCTACTTCTACTTTCATTTTTTTTTTTTTTTTGTGAACCACTGATTTTAATTAGGGTTGCCTACGTGAGTATGGGTGAGGAGTTATTTACCAGAGCACAAACAACTTGCCAGTGGCTACACCACTTAGTTACTAACTCCCCCAGCAATCATTAATGACCAATAGCTCCTCAGAAAGGGATGGAGGTCTCATGCCCTCCTCCAGTATTTATAACCAAATGTTGATGAGCTCAGTCTTATACAGGTAACAACAGCCTGTGAACTCATGGCCATATCATGCCAGGAAGATGGCATTCACAGCAATCCTCTCCAACCTCTAAGCTCTTACATTCTTTCAGTCCCCCTTTTTTTTTTTTTTTTTTTTTTTTTTTGAGATAGTCACAGAGAGAGTGAGTGAGAGAGTGAGAGGAAGACAGATAGAGATGGGCGCGCCAGCAGCCTCTTGGCTGCTGCAAAAGAAATCCAGATGCGTGCACCTCCTTGTGGTCAAGCCCAGCATTGCGCCCTTGCGTCACTTTGTATCTGGCTAAATGTGGGACCTGGAGTTTGGAACCGCTGGAGATTGGAACCAGCGTTCTTAAGATTAGGAGGCAGGTGCCTTAACCACTAAGCCATTTCTCCAGCCCCTTTCAGTCCCCTTTTTCACAACATTCTCCAGGCCCTAGAAGGAGTGATATAGATGTCCCATTTAGCACTGAGCACTCAATGGTAACTTATGCTCAGCACTTTGATGAGTTCTCAGTCTCCCCAGTAGTCATTGCCCACTACAAAAAGAAGCTTTTCTGACCAATGGTGAAAGCAGCATTAATCTATGGGCATAAACATAAATTTTTAGAAGGCAGTTTGATGGGCACATTTCTATTTATCCAAACAATAGTAGTAGCTCCCCACTAGACCGTAGAACCTCCCCAGCCAGACTTTCCTATTCTTGATTCCAGTAATGGTAACTTCTCACCATCTCTTCAAACACACCCAGCTAATGGCCTTCCTTCCCCTCATAAGAGGTCAAGCCCATGACCTCCCTACCTATACTTGATTTCCCCTATGTGGTAGTTTGAATAGATGTCCCCTGATAGACTCAGGAGTTTTATTCAAGCTTGTAACTTGGTGTCACTGTGAGTAGATCCTAGTTTCCAGCCCTAAGGTGTGGGGGTGGATTCAAATTCTAAAGATATGCAAAGTACTTTAGTTCTGCCTGGGGTTCCCAGAGTGTATTTGCTTTTGGTGGTGTTTGTTTTTTCTCTCTCTGTGCATCTGTAAAAGGGGGACAGCTTCATCTGCCATTATAGAACTTCCCCTGAATCTGTAAGCCTCAGTAAATTCCATTCCTCCTATAAACTGTGCCTGGTCTGGAAGTTAATCCCAGCAACTGAACTGATTATGACACCATGCATAACCATTTCATGGGGTTCCTTCCTATATGTTTGGGTTTGAGGTCAACCCTTCTCCAAGATGCATACCCTGTCTCTCTGTAATTTTCCTCAAGGCTTGGGTTACTGCTCTGTCACCATCTAGCTGTGTGATAGGCAAGTCCACTTCTTGCAGACTGTTCTGTAAAATGAGAAATAAAGAATGAACTGGGACTTGAGTGAGCTCACATGTCACCCCAACATTCTAGAGATGGAAGACAGGAGGATCTGGAATTCAAGATCATTCTCAGCTATACAGTAAATTTGAAGCCAGTCTTCAGGCTAAGAACCTGTTGCAAAAAATAAATGTAGAGATATAGGGCTGAAGAGATGGCTCAGTGGATAAAACACTTACTATATATGCGTATATGAATTTGGATCCCCAGAATCCACAGAAAAGCCAAAAGTTGTGCACTTTTATAATCCAAGTGTGCCTATGGTGAGGTAGAAAGAGAGACATGAGACTCTTCTGGAAGCATATGGACCAATTAGCCTGGTGAAAGGAGCAATGATCAAGGAAAATCCCCACCTCAAACAAGATGGAAGGCAAGGACCAACACCCAAAAGTTGTCCTGTAACCCCCATAGGTGTACCATAGAATGCACACATCTACACTATATATATACATACATGTGCACAGATACATACATCATAAAATGTCATACACATACATGCATAGATATAGAATATTTAACAAAATTATAGAATAACAAAACAACAAAATATATACAATATTTAGCATCACCCTAAAAGTTTTCTCATGCCCCTTCCTTGTCAGTTATTAATCACTGTTTTCCATCATTCCTCATTCCTTCAGCCTGTTCTAGAACTTCATATAAGCAGGATCATGTATGTCAGGCCTGGTGCTGAAACATGGTTGCAGTATTGAAGTCAGCCTGGGATACATAGTCAGCCGCTGTCAGGAAGGGAAGAGATGAGAAAAAGAAAAAAAAAAAAAAAGAAGAGGAAAGGAAAGAAATAAGAGGAGAAATGGGTGGGAGGGACTCATACAGGGAGTGGAGTCATATAATGTACTTGTGTGTGTGTGTCCCCTTTTGCTTAGCATAGCATCCAGAAGATGCAGTAGCAGTGTGGTATTGGTATGAAGAGGCAGTTTATTGCTTCTTATAGCTGAATTCTACACTCAAGTTTCTTTCTCCAGTATTTTGAACTCTCTTCAGGCTTTGACACAAGGCCTCATTGGTGACCCTACAGCACCAGATACAGGAAACAAGGAGTGATTTCCTTGGAATTGTCATGTCCCCAAAGCACTTAGGAAATCCTTGGTAGGAGCTATGTATAACTGACAGTGGCATTTCCCAGAGACCTTGCCTCAAAAAATAAAAATAAAAAATACATAGATGACAAAATAAAACACATATATGAGGCTAGGGATGTGGCTCAGCTGGTAGGGTGCATAACTAGCATGCCCAAAGTCCTGGATCCACAAAATCACATAAACTGGGCAAGGTAGTTCATGCTTATAATCCCTGCACTTATGTGGTATAGGCAGGAATATCAGGAATACATAACAATTTGAGACTAGCTTGGGCTACAAAAGACCATCTCAAAAAATTACCATTGAATCTGGGCGTGGTGGCTCACACCTTTAATCCCAGCACTTAGGAAGCAGAGATAAGAGGATCTCCATGAGTTCAAGGCCACCCTGAGACTACACAGTGAATTCTAGGTCAACCTGAGTTAGAGTGAGACCCTGCCTTGAAAAACCAAAAAAAAAAAAAAAAAAACATTGAAACCACTTTTAGATATGCAATTCAGTTTTATTGCGTATATTTACAATATCATGCGGCCATCCTCACCATCCATCTCCAGAACTTTCTTATCTCCTCAAACTGAAGTCTGACCCCATTAAATGCCAACTCTCCATCCCCCACGCCAGCCCTTGGCTCTTACCTTTCTACTTCCTGTCTCAGTGGAGCTGCTCATTCTTGGCATCTCCTTTGAGTGGGATCTTGCAGAGTGTGGCCTTCTAAGTCTGGTTATTTCACTGAGCATCATGACCTAAAGGCTCAGTCATGTTTTAGAATGTGTTAGAATTTTCTTCCTTTTCTTTTTCTTAATAGTTTATTTTTATTTATTTATTTATTTATTTATTTATTTATTTATTTGACAGAGAAAGAGAGAGAGAGAGAATGGGAGCACCAGAGCCTCCAGCCTCTGCAAATGAACTCCAGACCCATGCACCCCCTTGTGCATCTGGCTAACGTGGGTCCTGGGGAATCTAACCTGGGTCCTTTGGTTTTGCAGGCAAACGCCTTAACCGGTAAGGCATCCCTCAAGCCCTTTCTTCCTTTTCATGACTGAGTAATCATTACTTGTCCATTATGGTGTTGATACACACATGAGTTGCTTCTACTTCTTGGCTATTACAAGTAATATTACTATGAACACTGATATGCAAATATCTTCTTTGTTGTGGTTTGAATGTGAAACTTTGTCCCAAACTGATGGATTGAGATTATGAGAGCTCTAAACTCATCTATGAGTGAATCCATTGCTGAGTTCAAAGATATTAGTGGGGTCTGACTGAAGTTGAATAGATTCTTGGGGACACGTCCTTAAAGAGAATGTCTTATCCTGGGGTCCATCCTCTATCTGTTTCCTGTTTACTATGAGGTGAGCAGCTTTGTTCTGCCATAGCCTTCCACCATAATGTTACCTTTTTTATATGTGTAAGTATGTGCTTGTTGGTGGGAGGAAGAAAGGAAGGAAGAAAGAAAGGAAGGGAAAGAAGAAAGAAAAAGAAAATTTACATCAGCTAGGCCTGACGGCTCACACAAGTAATCATAGCATTCCATAGGCTGAAACAGGAGGAATTTCTGTATCAGTTACTTTCTCCTTACTGTGACAAAATTCCTTACCAGAAACATCTTAAGGGAGGAAAGAGGAAAGTTGCTGCCCACTATGGTAAGGCAGGCATGAAGCAGCACTGGTCATAATACTTTCACCATCAGAAAGCAAAGAACAATGAATGCTGGTACTCAGCCAGCTCTCCCCTTTTTATCCAGTTCAGGACCCCAGTCCTTGGAATGGTACTGCCCATAGTTAAAGTGGTTCTTCCCACCACAATTAACTTAATCAGAATAATCTCTCCTAGGCATGCCTAGGTAAATCCAGGTCTTGTCAAGTTGATCAGTGTAAACCCTCACAAGTTACTTTCTCTCTGCTATGAACAAATATCTGACCAGAAGCAATTGATGGATGGAAAGAAGCTTAATTTAGCTTACAGATTTGAGGGAAAGTTTCATCTTTCTGGGGGAAGGAATGGCAGGAGTGGGAAGTTGCTGTCATATTGCAGCACAGTAAGTAGAACACAGGAAACAGCACAGGACATTGGGTCTAGCCATAGCATTCAAGGCCTGCTGTCTGTGACCCACTTCCTTCAGCAAGGCTCCACCTTCTAAAGGTCCCACAGTCTTTCCAAACAGTGCTAACAGTGGGAACCAAGAGGTCAAGCACATGAGCCTGTTTTATATTTGAACTACAAAAAGTAATAAATATTTGTAGCAAGGACTCCACTGGTGATGCTGTTCTAATCATTCTACATAGTCTGTAAGTCTAGAAAACATCATATCATACCTATAGATTCATTTTATGTCTCAAGAAACAATGATAAAACTACGTAAAATAAATGAAATAAAAGCAAAAAACAATAAAAGAATTATTCAGCCCCCACATCAATCATGTCAAGTTGAGAAATTCTGTTCTCATATAATGAACTCTGCCCTGGAGGTCATTTTATTTCTTTCCCTGCCCCCCTTTCTGTTTTCTCAAGCACACATACATCTCTGGGCCAAGGCTAGGGAAGTAAATGCCTTTTTTAAATAACAGGGCAAGCTGGGTATGGGAGCAATTCAGAATAAGCCCATCCTATCAGTTACTGCTTGTTTTTGCCTTGGCTGTTGGGTGAATAAAGGATATGATACCAAAACAGTCCTCCAGGCTTGAAAAACATCAGGACTCAAACAGACTCAACAACTCAAAAGTTATTAGACTATATGTTAGGAGTTTTGTTGAAAATTTGGTGGAGGTTGATGGAAAATTATAATCTTATTTCTAGACCTGGGGCTAGAAGTACAGCTCAGTGGTAGAGAACCTGCTTAGCATACATGGGGCTCTGGGCTCCAACCATAACAAAAACAGCAATTAATAATTAAGTTTGGGGAGATGACTCAGTTGGTAAAGTGTTTGCCTCACAAGCATTGTAAAAATGCCAAGCATGGTGCTATGCAACAGCAATCCCAGCATTGTAGAGGTAAAGACAGGAGGATTCCTGGAGCTCACTGCCAACTAGTCTAACCAAATTTGTAAGGTCCAAGTTCACTGAGAGACCCTGTCTCAAAAAATAAAGTGGAGGATGATTGAGAAAGATCCTGTCTCAAAGAATAAGGTGAAAAGCGGTTGAGAAAGACACTCAACATTGACCTCTAACCTACACATACATGTGTACACACTTGTGTGCACGTCTGCACATACACATGCACCCAGAGACACATGAATATACATTCAATTACATCTCACATGAACATATACATGCTGTAGCAGACAGCTTCAGGTTCGCTGAGATGAACTTCCAGACCAGGCACAGTTATGGAGGAAGGGATATTATTTATTGAAGCTTACAGATCCAGGGGAAGTTCCATAAAGGCAGGAGAAGCAGCCTGCTTTCACGGGGCCAAGCAGAGAGAGACAAAGCCAACCAGCCACCACAGCACACAGAGCAAAACTACTGCCAAAAGGTCACACAGCACACTTCAGGAACTCCTGCTAGGCACATTTGCATATCTTTACAATGGAATCTCAAACCCACACCTTAAGACCGGCCCCCAGTGACATTGCCTCTAGCAAGGTGATTGCAGATGCAAACTATAACTAATAAAACACTGAATATATTGGGGGACATATATTCAAACTACCACACATGCCAAAAATAAATAGACAGTATAAATAAAATATATAATATTCTCTTTCCCTTTATAAAGTTCAACTTATTTCTTTGTGTTAGTTAGACTTTTATCATTATGATTAAATACTTGACATAAACAACTTGAAGGAAAGAGTATTTTATTTTAGCACATGATCCCATTGTGATCAGATAGAGTGCAAGGAATTATTTCAATTTTCATATATTTGTTGCGATTAGCTTTGTGTCCTAATATGTGGTCTATTTTAGAGAATGTTCCATGTGCTGCTGAAAAGAATGTGTATTCTGCAGCATTTAGATGAAATGCCCTGTATATCTCTGTTAGGTCCATTTGTTCTATGACCTCATTTAATCCAGATGCATCTCTGTTTATTTTTTGCCAAGATGACTGCCTTACTTTTTGAAACAGTCTCCCACTGAATCTAGAGCTCACTGATTGGGCTAGCTAGTCTAGCTAGACTTACTGGCCAGTGAGACCCAGAGATCTTCCTGTGTCTGTAATTCCCCAATGCTACCCACATCTTAAGGCTACACTAAGTTCAGCTTTTGCTGCTTCCTGGGTTCCTGGGCAAGCCACACATTTTTCTCCATCAGATGTCTGAACCACTGCCTAGTGGCCTCTAAATAGTAGCAATCCTGTTGTTGGAGTTATTAGAATGAAAGACAACCACACCAAACTAGTCTCAGGCACCTTTCCCCAATATGTCACTAAAATAAAAAATAATGCAGAGAAAGGAGATTTATCCAATGTGGCCACATTGAGAAGAAGAACAAAGAGGTTCAGTGACTCACCTCCAATCCCATCTTGGCATCCTAACATGAGCTTTAGATATAAATAAGAAGATAAGAAATAGACATAACTAAGCAGTCCAGTCAATACATGGTCTGGGCTCAAGTCTCTCATGCAAAGGGGTCTGACAAGTTGACAGAACTGTGTGACATGGCTTCCTGGAAAGCATGCTTTCCTCTGGCATCAAGCTTCAGATTTTACCTTTCCCTAGAATAAGGTTCCTAAAGAAATCTTAATTCTTTTGGGTTTATCATTTCAAAAGTCTGACAGCCAAAGAGAGGTACACAAGTCTCTCTCTTAAATTTGATCTTGCCAGATTGTGGTAGTACACACCTTTAATCTCAACAGTGGCAGGAAACCCTGGCATGCCCATATTCACCTTCTTTCTTTCTTTCTTTCTTTCTTTCTTTCTTTCTTTCTTTCTTTCCTTTTTTTTTTTCAAGGTAGAGTCTCACTGTAACCAAGACTGACCTGGAATTCACGATGTAGTCGCAGCGTTGCTTCAAGCTCACAACTATTCTACCTCTGCCTCCCAAGTGCTGGGATTAAAGGCATGCACCACCACACCCAGCCATACTCACTTTCTCTCTGTTGGCCTATGTCTCTCTCTCAAATAAACAAATTAAATATTTTTTTTAAAAAAAAAAGAGTAGCCAAACATGGTGGCACATGCCTTTCATTCCAGCACTGGGGTGGCAGAGGTAGGAGGATTGCTGTGAGTTTGAGGCCAGCCTGTGACTGAATCATGAGTTCCAGGTCAGTCTGGGCTAGAGTGAGACCCTACCTATAAAAAACAAAACAACAGACTTCTGGTTAAGATGGTGGTGTAGTAGCCACACCAAAGCAGCCTAGTGAGGGGGGATAAACAGCAAAATAGCACAATATATTCTTCTACCTAAAAGTGAAGGTATATAAGGAATTATCAACCATATCAGACAAGCAGGAGAGACCCAGAGTTTCTAGCAACAACACAACCAGCTAGAACCAGCTCCAGCCATGGATTTGGCAGTCCCATTCTGCTGGGAAGAGCTACACCTGTGCCTGACCCTGCTTGAGCTGGCCGGAGCAGAACTATGGTGAAGGGACTCTCCTTGCAAATTCAAAATACCTAAAGGAGGGCTAAAGAGATGGCTTAGCAGTTAATGCACTTGCCTGTGAAGCCTAAGGCCCCAGTTTTGACTCCCTAGAATCCACATAGGCTAGATGCAAAAGGTGACACATGTGCACAAGGTGGTGAACGTGTCTGGAGTTCGTTTGCAGTGGCTAAGACCCTGGCATGCCAATTCTCTCTTTCTCTCTCTCTCTCTCTCAAAAATAAAAAATAAAGGGCTGGACAGATGGCTTAGTGGTTGAACGCTTGTCTGTGAAGCCTAAGGACCCCAGTTTGAGGCTCGATTCCCCAGTACCCACACAAGCCAGATGCATAAGGTGGCCTATGCATCTGGAGTTCGTTTGCAGTGTCTGGAGGCCCTTGTGCACCCATTCTCTCTCTCTCTTTCTCTCCCTCCCTCCCTCCCTCTTTCTCTGTCTGTTTGTCACTCTCAAACAAATAAATAAAACTAAATAAAAATTTTAAAAAATAAATAAATAAAAATAAATTTTTAGAAACCTAAAGGAAGCCAGGTGTAGTGACACACGCCTTTAGTCCCAGCACTTGGGAGGCAGAGGTAAGATCATGAGTTCGAGGCCACCCTGAGGCTACATAGTGAATTCTAGGTCAGCCTGAGCTAGAGTGAAACCCTACCTCAAAAACAACAACAACAACAAAAATCTGAAGGAGAAGACAGCAGGGACCATCTAAGCAGTTCTGGAACTACTAGGCATTCTGCACAACTCCCCTCCCCCAACCACCAGCAATGGTAACCACTGGAGATATTGGGACATCCAGGGATCTTGGCCACCCCTTAGCCACACAGCACCCAGCATAGCCAATCGATACAGCAGCTCCACTGACCCAACCAGCCTGAGCCCACAACACAACAAAGAGGGACCCAGGTGGGCACTCAGTATAGATGAGACAGAAAGCCATCTCAAAAAGTAAAAGGGCCTACTTACACTAGGTCAATACCTGCCCCAAATCCAGGTACATAGTCCTACACTGGAAGTGCTAATTGTACCTTCCATATCAGGGCAGGTTATATGTTACATTTGATTGATGTATTCTTGGTTGGCTTTACCATTTTTAAATTAGCTGTATTTTGGGGTTGACTTTTGTTGTTTTTGATGTTTCCTAAATTATAGTATCTGTTAATCTATTTATTCTCTCATTCTTGGAGGCAGTATCACATTCAGCCCTAGGCTGACCTGGAACTCATTACAGACCAAAAATCAGCCTCCCAATTGACAGGATTAAGGGTGTGGAGCAACACACACCCTTAGGGACTTTGACTTTATTAGATTATCTGTTTTTTTTTAATTTTTATTTATTTTTAAGTGGAGTCTCTTTTATTCATTCATTCATTTATTTATTTGAGGGAAAGAGGCAGAGAGAGAGAGAATGGGTGCACCACTGCAAATGAACTCCAGATGCTTGCATTCCCTTGTGCATCTGCCTTATGTGGGTCCTGGAGAATCAAACTGGGATCCTTTGGCTTTGCAGGCAAATGCCTTAACCGCTAAGCCATCTCTCCAGCCCAGATTATCTGTTTCTTTAATGCCCACTCTTTCATAAATACTCTGTGCCAGTTTAATTGTGTATATTACTCAGTTAAATTTTAAAATTTGCCTGTATTTTGCTCCACCAAGCCTGCTAGAATACTTGCATAGCAGGCAAACTCAACACCTATGGTCACTTCTGATTCATATTACACCTAGGGAGTAATATGAGACACACCTGGTACTTTAGGTCCCTACCCTGAAGATATGTAACATCTGATTTATATGTCTAAGAATACAGCAGATAATTAGAAAACCCAAGTATCAAATTAACTCAAGATGCACAAATCTCTACATTACAATACAAGAAACATAAAAAAATCAAGATAATACTGTTGCAAAACTTTTCTGAAAAGATCACTCCAATGCCAGCATAAGTGAAAGTAGAGGAGTTTATTTCCCAGGGACTGAAGTTGGGATGGCTCCCCAAATTAACTTCGATGTTAAACTGAGATTTTACTATTATTTTATAGTGTTTATAGCCAAGGGGAGAGGAGAGCAAGCAAGTGAGCAGCTGGTTTACAGAAACAGGACATGACAGTTAGCTTGTGCGCCTATATGATTCAAAACAAATTTTCAAAACATATTGTATTAGTCAGGGTTCTCTAGAGGAACAGAATGGATAGAATGAATTGTATTAAAAGGGGATTTATTGGATTAGCTTACAGTCAATAGCAGGTTGCAGGTCCAAGAGTCAAGAAACCCGGTAGCTGCTCAGTCCACGAGGCTGGAGGCCTCAGCAGTCCCAATCCGGCACTGAAGGCCTGGAGGCTTCCTGGAGAGATGCTGCTCTTCAGTCCACCCTGGTCTTCAGCCCACACTGGAAAGCAGCAAAACCAAGCAGCAAGTACCAAGTGGAAAATACCAAGCAGCAAGCACCCAGTGGCAAGCAGCTAGCAGCACCAGCAGCCAGGTGGGAGAGAGAGCCTTTCTTCCCAGAGCTTCTTTTTATCAACCAGCCCCCTCCTCCAAGAGGGGCTGCCCACTCTGGGCCGCCCACTCTGGGGGAAGGGCTTACCCCTGGGAGAAGGATTCTTCCTTTAATTAATTCTTCCTAGAGGCAGCCTCAAAGACACACTTATGAGGAATGTCTGTGGATTCCTAAACAAATCAAGTTGACACAAACTTAACCATCACACATATCTATGAGTCAACATGCATATGGATCATATAGTTGAGTCACCCTAACCATGAGCTCTGTTTTACTGTATTTTAGTCTCAACTGTCCTTCCCTCTTACTGTTCCTTTGAGTCCCCCCTAGACAGTTCTGTCTTTGGGATTCATTCAACTACTGACAGAGATAAGTTCAGCTTCTCAGCAGTTAACTCTTACAGTGACTTAGTGCATCAGTCCAACTTTCAGCTTCTTTTCCACTACAATACAATTGCACCCAAAATTAGAAATCCATCAGAAATGACCTCCAGTGAGACTTATTTAGATGAAATGCCTGATAAAGAATTCAAAAGGGGGACTGGAGAGCTGACTTAGTGGTGAAGACACTTGCCAGCAAAGCCTAAGGACCCAGGTTCGATTCTCCAGGTCCCTCACAAGCCAGATGCACATGGTGGCACATGCATCTAGAGTTCATTTGCAGTGGCTAGTGGCCATGGTGTACCCATTCTCCATTTCTCTTTCTTAAATAAATAAATAAAAATAAAAAATAAAAAAATTCAAAAAGATGATTATATCTATATTCAAAGAAACCAAAGAAGAGCCAGGCATGATGGAGCACACCATGAGTTCAAGGCTACCCTGAGACTACATAGTAAATTCCAGGTCAGCCTGAGCTAGAGTAAGAGTGAAACCCTACCTTGAAAAAGCAAAACAGAAATCAAAGAAGAAATTAAAGGAGTCAAAGAAGAGAACAAACTCCTGAAGGAATCCCAAGAAAACACAGGAAACCAACTTAATAAAATAAGGAGGTCAATACAAGACATGAGTAAGAAAATAGAAATAATGAATGAATACCAAACAGAAATACTAGCAATGCAAAACAGAGTAAGTCAAATAGAAAATTCTGTAGAAAGCTTCACCAGTAGACTGGATCAAGGAGAGGACAGAATATTTAAACTTATATAAGACAAGGTGACAGACCTACTAGAGTCCAACAAAGAAAAATATAACAAATAGGAAGTTATGAATGGGAATTTCAAGACATTTGGGACACTATAAACAGATCAAACATAAGAACTTAGGGTAGAGTAGAAGGAGAAGAATTTCACTCCAAAGGCATAGTAGGTATTTTCAACAAAATCATAGAAGGAATTCCCCCAAATAGGAAAAGAGATGCCAATACAGATACAGGAATCCTCTAGAACATCAGAAAGACAAAATACAAAAGAACCTCTCCTTATCATCATACAATTAAACTACTAAACACACAAACCAAAGAAAATATTTCAAAATAGTTTAAGAGAACCAAAAGTCACATATAAAGGCAAGCCCATCAGTATAACAGCAGATTACTCAACACAAACTTTAAAAGCTAGAAGGGCTTGGAATGATGTATTCCAAGTTCTGAAAGATAACAACTGTCAACCTAGACTACTTTGTCCAGCAAAGCTCCCCATCCAAATTGATGGAGAAATAAAGATATTCTACAACAAAAATGGGCGAAAGGAATATATGACCACTAAGCCAGCTCTACAGAAAATACTTGAAGGGATCCTTCACACTAAAGAGAAAGAAAAGCACACACATGAAAAAACAGTAAAAAATAAACCATAATCAAGTGATACTTAATACAAGAGAGTAAAGGAAAAACAGGATGAACTACAAAAAAATAAAAGTAACAAGAAAAAATACACACCTTTAAATGATGTCTCTTAATAGCAATGGCCTCAATACCCCAACCAAGAGACAACCATAGACATTGGAGACTGGATTAAAAGGAAGGATAAAGACAGACACTATCTTAGGGTGAAAGGATGGAAAATAGTATTTCAAGCAAATGGGCCTAAGAAACAAGCAGGTTTTGCTATCCTAATATCTGAAAGGATAGACTTCAAAGCAATATTAGTGAGGTCATTTTGTAAAGAAGAATTCAACAGGAGGACATGATAATTCTAAGCATATATGCACCTAACATAGGTGCTCCAAATTTTATCAAACAAACACAATTAGACTTCAGGTTACAGATAACACCAAGTATAATTGTAGTTGATGACTTCAATGCCCCACTTTCATCAATCAACAGACCTGTTAAAATTTAAATTGACAGAGCCGGGAGTGGTGGCACACGCCTTTAATCCCAGCACTCGGGAGGCAGAGGTAGGAGGAGCACTGAGAGTTTGAGGCCACCCTGAGACTACATAGTGAATTCCAGGTCAGCCTGGACCAGAGTGAAACCCTACCTCACAAAAACAAAAAACAACAACAAAAAAATTTAAATTGACAGACCTGGCAGAAATTAAACTGAAATTCATCTGGATTAAATGATGCCATAGAACAAATGGACCTAAGATACTTACAGAACATTCCATTCAAATGCTACAGAACACACATTCTTTTCAACAGCACATGGAAAATTCTTTAAAACAAACTGTATATTAGGACACAAGGCAAATCTTAACAAATACAAGAAAATTGAAATGATTCCTTATACTCTAGTGGATCACAATGGGATTAAACTACAAATCAACAGGAAGAACAGCTATAGAGCATATACAAAATTGTGGAAACTAAACAGTACACTACTGAATGATGAATGGATCATTGAGGAAATCAATAAGGAAATTAAAAATTCATATAATCAAAAGATAATGATAACACAACATACCAAAACCTATGGGACACAATGAAGGCAGTCCTAAGAGGGAAATTTATAGCTATAAGTGTCTATATTAAGAAATGAGAAAGGCCACAATACACAACTTAATGCTTCACCTTAAGGCCTTGGAAAAAGAAGACCAAGGCAAACTAAAAATCAGTAGATATAAAGAAATCATAAATATTAGGGTAAATGGGTGGGAGGGATGGCTTAGCAGTTAAGGCATTTGCCTGCAAAGTCAAAGGACCCTGGTTCTATTCCCCAGGACTCATGTAAGCCAGATGCACAAGGTGGCACATGCATCTGGAGTTCCTCTGCAGTGGCTGGAGGCCCTGGCAGGCCCATTCTCTCTCTCTCTCTCTCTCTCTCTCTCTCTCTCTCTCTCTGTGTGTGTGTGTGTGTGTGTGTGTGTGTGTGTGTGTGTGTCTGACTCTCTCAAATAAATAAAACTTAAAAAATAAAAATTTTTAAAAATATTAGGGTAAAAATTAATGAAATAGAAACAAAAAAAAGTACCAAGAACCAATGAAAAAAGAGTTGGTTTTTTAAAAGGATAAACATGATTGATAAACCCTTAGCAAATCTGATCAAAAAAAAGAAAGAAAAGACACAAATTAGAGATGAAAAAGTCACGATTATAACAGATACCATTAAAATTCATAAGGATATCCTTTAAGAACATATAGTCTACTAAGTTCGAAAATCTAAAAGAAAAAGATGATTTTCTAGATTTATATGACCTACCAAAATTAAATCAAGATGAGAAAAGCATTTTAAAAGACTTATAACAAGCACAGAGATCCAAACAGTTATATATATTTAAAAAATCTCCAAACTAAAAAAGTCTGGGCCCAGATGTATCCACTGGTGAAATTTTTGTTTAAAATTATTTTTAATCATTTTATGCTCACAGAAAAACTGAACAGCCTCATATCCCTCCATACACAGTTTCTACTGCTAACATCTTACACTAGTGTGATACATTTGTTTTAATTGATGAGCCAGTGTTTGTATATTATTAGTACTAACATTTTATATGAGTATTTTGTTCTTTAAATGTAATTAAACAAGGTTTAATTTTATCTGTTTTTAAACTGTATAATGATAAATATTGATTGATATGGTATCATACAGGATAATTTCACTGCCCTAAAAAAAAAAAAAAAAAAAAAAAACCTTAAAAAAAAACAAGTGCTCCACTTATCCTCTCCCTGCCCCATAGTCTCTGGCAACCACTGATCTTTTTCAGTTCTTTTGTTTATTTGTTTTGGTTTGGTTTTTGGTTTTTCGAGGTACAGTTTCACTCTAGTCCAGGCTGACCTGGAATTCACTATGTAGTCTCAGGGTGGCCTTGAACTCACAGTAATCCTCCTGCCTCTACCTCCAGAGTGCTGGGATTAAAAAAGGCATGCACCACTATTCCTGGCCATTTCTTTCTTTATTATTATTTTTTGTTATTAAGAAAATACTTTGAATGGATACATCATGTGTTGGTACCATCTTTTTCCTCCTCCCTGCCGATATTCCACAGAGTCCTCCTTAGTGGGATTTCTGGTATTATTCCCCATGGGCTTGTAGGTTATGCATTGTGGGAATAGTAGTCAGTTTTTGTGGGTAGGTAATGCTTCTGGGCATGACATCCCAACCTATGGTACTTCCAATCTTTCCACCCTCTCTTCCACAAAATTCCCTGAGCCTTGGTAGGTGTATTTTAAGTCTACTTCAATGATGAGCTCTTGGGAACCTCTGGATCTCTGCTTTTGTATGTATTGAGTATCCTCAGCATCTGTCTCCTTCACTTTGGCACTGATTGTCAGGTTTGCCATGGAAGCAGCCCTCTTGCTCTTCTCCCCACTTCTTCTGTGGTTTTGCCTGGGCTTTGACTGAGATGCAAAGGGTGATTTATCTCCTCTGGTCTTGTTATGTTTCTGTGCACATACCCTTTGAATCAGGGGATCTGGGAGTGGGGGAACTGGGAGTTCTCATGGGTGAATTTTACCAGACCTTCACAGAAGAACTTACACTAATGCTTCTCAAACTTTTCCATAAAATAGAAAAGGATAAAACACTACCAAACTCCTTCTATGAATCCAGCATTATCCTGATACCAAAATCAACAAAGACATAACAAAGAAAGAAAATTACAAACCAGTTACCCTCATGAACATTCATTCAAAAATTCTCAACAAAATACTGGCAAACAGAATGCAAGACTATATCAAAAAGATCATTCACCCTGACCAAGCAGGCTTTATTCCAGAGATGCAGGGATGGTTGGACATATTCAAACTGATAAATATAATACACTATATAAATGGACTGAAGTACAAAATTCATATGATCATCTCAGTAGATACATCAAAGGCATTTGACAAAATCCAACATCCCTTCATAATAAAGGTCCTAAAGAAATTGGAAATAGAAGGAACATAGTTCAATATAATAAAGGTTATTTATGACAAATCTATAGCCAACATAATACTAAACAGAAAAAAATCTTGAAGCTTTTCCACTATAATCAAGAACAAGACAAGGGTGTCCACTGTCCGCCTTTTATGTAATATGGTACTCGAAGTCTTAGCTATAGCAATAAGGCAAGAGAAACACATAAAAGGGATAAAAATTAGAAAGGAAGATGGGCTGGAGAGATGGCTTAGCAGTTAAGGCACCTGCCTCCTAAGCTTAAGAAGGCTGGTTCCAATCTCCAGCAGTTCCAATCTCCAGGTCCCACAGTTAGCCAGATGCAAAGTGATGCAAGGGAGCAATGCTGCATTTGACCATAAGGGGGCGAGTGCATCTAGATTTCGTTCACAGCAGCTGAGAGGCTGCTGGTGCGCCCATCTCTATCTGTCTTCCTCTCCCTCTCTCTCTGTCTCTCTCTGTCTCTCTCCAAAAACAAAAAGGAAAGGAAGAGATCAAATTATCATTGTTTGCAGATGTTATGATTCTTATACTTAAAGGATCCTAAAGACTACCAGCAAACTGTTAGAGCTGGTAAATACTTTTAGAAATGTTGCAGGATACAAAATTAACACACACAAATCAGTAGACTTCCTATATACTACCAACAAATATTTGAGGATGAAATCAGTGAAACACTCTGTAGCAGACAGCTTCAGGTTTTGCTGAGATGAACTTCCAGACCAGGCACAGTTATGGAGGAAGGGATATTATATATTGAAGCTCACAGATCCAGGGGAAGTTCCATAATGGCAGAAGAAGCTGGCCTGCCTTCACAGGGCCAAGCAGAGAGAGAAAAGCCCCCAATACACAGCACACAGAGCAAAACTACAGCCAAAAGCCACAGCATACTTCAGGAACTCCTACTAGGCACACTTTGTATATCTTTACAATGGAATCTCAAACCATCACCACACCTTAAGACCCACCCCCAGTGACTTGCCTCTAGCAAGGTGGCTGCAGATGCAAACTATAAACTAATAAAACACTAAATATATTGGGGGCCATATATTCAAACTACCACACACTCCCATTCACAATTGTCTCAAAAAAAAAAAATACCTTGGAATAAACCTAACCAAGGAAGTTAAAGATCTCTACAGTGAAAATTTTAAAACACTGAAGACAGAAATTGCAGAAAACACTAGGAAATGGAAAGACGTCCCATGTTCCCAGATGGGCAGAATAAATATTGTGAAAATGTCAGTCTTACCATAAGCAATCTACAGATTTAATGCAATCCCCATCAAAATTCCAATGGCATTCTTCACAGAAATAGAAAAAGTCCTAAAATTCATTTGGAAGCACAACAAACCTCAAATAGCCAAAACAGTTTTGAGCAACACAAATAAGACTGGCAGTATCACCATACCTGATTTTAAACTATATTACAGAGACATAGTAACAAAAACAGCATGGTACTGGCACAAAAACAGACAAGTAGATCAATGGGACTGAATAGAGGACCCAGATGTAAGTCTAGGAAGCTACAGCCATATGATTTTAGACAAAATTTCCAAAAAATATTCATTGGAGAAAAGACAGCCTCTTTAACAAATGGTGTTGGAAAAATTAGATATCTATATGTGGAAGTATGAAAATACATCTATATCTCTCCATGCACAAGAATCAAGGCCAAATGGATCAAAGACCATAATATCAGACCTGAAACTCTGAAACTGCTAGAGGAAAAAGTATGGGAAACCCTTTAATATATTGGCATAGGCAATGACTTTCTGAATATAACCCCAGTTGCTCAGGAAATAAAAACACTAATCAAACACTGGGACCTCATCAAATTACAAAGCTTTTGTATAGCAAAAGACACTGTAAATAGAACAAAGAGGCAACCTACAGAATGGGAGAAAATCTTTGCCAGTTATACATCTAACAGAGGATTAATATACAAGATATACAAAGAACTCAAAAAACTAAATAATAAGAAATCAAACAACCCAATTTAAAAATGGGCTATGGGGCTGGAGAGATGGCTTAGGGGTTAAGGAACCTACCTCCTAAGCCTAAGAACACTGGTTCCAATCTCCAGCGGTTCCAATCTCCAGGTCCCACGTTTAGCCAGATGCAAAGTGACGCAAGGGCGCAATGCCGCACTTGACCACAAGGGTGCGCACACATCTGGATTTCATTCGCAGCAGCTGAGACACTGCTGGTGTGCCCATCTCTGTCTTCCTCTCCCTCTCTCTCTCTGTCTCTCTCTGTGTCTCTCTCCCAAAAAAAAAAATCATTAAAAAAAAATTTTTTTAAATGGGCTATGGAACTAACTAGAGTTCTCAAAAGAAGAAATACAGATGGCATATAAACATCTAAAACAATGTTCTACATTCCTAACCATCAAGGAAATGGAAATTAAAACTACCTTGCAATTCCATCTCACTCCTGTCAGAATGGTTACCATCAAGAAAATAAATGACAATAAATACTGGTGATGATGCAGAAAAAGAGGAACCCTCCTACACTGTTGGTGGGAATGCAACCTGGTCCTGCCATTGTGAAAATCAGTGTGGAGGTTCTTGAGACAGCTAAAAATAGGTCTACCATATGACCCAGCTATACCTCTCCTAAGCATATATTCTAAGGACTCTTCTCACTACCTTAGAGATACTTGCTCACCATGTTTATTGCTACTCTATTTGCAATAGCTAGTAAATGGAACCAGCCTAGATGTACCTCAACTGATGAGTGGATAATTAAGATATAGTACATTTCATTCTCTTTCTGTCTGTCTCTCTTCTACCTCTCTATCTCTGCTTGCAAATAAATAAATAAATACATTTTTTAAAAAAGGAAGCTGGGCATGGTGGCACACACCTTTAATCCCAGCACTTGGGAAGCAGAGGTAGGAGGATCGCCATGAGTTCAAGGCCACCCTGAGACTACATAGTGAATTCCAGGTCAACCTGGGCTAGAGTGAGACCCTACCTCAAAAAACAACATAAAAAGGGGGTGGGGATGGAGAAATGGCTTAGTGATTACGGCATTTGCCTGTGAAGCCAAAGGACCCAGGTTCAATTCTCCAGGACCCACGTAAGCCAGATGCACAAAGGGCACATGCATCTGGAGTTCATTTGCAGTGGCTAGAAGCATTGGCATGCCCATTGTCTTTCTCTCTCTGCCTCTCTTTTATCTCTCTATCACTGCTTGCAAATAAATAAATAAATATTTTTTTTAAAAGATGTGGTACATTTATACAATGGAGTTCTCTTCAGCTGTAAAGAAAAAATGAAATTATGAAATTTGCAGGGAAATGGATGGATCTGGAAAGTATTATACTTAGTGAGGTAACCCAGACCCAGAAAGCCAAATGTTCCATGTTATCTCTCATATGTGGAGCCTAGCTACAAATTTTTGGACTTTTATGTGAGTTGGAATAAAACTCAGTGGCAGAAGCCAGTAAGCTAGAAAGGGAATATAAAGGGAATAGGAAGGGCAGGAGAAGGAGGGACTTATGAGGATGGTATTGTGTATATGTAAGTAGAAGAACAGATTTTTGGGTGTGGAAAGGCCTAAGTGAGGTAAGGGGAAGAGATTGAATAAAAGAAAAGTGGGGCAGGCTGGAGAGATGGCTTAGCGGTTAAGGTGCCTGCCTGTGAAGCCTAAGAACACCTGTTCTATTCTCCAGGTCTCACATTTAGCTAGATGCAAAAAGTGATGCAAGCCGGGCATGGTGGCACACACTTTTAATCCCAGCACTCGGGAGGCAGAGGTAGGAGGATCGCCAAGAGTTTGAGGCCACCCTGAGACGACATAGTGAATTCCAGGTCAGCCTGAGCCAGAATGAGACCCTACCTAGAAAAACAAAAACAAAAAACAAAAAAAAAAAAAAAGTGATGCAAGGGCACAATGCTGCACTTGCCCACAAGGGGACAAACACATCTGGAGTTCGTTCACAGTGGCTGAGAGGCCGCTGGGGTGCATTAATTTATGGGTGTGGACATTAAGAGAAGTACTTACTGGGCAGTTTGTTGAGCATAGTATATACACTTAGCCAGACACCAGCAGACATTACTCCCCTAGGGCTCACGACTACCCCTGTCGTAGGTTTTCAGTATCAGGGATGTATTCCCTCCCATGGAGTGGGCCTCCAGTCCAATTAGAGAGTGGTTTGTTTCTCCTGTAACAGACATGCCACTATTGCACCTGTTGGCTCATTTGGCCTGGCTGGCCAAATTTAAAGCTTGCAGTGTTTACTATTGAGTATCTTCACTGGTGTTTTCTCTCTCCCATTAAACTGCATGCAGCATAGCTTTTTCCAGCTTTCTTTCAGCTGGTCCACATGGAGGAGGCTCTCAGCTCAGCTCCAGCAGGATTTCTCAGTGAACTTGCAGCCAAGTATGTGGAGTCTTCAGCAATAGGGTCTTACCACCTATTCTTGTTTTGGGGGTATCTGTGACTTCCCTGGCCAACAACTCACTGGAGTGTCTGGAGGAGTATGCCAAATAAGCCTGGTATATGGGGCTAATTTCACCATCCTTGTCAGGGTAAATTATATGTTAAATCTGATGAATGGTCAGACTTGACATTCTTAAATAAACTATATTTCATGGTCCCTCCCCCAGGCAGGGATACAGCCCAACAGGCGAGTGTCCCTGCTCTAGCCTTTCTGAGCCTCTTGTATGTCCCAGTCTGTGGCCCCACCCCCAAGAAGGGACCAAGGCCAGTAGGCCAGTGGCCCCATCCTACCCTTCCTGAGACCCATGTGCTCTATCGCTTATACCACCACCAACTCCACCCACACACAAACAGGGACCCAGGCCAGTAGGCCAGTGTCCCCACCCTAGCCTTTCTGAGTCCTGCATGTGCGATCACCAATACCTACCACCAACACTTATCTTCCACTAACAAGGACCCAGGCCTGTAGGCCAGTGTCCCGCCCTAGCCTTTCTGAGCCCAGTGTGCCTGATCACCAGTAACCACCACTCACTCTTATCACCCATTAACAGGGACCCAGGCCAGCAGGCCACTGTCCCTGCCCTAGCCTTACTTAGGTCCATGGGCATGATCATTGGTACCTGCCACCAACTCCTCCCACACACTAACAGGGACACAGGCCAGTGTCCCTGCCCTAGCTTTACTGAGCCCTGCGTGCACTCACTATTGAACCCCCATCCATGAACAGGGACCCAGAATCCCACCCCAGCCTCTTTGAAATCCTCAGGCAATCATCCTTAAACTCACTGCTGCCTCTCCAGCCCAGGCCAGCAGGCTAGTGTCCCATACCCTAGGCTTTCTGTACCATTGTGATGGGCACACCACATCAAAAAAGGAATAGCATGAAAAATGAGATGCAAGTAAATCCAGCTAGATTGCCCAGTCCCACAATGGATGTCTCTAATGAAATCATAGAAGAGAAAATAGGATCAGAACCCCATAATGAAGAGACAAGCTATGCAACCCTGGCCAAGCAAATAGCAGAACTTGTAGAAACTCAACAAAGAGCCAATAATTGTATGAATGGGGTCCTTGCTAGATTAGACCTACTATAAAAGAACCAGGAAGGATTCCAAAGAGACTAGAAAAGCAGTAGAAAATATGAACCAAATTGTACAAGCCCAAAACTCTATAGAGGCTTTCAAGAATAGAGTCAGCCAAGTGGAGGATAGAAATTCAGAACTGGAAGACAAAACAGAAAAAAAAAGTTCGTGAGTCCAAAAGTTTCAATAAGTTCAAAATGTCTGTGAACAGAACATGAGGGAAATGTGGGATATGCTTAAGCACCTGAACATTTGAATTATGGGTATATACAGAAAGGGAAGAAATTCAGACCAGAGGCATGGAAAACCTATTAAACAAAATTATCTAAGAAAACTTTCCCACCCTCTCAAAAGGAAGTCCCATCAAGACACAAGAAGCTATCAAAACTCCAAACAAACTAGACCAAAGGTGAGATTCTCCAAGACATATTATTATTAAGACTCTAAACATCAAGTACAAATAGAAACTCCCAAAAGCAGTTAGGGAGAAACAACACATTACCTACAAAGGAAACCCCATCAGAATTACCTCAGACTTCTGAATGGAAACCCTAAAAGCAAGAAAAGCCTGGAATGGAACACTGCAAAGTCTAAGAACTTATGGCTTCCAACCCAAACTACTCTATCCAGCAAAAGTATCCCTCATAATACATGGTGAAATAAAAACTTTCCATGATAAAAGTCAGCTATACAACTATATGAACACAATGCCAAACCTACAGAGAGTACTTCAGGGAATTCTACACACAGAAGAACCAAATAACCAACTGCAAGTGCCCACGAGAGGCAGAAGTCAATAACCAAACCGCGAGAAGGCACAAAAACTACAAAGACCAAGAAACCACCAAACCACATAAACCACCACAATATGGCAGGTATCAAATCAAACCTCACAGTTACTACCCTAATATTAATGTCCTTAATTCACCCATGAAGAGACAAAAGCAAACTGGGTGGATCAGAAAATTAGATCCCTCAATCTGCTGTCTTCAAGAAACCCACCTCACCACTAAAGACAGACACCTCTTAGGGTGAAAGGGTGGAAAAGGATATTCCAAGCAAACGGAAACAAGAAACAAGCAGGTGTAGCTATACTTACATTGGATAAAATAGACTTCAAACCAAAAATAATCCAAAAGGACAAAGACGGCCTCTTCTTGATCATCAATGCAACAATCCAACAAGAGGATATCACAATCATCAATCTTTCTGCACCAAACACTGGTGCACCACAATTCATAAAACAAAATCTACTGACAACAAAACAGAAATAACCATCAACACCATCATAGTTGGGTACTTCAATACTCCACTATCAGCAATAGATAAATCATCCAAACAGAAAATTAATAGGAAAGTGAGAGTGCTCAACAACACCATAGATCAATTGGACCTAATGGACATCTATAGAACATTCTACCCCAAAACCATGGATTACACATTTTTCTCAGCTGCCCATGGAACCTTCTCTAAATAGATTACATACTGGGTCATAAAGCCTGCCTCCATATATTTAGGAGGATCAACATAATTTCCTGCATGATATCAGATCACAATGCCATTGCTAGAAATTAACAACAAAAGTTGTGCCAGGAACCCAACCAGCTCCTGGAAACTGAACAACACACTCCTAAACAATAAATGGGTAGTGGAAGAAATAAAAAGTGAAATTGCAAAATTTTTGGAAATGAATGACAATGAGAACACATCATACCAAAACTTATGGGACACAATGAAGGCGGTCCTCAGGGGAAAATTCCTTGCACTAAATGCCTTCATAACAAAGACAGAGAGATTCCCAAATCAACAACATAACCATCTACCTAAAGGCATTGGAAAAACAAGAAGTATCCAACCCAAAAAGCTCCAGATGGAAAGAAATAATTAAGATCAGAGCAGAAATTAATGATTTGGAAACTAAAAAGACAATTGATCAAACAAAGAGCTGGTTCTTTGAAAAAATAAACAAAATTGATAAACCCCTGGCCAATTTGATCAAGCAGAAAAAAGAGACAACTCAAATTAACAAAATTAGAAATGAAAAAGGAGAGATTACAACAGACAAAAGTGAAACTGGGAGAATCATCAGGACTTACTTCAAAAACCTCTACTCCACAAAACTGGATAATATGGAGGAAATGGATGAATTCCTGGACACATACCACCTACCAAAGCTAAACTCAGAGCAGATTAATTTCCTAAACAAACCTATCACAACCAGCAAGATTGAAAGGGTAATCAAAAGCCTCCCTTAAAAGAAGGGTCCAGGACCAGATGGCTTCTCAGCTGAATTCTATCAAACCCTCATGGAAGACCTGAAACCAGTTTTTCTCACACAATCGGACCACACAATTGGAGAACAGGGAAAGCTCCCTAACTCCTTCTATGAAGCGAGTATCATTCTAATACCAAAACCAGGCAGGGATGCCACAAGAAAAGAAAACTACAGGCCTATTTCCCTGATGAACTTAGAGTAAAGATCCTGAACAAAATCCTCATAAACCAAATTCAACAGCACATCAAAAGCAGTATCGACCTTGGTCAAGTAGGCTTCATCCCAGGAAAGCAGGGATGGTTCAACATAAGGAAATCTATCAATGTAATACACCACATAAATAAGCTCAAACACAAAAACCACATGATCAGTTCCATAGATGCAGAAAAGGCCTTTGACAAAATATAACATCATTTAATAATCAAAACATTGGAGAAACTAGGCATGGACAGTCTATATCTCAACATAATAAAGGCTATATATGAAGATCCTAAAGCCCAAATGATACTTAATGGGAAGAGGCTGAAGGAATTCCCATTGAGATCAGGAACAAGACGAGGTGTCCACTCTCACCTCTGCTCTTCAACATAGTACTAGAAGTACTAGCTCAAGCAATAAGACAGGAGAAAGAAATAAAAGGGATACAAATTGGAAAGGAAGAAGTTAAGTTAGCTCTATTTGCAGACAACATGATTCTATACATAAGTGACCCAGGAACCTCCATCTCAAAACTCTTGAAAGTGATTAATTCCTTTAGTAAAGTAGCAGGATACAAAATCAGTGCACAAAAATCAGTAACCTTTCTCTATGCAAAAGACAAAGATGCAGAGAAAGATAGCCGGGTGTGATGGCACACACCTTTAATCCCAGCACTAGGGAGGCAGAGGTAGGAGGATTGCCATGAGTTCAAAGCCACCCTGAGACTACATAGTGAATTCCAGGTCAGCCTGAGCTAGAATGAGACCCTACCTCATAAAAAAAAAAAAAAAGATACAGAGAAAGAAATAAGCAACATTGCCCCATTTTCAATAGCATCAAAAAAAATACCTTGGAATAACATTAATGAAGGAGGTAAAAGACCTTTACAATGAAAACATAAAAACACTCAAGAAAGAAATTGAGGACGACTTGAGAAAATGGAAAGATCTCCCATGCTTCTGGATAGGGAGAATTAACATTGTGAAAATGGCACTCTTACCAAAAGCAATACACAGATTTAACACAATGCTAATAAAAATCCCAACTTCTTTCTACAGAGAGATAGAAAAAATGATCTCAAATTTCATATGGAATGGCAGAAGGCCTTGGATATCCAAGCATATCCTCAGCAAGAGAAATACCTCTGAGGGCATCACCATACCTGATCTTGAGCTATACTACAAAGCCATAGTAATAAAAACAACATGGTACTGTCATAAAAACAGGATGATAGACCAATGGAACAGAATTGAGGATCCAGACTTTGGGGCAAGTAACCACAGCTACTTGATATTTGACAAAGACCCCAACAATGTAGACTGGAAGAAAGACAGCATCTTTAAATGGTGCTGGACAAACTGGATAACCATTTGCAGAAAAATGAAACTTGATCCACATATTTCACCATGCACAAAAATCAAGTCCAAATGGATCAAAAACCTCAATATAAGACCATAAATACTCTACTGCTGGAAGAAAAAGTAAGAGGCACTTTCCATGATATAGGAATGGGTAAAGACTTCCTGAACAAAACTACAGTAGCTCAGGAAATTAAACAATCAGTCAACCATTGGGATCTCATGAGGCTGAAAAGCTTTTTCACTGACAAACATACAAGCAGAGCCAATAGATTACCCATGGAATGGGAGAAAATTTTTGCTGGATACACATTGGACAGAGGCCTAATTTCTAAAATCTACAAAGAACTCAAAAACCTAAACAATAAAATATCAAGCAACCCACTCACAAAATTGGGCAGAGAACTGCACAGGCAGTTCTCAGAGGAAGAAATTCAAATGGCAAACACACACTTAAGAAAATGTTCAATATCCCTAATCATCAGGGAAGTGCAAATTAAAACATCTACAAGATTCCACCTTACCCCAGTAAGGACAACAAAAATTAAAAAAATCTAATGACAACAAATGCTGGTGAGGATGTGGAGAAATAGGAACCCTCATTCACTGTTGGTGGGAATGTAAGCTGGTACAACCACTATGGAAAGCAATATGGAGACTCCTAAAAAGGATGTCTATAGAGATACCAACAGACCCAGTTATCCCCTTACTGGGCATTTACCCTAAAAGCTCCAAGCCTCAGTTCAGAGATATTTGCTCAACCATGTTTATAGCTGCTCAATTCATAATAGCTAAGAGCTGGAATCAACCCAGATGTCCATCATTAGATGAATGGATAACTAAGATGTGGTATATCTACACAATGGAATTCTACACAGCAGTAAGGAAAAATGACACAAAGCAATTTGACAAAAAATGGTCAAACTTGGAATAGATCATTCTTAGCGAACTCACCCAATCACAGAAAGATAAAGCATCGCATGGTCTCACTCATCTGTGGCTCCTAATTTGTATTTTCTTGAGATGCTGACACACCTAATAAACATCTCGAGGACTGGACAATAGGGATTGTTGGGTGGGAGGGCAGGGAAAGGGTGGGTGGGGGGAGGGGACAAAAAACTGGACCCAAATGGAAATGGTACCATAAAATCCTATATCCTGAAGGACATACTAACAAGTTGAACCTGTATCAGGTGCTTGGAGAAAACACCTGAATCACGGGGGCCGGGAGAGGGTAGATTGAAGACTAACTTCAATCTTCTCCTGTTTCTCTCTGTATCACTCCTTCTTCTCTCTCTTCTCTCTTTCTCTTTCATATTACCTATATTTTTCTTCCTTGTTTTCCCTTGGCACTGACCTGTAACTCCCAATACCAGCATGTGGTTAACATCCAGAAGGAGCTATTGACCAGTGAGACCTACAAGGTTTCCCAAAAGAAGACAGATTTCTGCAAGAGTGCTTGATGACTCACCAAAGGTTATTGGTAAGACCCTACTGCTGAAGACACCATATGCTGATCAGATGGAACATGGAGAGACCTGGATGGACTCTGGAAGAGAGTCAGTCCCCAGACAGTTAGCTTGTCTAGTGCCAGAAGGTGCTAAATAAGTGACTGGGGGCGGTGACCAACATCTGTCTAAGCAACTCATGGTCTAAGCTACTCAGCAGCAAACAACCTGACGTGATGCTCACACAAGTGCAGTAGTGGCACACAGCCATGGTGCGTTACCAACTTCTCTAGATTTGGCTAACGGATCAGCTCAGTGGAATGGAACACATACCTGGAAATGGGAAACAAGTCAGAACCATATCCAAAAACTAGCCCGCTGTCCAATATCAAGCTCCCATCAATAGTGGGATACAAGAGGGCCTACACCTATTAAATTCTCTCTAAAATAGTAATGGTTATCCATGTATCTTGCACTGAACTCACTCTCCGTTGGAGAATCTGCTTCTCCCTTTCAGATGGATGCATATCCTGAGGAGACAATCAGCCCATCTCAGTACATCAGGGCACCAGATGAAGCCATTGAGTTATAGGGGAAATGAGCAAGAGTGCTTCTTTATTGGTGAACTTGGTACCAGCACAAGGGCAAAGGAGATAGACACAAAGAACTTTCAACTCCTACCAAATCAGATATCCAGAGATACAGAGACTCACAAAACCTCATCACTGAAATAGGCCTAAAATGAACCCAACATGGCTCAGGGAAACTCACAGAAGAGGGGGCAGAAAGATTGTTAGAGCCATGACTTGAGTCATTACACACAGAGTCATTGCATCTCCTGCATAACTGATGGCTACCCACGTAAGGCAAGACCCACATAACCCATGGGAGGAGGACAGGGAGAAGGCTAATGCTGGTATCATGGATATATATATATATATATATATATATATATATATATATATAACTAATACATTTTTTTAAACGTTAAGAAAAAAGGAAAACGTCAAGCTTCAAATTTTTTTTTTTTTTTTTTTTTTTTTTTTTTTAAATTTTTTTTTTTATTGATTTTTAATCTTACATACCAAAAAAAAAACCCACCTGATATTTCCCCCCTCCCCATTCCACTTTAGAACTCCAGTCTCCATCATATCCCCTCCCTTTCTCCATTAGTCTCTCTCCTAATTTGATGACATCATCTTTCTCTTCTATTTTGAGGGTCTTGCAAAGGTTTGCTAGGCACTGCAAGATCATGGATATCGAGGCCAATTTCTGTCTGGGCAGCTGCATAGTAAGAGGTCATATCCTTCCTTTGGCTCTTCCATTCTATCCGCCCCTCTTCCGCAATGGTCCCTGAGCCACTGGAGGATGTGACAGAGGTGTTTCAGTGCTGGGCACTCCTCATCCCTTCTTCTCAGCACTATGTTGCCTTTTGTGTCATCCCAGTGGTCATCACCATCTGAAAAGAGAAGCTTCTCTAGCCAGAAGTGAGAATATTAATATGTGGATGAACATTTAGTGTAGTGTCCCCAGGGCAGCTAATAATATATACATTTAGTCAGACATGAGCAGGCTTATACCCCCAAGGCTCATGACCTCACCTACTATAGACTTTTACTTTTTTCAGTACTAAACCAATTTTGGAGCAGTTGGTTAAAGAGTAGAAAAAGTCATTGGGCCTGTCTGGCTGGAATATTCAGCATCCACTATTTTCACTGTTGATGGCTTCTGTCTCCCATACGCTGCGTCTTTTTTCCAGCTTTCAGTTGGCTGGTCTACAGGGAGAAGGTTTTCTGCTCAGCACCATTTTTCTCAGTGTCCTTGCCTCTCAGGCATGAGATGTTGAAAGGGTCTTACTATCTATTTCTTTTTGGCAAAAGCCTTAATGTTTTGGAGGCTACTGACTTTGTTTAAAAATTTTGATGCAAAGTTGAAAGCTTTTTATTATGATCATTAAAATATTATTTCTTTATTATATCATGCATACACATGTGTGTGATATATGTGTATATATGCAAGATCACATGTGTGTGCACATGTGTGTGTGCATGTGGAGAGGTTGACATTGGGTGTTTGCCTTAATGGCTCTCCAGATTATTTACAGAGACAGGGTCTCACTGAACCCAGAGCTCACTCATTTGGCTGAGCTAGCCAAAAAGCTTGCCCATGGGGTGCTCTGTCTCTGACTTCTGAGTGCTGGGATTATAGGTGGCCACCACACCCACCCAGTATTACCTGGGGCCTGGGAATCCACGCTCACACTTATATACTCAGTCTAGTCTAGTTGTGCTAGTCTTCTCTTCCTCGGACGTCACATAGTTCAATCTCACATTCACATACATACACACTTATCAATTGAGCCATCTCCCCAGACCCTTTTCTAATAATTTTTACTATTTCCCTAGCTGGGGGTAATGGCTTATGCCTGTAATCCCAGCACTAAGAAGGTAGATCACAAGTTTAAGGAACACCTGGAGATTTTGTCACAATAATAATAATAATTTCCTGTCTCAAAAACAAAAATATTTCTGTAAATTAGTTCATATACATATTTTATTGTCATATTATATAGATTTTTATATATGCTAAATGTATCTTTTCATTCATACCTTTTGTATTTACTATCTTAGTGGAGTTTTCTGGAGGTTTGGTTGATTAAATTTATTTTGTGAGACAAAATCTGGCTGTGGAGCTCAGACTGGTCTTGAGCACATGATCCTCTTGCCTCAATTTCCCAGTGCTGGGATTACAGGTATGTGCCACCACGCCCAGTGCTGAGATCACAACTGTTTTACTCTATCTTGTTTCCATCAAAACTGTGCAAGAGTCACCTAACAGTCACCCTAAACTCTGGCCACACCAAGACCCTATACCACCTTCCAGCTGTCCACACCCACCTGTTTGGGTTTTTTTATTTTGTTTTCTATTTTTCTTAGCATAGCAGAAGAAGCCATGAGACTGGCCTGCCCTCTTGTGGTTATATCAATGATAACAGCTTTGATGAGGGAGGGAAGCTATCTCTATGAATCTTTTAATAATAAGAATGTGTTCACGGACTCTTGCTTCAAACTCTTCAAAAAGTTGTAACAAAGAGTCAAACAAGCAGAGAGTGGTAGCACACATTATTAATCCCAGCACTCGGGAGACAGAGGTAGGCAGATTCCTGTGAGTTCAAGGCCAGTCTGGGCTAGAGTGAAACAAACTCAAACAAGCACTTGTACACTCGTGTTATAAACAACATGATTCACAAAAGCCAGAATGTAGGAGAAATCCAATTGCCTGTTGGCAGATAAATGTGGTCCTTTCATATGCACTGAAAGGACCACAAAAGGGAAGGAATCGCTAACACCTGTTATAATGTGGATGAACCTTAAGGACTTGGTGCTCACTGGTCCTTACTGAAATAAGCCAGACACAGAAAAGCACACACTGCAAGATCCCACTCACAGGAGGTCCCCAGAGCCCTCAGATCCACAGAGACAGGGAGTTATTGTGTAATGGGCACAGAGCTTCCGTTTGAGGACACGAGGAAGTTCTGGCTGTTCTGGCTATGAGTATGAGTGGCTATCTTGCAATATGAGGGTGCTCCATGCCTGGTCTGTGCACTTATTAAAGGTTAGTATGCAGCAGAAATGGCGGAGTCAGGATGATGAAGTGATGAGAAAGGAGCTCATAAACATAACCACTAGATGGTTTCTACATTTTGCATCTAGGAGGGAAATGAACATGTTAGCAATGGTGATGGAGAGGAGGAACAGAGGCTATAGTACAGTGCGTGGGGGAGTGAGGGCAGGTGTGGAAAGCCCTCCCATGTGATCTTCTGCCTAGCACACTCTACTCACGCCAGTGTCCTCTTCCTCAGTCTTCCCAGAGTTTAATCCTGCCCCAGTCTTTGCCCAGCCCCCACTTCACCTTTCCCAGAAATCTGTTTACGTTGTTTTTGACAGTTCCTTACATGTATACAATGTATTTTGAACATATTTACTCCTTCACTGAAACTTTTTATCCACTTATCATCGCTGCTGAACCCCTTCTTCCCAATTAATACCCCTCCAACTTTCATGTCTTCTTTTTTGACCCACAGATGCATAGGCCACTTACCAGTGGCTATACCGTTGAAGATATGATTCTCCTTCCATTAACTGCTAAAAACTCCTCAGGGAAGGATAGGGCCTCATGACTCCCTCCTCCATCCATGATAGAATGCTGATAGTCCCAATCTTGTGCAAGACTAGTGAGTAACCACAGCTGCTGTGTGTTCATGATTGTGACACCCATGTCATATCTAGAAGATAGCATTCCATAGCCCTCTTCCCCATCCTCCTCGTACATGCATTACAACCCCGTCTTCTACAGCATTCCCTGAGTCTTGGAGGGGGTGATATAGATGTCTTATTTAAGGCAAAGCACTCAACAGTAACTTATTCTCAGAACTATGACCAATTAACAGCCCTGAATTGGGGGAGGGGCTGAGGCGGTTAAAGGCACTTGCTTATAGCCTGCTATCCAGAGTTCAACTCCCCAGCACCCACATAAAGTGGCCCATGCATCTGCGATCCCAGTGAGCCAATGGCAATGGAAGGCAGAAGCATGAGATTTTGGAAGCTTGCAGGACAGCTAAACTGGTGCACAAGAAGCGAAGCAGCAGAAGCAACATAACGAGGGAGACCCTCTGTGAAGCAGAGTAGGAACAGGACAAGCAGCAGAAGTTGTCCTCAAATGTGCACTGTGGCACACATATGTGATGCATGTGCATGCAAAGAGGCTTTGCATTAACCACCACCCACAGCATAAAGAAACTCTGTCCAAAGCTGAGAGCAGCATAAATCTATGAGCATTGACATAACTATTTAGAAGACAATTTGATAATATGTTTATTTAGCAAAATAGCAGTAATACATTCCACATTAGGGCCTATGACCACTTCCCCCTGACACAAGCCATGGGCTTTTAACTATGCTTTCAGTACCACCAGACATGAATTCCCTCCTGTGGAGCAGACCTCAAATCCAATCAGAAATCCCTAACAGTCATAATATTATTGCATCAGTAGGCATATCTCACCTGGCTGGTTGGTTGTATAGCTATCAGTGTTCACAACTGGGAAAGAATGGTAATTACTTTTCTCCCCCAGTTGGCTGCATAGCACCTTTCAGCAGTAGGACAGGTGGACAGCTGGGAGGAAACTTCCAGCTCAACCAAAGAGTGTAATGTCTTCAGCAATTGGTTCTTTTTTTTTTTTTTTTTTTTTTTTTTTTTTGAGGTAGGGTCTCACTATAGCCCAGGCTGACCTGGAATGGAATTCACTCCATATTCTTAGGGTGGCCTCAAACTTATAGTGATCTTCCTACTTCTGCCTCCCTAGTGCTGGGATTAAAGGCATGCACCGCCATGCCTGATCTTTACCTTTAAAAAAAAAAATTTATTTAAGAGAGAGAGAGAATGGGTGTGCCAGGGCCTTCAGCTGCTACAAACTCCTGACACATACACCCCTTTGTGTGCATTTGTGACATTGCGTGCTTGCATCACTGTGTCAGGCTTATGTGGAACCTAGAGATTCAAATATGAGTTCTTAGGATTTGAAGGCAAGCGCCTTTACCACTAAGCCATCTCTCTAGCCCTTTTTAACTTTTTATTGACAACCTCTGTACATATAGACAATGTACCATGATCATAATCCCCTCCCACCACTCTCCCTTTTTCCCTCTCCCAAATCCCCCTCCACTGAATCCCTTCTTTCCAGCAAGTCTCTCTTCTATTTTGATGTTATGGTTTGTTTTTTATGCTCCTATTATGCAGGTCTTGTGTAGGTAGTGTCAGCCACTGTGTCTAGAAGACAATATCGTAAGTAGTACTCCCTTTCCTTTGGCTCTTAGGTTCTTTCCACCACCTCTTCCACAATGGACCTTGAGTCTTTGCGGGTGTAATAGAGATGTCTCACTTAGTGCTGAACACTTCATGGTCCCTTCTTCTCAGCACTTTTATGAATTTTGAGTCTCCCCAGTGATCACTTCTTTCTGAAAAGAGAAGCTTCTGGAATCAAAGTGAGGCAAACATTAATATATGGACATAAACGTAAGTAAGCAATTGGGTCTTAAGACTTAGTTCTAGTTTTCCAGAAGTCTTGAGTCCCATGCAGTTTTTTGAGAGCCTTCAGGTCTCAGCTCAAATGGCCTTCCCTGACCTTCCTGGCTGAAGCAACAGCCTTCCCCACCCAGCCTGTTTCACTCACCCTGTTTACTTCCTGTCAGAAATTCACACCATCTGCATTTACCTCCTAGGTCTGTTTCCTAGTTCACATTTTGCCTCCCCACACTGAACCATGCATTGCTCCAAGATAGCAGATCATGTCTGTTTTGTGCAACACAGTGTTAGACATACAGTGAGTGGTTAATAAATGTGTGTTGTGTTAAACAATAACTGGCCACAGAACATGTATATACAAATTTGTGCATTGCTGTCTCTCCTAATGTGAGTGTGTTGTTTTGATTTCTATGGACAATCCTCTGTGGGTCCCTGGGGACAAGTTTGAAGCTGTGGTATTTGTATTGAGAGGCTTCTGAGTCCTTAGCATTTGAGACTTTAAGGGAGTCATGTGATAGCAAGTAAGATACTCAGCATCTACAAGGGGGCTCTAGGCACCCATTCTTATGTGTGTGTGTGTGTGTGTGTGTGTGTGTGTGTGTGTGTGTGTTAGTTACCAGATCTCTCAAGGGTCAAAGAATCAGAGCCAGAGCTTTGATAGCCCTAATAACTCAGCCAGGTTCAGCCACTCATCCTTAATAAGCCAATTAAATAAATATTAGTTTAAAAAAGCATA
This sequence comes from Orientallactaga sibirica, assembly GCA_036365145.1. NCBI lineage: Eukaryota > Metazoa > Chordata > Mammalia > Rodentia > Dipodidae > Orientallactaga > Orientallactaga sibirica. The sequence goes on along the minus strand of JAEOAD010000015.1, from coordinate 23,138,752 downwards.
AAAGGAGATTTATTCAATGTGGACACTGAGAAGAGGGATAAAGAGATCCAGTGACCCCCTGCCCCAAGTCCATTTTCAGAATGTAACATGAGGACTAGGTTTAAATAGAGGTCAAGAGGTATGCAGAGCTAAGCTGAGAAGTCCGAATAAAGGTGTGGTCTGCCCATCACTGCCTCCCTGCTAGGTGGTCAAACAAGTGTGAATCTGGTAACAGGCTTCAGCCTTTCCCTTCTCCCAGCATCAGAGTCCAGGGGAAATTTTAATTATTTTATGGGCCTTGTTTCAATAGTCTGATAGCCAAAGAGGGGGCTCAAGTGTTTTCTAATAATGTGGGTATATAGAATGAACATTAAGGCACAGTTAATGCTCTGAACAGGGGCACTCACAAACACAATTGTAAGCATACAAAGATACACACACACACACACAGAGAGAGAGAGAGAGAGGGAGGGAGAGCAGTCATGAAAAGTGAAGTGCCAAGACCCCCAATCTGGAGTCAAGACCCTCAGGGAGTCACCCAGAGATCCGCCGCAGAAGCCGAGATAATCACTCCGATGCAATAAGCAGCAAGTTTCTTTATTATAGTGTAGGCCAAGGCCTGGACCCAGTCTCCACAGACCGACACAAGAGGTGTGAGAGAGTGAGCCCCGACCAGCGAGAGGGTAGGGGGTTATAAGGGAAAAATCCACAAGTATTGCATAACAGCATGACCTTTACATTGATTGGGTGTCTGGTGCCCCATGGTTAGGGACTTTTTGCTTAGGCCACCTGAGGTTTTGCAGATCTAACCGCCAGCTTTGGGCTGGGGCTTTTTGTGGTTGAATGTTCCCCTCAAGTTCCCAGCATTTGCAAGGGAGGGGGAGTTCCTGGAACTTAAGCTAAGCATGTTGATTTCTTGGATCTCACATTCCCCCCTCTTTATGTACCTTGGGGAGCCAATCTTGGTTCCCATATGTTGTCGGGCTCATGAACAGCAACAGTATGGTATTGAGCCCTGAGAACCATCAGTTGGACTGAGTTGATACGATCTTTAACAAAACTAACAAGCTTATTAAGTATACAAGGTCCTAAGGTAATTATGATTAAGAAAATAGTTAAAGGCCCCATTAAAGCAGATATTAAGGTGGTAAACCATGGAGAATGGTTAAACAGGGACTCAAACCAGCCTTGAGAGGCCTCCTGTTCTCGCTTTCTTTCTGCTCGACCTTCTCGTACTTTTGCCATGGAATCTTTAACTACACCTGAATGATCTACATAAAAACAGCATTCTTCATTTAAGGATGCACAGAGACCACCCTGTTGGAGAAAAAGTAAATCTAGTCCTCTCCTATTTTGTAATACAACTTCAGATAGGGAGGTCAGTGATTCCTGAAGATGAGAAATTGAGGTCTCTATTCTTTCTATATCTGCATCAATAGCTGTCCGCAAGTTGGAGTAATAACTTTTCTGAGTAACTAGGGCTGCCGTACCAGTGCTCAGCCCAGCTAGACCAGCCCCAAATATAAGGCCTATGGTGAGAGCTGTGATGGCCTCTCGTTTAGTTTTTCCCACTCGTGGTTGTTCCAAACGGGCAAATAACTCATCTTCTGTATGGTAAAGGAGCCTGGGCACTAGTCTGACCAACACACAAAAATCTCGTGACTGGTTAAGAACTTTTAGTTGGACACAGGGAGTTAACCCTGTGGAACATGCCCACCACATATCGGAGGGAGGGAGAAGGTAGGTAGAAAGGTGACCAGGCTCTGGGGTTAAATTAGTGACATTGCAAAGATGGGTCTGATTGGGGGGCACTGTTCCTATGCATAGTCCCTGTCCAATGACGGATGTTAAAGTTAACTGGGCTTTTTGTTGCCATCTACAGCTAAAAGTATCATTAACATTAGTATAGTTACCATGTCCTGCAATTCCTTCATAATATGGAGGCTGGGTGTCATAGCAAAGCCAACAAGCAATAGTAAGCTCGGGTACAGAAGCATTTAAAAATCTGTAGGAGTGCTCTAAAAGGTCAAGGAGGGGGTTGATTTTCGAGAGATGGTTAAGGGTGGGGACAGGGGGAATAAGGGAAATAGGAGAAGGGTCGGTGGAGGGGGTGAAGGGATAATCGGGGGAGAAGTAGGCAATGGTGGAGCCCTTTGGGCTGATGTGCCCATTGGAAGGGGCTCTGCCCAAACAGCATCTGTCCCCAAAGTGACTGCTGCCCCCGCGTACCTGTGTCCATCCTTGATGAAACTGCTGCCATCCGTGAACCAGGTCACTTCAGCATCCTTCAGGGGGGTGTCCTTGAGATCTGGCCTCACGTTGTATACGTGGGCCAGTATCTCTGCACAGTCATGGAGCGGAGTCTCCAGGTCCGGGTCAGGCAACAGAGTGGCAGGGTTCAGAACTGTGGGAGTCTGGAAAGTTATTCTGGCCGGGTTTAGGAGCAGAGTCTGGTAATGAACCATGAGGGCATTGCTGAGCCAATGGTCAGGTGGTTGTTTTAGTACCCCTTCAATGGCGTGGGGGGCTGCAACCGTCAAGTTCTGTCCCAAAGTCAATTTGTCTGCATCCTTGACTAAAAGGGCCGTGGCAGCTATGATTCTCAAACATGGGGGCCATCCTGCCACAACAGTGTCCAATTTCTTTGTCAGGTAGGCCACAGGACGCCTCCAGGGTCCTAAGTTTTGGGTGAGGACTCCCTTTGCTATCCTGTTATGCTCATCTACAAATAGCATAAATGGCTTAGTCACATCAGGGAGGCTTAAGGCAGGGGCTTCTAAAAGGCATACCTTTAGGTCCTCAAAGGCCTATTGGTGATGATCTGTCCATTGGAAAGGTTGGTTTTCCTTGGTGGCTTCATATAGAGGTTTTGTTAGTTCTGCGAATCCGGGGATACACAGATGGTAGAAGCCTGCTGTACCAAGAAATTCTTGTACCTATCTGGCTGAGGTTGGTGTTGGGATCCGGAGGACAGTCTCCTTTCATGCATCTGACAGCCAGCGTTGGCCATCCCGGAGACTATACCCCAAGGTAGGTCACCTGCTGTCTGCAGACCTGAGCCTTTTTGGCAGAAGCGTGGTATCCCAATTCACCCAGAGTCCGCAAAAGATCTCTGGTTCCCGCCAGGCACGTCTCTTGGTCCACAGCTGCTATTAAAAGATCATCTACGTATTGTAACAAAGTCAGTCCTGGGTTACGTACCCGAAAGTCCAATAGGTCTTCATGTAAGGCCTCATCAAAGATGGTAGGGGAATTTTTGAATCCTTGAGGCAATCGAGTCCAAGTGAGTTGGCCATTGATTCCAATGTATGGATCATGCCATTCAAAAGCAAAATACAATTGACTCTGTGGGGCCAAGGGTAGGCTGAAAAATGCATCTTTCGAGTCCAAAACAGTGTACCAAGTTAATTCAGGTGTTAGACTTCCCAATAGGGTATAAGGATTAGGCACTGTAGGGTGAATGTCAATTACTCTTTTATTAATTTCTCTTAAGTCTTGTACTGGGCGGTAGTCATTTGAATTAGGCTTTTTTACTGGTAGGAGGGGAGTGTTCCAGGCTGACTGAACTGGCTTTAAGACCCCTGACTAAAGAAGCCGCCTAATGCGTGAAGTAATGCCTTGTTTGGCCTCCAATGGCATGGGGTACTGAAGAATCCTGACTGGAGTGCTTCCAGGTTTTAGTTCTATAAGTATGGGGGGCCTATGTTGTGCCCATCCCATTCCGCCAGTTTCTGCCCAAGCCTGTGGGTAGTCAGTCATCCAGGAAGGGTCCAGGAACTCTGGGCCCTCAGCATACTTTTGAAACAATCTATATTCTTCTATTAGGTTAGTGGTCATGAGGATTTGTATTGGAGTGTCTCCTATTGTTGAGACTTTTGCCCCTTGCTCTGAGAATGAAATTTGAGTGCTCATTTTGGACAGTAAGTCACGTCCTAACAGTGGGTATGGACACTCTGGTATGACCAAGAAGGAGTGAGTTACTTGATTGGTGCCTAAATTAACAGTCCTTTTAGTAGTCCAATGATAGGGTTTGATACCCGTGGCCCCTTGGACCCATGTGGTTTTTCAGTCATGGGTCCTGTTTGTAATATTACTGAATTTTCAGTGCCAGTATCTACCATAAAGGCTATCTTTTTCCCCTCCACCTCAAGAGTTACCCTGGGCTCAGGGAGGGGGGCTGAGCCCCGTCTCCCTCAGTCGCTGTCTTGTTGTATAGTTGTCAGGATTGCCCGTTGTCTTTTCTTAGGGCAATCCTTGACACAATGTCCCTCTTCCTTACAATAAGCATATTGATTTTTTCCTACCTTAGGTTGCGTCCCCTTCCGAGTAGTGGTCTCCTTGGTGGTTGGGTTTCCTGTAGTCTTTAGGATTTTCTTAAGTTCCTCATGGTGCTTGGCTTGTTGTACCTCCAAAATCTTAGTTAAACTTTTTTCCTGTCTCTTTTCTCATTTTATCTCTTTTTCTTCTGGACTTTCTCTCTTATCAAAAACCTCCTCTGCCACTGCAACTTATTCTCTAATGTTCTTTTCCCCTAGTCTCTCTTATGCCTGTAACTTTTTTCTGATGTCTGGGGCAGCCTGATTGATAAAAGCAAACACTACAGTTGTGGCTGCCTCTCCTGACTCAGGATCATAAGGAGTGTATCTGCGAAAGGCTTCCTGAAGTCTTTCTAAATAAGCAGCTGGACTTTCATCAGGTCCCTGTCTAATGTCATATACCTTAGACATATTTGCAGGCTTTCTTGTTGCCACTCTGAGACCCACTAATAGAGTCCGGTGATAGACCAGAAGCTTCTCCTTACCTTGTGCTGTATTGTAATCCCAATTGGGACAGGTGGTTGGAAAATAGCTATCAATAATAGCTTGATCTGGGGTGGGGTCCCCCGAGGGTCCTGGGATGAGTTTGCGGGCATTCTCAATGATCCTGTTCCTCTCCTCAGTGGTGAACAGGACCTGAAGGAGCTGCTGACAGTCGTCCCACGTGGGCTGGTGGGTAAAAAGCACAGTTTCTAACAGATTAATTAATCCCCTAGGGTTCTCAGAGAAAGGAGCATTCTGAGAACACCAGTTGTAAAGATCACTAGTGGCAAAGGGTCAATAGTGGAAAGGCTGGTTTCCATCTGCATAATAGGTCCAGCTGGGTGCAGCATCAAAGCCACAGAAACATCTGGAGCCTGCAGGGTAGCAGCCCTCCGGCTCCATGTGGCCTGTGCTGGGCCCTCTGGGTTAGGAGGAGGTGGAGCGGCAGAGGCCTGTGCCTCTGCCGGAGGTAGGGCAAGGGCAGCATAAGGGGGTGGAAAGATGTCTGCTTCTTCAGAGCCTCCTGCAAGAATTGGGGCTGAGGCTCCCACAGCCGACTTGGCGTCCTTTTTCTGTGTGGCTGCCAGTACCTGTAAGGGAGGGGGTAAGGAAGGAACAAAAGACTTTACCCAGGGGAGAGGGTCTTCTATCAGGTTCCTCCAAGTCATAGTGTAGGGGATCTGATCAGGGTGTCCACTCCTACGATGAAGAACAATTTTTTCAATCTCAAGAATAGTATCTAGATGAAAAGTTCCCTCTGGTGGCCATTCTGCATTAAAGGTGGGCCATTCAGAGGAGCAAAATATAATCCATTTGTCCCTCTTAATGTTTATCCTGATATTATGGGCAACTTTCTTGACATCTTTCCAGTGCGCCAGGCTGAGTTCTAAAGGGGAGGAAGGAATCTGTCCCATGTTATCAAGTCAAGTTAGAAGATGTACGTCCATAAAGAAAGGGCAAGGAAAAGATACAGAAATATCACATAGACACACAAGCCAAGGATTATACCACTCAAGTCAAGAAAGGAGTGCCCGTAGGAAAAGGGCAATGAGAAGACACACAAATATCACACAAATACACAGGGCCCAAAAAACAGACCTACGATGTGTGTGGCAGAAACATATCTGTGTTGGCCAGAAGAGTCTGAGTCCTTAGGGGACGGCTCAATAATGCCAAACACAGTACAGATGGGAGTAGGTCTCCCCAGTAGGTTTTCCACGTTCTTCGGGACGGAGCACCCACTCAGATGAAGGGTCAGGACGTCTCGTGCCTCCTCCAGGTCTGTCCTTTTTGGTGTGTCCACCAGGACATACGACCTGATCAGAAATCGGAAACAGATACAGCTAATCAGAAACAGCTGCGGCTAGCCGGCAAAGTGAAAGTACAAAAAGAGAGTGCTCGAATGAAAAACTTACCAGACCTGTTGGAGAAGAAACTTTCGGGGTCTCAGGTTCATTGGGAGTCTCTGGGGATCCCGGACAAGCCCCCAGATGAAGTGCCAAGACCCCCAAATCTGGAGTCATGACCCTCAGGGAGTCACCCAGAGATCCACCGCAGAAGCCGAGATAATCACTCTGATGCAATAAACAGCAAGTTTCTTTATTGTAGTGCAAGCCAAGGCCTGGACCCAGTCTCCACAGACCAACACAAGGGGTGTGAGAGAGTGAGCCCTGACCAGCAAGAGGGTAGGGGGTTATAAGGGAAAAATCCACAAGTATTTTATAACAGCATGACCTTTACATTGATTGGGTGTCTGGTGCCCCATGGTTAGGGACTTTTTGCTTAGACCACCTGGGGTTTTGCAGATCTAACCACCAGCTTGGGCCGGGGCTTTTTGTGGTTGAATGTTCCCCTCGAGTTCCCAGCATCTGCAAGAGAGGGGGAGTTCCTGGAACTTAAGCTAAGCAAAAATTTTTCTTCTTTACTGACTAAAATGGCTACTTGTTTCAAAATGGCAGTACTACTGTCAAGCTGGAGTGCTGGCAAGCAGGGTTACAGAAGCTAAAGGTAGCATGTTGATTTCTTGGCTCTCACAAAAAGAATGAAGGTATTCCAAAAAAAAAAAAAAACACTTTGTGCTCCTCACTTTGGCTGTTAGACTGTTGAAACAATGGACCCCAAGGAATTGGAATTTCTACCAAGAATCTTGTAGCTGAGAAAAGAAACAAGTTGAAGCCTGATGCCAGGCACTTGTGTCCCAGGAAAACTACACAGTTCTGACAATTTGTCAGACCCCATGCAGGCAGACTGGAGTCTACACAAGGAGAGATCAGTGATCAGTGAGACCATACCTTGACTAGGACTGTTAGGCTCTGTATACTCCTGGCTCTCTATTTAAAGCAAGACCTCATATTGGGATCCCAAAGATGTATTTATGGGTCATATTGGACCTGTTTATATGTGTTCCTTCGCAATTTGGCCACATGGAATAAATCTTTATTTGATGTTCACTATTACTCTTCTCTTTAACTGGAATATAGTATAGCTTGTGGGGCTGCCAGTGTAGGGACCCCCAGTGGGCCCCCCAGAGGGGATTGTCGACCAGACCCAAAGACACTCACACGGAGAACTGTCAATGCAAGCAGCAGGAGGTTTATTGATGACACCGGTGCACTGGGGCTCGACACAAAATCCTCACGCAGGAGGGGTGAAGAGCCCCTAGCAACAGTGTTGTAGAGTTTATAAAGGCAAAAACCACAAACTCGGTTTTTAGGGACTTTCCATCTAAAAGGAATCTTGATTGGTTGTGCCCATCAGGGTGGGTCTTGCTTTAGGGACTTTCCATCTAGAGGGGGTCTTGATTGGTTGTGCCCATTTGGGACATTATGTCACAACCATGGGCAGGGGTTGGGGCCAGCTGGGATGTTATGCAAAAACCACAAACAGGGTGGTGGCCCTCTCAATTCCAGGAACCAGGGGGTGTTATTTTTAAGTTTTAAAAGGTCGGGTTCTCATGTTTGTGGCTAACTCAGCAACATAATGATGGCTGTCATAAAATGGCAGTTCTTTAGTCAACCAGCTAAAGCAAGCAAGCAGTGGTACAGAAGCTGCATAGAGCACGTTAGCAACCCAAAAGAGCTTTAATCTTTCACCAGGACAAAAGTTCTGATCCTAACAAGTCCCTTAACATGGTCGTGTAGTGTGTGCTCATGCACAAAGTTAGGCCCACAAATACACCTATTTGTGCTTGTACCTCCTTGTCCCCCTCTGTTGATGTGGTGTGCTACATATGCACAGGGCTCCTACACATATGGGTATACTTATGGACACCTTTGAAAGCCTTGTGTCTTTGTGTTGTGAGGGACTAAATTAGACAGTTTTTTTTTATCAATATATATTTTTTATTTATATTATTCTGATTTTACATTCATAGTATTGGTTCCATTGTCCTCCTCCCCTTCCTCCCACTTTCAAAGGGGCCCTCATCAATGGGGAATGTTTATCATGCATTGTGAGTTTGTTCAAGAGTTCTGGTGGTTAGGCCCCAGTCTCTGTGCATAATGCCCCAACTTGTGACTCTAACAATCTTTCCGCCCCCTCTTCCACGAGTTTCCCTGAGCCACATTGGGGTCATTTTAGTTCTGCTTCCTTGATGAGGTTTTGGGAGCCTCCGTGTCTCTGGATATCTGGCTAATGACTGGAGTTGGATGTTCTCTGTATTTATCTCCTTCAGCCTTTTTCTGGTGTTGTGATCGCCTTGAGCGCTGTATTCTTGCCCTTCCCCTGCGTTTTCTATGGTTTCAGCTGGTGAGGTGTGGTTAGCTGATCCTCCCTTCAGGTTCATTGTCCACCTGAAAAGAGATAAGCAAATTCTCCAACGGAGAGAGAAGTTAGTACTAGATAGAAGGGATAACCATATATGTTTTGGAGGGAACTTTATATGCATTGGCTCTCTTCTAGCCCACATTTGGTGGCCACTAGATCTTGGAGACTGAGCTCATTTTTTGTACATGGCTTTGACTTATTTCCCAGTTCCAGCAATGAGTTCCACTCCACTGAGTGGATCTATTAGCCAAATCAAGAACAGTTGGTTACCCCCCATGGCTGTTTGCCACTACTGCACTTGTATGAGCATTACGTCAGATGGTTTCCTGCTGGGTATCTTAGACTGCAAGTTGTTTGGACCAATGTCAGACATTTTCCCCCAGTTGCTCATGTAGCACCCTCTGGTACTAGACTCGCTAACTGTCTGGGGACTGGCCTTCTTCCAGATTCTGGCCAGGAATTAGACAGTTTTTTCTGGCTGTCAGACAGGGATAAATCCACTTACCATGTCATACCCTTGCCATGCCTAGACCAGCTGGCCCTGCTTATCTTAGCTCACCCCATCTTCTTCAGTCATGGAATTCAATATCTGCCTGTCTCATCCAATCAGATCACTTTTAAACATGCATCATGCCCAGGTGTGGGTAGAGTCCTTCTCTGAGCCCAGGCTCATTTGCTGGGATACCTGGTGCAGGTGTGCCCACCTCTTCATGAGTGCAGGCTCTAAAATATATTTCATTCAGGCCCATGGAGAAGGCTGCTTCTCCTCTCGGCCCTTGAGATGCACACAACAGACCTGGATATTCATGCCAGTAAGATTATCTCTCTCCCATCCTGGCATCCAGACTGGGATGTGCCATGGTGAGAAGGGACACTTTATATTACTATTTTTACTTTTTAATCTCTTTGGAAGTGCACACTTTTTTAAAAGACTTTGTCTCACACTTTATTTATTTATTTAAAAGAGAGAACTAGTGTACCAGGGCTGTTAGCCACTGCAAATGAATACCAGACTCATGTGCCACCTTGTGTATCTGGCTTACATAGGTACTGCTAAGCCATCTCTCTAGCCCCCTTCTCACATTATTTTATCCAAGATTCATGTTTGTTTACATGGGCTCCTGGATCATGTGGTATATTTCTCCTCTCTCCAGTTTACCTTCCCTTTCTCAGCTCTTTCCCTCCCTCACATCCCTGTAATGTTCAGATAAAATGTGATGATGTAAAAATCATTATCTTGGACTGGAGGATGGCTTAATGTTTAAGGTGCTTGCCTATTAAACCTAAGGACCCAGGCTCGATTCCCCAGAACCCACATAAGCCAGCTGCACATGGTGGCACATGCATCTGGAGTTCATTTTCAGTGTCTAGAGACTCTGGAGCATCCATTCTCTCACTCTCATAGATAAATAAATTTAAAAAATTACTCTCTTTAGTCTGACCTGACAATCCTGTGGTTAATTAACAGACACAAACTCAGGGCTTAGGGTTCCAGGATTTTTCCTAGGCTCCCCAGCTCCTCTTATGAGATGGAGGTCCCACTGAGATGGTTTGAAAATGATTTTCATATAAATGGTCACATTATTCTATTTCCCCTTATGGACTGCTGATAAGTGAAAACTCCTATCACCACTTCCATCAGCACTCCATGCTGCTCAGGAGAAAGAATAGTACATGCCTCAATGCTTCAACAGTTTCTAGGAGAAAAGCAGGGAGTTTAAAATGCCTCTTTGGCCGGGCATGGTGGCGCACACCTTTAATCCCAGCACTTGGGAGGCAGAGGTAGGAGGATTGCCGAGAGTTCGAGGCCACCCTGAGACTACATAGTGAATTCCAGGTCAGCCTGGACCAGAGTGAGACCCTATCTCACAAAACCAAAAAATAAAAAATAAAAAAATAAAATGTCTCTTCTAGGTAAACTTCCCTAGAGGAAGAAAATGGACATGAGCCCCCACAGAGGGGTGAAATCAAACAGAAATCAGATTGCACTAACTTCCCTCCTTGTCACTGGGACTTTATTCTGTCTTTCTCCCAATTTAGCGACTTCTTGCATGCAATTTCTGCCACACTCTATGGGTGACTCTGGACTCATTTGTGACTCTTTTTTTTTTTTCCCTTAAATTTAGAGTTATAATGTAATTCTATTTTCTTTTACTCCAGAACATTAACTTGTGTCATAAACAATATTAGTGATCATGTGGTCAATTCAAAATGGTGTCTACCGTGTGGCCTTTCCCTAATCAAAGATGGCAGCTTCCATGTGGACTTTCCTCAATTAAAGATGGCACCTGCCATGCAATCTTCCCAGGTTGGATAATCCAATCTCTGTGATACCCTAATTAATAATTTCTTTTTCTAAAATTTATTTTACTTTATTTTTTATTTTATTTATTTAAGAGCTAGGAAGAGACAGAGATAATGGGAACACCAGGACCTGGAATCTGGAATGATAGATTATAGAAGAACATTAGAAGGATGATAGAAAGGCATAGAGTAGGTCATAAAAGAAGGTATTGAGAAAGTAAGATCGATAATTTCAGTTTCCTTTTAGAGGACATTAATAAAAGCAATTCAAACCTATCACCCCCAAGTTCCTAACTCAGACTTTAAGGCCTCTAAGTGCTTAAAAGATCAGAAAAAATGATAAGATCTTGTTGGGTGTGATGTTTTACATTCCTAATCCCAGCATCTGGAGCAGCTGGAGAGATGACTTAGTAGTTAAAGTGTAGGGACCCCCAGTGGGCCCCCAAGGGGATTGTCGACCAGACCCAAAGACACTCACACGGAGAACTCTCAATGCAAGCAGCAAGAGGTTTATTGATGACACCGGTGCACCGGGGCTCCACACAAAGTCCTCACGCAGGAGGGGTGAAGAGCCCCTAGCAACAGTGTTGTAGAGTTTATAAAGGCAAAAACCACAAACTCAGGGTGGGGGTCTTACTTTAGGGACTTTCCATCTAAAGGGAATCTTGATTGGTTGTGCCCATCTGGGACGCTATGTCAAAACCACGGGCAGGGGTTGGGGCCACCTGAGACGTTATGCTAAAACCACAAGCAGGGCGGTGGCCCTCTCAATTCCGGGAACTAGGGGTGTTGAACTGGGTGGTTGGGCACCTGGGAGGTTGGGCAACGTTTATCTTAAAGAGGTCAGGTTTTCATGTTTGTGGTTAACTCAGCAACATAATGGAGGCTGTCATAAAATGGCAGTTCTTTAGTCAACCAGCTACAGCAAGCAAGCAGTGATACAGAAGCTGCATAGAGCATGTTAGCAACCCAAAAGAGCTTTAATCTTTCATTTCCCCCTTTTCTTTGTCGTAATTCCAATCATGGAATTTCAGTTTCTGACATTTCAACTTGTTGATATTTTTGTCGGAGTACCAGAAGTTGAACTGTACTAATTCTTTCCCTGATGAATGATACCAACCGGTTTAGTATACAGGGCCCAAAGGTGAGAAGGAGGAGGAGTATGAAAATTGGTCCCAGTAGGGTAGATATCAAGGTTGTCATCCAGGGGGACCTGTTAAACCATGTTTCAAACCATCCCTGATTTTGTTTCTTTTCCCAGTTTCTAGCATCTAACCTCTCTCTAAGCTTTTTCATTGAGTCCTTAATGACTCCGGAGTGGTCAACATAAAAACAGCATTCTTCTTTCAGGGCGGCGCATAGTCCTCCCTGTTGCAAAAATAGCAAGTCTAAGCCTCTTCTATTCTGTAAAGCTACTTCTGATAATGAGGTTAGAGATTCCTGTAATTTAGAAATAGAATCTTCTAAGGCACGAATGTCCTGAGCAATAGCTCCCTGGAGTTCAGCTATTTTTGAGTCTTGAGTAGTTAGGGCGGCTATTCCAGTCCCTATTCCTGCTGCAGTCCCAATCCCAAGAAGCGCAGCCAAAGTGAGGGAGATTGGTTCCCTCCGGACCCTAGTCTGGCCCTGCATAGCATCTAAAAAGTCTGAATCAGGGTGGTAAATGAGTCTGGGCAGGAGCTGTACAAGTATGCAATAGTCTTTAGAATTATCAAGTATGTACAATGACACTATGGAGGTTAGACCAGTGCCACAGGCCCACCATCCTATATCTAAGGGGGGCCTAATGTAACCTATGTAGGAGTCAGGGCTGTAGGTTGAATTACATAGATGAATCTGGGATGGGGGCACCTGACCTAGGCATAGCCCTTGGCCCGAGACCGACATCAAGGTGAGTCGCCCAGGGGCTATCTGATATGCGCTCACGTCGGTGGTGATGTTGGGGGTTCCCTTAAAGGGTAGGGCTATTGCCTCATAATAAGGTGGGGCAACATCATAACAGAGCCAGCAGTGGTCTGTCATTTCAGGGTGAGTGGCATTTAGGAGTGCGAAGGCTTTCTGTATCATGGTGATTAGAGGTACCGGTTGTGGCCTGGGGGTGGAAAATTGGCCAGGGGGGCTAGTAGGGATAGGGGGGTTGGGAAGAGGTGAGGGTTTTGGTTTCTGTTGGGGAACTGGTGGTTTAGGGACAACAGGAGGTTTTTGTAACAGGGAGTTAGGTCCCACCAAGGAAGGGTCTAGGCTCTTAATTTTTAATCTAATAGTCATAAGGAGTCCAGGGTCTGAACCTTGAACATAGAACCTTAGTCCCCATTGTTTACCTTTTATCCAGTCCTGACTCTGCTTTCCTTTTTCTGTGAATGTGATGTTAAGTGAGTCTGCCCCCTTCCCAGTCAAACTCCTTTTAACAGTTATGAGGTCCCAGCTTGATGAGGGTTTCCAATAGGTGTTCCCTGTAGTCTCGCATCCCCATTTTTTACAATAGTAATAATTAGCACCACCACAACCTTTTAATTTGTTCTCTTGGGGGCAAACATAGAAGGAGGTACTCTTTAATCTCCGTTGGGCAGCCCTCCACCTCTCGGGGGGAACCTCATAGATAGCCCTTTTTACGTTATGTTCAGGGTGATTCTGTAAGGGAATCTCAGAAGGGGTAAGGTCAGGTATGTCCCATGTATTTAGTCCTGCTACTCCTTCTGCTAGGGCACTAATATCAGGTGTCAGGTGTGGCCACCAAGACCAAGGGGGAGCAGTTTTTGTGGTGCTCCATATTATATCCCCTGTTTGGGAGAGGACCTGCCAGGTTAATTCCTGGGGGTTATGGGGGCTTGCTTTTGCCAAGGGGGGTAACTCCCATAACAGCAGGCAAATGGCAAAGACGCAACTTAAGGGGGTTACCAGTCTTTTCCAGTTGCCAGTGTGGGTCAGGGGAAGGAGCCGCCTTGACATGAGAGGCATGGACCCAGGCAGCGACTCCATCGACCTTCACAGCGGTTGGTGTTGTCAGGAGCACAGTGAAAGGACCTTTCCACAGAGGTTCGAGGTTCGCGGGGTGATGTCGTCTCACGTATACCAAGTCTCCTGGTTGATATGGGTGAGGAGCTGGGTCCTTGGCAGGGTGATAGGCTTCTTTCAGTTTTGGCCACAAGTCAGCCTGGAGGATGTGCAGCGCTTGTAACCTGCTGTTTAGATCAGAATTAGAGATTATGTCTGGGTTTTTCTGAACTAGTAATTTACTGAGCGGGGTTGGGACCCCAAACAAAATCTCAAAGGGTGTAAGATTAAACCTATAGGGAGTGTTGCGGATCCTGAAGAGGGCCCAGGGTAGGAGCATCGTCCAATCTGTACAGCCAGTCTCTAAGGACAATTTAGTTATGGTCTCCTTTAATGTTCTATTCATTCTTTCTACCTGTCCTGAGCTTTGGGGTCTGTAAGAACAGTGTAATTTCCAATTAATCCCCAACGTTCTGGCCATCTCCTGACTTACCTGGGCAACAAAAGCAGGGCCGTTGTCTGATCCTATTACCTGTGGTATCCCATACCTGGGGATTATTTCTTCTAGGAGCTTCTTGGTCACCATTGTGGCAGTTTCCTTTTTGGTAGGGTAAGCTTCAACCCATCCTGAAAAAGTATCTATGAAAACTAAAAGATACTTATTTCCATAACGAGCGGGTTTCAGTTCAGTGAAATCAGTTTCCCAAAATGAACCTGGTCGGTCCCCGCGAAGCCGCTTTCCAGGGTCTGTGAGGACAGTTTGTGCATTCACTTTTTGACATGGGACACACTGCTTGGTGAGGTCCTCGGCCATATCTTTAAGTCCAATTATATAATAATCAGTCTTTTTGAGAATTTCTATTAATTTCCTAGGCCCAAAATGAGTTAGCCTATGTAATTGTTGCAAGATGCATTCTGCTTGCCGTCTGGGCAAAATCTGCTTTCCCTCCTCTGTTTCCCATCTCTGGGAGTCTTTGTTGAACTGTTTCTGTAGCTTAGCCATGTCTTTAAAGTCCTGCTTGGTGTAGTCTGAGGGCTGAGTTTTAATAAGGTTAGTTTCTTTTTCAATTAAAGGGAATAGGTAAGTCCCTTGGGCTGCCTTTTTAGCTTCCTCATCCGCCATCCTGTTTCCCCATGCTACAAGGGAGTTTCCTTTTTGGTGCCCTGGGCAATGGACTATGGCTAGCTTGGCGGGCCGGTGTAAGGCATCAAGCAAATTTAAGATCTCTTGTTTATTTTTGATTTCTTTTCCTGCAGATGTTAGTAATCCCCTCTGCTGGTAAATAGCTCCATGCACATGTGCAGTGGCAAAAGCATATCGGCTGTCAGTGTATATAGTAGCCCTTTTCCCTTCTGCCATGTTTAAGGCTTGGGTCAGAGCAATGAGTTCAGCTTTTTGGGCTGAAGTCCCCTCCGGCATTTTGTTGGCCCAGATCACCCTGTCTCCGTCAACAATTGCCGCCCCCGCCATCCGCTTACCTTCAAGGAGGGAGCTACTGCCGTCTGTGAACCAGGTTACTTTGGCATCTGGTAGTGGCTGGTCCGTCAGGTCGGACCTCGTTCCCGTGACCTCAGCCAAGACATCTCCACAGTTGTGAATCACAGTGGAGTCTGGGTCCGGCCAGAGAGTGGCCGGATTCAGTGGGGTGGGGGTGGCAAACTTAACTCTGTCAGAGTTAAGGAGGAGACTCTGGTAGTGGGTGATTCTGGCATTGGAGAGCCAGCGGTCCGGAGGCTGGCGGATGACGCTCTCCAGTGCATGTGAGGCAATGATGGTGACAGTTTGACCCAGAGTCAGCTTGTCAGCATCCTTTAAGAGTAATGCCACTGCTGCGATGATTTTGAGGCATGGGGGCCAGCCAGCGGCCACAGGATCCAACTTCTTGGATAAATAGGCTACTGGCTTTCTCCAAGGTCCTAATTTCTGAGTGAGTACCCCCTTAGCAATGCCTTTTTGTTCATGCACATATAGATAGAAGGGCTTGGTGGTGTCAGGAAGCGAGAGAGCTGGTGCCTTCAAAAGGGCAAGCTTGATATTATCAAAAGCCTGTTGTTGTTCTTCCCCCATTGAAAAACTGCATTTGTCTTAGTCAAAGGGTAAAGGGAAGCGGCCAGGGAGGCAAACCCAGGTATCCACAGTCTACAAAACCCGGCAGATCCCAGGAATTCTCGTACTTGTTTGGCATTTGTTGGTACTGGGATTTGTTCCACGGCCTGTTTACGAGCCTCTGTCAGCCATCTCCGTCCTCCCTTCAAGGAATACCCCAGGTAAGTAACTTGCCTTTTGCAGATTTGAGCCTTCTTTGCTGATGCGCGGTATCCTAAGTGGGCCAGTTCCTCCAGCAATGCATTTGTTCCCTTCTCACATTCAGTCTGGCTGCTAGCTGCAAGAAGGAGATCATCAACATATTGGAGGAGTGTTACCTGGGGGTTTGAGACCCGGAAGGGGACTAGGTCCCAGTGAAGTGCTTCATCAAAGATGGTGGGTGAATTCTTGAAGCCTTGTGGCAGCCTGGTCCACATCAGTTGTCCGGAGATTCCGGAGTCGGGGTCTCTCCATTCAAAGGCAAAGATAGGTTGGCTTTTCTCATTTAGTGGCAAACAGAAAAAGGCATCTTTTAAGTCCAAAACTGTATACCAGTCTTGATCCGGAGGGAGTGAACTCAAGATGTTATAAGGGTTAGGTACAGTTGGATGTAAATCTTCAACCCTTCTGTTAACCTCTCTTAAGTCCTGGACTGGACGGTAATCATTTGTATTGGGTTTCCGTACCGGCAACAAGGGAGTATTCCAAGGCAATTGACATTGCCTTAGGACTCCCAGTTTCAAAAGTCTCATTATGTGAGTTTTTATTCCTTCCCTGGCTTCCTGGCTCATGGGGTACTGGCGTACTGAGACAGGCGTAGCGGAGGCTTTCAGGTTAACAATTATTGGTGGCTGGTGGGAGGCTAGTCCCATCCCAGCGGTTTCAGCCCAGGCTCCAGGAACTCTAGTAAGCCATTTATCAAGTTCTATATTAGCCTGTGGTTTCTCAAATAGTCTATGTTCATCTTCTAATTTCATGGTCAGTACCTGGATAAGTTTTCCTTGTTGATCAGTCACATGGGGGCCTTCTTTTGTGAAGGTAATTTGGGCCCCCATTTTGGTTAATAAGTCCCGTCCTAGTAAGGGGGCTGGACAACCTGGGATCACGAGGAATGAGTGGGATACCCGGCCCACGCCTAGGTCCACTGTTCTTCGGGTAGTCCATGAAAACTGTTGGTTCCCCGTGGCTCCAAGGACCCAGGACTTTTTGTCAGAAAGTGGTCCTTCTGACTTCAATAAGAGCGAATGTTGAGCCCCCGTGTCTACTAGGAATTTAATGGGTTTCCCCTCCACCTTGAGAGTTACCCTAGGCTCGGGGAGGGGGTCCGAGCCCCGTCCCCATTATTCATCATCTTCTAGGGCCAGAATCTCCTTGGGTCTCTTTTTGGGGCAATCTTTTACCCAATGTCCTTTCTCTTTGCAGTAGGCACATTGATCTTTTTCCAGTTGTGGTCAGTTGCCCAGGCGTGCTCTCTGTCTTGTATCCCTCTGCTTACCTGTGTCTTCCCTATTTCTAACTATAGCGGCCAGAATTCTAGTCATATTCTTTTCATGTCTCTTATCACGTTTACTTTCTCTTTCTTCCTGTTTTTTTGCCTTTCTCTGTTCCTTTTCTTCCTCAGTCTCTCTCTTATTATATACTTTTTCTGCCTCCTTAACTAGATCTGATAAAGTATATCTACTTAAGCCATCTAGTCTCTGTAATTTCTTTCTAATATCTGGTGCAGACTGGTCAACAAAACCCATCAGTACTGAAACCCTTTGTTCCTCTGCCGTCGGATCAAACGGCGTATATCTATGGTAGGCCTCCATGAGGCGCTCAAGGAACACAGAAGGGAGTTCATTGGGTCCCTGGATGATCTCTCTTACCTTAGCCAAATTTGTGGGGCGCCTTGCAGCTCCCCAGAGACCAGCCACCAGAGCCTGGCGATAGATTCGGAGATGCTCCCTACTGTCAGGTGTGTTGAAGTCCCAATTGGGTCGGGTCAGGGGAAATCCTTCATCTATAACATTCTGGAGTTGAGTAGGGCGTCCATCATCGCCAGGGACATTCTTTCTGGCTTTCCAGTAGGATGCGTTCCCTCTCCTCAGTCGTGAAGAGAGTCTGCAGCAACTGTTGGCAGTCATCCCAAGTGGGCTGATGGGAGAAAACTAAGGATTCCATGAGAGCAGTTAGTTTAGAAGGGTCCTCTGAAAAAGGGGGGTGATTGGCCTTCCAATTATATAGATCTGCAGAAGAGAAAGGCCAGTACTGGAGGGGCTGCAGGGGTCTCTGATTAGGATCATCCCCTGGTCCCGGGACGGGAGGGGGACCTAAAGCCCTGAGTGGTAAGGCAGTAGTGGTGTCTGGGGAGAGAGCCCGCCTACTTCGGGTTCCTGAAGCAGGGCCCCCTTGGTCCCCCTGTGCTAAAGGGGCCTGGGGGGCCGAGGGAGTAAGAGCTGGCGGGTAAGGTGGTGGGGGGTCCAGGAGGAGGAGGTCAGTCTAAGTATCCGGATAGATTTTATCTTTCTTCTTTTGTTCGGGACCTGCAACAAGAGTCTTTGAAGACTCCGAAGAGCCTTTGTTAGTAGGCTGTGGGGAAATCCAAGGTTTTATCCAGGACGGTGGGTCCTGAATTAAATCCTGCCAAGTGAAGATGTAGGGTATCTGGTCTGGATGTCCTCCCGGTTCCTGCAAAACAATATGTCTAACAGCCTGAATGGTTTTTAGATTAAAAGTGCCCTCTTTTGGCCATCCCACATTAAAAGTGGGCCATTCAGAAGAACAAAGAGTTTGCCATTTTCCTTTCTTAATCTCAACAGACAAGTTGTGAGCTCGTTCCTTAACGTCAGTCCAATGTGCCAGAGTCAAGTCAAGAGGGGTAGATATAGTCTGTCCCATGTTGTAAGAGGGATAAAAAAAATAGAAGAATTAAACAGTTAAGACAACAAAAAGGACAAAAAGACAGAATTGGCCCGTCCGCCGCCGAAACAAAAATAAAACTGATTCAGATGGCGGAGGGCGAGACCCAGATGATGCCTTTGGACAGAAAAGAACCCGATCTGAGTTCTTCAGATAGGAGACAGAAGAAAAATCTGTCTCCTCCAGACAATCAGGAGTGTCCTCCAGATTGATTGGGTGGTGGTCCCTAGGCCCGTCAGCCTCAACCCGACACACCCATAGACAAAGGCATCCAGATTCCGGTTGAGAATTCTCAGAGACAAACAGAGACAGACAGATAAAATATGAGGCGCCTCTTACCTCTGAGGAGTCCAGAATGAGGTCTGGGGTCTTGTCGAGATCCCGGACGAGCCCCCAAATGTAGGGACCCCCAGTGGGCCCCCTAAGGGGATTGTCGACCAGGCCCAAAGACACTCACACGGAGAACTCTCAATGCAAGCAGCAAGAGGTTTATTGATGACACCGGTGCACCGGGGCTCCACACAAAGTCCTCACGCAGGAGGGGTGAAGAGCCCCTAGCAACAGTGTTGTAGAGTTTATAAAGGCAAAAGCCACAAACTCAGGGTGGGGGTCTTACTTTAGGGACTTTCCATCTAAAGGGAATCTTGATTGGTTGTGCCCATCTGGGACGCTATGTCAAAACCACGGGCAGGGGTTGGGGCCACCTGAGACGTTATGCTAAAACCACAAGCAGGGCGGTGGCCCTCTCAATTCCGGGAACTAGGGGGTGTTGAACTGGGTGGTTGGGCACCTGGGAGGTTGGGCAACGTTTATCTTAAAGAGGTCAGGTTTTCATGTTTGTGGTTAACTCAGCAACATAATGGAGGCTGTCATAAAATGGCAGTTCTTTAGTCAACCAGCTACAGCAAGCAAGCAGTGATACAGAAGCTGCATAGAGCACGTTAGAAACCCAAAAGAGCTTTAATCTTTCAAAAGCACTTGCCTGCAAAGCCTAAGGATCCAGGTTCGATTCCCCAGTACACATGTCATCCAGATACATAATATGGCAGATGTGTCTGGAGTTTGTTTGCAGTGGCTAGAGACCCTGCCGTGCCCATTCTATCTCTCTCCCCCCTTCTCCCTCTCCTGCTCTCTCAAATAAAAAAACTAATTAAATATTAAAATGAAGATTCTCAGCAAAAGACAGGATTCTTCTAGGTGTGATGGTCATACCTCTAATCCCTATACTTAAGGTAAGAAAATGAGAGATTGCCTTTAAAACAATAACAAAAACCTTTTAGCCCCTAGACCATTCTGAAACATTCACAGAACAAGGGGGAACCCATACCCCAGGCTTGCACAGAGGGAAAAAGGGAAAGGATTCCCAGGATAAGCCCCCAGAAGGGAATTTAGGCTATCAAGATGGGAGTAAGAGCAGAAGTGCTATTGGCACTTCTCATATGCTGTGATGTAAAACATGTGAGGGGCTGGGGGCAGAGGTCTGGAAGAACTCAAACTTGGAAGCTGGCCATATAGGATGAGCATAGATATTCTATCTTGGACCTTCCTTGCTCCAGGAGGCACACAGAACATGCTATGTGTCCCCTTCAATTGGGACAAAAACCAGGAAATTTGGGTTAGGGCTCCTAAAAAAATTATATCCATTGTAATCTTCATAGTTATTTTGTTAACCTTTGGCCCTTATATACTCAACCACTGTTTTAACTTTATCTCTGCTTGCTTACAGGCAGCTCACACCTAGATGGTTATACAACAATCTAACTCCATCTATATGGGCCCCCTTGAACACCTATGGAGAGCAGAATACTTGCCACTTCTGACAGGGATGCCTATTCCTCTTGCCTCACAGTGATAGACTTCTCAGTCTCTGAGATAAGCTCCAACACTTATTTTACTAATATTTACAATTTTTGTACCAAGCCAGAAAAAAATCTATGCACCAAAGGCGATGGGACATCTGACTGAGAGGTTTTACTCTTGGGCCATTCGAATAGTGCCCCCCTCTGGGAAAGATTCTAAACTGCTATATTTCTGTGCCCCTTTCAGCAAGAAGTAGTTCCAGACCCATTCATCATCCTCTTTCCTCTAACAGCAGCTAAAGTGTTGTCTCATGAGAAGGGGAAATGTAAAATATATCTTATTTGAGTCCACAGAGAATGCTTCTTCTGTCTGGCCTTTAAGCTGCACACATGTTTGGGTCTTCATGCCAGTAAGATTATCTCTCTCCCACCCTAGCAGCTTGGATGTTAGGGTGCAAACATATACTTTTTATTACTATTTTTACTTTTTAATCTCTTTAGAAGTACATGCCTTTTTTTAAAGACCCCTTCTCACATTTTTTTTTTTTTTTTTTTGTAGAGAGACAGAAAGAGAGGGAGAGGAAGACAGAGACGGGCCCGCCAGCAAGTCTCTCAGCTGCTGTGAACGAAATCCAGATGTGTCCGCCCCCTTGTGGTCAAGTGTGGCATTGCTACCTTGCGTCACTTTGCATCTGGCTAAACGTGGGACCTGGAGATTGGAACCGCTGGAGATTGGAACCAGCGTTCTTAGGCTTAGGAGGCAGGCGCCTTAACCGCTAAGCCGTCTCTCCAGCCCTCTCACATTTTTTTTTTAATCCACAGTCCATGTTTGTTTACATGGGCTTCTGGACCACATGGTGTATTTCCCCTCTTTCTACTTTGCCTTCCCTTCCTTGGCCCTTTCCCTCCATCATATACCCGTGATAGTCGAATAAAATGTGGTGATTTAAAGTCATTCTCTTGGGGGTGGGGATTTAGCTCAGTGGATGAGCGCTTGCCTAGCAAGCACAAGGCTCTGGGTTCAGTCCTCAGCACTGAAAAAAAAAATCATTCTCTTTAGTCTGGATTGCCAATTCTTTGATGAATTAACAGACATTAACTCAGGGTTTGAGGTTACAGGATTATTGCTAGGAACGCCTAGTACCTTGTTTTAAGTTCCATCTCCCATTATCAGTGTGCTCCTGTATGACTGCACTCTACCAAGTCATGTCCCCAGCCCATCAATGTGGGATTCTAGGCAGGTGCTTTACCACTGAGCCATGTCCCCAGCCACTCACTGGCAGAGAATGGATTCTCAGGAAGCTCCTCACTGGAGAATTCTATGCCTGAGTTCAAATCCTTAGCACTCACATAAATACCTGTAATTCCAGTGCTGAGGTGATAGACAGGCATAACCTTGGGGCAATCTGGCCAGCTAGTCTAGCCAAGTTTGTGAGCTCTGACTTTTATGAGAGACCTTGTCTCAAAAAGTAAAGTGGAGAGTAACTGAGGAAGACATAAGATGTTGACTTCTGCCTCCACATGCGCGCGCACGCGCACACACGTACCTACACCCATATGAACACATATACACACACATGCACACCCAAACACTTACACATGCAAAATAAAGTTCACCAGGTATGCTGGTCATCTCAGCTACTTGAAAGGCTAAGGCAGGAGCATTACAAGGTCTACATGGAGTACAAAGTAAGTTCAAGATCAACGTGGTTAACTTAGAGAGCCCCTGTCTTAAAATACCAACGATAGTAATAGCTGACTGCCCAAGAGCCAAGTTGGAGCCCTTCCCCCCACCTCCGCATTCAGACATTATATGGAGAACTGAAGTCAGTCATAATGAGAGTATTTTTATCAAGAGAATCCAAAGATACTAACCAGAGACAGGTGGCGGCTCAACTTCTCCAGCATACCATGTGGAGTCATTCACCTTCATACCCGAGTGCATTTCTGTGTGTGTTCCTGTGTGTATCTGAGTTCCTGTGGAGACACGTGATTTATACTTTCCATGTGTACCCATGTGCAGGCCCCCAAACCCAGTTCCTCTTCACAGTTAGGTTCACAGGAAGCTGCTGGGTGGGTGAGGGGCACTAAACTTCCCCCAGTTCTCCACTTCACCTCCCCAGCACACCTGCAGGTAGAGCTGAGAGTGGGGGGCAGGGCTCCTGGCTTCTCAAATCCCCGGGTTTGCTGCACTTCTTGTAGACCCCAGGGTCTGCTGGTCTGCCCACAGCTGATAGGCACAAAAGAGGTGAGTGGTTGAGAAAAAGGAAGTTGGGACAGAGTTGGGTCACCCTGTAGTTACGTCCCACCAATCCTCCCTTTGAAACCCTGGCTGTGGATAATATGGGCTGCAGGAGCTGGTAGCCAACCTGGAAACCTACTTCATGGAGAATCAGGCTTCATCTGGTGAGTAACCAGCTTGGGGAGTTGGGGACAGTTGGGTGCTTGAGGTCAGAGTGGCAGAATGGCTGGGAGCAGGCAGGACAGTAGATGAATAGACCATCTTAGTCTGGTTACAACTGCCCATGAGAGGTGGAGCAGCTGTTTTCCCCCCATGTTTGCTCTGCAGAGATCAGTGGTTCCAAAAAATAACCATGGGATGCTGGACTCCATGAAGATAAGTTATGTATGATAGGAGAATCCCCTTGTAACCAAGGGCTATGTGGGGACAGGACATGAAAGAGGAAGCTTAGGCTTCCTGTAGCAAATTCCCCAGGTTTTATTTTGTTTTGTTTTGTTTTATATTTTATTTTATGCATGTGTGTGTGTGTTTGTGTGCAGATGAATGTGCACATGTGTGTACATGCATGTGTAGGCCAGAGAATAAACTCAAGTATCACTCCTCAGGAATGCAATTCACCATTTTTTCAGATAGATCTCTCACTGGCCTGGAGCTCACCAATTAGTCTAGACTGAATGGCCCAGGGCTCTTCATAACTCTGCTTCTCCAGTGCTGGGACTCCAGTCATGCATTACCACACCCAGCATTTAACATGGGTTCTGGGATTAAACCCAAGTCCTCATGCTTGAGAAGCAAGCACTTTATCCCACTAAGCCATTCCTCAGATCCCTGTTTTACTCTATTTAGTTTTGTTTTTGAGACTAGTCTCCAACTCCCCATCCTTCTACCTCAGTTTCCCAAGTGCTAGGATGACATGTGTGCCACCATGCTCCAGCTTGTGTCTCTCATTTGTTAAACTATAGGTTCTGAGAACCCAGATAGATGGACTTCCCTCACATGAGCTTGGAAAATCCAGCTAGCAAAACAAACTCCCATTTAAGGCTGATCAACCTCCACCCTGGCAGGCCACATCAGATGCTGCCTGGGTGGGGTGAGGCAAGAAGGTAGGCTGTGGTTTTTAACAGTCACACTCATGCCTGCAGCTTCCTCCTAACCCTCAGTATCACTCTACTGAAAGCTGGGTTTCCGACCTGGGGTGCAGGAGGGTGACCCCAGAAACATGTGGGAATGAATTTGTAGTTGAACTAGCTTTGAATGCTATACCCACAGGGTTCATTCTTCAAGTTCTCTTTGGTTCTGAGAGAAGGGTTTGACATGAAAGGGAGGTAAAAGTGAGGGCTCCCACTGTCAAGACACCTTTGAGCCTCCTCATTGTGACTGTGAGTTCTTGGGAAAAGTGGTCTTTTCATGAGGTCTTGAAGAGCCAGTAGAATGTTGTGGGACTTATTTGCTAGTTTAGGTTTTTGCATGTATATGTGTGTGCAATATGTGTACATTTGCATGTGTGTATGCACACATGTGTGTATGTGCATGCATATATGTGTGTATGCACATGGAGGCTAGAGATAAATGTCACATTTCTTCCTCAGTTGCTTTCCACATTATTTTTTTACAATGTTGTTTTGCATGTGCACATGTGTGTTTATGTATAGGTATGTGCATGCCATGGTGCATTTGTGGAGATCAGGGGACAACCTCAGGATGTCAGTTCTAACATTCCACCTTGTTTGACACAGGGTCTTTCTTTTTTTTTTTAATTTTTTAAAAATTATTTTATTTATTATTTTTGGAGAGAAATAGAGAGAGAGACAGACAGAGAATGAGAGGGAGACAGATAGAGATGGGCACGCCAGCAGTCTCTCAGCTGCTGTGATAGAAATCCAGATGGTGTGCCCCCTTGTGGGCAAGTGCGGCATTGCGCCCTTGTGTCACTTTGCATCTGGCTAAACGTGGGACCTGGAGATTGGAACCAGGTTCTTCGGCTTAGCAGGCAGGTGCCTTAACCGCTAAGCCATCTCTCCAGCCCAACACAGGGTCTTTCTTGTTTGCCAGTGTGAATACATGACTAGCTAGGCCATGAACTTTGGGGTTCTTCTGTCTCTGCCTCCCTTTGCTATAGGTACATGTTGGGATTATGGACATGTGTACTACTTGCGTGCAGCTTTATAAGGGTTCTGAAGATTTGAATCCTGGTCCCAAGGCTTGTGCAGCAAGCACTTTTAATCACTGAGCCATCTGCCCAGCCTATTCACCTTATTACAAGAGAGACAAGAGAGAAAGAGGTAGACAGGGAGAGTGAGTATGGGCATGTCAGGGCCCCCTGCCAGTGTAAATAAACTCTAAATGCATGTGCCACTTTGTGCTTCCAGTTCCACTTGGGTACTGGAAAACAGAACCTGAGCCATCAGACTTTGTAAGCAAGCTCCTTTAATTGCTGGGCCATCTCTCCTGCCCCACCTTATTTTCTTTTCTGTAGAAGTAAATTTTAATGGCCAGTTAATTATATCACTACATTTTAATTGCAATATAGTATTCATTTAAGCACTTAAAATGGAAGGTGTACAAAGATTAAATTAAGACACAGTAGATTGACTAAATATTTGGTTTTTATATAAACAAAAGTCATAACCACACTGTTGACATGTAATACTGTTATAATACAACAGTTAAACTTGTGAGTCTACAACAGAAGTCCTCTGTAGTTACACAGGAAACAAAGTTGAGAAAGACCGTGTTTTAACATAAGTTTTAGAGTACACATTCAAAATGATTTCTTCCAGGGCTGGAGTGATGGCTTAGCAGTTAAGGCGTTTGCCTGCAAAGCCAAAGGACCCCGGTTTGATTCTCCAGGACCTGCGTAAGCCATATGCACAAGGATGCACATGCATCTGGAGTTCGTTTGCAGTGGCTGGATGCCCTGGTGTGCCCATTCTCTCCCTCTCTCTTTCTCTCTGCCTCTTTCCCTCTCTCAAATATACATATATATGTATGTTTATTCCATCAACACTATTAAATTCAAACTGTCAGATGTTTATGCATTTTGCAAGTTACACTGATTGAATGCTTATGTGGGAGTGGGGTTCAGAACATCTCCCAATTTGTAGTTTACATCACCCACATTCTAACACATGTACAACATATTCCATTTCCTCCCCCCTACTCCCAACAAAGAAGGATTTTTTGGTTTCTTTTAGGTAATTGTTTTAAAAGGATTTCTGATGATTGATTTGAATGTCTGAAACTCAGTAATATTTAGCTCTTAGACAACTAAGAGGTTAAAGATAAAAAATACTTTGTCCTAAGTTAGAAAATCATTTGCATCATGCTGTAAATGAGGAAGTAATGTAAAGCTACAAAAACCTGTCCCCAGTACATAATTTAAGAAATCCAAATTTCAAATCAGCCCCACCTTATTCTTTGAGACAATGTCTCTCACTGAACCTGGAGCTCTCTGATTTAGCTAGACTGGCTAGCCAGTAAGCCCCAGAGACTCTTCTGTCTCTGCCTCCCCAGAACTGGGGTTGCCATGCCCAGCTTTTAATGGGTACTGGCAATCCAAACTCAAGTCCTTATACTTGTGCAGCAAGCACTTTACCAACTGAGCCATCACCCCAGCCCCAGCCAGCAGAATTTTGATTGCAAAACCACCTCAACATATCTGGTCTGGACTATCTCCACATCCTTCTCAGGTCCTCCCAACTCCTGATGCAGACATAGACATGTGCTTAAACTCATCCTCTTGTGAGAGATACAAGTGCTGTGTCAGATAGATATGGGTTCCAATCCCAGATCACTTGCCTCTGTTATCATAGGCAAGTAAAAGAGCTGTTATAAGGTCATGCATATGAGATCTTAGTGAGGTGCTTGACACATAGTAGCAGCTCAGAAAACATCCTTAACCCCACCTTTCATTCTGTATTTATTTGTCAAAGTTTGTTTTCTGGGTCATCCTTGCCCACAAAATGTATGTCACCAGAGCCTTCTCTACTGTAACTTTTTAAAAAAGATTCAGATTGCTCAGTGGTTAAAGGCACTTGCTTGCAAAGCCTGCTTGCCCTGGTTCAATTCCTCAGCACCCATATAAAGCCAGAAGAAGCTAAGTAGTATATTCATGGGTAATAGCAATGGACAATGGGAGATGAAGTCAGAGAATCTGAAGTTCACTGGCCAGTCTGACAGTTTGTTTTTAGTAGCAAGAAACCCTGTCTCAAAGAAGGTGGAGCAGAGAACCTCAAAGTTGTCCTATGTCTCCACATGTGGAGTTTATACTCACTCACACACACACCCCCAACACACACACACACACACACACACACACACACACACACACACACACAAACAGATTTTTAAAGGTGTATGAGCTGGGCGTGGTGGTGCATGCCTTTAATCCCAGCACTCTGGAGACCGAGGTAGGAGGATCTCTGTGAGTTGGAGGCAAGCCTGACGCTACGTAGTGGAATAGAGTGAGACCCTACCTTGAAAAGAAAAAAAAAAAGGCATATTACATGACCCAATCTCTCAGCAAGTCCCATCTTCCTTCTGTAACTGAAATTTTGCTTTTTGTGGTTTCACTTACCCACCACAACTTTGATTACAGTTTGTTGTGATCAATGTTGTTTGCTTCATTTTGTTTTCTGTTCCCTCTCTCTCTCTCTCTCTCTCTGTGTGTGTGTGTGTGTGTGTGTGTGTGTGTGTGTGTGTGTGTGTGTATGAAGGTCAGGGGACAACCTTAAGTGACATTCCTCAGGTACTGTCCACCTTTTTGGAGACAGACTGGCTGGCTAGCAAGTCCCAGCTCTGGGATAATAAACACATGCCACCACACACACTTTTTTTTTTTTGTTTTAAAGTAAGGTCTCACACTCTAGCCCAGACTGACCTGGAACTCATTCTGTAGCCCAAGTTGGCCTCCAACTCACAGTAATCCTCCTGGGATTAAAAACCACCACGCCCAGCCACCACTATTTTTTTTTTTTTTAAAAACATGGGCTCTGGAGATCTAACTCAGGACAAAGAAAGACAAGAGATGAGACTTGGGGACCATTTATGTCAGCTGGAGAATGGGTGAAGGGTACACTTCAGGCCTCAGAGGGTTCAGGATAGGTTCCACTTTTGGCTTGAATGATAAGAACAGAGGTGGCAGAGTGTGTGTGTATGGGGGGGGGTCATAGACAGCTTATGATGGCTCAACATAGTGATTTTTCTTTCTATTGCAATGGTTGTGAAAATGTAACCATACAACCCTTCTGGTTTACTTTTTTGACCCATGACTGTAATCCAAGTTCTTTGTAGCCACTAAAACACCACCCTCAAGAAAATGCTAAAATCAAACATGGTGCAAGGAGGTGGTTGATGCCTCCACTTAGAGGTCACTGCTTGAAGGTGCTCACTCTAGGATACAGAGGTCCCCACTTGTCTTAGGAGGGAACATTCTCCCTTTGTGGCTCCCTGAAACCATGATGATACCCACCCCTTACATATTTTTTACTTATACCTACATAACCATAATAAAGTTTAATTTATAAATTAGATATAGATCAGTGACAATAATCAGTAATAAAATATAACAAAGCTGGGGTAAGGGAGGTGCACACCTGTAATCCTAGCATTTGGGAGGCTTAAGCAAGAAGATGGCAAATTTAAGGCCAGCCTGAGTTATTTAGTGAGTTTCAGATTAGTCTACATGGCAAGACTGTCTCAAAAAGACAAAATAGAGGGCTGGAGATGGCTTAGTGGTTAAGTGCTAGCCTATGAAGCCTAACGACCCTGGTTCAAGGCTTGATTCCCCAGGACCCACGTAAGCCAGATGCACAAGGAGGCACATGCATCTGGAATTCGTTTGCAGTGGCTGGAGGCTCTGGTGTGCCCATTCTCTCTCTCTCTCTCTCTTTCCCTGCCTATTTCTGTATCTTTCTCTCTCAAATGAATAAATAAAAATAAAATATTTTTTTTAAAAAGACAAAACAGGGTCTGGAGAGAGAGTTCAGTCAGTAAAGTGATTGTTTTGCAAGCACAAGGATGTGAGTCCTGAGTTTGATCCTTATTTAAAAAGAAAAAAAAAACGGTAGTGGAGAAGGATCATAGACAGTACCTGGATGATGATGGTTCAATATAATATTTTTCTTTCTACTACAATGGTTATGAAAATGTAGCCATACAACTCTTCAGGCTTCTTTTACTTTTTGACGTGCAGACAATTATTTATGAGTATGTGAGTTCATGTGTGGGTGTATGGTGTGTGCATGCAAGTTCATATGTATGGAGGGGGGCATGTGTGTGTATGTGTGTTTGGTATCCTCCTCAGTCACTCTCTGCCATGTATGTGTGTGTATGTGGTATATGCATGTATACATGTACCTGTGTATGGAGGAATCAGGGTTTCTCCTCTATTACTATCTGCCTTGTTCCCTTGAGACAGGGTCTGTCATTGAACCTGGGGCTCACCATTTCAGCTAGACTATCTGGCCAACAAATTCCAGAGATTCATTCTTATGTCTCCACCTCCCCAGCACTGAGATTACAGGTGCGTGCCACCACCCAACTTTTACATGGGGGATAAAGATCCAAACTCAGGTCCTTGTGCTTCCATGGCAAGAACTTTAACAGCTGAATCATCTCCCCGGCCCTGATGTTTTTATTTTAATTTATGTGTGTGTGCATGTTACATGTATGCAGCTGCACATGCACATGTGTGTGTGGAAGACAGAGACAACTTCAGGTGACATTTCTCACATGCTGTCCACTTTTTAAATTTTTTTGTTTATTTATTTATTTATTTATTTATTTTTATTTATTTATTAGCAACACAGAGAGAAAATGGGCACACCAAGGCCTCCAGTCACTGCAAATGAACTCCAGATGCATGCAACCCCTTGTGCATGTGGCTTTCGTGGGTCCTGGGGAATCAAGCCTCGAACCGGGGTCCTTGGGCTTCATAGGCAAGCACTTAACCGCTAAGCCATCTCTCTAGCCCTGCCCACTTTTTTTGAAAAAAGGTCTCACTGACTTGGAGTTCATCAACTAGGCTAGACTAGCTGGCCAGTGAGCCCCAGGGATCCTTCTTTCTTTGCTTCCCCAGCACTTGGTGCTCAACACCAAGCCAGGTTTTTGTTTGTTTAGTTGGTTGGTTTGGGTTTTTTTTTTGTTTGTTTTGTTGTTTGGAGTTTTGAGGTAGAGTATCACTCTAGCCCAGCTAGAGCCAGGCTCTTTTTTAAAAATTTATTTATTTATTTATTTATTTATTTATTTAATTTTATTTTTGGAGAGAGACATAGAGAGAGAACAGAGAGAGAGGGAGACAGAGAATGGGCGCATCAGTCTCTCAGCTGCTGCGAACGAAATCCAGATGCGTGTACTCCCTTGTGGTCAAGTGCGGCATTGCGCCCTTGCGCCCTTGCGTCACTGCATCTGGCTAAACGTGGGACCTGGAGATTGGAATGGGCGTTCTTAGGTTTAGGAGGCAGGCACCTTAACCGCTAAGCCATCTCTCCAGTCCAGCTGTCTGGTTTTTACCTTTATTTTTATTATAAAAGGGGCCGTGTGAGGTGAGTTTCCCCATGGTGCCACTGTGGACTCAGGGAAGCATCTTGACCATCTAGCCCATGACATGGAACTCATGGTTATCCTACTACCTTAGCCTCCTGAATGCTGGGATTAAAGAAAGGAGACACCATGCCCGGTTCCACACCAGGCTCTTTTTACGTGGGTCTTCAGGATTGAACAATTCAAGCACTTTACTAACTAAGCTGTCTGGTTTTTACCTTCATTTTATTATAAAAGGGGCCATGTGAGGTGAGTTTCCCCATGGTGCCACTGTGGACTCAGGGAAGCATCTTGACCATGCTGACATGGGGGAGGTAAGGCTACAACTGGGGAAGTCAGAAGTATAAAATGCAGGAAAGATGAAGGCTTCTGCCTCCAGGGGGCAGCATACACATAAATGTGCTCTGGCTTTCACACATGCTCAGGATTATTACAAAGGCTATAAAACGATTTACTCTTTGTTATTAATAATTGGGAGTCAATAAACAAATTTCATCACTGTAGCTTTTTCATACATTCGTACATACACACATACATACAATAATACTTTGTTCTTATTACCTTCCCTTTTCCCTATCTGACCCACTTGATGTTCCCCTTTTTGTTTTTTAGAACGTATATTTCATTATTCTTTCTCTTGATTTCCCCCCTCACTTTAGACCTTTTCCTCCCCTCTCATAGTCCTTTCTTTTTTCTTTCTTTCTTCCATATGTGTGATTGTGTGTGTGTGTGTATATATATAAATTAAATAAATAAATATATATATATATATTTGTTGTTTGTTTTGTTTTTGTTTTTTTTGTTTGTTTGTTTTTCAAGGTAGGGTCTCACTCTAGACCAGGCTGACCTGGAATTCTCTCTGTATTCTCAGGGTGGCCTTGAACTCATGGCGACCCTCCTACCTCTGCCTCCCAAGTGCTCGGATTAAAGGCATGCGTCACCACACCTGGCTCTATTGATCTTTTTTGAGACAAGGTCTTGTGTAGTCCAGGTTCACTATGTATCCCAGAAAATTTTCAAACTTCTTTTTTTTTTTTTTTTTTTTTGGTTTTTCGAGGTAGGGTCTCACTCTGGTCCAGGCTGACCTGGAATTCTACTATGTAGTCTCAGGGTGGCCTTGAACTCAAGGCGATCCTCCTACCTCTGCCTCCCGAGTGCTAGGATTAAAGGCGTGCGCCACCACGCCCGGCAAATTTTCAAACTTCTGAGCCTCCTGAATCTACCTCCTGGGTGCTGGGATGACAGGTGTGAGTCACCATGCTCAGTTTGTGCAACGCTAAGGATGGAACCCAGGGTTTCATGCATGCTAGGCAAGCCCTCTACCATCTGAGCTATATCCCCAGACCTCCTTATACTTTCATATCATTTACAAATCATATATAAATCTAGATTCCATATATGAAAGAAAGCATGCAATTTTGTCTTTCTGGGTCTGGCTTATTTTTAGCATAACCTTCAGTCTCATTCATTTTCTTGCAAATGTCATAATTTCATTCATGGTTACAGCTGTATAGAAGTTGTGGCTCAGACTGGCTTTAAACTCTGGGTCCTCCTGCCTCGACCTCCCCGAGTCGCAGGACTTTCAGTGTGCACTGCCATAATGGCTCTACCATCTACTCATTTGCAACTCCCCTTGGACAAGTTGACATTCAAGACTTACACTTAAGTTGGTATAGTAGCACATACCTGTCTTCCATACACTTGAGAGGTGGAGACAAGAGGATCAGAACTTCAAGGTCACCTTGGGCTGTTTTGACCTTGTCTCAAAAACAAACAAACAAAAAAAAAACAGGTGAGGAAGATGGCTCAATGGGTTAGAGTACGTGCTGTGCAAGATGTAAGGACCTCAGTTTGACCCTCAGCACTCATGTAGAAAGCTGGACATGTCCATGCACACCTATAATCAGAGTGCTGATGGGGGTCTAACCTAAAAAAAAGAGTGAGCTCTTGGCTCAGTGAGAGACCCTGTCTCAGGTAAATAAGGCAGAAGAGCAATAGAAAAGGACACCTGATGTCTGCTGCCCTCCACATGAGTGCACACAGAGCATGCGCATATGCACACACATACATGCAACACATGCATACACACACCAAAAAAGATTTATACTGGGCTGGAGAGATGGCTTAGAGGTTAAGGCACTTGCTTGCAAAATGGATTTTCCAGGCCCCACATTAGCCAGATGCACAAAGGTGAAGCAAGCGCAAGGTTGCATATGCCCACTAGGTGGCATGTCTGGAGTTTGAGTGCAATGCCCGAGGCCCTGGTGTGCCAATTTTCTCTTTCCCTCTGTCTCTCTCTCTTTCACTCTCACTGTCTCTAAATTTTTTTTAAAAGATTTATACTCATACACTCACAAAATCACAAAATAAAGTATACTGCTTATATCACTGCCTTGCTAAGCACACAACTGCAAGCAATATACAATGAGCTGGGGATGTTAGCTAAGTGGTAGAGCACTTGCCTAGCATGTGAAAGGCCTTGGGTTCAATCCCCAGGACTGCAAAAAAAAAATTCATTTGTGCTCACTTCCACAGCACACAATGAATTGGGTTTGAGCACACACATGCCCAAAAATGTACAACTAGGCTCCCTTCAGAATCCAAGCTGTACTTATTGCTCCTGAGAATGTCTTATTCAGCTAGGATGAATGGGTCCCTAGTACTTGGCCACAGGAAACTGGCCTCTCCACCAGCTGGGGGTCCTGCCCCCCCCACACACAAAGTCCAAGTCTCCTCCCTGAGCCCCAGGCTCCCATCAAATGATACATGTGGCAGACCTTGGCAGCAGTCTCCGCCCCATTCTCTGGCAGCCCCATTCTGGCAAGGATCCCGGGTCTAAGCTCTGCTCCCTCAGCCCTGTGCTGCATACCCTATTTGCACGGCACAAGGCACCTATGGCTGACTCTGCGCTCAACCACTCCTGGCCGGCTCTCTCCAAGCTGTGGCTGAAGCGATGGGCTTTCAAGAGAGGTAAGGAGACAGACAGTGTCTAGTGGGCACTATCACTCAATAAGAGACCCTCCCCCAGACCGCTTGCTCATGGTCACGCCACCCCTGATCTAGTCCTTAGCTGGTTACACATAGAGACTGTCTGAGTCAGCCCCAGGACCCCAAATTCCCTGAGCACTGAGAAACTTCATAAACATTGGGGCTTCCTTTTATCTAGGAGGAAATACTTCCTCGTGGCTCCTAAACAATTTGTCTTAGGACATGTAACTCATGGTGTGACTTTTGTTGATGAACTTCCTAGGGTCAGCCTAGATTTGCTGGGGGTGGGGGGAAGGTCCCTGGAACTGCTGATTCATTATATGACAAAGTGGCACCCTTTTAAAGGAGGGATTTTAAATTCTCAAGCATACACCTCCCTCAAACACACACACACACACACACACACACACACACACACACACACACACTCTGGCTGGGGCCCTACCCAGGATAATCAAGTCCTCAATTTACCACTCTAGAGTATTCGAGGTATAGTACAAGGTATTTATTATATCAACCACTACCTGGGTGAGCTTTCCTAACAAAGAGATACTTCTTTCTGTTTTCTTTTCTTATATTCCTTCATTTCATCCTTTCTTCCTTTTAACAAAATCTCATGTTGCCCAGGCTGGCCTTGAACTCCTTATATATCCTTGAACTGCTGATTCCCCTATGATTACAAGCATGCACCACAATGCTTGTTTTTATGCAGTGCTGTATTGAGCTCAGAGCTTCATGAATACTAAATAAGCACTCTACCAACTGAGCCATATATCTAGCCCCACTTCTTCCTAAATCTCAGGAGCTGTTTAACCCTTAAAGATAACTGTCTGAGTCCACAGGATATGGTGGTAAGGGAGACAATGTAATAGGATCTTGCCATGCATCCTGGGTCTTATCATCCCCTGTGCCTCTGCCCATGCATAAGAGCCCCTGCTATTCAGAAGTCTCCTTATCATGGCCACCATGGCATGTTTGAGCCAGATCCTTGTTCAAGGTAGGATGAGTTTCCATGAAGGAGGGGGGACATCATGAATATTCATTAGCTCATTCAATCTATTAACTACTTGAAGGCAATGTATTCTGGTCATTGTGCTATCATAGGTTGGGGAGCAAGTGGGAATGTTAGAGGACTCAGAGGCTGGGACTAGAGCTGTAAACAAGATGGCCAGAAACTTGGATACACTACAAGAGGTCTTTATGATGGAAGTTAATGTCAGTTATTAAGCTTCTGTGAAATTGGGCTCAGAGAGGTTAAGGGATTTGCTCAAGGTCATATAGCAAGAATGCCTCAGAGGAGCAAAGATTTGAAAGCAGTTAGATTTTTAGGCTGCCTTTGTGGGGAGTTCTGACCAGTGAATGAAGCTGAACATGTGTGTGAATGGCCCACATCCCTGGGGAAGGTACCTAAACCTATCTACAGATGTCAATACCAGATCACTAAAGTGTCCATCCACTGTGATCGGGGTCCTGGGAAGATATGTTTCCTTCCTGGATGCTTGGCCTACCCTGGCTTCTGACCCAAGCAGGTTGAAATTGTGATTTACAGGCTAGCAGAAGAGGGAGTGAGCTGTAGGGGTTGACAGTTATTCTTACACCCTTTTATGGCTGATGCTGCAGGGCCAGTGGAGGAGGAGGATGCTTCCCTGGACCTGAACCAAGCTGAGCTCATGGAGAGAAACTAGACACTTTCTCTCCATTAGAGAAGCTAGCAGTGTTCCTGCTCCTGATATCTCTTCTGGCTTAATTCATGTTGGTGACTCTCTAACATTGTCCCTTTAGTCTTCAGACCTGGGCTGCATGGAAGAAAGGTCTTCTTTTTAAAAAAAAAAATCGTGTGTGTGTGTGTGTGTGTGTGTGTGTGTGTGTGTGTGTGTAGAGAGAGAGAGAGAGAGAGAAGGCATGGAGGCCAGAGGACAACCTTGAGTGTTGGTCCTCATCTTTTATCTTATTTGAGGCAAGAACTCTTGTACCCCAGTGAATATTCCAGGCTTGGTGGCCTATACGCTTCCAAAGATTCTTCCTTCTTGCCATAGGCATCCAGCTCTTACATGGATCTGAACGCCAGTCATAATTCTTGCTAACCAAGCACTTTTAACCATCATCAAGTCATCTCACTAGCTCCCTTTAAAAAATATTTGTGTGTTTGTGAGAATGGTATGTATATATGGCAAGTGTTCATGCACTATGGCATGCATGTGGAGGCAAGAAGACAGCCTTTGGTGTCAGTCTTCACCTTCCACCTTGTTTAAGGCTGGGCCTCTTGTTCACTACTGCATTCACCAGATTAGCTGGCCCAAAAGCTTCCAGAGATTCTCCTGTCTGTGCCTTCCATCTCCCCAAAGGCACACAAGGATTACAGATGTGCTACTGCATCCAGCTTTGTGTGGGTTCTAGGGATCTGAACTCAGACCCATCACACTTGTACAGTGGGCTTTACCCACTGAGCCAACTCCCCAGCTCTTCCTGGTTTCTCTCAGTTCCACTCCTATTCCTTCTAACGTCTCCCCACACAACACTACAAAACACTATCTCCTGAATGTGATGTTGCATGGTCTCTGAACACTGCCCATCATCTTTCCATCCAATGATCCACCCATCCAGTCAATTATCCATTTACCAGCCAGCAAGCAACTTAAGTATATAAGCATTCACCCAGCTATCCATCTAACAAGTCAATCTCCTATTCAGCTTGTCAACCAAAAATCTGTCAAGCCAGGCAGGCAACCAGCAAGTGAACTAGCCAACTATCTTTCCATTCTTCCATTCATCTATTCATTTATCCATCCAACTAACTAGTGAAACAGACAATAGTACATCTATGCAGCTATCCAATCATCCATTCTT
Source organism: Orientallactaga sibirica (assembly GCA_036365145.1). NCBI lineage: Eukaryota > Metazoa > Chordata > Mammalia > Rodentia > Dipodidae > Orientallactaga > Orientallactaga sibirica. The sequence continues at coordinate 23,102,506 of JAEOAD010000015.1, read as the reverse complement.
CTAATCATCTGTCCACCTAACCAACCATCCACCTATCCATACAACCATCCACTTGTCTGTCCATCCATTATCTGTCTATCCATCCATCCTTCCTTCTAACCATCCGTCTACTCATCAATCCATCCAATCATCCAATCATCCATCCTTCAACAACTCACCCATCCACATCTATTCATCTTTCTATCCATCTAGCCAGCCAACCAGCCATCCACTTGTTCTTCAATCCATCAACCATCCATCCATTTATCCTCCTATCTATCCGCTCATCAGCAAATTTATTGGCACAGTTTCTACCCAACCCTACAAAGCAGAGGGTGGCCTAGTGGTTGTGAGCTTTTATTTATCTTTTTGTTGCTTTTTTTGTGAGTGCATATGTATAGTGCATGTGTATGTATAGTGTGTATGTGTGTATATATGTATATACATACACATGTATGGTCATGCATATGTATATGTGTGTGTATTATGTGTGTACATGTGGAGGCCAGAGGTCAACATCAGGTGTCTTCCTGAATTACTCTCTACCTTATTCTTTCTTTCAGTTTTTAAAATTTATTTGTCAGAGAGAGAGAGAAATTGACAGACAGAATGGGCATTCCAATGGCCTCTAGCCACAGCAAACAAACTGCAGACACATGTACAATTTTGCATCTAGCTTTATCTGAGTATTGGGGAATTGAACCAGCGACATCAGACTTTAAAAGCAAATGCTTTTAAGCACTGAACCATCTCCCCAGCCCTCTACCTTATTCTTTGGGTGTGTGTGACAGAGATAGAGAAAGAAAAGGTGCACCAGGGCCTCCAGCCACTGAAATCAAACTCCAGACACATGTGCCACCTTGTGCGCATGTGTGACTTTGCACACTTGCATCACCTTATGTGTCTGGGGACCTGGAGAGTTGATCATGGCTCCTTAGGCTTCTCAGCTAAGCCATCTTTCCAGCCCCCAAGCCCATCTCTTGAACTCAGAAATACCTATTTTCAAATTCCAGCTCTGTTTTGTACTAGTCTTGTGTGGCCTTGGTAGAGTAAATGTACTTCTCTTTGCCTTTAATTCTCCCTATAAAGTGAATTAGCATAGGGTTGTTGTGAAGAAAACAGAAATAAAAATACCTGGTGAGTTTAGCCCTAAACCAGGTATACAAGAATGATCAATCCACAGTAAATTTTACTACTTGGGGCTTGGGATCATATAATCCCTGTCCTCACAGACTTCATGCTATAGGAGCAGGGGTCAGAAAATCTTTCTTTTGCTGGGCGTAATAGCACACACGTTTAATCCCAGCACTAGGGAGGCAGAGGTAGGAGGATCACCATGAGTTCAAGGTTACCCTGACACTACATACTGAATTCCAAGGTCAGCCTAGGCTAGAGCTAGAGTGAGACCCTACCTCAAAAAACTAAAAAAAGAAAGAGAAAGAGAAAGAAAGAAAGAAAGAAAGAAAGAAAGAAAGAAAGAAAGAAAGAAAGAAAAAAAAAAAGAAGAAAACCTTTCTGTTAACATTTAGGAGCTGGAGAGATGGCTCAGCAGTTAAAGGCACTTTCTTGCAAAGCCTACCAAACTAGTACCCACATAAAGCCAGATGCAAAGTAGTACATGTACCTAAAGTTCATTTTCAGTGGCAAGAGGCCCTGCTCTCTCTCTCTCTCCCACCTTGCAAATAACTAAATAAAATATTTTTATAAGTATTTTGAGTTTGCAGTTTCTGATACAACTATAGACTCTGTAGATGTCATGTGACAGCAGCCATAGAGGATCAATGAGTATGGTAATGTGCCAATAAAACTTTAATTACAAAATAAGGCAAAGGACTGAATTTGGTCCACTGTTTTCAGAGCCATTGTCTGGGAAATGACAAGTAAACTAATCACAATGCAAGATATACATAAAAATGAAGAGATAGGGAGTTTGCTCAGTGTGTAAAATAGTTGCCTTACAAGCATGAGGACCTAAGTTTGGATTTGCTTAGGAATCTATGTAAAAAATATTGGGTATGGTGGTGTGTGTCTGTAAAACCAGCAATGGGAAAGTAGAGACAAGAGAATCCCTAGGGCTTACTGGCCAGTTGGTCTAGCCTAGCTGGTGAGCTCCAGGCCAATAAGAGGCACTGTCTCAAAGGTGGATGGTGTTCCTGAGGATGACACCTGAGGTTGTCCTGTGGTCTCTACCATACACCAATACATGTATGTGTAAAGAGAGACAGAGAGCAAAAATGAATGAATGAAAAACCCAAGTGCTCTTAATAAAATTGTAAAAGTCTGAGAGCTCTCAGTTACCAGGCAAGAGGTGTAAGAAAAGAACAGAAACACAAGGAAGGATGGTGAGTTGGGGGCAATATTAGCTCCTTTACTTGCTGTGATCAAGCACCTGGCAAGCAGCAGCTTAATGAAGGAAAGGGTTTATACTGGCTTGCAAAGTTCAGGGGATACATTCCATCACGACAAGGAAAGCACAGTGAAAGAGCAGAGGGCAGCTGGTCATGTTGCATCCAGTCAGGGAGCAGAGAGCGAACAGGAAGTAGGACTTGGCTATAAAACCTCAAAGTCTATCCACAAAGACCCACCTTCTCCAGCAAGGTTCCACCTCCTAAAGATTCCACAACCTTTCCAAATACCTGAGCTTATGAACCGGGTGTGGGGAGACATTTCACATTCAAACTGCAACAAAGGCTCATGTATATGAGAGGACAGGCTGAGGAGAACTTTGAGTGTCCTTTAGAGGGGAGGACACACAAACCAAAAAAATGAAACCTCAAAATAAAAGTGCTTCTTGGAAGGAAGAGGAGGTTAAGTATAATGAGGGAGGGAGATAAAAAAGGATAATGGAAGGAGATTATGATCAAATTACAATATATTCGTGCATTAAATTCCTGAAAAAAATCTTGTTCTTAAACTGCACAATTTCATGCTGGAGATGTAGCTTAGCTGATAGACTGATAGTCAAGCATTACAAAGCCTATATTTGATCCCAAGCACTGTTTAAATGTAGTGTGGTGGTACACATGTGTAACTCGGGAAGTAGAGACAGGAAGATCAGAAGTTCAAGGTCGTCCTCTACTGCATAGTGAGTTCACAGCCAGGCTGTCTCAAAAACAAGTATCTTTTTTTTAGTTTTATTTTTATCATTATTATCTTTGTGTATGTGTTTGCATGTGTGAGTGTGGGTGCATGCATATACAGCATGTGTGTGGAGGTCTTTGGACAATTTTGAGTGTCTGTTTTCATCTTCCACTTTCTTTGGGGCAGGGTTTCTTGATCTTTACTACTGCATATACTAGGCTAAATGACCCTGTGCTTCCCAGGATTTTCCTGTCTCCACCTCACATCTCACCATAGGAGGGCTGAGATTACAGAAATTTTCCACTGCATCCAGTTTTATGTGGGTTCTGAAGATACAAACTCAGGTTGTCACACTTTCATGACAACCTTTTTTAAAATTTTATTTTGTTTATTTTATTTATTTGAGAGTGATAGAGAAAGAAGCAGATAGAGAGAGAATGGGCACGCCAGGGTCTCCAGCCACTGCAAAATAACTCCATATGCATGCACTACCTTGTGCATCTGGCTTACGTTGGTCCTGGGGAATCAAGCCTTGAACTGGGGTCCTTAGGCTTCATGGCAAGCGCTTAACTGCTAAGCTATCTCTCCAGGCCCATGACAATCTCTTTACCCACTAAGCCATTTCTCCCATCCCTTAAAAATATTCTTTAGCTTTTCTGGTATGTGCATATAGTGTTGGTGTGCATGCATGTATGTATTCATGTTTGTTTGTGTTTGGTAACATATATTGTGCAGGTGCACATCTGTGTGGAGACCAGCACTTGACTTTGGATGTCCTTTTCAGTCACTTTCTACCTTATTTGCGACAAGGTCTCTCACTGAGCCCAGAGCTCACCTATTGGTTAGGCTAGCTAGCCAGTGAACTCCAGGGATCCTCCTGTATCTGTCTCCCCTGCTCAGGGGTTACAAGCATGTGCTGCCTTGCCCAGCTTTTATATGAGTCCTAGGGATCTGAACTTATATCCTCATGCTTGCATGGCAAGCAGTTTCCCACTGAGCCATCTCCCCAGCCCCAAACAAATGTTAAAGTGTACAATTCGATGGTTTTGATACATTCATAGGTTGTGTAAGTAACCATGACTATAATTTTATAATATTTTCATCACCCCGAATTGAAATCCATACCCCACAGCTGTTACTTCAAATTTTTTCATTTCCTCCAAATTCCCGGTAACCACTAATCTACTTTCTGTCCTGTTGGCTCAGGGTTTCAGTCCACGGTCACTTGGTTCTTTTGTTTTTGGAACTGTGGAGAGGCACAACAACATTGTGGGGAGTATGTGCTGGATCAAAGATTCTCACCTTATAGTGAGTCCATCCATGAGATTAGAACCACAATGATACAATTATCTTCTATACTCCCCACCTCTTATCACTACAGCATTCAGGTCAAAGTATCCAATGCATGAGCTTTTGGGTAACAATCCAAACTATAGCATAATTTTGACTTGATTTTTAAGGCTTATCCACATTGGAGAATGCTCATAATTTCATTTCTTTTGTGGCTGAATAATATTTAATTGTATGGTATACCACATATTGTATATCCATTCACTGACATTTTGGTTGCTTCTACTTCTTGGTTATTGGAGATTATGCTGCTATAAACAATTGTGAACAAATTTTGGAATCAATGGTTGATTTCTATTCTTTTGGGCAGTTAACTAAGAATGGAATTGCTGGGTCATATGCTAGCCCTGGGCTTACCTCTTTGAAGCATTAGCAAGTGCCCCGATTTCCTTGTTCTTTTGATGCATTTGCATGTATTTGGCTCCCTTTCCTTCATCTATTTATAAAATATGTTTATTTCTGTTTTGGCTAATTTCTGCTGTCCTTAGTACCACCAAGAAGCCACCAGCAACTTTGTATTAGCAATTTTTTTTTTTTTTTTTTTTTTTTGTGAGGTAGGGTCTCACTCTGGTCCTCCAGGCTGACCTGGAATTAACTATGTAGTCTCAGGGTGGCCTCGAACTCTTGGCGATCCTCCTACCTCTGCCTCCCGAGTGCTGATATTAAAGGCATGAGCCACCATGCCCAGCTGTATTAGTAATTTTATATCTTTTTTGTTTTGTATAAATATGTATGTCAGTACAGGCACACATGTGCTATGTGTGTGGAAATTAGAGAACAACTGAGGACAACCTCAGGTGTGTTATTGCCTTCTACCTTGCTTGAGGCAGTGTAGTAGTTTGAATGTGTGCCCTCCATGGCCTCAGGTATTCTTTTATTAAGGATAAACTTCCTTCTTAAGTCTTCAGCAGCCTGCTGGAGGTGGCATTTCACTAGGGACTGATCTGATTCCAGAAAAAAAGGTGTAGAGAGCCATGTGAGCTCTAGTGGTGTGTGTCTGCTGGTGTTGAAGTTTTGCTTGCTGAAGAATTTGGTACCAGGAGTGAGGTATTTTTCCATGATGAATCTGACCAGGTGGATTTTGGTCTTTTGGAATTTTTGTACTGGAGGAATAGTAGAGGACTTGGATACTTGAGACTAAAGCAACCTTAAAGAAAGGTAAGTCAAGTTTTATGGGCTATTCTTGTAAGAGCTTGGAAATGCTAACTGCAGAAAAGATTGTGTTGGCTTATGAAGTTTTAAAGCGAAGGAAAGAGCAGAGAACTTTGTTGGACTGAGCTACTAACATAAAGGCTGATTGCATTCTGCTGACCTAGCCCTAAGAGTTTGGTCAAGGTTAAATTTAAAAGTATGGACTGGTGTGCTTGCCAGAAGATATAGAATTGAAAGATGTACAATTTAAAGTTGGAAAAATTCAAGGAAGTTTAAAGTTACTGCCACAGAGACTGGTTTTAGGTTTCTAAAACTGCTATTCTAAAACCACCATTAAGGGTGGGTCAGCTGCTTTACATTGAAACAATAGAAAAAATGCTGAGCGTGAAGTTCACCCAGAAAAGGCTCAATAGGAATGCAAATGCTTGTGAAAGGAGATGACTTAAAGGAAGAAACCTACTCTTCAAGGTAACAAATTATTTGCTCCCTGGACTAACAAAATGGCTATGTCCTGCACATGTACTGTTTGTGGAAGCATGAAAAATGCCTAGAAGTGGATCATGAAGTTCCCCTGGTTCTAGGAGCTGCTGGCATGCCATAGCTGAGGCATGATGGTGTCTCTGTATTGAAGACCAATGAGGCCATTGATATTTGGACCATAGTTTGCAGTAGAGACCTGAAGCTATTTTGGGTATACCAGGACTGTACAAAAGCTACTGTGGAACACTGTTGGCTCAGGATAAAAGTTTTCCCCACCTACCCAGCCCAGCTGAAGGGATGGAAATTGAAAACCAGTGACTGTTATCACTGATCACGGATGTCAGACTCAAACTATAGGTGTTTGATGTTTACCTAGTGGTTATTAAATTTTGCATTGGTCAACTCTGTCCTTGTTATGCCTTATTGCAATGGAAATGTTTACTCTGTGCCATTATATGTGGGAAATATGTAACTTGTTTTTGATTTTACAGAATTCACAGTTAAGAGACAGTTTTGAATTTCAGATGAGACTTTGGACCTTGGAACAGTCTCAAAGTTGGTAAAGGTTATAGGACCTTTGAAAGTGGACAAATGCAAGTTACAGTGTGAGGTGGTTGTAAATATATGAGGGCAAGGAACAGAATGTGGTAGTTTGAATGTATGCCCCTCATGGCCTCAGGTATGGTTTTTTTTATTAAGGTTAAACTTCCTGATTAAGTCTCCAGAAGCCTGCTGGAGGGGGCATGCCACTGGGGACTGATCTGATTCCAGTAAAAAGGTGTACAGAGCCATGCGAGCTCTGGTGGTGTGTGTCTGCTGGTGTAGGTGTTTTGCTTGCTTCAGCAGTTTCTCTCTACTTGGGTGTATTTCATGTATCCAAGTAATAAAGCAGCTTCTTCCACCACTGAGGGAACTTTCCCTGAATCTGTAAGCTTGAAATAAATTCCTTTCTCCCTGTGTGTCTGGTTGGATATTCTTCCCAGCCATGTGAAGCTAAGTACAACAGGCAGTGTCTCTCATTCACCACCATGTGCAACATGTTAGCTGACCCATGAGCTTCCAGGGATTCTCTAGTCTCCACCTTCCATCTCACTGTAGGAGTGCTGGGATTACAGATGCTCACCACAACATCCAGCTTTACATGAATTCTGAGGATCTGAACTCAGGTATTCATGCTTGTGAAGCAAATGCTCTATCCATGGAGCCATCTCCCCAGCCCTATATCCTTTTTAAATTTTTATTTATTTGAGAACGAGAGAGAGAGAGAGAGAGAGAGAGAGAGAGAGAGATAGCAAGAGAGAATGGGTGCACCAAGGCCTCCAGCCACTACAAACAAACTCCAGAAGCATGATCCACATTGTGCATCTGGCTTACATGGGTACTGGGGAATCTAACCTGGGTCCTTAGGATTTCCAGGCAAGCACCCTAACTGCTAAAGCATCTCAACACCCCCCACATCCTTTTTGTAGTTGTGGTGTGTGTGTGCGCACATGTTTGTATATTCATGTTTGTTGGAACATGTGAGAGTGTGCATCATACATGTGGATATGCATGTGGAAGCTAGATGTCAATACTGGATATTTTCCTCAGTTGCCCTTCACCTTATTCTTTGATAAAGACTCTCTCACTGAAACTAGAGTTTATCAATTTAGCTAGGCCACCTAGTCAGTGACTCCCAGGGATTCCTCGTGTCTTCCCCACTAGCAATGGGATTACAGACACATACCAACTCATCATTTTACATGTATTTGGGATCTTAACTCAGGTCCTCATGCTTTCAAGGCAAGCACTTTACACACTGAGCCCTCTCCTCAGCCCATATATCTATTATCTTAAAGAAGTCACCCCAAATTCTTTATACTTCAAACACCAAAACTTTAGGCAGTTTTATCTGGGAGGGGAGACTGTGAAGTGGGTACAGACACCTCTGTCCCTGCCCCCCTGTATTCACCCCATAATGGGATAGGGAGAAAAACAATACTCTCTCTCTCTCTCTCTCTCTCTCTCTCTCTCTCACACACACACACACACACACACACACACACACACACACCTAGCTATAATGGTTTAGGTAGGAAGACCACACAATGTGTTATGGGGTCCAGTGTCTCACAAGTAAGACCACCAACTCATGGAATGTGAGACAAAGTTTTATTGGGTAAAAAAGAAAGAAAAGAAAAGGAAGAAAAGCTGGTGTACACAGTGTTACATCTAAAGTTTCTCAGGATGCAGCATTGAATTGTTTGGATTATCAGCTTTTATTGGAAAAAACTACACAATGTTTATTGCAAAAACAGGATGGGAGTTAAGCCATAAATCACAATTCACATGTTGCAGTTACCAGCCATCATAGTAACTTTAAAGATAAAGTGGAATTCGGTGCATTATGGCAGGGGCATTCCATTCTTAAAAGATTAAACAAATCTGTGAATAGGTCAGTGAGTCAGTTACAGAAGCGCCTGTGGGTGGGGGGGATTTGGCCTGCCCTGCGACCGCAGTGTCCAAATGCCCTGCTTATCTGCCCTTAAGTATTTTCTTAACAATTCAGGCCCAGGGGAGTGCTACTGAGACCAGCAGATCATCCTCTTTATTTACCATCCCCACCTGCTCAAGCAAGTGTTTCTCTAAGCTTGATATAAAGAAATAATAATATTTTGTTCTCTTTACATCCCCCCCCCCAGATATGGCACTGAGTGAAATCTTTGACACATGAGGGATAATGTCTAGGGTTTGTTTTGTTTCAGGTGGGGGGGTATACTCTGTCCATAATACCATAAGCTTAATAAAACTAATTTTATTTTTAACATATCTAACCAAAGTATTAATAATGTAGGGTCCTATGGTAAGGCCTAGCAATACTGACAAAAGGGGCTGGCAACCACAGAAATAAAAATAGTTAACCATGGAGACCAATGATACATAGATTGAAACCAGTTTCCAGTAGCCTGTCTTTGGAGTTTTCTTTTTCTAAAGTTTTTTCTAATTAAAACCAATGTATTTTGGATTATTTCCAACTGATTGGCATAAAAGCAACAAGTTTAAAAGTCATACATAGCCCCCCCCCTTGTTTTATAAAAAGTAAGTTTCTTCTATTTTATCTTTGGAGTTTTTTCTAATTAAAGCCAGTGTATTTCGGATTATTTCCGACTGATTGGCATAAAAGTAACAAGGTTTACCTAAAGTCATACATAGGTCTCCTTGTTTTATAAAAAGTAAGTTTCTTTTATTTTGTCCCTCTACTTTCATGGCCATTGGAGTGGTTACGATGACCTGGTGGGGGCCTTTCCAATGTTCCAATATGGTGTCTCTTTATCTGAACTCTGTCGCCTGGCTGAAAGGGATGGGGACAAAGAGGGTATGTCTGAAAAGCAGCCTTCACTGCCAGAACAATGGACTCCTGGACTTTTTGTAAGACTTGGATAGAAAGAAGCCTTTCATTAGTAAAGTCAGTTATCTGTTTAAGATCCATTTGGGCAGGATGGGAGGGGTATCCATACATTTACATAAGGGGTACACCTGGCTCTTAACAGGGCAAAGGAAAGGAGTCCCATCCATCCTTTGCATGCATCTAAGGTTAATTTAGTTAAAGTCTCCTTTAGAGTCCAATTCATTGGGGGGGGGGGATGATAGGCACAATGTAGTTTCCAATTAATCAACATCTTGGTCAATTCCCTAGTGAATTTTTTTTTTTTGGCCCATTATCTGATCCTATCCTGAGGAGCAACCCATATCAGGGAATTAAATATTTATATCCATACTGACCTGGCTTTACCTCTGTGAAATTAACTTTCCAATATCTCCCTGGCTCTGTTCCCTGCTCTTTCATCCCCACTGGTGGTACCTTACCAGAGGAGGCATCTGTCTGTTGGCAGGCCTGATAGCGGGTGATGGTGTCCTTGATGACTGAGTCCATACCTGGAAAGAAAAACTCTTTCTTTATTAGCTCAGCTAGTTTGTTTTTGCCTAAGTGAGTTCTTTCATGTAGTTGTTTAGCCAGTCTCTTCCCTAGGGACAGCCACAGTTGTCCATTTTTCAGTTAGTACAATCCTTGTGGGATCTGTTCCTTTATCAGATGAGAGGTGAGCTATAGGTCTTGTTCCATGTATGTTGGTCACTCAGGAAGAGTGAGTGCTGGGAGGGTGACCAGACAATCTGACAGATGTTGAGAGGCAGCACTCTGTTGTTAGGTCTGCCACTCTGTTCCCTCTTGCTTCTGTGGTCTCCCCTTTCTGATGACCAGATCAATGAATTATAGCCACTTTTTCAGGTGCCCAAATGGCAGCCAATAAGTCCTGAATTTCGTTTTTTGTTTTTAATGTCTTTATTTTTTGCTGTTATTAGTCCTCACTCCTGATAGATGGCCCCATGGACATGAGCTGTGGCAAAGGCATAATGACTGTCTGTGTATATCACTGTCTTATCCTTTTCCAATATCAGAGCCTTGGTCAGTGCTATCCATTCAGCTTTCTGAGCCGATATACCCTGAGGCAGGGCCTCAGCCCACAGAGATTTTTTTCAAAGTCACCACAGCCACCCCTGCATACCTGATTTCATCCATGATAAAGCTGCTGCCATTAGAATGCATCACCAGGTCAGGGTCCAGCCAAGCCACATCTGTCAGGTCTAGGCAGAGTCCATGAAAGGCAAAGGTGATCTCTAGGCAGTCATGTAGAGGAATTGATGTCTTATCAGTTTCAGGCAGCAGGGAGGTTGGATTCAAAGCTGCAATTTGAAGAAACTGTATCCTTGGTTGATCTAAGAGCAAGGCCTCATAGTGGGTTATGTGAGAGTTGGAGAGCCATTGGTCAGGAGGACTTTTTAGAAGAATCTCTATCACATGTGGGGCTGTAATTGATAAAGTCTGTCCCAAGGTTAGTTTGTCTGCATCCTTTGTCAGAATAGCAGCTGCTGCAATAGCCTGGAGGCAAGGGGATCAACCGGTGGCTACTGGATCTAACTTCTTAGACAAATAGGGCACTGGGTGATGCCATGGCTCCTGTCTCTGGGTTAGGATGCCCCTGACTGTCCCCTTCTTTTCATCCATGTACAAGTGGAAGGGTTTGGTTAAGTCTGGAAATGCCAGGGCAGGAGCTGATGTCAGAGTTGACTTTAGTTTTTGGAATGTTTGTTCCTCATTTTCAGTCCAATTAAAATCTTTTCCTTGTCTTCTTGTAGCCTCCTATAGAGGATTGACTAATTCAGCAAATGTTGGAATCCAAATTCTGCAATACTGTACAGCTCTGAGGAATTCTTGGATTTGTCTCTTAGTCTGAGGCATAGGGATCTGAGTGATGGCCTGAATTCTAGAGACCAACAGCATCCTCTTATGTCCTTGGAGTTCATATCCCAAGTAGGCTGCCTTATGCATGCACAGTTGAGCCTTCCTGGCTGATACACAATAAATAGCTCAGATGTTTTAAGTTGGCCAGAGATGCTCTGTGGCAGAGAGGCATTCCTCCTCCATTTTTGCAGCTAGCAGGAGGTCATCCATGTATTGTAGGAGAGTTGTCTCAGGTGTTTCCTTGCGAAAGGCCTGCAAGACTCTATGAAGAGCCTCACCAAGAAGGTGGAGGAATTTTTAAATCCCTGTGGAAGCCTAGTCCAGGTTAGTTGTCCACTGGTGCCTTGTTTTGGGTCTGTCCATTTAAAGGCAAAAAATGGGTTGACTTCCCTTTGTCAATGGGATACTAAAGAAAGCACAGTATATATCACAGTATATATTTGCCTTTCAGGTGGAATCATACTGAGCAAAGTATAAGGGCTGTCTCATGGGGCCTTGTGCCTTCTGGAAGGTAGCCACCATAACCTTAGCCATTTTCTTATCCTGTTTATCTTCAGAGTGCCTCTATTGTTATATACCCTAGCAGTAATCTCCATTAACTGTGAAAGAAGTTTACTCTCAAAGCCTTCTATTTTATGAATCTCCTTTTTAATATCCGGTGCAGACTGAGTTACAAAAGCATTGTTATTAGCTCGCCTATTCTGAGGGGCCTCAGGATCTATGGGAAAGTATGTTCTATATGCTTCCTGTAGCCTTTCTAGGAAAGCAGTGGGGGATTCTGTGGGCCTTTGGGTCACTTCATTTACCTTAGGCAAATTTGTAGGGTGCCAAGTGAGAGGCTGCCTGAATACCACCCATTAGAGACCAGCAAAAGAGGTTAAGGGACACCCTACTTTCAGTGGTGTTAGGATCCCAGTCCGGTTGTGTGGAAGGGAAAACCTCATCAAAAACATTAGGGTTTTCCATGAGGTGGCCATCGGCTACCAACACTAGTTTCTTGGCTTCCCCTCAGAATTTTTTTTCATGTTACTCTGTGGTGAAGAGGATCTGCAAGAGTTGCTGACAGTCCTCCCATGTGGGCTGATGGGTATAGAAGACTGTCTCAAGAAGGGATACCAGAGAACCTGCTTTAAATCAGATTTAGGTTTAGCAATAAGAATGGGGGTGCTGGAGAATTGAACCTATGTCTTTTTAGGTTTCCTAGATAAGCACCTTAACCATTAAATCATCATTTATTTGATGCTTTTTTAAAATAATCTGTTTATATCCTGATGTACATTTTAGGTAAGTCTGATGTTTGCCTTATGTAAGGAGTTTGTAATTTGATAAAGTACCTTGACTCACTTTACCTGTTTAACCTTGTGTCTACTGAAAAATTTTATCTAATAGATGTGACTTTAGGTGTTCAAAAGAGAATTATAAAGAGAAACAAAGTTATGCCACTTGTCATTCCCTTTTCCTTATCACAGACAATTGGCCATTTTGTCTCTGGACAGGGTTAGGGGGACACATGGCTTAAACTTGCATGGGTTCTGAGATTAAGGAGGCATCATCCCTTTTCCAGAGTCCAGCTTGCCATGACTTTAAGTAACATATAACAGTAAGTAAGAACAAAAGGAAATGACAGAGCAGAGAGCTAAGCATCCTGGCATTGCTTGTCTTACTCAGAAGTTGTTTGTTTTCACCTAGGAAATTTATTTTACCCATTTATAATACATAAGGTGATAGGATCTTATCTATGTCTAACCTTGTTAGACCTCCAAAGAATATGAATTACATCTGTGTTTACGACTTTGTGACCCACCTAGCATAGGACATCACCTGTGTCTAATGTAAGCAAAATTTACATTAAGTAAATAAAACTTATAGAAAACCTATATAAAACTTTTAGAGCATCCTTAAAAGTCTGTAAACAGTTTAAAAAATCTTTAATTTTAGGCATGGTGTTTAGGTTTGCCAGAAAATTAGCTTTCTGTTCCTTCTAGAAGGAAATTAATTTTAGATAAAATTTGGTCTTTTTAGATTTCTTATATCCTTTCTACCTACACATATCTTCATCCACATACTTTAACATTCTGATCTAAGTTCTACTCAAAAATAATCATAAGCATTTATTGAAAAATACCTTCCTAGTTCCTTCAATCATCTCATCTCAACCCATAATTAACCATCTTTTTATAAGACTAAAAACTACACCAATTTGATTAATCTTATTACTCACTAACAAAGAAGCATGTAGTTTGGCTTCAAAGAGTTAACCATCTTACTATTGGAAATTTGTAGAGAAAAAAGCCTTCCTTAGTATTTAGGTCACCAAAAATATCCCAACTGACAACCAGACTTGTTTTATAATATCAATATATATTCCTTCACATTTTATATAACCCATTGATCTGAGATAGCTCCTATTAATAAACTCCATGAAATACATTTTCTATGAATACAGGCAAATCACGACAACCATTTTGGGGATAATCTTTATCAACACCTCTAACACACTTGGAAATGATTTTATTAGGAGTAACTAAGGTAAATTTTTGTTTCTGTCTTGAGGTAAGCTGGCCTAGAATTCAGGCCAGTTGCCACCTCCTTTTAAGTAACAGGACATTACAATCTTTTTAAATACCTGGCAAATTATTAGCCTCCACCTCAGAGAGAATTTTTTTGTTTTTAATAATCCTCTATGTAGGTTGAAGTTGTCTTAGAACATAAACTCAGTAATTATGTTTATGAGATCATGCAACACAGTTTGGCTTTGTTTACATAAAATTTCAGCTCACAATAGGCTTTAGTTAAATCTGACTTTTAAAGACAAAAACAAAAAACCTTTAAATAAATCAAATGCCAACAAAAAACTTTAGGAGAGACCTGTTGGACTATTTGTATTAATAAAGAAACCAAAACGTGTCTATAAACAATGTCTTATTTGTTTAAAGCCCATAAAAAAGAAGAAATATCAGGCACAGTTTAAATTAAAATTGTGTACTTATTTTATTTTTATCAAGCAATTTGAAAGTCACATGATTTAAAATGTGGAGATAGGCTATCAGATTAGAACCTTGAATTGGAAATCTTTCTGTCTCAGCTTCCCAAGTAGCTAGGATAATAGGCCTAGCTCATTTTATTGTTTATCTTTTTTTTTTTTTTTTGAAGATTGTTAAAGTGCCTTTTAACCAGTTTTAAAGAAGAATTTTCAACAGAATGATTTTGACTCATATCTTTAAAGATGAGGAAACACAGCACAAAACATAAGCATGCTAGCAATACCAGCTCTCTTGACATTGCCATATGTCTGTCAAATCAAAACTGAACCAGAAACAGATGCAGCTGCCAAACCAGAAACAGACCTCCATTTGAGATCTCTGAATAGAGCCAGAGAGGGTTGAGGGCCGCCCCTCAATCCTTTGTCCAGGGGAATTAATGCTGCATCCAGCTTCCCTCTTGGACCCAGAAAAGTGTGCAAAACCAGAAAACCCAGAAAAAAAAAAAAAAAAAAAAAGAGTGGGAAAAGCACCTCCAGAGGTTTCTTACCCAATAAAGGAGGGGGCTGACAGTCCTAGGCAAAAGTTCCCCACCAACAGCTTGCTACCAACTCCAAAACCTGGAACATGCAGACGGATGGAGATTTGGTTCTCAGGCTGAGATAAGGGGTCCTTCCCTGGTTCAGTCACCCCAGAGTCAGTGAGAGAGGTCTTGAAATGTGGATCCCAGATGAGCCTCCAAAATGTTATGGGTCCAATGTCACACAAGTAAGACCACCAACTCATGGAATGTGAGACAAAGTTTTGTTGGGTAAAAAAGAAAGAAAAGAAAAAGAAGAAAAGCTGGTGCACACCAGGGCTACATCTCCAGTTTCTAGGGATGCAGCATTGAATTGTTTGGATTGTCAGCTTTTATTGGAAAAAACTACACAATGTTTATTGCAAAAACAGGATGGGAGTTAAACCATAAATCACAATTCACATGTTGCAGTTGCAGCCATAAAAGTAACTTTAAACATAAAGGGGAATTCGGTGCATTATGGCAGGGGCATTCCATTCTTAGAAGATTAAACAAACCTGTGAATAGGTCAGTTAGTCAGTTACAGAAGTGCCTGCTTGTTTGGGGGTTTGGTGATTAGGCCTGTGACCACAAGTGTCCAAGTGCCCTGCTTATCTGCCCTTAAGTATTTTTCTTAACAATGCAGGCCCAGAATAATGCTATTCAGACCAGCAGAGCATCTTTATTTATGATCCCCACCTGTTCAAGCAAGTGTTTCTCTAAGCTTGATGTAAAGAAATAATAACATTTTTCTCTCTTTACAAATGGGTCCCTCAACACACACTCTGGAAAGTAAAACCCAGAGCACTATAAATACATACCCCCAGCTCAGCATCATAAGCTAAGACTCTCCCCAGCAAAGTGGAGGTAAGATCACCAAGCCACAAGGAACCCAAGCTAGAGGATGAACAGGAACCCAATTTATTTTCCAAAGGTGTCTATTTACTTCCCAGAAAATGCCTTAACCACTAAGCCATTTCTCCAGTACATTATCCTTTTGACCATCTAAACACTCTTTTACCCACCCTACATCCCTTTATCCATTCTTCCACTCATACACCTACCCATCCATCCTTCTTGCTTTCAGCAGAGCCTACGATATGTTTTAGGGGACATAAAACTAGGGAGAGGGTGAAAGGAATCCAGATATCATGGAAATAGAATGCATACTCAGGAGAAGGTGCAAGTGGGGTGCAGACAGAGATTTTTCTAAATATTTCATTTATCTATCTCTATTTATCTATTTATCTATCTATCTATCTATCTATCTATCTATCTATCTATCTAAGAGAGAGAGGCATAGAGAGTAGGGTGAAGAGAATGGGCATGCTGGGGCCTCTAGCCACTGCAAACAAACTTCAGATGCAGGCACTACCTTGTGCATCTATCTTATGTAGATACTGGAGAATCAAACCTTGATCCTTAGCCTTGTAAGGCAAGCATCTCAAACTGCTAAGCCATCTCTCCAGCCTCAGACAGAGATTTTTGTGAGAAATGGACCAAGGTCTCCATACATGGTGTTAGAGAAGGAATGAATGGGTGTCTCAGGCAGTTGGTCCTGCAGATAAAATGAAATACATAAGGCAAGCTCTGAGAGAAAACAGGACTTCACCAAGAGAGTCGTCTTTTGCCTTGCAAGTTACCACTTGATCCCTCCTTGTAAATATGGAATTGGGGTGACAGGATCAAGTTGCAGTGTAAAGGCTGGAAAACCAAAGGAAACACCCAGTTTTCTGACAGACTAACACCCCAAAATCAAGCCAGAACACTCTATTGACCTGGAAGTCAAGGAAGATGGGCAAGAACCCCAATCACTCAAGCTTAGCACATCAATAATGCCTTTGTCCTCACCTCTGAAAGGTGGACATTTGTTAAACCCTATCCCAGGTGAAGAAACCAATGCTTAGAAAAGTATCTTCTCCAAACATATGAAACCATTACTGGAAGGTCCTCAGAGGTTAACCCACACTCATGCTGTCCTGAGGTCCCAGAACATTAAAGCACTTGGAAGCCCAAGGTAAGAAGAGGAAGGGGGAACTTGAAACCTCATCATTTCAGACTCAGGAGCAAATGTAAGAATCAAACACTTGAGCTTGATCTATGGACCCATTAACATTGTAGCAGACAGCTTCAGGTTCGCTGAGATGAACTTCCAGACCATGCACAGTTATGGAGGAAGGGATATTTATTGAAGCTTACAGATTCAAGGGAAGTTCCATAATGGCAGAAGAAGCTGGCCTGCTTTCACAGAACCAAACACAAAGAAAGAACCCACAAGCCAAAAGCCACACAGCACAGCACACCTCAGGAACTCCAGCTAGGTACACTTTGCATATCTTTAGACTGAAATCTTCAACCCACCACCACACCTTAAGATCTGCCCAGTGACACTGCCTCCAGCCAGGTGGCTGCAGCTCCAAACTACACTCTAATAAAACACTGAATATATTGAATATATTGGGGGACATCTATTCAAACTACCACAGACACCATATATCAAATGAGGACATTTTGCTAGAGCAGGCAGGCCTAACCAATCAATTTCATCAGGAACCTACTTGGATTGACTGGTAATGGATGCTGAAAATGGTATGCTGGGAAAATTCCAAGGAACAAATAGATAAGCAGAAAAGACCTCATGATTGACTAGAATGTCTGCCATGGGTTCAGGATGGGAAAGAATTAGTATACTAGCTCAAGATCATTGAAACACCTTTACCAAAACCCCAGACCTCTCTCCATTCTCATTGTCCAGTACAAGTAATGGCAAGTGTAGAACTTGGATTCATGGCTAGGAAAATGCTTCAGTCAATAATGTGCTTGCCTTGCAAACATGAAAACCTGAGTTTAATCCCCAGAAATCATACAAAAATGCCAGGATCCTTTGGCTTGGCAGGCAAGTGCCTTAACCACTAAGGGCCTGGAGTTCATTTCCAATGGCTGGAGGCCCTGGTGCACCTATTCTTTTTCCCTCTCTCTCTCTCTCTTACAAATAAATAAATAAAATAAAAAGGAATTCTGGGTAAGATGGCAATATACTAGCCACACTAAAGCAGCCTACAGAGGGAAATAAACAGAAACCCAGCAAAATATACTCTTCTACTGAAAAGTGAAGGTATATAAGTTATTATAAACCACAGCAGAGAATCATGAGAGACCAAGATCTTCCAGAAAAGAGGAAACTGGCCAGAATCCCACCAAGGCACCAGCAGCCCCGATTTGCAGGCACAGCCAGCTGGCCTGCAGCGCAGAGTGGCAGGAGGAGAAACAAGGTGAAGGGATTTTTCCACTCACATCAGCTTCATCACAAAGTAAAGAAACCTGAAGGGGAAGACAGCAGGGGGTCAGCTGAGAAGATGTTGAAGGAGATACAAATGGGACCAGTTGAGCAGCTCCAGTACAACTCCAGACACCATGCAGAGCCTCCCATATCCCAACTGTCAGGGCCATGAATGTCAGTAGAACTCATTCACCCACAGCCACCTGACACTGAGAGAGATCAAGGTGGGTACTTAGCATTGGTGAGATTGGAAGCCATCCCAAAAGGTAGCAGAGCCTACTTATACAAAGCCAGATATATAAGTGCTAATCTCTCTTTCCATGTCAGAAAAGGTTATGTATTACATTTGAATGATATATTCTTGATTGGCTTTACCCTTCCAAATAAGTTGTAATTTGGTGTTGACTATTGTTGCCTTTGATGTTTTTGATTTTTAGGGTCTTTGTATTTTTCATCTGTCATTATTGGGGGCAAGGATTGACTGACCCCTGGCTGACTTGGAACCCATTTCAGTCTAGAAATCTGAAATTAGTTGACAGGATTAAGGATATGGAGTAACATACACACTTAGGAACTTTGGCTTTATTGGATTATCTGTTTAATTTAATCCCCATGCTTGTATAAATACTCTGTGTTGGTTTTGATTGAATGTCTGTATTGCCCACCTGGATTTTAGAATTTGTCAGTAATTTGGTTCACCCAGTCTACTACAATACTAAACTCAACACCTAGGGTCACTTCTTCTGTTTCTCTTGGAGTATGAGATCTATACTTGACACCTTAAACTCCTACACTGAAGATATATAAAGTCAGATTTACACAGCTAAGAACACTGGAGATAATTAGAAAACCCACGCATCAAATTAACTCAAGATGCAAAAATTTCTACATTATAGTACAAGAAACACAAAGAATCAAGAAAATACAATGCCACCAAAAATTATAAATCCATCAGAAATGATGCCAAGTGAGAAGGTTTTATATGAAATGCCTGACAAAGATTTCAAAAAATTATTTTATCTATACTCAAAGAAATCAAAGGAATCAAAGAAGAAAACCAACTCCTGAAGGAGATCACAGGAAAGCAACTTAATGAAATATAAAACATGAGTAAGGACATAGAAATAATGAAAAAATACCAATCAGAAATACCAGAAATGAAAAACAGAGTAAGTCAAACAGAACACTCTGTAGAAACTCTCACCAATAGAATGGATCAAGGAGCAGAGAGAATATCTAAGCTACAAGACCAGGTGGCAGTTCTAATACAGTTCAACAAAGAGAAAGACAAACTAACACTAACACATGAATGGGAATTTCAAGACATATGGGACACTATGAAGAGATCAAACATAAGAATTCAGGGAATAGTAGGAGAGGAATTTTACTTCAAAGGCATAACTGGTATTTTCAACAAAATCATAGAAAAACAAAACTTACCCCAAGTAGGGAAAGTAATGCCAATACAGATACAGGAAGCCTATAGAATGCCAAAAAAGACAAAATCAGGAAAGACCATCTTACTTTCATATTATAATCAAGCTACAAAACACCAAACCAGGGGTGGAGAGATGGCCTAGCAGGTAAGGCACTTACCTGCAAAGCCAAAAGACCCAGGTTCAATTCCCAGGACCCACATAAGCAAGATGCACAAGGGGATGCCTGCATCTGGAGTTCATTTATACTGGTTGGAGGCCCTGGTGCTCCCATTCTCTCTCTCTCTCTCTCTCTCTCTCTCTCTCTCTCTCTCCCTATTTCTCTCCCTCTTTCTATCAAATAAATTATTTAATTAAATTAAAAAAACACAAATCAAAGAAAATATATTGAAGGCAGTTAGAGAGAAACATCAGATCATATACAAAGGCAAGCCCATGAGGATAACAGTAGATTACTCAACACAAACTTTAAAAGCCAGAAGGGCTTGGAATGATGTATTCCAAGTTCTGAAATATAAAAACTGTCAACCAGTATTACTTTATCCTGCAATGCTATCCATTCAAATAGATGGAGAAATAAGGACATTCCACACCAAAAAAAAAAAAAAAAAAAAAAGGCTAAACCAGCTCTACAGAAAATACTTGAAAGGATCCTCCATGCTCTCCATGCTGAAGAGAAAGGAAAGCATATACATAAGGAACCTGGAAAAACTAAAGAATACTCAAATACTAGTTAATACAAGAGAGCAAAGGTAAAACTGGAAGAACTACAAAACAAGAAAAATTGCAATAATAAATCATACCTTTCAATAGTATCTGTTAATATCAACAGCCTCAATGCCCCAACCAAATGACACAGGTTTTCAGGCTGGATTAAAAAGCAGGATCCTTCAATTTGTTGCCTCCAAGAAACTCATCTTCGCACAAAAGATTGACACTATCTTAGGATGAAAGGTTGGAAAACGGTGTTTCAAGTAAATGAGCCTAGAAAACAAACAGGTGTCACTATCCTAATCTCTGACAGGGTAGATTTCAGACCAACATTAGTTAGGAAAAATAAGGAAGGTCACTTTATATTAATTAAAGGAACACTCCAACAGGAGAACATTACAATCCTAAATATATATGCACCTAACATGGGGGATCCCAATTTCATCAAACAAACACTATTAGAACTAAGGTCACAGATAACACCAAACACAGTTGTAGTGGGTGACTGCATTGTTCTAGTCTCATCAATTGACAGGTCAGCCCTGCAAAAAAATAAAAAAAGATTCATCTGTATTAAATGAGATCATGGAACAAATGGACCTAACATATATCTACAGAATATTTCATACAAATGCTACAGAATACACATTGTTTTTAGCAGCACATGGAACATTCTCTAAAATAGACCATATATTAGGACACAAAGCAAATCTTATCAAATTGAAATAATTCCTTGCATTCTATCTCATAACAATGGAATCAAACTACAAATCAATAGCAAGAAAATCTATAGAGCATGGAAACTAAACAATACACTAAATGATAATGGGTCTATGAAGAAATCAAGAAGGAATTCAAAAAATTCATAGAATCAAATGATGAAAACACAACATACAAAAATCTTTGGGACACAATGAAGACACTCCTAAGAGGGAAATTTATAATTTAAAATGCCTATATTAAGAAATTAGAAAGGTCACAAGTAAACAACTTAATGTTTCACCTTAAGGCCTTGGGAAAAGAAGAACAAGGCCAACCAAAAATCAGTAGACAGGAAGAAATAATAAAGATTAGGGCAGAAATTAATGAAATACAGACCAAAAAAACCCAAAGAACCAATTGAACAAAGAGTTGGTTCTTTGAAAGGATAAAGATTATTGATAAACCCTTAGCAAATCTGACTAAAATAAAGAGAGAAGAGACACAAATTAATAAAATTAAAGATGAAAAAGATACCATTACAACAGATACCAATGAAATTCAGAAAATCACAGGGACATATTATAAAAACATATACTCCACTAAGTTTGAAAATCTGAAATAAATGGATTATTTACTTGATTTATATGACCTACCAAAATTAAATCAAGATGAAATTAATGGCTTAAATAGACCTATAACAAGTATGGAGAGCCAAGCAGTTACAAAAAAGCTCCCAACTAAAAAAGTCCAGTCCAGATGGATTCACTGGTGAATTTTACCAGACCTTCATGGCAGAACTAACACCAAAGCTTCTCAAACTTTTCCATAAAATATAAAAAGAAGGAATCCTTCCAAACTCCTTCTATGAAGCCAGCATCATCCTGATACCAAAACCAAAGACAGAAGAAAAAAAATTACAAACCAATCTACCTCATGAACATAGATACAAAAATTGGCAAACAGAATACAAAAATATATCAGAAAGATCATTCACCCTGACCAAGTAGGCTTTATCCCAGAGATTCAGGGATGGTTCAAAATATGCAAATCAATAAATGTTATACATATGTACATGGACTGAAGGACAAAAGTCACATGATCATTTCATTATATGCAGAAAAAATATTTGACAAAATCCAACATCCTTTCATAATAAAAGTCCTACAAAAACTGGGAATAGAAGGAACATATATCAACATAATAAAACCTATTTATGACAAACTTACAGCCAACACTAACTAGAGAAAAACTTGAAGGAACAAGACAAGGGTGTCCACTGTCCCCACTTTTATTTAATATAGTACTGGAAGCATTAGCCATAGCAATATGGCAAGAGACACACATAAAAGGGATACAAATTGGAAAGGCAGAGATCAAACTAACATTATTTGCAGATGATATGATTCTATACATAAAGAACCCTAAAGACTCTACCAGCGAACTATTAGAGCTGATAAACACTTTTAGCAATGTAGCAGGATATAAAATAAACATACAGAAATCAGTAGCTTTCTTATATAACAACAAACATGCGAAGGATGAAATCAGGGAATCTCTCCCATTCACAATTACCTCAAGAAAAAAAAAGAAAGTACCTTGGAATAATAAACTTAACCAAGGAAGTGAAGGATCTCTACAATGAGAACTTTAAAACACTCAAATGAGAAATTGGAGAATTGGAGAAGGAAATGGAAAGACATTCCATGTTCTTGGATTGGAACAATCAATATCGAGGAAATGTCAATCTTACCAAAAGCAATCTACACATTTAATACAATTGCCATTAAAATTCCAATAGCATTCTTCATGGAAATAGAAATAAAACAATCAGAAATCAGTAGTCTGTGGTTCCTGGTCATCTCGGGGCCATGGTGCCTCAGTGTCCCAGGGGCATCCAGGCAATGGCAGAGCAGGGTCTTGAGTGGCTGTGAGTATGACAGGAAGAAACTCCCAGGAGAGAGCTTCAGAGAACAGCTCATTTATTTGCCAGGGGAATGGGTTAATAAGTGTTTGTGAAATAGCAGGAAGAGGTACAGTAGGTACGGGTCATAAAGGGATTGGTCAGTTCAAAGGTCCTGCAGATGCCTAATTAGCATGTAGTGACATTATGGGTGAGTGGGGAAGGGTCACATGGTCTAAGAGGCAGGAAAAGGTATAGGGAATGGGTTGTAGGGGATTGGCTGTGTGAAGACTGCTGGATGGTACCTCATTAACATATAGTGACATAAGTAGACAAAGACAAAGGTCACAAGGCTCTGGGGAAAGCAAAACCTAAGTCTTATCAGGATGTCCAGGGGCACCAAGCCAGGGTGAGGGAGCAGCCTCACTCCTGCTGGTCTCGAGATTTCTGGGGGTCTGTGCTCACTGCAACCTTGGGGGTCCAGGGCCTTTGGTCATACCTGACAGCTCAGGCCTTCCTCCAGTAGCCTAGGAGCCTTCAACCATGCCCTACAGCTCCCCCTTTGTTTTTATAATGGGGCAGTATCATCATATTAAGTGAGATTTTTATAGTCTACCGCAGGTCTAGATAGAGCTAGATGGTGCACAAGGACCTGATTGGTAGCAACCTTAGCGATATTAGTTTTTGGTTGTCTGAGAAAGTTGATAGGGCAGGAGGCCACAAGTAACAGGGTTCCTACAGCCAGGAGGGGGCCAAGGAAGGGAAGAAGCCAAGTAATTTAAGTATTAGAGAACCAGGTGGTGGAGTCATCAAGTAGCTCCTTGCAAAATTTCTTGAGGGTCTTAACATCTTTTTCAAGAACATTTGATTCATTGACAAAAAACAACATTCTTCTGCCAAGACCATACATGTCCCCCCATGTTCAACAATGATGAGGTCTAAGGCTCTGTGATTCTGGAGCACCACACCTGGGAGAGAGTTTAATTGTCTCTAAAGAGACTGGAGGTTGTTGGTAGTTGATACCATGGCCTGGCCAAGCTTGTTTTGGAAGTCCCCCACGAGGTGGTTGGTTTGGACCAGGGCAGCTTCTGTAGCACCAGAGGACCCAGGGACAGCATCATGCCGAGGCCCACCAGTAGAGGGATGAAAATCTCTCACGGTTGATGTGGGAAAAGTTTGTAGGCCGCTTCTTCTTCCTTGTACAGATACACCTGTGGAACAATCAAAACTGGGGAACAATAAGTGGGAAAGGAAACATTTATGCATGGGGTGGTTAGCCGTTCACACCATGGGAGAGTGGGTGTTTTGATACAACTGGTCTTGGTTATGGAAATATTGAGGAGGCATTCAGCTCTGGTTGGCTTAGAGCTGGACAGGCAAAGGGGCATATGTTGGCCAGCATCGAGGAGGGGAATATCAGTAAGGTGGGGTTAGGAATAGATTGTTATTGATGTGGGGTATTCAACGGTAGCATTAATAAGGACCACAGTCAGCAGCGGATGGGTAGGGGATGCACAAAAGAAGCAGTTAGAAGCATTGGAGTGGTTAGTAAAAGGGATAAAGTTGGCTACATATTGGATATATTGTGTCCATGTTATAGTGGCTTGTATTTTTTTCTGTGACTTGCTTTTCCTGTGAGAGAATGTGGTGGTTAGTTTGCACCAGGCAGGGAGCAGGGACAAGCTGTCTAGAGATAGGAAGAGTACCAGAGGGGGATGATAAGAAGCTAGGAGTATAGAGTTTTCTTGTCACCCCAACCCTCCAGCATCCATCCCAGGGGTCTCCAGATGAATAAGCAAGTGAGCCAGAGGAGCAGGTTGACAGCATTAATACTGTCAGTGTCTCCAAATGTAGTCTATTTACATTATAAAATAGGAATAAAAGAGAGTAGATAATTTTTCTGAGATTTTTTTAGACAGGGTTTTAGACATAATAACCTTAGAAAAAATTAAATATTAATGAGTCAATTTTAATTGTAAGATTTAGTGAAAACGTTGACAAATAGAGGAACCTAGCTAACTTGGTTGGGTACTCTAAATTCAGTCTTTCATGACCATTATGACCAGATTAGCACCAATGAGTTAAAGTTAAACTTACAACCTGAATACCATAGCAACCTGCTACCAGCCAGGATCATACTTTGTTAATCTGATGTAAGCCCTAGGCTAATAATCATTTTATATCTCAAGAAGTCTGTAATCTGATTAAGTACTTTGTCTTTAACCTTCTGTTTCAGCTTACTCATACCTTCATCCACATACTTTACTTATACCTTCATCCACATACTTTACTTATACCTTCATCTACATACTTTTACTTTATAATCTATGTAATCACTCTGTAACAATCTTTCTCATCAAACCTTTCCAACATTTAAGGTTTTCTCTCCTTTAGTCTTCTTTAGTCCATCTTATAACTACCAACAAAAACTTTCATTGTCCTTACCATAAGACTTTTAATAAAAGGCCTTTTGAAATAACGTTTTTTATAAAAGAGTAGACCAGACTTGACTTATACTATTTATCTAGAATAAACATATAGATTTTATCATTTATTGATTTTGGAATTTTGTTTCTTACAACTTTTCTGAAACACATTTTTAAATGTGAAAGCAGATTCAAACATTATTAGAAATTTTCTTACAAATTCAGTATTGAGCATGTCTAAATTAAAACATAAATCTTGAGACTCTTTTTCTGTTAGTAGTCCCACAGAAGAATAGAGAGATAAAGTAAACTTAAAACAGTTCAAATCTCATAAGTCCCCATCTATTCACAGCAACTTGGCATTCACTCATTATGCTGAGGCCAGGATCCTGAGATTCCCTGTGCCTGCAGCCCCCTGGCTCTGCAAGGCAGGGAAGCTAAGAAAAAGCCATTGGGGATTTTCCTGGGGCAGCATAAACACCAGAGAGATCTGTGTCTTGTCTCTCTGTCCAACAATGAGATTTGTGTGTTAGGCTTCCCTCTTACTCTTAGGGACACCCAGCCATCTATAGATCAATCCCTTCAGGGGAAAACACTAAGTAACATTACAGATACATCTGCCTAGACTGGCCCAGAGCTTAAATTATTTTTGATCTACTGTTTGTCCCTAGAGAATACAGTGGGACAGCATAACTCTTTTTTGCAAGTGTGGAGGGGCTCCTTCCTCTTTCTGGTAGGTATGTGGTTGGGTTTATGGCTTGAGTGGCTTCCACTCACATTTGTTTAGTTCAGAGACCTTTGCAAAACCTTGCAGAGAGACTTCACCTTGTTTTGCCTCCTTGCATTGTTTAACCCCTTCCTCCGTGTCAAGCCCTGGAGTGTTGGAATTTCCCAGTAGCCAAGACTGTGGCTCTTTGCCTCCCTTCTGTGGCCTTGGGTTTAGCCATTTTCAAGTCCTGACAGCCAGAACCTCATTTCTGGAGTGTGTGTTAGGATGCAGCTGTGTGTGGGGGTCATCTCTGACCTTGAAGCTTCTGGTCTGACTTTAGTTGAGCTGTGTTTTGTTTTGTTTTGTTTTTTTCCCTAGGAGAGTTTTGGACTTTTCTCAGGACTACAGGGCAGCTCTCTAATTCTGTCAGTTTAAAACTTTTTTTATTATTTTTTTTTACTTATTTATTTGAGAAAGAAAGAGGGAGAGAGAGAGACAGAGAGAATGGGTGTGCCAAGGCCTCTAGCCACTGCAAATGAACTCCAGATGCATGTGCCCCCCCCTTGAGCATCTGGTTTACATGGGTCCTGGAGAATTGACCCAGGATCCTTTGGCTTTTCAGGCAAACACCTTAACCACTAAGCCATCTCTGCAGCTCCCAGTTTAAAACATTTTAAGAACAGGATAATCTTGAATTTCCCCTGCCTATTCTTTTAATTATTTTCAGTGTTCCTTCTGGGGGCCATTCAACATTAACAGCTGGTCATGCAGTCTAGTACAGTGGGCTTGGTGGAGAACATTCCCCACAATAAAATGACACTGTTCAGAACAGAAATCATTCTACAGCCTTAAGGCTGTGAGCCACATATATACTCACATACACACATTCATTTCAAGTGCACTTTTTATATAACCATTTCCCCTCATATATTTATTCATTCATTCATTCATTCATTCATTCATTCAGAAGCAATGCATTTTCATTTTAAATTTCTATTTCCCCTCATATATTCATTCATTCATTCATTCATTCATTCAGAAGCAATGCATTTTCATTTTAAATTTCTAATGCATTTACAACTCCAGAGACAAAACCAAACCTTGTTAGTGGAAGCATGGTAGAGCAGAGAGAAGGCCATGCACACAGAGTGAAAATTTTTGGACCATTTGCCTGTACATTGGCAGAAGTTTTCTAAATCAGTGAGAATTTGGACATTAACAGGAAAAGCTGCAACTCCTTGATTATGTATTTGTATTGTTATCTTGGAGTTCGCATAGTTGTTGTGCGATTGTCTGTGAGGGGGCAGATGGAGAAGGGTCCTGGCCAGGGGAACTTGTCATGCTGGGAGTTTTTCTGCATGAATCCAGAGGGGGGACAGCCTGGATCGGGAGGTGGGTATGGTGGCAGAGACAGATAAAGGGGAGTGTGTGTAGGGGGGGGTCTGCAGTTGGGGTCATTTTTTTTTCTGATTTCTTCTATTGCTTTTTCAAGGAATCTGAGTTCTGATACTGACCAATCCTCGGGACTCTCCTCATCAGAGTCATCATCTAATTTTGGTGTGGTGGATTTAGGAGAGCTAATGCATTGCCTAATAGTGGCCATAATTGGGAGGAAAGAGGAGGGAAATCCCTTCCTGAACTTCTCATCTCCTAGCCAGATAAGCTATGTGGGTCCATACATGTGTGTCATATGGATCCCCAGAAATCATCCAGTGGGCAATTTGGAGGACTTCTTCCCAAAGGGAGATGGCCTGTCTCTGGGAGAGTTTAATTCCCCTAACTTTCAGGAGTGCTCTTAATCCACGAATCTGTGATTCCTTTTGGTGGGAGGCAATTTATTGCCCATAACAGAAAAGTGTGGAAATGCCAAGACCAGGGGGCAACTTTCTGAGGGCTTAGTAGCATCAGGCGGATTCCCCAAAGGTCCAGATAGAAGCCTGTCTGCAAGTTTAAGAGACTGGAAACCGCCGTAAGGGTTTCAAATGGTCAATGTGTTACCTGTTTTTGTTGTTGCAAGGTAGATAGGGGGTTGTTGCCAATGCCCAAGCAGGCTGTTGGGGTTCAGGCAGAAGGCGAGGAGCCTTCAGTCAATGCTGAAGAGAATGGCCTTGGCCAAGAGACCTCGGTTGTTTGTTCGCAATAGCTGATCCCTCGCAATGGCATGAACCAAAAACATAGAAGGAAAAGGAAAGATCTTGCCAGCCCACAAACATGGAGGCAAGGCCACAGGGGGCCATTATCCTAAGGAGGATGATGTCCCTCCAGGGGAACACTCACCTACCCTGGCCAGAGAGCCCCACATTGGGTGCCAGCTGTGGTTCCTGATTATCCTGGGGCTGTGGAACCTTGTTGCCCAGGTGCATCCAGGCAATTGTGGAGCGGGGTCTTGAGCAGCCATGAGTACAACAGGAAGAAACACCCGGGAGACAGCTTCAGAGAACAGCTTGTTTGTTTGCCAGGGGAATGGGTTAATAAGTGTTTGTGAAAGAATGGGAAGAGGTACAGGTAGGTATGGGTCATAAGGGGATTGGTGAGTTCAAATGTCCTGCGGATGCCTAATTAGCATGAAGTGACATCATGGGTGAGCAGGGAAGGATCACATGGTCTAAGAAGCAGGAAATGCTATAGCAAACAGGTTATAGGGGATTGGCTGTGTGAAGGCTGCTGGCTGGTACCTCATTAACATATAGTGATGTAAGTACAAGGTCACAAGGCTCTGGAGAAAGTGAAACCTAAGGCTATCAGGATGTCCAGGTGCCCAGGACTGTTGGGGGGGAGGAGAGGGAATAGCCTCACTCCTGCTGGTCTGAAGATTGCCAGGGGTCTGAGTGCACCACAACCTTGAGGGTCTGAGGCCTTTAGTCATACCTGACAGCTCAGGCCTACCTCCAGTAGCCTGGGGGCCTTCAACCATGCCCTGCATAGTCTTCCTATATGCTAACAACAAACATGCTGAGGATGAAATCAGAGAATCAATCCCACTCACAATTACATCCAAAAAAAATAAGTAAGTTGGATTAAACCTAACCAAGGAAGTGAAGGATCTCTACAGTGAAAACTTTAATACACTTAAGACAGAAATTGCAAAAGACACTAGGAAATGGAAAGACATCCCATGTTCCCGGATGGGAAGAACCAATATTGTGAAAATGTCAGTCTTACCAAAAGCAATCTACACATTTAATGCAATCCCCATCAAAATTCCAATGGCATTCTTCACAGAAATATAAAAAACAATCCTGGGTGGGAGAGATGGCTTAGCAATTAAGGAACATGCCTGCAAAGCCTAAGGAATCTGGTTTGATTCTCCAGGTCTCACATAAGCCAGTTGCACAAGGGGGTGCACACGTCTGGAGTTCATTTGCAGTGGCTAGAGGCCCTTGCATGCCCATTCTCACTCTGCCTCTCTCTCTTTCCCTCTCTCTGTCTCAAATAAATAAACATTAATAAAATCTTTTTTTAAAAAAGAAAAAGCAATCCAAAAATTCATTTGGAAATACAAACCCCCTCAAGTACCCAAAACAATTTTGAGCAACAAAAATAAGGCTGGTGGGGGGCTAGAGAGATGACTTAGCAGTTAAGGTGTGTGCCTGCAAAACCCAAGGACCCAGGTTCAATTTCCCAGTACCCACATACACCAGATGTACATGGTGGCACATGCGTCTAAAGTTCATTTGCAGTGGCTAGAGGCCCTGGCATGCCCATTCTCTCTTTATCTCTCTATATATCTGACTCTCTCTCTCAAATAAATATATGAATAATTTTTTATAGAAAGGCTGATGGTATCACCATACCTGATTTTAAACTATATTACAGAGCCATGGTAACAAAAACAACATGGTACTGGCACGAAAACAGACATGTAAATCAATGGAACAGAATAGAGGACCTAGATGTAAGTCCAGGCAGCTATAGCCATCTGATCTTCAACAAAAAATGCCAAAAATACTCACTAGAGAATACACAGCCTCTTCAACAAATGATGATGGGAAAACTGGATATGTATCTAAAGAAGGATGAAAATAGATCCTTATCTCTCTCCATGCACAAGAATTAAGTCCAACTGGATCAAAGACCTTAATATCAGACCTGAACCTCTGAAACTGCTAGAGGAAAATGTAGGGGAAACCCTTCAACATATTGGTATAGGCCATGACTTTGTGAATATAACCCAAGTTGCTCAGGAAATAAAACCACAGATCAACCACTGGGACCTCATGAAATTACAAAGCTTTTGTACAGCTAAGGACACTGTGAATAGAGCAAAGAGGCAACCCACAGAATGTCAGAAAATCTTTGCCAGCTATGCATCTACAGAGGAATGATATCCAGGATAAACAAAGAACTCAAAAAACTAAGTAATAAGAAACCAAACAACCGAATTAAAAGTGGGCTGTGCCAAAATAAATCCTTTTTTTCCAAAAGCTGCTCTTGGTCAAGTGATTTCTGCCAGCAATGCGAACCTGACTGCAAGAGATGCTAAGACCCTATTGCTGAAGACTCCACATAGTTGTGCTGGGAGGTCACTGAAAAATCCTGCTGGAGCTGAGCTGAAAACCTCCTTGGTGTACATCAGCTGACAGAAAGCTAGAAAAAGCTATGCTGTATACAGTTCCATAGGGGAGAGAGAAATCACCAGTGGAGATAAACAACAGTGGACACTTCAAGCCTTAAATTTGGCCAGCCAGGCCAAATGATCCAATGGGTGCAATAGTGGCATATTTGTTATGGGAGAAACCAACTGCTTTCTAATTGGATTGGAGGCCCACTCCACAGGAGGGAATATGTGCCTGATACTGAAAACCTATGACAGGGGAAGTCATGAGCCCTTGGGATATAACGTCTACTGTGTCTGGCTAAATGTATATACTATGCTCACCAAACTGCCCAGTAAGCCATTCTCTTAATGTTCCTACCCATGTATTAATGCTACTCTCACTTTTGGTTAGAGAAGCTTCTCTTTTTACATGGCAGTGACCTCTGGGATGACTCAAAAGGCACCATAGTGTTGAGAAGAAGTGACAGAAGAGTGTTCAACACTGAAACATCTCTGTCACACCTTCCAAGGCTCAGGGTCCATTGCAGAAGAGGTGGCAGAAAGAATGTAAGAGCCAAAGGAAGGGTAGGACTGCTTAGTGTGCACTCTTCCAGACACAAAATGGCCTGGATGTCCATGACCCCATAGTGCCTGACACTACCTACCCAAGACCATCATAATAGGAGGAAAAGATGATGACATCCAAATGAAAGAGAGACTGACTGAGAGGGAGAGGGGATATGATGAGAATAGAGTAGCAATGGAAAAGCGGGAGTTGAAGGGAATTACCATGGTTTATTGTCTATTATTATGGAAGCTGTCAATAAAAATAAATAACTAACTAAATAATAAATAAAATGCCAGAGGTGGTGGTCCATGCTTGTAATCCCAGTGCTGAGGAGGTGGGGACAGGCGAATCCTTGGGGCTCACTGTTCAGCCAGTCTAACCTAATTGATGAGCTCTATGTGATGACAAACCCCCACCTCCAAAAAGGTGTAGGGGGCTAGAAAAATGGCTCAGTGATTAAGAGTACTTCCTGTACAAGAATGAATGCCTGAAACCTCCAGAGTCTGATTCCCCAACACTCATGTAAACAGTAAAGTATAGCTACACATAAATGTAACTCCAGTCCTGTGAAAAGAAGAGATAGGAGAATCTCTGAGGTCACAAAAACAGCTTTCTTCAGAATCAATGAGAGACCCCATCTCAAGGAAACACACTGATGATCCATGAAGGGGGATACCCAATGCTCTCACTGTCATTCACATGTGTGCACATGAGGTGCCACATCTGCACATACATATGCATGCACCATACACACACCCCACTGCACACATGCACATGCAAAAAAAGGTAGATAGCATTTCTGAGGGGAACACCCAAGGTTGTTCTGTGTTTCCACATGCAAGTATACACATGTACATATACACTTATCTACATGAACACACACAAATGCATTTAAAAAACAGACTTATAATTGTAGATTCCTGTGTAGTCCAAGTTTATTCCTGACCCCTTGTGCCTTCTTTCTCCACAGGCTCTGAGCCCAAGCCATGTGTCCATCCCTTTGACTCTGGAGCTGCAGCCTCAATCACTAAGAATAACCGTGGGTCCTGGAGACAAGAACCCCCAAATATCTTCTTCACTATGGAGGATAATCAGGCAGGTGTCTCACCACTGATGGGCAAGAGCTGATGACAACACTGACAGCAAGTACAGTGTTTAGCACTGTGTCTCACCAGTAATTTAATGGGTATTATCTCACAGAGCCCTACTCAAAACATGGAAAAGTAGATATTGACCTGTTTTCTTAAATTAATTAATTAATTAATTTATTTATTTATTTATTTATTTGTGGGTGGGTGGGTGGGTGGAGGTAGGGAATGCATATAGAGGCCAGAGAACAACCTCAAGATGTCTGTGCTCCACCTTCTTTGAGACTGGTTCTCTAATTGCTGTAAATGAACTACCAAAATACAAACAAACATCAGACTAACTGGTCCAGATGCTTCACCTCTCACAGTTGTCAGTGCATTGGGATTACAGATGCATGTGCCACTTTGCATCCAACGTTACCTGGGGGCTGGGAAATTGAACTCAGGTCAGCAAGCTTTACAAGCAAGCACTGAGCCATCTCTGCAGCCCCTCATTATCCTGTTTTACAGATGAGGAAACTGGATCTTTTCTGAAATAAGAAGGGCTGAAAGATGGGTGGAAGGATGGGAGGGAGGGAAGAAGTTAATGGAATGACATAAAGAATACATGGATGGTTGGGAGGATGGATGGATGGATTGGTGGATGGAAGAATTGGTGGAAGGAAAGAAGAAAAGATTGATGCATGGTGGTGGATACAGTAGATAGATGATAGTCTGACAGATTTTTGGAGGTGGGTGGATATGTGGTAGATGAGTGGATGATGATGGCATGAAGAAGGGAATAGCTATATGTATGGATTGATGGGTAGGTGAAAAGATGGATGATGAAGGAAGAAATGAATGGATAGATTAAAGGATTAGTGGACAGATGGGTAAATGAATGTATGGTCACAAAGACAGGGAAGAGAAAGAGGGAGGTAAGAAGGCAGGGAGAAAGAAAGAAGGAGGCCCCTCCCAAGCCATCCAAATAGAAATCCAGTTTGTAGCTGGGCATGGTGGTGCACGCCTTTAATCTCAGCACTTGGGAGGCAGAGGTAGGAGGATTGCAGTGAGTTCGAGGCCACCCTAAGACTACATAGTTAATTACAGGTCACCTGAGCCAGAGTGAGACTCTACCTCGGAAAACCAAAAAAAAAAAAAAAAAAGAAAGAAAGAAAAAGAAAGAAAGAAAGAAAGAAAGAAAGAAAGAAAGAAAGAAAAAAGATAAGAAAAAGAAAAGAAAAAGAAATCCAGTTTGTACACAAAGGGTTGCAATACAAATGTACCTTTGAGAAATCTAACCACCCTCCCCTCTCCTCTCCTTGTGACACAGACTGTTTTGTGTGGCCTGGTCCCTCCCTAATCTGATAGGTCTCCAGCTCTTGGAAGCTTGGAGCTGGGGCCAGGTAGACAACAGCTTCATGTAGGAACCATGGGATATAGGACCAATGTTCTGATGATAGAGAAACAGCTAGCCTTGGGAGTGTGGAGTGAAGATCTGCCCACCCCAAACAAACTTGCCCCTCTTGTCTCCATCTTTATCTTTGTCACACAGTTGGTCATCAGAGCCAGAGGCCTGGTATTGTCCTGGTTCCTTTACTCTCCCATCAACCAACAAGTCCCATGAACCCTTAAGAGCATATACATCTACCCTGCTTGTGTGAACTTCTCCATGACTCTGGTAAAGGCAACCATAATCGTTCACTGTGCTGTGAAACTTTTTTCCCTGGGGATATACAAACACACATCTATTCACACCATATCAGACAACAAACGAAAGCATGTTTGCACCAAACTTCAATTTTAGTGAACCAGTGAGTCTAATGGGGTAACATACAGAGACATGCAGGAGTGACTTACAAAAGAATGGGTGTCTCAAAGGTAGCTGCATCACTATAAAGTTCCATCCCATCCTAGATGGCAACCTCATAAAAGCTGTTTCGTGGAGCTCATTGTCAGTAACTTGTAGCTTGGCTGGTCCGAGTCCCACCTCCACCCCCAGAAGTTGTTTCCTGCTTCTTGGGAAGGGGGCTTATGTCTTGTAAGTTTCAGCTTGCCTTTGAGTCTTAAAAGCCTATTCTTCCCTCCAGGAGAGAGTGCATCATTCAGGGAAACTTGCTAAGTAATATCAGCTTCCACCCATGTTCTCACAGGCCCACCTTCATCCAAGCCCCATACAAACCCATCTTTGTTCTTCAATTGAGTAACTCTTTCTGAAGGTAAAGCACACCTGTCAGCTAGCTACTTATACTCTCTATTGCTGCTGTTCAAAAATGAAGTGAGGGCTGGAGAGATGGCTTAGTGGTTAAAGCACTTGCCTGCAAAGCCTAACAACCCACGTTTGATTCCTACGTACCCACATAAAGCCAGATGCACAAAGTGGCACATGCATCTGGAGATCATCTCCAGCGGCTAGAGGCCCTGATGCGTCCATCTCCTGTCTCTCTTTTTCTCTCTTTCTTTCTCTCCTTCTCTCTGTCTCCCTCCTTACCTCCCTCCTTTCCCCTTCCTTGCAAATAAATAAATATTAATTTAAAAAACTGAAGTGAGGGCTGGAGAGATGATTCTGCAGTTAAGGAGCTTGCCTGCAAAGCCTAAAGACTAGAATTCAATTCCCCATTACCTACCTAAAGCCAGATGCACAAAGTGGCACATATGTCTGAAGTACATTTGCAGTGGCAGGAGGGCCTGGTGCTCCCATTTTCTCTCTCTCTCTCTCTCTCTCTCTCTCTCTCTTTTTGAGGTAGGGTCTCACTCTAGCTCAGGCTGACCTGGAATTTACTATGTAGTCTCAGGATGGCCTCGAACTCATGGCAGTCCTTCTACCTCTGCCTCCCAAGTGCTGGGATTAAAGGCATGCGCCACCATGCCCGGCTCCATTTTCTCTTTCTATCTGACTCTTTCTCTCTTACACTGTCTCTCAAATAATAAAATAAAATTAAATTAAATTAAAAACTGAGCTAAATTCTTTGCCTTGACCTACCAGGCCTATTGATTTCTTTCTTAGCCCCCCACCTTCTACACTTCCACCCATTAAGAACATTTGCTGGTTGACAGAAGGCACATAAATTCTCCATTCTGAATGTTCTAGATATATTCTCTTACTGCCTGGAATGTTCTCACCCACTGCCTCTATCTAGCCAACTCTTGTGTGCATATTGTGTGCATGTGTGTATGTAAACAAGAGGTCAATGTCAGATGTCTTCCTCAATCACCCTCCACCTTATTTTTGAGACAAGATCGCTCATTGAACCTGGAATTCACCAATTTGGCCAAACTAGTCAGCAAGCACTAGGGATCCTCCGGTCTCCACCTCCCCAGCATTGGAGTTACAGGTATCTACTGCTACCCCTGATATTTTTACATGGGTTCTGGGAATCAAATAAAGCTCCTCATGCTCACAAAGTACTCTACTCACTAAACCACTTTCCCACCCCAACTCACCCCTAGCCAACTCTCACTCATCCTTCAGGTCTTCACTGGCTGACAGTACCTCCAGGAAGCCTTCCCTGGTACCCTATGGACAGAGTCACCTGGCCTCCCTCAGTTCTTTCCCAGCCAGCCATCTCAAAACTACCATACTTGATTATAAAGATAGGTTTCATGATGTTTTTTTAATGAGCTTGATGGGAACAGAGAACTATAAAACTCCATCTAAGCCTGTAATGGGCTCACTTAAAGGACAGCAATTGACATCTGAAATTTAAGATCCTAAAATAGAGCCAGGCATGATGACACATGCCAGTTAATTCCAGAAGTTGGGAAGTTAAAGCAAGAGGATTGAGAATTCAAGGCTAGCCTGGGCTACATAGTAAGAACTTGTCTCAAAAACCCAAAAATTGGGCTGGAGAGATAGCTTAGCAGTTAAGGTGCTTGCCATCAAAGACAACAGGATACAAGTTCATTTCCCCAGTACTCACATAAATCCAGATGCACAAGGTGGTACATGCAACTGGAGTCCATTTGCAGTGGCTAGGAAGCTCTGACATGCCCATTCTCTGTCTGTCTGCCTCTGCCTCTCTCTCTCTCTCTCTCTCTCTTTCCCTCTTAACCAAATAAATAAATAAAATATTTTTACAAAACACAAAAATTTAGCTGGGCATGGTGTCTCATGCCTTTAATCCTGGCATTCAGGAGCCTAAGGCAGGAGGATCACTTGAGTTCAAGGCCAAACTGAGCTACAGAGTGATTTCCATCTCAGTCTGGGTTAGAGAATGACCCTGCCTATAAAAACAATGAAGTTGGGCATGATGACTCACACCTTTAATCCCAGCACTTGGGAAACAGAGGTAGGAGGATCACTATGAGTTTAAGGCCACCCTGAGACTACATAGTGAATTCCAGGTCAGCCTGGGCTAGAGCGTGACCCTACCTCAAAAAACCAAAAAGGGGTGGTGGTTAAGGAAATGGCTTAGTGGTTAAAGTGTTTGCCTGTCAAGCCAAAGGACCCTGATTCAATTCTCCAGGATCCATGTAAGCCAGATGCACAAGGGGGTGCATACGTCTGGAGTTCATTTGCAGTGGCTAGAGGCCCTGGCGTGCCAATTTTCTCTTTCTCTCTATCTGCCTCTTCCTCTCTCTTTCAAATAAATAAATTATTAAGAAAAACTGGGAAAAAAAAAAAAACCAATAATGAGGGGCCTGGGAGATAGCTCAGCAGGTAAGAGCACTACTATGCAAGCATGACAGCCTGAGTTTACCCCACGACCCATGTAAAAAGGTAGGCCTTCCATGCATGCTAGTATCTCCAGTACTAAAGGAGATGGAGACAGAAGGATTGCTGGTTAGTGCAGTTACTTTCTTGTTGCTGGGACAAAGCACCCAACAAAAGAAGCTGGTGGGAGGAAAGTTGTTTGTTTGCTTGTTTGTTTTTATTTAGGCTTACAGTCTCAAGGGTAAACTTCATGATGTCAGTCAGGAGAAAGTATGTC
Source organism: Orientallactaga sibirica (assembly GCA_036365145.1). Lineage (NCBI taxonomy): Eukaryota > Metazoa > Chordata > Mammalia > Rodentia > Dipodidae > Orientallactaga > Orientallactaga sibirica. The sequence goes on along the minus strand of JAEOAD010000015.1, from coordinate 23,065,376 downwards.
ATGAGCAGATTCTGGAAATCACCTCTACCACAGAAGATAGAAAACAGCAGCAGAAGAGTGAGCCAGTCTCTGGCAAGGAAGAGCTGATATAACACCCCTAATCCCTGACAACATACCTCCTTCAACAAGGCTCTACCTCCCAAATTGCCATCACCTGGGGACCAAGCATTCAAAACACATGAGTTCATGGGGGATATTTGATTCTAACCACCATATTCTACCCCTTCACCCCCATGAACTCACCAAGATGTGATAATGCATTTAGTCCAGCTTTAAAAGACCACATAGTTTTTATCAATCGCAACACTGTCAAAAGCCCAAAGTCTCATCTGAGACTTAAGACAGTCTAGTAATTTGTAAGACTGTAAAATTAAAACACAGGGCTGGAGAGATGGCTTAGCAGTTAAGACACTTGCCTGTGAAGCCTAAGGACCCATGTTTGACTCTCCAGGTCCCACACAAACAAGCCAGACACACAAGGTCACACAAGCACAAGGTCACACATGTGTACAAGGGGGCACACACATATGGAGTTTTATTGCAGTGGCTGGAGGCCATGGAATGACAAGTCTCTCTCTCTCTCTCTCTCTCTCTCTCTCTCTCTCTCTCTCTCTCTGTCTCGTATTAAAAAAGCCAGTCTGGCTGGGTGTGGTGGCACATGCCTTTAATCCCAGCACTTGGGAGGCAGAGGTTTGGAGGATTGCTGTGAGTTCAAGGCCACCCTGAGAGTACATAGTGATATCCAGATCAGCCTGGGCTACAGTGAAACCCTACCTCAAAAAACAAACAAACAAACAAACAAACAAAAAGTGTATCTGTTTATTATTTGATACTATATATGGTAGGCCCTTTGGAAGAATGGGGAATCCTGGGATATTTTACCTACGGGTTTGACTTGACAGAAAAGAAGGGAGGAAACATCCATCCACAAAAGCTCTCCAAGTCTAGGAAGCAGGAACAGGGATTTATTTTCTTCTCTGTGTGATGTCAGGGCTGGTATACAATGCTTAATTAGATCTCTAGAAAGTCCCCCCAGTGGGCTTCCAACCATCTTTTCTCACCCAGGAAATGAGTTTGAGGACGAGTTCAAGCTTCCAAGCAAACAATGAGCCTCCTCCTTTGCTTTTCCAAATTTACCTCTGGAAAGAAGCTGGGACATGCTGTGCCTTAGCTGCTCCAGCATCCCCCCCCACACACACACATATCCTGACTCCGGCTTGGCTCCCATCTCTGCCTCAGATGAGAGAAGCCAGATGTGGAAGAAGAAAGGAGACCAGTCCCAGCCCTGAGTCTGTTCTGGTGTGTTTATATTTATGGGAAGATGAAAAGCAGACACACAAGGAAACCTTCGGGGGCAATGGTGAAAGAGTGGGGAGTCAGGAAGAGGTCATCCAGGTACCAGGGCCAGGAATGGAGCAGTTTGGGGAAAAGGCAAGATCCAAAAGTCGTTTTGGCTGAAGGCAATCAAGGGCAAAGCAAGGTCACCCTGGTCCAACAGGAGCCAGATTGTGGGAATTTAGAAAGAGACTGAAGAAGAATGTGGTATTTCAAGACAGAGGGAGGAAGAAGGGGCTGGGGATGTAGCTCAGTTGGTAGAATACTAGCCTACTGTGCACAAAGCCTTGGGTTCCATCTCCAGGAAAACATAAACCAGGAATGGCAGTGCACACTTGTAATCTCAGCATTCAGGAGGTAGAAGCAGAAGGATCAGAAGTTCAAAGTCATCCTCAGGTACTTAATGAGTTCAAGGCCAGGGTAGACTACATGAGACCCTATCTCAGAAAGAAAGAAAGAAAGAAAGAAAGAAAGAAAGAAAGAAAGAAAGAAAGAAAGAAAGAAAGAAAGAAAGAAAGAAAGAGGGAGAGAGAGAGAGAGAAAGAGAGAAAGAAAGAAAGAAAGAAAGAAAGAAAGAAAGAAAGAAAGAAGAAGAGAAGAGAAGAGAAGAGAAGAGAAGAGAAGAGAAGAGAAGAGAAGAAAAGAAAAGAAAAGAAAAGGGGGCTGGAAAGATGGTTCCGCAGTTAAGGCGTTTGCCTGCAAAGTCCAAGGACCCATGTTCAACTCCCCAGATCCCATGTAAGGCAGATGCACCAGATAATGCATGTGCAAGGTTGCACATGCATGCAAGGTGGCACACATGTTTGGAGTTCAATTACAATGTCTGGAAGCCCTGGTGCACAAATTCTCTCTCTCTGTCTCTTGCTCATTCGCTTTTGCTCTTTCTCTCATAAAAAAGACCAGTCTGTTGGGCTTGCCTTAAAAAAAAGAAAGGAAGAAAGAAGAAAGGAAGGAAAGAATGAAGGCAGGGGAGGGAGAAAGAAAAGAAAGAAAGAAAGAAAGAAAGAAAGAAAGAAAGAAAGAAAGAAAGAAAAAAGAAAGAAAGAAAGAAAGAAAGAGGGAAGAGGAAAGAAAGGAAGGGAAAGGAAAGAAAAAGAGGTAAAGGAAAGGAAAGAAAGGAAAAGAAAGGAAAGGAAAGGAAAGGAAAGGAAAGGAAAGGAAAGGAAAGGAAAGGAAAAGAAAGGAAAGGAAAGGAAAGGAAAGGAAAGGAAAGGAAGGAGGAAGAGGAATCAGAGAAAGAGCAACAAGGGAAACCAAAGAGAAACAAGAACAGAGACCACAAGGAGAAATGCAATATGAAGACAGATAAGCCCTCAAAAACTAAAACATAGGGCTGGGGATTGAATTCAATAGTAGAGTACTTACCTTGAGTACACAATCCCCAGTACCACAGACACACAAAAATGTTAAACCTTGGGGCTGGAGAGATGGCTTAGTGGTTAAATGCTTGCCTGTGAAGCCTAAGGATCCCAGTTTGAGGCTTGATTCCCTAGTACCCACGTAAGCCAGATGCACAAGGTGGCGCATGCATCTGGAGTTCGTTTGCAGTGGCTGAAGGCCCTGGTGCACCCATTCTCTCTCTCTCTCCCTGTCTTTCTGTCACTCTCAAATAAATAAATTAAATAAATAAAAACATTTTTTAAAAATGGAGCCAGGTGTGGTGGTGCACGCCTTTAATCCCAGCACTTGGGAGGCAGAGGTAGGAGGATCGTCATGAATTCTAGGCCACCCTGAGACTACATAGTGAATTCCAGGTCAGTCTAGGCTAGGGTGAGACCCTACCTCGGAAAAACAAAAATTTAAAAATTAAAAAAAAAAGTTAAACCTTGAAATACTGCACAACGCAGCAATTCTACTTCTGGGGTATATGCCGAAAGGAATTAAAAGCAGAGCCAGGGCTGGAGAAATGGCTTAGCGGTTAAGGCGTTTGCCTGAGAAGCCAAAGGATCTCATTTCAATTCTCCAGGCCCCATGTAAGCCAGATGCACAAAGAGCACATACATCTGGAGTTCATTTGCAATGGCTAGTGGCCCTGGCACATCCATTCTCTCTCTGTCTGCCTCTCTTCTATCTCTCTCTGCTTGCAAATAAATAAATAAAATTTAAAAATAATAATAAAAAGCAGAGCCAACATAGTGGTGCACACTGATAACCCTAATACTAGTGGGATGAACTGGAAGGGTAACAAGCTTGAGGTCAGCTTGGCCTCATAATAAGTTTAAGCCAGCCTGAGCTACACCATAGCAAGACTGTCTGAAAAATAAAATAAAATATTCAAAGTGGGGCTACAGAGATATTTTTACATTTATGTTCTGTGTGTGTATACATGTGTGTGCAGATGCATGTGTGCATGAGTGGAGGTAAGGGGAGGTCAGAGGACATCCTCAGGTGTTATTCTTTGTTGCTGTTCTCTGTTGTGGTTATGGTGGTGGTGGTGGTTTGAGATAGGGTCTCTCACTGGCCTGGAATGCACCAAATAGGCTAGAATGGCTGCTCAGCAAATCCTAGGAATCTTCCTCTTTCTGCCTCCCCAACAGTGGAATTACAAGTCCATATGCCACTACACTTGGCTTTTTTCATGTGGGTTCTGAGAATCTAATTCAGGTCCTCATGCTGGTAAGACAAGCACTTTACTGATTGAGCCATATCCTAAGCCCTGTACGCTCATGTTCTTAGCAGCATGGCCCACTATAGCCAAAATGCAGAGTACACATCAGCAGATAGCTAAACCAAATGTAGCCCATCCCCAAGTGGGGAAGCAGAAGGTTCCAACATGGAGGCCTTTTGAGGCAATGAGGCCCAAGTCAGACAAAATACTTTGGGAAACAATCTTCCCATTCCATCTACCCATTGTGAGAAAGGCATGGCCAAGGCTGGACAAGAGGGAGATGAGGGTCTGAGTGTTGGGGGTGTAGGCCTTGTGACCAGAAAACCAGCTCTCTTGAATTTGGCCTCATCCTTTTTTTGCACGTGTTTTCATATGTGGGGGAGTGCATATATGTGTAGATGCATGTACATGTGTGTATAGAGGCCAGAGGTCAACATTGACAGCCAGTGTTTTCCTAAGTTGCTCTCCACCTTACTTTTGAATCCAATGTTTGTGTGCATGTGTGGATGAGGGGACATATGAGCTATGATACAAGTGCAAAGGTCAAAGGTCAACTTTCAGGTTGTTGTGTTGGTTCTCATCATCCACCTTGTTTTGAGGCAGGGTCTCATTATTGGTCACCACTGTGTTTGCCAGGCTAGATGGCCCTCAGGTTTCTGATTCTCCTGTCCTTGCCTTCCCATCTTGTCCTAGACACACTAAGATTGCAGATATATGCTACTGCATCTGGCTTTTACATGGGTGCTGGAGATCTAAACTCTGGTACTCATGCTTGTGCAGCAAGCATGTTGTCCACTGAGCCATCTCCCCAGCCCCTCCACCTTATCTTTTGAGACAGGATCTCTCCCTGAACCCAAAGCTCACCAATTTGTCTAGACTAACTCGCCAGCAATCTCCAGGCATCCTCCTGTCCCCACCTCCTAAGTGCAGGATTACAGACACATCATCATGCCCGTCATTTATGTGGAGATTCAAACTCAGATTCTTATGGTTGTACAAACGCTTTATCCACTGAGCCATCTCCCACCCCTGCCCTCACCAACATCTTTTTCTTTCCATTACAGGAGACTGGTTTTTCAGAGCTGCTCAGCGAGAGTGTGGAAGACCTCAGCCTGGATCTGGGGGCCCTTCAGGGCAGCGAATATCTCCAAGATCTGGACTCAGGTGCCCCTTCCCACCGCAGCCAGTCTGGAGGGGGCATGGATCCTGGAACCCCTAGAAAAGAAGCTAAAAGAGATTTCCCTTGCTGGAGCTCAGCAGAAGCCCAGGCACTGCCACAGAGATATAGCTGGGAACGATCACGGAGCTACCCAGAGAGCTGTCAGAGGTCAGGTCCCTGCCACAACCTAACATCTATGATGTGACCCCAGGGACAGGGCAGGATCTGGGAGGCCAGAGATTCACCCCACTTTTGTCCTGTGTCCATATTGTCTAACTCTAGGATATTGTATTGAGCAACTTTTCCTGGGGAGACATTGTAGCAGTCGTTTTCTCATTGCTGGGACAAAATACTCAACCAGGCTGGGAGTGGTGACTCACACCTTTAATCCCAGCACTAAGAAGGCAGAGGTAGGAGGATCACTGTGAGTTGGGGGCCAGCTTGGGAGTATAGAGTAAGTTCCAGGTCAATGTGGGCTAGAGCAATTCCCTACCTCCAAAAGAAAAAAAAAACACCTCAACCAGAAGCAGCTTAAAGAAGGAAAGGGTTGTTTACTGTTTCTAATACCTTGAACTTGGGGACTTGTATCTTTCTTGTGAGTTTCATGATCAGTGTGTACTTCTTCCCTCCCTCCACCAGAAAATATTTCAATCAGGAGGAAATAGCTGCATAACAAAGGACCACCGGGATGGCAGCCCAAACATGTACTTGCAAGATCATATATGTGTACATGTATGAATGTGTGGATTCTTGTGCTTGAACAAACACACATGTGCATGTACATAGAGTCTGTGTGGGTATATAATTTCATTAACACACTGCCGACACACATGGACCCAACAGGCATACTTGCCTGCACACGTTTTATATACACACACATACTCAACCCTCTCACCCTGTAAGACCTATGCCTATCAGGTTATAAGTGATATGGTTTGCCCAGTACCTGCACATGCATGCACAAGCCCACAGACTCATTTATGAGCAAAACACAGATGTTGACTTAGCTCCCTGCACCACACAGTAGTAACATCAAACAGCTGAAGATGCAGCTTTAGTTAACCCTTTACCATGTCCCTCAACTCCTCTCAAGAGGACTTGGGATGTAGCATAATAGTAGAGTGCTTGACAAGCATGAATGTGGTCATTGGTTTTAGTCTCAGGAAGGAAGTAAGGGAAGGAGAAGGACGGGAACTGCTGAAAGAAAGAGAGAACACAAAATAAAAGTAGGGAAGGGGGAAAGGAAAGAAAGAGAAAAATAAAAGAAGAAAGATAGAAGGAAGGAAGGAGGAAAGGGAAAAGGAGGATGGGGGAAAGACAGTAAAGAAGAAGAAAAAGTAAACCACCATAAGAAAGAAAGAAAAAAAGAAGAAACAAGGAAGAGCAGAAAGAGGGAATAATGAAAGTAAAGAGAGAAAAGATGGAGGGAGGAAGAGAGGGAGGGAGGGAAAGAAGCAAAAGGGTGGGCTGGAGAGATGGCTTAGCGGTTAAGGTGTTTGCCTGTGAAGCCTAAGAACCCTGGTTCAATTCCCCAGGTCCCACATAAGCCAGATGCACAAGGGGGCGCATGCATCTGGAGTTTGTTTGCAGTGACTAGAGGCCCTGGTGCACCCATTCTCACTCTCACACTCTCTCTTCACCCCCAATAAATAAAGAAATAAAAATCTTTTAAAAAAAGAAACAGAAGGGAAAGGGAGGGAAGGGAAGGGAAAGGGAGCAGAAAGAAAGGGAGGAAAGGGAAGGGAAAGAAGAAAACCCCTCTTAAGCCACCCTAAATAGAAATAAAATTTGTGGGCTGGAGAGATGGCTTAGCAGTTACGGCGCCTGCCTGCGAAGCCTAAGGATGCCATTCGAATCTCCAGGTCTCACGTTTAGCCAGACACAAAAGTGATGCAAGCACAAAATGTTGCACACAAGCACATAATGCTCACAAGGGGGTGCACACATTTGGAGTTCATTCACAGTGGCTGAGAGACCCTGGTGCACCTATTCTCTAGCTGTCTCTCTCTCTCTCTCATATTAAAAAAAGAAAGAAAGAAAATTTGTGCAAAGGGGCTGCAATGGAAATGTAGCTCTGATAAATCTAAATAGCTTCCCCTTGTAGTGGGGCCCAGGGTCACACAAGTAAGACTACTGACTCACAAAGTACTGGGTGTGAACCAACGCATGCATGCCAGGACTGTACAGCAGAGAGTGGGATCTCGGAGGGCAGCCCTGAACTGCTCGGACTGTCAGCTTTTACTGAAAAAAACTACACAATGTTTACTGCAAAAACAGGATGGGAGTTAAACCATAAAACACAATTCACATGTTACAGTTACAGCCATAAAAGTAACTTTAAACATAAAGGGGAATTCGGTGCATTATAGCAGGCGCATTCCATTCTTAGAAGATTAAACAAACTTGTGAAGAGGTCTGTTGGTCAGTTACAGGAAGCACCTAGGGGTGTTAGGTAGGCCTTCGACCAAGAGTCTCCAAATGTACTGCTTATCTGTCCTTAAGGATTTTGCTTAACAGTGCAGGCCCAGGGTAATGCTATTCAGACCAGCAGAGCATCCTGTTTATCTCCCATCCCCACCTGTTCAAGCCAGTGTTTCATTCCATTCTTTTATGTGTTCCTACAAGGAAGTGACTTCTATTTTTCTCTAAGCTTGATGTAAACAAATAATAACATTTTGCTCTCTTTACACCCTCTCCTCTCTCTGATGACACAAACCATTCTGATATTGGAGGTCTGGACCTCTCTGTGGCTGGGCCCCCTTCCCTGATCTAGAAGGGTTGTTTGCAGGGCCCTGCAGGTCTCTGGAAGGATCATCAAGCTGGACTTGGATGCAAACATTTCTTTGTTCAGTTGTCAGTGGGGCCATGGCCAAGTGGACAAGACAGCTGAAGCTTTTATGTCTGCTTCCCCCCCAGGCTCAGCCTTGATGCCTTGGCTGTAGATGAGGAGCCATGTCTCCCTCGGACACTGGCGAGCCTTGCTCTGAATCTCTCAAGAGAGGGGCTGAAGACTTGGACCCAAGGGTGTCTGTCTGGAGACAGAATGATAGAACACCCAAGCAAGGTGGGTGGCATCTGTACCCACCCTGACAGTAACACATGCTGACAAGGAAGTCAGCACTATGAGTTGGAGTGAGGGCTAGTGAGTCTCATTGCTCTTGGCCGGAGAGGAGAGGAGGGCTATCCATCATATAGTCCATGACTATGACATTGCTGAGTTTTAACATTCCATCTGCAAAAGTCTGTTTTCTGTTGCTTATAACACAATACTCCAGACTGGATAAATTATAAAGAAAAGACGTTTAGGGCTGGAGCGTAAAGGCTTGCCTTGCAATGTTAGGATCTAAGTTCAATCCCCTGGACCCACATTTAAAGAGCACCAGGTGTTGTGGTATGCACATGTGTATAGAGGCCAGAGAACCTTGGGTATCATTCCTTAGGAATTTTGAGACAGGTTCTCTCATTGGTCTAGAGCTTACCAAGCAGGCTAGACTAGCTAGCCTGGCTTTGCCTCCCCCAGCACTGGTATGACAAGTGTATGCCACCATGCCCAGTTTGTTTGTAGTTTTTTCACATGGGATCTGGGGGTCAAACTCCGGTCCTCATGCTTGCAAGGCAAGTACTTTACCATCTGAGCTATCTGTCCAGCCCAGTTCCCACCCTTTCAGTATGTTGCCATGGAAATTTGACTCCAATGTAAATTTCAGAGGAGACAAATCAGCCACATCTACTATCATTCCAGGACTGAGGTGTCTTCTCTGGAGTAAGTATGTTTTCATCAAAAGGAAATCTTAGAGCTGGGCATGGTGGCACATGCTTTTAATCCCAGCACTTGAGAGGCAGAAGTAGGAGGATTGTTAAGAGTTTGAGGCCACCCTGAGACTACATAGTGAATTCCAGGTCAGCCAGGGCTAGAGTGAGACCCTACCTCGGAAAACCAAAAAAAAAAAAAAGGAAATCTTGGCCACAAGTGCAACCAACTGATGGACTGGGGAAAAAGAGATTAATCCCCTTAATCCCAGAGCCTCAGACAGACTGAGAAGAAAGACAAATCTATGACTAGGGTCTGCAGCGGAGGAGGGCTTGTCTCAGACCTGAGATTCTAGCTGATAGTGGAGAATGAAAATTTGGGGCTGGGGCTTATAACAGACAACTTCAGGTTCGCTGAGATGAACTTCCAGACCAGGCACAGTTATGGTGGAAGAGATATTATTTATTGAAGCTTACAGATCCAGGGGAAGTTCCATAATGGCAAGAAAAGCGGCCTGCCTTCACAGGGCCAAGCAGAGAGAGAAAAAACCAACCAGCCACACAGCACACAGAGCAAAACTACAGCCAAAAGAGTCACACAGCACACTTTAGGAACTCCCGCTAGGCACTCTTTGCATATCTTTACAATGGAATCTCAAACCCACCACCACACCTTAAGACCGGCTCCCAGTGACATTGCCTCTAGCAAGGTGATTGCAGATGCAAACTATAACTAATAAAACACTGAATATGTTGGGGGACATATATTCAAACTACCACATTCCACCCCTGGCCCCCAATATATTTAGCTCTTGGCCCCCAATAGATTTATAACTATCACACATTGTAAATTGTATTCAGTCCAATTTCAAAGGTTCTCACAGTCTTGATCAACTTAAGATAGTGAGTCCTGTAAAATCAAACAAGTTAAATACTTTCAACATGTAAAGGCACAGAGTAAACATTTTTAACTGTATAAGGCATAGCAAGGAGAGACTAGAATAATGCAAACTCAGCCACCATCAGCAATCATCAAACTTCTGCAGTTCAAGTTCAATATAACCCTAGACTGACAGTCTCCAGGTTTTCCAATTCTGCCCCTCTAGCTGGGCAGAGTTTCCAGGGAAAACTTCGATCCCAGGCCAACACTGCACTACATGGGAGTCCTTGCATAGTCCTGGTATATCCAAAACATCTTCAGGTCTCCATGCAAACCATGGTCCATCTTCTAAAGGCCCTTCCAGTCTATTCCTGAGGGTCTTCATGCCGTGCCTTATGCCACATCTCAGCAGCGGCTCCTGAACCCGTCTGCAATACATGACCGCTCCATGCATATTTCATGCTTCCAAAACGAATACCGGGTGTGCAGGACACAGCCATATTCTTAATCCAGGGATGAAATAAATCATAGCCTTGAAAAGCAGGTTCCTTCTCCAGTCACTCTTTCTAAAAGAGTTTGCATTTCTAACAGTCTTTCCTCAGGCATCCTCTCCATTGTTTTAATGTAAAGCAGCCAGGCCACCTTCCTTCCACCTTCCTTAAGATTGCTAATGTGTTTGACAATAGCAGCTCCAGTAACTAAAACCAGTCTCAGTGCCTCTAGTTTTAACTTGCTTGAGGTTTTCCAACTTAAAATCTTAAATTTCTCAGTCCGATATCTTTAGCCAAGCACATTAGTCCATTACAAATTTAACCTTGATCAAACTTTCTGGGCCTGGATAGCAGAACGTAGCCATCCCTTATGCCAGTAGCCCAGTTCCAACAAAGTCCTCTGCAGTCTTTCCTTCCCCTTAGAAAGCTCATAAGCCAAGCCTCGAAGTTCAATACTGTCTGCACTTAGCATTCTCAAACTCTCATCAGAATAGTCCATAAAACTTGGCTGACCACTCCAGAAGGCATCTTCAGTTGCAAGCACCAAGTCCATGCCCATTCCTCCAAAACAAAGGTTCCAAAAGACGAATATCCACACGGTCAGGTTCATCTCACCCCACACTCCTCGGTACCACTTTACTATAGCAGACAGCTTCAGGTTTGCTGAGATGAACTTCCAGACCAGGCACAGTTATGGAGGAAGGGATATTATTTTTTGAAGTTTACAGATCCAGGGGAAGTTCCATAATGGCAGGAGAAGCGGTCTGCCTTCACAGGGCCAAGCAGAGAGAGAAAAAACCAACCAGCCACACAGCACACAGAGCAAAACTACAGCCAAAAGAGTCACACAGCACACTTCAGAAACTCCTGCTAGGCACACTTTGCATATCTTTACAATGGAATCTCAAACCCACCACCACACCTTAAGACTGGCCCCCAGTGAATTGCCTCTAGCAAGGTGATTGCAGATGCAAACTATAACTAATAAAACATTGAATATATTGGGGGACATATATTCAAACTACCACAGGCTCCATATCTTAAAGGTTATACAACATTCCAAACTAGTACTACACAATGGAGATTAAGTGTTCCAACACATGAGCCTATGGGGAACATTTCATATTCAAACCACAACAGTTGGGAGAATTCCAATTACTCTCAGTCCTACAGTCCAAACATAAAGGGGGGTTCTGGGTTATGATTACAGCCTACAGCTGGAATGAAGGGGAGCCCCTGGACAGCAGCAGGAGCTGAGGATAGGGATGTGTCTTTGGGAGCTTTCCACCTGAGGACCACTTACAGCCTGGTTCACAGATGCTTGCTGTCCCACAGGAATGTGGCAGCCCTGACAAAAGACTGAGGTCAAAGTTGGTACATCTGTCCTGTGAAGAAATTAGCTGTCTGGAACTGGCTTCTGGTTTGGAAGTGTCCACTTCACCTGTGCAAGGTAGCCAAGCTTGGGAAAGTCCCCAATTTAAATGGGGTGGGTGGGAGGAAGAGGTTCCCACACAAGATACCTTAGAGCCCCCAGTGGTCCTCAGGCAGAGAAAGGGGATGCTGGAGAGGATGTAGAGTCCCCAGGGAGGAAGTGAGCAGAGTGATGGGAGTTCTGTAGGTTCAGAGAGGAGACATTACCTCTAGCATCTGCTTCTCTCCTCAACTTTCTCCCTTTTCCTTCCTTCTCCTTGTACATCCTGCTCCCCCTCCTCTCTTCCTCTTTTTACCTCCCCTCCTCCTATTTGTTCTTTTTCCCTCCTCCCATCTCCTCTGTTATCTTCTCTTGGTCTCTAGGAATCCAAAGAATTACCCCTCTTTGGTGTCTCTCAAATCTCCTGCTCCATCTAAATCCCAATTGGTTGCTTTGCAACAGATCTCTGAACTTCTGTGGCTTTCCACTGTATGAAGACACTGTAAGTGTAGCTCCTTAGGATCCTTGGGAGAATTTGATAAGTTCACATAGATGTGATAAGCACTCAAGAGATGCTGGGGACACTCTGTCCCTAGCTTCCTATCTTCTTCCCACTTTTCTTTTCCTTTCTTTTCGTTTTGTTTTGTTTTTGTTTTTTGAGGTAGGGTCTCACTCTAGCCCAGGCTGACCTGGAATTCACTGTGTAGTCTCAGGGTGGCCTCAAACTCATGGCAATCCTCCTACCTCTGCCTCCCGAGTGCTGAGATTAAAGGTGTGCACCACCAGGCCTGGCTCTTCTTCCCACTTTTCCTCTTAGAGAGGTACAAGTGTAATTATACCTTCACAATGTCCAATCCTGGGCAGGTTCAGGGCTAGATCTCATGCCCATCCCCCCTTCACTAGAGTCTACTGCTTCTAGGTCTAGAACCCCCAGTGCTGGAATGCTTGGAAAAGGACCACGTGGAGCCAGACCATGTGTGAGTGTCTGCCCCATGGAGGGGTGTCCCCAATAGACTGGTTGGGTAAGCGGGTCAAGACTGGGGACAGAGGACACAACATGGCTGCTCACAAGTGACCATGGTCAGCCACAGTCTAGCTTAGTCTCCACAACATGGGACTTCTCTCACAACCTCCCTTCTCCCATGGAAGGGATCCTTTAGAAGGAATGTTTACAGAGCACCAGAAAATGGGTTGAGGTTTCCAACTAGACATGTGTGGAGACCTGGGGATCATGGTTCGTCTTGGGGAATGTGTCTGTGACCTTGGGCACATGTGCACTGTTTTGATCCCACCCCTTTCCCAGGTTGGTTGTGCAACAGGTGCTTCAAGAACTTCGACAGTACCATGGGTAAGTGGAAAGGGAGGCAAGTGTGAGGGACATATTAGGGAGGTAGGTTAGGAAGAAGCATGGGAAATGCAAATTGGGGAAAGCAGGTATGGACAGATAGGTATGGATAGGTAGGCTGGCAATATGGCTCAGTGAGTAAAGCACTTGTTTGCAGGGAAAGCATGAGGACCTAAACTTAGATTCCCAGTGCCCACATCAAAGTGCAAGATGCCTGTAATTCCAGCCCTGGGAAGGCAGAGACAGGCAATCTAGATGAATTGGTGAGATCTAGGTTCAGCAAAGAGACTCTGTCTCAAAGAATAAGGTGGAGAATTATAGAGGAAAACACTTGTCATTGACCTATGGCCCACACACATATGAACATGCATGCATACCACAACACATAGATGCATACACATGCAAAAAAAAAAAAAAAAGGCAGGAGCAGATGTATGTGGTAGTTCATAACTGTTATCCCAGCACTTAGGAGGCTGATGCAGCGGAAGGATGAGTTTGAGACCAGCCTGAGCTGCATAGTGAGAAAGGAAAATGGACAAAAGAGCAGGAGGGGAAAGGAGGGAGAGGAAAAGAGAAGGAGGAAGAGGAATAGAAAAGAAAAAGAGAAGGGAGAAGGAAGAGGAGGAAGAGAAAAAGAAGGAGGAAAAGGAGGAGAGGAGGAGAGAAATGAGGCAGAAAATGGAGATAGGAGATAGGTGAAGACAGGAAAAGAGAGTTGAGGAGGAGCAAACCACCACAAGCTCAGGAGATAATTGAGAAGATGACAAAAGGTGGCTCTTTGCTAAAACACTACCATCTGTACTCCTAAATTCATGTGATTCACCCAAGACTCGCTACTGCCCTCTGCTGGCAAACCAATCATCCCCCCCCACCACCACCAGCCCCATACACAAACCCTCAGTCACCTTGATATGCCCTTAGACATGTCCCTTGACCACCAGTATGCTGAAGTACTGGGAGGGAATAGAGGCAGGGTAAAGGCAAATTGCTTGTAGATGAGATGTTGGCTCCTCTGATCTTGCAGGGTCCAGCAGCGGGCTCGTATGTCTGACAGTCCTGGAGGAGCCCACTCCAACCTCACCTGGTTTGAGTTCCTATCTGAGTAAGTACAAGCTGCCACAGGGACTACAAGAAGGCCTGTTGAAGATCCTCTGGGCACCAGCTTTATTCTAAAGAGCAATAGCTGAGGCAGGAGAATAACAAGTTCAAGGTTTTTCTGGTCTACAGGATGCCTTCAGGGCAAGGCTGGGCAACTTAGTGAGCCATAATCTCAAAAGAAAAAATAAAAAGAGAGATGGGGATATAGCACCTGCCTAGAATCCACAGTGAGAGGCTGGGGGTATGGCCCAACTGTAGAGTGCTAGCCTAACAAGTGTATCTGACCTGAGTTCCATCCCAAGTATGGAAAGAAAGAAAGAAAGAAAGAAAGAAAGAAAGAAAGAAAGAAAGAAAGAAAGAAAGAAAGAAAGAAAGAGAGAAAGAAAGAGAGAGAGAGAAAGAGAGAAAGAAAGAAAGAAAGAAAGAAAGAAAGAAAGAAGAAAGAAGAAAGAAAGAAAGAGAAAGAAGGGAAGGAGGGAGGGAGGGAGGGAAGGAGGGAAGGAAAGAAGGAAGCCAAAGAAAGGGAGAAGAGGAAAGTGGGAGGGAGGAAGGGAAAGAAAGAATGAGGAAAGGAGGGTGGGAGAGAGGAAGAAAGAGAAAGTAGGAGAAAAGGAGGGAGGGCTGGAGAGATGACTTAGCAGTTAAGGTGTATGTGTGTGAAACCTAAGGACTCAGGTTCAATTCTCTAGGTCCTACATAAGCCAGATGCACATGGTGGCACATGCGCTGGGAGTTCATTTGCAGTGACTGGAGGCCCTGGTGTTCCCATTCACTCTCTCTCTATATCTATCTCTCACTCTCTCTGTCTCTAATAAATAAAAAACAAATATATAAAATGTTAAAAATAAAAGAAAATAAAACAAGGGAGGGGGGAAGAAAGGGAAACAGGAAGAGAGGGGAGGGAAATGGGTGGGGAGTTAGAGAAGATATTATACCTGGGGAAAGAGGTTCCAGAAGTACATCCCAGGGTTGCCTTAGAATGGCCTGCAGATCCTCCTCACTAATTTCTTGCTCCCTAGGAGTGAGGATTGTGCAGGCAAGAACGAGAAGAATGACAAGAGCACCAAAGTGAAGCGTAGTCTGAGCTCCCTCCGCAGCCGGGTCACCAGACAGAAGGAGAAGGTCAGAGCTGAACTGGGGGTGGAGGTCTCCCTCTTCATAGAGCTCCACAAAGCACCCTTGGCCCAGGAGCCCTGGAATTCAAGTCATGACTGAATGCACAGG
Source organism: Orientallactaga sibirica (assembly GCA_036365145.1). Classification (NCBI taxonomy): domain Eukaryota; kingdom Metazoa; phylum Chordata; class Mammalia; order Rodentia; family Dipodidae; genus Orientallactaga; species Orientallactaga sibirica. The sequence goes on along the minus strand of JAEOAD010000015.1, from coordinate 23,050,075 downwards.
GTCTCAAATTACCAGCCCAACAGAATACATTCTCAGACCCATCCCGATTCTATGCAGGGAAAGAGCCCAGCACACCTAAAGGAAAAGGCTCAGGATGCTCGGGAGAGGAGGGAGTGTATCAACGGGCACCAGCTGGTGCCAGGAACCTTCTTGGGTCACTCCAGCTGTCCCCTGTGCGGCAAACCTTTGCTGAGTTCTGGTGAGTCCAGCAGCTCCATCCATTTTCCAGATGGGCTGGCAGCCTATTCTCTTTCTTACGTCCATCTGATTTCTTATACATCCTCTTTCTATTTTACCCTTGTCCAATGTGAGCAGATCTCTGTGGCTCCCTGAACTGAACCTGGGAGCAATCAGTTCCTAAGGGCCCTTGGCTTACTCCTACCCTTTGTCTCAACTTTTGCCTCTGCAATAATCCTGAAAAATCTGGGGGCTGGGAATATGGCTCAGTTGGTAAAGTCTTGCCTTTAAAGCAGGAGGAACTGAGTTCAAACCCCAGAACCCACATAAAAATGTGGGCATGATGGCACATGCTTATAATTCCAGCACTGGGGAAACAGAGGCAGGAAGATCCCTGGGACTGCCTGGCCAGCCAATCTAACCTAATTGATAAGCTCTGGGCCAATGAGAGACCCTGTCTCAAAAAGAGGTGAAGAGAGCCGGGTGTGGTGGCGCACGCCTTTAATTCCAGCACTCGGGAGTCAGAGGTAGGAGGATCGCCGAGAGTTCGAGGCCACCCTGAGACTACATAGTGAATTCCAGGTCAGCCTGGGCTAGAGTGTGACCCTACCTTGAAAAACATTAAAAAAAAAAAAAAAAAAAAAGAGGTGAAGAGGGCCTGGAGAGATGGCTCAGCAGTTAAGTACATTCCTTGCACAAGCATAAGACTCCAAAAAGGCCTGAGACAGCACCCATATAAACAGTTGGGTATGGACACACACATCTGGAACCCCAAACCTGTGAGGAGCAGAGAATGGAGAATGACTTGGACCTGAAAAAGCAAGCAAACAAACAAAACTCCCCAGCAAACTCCAGAATCAGTAACAGACTGTCTCAAGGAAAAACACATAGGTGAGTGATGGAAGTGACACTTGATGCTTGCTTTTGGCCTCCACAGGCACATGTCACAGGAACACACATACACCACATCACATATAATACACACGTGCAAAAAAAGGGGACTCGCAGATAGATAAACCAATGGGCAAATTGCTTGCTGCACAATCATGAGGATCTGAGTTTGAATCCCAGCACTCACATAAAAATTGATGCTATATGCTTGTAATTCCAGCACTGGGGATTCAGAGAAAGGAGCATCTCTAGGGCTTTCTGGCTAGCTAGTTCAGCTTACTTGGTGAGTTGTAGATTCAGTAAGAGGTTCTGTCTCTCAAAATAAAGTGAAGAGCAACTGAGGAAGACACCTGATGTCATCATCTGGCCTCCACATGTTCATGTGCATATATACATGCTCAACTGCACACATATACAAACATGCATTCAAACATGCTTACAATACACATACACATGCTAAAATATCCTGCAAAATTTAGACTCAGTCAGGGTATTCATTTACTCAGGGCTGCAGCCCACTGGCTTAACCCCCAGAGATTAATTGTCTCATAGTTCTGGAAGCTGGATGTCCAAAATCAAAATATTCAGGCCAGGCTTTCTCTAAAGGAACTAGGGAGAGTGTGCCACTCCATGCTTTTCTCTTGGCTGCTGGTATTCTATGGCATTATTTAGCATTTCATATAAGGTTCTCACTAGTGTATATGAAGGTCCCAATCTTCATTTCCTATATCAACACTCACCATGTTGGGTCAGAGGCCCATTCTACTCCATTGGGACCTCATCTTAACTAAGCAATGTGAAAAGACCTTGTTACAAATAAGGTCACAGGGCGGGAGAGATGGTTTAGTGGATAAAGGTATTTGCTCTGCAAACCTCAGCCAGAGTTCAGATCCCTAGCACCCATATAAAGCTGGACGCACAATGGCACACACATCTATAATCCCAGCATGCTTATAGCAGTGGAAGGAAGTGTCAGGAGAATTCCAAAGCTTGTGGGCAAGCTAGTCTGGCCTTCGTTGCAGAAAAGAAATAAATAAAAAACAAGAAAGACTCTCTCAAACAAAGTGGAAGGAGAGAATGAACACCCAGAGGTTGTCCTCTGACCTCCCCCCAAACACCATGACACACACACCTACACATGCATGCACACACATATACATACATACATACACAAATAAAGCTGGGTATAGTGGTGCACACCTTTAATACCAGCACTTGGAATCTGAGGTAGGATCACTATGAATTTTAGGTCAGCCTGGGCTAGAGTGGGAGCCTACGTAGAAAAAAAAACAAAAAATAAAAACAAAATCATATAACACAAATAATAATAAAGAAAAAGACAAATAAGATTACATTCTGAGTGGGAGGTGCAGGAAGGTCTCAACATATTAACTACAGAGGAAAAAAATTGATCTATAACATGCAATTTCCTGCTTCCTAGGTCTTTCCATACCTGCTGGGCTGAATTTCTAAAACTTGTGGTTAGGAAACAGTCCTGGGGACTGGAGTGATGGTTCAATAGTAAAGAGCACTTGCTGCTTAAGCATGAGGGTCTCTTGGTCCAGACTGGCAAGTTTGATTCCCCAAAACCAATAGAAATCTGGGCACGGCCACACACATGCACCTGTAACCCCAGTGGTGGGGAGGGCAGAGAATCACTGGGACTCACTGACAGACAGTGGCTCCAGATTGACAGAGAGAACTCATCTCAAGGAAAGACCTATGCAGATGAATTATAAGCGAATACCCAACATTCTCCTCTGGCCTCCTCATACACACATATGAGCATGCACATCTGCACACACATGTACATCACACATCATATATGACTACAGAGAGAGAAAGAAAACAGTCCTAGGTTCCTGAAACCCCACACAGAGAGTAGGACTCTGGTTGTCATCAGGATTAGAACTTTACCTTTTGGAAAGTGAGCCTGACTGAAGAGGATGAAGAAGTTGTGCAGCAATTCTCCATTAGAAAAGGTGCATGTGGGTTGGGGAGATGCCTCAGTTAGTAAAGTGCTTGCTGAACAAGCATGACAACCTGAGTTTGGATCCCCAGAACCAATATCTAAACTGGGTTTGGTAGCATATACCTATAATCCCAATGCTGGGGATGAAGAAACAGGGAATCCTTGGGGCTCACTGGTTAACTAGTCAAACAAAATTAGTAAGCTCCAGGTTCAGTGAGAAAATGTCTCAGGAAGACACCCAGCATTTACCTCTGACCTTGAATTTTCACATGCATACCCACATGTGCATGCACATCTGTGCACACATATACACATGTGTACCCACACACATATAAACATACATACACACATGCACCAAAGGAAAGGAAAAGATGTACAGTTTGTAGTGAAAATTCAAACTGCAGAGCATTTGCAGGTAGGACTCAGACAAGTTCAAGGTTCCTGAACATAAGCACTGTTGATGTTTGAGGCCAAGTAAATTCCTGGTTGTGAAGGTGTTGCAGTTGCACCTGACCAAAGCTCAGTTGGTAGAGTGCTTGCCTAGAATGTACAAAGTCATGGGTTCTACTCCAACACCTAATAAACTGGGAGTAGTGACACACACCTGCGCTAAGATCCCTGCACTCAGGAGGTAGAGGCAGGAGGATCATGAGTGTAAAGTTATTTTCAGCTATATAATAAGTTAGAAGCCAGCCTGGGCTTCATGAAAGCTTGTCTCAAAAAATGAAAAGGACACTCGGGAGGCAGAGGTAGGAGGATCGCCACGAGTTCAAGGCCACCCTGAGACTACATAGTTAATTCCAGGTCAGCCTGGGCCAGAGTGAGACCCTACCTCGAAAAACCAAAAAAAAAAGAAAAAAAAAATGAAAAGGAGAGAAAGGAAGAAATGGCGAGAAAAAGGGGGGGGAAAGAGGGAATAAAGAAAGAGGAAGGGCCGGGGGTGTTGGAGCACACCTTTAATCCCAGCACTCCGGAGGCAGAGGTAGGAGGATCGCCGTGAGTTTGAGGCCACCCTGAGACTATATAGTTAATTCCAGGTCAGCCTGGGCTGGAGTGAGACCCTACCTCAAAAAGAAAAAATAAACAAAAAAAAGAGGAAGGAAGGACGGGAGGGAGAGAAATGAGAACTGGGGAGATGGTTCAATGGTTAAAGTAACTTGCTTGAAAAGCCTGTTGGCCCCAAGTTCAATTCGCCAGAACCCACATAAAGCCAGATCCAAAAGCACATCTATCTGGTGTTTGTTTGCAGTGGCAAGAGCTCATAGTGCTCCCACACATATTCATATAAATAAATAATAAATGAATGACTTTTTAAAATCTGGGAATGGTGGTTCACGCCTTTAATTCCACCACTCAGGAGGCTGAAGCAGGAGAGTCACTATGAGTTCATGGCCAGCCTGGGCTACAGAGTGAGTTGCAGGTCAACCTGGACCAGAGTAAGACCTTCCTTCAAAAAAGAAAGAGAAGGAGGAGAGGGAAGGGAGGAAAAGAAGAAGGAAAAAAGGAAGGGAGGGAGGAAGAAAGGAAGGAAGCTAGCTAGCTCCTGCTACTCTTCCCACATCAACTCATCAATAGCTCCCTTTGGGCCTGAAGTCCAACAGGCATAGCAATTTAGGAAAGGAATATCTGCCCATCCATGGAGTATCTATTTCTTGGCTTCTGACCTTGATGAGATGAAATATGTCTGTGCATTTCTCCAATTCTTTAGACATACTCCCTTCCTTGTTCAAATCTTGAAGTAGGGCTGGAGAGATGGCTTAGCAGTTAAGGTGCTTGTCTGTGAAGCCTAAGGACCCATGTTCAACTCTCCAGTTCCTACGTAATCCAGATGCAGAGGTGAGGCAAGTACAAGGTCGCACATGCCCACTAGATGGCGCAAACATCTGGAGTGCAACTGCAGTGGCTGAGACCCTTGGCCAATTCTCTATCTCTGTCTCGCTCTCTGACTCTTTCTCTGTCTCTCTGGCTTTCTCTAAAAATAAAATAAATAAGCCGGGTGTGGTGGCACACACCTTTAATCCCAGCACTCAGGAAGCAGAAGTAGGAAGATTGCCAAGAGTTCGAGGCCACCCTGAGATTACATAGTGAAGTCCAGGTCAGCCTGAGCTAGAGTGAGACTCTGCCTCAGAAAAACCAGAAAGATAAATAAATAAATAAATAAATAAATAAATAAATAAATAAATAAATAAATAAAAAGTTGAACTAGTCATTTGGGGACACTGCCCCCTCTTCCACTTCTGAACTCTAGATAACATACTGTGCGTGTATAGAAATGAACTTTAAAAAAATATTTTATTTATTTATTTGACTGAGAAAGAGGGGAGGAGAGAGAGAGAGATAAAGAGAGACACTGGGCGCACCAGGGCCTCTAGCCATTGGAAACAAATTCCAGATGCATGCGCCCCCTTGTACATCTGGCTAATGTGGGTCCTGGGGAATCGAACCTGGGCCCTTTGGCTTTGCAAGCAAATGCCTTAACTGCTAAGCCATCCTTTTAGCCCCTAGAAATGATTTTGATTTAAGGAAGCTCTTGGGCTAGTTAACCAGCCTGCACATTGACTGAATTCTTCTTGGCTCCACTGTTCCGTGGGGGGCCTGAATTGGACAAGCTGTTTTAGGGCTGGAGCATCTAGTGGCACTTGAGGGAGTGTTGGGCTAGGTCAGCATCTGGCATGTCTGCAGGTTTCTAACAGCACCTATTGGGGTGTCTGGCATGTGTTTCAGGCACAGAACAACTATTGGCAGGTATCCAGTTGCATCTGTATTGGAGATATTGTATATGTTTTGGAGTACTTTGGGATACTTAAAAGGAACCTTTATAGAGTCATTGATATGTTTCTGGGTGTCCAAAAGCTTGCTTGAAGGCATCATAAGTAGGAATGTCTGGTGGTTAGCATTTTGAGAGTAATTGACATGTTTGGCATGTGTCTCTATTTTAGCTTTCTATTAGCCTATTGGTTTTCTGATGGACCTAGATATTTTAGAAGCCTATTGTGCTTAGAAGCCTATTTTGAGTATTGATGGTACCTGCTTGGATGTCTATGTTTGTGGGACACATTGGGATGGTCTGTGAGGCATACATAGCTCATGTTCAGACTTATTTTTCCTTTTTAAAATTTATCAAATTGTTGTATTTACAAAAAAATAGTAGTGGGGGCTGAGGAGATAGTTTAGCACAAGGACCTGAGTTTAATTCCCAGAACCCATGTTTTGTGTTTTGTGTGTGTGTGTGTGTGTGTGTGTGTGCGCGCGCGCGTGCGTGTGTGTGTGTTTAAGGCAGGCAAATTGGCATGCTTGCAATCCCGGTCCTGGGGAGGCAGAAACAGGTTGTTCCCTGGGGCTTACTGGCCAGCCAGACTAGCCTATTTGATAAGTTTTAGGCCAGTGAGAGACCCTGACTCAAAACGAGGGATGGAGCTAGAGAGATGGCTCAGCAGTTAAGGTGCTTGTCTGCTAAGCCCAATGAGCCCAGTTTGATTCCCCAGTACCCACATAAAACCAGATGCACAAAGTGACACATGCATCTGGAGTTCCTTTGCAGTGGCTGGAGGCCCTGGTGCCACCATTTCTCTGACTTCATCTCTCTTCTCTCTCTCTCTTTCTCTGCTTACAAATTAATAAATTTAAAAAAGGCGGGGACTGGAGAGATTGCTTAGCAGTTAAGGTGCACCCAGTCTCTCTCTCTCTCATAAGTAAATAAATTCTTTAAAGAAAGGTGGACAGCAATTGAGGAACAAGACCTAAGGTTGTCTTCTGACCTCCATCCACATGTATGCATACATACATACACACACACATGTGCACACATGCTCGCACATATTTGTATTCCTATACACCAAACCAAAATATTCCTAATGGGTTTATGACATTTTCCTTATTTATTTATTTATTTATTTATTTATTTATTTATTTATTTATTTAACAGAGAGACAGGGAGGGAGAGAATGGGTGCACCAGGGCCTCCAGCCACTGCAAACAAATTTCAGACACGTGTGCCACTTTGTGCATCTGGCTAACGCGGGTCCTAGGAAATCAAACCTGGGTCCTTTGGCTTTGCAGGCAAACACCTTAACCACTAAGCCATCCCTCCAGCCCACATTTTCCTTTTGTTGTTGTTGTTGTTGTTTTTCTGTTTTTATTTTTGAGGTAGGGTCTCACTCTAGCCCAGGGTGACCTGAAATTCACAGTCTCAGGCTTTGAACTCTCGGCGATCCTCCTATCTCTGCCTCCCAAGTGCTGGGATTAAAGGCGTGCGCCACCACACCCGGCTCCACATTTTCCTTTTTAAAAAATATTTCATTTACTTATTTATTTGAGAGTGAGAGAAAGAGGCAGATAGAGAGAATGGGCATGCCAAGGCCACCAGTCACCCCAAACAAACTCCTGATGCATGTGCCATCCTGTTCATCTGACTTACATGGGTACTGGGGAATCAAACCTGGGTCCTTAGGCTTTGCAGGCAAATACCTTAATTGCTAAGCCATCTCTCCAACCCCTTTATGGCATTTTCATACATGTACATCACTGTAGTTTTCTCAGTCACTCCATTACCTTCTTTTGTTCCTCTTCCACTGGTCTACTTCCTCACCCTAAATAGTCCCCCTTCTGCTGGGGTTGAGACTTAGCTGGTAGAGTGCTAGCCTAGCATGCATGAAGCTATGGGTTTGATCCCCAGCACCAAATAAACTGGTATGATAGTGCATAACTGTAATCCCAGTAGTTGGGTGGCTGAGGCAAGAGTATGAAACGTTCAAGGTCATCCTTGGCTACACAGTGAATTTGAACCCAGCCTGAGCTATATGAGACTCAGTCTTTAAAGAAAAGAAAAAGAGCCTTCTACAACCTCTTTCAGGGTCTTCCTAGCTTCACTCTCCCCAGCAGAAGTCCCCAACGCCACTGATATCCCAAGCTTCCCAAAAAAAAGTCTTCAAAATAATTGGATCCTCAAAGAGTCTCCCCTCCCACCAGGCATGGTGGTTCATGCCTTTAATCTGAGGTAAGAGGATCACCATATGTTCAAGGTCTAAAGTTCTGGGCTAGAAGAGTGAGACTGACTCAAAAAGACAAAAGACAAAAGCCCCCCTCCCCCCAACCCTGTCCCGCTTCCCAGATTGTGTCCCCTGCCCTGCTAATCATACATGCCCCTAGTTACCCCACAAGATACCTCCCCAGTCTCATGGTTTCCCCAACTCTGTTAACCACACTAGAAACCCCCACATCCACATTAACTAACCTATTAAAAAAAATTTTTAAAGCCTCTCCATGAGCTGGATATGGTATCACAGGCCTGTAATCCCAGATATTTAGGAGGTTTGGTCAGGAGGATTACAAATTCAAGTCCTACCCATGGGTTACACAGTGCATTTAAAGTCAGCCCTGTGAATAAACAAACAAACAAACGAACAAGGAAGAAAGGTTAGGGGTGTAGCTCAGTGGTAGAGCACTTACTTATCACACACATCCCAAGCAATGGGGACAACAAAAAGGCCTTTGCTGAGGATGTTCCTCAGTAGTAGAGTGCTTGCTTAAACATGCAAGAGATCATTAATTCAATACCCAGCATCAGGAAAGGAGGGAAAGAGGCGAGGCGAGAAAGGAGGGAAAGGAGAATGCTAGGAATGTGGTTCAGATGGCAAAGGAGCATGCACGAAGCCCTGGATTTGATTCCCCGCACCGCATAAAGGGTTCAATTACCAGCACTGCATAAAACCAGGTGTGATGGTACAAAACCGTACTCCTCGCGCTTGGGAGGCGGAGGCAAGAGGATCACAAGTTCAAGATCATCCAAGAAAGAAACGAGAGAAGGAAGAAAAAGAAGTCCCTCCTCCCCGCCCTAGGGGTCGCCCTCACTCTCACTACAAGAATTTTCCCACCCGGGTCCCACTGCTAGCCCACATCCCTCCCTGCTGCTAGGCGCTCACCTAAAGGTAAAGTCTACCTAGCACAGTAGCATTCCGCCTCGAAGCCACCCCTCCTTCCTGGCCACGCCCCCGGGCGCCCCACGCATGCGCCACTCTCTCTGTACGGCGTCTTGCTTCCGGCTCCCCGGGGCGGGCATCTCAGGGACTCTGTGGAGGCCGAGCTGTGGCGGAGAGCGGCCTGCGGGGAACCTGGCCGAGGTAAGGGGTTCTGCAGTCCCGAAGGAGTGACGAGGCTCGGGATGAACGGTTTGGGACCTGTAGGGATGACTTGGGACGTGAGATCTCCGGCGCTTCCCAAGGCCTTCTGCCGCCCCGGGTGCACAGGTTGGGGGCACGCCCTTCAGTGCGTGGGGGACAACTGGTAGCGCATGTGGGGTGCAGAGGTGCACATCATTTCCAGCTACCCGACCCCAGCTCCAGCCAAGGCTTGAGGCGCTTCTGCAGAAAAAAAGATAGGGAGAGGCACACGTTCGCAATCTTTACTCCTGGCTGGGGGGTGATGCCGGGGTCAGGAATCATAGGTGACATAGTGATACTAACAGTAATGATCAGCACCTCGTTAAGCCTCCCAGGGGCACCGTGACACCCCTGCCAGTGACTGTCTGGATGCAAAACTGTAGAAAGTGGGTGTACTTGGTTTCTTTTCTTTCTGGGCTAATAACTCAGCACGTCCAGTACAACTTACATTGCTGGAAGCAGAGAGGAGCCATTCCTTAGTCCTTGCGTGTTTTGTTCTTGCTGTATTCTTATCTGTTTTTTTTCCCCCACCTGTTGCTCTGTTGAAGAAGGGAGGGAAGGTTTTTAAACAAGTTTCTCCAAGTTTTATCCCAGAAGCAAAACATCTTAGTACAAGTTTTCCTTGTCTTTTGTAAGTTCTAGGGGAGATGGAATTTCAGCTTATAGTTTTGAAAAGCTACTCTTCTCGCTGGGAATGTGTAGACAACCTGATGTGACAACGGCGATTTGGGGATGGATTCTGCAGGTACCTGGGTGAATGATTAATCTTTGAACTGTAAGGAGAAATGGCGAGAATGTAGGCACCATGGTCACATCAGATCTGGGTTCTGGGCCTAATTCCACGTCTAATTGGCCATGTAACATCATCAAACCTCAGTCCTTCCATCTTTAAAATGGGAATAAGGATTGTTGTGAGTCAGGTGAGCTAAAATATGAAGGGGACATAACAAAGTGCCCGGCATATGGCAAATGCTCAGTAAATGTTATATAACCTGTGCATATGGACTTCCCCCAGGTCTGTATTTTTATTTTATTTATTTATTTGCACATGTGTATGCGCACTCCAGTGCCAGGATTTCTTGCTGCTGCACATGATGCCCATCCACCTAGCTACCTACTGCCTAGGTATCTACTCTGCTTCCTGTTTTAATTTGTTTTGGATTTTGTGTGTGTGTGTTTCAAGGTAGAGTCTTGCTCTAGCCCAGCCTGACCTGGGATTAGTCTCAGGCTAGAACTCACAGCAATCCTCCTGCCTCAGCCCCCCCAAGTGTTGGGATTAAAGGAATACACCACCACACCTGGCTTGTTTTGGACTTTTTCTTCTTTTTAATGACAGAGAGAAAGAGAGAGAAAAAATTGGCGTGCCAGGGCCTCCAGCCACTGCAGTTGACCTCAGACCTGTGTGCCCTACCTTGTGTGCATGTATGGCCTTGCACATGTACATCATCTTGTGTATCTGGCATACATGGGACCTGGAGAGTCAAACATGGGTCCTTAGGCTTTGCAGGAAGCATCTTAACCACAAAGCCATCTCTCCAGCCCCTGCTTTGGATTTTTTGAAACAGGGTCTCATGTATTCCAGTCTGGCCTCAACCTCATTATGTAGCTGAATATAGTCTTGAACTGACCCTCCTGCTTCTTCCTCTCAAGTGCTAGAATTACAAGTGTTAATGTCATAGGTTAGAAAAATGGAAAAGGAAGTCATTCACTTTTTGAATTTGTTTTCATTTTTGATGCTTTCATACATGTATATAATGTATTTTGATTTTATTCCCTCTTACTCCCCTTCTTACTCCCCATTAGTCACCATCTTACTTTCATGATTTTTTTTTTCTTTAAACCCATTGTGTTAAATTAGGGTTGCTTGTATGATGATGGGTGGGAGGTTATTTACTGTGGAATGGGCAATTTCCCAGTGGCTACACCACTAATGAACATACTTCTCTCCCAGCAACTATTAGGAGGTATAGGGTCTTATGAACCCTTTCCTTGATCTGGCTTGATCTGGTGCAGGCTGCTATGAATCCATGAATGCAAAGGCCATTTCCAGAAGTCAGCAGCCCATAGCCCTCCTCCCCATCCTCCTGTTCTTACATTCCTTTTGTCTTCTTGCTTTTTTTCTCTCTCTCCTTTCTTCTTTTTAAAATTTATTTATTTATGTACTTGAGGGACAAAATGGGTGCATCAGGGCCTCTAACCACTGTAAACAAACTCCAGACGCTTGTGCCACATGGGTACTGGGGAATCAAACCTAGGTCTTTAGGCTTTGCAGGCAAGTGCCTTCACCCCTAAGCCATCCCTCCAGCCCCTTTTTCCCTTTTAAAGTTGACTGGAGAATGTCCCCACTTTGCAAGTTGAAATGGCACCTAGGTTTCTAGCATAGCTGTGGTGTAATTTTCATTCTTGTCACACAGTAGCAATTACAGCTTGAAGGCTGCTTGCGCTTGTTAACCAGCCCCAGGCAGTAGGGCTGTGGTAAGCAGTTGAACTTCCCTGGTGTTTACCTACCACGTGTTTAACATAGTTCTGATCTTCTATCAAGGTCTCCTTCATTCTCATATCCTGGGTCATGTTTTCATTCCTCAAACTCTATCTGTAACTTTTGAAACAATTTTCACCTCCAGCTGTCTTAAATTATGTAAAGCTCAAAGGCCTTTAAGTCCAGCCAATCCTTGTTTCTTTGTTATTTGCTAAGTAAACACTTTCCTCCTGAAAGTAGTCAAGAGCTGGTACATTTAAAAATCCTCTCTCTAGGTGCCAAACGGTTAAGGTTTTGGTGGAGGAATGTAGCTAAGGGCAGGAGGGAAGGAGAGAGGAAGAAAAACTTTAAAATATTGTCCTCCCTGAGGCCTCCATGAGTCATCCCCTGCAGCTGTCTCATATTTTTGTTGTTATTGTTCACATCAAGTTAAGTGTAAACTAAATTCAGTTTTCTTGCTTCTCTGTTTCTGAGTACCTAGAAGAATAAAGGTGTCGTTATGTTCAAAGTACCAGATAGGGGCAGGAGATGTAGCTCAGTTGGTAGAGCATTTGCTGTGACTTCAATTCCCCTAGCACCACCAACCAGAACATGGTAGAATGTTTGCACTCGGGAGGTGGAGACAGGAGGATCAGGAGTTCAAACCCAGTCTGAGCTACATAGTGAAACCCTGTCTCCAACAATAAAATAAAAATTGGCCTGGTGTGGTGGCTCATGCCTTTAATCCCAGCATTTGGGAGGCAGAGGTAGGAGGATCACCATGAGTTTAAGGCCAACTTGAGACTACATAGTAAGTTCCAGGCCAGCCTGGGCTAGAGTGAGACCCTTACTTGAAAAACCAAAAAAAGTAAAAAAATTATATTTCAAATAATAAATTTCAAAGTCATCCACAGTAGTGACCAAGCAGATACCGATGGTCTACAGATGTAGAACAATAAAAAAAAAAAAAGAAAGAAAGAAAAGAAAAAAATCAATGTCCTTAGATGGTAGAAATAGCCAGGGAGCTTGGTCCTTACAATGATGATTAATGGTAGGTTCCTGTGACCTTTGTTATGCTGTCTAGGGGAGTCCTAACTGGATTTCTACAGGAGATGGGGACTGGGAGTATGGCTTAATGGGAGAGTGCTTGGTTTATAAGCACAAGATCTTGGTTCCATCTCCAGAACCAAAAGGGAACCCTCAGTACTGCTGGTATGGATATAGAATAATTCATTGGCTTTGAAACAGTCTGGCAGTTCTGCAAAAGCTTAAACATAACAGGAGATAGCTCAGTTGATGATAAAAAAAAAAAAAGTGTTTGCTATGCAAGCCTAAGACCTGAGTTCAGTCCCTAGTACCTACATAAAAAGCCTGATGAGCATGGTGGTGTGCGTTTATAATCCCAGCACTGGGGAGGCAGAGATGGAATTCCTGGGGCTAACTAGTCTAATCAGCTAGCTAGTCTGGCCAAATCTTGAGCTCTAGGGTCTGCAAGAGACCCTATCTTAAAGAATAAGATGAGGAATGACTCAGACCCCCCTAATGTTGATTTCTGACCTCCCACCCACCCCATATATATGCACGTGCGCAAGCACACACACAGCTTAAACATAGAATTGGTGTGTGTGTGACCCAGTGATTGCAGTCTAGGTCTACCAAAAAGAAAAAATACCTATATAGGAAATTCTTTTTTTAAAAAATATTTTATTTATTTATTTGAGAGAGAGAGAGATACAGAAATAAGCAGGGAGAGAGAGAGAGAGAGAGAATGGGCAAGCCAGGACCTCCAGTCACTGCAAACAAACTCCAGATGCTTGTGCCCCCTTGTGCATCTGGCTTATGTGGGTCCTGGAAAATCAAGCCTCGAACTGGGGTCCTTAGGCTTCACAGGCAAGCATTTAACTACTAAGCCATCTCTCCAGCCCCGGGAATTCTTTTTTTAAAAAAATATTTATTTATTTGAGAGAGAATGGACACACCAGGGCCTCTAGCCACTGCAAACAAACTCCAGATGCATGCACCACCTTGTGCATCTGGCTTTACATTGGTACTAGGGAATCAAACCTGGGTCCTTAGGCTTTGCAAACAAGTGCCTAAACAATTGCTAAGCCATCTTTCCAGCCCAAGAATTCTTGACTTACGGTAGAATTACATTCTGATAAAACCATTATAAGTTGAAAATATTTTAAGTTGTCTGGTAGAACAAGCCTGTTCCTACTTTCTCAGGATGTTGAGGCAGGAGGATCATAAGTTCAAGGACTGCTTCAGCCACAGAGTGAGTTCAAGACCAGTTTAGCAAGACCATGTCTCAAAATAATGGTCTTACTTCAAATACATGAGGCCCTATGTTGAATCCCTAGTACTACCAAAAAAAAATTAAAAGATGGATTTGTGTGTTTGTGTGTGTATGTGTGTATACATACAGATGCACATGCATTTGTGTGCTGTGTGCCTATGGAGCCTGAGGATAACCTGAGGTATTATTCTTAGGTGCCATCTACCTTTTTTGAAACAGGATCTCTCATTGGCCTAGATCTTACCAAGTAAGTTAGGCTGGATAGCCAGTGAGCCCAGAGATCTGCCTCTGTTCGCCTGCCCAGAATTGGGATTACAAATGCCTGAGCATATGGTTTTAAGGTAAAATTTTCTCCACTTCTACAGGGTGCTTCTATCCAAATTATTAAAAGAGTGATATATATATATATATAATGTGTGTATGTGTAAAATATTTTTATTTATTTATTTGACAGACAGAGAGGAAGAGAATGGGCATGCCAAGGCCTCCAGCCACTGCAAACAACTCCAGACACATGTGCCCCCTTGTGCATCTGGCTAATGTGGGTCCTGGGGAATCGAACCTGGGTCCTTTGGCTTTTCAGGCATGTACCTTAACTACTAAGCCATCCCTCCAGCCCAAAAGAGTGATATATTTTTAATTAACCAAGAGGAAGGTTTCTATGATACTGATTCATACCATCTTTAATTTTTGTATCTCCCACTCCCTTACCCCAGCACCGCCCAGATCCTTCCACTCCCTGTATTCTATCCCTCCACTTGCCTCTCAGTTATCTCCTCCTCTCATCCCTCCCTGCTTCTCCTGTCTCCAAACCTTATTCTTGCATCCTTACCAATACTATTCATGTTTATAACACAAAAGAATCAAACAATTCCATCTTAGGATCCACATATGAGAGAGAACATATGGTGTTTGTCATCAGTTGATGGGATACCTGATTCCATTTATTTTATTTTTATTTATTTGAGAGAGAGAGAGATACAGATAGAGGCAGGTAGAGAGAGAGAGAAAGAGAGAATGGGCATGCCAGGGCCCCAGCCACTGCAAACAAACTCCAGATGCACCCCCTTGTGCATCTGGCTTACATGGGTCCTGGGGAGTTGAACCTGGGTCCTTTGGCTTTGCAGGCAAGCGCCTTAACCACTAAGCCATCTCTCCAGCCTGATTTCATTTTCTGCTATTGTGAATAGAGCAGCAACAAACATGAATGAGCAATTATCTCTATAGTGAAAAGTAGAATTTTTAGGTTATATGCCAAGAAGTGGTATAGCTGGATCAAATGGTTGATCTATTTTTAAATAATTTTTCAAGTCAGGGTTTCTCTCTAGCTCGGGATGACCTGGATCTCACTTTGTAGATCCAGACTGGCTTCAAACTATGACGATTCTCCTACCTTGGCCTGTTGAGTGCTAGGATTAAAGGTGTATGCCACCACGTCCAGCTCTATTTTTAGGTTTTTGAGGAAACACCATACCTGGTACTGAAAACCAAGTCAGCCTATGGGTAAGAAGGTCATAGGCTCTAGAGTGAAGCTCCAGCTGTTCTTTGGCTGAGAAGGTATGCCCATCAAAAATTCTTCTAAATGGGGCTAGAGAGTTAAGTGGCATGCCTGTGAAGCCTAAGAACCCAGGTTCGATTCTCTAGGTTCCATGTAAGCCAAATGCACATGGTGGTGCATACGTCTGGAATTCGTTTGCAGTGGCTAGAAGCCCTGGTGCAACCATTCTCTCTCTCTCTATCTCTCTGGGGCTATTAAATAAATAAAAATAAAATCTTTTTTAAAAAAATAAGAAGGCTGGAGAAATGGCTTTAAGCAGTTAAGGTGTTTGTCTGCAAAACCAAAGGATCTCAGTTCAAATCTCCAGGACCCATGTAAGCCAGATGCACAAGGGGGCACGTGCATCTGAAGTGTGTTTATAGTGGCTGGAAGCCCCGGCATGCCCATTCTCTCCCTCTCTTTCTCTCTCTCTCAAATAAATAAATAAAATATATTTTATAAAAAAAGAAAGAAAGAAAATATTCTAAATGTCTGTGCCTGTCCTCTTTGATTGGTCTACTTTTTACAGATGGTAGGAAATACTGGGGTGATCCAAGGTGCCTCATATTTCCCTATTCATACATTTTTTAACTTGCCATTGATTTTGACCTCCCAATATATTTCTTCTATTATGTCCTCAAGTCCTGATAGTCTGTCCTTCAAATGATCTATACTGTTGGTGAGGCTTCCTTAGGATCCTTTTAAATGGCTTATTTCTTTTTTTTTTTTTTTTTTTTTTTTTTTTTTTTTTTTTTGAGTTTTTTCAGGTAGGGTCTCACTGTAGTTCAGGCTGACCTGGAATTCACTACGTAGTCTCAGGGTAGCCTTGAACTCATGGCAATCCTCCTACCTCTGCCTCCTGAGTGCTGGGATTACAGGTGTGTACCACCACGCTTGGCTTATTTCTTTTTTTATTTTTTATTTTATTTGAGGGAGAGGGGGGAGAAAGAGGGGAGAAAGAAAGAAAGAAAGAAAGAAAGAAAGAAAGAAAGAAAGAAAGAAAGAAAGAGAGAGAGAGGGAAAGAAAGAAAGAAAGAAAGAGGGAGGGAGGGAGGGAGGGAAGGAGGGAGGAAGGAGGGAAGAAGGAAGAAAGGGGCAAGAAGCAAGCAGATAGAGAGAATGGGCACACCAGGGCCTCTGTAGCCACTGCAAACCAACTCCAGATGTATGTGCCACCTTGTGCATCTGGCTTACAGGGGTACTAGGGAATTGAACTTGGGTCCTTGGGCTTTGCAAACAAGCACCTTAACCACCTAGCCATCTCTCCAGCCCTCTTTATTTTTTTTTTTCTTTGAGATAGGGTCTCACTCCAGCCCAGGCTGGCCTTGAACTCACAGCGATCCATCTATGCCTCCTGAGTGCTGGGATTAAAGGTGTGTGCCACTACACCTGGCTAAATGGGTTATTTCATTTTTGTTATTCATTAAGTTTTTTTCAGCTTCTCCATTTCTGTGTTTAATTCTACTTTCATTTCTTGATTTGACTTTCTTATTGTCTCTTGAAATTCATTCTGCATTTAATTATGTCCTCACTGAGTTTATTCCACTGTCCATTGAGCTTTTTTGTTGATTCTCATCCATTTCATCAGCTGTTTGTTCAGTTCTTTTTGTTGTTTCTCCTCCAATTCATTCAGTCATTTGGTAATGGCCTCATTAAGAATGTTGAATATAGCCAGGTGTGGTGGCGCACGCCTTTAATCCTAGCACTTGGGAGGCAGAGGTAGGAGGATCCAGTGAGTTTGAGGCCACCCTGAGACTACATAGTTAATTCCAGGTCAGCCTGGACCAGAGTGAAACCCTACCTCGGAAAAAAAAAAAAAAAAAAAAAAAAGAATGTTGTTGAATATGCTTATTGTAATTGCATTTTGGAATACTGTGTGTGGGTTTCCTCTAAGTAGTTTTCATTAGAGACTTCGGGACTAGGCATTCTTGGGGATATCTTTCGTTGATTTCTTGTGTTATTTGTTCTGTGTTGGGGTTTGCCCATATCAATGTAGTCCTTTTGTCTTGCTGGGCATATAGCCTCAGTGGCTCTTGTAGAGCCTGTGTTGAGTGGCTTTGTCAGCCTTGACCCAAGTGGGTGTGGGGTGGAGGTCTATCTGCAGGTCTGGACTGGGCATACTGGAAATGAGCAGGCTTCTCCTGTGTGTGCAGTCTCCAGGTGGGTCTGGGCTAGACCCTTGGCCTGGCCAACTCAGTGCCTGTGCCTGGGGAGTATGATTAGCTTGGGAGTCCCTACTCGTGGTGGGCAGGCAGGGAGTGAGGTCAGTGCCAAGTGGGACTGATCCCCAATCTCAATGAGTGGTCCAAGCAGAGTTGTACCCAGGAAGCATGCAAGTAGAGGTAGGGGAGCACTCACCTTGGCCTGGTGCTGCCTCAGTGCCTGTGACTAGGTAATGTGATTAGCTCTGAAGTCAATACTCCTTTGGTGCACAAGCAGGGAGCTCAGCATATTTTTTGAAGCCTTTGTTATTATCATGAAGGAGTTGATGGCTATTTCTGTAAATGGGTAGAGGATGACTTGGGAAAAGGGAAGAGGCCTGTGGGAAGTGATTTGTCAAAGCAAGGACATTATGCAGAGAGGACAGATTCTATATCTATTTGGAGATAGATGTGAATGGACTCAAATGACAGTGTGGGAGAAAAGGGACTGGCCTTCCAATCCAAGGGGTATGATCTAGGGGACCTGCCAGGTACATCATAAGACCAGAAGGTACAGGTCTGTCAGCAGCCAGGGAATGCTGAAGCCACCATCAGTTGGTCTGACCAACCTAGACCTTTCTCTAAAGTCTACCTGGTATTAAGGAGGTAAAAAGCCTGTAGAGCAGGAATCTCTTCTTCCCATTTCCATCCCTTCCCAAGGTCTTTTGATGTTCATGAGCAATGAAAAGTAGCCCATCAGAAGCCTTCAAGGATTTTGAAGTCCCAGTGCCTCATAATGAAAGCAAGAAGGCAGAATGGTGTCTAGAGCATAGTCACTATCTGCTGGAGGCTGTAGGAGAGGAAAGAGTGAGGTACAACAGGAGTGGTAGTGAATGTCTTCCATCCTAGCCTTTGGGAGGCTGAAGCAGGAGGATCATGAGTTCCTGAGGTACATAGTGAGGTCGTGTGTGTGAGAGAGAAAACAGATACCTACAGAAACAAAGACACACAGTCAGACAGCAGCAGCTGAGTGCTCTAAACCCATCCAAGATGAGGACTAGGTATGCAGCTAAATGGGTAGAGTGTCTGCCTAGCATGCAAAAGGCTCTGGGTTTCATCCTCAGCACCACCTAAAATGTACATGGTGGTATATACTTGTCATTCCAACCCTCAGGAGGTAGAGGCAGGAGGAGTCCAAGGTCATTCTTTTTTTTTTTTTTTTTTTTTTTTTTTTTTCGAGGTAGGGTCTCACTCTGGTCCAGGCTGACCTGGAATTAACTATGTAGTCTCAGGGTGGCCTCGAGCTCTTAGTGATCCTCCTACCTCTGCCTCTCCAGTGCTGGGATTAAAGGTGTGTGCCACCACACCCGGCTTCCAAGGTCATTCTTAGCTACATAATGAGTTTCAGGCCAGCCTTGGCTACATAAGATCCTGTCCCAAAAATAAATTAAAAAACTCATCCAAGATTGAAATTGAAATGATTTCAACCCAACTGTAGAGCAGTAGCATGAATAACAAGATTTTTTTTTTTAGTTTTAAGTTTTTCTTTTCCAGTGTTCAGGCTTCAATACAGGGCCTTATGCATTGTAGGTAAACATTCTATCACTGAGCTGTATTTCCAGCAATTGTCCAGTACTTACAAGTTTCTAGAGGGTCCTGTCCATTTTTAGCAGCTGTCAGTCCTTGGTACATGGAAAACAGCATGTCCCCTCAGAGACTAGAGGCTTTCAGTTCTTTCATTTATAGCTGCCATCTCCCAACACATTGATCTTGTGAAAACATAACTGATGTTGTGGAAAGAATAATAAACGGCCCAAAGAATGGTCACTGGCTAGCCCCTGAGAACTACAAATATGCCACCCACTTGACAAAAGGAATGTTGCAAACATGCTTAAATTAAGGATCTTGAAGTGAGGAGATTATCCCGGGCCATCTAGGGCCACAGTGTCCTGTTGGAGGAGGACAATCAGAGGTAGGAAGATGCTGAGCTCCTGGCTCTGAAGGTGGAGGAAGGGGCCTTCAAGCCAAGAGAACCTGAAAAAGATGGACACAGAGATTATCTGTAGAACCTCTGGGAGGGACCAGGCCTGCCACACCTGGGTTTTGGACATCTGAACTTAGTACTGTAAGATAATCAGCTTGTGGGGCTGAGGATATGGCTCAGAAAGTGATTGCATCACAAGCATGAAGTCCCAAGTTTGATGCCCTATACCCATGTAAAAACACCAGACATGGCAACACATGAGTATAATCCCAACGCTGATGAGGCAGAGACAGGAGGATCCCTGGAGCTTGCTAAACAGCCAGTCTAGCCTAGTTGGTGAGCTTCAGGCCAATAAGAGACCTTGTTTCAAAAAGAGGTAGATGGTATTTTTGAGAATAACACCCAAGGTTGTCCTCTAGCCATCACATACAAGTGCATCTGCACACACACACACACACACACACTAAAAATACAAAAACAGGGCTGAAGAGATGGCTTAGCAGTTAAGGTGCCTGCCTGCGAAGCCTAAGAACACCGGTTCAATTCTCCAGGTCCCATGTTTAGCCAGATGCAGTGACGCAAGGGTGCAATGCCGCACATGTCCACAAGGGGATTCACGCATATGGAATTTGTTCATGGTGGCTGAGAGGCCACTAGCACACCCATTCTCTCTCTCTCTCTCTCTCTCTCTCTTCTCTCTCTCTCTCTTTCTCTCAAATATATATATATATATAAAAAAAACAGCTGGGTATGGTGGTGCACACCTTTAATCCTAACACTTGGGAGGCTGAGGTAGGAGGATCACTGTGAGCTCAAGACTAGCCTGAGACTACATAGTAAATTCCAAGTCAAAGACCCTACCTCGAGAAACCAAAAATAAAAAATAAAATAAATAAAAGCAACACAAATAGCTTTGACTTTGGAAGCACTGCATCCACTTCCTAGGGCCATTGTAGCAAATTTCTACAATGCAAGCCTACAGTGGTTTAAAACAACAGAAACACCTCCCCTCAGATCTTTAGTTAGTCAGCTTTCTTTGCTCTAACAAAACCTGAGATAATCAACTTAAAAGGAAGAAAGATTCCCTTTTAGAGATTGCAGCCCATGGTTGCTTGGCCTATTGCTGAGAATTCCCAGGGAACACTGGTTTTCTGTGGTTTATTTTTTGAGACAGGGATTCCTGTCACTAGATTGGCATTGCATTTGCTATGGTGCTGAGGTTGATCTTGAACTTCCTGATTTCTATTATAGGCATGCACCACCATGTCCATTTTATGCAGTGCTTGGGATGGATCCCAGGACTTTGTGCATGCTAACACTTTACCATTTGAGCTACAACCACAGCCTAGAACCTACTTCTGATGACTTTCAAATGATATTGGATTTACTAGTTATTAGAGTTCATATCTTGGGGTCTTTACTACACACAGCAATTTCTCAGTATCTTGAAGTTAAAGGGATAAATTTGGGCTCACATCGGACCACATAACAGAAAAAAGCAGAGGTCATAAGGAAAGATCTTAGATTCTTTCTTCTGCCTTCTGATCCTAGAGTCTCTGAAGATAATTTGCTATAAAGAATAAATAGGGGCTGGAGAGATGGCTTAGCCTTAGCGGTTAAGGCGCCTCCCTGTGAAGCCTAAGAACACCCGTTAGAATCTCCAGGTCCCACTTTTAGCCAGATGCAAACAAGCATGCAACGTCGCATGTGCGCCCAAGGGGCGCATCTGGAGTTAGTTCACAGTAGCTGAGAGGCCACTGGCGTGCCCATTCTCTTTCTCTCAAATTAAAAAAAAGAAAAAGAAAAGAATAAATAGAAGCTGGGCATGGTGGCACATGCCTTTAATCCCAGCACTCAGGAGGCAGAGGTAGGAAGATCACCATGAGTTTGAGGCCACCCTGAGACTACATAGTGAATTCCAGGTCAGCTCAGCCTGGACTAGAGTGAAATCCTACTTCAAAAAAAAAAAAAAAAAAAAAGAATAAATAGATGAGCCAAGTATGGTGGTTCATGTCTGTCAATCTAGCACTTGGATGGTAGAGGCATGACGATCAGGAGTCCAAGGTCATCCTTGGTTACATAGCTAGTTTGAGGCTAGCCTACATGAGACCCTATTTCAAAAAGCCGAAAAAGGGGGCTGGAGAAATGGCTTAGCAGTTAAGGCACATGCCTGCAAAGTCTAAGGACCCTGGTTCGATTCTCCAGTTTCCACATAAGCCAGATGTACATGGTGATGCATGCATCTGGAGTTTGCTTGCAGTGGCTAGAAGCCCTGGGCTGCCCATTCTTACTCTCTCTCCCTCTCCCTCTCCCTCTGTCTTAAATAAATAAATATTTTTTTAAGCCAGGCGTGGTGGCGCACACCTTTAATCCCACCACTTGGGGGCAGAGGTAGGAGGATTGCTGTGAGTTCGAGGCCACCCTGAGACTGCATAGTTAATTCCAGGTCAGCCTGGACTAAAGTGAAACCCTACCTCGAAAAACCAAAAAATAAAAAAAATAAAAAAATAATAATAATAAAAAAATATGTATATATATGCCAAAAAAGGATAATTAGGTATCTGACATTGCAGCCTATCAAATACTCAACCACTGGCTTGTGCTATATGTGCATTACATGTGTCCTCTGCCCATACATTTATACCACCTTCACCAAATATAAAAGTTAAGTCAGGTGTGGTGGCACATGTCTATGACCCCAGCCACTTAGAAGGCTGAGGCAAGAGGATCACTTCAGTCCAAGAATTTGAGGCCCACATAAATGATATAAGACTCCCATCTCTTTAAAGGAAAAAAAAAAAAGATGTTTTTATAGATGTAGAGGGGAAAAAAAAAGTCCCATCTACTAACTTCTATACCTGACTTTCAGTCTGACCTTGAGGAATGAGGTCTATTAAAATACATTCAAACTCTCACCACTGTAGCTGTAAAAGGAATACTAAGGAATGAATGTCTTTGCAAGGTTCTGGAATTTTCCTGTCCTAGGAGCTAGCTGTCAACTTAATTAGTAGCTATAGCTGGCATTCTTAGGGTAGTCCGGTTTTTGAGGTGCTCAGAAACCAACTTGCATTCTACCTGTTTGTCATCTGTTTGCTCCCAGCACAGGCCATTTCAGGATTTTGGAATTCAGTAATGACTCCCCATAGTTAATCTACTTTGTCCTTCAGTTTCATGCTCCCAACTGAGCTATTTCAAGTTATACCTGTGCTTCCTTAATTCTAATCTCTTTTGCATGTCAGGTATAATAGTAGCCTCTTGGTTGAGCATAAGTTCTCCCTTCCAGAACAAACAAATTAGATATAGTAGAGGGAACAACAAGCTTTTTCTATTTAGCCAGATAGTAAATATTTCAGGCTGATTATATAGAGTCCATCGTCCATCGCAGCTACTCAATGGACCAAAGCAATCACAGACAACATATAAATAAGTGGGTATAGGGTAGTTCCAATAAAACTTTGTTTACAAAAGAACAAATGTCCAGCCTATGAGCCAAAGTGTTTGAACCATGCAGTAGACTCATGATTTTCATAGTTCTGTTTCTAGGACCATGGCTGTGACTTTATGAAATATGGTGAAGGGCACAGGTTAAGGGACAAGAAGGCAGTAACTTACCTGCCTCTAGTGCTTAGTGGTGCTTCAGGTCTACACCTTCCTACAGAAACCTCTTTATCTTATGGTGCATGGGGAATAATGGTCTGTCTTGCATGATGTTTGCAAATCTGGGATGTGGGTTATCACAGAAGCCAGATTCTACCAGGTTAAAAACAAGACCTAGTCCCTGCATTGAAAAGATTGACCTGCTTTGGGCAAGTTCAGACTGGACACTCCCCATGGCAGGTCTTTCCAGGATTCCTCCACCCTGACCCCATTCTGTTTTTCTTTTTCAAAGTGCCCTTGAATCATTTCCCGAGTCATTGAAGGGTACAAGGTCTTGTTTTTGTTTTTTCCTCAGTGGCAGTCTGTGTACATGTTTCTGTCCTGCTGTGACAGATTGCTTTTTATCTGCTGAAAAAAAAAAAGAAAACCATTGACCTTAGGCAAGTATTAGATTTCCTCTGTCCTCTTAGCCACCTCTGCTAACATTTTTCTCTATTTACACATTAAAGTTTTCTCTGTCTTTTTCCTTTAAATAAGGCTAGAAAAGATTTCTGCAAGATTCAGTTGTGTAATCACTCCATTAATCTTTTCAGAATCAATTGGTTTTTTGTATGAAACTGTTTTCTAGCCACTGTCATTTTGATTTCTGCACTGTCAATTGTATTTACATACTGTTTAAAAAAATTCCCAAAAGAAATTTGGCCCTTAGCTACCTGCCCTGGGAATGTCCCAAAGAGGGCAGAATTGTTTGGCTGGTACCCTCCCCCCCTCCCCGCGCGCACGCGCGCGCGCACACACACACACACACACACACACACCCTGACATACCTACCTACACAGTTTAGTATCTGGCTATGTTCCAAGTCAATAGTGTTCTTTGAGTATCTGCAAAACCCATGAGTAACATTTTATGGGGGCATGCAAAGTTGAACCCAGGCTCTTGCTGTGGACCCCAGGCTGACTTGAAACTCCTGATTTTCCTGCCTGGGATTATAGGCCTGCCCCCATCTCTAACAGTGTCATTGAAGGTCCCTCCACCCTGACCCAGGAAATAGTGTGAAATTGGAGCCTAAGAAAGGAAATCATCTCTGAGACTAGCCTAGGCAGTATAAGATCATCTCTACCTTTCAGATGTGTTAACAATGGTGTGACACACACCTAAGCTACTCTTTCCCAATCACCTTTGTCTTGGGGTTGCACTTCAGGCTTCCAGGTTGAATTTGTCCCTTTAAGCTCACAGGTAAAGCCACTTCTTTCTCCAGTGGGTGCTGATCTCACCTTTTGTGGTAGTTGGTACCTTATTCACCTTGGTCCATTGTAGCACACATCTACAAGCCTCTTATGCAATAGTTAACCTTGATGTTGATACTAATTGGGGTCGTTTGTTCCCATTAGCTATCCTGTGGTTGCCAAAATGGGTTTCAGGGAGTGCTCAAAGGAAGAGACAGTGGGTGTGTTGGATCTTGTCACCTGGGATGGTGAGCAGTGGAGAACCCAGGAGGAAATTCTAATTAATTTTGTGTTTACCTCTGTAATGGACTATGTCCTTTTCCCTGGAAGACCAAGATAGATAAGGAAAACCATCTCTAAGATTCAGTTCTCCTCCAGCACTAGTGACAGACAGATTTGTACAAAGCTGTTTTAATCACTTTGGGGTGCACTGTTCAATGGCATAAAGCACATTCACAGGCTTGTGTAGCCATCCCCACCATTCATCTCCAGAACTTTCTCATCTCCCAAGACTGAAGCTCTGACTCTATTAAACACTAACTCCCAAGCTCCTTCTCCAGCCCCTACCCCCTAGCTTCCATCTTTCCACTTTCTGTCTTTGTGGATCTGACACTCTCAGAACTTCCTGAGAGAATGATGCACTCTCTCATTTTGTATCTGGTTTTTTTCACTGAGCTTTGTGTCCTCAAGGTCCACCCATATTGGAGGGAGGTAATTTCCTTTCTAAGCCAAAGTAAAGGCTTATGCTTGAAATTTCAGCACTCTGGTGGAGACTGGAAGATCAGGAGTTTAAGGCCATTCTATGCTACATAGCAAGTTCAAGGCCAGCCTGGGATTCATAAGACCCTGTCTTAAAAATGAACAGCAACAACAAAAGGTTAAGTAATAGTCCAGGATGTGTTTGAATTTGTGTTTGTGTGCATATCACATTTTGTTTATTCACCTGTTAGTGGACAATTGGGTTGTTTTCCACTTTGAGTTACTGTGAATAATGCTACAAATATTGGAATACAGATTTTATTCAAGTGTCTGCCTCAAATTAGAATATATACCCCAAAAGTATAACTGCTGGGTCATGGGGTTAAACTCTTAATGTTTCTGAGGGACTGACTGCCAGATTGTTTTCCAGTCTAGCTGTATCCTATTACACTCACAGTTTCTCCACATTCTCACCAACACTTGGCATTTTCCAAATGTTTTTTTCTTTCCTGCATGCATACATGTATGTGGTGTGTGTGTGTGTGTATGTGTGTTCATGTTAGTTCACATGTGTGGGTGCATGTGGAAGCCAGAGGTCAACATAAAGTGTCTTACTCAATTGCTCTCGACCTTTTTAAAAATATTTTATTTATTTATTTATTTATTTATTTATTTGAGAGAGAGAAAGAGAGAGAGAGAGAATGGGTGCACTAGGGCTTCCAGCCACTGCAGACAAACACATGTATGTGCCCCCTTGTGCATCTGGCTTACATGGGTCCTGGAGAATTGAACTGGGATCCTTTGGCTTTGCAGGCAAATGCCTTAACCGCTAAGCCATCTCTCCAGCCCCCTCCCCTTATTTTTTTGAGACAGGGTCTCTCACTGAACCCAGAGCTCACTGATTCAGCTAAACTAGTTAGCCAGCTTTCTACAGGGATTATTTTGTCTCATTATCCAAGCGTGGGATTAAAGCATGCACCACTAAACCCAGCATTTACATTGGTGGTGGGGATTCAAAAGCACCTCATGGTTGCATGACCAGTGTTTTACTGACTGAACCGTCTTACACCCTCATACACCCCATAGTTCACTTTTTTAAAAAGCTGAGAGTATTCTAGTGGGTCTGTTTTGATGTGCATTTCCGTAATGACACACATGCTGATTGACGTGAGGTCTGTCTTCTTTGGAGATATGTCTGTTTAAGTCCTTTGTCTGTTTTTTTTTAATATTTTATTTTTATTTATTTGAGAGAGAGATACAGAAACAGGCAGAGAGAGAGAGAGAATGGGCACACCAGGGCCTCCAGCCCCTGCAAATGAACTCCAGATGATGCGCCTCCTTGTGCATCTGGCTTATGTGGGTACTGGGGAATCGGGCCTCGAACTGGGGTCCTTAGGCTTCACAGGCAAGCGCTTAACCACTAAGCCATCTCTCCAGCCCCCCTTTGTCTGTTTTTTTTGATCAGAGGGTTTGGCTTTTATGGAGCCATGGGAGTTCCCTATGGCTGTCAGTGGCATCTGACACCAGAGGATCTTGCAAGAAATTGAAAATGAGTCGTAGTTGATTGTGACCTTTGCTGTCTCACAGCGTATGACCAGAGGGCTGGGGTCTGGCAGGCTTAATTCCAGACCTGTGAAGGAAGGTGAAGGCTGGCACCTTGCATCTGTCATCCAATTTACCCTTGTCTTTCTAGCACCTTGCATTATGGGTATTGTTTTGGCTTTCAGTGTTGGGTTTATGGTCCAGTGCATCATGTATCTTGGGCAAGACCTCTGCCACTGAACTGTACACCCCAAGAGTTTTGGTTTTTGTGTGTGTGTGTTTTGTGTGTTTTTAAGATCTTTTGGGGGTCTGGTGGGGTTGTTTGTCTTATTTTTTGTGTTCAATTAAAATTTATTTTACTAGGCTGGGTGTGGTGGCACACACCTTTAATTCTAGCACTCAGAGCATAGGTAGGAGAATCAAGAATTGCTGTGAGTTTGAGACCACCCTGAGACTACATAGTGAATTCCAGGTCAGCCTGGACTTTAGTAAGACCCTATCTTAAAAAACCAAAATACAGCCAGGCATGGTGGTGCATGCCTTTAATCCCAGCACTTGGGAGGCAGAGGTAGGAGGATTGCGGTGAGTTCAAGGCCACCCTGAGACTACATAGTTAATTCCAGGTCAGCCTGGGCCAGAGTGAGACCCTATCTCGAAAAACCACAAAAAAAAAAAAAAAAAAAAAAAAAAAACCAAAAATACATACATACATATATTTATGGGGGTGTGTTATTACTATTATTTTACTGAATAATGGCCTCAAAGAGCATGAATAGTGATTCTGGTAATTCTATTGCTATATATTGTTGTGATTCTTTCTCTTCAAAAATTAATGTGTGTGGGGCTGGAGAGATGGCTTAGCGGTTAAGGTGCATGCCTGCAAAGCCTAAGGACCCCGGTTCAGATCTCCAGGTCCCACGTAAGCCAGATGCACATGGTGGCATATGCATTTGGAGTTTGTTTGCAGTGGCTAGAGGCCATGGTGCACCCATTTTCACTCTTCCCTCACTCTCCTTCTCTCTGCCTAATAAATAAATAAATAAAAATAAAATCTAAAAAAATTAATGTGTATGTATGTCAGAGTCTCTTGCTGCTGCAAACAAATGCTAACCCAGCTTTACTTGTGTGGCTGGAGAATTTAATCCTGGGCCAGCAGGCTTGGCAAGCAAACACCTTTAACCACCAGGTAATCTCTCCAGCCCCTTATTCTATTTTATTAACTATTGTTCATTCCTATTTAAAATTAATTTCCTTTGTTAGCATACAGAATAATAGCTTTTGTTTTGATACTGTATCCATATATATCATTGAAGTTTGCTTGTATTTGCCCTCCCATTATCCTCCCTTGACCCTCTTCCATCTTCTCACTTCCCCCAGTAGTCCTCCTTCTGCTTCAATCTATGTTGGTTTGGTTTTTCGAGGCAAGGTCTCACTGTAGCCCAGGCTGACCTGGAATTCATTATGTAGTCTCTGGGTGGCCTCAAACTCACAGCAATCCTCCTACCTCTGCCTCCCAAGTGCTGGGATTAAAGGTGTGCACCACCATGCTTGGCTTTTGTTTTGTTTTAAGACAAGGTCTTATATAGTCCAGGCTAGCCTCAAACTTGCTGGGTAGCTGAGACCAGCCTTGAATTTGACTTTCCTGCCTGCAGCTGTTGGGATTATAGAATTTGCTGCCATATCTGGCTACTTTCGTGTGTGTATAATATATATTTAAATCTAGATTCTGCACACAAGAGAAAGTATGTGATACTTGTCTTCCCTCATTATCCTCTGTTGTTTGTCCCCTCTCATTATATCCCTTCCTTCCCTCACGTATACCACCTTTTATTTTGATGTCATATATATATATATATATATATATGACATAGTATAGTTTAAAAGGTAGGCTGGAGTCCAGTATGGTAGAGTGGTAGGTTACATAGCTACATAGCAAGGTCTTGTTTAACATAATAATAGGCAGCTTGCAGTCATGAGCTTCAGAATTCTTAGGGAAAGTCTATGGATCCAGCCTCCTGCCCCTTCTGGCAGATGGGCAGTCAGAGAAGCAAGGTTGAGTGTGTGGATGTGGACATCTGATTGGGTTCCATACTGTGTTCTTAGGGACAAGACAGGAAGCACACAGAGCTCCTTCTTCAGCCAGGCCCAGAAAGAGGTGGCTGAAAGTTCCCAAAGCTGCTAATTAGTGAACTGGTATTTACTTAGGAGGAGGTGTCCATGAACCAGCCCTCTGTACTGTCTGGGTATTTGCTTAATATATCTGTGTAAAAAGATAAGATGGAGCAAACCTCCTTATCAAAAGCCAGAGGCAGCAGACAAACTAAGAGCCTTAACTACCATGGACCTGAAAAAAATCTCAGCAGCTAAAACAATTTCCTAAAGCCAGCAAGATGAGACCCAGTACAGTGAGCATTTAAATTCTTGTGCTTAAATGTAAATGAAGTTTCCCACCCTGGATGTTATTGGCATTAGAGCTGGATGACACTGTCCTATAGACCATGGGCTTTGAAGCAGCATCTCTGGCTCCAGGAGCACCCCCTACCCTCATGTTAGCAATTAGAAAACATCCACAAAGGGGCTGGAGGTGTGGCTCAGTGGTAGAGTGCCTGCCTAGAATCCCCCAGTGAGGGTTAAGAGGCATGGCATAACAATAAAGCACTTTCCTAGAATCTGCCAATGAGGAACTGGGGGATGGCTTGGTGGTACAGCACTTCCCTAACATGCATGAGGCCCTGGGTTCCATCCCCAGTAATAGTTTGGCGGGGGGTGTCTCCTTTTACTGTGCTTAGGTTATCTCTGATGCCACACCTCTCACTGTTTTGGCTGTTTTTGTGTTCCCCAGTGGGAACCCTCTGTTCTCTCTTGGCTTCCACATAGTCTCTGTTACAGTCCTGACTTCTAAACCAGGATCCTAAAGTGTTTCAGAAAGCCTGATGTTCTCCACAAAGCAGGAACTCAATTCTTCTTTCAATCTCTGCCCTGTTCTCTTTTCCTTCTTCCTGGTCTCACCTGAGTTACCCATACTATAGGGTATGATCATCCATCCATCCATCCCTATCTTTCTTTAATAGGGCATCAAGCCCCACTGGTCCTACTTCTGAACTCCCACCCTGCCCTTTCACCCTATGGCTTCCTTAAAAGCCTACTCACCTCAAGTTGCCAGACTGGTTTCCTACCTCTGTCCTGACACTGTCCCTCTGTAATAACTTTACCTGCCTGTTAACCAGTCACATTTGTGCAATGCAGGTTTCTTCATGCCTACCCCCTAGCCTAATGTCCTGCTCCAGGAAGTAAAGACAGAGAAGAACAGGGCATTAAACACCACATGTGCTTAACCCTGCCTGCCCAGCCCATGTTACCCAGCATGGCATCATCCATCCCCTTGTCTTAACCTCTGTCCTCTTCTGGAATGTCCTTCCATCTTTCTTCTTTCCCCCTATCTCCTCCTATTCATCCTTTCAAAGCCAGTACAGATGTATCCACGACTCCTCCTTAGGCCAAGGGACTTAAGACA
Organism: Orientallactaga sibirica; assembly: GCA_036365145.1. Taxonomy (NCBI): domain Eukaryota; kingdom Metazoa; phylum Chordata; class Mammalia; order Rodentia; family Dipodidae; genus Orientallactaga; species Orientallactaga sibirica. Next base: position 23,019,879 of record JAEOAD010000015.1, on the reverse strand, counting down.
CTCTGGTTTCCATTTATAATGGTTTGTTTCCATGTCAGTTCTTGGTCATCTGAGCATCACTCTTGACAGCACACCATTATTCCTTCAGATGTGTTTTCACTCTTCTAGGCAGATTTGTAAATGTTAGCTGGATGTGGTGGTGCTTATCTTTAGTCCCAGCACTTGGAGGCTGAGGTAGGAGGATTTCCTAGAGTTCAAAGCCAGCATGGGGCAAAAAGTGAGTTCTAGGTTAGGCTAAAGTGAGACCCTGCCTCTACCTTGAAAAACAACAACAACAACAAAAAAAAAAAACAATTCAGATGTGTAAATGTGAGTTTTGGGAGGTGGGAAGGGGTAGAACTTGGGTAATGCCCAGATGATATACAAGGTCATCACTCCCAGTTCCTCCATTCACCAGTGTCTTGGGGGATTGTGTCAGGAGCTCACCACTGTGGTGTCATGTGCATTCATGGAAGGAGTCACTGGGTATTGCTGTGGTTAAGGACCAGCAAACCTGCAGCTCACCCTGCTTCAATCCCATAACTAGATCTGTCAAGGTAGGGTCTTGCTCTAGCCCAGGCTGACCTGGAATTCACTATGTACTGTGTCATCTCAGACTGGCCTTGAACTCACAGGAATCTTCCTACCTTTGCCTCCTGTGTGCTGGGATTAAAGGCATGCACCACCACATCCAGCAAAAAGACAAACAGAATCAGTGCATCAGGGCCTCCAGTCTCTGCAAAGGAACTCCAGATTCATGTGCCACTTTGTATGTCTGTCTTTACATGTGTACAGGGAATCAAACCAGGGTTGTTGGGCTTTGTAGGCAAGTGCCTTAACTGCTGAACCATCTCTCTAGCCCCTGTTTCCTTTCTTAGTTCTGGTAAGACTCCAGCTTGGGGGCACAAGAAGTTGGTCAGGATCAGAAGTTGTAGTAGCATGTGACATGATAAAGAGTCAACTCTCCTGTTTTGTTTGACTCAGAAGTCTTTTTTTTTTGGGGGGGTGGGGGTTGAGGTAGGGTCTCACTCTAGCTCAGGCTGACCTAGAATTCACTTTGTAGTCTCAGGGTAGCCTCGAACGAACTCATGGCAATCCTCCTACCTCTGCCTCCGGAGTGCTGAGATTAAAGGCATGTGCCACCACACCCAGCTTTTGTTTTTGTTTTTTGTTTTGTTTTTCAAGGTAAGGTCTCGCTCTAGCCCAGGCTGACCTGGAATTTACTATGTAGTCTCAGGCTGGCCTCAAACTCACAGCAATCCACCTACCACTGCTTCCCAAGTGCTGGGATTAAAGGTGTGTGCCACCATTGCCCAGTTTTCAGAAGTCTTTTTTTTTTTTTTTTTTGCCATTTGCCAAAATGTCACCAAATCTGGAGCCCTACACTTTTGAAAAGAAACTGAATCAGAGGATTTGTTTGTTTGTAGTGCTAAGGATGGAATGCAGGGCCTTGTGTATGTTAGTCAACTCAGGAAGCAAAGACAGGGAATCCTTGGGGCTAACTGGCTAGCCAGATTGGTGAGCTCCAAGTTCAGTGAGAGACCCTGTCTCAAAGAATAAGGTGGGGAGTGATTAAAGAGAATGCCCAACATTGACCTCTGGCCTCAACATGCACATGCATGCATACTACATACACATGTGAATAAACAAAGTTGATAGTTGCTGGGGAGAGGGACTTATGAGGTCACACTCTGGAGAGTTATAGGTAGTAAAGGAGTTATGGGTTGCTAAGGGACAAAGTGACTTTTTCTTCAGAGATGAAGACAGTTATAAGTTACCCATCCATGCTCCTGTAAACAACCCTAATTAAAAAAAAAAGACATGAAAGTAGAAGGGGGACAAGTTGGCCAGAAAAAAGGTCTCGGTGGGTCAGGGGTTTGAGATAAATGCTACACCCATGCATGTCTGTAACCCCAGCCCACGGGGAGCGGAAACTAGAGAATTACTAGAGCTTGCTGACTGGCAGCTCCAGGTTGAGTCAGAAACTCTGTTTCAGGGAAATACACAGATGCGTATTTTCTTCATTCAGATTTTCCTGAGGGGTTGTATTCTTTACCATAACCCTGTGAGAAAACAATCAGATGATGTGTATCTGAAACCAGAAAGCATCTCTAGCCATTGCTTCCATCAGTCTGGCTCACGGAGACTTTCATATAAAATTGGAATGTATTGAATGTTTGACCACAGGAAATGATTAAAGCAGTACAAAGGACAATAGCAACATGAGAAAGGTGAAGCATTTGGGCACTCATTTGCTGTGCTTATAACAAAAACATATACACCATGTCAACAAGGCTGGAGCATGGAAGAGTATTATGGCTCAGTGATGAGGACTTGCCTAGCCCACATGAGGCCCTGCGTTTTATCCCCAGCACCCCCTAAAATCATCTGTATTGATTAATTTTTTTTTTTTTTTTTTTTTGGTTTTTCGAGATAATGTCTCGCTCTAGTCCAGGCTGACCTGGAATTCACTATGTAGTCTCAGGGTGGCCTTGAACTCACGGTGATCCTCCTACCTCTGCCTTCCAAGTACTGGGATTAAAGGCATGTGCCACCGTGCCTAGCTTGGTTAATTTATTTTTAACTTAAGTTTGTTTTGTGCTATTAATAGAGGAGGATGACATTGAGGTAACAGCCAACTAGGGGTGTGACTCAGTGGTAGAGTGCATACTGAAGACCCTGGATTCAATCCCTAGAACGTAAAAAAAAAATTCAACTAACAAATAGAGGTGACTTTTTTTTTTTTTTAAATCTTTATCAGTCTGTCCCACGGACCATTTCTTATCAGCCAGGAATCTTTGCAAGTTTATTCACATTCATGCTGCAGAACTGACTGTACTAGGTAGCCAACTGGTTTCTTGCCCAAGAATGTTCCACTTTGTTCCTTTTTTTTCCTCTTAAGATGACTTACCTGTAGCAGTTTGCCTTGGTTACTTCTTTTTAATATTTTATTTGTTTACTTATTTGAGCGAGGGAGGAGGAAAGAGAGAAAGGGTGTGCCAGGGCCTCTAGTCAATGCAGATGAAATCCAGACATATTGACCACCGTGTGCATCTGGCTCATGTGGGTTCTGGGCAATCCAACCTGGGTTCCTTGGCTTTGCAGGCAAATGCCTTAACCACTGAGCCATCTCTCCAGCCCCTACTTCTTATCCTTATTAAACAAGAATAAAGCTCTGAGCCGGGCGTGGTGGTGCACGCCTTTAATCCCAGCACTTGGGAGGCAGAGGTAGGAGGATCGCCGAGAGTTCGAGGCCACCCTGAGACTACATAGTTAATTCCAGGTCAGCCTGGACCAGAGTGAAACCCTACCTCAAAAAACCAAAAAAAAAAAAAAAAAAAAAAAAAAAAAGCTCTGGGGGCTGGAGAGATAGCTTAGCAGTTAAATGCTTTGCCTGTGAAGCCTGAGGATCCCGGTTCAAGGCTCAATTCCCTAGTACCCACGTCAGCCAGCTGCACATCTGGAGTTCATTTGCAGTGGCTGGAGGCCCTGGTGCACCCATTCTCTCTCTCTCTCTCTGTCTCTTTCTCTCTCTTTCTGTCACTCTCAAATAAATAAATAAACAAAACAAAAGAATAAAGCTCTGGATATTAGACATTAATTAAAAGACTGGCTGGAGTCGGGTGTGGTGGCGCACGCCTTTAATCCCAGCACTCGGGAGGCAGAGGTAGAAGGATCACCGGAGTTCGAGGCCACCCTGAGACTACATAGTTAATTCCAGGTAAGCCTGGACCAGAGTGAGACCCTACCTTGCAAAACCAAAAAAAAAAAAAAAAAAAAAAAGGACTGGCTCAGTAGACAGGTGTGGTGGTGCACACCTTTAATCCCAGCACTCGGGAGGCAGAGTTAGGAGGATCACTGTGAGTTTGAGGCCACTCTGAGAATACCTAGTGAATTCCAGGTTAGCCTGGACTTCAGCAAGACCCTACCTTGAGCCAAAAAAAAAAAAAATGTCTGGGTGTCATGGGTCACACCGTGCAGTCCCAGCTCTCAGAAGGCTGAGGCAGGAGGATTTCTGGGGCTACATAGCAAAACACTTGTCTCAACAAAAAATAGAGACAGATTATATAGGTGTCTGATATTGTACACATACTGAAGATGGACCTCAGCTGGTGGTGCTGTTGGGGCCCTGTGAGAGGAAGTGAGGTCATTGGGGCATATCCTTGAGAAGGGGAGTTTTGGGATGCCAGCCCCTTCCTCTCAGGTTCTCTTTGCTTCCAGTCTGTGATGGGATGTGTAGACTCCCTCTGCATAGGCTTTTGCTATTACAAGGTCAAGCAGTTCCAGACTGAAGCCTCTGAAACTGGGAGGCAAAATAAGTTCTTCTCTATTTCACTTGATTTTATCAGGTATTTTGTAACAATGCAAAACTGTTTAGGACAGTATTAAATATTAATGTACAGCATTATCCTCCACTAGAGCTGGGGCTCAGTGGTAGAACACCTTCCTGGAATTACCCAGTGAGGGGGCAAGGCTTTGACTCAGCAGTAGTATATCTGCCTGCAATCCATACTGAGGAGCTGGGGCTATGACTTCAACAGCTTAGAATTCACCAGTGAGGGACTGGGGGCATGGTTCAGCAACAGAGTGCCTGCCTAGAATATCCCAATGAGAGGTGGGGACCTTGGTTCAGCCACCTCCTTAAAATGAACTGTATGTGTGTGGGGGGAGGGTAAATATGTGTGTGCCCATGTAGTGCCCCATGCACTTGCCTGCATGAGCCAGAGCTCTTATTGATTCCCAAAGGGTATTTTTTTTTTTTTGTTTTGTTTTGTTTTGTTTTGTTTTGTTTTGTTTTGTTTTCAGGAGACCTGGTGATTCTCCTGCCTCTGCTTCTCCCAGGTCTAGGCTTACAAACATGTGTGGCCCCACTCAGCTGCTTATGTCAGTCCTGGAGATTGAATTCAAGAGGTGTTTCAGGGCTCTTCATGTCCTTATGCTTGCATAGGAAGTGTTCTTAGAAATCACCAAGCCATTTCTCCAGCCCCTAAAATGAAACTTTTCAGTTAAAGTTTATTAAGAATGATAAAGGAAAAAAAAAAAAATGATAAAGGAGGGCCTGAAGAGATGGTTTAGTGGTTAAGCACTTGCCTGTGAAGCCTAAGGACCCCAGTTCAAAGCTTGATTCCCCAGGACCCACGTAAGCTAGATGCACAAAGTGGCACATGCATCTGGAGTTCATTTGCAGTGGCTGGAGGCCCTGGCGTGCCCATTCTCTCTCTGTCTGTCTGCCTCTTTCTCTCTGACACTCTCAAATACATAAATAAAAAATAAACAAAAAAATTTAAATGAAAAAATAATAATAAAGAATGATAAAGGAAGGGCTGGAGTTAGGGCACACCAATCCCCCCCTCCCCCATCTCTCTCACTTGCTTGCTCACTCACTCTCGCTCTCTCATAAAAATAGGCCAGTCTGGGGCTGGAGAGATGGCTTAACGGTTAAGGCGCCTGCCTGCTAAGCCTAAGAACCCGGTTCCAATCTCCAGGTCCCACATTTAGCCAGATGCAGTGACACAAGGGCGCAATGCCACACTTGCCCACAAGGGGGCGCACACATCTGGATTTCATTCACAGCAGCTGAGAGACTGCTGGTGCACCCATTCTCTATCTGTCTCCCTCTCTCTGTCTGTCTCTATGTCTCTCTCCAAAAAAAATAAAATAATAAAATAAAAATTAAAAAAAAATAGGCCAGTCTGTTGGGCTTGCCTTAAAAGAAAATAAGGATCTGGAGTGATGTCTTAGCAGTGAAGGCACTTGCCTGCAAAGCCTAAAGACCCAGGTTTGATTCCCTAGTATCCACATAAGCCAGATACACATGGTGGCACATTCATCTGGAGTTGTTTGCAATAGCTAGAGGCCCTGGTGCACCCATTATCTTTCTCTATCTGCTTCTCTGTTTCTCTCTCTCTCTCTCTCAAATAAATAAGTTTTAAAAAGGGGGCACTGGAGAGATTGCTCAGTGGTTAAGGTGCTTGCCTGCAAAGCCTAAGGACTTGGTTTTGATTCCCCAGTACCCAGATATACAAGGTGGCACATGTGTCTGGAATTTGTTTGCAGTGGCTAAAGGCCCTGACATGCCCCTTCTCTCTCTCCCTCTCTCTCTCTCTCTCTCTCTTTTTTGATTTTTTAAATTTATTTTTTAAGTAGAAACTTTGTATGGACACATCATATGCTGGTACCATCATTTCTCTCTTCCCTGTCCCCACTCCACTGCGGGCCCTCCTTAGTGGGATTTCTGGTATTCACCACGGAGTTGTGGGTTGTGGATTGTGAGAGCAGCAGTCAGTGTTTGTGGGGTATATTCCCTCCCACCCTGTGGCTCTTACATTCTTTCCGCCCCTCTTCCTCAAAATTCTCTGAGCTTTGGTGGGTGTGCTTTAAGTCTACATTAGTGTTGATCTCTCAGCAGCTTCTAGATTTCTGCTTTGGTGCATTTTGAGTATTTTCAGTGTGTCTCCATCACCATGGCTCAGTTGTCAGGCTTGCCTTGGAAGCAGCACTCTTGTTCATCTCACCAGTTCCTCTCTGTGGTTTCATCTGGGCCCTAGCTGCTGTGCAATGGGTGGTTCATCTCCTGCCAGGGAGTCAGCTATTGTCTTATTGATAGATTTTGGTTGTCCTCAGTTCTCACTGCTTTCTTGGCATGTAGTGCAGCCCTGCTCCCAATTTCTCTTGCACTGGCCTTGCCCTCCCAGGCAACCATGACCCCCAGCTCAGCCCCGACTCACCCCATTCTCTCTCTATCTGCCTCTTTCTGTCCTCCACTCTCAAACAACAAACATATAAAAAATAATTAATGAATTAAATGGCAGAAAATGGTGCCCATTTTTGGAAGATTCTTTAACGGCTGAGCCATCTTCTCAGCCCATGTTTTGGAAGGTTCTATTAAGAAGTAATTAATACCCAAGTCAAGGGCTTGACACAGAATATGTGCTTGCTGGCTGCTTTCAATTTTCCCCCAGTTATCCCAGGCCAGAGAGCTTTAAGACCTCCTGCCTTATCCAGAGTGGGTATGGTAGACAGAATAATACCCCTGCTCCATGCCTCTATCCTAGTCCCAGAATATATAAATAAGTTAGATACGTTACAGATGTGCTACATGAACATGTCATGCTATATGGTAAGAACAAATTGAGGTTGTGGGTGGGATTGAGATTGTCAGTCAGCCAACCTTGAGATGGAGGTTATCCTGCATAACCCAGTTGTCACCATTGGGTCCTCATAAGAGGGGAGGTAGGAGGATGAAGGAGGAAAAAGGCTGGGAGACTACACACTGCTAGTTCTGAAAAGGAGGAGGGACCATGAACTTAGGGATGTGGGACCTCCACAAGGGACCAGCCCTTGTGAGCCCATTCATTTTAGCCCAGGGAGGTTGACATCAGACTTGTGGCCTCCAGAAGTGAACACAGTAAGTTTGTGGTGTTGTTTTAAGCCAATACATATATGGTCCTCTGTTCCACATGGGGTTCCTTATGGCTGAATGGGAAAGACTCTCTTGGCCAGAGGTCATAGAGCCTTGGCCTGAGGGATTTAGGTACCTCCACTTTCTGTGGCCCATCTTTAACCTCTGCAGATGACTGCAAGGTCACAGGCAGTATGTGTTAGTTGTTTTCTCATTGCTGTAACAAAATGCCTGACAGAAACAACTTAAGGCAAGAAGGATTGTCCTGGCTTCCTATCTCAGAGATTTCAGTCCATACTCCTTGGCTCTATTGATTCTGGGACAATGGTGAGGCAGAACATCGTAGGTGTGTGTGTGTGGAGGCAGAGGCTATTCACATCATGGTGGACAGAAAGCCAAGAGACAGCATCTTGTGCTCTCATTGGCTGGCTGGCTTCTTTTCCCCCTTTTATTCCATGTGGGCCCTCAGCCTAGGATAGCGCCATGCACATTGTGGGTCAGTGTTTGACTCTTTGCTAATCTCTGTAAACATGAGACATACTCAGAAATGTGCTTTGCTTAAGGTGGCAGTGATCCTTAAAATGAATACAGGCTTATGATGGCATATACACTTAAGACTCCTGCAAGCCACTTCTCTGCCCTAATCACAGGAACAGATGGCCCATGTGCCATCCCACAGATCTGATTTAGAGGCCCATCGCTACCCTCCCCCAGTTGAAACAGTCACATTTGTCCCCAGGGAGGTCAAGGTACAACTCAGCCTTGTTATTAACAGTTACTGTTAATATTGTGTTAGGGCTGTAATGAAAAGAAATGGGGCTAGGTAGATGGCTCCGTGGCTAAAGTGTTGCCTCTTAAACATGAGAACCTGAGTTTGAATCCCCAGTACCCACAAGAAAGCCAGGTGTTATGCACATTCCTATAATCCCAGCCCTGAGGAGGCAGAAACAGGAAGATCCTCTGGATTCTAGTCAGTGAGTTAAGTACCTTAGAAAAATAAGACTGAGGAAGGTACATGACATCAACCTCTGGAGAGAGAGAGAGAGAGAGAGAGAGAGAGAGAGAGAGAGAGAGAGAGAGAGCAGAAAGACCATGAGCCAGGGATCCTGGCTAAACAAAGGGATACCAAGAGGTTGTGAAGACACCCCCTCGCCCCCAGTGCTGCAAGTCAGGGAGGGGGGCAAGAGGTGGGGCTGAGGAGGATTGCAGACTCTGGAGAGGCATGAATATTCCCAACTGCTGCTGGCCATCCAAAGAAGCTTTGCTATAGGTTACATAATCGGGAGACAGTGCTGGAGCCCATGACTTGGTAGAAGACAGCACTTGTGACTGCTTTGAACTTGCAGGGTGGTGGTGTGTCTTGGGCACCCCAGCCTGGGACTCATGTTTCTTTAATGAAGGATGAGCTCCTCACAGGTGGGAAAAGGTTCCAAAGGACACAGGGAAAATGAGACAAAGAAAAAGTACCAAGTATGGTGGCTTACACCTGTCATCCCAGCACTTAGGAGGAGACAGGATAATTGCCACTAGGTCATAGCAAGCCAGGGCTACATAGTAAGTTCCAGATTTGCCTGGACTACAGAGTAAGACCCTAACTCAAAACAAAACAAGGTAGAATGGTGGCTCAGTGGATAAAAGCATTGGCTATACAAACATGAGGACCTAAATTTGGATCCTTAAACCTGCATAAAGCTGGACACAGTAGCAGGCATCTATAATCCTAACCTTCCTATGGTGAGAGAAAAGGCAGAGAGACAGGAGATTTCCAGAAGCTCACAGGCCAGCCAGCCTGGTGTTCACAGCAGTGAAAAAGTGAAAAGAAACCCTGCCTCAAACAAGGTGGAAGGTAAGAACCAACACTCAGAGTTGTCCTCTCATCTCCACATGAGCAAACACCGCATATACCAAGACCAAAAAAGATTACAAAAAAAAGAGAGAGGGGGCTGGAGAGATGGCTTAGTGGTTAAGCACTTGCCTGTGAAGCCTAAGGACCCTGGTTCGAGGCTTGGTTCTCCAGTACCCACGTAAGCCAGATGCACAAGGTGGCACATGCATCTGATGCCCATTCTCTCTCTCTCTCTCTCTGCCTCTTTCTCTGTCTGTTGCTAATAAATAAAAATAAAAATTTTTTTAAAAAAAGAGAGGGCTGGAAAGATGGCTTAGCAGTAAAGGCACTTGTCTGCAAAGCCAAAGGACTCAGGTTCGATCCCCCAGGACCCATGTAAGCAAGATGCTCCAGGTGGTGCATGTGTGTGGAGTTCATTTGTAGTGGCTAGAGGCCCTGGCGTGCCCATGCTCTATCTGGCTCTTCCTCTCTCTGTCTCTCTCTCTCAAACAAATTAAATAAAATAAAGAGTTTTTTGGGTTTTTTGTTTGTTTTAAAGGAGAAAATGGACTCCCTGGAAAGCGTAGGAGAGGAGAGTATTGTCTACTAGAAAGTGACGTTGAGTATAAGTTCCCTACAGCAGGAGCACCACATGCCCAGTGCACCTCAGTTCTCAGTAAGAAGTCTGTTGAGTGAATACTAAAGTATCTACATAACCCAGCACCTCACCAAGGGCTTCAGGTATAATTGCTTTATCAGATGGACACTGCCCTGTTCCCAGAGGGCTTCCCAGATTCAGCTATTCTGCTAGTGAGGCAAGCAAAGGCCAAGCCAGAAAGACCCAGCTAGTTAGGCACATATGAGACTTCCATCTCTAGGAACTCCTAGACTGTCAGTCCCTTTGGCAAAGGTTTTTACTAATGGGACTCTTCACTTTCCATCCTCAGGACTTCAAAAACATAAATAAAAACGGTACTAACTGCTGTTGAGTCACAGTGAGGATGAAGGAATTAAGAAATACAATGTTCTGGTAGGACTAGGAGATGACTCACTTGGCAAATTGCTTACTGTGCAATCCTGAGGACTTGAGTTCAGATCCCCAAGGACCCATGTAAAAGCCTGGCACTGCAGTATGCCCAGCACTGGGGAGGAAAAGACAGAGGGTCCCTGGGACTTGTCTCACCAGATCAGTGTGATTGGCCTTGTCTCAAAAATAAGGTGAGAGCTGGGCATGGTAGCACACTCTTTTAATCCCAGCACTCAGGAGGCAGAGGTAAGAGGATCATCGTGAGTTTGAGGCCACCCTGAGACTACATGGTTAATTCCAGGTCAGCCTGAGCTAGAATGAGACTGTTACCTTGGAAAACCAAAAAATTAAAATTAAAATTTAAAAAGGTGAGGTTGAGGAGATGGCTCAGTAGATAAAATGCTTATACACAATTCTAAATATCTGAATTTGGATCCCCAGACCCCATGTAAGAGTCAGAAGCTGTATCAGGTTTCTGTAATTCCAGTATACCTATGGTGAAAATGGAAAGAGAGACAGGAGAAATTTCTGGAAGCTTTCAAACTAAGCCATGAGCAATAATGAAAGACCCTGTTTCAGATAGGGTGGAATGTGAAAATGGACCTGAAATTTCTCTGACAACTTTCTGTGACACATATGGTGTTTTAGCATATGCACGCCTCATTCACACATGATCATACATGAGCATAAACACTGAAATACAATATAAAGTAAATAAATACTAAAAAATAAGATATGGAGCTTCATTGAGTAAGGCACCTGACAATCAATTTCTGGCCTCCACACACATGCACATCATATACATGCACATAAAATAAAAAGAAAAGGGCTGAAGATGGAGGGGGAATTAAATGAAAAGGGTTGGAGAGATTTTTCAGTGGTTAAGGCACTTGCCTGCAATTCCTAACGATCTGGGTTCGATTCCCCAGTACCCATGTAAAGCCAGATGCACAAAGTGGTGCATGTATCTGGAGTTTGTTTGCAGTGGCTAGAGGCCTTGGCACACCCATTCTCATTCTCTCTCTCCTTGTAAGTAAATAAGTAAAATATTAAATACATAAAGAAAAATGACAAAGTGCTTATAGCACAACCTGGAATTAGTGAGGAGAGAGATGTTATTGCTACAAATACATACTTTTAAAAACTTCCACTAGTAGAGTTTGAACCCAGTGCCTTCCTTGTGCATGATAAGACAAATACCCTACCACTGAGCTATAGCCTAGACCCTATTTGTATTTTTTATTGTCACAGATTGCTTATTATTATTCTTTGTGTGTATGTATAGGCATGTACATGCCACAGCATATGTGCGGAGGTTAGAGGACAGCATTAGGCTGTTGGTCCTTTCCTTACACCTTGCTTGAGACAGGGCCTCTCTTGTTTTTGCTAACAGGAAGACCAGTTTCACTACCCCCATAAGCTTCAGAATTCTTCTGGCTCCCCTTCCCATTGCTATAGGCACATTGGGATTACAGACACATGTGCCACTTTGTGTCTGGCTTTACCTGGGTCTGGAGATTTAAACTCTGGTCAGCAGACTTGTGGACCAAGTACCTTTAACTGCTGAGCTATCTCCTCAGTCCTTGCATATTTTAATCCTGATTCTTAAAAATTTACCACTCTGATACTACAGAGTGAATTCCTGGTCAGGGTGGGCTACAGTGAGACTCTACCTCGAAAAATGGAAAGAAAAAAAAAAGTAGCGTTTATTGGCCTTGATAGGTAGTTTGAGGGTAGGAAGCATGTGCATTTTGTTTTCATTAAGCAATGTTGTCCTTCAGGATCCTTGGGGGATTGGTTCCATGACCCCTCTCCCTGGACACTCAAGTCCCTTCTGTGTCATGGCATACTAGTGTTTCCATAGAAGCCACACATATTTTCTCATTGACTTTAAATCATCTCTCTAGATAATTTGCAATATACATGCTATGTGCATAGTTATACTGTACTGTTTGGGGAATAGTGACTAGGAAAGAGGTTGTACATGACTGGCCCAGATGCAATTTTCCTGCAGTATTTTCTATCCAAAGTCTGTTGAGTCCAAAACCACAATACAGAGAGTTATCTAAACCAGATTTAGAAAGAATATTCTTTCTGACTCATACTTACTTTCTAAACTATAAACTGTCTTTTTAATTTTCTTTGTTCCCTGACGTGTGGAGGTAAGCGGATTATTTCCCCCACCTCCTATATATTTTTATTCTTTTTCAAATTGTCTTGCTTCTGTAACATCAGAATGAGACAGAACTAAGAAATCAATGAGTTCCCTTCTCATTGATTTTGTCTATCCTCAGGTGGCAGAAAAGCCAGGAACTGTGACCAAAAACTTCCTTTTGCATCCAATTTTCTCTTAATTATCTCTCGAACACTCATGGCTAGCTAGTGTCTGCTAGAACTTTCCAGAGCCAGGTAGCACTTTCAGCCTATAATAAGTCTTTCCCCAAACAAAGAGTGGGTTGCTACTACCTATGAGTAAAAGAGAGGCCAAGGGAAGGCTCCTTCTGTCTATAGGTACCAGTTCTCTGGCCAGTGTGTTTTCTCAAGTGTCTTTTTGCAGAAAATTGTGGGCATTTCTGTTGTAGAGCCTGGCTTTGTTTTGTTTTGTTTTGTTTTTCAAGATAGTGTCACTCTAGCCCAGGCTGACCTGGAATTCACTATGTAGTCTCAGGGTGGCATCAAACTCATGGTGATCCTCCTACCTCTGCCTCCCAAGTGTGGGATTAAAGGTGTGTGCCTCCACACCTGGCTCCAGCTTCTTTTGAAAGAACTTTTCAGCCATTTTGCCATAAGGGAGCAATCTGCAGTTTTAAATTGTTGTTGCTTAAAAATTGATATTTCCAGTGCTGAGGGTGTAGCTTAGTGGTAGAGCACTTACCTAACATGAACGAGGCCCTTGGTTCCATCACCACCACCCCCCAAAAAGTTGATATTTTTTGTTTATTTATGTATTTGTTTTTGTTTATTTAGAGACAGGGCCTCACACGATAGCCTGGGTTGAACTGGAACTCTCAGCAATCTTTCTGCCTCAGCCTCCCTAGTATTGCAATTATAGATGTTAGCCACTATGCCCAGTTTAAAAGTGGTTATTTCTAGAAGCCAGTGTGCTTCTACATAATACATAAAAGTCTAAAAGTGAGTATGTCATACTGGGCTTCCCTGAAAACTACTTTCCATAGGAAATAACTGTTCTGTCTTACTATGTACTTTATTTGTGGGACCTTATGAGTTCCACAAAACCTAATGGATTTGTGTCAAAAAAAAAAAAAAAAAAAAAAAGCCCATGGCTTAGAAGGATCCATTCATTTTTTTATTCATTTCTGATACAGGGTTTCATGTAGCCCATGCTGGCCTCAAATTCGCTATGTAGCTGAGAATGACCTTGAACTTTTTTTTCCTTGAGGTAGGGTTTCACTCTCGCCTAAGCTGACTTGCAATTCACTATATAGTCCCAAGGGTAGCCTAAAACTCACAGCGATCCTCCTACCTCTGCCTCCCAAGTGTTGAGTGCTGGGATTTAAGGTGTGTGCCACCAGGCCTGGCAGACTTTGAACTTCTGATCCTCCTGAGTGACACCTTCTGAGAATGTTGGGATAGAGCATGTACCACCACACTCCCAGTTTATGTGGTGCTAGGGATACAACCCAGGTTTCATGCAGTCTAGGCAAGTGTTCTACCAACTGAGCTGCACCCTACTCCTTAGATGAATTTATAAGAAACCAAGTCATGAGAGAGGCCACACTATGCTGAACAGCAGACCTTGTATACCTGAACTTCATATTGCAATATCTTTTGTCTGGGTCACATTACCCAGCTAAGACCTGCAAAATCTGTCGTGCAATCTTAGTTATCTAAGCTGTACCCAGAAATTGCTTTTAAATCCAAGAAACTCCCATAAAATAAGGCGTTTAAAAATTCATCTAGAGAGGTTGGGGAGATCACTTAGTGGATTAAGTGCTTATCATACAAGCATGAAGACCTGACTTTGATCCCTAGTATCCACATAAATTCCAGGTGTGGTAGTGCATGTGTATAATCCCAGCACTGGGGAGGATCCTTGGGGCTTGCTGGCCAACTAGCTAACCAAATTGGTGAGCTCTAAGCCAGTGAGAGACCTTGCCTCAAAAAGTAAAAGTGGAGCTAGGGAGATGGCTCAGCAGTTAAAGGTTAAAGGTGCTTGCTTGCAAAGCCTACTGACCCAGGTTCAATTTCCCAGTACCCACACAAAGCCAGATACACAAAGTGGCACAGGCATCTGGAATTTGTTTGCAGCAACAAGAGGCCCTGGTGTGCCCATACTATCTCCTTCTCTCTACTTGCAAGTACATGTTAGTTATTTAAGAGAGAAAGAGGCAGATAGAGTGAGAATGGGCATGCCAGAGCCTCTAGCCACTGCAAACGAACTCCAGACATATGCACCACCCTGTGCATCTGGCTTACATGGGTACTGGGGACTTGAACCTGGGTCCTTAGACTTCACAGCAAGCACCTTCACCTCTGGAAGCCATCGCTCCAGCCCAATAAAAAAATTTCTTAATTAAAAATAGTTTTTAAAAATTAAGGTGGAAGGGCTAGAGAGATGTTTTAGTGGGGAAGGCACTTGCCTACAAAGCCTAAGGACTGATGTTTGACTCCCCAGGTCCCACATAAGCCAGACTCACGAGATGTCACACGTGTCTGGAGTTCAATTGCAGTGGCTGAAAGCTCTGGCATGCCAATTCTCTCATGCATGTGCGCTCTCTCTCATGAAAAAAATAAAAAATAGGGCTGTAGAGATGGCTTAGTGGTTTTAAGGCGCTTGCCTGTGAAGCCTAAGGACCCATGGTCAATTCTCCAGGTCCCATGTAAGTCAGATCACAAGGTGGCACATGCGCGTCTGGAGTTTGTTTGCAGTGGCTAGAGGTCCTGGCGCACCAATTCATTCTCTCTCTTCTTTTTAAAAATTGTTTACACACACAGAGAATGAATTAGTGCCCAGGCCTCAGCCACTGCAATCGAACTTCAGATGCTTGCTCCACCTAGTTGGGAATGTTCATACTTGTGCTTGCCTTGCCTTTGTACATCTGGAGAGTTGAATATGGGTCCTTAGGCTTTGCAGGCAGGCGCCTTAACCGCTAAGCCATCTCTCCTGTTCTCTCTCTCTCTCTGCCTCTTTCTCTTTCAAATAAACTTTTTTTTTTTTTTTTTTTTTTTTTTCAAGGTAGGGTCTCACTCTGGTCCAGGCTGACCTTTAAATAACGATGTAGTCAGGGTGGACTCAAACTCAAGGTGATCCTCCTACCTCTGCCTCCCAAGTGCTGGGATTAAAGGCATGTGTCACCATGCCTGGCCAAATAAACATTATTTTAAAAGAAAAATAAATATAAAAAATTAATGTGGAAAGAGATTGAAGAAAACACCTGATGCTGACATTTGGTCTTCACATACACACACATGTACATTACACACATGTAAAAAAAAATTGAAAGAATAAAAATCATCCTAAAAGCAGGCTGCTAGTTTTCTTTTTTTTTTTAATTTATTTTTTCATTTTTATTTATTTATTAGAGACAGGGAGAAAAAGAGAGTATACAGATGTGCCAGGGCCTTTAGCCACTGCAAACCAACTCCAGATGCATTCACTACCATGTGCATCTGGCTTACGTGGAATCTGGAGAATCAAACCTGGGTCCTTAGGCTTCGCAAGCATGCACCTTAACCACTAAGCCATCTCTCCAGCCCAAAGGCTGCTATTTTTCATAGAGAGTAATTGGACTTTTCCCCTTCTGACCAAAGACCTTTTTATATTTTCACAGTTCACCTCTTTCTTCCCTGCCTCCTCTCTGGGTCCCCTTGCTGAAGCAGCTCTGTAACATGCAAGTGCTACAGCTGCCAGGTGAAGGCAGATCAATCACACCTCTTAGCAGGAGGCAGACAGTGCTAATGAACTCCAAGGTGGCTTTTTCCCCCCCTCTCAATACTACTGGAAGATTCAGCCCTGGGCCCTGTGCATGCTAAGCAAGCGTTCTACGTGCTACATCCTACCCCTGGCCTATCTAAATCATCTATTAGGCTGCACAGACAGTGGTGGGCAACACTAGGCTAAACTCTGCTGTGTGGCATAGATCTAAACATGCAGCACTGTCCACCATGGTCATCTTAGGAAGGCATGGTAGATAGAAGGAGGTACATATTGCTATCTCAAAGTCAAGGGTAGAATGACTAAGTCTTATGGAATTGTGACCTACAAATCAGAAAGATGGCTGGTTCCATGCAGGTGTGCACATGTTTGGTTAGCTTTATTGGAATGGAGTTCATATGCCACACAACTCTTCAAAGTGTGTAATCCAGTAATTTTAATATATTTACAGAGTCACCATAATCCAATTTAGAATGCCCAGCAGAAACCCCCATATATCCACTCAAAGTTAACCTTCAATTTTCCCACACCTTAGACAAGTATTTAAATCTCCTTTCTGGGATCTGAGGTGATGGCTCACTCAATAAAAATGCTTGCTACACAAGCATGAAGATTTGAGTGTGGATTCTAGCACCCATATAAGCCAGGCATGGTAGCTACCACATACCTATAATCCCAACACTAGGGAGGTAGAGACAAGGAGGATGCCTGAGGCTTGCTGGCTATCTAGTCTAGCTGAATCACTGAGAGATGAGAGAATCTGTCTCCAAAGAAAGGTAAGGTGGAGAGCAATGAGGAAGACACCCAACATCAACCTCTAGCTTCCACATGCATGTGCACACTCATGTACCTACACACTTACTGGAGAGATGGTTTAGTACTTAAGGCACGTGCCTGCAAAGCCTAAGGACCCAGATTCCATTCTCCAGGACCCACATAAGCCAGATACACAAGGTGGCACATGTGTCAGGAGTTCGTTTGCAGTGGCTAGAGGCCCTGCTGCACCCGTTCTCTCTTTCTCTCTCTCTCTCTCTCTCTCTCTCTCAAATAAATAAATAAAAAATAAATAAAATAAGAAAAAAAAATCTCAGGCTGGAGAGATGGCTTAGCGGTTAAGGCACCTGCCTTCTAATCCTAAGAACCCGGTTCCAATCTCCAGGTCCCACGTTTAGCCAGATGAAAAGTGACGCAAGGGCGCAATGCCGCACTTGACCACAAGGGGGTGCACGCATCTGGAGTTCATTCATAGCAGCTGAGAGACTGCTGGTGCACCCATCTCTATCTATTTTCCTCTCCTTCTCTGTCTGTCTCTCTCTGTATCTCTCTCCAAAAAAAAATATTTAAATTAAAAAAATTAAATTAAAAAAACCAATATGGTAATGACATTTTCCAAAGTGCTACACAACTCTCCATTCTGACCTTGGCCTCAGTTCTGCAGTGTCACAAGCTTCATTCAGGCAGATGACAGAGACATGACTTGTCTTTGCCGACAGACCTCCAGGCATAATTAAGGAGGGCTGGGATTTGTCTGAACAAGGTATGGTAAGGCATAGAAACAAGGACTATCACAAAGGAAGAGGTTTTTACTCCTAGTTGTCTGGAAGCATAATGCACAGTAGGACATGCAAGACTATAGGAGGAAACTCCAGGGTCGGTCAGGAGGCAAAGGGAGCAGAGGAGAAACATGACTAGGAGTCTTGGCAGTGGTTTCTGCAGGAAGGAGTGGGTGAAGCATCGTAAGCAGGACCCGACTAGGGATTGAATAGTACCAATCATTTTAGCAGGCTCTGGGATTTAGGGCCTGACCCTGGCAGTTGGCCATGGGATGATAGATAGGGAGGTGGAATATAGCTTGGAGTGTAGGGGCCAGGCATGACGTCTCACATCTGTAATCTTAGCACTCTGACACTTGGGAAGCTGAGGCAGGAGGATTGCCTTGAGCTCAAGACCAACCTAGGAGAAAGAAGGAGAGAGAGAAGGTGAGTGGGTTGTGAACTCATGATTGGTTGGCTGGTGACAGGTACATTGAGTCCTTTACTGCATTTAGGAATTGGCTAACCTTGGGGGGAGTAGTATCTCCAGAGTCTGCAAGTCCAAAGCACAGAATAAAAGCATGATTGAAGCTGAGAATGGAGCTCAGTTGGTAGAGTTCTTGCCTGCATTCATGCCCTGAATTCAGTCCCCTGCCAGATGTGACATGCTTGTAGTCCCAGTAGTCTGAAGGTGAAATCAGGAGGATGAAAAGTTCAAGGTTATCCATGGTTACATAGTGAGTTTGAGCCTAGTCTGGAGTACATAAGACCCTACCTCAAAGAAAAGGCATCGTGTTTTTCGTTTGTGGCAGAGCCACTGGCACATGAGTTTTTTCCACGACTACATATGTTTCAGAGAAACTTGGTTTATGACTACCCAGTCCCCAAGGCAACAAAATTTATCATTGCCTTCTATATCATACAAGGAAGTTTTAAATGTGTTACAGTACCTATAGCATGACCAATATATTTTTGTTTGAGTTTGTGTTTGTGGTGTTAGCCATTGAATCCAGGGCCTGTGCACTCTACCAAGTGATACCCTCAGCCCTCGGCTTTTTTTTTTTTTTTGTCTGTTTGTTTATTTGTTTGTTTGTTTTATTTTGTTTTTGAGACATAGTCTCAATATGTAACGCAGGTTGGTCTTGAACTGGTGATCCTTCTGCCTTAGCCTCCCCAGTTCTGGGATTACAGGTATATATATCACCACACCCAGCCATTACCAATAGTTTATGAAAAATCTTTGGAACTGACAATTTGTAGACAGTGTTTACAGTGACTTTTTCTTCTATGGATTGTGGTGAAAGCAAAATCCATGCAGCTTTTGGTCAGACCTTAGTTCACAGGAATAACCAGCCATTGTGCCAGGAGGCTAGGCAAGACCAAAGTTCAAGATTTGTCACATATTTGTACGTTTAGGTCATAATTGCCTGGGTGGGGTTTAGTATGGTATAGAAATAGCAGGAAATGCCTGTTCTAGACTTTGGACTTTGATTTGTGATTTTTTTTTTTTTACATATATACATACATGTTTGTGTTTGAGTGACAACTTTGTCACTTTCATCCACCATAATAATAGAAATTATTAGACATTAATTAACGTAATATCAGAACATTTGAAAAACTATCATCCCATCATGCCAGGCTCTAGTGAAAAATGAATGTCATGGGAGGTAGGATAATGCTCAACTGGTAGAGTGCTCATGTGCACAGGCCCTGGGATACATCCTCAGCACCACATAAGCTGGGCATGGTGGTGCACACCTGTGATCTCAGCGCATAGGAGGTAGAGGAGAGGCAAGAGGAACAAGAGTTCCAGGTCATCCTTAACCTACAATAAGTTTGAGATTAGCCTGGGTTGCATAAGTCCCATTCTCAAAAAAAAAAAAAAAAAGCTTGTGAAAAATATGTGTATCATGATATTACACAGATGGCACTCCACATCTTAATTTATAAGCTTTCTTCATAATACCTCTGTCAGAAAATTTCTAACACATTCATAGTCTGTTTGCTGCTGCTGAAACTAAATACCTGAAGCTGAGTAATTTACAGAGAAGAGGGATTTTCAATAGGGTTTTAAAATTTTTGTTTTGTTTGTTTTGTTTTTGAGACAGGGTCTTATGCAATTCAGGCTAGCTTCAAACTCATTGTGTAGCTGAAGATGACTTTGAAATTCTGATCCTTCTGCCTCCGTTTCTCAAGAGATTATAGGCCTGTGCCACCATACCAGTTTATGTGCTGTTAGGAGTGGAACACAGAACTTCATGCATGCTAGGCAAGTGTTCTGCAAACTGAACTATATCCCCAGCTCTTGAAATTTGTTTTTATATTTTTATTTATTTTTTGTGTTTGGGTTTGTTTTTCTTTTCTTTTTTTTTTTTTTTTTTTTTTCTTTTCTGAGGTAGTATCTCCCTGTAGCCCAGGCTGACCTGGAACTCACTCTGTACTCTCAGGCTGGCCTCAAACTCATAGCAATCCTCCTGCCTCTGCCTCCTGAGTACTGGGATTAAAAGCATGTGCCACTATGCCTGGCTATATTTTTATTTTTCTTTCCTGTTTTAAATAATAATTTTCATTTATTTATTTATTTGAGAGAGAGAAAGAGGCAGAGAGAGAGAGGGAGAGAGAATGGGCATGCCAGGGCCTCCAGCCACTGCAAATAACTCCAGGTGCATCTGGCTTACATGGGACCTGGAGAATTGAACCGGGATCCTTTGGCTTTGCAGGCAAACACCTTAACCGCTAAGCCATCTCTCCAGCCCTTTTTATTTGTTTTGCAATGTGTGTGTTTGTGTGCACACACGTGTTAGCACACACATGACACAGCATGTGTGGAAGTCAGAGAACACTTTTCCAGATTTGGTCCTTGCCTTCCACCTCATTTGAGACAGGATCTCTGGTTTTTATTGGTCACTGTGCTACTTTCTCCAGGCTAGCTGGCAACAGGCTTCCAGGAAATTTTCCTGTCTCCACCTCCATTCTCACTATTGGTGCATTGGGACTGCAGAATCCTATTATGGCTTTCAGCTTTTACGTTGGGTCTGGGGTCCTAGACTCAGCTACTTAGACCTCCGCAGCAAGCACTTTATCCACTGAGCCATTCCCCCAACCCTCAAACTTGCTGTTTAACTGAACTGTTTCTAAAACTAACCTGCTGCAGTATTGACAAAATGAAGTCATTCATAAGGGCAGAGCCTTCTTGCACCTCCCAGTGCTTTTGCATTGGAAAGTGAAGTCCAGCACATTCGAAGCCATACTAAATTTGCATGTAAATTGGAGCTCAGTTTGTTGAACCTGTTTCTCAGAAAGGCTGTTGGGAGAAGTATATTTTCCTCTGAAGTCAGCTCTGTGCCTACTCCAAAGTCCATTAGACCATGCTTCCAAGAGCAAGTCAGAACTACCTTCTTCCTGTGACCTAGAGATACCAGTGGGTGGGTATTTGGGGATGCAAGGGCCAGGGTAGGAAACTACCTTTATGATCCATCATCATCAGTTTTTTGAGACAGGATCTCATGTAACCCAAGCTGTCAATAAAAACTTACTATGTAGCCAAAGATCATGGTCATCGTGCATCTGTCTCCCAAGGCCTGGGATTATAGGAGTATTCCACTATGCCCAGCTCAGATTTCTTTTTAATACTGCCATTTGTACTTTCTTAGAACAAAGCGTTAAAATGCAGTTTTCACCCTGAGAATATATTAGCCACTTAGCCAGTTTGAAAAAGGCTGGACTTCAGTGGCTGCTTGTCAAGTAGAAGGGGGGACTCAGCCACATGAATAAATAATGGTAGCTTGAACTTTCAATAAGAGTTATAAAAAATAAAACTTTTCATTAAAAAAAAAAAAAAAAATTACAGCATCAGTGCTCAGGGCTCAGCAGTCCAGTACCTAAGTAGTCATCGTTGAGGGGCTGGGGCATGGCTCAGCAGTAGAGCACCTGTATAATTCCATCCTCTGCCCTGCATAAAGAAAAAAATGCATTTTTTGTGTCAGTAGGAAACATTTCCACCAGTGGATGCATGTATCCTGCAGTCTGCACCCATAAATTAACAAGGACAGAAAGGGGCCTCTGGTTTACTCTGATGCTAGAATTCTACCAAAATGCTGATGAACAGAACAGGCTAAATCAATGTCATTCTTGAGGCCCCTGGGCCTTAGCATTGTCCTGATGTCCAATCTCAGATTAATTATCCTCACATATGTGTGATGCCTGCATGAAGTGCTCCAAATGCACACCTCCCAGTTTCCCGATGGTAGATTATTTACAGTGAACACGATCTGTCCTCTGCTGTCACCCCCTGCAAAGAGCAAACACAGTGTAAGAGAGTCTTCCTTTCTTTATTAAATTGTTTTGCCAAAGGAGAAAATACTGTGCATTTTCTACACCAAACAGTCACAGTGGGGACCAATTTCCTGCACTCCAGCTCCACTGCTTCAGCCAATACAGCAAAGGAAGACACAGCTTTATTTTCTAGAAGAATCCACCGAGGCATAAAAACAACAGGGCACAGCCCAACCTGCCACAGCACTGGGTCTGGAAGTCCTGAGCACCAGCATGGGGAACACACATTCCAAGAGTGGCAACAGACATGGGGCACTCCCTGGCCACCCTGAGCTATCTTTTTATGGCTTTTTCCCTAGGAAATGGAATGAGAATGTCTTCCTGGATAATGAGCTGTTGACTGCCAAGATCCTGTCAGTGCTGCGGCCCCAGTCCGAGCAAGACTTCCGGACTGGAGACCTCCACTACCCTGCCCACTTTCTGAGCACCAACTCTGTGTTTGCCTCGGTTGCAGCCTCACTGAAGGAGCACCCACAGAACACACTCCTGTCTGATGGCAGTCCAGCCCCATCCAGGAATGTCGGCATGACAGTCTCTCAGAAAGGGAATCCTCAGCCAACATCAAGTCCAGCCGGAACTGGGGTGCGATTAGGGTAAGCAAAGCTTTCCATCTCTGCCGTGGGTGTGCACAGAGGGCTGGATCCATGGGTGGCACTCCTCAGCATCCTTTCCAAAAGGAAACTAGGTTAGGTCTACATGGATCAGCAGGACATCCCCTGTTTGAAATCCAATTAACACTTGCTCTTGGGATCCATGTTTTTCATTTTGTGAAAATGATATATCTTAGAGTGTGTCAGGCTACCAGTAGAGGCAGTTTGCATAACACACTGTGATGTTCTTGTAAAGGGTTCCTTTCTGTCTTCAGTACCCATCTTAAAAGAGTCCTGATACCTATGCCTTCCTTAGCTTTACAGGATGGTAAAGTGTTTCCCACAGTATAGGATCAGCAGCGATGCCACACTGTAGTGTATTTGCAGCCATTGTGGCATGAGGTGTTGATAAAAGTTGCTTATTGGCTTTTCTTTCTCTCTGAAAACTTTCCTCCCATCCATGATGGTGAGACCATGTCTCCCTCTGTCCTGTAGGAAGAATTCCATGGGCTCTAGTGGCCAGTAAAGGAAGCTCACAACTTACACTCCCATATGATAGACATATGGAAGACATCTTATGTTGTACTGATAGTCTCCTAACTTTAAAAAAAAATTATTATTAATTTATTTTAGAAAGAATGAATTGGCACACCAGGGCCTCAGCCACTACAACCAAACTCCAGACATTAGTGCCACTTAGTGGGCTTGTGCAACTTTGTGCTTGCCTCACCTTTGTGCTTCTGGCTAACGTGGGATCTGGAAAGTAGAACATGGGTCCTTAGGCTTCACAAGCAAGCGCCTTAACTGCTAAGCAATCTCTCCAGCCTTCTCCTAGCTTTTTATTTTATTTATGTTGTGGTGCTGGGGGTGGGACCCAGGAAACTACCTCTATTTTGAGACAGGATACCATGTAACCCAAGCTATCATTAAAAACTTACTATGTAGCCAACGATGACCTTGAGATCCTGGTCATCTTGCATCTCTGAGGCAAACACTCTATCACTGAGCCATGCTCCACAATCCCATAGAATACGTTCAAATTATAGAAAAATTCCAGCAGGTCGGAAAGGCTCTACATACTCCTTCCCCATCCCTACCCTACTCCTTAATGCATGCTTCTGTACACAGACACATACAAAGTTTCCTCTACTAGAAACAAGTTAGACTAACCCAAGACTATAGCTTGTTCAGAATTCTCCAGTTTTCCCATAATGTCTTTTTCTCTTCCAGGACTCACCTAGGATCCCATCTCATATGTGGTATGGTACTGGGAATGAGACCTAGTACCTTGTACATGCTAGGCAGGTGCCCCACCACTGAACTACGTCTTGAGCCCACCAGTAGTCTCCTATTTTTTAAAAATAACCTGTGAGCTGGGCGTGGTGGTGCACGCCTTTAATCCCAGTACTTGGGAGGCAGAGGTAGGAGGATCGCCATGAGTTTGAGGCCACCCTGAGAATACAGAGTGAATTCCAGGTCAGCTGGGCTAGAGTGAGACCCTACCTTGAAAAACCAAAAAAAAAAAAAAAAAAAAAAAAAAAAAGACCTGTCTGTGACAGGGACTAGAGAGATAGCTTAGTGGTTAAGGTGCTTGTCTGCAAAGCCTAACAACCCAGGTTCGATTCCTCAGTACCCATGTAAAGCCAGATGCACAAAGTGTCACATTCATGGAGTTCATTTGCCGCAGCTAGAGGCCCTGGCACACCCATTTATATTCATGCTCTTTCCCTCCCTCCCTCCCTCTGCTCCCCCTCTCTCCTTGCAAATAATAAATCTATTTAAAAAAATTTTTTAAATGACCTGCTGGGCATGGTGGCATATGCCTTTAATTCTAGCACTCAGGAGGCTGAAGTAGGAGGATGTCTGTGAGTTTGAGGCCAGCTTGAGACTACATAGTGAATTCTAGGTCAGCCTAAGCTAGAGCAACACCCTACCTCAAAAAAAAAAAAAAAAAAAAAAAAACCTGTGACAAAGTTGAATCAGAGGCACTAATGATCTGATTTGCCTTCACAGAACTGTGTGTGTGTATTTGATCCATTTTCTTGTATCTTGGATGAAAAGAGAGGGAGAGAGGAAGTGAGCACATGGGCTCATCAGGGGCTCTTGCCACCACACACGAACTCCAGACACATCTGCCCCTTTGTGCATCTGTGGCTATACATGGGTCCCAGCTGGCAGGCTTTGCAAGCAAGCACCTTTAACTGTTGAGCCACCTCCCCAGCTCTAATCCATTTTGTTAAATTTTTTAAATTTTATTTTATTCATTTGAGAGAGAGAGAAAAAGAAACAGAGAGAGAGAATGGGCACACCAGAGCTTTGTCACTGTATACGAACTCCAGATGTATGTGCCACCTTGTGCATCTGGCTCACATGGGTCCTGGGGAATCAAACCTAGGTCCTTTGGCTTTGCTGGGAAACACCTTAACTGCTAAGCCATCTCTCCAGTTCTAATCTATTTTTTAATAATCATTTTTATCATTTCCATTTAGACCAGTCGCTGGAACAATGGATGAAACCGACTCTGTGTTTTTAAAATTTAAGCAGGCAACTGATGACTCTCTGTCACTTACGCCCTCAAATGCTGAGTCTGTTTTCATAGAAGGTACGGTCCTCTCTGTTCTGGGAATACCACATGGTCCCCATCCCAACCTGGAAATGGCCAGACCTGCTTCAGTGTGCAGTTTCCAGGAACCAACTAGCAGCCCCTGTTATTCCCCAGATCCCTATACTGCCTCACTAAGGAGTGAAATCGAATCAGACGCCCATGAGTTCGAGGCTGAATCCTGGAGCCTCGCAGTGGACTTGACATATGCCAAGAAACAAAAGAAGGAGGTGGTAAAAAGGCAGGATGTCCTGTATGGTAAGGTGCCCAATGCCCTGTGCCAGCATGTCAGCCCTCTCCTTACTTCTCTGCCCTTTTTTTTTATTTCCCTCATTCCATCATTTCACGTGACCAGCCTCTCCTGAGACCCTGTCACCTGCTCTGCCTACTTCTCTAGGGCAGCTCTACCCTGCATGCCAGGGATGAGCTAGTCAGCAAGGTCTTTGTTAGCACACATCCCTGTGGACCAGCCTGTCTGCCTGCCCAGGGCTGACTCAATGTTTTGGGGCTGCTCTGACAGACTCCCATCCACAGGATAGCTTGTAAATAGCAGTCTATTGCTTGCCAGGTTCTATAGACTGGGAAGTCCAAGATCAGGGTGCCAGTGGATTTTGGTGTTGGGTGAAAATAACTGGAAGGTCTGAAGAAGATGCCTTCCTGCTAATGTCCTTGAATTGTGGAAGGGAGAGAGGAAGAGGAGCCTATTGTTTTTGGTGTGTTTTTTTTGGTTGTTGTTTGTTTGTTTGTTTGTTTGTTTGTTTGTTTGTTTGTTTGTTTTGGTACTCACCCTGTAGCCTAGACTGGACTCAAACTCATAGCCATCCTCTTACCTCAGCCTCTCTGAGAGCTGAGATTATCAGAGTGAACCACTATGCATGGGCTAAGGAGCTTCTTTTATATGAGCCCTATCCCTGTCTATGAGTATTCCACTCACATTACCCAATCACCTTCCAAAGAGCCCACCTCTTGACACCTTCACCTTGGAGG
Source organism: Orientallactaga sibirica (assembly GCA_036365145.1). Taxonomy (NCBI): domain Eukaryota; kingdom Metazoa; phylum Chordata; class Mammalia; order Rodentia; family Dipodidae; genus Orientallactaga; species Orientallactaga sibirica. Next base: position 22,993,701 of record JAEOAD010000015.1, on the reverse strand, counting down.
TCAGGTTTCAGCACACAAATGGGAATGGGCAGCAGACATTCAGCCCATTTTAGTCTGCGTTTTCTCACATACAGTGCAAGTTTCATACCCATAGGTGAGGTGTTCCTCAGCATAGCCTTCTTGCTGTAGTAAGCCTTCACCTTCAGGGACACAACCCTCCTAAAATGTTGAGGTCCCCAAGCACATCCTGAAAACCATTTTTGCAGCTCCTTCAGCTCAGGACTCCCATAGCACTGGGCTGGGGATGTGGGGCATATGAGATTTTGCAATAAGGCCTAGTGTGGTAGCACATACCTATTGTTCCAGCTACTCAGGAGGCCAAGGCAGAATCCTTTAGCCCTGGAGTTCAGAGCCAGCCTAGGCAGCATAGCAAAACCCTCTTAAAAAAGAAAAAAAGAAAGAGCTGAAGTTGGTAGGTGGCTTAGTCAGTGAAGTACTTGTCTTACAAGCATGAGGATCCGAGTTTGATTTCCAGAACCCATGAAAAAATGCTAGACATGATGGCAGGACCTTATAATCCCAGAGCTAAGGCGATAGAGACAGATGGTTCCCTGGGACTTGCTGTTCAGCTAGTCTAGCCTACTTGGTGAGCTTCAGGCCAAGGAGAAACTCTGTTTCGAAAGAGATGTATAGCAGTCCTTGGATAACATCCACACACATGCACCAAAAAAGAAAAAAGAAACAAGATAGGTTACTCAGAGACACGCATACATGCACTAACAAAACCAACAGAGAGGTCACTAGGGTAAGAACCTGGGCATCAAGCTTGCAGAGACCAGCCCCACAGGCAGCACCACCTGTGAGTAACCTTCAGGCTGTGGTTAGTCCTGCTGTGCATCCCACCCCTGTAGAGCTGATGCAGACAGAGGCACACCATGTGCGTACGCTCAAGATTATGCTGAAGGTATACTCCAGGGCTCTGCAGGAGGAGCTACAGTTCAGTGGCAAAGCTATCAGCCGTCTCTTCCCATGCGCTGACGACCTGTTGGAGATACACAGTCATTTCCTTGCTCGGCTCAAGGAGCGCCGCCAGGAGGCCCTGGAGGAGGGCAGTGAACGTAATTACATCATCCAGAAAATCGGAGACCTCCTGGTCCAGCAGGTGGGTGCAACTGTGACTGGGATAGGCTACACCAGTCTATCCTGTCTATTCCTTCCAATGATAAAATGAAAATACTCTGGCTTATCATGTGCCCACCATCCCCAAAGCACACAAATTCTAGATCCTTCCTAGTGAGCAACATGTCCTAGGAACTCGAGGCTGAAGTAGCAAACATACCTGTCCAAACACTGTTCAGAGTTGTTTTCTGTGCTCTTACATATTTGGTAGGATTTTTTTTTCTTGTTTTTCCAGTTAGGGGCCCAGGCTGGCCTCGAACTCACAGCAGTCCTCCTACCTCTGCCTCCCAAGTGCTGGGATTAAAGGCATGCATGACCACTCCCAGACTGGTGGGGATTTTTGTTTGCTAGTGTTTTTTTTGAGCATGTGGGTGCATATGCACATGTCTGTACATGTGGAAGCCACATTACTCTTAGAGACGGGGTCTCTCACTGGCTTGGAGTTCCTGGGTTTGCCTAGGCTGGCTGCCACAGAGTCTAAAGGATTCCTTGTGTTCATCTCACCAGCACTAGAACTACAGGTGCATGCCTGGGCATGTTATGTGGGTGTTGGGGATCTGAACTCTGGTCCTCACACTTGAGCAACAAGCACCTTTCCCACCGAGCCATCATCTCAACCAGTTGGTTGGTTTTTATTTGGGGTTCCAACTGCTGTTATAATGGCTACAGGCATACAACTAGGCTGGAGATACTCATGATGAGGCTGCTGATTTCAGCTGGTCACTTCTGAGCCTAGGACAAGAGGGACCCTCATCTGACCTCTGACTGCTTAACTAAAGCATCCTTAGTTAAGTAGTCAGAGACCAGAATTAATTTAAGGGCCAGAAGTATACCTCTGTATGTAGAGCACTTACCTGATATGCACAGGGTCTTGGGTTTCATCCCCAGCAGCTCAAAAAGAAGAAGAAAAATTGAAACTGTAATGGCTCCCATCTATAATCCTAGCACTTGGGAAGCAGAAGTGGGATTATTGCTACAAGTTTGAGGCCAATCTGGGCCATGTAGTTCCTGGTGGCTAGCCTGGACTGTATAGAAAGACAAAAGAGAGGGTGAAAAAAAGAGTGAGACAGGGAGGGAAGGGCTGGGCTGAGGATGTATCTCAGTTGTTAGAGTTCTTGCCTAATATGTGGCAAGCTCTGGATTCCATCTCCAGCATCACATACACTAGTTATGGTGGCACATACCTATAATCCCAGCACTCGAAAGATGGAGCAGGAAGATCAGAAATTCAAAGTCATCTTTGGTTACATAGGGAATGTGAGGTCAGCCTGGGATACATAAGGCACAAAAAAAAAAAAAAAAAAAAAAAAAAAAAAAAAAAACGGAATTCTGGTATTTCCTCTTTCTGACATTCTTTAGCCTGGCTATATTAATTTTCCTTCTTGGGTTTCAGAAACTTTACAGCCTCTGTGATGTAGCAAAGCCCCAAGCCCAGGTTCTGTCATTTTTACTTTGACATCTTGGAGTTAGATGCCCCATATACGAAAGCATGTCTCTAGTTGAGGAACTGTTAGAAGGTGAGAGTCAAGTAAATCCAGCATAATATACCTTGGCAGTTTTTACATTTCACTTTGTAACTTTTCCATCATTTTTTTTTTTAACTAGTTTTCAGGTGAAAATGGGAAGCGAATGAAAGAGAAGTATGGTGTGTTTTGTAGTGGCCACAATGAAGCCGTCAGTCATTACAAGTTATTGCTGCAGCAAAACAAGAAGTTTCAAAACTTGATCAAGGTAAGAAAAAATATTCATTTATTTTGGTTTTATGGAACAGGGACTCACTGTATAGCCCTGGCTGGCCTGGAACTCAACTGTGTAACCCTTGCTGATCTTGTATTCATGATCCTCTGCCTCAGCCTCATGAATACTATGATATAGTGAATGCACTACTATGTCTGGCCTACCACATTTTAGGCAGAATCTTGATTTATACCTGAGGCTGTATCCTCTTGCACATCTCCTAAGTGCCACCATACCTAGTCACAGTTTTTTTCCAAGGCATTGTCCCACCCTGAAGACTACCCTGAAGAGCCTGTGGAGGATCCAGTGATGTGTATTGCTCTGAACTTTCATCCCCTCTCTGGTGCCCATGTGTCTATGAAGGCCTATAGCATGAGTCACCTGCCTCCTCCCTGCAAGTACACAGAACCAAAATACCTTCCTCTAGCCTTTATTTGGCCCAACCAGACCCCACCTCCCATGTCCCAGAAGCAGCATTTAGAATGACATTTCTCAGCTCCATCTGCAAATTCTTTTGCAGTAGCCATAGCTCAGTTGGTCCCAAACTGCCAGACAGCTCTAATTCCTATGCCCCAAGGACTTTGGCATTTGGCAACTAATGCTGTGAAGTTAAGAATGACGTACTGAAATTTTATTCTGGATGCGCTACCTTCCACCTGCTGTCCCAGCTACTGTCAGGAACTTGTTTGTTTGTTTGTTTGTTTGTTTGTTTCAAGGTAGGGTCTCTCTCTGGCCCAGGCTGACCTGGAATTAACTATGTAGTCTCAGGGTGGCCTTGGACTTACAGTGATCCTCCTTCCTCTGCCTCCCAAGTGCTGGGATTAAAGTCATGCGCCACCACGCCTGGCTAAGGAACATTTCTTGAGGCCTAAGAGGATACTTTTGTTTTCTGTTTAAGACAAAGGTTCATATATCCCAGGTTGGCCTTGAATTTCTAATGTAGCTGAGAATGACCTTAAACTTCTGGTCCTCCTCCTTTTCAAGTGCTGGGATTGTAGGCATGCACCACCATTCCTGATTTATGTGGTTCCTGGGATAGAAGCCAGGCCTTCAAGCATTCTAGGCAAGCACTACCAACTGAACTACTTCCTCAGCCCTCAGCCCAATAATTTGGGGCCATACTACAGCATAATGAAACCCTGAGCTAAAAAAAAAATCATTACAGGATAATTGCAGTAGATGGATTAATGAAAGGGAAAAAAATTACTTTCAGGCCAAACTTAATGTGACATAAAATCAGCCAGTTAGGGGGCTGAGGAGATGGCTTAGTGAGTAAGGTACCTTACAAGCATGATGACCTGGATCTTCAGTGCCCACATAAAAAATACTGGGCATGGTGGCATATACTTGTAATCTCAGAGATGGAGACAGGAGGATCCCTAGGACTTGCTGGCAAGATAGTCTAGCTGGATTGGTGAGCTCTAGATTCAGTGAGAGACCCTGTCTCAAAGGATAATGTGGAAAATGATTGAGGACTTCCTGATGTCAACCTCTGGCTCCATATGCAGGCACATACACATACATGCACACACAACATACTATATGTGTACAAGCCATAAATGGCTCAGAGGTTAAAGGCTTGCTTATAAAACCTGCTAGCTCTGGTTTGATTCCCAAGCACCCATGTAAAGCTGCACATAAAGTGACACGTGTGACTCACATTTGTTTGCAGTAGCTAGAGTCCCTGGTGTGCACACACATGCAAATCAATAAAATAAAAAAAAATACTAGGCATGGTGGCATATACCTGTAATCCCAACACTTTGTAATTGGAGGATCAGGAGTTCATCACTTTTGGCTACATAGTTAGTTCTAGGTCAGCATGGGCTACATGAGACACTGTCTGAAAAAGAAGTACCTCTTATTGGTTGCTAGCATTCCTAACATTCCCACAGGAATAGTTGGAGCAACTGACAGAATGTGTGGTGTCCTCTGTAGAGCACAGGAAGCTGCACTAGGCCTGTCGGGAAATGAGTTCAAGTGGCTACTGCTTAGGTTCTCAGACTAAGGTTGTGTGTCTGAATCACAAGCAACCAGGGAGCCAGTTGTGGAGCAAAGGCAGATTCCCAGTCTAATTTCAGAAAGTTCTGTCAGTCAGCATCAAGGTCTTTGTATGTATACATGCAGAGACAACTTGGATATTCAGTTGGTGATTTTCATAACTACTCTAACTATTTTCCAGTTCTTTTTTGTTTGTTTTCTTGTTTTGAGATAAAGTCTTGCTACATATTCCAGGATGGCCAAGAACTTGCTGTATAGCCCAGGCTGGTCTGGAACTTGTGAATCTCCTGGCCTAGCCCCCCAAATGCTGGAATTGCAGATGTGTCCCAACTCACCTTGCTTTAATTTCTCTTTAATAGATTTTGCAAGGCCCTGATTCACAGATTAAGGCTACCTTGGCTTCTATGGCCTTTGCAAATATATCCCTACTTTCAGGTACCAGTGTGTGTCCTCAACAAAACAAGAAAAGATCTCAACAAACTGAAAAGGGAAGGAGTCTCTGACCTTGTAAGCTTATCTTTAACTGATTCAGTAGGAAATAAAGACGTAAAAAGAAAGCTAAAATCCAGCTATTTTGGAGGCTGACACAAAATCTCAAGTTCAAAGTCCAAGATACTGAGCCAACTCAAGCTCAGCCTGGGCAACCTATTGAGACACTGTCTCCAAATAAAAAATAAAAAAGGTGGGGGAGGTGGGCTGGGGATATAAATCATTAATAGGGTACTTGCCTAGTATACACAAGGCCTTAGATTCAATCCCAAGAAAAGAGAAGAAAAAGTTAACATGTTAATCCCAGCACTCGGGAGACAGGTATGAGGATCACCATGAGTTCAAGGCCAGCCTGAGACTACATAGTGAATTCCAGGTCAGCCTGAGCTAGAGTGAGACCCTACCTCAAAAAAAAAACCAAAAAAAATGAAAGAAAAGAAAAGAAAAAAGTTAACATAAGCAGTTTTTGTTTGTTTGCTTTGGTTTTTCAAGGTAGGGTTTTGCTCTAGTTCAGGCTGTCCTGGAATTCACTGTGTACTCTCAAGGTGGTCTGCAACATAAGCAGTTTTGATTTCTGTTTCACAGAAAATCAGCAACTTTTCCATTGTGCGGCGGCTAGGTGTGCAGGAGTGTATTCTTCTGGTGACCCAGCGTATAACCAAATACCCAGTGCTAGTGGAACGCATCATTCAGAATACAGAAGGTAGGAAAGGGTTCCATGCTACTTTACTGTTAGTTAGGACTGTGGCAGATCCATCCATCTTCTTCAGAGGTTAGCAGTAGGTTGGATAAGCTCCTATTGTAATCCACTATGCTGGGTACATACAAGAAAGGGAGATGGCTTAGCAGTTAAGGTATTTACCTGCAAAGCCAAAGGACCCAGGTACAATTCCCCAGCACCTACATGAAGCCCTCCTACCCCTAGCACAGGCTGAGCCCTGGCAGGTCCCATGTCATTATCTGTGACCTGAACAAATAAGGTCATTTCTGGGTTTTGAGAGATGAACTCCATATCCCATGGCAGGGTCAAGACAGCCATCTGAGCTAGGTGTGGTGGAACAGGTCTGTTTCTCCAAGCACTTAGGAGGGCAAAGCAGGAAGATCCACAAATTCTACACCAGCTTGGTCTACATAATGAGACCCTGAGTCAAAAAAAGGCTGGCGATGTAGCTCAGTTGATAGAGTGATAACCTAGTATGCATAAAGCCCACATTCAATCCTCAGTACTGCATAAAACCTGGTGTGGTGGTGCATGCCTATAATCCTACCTTCAGAAGGTCTTCACTTGACGTGATGTATATGCCTGTAATCCCAGCATCTGGGAGGTGGAGGCAGGAAGATGAGTTCTAGGCAAGCTAGGGCCACACAGTAAGTTTGAGGCTATCCTGGACTACATGAGCCCTTTTCTTAAAAATAACAACAAGGGGGCTGGGGAGTTGGCTCAGTGGGTAAAGCACTTGTCATGCAAGTATGAGTACCTAAGTTTAGATTCCCCAGACCTCATGTAAAAGCTGGAAGCCACAGAAGACAGAGAGGAGATTGGAAGAGACAGGAGAAATTCCCCAAGCTTGCAGACTAGCTGTGGTAACTGCAACGGTGAACAACACGAACAATAGACCCTGCCTCAGACAAGGTACAAGGAGAGGACTGCCACTTGATGCATGCTGTGTATGCCCACAAATGCACACCAAAAAAGTTAATAAAATAAGTCAATAATAAAAAGTGACAAAAAGAAAAGAAACAACCACAGCTGTGGGAACTTACACTTATTTTGGGAAGCCATTTCCATGTCAGGAATTACAGTTGGGAGGTAATTCTCAAGGGTCCCACCCAATTGACCCAGGGAAAGCACACACCTCTTGTCCCACCCATAGATAGTGCATCCACTTCTGTTGTGTTCCCAAACATAGCAAAGAAAGATGCTAACTCTGTTGTGTGTGGCAGCTGGCACTGAAGAATATGGAGACCTTACACAGGCCCTGAACCTTATCAAAGAAATCATCTCACAAGTGGACACCAAGGTCAGCGAGTGTGAGAAGGGACAGCGCCTTAGGGAGATCGCAGGAAAGATGGACCTGAAGTCCTCTAGCAAACTCAAGAATGGGCTCAGCTTCCGTAAGGAGGACATGCTGCAGCGGCAGCTCCACCTGGAGGGTACCGTATGCTGGAAGACCACATCAGGGCGCTTGAAAGGTAAAGCTCTGCCCCTGCCATCTCTTCTGGGCTCCATGTTGGATTGGTAAGCATTGTTTCGGAGTAGTGGGTACTACTATGTTAGAGTGGTAGGAACCATCTGGGAATGGTGGCACCATCTTTGTGTGTTACCCACCGTATTGCATTGATCGACATCAAGCTGAGTGGTGGGAACACAACCAGACATGTAAGACTTGACCCCTGCCATCTTGGAGCTCTAGCAGTAAGAAAAACAAGTAAATGACATCTGAAATGTGTAGTAAGTACTTTGGAACAAGCAGGCTGCAGAGGATGAAATGAAGGAAGAGTGTCTGATTTAGACAAGGGTATTAGAAGTGGTTCTCCCAGGTCTGGGGCTATCAGTTGACAGAGTGCTTGCCTATCATGCCTGGGCCCTGGGTTTAATCTTTAGCACCACATGTGGAGGCAGGAGGATCAGGAGTTTAAGATCATCCTCCAATGCATAGTGAATTTGAGGCCAGCTTAGGATTCATGAGATCCTGGCTCAAAAAAAAAAAGGGCTGGAGAGATGGCTCAATAGTTAAGGAACTTGCCTGCAAAGCTTAATAATTCAGATTTGGTTCCCCTGTACCCACATAAAGCTAGGTGCACAAAGTGGCATATATACCAGGAGTTTGTTTGCAGCAGCTGAAAGCCCTGGTGTGCCCATTCTCTCCTTCCCTCTCTCTCTCTCTCTGTCTCTGCAAAAAATTTTTTTTAAAAAATCAGTTGCTGAGCCAGGTGTAGTGGCACACACCTTTAATCACAGCACTTGGGAGGCAGAGGTAGGAGGATCACTGTGAGCTCAAGGCCATCCTGAGACTACGTAGTGAGTTCCAGGTCAGCCTGGGCTAGACGGAGACCCTACCTTGCAAAAAAAAAAAAAAACCCGGCCATGGTGGCGCACACCTTTAATTCCAGCACTTGGGAGGCAGAAGTAGGAATTCCAGGTCAGCCTGGGCTAGAGTGAGACCCTACCTCAAAAAAAAAAAAATTAACATTAAAAAAAATTAAGCTAGGCATGCCTTTAATTCCAGTGCTCAGGAGGCAGAGGTAGGAGGATTACCATGACTTCAAGGTCACCCTGAGATTACATAGTGAATTCCAGGTCAGCCTGGGCTAGAGCAAGACCCTAACTCAAAAAGAAAAAAAAAAAAAAAAACAAGTGATTCCCCCAAAAGATGTTATTTGCACTTCCTGCAACTAAAGTGTACCTGTTGAAACTTTGCTCAGGATTTGCACTGACATGTAAAAGCCTCACTATGGAAATACCCATATAAGTACAAGCCATCAAGCATGACTTGGTGCCACAGGAGGACTAAGAGCAGTCTTCTCTCCCTCCTTCCCTGAAATCATTGCAGCAAGAGGCAGAATAAGACCTTGGCAGAAAACATAAGAGTCTATTACAACAAAACCAGGCTGTTATAGCAAAGAGAATCACCTGGGCAGAGCGCAGGCATCCTGGCTTGAGTTCTGAACATTTTGAATGGAGCCAGTGAAGGAACATCTAATATAAGACTCCAGTGTTCATTGATGCCAAATGTTGAAATCCTAGAAACTTAGTGGGAAGGGTGAGTTAGAACAGAAACTTACAAGTTCAGAAGGCAGGAGCATCTTGGGAGTTAAACCCTTCTGGGGACTGGGCAACTGCTGGGCCAACCAGCAAGATGCACTGGATATGTGATCCTCTAAGACACTTCCTCTTCGTGTCCTTATTTCCTCAGATGTCCTTGCTGTCCTGTTGACTGATGTGCTTTTGCTACTGCAAGAAAAGGATCAAAAATACATCTTTGCTTCTGTGGTATGTATCATTATCTTCACATAAAGGATCCACCTTGCTAGGACTGTATCAGGGTGCCCCATGGAGGAGATGTCCAAGAGGTTGTATCAACACAACAAGGAGAACAAGCACAGCTCAGAAGACACTGAGTAACTCCTTCCAGGAGGTTCCAGCCAGGCAGGAGTAGAGTATTGGAAGAACAAAAATCCTGTTTTATTCTGGCAAGGCTTGGGTCCCCATCTTCACGGCCTCTGTAGCTCCACTGCCTCTTTGGTAGTTTTGGTTTGTTTGGGTGTGTGTGTAGGTGCCACATGCCACGGTGCACATGTCAGTACAGTCTTGGGGTTCTCCTTCCACCTTGTTTGAGAAAAGGTCTCTCTCGGTGGGGAGGTATCATTGCAAAGGCCAGACTTGCTGTCCCCTGAGCTTTGGGATTCTCCTGACTCTTATCTCCTATTGCCATAGGCACATTGGTATTACAGATGCATGCTACATCCAGCTTTATGTGGGTTCTAGGGATCCTAACTCCAGTTGTCAGGCTTACACAGAAATCACTTTTAACCACAGAGCTCTTTCCCCAGCCTCCTTTGTTTTTGTGGTTCTGCTGCTGCCAAGCATTCATGAGTACTCATGAGCACCAGAATCTTACCAGGATAACCAGTGTCTTACTGGCCCAGTCACTAGGGAATGGGCTTAGATAACCACTGCTTTGTAATCCATGACCACATATATTGGAAAGAATCCAGGCCCTAGTGACTCTTTTATTATGAGAACTGAGTCCAGTGACTGTATCTTCCAGGCCCCTGTCTCCTAGAGAAATTGGCTTCCTGCCCGAATAACCTAGGGTCCTTCAGCATCTAATAGCCCAGACCCTGATACAGACAGAAGGTGTTACCCCAACATACTTCTGAACCATCCTCACAAGGGTGAGGTGACATGGACAGTTTACTGCTGTAGGCCCTTTTTGGCCACCTTGCATCTTTGGAGACTTTGGGACATAAATAGACTTTGCAGATGGTCTGATAAACCACCAGGGAACACTCAGGAACTGTCTTCTCCCTACATTTTGCCTCCATTGGTTGCCCCAAATAATCCACTGTGCATCCCAAGAGATTGAAGCTATGGTTACAGGTGAGACAGAGAGTAGCCTGTCTTCTACTTTAGAAATACAAGGACAAGGAGAAGATTCAGTTTACCTGATGTCATAGAAACAAAAAAAAAAAAACAAAAATCATCTGAAGTCCTGTCACCTGAAGTCATCAATGTTAGTATCTTTACATTAGGGTGTCTGCTCACCCTGTCTTGTTTTTGTGTAGGTAATGTGATATCAGGGGTATATGCACATGTATGAGCCCTATGGTATCCTATGTGTTTGCCTTTAGTAGCTGGAGCAGAATGTTGGTTGTCCTGCTCCACCACTCTTCCACCGGTTCTTGTTTGAGTCTCTTACTGATACCAGAACCTTTTGCTTTTTCATGAGCCATGGGGATTTCCCTGACCTCTGTTCCCTTTTGCCTGACTGGGGTTACAGACACACATGACCACACTCAGATGTTTATGTGGGCTCTGGAGATTTAAACTCAGGCAGTTCCTAGGGGCAAGGACTTCAGCAGATTAATTGGAAGAAGACCTGGAAACATGATTTAGCTCATAACACTAGTTAAGGTGTATCTTTTGGGGCTATGAAGATAGTTCTGCAGTTCAACACTTGCTGTGCAAGCATGAGGGCCTGAGACCTCTGAGTTTGGGTCCCCAGCACCCACATAAACAGCTGAGCATGGCCACACACATCTGTAACCTCAGTCCTTCTGGGGATCAGAGAACAAAGAATCATTAGGGCTTACTGACTGAAAAAAATGGCGAAAAGGGCAGCTCTGGCTTAACTGAGAGGCTCCACTTCAAGGAAACAGCTAGATAAGCAAAAATAGGAGGTCACCCCGCATTCTCTTCTGGCCCCCACATAGGTGCATATGCTTCTGTATACATACACCAGACCACACATACTCCATGCATATACATGTGTGTAAGCCAACAGAAAAAAGACGTAACTTTGATGGCTGGGACAGTGGCTCAGTCAGTAAAGCACTTGTCACACAAGCGTTAGGACACGGATTTGGATCCCAGCACCAAGTAAATGCTGGGCAGCTATGGCAACCTACCTATAATCCCAGGACTAGACAAGTAGAGATGGGATCCCTGGGAAAAACTGGATAGCTAGACTAGACAAATCAATAAGCTCTGAGTACAATGAGAGATCCTATTTCTATAAATAACATGTGGAGAGTGATCTAGGAAGATAATCAAGGTCAAACTCAGGCCTTTATGTGCACACATGCAAAAAAAAGGGGGGGACTGGAGAGATGGCTTAGCGGTTAAGGCGCCTGCCTCCTAAGCCTAAGAACACTGGTTCCAATCTCCAGCGGTTCCAATCTCCAGGTCCCATATTTAGCCAGATGCAAAGTGATGCAAGGGCACAATGCCTCACTTGACCACAAGGGGGCGCACGCATCTGGATTTTGTTCGCAGCCGTTGAGAGGCTGCTGGCATGCCCATCTCTGTCTGTCTTCCTCTCCCTCTCTGTCTCTCTCTGTGTCTCTCCCCCACCCCCCAAAAAGACATGCCTATAATCCCAGCACTCAGGAAGCTGAGGCGGGAGGATTGCTACAAGTTCAAGGCCAACCAGGGTGATATAGTGAGTTTAGACCTCATAAACTAAACACTTAAACTGGGTGTGATAGCTCCTGTTTTTTAATCCCAGCACTGGGGAAACTAAGGTAGGAGGATCACTGTGAGTTAAAGACCAACCTGGGCTGAGTTCCAGATCAGCCTGAGCTAGAATAAGACCCTGCCTTAAAAAAAAATGCTGGACATGGTGGTACATGCCTTTAATCCCAACACTCTGAGGTCAACCTGGGATTACAGAGTAAGTGCCAGGTCAGCCTGGGCTAGAGAAAGAAAGAAAAAAAGCAGGGGCTGGAGAGATGGCTTAGCAGTTAAGATGCTTACCTGCAAAGCCAAAGGACCCAGGTTCAGCTCCCCGGGACCCACATAAGCCAGATGCACAAGGGGTTGCATTGCATCTGGAGTTCATTTGCAGTGGCTGGAGGCCTTGGCACGCCCATTCTCTCTCTCTCTCTCTCTACCTGCCTATTTCTGTATCTCTCTCAAATAAATAAATTTTTTTAAAAAAGCAAAACTGGATACTAGGATATTATAACAATAGTCTATTTTCCAGCAGTTAGCAAAATATTTCTTCTTTGAATCACTACTAAAGATGCAGGATTCATGTGCTCCCTTCTTGGCCCCTTCCCCAGACTATTTTCCCCAGACTAATGGTCTATGCACATACTGTTTGGATACAACCGGGTAACAGGTAATCTCCCATCACCTTCCCCTATGCAGGACTCGAAGCCACCCATCATCTCTCTGCAAAAGCTTATCGTGAGGGAAGTGGCCAATGAGGAGAAGGCCATGTTTCTTATCAGTGCCTCCCTGCAAGGGCCCGAGATGTACGAAATCTACACCAGCTCCAAAGAGGACAGGAATATCTGGATGACCTATATCCGCAGGGCTGTGGAAAGGTGAGAAGGGCCTAGAGTCTCCTCCTCAGGCATGCTCCTCCTACCCACTCTTAGTTGATGGGCTGGGGTTGTTAGCCTATCAGCCTTGACTGAACTCCCAAAAGACCTCTTGCTTTTACTCTGACTCATCCTGCTATGGTGGTTTTCTTTTCTTTTCTTTTCTTTTTTTTCCCGAGGTAGGGTTTCACTCTATTTCAGGCTGACCTGGAATTCACTATGTAGTCTCAGGGTGGCCTTGAACTTACAGCGATCCTCCTACCTCTACCTCCCAAATGCTGGGATTAAAGGCATGCGCCACCATGCCCAGCCTGCTGTGATTTTCTGTCGATCCATTTCTCTCTCAGGATGTATTTACTTATTTGTGTATGTGTGTGGGCATATATGCATACCATGGCGCACATGTGGACAACACTGCAGGGTCTGCTCTTCCACCTTCAGACAGTGTCTCTTACTGCTGTGAATTAACACCAGACTAGCTGGCCCACGAGCTTCAGATTCTCCAGGCTTCTGTTATTGTAGGCACATTGAAATCACAGACACATGCTTTGCAAGCAAGCAACCTTAAGTACTGAACCATCTCCCCATCCTTTTTTTTTTTTTTTTTTTTTTTTTTTTTTTTTTGAGATAGTGTCTCAAGTAACTCAAGCTGGCTACAACTCCCTATGTAACCAAGGAGGATCTTGAATCCCTGATCCCCTGCCTTTACTTCCAAAGTGCTGAGATTACAGGTATGTATCACCACACCCAGTTTATGAAGTACAAAAGATTGAACTCAGGGTTTCATGCATTTCATGCATGCTAGGCAAGCACTCTGTCAACTGAGCTATACCTTCAGCCCATTGAAGAGTTATTTCTCAAAAACAAACAAACAAACAAACAAAAAAACAGATAGTGCCATCCCACTCTATTCTGACATTGGCCAACCTGTCAGGTGGCTCTGATGGGACTGTGGAGCAAAATTAGGGACCAGAAAATCTAACCTGGACCTTTGTGCATTCAGGAACAACTTGGACAGATACAATAAATGTTTCTCCATAATCAGACCATTGGAACAGGTTGTAGTATCTTCTCTTTCCTTCTCCAGTAGCGTACTCTCCAGACCCTACCCCATGCCTGTTCCTCTCCATCCACCTGACCCAGTGTCTGCCTAACAGATGAGCAGAAAGCAGTCCAGACTCCAGCCTTAGCCAGCCACCTGCTCCAGGCTCTTTCCACACTCCTTAGTTTTCATCTGTGAGGGGCTTACAAACACCAGTGCCCAAGAAGCAATCTGCCCATTGAATACCACCTCCATACCACAGCCAGACTCTTAAAACCTTTGCATGAAGCTAAGCATGGTGATACACCCACATAACCCTCATCATATGAAGCAGAGGCAGGAAGACGTTAAGGCCACCCTTGGCTACATAGGGAGACCTTGTGGCAGATAACAAATTAAACTAATTTGCTAATTAATATAGTCTTTGCCTAGTTTCTTTTTTTTATTATTATTTTTTTTTTTTTTTTTTTTTTTTTTTTGACCCAGTGTTTTGAGCAGAAAGCAGTTGGTAGGGTCTCACTCTGATCCAGGCTGACCTGGAATTAACTATGTAGTCTCAGGGTGGCCTCGAACTCTTGGCGATCCTCCTACCTCTGCCTCCCGAGTACTGGGATTAAAGGCTGCCTCCCGAGTACTGGGAACAACTTCCTTAATTATAGACAATATGTCATGGTACTTCCTCCCTCCCCTACTTTCCCTTTTGAAACTCCACACCCATCATATCCCCTTGCCCTCTCAATCAGTCTCTTCAAATTTTGATGTCATCATCATTTCCTCCTATTATGATAGTCTTGTGTAAGTAGTTTTAGGCACTGCGGGGTTATGGATATCCAGGCTATTTTGTGTCTGGAGGAACACGTTGTAAGGAGTCCTACCCTTCCTTTGGCTCTTACATTCTTTCTTCCACCTCTTCCACAATGGACCCTGAGCCTTGGAAGATGTGTTAGAGATGTTTCAGTGTTGAGCACTCCTCTGTCCCTTCTTATCAGCACCATGGTGCCTTCTGAATCATTCCAAGGTCACCACCATCTGAAAAGAGAAGCTTCTCGAACCAAAAGTGAGAGTAGCATTAATATATGAGTATGGATATTATATACATTTAGCCAGACACCAGCAGGCTTTACACCCCTAGGGTTCATGACTACCCCTGTTGCAGGTTTTCAGTATCAGGGATGTATTCCCTTCCATGGAGTGGGCCTTCAGTCCAACTAGAGAGCAGTTGGTTTCCCCCATAAAATACATGCCACTATTGCACCCGTTGGCTCATTTGGCCTGGCTGGCCAAATTTAAAACTTGCACTGTTCACTGTTGAGTATCTTCACTGGTATTTTTCTCTCTCTCTCATTGAACTGCATGCAGCATAGCTTTTCTAGCTTTCTGTCAGCTGGTCCACATGAAGGAGGCTTTCAGCTCAGCTCCAGCAGGATTTCTCAGTGACCTTGCAACCCAAGTATGTGGAGTCTTCAGCAATAGGGTCTTACCATCTATTCCTGGTGGGAAACCAAGGGCCTTGGCAATGGCCTATGTATTGGGGGTATCTGTGACCTCCCTGGCCAACAACTGACTAGAAGGTATCCTATCCCTGGCACTGAAAATTTTCTAGTAACAATCTATTGCTTCTGAGTGTTCCATTGTCCAGAAAAGTAGGTTTCCATATGACTAATTTATATCCTCTTAGATTTTGATTAGCCCTCTCTTTACCATTCCTTTACTCAATCTCTTCCCCTGACTTCACTTAGGCCTTTTCACCCCCATTAATCTGTTCTTCTACTTACATATATACAATACCATCCTATTAAGTCCCCCTCTCCCTTTCTATTCCCTTTATATCCCCTTTCTAGCTTACTGGGTTCTGTTACTGACTTTTATTCCTACACACATAGAAGTCCAATCATTTGTAGCTAGGATCCACATATGAGAGAACATGTGACATTTGGCTTTCTGGGCCTGGGTTACCTCACTAAGTATAATCCTTTCCAGATCTGTCCATTTTCCACCAAATTTCATAACTTCATTTTTCTTTACTGCTGAGTAGAACTCCATTGTGTAAATGTGCCACATCTTCATTATCCACTCTACAGTTGAGATACATCTAGGCTAGTCCCATGTCCTAGGTATTGTGAATAGAGTGGCAATAAACATGGTCAAGCAAGTATCTCTAAGGTAGTGAGACAAGTCCTTAGGATATATGCCAGGGAGTGGTATAGATGGGTCATATGGTAGATCTATTTTTCGCTGTCTCAGGAACCTCCACACTGATTTCCACAGTGGTTGGACCAGATTGCATTCCCACCAACAGTGTTGAATGGTTCCTCTTTTTCCACATCCTCACCAGCGTTTATGGTTTCATGATGGTAGCCAGTATGACAGGAGTTAGATGGAGTCTCAATGTAGTTTTAATCTGCATTTCCTTGATGACTAGGAATGTAGAACATTTTTTAGATGTTTATATGTCATCTCTATTTCTTCTTTTGAGAACCCTCTATTTAATTCTATAACCCATTTTTAGTTGGGTTGTTTGATTTCTTATTATTTATTTTTTGAGTTCTTTGTATATCCTAGATATTAATCCTCTGTAGGATGTATAGCTGGCAAAGATTTTCTCCCATTCTGTAGGTTGCCTCTTTGCTCTATTCACAGTGTCCTTTGCTGTATAAAAGTTTTGTAATTTCATGAGGTCCCAGCAACTGATCTGTGGTTTTATTTCCTGAGCAATTGGGGTTATATTCAGAAAGTCGTTGCCAAGAACAATATGTTGAAGGGTTTCCTCTACTTTTTCCTCTAGTAGTTTCAGAGTTTCAGTCTGATATTAAGGTCTTTGATCCATTTGGACTTAATTCTTGTGCATGTAGAAAGATAAGGCTCTATTTTCATCTTTCTACAGATACATATCCAGTTTTCCCAGCACCATTTGGTGAAAAGGCTGTCTTTTCTCCAGTGACTATTTTTGGCATTTTTGTCAAAGATCAGGTGGCTATTGCTACCTGGACTTAACATCAGGGTCCTCTATTCTGTTCCATTGATCTACATGTTTGTTTTTGTGCCAGTACCATGCTGTTTTTGTTATAATCACTCTATAATATAGGTTAAAATCAGGTATGGTGATACCACAAGCCTTATTTTTGTTGCTCAAAATTGTTTTAGATATTTGAGGTTTTTTGTGCTTCCAAATGAATTTTTGGATTTTTTTTTTTATTTCTGTGAAGAATGCCATTGGAATTTTGATGGGGATTGCTTTAAATGTGTAGATTGCTTTTGGTAAGATTGCCATTTTCACAATATTGATTCTTCCAATCCAAGAACAAGGGATGTCTTTCCATTTCCTAGTGTCTTCTGCAATTCTCGCTTGAGTGTTTTAAAGTTTTCATTGTAGAGATCCTTCACTTCCTTGGTTAGGTTTATCCCAAGGTACTTTTTATTTTTTTTTTTTGATGCAATTGTGAATGGGAGTGATTCTCTGATTTCATCCTCTGTGTGTTTGTTGTTAGCATATAGGAAGGCTACTGATTTCTGTGTGTTTATTTTGTATCCTGCTACATGGCTATAGGTGTTTATCAGCTCTAACAGTTTGTTGGTAGAGTCTTTAGGGTCCTTTATGTATAGAATCATATCATCTGCAAATAATGATAACTTGATCTCTTCCTTTCCAATTTGTATCCCTTTTATGTGTGTCTCTTGCCTTATTGCTATGGCTAAGACTTCCAGTACTATATTAAATAAAAGTGGGGACAGTGGACACCCTTGTCTTGTTCCTGATTTTAGTGGAAAAGCTTCAAGTTTTTCTCCATTTAGTATTATGTTGGCTGTGGGTTTGTCATAAATAGCCTTTATTATGTTGAGATATGTTCCTTCTATTCCCAGTCTCTGTAGGACTTTTATCATGAAGGGATGTTGGATTTTGTCAAATGCTTTTTCTGCATCTAATGAGATGATCATGTGATTTTTGTCCTTCAGTCCATTTATATAATGTATTACATTTATTGATTTGTATATGTTGAACCATCCCTGCATCTCTGGGATAAAGCCTACTTGGTTGGGGTGAATGATCTTTCTGATATATTCTTGTATTCTGTTTGCCAATATTTTGTTGAGAATTTTTGCATCTATGTTCATGAAGGAGATTGGTCTGTAATTTTCTTTTTTTGTTCTATCTTTGTCTGGTTTTGGTATCAGGGTGATGCTGCCTTCGTAAAAGGAGTTTGGTAGGATTCCTTCTTTTCTATTTTATAGAAAAGTTTAAGAAGCATTGGTATTAGTTCTTCCATGGTCTGGTAAAATTTTCCAATGGATCCATCTGGGCCTGGACTTTTTTTAGTTGGGAGATTTTTTTATAACTGCTTGGATCTCCATACTTGTTATAGGTCTATTTAAGTGGTTAATCTCATCTTGATTTAATTTAGGTAGGTCATATAAATCAAGGAAATCATCCATTTCTTTCCAATTTTCAAACTTAGTGGAGTATATGTTCTTATAGTATGTCCCTATGATTTTTTTAATTTCTCTGGTTTCTGTTGTGATGGTGCCTTTTTTCATCTCTAATTTTATTTATTTGTGTCTCTCCTCTCTTTTGGTCAGATTTGCTAAGGGTTTATTAATCTTGTTTATCCTTTCAAAGAACCAACTCTTTGTTTCATTGAGTCTTTGGATTTTTTTTTGTTTCTATTTCATTAATTTCTGCCCTAATCTTTATTATTTCTTCTCATCTTCTTTTTCCAAAGCCTTAAGGTGAAGCATTGTTTACTTGCGACCTTTCTAATTTCTTAATATAGGCACTTAAAGCTATAAATTCCCTCTTAGGACTGCCTTCATTGTGTCCCAAAGGTTTTGGTATGTTGTGTTCTCATTATCATTTGACTCCATGAATTTTTTGATTTCCTTGATTTCTTCATTGACCCATTCATCATTTAGTAGTGTATTGCTTAATGCCTTTTAAAAATGTTATTTTATTTTATTTTATTTTATTTTATTTTAATTATTTGAGAGGGAAAAAGAGGCAGAGAGAGAGAAAGAGAATGGGCACGCCAGGGTATGCAGCGACTGCAAACAAACTCCCGATGCATGTGCCCCCCTGTGCATCTGGTTTATGCCTGGTCCTAGAGAATCCAACTGGGGTCCTTTGGATTTGCAGGGAAATGCCTTAACTGCTAAGCCTTCTCTCCAGGCCAATAGTCTATTGTTTAGTGTGGTAGTTTGAATAGATGGCCCCCAATATATTCAGTGTTTTATTAGTTTATAGTTTGCATCTGCATTCACTTGGCTGGAGGCAGTGTCACTGGGCAGATCTTAAGATGTGGTGGTGAGTTTAGGATTTCAATCTAAAGATACGCAAAGTGTGCCTAGCTGGAGTTCCTGTAGTGTGCTGTGCTGGGTGGCTTTTGCCTTTTGGCTTCCTCTCTCTCTCTCTCTCTGCTTGGTCCTGAAAGCAGGCCAGCTTCTTTTGGCATTATGGAACTTCCCCTGGATCTGTAAGGTATAATAAATCCCTTCCACCATAACTGTGCCTGGTCTGGAAGTTCATCTCAGTGAACCTGAAGCTGTCTGCTATATTTAGTTTCCATGATTTTGTGTATGCTCTATAGCTTTTCTTGCTATTGTTTTGTAGTTTGATCCCATTGTGATCAGATAGAGTGCAAGGAATTATTTCAATTTTCCTATATTTGTTAAGATTTGCTTTGTGTCCTAATATATGGTCTAATTTGGAGAATGTTCCATGGGCTGCTGAAAAGAATGGGTATTCTGCAGCTTTTGGATGAACTGTCCTGTGTATGCGTGTGTGTGTGTGTGTGTGTGTGTGTGTGTGTGTGTGTGTGTGTTAGGTCCATTTGTTCTATGACATCATTTAATCCAGAAGCATCTCTGTTTATTTTTTGCTGGAATGGTCTGTCAATTGATGAGAGTGGGGTGTTGAAGTCACCCACTACAACTGTGTTTGGTGTTATCTGTGACCTTAGTTCTAATAGCGTTTGTTTGATGAAATTGGGAGCCCCCGTGTTAGGTGTATATATGTTTAGGATTGTAATGTCCTCCTGTTGGAGTGTTCCTTGACCTTCCTTATCTTTCCTAACTAATGTTGGTCTGAAGTCTACTCTGTCAGATATTAGGATAGCAACCCCTGCTTGTATTCTAGGCCCATTTGCTTGAAACACTGTTTTCCAACCTTTCACCCTAAGATAGTGTCCATCCTTTGTAGAAAGGTGAGTTTTTGGAGGTGATAAACTGAAGGAACCTGCTTTTTAACCTAGTGTGCAAACCTATGTCTTTTGGTTGGGGCATTCAGGCTCTTAATATTAAGTTATTATTGAAAGGTGTGTATTTATTTTTGCCATTTTTCTTGTTTTGTAGTTCTTCCAGTTTTACCTTTGCTGTCTTGTATTAACTAGTATTGGAGTATGGTTTGTTTTTTCCAGGTTCCTTATATGTGTGCTTTTCTTTCTCTTCAACATGGAGGATCCTTTCAAGTATTTTCTATAGAGCTGGTTTTGTCTTCAAATGTGCCTTTAGCCTGCTTTTGTTGTGGAATGTCCTTATTTCTCTGTCTTTTAGAATGGATAGCTTTGCAGGATAAAGTAACCTTGGTTGACAGTTGTTAGCTTTCAGAACTTGGAATACATCACTCCAAGACCTTCTGGCTTTTAAAGTTTGTGTTGAGTAATCTGCTGTGATCCTGATGGGCTTGCTTTGTAGGTGACTTTTTTTCTCTCTAGCTGCTTTCAATATATTTTCTTTGGTTTGTATGTTTAGTAGTTTAATTATAATATGGCAACGAAAGTTTCTTTCCAGATATTGTCTGTTTGGTATTCTAAAGGCTTCCTGTATCTGCATTGGCTTCTCTTTTCTAGATTGGGGGAAGTTTTCTTCTATGATTTTGTTGAAAACACCTGCTGTGCTTTTGGAGTGTCTGTGCCTAGTGTCATCCTGCCATTTGAAGGACAGTTAGATGTTAAGGACTCTCTCTTTTCCTCCAAGCTAAATATGTCACAGTCAGACATAACAGCTGGTAATGCAGAATGCTGCCAGGGGTATAGCACTTGCCTAGCTTGTACCCTGCATTCATTCTCCAACACGTCAAGAAAAAAAATAATAAGGAATGCCCTTAGTAGCTTACTCTGTAGAACTGGTATCAAGCCAGGCAGCATGAGAGACAGTGATGCCACCTATCTTCTCTCCCTGCAGCTGTCCTGATGAAGAGGAGGGGTCCTTCAGTGATGCTGAGGAGGACAGGAAGGTGGTGGAGGCCCGTGCCATGAGACTCAGGGACTTTCAAGGTAAGAGGGGTCAGCATTGTAGACAGGTGCTCTGCGTGGCCATAGCTCATCAGAGCCTCTTTAGACAGCCCTGTAGTATCTGTTTTATCTTGTTGGCTGGACATCTAGGAAATCACAGAGAGAGCAGTGACCATGTTGTCATTCTCTGTAGCTCTTTGAGGCATTTGGGGTGGGACTGTATCACTAGGAAGTGATGTTCTGCAGGGCTCTAAGAAAGGGAGAGATTGGACCTCAGGCTAAATAGCCCTATCCAGACCTGATAGTACTACTTCACATGCAGCCAACACTTGTCTTCATTTGGGAGCTCCATGCAGCTGTCCCAGAGTAAATGGAACGGGACCCTGTATTACCACAGGCACCTCAATCCTCTTTCGTAGAGCCTGGCTCTGTCACTGGTCTCCTTGAGCCTTGGATTCTTTCTCCCACCCCATTTCAGGTTTACACCACTTTATTGAGATTTAATGTTTATATTGTACAGTTCACCGACCACAAGTGTTCCATTCAAAGTCAGCCTAGGCAATATAACAAGAATTTGTTTTTTCAGTTGTTTTTTGAGACTCCTAAAGCCCAGGTTGGCCTTGGACTTGGTATGCAGCCAAGGATGACCTTAAACTCCTCATCCTCCTACCTATACCTCCTGAGTGCTGGTATTACAGGAGTATGCCACCACACCAGGCTTAGTGTGTGTGTGTGTGTGTTTAAGGCAGGGTCTCAGTCTAGTTCAGGCCATCCTAGAACTCACTCTGTAACCCCAGCTGGTCTCAAACTAACAGCAATCCTCCTAACTCAGCCTCCTGAGTGCTGGGATTAAAGGAGAGAGCCACAGGCTGGAGAAATGCAGTTAAGGTACTTGTGTTTGAAGCCTAAAGACCCAGGTTCAATTCCTCAGTACCCACATAACCCAGATGCACAAGGTAGCACATGTGCCTGGAATTTGTTTGCAATGGCTAGAGGCCCTGGCATACCCATTCTCTCTCCCTCTCTTTCTCTCCCTCTATCTGCCTGCCTGCCTCTCCTCTCTCTCAATTAAAAAAATAGGGGCTGGAGAGATGGCTTAGCGGTTAAGGCGCTTGTCTGTGAAGCCTAAGGACCCAGATTTGATTCTCCAGGTCCCATGTAAGCCAGATGTACATGGTGGCTCATGCATTTGGAGTCTGTTTGCAGTGACCAGAGGCCCTGGCGTGCCCATTCTCTCTCACTTTCTCTCTCGCTCTCTCTGTCTCTAATCAATAAATAAAAATAAATTTAAAATTTTTTTTTAAAAATTAAAAAAAAAAAACATTTTAAAAATAGACTTTAAAAGAAAAGGAGAGTGTCACCATGCCTGGCTACTTTTTTGTTTTGTTTTGTTTTGTTTTGTTTTGTTTTGTTTTGTTTTGTTTTGTTTTGTTTTCCGAGGTAGGGTCTCACTCTAGCACAGGCTGACCTGGAATTCACTCTGTAGTCTCAGGGTGGCCTTGAACTCATGGCAGTCCCTCCCACCTCTGCCTCCTGAGTGCTGGGATTAAAGGCATGCACCACCACGCCTGGCTTACATTATTTATTTTTAAAGGAGGTAATATTACACTGGCAGTATATAGCTCAGTGGTAAAGCACTTGCCTAGCATGCTCAAAGCTCAGGGTTCCATCCCCAGCACCTCAAAGAAAATAATAAGTCCTATTCACAATAGCAAAGAGATTTAAAAAATAAAAGATATGTAAGAAATTCAGTAGGGGCTGGGAATCTAGTTCATTTGGAAAGAGTACTTCACTGCGTGTGCATGAGGCCCTGAGTTTGAGTCCCCAGGACCTCATAAACTAAGCATGGTGGCATGCCTATATCCTAACATTTGAGAAATAGAAGCAAGAGGATCAGAAGCTCAGGGTCATCTTTAGCTATATACTGAGTTCAAAACCAGCCTAGGCTAGGAGGCCCTGTCTCAAAAAAGTAAAAATAGGGCTGGAGAGATGGCTTAGCTGGTAAGGCGCCTGCCTAAGCCTGAGAATGCCCATTTGAATCTCAGGTCCCAGTTTAGCCAGATGCAAAAGTGACGCAAGCATGCAATGTCACACATGCGCTGGGGAAGCATGCATCTGGAGTTTGTTTACAGTGGCTGAGAGGCCCTGGCACACCCATTCTCTATCTGTCTTTCTCTCTCTGTCTCTCTCAAATTAAATAAATAAATAAATAAATAAATAAATAATTTTTTTTTTAAAAAGACATTTAATGGGGAATGCCTCAACTGTGAGCTTGAAAATGCCAGGAATGGTAACATGCCTTTAATCCCAGCACTCAGGAAATAGACTTTAAAAGAAAAGGAGAGTGTCACCATGCCTGGCTACTTTTTTTTGTTTGTTTGTTTTGTTTTGTTTTGTTTTGTTTTGTTTTCCGAGGTAGGGTCTCGCTCTAGCACAGGCTGACCTGGAATTCACTCTGTAGTCTCAGGGTGGCCTTGAACTCATGGCAGTCCCTCCCACCTCTGCCTCCTGAGTGCTGGGATTAAAGGCATGCACCACCACGCCTGGCTTACATTATTTATTTTTAAAGGAGGTAATATTACACTGGCAGTATATAGCTCAGTGGTAAAGCACTTGCCTAGCATGCTCAAAGCTCAGGGTTCCATCCCCAGCACCTCAAAGAAAATAATAAGTCCTATTCACAATAGCAAAGAGATTTAAAAAAATAAAAGATATGTAAGAAATTCAGTAGGGGGCTGGGAATCTAGTTCATTTGGAAAGAGTACTTCACTCGTGTGCATGAGGCCCTGAGTTTGAGTCCCCAGGACCTCATAAACTAAGCATGGTGGCGCATGCCTATATCCTAACATTTGAGAAATAGAAGCAAGAGGATCAGAAGCTCAGGGTCATCTTTAGCTATATACTGAGTTCAAAACCAGCCTAGGCTAGAGGCCCTGTCTCAAAAAAAAGTAAAAAATAGGGCTGGAGAGATGGCTTAGCTGGTAAGGCGCCTGCCTGCGAAGCCTGAGAATGCCCATTTGAATCTCCAGGTCCCAGTTTAGCCAGATGCAAAAAGTGACGCAAGCATGCAATGTCACACATGCGCACAGGGGGGAGCATGCATCTGGAGTTTGTTTACAGTGGCTGAGAGGCCCTGGCACACCCATTCTCTATCTGTCTTTCTCTCTGTGTCTCTCTCAAATTAAATAAATAAATAAATAAATAAATAAATAAATAATTTTTTTTAGAAAAAGACATTTAATGGGGAATGCCTCAACTGTGAGCTTGAAAATGCCAGGAATGGTAACATGCCTTTAATCCCAGCACTCAGGAGGCCGTGAGTTCAAGGCTAGCCTGGTGCTACAGAGTGAGTTCCAGGTCAGCCTAGGC
Organism: Orientallactaga sibirica; assembly: GCA_036365145.1. Classification (NCBI taxonomy): domain Eukaryota; kingdom Metazoa; phylum Chordata; class Mammalia; order Rodentia; family Dipodidae; genus Orientallactaga; species Orientallactaga sibirica. Next base: position 22,969,170 of record JAEOAD010000015.1, on the reverse strand, counting down.
TACAGTGAAACCCTACCTTGAAAAAAGCAAACAAAATAAAGACCTTTGAAATCTAAAAACTCAGTCTTCTAAAATAAAATTTTAATAACTTCCATACATATACACAGTGTACCCTGATCATGACACCCTGTCACCACCCTCCTTTGTCATCTCCTCCCACCACTGAACCCCTTCTTTCCAACTACTTCCTCTTCTATCTTGATATCATTTTCCCCCTCATATTATGCAGGTCTTGTGTGGGTAGCAATAGCCTCTCTGAGGTCATGAATGCAACTGCCACATTGTGTCTGGAAGACAGCATTCCAAAGCATCCCTCCTCCTATGGCTCTTACATTCTTTCCGCCACCATGTCTGTAATGGTCCCTGAGCTTTGGAGGGTGTGATAGAAATGTCTTAGTGCTGAACACTCCACTGTCTCTTCTCTTCAGCACTTTGATGAGTTTGAGACTTCCCAGTGGTCACCACCATCTGAAACAAGAGGCTTCTCTAACCAAAAGTGAGAAGAGTAACATTAATGTATTGGCATAAACATAAATATTTAGAGAGCAATTGGTGGACATAATATATCTATTTAGGTAGACAACAGTAGTACACCCCCCCCCCAAGCTCATGACCTCCCCAGCTATAGGCTTTTGAATTCCCTTCTGTGGAACAGGCTTACCAGTTAGCACATTTTGCCTAGCTGGCCAGCCATGTAGCTTGCAGTGTCCACAGCTAGATAAGACTACTGATGCCTTTTCTCCCCAGCAGGCTGCTTTCCAGCACTATGACAGCTAGTCAGCAGGAAGGAAGCTTCCAACTCAACTACAGATAAAATTTTAAGAATAATAATTAAAAAAAAAAAAAAACCTTATACCTATAATCCTAACAAATGGGAGGATCTCCATTAGTTCAAAGCCAGCCTGCAGTATAGAGTAAGACCCTGTCTCAAAAAACAGTCCATCTTCTAAGGCTCTTGATTTGTTCCAGACTCCTAACTGTCGCAGTCCTTACCCACCATTTTGTGTTCCTACTGAAGATGGCAGGGATAATCAGAGGACACAGGACTACACTGGGATGCTGGAGAGGTTAGAGGATAGAAAGTTGCTCTCCTGGAGTTCAGATCAACATAGGTCCCCATCTTCACAGCCTGATGCCAGCTCCCAAGGGCACTCCATTTCAGGAGAGACTGCTTGGACTCACCGCTGCCCTTGCATTCCCTTGCAGAGCGGTTGAGCCTGAAAGACCAGCTGATTACACAGAGCCTCTTGGAGAAGCAGCAGATCTACCTGGAGATGGCTGAGATCAGCGGGCTCGAGGAAGCTACCCAGTGCCAAGGCCTCTTCCGTGGTGGTGACCCCTCTGAGACCCTTCAGGGGGAACAGATTCTCAGGTCCGCCATGAGCCAGAGTAAGTCACTAGCCCCTGCCTGGGATCCCACCCAGGCTGATACCACCTTATCTAAAACTATGTTTTTGCTTTTTTTTTTTCTTTTGAAGAGTAGGTGATAGAAACCAATGATTTGCACATGCTAGGCAAGTGCTTTACCACTGAGCTATACCTCAGTCCTTAAAGCACTGTCTCCCCCAGAATATAAATACTCCCCAGGGGTCATTATTAACCCCAAGGATCTGTAGTTAACTGATACAGGTTCCCCCTTCCTTTCTGAGGTGGCAACCTAATATATCCCAGAGAAAATACACATATACACTTGTGGGCCATTTCAAGGGACTTCTGAAGCCCTCACTGAGCTTGAGCCAGGAACCTTGGTCTAGCCTTAGCAGTGGTAGTATAGGCCACTGGTCATTTGTAGCTTACAATCCCCATACATCGTCTACCTTGACTTTGTAGGAGCCCTCTGCCACCCATGGCTAGAACGGCCAAGGGGATCTGTCACATCCCACAGGAGTACCTAGTAGTAACTGCTGGGCACCATGCTAGCTAGCAAGATGGTCAGCCAGTGTTGTGTAGTTCTTTCCATTAGCAAATAAGACAAGACAACTGTTACCCTCCAGAGCTTTCCTGCTGCATAAACAGAGACCCAATGAGGGTGTCTGAGCTCCTTTTCTGGTACTGATGGGGCTGGGGAGATGGCTTAGCAATTAAAGGCACTTGCTTGCAAAGCATGCCAGCCTCAGTTCAATTCCCTTGAGAGCTGTTGCACACCGGCACCCTGGAGATGTCCAGGCAGCTGGGGACCAACATCTTGAGTAGCTGTGAGCACAATGGGAAGAAATACCCAGAAGGACAGCTTGTTTATTTGCCAGGGGAGTGGGTTTATAAATGTTCGTGTAGTGGCACGAAGAGGTATGGGATATGGGTAACAGGGGAATTGTCTGTGTGAAGGCTGCTGGCTAATACCTCATTAACATATAGGGATGTTCCAGGCACGTGGCAAAAGGTCACAAGGCTCCCAGGAAAGCAAAACCTAAGTCTTATCAGGATGTTCAGGCATCCCAGGCTGGGGGGAAGGAGCAGCCTTACTCCTGCCGGACTTGAGGCAAGATTGTTGGGGTCTAGGCTTGCTGCAACCTCAGGGGGGAGTGAGCGGCCTCATTCCTGTTGGTCTTGCGGCGAGATTAATGGAGGTCTAGGCCTGCTGCTAGGTCTGGGGCCCTTAGTCATGCCTCACAGCTCAGGCCCACTTAAACCTCCCAAGGATTTCAACCGTGCCCAACAGCTCCCCGTTTGTTTGTTTGTTTGTTTGTTTGTTTGTTTGTTTGTTTGTTTGGTTTTGAGAGAGAGAGAGAGAGCAGAGGAAGACAGATAGAGATGGGCGCACCAGCAGTCTCTCAGCTGCTGCAAACGAAATCCAGATGTGTGCGCCCCCTTGAGGTCAAATGCAGCATTGCGCCCTTGCGTCACTTTTGCATCTGGCTAAACGTGGGACCTGGAGATTGGAACCGCTGGAGATTGGAACCAGTGTTCTTAGGCTTAGGAGGCAGGTGCCTTAACCACTAAGCCATCTCTCCATGCCGCCCCCCTTTGTTTTTATAATGGAGCAGTATTATCACATTGAGCAAGGTCCTTGTAATCCATCGCAGATTCCGACAGAGCTAGGTGGTGTATGAGAACCTGATTGATGGCAACTTTAGCAATGTTAGTTATTTGTTGTATGAGAAATTTGATGAGACAGGGGGCTGCAAGTAATAGGGTTCCTATAGCAAGGAGGGGGCCAAGGAAGGGGAGAAACCAAGTGACTAAGGGGTTAGAGAACCAGGTGGTGGGGTCATCAAGTAGCTCCTTGCAGAGTTTTTTGAGAGTTTTAACATTGGATTCATTGACCAAAAAACAACATTCTTCTCCCAAGATCATGCATGTCCCCCCATGTTCAGTAGTAATGAGGCCTAAGGCTCTACGGTTTTGGAGTACCACACACATGAGAGAGTTCAATTGTCTCTGAAGAGACTCGAGGCTGGTGGTAGTGGATACCATGGCCTGGTCAAGCTTGTCTTGGAAGTCCAGTAAGGGGATGAAAATCTCTCACAGTTGACACAGATGGAGTTTGTAGGCTGCTGCTTCTTGTACAGATACACCTGTGGAACAACCAAAACTAGGGAACAAGTGGGAGAGGAAATATTTATGCATGGGGTGGTTAGCCCTTCGCACCAAAGGAGAATGGGTGTCTTGACACAAGTGGTCCTGGTTATGGAAATGTTGAGGAGACATTCAGCTCTGGTCGTCTTAGAGCTGGACAGGCAAAGGGGCATACCTTGACCAGCATCAAAGAGGGGAATATCAGTAAGGCAGAGTTGGGAATAGTTTGCTGTTGATGTGGGGCATTCAAGGGTGGCATTAATAGGGACCAGTCAGCAGGGGACGGGTAGGGGATGCACAAAAGAAGCAGTTAGAAGCACTGGTTAGTAAGGGGAAAAGATCGGCCACATATTGGATATATTGTGCCATGTTATAGTGGCTTGTCTTTTTTCTGTAACTTGTTTTTCCTGTGAGAGAATGTGGTGGCTAGTTTGTACTGGGTGGGAAGCAGGGACAAGCTGTCTAGAGATATGAAGACTATCTGAGGGGGATGATAAGAAGCTAGGAGTATAAAGTTTCCCTGTCATCCCTACCTGCCAGCGTTCATCCCAAGGGACTCATATGGAGAGTGTACATTCCTTATTTGTGGAGGTTTTAAAGACAGAGTCTGAACTTCCAAAGTGTTCAATGACACAGCTTTGGTATCAACACCCCACCCCCATAATAGTCCTGATCTTTAAGGCATTCTTTGTTACTCTGGCAATAGGCAAAGCATGCCCTGCTGTTCCTGCAGGACACAGACTTAGGATAGACACAAAAGCTGACAGTGTCCTGACAGCCCTGAGTAGGGCAGAATCCTGTGCCAGTGATGTTATTGACCCCTTGATAGGTCTCTCAGGCCTCAAAACGCCATTGGAGGACATTAGGCAGCAAAAGAGACAGCTGCATTGGAATGGAGGATTGTTAGAGCCACCAATAAAATGGCAGAGAGGGAGGCCTGTGGTGGGCATATGGCTTTGGCTGCATCCACAAGGTCATGAACATTCTCCAGGAAGCTCCCCTTTTTTAATCTGGTGATGTTGACAGGGGTGGTGCTTCCTCCGTTTCCTCTGACCTTGATTTAGCAACATCAGACGAGCCATCTTTTTAGTTGGTGGGATCGGACATTTGGAGCCGGTACCTAAATGGGCCTGAGCTGGTCCTGTGGGAAAACACAAGCAAATCCTCTCCCCGTAGTGAGAAGGGGGTCTGGTCCCTTCCACATTCCATCCAAGGGGGCAGCTACTAGTGTGTGCCAATGGAAGGAGATAGGGGATACTGGGAGTTTTTGTATATGTTGAAAATGATTAAGGTTATCAGGGCTTTTGCCAGCTGAAGATTGGGCACATATGTATTGGCTTTTGTTTTTTAAGTTGAGTTTTTAGGGTTTGGTGAGTTCTGTTATTCCTTGACCTTGTGGATTGCAGGGGATTCCTGTGTAATGAATAATTTTCCATTGTATGCAAAAGGTTTTAAATGGTGAGCTAGTAAAGGCTAGACCATTGTCAGTTTTTATTTGGTGGGGGATACCCATGATGGCAGAGGTGGAGAGCATGTGATGTATAAGTTTTTTGAACTCTCCCATTTGTGCTGTGGCTCATATGAAGCGGGAATATGTATCCACTGTAACAAAGACATTGCTGTTGGCCAAATTGGGGGATGTGGGTGACATCAATTTGCCAAAAGACATTAGCTTTGAGGCCTCGAGGGTTGGTGCCCATCATCTGAAGGGCAGGTGTGGTTATTAATGAGGCGCAAAGAGTGGCAGGTTTTTTTTTTAAACTTTTTATTTTATTTTTATAATTTTTTGGGGAGAGACACACACAGAGAAAGAGAGAGTGAGAGAGAGAGGGAGGGAGAGAGGAAGACAGAGATGGGCGCGCCAGCAGTGTCTCAGCTGCTGCGAACGAAATCCAGATGTGTGCGCCCCCTTGTGGTTAAGTGTGGCATTGAGCCCTTGTGTCACTTTGCATCTGGAGATTGGAACCACTGGAGATTGGAACCAGTGTTCTTAGGCTTAGGAGGCAGGCGCCTTAACCCCTAAGCCATCTCTCCAGCCCGAGTGGCAGGTTTTTAGTATGCATTGGAGTTGATTTTTAGGGATTGGGGGAAGCGTGATTGTAGCCCCTTGAGGTTGACGTGGGTGTTAACATGGAATTGCTCAGCGTCCTCAAGAGTGGCCAGAAGGGTATCTGTTGGGCTCCTGTGGATGGCCACTTGGTCTGCTAGAGTGTTCCCTTCAGTGAGGGGGCCTGGTAGGGAGCTATGGGACCTAACCCTCCTCTTATGTGTGAGATTGGAGACTTTAATTAGCAGCAGTGAAAAATGGGTTTTCATCTAGCCAGACGAATGAGTGAGCCAGCCAGGGGAGCAGGTTGACAGCCTAAATACTGTCAGTGTCTCCAAATGTAGTCTATTTACCTTATAAAATAGGAAAAAAGAGAGTAGATAATTTTTCTGAGTTTTTTTTTTTTTCTGAGGCAGGGTTTTAGATATAATAACCTTAGGAGAGAATTAAATATTAATGAGTCAATTTTAATTGTAAGATTTAGTGAAAACATTGACTAATAGAGGAACCTAGCTAACTTGGTTGGTACTCTAAATTTAGTCTTTCATGACCATTATGACCAGATTAACATCAATGAGTTAAAGTTAAGTTTACAACCTGAATACCATAGCAACCTGCTACCAGCCAGGATCATACTCTGTTAGTCTGATGTAAACCCTAGACTAATAATCATTTTATATTTCAGGAAGTCTGTAGTCTGATTAAGTACTTTGACTTTAACCTTCTGTTTAAGCTTACTCATTCCTTCATCCACATACTTTTACTTTATAATCTATGTAACCACTCTGTAACAATCTTTTTCATCAAACATTTCCAACATTTAAAGTTTTCTTTCCAGTTTATCTTCTAAGGTCAGTTCATCTTATAACTACCAACAAAAACTTTCATTGTCCTTACCATAAGACTTTTAATAAAAGGCCTTTTGAAATAACTTTTTTATAAAGAGTAGACCCGACTTGACTTATACTATTTATCTAGAATAAACATATAGATTTTATCATTTATTGATTTTGGAATTTTGTTTCTTACAACTTTTCTGAAACACAATTTTTAAATCTGAAAGCAGACTCAAACATTATTAGAAATTTTCATACAAATTCAGTATCAAGCACACCTAACTTTAAACATAAATCTTGAGACTGTTTTTCTGTTCATAGTCCCACAGAAGCATAGAGAGATAAAGTAAACTTAAAACAGTTGCAAGCTGGGCATGGTGGTGCACGCCTTTAATCCCAGCACTCGGGAGGCAGAGGTAGGAGGATTGCCATGAGTTTGAGGCCACCCTGAGACTACATATCTAATTCCAGGTCAGCCTGGACCAGAGTGAGACCCTACCTCGAAAAACAAACAAACAAAAAAAGTTGCAAATTCTCATAAGAAGTCCCCATCTATTCACAGCAACTTGGCATTCACCCATTATGCTGGGGCCAGGATCCTGAGATACCCTGTGCCTGCAGCCCCTTGCCTCTGTAAGGCAGGGAAGCTAAAAAAGAGCTTTTATTTTTTTTTCCCCCATTTAACAACTCTTTAAGAGTAGGAGAATTTTTGCCTATGATCTAATTAAGTGTTTCTTTTGGCAGACACTCAACAGTAAAAATTGGCCATGCCATCTAGTGTAGTGGGCTTGGTGGAGAACATCCCCCACAATAGATTGGCACTGTTCAAAACAGAAATCATCAGGCTGGAGAGATGGCTTAGCGGTTAAGGCGCCTGCCTCCTAAGCCTAAGAACGTCGGTTCCAATCTCTAGGTCCCACATTTAGCCAGATGCAAAGTGACGCAAGGGCACAATGCCGCACTTGACCACAAGGGGGCACGCGCATCTGGATTTCGTTCACAGCAGCTGAGAGGCTGCTGGTGCGCCCATCTCTATCTGTCTCCCTCTCTGTCTCTTTCTGTGTCTCTCTCCAAAAAAAAAAAAAAAAACAGAAATCATTTTGCAGCCTTAGAACTGTGAGCCACATATATACTCACATACCCACATTCATTTCAAGTGCTCTTTTCATATAGACTCCAGACAACCATTTCCCTTCATATATTCATTCATTCATTCAGCAGCTATGCATTTTCATTTTAAATTTCTATTCTATTTATAACTCCGGAGACAAGACCACACCTTGTTAGTGAGAGCATGATAGAGCAGAGAGAAGGCCATGCATGCAGAGTGAAAAATTTCAGACCATTGCCTGTACATTGGCAGAAGTTTTCTAAATCAGTGAGAGTTTGGACATTAACAGGAAAAGCTGTGATGCCTTGATTATATGTATTTGTATTGTTATCTTGGAGTTTGCATAGCTGTTGTATGATTGTCAGTGAGGGGGTGGATGGGGAGGGGTCCTGGTCTGGGGAATTTATCATGTTGGGATTCTTTTGGCCTGTGTAACATGAGTCCAGAGGGGAGCAGCCTGGGAGGTGGGTAGGGTGGTCGGGGCGGGTAAAGGGGGGTGGGCATAGGAGAGTCTGCATGGGCAGATGACAGCGGAAAGGCTGGGAATGGTGCGAACTGAAAACAAGGAAGGAAAAAAAGGGAAACCTGCTTGCCCTCAAGCGTGGAGGCAAGACCACAGGGGCCAATGTCTCTCAGGGGGAGCACTCACCTATCTCAGCATGGCTCAGTGGGTCCCTGTTCAGGTGTCAGCTGTGGGTCCCAGGCCGTGTGGGGCCATTGTGCACTGGCACCCTGGAGACGTCCAGGCAGCTGGGGACCAGGGTCTTGAGTGGCCATGAGCACTATGGGAAGAAATACCTGTGTGGGTCTCGTGCTGTCAGGCTCATGCCATTCCTGTTCCCCGGGGTTGTTGGCCACCGACGTCCCAGAGGGAGAGACGAGTTGGAAGGGTCTTTCTGGCTGGGTGGGTGAGTGCGATGCGAACATACGAACACATGACGGGGCAATGAGCACCCGGGAGACCATCTGATGGACAGCACTCGTTTATTCAAAGGGGGGGTGGGTTTATAAACACTTGGGGAAGGTTGAGACGGCACATACACACTGTACGGCAATCGGATGAATAGTTTATGGGCTGTTATCTAGATAGAGGAAGGACTAGTAACTTCAAAGCTATGGGGGAAGGATAAGGGAAGGTAGGGGGAAGGGCAGAAGAGATTAACAGGAGGCTGTGACTTCAGAACTGTGGGGGGTGAGAAGGCTACGTGACTTTAGCCACATGAGGGTCTCTTGGGCAGCTAGCCACAGGTCAGGAACTGTGGGGGGCAAAGTCTGACTTATGGAATGGTCATAGCCTTTCGGGTCTGGGGGGAGCACCTTGCCAGTTTTGCCCACTCTGGGCGATGACAGCTCACTACACCCTACAACATAGGGAAGGCGATCACTGTCTCCAGGGACCCCTGCCAGAGGGCCAGCTTTGACCCCTGGCCCAGGGCCCCTGGCTCCTCACCGGTCCAGCCTGTTACTAGCAAAGCCCAACATACCTGGGCGGGAAGAGGTACAGGATACAGGTCACAGGGGAATTGGCTGTGTGATGGCTGCTGACTAATACCTCATTAACATATAGGGACATTCCAGGCAAGCAGCAAAAGGTCACAAGGCTCTGGGAAAGCGAAACCTCATTCTTATCAGGTTGTCCAGGCGCCCCAGGCTGGGGAGGAAGAGGAGAGATTATTGGGGTTTAGGCCTGCTGCAATCTCCGGGGTCCGGGGCTCTTAGTCATGCCTGACAGCTCAGGCCCACTTAAACCTCAGTGGCACAGGGATTTCAACTGCGCTCAACAAAACAAAATGTACAAAGTGGCATATGTATCATCAGGAAGCAGAGAGGAATAAATGCTGGTGCTTGGTTTACGTTCTCATTTTGTTTTCCCTTTGTTTTCAAGGTAGGATCTCACGCTAGGCAGGTCTGGCCTGGAACTCACTCTGTAATTCAAGGATGGCCTAAAACTCTTGGCAATCCTTCTACCGCTGTCTCCCAAGTTCTGGGATTAAAAGCATGCATTACCACACCCAGCACATTCTCATTTTTATTCAGTGCAGAACCCCCAGCCCATGGAGTGGTGCTGCCCAGTTAGGATGGATCTTCTCACATCAGTTAACCTAATCTAGAAAATCCCTCACAGACATGCCCAGAGATACTTGGTGAATCTAAATCCTGTCAAATTGACAACCCAGATTCACCATCACAGGGGTCTTATTCCCTCCAGCCATACCTACACTGTGTTGCCACCTTTTTTTTTTTCTGTGACCATTGATATTCTAACTTGTCCCTCCTTTGATGTCTGTTTTTCTTATGTTTTTGTGTGCCCATTGAATTTAATTACGGTTGCTTGTATTAGCATGGATGAGGAGTTATTTACCAAAGCATGTACAATTTACTAGTGCCTACACCACTGCAGAAAATTTCTCCTGCTTCCCACGCTCTCCTCCCCTCAGCATTTATTTATTTTTTTTATTTATTTTATTTTTTTTTGGTTTTTCGAGGTAGGGTCTCACTCTGGTCCAGGCTGACCTGGAATTCACTATGTAGTCTCAGGGTGGCCTCGAACTCTCGGCGATCCTCCTACCTCTGCCTCCCGAGTGCTGGGATTAAAGGCGTGCGCCACCACACCCGGCTTCCCCTCAGCATTTATTAACTAACCAGTAACTCTCCTAGAGGGCCTTGCCTCCCCCCAAACACACACACAAGGGTGACCCTCCTTTGTGACTGCCATAACAAGCACATCTTTGCTGTGGGACCTGGTGAGACCTAGTACATCTCACTTCTAGCCCTGGCCTAGAGCCTAGATTCAGCAGGTACCTGAAGGGAGGGCATGAATCCCACATGCCCCACCTCAGGGCCACATCCCTGACCTCTCCTTTAGACACCTGAGAGGCAGGTCCTGGTTATAACACCAGAAACAAGGGAGTGTTTAGAAATGGTGGGATCAGACAGTGGGCCGGGGAGCAGGATGCCTACTATCATGTCAGCTCCCTGGCCCCTAAGTCTTCTCAGCTGCCCTGCTGTCCCCTGGCACCCCTCCACAGAGTGACTCATGCCTCCTGTCTCCTACAGTTGAGGGTCTCCAGAGCTTGCTCTGCAGGCGGCTAGGCACTACCAATGGCCAGGCAGAGGAAGGAGTCAGCTCTACAGGCCTGCCCAGGAGGGCTGAGACCTTCGGAGGCTACGACAGTGTGAGCAGTCCCAGCAAGAGTAAGTATAATGCTCACTGCATTTCAGATGCTCATTAGCAGCAGCTCTCCAAGTGTCCTCCAAGGCAGGTGTGGTTTCTGAGAACATTCCACAGTCTCTTTCCACTGGTATCTGTGCAAAAAGCCCCAGACTATGGACAGCACCCTGACCTGGGTTTCCTACTTAGGTCAGGGTAGAAGAGAAGGGTTATAGACCCAGTGGGATTCATTAGCATCTTCTGTAACCAACTTGGGGTTCCCAGGTGGCAGCTTTAAGAAGAAGGTCTGCAGCGGTGACCCCAGACCTCCAGACTGGTGGGGGCCTTCCAGCAGCCTAGACTGCAAGCCCTGTGATGGTGACACCCCTGGAGGCTTAGAGGAGGTACCACAAGTGGTATGTGACTTCCAATGATATTGGTTCCCTGGGTATAGTCTGCGTTATCACCGTTCTGCTTCTCTGTCTCAGTTATACTCATTAGTGCTGTTTTGTTTCATGGTGAGTTAATGTCTCTCTGGGCTTGGGAGATGGCTCAATGAGTAAAGTGCCTGCTCTGTGCACCTGAGTTCAGATCTCCAATACCATGTCAAAGCTAGGCATGGCAGTGTGTGCCTATAATCCTAGCCTTGAGGAGACAGAGACAGGAGGATCCCTACAGCTTTCTGGTCTGCTAGCCTAGAAAAATCTGTGAGCTCTAGATCCAGTGAGAGACCATATCTCAAAAAGTACAGAGGAGGGCAGGAGAGATGGCTTAGCAGTTAAGGCATCTGCCTACAAAGTATCCCAGTTCGATTCCCCAAGACCCAAGTAAGCCAGATGTACAAGGGGGCACATGCATCTGGAGTTCGTTTGCAGTGGCTGGAGGCCCTGATGTGCCCATTCTTTCCCCCTCCCTCTAATAAATAAATAAAATATTTAAAATTTTAAAAAAGTACAGTGGAGAATGACAGAAAAACACCTCTGTCACTTGTTCTCTCCACACACAAATGCATCCACATACATACGTACACACGCAAAAATATAATGCCTGTGTCTTTGTTCCCTTGCATCAGGATATTTCACTCTATAGTTGCTTGGGAATGGCCGCCAGTGCCCCAGGAGGGAGGCAGGAGAGGGGACAGACACAAAATAGTGGTCTTGGCTTCAACAGACCAGAAACCCCACACTAGGACCACAGCTCCCAGAGCAAATACAGTAACATCTGCCAGTGCTCCTGAGGTCTCGCTAAGTCTTCCCTCCCCTTCGACTTGGAAGCCCATCACCTACCGATATTGCCAAGTTTTCCAGAGGCCAAGGGTTAGCTGCCTCTTCTTTGAGGCTTGAACTGGTCCTTGTGCTTGGCACTACTATACAATCTTCACTTCTTCACACCCGTCTGTGGACCCAGACATACCTCCTAACTCCCAAACAGCCCCACATTCTCATTTTCCAGACTTCCAAATGGGTAGAAGTTGGATAACCACAGGAGAGTCATAGCTCAGCCAGGATCCTTTCTGCTTCCATGCCAAGGGCATGTCTGGTCAGTAATAAGTGGGCAAGAACTCTAGTTTGACAGTGTCATCTTCCCAGGGGAAGAGGCCTAATGCAGAGACTGACTGTCATCTGTCCTCCATCCTGGAGTCAGAGGTAGGTGGCCACTGGTCCATTTCCCAGGGAGACTGGCATGCACAGTATCCTGTGAACCCTCAGGTATAATCCAAACTGTCTTTCTCTCTGCAGCTTATCCAGCGAGTCCAGATGCTGTCACAGCTGCTGCTTAGTCTCCAGGTACCTGCAGCATCAGGGAGGGACCTCTCGCTGGCTGGCTGGGTCTACATGAGGGCATGGCTCTCACTGGCCCTACCCTTAACACCGTTCACAGGCAGTCATCGTGCAGCAGGACAGCTATGTGGAAGTCCAGCGAGCAGCCATCCAAGAGCGTGAAAAGCAGTTCCGGCTACAGTCTACACGTGGAAACCTGCTGCTGGAGCAGGAGCGGCAGCGCAATTTTGAGAAGCAACGTGAGGAGCGGGCAGGCGTGGAGAAGCTACAGAGCCAACTGCGGCAGGAGCAGCAGCGCTGGGAACGTGAACGTGCACGCCAGCAACAGGAGCTGGAGCTTGCAGGTGCCCGGCTGCAGGAACGTGAAGGTGAAGCAAGGCAGCTGCGTGAGCGCCTGGACCAGGAGCGTGCAGAGCTGGAACGTCAGCGCCAGTCTTATCAGCATGACCTGGAGCGACTGCGAGAGGCCCAGCGTGCAGTGGAACGTGAGCGAGAGCGCCTGGAGCTGCTGCGCAGGCTCAAGAAGCAGAACACTGCCCCAGAGGCACTGCCTCCCGAGACACTGGCAGAGGTAAGCCAGTGGCTTGTGAGTGGCTACTTACAGGATGGAGAGGCCCACATGAGCATCTACATAGGAGGCTGAATAGCAGAAAACATGAATATGCAGGGCCTGAAGATGTATCTCAGTTGGTAGAGTGCTTGCCTAGCATGTATGAAGAATTGGATTTTGCCGGGTGTGGTGGCACACGCCTTTAATCCCAGCACTTGGGAGGCAGAGGTAGGAGGATCGCAGAGAGTTCGAGGCCACCCTGAGACTACATAGTTAATTCCAGGTCAGCCTGGACCAGAGTGAGACCCTACCTCGCAAAAAACCAAAAAAAAAGAATTGGATTTCATCCTCAGCACCACATAAACCAGGCATAGTGGTGAACCCTATAATTCCAGAACTCAGGATGTGGAAATGGGTGGATCATGAATTCAAGTTCATCCATGACTACGTAGTGAGTTTAGGTCAGCCTGGAATTTAAAAACCAAAAAACAAGGTCAGCACCAGAGGTGGAGGATCGCCGAGAGTACACCCTGAGACTACTAGTGAAAAACCCTACCTCACAAAACCAAAAAAAAAAAAAAAAAAAAAAAACAACACACACGCGCTAGTGTAAGAATGAATTGCAGGGCTGGAGTTGTGACTTAGTGTTCTTCCCAATACCCAGTACCAGTGAGCATCTAGGTACAGCTGTGTGTGTCTGAAGTTCTGTCCAACCTATAGGGCGCCTGAGACGGGAAGATCCCTTGTGCTTAGAATTTCAGGGCCAGCCCAGGCAGTTTACCAAGACATTGTCTATTTAAAAAAATATGCTGGGTATAGTGGCGCATGCCTTTAATCCCAGCACTCGGGAAGCAGAAGTAGGAGGATCACCATGACTTTGAGGCCACTCTGAGAGTACACAGTGAATTCCAGGTCACCCTGGGCTAGAGTGAAATCCTACCTTGAAAAAAAAAAAAAAAAAAAAAAAAATTTTAAAGTAAGTCAGGTGTGTAATTCTAGCACTCAGAAGGTGGATCAAGAGTTCAAGGCTGTCTTCTCTTACATAGCAAGTTTGAAGGTAGCCTGGGCTACATGAGACCCTGTCTCAGTAATGAAAAGTAAAATTGAATATGTGAGCACATGCATGCATGTGTGAATATGAGAGATAGCATGAACAGCTCAGAAATGAGGCAAATGCTCCATAACAGAACTGAGGTGTTCATTAACCATGCATAAGCTCACTGCCTCACAGTACTTACTCAAAAAATGGTAGAAAACCTCACAAACGCTGGTTTATAGCTGGCATATTTGCATAAGTCTATCATTCCAGCCCTCCCAGAGGTTGAGGTATGAGGATCCTAAGAGTTCAAGGGCATGGGCTGGAGAGATGGCTCAGCAGTTGAAAGTACCTGCTTGCAAAACCTGCTGGCCAAGTTCAGTTCCCCAATGACCACATAAAAGTCCAAGGGCAGCCTGGGCTACCCAACAAGACCATTTCTCAAAAAGAGGGAGGAGAGGAGCCCTGGGAATATGACTCAGTGGATAAAGTGCTCACCACCTAAGCCTGAATACACAAATTTGATCCTTCCAGATCCCATAAAAAACAATAAGCCATCAAGATGGGCTTCTGTAATCTCAGCCTGTGTTGATGACAAGATGGAAGGTGTAGACAGAATTTCCTCAAAAGCTCAGAAGAGTGCATCAAAGAACAGCATAGTCAGATCACAATAGCAGAGCAAGAGTCAAACCACCTTAAAATGGGCGGCAATGATGAGAAATGAACCGCAAAGGTGTTCTCTGGCCTCTGCACATGTTCACCCACACTCACGCACAAAATCTGTGTGAATAGTGTACATACAAATGTTTGGGACCGTAAGTATGCTCTTGGGGTGGGGATACTGTCAGTCCCTGGCAGCATCTTGAGGCTGAGCCACAGCGCTGCAGAATGGTCCTTTCCAACTAGAGCTAGACCAAGAACCAGGTGGGTGATACTTGCCCAACTCAGCTCAGTCTCCATAGTTGCTTGGTTCTCCCTGCCCCAGACCACAGCTGTTCAAGGGCCAAAGAGTCTGCTGCATCTCCATATGCACATCTAAGGAGAGTGGCCTCTCTAGGGACACAGGAACACCTCCAGTAGACACAGCAGTGGAACATATCCTCTGTCACTTTCAGACCCAGCCCTCAAGCCACCCTCCCAGCTTCAACGGGGAAGGACTGGAGGGACCCTTGTCCCTGGCCAAAGCACCAGGCAACCGAGTGAGCTTGCTGCTCTCCAGTGTTGGGCCTGAGTATATAGAGCGCCCTGAGGTGGCCCGTCGGGACAGTACCCCTACTGAGAGCCGGCCAGTCAAGAGTGACGTGCCCATTCAGCTGCTCAGCACCACCAACCAGATCCAGAGGCCAACAGCTGTGCAGCAGCAGATTCCTACCAAGCTGGCCGCCTCCACCAAGGGCAGCAAGGATAAAGGCAGCAAGAGCAGGGGCTCCCAGCGCTGGGAGAGCTCAGGTGAGCCCACCCCTGAGACTCATGGTCCCCTGTAGGAGGTGAGAGGTCCACGATGGGTAGCTTGTGTGGTGATGAAAGTTCACTGTGAGCCAAAAGTCAGGATACTCATGCCATCCTCAGAGGACAAGCAGAAAGCACAACAGTGGCAGGTGAAAAGCTGACCCCTCCTCAGACCTCAGAGTCAGAGAGCCTGTTTATATAGGGCTTTGCAGCCAGGACACAGGACACATACTCTGAGGCTCAAGGACACAGTCCCTTGTCTCTAAGCACCAACAACAAACTCCCCTCCTTATAGAGTAAGCCCAGGAGGTCTTGGGTCCCCTGCATCTCTAGGAATGGCCCCTGTTGACACCAAGGATGTTCTAGGGCATTCTCAATGAGCAGAGCCTATGTCCTGTGGGTTGAAAGGAACATTTTGTTTGGGAGACATACCCTCCACTCATCCCAGCATTATCACTGTGGGTCCTTCATGCTTATCCAGTGGCCTGTGGGGAGTGCTGGGTGGGAGAAGGTGACCCTCACAACTCCCAGGTGACCTAGCATAAGGTCCGAGAACCTTCCCTCTTCCAGCATCACTTGACCTGAAGCAGCAGCTGCTTCTCAACAAATTCATGGGCAAGGATGAGAATGCTGCTCGGAACCGCCGTTCGTTGAGCCCCATCCTGTCTGTCACACAGACCTCTGCACCTGCTCCAGGTGAGCCCAGCCACCGGACAGTAGGGTCACCTGCCACAACCTGGCAGTATCTGATATCCCTCTCTCTTCCAGACCCCTGTTTCCCAAGCCCAGCCCAGCCTGCCACCTCCCCGGAGGCCTTCTTCAAGTCTGGAGGCACATCCTTGCCGCCTGCATCCCTGGTCTCCTCACTGCCAACCTCTGGCAAGGATGAAGTTGGCAAGGAAGACGTCATCTTCTTCTGAGGAGGCTATGGCCCTCTGTCCTGCTCCCCCTCTATGTCTCTGGGAACCCTATGGATGACTGCCTGTCCAGCCATTCCCCATCCTCTGTCCGTGTACACCCTGAAGCCTACCCACCCGAAGTTGGCCTGTTGGTACTTTGGGTCTTACAGTTGTAAGAATTAGTGGTAAAGCCTGGGTAGTCTCCTGAACCACACACACACACAATTATCAAAGGTGAACTGGAGCTAAACTACAGAGCCAAGAAGATGCGGACTCCTAGCTGGTGTCCATAGGCAGTAAAGAACCAGGGAGCTGGAAGACGGCCATGTTGGGTCTGAAAAGGTGCTGGCTTCAAGCCAGACTCTGGGCCCCTAGCAGCTCTAAAGTGATTCAAACCATTAGGGCAACTGAAGGGGCTGATTACGCGATCTGTATCTGTCCCCAAAGTCCGGCGAACTTCCTTGCCAAACTGGTCAGCGTCATCAATAGTGAGCCAGGCATAGACAATTAGGACCATGGAGGGGGGCAAACTGAGGTTGATCTGTGAAGTTCTGAGCTGATGCTGTCAATTCAGAAGCCCATCTGACTAGGAGCTGACCAACTGTTGCTCCTGGTAACAGTGATTTTCCCAACTGTGCTTCCCAAATGCACCCACCATGTCCATCCCTCAGCCTGTCTGGAATACTGAACCCCAGGCTCCAGCAGGGCAGTGAAGGTCTACGGTCCCTGTGGATAAGGGGCTGCTAGGAGGAAGCCAACAGATTCAGTGGGTATGTGGAGGAAAGGCTCAATGACATTGTCAGTGAGTGGACAAATGGCCATCCTGCTGGTACCACCCCTCCTTCAGTGAGGCCTACAGCCTATGGAGGAGTCAGAGCAGCTACTGGTTGTCTCGGATGTGCAGGGCTAGGTGAAGCCAGTCAGATCAGCACTCTGGCTCCTTACTATCTGGGGTAGGGCCGTGTTCTGCACCAGGGCTTCCCCGCAGCACCTCCCAAAGCATTGGCAGTAGAACTAAGTCCTAGGTTGGTTATTCTTGATCCCAAAAGAGCTAAGTCATTCTCCAGAGCCATGTCCTGGGGAGCTTCAGCAGGGACTCCCATCATCTCCAGATGCACCAACAGACATGTGCCCTGTTCAAGAGTCAGCCCAGTGAGCTGGGCCATTTCAGCCACTGGGGACAGACCAGATGGGGAACAGCACTGTCAGGAACTGCTGGCATGAACATGACCCTCTAGAGCCAAAGTACCTGCTCAGTGCTACAGACTGGAGGTGACCAGGTAAGTGTAGTAGTGATCAGGAGGCAGCAGCAACCAATGGGTGACAAGGTGCCAAAAGTGTCAGCTTCTAATGACTTCTGAGCACAGCAAGTGGTGTAGTGTCTCCTATCCTCACCCCCAGGTTCCAGGCCCCTCAGAATCTCAGTTCTTCTATCTCTGTCCTATGTCTGGAATGTCTCCCAACCTACCTGTGCCATGTTGCTTATCAGTGTTTGTTTTGTTTTTTTTTTTCCCTGAAAAAAGTCTCCATGCACTTTAGAAAAGCTGACTTTTAAAGAGAACATTCCTGGACCACCACCCACCCCCATGGTGGTAGGTGGGTCACCCCACACACATTGGTATGCTCTGGTCATACCCCTCAAATGCCACACTTCCTTGAACTCTGAGCAGTTCAAGCCATTTTCACTTAACCGTGCAGTGAGAATCATCACTTCCACAGCAAGTGGACCTGCACATAGGTGTGTCCCCTTGCACCAGCACCCTCGAAACACTCTGAGGTTGAGCCCAGTTGTTTGTAAAGTGGTGACCCAAACAGTGTTCCTGTTTATGTGGAAATCCAGCCACATCATCCTTGTCAATTGTGACCATGGTCTTTGTTCACCTGACAGTTCAGTGATTATAGCACATCCTCACCACAGGATGTTTTGGAACTAGAACTTGAGACCAGATCTAGCAATAAAAGTGTCAAGATGATTTCGGACTGAAACAGAAGTTCTTTGGGGCCTAGGGCTGTCTTCTGCCTACACATCAGCCTTAGGCAACATGCAAGAGGGGGTAGGCAGATGCTGTGGGCATGGAACCATTCAGAAAGGGCAGGCAGAGGTGCTGTCAACCTAGTTGCTTCTTTTTGATGGGATGTGGTCTGAGTATGTCAGAGGGAGGGACCCTGAGCTGTCCCTTTTCCTGTTCTGGATGGTTAAGCACCTATTAACCCAGGTGACCTCCAACATCTGCCTGATGGTATCCCTCTGGGATGTCCTTAGTCTTCATCAGCAGGACTCCACAGATGCCTAAAGAAGCTTGACAGCATCCCTAGAGGTCATTAAGAGTCACAGAGGAGCCTGGTATGATGATACATGCCCATAATCCCAGCACTCTGAGGGACTGAGGCAGGAGGGCATGATTTCAAGGCCAGTCTAGGTGACAGAGTGAGAGAGCGTGTCACAAAAAGAGAGGGAGGGGAGTCATAAAGGGGTGCTTCCCAGCCCCCCTCAAATGTTTGAGAGCCCCTGAACCAAAATAGGTCAGTTTATACAAAGTAGATAGTGATCACCAAATCTAAGGGAACAGGGCAGTGGTGGGTGACAGCTGAGGGGTGTGACATTCCTCCTGAGGAGGTAGTAAAAATGTTCTCAAATTGTAGTGATGGTATAAGCCAACAAATTTCCTTACTTAAATGGACAGGTTGTATGGTTTGTGAATTCTATTTCAACAGAACTAAAGGACTGAAGAGTGTAGCTCAGTGGTAGAGCACGAGCCCTTGGGTTCCATCCCCAGCACAAAAATTGGCAGTGGGGGCAGGTGTTGAAAAAAAAAAAAACAATTGTTGATTTTGTGCCAGCCATGGTGGCTTATGCCTATATTCCCAAAAGTTGGAGGTCTGAAACAGGAAGAACACCATAAAGAGGCCAGCCTGAGAGATGATTGACAGATAGATGATGATTGATAGATAGATGATAGATAGTAGGTAGATAGATAGATGATAGATAGATAGATAGATAGATAGATAGATAGATAGATAGATAGATAGATAGATAGATAGATAGATAGGCAGGCAGGCAGATAGATGATAGATGGAGATAGATGATAGACTGGATGGATGGATGGATGATAGGTAGGTGGATGGATAGACCCTATATAATGCACACTTGTCATCCTAGCAATTGGGAGATAGAAGCAGGAGGATCATTAATTCAAGGGCATATTTGGCTACATAGCAAGTCTGAGGCAAGCAATTGCAAGTCTTGAGATCCTATCTCAAGAAACACTCCTAGGCTGGAGAAATGGCTCAGCAGTTAAGGCACTTGCCTGCAAAGCCTAAGAACCCAGGTTTGATTCCCCAGTACCCATGTAAAGCCAAATGCCCCTAGGTGGTGCATACATCTGGATTTTGTTTGCAGTAGCTAGAGGCCCTGGCACACCCATATTCATTCATATTCTCTCCTTCCCTCTTCCCCCTCAAATAAAATATTTTTTAAAAAGAAAAACACTTCTTAGCCTTTTAGCTAAGACCAAATGTAAAAAGAAGGAAAAAAAAAGTTCCAGTACTCAGGCTGAGGCAGGAGGATCACTGCAAGGTTGGAGACCAGCCTTGGCTATAGTGGTCTAAGCACACAGATTTTCAGATGTCATTGGCTAAAATATAAGTGTTCCAGCCTAATGTGAGACATGTGCCAACGAACATGCCTTGGCCCAGTTTAGATCTCACAAAATGCAGAGTGGGGCTGGGAAGATGCCTCGGTGTTTAAAGGTGCTTGCTTGCAAATTTTCCAGCCTGGATTCAATCCCCCAGCCACCCATGAAAAATTGGAAGGACATTCTCTTTCAGTGGCAAGAGTCCCTGGCATGCTCATATACAACACTTATTTATTTTTTTATTTATTTTTGGAGAGAGATAGACAGGGAGAGGGGAGACAGAGATGGGCACGCCAGTAGTCTCTCAGCTGCTGTGAACGAAATCCAGATGCTTGCGCCCCCTTGTGGGCAAGTGCAGCATTGCGCCCTTGCGTCACTTTGCATCTGGCTAAACGTGGGACCTGGAGATTGGAACCAGCGTTCTTAGGCTTAGCAGGCAGGCGCCTTAACCGCTAAGCCATCTCTTCAGCCCTACAACACATTTTTTTAAGTGCACACAGTACCCCTGAATGAGCCTCCATGGCCACAGGTTTAAGATAACTATAAGATGCCTTCACAATGAGTGTCTCCCCATTCCCTGGAAGATGATGTAGGTATGGTCTGCTGGAAGGCAGCATCCACAGCTCATGTGCCCATAACTTCAGAGAGTGTGGAAAATCAAGGCCACTTGGGGTCAGTTGGCAAATACAGTACAGCTATTCCCTATAAATTGAAACATCCCTACCAGAGGGAGGGTCTTTAAGATGCAAGTAGTAAGAGAGTCTCGGGAATCTCCACAAATTTGCAAGGTCCTGTAGGGAGCTTCAGGGATACAGCCTTCAAGAGTCATCAGTCATCCATGCTGCGGTGGACTTTTTATTTTATTTATTTGAGAGAAAGAGGCAGATAGAATGGACATGCTAGGGCCTCTAGCCACTGCAAACCAACTCCAGATGCATGCACCACCTTGTGCACCTGGCTTATGTGGGTACTGGGGAATTGAACCTAGGCCCTTAGGTAAGTGCCTTAACTACTAAGCTGCCTCTCCAACCCATGGGGTAGGCTTTTTGGTGATGCAGCTGCCTTTGAATCATCCATCCCCCTATAATTAATCCCAGTAACCTCACTGGTTCACTGAGGTGGACTTGGGTGAAATGACCTGTCTCCCCAGGAAGTCACAGCACCAGCATTTGGTGAGGTAGTGAGAAGCCACTGGGGCCAAGGACATCCTAGAAGGTGGGATGCAATAATATGGCTTCCCACTGCTGCTCTGTCCACCTTTGTGAGCAAGCTGGGAGGTGTGGGCCCAGGTCAGGGAGGGGACAAGAAGCCACCAGTATAATCATCTCACACATGAACTGGTACCAGCACCACAATATTTAATTTTCATTCAAGCTTTCCCAAAACCCGACTTGAGGTAGATGTGTCTCTCCTGCTCACCTTCAAATGGACACGAGAACCTCTGCACAAGGCCTCCTGGGACTTTCTGAGCTCATCTTTGGCTCCTGAGGTCTTCTCCATGTGTCCTCTGTAGAGAAGTGTCACATCACCAGCCTTCTTTCCACCCCATCCCTGAGCTTGTCTCTGGACTGCACAATTACAAATGCACCCCTGGCTGGCTCCTACTCTGAGAAGGACTCTGTGTTGAACTCCGAGTGTGTCCGACTGTTCCTCAGAGCTGTGTCAGGGGCTGCCACCCTCTTCTTGGCTGCCAACTCGGGCTGCCTGATAGATGCTAAGCACGGAGGAGATGGTACCCATGAGGCCCACCAGCCAGGAAGGGAAGCGGCCAGCCCACAGGATGCCTGGTGGTAGCCAGTGCACAGCATTGGCCAGGTCAGCAAGGTTGCTGAGGAGCGTCAGCACCTCTGACTGCATCTGCACTTCCATGGCCCTCCGCTTGCTCCAGGACAGCTGACTGTGGGAGCAAAAGGGAGCTCTTCACTGCCCGCCCTTCCCATAGTCTCAGGGAAGAAAGGGAGCATAGAGCCTGTCTGTGAATGGGAACAGTAATCACCAGGAGACCACAGGCCCAAATGCATACTTCTGTCCTCCCAAACCCCCTGGGCATGGGGTGCAAGGCTATTTGCAGGATGAAACAATGACAGTGGTGTAATGGTTAATACTGTCAATTTGACAGGATCTAGAATCACCTAGAAGACAAATCTCTGGGCATGTCTATGAGAGAGTTTCTAGATTAGATTGTGGTGGGAAGACCCACCTTGTCAGTGGCATAACATAAACTGGGGTCCAAAACTGAATAAAAAGGAGAAGACTAAGCTGAGCACCAGCATTCATTCTCTCTGCTTCCTGACTGGATGTAATGTGACCAGCTGCTTCTTGCTCCTTCATGCCTTCCCCATCAGTGGATTATATCCCCCTGAACTGTAAGCCAAAATAAAGTCTTCCTCCCTTAAGTGGCTTCTTATATTTTGTCACAGCAACAAGGAAAGTCACAAATACAGTGAATATTGTTTTCATCTTGGGATCATCCTCCCTGCTGTGGGTTGTTGCAGCCATGAAGGCTCGGCCTAAAGTCTTCATTCTAGCAGGTCTGTTTCCTCGCCTATAAAAGGTATTATTTCCCACCTTGAGGCTAAAGCGAGGCCCTGTGACCACAAGCACACACACACACACACACACACACACACACAGCCTCCACACAGGGTGTAGGTAGCACAGCTCATAAAAAGCACTTCCCATCAAAGGCCAAGATGTGGTACCTGGTGAAAGTGGCTGTGGAGCTCCGCAGTTTCTGCCTCAGTTTCATTATTAGCCACAGGGACCTACAACACAGGAAACCAGAGGGACACCCCATTAGAGCAGTAGGGCTAGCAGGATGGGACAGAGGGGTCAAATCTCCAAGACCACCAGGGCAAGAAACTGCTGCCTGCAGCCACAGCCACAGGTTCCACAAAGTCTAAAGGGCTCTGTGACAACTGGCCCTTCCTTTCCCATCACTAGTGGTCTGGTGTGTGCCCTCCTGTGCAGACCAGCTGTGACTTGGAAGCCAAAGGGATTCCTCATTTAACCCAGACCCAACCTACCTGTCCTATGCCTTGGACCTGACAAGTAGTGGGCAAGAGGCCACAAGCAACAGTACAGTATATTCAGAGCCCAATCCAGCTACCCAAGCCCCAGCCCCTGAGCACTTGGGGACAGCCAAGAGAACTCTAGTAACACACACAGCAGCCTTGAGGGGACCTCTGAAATCAGTAAGGAACCACACCATGAAATGAGACAGTCCAAGCATGTCAGCATAGTATAAGATAAAAATACAGGGCTTAGTGGTGCAGGCTTATAATTCCAGGTAACAGAGAGGCTGGGATAGGAAGATCACAAGTACAGGGCCTGCCTGGACTCCTTATGCCTTGTCTCAAAATGAGGAAAAAAAAAAGACTGGTGAGCGAAGCATGGTGGTTCACACCCTATGATTCCAGCATTCGCAAGGTTGAGGGAGAAAGGACACTGAGTTTGAAGCCAGCTTGGGCTAGAGTGAGTTCTTGGTCAGTATGAGCTTGAGTGAAACCATGCCTCAAAAAAGGGAGGAGGAGCAGGGCATGGTGGCATGCGCCTTTAATTCTAGCACTCGGGAGGCAAAGGTAGGAGGATCATTGTGAATTGAGGCCAACCTAAGACTACATAGTGAATTCTAGGTCAGCCTGGCCTAGAGCAAGACCCTACCTTGAAAAACCAAAAAGAAGGGAGAAAAAAAAAAGAAATAGAAAAAGAAAAGGCCAGGCATGGTGGCGCACGCCTTTAATCCCAGCACTCAGGAGGCAGAGGTAGGAGGATTACCATGAGTTCAAGGCCACCCTGAGACTACCTAGTGAATTCCAGGTCAGCCTGGGCTAGAGTGAGACCCTACCTCTAAAAAACAAAAAAAAAAAAAAAAAAGAGGGGGGAGACAGGGAGCTGACGAAATAGCTCGGTGGTTAAAAGTACTTGCTTGCGAAGCTTGTTGGCCTGGGTTCAATTCCCTAGTCACCCATGTAAAGCTGGATGGGCATTCATTTATAGCAACAAGAGATCCAGACACACCTATACATACACACACATGCAAATTTTTTTAAGGGAAGTGACACTGTGGTAGAACCCTAGGATCTCCAGTAAAGGGCTAGAGCTCTGGCCTGGCAGTACAACACTTGCCTAGCATGTAGGAAACCCTACATTCAATCCCCAGCACTGCAAAAAAAAAAAAAAAAAAAAAAAGTTTTTAATCTTGGAAAAGAGGGGTGTCTAGGCTGGAGAGATGGCTGATGGATAAGTGTGAGGAGACCTGAAACAACCTGAATTCAAATCTCTACATCCCACATAAATAGCTAGGAATAGGGCTGGAGAGATTGCTTAGTGGTTAAGGCACTTGCCTACAAAGCCAAAGGACCCAGATTCAATTCTCCAGGACCCATATAAGCCATATGCACAAAGTGTCGCATGCACCTGGAGTTCATTTGCAGCGGCTGAAGGCCCTGGCATTCTCATTCTCTCTCTCTCCCTCTCTCAATTTTTTTTAAATAGCTGGAAATAGCTACATGCACCTGTAATCCCAGTC
Source organism: Orientallactaga sibirica (assembly GCA_036365145.1). NCBI lineage: Eukaryota > Metazoa > Chordata > Mammalia > Rodentia > Dipodidae > Orientallactaga > Orientallactaga sibirica. The sequence continues at coordinate 22,944,628 of JAEOAD010000015.1, read as the reverse complement.
TCCCAAAGGGGAGCAGAAATCAGGTAATTGAGTTTGTGAAAATGCAGCCAGTTCTGGTATCGGTAAGAAGCTCGGACTCAGACAAGAGCAGGCAGAAGAGTGATGGAGCAAGACACCTGACCTTCTCCAGCCACAGCAGGAAAGAGCATGGGACATTGCAAGAGCCCACATACATGCACACACCACATAGACATCCCATTGCATACGCACATTAAACACAAGCAAGAAAAAAAGGTGACAAATCTGTATAGAGGGATGGAACCTTCTACTTTGGGCTTTGTCTATTTTCCAGAGTGTTTACAATAAGCCGTTTCAGCAGGGCATGGAGCTGGTCAGACCCCTACTATAAAATAGAAACTATGCCTTTTTTTCCTTATCAGATGGAAGCTTGGAGTGAGCAAACCAGGAAAGTGCTGGCTGTTTACAGATTCTGCTGATGACATTCTGATGATGCTTGTGGGAGATGCCGTCACACAGGACACTTCTCCCAAGCTTTGCAGTTATTTGCTCTTCCAGGGTCTGGTAGACAGAATCTTCGCCCCTTCCCTATCATGTCTATGTTTGAACTGCCAGGACCTGTGAATATATTTTCTAGCGTGACAAAAGGGACCCTACAGAAGGGATGGAGTGAAAGTCTCAGGTGGGAGAGGGGATCCATCCTGGATTGTCCAGGATGTTTCAAGAGGGAAGCAGGAAGGTGAAAGGCAGAGGGGGCTACAAATCAATGGATGTGGGGCCTCTGGAACACTGGGAAAGACCAGTCCCACCCTAACTGGACTTTATCCTATGAAACTGATTTCATGTTTCTGATCTCTAGGACTGAGACAACAAACTTGTGCTATTTAAAGTTACCAAGTTTGAGGTCCTTTCTGACAGTTGTTATCAGAAGCAAATTGTGGTGACAGGGTCAAATAAAAGGAGGAAAATTCCAGGGTATGAAGACCTGACCCTTCAAGCCTTCTAATGCAACCTGCAAGGGCCAATGCCCCTGAAGCCCTGCTGAGGATATAACCATCTCAGGTGGGACTTCAGGTGCTCCATCTGCCAGATGTCACTTACCTGACAACCCCAAGAAGCAAGGAGAGACCCCAGAGAGCCGTGCTCAGTGTCCACCACCGGGCAGAGTCCACGTGGAGGACCTTGGCATCAGCAGCCCAGGCAACATGCTCACACGGATAATATAACTGGTCAACCATGTTGCCCAGGACAGACAACCAGCGGACAAAGACATCTTCCTCCTGTGGGACACCAGGAGATGGAGATGGGCCTGCTGTTAGACCTACCCACTGTTCACTTTAGGATCATAGCCATTCCAGTGATGGTGAGATTTCTCCCCACCAGTCTGTGACCTGGTATCTGGACCTGGAAAGCTGTGCCATGGCTAGCTGCTGCAGAAAGAAAGTGTTGGTCTAGAGGTCCCATGTAGGCCTAATTTCCTCCATTAGATGGAGCCAGGTAATGGGATTCACTGGGGAGTTGTCAAAACCCTAAACCCCAAGAGGCTTGGGAGATGGCCCAGTGTTACCCAGCATCACAAACATCAGAACCTGAGTTCAATTCTCAGTGTTCTCATAAATATCAGGTGTGGTGGCACACATCTGAAATCTTAATACTGAGGAGGCAGAGATAGGCAAATCTCTGGGGCTACTTGGCCAGCCAGTCTACCCAAATGGGTGAGCTCTAGGTTCAGCAAGAGACCCTGTCTTGGGCTGGGGAGATGGCTCAGCAGTTAAAGCACTTGCTTGCAAAGCCTGCCAGTGCAGGTTCAATTTCCTAGTACTCATGTAAACCCAGATATGGAACATGACACATATATCTGGAGTTCACTTCTAGCAGCATGAGGCTCTGGTGTGTCCATTCTTATTCTCTTTTTTCTCCCCAGTATAGAAATTAATTAATTAGTCACCCAAAATGGAGAACTCTGGACAAGTTCATAAAACACAACCTGCCCGGGTATGGTGGTGCACACCTTTAATCCCAGCACTCAGGAGGCATGAGTTTGAGGCCCTCCTGAGACTACATAGAGCGAGACCTTGCCTTGAAAAAACAAACAAAATACCACAGCCTGAGACTGCAGCCCCAGACTTCCTATGGTAGGCTTCCCTCTCTCTACAACCCCAGGATCCCCCATTACCTTGGCCCCCAGGCCATACTGCTTAGTGTAGACAAACATGGCCAGGTCATCAAAGAGTCGCAGGATAGTTCTACAGTGGCTGAGCTGGGAGGACACCACCAGCAAGCGCATCCCCAGTTTGGACCTGGAGGAACCTTGTTCAACCAGGACCCCACCAACAAGCTGACAGCAGTACCCCAGCGCTCGGATCTGTGGGAAACCAGAAGCAGTCAGCCGGGCCCTGCTGATGGGACATGAGACAGAACACACAGAAAAATCTAAGTAAAGCTTCCAACAGAAACTGAAAGGGTTGAAACAGCCTAGGCTCACCTGTAGCCCAAGTCAGCCTTTTGCTCACTATTTTTTTTCTTCAGCTTCCCAAGTGCTGAGATTAGACACCTGAACTACCATACCTGGCCAGAAGTTCCAAGTTGAAAAAGGTTTTATTTTTATTTATTTTTTTTAATTTTGGGGATGTGTGTGTGAATTAGTTATATTTGTACCATAGTGTGGCCATGCAAGTGCATGTATAGTTTGTGTGGTGTGATGTGTGTAGTGTATGTACATGTGTGTAACCCCATGTGTAGTGTGGTACGTATATGCATTGCGGTATGATATATGTGGTATATATGCATGTGTGTTGCAGATTCACACTCCCCATGTGTGTACATGGAGGCCACAGGAGACCATCAGGTGTCCTCCTCTATAGCTCTTTCAATAGTCTCCTCGAGATGATCTCTCACTGAACCTGCAGCTGCCATTTTTGGTCAGACTGGCTGACAAGTGGGCCCCAATGAATCTCTGACCTCTGCTTTCAACAAGACGGACTATGGTTACATGCATGTACAGCCAGGTACAGCTATTTACATGGGTGCTAGGGAATAGAACTCTGGCCCTCAGGTCCTCATGCTTGCACAGCAAGCGATATTGCCTGATGAGTCATCGGCCCGGCCCTAAAAAGGTTATTTTGTATATATTTTTTTTTCAAGGTAGGGTTTCTCTTTAACCCAGGCTGGTCTGGAACTCACTTGGTAGCTCCAGGCTGGTCTATAGCTCACAGTGATCCTTATTTCTGCTGGAATTAAATAAATAAATAAGTAAGTAAGTGCTGGAATTAAAGGAGTGTGCTGTGCCACCATGCCTGGCAAATTAAAGAGGTTCTTGTAGAGGAGGTTAATGAAAGGGAGAAGAGAGGAAAATAGGGGAACAAATATAATCAAATACATTATGTACATATATGAAATTGTCAACAAAGAAGAAAATTGGGGCTGGAGAAATGGCTTAACAGTTAAGGCACTTGCCTGTGAAGCCTAAGGACCCATGTTTGACTCTCCAGGTCCCACATAAGCCATATGCACAGTGACTGACACAAACACTCAAGGTCACACATGTACATAACAGGACACACGCATTTGGAGTTCGACTGCAATTTCTGGAGGTCCTGGCATGCCAATTCTCTTTCACACATGCACACTCTTGCATTTAAAAAAAGTGTGGGGGGGAGCCTAATGTGGTGGCACTCACCTTTAATCCTTGGGAGGCAGAGGTAGGAGGATTGCCATTAGTTGGAGGCCACCCTGAGACTACATAGTGAATTCCAGGTCAGCCTGAGCTAGAGTGAGACCCTACCTTGAAAAAACAAAAAACAAACAAAAAAAGGCAGTGTGTTGGGAGTGTCTCAAAAAAATAAATAAATAAAAGAAAGAAAGAAAATTCGGGTGCCTATCAAATTGACCTCTATTTATGTTTATGCCCATAGATAGTGCTGCTGTCACTTTTGGTCAAAGCAGCTTCTTTTTGCAGATGGTAGTGACTAATGGGAAGACTCAAAACTCCTGAAAGTGGGCCTGAGCATGGTGGCACATACCTTTAATCCCAGCACTCGGGAAGCAGACAGAGGAGGATTGCCATGAGTTCGAGAGCACCCTAAGACTACATAGTGAATTCCAGGCCAGCCTGGGCTAGAGTAAGACCCTATCTTGAAAAACCAAAGGAGGGGGGGAACTCCTGAAAGTGGTGAGAAGTGACAGTGAAGTGCTCAGCACTAAATGAGATATCTCTATCACACCCTCTATGGCTCAGAGACCACTGAGGAAGAGGGAGCATAAAGAATGTAAGAGCCAGCCAGGCGTGGTGGCACATGCCTTTAATCCCAGCTCTCAGGAGGCAGAGGTAGGAGGATCACCATGAGTAGAAGGCCACCCTGAGACTACATAGTGAATTCCAGGTCAGCCTGGGCTAGTGTGAAACCCTACCTCAAAAAAAAAAAAAAAAAAAAAAAAAAAAAAAAAAAAAAAAAGAATGTAAGAGCCAAAGGATGGGAAGGAGTGCTTTCAAACACTATCTTCTAGACTCAAAATGGCCACTGCATTCATGACTTCACAATGGTTGTGTTACCTGCACAATACTGGGCCTATCAACATGTCATGGACCGAGGAGGATAAAACAAACAAAAATGGCATCAAAAAGAAGAGGGACTAGCTGGAAAGAAGGAGTTCAGCAAAAGGGGGTTGAGGAGGGAGATAAAGTAATGGGAGAGGATGATAATCAAAATACATTAAGAATATGTATGAAAATTGTCAATAAAAAAAATAAAAAGAGGACTGGAAAGATGGCTTAGTGGCTAAGGCACTTGCCTGCAAAGCCTAAGAATCCAGGTTCCATTCTCCAGTACCCACTTAAGCCAGATGCACAAGGGGGTGCATACTTCTGGAGTTCATTTGCAGTGGCTAAAGACCCTGGCACACCCATTCTCTCTTTCTCTCTCAAATAACAAATAAAAAAAATTAAGTTAAAAGAATAAGCTGGGTGTGGTGGGACACACCTTTAATCCCAGCACTCAGCAGGCAGAGGTAGGATGATAGCCATAAATTCAAGGCCATCCTGAGACTACATAGTGAATTCCAGGTCAGCCTTGGCTAGAGAGAGACCCTACCTTGAAGAAAAAAAAAGTTGCGCTGGGCGTGGTGGCACACGCCTTTAATACCAGCATTTGAGAGGCACAGATAGGAGGATCACTGTGAGTTCAAGGCCACCCTGAGACTACATAGTGAATTTCAGGTAAGCTTGGACTAGAGTGAAACCCTACCTCGAAAAACAACAACAACAAAAAAAAAAATAGTTGAAAGAGTTCTGTAACAATTTTGTCTCAAAAATTACTGTTTCTTAGGTTGGAGAGATGGCTAAGTGGTTAAGCACTTGCCTGTGAAGTTAAGGACCCTGGTTCAAGGCTCAATTCCACAGGACCCACGTAAGCCAGATGCACAAAGTGGCGCATGCACCTGGAGTTTGTTTGCAGTGGCTGGAGGCCCAGTGCGCCCATTCTCTCTCTCTCTCTCTCTCTCTGCCTCTCTGTCACTCTCAAATAAATAAATAAATAATAAAAATAATACTGTTTCTTGTTATTTAAAATATTTTGGGCTAGAAAAATGGCTTAGTGGTTAAGGCATTTGCCTGCGAAGCCAAAGGATCTCAGTTCGATTCTCCAGGACCCATGTAAGTCAGAAGCACAAGGGGCACATGCATCTGGAGTTTGTTTGCAGTAGTTAGAGGCCCTGGTGTGCCCATTCGCTCTCTGTCTGCCTCTCTTCTCTCTCTCTCTCTCTCTGCTTGCAAATAAATAAATAAAAATTAAAATATTTTGCGGGGACTGGAGAGATGGCTTAGTTGGTTAAGCGATTGCCTGTGAAGCCTAAGGACCCAGGTTCTAGGCTCCATTCCCCAGGACCCACATAAGCCAGATGCACAAGGTGGCGCATGTATCTGGAGTTCATTTGCAGTGGCTGGAGGCCCTGGCCCTGCTGCTGCTGCTGCTGCTGCTTCCTCCTCCTCTCCTCCTCCTCCTCCTCCTCCTTCTCCTCCTTTTTTTTTTTTTTTTTTTTTTTTTTTTTTTGGTTTTCTGAGGTGGGGTCTCATTCTAGCACAGGCTGACCTGGAATTCACTATGTAGTCTCAGGGTGGCCTTGAACTCTTGGCGATCCTCCTACCTCTGCCTCCCGAGTGCTGGGATTAAAGGCATGTGCCCTGCTTCTTTCTCTCTGTCTGTCACTCTCAAATAAATAAATAAAATTAAACAAAAAATATTTTAATATTTTGCAGGGCTAGAGAGATGGCTTAGCAGTTAAGGCATATGCCTGTGAAGCCTAAGGATCCAGGTTTGATTCTCCAGGTCCCACTGAAGCCAGATGCACATGGTGGCACCTGCATCTGGAGTTCCTTTGCAGTAGCTGGAAGCCCTGGCATGCCCATTCTCACTCTATCTCTCTCTCTGTCTCCAATAAATAATAAATAAATCTTTAAACTATTATTTGCTTGTAATTTCTTTTCAGCCCTGTTAATAGGAGACAGAAATTGGCTAGGTAGTTAGGGTAACAGAACCCCAAAAGTGAATAGTTTTTTCCTTGACTGAAAGCAAGAAATGTAAGTGAGCCTACAATAAAAACCTCATTTTTTTTCCCTTATCTCTTTCTTTTTTTTTTTTTTTTTTTTTTTTTTGGTTTTCCAAGGTAGGGTCTCACTCTGGTTCAGGCTGACCTGGAATTCACTCTGTAGTCTCAGGGTGGCCTCGAACTCTTGGCAATCCTCCTACCTCTGCCTCCCGAGTGCTGGGATTAAAGGCGTGCGCCACCACGCCCGGCCCCTTATCTCTTTCTTTCCTGGAAAATTTCACCCACCAGGAAAGATTTCTAGATTAATCTTATACCTTCCTAAATGACAGAGACCCTCATCCCTACCTATGCCCCATTTTACAGAAACCTGTGAAATCTGGTCTTTGTCATGTCATGCAGAGAGACCTGTAAACCTGATTTTCCTCAAGTGTCACTTCCCATAAAAAGAAAAAAAAAGCAGCCTAAGTCTCAGGGTGGGTTTCTCAATCCCCCTCTTGCCTCCCTTCTTTGGGCTTAAGCTCCTGTTCTCTTAAAGCTCTCCCTCCTAAAACTCTAAGCTATAATAAAATCTCTCTGAACCTTATCTTCTGATCTGTGGACTGCATTTATCGAATCCATTACACAAGAATCTGGGGGATGGAGAAATGGCTTAGCAGTTAAGGTACTTGCCTACAAAGCCAAAGGACCCAGGTTTGATTCCCCAGGACCCATATAGGCCAGATGCACAGGGTGGTACATGCATCTGGAGTTCATTTGCAGTGGCTGGAGGCCCTGGTTTGCACCCCCCTCAAATAAATAAATAAATAAATAAATAAATAAATAAATAAATAAATAAATAAATACTTTAAAAATTAAAAAAAAATAATCCAGGAGCTCTCCCAACCAAATTATTGGTACATTGGCATATATTGGCACATTGGCAGAGGAACTCCAAAATCCCTGTATCATTGTTATAATCCCAAAACATTGCAATTTAGCCAGGTGTGGTAAACACGCCTTTAATTCCAGCACTCAGGAGGCAGATGTAGGTGGATCGCCATAAATTTGAGGACCCCCTGAGACTACATAGTGAATTCCAGATTAGCCTGGGCTAGAGCAAGACCCTACCTGAAAAAAAAAAAAAAAAGGCAATTTAAATATCCAATTTAGGAGGGAAGTGGGGTGTTAAAATTTGAATGCTCGATTATTAAGGATTTGGTTTCAACTTAAATGTTGAACTACCAGTATGCCTTATGCCTATAAAGGTCTGGTCAGGGTGCTGAAAGTCCAACTTAAGGAGTTTAAGTGGGACAACTTAACTGCTTAACTGGGGCTGGGAAGATAGTTCAGCTGTTAAAGGCACATAATGAAAGTGCTTTTACATACATTAAAGCACCCATGTAAAGCCAGATGTACAAAACTAGCCTGGCATGCCTATTCTCTCCTCTTCTCTTTCTCTGTGTCATAAATAAAATATTTTTTAAAGTATTTTAAATGCTCAACTGGAGATTGGATTAGAACTTAAGTATCCAGACATAGGGACAACCCTGCAACATAACATTTTAAACACTCATATGAATGTTTGGAACAACTCAGGCACCTACTACATCGGCCCAGTCAGACACTAAATGTCCACATATGGGCATCTGGGTGATATGTCAGTGTCCAGCCAAGGAGCAATCTAAAAGACCAATTTACAGGGGATTTGGTTAGAATTCACTATGCCTACAGAGCCAGGCCACGGTGGGCTGCGTGGTACTAGATAAACTGAAATAGCCTAAGTGCCCAACTAAAGGTGATTTGGTTAGAACTTAGATGTCTAGGGCTGGGGAGATGGCTTAGCGGTTAAGGTGCTTGCCTGCAAAGCCAAAGAACCCCTAGGACCCACATAAACCAAATGCACAAGAGGGTGCATGCGTCTGGAGTTCGTTTGCAGTGGCTGAAGGCCCTGGCACACCCATTCTCTATCTGCCTCTCTCTCTCTCTCTCTCTCTCTCTATCTCTATCTGTCCCTCAAATAAATAAAAACAAAATAAAATATTTTTTAAAAAAGAACTTAAAGCCGGGCGTGGCGGTACACGCCTTAAATCCCAGCACTCGGGAGGCAGAGGTAGGAGGATCGCCGAGAGTTCGAGGCCATCCTGAGACTACATAGTTAATTACAGGTCAGCCTGGACCAGGGTGAGACCCTACCTCGAAAAAAAAAAAAAAAAAAAAAAAAGAACTTAAATGTCTAGCCACAGCAGGAAGCAATGCAGCCTCCTGAATCCCCATTTTGGATTGTTCAGGACAACCCAGGAACTAACAGGTGGCTTGGTGGGATTGCTGGCTCGGTATAATCGTCAGACTTGGTTAGCAGGATCGACACAATTAGCCCACGCTAGAGGGGTGACGTCTGAGCCTGGCTTAGCCACAGCTTCTACGACACGGGACCCTGAACCACACCGCCCCCTCTCTGGCCTCGGCTTCCCCGTCTCTGAGTGTTGATCACTCTCCAGTACTCTAGCCTCACCAGGCGGTCCCGGGCCCTGTAGGACTCCAACGCAGCAGCCAGACTGTTCATCGCCGCCATGGCAACTCAATCCAGACGTCTGCGCTAGGGGTGGGGCCATACCTTGTTCCGGGTCGGCTCCTAAGTCCCGCGTGCGCTTTGCGCAGGCGCGGCTGTCGCCCTTTGTCCCAAATTCGCCGGCTTTATCCGCAGGGGCGAGAAACAGAGTTTGCGAGTGAAATAGTCACGTGTGTCCTCCCTGGGCCTGTGGACCCAGAATGATCTTCAGGACTTACCACAATGTGCCCTACAGCACATCATCAAAACCACACACAAATATTTCAAAAATTATCCAAGCAAAAGCACCCGCCTGTCAACTGTAACTCAAATAAGGATTTCTTTTTTTTTTTTTTTTTTTTTTTTTTTGGTTTTACGAGGTAAGGTCTCACTCTAGCTCAGGCTGACGTGGAATTCACTATGTAGTCTCAGGGTGGCCTTGAACTCACGGTGATCCTCCTACCTCTGCCTCCCAAGTACTGGAGACACCTTTTTATTTTGGGTTTTTTGTTTGTTTTAGACAGGTCCTCCTGTAGCCCAGGCTGGCCTCAACTCACTATGTAGTACAGGCTGGCCTTGAACTCCGGATCCTCCTACCTCCACCAAAACTGGGATGACAGGCATGTACCACCATGCCCAGCTCCAAGGTAGCATCAGAAGTTAAGAAAATGCACAAGCCGGGTGTGGTGGTGCACGCCTTTAATTCCAGCTCTCTGGAAGCAGAAGTAGTAGGAGGATCGCCGTGAGTTTGAGGCCACCCTGAAACTACATAGTGAATTCCACATCAGCCTGAGCTAGAGTGAGACCCACCTCAAATTAAAAAAAAAAAAAGAAAGAAAGAAAGAAAGAAAAAGAAAAAGAAAAAAGAAAAGAAAAGAAAAGAAAAAGAAAAAGAATATGCACAGATGGGTGGAGAAGACTGAACAAGAATCCAGAACACAAATTTTGCTCTCCAGGAAGGATAATCCTGGTGTCCAGGATTTGAAGCTTTCAGGGCTGGGGGTGTACCACAGTACACAGAATACTTGTCTAGCACACATGAAGCCCTGGGTTCTATCCCAAACATCACATAAATGGGGTATTGTGTTGCACATATCCCAGCTCTGGAGAGGTAGAGGCTGGAGGATCAGATACTCAAGATCATCTTCAGCTACACAGGCTGGCCTAGAATATGTGAGAACCTGCACCCCTTTAATTCCACCACTTGGGATGCTGAAGTAGGAGGACTGTTGTGAGTTTGAGTAACCTGGGGCTACTGGATGAGTTCCAGGTCAGCCTGGACTAGAGGGAGACCCTACCTTAAAAAAAAAATAGCACATAAAGGTAAGCATATGAAAAAATAAAATAAAAAGAACAAAGATGTCTTCCTCTTCCCTCTCTGCAAGGAAGGATAAAGGTTGGTTACCAAAGACACCTTTGGACCACATCCACCTGGAGATGATCCACAGGATTCACTTAATAAGCTTTGCACACTAGCCTTTATCTACCCTCTATTTGCCTATGCATAGCTTGCTATACTGCGAAACACAGTCTTTCTCTTTTGTCTGTCACTCTGAAATTTTACTTTCTAGGTTGAAAATTCTATATAGAGTTATAATCCATCTCTTGAGAAATATTTCTTTGTTGTTGTGGTTTTAAGACAGGGTCTTATGTAGTACAGGTTGGCTTCAAATTTACTGTGTAGCTGAAGATGACCTTAAACTTCTAATACTGGCTCTCCATCTACCTTCCAAGTACTAGGATTATAGGTTACCATGCCCAGTTCTAGGTTTTGTTTGTTTGTTTGTGACAAGGTCTCTCATTCTGTAGCCCAGGCTTGCCTGGAACTCACTACATAGTCTAAGCAGGCCTCAAACTTGCAGCAGTCCTCCTGCCTTTGCCTCCCAAACTCTGGGATAACAGGGGGCACCACCATGCTCAGGAGGATACCTTGAGTCTGTGCAGATCCCAAATACCTGTGACTACACAATGAATTTTCTTTAGCATCACCCATTCTGTCACACTTTGTTCTAACTCCCCTTTCTAAAGCATAGCAATGAACTCTGAAGCCCTGGCCCCACCCCCAAGAACCCACCAACTGGACAGAGTTGAGCATGACTTTTGAGAGACTTGAGCTCATCTGGCCTTGCCAGCTGACTTTGATGTTGCCAGGCACTGGTTTGGCACTCACAGCTGGGCTTGAGCCAATACCTCCTTCTGGACATAAGCAATTTTACAGAACACCCACATGAGACAAGGCCTCTTTGTGACTATGGAGGAGCAAGACAAACAAGCCCACATCTTTTTTTTTTTTTTTTTTTTTTTTTTTTTTTTTTTTTTGGTTTTTCAAGGTAGGGTCTCACTCTGGCCCAGGCTGACCTGGAATTAACTATGCAATCTCAGGGTGGCCTTGAACTCACGGAAATCCTCCTGCCTCTGCCTCCCGAGTGCTGGGATTAAAGGCATGCGCCACCACGCCCGGCTAAGCCCACATCTTAATCACCTCTGAACATAGGTGACATGCACAGTTGAACACAGACAACAAATGTAACCAAACCTCTGTTTTGGCCTAATGTTTTGAACCATCACAACTTCAGCCTTGTTTCATTTCTTCCTTGGGCTTCTTAAAAATGACTCAGGGGCTGAAGGGATGGCTTAGCGGTTAAGGCGCTTGCCTGCAAAGCCAAAGGACCAAGGTTTGACTCCCCAGGTCCCACATAAGCCAGATGCACAATGTGGCGCATGCATCTGGAGTTCGTTTGCAGTGGCTGGAGGCCCTGGCATACCCATTCTCTCCCTCTCCCTTTCTTTCTCTCTCTCTCTCTCTCTCTCTCCCTGCCTATTTCTGTATCCCTCTCTCACAAATAAATAAATAAAAATAAAATGTTTTTTTAAAAAAAAAAGGTTTGGACAGATGGCTTAGCAGTAAAGGTTCCTGCCTGCTAAGCCTAAGAACACCTGTTCCATTCTCCAGGGCCCACATTTAACCAGACGCAGTGTCGCAAGGGCGCAATGCTGAACTTGCCCACAAGGGGGTGGACGTGTCTGGAGTTTGTTCACAGTGGCTGAGAGGCTGCTGACACACCCCTCTCTCTCTCTCTCTCTCTCTCTCTCTCTCTCAACTCTCTCCAAAAAAAAAAAAAAAAAAAAAAAAAGATTCAGAAAGCCGGGTGTGGTGGCACATGCCTTTCTTTAATCCCAGCACTCAGGAGGCATAGCTAGGAGGATCACCATGCATCCAAGGCCACCCTGAGACTGCATAGTGAATTCCAGGTCAGCCCAGGCTAGAGTGAAACCCTACCTCAAAAACAAAACAAAACAAAAACAAACAAACAAAAAAAGACTCCTCCAAGGTAGCATCAGAAGTTAAGAAAATGCACAAGCCGGGTGTGGTGGTGCACGCCTTTAATTCAGCTCTCTGGAAGCAGAAGTAGTAGGAGGATCGCCGTGAGTTTGAGGCCACCCTGAAACTACATAGTGAATTCCACATCAGCCTGAGCTAGAGTGAGACCCACCTCAAATTAAAAAAAAAAGAAAGAAAAAGAAAAAGAAAAAAGAAAAGAAAAGAAAAAGAAAAAGAATACGCACAGATGGTTGGAGAAGACTGAACAAGAATCTAGAACACAAATTTTGCTCTCCAGGAAGGATAATCCTGGTGTCTAGGATTTGAAGCTTTCAGGGCTGGGGGTGTACCACAGTACACAGAATACTTGTCTAGCATACATGAAGCCCTGGGTTCTATCCCAAACATCACATAAATGGGGTATTGTGTTGCACATATCCCAGCTCTGGAGAGGTAGAGGCTGGAGGATCAGATACTCAAGATCATCTTCAGCTACACAGGCTGGACTAGAATATGTGAGAACCTGCACCCCTTTAATTCCACCACTTGGGATGCTGAAGTAGGAGGACTGTTGTGAGTTTGAGTAACCTGGGGCTACTGGATGAGTTCCAGGTCAGCCTGGACTAGAGGAGACCCTACCTTAAAAAAAAAAAAAAAAAAAACATAAAGGTAAGCATATGAAAAAAAAAAAAAAAGAACAAAGATGTCTTCCTCTTCCCTCTCTGCAAGGAAGGATAAAGGTTGGTTACCAAAGACACCTTTGGACCACATCCACCTGGAGATGATCCACAGGATTCACTTAATAAGCTTTGCACACTAGCCTTTATCTACCTTCTATTTGCCTATGCATAGCTTGCTATACTGAGAAACACAAAGTCCTTCTCTTTTGTCTGTCACTCTGAAATTTTACTTTCTAGGTTGAAAATTCTATATAGAGTTATAATCCATCTCTTGAGAAATATTTCTTTGTTGTTGTGGTTTTAAGACAGGGTCTTATGTAGTACAGGTTGGCTTCAAATTTACTGTGTAGCTGAAGATGACCTTAAACTTCTAATACTGGCTCTCCATCTACCTTCCAAGTACTCGGATTATAGGTTACCATGCCCAGTTCTAGGTTTTGTTTGTTTGTTTGTGACAAGGTCTCTCACTCTGTAGCCCAGGCTTGCCTGGAACTCACTACATAGTCTAAGCAGGCCTCAAACTTGCAGCAGTCCTCCTGCCTTTGCCTCCCAAACTCTGGGATAACAGGGGGCACCACCATGCTTAGGAGGATACCTTGAGTCTGTGCAGATCCCAAATACCTGTGACTACACAATGAATTTTCTTTAGCATCACCCATTCTGTCACACTTTGTTCTAACTCCCCTTTCTAAAGCATAGCAATGAACTCTGAAGCCCTGGCCCCACCCCCAAGAACCCACCAACTGGACAGAGTTGAGCATGACTTTTGAGAGACTTGAGCTCATCTGGCCTTGCCAGCTGACTTTGATGTTGCCAGGCACTGGTTTGGCACTCACAGCTGGGCTTGAGCCAATACCTCCTTCTGGACATAAGCAATTTTACAGAACACCCACATGAGACAAGGCCTCTTTGTGACTATGGAGGAGCAAGACAAACAAGCCCACATCTTTTTTTTTTTTTTTTTTTTTTTTTTTTTTTCAAGGTAGGGTCTCACTCTGGCCCAGGCTGACCTGGAATTAACTATGCAATCTCAGGGTGGCCTTGAACTCACAGCAATCCTCCTACCTCTGCCTCCCGAGTGCTGGGATTAAAGGCATGCGCCACCACGCCCGGCTAAGCCCACATCTTAATCACCTCTGAACATAGGTGACATGCACAGTTGAACACAGACAACAAATGTAACCAAACCTCTGTTTTGGCCTAATGTTTTGAACCATCACAACTTCAGCCTTGTTTCATTTCTTCCTTGGGCTTCTTAAAAATGACTCAGGGGCTGAAGGGATGGCTTAGCGGTTAAGGCGCTTGCCTGCAAAGCCAAAGGACCAAGGTTTGACTCCCCAGGTCCCACATAAGCCAGATGCACAATGTGGCGCATGCATCTGGAGTTCGTTTGCAGTGGCTGGAGGCCCTGGCATACCCATTCTCTCCCTCTCCCTTTCTTTCTCTCTCTCTCTCTCTCTCTCCCTGCCTATTTCTGTATCCCTCTCTCACAAATAAATAAATAAAAATAAAATGTTTTAAAAAAAAAAAAAGGTTTGGACATATGGCTTAGCAGTAAAGGTTCCTGCCTGCTAAGCCTAAGAACACCTGTTCCATTCTCCAGGGCCCACATTTAACCAGACGCAGTGTCGCAAGGGCGCAATGCTGAACTTGCCCACAAGGGGGTGGACGTGTCTGGAGTTTGTTCACAGTGGCTGAGAGGCTGCTGACACACCCATTCTCTTCTCTCTCTCTCTCTCTCTCTCTCTCTCAACTCTCTCCAAAAAAAAAAAGATTCAGAAAGCCGGGTGTGGTGGCACATGCCTTTCTTTAATCCCAGCACTCAGGAGGCATAGCTAGGAGGATCACCATGCATCCAAGGCCACCCTGAGACTGCATAGTGAATTCCAGGTCAGCCCAGGCTAGAGTGAAACCCTACCTCAAAAACAAAACAAAACAAAAAACAAACAAACAAAAAAGACTCAGAAACTCAGTAACAGAATAAC
This sequence comes from Orientallactaga sibirica, assembly GCA_036365145.1. Taxonomy (NCBI): domain Eukaryota; kingdom Metazoa; phylum Chordata; class Mammalia; order Rodentia; family Dipodidae; genus Orientallactaga; species Orientallactaga sibirica. Next base: position 22,929,613 of record JAEOAD010000015.1, on the reverse strand, counting down.
ATCTCATCCTTGCATCCTATTACCATCCACAATCTGCTCCCAGCTTTTTTTTTTTTTCCCCCGAGGTAGCGTCTCACTCTAGCTCAGGCTGACCTGGAATTCGCTATGTAGTCTCAGGGTGGCCCCTAACTCACAGCGATCCTCCTACCTCTGCCCCCCGAGTGCTGGGATTAAAGGTGTGCGCCACCACGCCCAGCTACTCCCAGCTTTTTTATTTGTGTGTTTGGGACCCACAGGCACCAAGGGCTTGCTGCTGCAAATGAACACCAGATACTTGTACCACTTTTTTCCTCCAGTTTACTATGTGGGTGGCTTGGGATTTGAAACCAGGATGAAAGGCTTTGCAAGAAAGCATCTTTAACTGCAGAGCCATCTCTCCAGTTGCACTCTTTTTTTTTTTTCTGTATAGTTCAGGTAGACCATAAATTTCCAGGGATTATCCTTGCTCTCTCTCCTGAAATTTGGGATTAAAGATATGTGCCATCAGGGGACTTCCCAGTAAGATGGCAGTGTAGAAGCCACACCAAAGCAGCCTCTGGGGAAAATAAGCAGAAAAAACAAACAGCAAAATGCACTCTTCTACCAAAGAGTGAAGGTGTACAAGAAATTATCAACCACAGCAGAGAAGCAGGAGAGACCCAGAGTGTCCAGAGACCACAGAAGCAGGCAGAAGCCACTCCAGCAGTGGTGTGCGATATTGTAGCTGCCAGGCTCTGCCTGACCCACAAGAGAAACCAGGCGAAGGGATTTTTCCACTCACATCAGCCTCCTCCCAAACTCAAGAAGCCTGAAGGAGAAGACAGCAAGAACCAGCTGAGCAACTTGTAAGGAAGAGGATCTTGGGGACCAGCCACACAGCTCCAGTACAACTTCAGGCACACTCCACAGCCTCCCTTCCCCCAACCACCAGCACTAGTAACCACTGGAACTCAGCTGTACAACACACAGCACCAGTGAAAACCAACCCAGCCAGCCTACCTGAGCCCACAGCACAGTAAAGAGCGCCCCAAGCAGACACACTGCATCGGTGAGACCAAAGCCATCCCAAAGGATAACAGGGCCTACTTACACCAGGTAAGTATGTGCCCAAAAAGCCTGGTATATAGGCCTACATTGGAAGTGCTAATTGCACCTTCCATATCAGAGCAAGTTATGTGTTAAATCTGATGGCTGGTCATATTTGCCATTCTTTTTTAAAAATTTATTTATTTATTTATTTATTTATTTGAGAGACAGAGAGAGAAAGAGAGAATGGGCATGCTAGAGCCTTCAGCCACTGCAAACAAACTGCAGACACATGCACCCCCTTGTACATCTGGCTTACATGGGGCTTCACAGGCAAATGCCTTAACTGCCAAGCCATTTCCCCAGCCCCAGACTTGCCATTCTTAAATAAGCTATATTTTGGGGTTGTCTTTTGTTGATTTCTGTTTTATAGTGCCTTTGACTCTTCTGTCATTCATGGAGGCAGGGTTTCAATCAACTACAGGTTGACCTGGAACTCTTTACAAACCAGAAATCTCAGCCTCCCAGCTTACATAAATACTCTATTCTGGTTTTGATTAAATGTGTATATTGTTCAGTCAAATTTTAGAATTTGCCTGTATTTTGCTCCACCCAGACTGCTAGAATACTCACATAGCAGGCAAACCAAACATTGTGACTTGAGTCACTTTGGCTATTACTCTGAGACTAGTTTAAGAGCCACACCTGGCATCTTAAGCTCCTACCTGGAAGATATATAATGTCATACTTACACATCTAAGAATACTGCAGATAATTAAAAAACTCAACCATCAAATTAATACAAGACACAAAAATCTCTACATTACATAAAACACAAAAATACAATAGTATAGTTCCACCTAAAATTATAAATCCATCAGAAATGACCTCCAGTGAGACTGATTTTGATTAAATGCCTGAGAAAGATTTCAAAAGAATGAATGTGTTCAAAGAAATCAAAGGAATCAAAGAAGACACAGGAAACCAATTTGATGAAATCAAGACATGAGTAAGTAAATAGAAATACTGAAGAGCCAGATGTGGTAGTGCACGCCTTTAATCCCAGTACTTGGGAGGCAGAGGTAAGAGGATCACCATGAGTTCAAGGCCACCCTGAGACTACAGAGTGAATTCCAGGTCAGCCTGAGCTAGAGTGAGACCCTACCCCGAATAAACAAAACAAAACAAAACAAAACAAAAAAAACTCTGTAGAAAATCTCACCAATAGCATGGATGAAGGAGAAAACAGAATTTCTAGACTAGGTGGCAGATCTAATACAGTCCAACAAAGAAAAAGACAAGTTAATAGGAAGGTATGAATAGCTATTTGGGATACAATGAAAAGATCAAACCTAAGAATCCAAGCTATAGTAGAAGGAAAAGAATTTCACTCCAAAGGCATAGTAGGTGTTTTCAACAAAATCATAGAAGAAAATTTCCTCCAAATTAGAAAAGAGATGCAATGCAGATACTGGAAGCTTTTAGAACACCAAACAGACAAAACCTGGAAAGAACCTCTCCTTGCCATGTTATAATTCTACTAAACATGCAAACCAAAGAAAATATATTGAAAGCAGTTAGAGAGAAAAAGAAAATCACTTATAAAGGCAAGCCCATCAGGATAACAGTAGATTACTCAACACAAACTTTAAAAGGCAGAAGGGCTTGGAATGATGTATTCTAGTGCTGAAAGACAACAACTGTCAACCAAGCTTACTTTATCCAGCAAAGCTATCCATCCAAATTGACAAAGAAATAAGGACATTCCACAACACAAACAGACTAAAGGAATATATGAACACAAACTGACTCTACAGAAAATACTTGAAGGGATCCTTCAGGCTGAAGAGAAAGCAAAGCACACACAAGAGAGAAAAGGAAAAAATAAACCATACTCAACAGCTCATATAAGAGAGTAAAGGGAAAACAGGAAGCACTACAAAACAAGAAGAATGGCAAGAATAATAACTCTTTGGTTTTTCTTTGTTGTTGTTTTTGTTGCTTGTTTTTTTGAGGTAAGGTTTCACTCTACCTCAGGCTGACCTGGAATTCACCATGTAGTCTCAGGGTGGCCTTGAACTCACAGAGATCCTTCTACCTCTGCCTCCCAAGTACTGGGATTAAAGGCATGTGCACAATTCCCGGCTTTCAATAATAACTCTTAATATCAATGGCCTCAATGCCCAAACCAGAAGACACAGACTTGCAGATTGGATTAAAAGGCAGTATCCTTCTGTTTGTTGCCTCCAAGAAACTCACCTCTCCATAAAAGACAGACACTATCTTAGGGTATTTCAAGCAAATGGGCCTAGGAAACAAGAAGGGATTGCTATCCTAATATCTGACAGGATAGACTTCAAACCAACATTAGTGATGAAAGATAAAGAAGGCCACTTCATATTGATTAAAGGAAAAATTCAACAAGAAGACATTATAATTCTAAGCATATATGTACCTATCATGGGTGTTCCCAAATTTCATCAAACACTATTAGACTTAAGGTCACAGGTAACACCAAGCACATTTATAGTGGGTGACTTCAATAACCCATTCTCATCAATAGAAAGGTCATTCCAGGAATCACCCCCATTCACAATTGCCTCAAAAATACATAAATAAAGTACCTTGTAATAAATCTGACCAAGGAGCCAGGCATGGTGGTGCATGCCTTTAGTCCCAGCACTCAGGAGGCAGAGGTATGAGGATTGCCATGATTTTGAGGAAACCCTGAGACTACATAATGAATTCCAGTTCAGCCTGTGCTACAGTGAAACCCTACCTCAAAAACTTAAAAAAAAAAAAAAAAAAAAAAAGATGTGGTGGCACACACCTTTAATCTCAGCACTTGGGAGGCACAGGTTCACCATGAGTTCAAGGCCACTTGGAGACTACATAGTGAATTCCAGGCCAGACTGGGCTAGAGTGAGACCCTACCTCAAAAAACTAAAATATATATATAAAACCAAGGAAGTGAAGGATCTCTACAATGAAAATTTTAAAACACCCAAGCAAGAAATTGCAGAAGACACTAGAAAATGTAAAGAAATCCCATGTTCTTGGATTGGAAGAATCAATATTGTGAAAATGTCAATCTTACTAAAAGCAATCTACACATTTAATACAATCCTGATAAAAATACCAATGACATTCTTCACAGAATTTTTTTTAAAAATCCTAAAATTCATTTAGAAGCACAAAAAAACCTTGAATATCCAAAACAATTTTGAGCAACAAAAATAAGGCTGGCAGTATCACCATAGCTGATTCTAAACTATATTACAAAGCCATAGTAACAAAAACAGCATGGTACTGGCACAAAGACAGACATGTAGATCAATGGAACAGAATAGAGGACCCAGATGTTAATCCAGGCAGCTACAGCCATCTGATGTGTGACAAAAATGCCAATAAAATTCATTGGAGAAAAGACAGCCTCTTCAAAAAGAGGTGCTGAGAAAAATGGATATATATCTGTAGAAGGATGAAAATAGATCCTTGTCTTTCTCCATGCACAAGAATCAAATCCAAATGGATTAGGGACCTTAATATCAGACCTGAAATGCTGAAACTACTAGAGGAAAAAGTAGGGGAAACCCTTCAACATATTGGCATAGGCAGTGACTTTCTGAATATAAACCCAGTTGCTCAGGAAATAAAATCACTAATTAACACTGGGATCTCATGAAATTACAAAGCTTTTGTACAGCAAAGGACACTGTGATTAGAGCAAAAAGACAACCTACAGAATGGGAGAAAATCTTTGCCAGCTATACATCTGACAGAGGATTAATATCCAGAATATACAAACAACTCAAAAAACAAAACAATAAAAAATCAAACAACCCAGTTAAAAAATGGGCCATGGAACTAAATAGAGAATTCTCAAAAGAAGAAATACAGATGGCATATAAACATCTAAAAAAGTGTTCTACATCATTAGCCATCAGGCAAATGGAAATTAAAACTACTTTGAGATTCTATCTCACTCCTGTCAGAATGGCTATCACCAAGAAAACAAATGACAATAAATGTTGGCGAGGATGTGGAAAAAGGGAATACTTCTGTACTGTTGGTCAGAATGTAGTCTGGTACAGTCATTGTGGAAATCAGTGTGGAGGTTCCTGAGACAGTTCTCTTCTCAGTACCTTAGAGATACTTGCACAACAATGTTTATTGCTGCTCTATTCACAATAGCTAGGAAATGGAACCAGCCTAGGTGTCCTTCAACAGATGAATGGATAATAAAGATGTGGTACATTTATACAATGGAGTACTATTCAGCAGTAAAGAAAAATGAAATTCTGAAATTTGCAGGCAAATGGATGTATCTGGGAAGGATTATACTAAGAGAGGTAACCAAGGCCCAGAAAGCCAACATTGCATGTTTTCTCTCATATGTGGATCTTAGTTACAAATTTTCAGACCTGTGTGTGAGTTGGAGTAAAAATCAGTAGCAGAAAGCCAGGCATGGTGGTACATGCCTTTAATCCCAGCACTCGGTAGGCAGAGGTAGGAGGATCACTAAGAGTTCGAGGCCACCCTGAGACTACATAGTTAATTCCAGGTCAGCCTAGACCAGAATGAGACCCTACCTCGAAAAACCAAAAAAAAAAAAAAAAATCAGTAGCAGAGTCCAGTAAGCTAGAAAAGGCCTATAAGAAAGTGAGGAGAGGGGTGGATTTCAGGGGATGTATATATATATATATGTAGATGGACAGATTACTGTGGGTGGAATGGCCTAAACAAGGTCAGGGGAAGAGATTGAGTAAAAAGAATGTGGGAGGAGGGAATAATCAAAATCTAGGAAATTGTCAGTAAGCCACATGATAATCAGCTTTTTTGGATAATGACACACCCAGAAGCCATAGACTGTTACTAGAAAAATTTCAGTGCCAAGGATAGGATATCTTCCAGTGAGTTGTTGGTCAGGGAGGTTCTTGAAGCCCCCAAGTTATTACAGGCTATTGTCAATGATCTTGGTTTCCCACCAGGAATAGATGGCAAGACCCTATTGCTGAAGGCTCCACATGCCTGGACTGCAAGGTCACCAAGAAATCAAACTGGAGCTGAGCTTAAAACCTTCTCCCAGTAGACCAGCTGACAAAAAGCTGGAAAAGTTGCACTGCATGCAGCCTTATGGGAGACAGAAGCCATCAATGGTGAAAGCAGTCGACACTGCAAGCCTCAAGTTTGTCCAGCCAGGCCAAATGAGCCAACAGGTGCAATAGTGGCATGTCTGTTATGGAGGAAACCAACTGCTCTCTAATTGGACTGGAGACCCACTCTATGTGGGGGAATATATGCCTGGTACTGAAAACCTAATCAAAAGCCTATGGTGGGGTTGGAGAGATGGCTTAGCGGTTAAGGCGCCTGCCTGCTAAGCCTAAGAACCCGGTTCCAATCTCCAGGTCCCACATTTAGCCAGATGCAGTGACGCAAGGGGGCACTTGATCACAAGGGGGCGCACACATCTGGATTTCATTCACAGCAGCTGAGAGACTGCTGGCGCGCCCATCTCTGCCTGTCTCCCTCTCCCTCCCTCTCTGTCTGTCTCTCTCTGTGTCTCTCTCCAAAAATAAATAAAATAATTTTAAAAAAATTTTTTAAAGCCTATGGTGGCTTAGATCATGAGCATTAGGAGTGTAATGCCTGCTCTTGTCTGGCTAAATGCATATATTATTCTCACCAATGTGTCCTGTAAACACTTTACTTAATGTACATACCTGTATATGAATGCTACTCTCACTTTTTGTTAGAGAAGGTTCTCTTTGCAGATGGCTGTGACCACTGGGATGACCCAAAAGGCACCATAGTGCTGGGAAGACATGATGGAGAAATGTTCAGCACTAAAACATCTCTATCACACCTTCCAAGGCTCAGGGTCCATTGCAGAAGAGGTAGAAGAAAGAATATAAGAGATGAAGGAAGGATAGGACTGCTTATAATGCAATCAACCAGAAAGAAATTGGCCTGGATAGCCATGACCTTGCAGTGCCTAGCACTATCTTCACTATACCCTCATAATAGGAGGATAAGATGATGGCATCAAAACAAAAGAGAGGCTAATGGAGAGAGGGAGAGAATATTATGGAGTGTAGATCAGTGGAGGGGAACGTGGGGGAGGGGAGGGAATGATCATGGCTTATTTTTTGTAGGTATGGAAGCTGTCAATAAAAATGAGAAAAAAATAAAGCCAGGCGTGGTGACACATACCTTTAATCCCAACACTCAGGAGGCACAGGTAGGAGGATTGCCATAAATTTGAGGCGACCCTGAGACTACATAGTGAATTCCAGGTCAGCCTGGGCTAAAGTGAAACCTTACCAAAAGAAGAAGAAGGAGGAGGAAGAGGAGGAGGAGGAGAGAAAGAGAAAGAGAGAGAGAGAGAAAGACAAGAAAGGAACTCTACCAAACTCCTTCTATGAAGCCAGCATCACTCTGATACCAAGACCAGACAAAGACAGGACAAAAAAAGAAAATTACAGACCAATGAAAATCGATGCAAAAATTCTCAACAGATTATTGGAAACCAGATTATAAGAATATATCAAAAAGATCATTCACCCTGACCAAGTAGGTTTTATCCCAGAGATGCAGGGATGGTTCAACATATACAAATTGATAAATGTAATACACTATATAATGGACTGATGTACAAAAATCACATGATCATCTCAATAGATGGAGAAAAGGCATTTGACAAAAATCCAACATCCCTTCATGTTAAAAATCCTACAGAAAGCCAGGCATGGTGGCACAGACCTTTAATCCCAGCACTTGGGAGGCAGAGGTAGGAGGATCTCTGTGAGTTCAAGACCACCCAGAGACTACATAGTGAATTCCAGGTCAGCCTGTGCTAGAGTAAGACCCTACCTCAAAACAAACAAACAAACAAAAAAATCCTACAGAAACAGGGAATAGAAGGAACATATCTCAACGTAATAAAGGCTATTTATGACAAACCTATAGCCAATAATACTAAATGGGGAAAATCTTGAAGCTTTTTCACTAAAATCAGGAACAAGGCAAGGGTGTCCTCTGTCCCCACTTTTATTTACTATAGTACTATAAGTCTTAACTATAGCAATAAGACAAGGAACACTCATAAAAAGTATACAAATTGGAAAGGAAGAGATCAAATTTTCATTATTTGCAGATGATATGATTCTATACATAAAGGACTCCAAAGACTGTACTAGTAAACTGTTAGAGCTGATAGACACTTTTTGCAATGCAGCAGGATACAAAATAAATACACAGAAATCAGCTTTCCTATATACTAACAATAAACAGGCAGAGGATAAAAATCAGAGAATTGGGCTGGAGAGGCTTAGCGGTTAAGGCGCCTGCCTCCTAAGCCTAAGAACGCTGGTTCCAATCTCCAGCGGTTCCAATCTCCAGGTCCCATGTTTAGCCAGATGCAACGTGACACAAGGGTGCAATACCGCACTTGACCACAAGGGGGCGCACGCATCTGGCTTTTGTTCTCAGCAGCCAAGAGGCTGCTGGCACGCCCATCTCTGTCTTCCTCTCCCCTCTCTCTCTCTGTCTCTCTCTCTCTCTCTCTCCAAAAAAAAAAAAAAAAAATCAGAGAATCACTTCTATTCACAATTGACTCAAAAAAATAAATAAAGTACCTTGGAATAAATCTAACCAAGGAAATAAAGGATCTCTACAATGAAAACTTTAAAACACTCAAGCAAGAAATTGCAGAAGACACTAGGAAATGGAAAGACATCCCATGTTCTTGGATTGGAAGAACCAATATTGTGAAATTGTCAATCTTACTAAAAGCAATCTACACATTTAATGCAATCCCCATTAAAATTCCAATGACATTACTCACAGAAATAGATTAAAAAAAAAAAAAAACAGTCCTCAAATACATTTGGAAGCACAAAAACCTTGAATAGCCAAAACAATTTTAAGCAATGTAGCAGACAGCTTCAGGTTTGCTGAGATGAACTTCCAGACCAGGCACAGTTATGGAGGAAGGGATATTATTTATTGAAGCTTACAGATCCAGGGGAAGTTCCATAATGGCAGGAGAAGCAGCCTGCCTTCACAGGGTCAAGCAGAGAGAGAAAAACCAACCAGCCACACAGCACACAGAGCAAAACTACAGCCAAAAGAGTCACACAGCACACTTCAGGAACTCCTGCTAGGCACACTTTGCATATCTTTACAATGGAATCTCAAACCCACCACCTAACCTTAAGACCGGCCCCAGGACATTGCCTCTAGCTAGGTGATTGCAGATGCAAACTATAACTAAAAAAACACTGAATATATTGGGGGACATATATTCAAACTACCACATTCCACTCCTGGACCCCAATAGATTTACTTCCTGGGCCCAATAGATTTATAATTATCACACATTGTAAATTGTATTCAGTCCAATTTCAAAGGTTCTCACAGTCTTGATCAACTTAAGATAGTGAGTCCTGTAAAAATCAAACAAGTAAATACGTTCAACATGTAAAGGCACAGAGTAAACATTTTTAACTGGTATAAGGCATAGCAAGGAGAAACTAGAATAATGCAAACTCAACCACCATCAGCAGTCATCAAACTTCTGCAGTTCAAGTTCAATATAACCAGAGACTGACAGACTCCAGGTTTTCCTATTCCACCCCTCCAGCTGGGCAGAGTAGCCAGGGAAAACTTTGATCCCAGGCCAACATTGCACTACATGGGAGCTCTTGCATAGTCCTGGTATATCCAAAACATCTTTATGTCTCCATGCAAACCACGGTCCATCTTCCAAAGTCTCTTCCAGCCTATTCCTGAGAGTCTTCATGCCCTGCCTCATGCTGCACCTCAGCAGCGGCTCCTGGACCCGTCTGCAATATATGACCACTCCATGCATTTTTCATGCTTCCAAAACTAATACCAGGTGTGCAGGACACAGCCATATTCTGAATCCAGGGACGAAATAAATCATAGCCTTGAAAAGCAGATTCCTTCTCCAGTCAACCCTTTCCAAGAGTTTGCATTTCTAAGTCTTTCCTCAGGCATCCTTTCCATTGTTTTAATGTAAAGCAGTCAGGCCACCTTCCTTCCATCCTCCTTAAGATTGCTAATGTGTTGACAATAGCAGCTCCAGTAACCTAAAACCAGTCTCAGTGCCTCTAATTTTAACTTGCTTGAGGTTTTCCAACTTAAAATCTTAATAAGTCTCTCAGTTTGGTATCTTTAGCCAAGCACATCAGTCCATTACAAATTTAACTTTGATCAAACTTTCTGGGCCTGGATAGTGGAACACAGGCATCCCTTATGCCAGTAGCCCAGTTCCAATAAAGTCCTTTGCAGTCTTTCCTTCCCCCTAGAAAGCTCATAAGCCAAGCCTCAAAGTTCAATATTGTCTGCACTTAGCATTCTCAAACTCTCATCAGAATAGTCTATAAAACTTGGCTTACCACTACAAAAGGCATCTTCAGTTTCAAGCATCAAGTTCATGCCCATTCCTCCAAAACAAAGGTTCCAAAAGACGAATATCCACACGGTCAGGTTCATCTCACCCCACACTCCTCAGTACCAATTTACTGTAGCAGACAGCTTCAGGTTCGCTGAGATGAACTTCCAGACCAGGCACAGTTATGGAGGAAGGGATATTATTTATTGAAGCTTACAGATCCAGGGGAAGTTCCATAATGGCAGGAGAAGCAGCCTGCCTTCACAGGGCCAAGCAGAGAGAGAAAAACCAACCAGCCACACAGCACACAGAGCAAAACTACAGCCAAAAGAGTCACACAGCACACTTCAGGAACTCCTGCTAGGTACACTTTGCATATCTTTACAATGGAATCTCAAACCCACCACCTAACCTTAAGACCGGCCCCCAGTGACATTGCCTCTAGCTAGGTGATTGCAGATGCAAACTATAACTAACAAAACACTGAATATATTGAGGGACATATATTCAAACTACCACAAGCAAAAAAATAAGGCTGGCGGTATCACCATCCCCAATTTTAAGCTATATTACAAAGCCATAGTAACAAAAACAGCATGGTACTGGCACAAAGACAGACAAGTAGATCAATGGAATAGAATAGAGGACCCAGATGTAAATCCAGGCAGCTATAGCCATCTGATTTTCAACAATAATATTCAATGGAGAAAAGACAGCTTCCTTAACAAATGGTCCTGGGAAAATTATATGTATATGTATATGTAGAAGGATAAAAATAGATCCTTATCTCTCCGCATGTACAAGAATCAAGTGCAAATGGGTTTTAGACCTTAATATTAGACCAAAACTTTGAAAGTGCTAGAGGAAAAAGTGGAGGAAACCCATCAACATATTGGCAAATGCAATGACTTTTTTTTTAATTAAAAAAATGTATTTATTTGTTTGCAAGCAGAGAGAGAGAGAGAGGGAGGGAGGAGATCAAGAGAGAATGGGTGCACCAGGACCTCTAGCCACTGCAAACAAACTTCAGATGCATGCGCCCTCTTGTGCATCTGGCTTACATGGGGTTTGGAGAATTAAACCTGGGTCCTTTAGCTTTGCAGGCAAGCACCTTAAGCACTAAGCCATCTCTACAGCCAGACAATGACTTTCTGAATATAACCCCAGTCATTCAGGAAATAAAACCACTAATCAACCACTGGGACCTCAAGAAATTACAAAGCTTTTTTTTAAGCAAAGGGCACTGGGAATAGAGCAAAGTGGCAGCCTACAGAACAAGAGAAAATCTTTGCCAGCTATACATCTGACAGAGGATTAATATCTAGGATATACAAAGACCTCAGAAAACTAAATAATAAGAAATCAAACAACCCAATTAAAAATGGGCTAAGGCCGGGCGTGGTGAAGCATGCCTTTAATCCCAGCACTTGGGAGGCAGAGGTAGGAGGATTGCCATGAGTTTGAGGCCACCCTGAGACTACATAGTGAATTCCAGGTCAACCTGAGCTAGAGTGAGACCCTACCTTGAAAAAAAAAAAAAAAAAAAAAAAAAAAAAACCAGAAAGGAAAAATGGGCTAAGGAAAGCCGGGTGTGGTGAAGCATGCCTTTAATCCCAGCACTTATGAGGATTGCCATAAGTTCAAGGCCACCCTGAGACTACATAGTGAATTCCATATCAGCCTGACCTAGAGTGAGACCCTACCTCGAAAAAACAAAACATATATATATATATATATGTCTTTGCGATTCCATCTTATTCCTGTCAAAATGGTTATCATCAAGAAAACAAATGACAATAATGTTGGCGAAGATATGGAAAAAGAGGAACGCTTCTACACTGTTGGCTGGAATGTAATCTGGTCCAGCCATTGTGGAAACCAGTGTGGAGGTTCCCCAGATAGATAAAAATAGATTTACCAGCCTATTCTGCTTGCTGATGGAGCCACTACACAGCATCTGCTGCGCATCCAGCTCCTCCAGCTTCTGCTTGTAGATCCTGTGTGTCTCCTGAAGGGCAGAGCAACCAGGAGGAAGAACGTGGACAGGTCATTTTCACAGATGAGGAGACATGAGTACAGAGGTCGCGGTGTAAACGCTAAGGCTATCAAGGATGTGTCTGAACATTGTGGCTGAAATTGGGAAAGGCAGCTTGACACAGCTCTATGCAATACATGCCTGCTCCCTTCTTCCTTCCCAGGACTCATTCCTTCTTATGGTAACAGCAACCAGATAGGCCACTGAGGGGCTACCTCAGCTGACGGGCTCAGGGGTGAAGACACGCTGCAGCTCACCAGAGAGATCCCATCCTGGGACTCGGCTGGAAGGACCAGATCAGAGATGCGTTTCCCCCAGGATTGCTAATGGGGTAGAAGCTATGCCTGAGCTCTGAGTGGGGAGAAACTTCCTAGGAATCAGCCAAACAGAACACAGAATCCAGACATGGTAGGGACAAGGACACCACCACCCACTGTCAGACCTGCCAAGAGACAAATGCCTCCTCTGGAACATACCACCAATGGGGGCAAGAGAAAGAGGGACAGAGCCAGGTAGATACTGGAAAGTTGATTTCACAGAGGTAAAGCCAGTCCTACAAAGAGTCCAGGAGTCCATTGTTTCAGCAGTCAGGGCTGCTTTTCAGATACCCCGATTGTCCCCATCCTCTTTAGCCCGGTGATAGAGTTCGGACGAAGAGACACCATATTAGGACATTGGAAGAGCCCCAACCAGCTCATCCTAACCACTCCAACAGCTGTGAAAGTGGAGGGAACAAAATAGAAGAGGATCAGACTTACCTTTTATGAAACAAAGGAGGCCCTATGTATGGCTTTAGGTAAAACTTGTTGCTTTTATGCTAGTCTGAAATGATCCAAGATACACTGCCTTTAGTTAGAGAAAATCTCAAAGAAAGAAAACGTCAGAGACAAACCACTAATAATTGGTTTCAGTCTGTGTTTAGTTGGTCTCCATGGCTAACTTCCCTTATCTTGTCTATTGCTGGCCCTGATACTACTGCTCTTAGGCTTTACCATAGGACCCTGCATTATTAATGCTCTAAGTAGATATATAAAGAATAGAATAAATTCTGTTAAACTCATGCTATTATAGATGCAATACACCCCGTTAGATAAAACACCCTAGGCACTGTTCTTCATGAGTCAAGGGTTTGGCTTAGTGTCATAGGACAGGGAGGAATGGAAAATCAGGTGCTCCCTCTGTTTAATGCAGGTGTTTACCTTTACCTAAGGAATGGATGATCTCTCTGTGCAATGCAGATGTTTACCTTTACCTAAGAAATGGATCATCCCTCTATTCAATGCAGGTGTTTATTGTTACCTAAGGAATGGGATGATCCCTCTGTGCAATGCAGATGTATAACTTTACCTAAGGAATGGATGATCCCTCTGTTCAAAGCAAGTGTTTACATTTACCAAAGAAATGGGATGAGCCCAATGTTCAATGCAGGTGTTTACCTTTACCTAAGGAATGGATGATCCCTCTGTGTAATGCAGGTGTTTACCATTACTGCAGGAATGGGATGATCCCTCTGTGCAATAAAGGTGTAGACCTTTACCTAAGGAATGGATGATCCCTCTTTGCAATGCAGGTGTTGATCTAAGGAATGAGATGATCCCTCTGTGCAATGCAGGTGTTTACCGTTACCTGAGGAATGGATGATCCCTCTGTTCAATGCAGGTGTTTAGCGATACCTAAGGAATGGATGATCACTATATGCAAGGCAGGTGTTGACCTTTGCCTAAGGAATGGATGATCCCTCTGTGGAAAGCAGGTGTTGACTTTTACCTAAGGAATAGATGATCCCTCTGTGCAATGCAGGTGTTGACTTTTACCTAAGGAATGGATGGATGATCCCTCTGATCAATGCAGGGGTTGACCTTTACCGAAGGAATGGATGATCCCTCTGAGCAATGCAGGTGTTTAGCGTTACCTAAGGAATGAATGATCCCTCTGTGCAATGTAGGTGTTGACCTTTACCTTAGGAATGGATGATCCCTCTGTGCAAAAAAGGTGTAGACCTTTACCTAAAGAATGGATGATCCCTCTGTTCAATGCAGGTGTTTACCATTACCTGAGGAATGGATGATCCCACTGTTCAATGCATGTGTTTACCTTTACCTAAGGAATGGAAGATCCCTCTGAGCAATGCAGGTGTTTAGCGTTACCTAAGGAATGGATGATCCCTCTGTTCAATGCAGGTGTTTACCTTTACCTAAGGAATTGATGATCCCTCTATTCAATGCAGGTGTTTACCTTTACCTAAGGAATGGGATGTCTCTCTGTTCAATGCAGGTGTTTCCCTTTACCTAAGGAATGGGATGATCCCTTTGTTCAATGAAGTATTTTTGTCAGTGAAAGAGATTTTCAGCTTCCTGAGATCCCAATGGTTGAGTGATTGTTTAATTTCCTGAGCTGCTGGGGTTTTGTTCAGGAAATCTTTTCCCACTCCTATATCGCGGAAGGTTCCTACTATGTTTTCTTCCAGTAGTAGCAGAGTTTCTGGTTTTATATTAAGGTCTTTGATCCATTTGGACTTAATATTTTTTATTTTAAATATATAATTTTTCTTTATATTATTCTGATTTTACATTCATAGTATTGGTTCCATTGTCCTCCTCCCTGTCCTCCCACTTTCAAAGGGACCCTCATCAATGGGGAATGTGGGTCATGCATTATGAGGTTAGTCAAGAGTTCTGGGGGGTAGGCCCCAGTCTCTGTGCATAATGCCCCAACTTGTGACTCTAACAATCTTTCCGCCCCCTCTTCTGCGAGTTTCCCTGAGCCACATTGGGGTCATTTTAGTTCTGCTTCAGTGATGAGGTTTTGGGAGCCTCTGTGTCTCTGGATATCTGGCTTAGTTGGAGTTGGATGTTTTCTCTGTTTATCTCCTTCAGCCTTTTTCTGGTGTTGTGATTGCCATGAACGCTGAACTCTTGCCCTTCCCCTGCATTGTTCTATGGTTTCAGCTGGGGCCCTGGTGAGGTGTGGTTAGCTGATCCTCCCTTCAGGTTTGTTGTCCACCTGAAAAAAGATAAGCAAATTCTCCAAAGGAGAGAGTAAGTTAGTATTAGATAGAAGGGATGACCATCTATGTTTTGGAGGGGAATTTTATATGCGTTGGCTCTCTTCTAGCCCACATTTGGTGGTATCTTGCTCTTGGAGACTGAGCTCATTTTTTGTACCTGGTTTTGACTTATTTCCCAGTTCCAGCAATGAGTTCCATTCCACTGAGTGGATCTGTTAGCCAAATCAAGAGCAGTTGGTTACCCACCATAGCTGTTTACCACTACTGCACTTGAATGAGTTTTACATCAAGTTGTTTCCTGTTTGGATCAATGTTGGACATTTTCCCCCAGTTGTTCGTGTAGCACCCTCTGGTACTAGACTAGCTAACTGTCTGGGGACTGACCTTCTTCCAGATTCTGGCCAGGTGTCCCTGTGTTTGGTCTCACACATGTATGCTATCTTTGACAGTAGGGTCTTACCATTAACCTTTGGTGGGTCACCAAGAACTCTGACAGAAGTCTGTCCTTTTTTGGGGACCTTGTAGGTGTCTTGGATCAAGAGCTCATTGTGGAGTTTAACCCCATGCTGGCACTTGGAGTTTTAAGTCTGCACCTAGAAAGGTGAGGGAAGAAAAGGATAGATAATATTATAGAGGAAGTGAGTATAGAGAGGAGAGGTAGGAAGAGAGAGTGAGAGGGAGAGAGAGAGACAGAAGCAGGACAAGATTAGGGTTAGCCTTCATGATGCTCTCTGCAGATTCCTGTGGTTTGGGTGTTCCCTCTGTGGGCCTGCTGAAGGATCAATGTTTTAGCCTGTTGTTCAGAGTAAAGGGTTTTATAGTATCTTTTCCTTTTGGGTCCCAATTGTATCCCTGCCCCTTGTCCTTCCCCCCACCCCTCTCATTCCCTCCTACCCTTACCTTCCCCATCCGACCCTCCCTCTTGTCTGGTCCCCAGAGTGTTTATTAGGTTTGGCTGCATGTCACGTAGATTCAGGTTAGGAGAGACAGATAAACGAGACCATGTGACGATTATCTTTTTGTTCTTGGGTGAGCTCACTGAGGATGATCTGTTCCATGTTTGACCATTTTTTTTCAAATTTCCTTATTTCATCTTTCCTTACTGCTACATAGAATTCCATAGTGTAGATATACCACATCTTTGTTATCCTTTCATCTAGTGATGGGCACCTGGGTTGATTCCAGCTTTGTGCTATTATGAATTGAGCAGCTATAAACATGATTGAGCAAATGTCTCTGGTCTGAGGTTTGGAGCCTTTAGGGTAAATGCCCAATAAGGGAATAACTGGATCCATTGGTAGGTCTATGGTCATCCTTTTCAGGAGTTTCCATATAGCTGTCCATAATGGTTGAACCATTTTACATTCCCACCAGCAGTGAAAACTTGTTCCTATTTCTCCACAACCTCGCCAGCATTTGTTTTCATTGTTTTTTTTTTTTTAATTTTTTTTTCTTTATTTGCAAGCAGAGAGAGAGAGAGAAGACAGGCAGACACAGAGAGAGAATGGGCACGCCAGGGTCTCCAGCCACTGCAAACGAACTCCAAATGCATGTGCCCCTTGTGCATCTGGCTTACGTGGGTCCTGGAGAATCGAACCAGGGTCCTTTGGCTTCATAGGCAAATGCCTTAACCACTAAGCCATTTCTCCAGCCCCCTTTTTTTTTTTTTTAATGTTAGCCATCATCCCTGATGATTAGGGGTGTTGAAAATTTTCTTAAATGTGCATTGGCTATTTGTATTTCTTCCTCTGAGAACTGCCTGTGCAGTTCTCTGCCCCACTTTGTGAGTGGGTTGTTTGGTGGTTTATTGTTTAGGTTTTGGAGTTCTTTGTAGATTCTAGAAATCAGGCCTCTGTAAGTTGTATAGCTGGTGAAAATATTCTCCCATTCTGTGGGTAATCTGCTGGCTTTGGTTATAGTATGTTTGTCAGTGAAAAATCTGTTCAGCTTCATGAGATCCCAATGGTTGAGTGATTGTTTAATTTCCTGAGCTGCTGCGGTTTTGTTCAGGAAATCTTTTCCCACTCCTATGTCATGGAAAGTTCCTCCTATTTTTTCTTCCAGTAGATGCACTGTTTCTGGTTTTATATTAAGGTCTTTGATCCATTTGGACTTAATTTTTGTGCATAGAGAGATGTGTAGGTTGAGTTTCATTTTCCTACATATGGTGTCCAGTTTTTCCAGCACCATTTGTTGAAGATGCTGTCTTTTCTCCATTCTGCGTTGGAAGGGCCTTTGTCAAATATCAAGTAGCTGTAGTTATTTGACCAGAAATCTGGGTCTTCAATTCTGTTCCATTGGTCTATATTCCTGTTTTTATGCCAATACCATGTTGTTTTTATTACAATGGCTTTGTAGTATAGCTTTAGATCAGGTATGGTGATGCCTCCAGAGGTATTTCTTTTGCTGAGGATGAGCTTGGATATCCGAGGCCTTCTGCCTTTCCATATAAATTTTGAGATAGGTTTTTCTATCTCATTGAAGAAGAAGTTGGGATTTTTATTGGCATTGCATTGAATCTATAGAGTGCTTTTGGTAAGATTGCCATTTTCACAATGTTAATTCTACCAATCCAGGAGCATGGGAGGTCTTTCCGTTTTTGTAGAACCTCCTCAATTTCTTTTTTGAGAGTTTGTATGTTTTCATTGTATAGATCTTTCACTTCCTTGGTCAATGTTATTCCAAGGTATTTTATTTTCTTTGTTGCAATTGAAAATGGGACGATGTTAGCTATTTCTTTTTCTGTCTCTTTGTCCTTTGCATACAGAAAGGCTACTGATTTCTGTGCATTGATTTTGTATCCTGCTACTTTGCTGAAGGCACTAATCACCTTTAAGAGTTTTGAGATGGAAGTTCTCGGGTCACTTATGTATAGAATCATGTTATCTGCAAATAGGGCTAACTTAACTTCTTCCTTTCCAATTTGTATCCCTTTGATTTCTTTCTCCTGTCTTATTGCTTGAGCTAATACTTCTAGCACTATGTAGAAGAGCAGAGGTGAGAGTGGACACCCCTGCCTTGTTCCTGACCCCAATGGGAATTCCTTCAGTCTCTCCCCATTAAGAATTACTTGGGCTTTAGGTGCTTTATATATAGCCTTTATTATGTTGAGATATGGGCAGTCCATGCCTATTCTCCTCCATGTTTTGATCATGAAGTGATGTTGTATTTTGTCAAAGGCATTTTCTGCATTTATCGAAATGATCATGTGTTTTTTGTGTTTCAGCTTGTTTATGTGGTGTATTACATTGACAGATTTCCGTATGTTGAACCACCCCTGTGTTCCAGGGATGAAGCCTACTTGATCAAAGTGGATAATGCTTTTGATGTACTGTTGAATTCGGTTTGCAAGAATTTTGTTCAGGATCTTTGCATCTATGTTCATCAGAGAAGTGGGCCTATAATTTTCCTTTCTTGTGGCATCCCTGCCTGGTTTTGGAATTAGGGTGATACTAGCTTCATAAAAGGAGTTAGGGATCTCTCCCTGTTCTCCTATTGTGTGGCACAGTTTGAGAAGAATTGGTTTCAGTTCTTCCATGAAGGTTTGGTAGAATTCCGCTGAGAAACCGTCCGGTCCTGGACTCTTCTTTTTGGGAAGGTGTTTGATTACCTCTTCTATCTTGAAGGGTGTGATGATTTTGTTTAGGAAATTAATCTGCTCTGGGCTTAGCTTTGGTAGGTGGTATGTGTCTAGGAATTCATCCATTTCCTCCATATTCTCCTATTTTATGGAGTAGAGGTTTTTGAAATAAGTCCTAATAACTCTTCCTATTTCACTCATGTCTGTTGTGATCTCTCCCTTTTCATTTCTAATTTTGTTGATTTGAAGTGTTTCTTTTTTCCGCTTGACCAAATTGGCCAGGGGTGTATCAATCTTGTTAATTTTTTCAAAGAACCAGCTCTTTGTTTCATCAATTTTCTTAATTGTCCTCTTAGTTTCCAATTCATTAATTTCTGCTCTGATCTTAATTATTTCTTTCTGTCTGGAGCTTTTTGGGTTAGCTTCTTCTAGCTTTTCCAATGCCTTTAGGTGAATGGTTAGGTTATTGATTTGGGATCTTTCTGTTTTGTTATGAGGGCATTTAGTGCTATGATTTTTACATTAAGGACTGCCTTCATTGTGTCTCACAAGTTTTGGTATGATGTGTTCTCGTTGTCATTAACTAAGGAATGGATGATCCCTCTGTGCAATGTATCAATGACCTCCCTGTATCTCTTTGTTTCTAAATATATATGTGATTACATAGCATAGAATGTTTCTTGCCTCAGGTCTGCCTATGCCTAGTGACTTCTTGTGTAGCGACCCTCTGGTTTAACAGTATGTAACTTTTTGGTATAACTCACATCCTGTTTTTACTATAAACATCATGTAGTTATTTCCAATAAAAGCTGTCACCCCGAAAAAAAAAATAGATTTAACATGTAATCCAGCTATACCACTCATAGGCATATATCCTTCACTACCTTAGAGATACTAGCACAACAGTGTTTATTGCTACTCTATTCACAGTAACTAGGAAATGGAACCAGCCTAGATGCCTCTCAATTGATGAATGGATAATGAAGATGCGGTACATTTGTACAATGGAGTTCTATTTGGCAGTAAAAAATAAAATAAAATTATGAAATTTGCAGGCAGATTGATGGATCTGGAAAGGATTATACTAAGTGAGGTAACCCAGGCCCAGAAAGCCCAATGTCCCATGTTCTCTCTCATATGTGTATCCTAGCTACAAATGCTTAGACTTGTGAGTTAGAGTAAAAAAATCGGTAGTAGAGGCCAGTAAACTAGAAAAGGGCTATAAGGAGTGAGGAGAAAGAAGGACTTAAGTAGATGGTATTGTATATATGTAAATAGACAAACAGATTACTGTAGATGGAATGGCTTAAGCAAGGTCAGAGGAAGAGATTTAGTAAAAGAAGGGTGATGGAGGGTTCATCAAAATTCTGGACATTGTGAATAAGCCATATGATAACCTACTATTTTTGATAATGGCACACCCAGAAGCCATAGTCTGTTACTAGAAAAATTTCAGTGCCAGGGATGGAGTACCTTCCAGTGAGTTGTTGGCCAAGGAGGTCCCTAATGCCCTCCAAACATTACAGGCTTTTGACAAGGCTCTTGGTTTCCCACCAGAAATAGATGGTAAGTCCCTATTGCTGAAGATTTGACATACCTGGGCTGCAAGGTCACTGAGAAATCAAGCTGGGCCTAATCTGAAAATCTCTTCCCTATAGACCAGATGACAGAAAGCTGGAAGAAGCTGCACTGCACACAGCCCTAAGGGAGACAGAAGTCAACAGCGGTGAACAGTGGGCACTGCAAGCCTCAAGTTTGACCAGCCAAATGACTGAAGGGGTGCACTAGTGGCATGTCTGTTATGGGGAAAACCAACTGCTTGATAATTGGACTGGAGGCCTGTTCTATAGGAAAGAATACATGCCTGGTACTGAAAACCTAATCAAAAGCCTATGGTGGGGGAGGTCCATGAGCCGTAGGAGTGTAACACCTGCTGTTGTCTGTCTAAATGCATGTATTATGCTCACCACACTGCCCTGTAAGCATTTTATTTTACATTCATACCCATTATTGAATGCTACTCTCACCCAAAAGGCACCCTAGTGCTGAGAAGTGATGGAGGAGTGTTCAGCACTGAAACATCTCTACCACACCTTCCAAGGCTCAGGTTCCATTGCAGAAGAGGTGGTGGAAAGAATGTTAGAGCCAAAGGAATGGTAGGACTGCTTACAGTGCTATTGTCGAGACAGAAATTGCCCTTAATATCCATGACCTCACAGTGCCTAGCAATACCTTCACAAGACCCTCATAATAGGAGGAAAAGATGATGACATCAAATTAAAAGAGAAACTAATGGAGAGAGGGAGGGGATATGACGGAGAGTGGGTTTGTGAAGGGGAAAGTGGGGGAGGGGAGGAAATTATCATGGTTTGTTGTCTGTAAGTATGGAAGCTGTCAATAAAAAGGTTTTTAAAAAGATGTGTGCCATCATCCCTGATTTTCTGCTAGAGTGCTTGCCTAGCATGTAGGACTCCTGGGTTCTATCCAAAGTATTGAAAAGAAAACAACAACATCAAAAATCCAGGCTAGCATCAAGGTGAAAGCCTGTAATCCAAGCTCCTGGGAGGTAGAGTCAGGAATATTAGAAGTTCAAGGTCACTCTTAGCTACATAGTGAGTATCCAGAACCCATGTAAAATGCCAGGTGTTATGGAATGTAATCCCAGCACTAGGGGAGGCAGACACAGGGAACCACTAGGGTTAACTAGTTAGCTCACTAATTAACTAGTCTAACTGAATTAGTGAGTTCTAAGTTCATCAAAAGACCTTTTCTCAAAGAATAAAAGCAGAAAGCAACAGAGGAAGACACCCAACATCTACGTCTGGCCTCCACACATATGTGCACATTATACATATGAACTATGTGTGGCTTGGAGGTTCATTTCAGTAGCATGGAGCTGACTACAACACAGACACACACAGCCTTTTCTGAAGTCATCACCATTATCAGTTTTGTTTTCCAGGTGATGAGACTAAGGCTGTGGCTGGAGATATGGTTCAGTGCTTAAAAGCATTTGTTTGCAAAGCCTGAGGGCTTTTGTTCAATTCCCCAGTACCCAGATAAAGCCAGCTGCACAAAGTGGCACATGCATTTGGAGTTCATTTGCAGTGGGTAGAGACCCTGGCACTCCCATTCTCATTCTTGTTCTCTCACTGCTTGCAAATAAATAAACAGAAATATTTTTAAAAACGGAGGCTCTGACAACTCAAATAGTTTCTTGGGTTTTCTTTCCTGAAGCAGAATTCAAACTCATCCTCTAGGCTGCTCCCAGAAGTGTTAAGAGACCTTTGTGACATCATCTGTGAAAACTTGAGGTCACAATGAATTGGTTAGACCACACCTGAGTCAGCCTCAAAAGCATGTAATCATCCTCTGGGACATCAGGGCCAGAGAAAGTCCAAAGGCCCAGTTCAGAGTGTGAGATTCATTAGCCCTGTGAGGTAGGTGTTTGTCCTTGCCTCTGTCCCCATGAAGAAGAAGCTGGGGCTCCCTAGAGCTCCATTACTTTTTTGTTTGTTTTGGTTTTGAGACTGGGTTGGCCCAGGTTGGCCTCAAGCTTGCTATGTAGCCAAGGATGACCTTAAACTCCTAATTCTCCTGTATCCACCTTCTGAGTGTGAGAATTATAGGTATTTCACACCATGCCTGGTTTATGCAGCACTGGAGATGGAACCAAGAGTCTTGTACATGCTTGGCAAGCATTCTACCAGTTGAATTGCATCCCCAATTCCTCCAATGTGCATGCTATTTAAACAGGTAAATGTACACATGTAACAAGATGAAGTGGTGTGGGAAGGCTTCCTGGCCTAAGAGCAAGGAATGCTCATGGGTAGTCAGGGAGGAAGGCATAGGAAACCATTCTATTCTTAGCCACAGGAAGAAAGTCTTAGGCACCTGAGTGGAGGGTCTGGAAGCCTGAAGTTGAAGATCAGAGAAAGAAGGGGAGGTGTGTAAACTTCATACAATCTGGAAATAAGAAGAGATCAAGGGGAACAAGCAGAGATCAGAGAGAGGTTAAAAAGCCCTACAGAGGGCTAGAGAGATAGCTTAGCAGGTAAGGCACTTTCCTAAGAAGACTAAAGACCCAGTTTCAAATCTCCAGTACCCACATAACCCAGATGCAAAAGGTGGTACATGTGTCTAGAGTTCATTGGCAGTGGCTAGAGGCCCTGATGTGTCCCAAAATAATAATAAAAATTTTAAGCCCTGCAGAAACAAGACTGTCATACCACAGAGATGTGGTTGAGGACAGGATAGAAGTAGAACCCAGAATGCTGCAGTTAATTCTTTTGTTCTAACATGAGAGCCACTCTTAGGTTCTAATCAAATTTCATGTGAAATAGTCATCAAAACCCACTTGGGACTGGGGAGATGACTTGGCTATTTAAAGCACTTGTTGCAAGCCAGATGTGGTGGCTTACTCCTGTAGTTGCAGCACTGAAGGCCAGCCTGAGCTACAATGTCAGTTCTAGATTATCATGGGCTAAAATGAGACACTGCCTCAAAAGAAAAAGAAAAAAGAAAAGTAGACAAAGTTCTTGTTGTGCCTGACAACCATGTAAAGCTGGATGCAAATGGCACATCTGTATCCCCAACATTATGCATTGCAGGCCAGCTAGTCTGGTATTCACAATAGTAGAACAATAAGAAAGACCTTATCTCAGAAAAGGTAGCAAGGACCATCCTTTGGTGGTTATCTCTGGCCTACATGAGTGTGCCATGGCACAAGTGTACCTACACACACACACACACACACACACACACACACACACATCACCTCACTGAGTCCACTGGCAAAAAACTTTGCATAAAGGGGGCTGGAGAGATGGCTTAGTGGTTAAGCATTTGCCTGTGAAGCCTAAGGACCATGGTTTGAGGCTCAATTCCCCAGTACCCACATAAGCCAGATGCACATGGTGGCACATGAGTCTGGAGTTCGTTTGCAGTGGCTGGAGGCCCTGGTGTACCCATTCTCTCTCTCTCTCCTTTCTCTGTCTCAAATAAATAAATAAATAAATAAATAAATAAATAAACAAACAAACTATGCATAAAGGGCTGGAGAGATGGCTTAGCGGTTAAGGTGCTTGCCTGCAAAGTCTAAGGACCCAGGTTCAGTTCCCCAGTACCCACATAAACCAGATGCACAAGGTGGTACATGCATCTGCAGTTCATTTGCAGTGGCTAGTGGCCCTGGTGTGCCCATTCTATCTCTATCTGCCTCTTTCTCACTCTCTCTCAAATAAATAAAATATTTTCAAAAATATGCATAAAATGACTGCTTAATACATCTGGCTGTAAATAAACTTTTTCATCTATAATAGGCTATCCCTCCCCTGCTCTAAAGCCCACCAATGCTCCCAACTCATCATGTGAAAGCCTCGGTTCACACAAAGATATTAAAGGACCTAAACCATCCTTACCTTCCAACCCCACTGCCTGCAGTGCTTCTCCTTCCTCAATGCACATTGGCCTCTGGGCCTTTGTGCTTGCTACTTCCTCTTCCTACAACGCTAGTCACCTAAGTGCCCAAGTTTGCCCTTCCCAGCTTGTCAGCAATGTGGTCAACTATCATCTCAAAGAGATCTTCCCTGGTTACCAGACTTAAAACTACAACCTTAGGAGTGGTGATGCCTATAATCCCAGCACTTGGGTGGTAAAGGCAAGAGGTCAGGGGTTCAAGGTCATTCTCAGCTAGAGTGAATTCAAGGCCAGCCTGGGCTGCATGTGTAATTCCAGCACTTGAGAGACTGAGACACCATGGTGCCTTATGAGTCATCCCAAGGTCGCCACCATCTGAAAAGAAAAGCGTCTCTAACCAAAAGTGAGAGTAGCATTAATATATGGGTGTGGACATTAAGAGAAGTGCTTACTGGGCAGTCTGGTGAGCATATTATATACATTTAGCATGACACCAACAGACGTTATACCCCTAGGGTTCATGATTACCTCTGTCATAGGTTTTCAGTATCAGGGATGTATTCCCTTCCATGGAATGGGCCTCCAGTCCAATTAGAGAGCAGTTGGTTTCCCCCATAACAGACATGCCACTATTGCACCTGTTGGCTCATCTGGCCTGGCTGGCCAAATTTAAAACTTGCAGTGTTCACTGTTGAGTACCTTCACTGGTGTTTTCTCTCTCCCATTGAACTGCATGCAGCATAGCCTTTTCCAACTTTCTGTCAGCTGGTTCATATGAAGGAAGCTTTCAGCTCAGCTCCAGCAGGATTTCTCAGTGACCTTGCTGCCCAAGTATGTGGAGTCTTCAGCAATAGGGTCTTACCATCTATTCCTGGTGGGCAACCAAGGGTCTTGGCAATGGCCTATAATGTTTGGGCAGTATCTGTGACCTCCCTGACCAACAACTCACTGGAAGGTATCCCATCCCTGGCACTGAAAATTTTCTAGTAACAATGTATGGCTTCTGAGTGTTCCACTGTCCAGAAAAGTAGGTTTCCATATGACTTATTTATATCCTCTTGGATTTTGATTAGCCCTCCCTCCACCTTTCCTTTACTCAATCTCTTCCCCTGACCTCACTTAGGCCTTTTCACCCCCATTAATCTGTTCTTTTACTTATATATATAAAATACCATCCTATTAAATCCCCCCCCCTTTCTATTCTCTTTATATCCCCTTTCTAGCTTACTGGCTTCTGCTACTGAGTTTTATTTTTACACACATAGAAGTCCAATCATTTGTAGCTAGGATCCACATATGAGAGAGAACATGTGATGTTTGGCTTTCTGGACCTGGGTTACCTCACTAAGTATAGTCCTTTCCAGATCCATCCATTTTTCACCAAATTTTATAGCTTCATTTTTTTTTTTTTTTTTTTTTTTTTTTTTTTTTACTGCTGAGTAGAACTCCATTGTGTAAATGTGCCACATCTTCATTATCTACTCATCATTGAGGGACATCTAGGCTGGTTCCATTTCCTAGCTATTGTGAATAGAGCAACAATAAACATGGTCAAGCAAGTATCTCTAAGGTAGTGAGACAAGTCCTTAGAATCTATGCCTAGGAGTGGTATAGCTGGGTCATATGGTAGATCTATATTTACCTGTCTCAGGAACCTCCACACTGATTTCCACAGTGGCTGGACCAGATTGCATTCCCACCAACAGTGTAGAAGGGTTCCTCTTTTTCCGCATCCTCACCAGCATTTATGGTCATTTGTTTTCATGATGGTAGCCAATCTGACAGGAGTGAGATAGAATCTCAAGGTAGTGCATTTCCCTGATGACTAGATATGTAGAACTTATTTTTAGATGTTTATATGTCATCTGTATTTCTTCTTCTGAGAACTCTCTATTTAGTTCCATTGCCCATTTTTAAATTGGGTTGTTTGATTTCTTATTATTTAGTTTTTTGAGTTCTTTGTATATCCTAGATATTAACGCTCTGTCAGATGTATAGCTGGCAAAGATTTTCTCCTGTTCTGTAGGTTGCCTCTTTTCTCTATTCACAGTGTCCTTAACTGTACAAAAGCTTTGTAATTTCATGAAGTCCCAGCAGTTGATCTGTGGTTTTATTTCCCGGACAGTTGGGATTATATTCAGAAAGTCTTTACCAAGACCAATATGT
Source organism: Orientallactaga sibirica (assembly GCA_036365145.1). NCBI lineage: Eukaryota > Metazoa > Chordata > Mammalia > Rodentia > Dipodidae > Orientallactaga > Orientallactaga sibirica. The sequence continues at coordinate 22,902,984 of JAEOAD010000015.1, read as the reverse complement.
TGAAGGGTTTTCCCTACTTTTTCCTCTACCTCAGAGGTTTCAGGTATGGTATTAAGGTCTTTGATCCATTTGTACTTGATTATTGTGCATGGAGAGAGATACGGATCTATTTTCATCTTTCTACAGATAAATATACAGTTTTCCCAGCACCATTTGCTGAAGAGGCGGTTTTTTCCTCCAATGAGTATTATTGGCATTTTTGTCAAAGATCAGGTGGCTATAGCTACCCAGATTTACATCAGGGTCCTGTATTCTGTTTGGTTGATCTACATATCTGTTTGGGGGCCAGTACTATGCTGTTTTTGTTACTATGGCTCTGTAATATAGATTAAAATCAGGTATGGTGATGCCACCAGCCTTATTTTTGTTGCTCAAAATTATTTTAGATATCTGAGGATTTTTGTGCTTCCAAATTAATTTTTGGATTGTTTTTTCTATTTCCATGAAGAATGCCATTGGAATTTTGATGGGGATTGCATTAAATGTGTAGATTGCTTTTGGTAGGATTGACATTTCCACAATATTGATTCTTCCAATCCAAGAACAAGGGATGTTTTTTCCATTTCCTGGTGTCTTCTGCAATTTCTCACTTGAATGTTTTAAAGTTCTCATTGTAGAGATCCTTCACTTCCTTAGTGAGGTTTATCCCAAAGTACTTTATTTATTTATTTTTTGATGCAATTATGAATGGGAGTGATTCTAATTTCATCCTCTGTGTCTTTGTTGTTAGCATGTAGGGAGGTTACTGATTTCTATGTATTTATTTTGTATCCTGCTATATGACTATAGGTGTTTATCAGCTCTGACAGCTTGCTAGTAGAGTCTTTAGGGTCCTTTATGTATAGAATCATATCATCTGCAAATAATGATAACTTGATCTCTTCCTTTCCAATTTGTATCCTTTTTTTTTTTTTTTTTTTTTTTTTTGATTTTGAGGTAGGGTCTCACTCTAGCCCAGGCTGACCTGGAATTAACTATGTAGTCTCAGGGTGGCATGAACTCACGGTGATCCTCCTACCTCTGCCTCCCAAGTGCTGGGATTAAAGGCATGCGCCACCACACCCGGCCCCAATTTGTATCCTTTTTATGTGTGTCTCTTCCCTTATTGCTATGGCTAAGCCTTCCAGTACTATATTAAATAAAAATGGGGACAGTGGACACCCTTGTCTTGTGCCTGATTTTAGTGGAAAAGCTTCAAGTTTTTCTCCATTTAGTATTATGTTGGTTGTGGGTTTGTCATAAATAGCCTTTATTATGTTGAGATATGTTCCATCTATTCCCCAGTCTCTGTAGGACTTTTATCATGAAGGGATGTTGGATTTTGTCAAATGCTTTTTCTGCATCTAATGAGATGATCATGTGATTTTTGTCCTTCAGTCCATTTATATAATGTATTACAATTATTGATTTGCATATGTTTAACCATCCCTGCATCTCTAGGATAAAGCCTACTTTGTTGGGGTGAATGATCTTTCTAATATATTCTTGTTTCTGTTTGCTGATATTTTGTTGAGAATTTTTGCATCTATGTTCATGAGGGAGATTCGCCTGTAATTTTCCTTTTTTGTTCTGTCTTTGTCTGGTTTTGGGATCAGAGTGATGCTGGCTTCATAGAAGGAATTTTGTAGGATTCCTTCCTGTTCTATTTTATGGAAAAGTTTAAGAAGCATTGGTGTTATTTCTTCCATGAAGGTCCAGTAAAATTCAGCAGTGAATCCATCTGGGCCTGGACTTTTTTTAGTTGGGAGATTTTTATAACTGCTTGTTTCTCCATACTTGTTATAGGTCTATTTAAGTGGTTAATCTTATCTTGATTTAATTTAGGTAGTCATATAAATCAAGGAAATCATCCATTTTTTTCAGATTTTCAAACTTAGTGGAGTATATGTTCTTACAGTATGTCCCTATGATCTTTTAAAATTTCTTTTGTATCTGTTGTAATGGTGCCTTTTTCATCTGTGATTTTTATTAATTTGTGTCTCTTTTCTCTTTTTTTGTGTTCAGATTTGCTAAGGCTTTATCAATCTTGTTTATCCTTTCAAAGAATTAACTCTTTCTTTGGAAATTCTTTGGATTTTTTTTGTTTTTGCTTCTATTTCATTAATTTCTGCCCTAATCTTTATTATTTCTTCCTGTCTACTAATTTTTGGTTTGCCTTGTTCTTCTTTTTCCAAGGCCTTAAGGTGGAACATTAAGTTGTTTGCCTGCGACCTTACTAATGTCTTAACATAGGCATTAAAGCTATAAATTTCCCTCTTAGGACTCCCTTCATTGTGTCCCAAAGGTTTTGGTATGTTGTGTTCTCTTTATCATTTGACTGCATGATTTTGATTTCCTTCTTGATTTCTTCATTGTCCCATTATCATTTAGTAGTGTATTGTTTAGTTTCCATGATTTTGTGTATGCTCTACAGCTTTTCTTGTTATTGATTTGTAGTTTTATCCCATTGTGGCCCAATAGAGTGCAAAAAATTGTTTCAGTTTTCCTATATTTGTTAAGATTTGCTTTGTGTCCTAATATATGGTCTATTTCAGAGAATGTTCCATGTGCTGCTGAAAAGAATGTGTATTCTTCAGCATTTGGATGAAATGTCCTGTATATATCTGTTAGGTCCATTTGTTTTATGACCTCATTTAATCCACAAGCATCTCCATTTATTTTTTCCCAGGATGACCTGTCAATTGGTGAGAGTGGGGTGTTGAAGTCACCCACTACAAGTGTGTTTGGTGTTATATGTGACCTTAGTTCTAATAGTGTTTGATGAAATTGGGAGGCCCCATGTTAGATGAATATATATTTAGAATTGTAATGTCCTCCTGTTGGAGTGTTCCTTTAATCAATATAAAGTGACCCTCCTTATCTTTCCCAACTAATGTTGGTCTGAAGTCTGCCCAGTCAGATATTAGGATAGAGACCCCTGCTTGTTTCCTAGGTCCATTTGCTTAAAACACCGTTTTCCAACCTTTCACCCTAAGATAGTGTCCATCCTTTGTACAAAGGTGAGTTTCTTGGAGGCAACAAATTGAAGGAACCTGCTTTTTAATTCAGTCTACAAACCTATGTCTTTTGGTTGGGGCATTCAGGCCATTGATATTATTATTGAAAGGTGTGTATTTATTTTTTGCCACTTTTCTTGTTTTGTAGTTCTTCCAGTTTTACCTTTGCTCTCTTGTATTAACTAGCATTGGAGTATGGTTTGTTTTTTCCAGGTTCCTTATATGTGTGCTTTTCTTTCTCTTCAGCATGGAGGATCCTTTCAAGTATTTTCTATAGAGCTGGTTTTGTCTTCAAATATTCTTTTAGCCTGCTTTTGTTGTGGAATGTCCTTATTTCTCTGTCTATTTGAATGTATAGTTTTGCAGGATAAAGTAACCTTTGTTGACAGTTGTTATCTTTCAGAACTTGGAATACATCACTCCAAGCCCTTCTGGATTTTAAAGTTTGTGTTGAGTAATCTGCTGTGATTCTGGTGGGCTTGCCTTTGTAGGTCACTTGCTTTTTCTTTCTAGCTGCTTTCAATATATATTTTTTTGGTTTGTATGTTTGGTAGTTTAATTATAATATTGGACGAGAGTTTCTTTCCAGATTTTGTCTGTTTGGTGTTCTAAAGGCTTCCTGTATCTGCATTGGCATCTCTTTCCCAATTTGGAGGATGTTTTCTTATATGATTTTGTTGAAAACACCTACTATGTCTTTGGAGTGAAATTCTTCTCCTTCTACTATACCCTGAATTCTTGTTTGATCTTTTCATAGTGTCCCAAATATCTTGAAATTCCCATTCATACCTTCCTATTAGTTTGTCTTTCTCTTTGTTGGACTGTATTAAATCTGCCACCTGGTCTTCTAGTTTAGATATTCTGTTATCTCCTTCATCCATTCTACTGGAGAGATTTTCTAGAGTTTTTTCTTTCACTGACTGTGTTCTTCATTGCTAGTATTTCTGACTGGTTTTTTATTATTTCTATTTCCTTATTCATGTCTAGTATTGACCTCCTTATTTCATTAAATTGGTTTCATGTGGGCTGGAGAGATGGTTTAGCTGTTAAGGAGCCTGCCTGCTAAGCCTAAGAACCAGGTTCCAATCTCCAGGTCCCACATTTAGCGAGATGCAAAGTGACGCAAGGGCGCAATGCTGCACTTGACCACAAGGGGGCACACACATCTGGATTTCGTTCACAGCAGCTGAGAGACTGCTGGCGTGCCCATCTCTATCTGTCTCCCTCTCCCTCTCTGTCTGTCTCTCTCTGTGTCTCTCTCCAAAAATAAATGAAATAATAATAAAAAAATTAAATGGGTTTCATGTGCCTTCTTTGATTTCCTCCTTCATGTCTTGTGTTGACCTCCTTATTTCATTAAATTGGTTTCCTGTGTGTTCTTTGATTCCTTTGATTTCCTCTTTGAGTTCTTTGAACATATTCATAATCATTCTTTTGAAATCTTTCTCAGGTATTTCCTCTAAATCATTCTCACTGAAGGTCATTTCTGATGCATTAATATTTTTTGTTGGATTTATATTGTCTTGATTTTTGTGTTTCTTGTATTATATTGTAGAGATTTTTTCATCTTGGATCAATTTAATGCTTGGGTTTTCTAGTTATCTGCAGTAATATTAGATGTATCAATCAATCTGATATTATATATATTCAGGGTAGGAGCTTAAGGTGCTAGTTTTGGCTCTTAAGAATTTCAGAAAAGTGACCCTACATGTTGGGTTTGCCTGCTATGAGAGTATTCAAGTAGGCTGAATGGTATAGAATACAGACAAATTCTAAAAACTTAACTAAACAATGTACACATTCAATGAAAAACAGCACAGAGTATTTATGCAAAAGTAGGTGTTATAACAAACAGATCCTCTAAAAAAAGTCACAGTCCCTAAGGAACGTGTGTTGCCCCACACCCTTAATCCTATCGACTGGGAGGCTAAAATTTCTGGTCTGTAGAGGGTTCCAAGCTCAGCTTGTGACCAAGTGAGACCCTTCCCCAATGAATGACAGAAGAGGAGACAAAAGCACTATAAATCAGGAAGCAACAAATGAGCAGCCCAAAATATAGCTTATTTAAGAATGTCGAATCCAACCATCCCTCAGATTTAACATATAATTTACCCTGACATGGATGGTGTAATTAGCCCTTCTGATGTAAGCCTACATACCAGGCTTATTTGGCCAGTATTGACCTGGTGTAACCCCAGTTACCTTTTGGGACAGATTTGATCTCAGCTATGCTGCATGACCGCTTGGGTCCCTCTTTGCTGTGTTGTGGGCTCAGGAAAGCTGGCTGGGTCTGCGGGTTACTGCTCTGATCTTGCAGGTGCTGTGTAGGTGAGCTCCCTTCCCCAGTTCTCTGGTGATTGCTGGCACTTGTGCTGGCGGTGGCGGAGGAGAGGCTGTGGATAGAGGCTGGAGTAAACTTGAAGGTCCACACAATCTTCTTCCTCACAAGCCATTCAGTTGGTCTCTGCCATCCTCCTTCCAGTTTTTGCCTTTTTATATGTGTCTCTTCCCTTATTGCTATGGCTAAGCCTTCCAGTACTATATTAAATAAAAATGGGGACAGTGGACACCCTTGTCTTGTGCCTGATTTTAGTGGAAAAGCTTCAAGTTTTTCTCCATTTAGTATTACGTTGGTTGTGGGTTTGTCATAAATAGCCTTTATTATGTTGAGATATGTTCCATCTATTCCCCAGTCTCTGTAGGACTTTTATCATGAAGGGATGTTGGATTTTGTCAAATGCTTTTTCTGCATCTAATGAGATGATCATGTGATTTTTGTCCTTCAGTCCATTTATATAATGTATTACAATTATTGATTTGCATATGTTTAACCATCCCTGCATCTCTAGGATAAAGCCTACTTTGTTGGGGTGAATGATCTTTCTAATATATTCTTGTTTCTGTTTGCTGATATTTTGTTGAGAATTTTTGCATCTATGTTCATGAGGGAGATTCGCCTGTAATTTTCCTTTTTTGTTCTGTCTTTGTCTGGTTTTGGGATCAGAGTGATGCTGGCTTCATAGAAGGAATTTTGTAGGATTCCTTCCTGTTCTATTTTATGGAAAAGTTTAAGAAGCATTGGTGTTATTTCTTCCATGAAGGTCCAGTAAAATTCAGCAGTGAATCCATCTGGGCCTGGACTTTTTTTAGTTGGGAGATTTTTATAACTGCTTGTTTCTCCATACTTGTTATAGGTCTATTTAAGTGGTTAATCTTATCTTGATTTAATTTAGGTAGTCATATAAATCAAGGAAATCATCCATTTTTTTCAGATTTTCAAACTTAGTGGAGTATATGTTCTTACAGTATGTCCCTATGATCTTTTAAAATTTCTTTTGTATCTGTTGTAATGGTGCCTTTTTCATCTCTGATTTTTATTAATTTGTGTCTCTTCTCTCTTTTTTTGTGTTCAGATTTGCTAAGGCTTTATCAATCTTGTTTATCCTTTCAAAGAATTAACTCTTTGTTTCTCTGATTCTTTGGATTTTTTTTGTTTTTGGTTTCTATTTCATTAATTTCTGCCCATAATCTTTATTATTTCTTCCTGTCTACTAATTTTTGGTTTGCCTTGTTCTTCTTTTTCCAAGGCCTTAAGGTGGAACATTAAGTTGTTTGCTTGCAACCTTACTAATGTCTTAACATAGGCATTAAAGCTATAAATTTCCCTCTTAGGACTCCCTTCATTGTGTCCCAAAGGTTTTGGTATGTTGTGTTGTCTTTATCATTTGACTGCATGATTTTGATTTCCTTCTTGATTTCTTCATTGTCCCATTATCATTTAGTAGTGTATTGTTTAGTTTCCATGATTTTGTGTATGCTCTACAGCTTTTCTTGTTATTGATTTGTAGTTTTATCCCATTGTGGCCCAATAGAGTGCAAAAATTATTTCAGTTTTCCTATATTTGTTAAGATTTGCTTTGTGTCCTAATATATGGTCTATTTTAGAGAATGTTCCATGTGCTGCTGAAAAGAATGTGTATTCTTCAGCATTTGGATGAAATGTCCTGTATATATCTGTTAGGTCCATTTGTTTTATGACCTCATTTAATCCACAAGCATCTCCATTTATTTTTTTTTCCAGGATGACCTGTCAATTGGTGAGAGTGGGGTGTTGAAGTCACCCACTACAAGTGTGTTTGGTGTTATATGTGACCTTAGTTCTAATAGTGTTTTTGATGAAATTGGGAGGCCCCATGTTAGATGAATATATATTTAGAATTGTAATGTCCTCCTGTTGGAGTGTTCCATTAATCAATATAAAGTGACCATCCTTATCTTTCCCAACTAATGTTGGTCTGAAGTCTGCCCAGTCAGATATTAGGATAGAGACCCTGCTTGTTTTCTAGGTCCATTTGCTTAAAACACTGTTTTTCCAACCTTTCACCCTAAGATAGTGTCCATCCTTTGTACAAATGTGAGTTTCTTGAAGGCAACAAATTGAAGGAACCTGCTTTTTAATTCAGTCTACAAACCTATGTCTTTTGGTTGGGGCATTGAGGCCATTGATATTATTGAATTGAAAGGCATGTATTTATTTTTGCCACTTTTTCTTGTTTTATAGTTCTTCTGGTTTTACCTTTGCTTATTTGTATTAACTAGCATTGGAGTATGGTTTGTTTTTTCCAGGTTCCTTATATGTGTGCTTTTCTTTCTCTTCAGCATGGAGGATCCTTTCAAGTATTTTCTATAGAACTGGTTTTGTCTTCAAATATTCTTTTAGCCTGCTTTTGTTGTGGAATGTCCTTATTTCTCTGTCTATTTGAATGCATAGTTTTGCATGATAAAGTAACTGTTTGTTGACAGTTGTTATCTTTCAGAACTTGGAATACATCACACAAGCCCTTCTGGATTTTAAAGTTTGTGTTGAGTAATCTGCTGTGATTCTGGTGGGCTTGCCTTTGTATCACTTGCTTTTTCTTTCTAGCTGCTTTCAATATATATTTTTTTATTTGTATGTTTGGTAGTTTAATTATAATATTGACCTCAGAGTTTTTTCAGTAAAAGCACTAGATTTTGTCTGTTTGGTGTTCTAAAGGCTTCCTGTATCTGCATTGGCATCTCTTTCCCAATTTGGAGGATGTTTTCTTATATGATTTTGTTGAAAACACCTACTATGTCTTTGGAGTGAAATTCTTCTCCTTCTACTATACCCTGAATTCTTGTTTGATCTTTTCATAGTGTCCCAAATATCTTGAAATTCCCATTCATACCTTCCTATTAGTTTGTCTTTCTCTTTGTTGGACTGTTTAAATTTAGGACCTGGTCTTCTAGTTTAGATATTCTGTTATCTCCTTCATCCATTCTACTGGAGAGATTTTCTACAGGTATTTTTAAATCAACAAACTGTGTTCTTCAAATATAGTATTTCTGACTGGTTTTTTTTATTTGTTTTCCTTATTCATGTCTAGTATTGACCTCCTTATTTCATTAAATTGGTTTCATGTGGGCTGGAGAGATGGCTTAGCTGTTAAGGAGCCTGCCTGCTAAAATGTAAGAACCAGGTTCCAATCTCCAGGTCCCACATTTAGCGAGATGCAAAGTGACGCAAGGGCGTGTGCTGCACTTGACCACAAGGGGGCACACACATCTGGATTTCTTTAACAGCAGCTGAGAGACTGCTGTAAATACATCTCTATCTGTCTCCCTCTCCCTCTCTGTCTGTCTCTCTCTGTGTCTCTCCCAAAAATAAATGAAATAATAATAAAAAAATTAAATGGGTTTCATGTGCCTTTTTGATTTCCTCCTTCATGTCTTGTGTTGACCTCCTTATTTCATTAAATTGGTTTCCTGTGTGTTCTTTGATTCCTTTGATTTACTCTTTGAGTTCTTTTTGAACATATTCATAATCATTCTTTTGAAATCTTTCTCAGGTATTTCCTCTAAATCATTCTCACTGAAGGTCATTTCTGATGCATTAATATTTTTTGTTGGCTTTATATTGTCTTGATTTTTGTGTTTCTTGTATTATATTGTAGAGATTTTTTTCATCTTGGATCAATTTAATGCTTGGGTTTTCTAGTTATCTGCAGTAATATTAGATGATCAATCAATCTGATATTATATATATTCAGGGTAGGAGCTTAAGGTGCTAGTTTTGGCTCTTAAGAAAAAAGAAAAAAATGACCCTACATGTTGGGTTTGCCTGCTATGAGAGTATTCAAGTAGGCTGAATGGTAAGAAAGTACAGACAAATTCTAAAAACTTAACTAAACAATGTACACATTCAATGAAAAACAGCACAGAGTATTTTTTTGCAAAAGTAGGTGTTATAACAAACAGATCCTCTAAAAAAGTCACAGTCCCTAAAGAACGTGTGTTGCCCCACACCCTTAATCCCATCGACTGGGAGGCTAAAATTTCTGGTCTGTAGAGGGTTCCAAGCTCAGCTTGTCCAAGTGAGACCCTTCCCCAATGAATGACAGAAGAGGAGACAAAACCACTATAAATCAGGAAGCAACAAATGAGCAGCCCAAAATATAGCTTATTTAAGAATGTTAACAGAATCCAACCATCCCTCAGATTTAACATATAATTTACCCTGACATGGATGGTGCAATTAGCCCTTCTGATGTTTACCTACATACCAGGCTTATTTGGCCAGTATTGACCTGGTGTAACCCCAGTTACCTTTTTACAACAGATTTGATCTCAGCTATGCTGCATGACCGCTTTGGTCCCTCTTTGCTGTGTTGTGGGCTCAGGAAAGCTGGCTGGGTCTGATGCTTTACTGCTCTGATCTTGCAGGTGCTGTGTAGGTGATTTCCCCAGTTCTCTGGTGATTGCTGGCACTTGTGCTGGCGGTGGCGGAGGAGAGGCTGTGGATAGAGGCTGGAGTAAACTTGAAGGTCCACACAATCTTCTTCCTCACAAGCCATTCAGTTGGTCTCTGCCATCCTCCTTCCACATTTCTTGAGTTTGGGAGGTGGCCAGTGTGAGTGGAAAATCTCCTCACCTGGGTTTAAAAATCTGTTGCTCAGGCCGAGCCTGGAGGCTGCAGCCCTGTGGAACTGGCCACTTCTGGAGCTGTTTCTGCCTGCTTCTGTGGGCTGTAGACACTCTGGATCTCTCCTTCTTCTCTGCTGTGGTTGATAATTTACTAGACACTTCACTTTTTAGTAGAAGAGTGTATTTTGCTGCTTTTTGTTTGCTTGCTTGCTTTTTCTCCCCTAGGCTGTTTTGGCGTGGTTCCTTTGCTGCTATCTTAACTGGAAGTCTATTTTTTATTTTGATTTTTTTGAGGCAGAGCTCACTCTAGCCCAGGCTGACCTGAAATTCACTATGGAGTCTCAGGGGGGCCTCATGACAATCCTCCTATCTTTGCCTCCTGAGTGCTGGGATTAAAGGCGTGCCACCATGTCAGGCTTTTAAAATGTTTTTTGTTTGTTTGTTTGTTTGTTTTATTTATTTAAGAGTGACAGAGAGAGAAAGAGGCAGATAGACAGAGAATGGGCACTCCAGGGCCTCCAGCCACAACGAATGAACTCCAGATGCATGTGCTACCTTGTGCATCTGGCTTATGTGGGTTCTGGGGAATCGAGTCTCAAACCAGGGTCCTTAGGCTTCACAGGCAAGCGCTTTACCACTAAGCCATCTCTCCAGGCCCCAGGACTCCTTTTATAGGGGAAATTCATAAGATTGCACATCTTAGTTTTATAGTTCAGAAGTTCACTAATCATAATCTTACAAAATCAAGTTAATTTCAGTTGGTTTTAGAAAAAACAGAAACTTTTCCTGAATTTCCTCTCCCTGCATTTTCCATCTCATGCAACTGCAAGCACGCAGCAGTTAATACAGAAGCTAAAGATTGCATTTAGCAATAGCGAGAAAAAATCTTGTCTTCTGGTGACTCATTGTGTTAAAGCAAGCCAAGCACAAAGTTCAAGTGCAGGTGAGTGAGACCGTATCCTAATGTACCAGCTAAACTGAATTTTCTTGCCTAAGTTCGCAATATGGAGTCATTTATTGTCCTCCAGCTTAGGCCCTTGTCACATCCCCACCCCCAGCAAGGAGTAAAAGGCGGCACAAATTCAAGCCCCCCTATCTGCTCCTCCACGCAGGTGGCGCTGTGGCCAGTGATAGCTACGAGCTCCCTCCCACCGTATGCGATGTCCCTGCTAGATTTCCTCAAGTCCTCACACTTCGCGCTGGGTCCCGATCCTCGGCTGCACCAAGGTACCATGCACTCCACGTCGCACCGAGACTTCCGGGCCTATCCGGGTGCCAGCCCGGCTCAGCCCAGCCGTGTAGCACCGCAATCCATGCTTTTCCAAAAGGACGTGCGCTGGGCGGCGGATGAGCGCGTGTCCGAGGAGCACCGCGCATTTACACTGCCGCAGGCGCCAACGAGCTCCAGCGCTCAAGAGCAGATGCGGGCGCGCGCACACGCCAAGCAGGTCAGCAACCTGCACGTGCACGCGGACGCGCGCCCTGGCGTCAGCTTGTCCATTGCGCGCGTTGACTATGGTTGGCCGGAACTGCCCGCGCGCTCCAGGGAGCAGATCCGGGGGGCGCGCCTCATCTTCGACCGCGACTCGGTGCCATCCGGAGACAGAGAGAAGCTGCGCATCCCGCACACCACGAATCAGGAGCACTTTCCACCTCGCGACGCGTGCCCGAAGTCTCGCATGCCCTGCATCCACCTCGGTGAGCACCAAAGCTGCCCCGCAACCTGCACGATTTACTCCACCCAATGAGATTTAGAGACCTTTGGAGAGACTGCATAGTCCCTCTTCCCCCAAAGTCTGGAAACATTGTTGCTTGTCACCAATGGAAGCAACTTGCTGGTAGACAGCGAGTAGAGGCGGAAGACACTTGCAGCTAAGCATTCACCAGGATTGGGATGTAGCTCAGTTGATGGCATACATGGGGTTCCATGAAAAGCACCGTATAAAACCTGGCGTGGTCGCGCACGCCTGTAATCCCAGCAGGAAGCAGAGGCAGAAGGATTGTTGCAAGTTCAAGGCCCGCCTGGGATACATAGCAAAGCCCTGTCTCAATCCCCTCCCCTAAAATCTCATCATATATAGTGCAACCCCACCACATGAAAGAATTAACCAAGCCAGGCGTGGTGGCGCACACCTTTAATCCCAGCACTCCGGAGGCAGAGGTAAGAGGATAGCCATGAATTCGAGGCCACCCTGAGAATACATAGTGAATTCCAGGTCAGCCTGAGCTAGAGTGAGACCCTACCTCGAAAAACCGAAGGAAAGAGGAGGAGCAGGAGGTCGTTAAAGCCAGGCGAGGTGTAATCCTAGCTGGGAAGCTAGGTAGGAGGATCTCCTAGAGGCCAGCCTGGGCTACAGAGTGAAGTACATGTCAGTCTGAGCTACAGTAAGACCCTACCAAAAAGAAGAAGAAGGAGAAGGGGAAGAGGAGGAAGAAGGAGAAGAAGAAAATAAAAAGGAGGAGGAGAAGAAGAAGAAAAAGAAGAAGGAGAAGTAGTAGTACTAGTATTGGCCAGCTCTAAATATCAGTAAACTTAACTGTCCAAAATCCCAGAACACCCTCGGGCCTCAGTTTATGAATCTATGGACTGGACATGTTTACCTAATCTTTGCAAGGTACTGCTGTGTGCAGGTTAGACGTCATGAATGATCTCAGGTCAGACAAATCTGTTTCTCAATACTATACCCAGCCCTACCAGGAGCTGTTATGAGTCTTAGCTTCCTGATCTTGTTTCCTCATGGCAAAATGGTTGGGATTTGGTTCAGTGGATAAGTCACTTGCAGTACAACTATGAGGACCTGAGTTCAGATCCCCAGCATCCTTGTAAAATCCAGTTGTGGTGGCACTCATCTATAATCCCAGCACTGGGGATGCTGAGACAGGTGATACCTGGGGCTTACTGGTTAACTGGACTAGCTGAATCAGTGAGCTCTAGGTTCAGTACAGTACAGACGCCTGTGTCTTAAAAATAAGGTGACTAAAGAAAACACCCAGTGTTCACCTCTGTCCACCACACATCTACATTCATGTGCACATGCACATATGTGTGCCCACACATATATGAACACACATAAAAACTCACCACACATATACACCTACAAAAAAAAGGATGGGCAGGGCCCTAGACAGAAAGCTGAAACAGGGCAATATGTACACTCAACAAACAAAGCTGGATGTGATAGTTGTGACCTGTAATTCCAATTACTTGGGAGGCTGAGGGAGGAGGACTGCAAGTTCAAGAGCTACCTGCCTCAAAATAAAAGTTAAGAAAAGGGGGCTTGAGAGATGGCTCCGTGGCTGAGCCACTTGCCTGCAGAGCCTAATGACTCCCCAGTACCCATGTGAAGCCAGATGCACAAAGTGGCACATGCATCTGGAGTCCATTTACAATACTTAGAAGCTCTGGTGTGTCCATTCATTCTCTCGCTCACTCTCTCTCTCCTTGCAAATAAATAATAAATAAAATATTTTTAAAATCACACAAAAAAAGCTAGGTGTGGTGGTGCACGCCTTTAATCCCAGTACTAGGGAGGCAGAAGTAGCAGGATCGCTGTGAGTTTGAAGCCACCCTGAAACTACATAGTGAATTCCACATCAGCCTGAGCTAGAGCGAGATCCTACCTTGAAAAAACAAAAATAAAAAAATAAGAAATAAAAGCTACCATTTGTGTGATTTTTATAACACTGTGACACTAGAGGTTCCTCTAAGCTGGAGGTCGGGTCTTGTTATACTGTGTTTAGATTTATTTCTAGCCCCTAATTTTTCTACTAGGGTTGGAGATGTAGTTCAGTTGATAGAATGCTTGCAAGGCATTCAGGAGACCCTGAGTTCAATCCTCAGCACCACATAACCAGGTATTGTGGTACATGCCATGCCTGTCACTCCAGCACTCAGAAGGCTAAGGCAGGAGGATGACAAGTTTAAGGCTAGAGTGAGATACTTTCTAGAAGGAAAGAAGAAAGGGAGGGAGGTGAACCCTTGGGACTTGCTGGCCAGCCAGCCTGTCCTAATTGGTGAGCTCCAGACCAATAAGAGATCTTGTCTAAAAAAGGAAGTGGAAGCCAGGCGTGGTGGCGCACGCCTTTAATCCCAATACTCAGGAGGCAGAAATAGGAGAATCATGGTGAGTTCAAGGCCACCCTGAGACTACAGAGTGAATTCCAGGTCATCCTGAGCTAGAGTAAGACCCTACCTCAAAAAACCAAAAAAAAAAAAAAAAAAAAAAAAAAAAAAAGTGGATGGTGTTCCTGAGGATGATACCTGAAAGGGTCGTCTAATCTCCACACACATGCACATACACATGCACATACACATACACAAGCACACACACACACACACACACACACACACTGCAGAAATATAAAGTCAGAGAGATGGCTCAGTGGATAAAGTACTTGTTGCACAAACACGTGGACCTGAGTTTAGATCTTCAGTTCCTATATAAAATGCCAGGTGCTGTGACACATGCCTGTAATCCCAGTGCTGGGGAAGTAGACACAGGAGGATCCCTAGGGCTGGCTGGCTAGCTAGTCTAACTAAACCAGTGAGCTCCAGGTTCAATAAGAGACCCTGCCTCAAAGATATATAATATATTTGAGTGTGTGTGTGTGTGTGTGTGTGTGTGTGTGTGTGTGTGTGTGTGTAAAATAAAAAGAAAATCTTTCTTGTCCTCAGGAGGCCCCAACACTCTGAAATGGAACTACAAGGGACAGGACAAGACCTCCTACCAGAAGCAGTTTCAGGCCCTTCCAGGTCCACCTGCCTCGATGTGTAAGAGGGTAAATTGAGGTGGGGTTGGCACTACTGGGAGGGGGCAGCATGACAGCTGGGTGTTCTTGTCCTTCCAACCCCCCTCTGCCCACAGGTCTCTTCCAGTGTGCAGCTGGGCAAATGCAAGACTGGCTTCAGCTCCATGTGCTCAGAACTGAAACAGGCCTACACACCTCAGAGGTTGTCCCCATGCAGGTACAAAGGACCACTTCCTGCCCATCTTGATGGGACACTTGGCTTTCAGTACCACATGGGTATTTTGCTTAGGGATCCAGGGCCCCTCCTCTCCATCACTGGTAGACTAAAGTGCTTCTTTGGCTTAGCATTTGAGCCACCCCTACTGTTCAGCCCCTTTTTTCTGAGTTGCGAGGAACTATACTGATCCCACTCTGTATTCATTACTGTTTTTATTGCTGTGAAATACCTGACAAGATGAAGCTTAAAGAAGGAAGGTTTATTTTGGTTACAGTGTGAGGACATATAGCCCATCGTGGTGGCAGGAGCATAGGGTGCTAGTCACATTACTTCTACAGTCAGGAAGCAGAGAGCTATGAATGTTGGAGGTCAGCTAACTTTCTCCTTTTTTTGAGAGAGAGAGAGAGACAGAGAAAGACAGAGAGAAACAGAGAGAGAGGAAGAGGCAGAGAGAGAGAGAATGGGCAGCCAGGGCCAGTTCAGCTGCTGTGAAAGAACTCCAGATGCACATGCCCCCTTGTGGGCAAGTGCAGCATTGCGCCCTTGCATCACTTAGGTGTATGGCTAAACAAGGGTCCTGGAGAATCCAATGGGTGTTCTTGGGCTTTGCAGGCAGGCGCCTTAACCAGTAAGCCATCTCTCCAGCCCTAACTTTCTCCTTAAAAATTTTTTTAAAAATTATTTTATTTATTTTTGGAGAGAGACACAGAGAGAGACAGACAGAGAGGGAGACAGAGATGGGCACACCAGCAGTCTCTCAGCTGCTGTGAACAAACTCCAGATGTGTGTGCCCCCTTGTGGTCAAGTGCGGCATTGTGCCCTTGTATCACTTTGCATCTAGCTAAATGTGGGACCTGGAGATTGGAACCAGGTTCTTAGGCTTAGCAGGCAGGCACCTTAACCGCTAAGCTATCTCTCCAGCCCAACTTTCTCCTTTTAATACAATCCAGGACCACAGCCCCATGGAATTACACTGCCCACAGTTAGAGTGGGTCTTCCCAACTTAATTAACCTAATCTAGAAACTCTTTTACAGACATAACCAGTGATATGTCTCCCTAGGTGATTCTAGATCCAATCAAGTTGACAATGTTAACTATCACACCCTTATCTTGCCTGAGGTATGACAAGACCAAGGCAGCAGCCAATATCTACTGTGTGAGCATTGGTCCCAGAGATGGCCTCTTCCAAGATAAGACCACCATGACAGCCCACTTCTGTGCCCAGGAGCCAGGTGAGAATGTGCTGTGTGCCCAACCCCTGACTCCCTAGGCAACAACTCTTCCCAAGCTGCTCAACCTCCACTCTGTCCCTGACAGAACCTTTTGCTCTCCACCACGATCAGACTCCAGCATCACACATCCTGAAAGGAAATTGGTGCCCTGGCCCAAGCAGCCTTGCCACCTTCATGCAGTTCTTCTATGGCCAGGTCAGCAAGAGAGGGGAAGAAGGGAATGGGAGAGGAGCATGAGAAAGGGGTGTAGCTCAATAGTAGAGCATGCACAAGGCCCTGGGTTTGATCTCTAGATAATGCACAGAAATATTGTGGCAGAGCACTTGCCTGCTAAAGACAGAACAAATTTCAAGTCATACAAAAGAAATGTATAGGGGGCTGGGAAGATAGCTCAGTCAGTCAATAAAGTGCTTGCTGTGCAAGCCCTAAGGACCTGAGTTTCACATTCCCAGTACCCATGTAAAATACTCACTTGTAATCCCAATGCTGGGGAAGCAAATATGGAGGATCCCTAGGCCTTGCTGACTAGCTAGTCTAGCTGAATCAGTGAGTCCTGGGTCCAAGAAGAAACCCTGTCTCAAATAATCAGTTAAGGCAAAGAGTGATTGAGGAAGATATCCGACGTTGACTTCTAGACTCCACACACACGTTCAAACACACATGCACCCACACATATATGAATATGCATATACATGCACTCACAACACACACACACAGAGCCAAAAAATTACGGTAGAGTAT
Source organism: Orientallactaga sibirica (assembly GCA_036365145.1). Taxonomy (NCBI): domain Eukaryota; kingdom Metazoa; phylum Chordata; class Mammalia; order Rodentia; family Dipodidae; genus Orientallactaga; species Orientallactaga sibirica. The sequence goes on along the minus strand of JAEOAD010000015.1, from coordinate 22,886,103 downwards.
ACATGTAGTAAAAGAGTAAACTGCTGGTCCATAGGCTCCAAAGTGGAAGTAAGTTTGGTGCCTGTGCGGGAAGGATGTCCTGTATCTGTTTTAGTGACCTGGAGTGAATCACTTAAAATCTCCTGGCTTCAATGGCTCTCTGTGTAAAAACAAGACAACAGGGTTAAAAGGAAAGAAAGAACATACAAACAGAAAAATAAGACCAATTCCCAGGGCTATTTGGAGTTCAGAGGGGAAGGGAGCTATCCAAGGTCATCCAGCACCCATCACCTCCCTCTCAATGAACGTTGGGACATCTGGACACAGGAGCTTCCTAGATGCCTATGGTCCCACAGCCACCACCTGCGACCAAGCCACCCAGCCGCCACTTGCCCCACGAGAAACTGCAGGACTGCGTGACCCTAGGAGAACCAAAGCTGCTCCCACACTTCTTCCAAACCACCATGGGCTCGGACTACTGCGCCCTAGGCTCAGGCCCAACACAGAAAGCACTCAACTTTCATTTGAAGAAAAGCAGTCTGCCACAAGGCACAGGTGGTGAGCATGGCCCCGCCCCCATTCCCCCTAACCACCCCGGAAATCCAGTGTATTCAGGAAACCTCACCCATCTGAAAGTCTCATCTCATCCTGAGAGCCCCGCCCATCCCTGAAAACCCCTCCTCATTCCTGAGAGCCTTGCCCCATCTCTGAGTCCTACTGTATCCCTAAAAAGCCCATCCCAGTCCTGAAAGCCTAGCCACAAACTCCACCCTTTCAGAAAGTCTTACTCCATCCTGAAGGTCCCACCTCAACCCGAAAGCCCTACTCCACCAAAGAGTCCCTTCCCTATCCCTGCAAGCCAGCACCATCTCTGAGAGCCATGCCCCATTCCTGAAAATTCCACCTAGTACAGAGAACTCTGTCCCTGCCCTGAAAACCTTACTGAGCACTTCACCATCCCTAAGAGCTCAGCCACTTCATCCCTGAGAACCACAGTCCATCTCAGAGAACCATGCTTCAGCACTGAATACCCTGCACATTCCTGAAACTCAGCCCAATCCCAAAAGACAGAGCCCTACCCAAAAGCCCTGTCCACCCTTAACTCCATCTGTTCTGAAAGTACTCCAAATGGAAAGCCCAGTCCCCTCCCTGAAACTTCACTCCATAACTGAGAGCTCCGCCTTCTCACACTGAAAGTATTATTCCATTCTGAAAGCTGGGTCCAATCTCCAGAAGCCCTGCACATCAGGGCTTTTTCCCAGGCCACTCTGCATCAAATTCCACCTCACACTGATGCCAACTCCAATCCTGTGGCCTTGGCCTTGCCCTTTCCCCTGATACCTCCACTAGCATGTCCCTACCTCCTGCCCCCTGGCTCCACCATAGTCACTCCCCTTTCCCTCCCCTTTTATTTAGTTTTTTTTTTAAATATATTTTATTAAGCCGGGCGTGGTGGTGCACACCTTTAATCACAGCACTTGGGAGGCAGAGGTAGGAGGATCGCTGTGAGTTCAAGGACACCCTGAGACAACATAGTGAATTCCAGGTCAGCCTGTGCTAGAGCAAGACCCTACTTCAAAAAAACAATATTTTATTTTTTATTTATTTATTTATTTATTTATTTGACAGAGAGCGATGGAGAGAAAGAGAATGAGTGCAACAAGGCCTCCAGCCACTGCAAACAAACTCCAGATGCATGTGCCCCCTTGTGAATCTAGCTTACATGGACTCTGGGGAATCAAGGTCCTTTGGCTTTGCAGGCAAACGCCTTAACCACTAAGCCATCTCTCCAGCCCTTATTTAGCTTTTTAAAATTTTTATTGACTTGTGTGTATGTGTGTGGGAGTGAGAGTGTACAGAGAGAGGGTGGGGGGAAATGGGTGAGTCAGGGCCCCTTTCCACTGTAACTCCAGACACATGCACCAGCATGAGTACTGGGAACTCAAACCTAGGCCTGCAGGCTTTGCAAGTAAGTACTTTTAATTTATGAGCCATTAACCCAGCCCTTATTGACAATTTGTATACATGTATATAATCTATTTTTATCAAATCTCTTCCTATTATCTTCTGGCTCCTCTTCCTCTTCCAACTTCCAACACTTTCTTTCCAACTAGTTCCTCTTCTACTTTGATGTCTTTTTGTTTCCATGTGTGTGTGTCCCAGAGTTTAATTAGGGTTGCCTGCATGAACATGGTTATTCACATGCAACTTACCAATGGCTATACTATTGCAGAAAATTTCTCCCCCACCCACAGCAGCCACTAATTGCCAATAATAATCCTGCTCCTTTCCCTATCCCTCTTCCCCAACCCTAATTCCTCGTCTGTCAGACTCTACATCTGCCCTTTGTCTGCTACCTGTTCTTCATGACCCTACCCCCAGAATCATCTGGTCTAACCCTGCCTACTTTCTACCCCAACCAGGACCCTAATCCATCCTCAGTCCCAGGTCAACATGGGTGCTTGACCCTGAGTCCTCTGCCCTCCATCCTTATTCCCTCACATCTCCCCCTCACCCACTTCTGCTCCTGAACTCAACACCCCAAACCCAAATTTCTAGAGTTGGACTTTTTAACCACAAACCAAAAGATGATGAAGCCTCATGGAGCAGCTCCAGCCTCCATGACTCAAGAATTGCTACAGCGGGTGAGAATAGAAGGATATATTCCTCAGCAGATACTCCTCAGACCAGTGTAGAGCTGTTTATTACCTTAAGACAAAGAATTAGTGTGTAGTCCATTTAGGGTCAATCATGCTCAAGTTTTTTTTTTTTTAAGACAGCCCAAACTGGCCTCAAATTTCCCATGTCACAGCCCAGCGTGGTGGTGCATGCCTTTAATCCCAGAACTTGGGAGGCTGAGTTAGGAGGATCACAGTGAGTTCTATATAATGAATTCCAGGTTAGCCTGGACTAGAGTGAGACCCTACCTTGAAAAACAAAAAAAAACAAAAAAAAAATCCCATGTTGCCAAGGATGACCTCCCAACTTCAGACCCTCTTGCCCGCACCTCTCCAGGGCTCGAATTACAGGCATGCATCACTATTTGGGGGCCAGGGATGATATTAATGACAACTCAGCTTATCCCCAGGGTCAGGCAAGAGTACCTTTGTAATACCATGGTTTAAACTTCAAACCAAGGGTGAAGTTAGAACCACCTAGGATCACCCAAAGATCAGGGGTCATTCACGGGACCTCTTGATTTCTCTCCAGCCTCTGGGTTAGCCAAGACTGGGGCCCCTCATAGTCTCCAAATCCAATCTCACCGGCCCAAACTGGCTGAGCCTATCCCCGTTCTCATGTCCCCAAGGTGATCCTGGGACTGTAGGGTGGTGGATTGGCTACCTTAAGGCTGTCCTTACCAGACTGTCCACCTTGACTTTGCAGTGCAAGTACAGCCACATCAAGCCCCCACTGAGTGAATGTTTCTTCTCAACACATTACCAGGATGAATTTCCTTTCAAGTACCAGGGTCCAGCTACATACAAAAGAGCCAAACTACAACAGTGGGGCTGTGGAGGCCGGAAAGTTGTCCCTCTGGATCCCCAGTTTTCTATGTATCCCTGCCCCAACCAGCAATAAATGTCACCTCCGTGATATCTTACCTCTGTCCAGCAGTCAGTGTGAAAGGGGTGGCTTAGATGAGAGGTGCCAAAGGAAAGGGGCTATGCTGGAAAGAATGATTTCAAGACACATGAGCAGCCTGGCATAGTGGCACACACTATAATCCCAGAACTGGCAAGATTGAGTCAGGAAGATCAAGAGTTTGAGGCTAGCCTGGACTACATACTAAGTACCAGGACTGGGCAAAGGATTTAGCTCAATGGGTAGAGAACATGCCTATAGTATGCAGGAAACCCTAACTGAATTCCATCTCCTGTACCACATAAACCATCCTCTGGTACGTATTAAATTTGAGGCAAGCCTGGGCTGCATGCAACTCTGTCTCGTAAACAAAGCAAACAGACCTGACAAGGCTACAGAGTTGAGACCCTGTCTCAACTAGAAAAAAAAACAAAACAAACAACAACAACAACAAAAACCAATGCCAGTGTGATGGTGAATGCCCGTAATCCCAGAAGTTGGGAAGTGGAGGCAGGAGGTTCAGAAGTTCAAGAATAGCTTGGAATGCTGGGCGTGGTGGTACATGCCTTTAATCCCAGCACTCAGGAGGCAGAGGTAGGAGTATCACCATGACTTTGAGGCCACCCTGAGAGTACATAGTGAATTCCAGGTCACCCTGAACTACAGTGAAACCCTACCTTGGAAAAAACCAAAAGAAGAAGAAGAAGAAGAAGAAGGAGGAGAGGAGGAGGAGGAGGAGGAGGAGGAGGAGGAGGAGGAGGAGGAGGAGGAGGAGGAGGAGGAGGAGGAGGAGGAGGAGGAGGAGGAGGCTGGAATGCATAATGAGTTCTAGGCCAGCCTGGGCTACAAAAGGCTAATTGCCCACCCCGACTCAATAAAAACAAAGACATGAAACCAGACACATGAGCAGACATTTGTGTAGAGCTTAGGATGGATGTGAATGATATGAAGAATATGAAGCCATGGGTCTGAGGAGATGGATCAGCAGTTAAAGTGCTTGCTTGCAAAGCCTGCCAGCCTGGGTTCAATTTTCTAGCCAGCTATATAAAGCCAGATGAAAAGTGGCACAAATATCTGGCATTCCATTTGCAGCAGGAAGAGACCCTAGTGTGCCCATATATACATACATACATACATACATACATACATACATACATACATACATACATACACGTGCAAACATTTTTTTTTAAATATGAAGCCATAGAACTGAGTGGGGATTTGAGGGTGAAGGCTCCTAGGGCTGGAGAAACAGACTCCAAATTCTCACTCCTTTAGGTCCTGAATCTTGGGCAGTTCACTTATCTCCTAAAAGCCATAGTTTTGCTCAGCTGTAAAATTGATCAAATTCTTTCATTGGGTTGTTATAATGGATTTGGAGACTGAATAGTTAGTTCACTGATTAGATGGTGACCAGCCTCCAGGTCAGATCAGGAGAGAGTGACAAAAGCTATAGAAGAATCCAGACAAAGTGGTGCAGGCCTGTCATTCTAGCTACTTGACAGACAGAAGCAGAAGGATCATACATTCAATGTTCAAGGCCCGGTTGAGCTAGAGGATGAGTTCCAGGCCAGCCTGGGCAACTTAGTGAGATTGTCTCACAATAAAGAGTAAAAAGAGGGGTGGCGCTTGCCTTAATGGTAGTGTGCCTACTTATTATCTACCAGAAAGAGGCAGGGGGTGTGGCTCAGTAAGGACTGGTACTTTGGATGGCACCAGTCTTAAAGGTCTCGCCTACTAAAGTTTGAGGAGAAAGAAGTCAGATGGACCTGGGATAAACTGGGTCTTGGGGACTGTCTTAGTTATTTTTCTCATTGTTGTGACCAAATACGAGACAAGAAGCAATTTAAGGAAAGGAAAGGTTTATTTCAGCTTACAGTTCAAGGTTACAGTCTGTCATGGTGGCAAGAGCATGAAACAGAGCTGGTCACACTGAATTTACAATCAGGAAGCAGAAAATGAATGCTGGTGCTGAGCCAGCTCTCTCTCTCTCTTTTTTTTTTTTTACAGTCCAGGACCCTAGTCCATGGAATGGTGCTGCCTACAGTTAGGGTGGGTCTTGCCACCTCAACTACCTAATCTAGAAACTCCCTTGCAGATATGCCCAGAAATTTGTTTCTATGGTTCTTTTTCATCTTTTTTTTTTTTTTTTTTTTTTAAATCATGGTTTCACTCAAGCTCAGACTGATGTGGAACTCACTCTGTATGTAGCCCTAGGCTGGTCTTGAATTCACAGCCATCCTCCTACATCAGCCTTCTGAGTGTTGGGATTCAATGCATGTGCCACCTTGCCTGGCTCCATGGTGATTCAAAATCACGTCAAGTTGACAACCAGAGATTAACCATCACAGAGAATTTGTCCAGGGTCTGCCTCTGTAGGCTATTGAGCATTCCAAGAATGAATCTGGATCAGGCATTCAAAGACCAATATGACAGTACCTGGGTCCTCTGGCTTTCCAGGCAAGTGCCTTAACCACTAAGCAATCTCTCCAGCCTTGATATTTTTTTTCACAGTCCCTCAAGCCCAGGTTAGCCTGACTTTTGCCTTTACCTCTTGAGTACTGAAGTTACAGACATAATGTAACAAGTGTCTCTGAAAGTGATAGACTGTATCTCATCCCTTAGGTGACCTTAATTCCAAAACTAGGGTGCCAGGCTCTCAAAGGTCACCAAAACTCAGGCTGAATTGAAGCTCTGGGTTCTTTGTCTCACAAATCTCAATGAATCTCAGCTGGGTGAAGTAGTGCATTCCTTTAATTCCAGTACTTGGGAGGCTGAAGTAGGAGGTTCTCCGTGAATTTGAGGCTAGCCTGGAATATAGAGTGAGTTTCCAATCAGCTAGCTAGAGTAAAACCATGTCTCAAAACAAAACAAAAATGAATCTCATGGACAATGACAAATCAATTTAAGAGGAGAAACATTGCAGTGACAAAGCAAGCCTAGCGAAAAATATAAGTTTATTGAAAAGCAAAATAATAAAGCTCCTTATCTCAGCAAGGAGAGGACCTGAACAAGTAGCCACTGGGTGACTGTTATTTAGGGGTTTATAAAGCTTTCTGGTTAGGGAAATAAGTTGACCTTTAAAATGATTGGACTGAGAAATGGAGAAATATAGTTCTAGCCCGATCATCAATCCTCACGAGGTGTCTATATGTTTTCTAATCTGGAAGCTGGCTTGCTGACTAGGATAGTTGTGTGTGGGGATTCAGTGTATACGTGCAAACTTTGTAAAGGGGAGGAAAAACAGAATCAAGGGTGAAAAACAAACTTCATGGGGGCCAGCCAGAGCTGCTGAGACTGGCTTTGTTGTTTTCCGCAGAGCCCTGTTCTTTCTCTTATATGTGGCTATCTTATATACAGCCATAAGCCCTGGTATTCTTCTCTCTCATGATCACAACTTTGCTGTTTCTATCCTAACATTCACTTTAACTATTCCATTCCCAAAGACAAAAAAAAAAAAAAAAAAAAAAAAAAAAAAAAAAAAAACCTGTTGCCAAGGAATAGCAACACTGTAACTAAGGGAACAGAGCCACATTGCTGAATCCAAGGTATTTTATTTTTTTTTTGAGGCAATTGTGAATGGGAGAGATTCCCTGATTTCATCCTCTCATGTTTGTTGTTAGTGTATAGAAAAGCTACTGATTCCTGTGTGTTTATTTTGTATCCTGCTACATTGCTAAAAGTGTTTATCAGCTCTAACAGTTTGCTGGTAGAGTCATTAGGGTCTGTTATGTATAGAATCATATCATCTGCAAATAATGATAATTTGATCTCTTCCCTTCCAATTTGTATCCCTTTTATGAGTGCCTCTTGCCTTATTGCTATAGCTAAGACTTCCAGTACTATATTACATAGAAGTGGGGAAAGTGGACACCCTTGTCTTGTTCCTGAATTTAGAGGAAAAACTTCAAGTTTTTCCCCATTTAGTATTATGTTGGCTGTAGGTTTGTCATAAATAGCTTTTATTATGTTGAGATATGTTCCTTCTATTCCCAGTTTCTGTAATACTTTCACCATGAAGGGGGTATTAGATTTTGTCAAATGCCTTTTCTGCATCTATTGAGATGACCATGTGATTTTTGTCCTTCCGACCATTTATATGGTGTATTACATTTGTGGATTTGCATATGTTGAACCATCCCTGCATCTCTGGGATAAAGCCTACTTGGTCGGGGTGAATAATCTTTCTGATATATTCTTGTATTCTGTTTGCCACTATTTTGTTGAGAATTTTTGCATCTATGTTCATGAGGGAGATTGGTCTGTAATTTTCTTTTTTTGATCTGTCTTTGTCCAGTTTGGGTATCAGGGTGATGCTGGCTTCATAGAAGGATTTCGGTAGAATTCCTTCCTTTTCTATTTGATGGGAAAGTTTGAGAAGCATTGGTGTTAGTTCTTCCAGGAATGTCTGGTAAAATTCAGCAGTGAATCCATCTGGGCCTGGGCTTTTTTTAGTTGGGAGACTTTTTATGACTGCTTGGATCTCTGTGGTTTTTATAGGTCTATTTAAATGGTTTATCTCATCTTAATTTAATTTTGGTAGGTCATATGAATCAAGAAAATCATCCATTTCTTTCAGATTTTCAAACTTAGAGGCATATATATTCTTAAAGTATGTCCGTATGATTCTCTGAATTTCTTTGGTATCTGTTGTGGTGTTGCCTTTTTCATCTCTAGTTTTATCAATTTTTGTCTCTTCTTTCTTTCTTTTGGTCAGATTTGCTAAGGGTTTGTCAATCTTGTTTATCCTTTAAATAACCAACTCTTTGCTTCATTGATTTTTTTGATTGTTTTTTTGGTTTCCATTTTGTTAATTTCTGCCCTAACATTTATTATTTCTTCCTGTCTACTGATTTTTGGTTTGCTTTGTTCTTCTCTTTCCAAGGCCTTAAAGTGAAGCATTAAATTGTTTAGTTGTGAACGCTCTAATTTCTTAATATAGTCACTTAGAGCTATAAATTTCCCTCGTAGGACTGCCTTCATTGTGTCCCAAAGGTTTTGGTATGTTGTATTCTCATCATCATTTGATTCTATGAATTTCTTGATTTCCTTTTTAATTTCTTCAATGACCCATATATCATTCAATAATGTACTGTTTAGTCTCCATGAATTTCTGTATGCTCTGTAGTTTTTCTTGTTGCTGATTTGCAGTTTAATCCCATTGTGGTCAGATAGCATACAAGGGATTATTTCAATTTTCCTGTATTTGTTAAGATTTCATTTGTGTCCTAATATATGGTCTATTTTAGAGAATGTCCCATGTGCTGCTGAGAAAAATGTATATTCTGCAGCATTTGGATGGAATGTTCTGTATATATCTCTTATGTCCATTTGTTCCATGATATCATTTAATGCAGATGTCTCTCTGTTTATTTTTTGCTGGGTAGACCTGTCAGTGATGAGAGTGGGGTATTGAAGTCACCCACTACTATCGTGTTAGGAGATATCTCTGACCTTAATTCTAATAGTGTTTGTTTGATGAAATTGGGCGCCCCCATGTTAGGAGCATATATGCTTATGATTGTAATGTCCTCCTGTTGGAGTGTTCCTTTAATCAGTATGAAGTGACCTTCTTTATCTTTCCTCACTAATGTTGGATTGAAGTCTATCCTGTCAGAAATTAGGATAGCAACCCCTGCTTGTTTCCTAGGCCCATTTGCTTGAAATACTTTGTTCCAACCTTTCATCCTAAGAAGGTTTCTATCTTTTATTGAGAGATGAGTTTCCTGGAGGCAACAGATGGTAGGATCCTGCTTTTTTAATCCAGTCTGCAAGTCTGTGTCTTTTGATTGGGGCATTGAAGCCATTGATATTAAGAGTTATTATTGAAAGATATGTATTTATTCTCACCATTCTTCTTATTTTTTAGTTCTTCCTGTTTTCCCTTTACTCACTTGTTTTAACTGTTATTTGAGTATGGTTTATTTTTTCCTATTTCCTGTTGTATGTGTTTTGCTTTCGCTTTAGCGTGAATGATTCCTGTGAGTATTTTCTGTAGAGCTGGTTTAGTTGCCTTAAATTCCTTTAGCCTGTCTTTGTTGTGGAATGTCCTTATTTCTCCATCAATTTGGACAGATAGCTTTGCAGGATAAAGTAATCTTGGTTGACAGTTATCTTTCAGAACTTGGAATACATTACTCCAGGCCCTTCTGGCTTTTAAAGTTTGTGTTGAGTAATCTGCTGTGATTCTGATGGGCTTGCCTTTGTAGGTCACTTGCTTTGTCTCTCTAGATGCTTTCAATATATTTTCTTTGGTTTGTATATTTGGTAGTTTAATTATAATATGGCAGGGAGAGGTTCTTTCCAGGTTTTGTCTATACACTAACAACAAACATGCAGAGGATGAAATCAGGGAATCTCTCCCATTCACAATTGCCTCAAAAAAAAAAAATACCTTGGAATAAACTTAACCAAGGAAGTGAGGGATCTCTACAAAGAGAACTTTAAAAAACTCAAGTGATAAATTACAGAAGACACAAGGAAATGGAAAGACATCCCATGCTCCTGGATTGGAAGAATCAATATTGTGAAAATGTCAATCTTACCAAAAGCAATTTACACATTTAATGCGATCCCCATTAAAATCCCAATAGCATTTTCACAGAAATAGAAAAAAAATCCTAAAATTCATCTGGAAACACAAAAAACCTAGAATAGCCAAAACAATTTTGTGCAACAAAAATCAGGCTAGTGGTATAACCATACCCAATTTTAAGTTATATTACAAAGCCATAGTAACAAAACCAGCATGGTACTGGCACAAGGACAGACAGGTAGATCAATAGAACAGAATAGAAGACCCATATATTAATCCAGGAAGCTACAGCCACCTGATTTTTGACAAAAATGCCAAAAATATTCATTGCAGAAAAGATAGCCTCTTTAACAAGTGGTGCTGGGAAAACTGGATATCTGTATGTAAAAGGATAAAAGTAGATCCTTGTCTCTCTCCATGCACAAAAGTTAACTCCAAATGGATCAGGGACCTTAATATCAGACCCAAAACTCTGAAACCGTGAGAGGAAAATGTAGGGGAAACCCTTCAACATATTGGCATAGGCAAGGACTTTCTGAATATAACCCCAGTTGCTCAGGGAATAAAACCACTAATCAACCACTGGGACCTCATGAAATTACAAAGATATTGTACATCAAAGGACACTATGAATAGAGCAAAGAGACAACCTACAGACTGGGAGAAAATCTTTGCCAGCTATACATCTGACAGAGGATTAATATCCAGAATATACAAAGAACTTAAAAAACAGAATAATAAGGATTCAAACAATCCAGTTAAAAAATGGGCTATGGAACTAAATAGAGAGTTCTCAGAAGAAGAAATACAGATGGCATATAAACATCTAAAAAAGTGTTCCACATCCTTAGCCATCAGGGAAATGCAACTTAAAACCACTTTGAGATTCCATTTTACTCTTGTCAGAATGGCTACTATCAAGAAACAAATGACAGTAAGTGTTGGTGTGGATGCGGAAAAAGAGGAACACTTCTACACTGTTGGTGGGAATGTAATCTGGTGCAGCCATTGTGGAAATCAGTGTGGAGGTTCTTGAGACAGCTAGAAATAGATTTACCATATGATCCAGCTATGGCACTCCTAGGCATATATCTGAAGGACTCTTCTCACTACCTTAGAGATACTTGCACAACCATGTTTATTGCTGCTCTATTCACAATAGCTAGGAAATTGAACCAGCCTAGATGTCCCTCCACAGATGAATGGATAATAAAGATGTGGTACATTTACACAATGGAGTTCTATTCAGCAGTAAACAAAAATGAAATTATGAAATTTGCAGGGAAATGGATGGATCTGGAAAGGATTATACTAAGTGAGGTAACCCAGGCTCAGAAAGCCAAACGTCACATGTTTTCTCTCATATGTGGATCCTAGCTACAAATGCATAGACTTGTGTGTGAACTGGAACCAAAAATAGGTACCAGAAACCAGTAAGCTGGTAAAAGGATATAAGGGAGGGAGGAAAGGGAAGGAATTAAGTGTATGGTATTGCATATATGTAAGTAGAAGAACAGATTACAGGGAGGGGAATGGCCCAAGTGAGGCCATGGGAAGAGAATGCGTAAAAGAAGGGCAGGGGGAGGGTCAATCTAAATTCAAGATAGTGTGAATAAGACTTATGTAAACCTACTTTTTTGAATAATGGCACATCTAGAAGCTGTAGACTATTACTAGAAAATTTTCAGTGCCTGGGATGGGATACCTTCCAGTGAGTTGTTGGCCAAGGAGGTCCTGGTAGCCTCCAAAACATTAAAGGCTTTTGCCAAAGCCCTTGGTTGCCCTTGATAAACAGATGATAACACCCTATTGCTGAAGACATCTCTTGCCTGAGAGGCAAGGTCACTGAGAAAACAAGCTGGTGTGGAGCAGAAAACCTTCTCCCTGTAGACCAGCCAACTGAAAGCTGCACTGCATGCAGCCGTATGGGAGACGGAAGTCATTAGCAGTGAAAACAGTGGACACTGAATATTCAAGTTTGTCCATACAGGCCCAATGACTGAATGGGTGCATTAGTGGCATGTCTACTCATGGGATAACCAACTGCTCCACAATTGGACTGAAGACCCTCTTTATGGGAGGCAATACATACCTGGTACTGAAAAACCTAAGCAAAAGTCTATGGCAGAGGAGGTCATGAGCCTTAGGGGTATAAAGCCTGCTCTTGTCTGACTAATTGTATATTTTATTCACACCAAGCTGCCCTGAAAGCAGTACACTTAATGTTTATATTCACATAGTATTGCTACTCTCACTTCTGGTTAGAGAAGCTTCTCTTTTCAGATGGCGATGACCAGTGGGATGACCCAAAAGGCAACATAGTGCTGAGAAAAAGGGATGGAGGAGTGCCCAGCACTGAAACATCTCTGTCACACCCTCCAAGGCTCAGGGCCCATTGGGGAAGAGGGGGCTGATAGAATGGAAGAGCCAAAGGAAGGGCACAACTCCTTACAAGGCAACTGTCCAGACAGAAATTGGCCTTGATATCCATGACTTTGCAGTGCCCAGCAATACCTTCGCAAGACCCTCATAATAGAAGAAAAAGATGATGACATCAAATTAAAAGAGAGACTAATGGAGAGAGGGAGGGGATATGATGGAGATGGGAGTTCTAAAGGGGAATGGGAGAGGAGGGAAATATGCATTTTTGTATGTAAGTATAGAAGTTGTCAATTAATATATATATGAATAAAAGGAGTGCTGCCCAATAATTGTGAGGGGTTTGTTTTGTATGCTTTTTAAGTTTTTATTTATTTATTTATTTTTGGTTTTTTTTGAGGTAGGGGTTTTCTCTAGCCAAGGCTGACCTGGAATTCACTGTGTATTCTCAGCTAGCCTTGAACTCACTGTGATCCTTCTAGGCATGCCACCATGCCTGGCCTTTATTTATTTTTGTAGTGTTGGAAATTGAACCCAGGAGCTTCCTTCATGCTAAGCAGGTGCTCGTGCTCTTCTACCACTGAGCTAAATTCTCAACCCACCAAAATTGTTTTTTAAGCAATGGTAACAGAAGCAAAGATAGATACAATTTTAAATTGCAGATTTTCTCGAAGGCTCTGCTAAGCTTATGTGCACACTAGCTAAATATGCTTATTGTTTGAACCAAGATAGGGACATAGGAAAGAGGCCAAGACAGACAGACAGACAAAGAGATTGCAAGAGAAAGAAAGAGAAAACGAGATGGAGAGGCAGGGAGAGAGAGAGTTACAGGAGGGAACAGGAATGGAGATATGGGGACTGAGAAGACAAATAGAGGAAAAAGAGATGCAGAAGCAGGCCGCAGAATGAGACCTAGAAACGAGCAGAGGTAGAGATGGAGACTAGGAAAGAAAAAGATGGAGACGAACAAGACAAGAACAGGGCCAGAACCGTAGCGTACCGAGGGATCATGCCAGGGCGGCGCGGGCCGGGTAGGACAAAAGCGCAGCCCACGCGGTGGGGCTGGGGACAAAGGCTGCGGCGGGCTGGGCGGGGGGCGGGGGCAGCGATGGCGCGGGCCGCGGAGGGCGCAAGCGAACTACAAGTCCCAGCAGCTCCCGCTGCGGCCCTCGGCCAGCCCCTGTCGCTCCTGAGAGCGCCTGGCAGGGCCGCGGGGCCGAGGGGGCCGCCGGCGGGTCTAGCGGGCGGGGGGCTTCCTGTGGGCCTGGGGCGCCGGCAGCTGGCACGGGTGCAGCGGGCCGGGCAGGGGCGAGGGGCTTCGGGTGAGTGTTCCCCGAGAGCGGATCGGGCTGGGTTTGAGGAGAGACTAGCCCGGGGAATGGCTCCCCCCAGATTCAGGGAGCGGCCCGGGGGCGACCTCTATTTACTACCCGCGCCGTGCGCCTTCTGTCCGGCATCTGGAGTGAGTGCGATGGTGGGCGCGGTGGCTGGCCCCCCGAAAGTGCACTGGCCTAATACTCTCAACTCCCTGTCCCGGGGGTGGGGGGGTGGGGGTGCTGTAAGTCAAGCTTGCGATCGCGAGGGGCGGGGATGGGCCTGCTAGATCTGGGGTTCGGAGCTCGGGATGCCCTCCTCTTTAGGAGGCCATCCAAGAGGCCTCCTTCCTTCTTGGAAACTAAGACGAGCCTGGGGTATTGTTCTCCTAACTCAGAAAGCCCTTTCTTTAGTAGTGGGACAGGGGGTCCTGTCCTCCAGGCCCCCAGAAAAGGACCCATCCCCCTCCAGTCTTGGGATGTGGCTTTCTAGAAGCTCCTTGCCAAGAGGTGATTCAGAAGTGCACCTGCCGGCTCCCCTAGGACCTCAGGAGGGACTCCAGTGCTTTCTTTTCCCATTTTCCAGTTGAGAGCTGGGAATTCAGGAAGGTGATTCCTACAGAAGCTATCAAAAGGTTTCTTACCTCCCAGGTATTTTCATGCCCCCATCTTGCAACTATGTGCTCTGGATTAAGAGCTATTTGAGAACTCATTCCCCTTGGTTTACACCCTCCCAGCTATGAGACTGGTTCCCCTACCTTCCAGGAACCCACCCCAACAAGGAACTCCCCCTACTCCAACCTCTAGAGGGTAGGGCTATGTTGCTCCATCTCTCCATCTGCCCCCTACCCTAGCCGTGGGATTAGATTAAGTTTAGAATCCTGGGGAGGGAACACAAGTATGCTAACAATAGTTCCCTACCCCCAAGTGGCTCAGAAGTCTCCTTATCCCAGTATACCCCAGTAACCCAAGATGGTCTCCAGCTGTTATTTTCACCTGCCCTCCATCTCTGATTAGAATTCCCAATCATCTAGCTGACTGAGAAACATATCCTTCACCACTGTCCCCACCTTCCTGTCTATAGAGTCCATGGATCTCCTTGTAGCCTCTTTCCCACAAGAAGAGATCCCAATGTCTCCTTTTCTTTTGGAGACAGCATGTTGTTTAATAGCACAGGCTAGTCTTGAGCTCTTACATAGCCCAGGCTGGCCTCAAACTCCTGATCTTCCTGCCACAACCTCACAAGTGCTGGGATTACAGGCATGCACCACATTGACCTGCAAGTGTGTGTGCCTTTGTTCCAGTGTATGTGCTTGTGTGTGGAGGCCAGAGGTGGACATTAGGTGTCTTCCTCAATTACTCTCCATCTTATTTTTAAAAATCTTTGTGTGTGTGTGTGTGCGCGCGCTTGCGCTCTGGGTCTATGCTGCAAATGAGTGCCAGATGCCTGCACCACTTTTTGCTTATGGGTTTTGTGGGTGCTGCAGAATTGAACCCAGGATTTGCAAGTAAGTGCTTTTAAAAAATTATTTATTTGGCAAAGAAAAAGAGAGAGAGAAAATGGGCATGCCCAGGGCCTCCAGCCACTGCAGACGAACTCCAGATACATGCACCTCCTTGGGCATCTGGCTAACGTGGGTCCTGGAGAATCAAACCTGGGTCCTTTGGCTTTGCAGGCAAATACCTTAACTGCTAACCATCCCTCCAGCCCCAGCAAGTGCTTTTTAACTGCTGAACTCTCCAGCCCCTCCACCTTATTTTTGCAGTGGTCTTTCGTTGACTCTGAAGCTCACTGATTCAGCTAGACTAGCTAACTAGTGAGCCTTAGGGATCTGCCTGTCTCTTCCTTCCCAACACTGTGATTATGGGCAGATTACCACCATGACAGGTTGGGTTTTGTTTTGTTTTGTTTTTCAAGGTAGGGTCTCACTCTAGCCCAGGCTGACCTGGAGTTCACTCTGTAGTCTCAGGGTGGCCTCGAACTCACAGCAATCCTCCTACCTCTGCCTCCCGAGTGCTGGGATTAAAGGTGTGTGCCACCACGCCTGGCACCATGACAGATTTTTATGTATGTTCTGGGGATCCTAACTAAGGTATTCATGCTCACACAGTAAGCACCTTACCAACTAAGCTAGCTAGCTTGCTCGCGCTGTCTTTTGAGGTAGGATTTCACTCTAGCCCAGGCTGACCTGGAACTCACTTTGTAGCCTAAGCTGGTCTCAAACTCATGGTGACTCTTCTACCTTTGCCTATCAAGTGCTGGGATTAAAGGCATGCACCACCACACCTAGCTCTCTGAGCCATCTCTTTAGTTCTCCCAGAAGTGAAAGAGCTTTTTTGAGACAGGGTTTTGCATTGTAATGCAGGCTGGCCTCCAACTCAGGATCCTCTTATCTCAGCCTTATAAATGCTAGGATTATAGGCACATGCCACCATGGCCAACTCTTGATTTTCCTACCCTTACTCTCTAACTTAGGAAACAGACATTGTGACTGGGGTGCAGAGATGGCTGAGTGGTTAAACACTCTGGCTTGCAAAGACTGCCAACCTGAGTTCAGCTCCCCCAGTACCCATACCCAGATGCAAAAAGTGGCATATGCATCTGGAGTTTGTTTGCAGCAGCAAGAGGCCCTGGTGTGCTTATACACACAGACCTTCCTTCTCTCTCTGTGCTCAAAAATAAATATATATATTTTTAAAAGGAAACACCTCTTCTTGCTAGGAGAGGATATATCCCATTTAGCCATGAGATCTGAAATTCAGTTGTCTCTTCTTCAGAAGGCAAACTGAGGTCCTCCCTATAGTAACACTGGATCCTTCCAGATGTCATGTACCTCCCAGTCTTATTGCCCCCCCCCCACCAGGTATAGGTTCTCCAGAGATCCCCAAATCTACCACCTCCCGAAGTGAGGCAGGAATTCAGGCTATAAGTTCAGGAGTAGTAAAAGAACCCACCTGCCCTCTACCCCAGGAGGGAACCTTAGTCAAAAACATCAGAACCTAGAAATTGTGGGTCTTCCACAAGACCAAGGTTCCCTACTCTAAGAGTTTAGGTTGGACAGAGATGGGCACTGCTGACCTGTAGTTTAGGGGGTCCTGTGATGTCAGTCCAGGTTCAGAGCTGAAAGGAATGGGATCCACTATATCCCACAAGGACACTTCTACTCCAAGTCTTGGCTGGGATGTAGTCAGAAGTTCTCCGATCAGAAGCAAGGAAAAGATTGGAGGAGGGGATGGATGGCTGTCCCATCTGTTCTTCTATTCCTGCCCTAGACTCTAGAAAAGAACTTCTATTCCCCAGAGCCTCTCTCCACTCAGTGTTCTATCTTCACCCTGCAGATGCAGTCTCTGAAGCTGTTAGCTGGTTCACTACCAGGATGAGACGCTCTGTCCTGGTCAGAAACCCGGGCCACAAGAGTCTGAGGCCTGTTTATGAAGATTTAGCTTCTGACTCCGAGGACCTGGATCCCAGTCCCAAGGATGCCCACCCCATATCTGAAAACCCAGAGCCTGATCCTGAGGACCTCAACACTGTCTTTGAAGACCCCAGCTGCAAAGATCTAGACCCCAATGCCAATCCTCCATCTCTGTTGGAGAACCCAGATTTGGATTCCCAAGATTTAGACACCATGTCTTCAAGTTTTGACCTCGATCCGGATGTCATTGGTCCTGTGCCCCTAGTTCTCAATCCTGACAGCGATGCAGCCGTCAGCCCACCTGCTCCAGACGAAGTGGACCCACTTCCATCCGGCCTTACTGCTACCCCTGAGGTCTTGGCCACCAGCCCCGCAGTGCTCCCTGCTGCCCCAGCCAGTCCACCCCGACCCTTCTCCTGCCCGGATTGTGGGCGAGCCTTCCGCCGAAGCTCTGGGTTGAGCCAGCACCGCCGTACCCACAGCGGTGAGAAGCCCTACCGCTGCCCTGATTGTGGCAAGTCCTTCAGCCACGGTGCCACATTGGCACAGCACCGTGGCATCCACACAGGTGCGCGACCCTACCAATGTGCGGCCTGCGGCAAAGCATTTGGCTGGCGCTCCACACTGCTTAAACACCGCAGCAGCCACAGTGGTGAGAAGCCACACCACTGCCCAGTGTGTGGTAAGGCCTTCGGCCATGGCTCATTGCTGGCACAGCATCTGCGCACGCATGGTGGCCCTCGACCCCACAAGTGCCCAGTGTGTGCCAAGGGCTTTGGGCAAGGCTCTGCACTTCTGAAGCATCTGCGCACACATACAGGCGAACGGCCCTACCCGTGCCCACAGTGCGGCAAGGCCTTCGGGCAGAGCTCTGCATTGCTGCAGCATCAGCGCACCCACACAGCTGAGCGGCCCTACCGCTGCCCCCACTGCGGCAAGGCCTTTGGGCAGAGCTCCAATCTGCAGCACCACCTACGCATCCACACTGGGGAGCGACCCTATGCTTGCCCACACTGCTCCAAAGCCTTTGGGCAGAGCTCAGCGCTTCTGCAACACCTCCATGTGCATTCCGGAGAGCGCCCCTACCGCTGCCAGCTTTGTGGCAAGGCTTTTGGTCAAGCCTCGAGCCTCACCAAGCATAAGAGGGTGCATGAGGGGGCAGCTGCTGCAGCTGCAGCAGCAGCTGGGCTGGGCTTAGGGCCTGGCTTGAGTTCTGCATCTATGTTGAGGCCAGCGCAGATCTCATTACTGGGTCCTGATGCAGTTTCTGTGTTGGGATCTGGCCTAGGGCTTAGCTCTGGCACTGTTCCCAGTCCTGAGCCTGGTTCTGTGCTGGGTTCAGTCCCTGATCCCAGTTCTCAAACCCACTCTGGCTTGGGATCCATACCCAACCCTGATCTTGTTGAATCTTCTGACCCTAAGCCTGGTCACAGTGTTGACCCTGACCTTGTATCTAACCCTGATAATCATGAATCTGGTCCCAGCCTTAACCCTGATCCTGTGTCCAGTCCTGATGGCAACCCTGAGTTCTCTGACCCCTGCTGTCCCATCCATAACACTGTCTGCCCAGTCTTCCCTACTGAGGAGAAGCCCAAGTGGGTAAAAGAGCAGGAAGCATTGCTGGGGCCAGATGGCTAAAGGGGGTACCTGTATCTATGGTGGTCTGGTGAAGTGTGTGTTATATGCTTAGTAAAATCATCCTACTGCCTCCTAGCTCTGTGTTGTGGCTTGTCTTATGCACTTTCTCCCCTGATGCACTGGTGACCTGTTGAGGAGGGTGTGGATAGGGCCAGCTATACTTTGGAAGTCACACCCTTCAGTTTCCTAGCTTCCATTACAAGGCTTTATAATGGGCCTATTCCACCCATCACAACTCTAGGCTCCTCCAAGTCTAGCCACTGTAGTCAGACTTATGTGGGCTTTTCCCTTTGGTTTTTCCACCAATGTTGGAATTTCTGGCATATTGATGGCCTTATGAGGCTGATAATGGGGATTTGTAGTAGACCTCAAAGACAGCCCATCTACTCCCCAAGCTTACCCCTTACTCTTAAAAGCCACATATGCCACTGGACAAGTGGATGTTTCATATTTATGTGTTCAGCAAACATTTATATATCTGCTAGGCAGGCATAGTAGTACAGGTTTGTAATCTTAGCACTTTGGAGGCTGAGGCAGGAGGGTAGAGTGTTAAGGCCAACCTGGGATATATGGCAAGAATTGGTCTCAAACAGCAACACTAACATTTGGTTTTAGTTTTTTTGTTTTGGGGGAAGGGATTATCTTTTTGTTTGTTCCAGACATGGGCTCACACTGTAGTCCAGGATGGCCTGCTTTAGCTTCTTGAATGCTGGGATTACAAGTGTAAGCCCACACATCCAGTTAACACCTGTTGACTGTTGGGAATCTCAGCAGGGAGCAAAATCTACATGGCTTTGACCATAACAAAGCCTACACATCTAACTTAGAAATATTTCAAAAGTAATCACAGAGAAGAGCCCATTCTAGAAGCAAAATAAGTTTCTGATTTAGATGGAGAGACCTCTTTCCTGAAGATTTTTGCTTTTTTTAAAAAAATTTTTTTAATTTATTTATTGGCAAGCAGAGAAAGATAGAAGAGAGGCAGACAGAGGGAGAATGGATACTCCAGAGCCTCTGGCCACTGCAAACGAACTCCAGATGCTTGTGCCTCTTGTGCATCTGGAGAATCAAACTGGGATCCTTTAGCTTCACAGGCAAACGCCTTAAACACTAAGCCATTTCTCCAGCTCTTGCTTTTTATGATTATGATTATTATTTTCTGTTTTTGGAGAGAGACAGCGGGAGAGGAAGACGGAGATGGGCGTGCCAGCAGACTCTCAGCTGCTGAGAAGGAAATCCAGATGCATGCGCCCCCTTGTGGTCAAGTGCGACATTGTGCCCTTGCGTCACTTTGCATCTGGCTAAAGGTGGGACTTGGAGATTGGAACCAGTGTTCTTTTGGGCTTAGGAGGTAGGTGCCTTCTAAGCCATCTCTCCAGCCCCTTGCTTTGTTTTTTTTTAAAATATTTTTATTATTTATTTATTTATTTGAGAGAGAGAAATACAGAAATAGGCAAGTAGAGAGAGAAAGAATGGGCCAGTGCCACTTCTCCAGATGGGCTTTGTGCATCTGGCTTACGTGGGTCCTGGAGAATCGAGCTTGAACCGGGGTCCTTAGGTGGCAAGCATTTAACCACTAAGCCATCTCTCCAGCCCCAGCCCTTTGTTTTTGAGACATCTTATTACATAGCTTTAGCTGGGCTCAAACTCTATCCTCTTCATGAGCCCACACTGGCTGTGTGTGTGTGTGTGTGTGTGTGTGTTCATGTGTGCACATGTATGAGCCTGTGGCCTGTGTGTGGAGGCCAGAGGACAACCTCAGGTGTCATTCTTTAGGTACCATCTACCTTTGAGACAGGGTCTTTCACTGACCCAGAACTCATCAAATAGGCTAAACTGGCTGGCCAGTGAGCCCCAGAAATCCCTCTGCCTCCACCTTCCCAGTGATGGGATTACAAGCAAATGCTACTATGCCCAGCATTTTTATGTCATTTCTGGGACTCCAAGTTCTCATGCTTGCAAGACAAACACTTTTCTGATAGAGGGATCTCTATTGGTCCATGCCTGGCTTAGAAAAAAATGTTATGCCACTGGAAGTTTGCCTCTGGATTTGCATAACTGCTGAGGCAAGCAAGTGCCTTTAACCACTGAACCATCTCCCAAGCCCACCCCCACACCTGGTTTTGAAGAATTTTATAATCTCAATGCCACTGACTGAATAAGAAATGTTTGCTCAGCCTCTAATGCTCTTGAATTCTCTCATCTAATCCTCTCAACAGCTTCATGAGGCAGTAACTGAACACTCACCATTTTGTAAATGAGGAAACAGACATTTAAGTGACTGGAAAATGTAGAAGTGATTGGTTGTTAGTACCCATATTTAAATCTGAATAGAGACATGTGTCTATGTGCATGCATGCAGAGGCCAGAGGGGACTAGTTTTTTTCCCCTTTAAAATATTTTTATCTACTTGCAGGCAGAGAGAATATGAAGATTGGTGTGCCAGGGCCTCTTGCAGCTGTAAAAGAACTCCAGATGCATATCTCACTTTGTGCATCTGACTTTACATTGGTCCAGGGAAATCAAACCTGGGCCAGCAGGCTTTGCAAGCAAGCAACTGCTGAGCCATCTCCCCATCCCAAAAGGTGGACTGTTGACACTTGGTATCCTCCTCTATAGTTTATCTGCCATATTTCCTTGAGACAAAGTCTTTCACTGAACCTGGAGCTGCTGTTTTTCTACTAGACTGACTGACCAACAAGTCTCAACAGTCCTATCTCTGCCTCCCTCAGCACTGAGGTTGTAGGCATGTGTGGCCATGCCCAGCTTTCTTTGTGTGTTGTGTGTGTATGTGTATGGTATGCACACACCCTGTATGCATACCTGAAGAAGTCCAACGAGGATGTCAGGTTTCCTTCTCTACCACTATTTTGCCTTATTTCCTTGAGATGGAGTCTCTCACTGACCCTGGAGATGCTAGTTTTTTTTTTTTTTTATATACTTACATTTATTTGGGGAAGGGGAGGAAAGGAGAGAAGGGATGCACCAGGGCTTCTTGCTCCTGCAAACATGCATATGCCACTTTGTGCATCTGGCTTTACATGGGTACTCAAAATCAAACTCAAGCTGCCAGGCTTTGCAAGCAAGTGCTTTTAAACACAGCCATCTCCCCAATTCCCTTGTTTTGTTTTAAAAATATTTTATTTATTTACATACAAGCACTGACACACAAAGACAGAATGGGCACACCAGGGCCTGTAGCCACTGCAAATGAACTCCAAACACAAGTGCCACTTTGTGCATATGGCTTTACATGGGTACTGGGAAATTGAACCCAGGTTGTTAGGCTTTGCAGGTAAGCACCTTAACTGCTGAGCCACCTCTCCAGCCCTTGTTTTGCTTTTTGAGGCAAGGTCTCAGTAGCTTATGCTGTCCTGGAACTCACTCTGTGGCCCAGGCTGGCCTACAACTCATGGCAATCCTTCTACCTGTCTCCCAAGTGCTCAGATTATAGGTGTGAGCCACCATCCCCGATTGAGCTGTGTGTGTGTGTGTGTGTGTGTGTGTGTGTGTGTGTGTGTTTTGTGAGACTGGATGACTAGTGAGCCCCAGCGATTTTCCTTCCACAGGACTGGGGTATATGAGGCCCATATCCAGCTCTGTATGTGACTGCTGGGGATCAAAGTCAGATTCTCATGCTTGGGCAGTAAGAGCTCTCACTCACTGAGCTGTATCTACAGCTCCTGCATTCTTAATGGATATGATTCACAGCAGGAGTGTGCCTAGACCCTGGAGCCTTCAAGAGTTGAACTACAGGAGGAGGTAGGGGCTGGAACTTTGGTAGGTGGGAAATTTGTAAATTTGCTTGTCCTTCCAGAGCAACGCGTGCCAGCAGCAGGTTCTGGCAGAGGACTGAGATAAATTCTGTGAAGGCATTTGTGGCTGCCAGGGTTGTGAAGGGTAACGCGGAGGTGGAGGGAGATGGACTACAATTTGTTTAAAAACACCATAATGAAACTTAATTTCTTGGTATGCAAATAAAAATTAATTAAAAAGAAAAAAATATGCCAGATGTGGTGGCACATGCCTTTAATCCCAGCACTCAGGAGGCAGAGGTAGGAGGATCACCATCAATTCCAGGCTACCCTGAGACTACATAGTGAATTCCAGGTCAGCCTGGGCTAGAGCGAAACACTACCTTGAAAAAGCAAAAAAAAAAAACAAAAACAAAAACAAAAAAAAAAAACTGGGACTGAGGTTACTGTAGTAGTTCAGAAAGGCTGGACACGCTGGTCTGGGAGTTACAGGGTGGGAATATGTGGTCCTATTTGGTTTAGGAAATAAATTGCTCGTGGTTTGGATGAGAAGCAGAAGAGATTTCTGGAAGGGAAGGGCAGTTCTGACGTAGAACTCTGACACTGCGGAAGATAAGGAGTCAAGCTTTGTACATGGAAGTCACTAGACTAGCACAGGTATGACATTGGGTGGAGCTAGTCGCCGGCTGCTGCCACACTCAGAGCCCAACCCTTATTAGTGATAGTAGGCGCTAGGACCGCGCGACGTCCTTTGAGCGACAAACCTTAGGCTGGAGGTGCGCATGCGCAGTGCTTGGACGCAAGTCCGGCTTGGTGCAGTAGGCGGAGTCATACCAATTCACGTGCCTAACCCGGCGCCCTTATCACATGACCATTGCTCTGGTCAGCTGATGGGGGAAGGTTTGAAGCGGCGCCGGGAGGGAGTGGGGCCGCAGTGACAGCGGCTGGCGCTTGGACTGTCCCGCGCCGTCCCGCCATGGCCGCCGCGCTGGGCCGGCGTGACTCAGGTGAGTCGGGGCGGCGGGGGAGGGTGCGGCAGCCTCTCGGACCTCGGGTGTGAGCTCCCCGCTTCCCATTCTTCAAGTCCGGCTCCGACGTTCGGTGAGCAAGAGATGGGCGGATGCGTAGACTCCTGGAACCTGGGCGGCGTGTGGGCAATGAGCTGTCACAGTTTTTAGAACCTGGGCAGCTGGTGGGCACCAGCTTCTCTGACCTCAGGCAGCAAGCTCTCACAGGTCCAAGAACCTGGACAGCGACTGGGTACCAGCTTCTCCGACCTTGGGCTGCGATTTTCCATAGCTCTTAGAACCTGGGCGGCCGGTGGGTCCCAGGTTCTGGGACCTCGGGCATCGAACTTTTAACAGCTCCTAGAACATGGCAGCGGGTGGGCTCCAGTTTCTCTGGCCTTGGGCTGCGAGCTTCCACAGCTTCTAGAACTTGGGCGGTGGGAGGACTGTGCACTTAACCTGATAAAATAAAATCAGTATTGACCAAGGGGATTTAGGATATGGCTTTATAGTTTTTACTGTAAATGGGATGCCTAGAAAATTGCAAGCTTATGTCTGTGAAGGGAGAAGGGCCTTAAGTAAATGTTGCTGATTGTGTTGGAATTCTTGATTCTTAGTTGGTGTGAGACTTCACCTAAATTCTGGGGGTGATGGGCTCCTTTCCTGTCCCATGGCCCCATAATTTTCGTCTATCTTGCCTCAGTGGGAAAGATGGGAAGACAGTTCCTAGAACTTGGGTGGCTGGTGGGTAGGGCTACCTCCACATCCTGAGTGCTGAAATTATGGATATGAGTCACTGTGCCCTGCTTTATTGTTATTGTTGATGCCTTTACTAGACCTGTGGCTTCTACAACCTAGGCTCTGCTCAAAGTTCCTAACACTGGCAACCAGGAGGCTGCCAGAGTCTCCTATGAGGGCATTATTCAGAACCCGTGTTTGTTTGTTTTGTTTGAATTGGGGTCTTACTCTGTAGTGCAGACTGGCCTTGAACTTGTGATCCTCCTGGCTCAGCCTCTTAGTACTGGGATTACAGGCCTGCAGAACCTAAGTAATTCTCCTTTCTCTTCCTTTCTTTTCCATCTCATTCCTTATCTCCTCTTGCTCATTCTCCCTTGGTCCTTCACTTCTTTCTTTTCCCCTCTCCTCCTCCTCTTTGTCCTCCTCTTCCTACTCCTTCCCCCTCCACCTACTCTTTCTTTCTCTCTTTCTCTCCTTTTCTTTTCTTTTTTCTTTTCTTTTCTTTCTTGTTTTTCAAGGTAGGGTCTCACTCTAGCCCAGGCTGACCTGGAATTCACTATGTAGTCTCAGGGTGGCCTCAAACTCATGGCAATCCTCCTACCTCTGCCTCCCCAGTGCTGGGATTAAGGGCGTGGGCCACCTACTCTTTCTCTTCTTCCTTCACCTTCATCTCTACTTCTACCTTCTTTTTTAAAATTTTTTTTTTGAGGTAGGCTCTCACTCTAGTCCAGGCTGACTGGAATTCACTCTGTAGTCTCAGGGTGGCCTTGAACTCATGGCAATCCTCCTACCTCTGCTTCCTGAGTGCTGGGATTAAAGGCATGCGCCACTACTCATGGCTGACTTCTACCTTCTTTTGTGCTGAGGAACCTAGGGCCTTGTGCTATCCACAGCTGGAGTGGAGCCTAATTCTGATTGCTTAATTTCCCTGGATGGTGGCTCATCAGCTTCTCCAGCATGCATATGAGAGCCCAGGCTTCCCTTCTTACAGCCAAAAGGCAAATGGCTAAGCTTCCCTAAACTCACACACGCAGAGAGCTAGAGAGATTGGTTTTTCTGACTCCAGGCAACGAATTTCAATTTTAGCTCTCCAAGACCACAGAATCTTACCTTCCTAAACTAAGGTTATGTGTGCCCAACTTCTAAGACCTTTCAGAGCTTATATCTCATTGGGGAATTGGCAGGAATACTCCTTTTTCTTTTTTTTTTTTTTGGTTTTTCGAGGTAGGGTCTCACTCTAGCTCAGGCTGACCTGGAATTCACTCTGTAGTCTTAGGGTGGCCTCGAACTCATGGCAATCCTCCTACCTCTGCCTCCCAAGTGCTGGGATTAAAGGCGTGCGCCACCATGCCCGGCAGGAATACTCCTTTTTGTTGACCTCCACTGTGAGCATATATATCCCCATATATGTGGGATAGGTTAGCTGTGATGCTAGCTATGAGATTAGACTTGGCTGGCCTTCTGGCTTCCCTCTGCTGATAGTTTGGAAACAGAGCCTGCAACTGCAAAGGGAGGGGCCTGGAATTTATCTGACTGATCCTGGTAGCTTTAGGGATGGGTGTGTGGCTCTATGATCGAAGATATGCATGGGGATGGATTCCATCCCCAACATTGCTATTACAATACAATAGAATAAGTTAGTTTTTCCAGACAGAGGACCAGGCCCTAGAAAGGAAGATGTGTCGGCACAGCACTGGGGAGGTAAAGGCAGGAGGATCAGGAGTACAAGGTCATCCTTAGCTACACAGGTGGTTGAGACCATCCTGAGCTACATGTGACTGCCTCAGAAACCATAACAAAAAGAAGACTGGAGGATGGTTCAGCAGGTAAGAGCATTTGCCTTGCAAGTATGAGGGCCTGAGGGGACCTGAGACTGCCTAATTTCAGTTCTCAAAATCCATTTAAATAGTTGGATGTGGCCATACACTTGTAACCCCAGTCTTGTGGGGAGTGGAAACTGAAGAATAACAGGGCCTCACTGGTCAGCCAGTCTGACAAATATAGCAGCAGTGGATTCAATGAGAAACTGTCTCAAGGAAATGCCTGGATGAATGATTGAAGAGGACATCCAGTGTTCTCTGGCCTCTGAATGCCTGTGCATGTGGCTTGTGCATCCGCACACACATGTGTGTACATCACATCATACATACTACATACACCAAAAAAGAAGAAAAAATAAAGAGGATGTGAAAGAATGCTCTTCAGTGGAGATGGTGGGGTGTCAGGAGCAGTTGTAGGGTTATCAGGGCTGGCTTTGATCCTAGCAGCTGCTGTGGCCACTGGTCTTGCTCTTAGGCTCAAGATAAGTAAGCAATGATTGACAGTCTTTATACCTGTTTTTGTTTGTCTGTTTGGCAGTACACACACACACACACACACACACACACACACACGGGTCTCTTCCTGCTGCAGATGTCAGATGTATGTACCACTTTGCATACGGTTTTACATGGGTGCTTGAGAATTGAATCCCTGGCCAATAGTCTTTGCAAGCAAGCACCTTTATCAACTGAGCCATATCCCAGCTCCCTCGTTTTGATTTTTGAGCCAGGCTTTCAATTTTTATCCCAGGCTGACCTAAAACTCACAGTTTCCCTGCCACCAACTCTCAAGTGCTAGAATTTCAGGCCTGAGTCTCTACCACCCTAAGGTAAACTGTTTTTTGAACAATGACCAAGGTCTTTCCCTGAATTTTTCATCTGGATTTTCAGAGCCACTTTAGGATCTCAGCCTTAGGGATAGATGGTTCTGATTTCTTGGAAGAGTTGCTTAGGGTGGTGTACCAAGCCTGAGATTTGGGCCTTGGGCTATGTGATTTCCAGCATCTGAGTTCCTTAAAAAGGATGAAATGAGTTGACTGTACATATATTTCATTACTTTTACTTATGAGGAAAAAGAGAGAGAGAGAGAGAGAGAGTATGGGTGCACCAGGGCCTTTTGATAGTACAAATAAACTTCAGATGCATGTGCCACATTACATGGGTACTGGAGAATTGAACCCAGGCCTGTAGGCTTTGCAAACAAGCATATTTAACCACTGAAACACTTTCCCTTTTTAAAAATGTTTCTTTATGCCGGGCGTGGTGGTGCACGCCTTTAATCCCAGCACTCGGGAGGCAGAAGTAGGAGGATCGCCGTGAGTTTGAGGCCACCCTGAGACTACATAGTGAATTCCAGGTCAGCCTGAACTAGAGGGAGACCCTATCTCAAAAAAAAAAAAAAAAAAAAAAAAAAAAAAAAAAAAAGCTTACTTATGGGCTGGAGAGATGGCTTAGTAGTTAGGGCACTTGTTTGCAAAGCCAAAGGACCCAGGTTCAAGTCCCTAGGGCCCACATAAGACAGATGGTGCATGCGTCTGGGATTTGTTTGCAGTGGCTGGAGGCCTTGGCATGCCCATTCTTTGTCTTTCTCTCTATCTGCTTCTCAATTAAATAAATAAAAATGTTTACTGCTTCCCCTTGAGTCTGTAAGCCAAAATAAACCTCCCCCCTCCACAAGCTACTCTTTGTTGGTTGATTTCTGCCAGCAATATGAACCTGACTGCAACAGTATGGGTGTTATATGAGAAGCCAGTGCAAGCCCTTCATCCTTCCCATAAACCCACAACAGAAGTAGTAATGGAGAGCCTGATGTCAGCCATGATTCAGGCCCTGTGATAGATACTTTTTGAGCATCAAAGTATTTTTTATTTAAAAAATATTTATTTGTAGGGTGTGGTGATGCATGCCTTTAATCCCAGCACTCGGGAGGCAGAGGCAGGAGGATCACCAAGAGTTCAAGGCCACCCTGAGACTACATAGTGAATTCCAGATCAGCCTGAGCTACAGTGAGATCCTACCTTGAAAAACCAAAATATATATTTTTTCCCTCCCTCCCCCCTCCCTCCTCCCTCCTCCTCCCTCCTCCCTCCTTTTTTTTTTTTTTTTTTTGAAGTAGGGTTTTGCTCTAGCTCAGGCTGACCTGGAATTCACTATGAAGCCTCAGGGTGGCCTTGAACTCAAGACAGTCCTCCTACCTCTGCCTCCCATGTGCCAGGATCTCTTGCCTCTGCAAATGATGGTCAGTTGCCTGTGCCACTTTTTGTGTCCAGCTTTATGTGGGTACTGGGAAATTGAACCCAGGCCAGTAGGCTATGCAAGCAAGTGTCTTTAACCTCTGAGCAATCTCTGCAGCCCCATTTAAATTTTTTAAATTTTATTTACTTATTTGAGAGGGAGAGAGAGAGGGAGACAGAGAGAAAGAGGTGGATAAAGAGAGAGAATGGGCACGCTAGGGCCTCCAGCCTCTGCAAACGAACTCCAGATACACGTGCCACCTTGTGAATCTGGCATACATGGGTCCTGAGCAATCAAACCTAAGTCCTTTGGCTTTGCAGGCAAACAACCGCTAAGCCATCTCTCCAGCCCTATTTAAAAAAATATTTTAATTTTATTTATTTATTTGAGAAGGAGGGGGAGAAAGAGGTAGGTAGAGAGAAACCAGCCCCATTTTAAAGTTCTTTTAAAATTTGAGGTAGGATCCCACTAGCTCAGGCTGACCTAGAACTTGATCTGTAGCCCAGGCTAGTCTCAAACTCAGGATAATCCTCCTACCTCAACTTCCTGAGTGCTAGGATTATAGGCATGCACCACCACACCCAGATGAGCTTCCAGTTGTTAGCTTCCTGTGAGTGATGATTATTGTTCCATTTTGCAGATGAGGAGACTGAGGCTCAGAGAGAAGCTAATGAGTGATAGAGTTCAGGTTTAGCTCAAACAGTTTTGCGTTCCCAAACTAACTCAAAATGTCTGAGTAGGCCGGGTATGGTGGCACACACCCTTAGTACCAGCACTTGAGAGGTAGAGGTAGGAGGATTGCTATGAGTTTGAGGCCAGCCTGGAGCTATAGAGTTCCAGGTCAGCCTGGGCTAAATTGAAACCCGAGCTCGAAAGAACAAAACAACAACAAAAGTCCAAGTAGGACTATTGCATAAAGCCATAATTTTTTTCTTTATTGACAGCTTTCATACTTACAGATAATAAACCATGATAATCCCCTTCCCT
Organism: Orientallactaga sibirica; assembly: GCA_036365145.1. NCBI lineage: Eukaryota > Metazoa > Chordata > Mammalia > Rodentia > Dipodidae > Orientallactaga > Orientallactaga sibirica. Next base: position 22,856,719 of record JAEOAD010000015.1, on the reverse strand, counting down.
CCCCCACTTTTCCATTCACAAATCCACACTTCACCATATCCCTCCCTCTCTCGATTAGTCTCTCTTTTATTTTGATGTCATCGTCTTTCCTGTACTGTGAGGGTCTTGTGAAGTAGTGCTAGGCACTGCAAGGTTATGGCTATCCAGGCCAATTTCTGTCTGGACATTAAGCAGTCCTACCCTTCCTTTGGCTCTTAGATTCTTTCTGCCACCTCTTCCGCATTGGACCCTGAGCCTTGGAAGGTGTGATAGAAATGTTTCAGTGCTGAACACTCCTCTGTCACATCTTCTCAGCACTGTGATGTCTTTTAGGTCATCACAGTGGTCACTATCATCTGAAAAGAGAAGCTTCTCTAACCAAAAGTGACAGTAGCCTTAATATATAGGTATGAATGTTAAGTAAAGTGCTTACAGGGAAGTTTGGTGGGCATAATATATGCATTTAGGCAGACAAGAGCAGGCATTACATTCCTAAGGTTCATGAACTCCCCCACCATATGCTTTTGATTAGGTTTTCAGTACCAGGCATGTATTCCATCCCATAGAGCAGGCCTCCAGTCCAATTAGATGATGGTTGGTTTCCCTCATAACAGACAAAGCCATAAATTTTTGCTGAAGTTTTCTTTTCCTTCTTAAAAAAATTATTTATTTATTTGCATTTGTGTGCAAACTTGCTGCTCCAAAAGTACACCAGACTTGTGCCGGGCGTGGTGGCACACGCCTTTAATCCCAGTACTCAGGAGGCAGAGGTAGGAGGATCACTGTGAGTTCATGCCACACTGAGACTACATAGTGAATTATAGGTCAGCCTGAACTAGACTGAGACCCTACCTCAAAAAACCAAAACCAAAAACAAACAAACAAAAAAAGTACACCAGACTCATGCATGTACCACTTTCCATCTGGCTTTGCATGGGTGCTGGGGAATTGAACCTGGGCCAGTAGGCTTTGCAAGAAAGTTCCTTTAACTGCTGACCCATCTCCTCAACCCTCCCACTGTCTCTCTGTTCCTCCCTCCCTCTCTTTTTCATTCTATTTCCCTCCCTCTCTGTCTGTCTGTCTCTCTTCCTCTCTCTACTTTTGACAGGATATCCCTGGCTGGCCTGAAACTAACCAGGTAGACAGACCAGCCTGGCCTCAAACTTGAAACACTCCTCCTACCTCTGCCTCTCAAGTGCTGGTATTGCAGTCCTGAGCCATCATAACAGCTTTTTTTTTTTTTTTTTAAAGACAGGATCCCATGTAGCCCAGGTTTGCCTCAGACTTGCTATGTAGCCAAGGATGTCCTTCTGCCTCCACTACCTTCCATATACTTCCATATACATGCCTGGCTTTTCTTTTTTTAACTGTATAACCCAGGTGGACCTAGAATTTGTTACCCTTCTGCTTCATACTCCCAGGGTTGGGATTACAGGAGTATGCTGCCACACTGTCCTTGCTTTTTCTTTTCATTAAAAAAAAATGTTTATTTATTAGAGACAGAAGGGGACCAAGAGAGAGAGAGAGAGGAGAGGGAGAAAATGGGCACACCAGGGCCTCTAGCCACTGTAAACGAACTCCAGACGCGTGCGCCCCCTTGTGCATCTGGCTTATGTGGGACCAGGAGAATTGAAACAGGGTCTTTAGGCTTCACAGGCATGTGCCTTAACTGCTAAGCCATCTCTCTAGCTCCTTCTTTTCATTTTTTTTTTGAGGCAATCCCAACAGACTGGCCTTTTATTTATGTGTGTGAGAGAGAGACGGTGGGTGGGTGTGGATGAAAATTGGCGTACCAGAGCCTCCAGCCATTGTAATCAAATTCCAGATGCATGTGCCACCTCTTATGCATGTGCTACTTTGCATGCTTGTGTCACCTTGTGAATTTGGTTTATGTAGGACCTAGAGAGTTGAACATGAGAGGCTTCGCAGGCAAGTGCCTGTCCTTGGTTTTTCTTAAACCAACCTCCCTCCCTTCCCTTCTTCCCTTCCCCTTCTTCCTTCCCTTACCTTCTTTCCCCTCCTTCCCTTCCCCTCCATCCCTTCCTTTCCTCCTTCCCCTCTTTTCCTTCCCTTCCCCTCCCTTCCTCTCTTTCCCCTTCCTTCCCCTCCATCCCTTCTTTTCCCTCCTTTCCTTCCTTCCTTTCCTTCCCTTTCTTCCTCTCCACCCCTTCCTTTTCCTCCTTCATCTCTTTCCCATTCTTCCCTTCCTTCCTCTCTATCCCTTCTTTCCCTTCACTTCCTCTCCCTCGTTCTCCTTGTTCCCTTCTCCTCCTTCCCTTCCTTCCCTTCTTTTCCCTCCCCTCCCTTCACTCCCTTCCCTTCCCACCCTGCCTCCCTCCCTCCCTAAGTCACATGCACTCCAGATTTGCCTAAAATTTGCTATATAGCCAAGGATGACCTTGAACTTCTTATCCTTTGTCCTTCACCTTCAGAGTGATAGCATTATAAGCATGTCCAACCATGCTTGGTTATGCATTACTGGAGACAGAACCCAGGGTTTCATGCACATTAGGCAAACACTGCTGACTGAGCCTCAGCCTTAGCCTTGTTTGTCTTAAACCTTTCAAATGTTCTTCCTTGCCCAGCCAGGGTTTGCAGCTGTGAGGACAGGCAAGGGCTTGTTGGGGAAAAAGACAGAGGGCTCTGCCTAGCCCTGGTCCTCCACTGACCTCTTCCATTCCCTTAGAGACTGAGCGGCTGCTGACCCACAACCCTGGATATGGGACCCAGGTGGGGGCTTCACTGGCCCCCCCAACCCCCCTAGAAGAGGAAGACCTCCGTCGCCGCCTGAAGTACTTTTTCATGAGCCCCTGTGACAAATTCCGGGCCAAGGGCCGCAAGCCATGTAAGCTGATGCTGCAGGTGGTCAAGATCTTTGTGGTCACTGTGCAGGTAAGACCAGCTAGCATGGCTCATCTGAATGTCACCTGCACTGCTGCTCTCCTCACAGGCCACATAATGACAGTGACACTGGTGAAACCAGTCAAGAAGGCCTCAGTCAAGAGACTTGAGTGTGCACTACCTCCTGGTATGTTCATAGAGGCCTTGGCTGCTATTGCCTCCACTGTATACAGAGGCCCCTGAGCGTCAGAGAGGTTGAGATTTGTCACATAGCAAATGAGCACTAGCCATATGGGATAGGACCCCAGGCCTGATGTCATACCTCTGGTTTCTGCTCAGTAAAATAACCCAGTAAGGGCCTGGGGAGATGGCTTAGTTGGTAAAGTGCTTGCCTCACAAACGTAAGGATTGAATTTGGATCCGCAGAACCCATGTAAAGCCAGTCACGGTAGCTCAAGCGTCTGTAATCACAGTGTGCCTATCGTGAAATGAGAGATGGAGACAGGAGAATTGCTGAAAGCTTGTGAACAGTGAGTCCTTGCCTCAGAAGAGATAAAAGGTAGGCATTGACATCCAAGGCCTTTGTCTCCTCACCTCCACATATGTATGTGTGTGCCCACACTTGCAGACATGAACATGCATACACACAAAGAAAGAAAAATGTGCAAGTGTCCTGTGCTAGTAAGGCCCTCCCCCCCAGAGGGTGTTTTTGGAGCCTACTCTTTCCTCTTCCACTGATGCCCTATTGAAGATGCTATACCATTAGGGCTGACCCCCTCTGCCTCTCTTGCCAGCTCATTCTTTTCGGGCTCAGCAACCAGCTGGTGGTAACGTTCCGTGAAGAGAACACCATCGCCTTTCGACATCTTTTCCTGCTTGGCTACTCAGATGGAGCGGATGACACCTTTGCAGCCTACACACAGGAGCAACTCTACCAGACTATCTTTCATGCTGTGGACCAGGTGTGGTGTGGTGGGCAGGTGAAGGAGGATGTATGTCACAGAACAAGGGGGGCTAACAGACCTTCTTCTCTGCCCACAGTACCTGATGTTGCCGGAGGTGTCACTGGGCCGGTATGCCTATGTCCGGGGTGGGGGTAGCCCTTGGGCCAATGGCTCAGCACTGGCCCTCTGCCAGCGGTACTACCACCGTGGCCATGTGGACCCAGCCAATGACACCTTTGACATTGACCCAAGGGTGGTCACTGGTGAGTGGGAAGAGCAGGGTGAAACTGTTGGGAGCTTATATAGTTGGGATTAAACTCCTGGCCCAGGAGCTGGGGGGTTGTTCAGTGATAGACACCTGCCTAGAATTCACAGTGAGGGACTGGGGTGTGGCTCAGTGGTAGAGCATCTACCTAGAAACCATCAGTGAGTGACTTGGGTTGTGGCTCAATGGTGAGCAATTGCAAGGCTCTTAAGTTTTATCTTAGCACTACAAAAAACAAAACAAAACCAAAACCACACACACAAAAACTAAATGTCTTCATAAAATCCTGGTCTTGCCACTTGCTCATCTGTTTGATGAGAGTGTCATGATCATGAATAATTTGATATATGCAACATTCCTAGTGAGATGCACAAAATGAAAGAATCAGGCATTATTATTACTATTATTATTACTGATTTTTCAAGGCCAGGGTTCTTGCTCTAGCCCAGGCTGACCTGGAATTCACTATGTGGTCTCAGGATGGCCTTGAACTTACAGTGATGCTCCTACCTCTGCCTGCTGAGTGCTGGGATTAAAGGCATGTGCCACCATGCCTGGCTACATTATTATTACTATTTTTTGTGTGTGTGAGAGGCAAAGTTTTATTGGGTAAAAAAGAAAGAAAAGAGGCCAGGCGTGGTGGCATACACCTTTAATCCCAGCACTCGGGAGGCAGAGGTAGGAGGATTGCCATGAGTTCGAGGCCACCCTGAGAATACAGAGTGAATTCCAGGTCAGCCTGGGCTAGAGTGAGACCCTATCTCAGAAAGCCAGAAAGAAAAAGAAAGAGAGAGAGGGAGGGAGAGAGAGAGAGAGAAAGGAAAGGAAAAGAAAAGAAAAGAAAAAAGAAAAGAGAAAAGAAAAGAAAGAGAATAAAAGCCGGTGCACACCAAGACCACACTCAGAGTTCAGGTTCTCAAGATGTAGCAGTGAGTTGTTTGGAGTGTCAGCTTTTATTAGAAAAAACTACAGAATGTTTATTGCAAAAACAGGATGGGAGTTAAACCATAAATCACAATTCACATGTTGCAGTTACAGCCATAGAAATAATCTTTAAAACATTACATTAATTTTTTATATAATTCACTCAACTTTGGGAGGGCCCATGCATCCCTATGGTCTGTGTAGAGAATAAAACAGAGCAGGCCCCATGCTGGTGGGGCAGAGAGGGGAGAGAGAGCAGAAGTTTGAGTATGAAGTAGAAGGGGCTGGAAGTGTAGCTCCAAGTTTGGGCTTTTGTCTAACATGTCAGGCACTTGTAATGATCCATAGCACTGTATAATAATAAACAGTAAGATGCAGAGCAGGAGTTGAAACAGGGAAGAATATTCTCTAGAAGAGGGGCCTGAGCCTTCCCATGCTTTCTAAGCACTTTTCTTGATTGCCTGTCCTCAGACTGCATCCAGGTGGATCCCCCTGAGAACCCCCTCGGAGTCCCCCAGTGAGGATCTCTCCCTCTTGGATGGCAGCTCCAGCTATAGGAACCTCACACTCAAATTCCACAAGTACTACCTGCTTGCTCACTTGCTTCAGGGGGCTGCTGGCAGGCTTGAGGGTCTCCAGGGTTGGGCTGTGGGTTGATGGTGATAGTGGAAGGAGGATGTCAGACTTTTGGATCTATAGCCACTTCCCCACAGGTGGAGGGAAGGGCTTCCACATGCTGACCTGGCCTGCAGCCATGTCAGCAATTTCCTCAGCTAGCTGCAGTCAGTATGGGCAGGATTGATGCCCCCCTGGGGCTGTGAGGGGCCAGTAGAAACCCCTGCCCCTTACCCAAGCCTCCCCCCTAGGCTGATCAACATCACCATCCACTTCCAGCTGAAGACCATTAACCTCCAGAGCCTCATCAACAATGAAATTCCAGACTGTTACACTTTCAGTATTCTGGTAAGGAAATAAGAGACTCCCTCTAGACTCCTGAGTTCTATCCTGCCTAGTTGAGGGCCATCTGGGGAACATGGAATAAAAGTGGTTTGGGGATGACCGGGAAGACTGGGACCCGCTAGACCATCTGGCGCATGGGTCTGGTGTGCGCATGGGGATACCTAGGCTTACTTTGCCCTGGTGGGCGCATGGGGCTGCCCAGGCTTACTTTGTCCCCGCAGATCACTTTTGACAATAAAGCACACAGTGGACGTATCCCCATCCGCCTGGAGACCCAGACACACATCCAGGAGTGTAAGCACCCCAGTGTGTCTAGACATGGTGAGCCTCTCCACCCCTAGTCCAGCCCTGACCCATCCAGGCATACCTAGGCCTCAGCAAATACTGACCAAAGTCCCTGACCTTGCAATGCCAGGGAGCCCCAGACTAGCATCAATCAGGCATGTTGACCTGCCCAAGGGTCCCCTGGAGCCAGGAATATTGGGAGACTGAGGCAGAAGGGTCACAAGTCCAAGGCCTGTCAGGATAACTGGGCTCCAACTTAGATATTGCCTCAAAAGAGGGGGATATTGAAGATGTTGCTCAGTGGTAAAGTAGTTGACCGGTGGGAGGCTAAAGTAAGAGGATCAGGAATTCCAGACTAGCCTTGTCTTCATAGTATGTTTGAGGCCAGCCAGGGCTAAATGAGATCCTGTCGAAAAACAAAACAGGAGGCCAGGGGTCTAGGGAGATAGCTCAGTGGATAAAGTGCTTGCTGTGTAAGGATGAGTACCTGAGTTACGATTCCTAGAGCCCACACTGGACACTGTAGAGTATGTCTAGTCCCAGTATGGAAGCCCTTGGAAACTTAAGGGTCAGCCAGCCTGGTGGATGCAGCAATGAATAATGAGAGACCCTGCCTCAAACAAGATGGAAGACAGGGGCTGGAGAGATGGCAGAAATGCAACCTACCTGGTTGAGGCTCGCTTCTCAGGACCCACGTTGCACAAGGGGGTGCATGCATCTGGCAGTGGCTGGAGGCCCTGGTGCACCCAAGTATCTCTCTCTCAAATAAATAAATAAATAAATAATAAAATATTTAAAAAAAAAAAAAAGATGGAAGACAGATCAATACCTGAAGTTGTCCTCTGGCCTCCACAAGCACACCCACCAGCACTCCTGCATATGAACACACACACACTCACTCTCTCTTTCTCTCTCCCCCTCCCCGCAAACAGGCTAGGGATGTACCTTGCTCAGCCTGTGTGAGGCCCTAGTTCAATCCCTGGTACTGCAAAAAAGTATAGCACAGGCACTGACCTGGTTAGGAGTGCCCAAGTTCTAGACCAATGTTAACCAGGGATCCTGACTCCCCTCCATATTAGGTAATCCCAGTTATACAGCCCCAGCTTCTCACACCTATGTCATTTTTGACCCTAACCATCCCCTTCCTACTCTCTGCAGGAGACAACAGCTTCCGTCTCCTGTTTGATATAGTGGTCATTCTCACCTGCTCTCTGTCCTTCTTGCTATGTGCCCGTTCACTGCTCCGTGGCTTCCTGCTGCAGAATGTAAGTGCTGGTTTCTACCTTGCCCAGCCCTTGGGACCATAGAAGGGCAGGGGTCCAGGAATTCTGGATTGATTTTTACCTGGCCTCCTCCGACAGGAGTTTGTGGGGTTCATGTGGCGGCATCATGGACGGGAAATCAGCTTCTGGGAGCGACTGGAATTTGTCAATGGCTGGTACATCCTGCTGGTCACCAGCGATGTTCTCACTATCTCGGGCACTATCATGAAGATTGGCATCGAAGCCAAAGTAGGTCCTGTTCACATCTTGTCCTGAGAACCTTATATTGCTTTGTCTCCTGGATCCTTGTTGTCTGGAATCATATTCTTAGTAGGAATGGTGGGACACAGTGGATTTGACTCTCTCACTTCTGTCTGCAGAACCTAGCAAGCTATGATGTCTGTAGCATCCTCCTTGGTACCTCCACACTGCTCGTCTGGGTTGGTGTCATCCGCTACCTGACTTTCTTCCACAAGTACAATGTGAGCTTCCTACACCTGAGATGGGCCTGGGGCAGGGACACATCAGGTACATCCGGGGAGGGGGGGCTTGCATCCCCACAATAAACCCATACACATAAAGCAGTCACCAGTCCCTGCCAACAAATTGCCCGTCACAAATCTTTTGTACCCACCTCCTGCAGACATGTCTTTGTAGCTGGACAGGACCATGGAAGCATGTCCTTTGTTCCCTCTCCAGCTGAGTCCAGTTGTGAGGTGTCCTTACTCCTCATCTTCTCATTGCCCTGTCTCATCAAAGCTCTCAGCAGCCACTGTGGCCACATTGGTGAGGGCCTACTTGCCATCTGAGGACCAACTGGATTGTGGCCATGCCTTCATGTGGTCCTTCTGCCTTCACTGCAGATTCTCATTGCCACTCTGCGTGTCGCACTGCCCAGTGTCATGCGCTTCTGTTGCTGTGTGGCTGTCATCTACCTGGGCTATTGCTTCTGTGGCTGGATCGTGTTGGGACCCTACCATGTGAAGGTATGGGCTGCTAGGGCCATGGGTGCTTTGGAGTTACAAGTCCCTGGTTCCCCTCCCCTGAACCCAGTCTCTTGGTCACTGACTTGGTGACCTGGAGTGACCCACCTTGACCCCTGGTACCACACTTGCAAGTCTGTAACAGTTTTCTGTTCTGACATTAACCCTGTGACTTTTCATTCTCACAGTCATTGGTGACCTTTTTAATGAATGTGTGGATGGGTGTTGATGCATATGTGTGCACATGCAGACCAGAGGATAACTTTGGGTGTTGTCCTCGGGCACTTTTCCTTGCTTCTTTTTTTTTTTTTTTTCATATGTGTGTATGGGCATGTGTACATACATCTGTGTGGGGGCCAAGGTTAATTTTGGGTGTCCTTCCTCTATTGCTCTCCGCTTTATTTCATGAAACAGGGTCTCACTTGAATCCAACGCTTACCAGCTGGTCCAGTGTAGCTAGCCAACTTGCCTGGGATCCTGTCTCTGCCTCCTGAGTACTAGCATTTACATGAGTAATGGGGATCCAAACTGAGGTCCTCACTATCTGCCAACCCTTCTGACTCCTGGGGAACCTGTCATTGATCTTTTGATGTTGCCATTGACCCTCAGATGGGCCCATTGTGACTGTTGGCCACTCTGCCCATTAATTCCTGGTGTGCCCACCCTCTGATCCTACCCCTCCCCACAGTTCCGCTCACTGTCCATGGTATCTGAGTGCCTCTTCTCACTCATCAATGGGGACGACATGTTCGTGACATTTGCAGCGATGCAGGCCCAGCAGAACCACAGCAGCCTGGTGTGGCTCTTCTCCCAGCTCTACCTGTACTCCTTCATCAGTCTCTTCATCTACATGGTGCTCAGCCTCTTTATTGCACTCATTACTGGTGCCTACGACACTATCAAGGTCAGCCACCCAGTCTTTCTCCATAGGTGATTCTCAGACATGCAGATCTACCATGCACAGACTTGTCCAGGGGAACCAGGGGGTTGCACGGGAAGACCCAGAGAGAATGTGGGAAGCTTTGAAAAGTCTAGTGAGAAGGTGACCTGGAACTTGGGAGGGACATGAATGGGGGTTGATTCTTTCCTAGGATTGTCAAGGTAGAGATCTCACTTGAAGAGGCTCCTTGAGTTTGCTTTACCTACAGGGAAACTCAGACAGTGTTTGTGAACTTGCACAAGTTTAATGACTGAGCATGAAGCTGAGTTCAACCCTGGGTTTTGAGGGGGCATGTATATGTGTTTGTGCATATTCTCCTGTTTCTGCTTCCTAAGCACTGGGATTATAGATGTGCATCATCTCATCCAGCTTTTTAGGAGTTCTGGGGATCTGAACTCAGGTCCTCATGCTTGCATGGCAAGCACTTTACCCACTGACCCATCTCCCTAGCCCTCAACCGAGGGTTTTCTGATTGTGGAACATGAAATCACTATTCTTATGTCTTCTGGCTCATCAGGAACAGTTTTCCTTCAGGCTGTGGGGATCAGAGAAGAGAAGGAATAGTGTATTGGAATGGCAGGGAGACTGGGTACATTCAGCAAACATGTCCTAGGGAGTATGGTGGGCAATGGGCATCAAGGAAAATCAGTGGTCACTGTCTGTCCATGGTCAGTAGAGAATATGGATGATACATGACTAGATAGCCACTGGCAATTGGTACAGAGGAAGTATGTAATGTTCCAGAATGACCCTGATTTAGGTTGGTATTAGGGTGGACTCAAAAGCCTCTAGGTTGGAGATGGATCTGAGTTGGTAGGGTGCTTGCCTTGCATGTATGAAGTCCTGGGTTCTATCTCCAGCACCACATATACTGGGTGTAGTATGCATGCCTGTAATCCCAGCACTTGGGAGGTAAAGAGAGGGGGATCAGAAGTTCATCTTTGGCTACATAGCAAGTTCAAGGCCAACCTGGAATACATGAAGTCTTAGGGGAAAAAAGCTGGACTAGGGAAATGGCTCCCACTGTGGATAAAATATTTGCTATTGCAAGCATGAGGACCTGAGTTCATACCCCCAGAACCCACATAAAATTTGCCAGGTGTGGTGGTGCATGCCTGTATTCTTGGTGCTAGGCAAGCAGAGATGGGATCTCTGGGGCTTATTGGTTAGCTTATCTAGATGAATTTGGTAGTTCTGAGTTTAGTGAGAGATCCTGGCACAAAGAATAAGGTCGACAGCATTAGAAACATGCTCACATCAACCTCTAGTCTCCATATAAATATGCACACACATGCACCTCCACACACATGAATGTGCATACATACTTGCACACTACACACATATACACATAAAAAAAGCTTTTAGAATGTTCTTTCTATCAGTGATTGGTTCCTAGCTGCATACAAGTATTTTAAGTGTTTATTGAATTGAAATTCAGTTCCAAATTCAATTCTCCACTTGAATCATACACATATCAAGTGTCTTAGTGTTCTTGTCCTCTCAGGGCTCAGGAGGATAAGCCTTAGGAATTGAGTTCAAGGCCAGTCTTGGGCTACATACTGAGTTTTAGGCCAGCATGATCTGCTGAGAGAGGAAGGGGGGAAAAGCCAACACATGCCAAGTACCTCAAAGCAGTGTGGCTGGGGGCTGACATAGACTTTATGAATAATCAAACATCTCTTCACCTCTCAGAGCTTGAGGTGAAAGAGACAAGAACCTAAGGAAGCGCATACCTTCAGGAAAGAATAGCCAGCGCAAAGGCCTAGTAGCTAAAAATGACTTGGTGTCCCCAGAAGGTTAATGGTGTGTGTGTGAGGGGGTTTACTATGTCACTGGCAGTAGATGTATACAACCTTTGTCTCCATGTGTGAATATAGCTATTCTACAGGTACATTCCTGTCATTCAGTCCCTATAGAGCCACCTCTGGTCTTGATGGAACTTTCAGATATTGGATGAATGCAGCTTCCTTTGGCGTAGGGGCTCAAGCCTTACTCCTATAGCTGTGGTTACATGGACCCAATTCACCAGATAGGTTAAGCACCAGGCCTTGTCTGGTAGTGCTCTAGATTCTGGACCATTAGAGAGGGCACCAAACAGAAACACAAGGCCTGCAGCCAAATTTAGGGGTCAGTGGAGGTTTCTACTTGGAAGCAAACCAATAGGCACCATGGGTCTTAGTAGAGTGCAGAGGTCCAGAGGAAGGAACTTGCCTGGCTATCAGAGGAATAGCTGGGAGACCCAGATGACTGGAGGGGGTGTGGGCAGTCTGGCCTTCCTTTCATGCTGGATCCTGGGGCCTCTTTCTCCAGCATCCTGGTGGTGCAGGTTCAGAAAAGAGCGAGCTCCAGGCCTACATCGAACAATGTCAGGACAGTCCAACTTCTGGCAAGTTCCGCCGTGGAAGCGGCTCAGCCTGCAGCCTCCTCTGCTGTTGTGGAAGGTTTGAGCCCCAGGGTCAGGTTGTGGATGATGGGCTGGAGTGGAAGGGGATCTTGCCAGAGGGAGATGAAAACCTTCCCCTTCTCCAGGGACACTCCGGAGGACCATTCGCTGCTGGTGAATTAACTCCAAGATGCCTGCTACTGGACTTTCTCCCGCGGACTGATGGGAACCCCAAGTTATTTATTTTTAGAGTACTTTTTAAGCATCTGATTCCCGGTCATGCCCTGTGAGGGCCTGTACTGATCCGGCTATACACTGAGGACGGGAAGGGAGGGTGTTAAATAAACGGAAAAAATAAAACCTTGTTCTTATTTCTAGTGGGATGGACAGCCCTTGTTGCTAACGGGTATCTGGTGTCTTTAAAAGGGCAGGGCCGCAGCGTGAAAGACCCAATAGCCCTTCCTAGCGGTGAGGGGCGTGGCCAGGGCGTGCCCTGCTGTGAATAATTTAAAGGCGCCGCGCCTGCGCCTCCTGCGTGGAGCTGAAAGCTAGGGGTGCTAATGCCGAATGTACGCAGGTTGCCCCCTTGGATGAGTCAAGAGTTTCCATCGCCCCAGCAAGGGGCGTCCCTTCGAGGACCGCTAGTGAGCTTCGCTTTCCCCCATCTATCCTCTGATTCCTGGTAGGTCCTGACTTTCTGATGTTCCCATCCCCCCTCCTCCAGAGCCTTGCCGGTGTTTCCGCATCGGTAGTCTGGTGCACCCTGCAGTGGAAGGAGAGTCCAGGTAAAGCCCCCGGGCCCCTAGATTCTCATAAATATCCTTTAATATTCTAGGAGCGCCAGAAATACCTCCAGAGTCCCAGCTCCTAGAGCTTACACGCCCTCTCAGTTTTCCCGTTAGTATTCATGTAGACCTCAGACTCTCAGTAACTTTCCAGTGGTTCCCCGCCACGCCTGCCCTTAATTCCAGTGTCCCTAGTTACGTTTTCCATTTAATGGCGCCAGTATCATTCCCGGAATCCTAGGAATGCTCTGCACCTCCAAGGACCCTGTAACTTTCCACTTACACGACAATAAACTCCCATTTTAAGCCAGTAATACCTGGAGACACTACCCTGAGGGTCCAGGACTCTTCAGGGGACTCCACGGCAGTGCTCCTCAGTGTTCCAGCTCCCTGGTCCTCTGGGAGGGAAGGCTTGGCTCAGCGGACAGGTGTCCAACCCCGACCCCAACGCCGTGGCTTATGGACCCTGGTTTTTCCGGAGTGGAACATGTAGTATTTAGGGCATGTGTATGTGTATCTGATTAGTCCTACTGAAGGCAGAGGCCCAGAAAAAGGACACTAGCCAGAAAGGGCCGTACCCTGAGAGTACCTCGCCATCGGGGTACTGACTGTGGGTGCCAGGATGGCTAACCCTTTTGTCCCAGGATAGGGATGGACTGGCGGTGAGTATGGTCAGCCCAATGCGTAACTGAAGGGGGCCAGACAAGGAGCTGGGGACTCCTCTCTTACTGTGGTCGGGGCTGGAAGATCAATTTGCCCCCATCCCTCTGTCTGGCAGTGCCCCTTCAGCCGCTCCCACCACAGTCCGCGCGAATGGAGATGTTCAGATCAAAGGTATCCAGGGGGAGTGGCTTGCAATAATGAGGGCGGAGGGAGGCCTGCAGTTGGGAATCCAGTGAGCCTGACTGACATCTGGCACGGTTCCTTCTACCCCTTGATTCCCAGGACTGCGAGCTGTCAGATTTGCTCTCCAGTCTTCAACAACCCATGGAGGCCCCGCTACAAACCGGAATGGTAAGGGTTAGGAGTGTACACGGACTCTGCTCCCGGCGTGCTCAGCGCGCCTCCTGCAGTCGCGCGAGATCGGGCAGTGGGCGTGTGCAGGCCGAACTGCGTCTCACGGCCAGCACTGTGGGCAGCCGAGGTGCGGGGTAGAGTCGCGCCTCTGCAGAGGGAACGGCGCGGCACTGGTCCAGTCTGCAGATGGGGACACCAGGTTTCCGGCTAAATACGACGTCTTCCTCGAGGGTGGAGGCGATGAGACGTGCCCTCGAGGAGGGCTCAGTGGCGCAGATATGCAGTGCACAGCCTGTGCCGTTCGTCCCGCAGGTGTTGGGCGTGATGATCGGGGCCGGAGTGGCGGTGCTGGTCACAGCTGTGCTCATCCTCCTAGTGGTGCGGAGGTTACGAGTGCAGAGTAAGGATCCGGAGGGCCCCTTGGGGAGGCTGCTGGGTGTGGAGGGGCAGCTGAAGTGGCTGCGCTGGGATTTGCTGGTAGTCTGCTTAGAGCTCAGAGCACCCCACGTATCCTCAGAAACGCCAGCCCCGGAGGCCCCCCGGTATCGTTTCCGGAAGCGGGACAAAGTGCTTTTCTATGGCCGGAAGATTATGCGGAAGGTGAGTCCAGGACCTCCTGCTGCAGTTTGTGTTGGCCACGCACAGGCCACACCCCTTTCCTATTTATTATTAATTAATTTATTTATTTACTTATTTTGTTTTTTTGAGGTAGGGTTTCCATCCAGCCCAGGCTGACCTGGAATTCGTTATGTAGTCTCAGGCTGGCCTCGAACTCATAGCAGTCCTCCCTCCTACCTCTGCCTCCCGAGTGCTGGATCTTATTTACATTTTTTGGTAGTGGACAAACCTGACCCTTGATTAAGGGACCCTGGATCTGCTTTATTTCTCTCCAGCTGACCCATCTTACTTTTAATTCTCCCAGGTCTCACAATCCACTTCTTCCCTGGTAGACACCTCAGTCTCCACCACTTCCAGGCCACGCATGAAGAAGAAACTCAAGATGCTTAACATCGCCAAGAAGTAAGGCTGACACTGGGGTGTATCTTGTGCTGAGGGCTTGGGGGAGGGGAAGCTTTTGGAAAGAAGTCAACTTGTGGGCTGGAGAGATGGCTTAGCAGTTAAGGCATTTGGCTACGAAGCCTGAGGACCCAGGTTCAATTTCCCAGTACTCTCATAAGCCAGATAAATACGTTAAAACATGTGTGTGTGTGTGTGTGTGTGTGTATGTATGTATATGTCACATAGGCAAAAGACCAGGAATTTAATATTTAAGCTGTGCTATATTCAGAGAGTTAGTAATTCAAGAAGACAGTGGATTAACATCCCAAGGAGTGGTCTTGCCTAATCTCTTGCTTGTCAGTAATTTTTGTGGGTGTTGGGGGGCGAGTTTGTGAGGTAGGGTTTCACTCTCTAGCTGACCTGGAATTCACTGTGTAGTCTCAGGGTGGCCCTGAACTCATGGTGATCCTCCTACCTCTGCCTCCCAAGTGCTGGGATTAAAGGTGTGCACCATTACTCCCAGCATTGTTAGTATTTTTTAAAGGTATGTTTTGTTTATTTATAAGCTGTGAGAGAAGGAAAGAGACAGAATGAGAGCAGGCATGCCAGGGCCTCCTGCCACTGCAAAGACACTCTAGATGCATGCACCGCTTTCTGCATTTGGTTTTACATGGGTACTGGGTAATTGAATCCAGGCTCTTGTGCTTTGCAAGCAAGTTCCTTTAACTGCTGAGCTCTCTCTCCAGCCCACTTGTTAGTATGTTTAGAGAACCAGAACAAAGGCAGTAAATCCATTCAAAGTTAATCTTAATCCTATTGGCTAGATGGGTCTTCAAAGTTAAGTCTTAGACTTCTGGCCAAGTGGGTCTTGTCTGTGATTTTGCCTTCCTTTGTTGGATCTGTGTAGCAAGGGGCAGTTCACATATAGCAAGGCCAATTGTATTCCCTTCTGAGAGTTTATTCCAGTGTTTCTATGACCTGCTAAGGGGACTATTTCATGCTTATATTCTCCAGAGGCATCAGTCTTTCTGTAGCAGAATGCATCTGTCTCTTGCAGGACATCTGTATCATTCACCCTGGAGACCTTCCCATAATGGAGAAGATGATCTGGGGAATCACCAGGCCCCAAGAACTATCCGAATTGTCTTTCCTTTTTTTAAAAAATTTAAACTTAATTTGTATGTGAGAGAGAGAAAGACAGAAGTAGACAGACAGAGTGAGTATTGGCATCCCATAAACTCCAGACACATGCCACTTTGTGCATCTGGTTTTTCATGGGTACTGGGGAAGTGAACCCAGACTGTCAGGTTTTTTTTCCCCCTTTGTAATTTTTTTTTGATAACTTCTATACTTACAGACAATAAACCATGATATTTCCTTCCCCTCCCCCCATTCCCCTTTAGAACTCCACTCTCCATCATATCCCCTCCCTCTCTCCATTAGCCTCTCTTTTATTTTGATGTCATCACCTCTTTCTCCTATTATGAGGGTCTTGTGAAGGTAGTGCTAGGCACTGTGAGGTCGTGGGTATTGAGGCCAATTTCTGTCTGGACAGTTGCATTGTAAGGATTGGTACTCTTCCTTTGGCTCTTACATTCTTTCCGCCCCCTCTTCTGCAGTGGACCCTGAGTCTTGGAGGGTGTAATAGAGATGTTTCAGTCCTGAGCACTCCTCTGTCACTTCTTCTCAGCACTATATTGCCTTTTGGGTCATCCCAGTGGTCACCACCATCTGAAAAGAGAAACTTCTCTAACCAAAAGTGAGAGTAGCATTAATATATGAATATGAACATTAAGTATAGTGCTTTCAGGGCAGTTTGGTGAGAATAATATATACATTTAGTCAGACAAGAGCAGGCTTTATACCCCTAAGGCACATGACCTCCCCTGCCATAGGCATTTGATTAGGTTTTCAGTACCAGGCATGTATTCCCTCCCATAGAGCAGGCCACTAGGCCAATTAGAGAGCAGTTGTTTTCCCCCAGAGCAGACATGCCACTATTGTACCTGTTCAGTCATTTGGCCTGTCTGGCCAAACTTGAGGCTTCCAGTGTCCACTGTTTTCACCCCTGATGACTTCTGTCTCCCATAGGGCTACCTGCAGTGCAGCTTTTTCCAGCTTTCTGTTGGCTGAAGGTTTTCTGCTCAGCACCAGCTTGATTTTTCAGTGACCTTGCTGCCCACACATGTGAAGTCTTCAGCAATAGGGTCTTACCATTTGTTACTGCGAGCATTTGTTAGTGGAAAACCAAAGGCCTTGACAATAGCCTGTAATGTTTTGGAGGCAACAGGGACATCCCTGGCCAACAACTCACTGGAAGGTATCCCATCCCTGGTACTGAAAATTTTCTAGGAGCAATCTATGGTTTCTGGATGTGCCATTATCCAATGAAATAGGTTTCATATGTCTTATTCAGAATATCTTGAATTTTGATTGATTCTCCCCCCACACTTCTCTTAATCTCTCTCTTCCCTGGCCTCACTTAGGCCAATCCACTCCCTGTAATCTGTTCTTCTATTTACATGTATACCATACCATCCCTAAAGTCCTTCCTTCTCCTGCCTTCTGTATAGCCTTTTTCTAGCTTACTGGCCTCTGCTACTGATTTTGGTCCCAGCTCACACACAAGTCTATACATTTGTAGCTAGTATCCACATATGAGAGAGAACATGTGATGTTCTAGGCCTGGGTTACCTCACTTAGTATAATCCTTTCCAGACCCATCCATTTTCTAACAAATTTCATAGCTTCATTTTTAGAATTTCTGCCTGGTTTTTCTTCAGTACTTATATTTCCTTACTCATTGAGCTGGTTTCCTGTGTTTTCTTTCAGGAGTTTTTTTTCTTCTTTAATTCCTTTGATTTATTTGAATATAGATAAAATCTTTTTTTTTTCAAATCTTTGTCATCTAAAAGTCTCATTGAGATTCATTTCTGATGGGTTTATAATTTTTGTTGGGATTATATTGTCTTGATTCTTTGTGTTTCTTGTATTGTAGTGACTTTTATATCCTGAATTGATTTGATGCTTGGGTTTTCTACTTATATGCAGTGTTCTTAGATGTGGTGACCCAACTTTATATACCTTCAGGATACGAGTTTAGGGTACCAAGTGTAGCTCTTGTACCCCAGTCTTACCACAGAAGTAATCCTAGATGTTGAGTTTGCCTGCTAAGCAAGTATTCTAGTGGGCTGTGTGAAACGATTTACTGTCAAATTCTAAACTTCAACTGAGCGATATGTACATTCAATAAAAACCAGCACAGAGTATGCAAGTGTGGGAATTAAAACAAACAGATAGGGGTTGGGGAGATGGCTTAGTGGTTAAGCACTTGCTTGTGAAGCCTTAAGGACCCTGGTTCAAGGCTCTGTTCCCCACGACCCATATAAACCAGATGCACAAGGTGGTGCATGCATCTGGAGTTTGTTTGCAGTGGCTGGAGGCCCTGGTGTGCCCATTCTCTCTCTCTGCCTCTTTCTCTATCTGTTGCTCTCAAATAAATAAATTAAAATAAATTTTTTTGAAAAAAGCTTTATAAAGCCAAAATCCCTAAGGGTGTGTGTTGCTCTACACCTTTAATCCTGACACCTGGGAGGTTGAAATTTCTGTTCTGAATTGGGTTCCAGGTCAGCCTGGAACTGAATCAGACCCTGCCTCCAGTAATGACAGAAACAAAAGACACAGGCTCTATAAATCTGAAAGCATCAAAGACAACAATAGTCAACCCCAAATACAGCTTAATTGAAAATGGTAAAGCCAGCCAAGAATATGTAACCCATAACCTACCCTGACATGGAAAGAGAGATTAGTACTTCCAGTGCAGGCCTATGGACCTGCTTTTTTGTCAGTTGGCTCCGTTACCTTTTGGGGTGGCTTCCAATCTCACCAATGCTGAGTGCCTACCTCAATCCCTTTGTGTTGTTCTGTGGAGCTGGTGTTCTGATCAGCTGTGTTGGATGCCCTGCCGCCAGGGGGCCGAATGTGTTCTCCAAAGGTTCTGATGGTTGGGGGATAGGAGAGTGCACAAAGCCTGGAGTTGTACTGGAACTGCTTAGTTGATCTCTGCTGTCTCCTCTTCAGGTTTCTTGACTTTGCAAGGAGGCTGATGAGGTTGGAAAATTCCCTTGTTTGGCCTCTGCTTTTGCAGCTGGGTGCTGGGCAAGTAGCGCTTGGCTGGTGCATGGGTCAGGTGGATCACTGATTGGGGCACAAGCGCCTCAGTGGGATTCTGGCTGTTTTCCTCTTTTCTGGTGGATCTTGGTCTCTCCTGTTTCTTCACTGTGCCTAAAAAAAACTATATACCTTCACTTTTCAAAAGAAGGGTGTATTTTGCTGTGGTTTTACTTAAATCCCTGGCTCCTATGCCACCATCTTACCCGGAAGTCCTTCTCTCTCTCTTTTTTTTCTCTCTCTCAACTGGAAGGGTCTTTATAAAGAACAGAGAATCTTTTTTGTTTTTAATTTTTTAATTGACAACTTTTATACTTACAGACAATAAACCATGATAATTCCCTCCCCTCCATCACTTTCCCCTTCACTATTGCACTCTCCATTATATCCTCTCTCACTCTCCATTAGTCTGTCCTTTATTTTGATGTCATCATCTTTTTCTCCTATTTATGAGGGTCTTGTGAAGGCATTGCTGGGCACTGCGAGGTCATAGATATTAAGGCCAATTTCTTTCTGGACAGTTGCATTGTAAGGAGTGGTGCCCTTCCTTTAGCTCTTACATTCTTTCCACCACCTCTTCTGCATTGACCCCGAGCCTTGAAGGGTGTGATAGAGATGTTTCAGTGCTGAGCACTCTTCCATCACTTCTTCTTAGCACTATGTTGCCTTTTGGGTCATTCCAATGGTCATCATCATCTGAAAAGATAAGCTTCTCTAACCAAAAGTGAGACTAGCATTAATATATGAATATGAACATTGAGTGTAGTGCTTTCAGGGCATTTTGGTGAGTATGACATATGTATTTAGCCAAACAAGAGCAGGCTTTATACACCTAAGGTACATGACCTCCCTGCCATAGGCTTTTGATTAGGTTTTCAGTACCAGGCATGTATTCCCTCCCATAGAGTGGGCCTCCAGGCCAATGAGAGAGCAGTTGGTTTCCCCCAGAGCAGACATGCCACTATTGCACCCATTCAGTCATTTGGCCTGTCTGACCAAACTTGAGGTTTCCAGTGTCCACAAGAACAGAGAATCTTTATCTGGGGTCTTCTTATCTAACTGGAGCAACCTTATGTGCATGCCCACATTACTGAGGCTGTTGCAGACTCTTGTCTGTGACTGGAATGACTGTGTCAGGGTTCCCCTGACAAACATAAGTGCTCTTTTTTTTTTGGTTTTGTGAGGTAGGGTCTCACTCTGGTCCAGGCTGACCTGGAATTAACTATGTAGTCTCAGGGTGACCTGGAACTCTCGGCGATCCTCCTACCTCTGCCTCCCGAGTGCTGGAATTAAAGGCGTGCGCCACCATGCCCCACCTTAAAAAAATTTTATTTACATCTTTCATAATTATGAACAATGAACCATAGTAATTCTCCCCCCCTCCACTTTCCCCTTCATAGCTCTACTCTCCATCACAAACCCTCCCCCTTTCAATGAGTCTCTTTTATGAGTCCTCTTATTATGAGGGTCTTGTGTAGATAGTGCCAGGCACTGCAAGGTCATGGATATCCCGGACATTTTGTGTCTAGAAGAGTGCATTATAAGGAGTCCTACCCTCCTTTTGGCTTTTACATTCTTTCTGCCACCTCTTCCACAATGGGCCCTGAGCTTTGGAAGGAGTGACAAAGATGTTTCAGTGCTGAGCACTCCTCTGTCACTTCTCAACACCATGGTACCTTCTGAGTCATCCCAAGATCGCTGCCATCTTCTCTAACCAAAAAGAGAAAGCTTCTCTAACCAAAAGTGAGAGAAGCAATATGTGGGTATGCACGTTAAGAGAAGTTCTCACTGGGCAGTTTGGTGATCATAATATATGCATTTAGGCAGACACCAGCAGGCATTACACCACTAGGGGTCATGACCTGCCCCAAGTGCTCTTTTTTGTTGTCAGCCCATATCTTAGAATTGCTATCAGGTGTCTGTCATTAACACTAGAAGGTCCAGCATGGCTCACACCTTTAATCCAATCCTAGTTCTCAGGAAGCTGAAGTAGGAGGATTGCTATGAATTCAAGGCCTGCCTAGACTATGTATAGAGTTCCAGGCTATCCTGGGCTACATTGTGAGATAGTATGTCAAAAAGCCAAAATTGGAGCTGGGCGTGGTGGCACATGCCTTTAATCCCAGCACTTGGGAGGCAGAGGTAGGAGGATTGCCATGAGTTCGAGGCCACCCTGAGACTGCAGAGTGCATTCCAGGTCAGCCTGAACTAGAGTGAGACCCTACCTCAAAACACTAAAAAAAAAAAAAAAAAAAAAAAAAAAAAAAAAAAATTGGCTGAGGAGATGGCTCAGCAGTTAAAGGCACTTGCTTGCAAAGCCTGCCAGCCTGGGTTATATTCCCCAGTACCCACATAAAGCCAGACACACAAAGTGGCACATGTGTCTGGAGTTCGCAGTGGAAAGAGGCCTTGGCATGCCCATTTACTTTTCTGCTTACAAATAAATCATTAATAAAGTATTTAAAAGTAAAAACTAAAACTGGAAGGGGGTTAAGATCAAGATACCTTATGTACATGTGTGAAATTGTCAATTAAAAAGTCTTTGTGAGCTGGGTGTGGTGGTGCACACCTTTAATCCCAGCACTCAGGAGGCAGAGGTAGGAGGATCTTCGTGAGTTCAAGGCCACTCTGAGACTACACAGTGAATTCCAGGTCAGCCTGAGCTAGAGTGAGGCCCTACCTCAGAAAAAACAAACAAACAAACAAAAAAGTCTGTTTTTTTTTTTAATATACATATATATCTTTAAAAAAGTCAGTCAGTCTGGGGAAAATGTCTTAGTTAGTCAGATGCTTGCCACACAAGAATAAGAATAACCTGAGTTTCGATCCCCAGCACTCATATAAAAGCTGAGTGTGGTGGTGCGTGCTTGTAACTCAGTAATGAGGCAGAGATGGGTGATTCCTGGGACTTGCTGGCTAGTTAGTCTAGCTGAATCAGTGAGTTCCAAGTCCAGCCAGAGATTCTGTCTCTCCAACCCCAAAATGAAAAGACATCTAATGTTGACCTTGGCCTGTATATACAAGTGTGCCTATACCACGAATATACATGTATATACACATATAAAAAACCAGCCAAAAGAAAATATAAAGGCTTCATTCCAGTGGCCTATGACTGGTAGAGCAACAGTCTGAGGAATTTATACCATAACTTTATTCTGTGAAGGGATACATAGTAAACATTTTAGGCTTTGTGGCTCACATACCATCTCTTTCTGGTTGTTCAACTCTGTCTTTGAAGCAGGAAGGCAGCCATAATGATATATGAATGAACATGGCCACATACTAATAAAACTTTATAAAAATAGTAGATGGAGCCGGGCGTGGTGGCACACGCCTTTAATCCCAGCACTTGGGAGGCAGAGGTAGGAGGATCACCGTGAGTTCAAGGCCACCCTGAGACTACATAGTGAATTCCAGGTCAGCCTGGACCAGAGTGAAACCCTACCTAGAAAAACCAAAAAAAAAAAATAGCAGATGGCCCGACTTGGACGGTGGACTACAGTTTGCTCTATGTGAACAAGAGTGGAGGGGTATGTGGTAATCTTTGATTGGCCTGAGACTTCCATCTGTCATTCCCTTACCTCTCTTTCCAACAGGATCTTACGCATCCAGAAGGAGACTCCAACACTACAGCGGAAAGAGCCCCCACCCTCAGTGCTAGAGGCTGACCTCACAGAGGGGGACTTGGCCAATTCCCACTTACCCTCAGAGGTGCTATACATGCTCAAAAATGTCCGGTCAGTGTCAGAGGTCTGGGTGGTTTGGGGGAGTTTCTGCATGGCTGTGGGCTTCCCTGATCTCCTACATTGTTCACCTGACCTTCATCCTCCACCCAACAGGGTACTGGGTCACTTTGAAAAGCCACTCTTCCTGGAACTATGTCGGCATATGGTCTTCCAGCGTCTCAGCCAGGGCGACTATGTCTTCCGGCCTGGTCAGCCAGATGCCAGTATCTATGTGGTACAGGATGGGCTGCTGGAACTCTGCCTGCCAGGGCCTGTAAGTGAACCATCCAGGACCACTGGGGGAAACTGGACACTGGGGATAGTCCTTGGGGTCAGGTATGTAGTCAGAAGTCAGGCAAATATGGGCTGGGGTCATGACTCAGTGAAGGAGCACCTGCTTAGAACCCATCAATGAGGGGTTGGAAGCATTGCTTAGTGGTAGAGTGCCTACTTAGAATCCACCAGTGAGGGCTTGGGGATGTGTGGCTCAGTGGTAGAGCACCTGCTTGGCATATAGGAGGTCCTAGGTTGAAACCCTAGCCCCACCAGAAAGATAAAGTCAGGGGAATGGGTGAGCATTTGGGGGCCTTCTATACAGCTGATCAGTGATTACAGTGAGCGTAAGAAATTGCCACTGGTCAGGAGGTTGGTATTTTCAATGGGGACAGTGATCACAGAAGAATTATGATGAGGATCAGTGGCATGGCCAGGGTAGAATGTTGCTCATCGGGATGAGGTCAGCATTGGTCAGTGGCTCCTGTGTTTCAGGACGGGAAAGAGTGCGTTGTGAAGGAAGTGGTCCCAGGAGACAGTGTCAACAGCCTGCTGAGTATCCTTGACGTCATTACTGTGAGCCTATGGGATAGAAGGATTGAGCTGTGTGTGTGGGGGGGGTCCATCTCTGGTTGGCCTGATGCTACCAGTGGTCACTGGAAAAGTAACAATAGAAGGAACAATGAGGAAACTTAGCTCTTGCTTGACCTGGTCTTTTCTCATGCCCACCCCAGGGTCACCAGCATCCCCAGCGTACGGTGTCTGCCCGGGCGGCCCGTGACTCCACGGTGCTGCGACTTCCAGTTGAGGCTTTCTCCGCTGTTTTCACCAAATACCCTGAGAGCTTGGTGCGAGTGGTACAGGTCAGCAGGCTTTTCACCTCGCTCCATGGCATGGGGAGGGTACCCCATCCTTGTCTATCCCTTTTTTTCGAGGTATTAATGCTGCCGCCAGCAAACTCAGGAGCTGTGGTTGAGGTTGGTACAGTGAGCTTTATTGCTTCAGCCAAACCTCCAGAGCTGCATAGTAACCACCTCTATTTTTTTTTTCCTGAGGTAGGGTCTCACTCTGGCTCAGGCTGACCTGGAATTCACTCTGTATTCTCAGGCTGGCCTTGAACTCATGGCGATTCTCCTACCTCTGCCTCCCGAGTGCTGGGGTTAAAGGTGTGCACCACCATGCCTGGCTTTTTTTTTTTTTTTATTATTTATTATTTATTTGAGAGAGAGGGGAAGAGACAGATAGGCAGAAAGAGAGAATGAGCATGCCAGGGCCTCCAGCCACTGCAAACGAACTCCAGATGCATGTGCCTCTTTGTGCATCTAGCTTATGTGGGTCCTGGGGAATTGAACTGGGGTCCTTAGGCTTTGCAGGTAAATTCCTTAACCGCTATGCCATTTCCTCAGCCCTCTCTTTTTTAAATTTATTTTTATTTTTATTTTTATTTATTTATTAGAGACAGAAAAAGGGAGAGGGAGAGAGAGGGAGAATGGGCACGCCAGGGCCTCTAGCCACTGCAAATGAACTCCATGCCACCTTGTGCATTGAACTGGGGTCCTTAGACTTCGCAGGCATGTGCCTTAACTGCTAAGCCATCTCTCCAGCCCTCTGCTTCTATTTCTATGGAAGTTTGGCCCATCCCCCTGACACTGCCCCTCATCTGGTCCCACCTTCAACCCTTGCAGATTATTATGGTGAGACTGCAGCGAGTCACCTTTTTGGCTCTTCACAACTACTTGGGTCTGACCAATGAACTCTTCAGTCATGTGAGTGAGGGGTGAACAAAGGGATAATTGGGGGAGGAGGCAGAAAGGAACTGCAGGACATGCCATAATTTGCTTCCTTTATTACCACTTCCCCTCACCGCCTTCTCCAGGAGATTCAGCCCCTGCGCCTCTTCCCCAGCCCAGGCCTCCCAACCCGCACCAGCCCTGTACGTGGCTCCAAGCGGGTTGTCAACACCTTGGCCACAGAGGAGCCCAGGGAGACCCCTGGCCGGCCGCCTGACCCCACTGGAGCCCCATTGCCTGGACCTTCAGGTGTCTGAGGTGGCCCCTAACTTCCTTCTAAGGACCTGAGGCCCATCCAGCTCAGTCTCTGGCCTCAATTCTGTAGATTTAAGTTGATTCTGCCTAAGGCCCCTCTGCTCTATACCCCCCCCCAATCAATCCTAGCTTGGAACTTGTAAATTGATCCTGCCCAGAGCCCCTCTGCTCTTTGTGTGTCCCCCCACCCCAATTCCTAGCTTGGAACCTAAACATTGATTCTGTCCAGGGCTCCTTTGCTCCATACCCCCTAATCCTAGCTTGGAACCTGTAGCTCCCAGGCCAGAAGCCTGAACACTTGTTTCCTCCTACCCTCTCAGGGGACCCAGTGAAGCCCACATCCTTGGAAGCCCCTCCTGTGTCTCTGCTGAGCCGTTGTATCTCCATGCCAGTGGACATCTCAGGTTTGGGGCAGGGATTAGAATGGGAGGCAGAAAGTGGGTTATCAAATTCGAGATTTGAATCCAGCCCTTTGAGCCTTTATATTTCTTACTTGCAAACTGGGGATACTGGCGCTCCTTCCTTTTGGTCTTTCTCTCTCTTTCTTCCTTTCCTTTCCTCTCCTCTCCTCTTTTTCTGAGGTAGGGTCTCGCTCTAGCCCAGGCTGGCCTGGAACTCTCTATAGTCTCAGGGTGGCCTCGAACTAACAGTGATCCTCCTACCTCTGCCTCCCAAGGACTGACATTAAAGGTGTGCGCCACCAAGCCCAGCTCTGGCGCTACTTCCTTGGATGCAGAGGTATAGTGCAGTCATCAATTAGTCATGTCTGCCATGACTGTGCCATTGACATGGAGTTAGGGATAGTTTTAGCTGTGGTCACTCTGTTTTGGTGCTGGGGAAGAACCTCATTCTAAGCAAATATTTCATCACCCCAGCTCCAATTTTAATTATTTATGTACTTATTTAATTGAGACAACATCTTAAGTAGCCTAGGCTGGCCTCAAACTTTCTCTGTAGCAGGGGATAACCTCCTGCCTTCACTTCTCTAGTGCTGAATTACAGGTGTGCACCACTATGCCTGGCTTGTATGGTGCTTGGGATAGAAGCCAGGGCTTTGGGCATGCTAGACAAACTGTCAGCTGCATTACATCTCCAGTCCTAATCTTTTTTTTTTTTTTTGTAAGGAGAGAGTGAATAAGAAGGCAGGGGAGGGGGAGTGTATGGGCATATCAGGGCCTCTTGTTGCTGCAGATGAATTCCAGATACATGTATCACTTTACATGGGTACCTGTGTAACTGAACCCAGGTTGGCAGGTTTGCAAGCAAGCACCTTTAACCACTTAGCCATTTTATTTACTTATTGATTGCTTTTATTGCCTCTTATCCACTCTACAGGTTTGCAAGGTGGCCCCCGCTCTGACTTTGACATGGCGTATGAGCGTGGCCGCATCTCCGTGTCCCTGCAAGAAGAGGCCTCTGGAGGACCTCAGGCAGTCACTGCTCGGGTAAGGCCCTGCCTTCTCTCCAATCTCACTGCAGTCCCTGGCCCGTGATAGAGTCCCCCAGAAAGGGTGATTGAGAGGGTGCACATGACATCACAAGCCCTGCTCAATGCAAACCCCCCACTCAGGAGCTCCGGGAACAGCCAGCAGGCGCCTGTGAATACAGCTACTGTGAAGATGAGTCGGCTTCAGGGGGCTGTCCTTTTGGGCCCTACCAGGGCCGCCAGACAAGCAGTATCTTTGAGGCAGCAAAGCGGGAGCTGGCCAAGCTGATGAGGATTGAGGTGGGCAACCAGCCCAGAGGAGGCTGGGGTTGGGGGTGGAATGGGAAGGTCTGATGGGTATCCATCTCAACTGCACTTCCTTCCCAGGACCCCTCTCTCCTGAACAGCCGAGTTTTGCTGCATCATGCCAAAGCTGGCACAATCATTGCTCGCCAGGGAGACCAGGTGAGGCTACTCTTTGACCTCTAGCACGATGCCACCTGAGATTGCTTCCTTTGATCTCTAATCTCTGACCTTCACTGTGGTGACTGACGTTGTCCCTTCCTCTTATCCTGTGAATTCCAGGCAGCTCCCACCCTCACTCCAAGTCCTGTGCACCTAGTACCCCTTCACCTCCAACCTCTGAACCTTTTCTCTTATTATTCCTGCTCCAGTACTTTCTATGACCTCTGTTGTTTGACACTCTGATCCCTCCATTTACCCTGTTACTCTATTTGTTTCCAACCTTGGTAGCCTGCTAGGGTAGGTACTCATTATTTAAGAGTAGCTATCAATGAGGCTGGAGAGATGGTTTAGTGGTTAAGGTGTTTGCCTGTGAAGCCTAAGGATCCCGGTTCGTTTGCAGTGGCTAGAGGCCCTGGCATGCCCATTCTCACTCTCCCTCTCTCTCTTTCCCTCTCTCTGTCTCTAATAAATAAATACAAATAAAATCTTTAAAAAAAAAATAATAGCTATCAAGGGCTGGAGGGATGGCTTAGTAGTTAAGATGCTTGCCTGCAAAGCCAAAAGAACCAGGTTTGATTCCCCAGGAGCCACATAATCCAGATACAAAAGGTGGCATATACATCTGGAATTCATTTGCAGGGCTAGAGGCCCTGGCATGCCCATTCTCTCTTTCTTTATCTGCTTCTTTCTCTCTCAAATAAATAAATAAATAAAAGGAAAAGAAAAAAGGGGGTTATATATATAAAAAAAAATAGCTATCAAGACCCAGAGACTATGACCTCCCAACTGTGTAGAGGAGAATCAGAAGATGAATGTGGTCATCAATTAGTCGTGTGGCATTTGACATGGAGTTAGGGCTTGTTTTAGAATGTCACCATGATCACTTCTCTTATCGTTATTAGTAGTTTTGGTGTTGGGTATAGAGCCCAGGCCTCACACATGCTAGGACTGTGCTTAACCGCCAAGATCCATTTTTACTGAGGTATGTGTATGGGAGTGTGTGCAGGCATGTGTATATGCATGGTCATATGTGTGTGAGTGCACATTTGTGCATGTAGGTTGATATTAGATATCTTCCTCTAACATTCTCCACCTTACTGAGACAGGATCTCTCACTGAACCAATTTGGCTAGTCTAGCTAGCATGCAATAGGGATCCACTTGTCTCTGCCTCTCAAGGGCTGCGATTGTAGGCAGATACTACCAAGGTTGGCATTTGTGTGGATTCTGGGCATCCAAACTCATATCCTAATGCTTGCATGGTGAGTATTTTACTGATTGAACCATCTTCCTCACTCCCATCTTAATTTTTTTTATTACCCTCTGTCCATTGACAGGTTTGCAGATTGATCACCACTATAGCCCTGGAGCAGGCTTTCAGAGTCTGCTACTAAGCACCCTGGAATTGTAGGCATTATGTCCTGTCCACCCTTCCATTCTCCATATTGGGAAGTAGCATAGTCATGATCTCACATTCAGGAGATGTGAAGAGAGGGGATTCTGGAGTGAATGGGACAGAATTGAAATCCAGACTTTGTCTCACTTCCCTATGTGACTTTGAACAAAGGATCTAAAAAGTTCTCTGCTTCTTCAACGTGTGGAGTAGACACACTCATATTGGAGTTTTGCATAAGGTATACAAAGGATGTGCAGGCCAAGGACAGCTTAGTAGCAGTATAGTGTGTGTGTGTGTGTGTGTGTGTGTGTGTGTGTGTGTGTGTGTGTGTGTGTGTGTGGGGGGCAGGGTGTTGGGGAGGTTTTATAACAGTTGAAGCCAGTGAGGAGACCGCTGAAAGAGGCCTGAGCTGAACTTGGGAGCTATGTGAGTCTGGTCTCTCCTATTGGCTAACTAGGAGGTCCTGTCACTTATTTGTGGGGCTCTACCATTTCTCCCATCTGCCCCTTGCAGGTGTGGGTTCCTTTTGGGGAAACACAATCAAATTCAGTGCCGGCTATGTATAGTCCTGGGGGGCATGCTGAGAAAGTGTGGTCACATGAAGGCTCTGCCAGTGCCCCGGGCTTGCTTATCTGGGTGACTTGAGCGAAACCCATCCCTGGCCTGATTTGGCCCCCAGTGGGCCAGGCTGGTCTACTCTTGAAGCTTCTCAGTGTCTTCCCAGCATCTTTGGAGACCACTGCTCTGCCTCCCTCCAACATGTCATATCAGTACTTCTCAACTGGAGGTAGTTTAGCCCATTAGGGGACACTTGGCAATGCCAGTGTGTGTTTGTGTATGTGTGTGCTTGTGCATGTGTACCTGTGCACTGGAGTAGAACCCAGGCCATTTGTACATACTAGGCAACACTGTACTACTGAGCAACACTACTCCAGCCCCTGAGGAAATTTTGTGTTTTTGCTTTGCTTTGCTGTGTGTGTGTGTGGGGGGGTGGGTATCCTATATGCTTGCCTGCAGTGAGTGGTGGGGGCCAGAGCTGAACCTTGGGTGTCACACCCTACAGACTTGTTTTGAGCCAGAGTGTCTTTACTGATTCTGGAGCTTGTAGGGCTCAATGATTCTCTGGTCTCTGCTCTCCTGCAGGACTGGGGTTACTGGCATATGTGGTCACTGTTTATATGGGATCTGGAGATTCAAACTCTGATGTTCTTGGGGCCCCTCAGACCCTCATGCTTGCATAGCAAGTGTACTTGAGCCATCTCTCCATCCCTTTCTGAGACATTTTGAATTGCTATGACTTAGGAAGGGTGCAGCTGCCACCTATCAAGAGGCTAGAATGCCAGGGACCATATAAGGAATCACCTACTCCAAAGTATCCCATAGTGCTAACACTGAGAAGCCATGCTACATACAAACATCTTCCTAAGTAGGATTCATGGGAGTGTCTACAGGCTGAATCCAGAAATCCAAAATGTATTACACTCCAGAATCCAAAGCTTTGTTATTGTCATTTTTGAGATAGGGTTTCATGTTGCCCAGGTTGGCCTCAAAATCCCTATGTAGCCAGGTGTGGTGGTGCACACCTTTAATCCCAGCACTCAAGAGGCAGAGGTAGGAGGATCACTGTGAGTTTGAGACTACATAGTGAATTCTAGGTCAGCCTACGCTATAGTGAGACCCTACCTCAAAAAAAATTCAAATTGAAAAAAAAAATATATATATATATATATCCCTTTGTATTCAAGGATGACCTCATATTCCTGATCTTGCCTCTACCTCCCAAGTACTGGAATTATAGAAATGTGCCACCATACCCCATTTGTTAAAATTAAGACAAACTGGGCTAGAGAGATGGCTTAGTGGTTAAGGTGCTTGTGTGTAAAGCCCAAGGACCCATGTTTGACTCACCAGATCCCACGTAAGCCAGACACACAAGGTGCTGCATGTGCAAGGTCACATGTGTACACAAAGTGGTGCACATGTCAGGAGTTTGTTTACAGTGATCGGGAAATCCTGGTCTCTGTCTTGCTGTCTAACTTTCATTAAAAAAAAAAAAAAAGCCTACTGGGTATGGTGGCGCATGCCTTTAATCCCAGCACTTGGGATGTAGAGGTAGGAGGATCACCATGAGTTCAAGGCCACCCTGCGACTACCTAGCAATTCCAGGTCAGCCTGAGCTAGAGTGAGACCCTACCTCGAAAAAACAAACAAACAAAAAAAAGTAAATTAAGACAAATTGCATTCAAAATGCAGAGGCTGTAAAAATAGTGTATAAGAGTGTGGTGGGGCACGCCTTTAATCCTAATACTCGGGAGGTAGAGGTAGGAGGATCATTGTGAGTTCAAGGTCACCCTGAGACTACACAGTGAATTCCAGGTCAGCCTGGGCTACAGTGAGACCCTACCTCGAACCCCAAAAAAATAGTGTATGAAATTATCTTTAATCCAAGCAAGGTGGTGCATGTCTCTAATGCACTTGGGAAGTAGAGAGAGACAGCCATCTTCAGCTACATGGGAGTTCAAGGCCAACCTGGGCTACATGAGACTCTCTCAAAAATTTAAAATTGCAGGGCTGAGAGTGGTGGTACATGCCTTTAATCCCAGGATTCAAGAGGCAGAGCTAAGAGAATTGCTGTGAGTTCGAGGCCACCCTGAGACTACATAGTGAATTCCAGGTCAGCTTGGGCTAGGGCAAGACCCTATCTCAAAAAACCAAAAAAGGTAAAATAAAATTACAAAATGCCTCTAGGTTAAGGGTTTATATGAGACATAAATGAGACTTATGTTTGTACTGCATCCCATTGCCAAGATATTTTATGTATTCAGGTGGTTTTTTTTTGTTTTGTTTTGTTTTGTTTTGTTTTGTTTGGTCCCAGCCTCTGGGAAGCCTTACAGTTTTGAAAAACATGACTCAAAGGATCACACAAATTCTTATGAAATGAGCAAGGCTTAGTGTTACAAAGGGCATGTTCTTGGTACTACAAAGTCTGACTTAGACAGGGTGGCACCTCTAAGGCCATGATTTCCAGCCAGCAAGGAAGGGCGGGGAACAATTTGCTGAGTGTAACTGGAGGAAAGGTCTGTCTTGGCATAGAGCTTTTCCCACAATGCCCTGTGGGAAGGCCTGCCTAATATGTGTAGGGCCTGGAATTTTTTAAAATTATTTGAGTATATGTGCATGTTCATGTGAGTTGAATACAGGTATGGCACGCATGGGTGCACATCTTTGTCTGTATATGGGTACACCAGGGTCTCTTGCTGTTGCAAATGAACCAGACTCTTGTGCTACTTTTGGATCTGGCTTTACATGGTGGACTGGGGAATTGAACTCAGGTAGGTAGGCAGGCAGGCTGGCTTTGTAAACAAATGCCTTCAACTGTTGAGCAATCTCCCCAGCCCCCACTGGCTAGTCTCTCTCTCTCTCTCTTTTTCTTGCTCTCTCCTTTCTCCCTCCCTCCCTTCCTCCCTTTCTCCCTTCCTCTTCCTTTTTTTTGGAAACAGGGTCTTAAGTAGCACAGACTGGCCTCAAACTTGAGATCCTTCTGCCTCTGCTTGTTGAGGGCTGGTTAAAGGGGGTTTTTGAAGTTTAGGAAAATTTTATGAACTCCAACCCTTTTTTTTTTTTTTTTTTTTTGAGTAGGGTCTTGCTGTAGCCCAGGCTGACATGGAATAAATACATTATGTAGTCCCAGGATGACCTAGAAGCCTCAAACTCACAGTGATCCTCCTATCTCTGCCTTCCAAGTTGCTAGGATTAAAGGCATGCTCCACAACATCTGGCTGGTTTTGTCTATTTTTAACAAAGAATTAACATAAACAGATTGAGAAGAGTAGACTACAAATTATTACATTTATTTAGGGAAGTTTGTGAGTCAAGGGAGAGGGCTGTATAAACCCACATGGAGACAGGTCCTGGGGACCCCATGTGAGAAGCTAAGCATGGAAGTGGAGGAAAAACATGACAAGGGCTTTTCCAGAAAAATTGGTAAAGGGCTAGGGCTTGAAAAAAAAGTTAAAAGATAATAAGAAAATAGGGGTTATAGAGATGGCTTAGCAGTAAAGACACTTGCCTGAGAAGCCATCACATCCAGCATCTTCCTCCTCTTCCTCTTTTTTATTTAATTTTTGTTGAGGCAGGGTCTTATGTCTCCCAGCCTGGCCTTGATCCTTTTGCCTCTACAGTTATGCAGTGCTTGGGGATCAAACCCAGGGCTTGTGCATGCCAGGCAAGCACTCTACGAACTGAACTACATCTCTAGCCAGCATTTTTTTTAGCCCCTTTTTATTCTTTCCTATGAGGTACCCTAACCTGAGTTTGGGGAGGGATGCTGTAGTTGGCTTGCCTATTTCCTATCCCCTGTTCTCCTCACAGGATGTGAGCCTGCACTTCGTGCTCTGGGGTTGCCTGCATGTGTACCAGCGCATGATTGACAAAGCAGAGGAAGTGTGCCTGTTTGTGGCCCAGCCGGGGGAGCTGGTGGGGCAGTTGGCAGTGCTCACAGGGGAACCCCTCATCTTTACACTGCGTGCTCAGCGGGACTGCACCTTCCTGCGAATCTCCAAGTCTGACTTCTATGAGTATGACTGGGATTGGGGTGGGTGTGGTATGTGGAAGATCCCATCACAAATCCTTTCTGCTGTGAGGAAGTGACCAAGACTTCATTCATATCTCTAAATGGGGCAGGAAGGAACAAGATCCAGCTTCCCAGTACCCTTTTAATTTCACTCTCAAGCTGGTCCCTACTCTCTCTACTCCTAGGGTGGGTATTCCAGCAGGCCCTGAGCCAATGCATCCCCTCTCTGTTCATGCAGAATCATGCGTGCACAACCCAGTGTGGTGCTGAGTGCAGCGCATACAGTGGCTGCAAGGATGTCCCCCTTTGTGCGCCAGATGGACTTTGCTATTGATTGGACAGCAGTGGAGGCTGGTCGTGCACTCTACAGGTACAGTCCCTGGTCCCCACACTAGTCAGACCCTATTTAAGACAAGGCCTGGAGTTTGTCTGACCCTATTCCTACCCCAGGCAGGGCGACCGCTCAGACTGCACCTACATTGTGCTCAACGGGCGACTGCGTAGTGTTATCCAACGTGGCAGCGGCAAGAAAGAGCTAGTGGGGGAGTATGGTCGTGGGGACCTCATCGGTGTGGTAAGGGCAGCCAGCAACTAGTGACCTCTGACTTCTCTAAGGCTAGTCCCTCCTCCTCATATGCACAACACCCTGGGTAATCGGGTGGAGTAGTGAATGCATTTCAGCCTCAGCTCTGACCCAGGCCACTTCTGAGCTCCTTTCTGTGGGTTAGAAGCAACCTCATGGGATAAGGAGTATGGACTCTATCTTCAGTGTGTCTGTACAGGTACCTTGTCATGCATATTAATCCCTGTTTCCTCCCTCAGGTGGAGGCACTGACTCGGCAGCCACGAGCCACAACAGTGCATGCGGTTCGAGACACAGAGTTGGCTAAGCTGCCAGAAGGCACTTTGGGCCACATCAAACGTCGCTACCCACAGGTGCATCTTCATGTGGGCGAGGCCTGTGGGAGCAGGGTGGGGCCATAGAGGAGATATGCTCTGTGGGGTGGAGCCACTTGGCTGGAGCAGGATCACAGAGGAGGGGTCTAGGCCTTGGTGGGTTGGAGCTTCCCAGCTAGAAGCCAAGCTGTAGAGGAGGTGGGACCCAGCAGATGGATGAAAAGGTGGGCCCACACTGTCTCTTCTACATCACTGGAGACTGATTCCCCAATGGTCCCCAGGTCGTGACTCGCCTTATCCACTTGCTTAGCCAGAAAATTCTTGGAAATTTGCAGCAGCTACAAGGACCTTTTCCAGGTAAGAACCTATCAGCCCTTGCAAGATATATTAAAGAGTCCTATACCCAGAGAGTGCTAGAAGCACATAAATCTTGCTGAAGGAGAGGTTGAGGCTGAAAGTGGCGGTTTGAGCTAGAGTGAGTTCCAGGAGGTCAGCTTGGGCTAGAGTGAAAAACCAAACAACCAAAACTAAAAACCAAAAAAAAAAAAAAAACCCACAGAAAAGAGCCTGATGTCAGGAGCTGGTAAGTATGGAGAGGAAAACAAAGTGGGGTCATAGAGAGAGGAAGGGAGAAAGGAACAAAGGAGGCTTTCCTGAGGAGAATGTATTAGCCCTTGACAAATGACATGGGCTAGATGTCAAAAACAACTAAGAAAGCTGGGCGTAGTGGTGCATATCTTTAATCCCAGCACTCAGGAGGCAGAGGTAGGATCGCCATGAGTTCAAGGCCACCTGAGACTACATAGTGAATTCCAGGTCAGCCTGGGCTAGAGTGAGACCCTACCTTGAGCCCCCCCCCCCAAAAAAAAAAAGAAGGAAAAGAAAAGAACTAAGAAGGGCCATTTTTAAAATTTTTTAATTAATTTATTTTATTTGAGAGAAAGAGGCAGATATAGAGAATGAATGGGTGCACCAGGGCTTCTAGCCACTGCAAATGAACTTCACACACATGTGTCACCTTGTGCATCTGGCTTATGTGGATACTGGGGAATCAAACCTAGGTCCTTAGACTTTGCAGGCAAGTGCCTTAACCACTAAGCTATCTCTCCAGCCCCTCCTTTTTAAATTCACTTTTAATTAATTTATTTTATTTGAGGGAGATAAAGGGGCAGATAGAGAAAGAGAATTTTTTTTTTTTTTTTGAAACAAGGTCTCATGTTTTCCAGGATGGCCTGAAACTCACCTTGTACTCCTCATCCTCCTTCCTCCACCTCCCAAGAACTGGGATTACAGGTGTATACCACCACACATGGTTTATGTAGTGCTGGGGATGGAACTTCAAACATGCGAGGCAAACACTGTACCCACTGAGCTACATCCTCACCCTTGATATCTGATCTGTGGAAATTCTGACAAGAGATAAGAGCCAAATTTCCAAACAGATAGGCCAGTTAGTTTATCTTCCTTTCTTTTCCTTCCTTTTTCTTTTTCTAAATTTCCTTTTTGTTGTTGTTGTTGTTGTATCAAGGTAGGGTCTCACTCTGGCTCAAGCTGACCTGAAATTCACTATGTAGTCTCAAGGTGGCCTCAAACTCACAGTGATCTTCCTACCTTTGCCTCCCAAGTATTGGGTATAAACGTTTGCGTCACCACACCTAGCTCTTTTTTTTTCCCCCCTTGGTTTTCCAAGGTAGGGTCTCACTCTGGCTCAAGCTGACCTGGAATTCACTCTGTAGTCTCAGGGTGGCCTCAAACTCATGGCAATCCTCCTACCTCTGCCTCCCAAGTGTGAATAAAGGTGCATCACCACACCTAGCTCTTTTTTTTTGGTTTTTCGAGGTAGGGTTTTACTCTAGTTTAGGCTGACCTGGAATTCACTCTGTAGTCTCAGGGTGGCCTCGAACTCATGGTGATCCTCCTACCTCTACCTCCTGAGTGCTGGGATTAAAGGCATGTGCCACCACGCCTGGCTCTTTTTTTTTTTTTTAAATCTTTTTGAGACAGTGTCTCATGTTGTCCAGGCTGGCCTCAAACTCTGTAGCCAAGGATGACTTTGAGTTTCTGATCCTCCTGCTTCTATTTCCCAAGTGTTTTCAGGTGTGTATCTCCACATGTGGTTTATGTAGTGCTGGGGATCAAATTCAGGACTTTGTTCATGCTAGGCAGGCATTCTACCAACTGAGCCATGTTCCCAGCATAGGATTTGGTGTTTTTTTTTTTTTCTATTTTTAAAATATTCTATATTTGTTTGTTTGTTTGTTTGTTTGTTTGTTTGTTTATGAGAGAGAATGGTCGCATGCCAGGGCCTCTAGCCACTGCACATACACTCCAGATGCATGTGCCACCATGTGCATCTGGCTTACATGGGTTCTGGGGAATCAAGCCTGGGTCCTTCTTTGCATTCAAGTTCCTTAACCACTAAACCATCTCTCCAGTCCAGGATTTGGTGGTCTTGAAGCAATGTGAGGGGGAAATTGCAAGGGAGAAATGTGGTCAGGGGCCATGGGCCTTGGAAAAGCGTTTGAGATTGTTGATGCTGTCATGTGGAAGGGGACAGCCTACCAGCAAGGAAGCAGTAAATCCCAGGCAAAGATGAGGGTAACTGCTTGGTCTAGGCTATTAGCTGAGAACCTAAAAAGTGATAAATAAGTCAAAAGTATATTTATTCTTGTCTAGTTTGGTGTTGTGACACAGGGGCCCAGGCCATGGGGTGAGAACACTGATTGGTCTACACAAACACAGTGAATCTGAATGGTTGTATAATGGGTGGCCAGGTGTGGTGTTACACACCTGTTATCCTAGCACTTGGGAAGAGGAAACAGGAGGATCAGGAGTTCAAGGTTATCCTCAGCTACATAGCAAGATTGAGGCTAGCCTGGGCTAATGAGACGGTCTCAAACATACTGACAAATTGTACTGTGTGTCCCATTGAGGAGATTAAAGCCAAAGGTAGTGTGGCTGGCTAAGTCTTAAGAGGGAACCATGGGTGGAACTTGGTTCAAGACTACACAGCCTTTCAATATGGTGCTGTCAAGACTTTGAGCAATGGCTGGAGAACAAAGGCAAGAATGAAGATGGAGTAGATAGAGGAGATCCAATTCTCTGGACATAGGGTTGGATGCTTAGCAAATCATCCCTTGGGGTCTCAGCAGGGTCCGGGCTCAGTGTTCCCCCACCTTCGGAACTCACCAACCCAGCCAGCAACCTGTCCACTGTGGCCATCCTCCCTGTATGTGCTGAGGTCCCCATGATGGCTTTCACCTTGGAGCTGCAGCATGCTCTACAAGCCATTGGTAGGTGGAGGGTCAGAGCATGGGCAGAGGGCTGGTTATAGGGTCTGTCAGGCAGGGCAGAATGCATATGCACTGAGCATTGGTCAATGGGTGGGCATGCCCAAGTGGGTTAGTGTGGGGTAGAGGATCCTTGGCCACAGAGATGGGTTATGAGTATTCTGTTCTGGGAGAAGCCCCCAAATCTGTTGATCTCGGTTCCTAACTTCCTGTCTTCACCTATCACTAGGTCCCACACTTCTCCTCAACAGTGACATTATCCGGGCACGCCTAGGGGCCTCTGCATTGGATAGGTGCGTGTGGGGTTTTGGATTGGGCATGGAATGGTGGATGAAAGGTATGCTTAGGACCTGAGATTCTTTGTGATTGGGTTGGAATGCTAGGTTTTCAATCAAGGCTCCCCACTTATGGGTCAACTGGGAGACTAGCAGGGGTGTCCAAAGAGAGATCTCAAGGGCCACATGCAGCCCAGTATAGCTATAAATGTGGCTTAACAACCATAAACTTACTTAAAATATTATGAGATTTTGGAGTTGAGAGATAGCTCAACAGGTAATGGGACCTGTGTTCAGATTCCCAGCACCTACATAAAATCTGGTTGCAGCAGTGTTTGTTTGTAATCCTAGTGCTAGGAAAGTGAAGACAAGGACTCCCTAGGGCTTGCTGGCTAGTTAAGTCTAGCTGAATCAGTGAGCTCTAAGTTCAGTGAGAGACTCTGTCTCAGAGAGCAGTTGATGACACATCTGACATTGACCTCCGGCTGCCGTATGCATGGGCACACATATGCATGTACACCCTCACACAGGGTGCCTACACACATATGAATATGCATAAGCACCATACACATATATACATGTAAAAATATGTGATTTCTTTTTAAAAATTTTTTAAATATTTATTTATTTGCTTATTTGAAAGAGAGGCAAAGAGAGAGAGAGAGAGAGAGAGAGATGGGTATGCCTCTAGCCACTGCAAACAAATTCCAGACACATGCACCACCTTGTGCAGCTGGCTTACGTAGGTACCGGGGAATCGAACTTGGGTCCTTAGACTTCACAGGCAAACACCTCAATCGCTAAGCCCTCTCTCCAAGCCCCATGTGATTTCTTTTGAACTTGAGTGTATGGTTATTGAGTGTGAGCATTGTAGATGCCAATGGCATGCCACAGTGGTATGCAAAAAAAAAAAAAAAAAAAAAAGTCTGTATGCTCTTAACCTGTGGGTCACAGGTTGGATACCTCAGCTAGGGGCATGAACTTCCGTTGTTGGGGATCTGTATATCTGAGGTCTTCTAAGTAATGGGATTATGTGGTCTCTGGGATATGAGACCCCAGGCCAACTCCAGGATGACATTCCCGTATCCCATTCCAGCATCCAAGAGTTCCGGCTATCAGGGTGGCTGGCCCAGCAGGAAGATGCGCATCGCATTGTGCTGTACCAAACAGACACGTCACTGACGCCTTGGACTGTGCGCTGCCTGCGCCAGGCTGACTGCATCCTCATTGTGGGCCTGGGTGACCAGGAACCCACTCTTGGCCAGGTTGAGAGAACATGCACAGTGACTCCACACCTTCCCCTTTTCAGGACCCCATCCCTTCCCCTTCTGTGCCTGCATCAGGCCACATGAATCCTCCCCTTATGGCTTGGTGATCAGGGACCTGAGCTGGGCCTGGTGAGGAAAGGAAGGATAACTGTTGACATCCTTTGTCTCTGCCTTCCGCAGCTGGAGCAGATGCTAGAGAACACGGCCGTGCGTGCCCTCAAGCAGCTTGTCCTGCTGCACCGGGAGGAAGGCCCAGGCCCCACTCGCACTGTGGAGTGGCTCAACATGCGCAGTTGGTGCTCAGGGCACCTGCATCTGCGCTGTCCACGCCGTCTCTTCTCACGCCGCAGCCAGGCTAAGCTGGTGAGAGGCAGCCTGGAAGGATGCCCTCTGCTGCTTGTGGGCCGGTTTTGGACATTTCTTTCTGGGGGTGGAGCATGGGACACATCCTTGAGAGTTTGGGTACTCCTTCCCTGGTGGGTGAAGGGGTTGGGGAATTCACTTTTCTTTCTGGGAGCAAGCCAGGAGACTCATCCTTCACTTGTTGAATGGTTAGGGTATTTTCTACCACCTGGAGGTGGAAGCTTGAAGGGCTAGGGCAAAGCCAGGATCAGCATAGGGTTGATGAGTGGTTAAAATCAAAGTAAGGCCCTCCCCTAGACCTCGTTATCCCATTCTAATGGATCTCTTGTTCTTTCCCTGATCCCAGCACGAACTCTATGAGAAGGTTTTCTCCAGGTGTGCAGACCGGCACAGTGACTTCTCCCGCTTGGCTCGTGTACTCACCGGAAACACTATTGCCCTGGTGCTGGGTGGGGGAGGGGCCAGGTGAGAGGTGGGATGGAAAGGGGGTGGGGTGGAGTTTAATCCCTGGAAGAGTTGCCCTTAAGGTGGAAGCTGTTTGTTCCTTTGCTGGGCAACAGGTAGGGTGAGGTGGAAGCAGAGAACTCCTGGGGAGTCCTAATGAGTCCCCGGTTTGTCACTGAGTTCTCTACACTTGGCAGGGGCTGCTCTCATATCGGGGTGCTGAAAGCATTAGAGGAGGCAGGGGTGCCAGTTGACCTCGTAGGTGGTACATCTATAGGCTCCTTCATTGGGGCCCTGTATGCAGAGGAACGCAGTGCCAGCCGCACGAAACAGCGGGCTCGGGAATGGGCCAAGGTATGTGTTGGGGGATGGGGTTTGCAGCACTCAAGAAGTTCAGGAAGAGCTTAGTCTAAGTCCAGGCTTAGACTATCCTGCCTGGACCCCTATAGAAACATCTCTAGGCATGGGGGCAGGAGATAGTTCAGTGGGTAAGAATGCTATATAACCATGAGTTCAGTCCTCAGTACCCACATAAATAGCTGGGCATGGCCACACATGCCTGTTACCTCAGCACTGATAAGTGTAACTGTCATAGGAAAATCATTGTGGCTGAGTGGTTTGACCATTCTATCTGAAAAATAGGAGCTCCAGATTCAGTTAGAGACTCTGTCTTAGGGAAGTAAGGTAGAAGAATGATAGGGGAAGATATTGTATATCCTCCTCTGGTCTTCATGTGTGTATACACAGGGCATACACGTCTGTACACACACATTCAGACACTATCCACACATACACATGTGCGTGCATGTACTCATACACAAAGAACAAAAAATAAAGGAAAAATGCCTGGCGTGGTGGCACATGCCTTTAATTCCAGCACTCAGGAGGCAGAGGTAGGAGAATTGCTGTGAATTCAAGGCCAGACAGGTTAGCCAATTTTTAAAAAAGTATTTAGGAAGGAAGAGGGAGGGAGGGAGGGATTTCTCAAAAAATGTCTCTGGGAGCCGGGCGTGGTGGTGCACGCCTTTAATCCCAGCACTCAGGAGGCAGAGGTAGGAGGATTGCCATGAGTTCGAGGCCACCCTGAGACTACATAGTTAATTCCAGGTCAGCCTGAGCCAGAGTGAGACCCTACCTTGAAAAACCAAAAAAAAAAAAAAAGTCTCTGGGACATCAGATCACCCCTTTGTGTCTTACTAGCTAGTGACCTATTCCCCAAACCCTATAAAATAATGGAGTCCTGGGTGACTCAACATCTCTGTGTTCCTTGATCCCCTAAAACTGACCTCTCTGAGACCTGAGGGACTCGTATTAAACCACAACTGGCCCCTTGTCTCTAGAGTATGACTTCAGTCTTGGAACCTGTGTTGGATCTCACATACCCAGTTACTTCCATGTTCACGGGCTCAGCCTTTAACCGCAGCATCCACCGTGTCTTCCAGGATAAGCAGATAGAGGTAGGTCTACCCTCCACCCCAACCCTAACCCCACCCCTCTCCACAGGAGTGACCCACCCACCCTCTCCTACCTCCACACTTGTCCCCATTAGGACTTGTGGCTGCCTTACTTCAACGTGACCACAGACATCACCGCCTCAGCCATGCGTGTCCACAAAGATGGTGGGTGCCTTCTTGCCTGGCCTTGCTCCACCTCTGTGGCCACATGGGGGTAGGGGGGTATGAGGGCAGCTGAGCATCTGGGAAGTTGTTAACACAAGTGACCGTCCACCCTGGCCCAGCCACCGATCACTAACCATCACCCACTAATGCCCCAGAGGCCCCAGGTATGTCCATTCTCAGAAGTGGGGATCCAGAAGACTTTCAGGCACTTCACCCCCTCCCACCATCCCTCACAGGCTGCGTGTGGCGCTACATCCGGGCCAGCGCCTCCTACTGTCCCTACCTGCCCCCGCTCTGCGACCCCAAGGATGGGCACCTGCTGGTGGACGGGTGCTACGTTAACAACCTGCCAGGTCAGCGAGCCCATGGGCTGGCCGGGCCTCTGAGCGTGTCTGAGTGTGTCTGTGCGTGTCTGTGTCTGTGTGTCCCACTGGGCAGGCTCTCTGTGGCGGTATGTGCGTGCCAGCATGACGCTCTCGGGCTACCTGCCCCCGCTGTGCGACCCGAAGGATGGGCACCTGCTCATGGACGGAGGCTACATCAACAACCTGCCAGGCAAGTGGCTGCCCACATGCATCCCCGCAGGCATGCACATATGCCGGTATCTATACATGCAAACAACAAGCAGGCCTAAGAGAACAGTTTGAACAGGGGTACAGACACACGTGCACACACACACATACATATGTGGGTGTATCTATAGATGGTAATGTGTAACTGAAAAGTACATACACCAGTAGTGGTGGTTCATGTCTGTACTCTCAAGCACAGAAAAGGTAGAGGCAGGAGGATCAGGAGTTCAAGATCATTCTTGGTAATGGAGGCCAGCCTGGGCTACCTGAGACCCTGTTTCAAAAATCAAAAAGAAGGGAGTGGGGCCTGGGGTTGTAGCTCAGTTGGTAGAGTGCTTGCCTAGCATGCACAAAGCCATGGGTTTGATTCCCAGCAGCTGTAGTGGTGCAAGCCTGTCATTCCAGAACTTGTGAGGTTGAGGCAGGAGGTTCAGAAGTTCAAAGATGGGGCCAGATGTAGTGATACACACCTTTCCTCTTAGCACTTGGGAGGCAGAGGTAGGAGGATCACTGTGAGGTGAAGGCCACTCTGAGGCACATAGTGAATTCCAGGGTCAGCCTGCGCTAGAGTGAGACCCTACCTCGAAAAACCAAAAAAAAAAAGGAAATGGCTTAGTGGGTAAAAATGTGCCTGCCGCACAAGCATGACAACCTGAGTTCGGATCCCCAGAACACTTGTCAAGGTGGATACTGTGGTGAACATCTGTAATACCAGCCCTCCTATGGTGAAATGGGAAGTGGAGGCAGAGGAATTGTGTGGGCTAGCTATCCTGGGGTGCACAGCTGTAAAAGAGAGACTGCTTCAAACAAGGAAGAAGGCGAGGATGGACACCTGAAGTTGTCCTCTGACCTTCAGAAACACTGTTATACATGTGTGCCCACACTCACACACATTTACATATGCACACACAAAAATATTTTTAAACGTTCAAGGTCATCCTCAGCTAAACAGCACATTCCAGACCAGCTTTATCTAAAAAAAAAAAAAAACAACAACAAAAAAAAAAAAGTTAGGTCTCCATGCACATGTGCTACATGATTTCGGTGTGTACACAAGGACACAGATTTGTGTGCAACTAGTGTGTAAACACATGGAAACTTGACTGGAAGTAGACATTACTTATGCATACATACCAGTTCCACATGCACATGTGTGCACAAACACATTGATGAATGGCATTTGTCCACATTGGCCAGTATATTCATACTTGTTCACACTTGCCCTGCATAATTATTGAGCATGTACATGTTATATGTGCAGATAGATTGGACCATCTGTATGACCAAATTAAGCCTTCTGTCCTGCTCATAGGCTTTTTTGTTGTTTTTGAGACAGGGTCTCATATTTCCCTGGTTGGCTTTGGACTGTGTAGCTAAGGATGATCTTGAATTTCTAATCCTCTGCCTCCACTTCCTGAGTGCTGAGATCACAGGCATACATCAGTATACTCAGTTTATGTAGAACTGGGGATCAAACTTAAGGCTTCATTAATGCTAGGGAGACACCCTGCCATCTAACCTACGTCTTTAACACACCCACCAACTTTACCAGTAGAGATGACAGGAAGTAGATGTGTAACTAAGAAGCTCACACCCCTAAGCATACCATGCATACACATACATGTATACCAGCTACACACATAGTCCCAGTCTCATAGATGAGGAGCTGGAAGACTATGGAGGCTGCATCTGGCCCTGTGCTTGATTTTCTAAATAGGTTTGTTGGACTAGCCATGTACAATCATTTACCAATTTTTTTTTTTTGAGGCAAACCTAACAGTCTGGCTTTTTTTTTATTGTTGTTTTGTTTTGTTTTGTTTTTTGAGGTACAGTCTCACTCTAGCCCAGGCTGACCTGGAATTCACTATGTAGTCTCAGTGGCCTCAAACTCATGGCAATCCTCCTACCTCTGCCTCTCAAGTGCTGGGATTAAAGGTGTGCACTACCATGCCCTGCTTTTTTTTTTTTTTTTTTTTTTTTTTTTTAATTTGAGAGAGAGTAAGATTGAGAGAGAGACAGGATTGGTGCACCAGGGCCTCCAGTCACTGAATCAAACTCCAGACACATGCACTCCTTGGTGTGTATGTTTGACCTTGCGTGCTTGTGTCACTGTGCATCTGGTTTACATGGGACCTGGAGAGTCAAACATGAGTCCCTAGGCTTTGCAGGCAGTGCC
Organism: Orientallactaga sibirica; assembly: GCA_036365145.1. Lineage (NCBI taxonomy): Eukaryota > Metazoa > Chordata > Mammalia > Rodentia > Dipodidae > Orientallactaga > Orientallactaga sibirica. The sequence continues at coordinate 22,813,176 of JAEOAD010000015.1, read as the reverse complement.
TTAACCACTAAGCCATCTCTCCAGCCCTCATTTATAAATTGCTTTTACACTATGATGAGAGTTGAGCTGGGCGTGGTGGTTACACCTTTAATCTCAGCTCTTGGGAGGCAGAGGTAAGAGGATTGCTGTGAGTTCAAGGCCACCCTGAGACTACATAGTGAATTCCAAGTCAGCCTGGGTTAGAGTGAAACCCTACCTTGAAATACCAAAAATGAAAAGAAGGAAGGGAGGGAATTGAAAGATTGGGAAACCTACAGCACACTTGGACAAAACCATGTACAGACATTGAACAAGCAAAGTTAGTGGAAACTTGAGTATTTCCTTGGACTAGGCTTAGCTATAGAACACCACATCTGGCCCCTCAAACCTATTTGAAGACCCTTCCTAGGGTATACAGACATGCAAACAGAGTGTCATACATACCACCATTCTCATTAAGCCATTACCCCATTCTTTCCCCTCATTTGCATCAATTTCCATGCCATTTGCATGACAACATGTGGTTTGCATGACTTTTTGGGGCTTTTTGCATGGCCATTTGCATGATGGTATTTATGGGACTGGGTTGAGCACCCCTGCCCTGTCCTGGACCCTTTTGGGAGTAGCCCCCTGATCTCCTGGCCCCACAGCGGACATCGCCCGCAGCATGGGTGCCAAAACAGTCATTGCCATTGACGTGGGGAGCCAGGATGAGACAGACCTCAGCACCTATGGGGACAGCCTGTCTGGCTGGTGGCTGCTGTGGAAACGGCTGAATCCCTGGGCGGACAAGGTGAAGGTTCCAGACATGGCTGAGATCCAGTCCCGCCTGGCTTACGTGTCCTGTGTACGGCAGCTGGAGGTAGTCAAGTCCAGCTCCTACTGCGAGTATCTGCGACCACCCATTGACTGCTTCAAGACCATGGACTTTGGAAAATTCGACCAGATCTATGTGAGTGGGTAGGGAGACACCATGCTAGTGCCATGGGCTGGCAAAGTGTTACACTTAAAGCCCAAAGCAATGTAAAAATAAAAAGATTTTAAGACTCTGTCTGGAACTTGCAGAAAGTAGGTCAGTGATCAATTACTAATGTCTGCAGGGTTATGATATAGATATGGCTGAACATGTGGTCTTTTGGGGGCAGTTCTTTGAGGTAGGGTCTTATGTAGTTCAGGCTAGCAATGAACTTGCTATATTGCCAGAGATGACCTTGAACTCCTTATCCTCCTACTTCCATTTCCTGAGTCCTGGAATTACAGGCATGGGCCACCACACCTAGTCTCTGTGCGTCCTATGTTTGAACTGTTTATTTTGTGCCAGCTGCACCTGAAGCACTGTGTAATGATTTCTAATCTATTTCCACATAGGTGGTATTGAGAGCAGTGATCAGTTAGTAATATCTGCCAGAGGTCTGAAGGGATGTAACAGTGTATATGTCATGTGCTATTGACCCTGCAAGATGTATAAAAGCCCAAACCAACCAGAGTTGATCAATATTTGTTTTTTAGACGTTCCAAGTTTAAAAAAAAAGGTCTGATGTTCTTTCTGTGATCGCTGTGAAAGTCAGTGACACTGTTCACAGATGTACCCTGAAAACAGTTTTGCACATCACAGTCTGATATCATTTGGTACAGGAGCCATTGCACTGGGCTAAGTGGGAAAGATTGATAATATCTGACAGAGGCAGACTGGTCAAGTATGCTACATATGACTCTGGAATATATTTAATCTTAGGTGCCAGCTCTCTCAGAGTGTCAGAGGCCAGAACAGGGAACTGCAGGTTGGGGAGTGGTTTATCAGGCATACCCCTATTTTCTTGCAGGATGTAGGCTACCAGTATGGGAAGGCTGTGTTTGGAGGCTGGACCCGGGGTGAAGTCATTGAGAAAATGCTTACAGATAGGCGGTCTACAGATCTCAATGAGAGCCGCCGAGCAGATGTAAGCCTGTGATGCTTCCCCTACTGGCTCTAGCTCTCCCTTAAACCTCAGATTACCTGACATCCCAGGGCTTTATTGAGCTCCTCAGGCCTCCCCATATCCCTAGTGTGTGGTGAATCTCCTCAAAGCCTTTAGGACCCTGCAAGCCACCTCATCAAAGCTCACTACTGGCCACCCCACAGGTACTTGCCTTCCCCAGCTCTGGCTTCACTGACCTGGCAGAGATCGTCTCCCGTATTGAGCCCCCCACAAGCTATGTCTCTGATGGCTGTGCCGATGGTGAGGAGCTGAGGATACCTTGGGAGTTGGGGGCTAGGCCTGATGATGGTAGGGAAGACAGACCACCAGCCTGCATCCCCTCACCTGTGCCTGTCACATCTTTTCAGGGGAGGAATCAGATTGCCTGACTGAGTATGAAGAAGATGCAGGACCTGACTGCTCAAGGGACGAAGGAGGTTCCCCTGAAGGCGCCAGCCCTAGCACTGCCTCAGAAGTGGTAAGAGCAGGCAGCTCAAGGTCCCCTGAGAGGTTCCAGAAGATCACATGTGGGATGGGAGGGAGTAACGGCAATCTTGTGGGTGAGGTAACTTGGAGATGTGGGGGTTTAGGCTGAGGAGATGGCTCAATGGCTAAGAGTGCTTATTGCATAAACATGAGGACCTGAGTTCAATTCCCAGCACCCATGTAAAAAGCCAGGTGTTGGGCTGGAGAGATGGCTTAGGGGTTAAGGCGCCTGCCTCCTAAGCCTAAGAACACTGGTTCCAATCTCCAGCAGTTCCAATCTCCAGGTCCCACGTTTAGCCATATACAAAGTGACGCAAGGGCGCAATGCCACACTTGACCACAAGGGGGTGCACACATCTGGATTTCGTTCGCAGCAGCTGAGACACTGCTGGTGCGCCCATCAGTCTTCCTCACCTCCTCTCTCTGTGTCTCTCTCTGTGTCTCTGTCTCTCTCCAAAAAAAATAATAGAAAATAAAAAATAAAAAGTTTTAAAAAGCCAGGTGTTGTCACCCATACCTGTGACCCTAGTGCTGATGGGATAGAGAGAGTAGGTGCATCCAGTCTTAACAAAAAATCTCTTAACAAAAAAAAAGAGAGAGAGAGAGAAGTAGCCCCAGATAGATGAGAGCCTATCTCAGGGAAATAAGGCAGAAGAGTGATAGAGGAAGACACCCAACATCTTCCTTTGGCTTCCACACACAAGTGCTTAGAGCATGCACATCTGCACAGACACATGCATATACCACATATACGTATGCAAACCACATAATACATGCACAGAAAAGAAAAGATGTGGAGCTTAGTGACTTAGGACTAATATGCCACTAACCTACATTAGTCCTAGACTCCATAGGAGAGGTTGTATTAGTTATTGTTTCATTGCTGTGACAAAGTACTTGATAAAAGCAACTTAAGAAAGGAAGGGTTTATTGTGCCTTACAGTGAGTGACCTGGCAGCAGGAACATGTGGCAGCTGGCATATTGTGTCAAGAAGCTGAGAGAATAAATGCTGTGATGCACAGTTCACTTTCTTTTTATTCAGTCCAGGTCTCCAGCCCATGGAATGGTACCACCTACATTCAGGTTGGGTCTTCCCATCCCAATTTAACATAATCTAAAAAAATCCCTTACAGACATGCCCAGAGATGTGATTCCATGGTGATTCTAAATCCTGTCAAGTGGAGGTAGAGAGATGTCTCAGTGGTTAAAGATACTTGCTTACAAAACCTGCCTTCCTAGATTCATTTCCCCAGCTGCCCACATAAAACCAAACTGAAGGGTTGGAGAGCTAGCTTGATGGTTAAGGCGCCTGCCTGCCAAGACTAAGAACACCGGTTCTAATCTCCAGGTCCCACGTTTAGCCAGATGCAAAAAGTGACTCGAGGGCACAATGCTGCACTTGCCCACAAGGGGGTGCATGCGTCTGGAGTTTGTTCACAGCAGCTGAGAGGCCGCTAGTGCGCCCATTGTCTCTCTCTCAAATTAAAAAAAAAAAAAAAAAGAGGGCTGGAGACATGACTTAGTGGTTAAGGCGCCTGCCTGCTAAGTCTAAGAAGTCAGTTCCAATCTCCAGGTCCCACGTTTAACCAGATGCAAAGCGACGCAAGAGTGCAATGCCATACTTGCCCACAAGGAGGCGCACACATCTGGAGTTCGTTCACAGCAGCTGAGAGGCTGCTGGCGCGCCCATCTCTATCTTCTATCTGTCTTTCTCTCTCTCTCTCTCTCTCTCTGTCTCTCTCTGTGTCTCTCCAAAAAAAAAAAAAAACAGGAAGAAAGAAAGAAAAGAGAAGGAAGGGAGGGAGGGAGGATTGGAGGAAAGAAAAAGAGAAACCAAACTCAAAAAGTGGCCCAAGTGTCTGGTGTGAAGTTTGCTGTGGCAAGAGGCCCTGGAGTGCACACACAGACTCATGCATATACACACATGTGTGTGCACAAAAATTTTAAAATGAATTGCTATTCTACATAGGATTGCTTGTACACAAAACTTATCAGTTATAGTATGCATATAAAAGTATTTAGCTGCATTTAATTAAACGTAGCTAATTTGTGCCTAAGTGATCATGAAACAGTAGACATTTTATTATATCAGTTATTATTTATGTAGTCTAAAATTCTGGGCTTTTAAGTTGTGCTGGGCTATTGTGTCAGTTTTCAGCCAACATGATATATAATAGTGCATAGTTCTGATTCCTTTTGCATAGAAAAGAAGTACTTAACCTTCAGTATCTTCTAGATTAATCTTTCAGCTGTATAGAACAATGAATTTAATAACATGCAATTTTATCTTTGCATTATCATTGTGATTGTTGAATAGTTAGCAATGACATTTGTGGTCAGAAAGTACATGCTTTAAGTCCTCCACTCTACCAAAACTTGGGGTACTATGTTATTCAGTAAGTTGATTGTGACGGCCTTGTGATCTTTTTGCATTGGACTTGAAGGAGAAAGATCTTGAGAGATTCCTTTGCCTAAACCAAGGCCTGTTGTTATGAGTGTAGGGCTTCTGGGGAGGAAACCTTAATCATACATACTGATACACAGGAAGTCAAAGCCAAAGAATCAAGATTTCTTGAAATAAATCAGTGAAAAGGCGTGTTTTCTTAAAATTTTTATCTTTAAAATGTTGTTTTCCACCGAAGGATAACAGCAATTCCTAACCAATTTCCTATTTATAGCATCATATGAAGATACTACTACTTTGAAGTCTAGTATGTCTCATCACTGGTCTTGTTTATAGTACAGATTGAAAGGAGAGTCTTCAGTATCATTGTATGCAAATGCCTCCATTCTCTTTATGTTTTTGGTACATATTTACTAAGAAATAAATTCTTTAAAAATTCACTAACAAATGTTACCAATACTCACAAGGTAATCATGATTTGGGTGCTGCTAAACTTTTACCTAGTATCAGTCAGACTCAACAATTGGTGTAAGAGAAAGCATTCAGTCTAGTATATATTAAAATCTAGAAAAATACATAATATCTAGTAGCTTAATGAAGATTGTTTACATAATTACTATACCAGAAAACTATGGTGGAAAACCCATCTGTATTCATAGGACCATACTTTGTTCTTTTGGCTGTAAATAAGTTGGATAAAACTGTCTTATTCACAATTCCAGCTAGGGGAAGGAACTAGTATTGAAAGATATAATGGTTAGTTCTGTCTATAACTGATGTTTAGGAAAAAGCACTTTTCACTGTTTTAAATGGTCAATACTGATTTGTTGAGAAACAATATTAACCTAAACAGTCACTTTACAAGTCATGTTGACACTTGGGTTGAGGTGTTATATTCCGAGTACATGTTGTATTCATGAAAAAAAAAATGGGAGGAACTTCTAAAACAACCAGTATTTTAACTTTATAATGTTGGGGACTTCAAAGTAGCAACAAAAAATGCTGAAATTATAATATATCTTTCTTTTACTTTGGTCAATATTTTATGACCTAGTGTCTTAATATTCTGTGTTTTCAGTCTTGGGATTAGGAATATCTATATGGACATATACATAATTAAAAATATAATTCTGAAAAAGAATTGAAACCCTGTCAAGTTGACAGCTAAGATTAATGATCATAGGGGTATATGTAGGATATAGCATGATATGTTAATATCTTGATGCAGGGAAATGTGCCATGATAGACAATCCCAGTGGGCTTCTGAGGTGACATTCTTGGAGAAATATATCCAGGCTGGAATTTTTGGCCAGTGTGGAGATCCCATGAGCTAGGTAGTACTTCTGACATGCACTTGGTGACATCATACATTTATGTCCCTGAATGACACACATGTGTGGCCCATTCCTGCAGGAGGAAGAGAAGTCAACAGTCCGACATCGACGCTTTGTGCCCCAAGAGGCCCCCAGCTCAGTGGCAGATGTCTGAGGACCTCATCAGGGAACCCCGGTTCCTGGACCAAGTTGTAGGTGGGCCTGCGAGGGAGCTCACTCCTGTCTTCTTGCTGCTATGACTGTCCCATTCTCTGGGTCTCCCCCTACTCTGGTCCCAGAGCCTACACACTGGACTTCCCTGCCCTGAGGGAAGGTTAGCATTGCACTGATGACCTTTGACTATGTCGCCCCATACCCAATAAACTGTCACCCCTTGGAAGTAGCGTGGTGTTTTGGCTTTCACCTCTTCCTACCATCTGTGCTCAGCCTGGCTGAGGCTGGGGGTCTGAAATAGCCAGGAGCTTGTGTCCCTGCTGTGACAATTACCATGTGGTCCCATTGCATACTGGCTTCAGACAACAGGCTCTGAACATTGTCCCCTCTCACCAGGTTAGTGGGCGCCCTCACTTTCCCTACTAAGTTCCCACAGCCTCTGCCCCTAAGCTAATTATGCTATGTGCAGGGCCTGTGTGTGTGGTACTGTTGTTGAAGGAAGACTACCCTGGGATGACAAAAACACACATCTTCTCCCCTGAATAGGGCACAAAAGACAGACCAAAGGACAATTCCACCAAAACCAGGTTTGGTGAACCAGTGAGGTTTTTCTTTTGGGTTACTTAAAGAGCATGGGTGAAGGCTTGCTTACAGGAGTGTGGGTAGCTCAAAGGCAGCTTCATCACCTCAAAAGTCCCACCCAGTCCTGGAGGGTGACCCCCCCCCCAAAGCATCAGCAACACTGAGAAGTCTCATCCCATCTTGGATGATGACCTTATATAAGCTGAATCATGGAGACCCACTTCTAGCTAACTTCCTTTTTATATATATATTTATATTTTATTTATTTGAGAGAGAGAAAGAAGCAGGGAAAGAGAGAGAGAATGGGTGCGCCAGGGCCTTCAGCCACTGCAAGCGAACTCCAGACACATATGCCCCCTCATGCATCTGGCTTACAAGGTTCTGGGGACTCAAACCTGGGTCCTTTGGCTTTGCAGGCAAATGTACTAACTGCTAAGCTATCTCTCCAGCCCTTTAGCTAACTTATTTTTTTCTTTCTTTCTTTCTTTCTTTCTTTCTTTCTTTCTTTCTTTCTTTTTTTTTTTTTTTTTTTTTTGGATTTTCAAGGTACAGTCTCACTCTGGTCTAGGCTGATCTGGAATTAACTATGTAGTCTCAGGGTGGCCTCGAACTCTTGACTTGACGATCCTCCTACCTCTGCCTCCCAAGTGCTGGGATTAAAGGGGTTCAGCTGTCTAGCTAACTTTCTCCTATATAATCTATGTAATCACTTGCAGCTGGGGGGACAGCAGTTGGGAATAGTTGCTGTAACATCAGGTGAGGGTCTTGCAGGCCAACTTGGTCAACTTAGACTGTCATAACATAAGTAAAAGGGCAGGCTGAGACTGTAGCTCAGTGGTAGAGTCCTTGCCTAGAATCCACAGCAAGGGGCTGGGGACATGGCATGGTAGTAGAGTACATTCCTAGCATATGCACTGCAAAAAAAAAAAAAAAAAAAAATTCAAAGCTCCCAAGCATTGTCCTTGCTGTGCTCAGCTGAGATCTCACAGAATGTCTCTGAGACTTGCCATGGGCTGTCACTGTTCTACTGGTTAAATGTTTAGATCTTGGAACCAGGCTGTTTAGTGGTGGTAGGGGAAATAGTAACCTGGCTTCTGGCTATGGGAAGTTACTTAAACAATGAACCTGGGTTACTGCACCATAAAAGGTGGATGGTGGGCTGGAGAGATGGCTTAGCGGTTAAGGTGCCTGCCTGCTAAGCCTAAGAACCAGATTCCAATCTCCAGGTCCCACGTTTAGCCAGATACAGTGACGCAAGGGCACAATGCTGCACTTGACCACAAGGGGGCACGCATCTGGATTTTGTTCACAGCAGCTGAGAGACTGCTGGCGCGGCCATTCTCTATCTGTCTCCCTCTCCCTCTCTGTCTGTCTCTCTCTCTGTCTCTCCAAAAAATAAAAATTAAAAAAAGGTGGATGGTGATTATACATGTTGGATGTTACTGTTATGGTACTCCAGCCTGGGTCTGAGGCTCCTAAAGGCAAGCGCTCACTACATGCTAGACCCAGGGTGGAACCATGTCAAAGGCCATTGGGGAATCTTGGAAAGCTTCCTTAGGGCTCTGTGTATATTTTTGTTTTTGTTTTTAGTATTTTTAAAAATTATGTATTTATTTGAGTGTGTGTGGGGGGAGAGAGAGAGAGATAGAAAGAATGGTCTTCAGTTGCTGCAAACAAACTCCAGATGCATGCTCCACCTTGTGCATCTGGCTTATGTGGGTCCTGGGGAATTGAACCTAGGTCCTTTGGCTTTGCAGGCAAGTGCCTTAACCATTAAGCCATCTCTCCAATCCTTTTTTAGTATTTTTAAAAGTTTGTTTGTTTGTTTGTTTGTTTGTTTGTTTATTTATTTAAGAGAGAGAGAGCCAGAGAGAAAGGCAGAGATAGAGAGAAAATGGGCATGTCAGGGCCTCCAGTTTGCAAACAAAGTCAAGATGCATGAGCCACCTGTGCATCTGGCTTACACGGGTCCTGGGGAGTTGATCCTGGGTCCTTTGGCTTTGCAGGCAAAAACCTTAACCACTAAGCCATATCTCCAGCCCATGTGTGTATGTATCTTGTAAAATACAACATAAAGTATACTGTCTTAGGGGCTGGAAAGATGGTCCAGAGGTTAAAGGTGCTTGTTCTGCAAGTCTGCTGACCTGAGTTTGATCTCCAGCATCAATGTAAAGCAGATCACAAAGTGGCACATGTCTGTAATCCCAGTGTGCTAGAGCAATGGGAAACAAAGGCAGGAGAAATCAGAAGCTGTAGGCATACTAGAATGGCCTTCCAGTGGCAAAGAAGAGAGTCCCTATCTCAAGGTGGAAGGAAAGGACCAAGACCCTGAGGTTGTCCTCTGACCTCCACATGTGCACTGTGGCATGTGCACATACACACATACATACTGCAAGAAACAAGTTTAGATTTGAGTTTGAAAGAAAGAAGCAAATAGGGGGCTGGAGAGATGGTTTAGTGGTTAAGGCACTTGCCTACAAAGCCTAGGGGCTCAGGTTCAATTCCCCAGTACCCACATAAGCCAGATGCATAAGGGGGCGCAAGTGTCTGGAGTTCATTTTCAGTGGCTGGAGGCCCTGGTGCACCCATTATCTCCCCCCTCCCATCACTCTCGAATAAATAAAAAATTTTTTAAAAAGAAGCAAATAAGCCAGGCGTGGTGGCACATGCCTTTAATCCCAGCACTTGGGAGGCAGAGGTAGGAGGATCACCATGAGTTCGAGGCCACCCTAGGACTACATAGTGAATTCCAGGTCAGCCTGGGCTAGAGTGAGACCCTACCACAATAAACCAAAAAAAAGAAAAAAAGAAAAAAGAAAAAAGCAAATAAGAATCTCCATGGCAGGGCTGGGCAAATGGCTCCTTGGTTAAGGCATTTGCCTGCGAAGCCTAAGGACGCCAGTTTGGTTCCCCAGGATCCACGTAAGCCAGATGCACAAGGAGATGCATGCATCTGGAGTTCGCTTGCAGTAGCTAGAGGCCCTGACATACCCACTCTTTCTATCCGCCTCTCTCTCAAATAAATAAATAAATAATCTCCATGGCAAAAATTTAGATTTTATTAGGCAAGTAGCAAACGGTCCCTCCATGTTTCAGCAATCCTAGAACTCAGGAAGTGTGAGGTACACTGGTGGCATTTGGCAGGATTTAAAAAAAATTTTTTTTATTCACAACTTCTATACTAACAGACAATAAACCGTGATATATCCCTCCCCTCCCCCATCCCCCTTCAGAACTCCATTCTCTGTCATATCCCCTTCCTCTCTCCATTAGTCTCTTTTAATTTGATGTCATCTTTTTCTCCTATTATGAGGGTCTTACAAAGGTATTGCTAGGCACTTGGCAGGGGTTTTTTAATTTTAATTTCTTTCTGTGCCTTGTCCCTCTGCTCATACCAGTCCATTTCTATGCAATGCAACACTGCACAAGTTCTCAGGACACTGACAGACAGAATGAAGCAAGCCTCTCAAACAAACTGCTTCTAGCCCAGTCCTGACAAATTTCTTTCTCACCTTTATACATACAGTCCATAGTTCTTACTTCATTCAGGTCTTTCAACTCTGTCCACATTCCTCCTGCAAAGCAGTTCCAAAAGGCCAAAAGCCACACAGTAAGGTTTCTAGCAGTAATGACCCCACTTCTTGGTACCAGTTTTAGTGCTGCAGTCAGCTGCATGTTGCTGGCAGAAAACACCCAACCAAGAGCAGCTTGTGGGATAAAAGGGCTTATTTTGGCTTATAGACTCAAGGGGAAGCTCCATAATGACAGGTAAAAACAGTGGCATGGCAGAGGGTGGACATCACCTCCTGGTCATCATCAGGTGAACAACAGCAACAGGAGAGTGTGCCAGACACTGACAAGGGGAAGCTGGCTATAATACCCATAAACCCATCCCCAATAATGCACTGCCTCCAGGAGGATCCAATTCCCAAATTGCCACCAGCTGGGAACCTAGCATTCAGAACACATAAGTTTATGGGGGATACCTGAATCAAACCACCATAGATAGGAAGTCAGGATTTATATTCATCTTACTGTATGTATGTGATGCTGGGATGGGACCTGAGGTCTCATACAAGGTAGGTAAATTCTCTACTGATGAATCATGCCCCTCACTGGTGGATTCTAGGCAGGCATTGATCTATATCACTGATTTAAATGCTCTGTCTCTCACTGGTAGATTCTAGGTAAGAGCTATACAGCAGAGATACACTCCAGAATACTATGGGATTCATTTTCACAGACTTGGACTGGCCGAATTTTCCAACTCTAGGGGGAGTCTTTCAACCTCTCTGAACCTGTTTTGGATCCCTGTGGTGACTAAAGCCTACCTTTACAGTGTGCTGGGTCCCCTCCTTCCTCCACCTTATGTCAGCCCACTATAGCTTTTCTCACTGATCCTAAGCAGAATGGATGCTGGTGCTGTGAAATTAGACTGGAGCCTATGGTAAGTTGAATTGTATCTCCCTCTGAGGTGGTCAGTTTCAATTGTTACCTTGATTACATCAGGAACCAAGTAAGAGACAAGCTTCTGGGACAGGTCTGTGAGGGCATTTCTAGGAATAGTTAACTGAGGGGGTATTGTAGTCAGCTTTTCATTGCTGGGACAAACATGCAACCAGACACAGCTTATGGGAGGAAAGGGGTTTATTTCAAGCTTATATCCTCCAGGGGAAGTTCTATCAATGGAAGAAGCTGGCTCACTCCATCATATATCAGCATAACACAGAGAGAGAGAAAAAAAAAAAAAAACCCTAGCAAGCATCAACAGCCAGAACTCAACTACTGTGACACACCCAGTAGAGTTGGACTCTAATATTTGCCCCCAGTGACACACCCCTTAAGCAAGGTTCTGCTTGATAGGGGCTAAAGTTGCAAGCTCAATTTTAATTAAACACGTGAGTCGATGGGACCATACAGGTACACTATCACACTCAAACTACTACAATCTGCCCCTGGCACCCATAGACTCATGACCATCTCACATTGTAAATTGTGTTCAGTCCAACTTCAAACAGCAAAACAGAAGGGACTCAGGCAGAACTCACTGCATGCATTAGGCTGGAATTCAGATCTGCCTCTAGGGCTGCCCCACCTTAGGGCTGGACCCCAGCATCCTCCCACAGTGATACTTCTTCCAGCCAGGTGGCTGGAAATCCAAGTAAGCCCTCACTCTGAGACTGAGGGAGGACCATCGGTGGGGGTAATCCCTATATAGAGAGTCCCACTGAAGTGCTACTCTGTTGTCTCCATATTCCTGGACAGGGACAAGGAATTTGAAGCAGCCACAGGGAAATTCATCATTCAGGATGGGATAAGCCTTCTCTGTGGTGCGACTGCTCTGGGGTCCCCATGCTCTGTAAATAAGCCCTCCCTCTGACACAGGGAGCTGTTTTGGGGCTCCATGTTCCTATAACCCCTCTCCATGCTCTGTAAGTGACCCCATAAACTCATTGGCCCACTGAACTGGTATTGGTGCAACCATAGTTTGGCCTGCCATCTGAGCCCTATTTGGAGTGAAGATGTGTGTTTGTATCCTTCCAGAGGAAAAGTTTCCTGCCACAATAACAGACTTGAGATGAACTTTAAGTGGAGCCTCTTGGGCTACCCAGGTGACCTTTCCCTGTTTTCAGGTCTTGAGGCTTAGTGAAGACCAAGAGACTTCAGAGTTCAAGTGAGAACATGAGCTCAGAGTCAGAAAGGAGACCAACCCCACACCTGAAGGAGCTGGCTGAGAGGTTTGGGACAGACAATAAGGGGAGCCAAACTCAAGAAGGTTATTGCTCTGTGTGTGTGTGTTTGTGTGTGTGTGTGTGTGTTTTACATATGTGTTTGCATGTTTGGGTGTGGATACAGTGCATGTGGAGGTCAGAAGTCCATGTCCTTCTCAGTTGCTCTCCGCCTTATTCTGTGAGACAGGGTCTTCCTCACAGAACCTAGAGCTCACTGATTCAGACAGACTAGCTGGCCAATAAACCCTAAGAGTCTGTGACTCTTTGGTGTTGGGTTACAAATGTGTCCTGCCACACCTGCCTTTTACATGAGTGCTGGAGATCCAAACTCATGCTTGAATGGCAAGCAGTTTACCCTCAGAGCCCTCTCAAGAAAGATTTTCTTTTGTGTGGTTTTATCCTATCCTTTGGAACTGGCCATTCAGAGGAAAGTGCCTAACAGGTGTGGTCCCAAGAGATCAAGGAGGCTGAGTCAAAAGTTCTCTGCTACCCAGAGGAATCAACAATACTATCTTGAGATAACCACTCAAGACAAAAGGAACCATAAGTTCACTAAAATCTTGCATGAAAAAATTAATAGCAAAGGGATGTGGTGACTCATACTCTTGGGAGGCTGAGGCAGAAGGATCATTGTGAGTTCCAGGCCAGCCTGTGCTATAGTATGAAACTCTATCCGAAAAACAAAAAAAAAAAAAAAAAAAAAAAATTCTCAAGTTCTGGCCTCAACCTTCCAAGAGCTGGGATTATATTTACATAGTGAGACACTGACTGAAAGAGAGAGTGCTGGCTCAGTTGTATACTTTCAACAATTAGATACATTGGATGGTGTATGAGTTAGATCCACAAATGGTGGGAAACTTTTAGAGGCAAAGAACACAGTCATTAAAACAAGAACCTGAGCCAGGCATGGTGGTACACACCTTTAATTCCAGCACTCTGGAGGCAGCGGTCACCTGAGACTACAGGGTGAATTCCAGGTCAATCTGGGTTAGAGCAGATCCTATCTTGAAAACCAAAACAAACAAACAAAAAAAAAACCAAACAAACAAGGACCTGAGCCAGGAATGGTGGTGCACACCTTTAATCCCAGCATTTGGAAGGCAGAGGTAGGATTCCTGCAAGTTCAAGGCCAGCCTGAGACTACATAAGTGAATTCCGGGTCCCTACCTTGGAAAAACAAAAACCAAAGAGAACCTGACCTACAGAGTAATGAGTTCTACCCCTTGTCCATTAGATGACTTTGAGTATAGCCTGTCCCAGAACCTGATTCATCTCCTATATATTCTATTTTATTTTACTGAATTTTTATATCTTTTTATTTTACTTAATTTTATGTGTATCAGGCATGAAGCACCTCCCATGGAGCAGGCCCAGATTCAATTAGAGAGAAGTCAGTTACCCCCATAATAATTATGCCACGATTTTAATAATTCTAGTTCCTCCAGGACTCAAAAAGTTACTTTTATTTTGTTTTTTTCCTTTTGTGTGTATGTGGGCCCATATATGTATGTGTGCATGTTTATGTGCATGTATGTACATGTAGAGACCAAAGGACAACCTTGTATGTCTTCCTCAGGAGCTCTCCATCCACTTTTCTGAGTCAGGGTCTCTCACTGGCCTGGAGCTCACCTATTAGGTTAAACTAGTTTCTGGAGTCCAACTGTTTTCACCTTTCAGCACTGGAATTACAAGTGTGTACCACCATGCCTGGAATTTTTATGTGGGTTCTGGGGATCAAATTCAAGTCCTCATGCTTGCAAGTTAAGCAATTTAGTGACTGAGCTATCTCCTCAGCCCTTCCCTTCCATCCCCTCCCTTCCTTCCTCTCTCCCTTCCTCCCTCCTTTCTCTCTCTCTCCCTCTTTCTCTCTCTCTCCCCCTCTTTCTCTCTCTCCCCTTCTCTCCCTCCCCCTTTTCTCTCCCCCTCTCTGTCTCTCCCCCTTTCTCTCTCTCTCCCCTCCTCTCTCTCTCTCCCCCTCCCTCTCTACTTCTCTCTCTTTCCCTCTCTTGCTCCTCTCTCCCTCCCTCTCTCTCTTCTTCTCTCTCCCTCTTTCTCCCTCTCCCTCTTTCTCCCTCTCTCTCCCTCTCTCACTCTTCCTTTCTTTCCCTTTCCCTCTCTCTCCCTCTCTCCCTCTTTCTCTCCCTCTCTCTCCCTCTTTCTCTCTCTCTCTTTCTTTCTTTCCTTTTTGTGGTGCTGAGAATTAAAACCAGGATCTCCTGCATGCTAGGCAAGCACTCTACCACTGAGCTCTACCCCTAGCCCCTTCCATTCTCTCTTACTTCCTTTTCTTTCTCCCTTCTCCTCCCCTCCTTTCCCCTGCACTCTTCTGTCTCTTTTCAGTCCGAGTCTCACTATGTAGCCCAGGCTAGCCCTAGACTCTCTTCATACTCTTGACTCCCCAGGTTTATAGATATGTAGCACCACTCCTGGATTAAAAATGCTTTGTATGTGCACAAGAATCCTGGGCTCAATCCCCAGTGTGTGGGGTGTGCGTGCTGAGGGAGAGGAGAGTTGCCTTGTGACTTAAAACAGCTCCTTCTAGGGACACACAATCCCACCCCTCCTTGAGCAGCTTCTTTTCTGCCACTAGAGGGCAATCCTGTTGTGTTCTTCAAATTCTGGCACTGGTCCTTAAGGGTGGAATTTTCTTTTGCTGGGTCTGGGAAAAAAAATCGCTGTTGAGCTGGCTAACTTCTTGCTTTTTTAAAAAAATAAATCTTAAAATTTCTTTAGTAAAAACAATATTTATTGGAGAGGAGGTGAGGGAGAGGGTGTTTTCTGTATAAAGCTATCATCTATTGCTTAAAATAATCTTACAAAACAAAACACAAAAGGAAGAGTCATAAGTGTTCATTTGGAAGTATAAGGCCAGATGTGGAGGCACAGACTTGTAAAATCTTAGCTACCTAGGAGACTGGGGCAGGAGAAGCGAAAGCTCAAAGTCAGGCTGGGCAACAGTAAAAAGAGCGCCTGGGGATGTAGCTCAGTGGTAGACCTTTTGTCTGTCAGATATGAGACTCTGGGTTATTTTCCCAACACTGAAAAAAAAGGTGATGAAGATACACAGATAAATGATGGATAGATACTAGATGGGTGGATGGATAGATGATACATAAGTGGTGGATGGATGATACACACACACATATTTGGAGACTATGGATATAGAACATGCTTAGCATGATTGGGAGACCTTGGGGTCAATTCCAGCACCACCAAAACAAATGGACCAGGCATGATGACTCATCCTTGGGAGGTTGAAGCAGGAGAATCCCAAGTTTGAGGTCAGCCTGGGCTATAGCTTGATACCCTGTCTCAAAAAGTAAAATAAACAAGGGAAGGGCTTAGGCTGTGGCTCAGTTGATTGAGTGTTTGCCTAGCATGGACATGTGTTCCATTCCTAACACCTCAGATACCAGGTATCGTGGTGCATGCCTATCTATATTCCCAGCACTCAGGAGGGGGTAAGTGAAGACAGGAAAATTATAAGTTCAAAGTCAGCCTTAGCTACAATAGAAAGATTGAGGCCAGTTTGGGCTACATAAGAACTTGTCTCCAAAAAAAAAATTTTTTTTTTTTTTTTGGTTTTTTGAGGTAGAGTCTCACTCTAGCCCAGGGTGACCTGGAACACACTATTATGTAGTCTCAGGGTGGCCTTGAACCCACAGTGTTCCTACTACCTCTGCCTCCCAAGTGCTGAGATTAAAGGTGTATGCCTCCACACCCAGCTTTCAAAAAATTATTTATTTTAAATATTTAATTAATTAATTTGAGAGACAGATTTATTAAATTTATTTTTAAATATTTAATTAATTAATTTGAGAGAGAGACGGATAGAGAGAATGGGCAGGCCAGGGCCTTTAGCCATTGCAAACGAACTTTAGATGCATGTGCTCCCTTGTATATCTGACTTATGTGGTCCTGGGGAAACAAACCAGGGTCCTTAGGCTTTGCAGGCAAATGCCTTAACCACTAAGCCATTTCCCCAGCCCTTTTTTATTTATTTGAGAGAGAGAGAAAGAGGCAGAGAGAAAAAGAGAGAATGGATATGTCAGGGCCTTCAGCTGCTATAAACAAACTCCAGGTGCATGCACCACCTTGTGCGCATGTACGACATTGTGTGCTTGCATCACTGTGCATCTGGCTTACCTGGGACCTGGAGATTCATACATAAGTTCTTAGCTTCACAGACAAGTGCCTTAACTGCTAAGCCATCTCTCCAGCCCGTTGCTTGCCTGCAAAGCCAAAGGACCCAGGTTCAATTCCCCAGAACCCACATAAGCCAGATGCACAGGTGGTTCATGCATCTGGAGTTTGTTTGCAGCAGCTGGAAGCCCTTGTGTACCCCATTCTGTCTTTCTCTACCCACTTTCTTTCTCTCTCAAATAATTTTTAAAAATATTTTTTAAAGTTTTTTTTGTTTAATATTTATGTATTTGAGAGCAACAGACAGAGAAAGAAGCAGAGAGAGAGAGAGAGAAAATGGGCGCATGAGGACCTCCAGCCACTGCAAACGAACTCCAGATGCATGTGCCCCTTGTGCATCTGGCTTATGTGGGTCCTTGGGAATCGAGCCTCGAACCAGGGTCCTTAGGCTTCACAGGCAAGTGCTTAACCACTAAGCCATCTCTCCAGGCCCTAAAAATGGTTTTAAATAAAAAGTTATTAGTATTTTACTGTGTAGACACAAACTCTGATATGTGTGAAGTATGTGTGATGTATGCTTGTGTGTGTGTGCAGATGTATACATCCATGTGTGTAGGTGTGGTGGCCAGAGGAAGATATCAGATGTCCTCAACTATTGATCTTCCATCTTATTTCCTTGACAGGGTCTCTTACTAAACCTGGAGCTGCCATTTTTGGGCTAGACTGGCTAATCAGTAAGCCCCAGTGATCCTCCTGTCTCCACTCCATTCACCACTGAGGTCCCAGGCATGCAAAGCCATGCCCAGATTTTCCCATGGGTGCTGGGGACTCAGTTTCATGCTTGCTCACAAGTGCCGTTACCACTGAACCATCTCCCCTGCCACCCAAACATAAACTTTGTTAATAGTTTATTTTCTTTTCTCATAGTCAGTGTCTTATTCTTCACTAAGTTTAAATAGTCTAATTTTTATTTTTATTTATTTATATATTTTTGTTTTTTCAAGGTAGGGTCTCACATTAGCCCAGGCTGTCCTGGAATTCACTATGTAGTCTCAGTCTGGCCTCGAACTCACAGCAATCCTCCTACCTCTGTCTCCTGAGTGCTGGGATTAAAGGCATGCACCACCATGCCTGGCCTTATTTTTATTTTTTGAAACTCAGTGCTGTGAAAGAAAAGACAAAAATAGTGGGCAAGTACTACACCACTGAGCTACATCACCGGCTCTGTCAGTTTTCATGTCTACTGTGTGCTTACTGACCTAGGTAATTTATTCCTCAAGCAATGGAATCTTCAACCATGTGAGATAGGTACTATTACTGGGTCTATTCTTTTGGATTTTTAAAGTTTATTTATTTGCACATATGTATGTATGGGTGTGCCATGGTCTCTTGCCACTGCAAACAAATGTCAGATGCTTGAGTTACCTTTTGCATCCCGCTATATGTGGTGGTTAAGGTGTTGAACCAGGGCCAAAAGGCTTTGAAGCAAGTATCTTCAAATGCCAAGCCATCTTCCCAGCACCCCTTGTTGTAGTTTTTAAAATGTTATTTCTGTGTGTGTGTGTCACACCTACCTTGTTGCTTTAAATGAATGCCCATCCAGCTTTATGTTATGGCTAGAGAACTGAGTCTGGAATGGTGGCTTTGCAAGCAAGCACCTTTAACCACTGAGCTGTCTACCCAGCCCTATTTTTTTTTTTTTTCTTGAGGCAAGGTCTCAGTATAGTCCAGGCTAACCTAGAACTCTCTCTGCAGCCCAGGCTGGCCTTGATCTCACTACAACCTCCTACCTCAGCCTCCCTAGTGCTGGGCTTAAAGATGTGAGTCACCATGCCAGGCTACTGGCTCTATTTTACACAAAGAGACACAGAAGACTCAAGTGACTCTCCTAAAGTCACACAACCACAGAGCTTACTCAAGGCAGTTGACTCCTAAAATCTTCATTACTAAGCTTCTTTGCACAGTCTGGACTGACAACCATGATATGTCAACAGACTAAAGTCTAGATAAGATTTTGTTGTTTTGTTTTGTTTGAGACAGGGTTTCATGTAGCCCTGGCTGGCCTTGAACTCTCTGTAGGTCCAAAGATAACCTTGAACTTTTGATGGCTTTACCTCCTGTTGCAGTCAGGTTCACATTGCTGGCAGAAAACACCCAAACAAGAACAGCTTGTGGGAAAAGGGGTTTATTTAGGCTTACAGACTCAAGGGGAAGCTCCATGATGGCAGGGGAAACAATGGCATGAACAGAGGGTGGGTATCACCTCTTCCTCATCAACATCTGATGGACAACAGCAACAGGAGAGTGTGCCAAACACTGGCAAGAGGAAGCTGGCTATAATACCCATAAGCTCGCCCCCAACAATACACTACCTCTTGGAGGTGTTAATTCCCAAATCTCCATCAGCTGGGAGCCTGGCATTCAGAGCACCTAAGTTTATGGGGGGACACATGAATCAAACCACCACACCTCCTGAGTGCTGGGGTTTCAAAAGTGTGCTATCACATCTGGAAATAGGTGTGTGTGTGTGTAAGTCAGAGGTCAATGTCTGAAGTCTTCCTCACTTGCTCTCTACCTTATTTTTTTTTTAAGTTTTATTTTTAGAGAGAGAGAGACAGAGAGGGGAGAGGGAAAGGGAGACAGAGAATGGGTGCGCCAGCAGTCTCTCAGCTGCTGTGAAGAAATCTAGATGTGTGCGCCCCCTTGTGGTCAAGTGCGGCATTGCGCCCTTGCGTCACTTTGCATCTGGCTAAACGTGGGACCTGGAGATTGGAACCAGAGTTCTTAGGGTTAGGAGGCAGACGCCTTAACCTTTCCCTAAAGCTGAAGCAATTTGGCTATACAATGTAGCCAGCAAGCCCCAGGGATACTTCGGCTCTGCCTCCCTAGCACTGAGATTATAGGTGCATGCACACCATTACACCTATCTTTTACTCTTATTTTCAAGACAGGGTCTCACTCTAGCCCAGGTTGACTTGGAAATCACTTTGTAGTCCCGAGGCTGTCCTCAAACTCACGTCAACCCTCCTACCTTAGCTTCCAAGTGCTGGGATTAAAAGTGTGTGAGCCGGGCGTGGTGGCGCATGCCTTTAATCCCAGCACTCGGGAGGCAGAGGTAGGAGGATTGCCATGAGTTCAAGGCCACCCTGAGATTACATAGTGAATTCCAGGTCAGCCTGGGCCAGAGTGAGACCCTACCTTGAAAAACCGAAAAAAAAAAAAAAAAAAAGTGTGTGTCAGGGGCTAAAGAGATGGCTTAGCGGTTAAACACTTGCCTGTGAAGCCTAAGGACCCCAGTTCAAGGCTCAGTTCCCCAGTACCCATGTAAGCCAGATGCACAAGGTGGCACATGCATCTGGAGTTCCTTTGCAGTGGCTGGAGGCCCTGGTGCACCCATTCTCTCTCTCTGCCTCTTTCTCTGTCACTAATAAATAAAAATGGACAAAAAAATTTTTTAAGTGTGTCAGAACACCTAACTAAATTTTTACTTGTGTGTGAATTTTGAGGATCAAGCTCAGGTCCGTGTGCTTGAACAGCAAGCACTTTACTGACTGAGCCATCTTTCCAGCCCCAAGTCACTGAATAATATTCCTTTTCACATGCCTGGCTTCATACTAGAATCTAAACAGCAACTAACAAATAACTGAGGGTTTGACCTCATAAGCAATCAGACACATTTTATTTTCACTCTCTAATTTGGCAAAGGCTAAAAATATCAACACTTCCAGCTTCTCTGAGAGCTGGGTGACAAAGAAGAACTGCCATACTGTTGGCAATAATCACCTATTAGTGACACTCTCTCCCTCCTTCCTTAATTCCTTCCTTTCTCTCTTCCTCTCTCCTCCTTACTTTAAAAAAAAAAATTATTTATGCCGGGAGTGGTGGTGCACGCCTTTAATCCCAGCACTCAGGAGGCAGAGGTAGGATCACCATGAGTTAGAGGCCACCCTGAGACTACATAGTAAATTCCAGGTCAGCCTGAACTAGAGTGAGACCCTACTTTGAAAAACCAAAAAAAAAAAAATAAATAAAATATATATATATATATATTTATAAGCTGGGCATGGTGGCGCATGCCTTTAATTCCACTTGGGAGGCAGAGGTAGGAGGATAGTCATGAGTTCAAGGCTGCCCTAAGAAGACAGAGTGAATTCCAGGTCAGCCTGGGAGAGTGAGACCCTACCTCAAAAAACCAAAAAAAAAAAAAAAAAAAAAAAAACTTTTTTACACACACACAGAGAGAGAGAGAGAGAGAGAGAGAGAGAGAGAGAGAGAATGAGAGTTCCAGGATCTCCTTCCACTGCAAACAAACTCCAGACCCATGTGCTACTTTGTGCATCTGGCTTTATGTGTGCACTGGGGAATCAAACCCAGGTCATCAAGCTTTGCAAGCAAGTGCCTTTAACCACTAAACCATCTCGGTAGGCCCTCCTCCCTTACTTTCTCCTTTTCTTCCTTTCTCCTTCATTTATTTTATTGTTTTTACCTCTTGGCTTGTGTGTGTGGTATGGATGTATGCATGCATGTTCATATGTGTGTAGGTGCATGTGTTGGGGTGAATGTGCAGGCATATGTGAATACATTTGGAAGCCAGAGACTGATTTTTTTTTGAGATAGGGTCTCACTCTAGCCCAGGTTGACCTGGAATTCACTATGTAGTTTCAGGGTGGCCTCGAACTCACGGTGAACCTCCTACCTCTGCCTCCCAAGTGCTGGGATTAAAGATGTGCACCACCACGTCCAGCTAGAGATTGATTTTGGGTGTCTTATTTGATTGCTCTCTACTGTTTTGGAGACAGGGTCTCCCACTGAACCTATATCTTATCAATTTGACTAGTCTAGCTAGCCAGGGATCCCCTTGTCTTCACCTCCCTAGCTCTGGGGTTACAGATATGCACCACCATACCTGTCATTTTAGATACATTCTGGAAACTCAAACTCAGGTACTCATGCTTGCACAGCAAGACATTACCCACTGAGTCATCTCCCCAGACCTCTGCCCTCCTTCCTTTCTTCCTTCCTTTTTAAAATTTAATTAATTCATTTATTTAAGAAAGAGAGAGAGAATGGGCATGCCAGGGTCTCCAACAACTGCAAATGAATTCCAGATGCATATGCCACCTTGTGGATCTGGCTTATGTGAGTGCTGGGGAACTGAACTTGGGTCCTTAGGCTTCACAGGCACCTTAACTGCTAAGCCATCTCTCTAGCTCCTGTCTCTCACTTTCTTTCCTTCCTTTTCTTCTTTCCTTCTTCTTTCTTTCATCTCCCTTCCTTCTTCTCATGTAAGCCAGGGTGGCCTCAAACTCACTTTGTAGCCAAGGATGACCTTAAACTTCTGATCCTCTTGCTTCATCTCCCAACTGCTGGGATACAGGTGTACATCTTCACTCCTGATTTATGTAGTGCTGGGAGTGGAACCCAGGGCCTCATGCATTCTTGGCAAAGACTGTCCCCATTCAGCTACATCTCCAACTCAAGACTTCCTTTTGGAAATGTATTTAATTTGGTTCCCCCCCCGGCAAAAAAAAATAAAGTAAAAAATCTTTATAAGCAAGCACCTTTAATCACTGAGCTATCTCTCCAGCCCAAAAACACAAAGCCTTTGACTCAGCCAGTCTTCCTCCAACAATTGGTCCTCTGTCAATGCAGGTGTCTAAGGACATGTGCTCATACCCACATTTTTGGTAGTGATGCCATTGCTTGTAAACACAAGAAATGGAAACCAGTTTCAATGACTGACAATGAAGGCATAGTTTCACACGCTATGGGAATGCTCTACAGACCTATGTTAAAATGGAATAATCTCTGGGTATGTGGTCCCATAGAACAAAGGAACCATCTTTGGCAGGGGCAGGAGGCCCTGGTACACCCATGCTCACTCTCTCTCTCTGCTGCCTCTTACTGTCTGTTTCTCTCACTCAAATAAAAATATATTTAATAAAAAGAAAAAAGGAGCAGAGCAATATCATGTACAGGAAGACTGCATAGATGTTAAAGAACATGAGTTAGGTGCAAGTATGAACATGTGTAGCATGCCTGGGAGTGAATACCAAATGTTCTCTATCATTGTGTTTGGGAATAACTGGCACGTGAGGGTTTAAGGGAAAAATTTATGCATTTTAACCTTTTCTTTGGCCCTTCCATAATAAGATTATATTATTCAGGGAATTTGTAGAGCTCTAGAAAAAAATCTCATTATTAAAGATAAAATATTCTTTTAGCTTCTTCCTCAAGGTTATTTCTAGCTTTTCATTGTCACAAATCAGATTTGGATGATGGTCTCCCTCCCTCCCTTGTATCTTCTCCTTTCTTTCCCCTTCTCTCTCCTCTTCTGCTTCCTTTCTCTCTCTCTTTCTCTCTCTCTCAGATTGGATGTCCACAATGACCTTGAACTTTCCTTCTACCTCTACCTCTGAGTGCTGTGATTACAAGTATATATCCCACACCCATACAGTGTCTTTATTTTTTCTCTTTTTCTTATTTATTTATTATTTTTATTTTTTGGTTTTTATTTGGAACTTTAAGATTTGTTTTATTAAAATGACATTTGGAAGAAAAGAACATATATAGTTTTCAGGTGTTACAAAATTTTTTTTGCATTTGCTATAGACATAATTGCTAACATAAGTTTTAAAAAAATTTATTGACCACTTCTATCTTACAGACAATAAACCATGATATTTCCTTCCCCTCCCCTCATTCCCTTTCAGAACTCCACTCTTCATCATATCCCCTCCCTTTCTCCATTTGTCTCTTTTAATTTGGTGTCATCATCTTTTTCTCCTATTATGAGGGTCTTGTGAAGGTATTGCTAGGCACTGCAAGGTCATGGATATCAAGGCCAATTTCTGTCTGGATAGTTGCATTGTAAGGAGTCGTACCCTTCCTTTGGCTCTTACATTCTTTCCAGCCCCTCTTCCACAATGGACCCTGAACCTTGGAGGGTATGACAGAGTTCTCAGGGCTGGACACTCCTCCGTCCCATCTTCTCATCACTATGTTGCCTTTTGGGTCATCCCAGTGGTCATCGCCATCTGAAAAGAGAAGATTCTCTAACAAGAACTGAGAGGAGCATTAATATGTGAATATTAACATTAAGTGTAGAGCTTTCAGGACAGTTTGGTGGGAATAATATATACATTTATACCCCTAAGGCTCATGACCTTTCCTGCCATAAACTCCCATAGAGAGGGCCTTCAGTCCAATTAGGGAGCAGTTGGTTTCCCCAAGAGTAGACATGCCACTATTGCACCCATTCAGTCATTGGGCCTGTATGGCCAAACTTGAATTTTCCAGTGTCTGATGTTTTCACCACTGATGACTTCTGTCTCCCATACGGTTGCATGCAGTGTAGCTTTTTCCAGCTTTCAGTTGGCTGGTCTACAGGGAGAAGGTTTTCTGCTCAGCACCAGGCTTGCTTTCTCAGTGACCTTGCCTCTCAGGCCAGACATGTCTTCAGCAATAAGGTCTTACCATCTGTTTCTCAAGGGAAACAAGGGCCTTAGCAATAGCCTTTAATGTTTTGGAGGCTATAGGGACCTCCTTGGCCAACAACTCACTGGAAGGTATCCCATCCCAGGCACTGAAAATTTTCTAGTAACAATCTATTTTTGGTAATTTTGGTTATTTTTTGTTTTTTCAAGGTAGGGTCTCACTATAGCTCAGACTGACCTGGAATTGGTCTCAGGGTGGCCTTGAACTCATGGCAATCATCCTACCTCTGCCTCCTGAGTGCTGGGATTAAAGGTGTGTATCACTATACCCAGCTTATTTATTTTTAGGACAAAGTATCTGTAGCCCAGGTTGTCCTTTAACTCACTAGGGAAGATGACCTTGAAGTCTTGATCCTCCTGCTCCTGCCTTCCAAATGCTGAGATTACAGGCATGCATCCATATCCAGAATACCTGGGATTACAGCTCTGTGCCACCATGCCTGGCTCTCACATGATTTTTAAATTTTTTTTCTGTTTTTTTTAATTATTATTTTTTATTGACAACTTCTATACTTACAAACAAACAAAAAAAAACACCTGATATTTCCCTCCCCTCCCCCCATTGATTTTTTTAATTTTTTTTTGATTTTTTGAGGTAAGGTCTCACTTTAACGCAGGCTGACCTGGAATTCACTCTGTAGTCTCAGGGTGGCCTCGAACTCATGGTGATCCTCCTACCTTTGCCTCCCAAGTGCTGGAATTAAAGGCATGCGCCACCACGCCCAGCAATTTTTTAATTTTTAATTTACATCTTGAAAGTTCATGTGTATATATTATAATATGCATGTGTGGGTTTGTGCATGTGTTGCATTTGTTGATGTGTGTATACATGTATGATATGTATTGGGGTGCATGCATGTGTAGTGTTTGTTCATGTGTGTATCTGTGTATGGTATGTGGGGGGGTGTGCATGTGTGGTATTTGTTCATGTGTGTATGAGTAGTGGGGGGTGCATGCCTGTGTGGTGTTTGTTCATATATGTATATGTATATATGTGTATGTGGGTGCATGCCTGTGTTGTGTCTGTTCGTGTGTATATGTGTCAGGGTGTTTGCATGTGTGGTGTTTGTTCCTGTATGTATATGTGTGTGGGGGTGCATGACAGTGTAGTATCTGTTCATGTGTGTATGTGTGTATGATATGTGTGTGTGGTGTGCGCCTGTGTGGTGTTTGTTCATGTGGGCATGATATGTGCATTGATGAGTCCATGTGTGATGTTTGTCTTCTCTTCTACCTTTTTATTTTTTACTTGTTTTGGTTTGGTTTTTTGAGGCAGGGTCTCACTCTAATCCAAGCTGAGCTGGACTTCACCATACAGTATCAGGGGGCCCTACCTCCTAAGTGCTGGGGTTAAAGGTGTGTGCCACCATGCCTGGATCCTTCTACCTTCTTTTTGAGACAAGGTCTCTATTGTTTTGCCATTGCAAATGCCAGTCTAGCTGGGACCAATATTCTGGATTCTCCTGGCTCTGGTCTCACATTGTCATATGTGCATTTGGATTACAGATATGTGCACTACACTTTGTATCTGGCTTTACATGGGAGCTGAACTGAACTCAGGCTGGCAGACTTGCCGTTAGTTGCTGAGCTATCTCTCTAGGTGCCCCCCCCACCCCTGCCATTTTTTAACATAGCATCTTGCTATATAGCTTTGGCTATCCTGGAGCTTACTATATAGCCAAGGCTGGCCTTGAATTTGTGACACTCTTTCTGCATCAGCCTCCCAAGTGCCAAGTGCTGATATACAAATATGTACCACCAAATCTGGCTCAACGAGGTTTTTCTTTTTAAACTTGTTTTATTGACAACTTCCATAATTATAGAAAACAGACCATGATAATTCCCTCCCCTTCCTTACCATCCCCCTCACAAATACAGCCTCTATCATATCCCCTCCCCCTCTCAATTAGTCTGTCTTTTATTTTAATGTCATCGTCTTTTCCTCCCATTATGAGGGTCTTGCATAGGTAGCACTGTGAGGTCATGGATATCCAGGCCATTTTGTGTATGGAATATTGCATCGTAAGCAGTCCTACTCTTCCTTTGGCTCTTACATTTTTTCTGCCACCTCTTTTCCAATGCCTTGGAAGATGTAATAGAGATGTCTCAGTGCTGAACACTCCTCTGTCACTTCTTCTCAGTACTATGTTGCCTTTTGAGTCATCCCAGTGGTCACTGCCATCTGAAAAGGGAAGCTTTAACCAAAAGTGAGAGTAGCTCAACCAGATTTTTAAAAATATATTTTATTTGGGGCTGGAGAGGAGGCTTAGCAGTTAAGCGCTTGCCTGTGAAGCCTAAGGACCCCAGTTCAAGGCTTGATTCCCCAGGACCCACATTATCCAGATGCACAAGGTGGTGCATGTATCTGGAGTTCGTTTGCAGTGGTTGGAGGCCTTGGTGAGCCCATTCTCTCTCTGCCACTCTCAAATAAATAAATAAATAAAAATAAACAAAAATTAATATTATTTATTTATTTGAGAAAAAGAGGGAGGGAGGGAGAGAGAGACAATGGGTGTGCCAGGGCCTCCAGCCACTGCAAACGAACTCTAGATACATGTGCCTCTTTGTGCATCTGGCTTACATGGGTCCTGGGGAATCGAACCAGGGTCCTTTGACTTTGCAGGCAAACACCTTAACTTCTAAGCCATCTCTCCAGCCCTTAACCAGATTTTTCTTGCTTCATCCTCTCAGTATTGCATATTGCTTTGATTGATTATTAAGAACTGAACCAGGGCTGGAGAGATGGCTTAGTGGCTAAGGCGCCTGCCTGCTAAACCTAAGAACGCTGGTTCCAGTGTCCAGCGGTTCCAATCTCCAGGTCCCACGTTTAGCCAGATGCAAAGTGAGGCAAGGGCGCAATGCCACACTTGCCGGCACACAAGGGGGCACACGCATCTGGATTTCGTTCACAGCAGCTGAGAGACTGCTGGCGCACCCATCTCTGTCTCCCTCTCCCTCTCCCTCTCTCTGTCTCTCTCCAAAAATAAATAAAAAAAACTTTTAAAAAATTAAAAAAAAAAAAAAACTGAACCAACCTTGTATTCCTTGGGATAAATAACGTGGGATAAAAAAAAACTTATTTTTTCTTGTCTCTATTTTCTAATGTTTTGTTTAGATGTACATATGTTCATGTTGATGGAGGACATTTCTCCCCAGGTTCTCAACTTATAATGTTCTTATTTTTGTGTAGTGCAAGGAAAATGCTGTTTTCATGACTTATAGGATCTGCTTCTTGATCTTCTGTTTCTGGAAGATATTATATAGAACCAGAATTCTTTCTTGCAGTTCATTCTCAAACAAGCTTTGCTAGCTTGTCTGGCAAAGAACTTGTTTGTCATGTAAGTTGTCAAATTTATGAACATAAAGGTATTCATAAAATCCTTTCTTTATTGAAGAGGTAGCTTAGTTGATAGAATGTTTGCCTAGCATGCATGAAGCCCATGTAAGCCAGAAGCACAAGGTGGCACATGCATTTGGAGTTCATTTGCAGTGGTTAGAGGCCTTGGTGTGCCCATCTGCACTCTCTCTCTCTTTCTCTGTCTCTCTGTCTCTTTCTCTTGCTCTCTTTGCCTCTTTCTCTGTCATAAATAAATAAATAAATTTAACAACAACAACAAAAAAAAACAGGATCTGGGGAAATGGCTTATTTGTTAAAGGCCTTCCTTGCAAAGACTACTGGCCTGGGTTCATTTTCCCAGTACTTATGTAAAAGCCAGATGCACAAAGTGGTGCATATGTCTGAAATTTATTTGCAGTGGTAAAAGGCCCTGGCATGTCCATATACACATACTCTTTCTCCTTACAAATAAATAAAAATACTAAAAACAAAACTAACAACAAAATCTCTCAGGACAAAAGAAAACAAATGGTGCTAGAACTTGGACAACCACATGTAGAAGAATGAAATTAGACCCACTTCTCTCACCCTGCACAAAAGTCAACTCAAAATGAATTAAGGACCTCAATATAAGACCTGAAACTCTAAAACAACTGGAAGAAAAAGTAGGGAGAACACTCCACAATATAGGTGTAGGGAAAGGCTTCCTGAATAAGACCTCAGTAGCACAGGAAATTAGATCAACACTCAACCATTGGAACCTCATGAAACTAAAAAGCTACTGAAGGTACTGTACAGACAAACAAACCACCAACAGAGTCAACAGACATCCAACTGAATGGGAGAAAATCTTCACCAGCTACACTTCTGATAAAGGTCTAATATCTAGAATCTATAAAGAACTCAAAAAACAAAATAATAAAAAAATCAAACAACCTAATCAGAAAATGGGGTATAGAAGTGAACAGAATTCTCAAAGGAAGAAATACAAATCACACACTTAAAGAGATGCTCACCATCTTTAGTCATCAGAGAAATGCAAATTCAAACAACTCTGAGATTTCATCTTACCCCAGTTAGGATGGCCTTCATCAAAAAAAGCAAAGGATGGGCTGGAGAGATGGCTCAGTGGTTAAGGGGCTTGACTGCAGAGCCTAATGACCTGATTTCAATTCCGTAGTGCCCTCATAAAGCCAGATGCACAAAATGGAGCATGCATGTGGAGTCTGTTTGCAGTGGCTGGAGACCTTGGTGTGCCCTTCCATCTCTTTTATCTCTCTGTATTGGAAAATAGGTAAATAAAATAGTTTACAAAATCAAATGACAACAAATCCTGGTGAGGCCATGAGGAAAAAAGAACCCTTACCCACTGCTGGTGGGAGTGCAAACTGGTACACCCACTATGGAAATTAGTATGGAGATTCTTGAAAAAGGTAAAAATATATCCACCATTTGATCCAGCTATACCACTCCTAGGTATATATCCTAATGACTCCGCTCTTTTCTACAGAGATATTTCCTCAACTATATTTGTTGCTGCTCTATTCACAATAGGTAGGAACTAGAATCAGCTCAGATGCCCATCAACAGTAAGGACAATGAAATGATAAAATTTGAAGAAAAATGGACGGAATTGGAAAAAAACCATTCTAAGTAGAGTCACACAGGCACAAACACTATATGTACTCTTATCTATGGTTTCTAATTGAGATTAATTGGAGATGAGTGAAAATGGTGGTGAGCAACAGGAATATGGGCATAAAACAAGAATAAAACAAGACCAGGAGAAAGGAGGAGGGACAGAACATTGGAAGTGGGTGGGGGGTTCAGAGGGATAGGGAGTAAGGAGGATGGGAAGAGAATTGTACAAAAGTTAAGACACATCAATCAGCTCCATAGAAACCCTCATTTCATTCTGTCTAGCATTCACAAGATATAACCACCAGTAAAGGGGGGGTGGGGACAGACCATGCAGAAGGTAGAAATAGTTGAACTTTAAAATCATGGACTCTGGTCAATTAATCCCCAGGCCCAGAATTGGGTTGCCCCCCACAGTAAGCTGTTGGTTAGGGATACCCATAAAGTCCCCCAAACAATGCATTACCTGCCAGAGATAAAAGGTAAGACCCTATTGCTGATGACACCACTGACTGTGGTTACAGGACATCTGAATATCATGAACCAAAAGGGAGACTAGCTCCCACCTGGCTAGCCCTCATGGTGCTGGAAAGCCCAACGGGACCTGCTAGAGGAAAGTTGTCACTAACAGCATGAATACTCAGGAGACCTTACAGACTATGAAATCAACCAGCTGGTCAAGAAGTACACACTTGTGCAATAGTGGCATGCCTTTGTGGGTAACCAATTATTCTCTGATTGGACATGAGGCCTGGTCAGTGGGACAGAACTCATATCTGGTAATTGAAACCTGTCAGAATCCCATTGTCAGGAAGCTCATAGACTCTAGAGAGAAGCCCCCACTGCTCTCTGGAATAAAAGAGTGGGCTTGTACACCAAAAAAAATTGCTCAGATTTGCATAGCCCACTTTAACTCAACATGCTTTCACTCCTGTTTGAAGAATCAGCTTTATTTTACAGATGCCAGAGAAAATGGAGGAGAACCAAGATCCATTGATAAGAAGTTAGCCAACTGCTCACCATGAGATGTACCACCTCTACCACAACTTCCACAGCCCAGGAGAAACTGCAGAGAAAGTGCATGCACTGCTTATACTGCTAGTCTGACAACCAGTCCCAGGTTGATGGTGACAGACACAGTGACCAATCAAAGCCTATCAAGGCAGAATCCAGAGGCTGCAGAGAACTCAACACTGAATTAGACTGCTAAAAGGCCTCCTTGGCTCAGGGAACATTGCCTAAGAGGGGGCAGAGAGATTGTAAGGGCCACAGAGTGTGTAGGAATATCCTGAGGCATGGTCCCCCACAGGGACTGACTAAGGTCTTCATGACCCTTCAGTGAATACCATAACCCCACTGAGGAAGGTCCCAGGGTAATGGGAGTTAGGGCAAGGGGATAAGAAAAATAAGCTGTTATAATTAATATAAAGTAAAAATTAATACTAAAAACTCTCAGAAGAGCAAGGAAGTACATTCCACAAACATCAGTCCAGTGCCTCCTATCTGATTCTGTTGAAGGCATAACTTTGTGGTCAACAGTTCCAAGGACCTGTTTCTCTAGTAATGAGCTCCCTGTTCATGGAAACAATCAAAGCCAGGTTGGGCTCCTTGAGCTCTGAGTGAAGCTTTGGATTGGGAGATATTCTTTATCTCTGAGTCGATAATTCCACAGCAGGAATTCAGCCTTGGAAACAGATAAGAGATGGGCAAGGAACACAAAGAAGGTAGGAAGATATGGTTGCAAGTGAGAACTGCTTGTGGAAAAGGGGCCAGAAAGCATGTAACATCCAGAGGATGGGGTGGAATGCTATCTTCCAGATACGATGAGGCCATTGCACTCATGGCCTCATACTGATGGTTGTTACACAACATTGCACAATATTGAACCCATCAACATTCATCATGGATGGTAGAGGAAGGCATGAGGCCCTCATCCCTCCTTGAGGAGTTATTGACAGTTAACGGTTGCTGAGTGTTGTAGTCAGCTTCATGTTGCTGGGGTTAACCTCCAAACCAGACACAATTTATAGGAGGAACGGAATTTATTGAAGCTTATAGATCCAGGGGAAGTTCCATAATAGCAAGAAAGAGAAAACCCTCCACCAAAAGCTATAGTAAAAACCAGCAGCCAAACAGCAGGGAACCCAGGCAGAATTCTGACTGCTCTGCAGACCTTAGGCTGGAATTCCAGGTCTAGCCCCAAACACACCTTAGGGCTGGACCCTAGGATCTGCCCACAGTGACACCAGGTGGCTAGAAATCTATTTAGTTACTAGCTTGAATAAAACTCCTGAATCTATTGGGGGACATCCATTCAAAATACCACATTAAGGGAGCAAGAACTTTTCTTTAGTGGCATAGTTATTGGTAAATTGTATGATCTCTGATAAATAATCCCCTGCCAATGTCCATGCACTTAAAAAACTCAGTGAGTTCCCAGCACTCAGGAGGCAGAGGTAGAAGGATCGCCATGAGTTTGAGGCCACCCAGAGACTACATAGTGAATTCCAGGTCAGCTGGGCTACAGTGAGACCCTACCTTGAAAAAAAAAAAACACACAACAATAACAACAACAAAATAAGTGAGTGACACATACACAAGAAAAAAAATACATCAAAGTAGAAGAGGGACTAGTTGGGAAGAAGGGGGATGGCAGGGGCACAAGAGAAGGTAACAGAAGGGTTTTATGATTAAAACATTTTACACATATATACAATTGTGAAAAAACAAAAAAAAAAGTACAAGCAAAAAGAACTGCTGGTAGAGGAACAGAGAAAAGCACTGAATGGAGACTAGTTGAAGAGGCAAAAAGGGAGCTGGGGAGGTGGTTCAGTAATTAAAAGTACTTGCTTTCCAGGTTTGATATCCTATCCCCCATTTAAGTAAAGCCAGACACACAAAGTAGAGTGTGCATCTGGAGTTTGTGTGCAGCCCTGATGCCTCTCTTTCATAAGTACATTTTTTTTTCAAGGTAGGGTTTTGCTCTAGCCCAGGCTGACCTAGAATTCACTATGTAGTCTCAGGCTGGTCTTGAACTCACAGTAATCCTCCTACCTCTGCTTCCTAAGTGCTGGAATTAAAAAGGCATGCACCACTATGCCTGGCCCTCATAAGTATATTTTTTTAAAAAGAGGCAAAGGTGTTTAGGTGGTCAGATTTTAGTTGATGTTTGAATTCTCCTTATTTTTTAAAAAATATTTATTTACTTGTACATATTTGTGGGAGTGCATGCCAGGGTCTCTTGATGCTGCAAATGAATGCCAATCTGGCTTTCTGTGGGTGATTGGGAACTGAACCTGGCTGGTAGACTTTGCAGTTAAATACCTTTGACCCCTGAGCCATTTTCCTGGGCAATGAACTGTTCTTTTAAAAAATTATTTATTTTTAGAGGTAGGAGGATTGCCGTGAGTTCGAGGCCACCCTGAGACTACATAGTTAATTCCAGGTCAGCCTGGGCCAGAGTGAAATCCTACCTCGAAAAAAACAAAACAAACAAAAACTCTCTGGCACACTCCTTTAATCCCAGCACTTGGGAGGCAATTCCAGGTCAGCCTGGGCCAGAGTGAGACCCTACCTCAAAAATAAATAAATAAATAATAATAATAATAATAAAAATTTAAAAAATTAAAAATAAAAAATTGTTTATTTTTAAATAAAAGGTTGACTCTATATGCCTTTTTCCCCACCCCTACTTTATTGAGGGTTCATCTCAGTGGATTCATTAGTATTCACTGTGGAGTCATGAAGGCCTTAGTTTCTGTGGGGAAGGAGCACAGTACCTCAGGCTAATCCCATCCACCTTGAAGCTCTTACAATCTTTCCACCCCTTCTGCAATTTTCCCTTGTGCCTTGGAAGGCATGTGAGAATCTGATTTAGTATTGAGTTCTTTGCAGCCTCTGGATCTCTGTTTTG
Organism: Orientallactaga sibirica; assembly: GCA_036365145.1. Taxonomy (NCBI): domain Eukaryota; kingdom Metazoa; phylum Chordata; class Mammalia; order Rodentia; family Dipodidae; genus Orientallactaga; species Orientallactaga sibirica. Next base: position 22,780,020 of record JAEOAD010000015.1, on the reverse strand, counting down.
ATGAGATTTGAGTGACCACAGTGCCCGTCACCATCTCCCTGGAACTAGTTTTCAGGCTAGCAGTGAAAGCAGTACTTGTGTCACTGCTTATTCTGTAATGACTCCTGGACCCTCCCCTTCCCAGGGCAGATGTGGTAGGGGTGACCCATCTCATGGTGGGCAGCCAGCTACCTATTCTTGATGTATCCTATATTCCCCCAGTGTTCTCCACCATCTGTAAAATAAAACAAATTTTCTAACCAAAAGTGAGAGCAGCTTGGATTAAAAGGGATAAGGATAGTTATTAAAAAGACTTATTGATGTGTATGCCCATTCTTGTTTTAAGGATTTTATTTTTATTTATTTATTTATTTATTTATTTGAGACAGAGCATGCGAGAGAGAGTAAGAATGAGCATGCCAGGGCCTCTAGCCACTGCAAATGAACTCCAGACGCATGTGCCACCATGTGCACCTTATGCCCATTCTTCTTAGCCAAAGAGCAGTGGAGAACCTGTACATGATGGCACATGCCTTTGGTCTCAGCATTTGGTAGGCAGAGGGAGGAGGATAACTGTAAATTCAAGGCCAGCCTGGGACTACAGAGTAAGTTCCAGGTCCTGGACTACAGTGAGACCTTACCTGGAAAGAAACAAAAAACTAAGCTGGGCGTGGTGGCGCACGCCTTTAATCCCAGCACTCAGGAGGCAGAGGTAGGAGGATCGCTGAGAGTTTGAGGCCACCCTGAGACTACATAGTTAATTCCAGGTCAGCCTGGACCAGAGTGAAACCCTACCTCGCAAAAAAAAAAAAAAAAAAAAAGAAGAAGAAACAAAAAACTAACAAGAGCAGTGGAGGTTCTCTCTACAGTCTGCTGGTTTCCTATCCTTGGAATTCTGGCTTGGTTCCCAGTCCCAGCTATGAGTTCTCCCTCACTGAGTGGGTCTCATGTCCAATCTGTGAGCAGTTGGTTTACCCACACAGGCTGTGTGCCACTATTGCACAGGCATCTATTTCTTGCCTGGCTGATTGGTTTTATATTAGGCAGGATCACCTGCTTAATCACTCTGTTGGCAACCATTATTTCCCAGCAGATCCCATAGCACTTTCCAGCACTATGAGGGCTAGCCAGGAGGGAACTAGTTTCCCTCTCAGCAGAACTATCCTTTCTTTGTATTATTATTTTTTTATTTTTATTTTTTCTCTTTTAAAATATTTTTATTTATTTGTAAGGAGAGAGAGATAGAAAGGGGGAGAGAATGGGCATACGAGGGCTTCCAGCCACTATAAACGAACTCCAGACACATGTGCCACCTTGTGCATCTGGCTTACATGGGTCCTGGGGAATCAAACCTGGGTCCTTTGGCTTTGCAGGCAAGCATCTTAACCACTAAGCCATATCTCCAGCCCTATTTTTTATTTTTAAAAAGATCATATTCACGACCAGCTGACAGAAAGTTGGAAAAAGCTTCATGCAGTTCAATGGGAGAGAGAAATCACCAGTGAAGATACTCAACAGTGAACACTGAAAAGCTTAAATTTGGCCAGCCAGGCCAAATGAGCCAACGGGTGCAATAGTGGCATGTCTGTTATGGGGGAAACCAACTACTCTCTAATTGGACTGGAGGCCCGCTCCATGGGAGGGAATACATCCCTCATACTGAAAACCTACGACATGGGTAGTCATGAGCCCTAAGGGTGTAATGTCTGCTGGTGTCTCGCTAAATGTATATACTATGCTCACCAAACTGCCCAGTAAGCACTTCTCTTAATGTCCACACCCATATATTAATGCTACTCTCACTTTTGTTTAGAGAAGCTTCTCTTTTCAGATGGTGGCAACTTTGGGATGACTCAGAAGGCACCATGGTACTGAGAAGAAGGGACAGAGGAGTGCCCAGCACTGAAATATCTTAAACCCACCTTCTACGGCTCAGGGTCCATTGCGGAAGAGGGGTCAGAAAGAATGTAAGAGCTAAAGGAAGAGTAGGACTCCTTACAATGTGCTCCTCCAGACACAAAATGGCCTGGATATCCATGACCTCACAGTGCCTGACACTACCTACACAAGACCATCATAATAGGAGAAAAAGATCATGACATCAAACTGAAGAGAGAGACTGATTGAGAGGGGGGAGGGGATATGATGGAGAGTGAAGTTTCAAAGGGGAAAGTGGGTGGGGAAAGTACCATGGGATATTGTCTACAATTAAAGAAGTTGTCAACAATAAAAAAAGATCATATTCACTTTAGTGCAAGACAAAATTTACTTAAATAAGGGCTATCCAACAAAAATACTCTGTTGGTCGAGGCCACCCTGAGACTACAGAGTGAATTACAAACAAAAACAAACAAACAAAAAATTCTGTTGGTCATTCATGATCTGAATTGCATTGTATGAAACCAAAAAATAATTATGGTACTTATTAAAATCCATGAAATATTTCTGTTTTGTAATAAATAAGACAGTGGCCATTACTCACTAGTAGCATTTTTTTTTTTTTTTTTTTTTTTTTTTTTGCAAGGTAGGGTCTCACTCTGGCCCAGGCTGACCTGGAATTAACTATGTAGTCTCAGGGTGGCCTTGAACTCTTGGCGATCCTCCTACCTCTGCCTCCCGAGTGCTGGGATTAAAGGCGTGCGCCACCACGCCCGGCTACTAGTAGCATTTTTAAGATAAGCTACTAGGTCTGCCCTTTCTTGATGCCAGCGAAGATCATTTTTGTTCCAGGGATATACTTTTTGGGATTCTCTAAATATTCCATCAGTGTGTCCTCTGCCCGGGTGATGCCCGTGTTCTTGTTGGCATCTGTGTATAACAGAATCCAGCAGCTTGATCAGTCTTCCACATAAACAGACCGTGGAGATTTGGTCTAGTCTTGTGCTTGCCTTCCTTTTCCTTTTCCACAGTGTGGCACTGGGCACACTTCTGAACTAAGATCATCTTGCTTTTCTCAACATCACCCATCTTAAATTCGCTCTTCTTTCACAGAGCCAATGAGCACTACTGATTGCAAGCCTGATGTCTGGCTCTGTAGCCAGAACTATCCTTTCAATGATGTTTATTTTGTGTGTGAGATGCTGAGGATAGAACCCAGGGCCTCTTGATTACCAGCCAAGTGCTCTGCCACTGAGCTACAGCCCAGCTTCTCATTGACTTGTTTTGGCACATGTATGTGTGTGTTCAGGTATATATGTGTGATTAGGTACATGTGAATGTGTATGCACATGCATATAAAGACCAGAGGACAACCTTGGGTATTGTTCCTCAAGAACACAGTTCTTTTTGTTGAGTCTCATTGCCTGGAGACCAACAATTAGACTAGACTGGCTGGTCAGTGAGCCCCAGAGATCCTCCTGTTTCCACCTCCCCATCACTGGAGATACAGGCATGTGCCACCACACCAGCCATTTTACATGGGTTCTGGAGATTGAACTCAGGCATTCATGCTTGAGAGGCAAGCATTTTACCAACTGAGCTGTCTTCTTTTGTTCATTGTTATTATTTCCTTTCTCTATTTTTTATTTATTTGAGAAAGAGGGAGAGAGAGAGAGAATAGGCATGCCAGGGCCTCTAGCCACTGCAAGCAAACTCCAGATGTGTGTGCCCCTTGTGTGCATGTGCGACCTTGTACACTTGTGTCACTGTGCATCTGGCTTACATGGGTCCTGGAGAGTGGAACCTGAGTCCTTAGGCTCCCCAGATAAATGCCTTAACCACTAAGCAGTTCTCCAGTCCTCTTTTTTTTTTTTTTTTTTTTTGGTGTATGTGTGTGTTCACGTGTGTGAGTATGGGCATACATGAGTAGGTCAGAAGACAACTTTGGGTGTTGGTCTTCACCTTCTACCTTGAAGCAGGGCCTCTCATTGTTCACAGGCTAGCTGGCCTATGTGTTTCTAGGCAGTTCTCCTGTCTCCTCCTTCCTTCTCATCCTAGGCCCACTGGGATTACAGACTGTAGTGCTATAGGGTTTGGCTTTTTACCTGGGTGCTGAGGATCTGAACTCAGGTCCTCATGCTGTACAGCAAACACATTTTTTAAAAATATTTTAAGCTAGCCGGGTGTGGTGGCGCACGCCTTTAATCCCAGCACTTGGGAGGCAGAAGTAGGAGGATCGCCTAGAGTTCGAGGCCACCCTGAGACTACATAGTGAATTCCAGGTCAGCCTGAACCAGAGTGAGACCCTACCTCGAAAAACCAAAAAAAAAAAAAAAAAAAAAAAAAAAAAAAAAAAAAAAAAAAAATTTTAAGCTGGGCGTGGCAGTGCACGCCTTTAATCCCAGCACTTGGGATGCAGAGGTAGGAGGATTGCCATGAGTTCGAGGCCAACCTGAGAGTACATAGCTAATTCCAGGTCAGCCTGGACCAGAGTGAGACCCTACCTTGAAAAACCAAAAAATATTTTTTTAGTTAATTAATTATTTAGAGAGACAGAGACAGAGACAGAGACAGAGACAGAGAGAGAGAGAGGAGAGAAAATAGGGAAGAGATAATAGGTGCACTAGGGCTTCTAGGCAGTGCAAATGAACTCCAGACACATGCACCACCTTGTGCATCTGGCTTACGTGGTTTCTGGGTAATCAAACCTGGTTCCTTAGGTTTTGTAGGCAAGCACCTTAACCACTAAGCCATCTCTCCAGCCCAGCAAGCACATTTTCTATTGACCTATCTCCCCAGCCTCCTAAATAACATATTTATTTAGTGTGTGTGTGTAATGTGAATGTGTGGCTCATGCACATATATGTGCCCATATAGTGCCTCTTGTGCTCCTGTGGCAGGTTGCACCTGCCTGTCGTGGCCAGAAGGGAATGTAGGATGTCCCACATTATCTCTCTACTTGAACTGGAGTCTCTTTACTGATCCTGGAGGTTGCCATTTTCTCTGCTACCCACGGAACTGGGGTTACAGACAAGCATGGCCACATAGCGATTTATATAGATGGGACTCCAGCAGTCTCTCAGGCCTCCTCAGGCCCTCATGCTTGCACAAGCTCTTAACCACTGATCCATGTCTCCATCATTAACTTCTTAATTTGCTTCCACCTCAGATACCCTTCAGATAACTTTCCCTAAGGTCACACTTATGCCATGCCTCTGGGTCTGATATGACCACTCACGTGCCCCTCTGGACCATCCCTGGATATTTGGACTGCTCCCAACTTCCTGAAGCTTTTGTTTGCTCCATTTTTCTTCTGAAAGTCCAAACTTTTCTTTTTCTCCCATCTTCTCTTCCTGGACTTTCCCAGGATTCTGTCCTCAGCCTGCCTCTAATTTTTCCCTGAGGCTTCATTTTTCCAGCTCTCACAACCATATTCTCAGCTTTGACCATGACTTAGAAGTCCAAGCTTGCAGAACCCAGAGTCTTGACACACTTGAATATCATGAAGCCCTCCAGTATGTATGTGATTTGTTTTTCCCATGTATCTCTCAGCTAAGACTGTGTGGTTGGTAAGGGCAGCAGGCATGGCACTGTGTAAGGGGATGATTCCTAGAATTCATTAGTGTTGGGTCCCCACAGGCATCACCAACATTAGAAGAGCTTTCAAAGCTCCTGTCTGTATATATGGCTCCTTCCCCCAACCCCTCCTCACAATCACCTTGACCGTGTTTCTGTCTCTCCTCCCTTCCATTTTTGTATATGTGGTACGTGTGTGTATTTAGAGGCATGTACCCTGTGCACACATATGGGGAGGTAAGAGGTAGACATCAGGTGTCCCCATATATCACTCTTCTTCCCTATTTCCTTGGTACAGAACCTCTCAGTGAACCTGGAGCTCCTAATGTTTTTCAGTTAACTGGTTGACCAGGTAGCTCCAGGAATTCACCTATCTGTACTGTGCTCAGGGCTGTGGTTACAGGAGTGATTGGCCAGCCATGTCTAGATTTTTAAAAATATTTTTTTATACTTTATTTTTTATTTATTTATTTGAGAGAGAGAGATACAGAAATAGGCAGGTAGAGAGAGAGAGAGAGAGAGAATGGGTGTGCCAGGGCCTCTAGCCACTGCAAACGAACTCCAGATGCATGCACCCCCTTGTGCATCTGGCTTACGTGGGTCCTGGAGAATCGAGCCTCGAACCAGGGTCCTTAGGCTTCATAGGCAAGCGTTTAACCGCTAAGCCATCTCTCCAGCCCTATGTCTAGATTTTTATGGTGGTGGTGGGGATCAAACTCAGGTCCACACGCTTGTTCAGCAAGTGCTTTTACCCACTTAGCTATCTCTCCCACCCCTCTTTATTTGAGACAGGATTTCATGTAGCCCAGGCTGGTCTCAAACTCACTATGTAGCTGAGGGTGAGCTAGAACTTCTGATTATCCTGCCTCTAACTCCTGAGTGCTGGGATTACAGGTGTGAACCACCATTCCTGGTTTATGTGGTGCTAGGGATCAAACCCAGGGCTTAGTATATGCTAGGAAATAACTCTACCCACTGCAGCCCCAGCCCTTGACCTTGTCTTCCACAGTTGCTAAGTCACCTCTCTTCTGACTGCACAGAGGCCTCCTCCCACCAGAGGGAGGGAATAGAACAAAGCAATGAACAGAATGTTTCTTTTCATCTAAGCTGTATAAATGACCAAGGACACATTTGGAGGTAAGCCCTGAGCTACATCAATATGAAGTGGGTTTGTGTGAGCATGTGTGTGTTATGTGCATGTGTGTTTGTATGCACACAGGTATGTGTGTTCATGAGCATGACTAGATGAGAATTATGGACATATTTATAAATAATCATGTGGAGTGGATGTTATTTTACTCTTTGTTTTTGTACTTCACTGTGTATGTATGTTTATAATAGACTATTTTGTGGTGCTGGGGATTGAACTCAGGTCCTTGCACATGCCAGGCAAGTGCTCTGCCTCTGAGCTATATCCCAGGTCCTAGAGGAGTTTTGTTTGTTTGTTTGTTTGGATTTTTTGTTTTTGAGGCAGGGTCTCACTCTAGTCCAGGCTGACCTGGAGTTTACTCTGTAGCCCAGGCTTGCCTCAAACTCATGATGATCCTCCAACTTCAGCCTCCGGAGTGCTGGGATTAAAGGTGTGAGCCACAACACCTGGCTTAGAATTTTTTATATTTTGAGGCAGGATCTCATATTGCCAAGGATGACCTTGATCTCCTGATCTTGCTGTTTATATCTCCAAACACTAGTCTAATAGGCATACACCACCACACACAATTTATACAGTGCCGGGAATGGAAGCTTATGGCTTTAGGCAAGCGCTTTACCAACTGAGCCACATACCCAGCCCTATAGGCTATTTTTTTCAAGCAGTTTCAAGTTCACAGAAAAATAAACATAAAATACAGAGAGAGTTATCATAGCAGCAACAACCTATACTAGAGTGGCACATTTGTTACAATCTAGGAACCAACATGAACACATCTTTATCACTCAGGGTCTGCTCAAGCTCTCTCCTGGTGCTCAACACTCTGTGGGTTTGAACAAATGTGAAATGATGTGTCCACCATTATAATATCATGCAGAATGGTTCACTGCCTTACATATTTCTCTATGCCCCACCATCAGTCCCTGCTTCCCCTCAAATCCTAGGAAAAACTTCCTTTTACTGTCTCCATAATTTTGCCTTGTCTAGAAGACCGTGGGGTTGGACTGTACAGTGAAACTTTTTAAAAAGATTTTATTATTTATTTATTTTAACATACTTTATTTATTTGAGAGAGAGAAAGAGGCAGAAAGACAGAGAGAGAGAGAGAGAATGGGAGCACCAGGGCCTCCAGCCATTGCAAATGAACTCCAGACGCATGTGCCCCCTTGTTTACCTGGCTTATGTGGGTCCTGGAGAATTAAATGGGAGTCCTTAGGCTTCATAGGCATGTGTCTTAACCATTAAGCAATCTCTCCAGGCCCAGTATAACATTTTTGTTTATGGTGGTTTGAATGAAATGTCCTCCATAGTCTCATGTGTTTTGCTCGCTTGGGTCTCTGCTGGTGGTAATTTGGCAAAGTGATGGAGCCTTTGGGAGGTGGAGCCTTGCTGGAAGAGGTGTGTGACTGGGGATGGACCTTAAGGACCTTAGTCTAGCTCCACTGGGTACTGTCAGCTCACTCAGTCTGCTTCTTTCCTGCTCTTGTGGAGGTGTAATCTAGACTTCCTGCTCCAGCCTACCATGATTTCCCACCATCATAAAACTTCCCCTCAAAATCATGAGCCAAATAAAACCCTTTTCTTCCAGAAGCCACTTTTTTTTTTTTTTTGGGGGGGGGGCGGGTCCTGGCAATGAGAAGGCAATTGCCACTGTGTGTGTGTGTGTGTGTGTGTGTGTGTGTGTGTGTGTGTGTTTGCTCATGCTTGTGGAGGCCAGTGGTATTGAGTATCTAGCTCAACTGCTCTTCACCATACTTTTAAAAAATATTATTTATTTATTTATTTGACAGAGAAAGAGGGAGCAAGGGAGAGAGAGAGGGAGGGAGAGAATGGGCATGCCAGGGCCTCTAGGCACTGCAAACGAAAATCCAGACACATGCGCCCCCTCGTGCATCTGGCTAATGTAGGTCCTGAGGAATTGAACCTGGGTCCTTTGGCTTTGCAGGCAAACACCTTACCTGCTAAGCCATCCCTCCAGCCCCTTCATCTTACTTTTTTTTGTTGTTTGTTTGGTTGGTTTTTTTGTTTTGTTTTTTTGAGGTAGGGTCTCACTCTAGCCCAGGCTGACCTGGAATTCACTATGTAGTCATGTTGTATGTAGTATGAACTCATGGCGATCCTCCTACCTCTGCCTCACAAGTGCTGGGATTAAAGGTGTGCACCACCATGCCTGGCCCTCATCTTACTTTTTGAGACAAGGTCTCTCACTGATATTGAAGCTAGATTGGCTTGCCAGCAAGCCCCAAGATGCTCCTGTCTCTGCTTCCACAGCACTGGGATAGGCCACATGTTGCCACACCTGGCTTTTACATGGGTGCTGGAAATCTGAACTCAGGTCTTCATGCTTGTGTAGTAAGCACTCTACCCACTGAGCCATCTCTCCAGCCCTCCGTCACTTCTTTTTAGTTCTGAATATTGTGATGGTATATCCATTCACTTACTGAAGAGCATATTGTTGCTTATAAATCCTTTGTTTTTTTTTGTATCAGCAAGGAGGACAAAATTGTCCCTATAAGGATTTCATATTGCTCATGGATATATGGATTATCACTTATTATAACATGTGGAAGATTACCAGCTTCTGGTAGTCTGTTTTTTTTTTCATTTTGTGGGTGTGGTGTGTGCATGCAAATGTGTATGTGTGTTTGTATGTGCGTAGACACACGTGTAAGTGGATGGAGGCCAGAGGACAACCTTGAGTGTTGTTCTTCAAGTATTATCTACATTTGTGTGTGTGGTATAAGTATGACATGTGTATGTATGCATGTGTGTCGTGGCAAGAATGTAGAGGTCAGAGGACAACTTCAGGGTATAGGTTCTCACCTTCTACCTTATTTGTGACAGGGTCTCTCATGCTATTCTGCTGCTGTGAATGGCAAGCTAGGTAGCCGGTGAGCTTTGGGATTCTCCTAACTTAGCCTTCCATTGCCATAGGCACATTGGGATTACAGATGTGTGGTACTTGTGTGTCTGTCTTTATGTGGGTTCTGGGGATTTGAACTCTGTCAGACTTGTGTAGCAAGTCATTTTAATCATTGAGCCATCTCGCCAGCCCCTGTCTACCTTTTTTGAAATAGAGTCTCTCACTGAACCTGGAGCTTGCTGATTAAGCTATAATGGCTGGACAGTAAGCCCCAGGGATCCTCCTTTCATCACCTCTGCAGGACTGGGATTGCACACACATAACACCATATATAGTAACTTTATATAGGTTCTGGTGATCAAACTCAGATCCTCATGCTTGCGAGGCAAGCCCTTTATCCACTGAGCCTCTCCCCAGCCCCACTTTGGGATTATTTTATTTTATTTTTTTTTTTTTTTTTTGGTTTTTCGAGGTGGGGTTTCACTCTAGCTCATGCTGAATTGGAATTAGTCCCAGGCCTTGAACTCACGGTGATCCTTCTACCTCTGCCTCCCAAGTGCTGGGCATTTGGGATTTTTGATGGTCCCTCAGGTATCTGAAACTCAACCTATGCAAGAAAAAAAAACTCATCTCATGTCACCATCTCAGCACACAACAGCAGCATCTATACAGTTGCGAAAGACAGATCTGGGCATCTTCCAGATGCTCCTCCCGCTCCTGCCCTACCGTGCATGTTAATTGGCAAGTCCTGCCAATTCTATCTCCAAAACAAGTTACAAGTCCTTGAGTTCTTCCAGGTTCCAAAAACACACCCTGAGATTGGCCTCCTTAATGGAACTTCTGTGGTCCACTGAAGGCCACCCTGAAACTCAGATATATGTGGATCTTTCTAGATCAAGTCTACAGACCTCTCTGTGTCTCTCTCCCTCCATCCCTCCCTCCCTTCTTTCCTCTTTTCCTCCTCTCCTTCTTTCACTTATGGATATTAAATGGGCTGTCTACAATTAAGCAATGCCCCAGCCCCTCACTGATGGATTCTAGGCAGGTGCTTTACCACTGAGCCACACCCCCAACCCCTCAGTGGTGGATTCTAAGCAGGCATTCTACCACTAACCCCTACTGTTTCTTTCTACTTTTTAAGGACAGGCTCCAATATGTCTGCCCTTGAACTCTGTAGCTCAGGTTGGCCATGAATTTTGCAGTCCCCCCCTCCCACCCTGCTTCAGTTTCTTGAGCATCTGGGATTACAGGCCTATGCCACCAAGTATGACATCTTTTCAAAGGGAAGTGATAGTGACAGTCAAGTAAGGTGGTATACATCTAATTCTAGCACATGAGAGACTCTGTCAAGAGGATCATGAGTTTGAGACCAGCCCAAACCTATCTTTAAAGGGGGGAGTTGGATGTATCTCAATGTGGGGGGACATTTATAATGTCAGAAGACATTTTTTGGTTAGCATAAGAAGTGGTGGCTGCTACTGGCATCAATTAGGCAGAGGCAAAAGAGGATACTAAACTTTCTAAGGTGTATAAATCACAGCTCCCATTGCAAAGAATTATTGTCCCCAAACATGAGTAGTGCTGATGCTCAGGAATGCCATGTTAGTATTGCTCAAAGTGTGACCTACAGATTGTGCTGGATTCAAACTGCTGATTACCCTCCAGATGATAATAGCACAGAAACCAGTATGTGTTTAGAAACTTTATAACAATTGAATATAGTCATTTTAAGATAGCTGCACTCATGTGACATGTCTTTTAAATTCTTTGTTTTTATGTGGGTATGCATGTTTATGTCTGTGGGTGCATGTGCAAATGGAGGCCAGAAGATAACTTTGGGTTTTTTATTTTCAGTTTTTTTAAATTTTTTGTTTATTTTTATTTAGTTATTTGAGAGCAACAGAGAGAGAAAAACAGGCAGGTAGATAGATAGAGAAAGAGAATGGGCCTCGAACTGGGGTCCTTAGGCTTCACAAGCAAGCCCTTAACCGCTAAGCCATCTCTCCAGCCCAACTTTGGGTTTTTAGAGACAGTCTCTCACTGAACCTGGAGCTAGACTGGTTGACCAGTTATCCCCAGGGATCCTCCTATCTCCACCTCTCCAGGATGGGAATGATAAGTGTATATCACCACTTCTAGAAATTATGTGCAGTTCTGAGAATAAAACCCAGATCTCCATGCTACCAAGACAAGCATTTTACTGACTGAGCCATCTTCTCTGCCCAATTTCTTTTATGATTATGGATTTTTTTTTTGTATTTTCAAAGTAGTGTCTCACTCTAGCTCAGGAATTATGGATTTTTAAAGGAATAAGATCTTGCCATTATTGTATTGTTATCACTATTATTGGTGTGTGGTTCTGGGTATGCAACTCAGGTCTTCACATATGCTAGGCAAGTACTCTACCATGAACTACATTCCCAGGCTCATAGAATAGTTTTAAATTGACAGGAAAATTTGAGCAGACACTGGAGTCTTCATACACTCCTTCCTCACTCCCACCCTCCAATGCACACACACATGCTCAGTTTCCTCTATGTGTTTTACTAGCATAGCACAATTGTTACAATTAAAGATCCAGTGTTGATGCCGGGCATGGTGGTACATGCCTTTAGTCCCAGTACTTGGGAGGAGAGGTAGAAGAATCACCATGAGTTCGAGGCCACCCTGAGACTACATAGTGAATTCCAAGTCAGCCTGGGGTAGAGTGAGACCCTACCCAGAAAAACCAAAAAAAAAAAAAAAAAAGATTCAATGTTATTAACCTAAGTCCACATTTTGTTCAGAATTCTCCAATTTTCCCTCATGCCTTTTTTTCTTTTCCAGGACTCATCTAATGTCCCAAATGTCATTTATTTATTTTTTCCTTTTTGGGGGGGGGTGAAACCTAGGGTTACACACATGCTAGGAAAGTGCTCTACCACTGCACTACACCCACAGGTATAGTTATGTCTCCTTATATTCCTTCTTTTTTAAAAAGCTTTTGTTTATTTTTATTTATTTATTTATTTGAGAGTGACAGAGATAAAGAGGCAGAGAGAGAAAGAATGGGCACACCAGGACCTCCAGCCACTGCAAGCAAACTCCAAATGCATGTGCCACCTTGTGCATCAGGGTTTACATGGGTACTGGGGAATGGAGCCTTGAACTGGGGTCCTTAGGCTTCACAGACAAGTGCATAACCACTAAGCCATCTCTCCAGCCCATATTCCTTCTTTTTTTTTAAATATTTGCAAGGAGAGAGAGAGAAGGGGGAAGGGGTAAGGGAAGAGGAGAAACACTCCAGGGCTTCTCAGCTGCTGCAAACAAACTCCAGAAGCATGTGCCACTTTGGGCATCTGGGTTTATGTGGGTACTGGGGAATTGGACCTGGGTCATTGCATTAGGCTTTACAGACAAGCACTGTTGCAGTCAGGTTTGAATTGCTGGCAGAAATCACCCGACTAAGAGCAGCTTGTGGGAAAAAAAGAGGTCTATTTTGGCTTACAGGCTCGAGGGGAAAGCTCCATGATGGCAGGAAAATTGATGGCACGAGCAGAGGGTGGACATCACTCTCTGGTCAACATAAGGTGGACAACAGCAACAGGAGAGTGTGCCAAACACTGGCAAAGGGAAGCTGGCTATAATACCCATAAGCCCGCCCCCAAAAATACTCTGCCTCCAGGAGGTGTTAATTCCCAAATTGCCATTAGCTGGGAACCTAGCATTCAGAACACTTAAATTTATGTGGGACACCTGAGTCAAACCACCACATTCCGCCCCTGGCCCCCATAAACTGATAACCGTACATGATGTAAAATGCAATGCATTCATATAACTTTAAAAATCCCCATAGTTTTTATCAATTCCAATGGTGTTCATACAGCCCCATAATCCAAGGTCTTTTAACTGAGCCATAATACCAAAAATATCCCCCCCAAAACCCATAATGACACAGAATAAACACTCACACTGCAAAGGATGGCACTGGGCAAAGCAAAGAAATATTCAACCAATACAAGATTTAAATCAACCAGGGCAAACATCAACCTCTGTAACTCCCAAGTCCAACAACTCTAGTCAGTGACAAATCCCCAAGTCCGATACTCTAACCAGCAACAAGTCTCTGGAGTTCCAATTCCACCCCTCCAGCTAGGCTACTCACAGTCCTGGAAAACTTCATTTGGGGCTGGCAGCTTTCCTCAGAAGCCAGCATCTCCACTGGGTCTCCACTGCAACCCACAGTCCATCCTCATGGCCCCATGGGATCTCCATGCAGGCAACCAGCAAACCTGCTTCACACTGCCCATGGCCATTTCCAAAACACAAGACCGCGTTACAAACTCAATGACCCTCTCTTTCCTGCATTTCTTATACTCCACAATACCAGGTAGAGTGCCAATATGTTAATCCAGGGGGGAATAAATCAGACTTTGAAGAACAGGACACTCCTTCAGCATTCAGGCCCCTTCAAAAGAGTCTGCATTCTTCCTGTTGCCCCAGTGCAGGTCAGCTGACCCAATATCAAAGGTTGTAATCTCTCAACTGCAGCTGAATGGGCAGAGTTTACCCAAAGATTTCATTTTTTACTGTGCCATAACCCTCTGCTCACACCAGTTCATTTGTACGCAAAGCAACCCTGTACAACTTCTCAGGACACTGGCATAACAGCAAACTTCTCACACAAACTGGTAGCCCAGTCCAAGTAAAGCTCTTTCTCACCCTCACAAGCCAAACCTCACAGTTCAATACCGTTTGCAGTTAGCATTCTCAAACTCTCATCAGAATAGTATATAAAACTTGGCTTACCACTCCAAAAGTCATCTTCAGTTACAAGCACCAAGTCCATGCCCATTCCTCCAAAACAAAGGTTCCAAAAGACGAATATCCACATGGTCAGGTTCATCTCACCCCACACTCCTCAGTACCACTTTACTGTTGCAGTCAGGTTCACATTGCTGGCAGAAATCATCCGACTAAGAGCAGCTTGTGGGAAAAAAAGAGGTCTATTTTGGCTTACAGGCTCGAGGGGAAAGCTCCATGATGGCAGGAAAAATGATGGCATGAGCAGAGGGTGGACATCACTCTCTGGTCAACATAAGGTGGACAACAGCAACAGGAGAGTGTGCCAAACACTGGCAAGGGGAAGCTGGCTATAATACTCATAGGCCCGCCCCCAACAATACTCTGCCTCCAGAAGGTGTTAATTTCCCAAATTGCCATCAGCTGGGAACCTAGCATTCAGAACTTAAGTTTATGGGGGACACCTGAATCAAACCACCATAAGTACCTTAATTGCTGGGCCATCTCTCCAGCCCATTAGATTCCTTTTGACTTGGACAAGTTCTCAGACATTGTTTGTGTTTGATCTTGAGAGTTTGGAAGAGATTGCAGAATAACTTTTTCTTCCTTCCTCCCTTCCTTCCTCCCTCCCTTCCCTCCCTCCCTCTCTCATTTATTTTTAAATTTTTTAAATTATTTTTTATTTATTTTTGGAGAGTGAGACAGAGAGAGATAGACAGAGAGGGAGAGGGAGACAGAGATGAGCGCGCCAGCAGTCTCTTAGCTACTGTGAACGAAATCCAGATGTGTGCACCCCCTTGTGGGCAAGTGCGGCATTGTGCCCTTGCCTCACTTTGCATCTGGCTAAACGTGGGACCTGGAGATTGGAACCGCTGGACATTGGAACCAGCGTTCTTAGGCTTAGCAGGCAGGCGCCTTAGCTGCTAAGCCATCTCTCCAGCCCTCTCATTTTTTTTTTGACTGAGTCTCAGCCCATGCTGGCTTTGAACTCCTTAAGTAGTAAGAATGACCTTGAACTTCTAATCTTTCTGCCTCTACCTTCCAAGTGGCTAGGATTATATATAGGCTGTGCCACTATGCCTGGCATTTTTAAAGGCAGAGTCTCACTCTGTTGTCCAGGCTGGCCTTGAATTTGTAGCAATTCTCATGTCTCAGACATCTACCCCAGTGCTAGGATTACAGGAATCAGCCACTATATCTGGGTTTTGTTAATTTATTTGCTCATTTTTTAATAGCAGAATGGACTCATGGATATTTACTATATCTTTTGGATTGCAATCAAATACTACCTTATTTACTATATTGGTCAAATTGCTTCAGCCTTGGTTGTCAGGAGTTCTTTCTGTTGTCTCTTATAACCCTTTGATGGACTCTCATCACTGTGGGATTTATTTATTTATTTATTTGCTTTTTTGAGGTAGTGTCTTTAGTCCAGGATGACCTGGAATTCACTATGCAGTCTTAAATTCATAGATCCTTCTACCCTGGTCTCCCAAGTACTGGCATTAAAGGTGTGTGCTACCATGCCTGGCATTACTGTGGGATTTTTGTTATTGGTGTCTTGCTTGTCTCTTATTTTGGCACTATGCATGTTTTGAAATTCTACTTCCCAAGAAACCTTTTCAACCTATCTATTTATTTATTTATGTATTTATGTATTTATTTTGAGGCAACAGCTCATATAGGTGGCCTCCAACTCACTATGTAATTGAAGATGGCCTTGAACTCCTGATCCTCCTGCTGCACCTTCCAAGTGTTGAGATTATAGGTGTGTGTCACCATACTCACTTTATTTGGTACTGGGGATGGAACC
Source organism: Orientallactaga sibirica (assembly GCA_036365145.1). Lineage (NCBI taxonomy): Eukaryota > Metazoa > Chordata > Mammalia > Rodentia > Dipodidae > Orientallactaga > Orientallactaga sibirica. The sequence continues at coordinate 22,763,979 of JAEOAD010000015.1, read as the reverse complement.
CAGGTTTCCTGCATGCTAAACAAACACTCTGCTAACTAAGCTACATTCCTAGCCTCTAAACTTTATTTATTTATTTTAAAGATTTATTTTTATTTAGTTATTCATTAGAGAGAGAGAGAAGGAGAGAGAATGAGAATGGACAGGCCAGGGCCTCCAGCCACTGCAAATGAAGTCCAGATGCATGTGCCACCATGTACATCTAGCTTACATGGGATCTGGAGAATCAAACCTGGGTCCTTAGGCTTCGTAGGCATGCTAAGCCATCTCTCTAGCTCCCTTTTATTTTATTTTTTGGTTTTTCGAGGTAGAGTCTTTCTCTAGCCTATGCTGACCTGGTATTCACTCTGTAGTCTCAGGGTGGCCTTGAACTCATTGTAATCCTCCTACCTCTGCCTTCCAAGTGCTGGGATTAAAGGCATGTGCCACCATGCCTAGCTATAATTTTTGTTTTTGAAAAATATTTTTTATTTATCTATGAGGGAGTAAGAGAGAGGGAGGGAGAGAGGGAGAGAATGGGCACACCAGGGCCTCCAGCCACTGCAAATGACCTCTAGATGTATGTACCACCTTGTGCATCAGGCTTACATGGGTCCTGGGGACTCAGACCTGGGTCCTTTGGTTTTTTAGGCAAGTGTCTTAACCACTAGGCCATCTCTCTGGCCCTAAATTTTTATTTTTATGAGGCAGGGTCTCACTATGTAGCCCACGCTGGTCTTAATCTCACAGCAATTCTTCTGTCACACACTCTGGAGTGCTAGGATGTAATCTATAGGTGTGTATACTGTTATAGTCCACATGGGAGAATTACAGATGAACATGCTTCTTATGCCATTTGAAAGCCCTTTTTACTAAGTTAGCCACTGAGAGGGGCTAATGCCAGAAAAGAATTCTCAGCCCCAAAGCTCAGGGTACAACATTTATAAAAGCAAAACCCCACAAAAATCATAATGCCATCAATGCCAGATATAGGTTAGGGTAACCTTGGAACAGCCACAATTTTAATTATGCACCTGCAGTTATTTTGGGTATACATCCTGGAGTTATCTTGGATTTGTACATTTGGACCATGGTCAGGGTCATAGAAAGCCTGTAATATGCTTGCCAATGTGGACATGGCTGTCTGGGGGAGTTAGCAGCTGAAGAGTGCTCAAAAAAGTACAAAATGAAGTCAGGGCCGAATTAGGACAAGATGGTGTTACCTTAGCTACATCAGATTTTTTTGTTTTGTTTTGTTTTGTTTTTCAAGGTAGGATCTTGCTCTAGCCCAGGCTGACCTGGAATTCACTATGTAGTCTCAGGCTGGCCTCAAACTCACAGTGATCCTCCTACCTCTGCTTCCTGAGTGCTGGGATTAAAGGCATGCACCACCATGCCTGGCTCTCTCTCTCTCTTTCCATTATTATTATTATTATTATTATTATTATTATTATTGTTATTATTGTTATTATTGTTATTATTATTTCTCTCTCAAATATGAGAGAGAAAGAGAGGCAGATAGAGAGAGAAAGGGAATGGGCATGCCAGGGCCTTTGGCCACTGCAAATGAAGTCCAGATGCATGTGCCACCTTGTGCATCTGGCTTACATGGGTCCTGTGGATTTGAAACTGTCTCATATAGCTCACATAGCTGAAGATGACCTTGAATTTCTGATTCTCCTGACTCCACACCTGATTTTATGGTGGGGATGAACAAACCCAGAGCTTCACAAATGCTAAGCAATTTACCAACTGAGAACTACATCTCAGCCCTCAGCCCTATTATCCATCGTGTGTGTGTGTGTGTGTGTGTGTGTGTGTGTGTGTGTGTGTGTGTGTTTTGAGGTAGGGTCTCACTCTAACACAGACTCACTCTGTAATCCAGTCTGGCCTCCAACTCAGATTCCCAAGTGCTGGTGTTGGGATTCCAGGTGTGAATCACCACATCCAGTCCATTCTTAAACATTGTTTTCCAGATGGTGCACATGCCTGTAGTTACAGCCCCTGGGAGGCTGAGGCAGGAGGATGGAGAGTTTTAGGCTACACAGTAAGATTGTTTCAAAACCAAAATTGTTTTTCCAGGTTGGGAGTGTAGCTCAGTGGTAGGGCACTTTGCCTAGCATACACAAGGCCTTGGGATTGATCCCCAGCACCACACATACGAAAGTATTTTGACATATTTTGGACATATTTCTCAAAGGGCCTCAGGATATCAGGATAAAGTTTCTCCAGTGAGATTGAGAATCTGAGTGGGGCTATAGGATTAATCTTTTATAGCTCATTGTGGGCTAGAGGTATCAAAGAGGGACCCAAATTCTCCTCTGAGAGCTCCACAATTCTAATCCTATTTAATACCATTTGAGGGTCATGAATATTTAGAGATGGCAAGGTCAGCCTCAGAATGGAAAGACAGCATAGCCACTGAGCAGGTAGACTCAGTACTTCTATTTTCCTTGCTTTGTGACATTGGCTTTTGAAGTATCAATAATAGGATTATAATACTTATCATGTGAGAGAGTTTGAGGAATGGTGGCATGAACCTACCATCCCATCTACTCAGGAAGATGGCTTGAGCCAAGAGTTCAAGGCCAGCCTAGATAATATATCAAGAACTTGCATTTGCATTTTTTACTCTTTCCTTTCCTTTCCTTTCCTTTCCCTTTCCTTTCCTTTCCTTTCCTTTCCTTTCCTTTCCCTTCCTTTCCTTTCCTTTCCCCTTCCCTTCCTTTCCTTTCCTTTCCTTTCCCTTCCTTTCCTTTCCTTTCCCCTTCCCTTCCTTTCCTTTCCTTTCCTTTCCTTTCCTTTCCTTTCCTTTCCTTCCTTTCTCTTTCCTTTTCCCTTTCCCTTCCCTTCTTTCCTTATATCACTCCCTTTTTTCTTCCTTTTGTGACAGGGTCTCAAGTAGCCCAGGCTAGCCTTGAACTTACTATGTGGCCAATTACAGTCTTGAACTTCTGATCCTCCTGCCTTCACCAGCCAAGTGCTGGGTTTACATGCACCTCTACACTGGACTTTATTCTTGCTGAGGATGGAATCTGTGGCTTTGTGCATGCTAAACAAGTACTCTAACAATTGAACCACATCTCTAGCCCCAAGACTCCACTCCATCTCAAAGGGGGAAAACATCATTGTCGGGGTTGGGAGATGCCTTGCAAGCATGAGGACCTGAGTTTGATCCCCAGAACCCAAGTAAAATGTGAACGTGCACCTATAATCCTAATACTGGAGAGGAGAAGACAGGAGTATCCCCAGAACTCTCTGACAAGTTAGTCTAGCTTAATTGGTGAGTTCCAAGCCAAAGAAAGACCCTGTCTCAAAGGAGATGGATGGTATTCCTGAGAATGACACCTGAAGTTATCCTCTGGCTTCCACATGCATACATGCACGCACACCTGTACATATTCAAATATGCATATGCACACACATACATGCAAAACATTATATTAAGCTTATTTCAAAGATTAAATCACCATGCCACGGTTGTATAAGGATTAAACAAGATAGTGCCAGCCATACAATAAGCTAAAAAAAAATGTCAGTGGATCAGAAAAGTGCACACGTAAGTAGAACTTTACAGATGATGTTTATAGGAATCTGTACTCTCCCCCATACCCAATCCTGATCCTCTGACCTACAAACATTCTAAGTCATCCATCCCCACCCCTGGTTTAATAACCACAACCTGTCCCTTGAGGCAGAAGCCATGACACACACACACACACACACACACACACACACACACACACAGAGTTCCACGTGAGGGAGAAGGGAGGAGGTAGGAATTTTCAGCAAGCTAGAGGGTGGACTACTGGTTGGGGACTGCCTGCTCACCTCCCATATACATAGGAGAGCCAGTATGTCTAAGGCTCCCTGGGCCACAGGAATAAGCCCCAAGGGGCAGGTGGAACCTTGATTCCAGCCAGGCCTGGCCATGTGTGGGTGGGGCAGTCTAGGTCTAGCTGAGCCTGGCTTTCTGGTTGGCCCAGTGTGGGGGTTGGGCCTGAAAAGGCCCTTAGCACCTGGTGGGAAGGCACCAAGCCTGGATCCTGCTCCAATAGCTTCAGATGCCTCCTGTTGTCCCATGCAGGATAGGTGAGAGCCTCCAGCCCCCTCATGGGACAGAAAGCATGCTCATTCACCTCAAGGCGTCCTAAGTGTTTTGAGGCAAAGAGCAGGTGCTGTTGCTCACCTAGCTTTGTCCTTGGAGTCCTTTGAAGTTATAGGAACCTTCACAGTACAAGCAAATAAGCATGTGAGCCAGCAGGACACACCAAGCTCACAATTCTGACAGGGATTAAGGGAACACCTTTCCTTGCCAAGAAGTCGCCCCATGTCCCCAGCCTCAGATTCCCCAAAATGCAGCAGATGGGGAGGCTACAGAGGTTCAATACAGAAGTGATCTTGTTTAGGTACTTCGGGGTGTCTGGAACAGGGGAACTGGGCACGAGTCCTATGGATTGTGCCAAAATCCATGTGTGCTCCAATTCAAATACACTGGCCCCTTTGTGCACCCACACCCACTCCTGCATGGGCATATCTAGACAGGAAGACACATGCCCTGGCTCTTCTCCTCCAGGTACACCCACACCTCAGTTACATGCTTTGAACCATGAGACCCACACCTTAACACATGTGTGTAATGCATGTCAGTGGGACCCTGGAATTTTAACACAGGGTTGGATCAGGGGCGACCACCTTGGGTTGGGGGTCTTGAGAACATGCATGCTGTAGTTTTTCTATCTTAAAGCATTATTTATTTATTTATTTATTTATTTATTTATTATTTATGTACTTAGTGGTTTTGTTGTTGTTGTTGTTGTTTTGTTTTTTTGAGGTAGGGTCTCACTCTAGCCCAGGCTGACCTGGAATTCACTATGTAGTCTAAGGGTGGCCTCGACCTCACGGTGATCCTCCTACCTCTGCCTCCCGAGTGCTGGGATTAAAGGCGTGTGCCACCACGCCCGGCTTATTTACACACTTAGTTTTGTGGGTGCATGTGTATGTATGTGTGCATGCCATGGCAGGTGTGTGGAGGTCAGAGGACAACCTCAGGATGTTGGTTCTTTCCTTCCACTTTGTTTAAAACAGGGTTTTCTTGTTTGCTGATGGGAAGGTCAGACTAGCTGGCCTTTAAGTTTCAGGATTCTCCTACTCTGTCTCCCATTGCTGTAGTTGTGTTGGGACTACAGATACTATGCCATTTTGTGTCTGGCTTTGTATAGGTGCTAGAGATCTAAACTCTGCTTGGCAGACTTGCAGAACAAGCCCCTTGAACTGTTGAGCCATCTCCCCAGTCCCAAAGCGCTTTCTTTTTATTTAAAATTTTTAAAAATAGGGCTGGAGGGATGGCTTAGTGGTTAAGGCACATGCCTGCGAAGCCTAAGGACCCCAGTTCAATTCTACAGGTCCCACGTAAGCCAGATGCACATGGTGGCACATGCATCTGGAGTTCGTTTGCAGTGGCCAGAGGCCCTGATGCACCCATTTTTCTCTCTCTCCCTCTCTCTCTGTTTCTAATAAATAAATAAAAATAAATCTTTTTTGTTTTAATTTTAAAAATACATTTATTTGTGTGTGTGTGTGTGTGTGTGTGTGTGTGTGTGCACATGTGCTTGTTACTGCTGCAAATGAAGACCCATAGGGCTTTATGTGGGTGGCTGGGTAATTTAACCTTGGTCAATGGGTTTTGCAAGTAAGCACCTTTAACTGCTGAGCCATCTTTCCAGCCCCTTTATTTATTTTTATTTTTTATTTTTATTTTTTGGTTTTTTGAGTTAGGGTCTCACTCTAGCTCAGGCTGATCTGGAATTCACTATGTAGTCTCAGGGCAGCATCAAACTCACAGCGATCCTCCTACCTCTGCCTCCCGAGAGCTGGGATTAAAGGCGTGTGCCACCACACCTGGCCAGCTCCTTTATTTTTATTTTTGAGCTAGAGTTTCATGTAGCCTAGGCTGGAGAGATGGCTCACTGGTTAAGGTGCTTGCCTGCAAAGCCTAATGACCTAGGTTTGATTCCCCAGTACCCATGTAAAGCCAGATGCACAAGGTGGTGCACACATCTGGAGTTTGTGTACAGGAGCTAGAGGCCCTGGTGCACCCATTCTCTCTGTCTATGCCTCTTTCTCTCACTCCCTCAAATAAATAAATGAATAAATAAATAAAAATTTTGAAAGGATAAAAAATAAAAAAGTATAACACACAGGAAACTGAGGAGATGACTCAGTGGATAAAGTGCTTGCCCTGCAAACATGAGTGCCCACATTCAGAACCCTAGTACCCAGATAAAAAGCTGGATACTGTTGCAGGCATCTGTCATCCCAGCCATACCTGTGGTGAGAAAGGAGGTAGAAGCTTGAGAGTGGAAGTAACAACTATCTTGGCCAAAGTGACAGTGAAAAACCTAAGATCTTGCCTCAAAGGAGGTGGAAAAGCAATAACTGAATGTTGTCCTCAGACAGCTACATGTCTACTGTGGCTTGTGCACACCTGTGTGCTCTCTCTCTCACAAATACACACACACACACACACACACACACAAATAAATGCACCAAAATAAAAGATCATACAGACACTTGTACAATATGTAGGTAGCATATGTACACAATTATATCCATGTACACACTCCATGTACACTCATTTAGACAATAAAGCATAAAACCACCTAACACAGGTATGTGTATTCACAACTATATATATCTAAGAGCCACATGCCTGCCACACAGTAGATGTTTTTGCATATAACCCATGAAGCCAGGTATGGTGGCACACACCTGTCATCCCAGCACTTGGGAGGTAAGGGCAAAATGATTAGGAGTTCAGGATCATACTCAGCTACACAGCATGGTTGAGGATGGCCTGGGATACATGAGACCTTGTCTCAAACATCAAAATATAATATAACACAAAACAAAACAGAAATCCCACAACTGAACACACAAATAGTCAGCAACTATCTACAAGTAGCAGCTTAGACACTTAGAAATGTACCCCAAAACACCACACAACTAGGCCCATGTACACAAATCTGTGCACATAACACACACACAGAATCATTCCACATACAAATACATCTGTGTGGTGAGTACATAGATATGCAGTTCCAAGGTAAATATGCATATTCATGATGTATTCACAAATAGAAATTCTTGCATACTAATTACTAATTTATTACATGTACATGTATGTTCATACGTATGTGGATGTGTGCAGGTCAGAGGTCTATGTCGGGTCTCTTCCTCAATGTTCTCCACCTTATTTTTTGAAACAGTCTCTTACTGAACTTAGAGCTCACCAATTTGGCTAGTCAGCAAGTCTTAGGAATGCCTCCCAGCAGTAGGATTCCATTACACATTACCATCCCTGACATTTATATGGATTCTGAGGGGCCAACCTCAGGTACCTATGCTTGCATGGCAAGTACATTACCTACTGAGCCATCTCCCCAGCTCAAATTCTTGAATATTTATATTCATTTCCATGGCTGACAAAACATTTTATTCTCAGACTCACACCATATATTCAACCCCACAATATACCCTTGTATTGTAAACACATAAAAAGTTGAACCTTGGTGCCCAAGGTAGATTGGTACCAGGACCTGCTGCAGATACCAAAATATATAGATGCTCAAGTCTGTTATATAAAATTACATTGTAGGGTTGGGCATGTATTGGCACTCTCCTATAATTCCAGCACTCCAGGGGGAAGGCAGAAGGATTATGTGTTTGAGCCTACCATAGATTACACAGTGAGATCTTGTGGCAAAACAAACTCATAAAATACCATAGCGTTTGCATAAAACTCATGATACACTTCTGTTGCCATAACCTTCTCATTGCTGGGACAAAACACCTGACCAAAAGCAGCTTATGGGAGGAAAGGGTTTATTTTGGCTTACAATCTCTAGAGAAAGCTTCATGATGGCAGGAGAAAATATGACATGAGCAGAGGCTGGACATCACCTTTGCCACAGCAGGTGGATAACAGCAGGAGAGCAAGCCCATCTCTACAAAGGGGAGCTGGCTATAACATCCAAAGCCCATCCCCAACAATAGCTCCAGCAAGGCTTTACATCCCAAATTGCTACCAGCTGTGGACCAAGCATTTGAAACATATGAGTTTATGAAGGACACATGAATCACATCACAACTTCTGCATGTTTTATTATTTATTTATTTTTTTGTTTTTCTTGAGACACTGTGAAATCCAAGCAGGCTTTGAATTCACTATAAACCCAGGCTGGCCTTGGACTCATGGCATCCCAAGTACTGGGATTACTGGCATATACCACCACACCTGGTACTTTTGCATATATTCAATCATCTCTAGATGACCTATGATACGGAATACAATGTAAATACTATGCATATAGTTGTTCAGGGAATAATATCAGGAAAAGTCTATACATTTATTTCAGACTCAATATTTGTTGTTACTGTTTTTGTTTGTTTTTTGATTTTTTTTTGAGGTAGGGTTTCACTCTAGACCAGGCTGACCTGGAATTCACGACGTAGTCTCAGGGTGGCCTTGAATTCATGGTGATCCTCCTACCTCTGCTTCCTGAGTACTGGGATTAAAGGCGTGTGCCACCACACCTGGTCTCACTCTAGCCCAGGGTGACCTGGATCTCACTCTACAGCCCAGACTGTCCTTGAACTCACAGCATCCTCCTACCTCATCCTCCTGAGTGCTGGGATTAAAGGCGTGAGCAACCACACCCTGCTGTTGTTATGAATTTGAGACAGGGTTTCATGTAGCTCAGACTGGTTTCAAACTCACTATGTAGCTGAGGATGACCTTGATCTATTCTTCCTGCCTCTACCTCCTAAATGTTGGGATTATAACCATGCACCATCACACCCAGCTGTTTTTTGTTTGATTGATTTGAGACTGGGTTCCACTCTGTAGTCTAGGCTGGCCTGGAACCCATTATGTATTGCAGCTTGACTTCAAACTCCTGGGTTATCTTCCTGTCTCAGTCTCCTGAGTGCTGGAATGATAGGGGTGAACCACTATGCCTGGCCACCTCAATTTTCACCCCCCTCTAAATATTTCTAATCTGTAGTTGATTGAATCTGTGGATATAGAATACACAGATACAAATGTAGACTGGGAACAAAAATATATATTCAGCCAGGCATGGTGTGCACACCTTTAATCCCAGCACTTGGGAAGCAGAGGTAGGAAGGAGGATCACTGTGAGTTTGAGGCCATGTGGAAACTACAGAGTGAGTTTCAGGTCAGCCTGGGCTAAAGTGATACCCTACCACAAAATATATACATACATATGTTTACAGAAACTTTTTTCACATGCACAAAACCACATGCACACAACCATATCCACATACTCATATACAAATCCACTTAGACCTAAGTAGATCTTTCTCAATATTCTATTGGAACCCCTCCCCAAGAAATATTGCACATACCACAAATGCATATGAAGACAGTTACAAAAATACGCTGGAACAACCATACAGTTACACTCATAGATACAGCTACATTTTTACATAAATATACCCACTCAGTATCTGTCCCATATTCCTGTGTTGTCATCAATCACACTTTACACAACATACATGGTTAGATGCCCAAATAAACCACTCATGCCCACCTACAAAACAGACACCACTTTTAATCTCAGAATATAGTAGAATATAAATCTGATACTTTTTGATACAGAGTTTCATGTAGCCCAGGATATCCTTGAGGTTAAAAAGTATCTGAAGATGATCACAAACTCCTGATTGTCCTGCCTCCACCTCCCAGTGTTAGGATAACAGACATGTGCCAACATACCTGGCTTATGCAGTGCTGGGGTGGAATCCAGGACCTCAAGCATGCTAGGTAAGCACTCTACTGAGTGTGGTGCAACCCCAGCCTGTGCACTCAACCACTTTTAATCTCAGAATACAGGGTACCTTCATAATACAAATCTTTGTACTCAGCACACATTAAACACACTTAACATATGTATGTCATGCATGCCACACTCATTCCCAGATACACTGAGGTGGATACTCTCCAATACACTGGCCACTCAGATACATTCAGGTGCATACACAGATACAAACATACATACATTCTTTTTTTGTTTGTTTTTATTACCATGTATTTATTACACAAACACTTTTCATCACATTTTTTATGTATAATGTATTTTAACTATATTCATCCATTACTCTTTTGCCCCTCCCCCACTCACTGATCCGCCTTCCTCTTCTCAAATAGTGCAGTGCCCCTTCAACTGTCTTATTTATTTTTGGTGGCCCACTGAGTTTCATTAGGGTTACTTACAGGAGCATGGGCAACTTACCAGTGGCTACACCACTAAAGAAAATATCTTTCCCTCCACAAACACAAATTTTCTGTTCACACAGTCAGAAACAGGTTTGCTCACGTGTACTCTCCCTATTGGGCCAGGCATTACAACCTACCCAGGTAGTCAAAGACCTAAGAGGAGATAGGCCTGAGCGCCCATCCTCCAATGAGGGTTCCAGGGCCTCTCGAGAGTTCCAGGCTCATGTGCAATGACACATGACACATACACATTCTTGTGCTCCAGTAAGAAACAGGTGCGTCCACACACACTCTATTGGACCAAGAATTACAAACCCACATAGGTGCTCAGAGGCCTAAATGGAGATACAAGCCTGCGCGCCCACCCACGACAGAGGATCCCAGGGATTTTCCAGGATTCCAGGCGCGTGCACAATCACTCCCCGCCCCTACCCCCATAAACTTCTCTACAGCCCTCCCTCCCCCATCATCACCGCAGTCCCGGAGCCCTACACCTGTGCACCGCAGTAGGGGACCTACAGAAGCGTGGAGACCCACAGGAGCCGGTCAGATCCGAGGGGCGGGGCACACCTGGGCTCCGCCCCGGGGCGGGACCGACGCGGCGTCGCCAGCGCCGGCAGCCGCACCTGGCTCGGCAGCGGCAGTAGGGTTAGTGGCGGCGGCGGTGGCGGCGGCGGTAGCCACCGAATCGGCGGTGGCCAGGCGGGGACGGAGAGCGGTTGCAGCCCAGCCCAAGCGCGGACCCCGCTCACCCGCAGCCTCGGCGGCGCCATGGTGGAGGCGGCGCCCGCGGGGCCCGGGCCGCTGCGGAGGACTTTCCTGGTACCCGAGATCAAGTCGCTAGATCAGTACGATTTCTCGCGGGCCAAGGCGGCGGCGAGCCTGGCGTGGGTGCTGCGGGCCGCATTCGGGGGAGCAGGTACCGGGCTTGGGGAAAGGACACGAAAGGCGACAGGCGGGGCGCGGCAGGTGCGGAGAGGCGGGGACGTTTGGCTGGGGGAAGCCAGGGCCGTGGGAACAATAGCGTTGGCCGCCTGGGGTCTCCAAGCTCTGGGGCCCCGCTGAGCCGGGCCTCCGAGCTTCCTGCTCAGCCCCGGCGCGTGGACTTTGCCTGCCCGGCCGCAGGAACGCAGTGGGGGTGGGGCTGGCCTTCCAGCTGTGCACTAGGAACCTCAGCGTCAGGTCCCCCCAGGTGAGCTTGGCAGGATCTGAGAGCTGGGTGGGAAATCTCCCGGTGAGGGCCTTCCACACCCCCAGGGGCCTCCTTTTGCACGCCCACCTCCACCTTCACTCACATCACACGCCTGCGAGGACCCCACCCCGCACCCCAATAATTCCAGCCCGGCCTCCCTGTAGGGTTTAAACGCTGGAGTCCACAGCACTGCACACACTACAGGCTAGATAGGACACACACCCCGCTTAGGGCCTGCCTGTTCTGCGGGCGGTGGCCTGGGGGGTCGGGAGTCTCTCTCTTTCTCTCTCTTTTTTTTTTCCTCCATCTCTATGGCCTCTGATAGTGGCTATCAGCTGTGACTTACTTACCTCCCCATTTTCTCGAGGAGGCAGGCGATCATAATAACTTGGGCTCAACCATCCTGGAGTGGGAGTCCTAGCCGAAGGGCCTTCTCTCATTAGGGTTGACTCTCCTCCACTCCCTTCCCCAGACCCACAGGCTTGCAGGATTTTGGCCATACTCGACCGGGAGGATTAGGGTCCCCTGGATGAGAAGCCCTGGGCACACTCAGTCCCAGCTTTGGGGGCAGCTCTAGCCACCTAAGGCCAGGCCTGGCCTTGGAGGAAGACATGGGTTAATCAAGGTCTGGGCATTCTTGGGAGTGGTGTGTGTGTGTGTGTGTGTAAGTGTGTAAGGGGGACACCCTGCCCTCCCATAGGTCCTGCCTACTGGTGTTGGCACCAACTGGGCATAGCCCCTCCCCTTCTCCTTGGGCTTCCCAGACCAACCAGTTTTGGGTGTGGGTCTCTGTGACAACTTGTCCATCAATTGCTGCTACCCAGGCTCAATCTTCCATTTTCCCCAGTCTCTGTTTCTTCACCCATCTGAGGGTAATCCACGCTGACATTTGCTTACTCTACAGGGATTTTGCTAGAGGAAGAAAAGGTGTGGAGATTGGGACCCGCATCTTCCCAAACCCCTTATGTGTGAGGTTATGAGGTGGAGAGCTCAGCTTTGGGAGTTAGAATTGAGTTTTTATGCCAGCCCTTCTATAAGGTGGACGGTTCTTCCATTTCTCTGAGCCCCTGTCTCATTTTGTATAAAGTGTTAGTTCACCTATGTATCCAGGCCTGAAAACACCTACAGGACTTTTAACCTGTGGCAAAGCAGCTGGGATGGATTGAGACCTCCAGCACCTTTGGGGGCCAGGTTGCTAAGAAGTTACTATTAAATTCATCACATTGTGTGTGTGGTGAAAGGCATATGCTAAATAAATATTCACTATTACTGCTCTTGTGATTGGTGTGGATATTTTTGTTAATACCATTTATATCATTCATTGTCCCTTAGCCAGGAGATAGTGCAGAAATTACTATCCCATTTCACAGGAAGGAAAGCAAAGGCCCCTGAGGGGGGAGATTGATGTTCTGACTCATTCTGCTCTATACTAACTGATTCAGTTCCTTCCCCTGTGTAATTCTGTCCAGTGGCTGCCATTACCCTGAGGGTCAAGTTCACTTTGTCTCTCACATGCATCTCAACTAAACAGAGGGGAACTAAAGGAAATGGGGAACTGAATTTGGCTAGATTTATAAAGGAGATTTTTTTTTTCCCCCTCCTGTGCTGGGGAATGAGCCTAGGATGTCTAGCCTACTAGGTAAGCACTATACTGTAAAGCCACACCCCCAACCTCTCACTAGGCTAGCACTCTACCACTGAGCAATGCTTATAGCCCCTCACTTGTGGATTCTGGGCCTGTGCTGTACTGCCCTCCTTTTACTTTTCATTTTGAGTCAGGATCACACTAAATTGCTTAAGCTGGCCTTGCACTCATTCTGGAATCCAGGCGGGCCTTTAACTTGCTGTCCTTCCGCCTTACTAGCTGGGATGACAGGCTCTGTCACCAAGCCCCACCAAATCCAAGTACCAACGAATATCAGGAGCTAAACCAATACTGAGTACTTAGGCTATAGAGGAGATATTGAGAGAGATCTGGGTAGGGGAATGAGTGTAAAATTGAATCATGGATACTTAATGGTGCAAACATCAGGGCCTGGAGTAGAAAAATCTCTGAAATCTTCCAGAGAGGGAAGAGAGGGTATCAGGATGTACAGGAGTTTGCCAGTGGAGGACTTTAGGAATTATTTTGTGTATGTATATGCACACACCACTGTACACTTGTGGAGATAAGAGGATGATCTCTTAGACGTCAGTCTTTGCTTTCTACCTTGTTTGAGGCAGGGTCTCTTGTTCACCATTGCCTTTGCCAGGATAGTTGGCTCACAAGTTTCCAGGAGATTCTCCTGTCTCCATCTTCCATCTTTTTAAAAAAATCTATTTATTTATTTATTTATTAGAGACAGAGAGAGAGAGAGTAAGAATGGGCATGCCAGGGCCTCTAGCCACTGCAAACGGACTCCAGATGCATGCGCCACCATGTGCATCTGGCTTATGTAGGACCTGGAGAATCGAACCTGGGTCCTTAGGCTTCGCAGGCAAGCGCCTTAACCACTAAGCCACCTCTAGCCCTCCACCTTCCATCTTGCTGTGGATGTGTGGGATTACAGATACTTGCTACAGCTTCCAGCTTTTTATGTGGGTCCTAGCATCTGAACTCAGGTACTCATGCTTGCATAGCAGGCACTTTAACCACTGAGCCAACTCCTCCAGCCCTGTGCAAAGGAATCCTTAAAGAAAAGCTTGCAGGTCCCAATGGTGGCTGGAGATGAGGGCTGCAGGTAACCTCTAAGGAGGAGGTCCTGTCAGTCCCTGGGGGCAGGTGAAGGTACAGGGAGCCATAGCTGATGTTTGAGGTCAGACATGCAGTTATTTGCTCAGTGGGGACTGAAACTAGGCAGCGGGTAGTTCTGGTAGCCCCAAGGCATGGGTGTAAGGAATGCTGGCTGGTGGGCTCAGAGAAGCTGCAAGCTTAAAGAAAGGGATGTATATATGTCTGAAAAATACCTTATGCCATTCCTTAAGCCTTCAGAATAATGGTGAGATATGTGGGAGTAACTGAGTTGATGTGGGTTCTGCCATTTTCAGGCTGTTGATCTTGGGCAAGTTAACTCAGTTCTCTTAACTTTGGTTTTCTTATCTGCAATGACATGAGAATAAGTGTCTTAGGGGATAGGAGTGTAGGTTACTGGAAGAATTCATGTTTTGTATACACACAAGATTCCACCCCCAGGACAGCACACTTAAGCAAAGAAATGTTTTGGGATAAACACACAAACTAGTGGAATTGCAGGTGCTTCCTGTTCTGTGGAGGTGTTATGGACAGTAGAGTAGAGACTGACCCTGTGTGAGTATTGAACACTTGATATGTAGCTAATTTAATAAAAATGTACAGGAAATGTAAAATATATTGGATCCAAGCATGGAGACACAAATCTGACATCCCAGAACTCTGGAGGCAGAGGTAGGAGGATTATAAGTTCTAGGCCAGCCTGGGCTACATGACACCTTATCTCAAAAACCAAAAAGTGAAATATCTCATTAATGTTTTACTATTGAGTACATATTAGAATATTTTTTGGTTCTACTTTAAAAAATATGACTAACTAGAAAACTTAAAACTATGCACATGACTCGCATATTTCTGTCATGCAGCACCACTCTGCAGTAAACATTCAATAAACATTTTTTTTTCAAGGTAGGGTCTCATTCTAGCCCAGGCTGACCTGGAATTCACTATGTAGTCTCAGGTGGCCTTGAACTCCTACCTCTGCTGGGAATATAGGCGTGCGCCACCACGCCCAGCTTTCAGTAAACATTTTATAGTGGAATGCATTGGTTTTTAGCTGCTGATAGTTTTGCCCCTTGGGAGATATTTTTTGGGGAAATTTTTGGTTCTTTGGTTTTTTTTTTTTTTAAATTATTATTTATTTGTGTGTAGGATGTGTGTGTGCAAGCACACTTGTGAGTGCAGGTGCATGTATGAGGGCCAAAAGCGAACTTTTGGGTTGGTCCTTGCCTATCCACCTCATTTAAGGTAGGATTTCTTGATCTTAGTCCACTCTCTACTGTTCCTTTCTGCACTTGCCATGAGCTTCTGGAAAATAATTCTGTCTTTGCTTTTCACCTTACCTTCAGAGTCAGCATGCTGGGATTATGGAAACCCACCACGGCTTTCAGCTTTTTACAGGGGGGCCTGTGGATCGAACAGTGGTACTCCAGCTTGAGCAGTGATCACTTTATCTACCTAACCATCTTCCCAGTCCCTGGTGTGGGTTTTTTGCGACAATATTTATTCAACTTTTTATTGACAACCTCCATATATATAGACAATATATCATAATCAGAATCCCCTCCTACTGCCCTTCCTTTCCTCTCTTCCCTATTCCCCCTCCACTGAATCCCTTCTATCCAACTAGTTCTTTTCTGTTTTGATGGCATCATTTTCCTCCTCCTATTATGCAGGTCTTGTGTGGTAACATCAGCCACTGTGAGGCCGTGAATACAATGGCCACTTTGTGCTTGGAAGATGGTATTACCAAGCACTCCTCCCCTTCCTTTGGTGCTTACATTCTTTCTGCTACTTCTGCAATGAGATAGAGTCTTGCTGTGTAGGCTGGCCTCAAATTTATAATCCTTTTCTGCCTCTGCCACCTGAGTTAATACTGGGATTACAGGTGTGCACCCCCATGCTTGGCTGACTATCTCAACTTTGGAGGAGGGTAGTGCTGGCATATTGTGAGTTAGAGCCTAGAGGGTTTGATAAGCATCATGTAATGTACAAGCCAGCATCCCCTAACACATAGAATTACTCAGCCCTTAGAGAGATAGCTTAGTGGTTAAGGTCTTGCCTGCAATGGACCCAGGTTCGATTCCCCAGGACCCACATAATCCAGATGCACAAAGTGGCACATGCATCTGAAGTTTGCAGGCCCTGACATGCCCATTCTCAGTATCTGCCTCTCTCTTTTTCTCAAATAAATAAATAAAAGTTAAAAAAATGTTAAAAAAAAAAAAGTTACCCAGCCCTAAATGTCAATTAGAGGGCTAGTAAGATGGCTCAATGGGTAGAGTGTTTGCTGGGCAAGTATGAGGACCTGACTTCTATCCCTAGCACCCACATAAAAAGCTGGTCGCCAGGTGTGGTGCCACATGCCTTTAATCCCAGCACTCGGAAGGCAGAGGTAGGAGGATCACTGTGAGTTTGAGGCCACCCTGAGAATACATAGTTAATTCCAGGTCAGCCTGGGCCAGAGTGAGACCCTACCTCAAAAAAAAAAAAAAAATGCTGGTCATAGTTGTACATGCCTATAATCCCAGCACTGGGAAGGCAGAGGCAGGAGGATCCATAGGGGAACACTAGCCAGATAGTCTGGCCTATTTGGTGAGCTCCAGGCCAGTGAGGGGCCCTGTCACACAGAAAGTAGACTGTTCCTAAGGATGATACCCGAGGTTGTTCTCTGGATAAACATGCATGCACGCGCACACACACGCGCACACACACACACACACACACACACACACACACACAGTGTCAGTCCATCCAAGTGCAGAAGCACTAGTATAGAATAAGTGTTTGATAAACAGTAATGATCCAGGGGCTCTAACTCACTCTTTCTTCATCTTGAAGTCCCTGTGAAGTTGTTACATTTTGCTGATGGGAACAGGAAGTGCTCAGGGCTGAGTCTCCAGTAGGAGTTGAGGAGATAAGGAGGGTTTGGAATTGGACCTTATGAGGGGGTTGAAACTAAAGGAGTGATTACATATAGGGTGGGAGGTAAGATGGGGTAGTGATTTCTTGGAGCAAGAATCTCAGAGTTATAGGAAATGTTTGGAATAGGGATGGGGACAATAGGACACACAGCCTGGACTGTAGCAGGTGATAGCTCTGAGATGGCCTTCCAGAGGTAGGGTGGGGCATATCCTTTGGAGTAGATAATAAGTTTCCAGAAGAAGGAGGTGCTGGGGACAGAGCCCAGGTGTGTTATGGGCCGTAGGTGTGCGTTGGCTGGCTGCTGCTGGCCTTGGGAAGGCTGGGGACACAAGCACAGAAACCAGCTTGGGAAGGTTGAGGCAAGGTCATTGCGGGCAAGGGAACAAAGGAAGTGAGCCTGCAAATCCCTCATTTTTCAAGAAGCAAAACTGATATGGTCTTCAAGATTCAAGTGACACTCTACAGGGGTGGAGTCCCTAAGTGGGGTGGTCAAGTGTGGTTTAAGGCTTGGGAAAAGTACTGTGGCAGGAAGGGATTTCTGTCAAGGATGCTTGGATCCTTCTGTCAAGAGGTCTCTCTAGAGCCTGGTTTTGAAGAAGGGGTGGTCTGGCCTAATGAATCTCATTCAAAATGCCCCCCCCCCTTGCTGGGGAAAGAATCAGTGCATGCTTGGCAAGTGCTTTACCACTGAGCTACATCCTCAGCCCTCTCCCACCCACTAAGTTTTTACCCTCTGAGGTATGGTCTCCCTGTAGCTAAAGCTGACCTGGAACTCATTCTATATTTCCAGGCTGGCCTCTGGCCTCTCACTCACAGTAATCCTCCTACCTCTGCCTCCCAAATGCTGGGATTAAAGGCATGTGCTACCATGCCTGGCTCTCTTTACATTTTTATTTTATTATTTTCTTTTTTTTTTTTTTTCTAGGTAGGGTCTCACTCTAGCTCAGGCTGACCTGGAATTCACTGTGTAGTCTCAGAGTGGCCTCAGACTCACGGTGATCCTCCTACCTCTGCCTCCTGAGTGCTGGGATTAAAGGCATGCGGCACCATGCCCAGTTTATTATTTTCCTTATAATTTCAAATATGTGTTTTATGTAATTTGATCATGTTCATCCTCTTGTCATCTCTTATCCCCCTTTCAGTCCTGCTAAAGCCCCTCTTTCTCCCAGCAAATCTCTTTCCTACTTTATTAATTTGGTGAACCACTGAGTTAAATTAGGGTTGCCTGCAAGAGCATGGGCAATTAACCAGTGGCTGCACCACTGACAAATAAGACTCCTTCTCTCCCAGCAACCTTTAATTGCCAATAGGTCCTCAGGGCGTGGTGGGGCCTCATAAGCCCCTCCTCCATCCATGATGGAATGTTGACAGCTGTTGTGAGTTCATGAGTGTAAAGGCCGTGATGTGTCCAGAAGATAGTGTTCCACTGCACTCTTCCTCATCCTTAGGCTCTTATATTCTTTCCACCCCCTCTTGATGTTCTCTGAGTCTTGGAGAGGGTGATATTGTGGTAGATTGAATGTGAAATGTCCCCCGTAGCATCATGTGTTTGTGATTAAGCTCAATACTCTGTCCCTAGCTGGTGGCACTTTGGGAGGTGGAGCCTTGCTGGAGGAGGTGTGGCATGGGGGGGGCAGACCTTGATGCTATCTCACTGATACTACTTCCACCCAGATATGAACCAGCCTCTTCTCTACCATGCTTCCTGCCATGGTGAAACTTCCCTTTGAAACTGTATCCTATTTGTATCTCTTTGAAACCTTATCCTTCTATAAGGTGCTTCTGGTCAGGTGTTTTGTCCCAACAACGAGAAGCTAACTACTACAGAAAAGATGTCTCATTTAGGTCTGAGAAGTCAACACTTATTCTCAGCACTTTGACCAGTTCTGAATATCTGCATTAACCACTGTCCTGTGCAAAAAGGAACTTCCTTGTCCAAGGCTGAGAGAAGCACTAATCTGTGGGTACCAACATAAATATTTAGAAGGCATTTAAAAAAAATATTTCATTTTATTTTACTTAGTTGAGAGAGAAAGAGGTGGGCAGGAGGGGGGAACAGGCATGTCAGAGCCTCTAGTCACTGAAAGTGAAATCCAGATGCATGTGCCATCTTGTGCATTTGGCTTACTGGGGAATTGAACCCCAGTTCTTAGGCTTTGTGGGCAAGTGTCTTAACCATTGAGCTATCTCTCCAGGCCCCAAAAGGCAATTTTTTTTGAGGTAGGTTCTCACTCTAGCCCAGGCTGACCTGGGCTCTGTATTCTCTGGCTGGGCTCAAACTCATGGTGATCCTCCTACCTCTGCCTCCCGAGTGCTGGGATTAAAGGCATGCACCATCATGCCTGGCTAAAAGTCAATTTTTTTTTTGAGACAGGGTCTTAACTCTGAAGTACTGGCTGGCCTGGAACTTACTATGTAGCCCAGGCTAGCCTCAAATTTGTGACTCTTCTTCCAATTGCACCTCTTTACTTCTGAGAAAATAGGCATGAGCCACTACACCCACCATTTTAAATTTTATTTTATTTTTTATTTAATTAATTTATTTTTTATTTTATTATTATTATCATTATTATTTTTTTTGGCTTTTCAAGGTGGGGTCTCACTCTAGCTCAGGCTGACCTGAATGTACTATGTAGTCTCAGGGTGGCCTTGAACTCATGGTGATCCTCCTACCTCTCCCCAGTGCTGGGATTAAAGGCATGTATCACTATGCCCAGCAAATTTATTTTACTTTTTTATTTTATCTATTTTCTTTTTGGGGCAAACCCAACAACCCAACAGACTGGCCTTTTTTTTTTTTTTTTTTTTTAATGCAACAGAGTGAGAGAAAGAGAGGAGAGAGAGAGAATTGGCATGCCAGGGCCTTCAGCTACTAGAATTGAACTCCAGACATGTGCACCACCTTGTGTGCATGTGCAACCTTGCGCACTTGTGTCACCTTGTGCATCTGGCTTATGTGGGATCTGGAGAGTTGAACATGGGTCCTTAGACTTCTCAGGCAAGTGCCTTAACCGCTAAGCCATCTCTCCAGCCCTTTTTTTTTATTTTTATGAGAGGGAGTAAGAGAGAAAATCCATGCATACACAAGAGAGAATTGGCATGGCTGAATTTCCAGCCACTGCAATTGAACTCCAGATGCATGTGCCATCTTATGCACATGTATGACCTTGCATGCTTGCATCACCTTGTGTGTCTAGTTTATGTGGGACCTGGAGAGTTGAACATGGGTCCTTAGACTTCTCAGGCAAGTGCCTTAACCGCTAAGCCATCTCTCCAGCCCTTTTTTTTTATTTTTATGAGAGGGAGTAAGAGAGAAAATCCATGCATACACAAGAGAGAATTGGCATGGCTGAATTTCCAGCCACTGCAATTGAACTCCAGATGCATGTGCCATCTTGTGCACATGTGTGACCTTGCGTACTTGCATCACCTTGTGTGTCTAGTTTATGTGGGACCTGGAGAGTTGAACATGGGTCCTTAGACTTCTCAGGCAAGTGCCTTAACCGCTAAGCCATCTCTCCAGCCCTTTTTTTTTATTTTTATGAGAGGGAGTAAGAGAGAAAATCCATGCATACACAAGAGAGAATTGGCATGGCTGAATTTCCAGCCACTGCAATTGAACTCCAGATGCATGTGCCATCTTATGCACATGTATGACCTTGCATGCTTGCATCACCTTGTGTGTCTAGTTTATGTGGGACCTGGAGAGTTGAACATGGGTCCTTAGGGTTCACAGGCAAGTGCCTTAACTACTAAGCCATCTCTCCAGCCCTTGACTGACTTTCTAAAACCTTTTTATTTTTGTAAGTTTTTAAAAATTATTTTATTTATTTTTGGAGAGAGACAGAGAGAGAGAGACAGACAAAGATGGGCGCACCAGCAGTCTCTCAGCTGCTGTGAATGAAATCCAGATGCGTGCGCCCCCTTGTGGGCAAGTGCAGCATTGCACCCTTGCATCACAACCACAGTGCCTGACTCACCTCTCTGGTTTGTGTGTATGTGTGTGTAGGCACAAGTGTGTGCGCATGTGCACATGCTCACCATGGCAGGTGTGTAGAGATCAAAGGACAACCTTGAGGCGTTATTCCTTTCCTTCCACCAGTTTGAGACAAGGTCTTTTGTTTTGCTCATGGGAAGGCCAGATTAACAGGCCCCATGAGCTTTGGGATTCTGATGACTCTGCCTCCCATTGTTGTTTGAGTGAGTTGCTGGGGTTTCCACCTCAGCAGGCTTGTGACTGTCAGATACCTGAGAAAGCCTTCTCGGAACTTTTTCTCCAAGAGCATTTCTCCTGGCTACTGACACATGGATTATTTGTCCTCCTCAAGCCCCTACCCCTCATGTCCTCTGCTTTAATGACATTGCCAAGGCCCCTCACACTTACCTTTTACCCTTTCACCTGCCCCTCCTGTTTTTGCATCCTGCTCACCACCTCTTCTACCCTATTAGGCCCCATGGAGCCCTGGGCACCTCCTTCTCTCTCTTCTTCCTCCTCCCTTACTCATCAAGTTCATATCCCTTGGTTTCCTGAAAGTATCTACCTTCTACCTACCTTTCCCCATTTGTGTCCTGCTAGCCAGCCCCACGCTCCTCATAGCCCACCCACCCCACCCCACCCCACCCACCTGCCTTCCCCCATCCATGCCCTGCTAGCCAGCCTCACACTCCTGACAGCCCACCTCTCCTTATTCCACCCCTGCCACCAAACATAGAGGGTGTGGAATTTGTTTAAGCCCTTGGTTTGAGTCCCAGTCCTAGCTTTGAAATACTCTGTGGTCTTGGGCCAGTTACTTTCCTTTCCCATGTGTTCTCAGTAAAATCATTTCTCATTTGTCAGATGAACTAGGGCTGGAGATGTAACTCATTTGGTAGCTGTAGCAGACAGCTTTCAGGTCGTTGAGATGAACTTTTAAAGTAGGCACAGTTGTGGAGGAAAGAATATTTATTGAAGCTTATAGATCTAGGGGAAGTTTTATAATGGCAGAAGAAGCTGGCCCCCTTTCAAAGACCAAGCAAAGAGAGAAAGCCACAAGGCAAAAAACAAACAAAAACAAAAACAAAGCAAAACACACACCACCCCAAACCCAAAAGCCATATCACAAACATGGGGGGAGGTGGCATTTATTTAAACTAGTATATTTTGTTTAAAATAGATTTAAAACTATTTTATATTGTAAATTATATTTATTTTAAATACAAAGGTTTTTTTGCAGTTTTTATTAAATTTGGATAGTTTGTTTGTTTATTTATTTATTTATTTATTTATTTATTTTTGGTTTTCAAGGTAGGGTCTCACTTTAGCTCAGGCTGACCTGGAATTCACTAATGTAGTCTCAGGGTGGCCTCGAACTCACAGCGATCCTCCTACCTCTGCCTCCTGAGTGCTGGGATTAAAGGCGTGCACCACCACGCCTGGCTATTTATTTATTTATTTATTTATTTATTTTTTTGGTTTTGCAAGGTAGGGTCTCACTCTGGTCCAGGCTGACCTGGAATTAACTAGGTAGTCTCAGGGTGGCCTCGAACTCTTGGCGATCCTCCTACCTCTGCCTCCCGAGTGCTGGGATTAAAGGCATGTGCCACCACGCCCGGCTATTTATTTATTTTTTTGGGAGAGAGACAGAGGGAGAGGAAGACAGAGATGGGAGCGCCAGCAGCCTCTCAGCTGCTGTGAACGAAGTCCAGATGTGTGCGCTCCCCTTGTGGTCAAGTGCAGCATTGTGCCCATGCGTCACTTTGCATCTGGCTAAACATGGGACCTGGAGATTGGAACCGCTGGAGATTGGAACCAGCCATTTTAGGCTTGGGAGGCAGGCGCCTTAACTGCTAAGCCATCTCTCCAGCCCAACTTTGGATAGTTTTAAAGTTTTAAGATTTTTTTTTTTGAGATTGAGATTAATTTTTCAGTTGTGAGGGTTTTTGTTTTTTGTTTTGTTTTGTTTTGTTTTTGAGGTAGGGTCTCACTCTGGCCCAGGCTGACCTGGAATTCACTATGTAGCCTCAGGGTGGCCTCGAACTTATGGCGATCCTCCTACCTCTGCCTGCCAAGTTCTGGGATTAAAAGTGTGCATCATCATGTCCAACTTAGTTGTTTTTAAAAAATATTTAATTTATTTGCCTGGAAAGATGGCTTAGTGGTTAAGGTGCATACCTATGAAGCCTAAGGACCCTGGTTCGATTCTCCAGGTCCCACATAAGCCAGATGCACATGGTGGTGCATGTGTCTGGAGTTCGTTTGCAGTGGCTAGAGGCTCTGGCATGCCCATTCTCACTCTTTCTCTCTCTCTCTCTGTCTCTCTCTCCCTGTCTGCCTCTAATAAATAAATAAATAAAAATTAAAATTAAAAATATATTTAATTTATCGATTTGAGGGGGGAGATAAAGAGTCAGAGAGAATGGGCATGCCAGGGCTTCTAGCCACTGCAAACAAACTCCAGACACATGAGCTACCTTGAACTCACGGTGATCCTCCTACCTCTGCCTCCCGAGTACTGGGATTAAAGGCATGCGCCACCACCCCTGGCTCTCAAGTTATATATATTTATTTATTAGAGACAGAGAGAGAGTGTGTGAGAATGGGCATGCCAGGGCCTCTAGCCCCTGCAAACGAACTCCAGACACATGCGCCACCATGTGCATTTGGCTTATGTGGAAGCTGGAGAACCCATCTGGGGTCCTTAGACTTCGCAGGTATACGCTTTAACTGCTAAGCCATCTCTCCAGCTCTCAAGTTAATATATTTTTAACATATAATGGCACAGAGCAAACATTTTTAATTGGTATAAGGCATAATAGAGAGACTGGAATAAGGTAACCTTAACAACCATTAAGTAAATATTAAAATTTTGTAGTGATAGACAAATTTTTGGATTTTTAAAAAATTTGTCTTTTTAGCTGGGCTGAGTAGTCAGGGAAATTTTTTATCTTTAGTTAACACTATTTATGGTAGCCTTTGTATAGTTTTGGTATGTTTAAAACGTCTTTGGGTTTTGATGTAAAACATCTTTTGGGTTTTATGTGGTTTATCTTTCAAAGGCTTTTTTTAGTCTATTTATTAGGGTTATTAGGTCTTGTATATATGTCATGTCTTAGCAGTGGTTTTGAAACTATGTGTATTTTGTGATTATTTTATGTATTCTTTTATGTTTTTTAAATTAATATCAGGTGTGTAGGTCACAGTCATATTTTAAATTTAGAGACAAAATAAATTATGACCTTGAAAAGTAGGTTGTTGTTTTTTAAGTCAACTCTTTTCCAAAAGAGTTTTTTTTTTTTTTTTTTTTTTTTTTTTTTTTTTCGAGGTAGTTCTCACTCTGGCCCAGGCTGACCTGGAATTCACTATGTAGTCTCAGGGTGGCCTCGAACTCTCGGCGATCCTCCTACCTCTGCCTCCCGAGTGCTGGGATTAAAGGCATACGCCACCACACCCGATTAGAGTTTGTATTTTTATTATAGTTTTTTAGACATTTTAAAAAATATTTTATAGCCAGGCGTGGTGGCGCATGCCTTTAATCCCAGCACTCGGGAGGCAGAGGTAGGAGGATCGCCGAGAGTTCGAGGCCACCCTGAGACTACATAGTGAATTCCAGGTCAGCCTGGGCCAGAGTGAGACCCTACCTTGAAAAAAAAATTATATTCATTTATTTATTTATTTGAGAGAGAGAGATACAGAAATAGGCAGGTAGAGAGAGAGAAAATGGGCATACCAGGGCCTCCAGCCACTGCAAACGAACTCCAGATGCACGCTTACTTGGGTCCTGAGGAGTCGAACCTGGATCCTTTGGCTTTGCAGGCAGGTGCCTTAACCACTAAGCCATCTCTCCAGCCCTAGGCATCTTGTTTTTATTGATTTAATGTAAAGATTGTTAATGTGTTTCATAATAGTAGCTTTAGCAACCTAAAACCAGTCTTAGTGTCTGTAATTTTAACTTAAGCTTTTAAAATTTTAAATTTCTTAGTCTAATATTTTTAGTAAAGCACACCAGTTTATTATAAGCTTAACTTTGATTAAACTGAGCATGGGCAGCAGAATGCAGTGAGTCCTTATGTCAGTAGTGCAGTCTTTTTTTTTTTAACTTTTAAAAAAAGATTTGTTTACTTATTAGAAACAGAGAGAGGGAGAGTGAGAATGGGTGCACCAGGGCCTCTAGCCACTGCAAACGAACTCCAGATGCACGCGCCCCCTTGTGCATCTGGCTTATGTAGGACCTGGGGAATTGAACCAGGATCCTTAGGCTTCACAGGCATGTGCTAAGCCATCTCTCCAGCCCAGTAGTGCAGTTTTAATAAAGTCCTCTGCAGTCTTTCCTTCCCCTTAAAAAGTTCATAAATCAAGTCTCTAAGGGGGCATTTATTTAAACTACTACAGTATAAGTAGGGTACCTAGCATGCACAAATCCCTGGAATCCATCAGCAGTACCACATCAACTGGGTGTTGTGGTGCATGCTTATAATCCCAGGACTTGGGAGGTGGAGGCAGGAGGATCTGGAGTTGAAGGTCACCCCTTGGTTACATAGTGAGTTCAAGGCTAGCCTGGGGTACATGACACCATGTCTCAAAAAAAGAAAGCAAAAATGATGGTGCTCTGAATATTTCCTAAGATAGATGGAAACTTAAATGAGTGCAACATCCAGGACTCTCTCTCACCTCCTGGCCTTTGCAGTTGCAGCCGAGTTTACCTGAAATACCCTACCCTGAGAAAACTAAATCATCATGTCATCACCCCATCCATAGTCCCAGTCTCCCTTCCTGGTGCCTCTTTCCTAGTCTAGACCTGCTTCCCTTCCTTGGGGTCGTGAGGGAGAGAGAGAAAGTGTGTGTGTGTGGGGGGGGGTTATTGTATGTGTGGGTTCTGACTGGTGTCCCCTTGCAGAGCATGTGCCCCCTGAGCTGTGGGAACCCTTCTATACGGACCAGTATGCGCAGGAGCACGTGAAGCCCCCAGTAACAAGGCTGCTACTCTCTGCGGAGCTCTATTGTCGGGCTTGGCGCCAGGCTCTGCCACAGCTGGAGACACCTCCCAGCCCATCTGCCCTGCTGGCTTTGCTTGCACGGAGGGGCACAGTGCCCTCGCTGCCTGAGCGCCCGGTGTGTGAGGCTGACCTGAAACATCAGCCCATTCTCATGGTAGGCTCCTCCTTTGACCTATTAGGCTCTACCCATGAAACCTGGCTCATCCCCTGAACTGCCATAATAGTCCTAAGGTCTGCCTTCCTCCAAGACAGGCTGTCAAGCCTGATCCTTTCTTTAAGCTCCACCCTCCACCTAGCCCTTTAAGTAGAACCTACAAATTTTAGCTCCTCTCACCAAACCCAGCTCTTCTGCTCAAGCTCAACCCATCAAATGTAGCCCCACTCACCAATATTAGTTCCTCCCTTCAAGCACAACCTATCAGGCATAGCACCACCCACTAAGTTTAGCTCCTCCCCCAGAGCCTAACTCATTCAATCACCCTCATACAATCCATCAGATAGTCCTACCCATCAACCTTAGCTCCTCCCACCAAGCCTAGCCCTTTCATTTCAAGCTCTGGGCATCAGAACAGCCCTTCTCACCATGCTGGGCTCTTCCTGTGAATTTCCTCCCACTAGGCTTGGCTCCTTTCCCAAAGCCCCCATCCCTACAGACCTCACTCTCCTACCAAGCCTAGTTCCACCCCAAACAGACATAGCTCTGACTCTTGATTTCCCTACATAGCCCACTCCATTCTTAGGCCTGGTGTCTGACCTCAGAGAACAGCGCACCCTGTGTGTGCCCTTCCAGGACTCCAAGCCTTCATGAGGCCTCATTTACCAATCCAATACTCCTCCTTGAAGCCCTGCCCACTTCAAGACCCTCCCACCTCCCAGTTATTCCTGCCCTGCCCTCTAGTTTCAGTCTCACTCCTTTTCCCCCAAAGGGAGCACACCTAGCTGTCATTGATGCCCTTATGGTCGCCTTCTCCTTTGAGTGGACAAAGACACTGCCTGGTCCCTTGGCTCTGTCCAGCCTGGAGCACAAACTCCTTTTCTGGGTAGATAAGGTAGGTAGGTAGGGTTGGGCTTGGATGGGTGGGGATCCAACACTGGCCAATGAGCAAGGTACAAGTTGACTTCTCCCTGGGCTCCAGACTGTCCGAAGGCTACAGGAAAAGACAGAGCAAGAAGCTGCCCAACGTGCATCTCCTGCTGCCAGTACAGATGGGGCAGCTCCCACACAACCTTCGGTAAGGCTAAGACATGCATGGATGGATGATAATGGGCTATTGGAGTGCTGGGTGGGCAGGGCTGGCCTGCACCTCTTGGCCTTTGCTGAGGGTGAGGGTGGGCATGGAGATGACTCTCTCCCTTCCTCTCTTCTCTCTCTACCTTCTCCTTGAACCGGCCCCTGCTGTCCCCTCTCTGTCCCTCTGGCAATAGTGCCCCACACGCTGGTACTGGAAGCTGGTTCCTGTAAGTGGGGCTGTTTGTCTGCCTGCCCTGCTTGTTGCTGTCTGTCTGTTCTTGCCTGCCAGCATGCACCTTCTCCTGTCTCCCCTTAGCTGTGAGCAAAGGGCACGAGACCCCCCATTCCTGGGGACTGGGTGAACCCCTCTGTGAACTGAGAAAGGAGGGAAATCTCTGTCATTAATAAAGGGGGTGTTGGACATAGTGGCACAAGTTTGTAATCCTTGTCCTTGGGAAGCTGAGAGAGGAAGTTTGTAAGTTCAAAGCCAGCCTGGGGTACATTTAAAGACCCTGTCTCTAAAGAATCTCAAACCAACAAATAAAAACAAAGTAGACTAGTTTCCCCAATAATCAAGAGAGCAATCTTCAATCTTCCCATTAACTTAAGAGAGCAGGACCCCTGAGCCGTTCCTTAGTGGAGGATGGAGGATGGGAGACCCTCCCCACCATACACACACACACACACACACACACACAGAGAGAGAGAGAGAGAGAGAGAGAGAGAGAGATCCTGGACTCAGTGTACAGGCATATGGAGGAAATTTTTCTATCCAAGAGCAAGACCTTCAAACTGAGAACAAGGTAGAAACTTCCAGAGGCCTGAATTTACTAAGGAATGGGAGGGAATTCCCAGGTTCGGGAAGAGGCCTACTCTTGAAGCTTGAAGTTTATTCCCTATTTAGCTGTGTAAACTTGTATAAGTGTCTAAACCTCTCTGTGCATCATAGATTTTATTCCTACAGCTAATAAGGGGCAAGTGTGGAGAGGTTTGAGGCTGGATGGGGTCTCCACCTTTGCTCACTGTTTTTTTTTTTTTTTTCTCCCTGAGGATTGGGGGGAAGGTAGTTCTCCTGCCTAACTGCTTCCTCTGCATCTTCTTCCTAAGCTTGGGCCTGGGTTCAAGGGAGGTGGGTTCCCTGCATGGGAGTCTGCTCTTACGTGGTTACTCAGGGCTGGGAGGAGCTGGTGTCCCCAAAGCTGGCCAGAATACAATCAGGGAGTTTGATGGCCAAGGCTCAGGACAGAGTTCAAGACTCTTCCTCTCCCCCAGAGAGGGACTTAGGGACCCAGCAGGCCAGCATCATCCCCTCCCTGCTGACGGCCGCTCCTCTCCCCCCCCCCAGCACGCAATTGCCTTCTGTTTGAAGGAGTCGGGGAACAAACCCCCCATGGTAATGTATCCCCCACCCCGGGGTTTCTAGGAGGCCCCTGACCCCAGTCCCTGCTGCTGGCCTGGCTGCTTGCAAACACATCCTCTTGCCTCTCACTGCTGCCCCTTCCCTGCTCCAGGCTGGCCCTCCCTGCCCCCATTCTGGCTCTGGGGCCCCCAGCTTCCAGCCCCCTCATGGTGGATACCCCAGGCCTCCCTGCCCAGCTTGCATGACCTCTGATTTGGAAGATCCAGCAGATCACTAACCTTACCCTGCTCCTATCTACAGATCCGCTATCGCAAGGACCGTGCTGTGGCCCGGCGTGCCCCCTGCTTTCCAAATGTGACTACCCTCCAGGACCTGGCCAGTGGGGCTGCACTGGCTGCCACCATCCACTGCTATTGTCCGCAGCTATTACGACTTGAAGGTGAGTGAAGACTTCTATTCCCCCTCCCTCTACATGCCTGGCTTTTTTTTTTTTTTTTTTGGTTTTTCGAGGTAGGGTTTCACTCTGGTCCAGGCTGACCTGGAATTAACTATGTAGTCTCAGGGTGGTCTCGAACTCTCAGCGATCCTCCTACCTCTGCCTCCCGAGTGCTGGGATTAAAGGTGTGCGCCACCACGCCTGGCTTACATGCCTGGCTTTTGTCCTCAGGGCTACAAGACCAGAATACATAATTTTGTGTGTGTGTGTGTGTGTGTGTGCGTGTGTGTGTGTAGTATGTATGTGATGTAATGTGGTGTGGTGCCCATTATGCTTGTCTGTGGTGAAGCGGGGTGGAGTGAGGAGGGACAGACACTTGCCTGTAGCAGCAGGAACAGAACATCGGGTATCCTACTCCACTGCTTTCCCATCTGGTCTTATTTTGAGGCAGAGTCTTTTTAGTAATTCTGGAGCTTGTGCAGCTATAGCAATTCTTGGGTCTGTGTTCCCTGCAGGATTGGGGTTACAGGTACACATGGCTACACCCAGCTGTTTATGTGGGATCTGAAGATTCAAACTCTGGTGGTCTCAGGCCCTCATGCTTATACAGGAAGCACACCTAACCTGAACCATCTCTCCATACTGCTACAGAGGTTATTAAAGGCAGCTTCTAGAACCAGATCATCTAGGTTTGCATCTTTCTCTTCCATTCATTAACTATGTGACCTTGCACAAGTATCTAAACCTTTCTGTGCTTCCTGGAGTTCATTCCCACTGCAAGCCCACATGTGCCAGATCCCACTTTAGGTGACTCAGTTTCTATGAGAATCGCTGACTACTTAGCTCAACATCCTCACTGAGGAGACAAATAAAAATTTATCCATAAGTATTTATTGCCAAAGGGTAATACATGGCTAGGAAAAGGGTATTTTGTTTTTGTTTTGCTTGTTTTGAGACAGGGTCTCCTGGAGCCCAGGTTGGCCTCCAATTCATTATGTAGCCTAGGATGGTCTTGAATTTCTCCAGTCTTTCTTCTTCCACCTCCTGAGTGCTAGGATTACAGGTGTATATCATCATGCCAGGTGTATATGGTGCTGTGGATTAACCCAGGGCTTTGTACTAGGCTGCCAACTGAGCTAACTTCCCAACCCTTAGGAAAAGTTTGTATGGTGTGTGTGTGTGTGTGTGTGTGTGTGTGCATGTAGAGGCCAGAAGTCAGCAATGGGTGTCTTCCTCAATCACTCTCCATCTTAGTTTGTGTGTGTGTGTGTGTGTGTGCGCGCACACACACACACATCAGGAGGTCAGAGGACAGCCTCGGGGTGTTG
This sequence comes from Orientallactaga sibirica, assembly GCA_036365145.1. Taxonomy (NCBI): domain Eukaryota; kingdom Metazoa; phylum Chordata; class Mammalia; order Rodentia; family Dipodidae; genus Orientallactaga; species Orientallactaga sibirica. The sequence continues at coordinate 22,733,530 of JAEOAD010000015.1, read as the reverse complement.
GTCCTTGCCTTCCACTTTGTTTAAGACAGAGTTTCTCCTGTTAGCCTCTGCAAATGCATACTCTCACTGCCTGCAAGCTTTGGGATTCTTCAGACTTGGCTCTCATTGCCAGCAGCACATTGGGATTATAGACATGTACTCTATTTGTGTCTGATATTACATGGGTTCTGGACTCCATCGATAGACTTGCACAGTAACGCTTTTAACCACTGTCTCCCCAGCCCTTCCACCTTAGTTTTGTTGTAGTTGTTTTTGAGGTAGGGTCTCACTCTAGCCCAGGCTGATCTGGAACTCACTCTGTAGTTCCAGGCTGGCCTCATACAGTGATTCTCCTACCTATGCCTCCCAAGTGCTGGGATTAAAGGTGTGCACCACCAAACCCAGCATCTACCTTATTTTTCGAGACAGGGTTTCTCACAGAACCTAGAGCTCACTGATTTGACTAGATTAGCTAGCTAAGGAGTCCTAGAGATCCTCTGGCTTTGCCTCCCTCATGCTGGGATTATAGGTGCGCACCACCACACCTGGCATTGTGTGTGTGTGTGTGTGTGTGTGTGTGTGTGTGTGTGTGTAGGTGCTGGGAATCCAAACTTCTCATGTTTGTGCAGCAAGCACTTTACCCACTCACTGAGCCATCTCCCCAGCCCTGGGAAAGGTTTTTGAATTGAATCTTGGTGGGCCTAGTGTTTCAGACAGATGCAGAGGCTAAAGTCACACTCTTTTGTGGTATGAACATGCCAGAAGACACCTGGCATGATGCTTCACCCATAGGAGGGCTTCTCTGGGGCCCCCAGCTTCTTTCCTATTAAGACTCAGGTATCCTTTCCCTATAGAGGTGTGCCTCAAAGACCCCATGTCTGTGGCAGACAGCCTGTACAACCTCCAACTGGTGCAGGACTTCTGTGCCTCCCGTCTTCCTCGTGGCTGCCCTCTGTCTCTGGAGGACTTGCTCTATGTCCCACCACCCCTCAAGGTAAGGCCACTTTAGGGATGGTGGGATGACTTAGGGCCTGAGGCAGGCATCTAGGGCTATGCAACCCATTGGCCAACTCTCCCTTCCTGCCTTCAGGTTAACCTGGTGGTGCTACTGGCTGAGATGTTCATGTGCTTTGAAGTGATGAAGCCTGATTTTGTACTGGCTAAAGACTTATCTGATGGATATGGTGAGACCTGGGGTCCCAGCTGGGTTCAGGGTCCAGGAGAGGGTGGGGAGGCCCTCCCCTACCTGACCCCTTTCTCTGTGCGGCAGCCGCCTCTCCTCGGGGCACTGAGGCTTCACCGTCTCAGAACAACAGCGGCAGCAGGTACGGGTCCCTATGATACCTCAGCTGTGGTGGGTTCTTCTTGCCTGGGTGCCGGGATGGGATGGGGTTGGAGACATCTGGGAAAAGTGAGGGAGAAGGGTCAAGGTTGAAGTCTGTCTCTCCACAGTTCTCCTGTGTTCAACTTCCGTCACCCATTATTGTCACCTGGTGGGTCCCAATCTCCACTCCGAGGATCCACAGGTGAGAAGAAGGTGTGATTTCTATCACTGGGCACTTCAGCCAAGACCGCCCCAGCTGACTTCATGTTGACTCCTCCACTGGCCCTCATTGGGCCTTTCTGGCTCCCTACCAAAGATGACTTCCCTGGTGGCTAGCTCAAGACCATGACACTGGAGAGTCCCAACTGATTTATTTATTTTTGTTTTGTTTTTTGTTTTTCTTCAAGATAGGGTCTCGCTGTAGCCCAGGCTGGCCTGTAATTCACTATGTAAATTCACTATGTAGTCTCAGGGTGGCCTCGAACTCATGACAGTCCTCCTACCTCTGCTTCCCGAGTGCTAGGATTAAAGGCCTGTGCCATCATGCCCAGCTTTTTTTTTTTTTTTTTTAATTTCTATTCTTGGTGTGTGTCTCATATGAGTGTTGTATGTAGTATGTGTTATGTGTGTGGTGTATGTACCTGTAATCAGATGCATGCATCCTGTTTGCACCTGTGCAGAGGCCAAAGAAAAATGTTGGGCATCCTCCTCTATCTTCCACCTTATTTCCCTGAGTCAATCTCACTGAACCTGGAGCTCCCCATTTTTTCATCTAGACTGGCTGGCCAGCAAGCCACAGTGATCCTTCTGTCTCTAACCCCCTTCAGCACTAGGGTTACAAGCATTTGCAACTATGCTCAACTTTTTACAAGGGTGCTGGGGATGTAACTCAGGTCCTTATGTTTGCTCAGGAAACACTCTTATCTGCTGAGCCATCTCTCTAGCCAATTAATTTTTATTATCATTATTGTTATCTTTATGCATGTATGTGTGTAGATGTAGTAGTGTAAATGCAGGCGTGTATGTGCCATGGTGTGCATGTGGAGGTCAGAGGACAACTTCAAGGGCTGACCTTCTACCTTGTTTGAAGCAGAGAATCTTGTTCTCTGTGTGAATACCAGACCCACAAGATTCCAGAATTCTCCTATTTCTGTCTTTCATCTTGCTATAGGAGGACTGAAATTGTAAACTCACTATGGTGCCCAGCTCTATATGGGTCCTGGGCATCAAAACTCTGGTCTTCAAGCTTGCACAGCCAGCACTTGACCTATATCCCTATCCCCAGGTGCCTACTTCTGGAAACTCTGCTGTGACTAGACACATAATGATCTATCAGTAACTTACTTACTTAGTGACTTGAAAGAGGTAACCTTCAGACACCAGCTGACACCACCCAGTGACCTCTTATAGTAACCACTCATTGTCTCTCCCCCAGGCTCCCTGAAGTCATCTCCATCCATGTCCCACATGGAGGCCCTAGGCAAGGCTTGGAACCGCCAGCTCAGGTGAGTGCCTCCCAAAGATCCCAGTGGGCAGTGGAGCAGGCTCTGGGAGAGAGTGGAGGCCTGTCCCAGGGGCTGACCCTTCCCTCTGGCCGCCCAGCCGTCCCCTCTCCCAGGCAGTGTCATTCAGCACCCCCTTTGGCTTGGACAGCGATGTGGATGTCGTCATGGGAGACCCTGTCTTGCTCCGCTCCATCAGTTCTGACAGTCTGGGCCCCCCGCGTGCTGTGGCATCCCGGAACCCTGCCCAGCCACCCCCAGAGCCTGGAGACTTACCTACTATCGAGGAGGCTCTACAGATCATCCATAGTGCTGAGCCCCGGCTACTTCCAGATGGGGCAGCTGATGGCAGCTTCTACCTCCACTCCCCTGAGGGGCCCTCTAAGCCACCACTGGTCTCCTACCCATCTGAGGGAACGTCAAAACCACTGTCTGATGGGCTCACCAAAGCACCTATCTATGTGTCCCACCCTGAGACCCCCTCAAAACCATCTCCCTGCCCAGCTGGGGAGATACTAAAGCCACCAGACCCATCTGAGGGGTCCCCAAAGGCAGTGGCTTCCTCCGCAGCAGCCAACAACTCTGAAGTAAAGATGACCAGTTTTGCTGAACGCAAGAAACAACTGGTGAAGGCAGAGGTTGAGGCAGGGATTGGGTCCCCCACATCCACTCCAGCACCACCTGAGGCCTTGAGCTCAGAAATGAGTGAGCTGGGAGCCCGTCTGGAGGAGAAACGTCGTGCCATTGAGGCTCAGAAACGACGCATTGAGGCCATCTTTGCCAAACACCGCCAGCGACTGGGCAAGAGTGCCTTCCTGCAGGTGCAATCCCGGGAGGCTGCAGAGGAAGCCGAGGAAGAGGCTGAGCCAGGCTCAGTCCCTGGTGGGGAGCGGCCAGCAGGCGAGGGCCAGGGCGAGCCTTCCTCACGGCCTAAGTCAGTCACCTTCTCTCCAGAGCTGGGCCCAGTGCCTCCTGAGGGACTGGGGGATTACAACAAAGCGGTTAGTAAGCTGAGTGCTGCCTTGAGCTCTCTTCAAAGGGACATGCAGAGGCTAACAGATCAGCAGCAGCGGCTTCTGGCTCCACAGGAGGCCTCTGGACCTGCCCCACCACCTGCAGCATGGGTCATTCCTGGCCCCACAACTGGGCCTAAGGCTGCATCCCCCAGCCCTGCCCGGCGTGCCTCAGCTGCTCGGCGCAGCCCGGGGCCTGGTCCCAGCCCAACACCCCGCAGCCCCAAACATGCAAGGCCAGCAGAGCTGCGGCTGGCACCCCTAACAAGGGTGCTTACACCACCCCATGATGTAGACAGCCTCCCACACCTACGCAAGTTCTCACCGAGCCAGGTGCCAGTACAGACACGCTCCTCCATCCTACTAGCGGAGGGGACACCTCCTGAGGAGCCTGCAGCCCGGCCTAGCCTCATTGAGATCCCCTTAGGCAGCCTGGGAGAGCCTGCTGCTGATGAGGACGGAGATGGAAGCCCCCCTGGGGCTGAAGATTCTTTAGAGGAAGAGGCATCTTCTGAGGGAGAGCCCCGGGCTGGGCTTGGATTCTTCTACAAGGTTAGTCACCTGAATGGGTGGGAGAATGAATAGGTGAGTGGATGGATGACGAACAGATTGATAAGTGAGTTAGTAGGTGGGTGAGTTGGTGGGGTGGGTGGATGTATGGATGTATGGCTATGTGGACAGGTGGATAGATGGGTGGATGGATAGATGGACAGGTAGATGGGTGGATGGATGATGGATGGACAAACAGGTGTGAGGGGATAGATAGAAGAATAAGTTGGGGGTGTGGCTAGATAGATAGGTAGATGAATGGATGTATGTATGGACAGATGGATAGGTGAATGGATAGATTGGTTAGATGGATGAATGGGTGGGTAGGCAGGTGAATGTGTGGGGTGTGTGGACGGATGAATAGGGTGGGTTGATGGACGGATGGATGAATGGTTGATGGATTGATAATGTTGGTGGGTGGGAGGAGGGGTAGGTACATAGAGGGAAGAGAGTTGGGTAGGCAGATGGACAAGTAACTGCTATACACATGTGGGGGGGGGTAGCTGAACAAACAGAGCTAAGTGATGAGATCTCCTATGCTTGAACATACCCATTCCCCTTCTTGATCCTGTCCCATTGGGTTGTTCTCCATCTTCATCCTATCTACAGTCCAGGCCACCATACTGTCTTACTTAAATGTGTATAATCATTTCCTGCTAGTCTATACTGCCTCCCCTACCCATCTGTTGTCTCCTGAGCAATTAAGGATTTTTGGCTATTTCCCCTGGTCCTGGGGATAAAAACTCTGCCTACAGCATTAGGTTCTACTGACTTTTTTAAAATTAATTTTTTTTTAAGAGAGGGAGGGAGGGAAGGAGAATTGGCGTGCCAGGGCCTCAGCCATTGCAATTGAACACCAGATGCTTGTGCCACCTAGTGGGCATGTGTAACCTTGCACTTGCCTCACCTTTGTGCATCTGGCTTATGTGGGATCTGGAGAGTCAAACATGGGTCCTTAGGCTTTGCAGGCAAGCGCCTTAACTGCTAAGCCATCTCTGTAGCCCATCTACTGACTTCTGCTCTCCCCTATATCATTCTCCATAGCTCTGTGTCCAAGCCACATTGACTTTATGCCTCTACCTGGTTTGTTCTGTCCTCAGGACCTTTGCACTCACTATTCTGTCTGCCTAGAAAGCTCTCCTCACTCCTCCCCAGATAAATCCTTCTCCTTATTCTCCAGGGATGCTTCTTCCAGGAACCATTGCTTGGTGCGCTCAGAATAGGATAGGCTATAATGTAGCCTGATAGGGTCCTGCACACTTAGAATGTTAATGGTCTTTCTGCTATTTGGTTGTCATCCCCTTGGGGTTTAGTGCAGTGTGAGCAGGGTTCAGATGTATAGACTATGCATGAAATAAGCACCAACTAGATGATTTTAGAATATTTACAAAGGTCAGGTGAGCAGTTGGCTGGATCTGTCAGACTCTAGCCATAGCAGGGAGGGATGGCCAGCAGGACTCCATGTCAATCCCAACCCAGGGTGAAGACAAGCCTGAAGATGAGATGGCCCAAAAGCGGGCCAGCCTGCTAGAGCGGCAGCAGCGGAGGGCAGAGGAGGCCCGAAGGCGCAAACAGTGGCAGGAGGCTGAGAAAGAACAGCGGAGGGAGGAGGCTGTGAGGTTAGACTGAGCCCAGTGGGGTTGGGAGACCACAACTTGCTACCCCTGTGACCCCTATGTCCTATTCTATCCTCTTCCTTCACTTTAATCTGCAGGCTGGCTCAGGAGGCTCCATGTCTAGCCTCTGCAGCACCCATAGCTCCCTTGGTCCCAACAGCCACCCCATCCCCTGCTGCCCGAGCCCTGGGCCCAGCCGAGGAGGAAGTAGGTCCCCGGCGTGGGGACTTCACAAGGCTGGAGTATGAACGAAGGGCTCAGCTGAAACTGATGGATGATCTTGATAAGGTGCTTCGGCCCCGGGCTGCGGGAACCGGGGGACCAGGTCGGGGCGGGCGGAGAGCCCCCCGGCCACGCTCTGGTTGCTGTGATGACTCGGCCCTGGCACGAAGCCCAGCTCGTGGCCTGCTGGGTGAGGACCCTGTGGGGGTGGGGCCTACCCTGTGTCTGTGTGAGGCTCTATGGGGGTGGAGCTATCTGTTTACAGTGGTGGAGGGTGGGGGCAGAATGGTCTTCAGCAGGGTGGAGGGGTCTTTCCTCCATGGCTGAATGGTGAGTCCCCTCAGGGATGTTTTAGGGTGCTGTGTGTAGGTCAGACACAAATGGGACTGAAGGCTGGGGATCTAGCTCAGTAATAGAATCTTTTCCTGGCATGTATGAAGCCCTGGGTTCAATCCCTAGCACTGCAAAACAAAACAAAACATCTGTTGTAATTTTAAACTGGATGTGGTTGGTACACATCTGTCATTTATAGCACTTGGGAGGTTGAGACAAGAGGCTAGCTTTCAGAGCTTAGGCTACAAAGTGAGTCCTTGTCTCAAAAGAACAAAACTACCAAAAAAGGGGCAGGGCAGTGTTGGGGATGTAGCTCAGTTGGTAGAGTGCTGATATACCATGCACAAAGCCCCGGGTTTGATCCCCAGTACTTGGTGGAGGCAGAAGGATCAGATTAAGGTCATCCTTGTCTATATAGCAAGTTTGAGGCCAGCCTGGGCTATGCAAGACCCTATTTCTAAAATAAAGTAAATCGGTGGGCGGGGTGGGGGGGGAGCTGGGAAAATGGCTTAGCAGTTAAGGCATTTGCCTGCGAAGCATAAGGACCTAGGTTCGATTCCCCAGGACCCATGTAAGCTAGATGCACAAGGGGGAACATGCATCTGGAGTTTGTTTGCAGTGGCTAGAGGCCCTGGCGCACCCATTCGCTCTCTCTCTCTGCCTCTTCCTCTCTCTCTCAAATAAATAAATAAATAAAATATCTTTTTAAAAAAATCTTTAAAAAGCCATGTGTTGCTGGGCGTAGTGGCACACACCTTTAACCCCAGCACTTGGGAGGCAGAGGTAGGAGGATCACCATGATTTTGAGGCCGCCTGAGTCTACATAGTGAATTCCAGGTCAGCCTGGTCTAGAGCGAGGCCCTGCCTCAAAAAAAAAAAAAAAAAAAAAAAAAAATTCTAAAAATAAGTAAATCAATCAAACAAATCAAACTGGACTGCAGAAGGCTGAGTGTTGGGAAAGGCAGATCCTGGCCCCTTTCATGTATGGATGTGAAGGGGTTTAAGATAGCGTGCTGTCTCTTCCCTAGGCTCACGACTCAGTAAGATCTATTCGCAGTCCACACTGTCCCTGTCTACTGTGGCCAATGAGGCCCCCCATAACCTTGGTGTGAAGAGGTCCACATCTCGGTAAGCTCCACCTGGGAAGGCCAAGGGTCTCTCAGAGTCCATCAGTGTGCACACACAACTGAGTGAAGAGTGTGGCTTACACACTCCAGCGCACCTTTTATGTGCAACTGAGGGATTGAACTGATCATTGTGTAGACTTGTGGGGGTATGCAGTGTACATGACTCCGCAGTATGTTGGCTCACTGCTTCCTTAGTACCTTTGCATATTGTGAAGCTTCACTTATCACTAACCCACCTCCAACCCTTCCCTTCCCTTCCCCCCACAGGGCCCCATCCCCATCCGGCCTCATGTCCCCCAGCCGCCTGCCTGGCAGTCGAGAACGTGACTGGGAGAATGGCAGTAATGCCTCGTCCCCAGCATCAGTGCCTGAGTACACAGGTGAGTAAGGCTTTGGGTAATGTTGACTAATGGCTCTATTTGGCTCACCATCATCCTTGCTGACTGCCCCTGCCCTCAGGTCCCCGGCTGTACAAGGAGCCCAGTGCCAAATCTAACAAGTTCATTATCCACAATGCCCTGTCACACTGCTGCCTGGCTGGGAAGGTGAATGAACCACAGAAGAATCGCATTCTGGAGGTGAGATCCTGCACCTGCCTAGGTGTGCAGGGTTGGTGGGTAGGATGGTGGTCCAGCTTGGTTAGCTCACTGGCTTCTACCATGCCCTCAGGAAATTGAGAAGAGTAAGGCCAACCACTTCCTGATTCTTTTCCGGGACTCAAGCTGCCAGTTCCGGGCGCTGTACACACTGTCGGGAGAGACAGAGGAGCTATCAAGGCTGGCGGGCTATGGTCCCCGTACTGTCACGCCAGCCATGGTCGAAGGCATCTATAAGTACAATTCAGACCGCAAACGCTTCACCCAGATCCCTGCCAAAACCATGTCCATGAGTGTGGATGCCTTCACCATCCAGGGACACCTCTGGCAAAGCAAGAAGCCTACAACACCTAAGAAGGGTAGTGGCACCCCCAAATAGGCAATGCACAGGCTGGAGGGGGGTGGTGCTGTGTTTAGGACACTGCCCCCTTAGAGTTTGTTGGTTATTCCTGGGTCCTGCCACCAACCTTGTCTAGGTGGGGCTGGAGTCCCCAACCTCTAACTTTGAGTCTGGTCCTGCTGTGGGGGTTGAGCTGGGAAGTTCAGGGACTCAGGGCTCAGTTTCAGCCCCCTTGTCTGTCCTCCCTACATTCTTGAATAAATAATTTAGAGAAGCAGTTTCCATCTCATTTGTATTTATCCATTTATTTATAGATAGGGTTTCATGTAGCTCAGGCTGGCCTCAAATTTACTTTGTAAGCCAAGAATGACCCTGAACTTTTTTGATATTCCACCTTCACCTCCTGAATGCTGGGATGACAGGTGCGTACCACCATGCCTAGGTTTATGCAGTGCTGGGGATGGATCCCAGGGCTTTGTGCATTCTAGGCAAGCAATCTACCTACTGAACCACATCTCCAGCTCCTCGTGTTCTCTAGGACCAACTTGACTTGTCTTCACTTCCGCCGAGGTCTATAGTGCCTTGCTGTTGACACCCCCCTCCCTGGGGATGTTCTCAGCCACCTCTGAAATGACCTGGCACAAGGTTCCAGATTAGCTCTCCTTTCGCACCTGCCTCCCCCCTCCCAGCATTCATTTTCCTCCTTGTGGCTGTTATTGGTCTGTCTTGACTTTTGATTTGAAGCCACTTGATCTTGTCTTCTGCAGCCAGCCTGCCTACATTTCTTGGCTCAGTTACTATCTCTGAGTTGAGGATTCTGTGTTCTCTCTTCTTGGAGCCCCACACCTGAGGATCCAGTTGCCACATAGGTATGAGACTCAGGTGTAGGACTCACACCACAGCCCCAGCCAGGCTGGGTCCAGCTTTCCCCAACACTGCCAGATCTTGTATTACTCAACCTCTTAAAGCTACTCCATGCCAACAGGCCAGGCCTGTGTCCCCCAGCTGCCTTCTGCCCACACGGTGGACTGTGTGACTGGCTTAAAAAGAACAAATCTGATTGCATCCCCTGATGCCTAAAGCACCTTAAAGACTTAGAGCCCACTAATAGCTTGACAGAGCTTAACAGTAAAGACCACACCCTGGGTATGGCCTGTGCAGGAGGCCTGGTGCCTGTCCTGGCCTCTTGCCAGGGACACAAGTGCCTTGCTAACAAGTTCACAGAGCTCTCTGGAACTTGCCTGATGCACAGAACTCACGGGTTTTAGGGAACAGGGCCCTAGAATGGTCCTGCTGGGCTGGGACGCCACCACCCCCCAGGCTTGGAGCTTAAGGAGGCTTTTGAGCAAGTTTGACAAGAAACTCAGTGGGGCAGAATGGCTCTGCACTGTCCAGAATTGCTCTTCCTGGTGAGGGTGGGGTGTCAACCTGTTCCCCTCCCCCACCGCCTCACCTCCTGCTCCATTCAATCTGGGCGCAGGGCCAGGAGTTCTAAGCTGGCAAGCCCTGGGGCATCTGGGTATCAGGAAGAAGGTCCAGACCATGATGTGCAAAGAAAGGCTGTATTACAAGGGTGGATATGGGGGAGGGGCTGTGGAGAGGAAGGGTGGGTCAGTCTTCCTTCAGGCTCCCGAACACAGCAGCTGGTACACTCTGCTGCTCCAGTCGGACTTCTAAGGGGATGGAAGGTGAGAAGGAGTTGGTTACTATTTGGGGAGGGGGAGGCACCTGCCCTACCCTTGCTATTGTTCAGTCACTGACCATTGGGCTCCAGATCCATGTCATCCTCATCCTCATCTTCACCAAGCTGGATCTCCTCAGGGTTGGCCTGCTGAGCCAGCTCTGCCAGCTCCTCCCGAGATGCATCACTCCTGAGGGTGGAAGGCCAAACTGCCTCAGTGGTGGGAACCTCAGCAGCCTCCCCAGAACCTATTCTCCCCAAGTAGGGCTGAGTGGTTCCTTTACTCCTGGTCCCAGCTCTCACCTTACAAAGAAGATCTTGCTCTGAGCCCGAGAAGGCTGGTCTCGCTCTGCTTCAGCTGCTAGCTGTTCTGCTCGCTGCTCCAAAAGTTTCATATCATCCATGCCGCTCTGCCCAGGGGCCAAGTCAGACACTAGGGGGCAGGAAGGAGGTCAAATCCCGGGCGATTCCCCTGCCACCCTAGCCCTCAGGGAGTTCCTGGCCATGGGTCCCAGAAATGATCCTAGGTGCTAACAAACCCAAGAGGCCCTGGGTGGATAGCAGATGCTCTGGGATCCCATGTGGCCATGGCAGGGGAGAGACTACAGTTGCTCACCAGTACCCGTGGCACTGCCCGACACCTTAAGCATCTGTGAGGCCATGAAGTTGACCTGTGTGTTGTATGTGGCCTGTACGCTACGGCGGATTCGCAGCATCTCTCTGATGGTGTCTTCATTGCCATGCCGAACCTCAAAGTCTTTCCACGTTTGCCAGAATGCCCCAGTTGTCTGGGGTGGGGTGGGGTATAGATACAGTTGTGTGGATGAGCCAGGTACCTGGTAACAACATCCCAATACCCATTCCCTCTTCCCCAAGAGCCAGTCCTACCCGGGGATCACAGATCTGGGAGCAGAAGCTATAGATGGCCCGGGCACGGTCGATCTCTCCAAGTTTGCACTCCATGTCAGCGAACCGTAGGCACATCTCACGGGCATGCTCATCAGACAGCACCTGGCACCATGGGGTCAGTGAGGGCAAGTGTGAGGCAAAGGCATCTCAGAGAGGTCCAGACCACAGCTACCATCCTTGGGCTTTCTGCTATATCTCATGTGCAGTCTTTTTGGGACCCTCCTGCCTGCCTGAACCCCTTTTATTTGCTCAGAAACCTCCAGTCCCCACATCCTGCCCTGGGCCTGAATGGTAGGAACCTCAATGGCCTTCTGGTAGATGCCACGGGTGTGGGTGACGCCATAGATCTCTGCAGCTCGCTTGATATAGATGTTGAACATGTCATATTGCTGGGCAGGCTCCACAGCCCTGGTGGCACGGTCATATACAGCCATGGCATGCCGGGCCAGGCCCCACTCCTCCTCCAGCTGTGCGTATAGCAGATACAGGGCTGCATAGGATGGGAACAGAGGGGTCACGTCGGAGGCTAGCAGCTTGCCCTGCACCGTCCACCCCCAGACCCTCGGGGAAGACTATAGCTTCCTCACTTTTAGCGTATTTGGGGGGGCAGCCATCCAATGCCTGTTCAAAAAGGTCTCGTGCCCGCTCCAGCTTGCGGCCCCCATAACGGGCGATGAACTTTGTCAAGTAGGTGCTCCAGATGTCAGACACATTGGGCCACTTAAACAGTGAGATGCCGCGTTCATATGCCTGTTCCCAGAGAAGGTGGGGTGAGTGCACAAGAAGGTATGAACCCTGGCACGCAGACGCTCTCAGCCAGTGTCTGCCAGGAGGCTGCCTGGAGCCCCTTCCTTGTCCATCCATCCATCACAGCCCAGTTAAGTATGCTACTGTCTCCACCATTTGCAAAAACACAAGGGAAGGGTGTCATACAACACACTAAGCACAGGTTCTGGCACTTCCCTTGGTGAAGGTAAGCAGTTCCTAATCTCTATCCTGGGAGAAGGCTCACACTTTGGAGCAGAGATAGGGACACACATACACAGACTCTGCACCTGTATATCTGCCTATGCCACACAAACACCCACAGCCACTGGGGCAGACCTATACTGAGTGGTGCACAAGGACATTCACATACCCAGCATCCACATCTTTTCCATCTCACCCATGTGTCCCCTCCCCACAATCATACACCGAGGTCCTCATACCCAGTACTCTATCACATAAGCCCATTTGAAGATAAGGCAACTGAATTAAAATGAGATTATGGGAAGATGGTTCAATGGTTTAAGGCACTTGCTTTTAAAGACTGATGGTTTGGGTTCAATTCCCTAGTACATATATACAACCAGATGCACAAAGTGGCACATGTGTCTGGACTTCATCTGCAGTGGCAGGAAGCCCTTGGTATGCCCATTCTCTCTGCTTCTCTCTCTCAAATAAATAAATAAATAAATAAATAAATAAATAAATATAATTAAAAACAAAAGCAAACAATACTGGGTCACTAGGTCTAATCTGCCTGGTGGGTGGTCTTATAAGAGATCATAGACTGCGTATGTTACTTGGTGGTACAGCTCTTACCCAGCATATGACAAGCTCTGGGTTCTATTCCTAGCACTGCTAAAAGAAAATTGCTCCCTCCAATTCAAGTAAAAAAGAAGACACAGATATGTACAGAGGATAACAGTATAAGAAGAGGGCATAAGCAAACCATGGAGGGAAACCAGCCCTGCCATCCTTTGACCCTAGACTTGCAGCCTCCTGCATTTGAGCCCCCACGGCACTTTCTGGAGCCAGGTCTTGGGCCTGCCTCACCTTGAAGCTTTCCTCAAAGTACTTGTGCTCCTCCAAGAACATGGCATAATTGATGACAATCTGTGGTGTGGCTATGCGCAGATCCAGGATGCGGTCATACACGGCCTTGGTTGACTGTGGGGACAGGAAAAGGTCAGGTGCAACTGGGGCTGGGAACTGGCTCTTGGTCTCCTCTTGCACTCCCTTTGCCAATGGCAGCTGACCTGGAAGGTACCCAAGCTCTCCTCCAAATCTGCAAGCATTGACCACACCTTCAGTGACTTGTATACACGGTTCTGCACAGGCTCTGAGCCATCAAAATACTCAGCCCGGCGGGCAGGCAGTGCAGTTGCCTTCTGTGGAGAGATGGCAGCAGGGATGGGAGGCATTGAAGGGCAGTCCCTACCCTGCTGCACACCCTGCAGCCTTGCCTGCCCCCATTCCAGGCTTGTCCTCACCCGCAGCAGCCGCAAAGCCTCATCATAATTCTCATGCCGGAGCTCCAGCTCCCCACATTGGCACCACACACTTGCCAGATCATCAACCTGCTTGAAGTTCACTTTCGTGGCCTTCTCCAGGATGACACGGGCCTGGATTAATGGGCAGAGGCTGGGCTGAGGTCCTGCTGCCTGGGCCACCCCCCATAAGAACACACGTATGCAAATGCACATTCAAATGTATCACACACCAGTGAGACTTACATCGTCCAGCTGCCCATTGTCCTCATAAAACTTGGCAAATGCGACCCACAGGGTGTGGGGCTTCCCTGTGGCCTTGAAGGGGTCCACTGTCTGTACAGCCTCTGTGTAGGTGTTGATGATCTGGTGTGGCAAGGTCAAGGTTAGTCTGCACAGACAAGGGGCTGTGGTTGTAAGGGGCAAGAAGGGTTAGAGGACCTTCACATACTTCCCGGGGGTGGCCTTGATGCAGGGCCACACGCTTGTGCCACTCATGGACGTGGTGTGGGTTCTGACGAAGCAGGACACTGTTGAGGAGTAGTGGTCGTCGGCTGATAAGCTGCTCAAAGCGGGCTAGGCGTAGCTCAAGATCCACATCATCTAGGAGCACAAGCATATTCATGAGAGGATTGAGGCTGATGGCACCAGTCTGTGGCCACTTCTGTCCCCTATTATTCTTCCCTCCAGTTCTCTGCCCAGTGCTCTGGGCCTTAAAGACCCTGGATGACTACCCTGGATCCAACCCCAGCCCTTCTGCCCTGCCAGGTTCAGGCCTAAACCTAAGAAGTATGTCACCAATTGTGGTAACTCAAGAACCACCCAACTCCACTGTCCACCCGCTCTCCCTCCCTGTCAGCCCTTCTCCCATTCTAGCCATTTGATTCTCCATTCACTGCTCCAGCCCAGGTTCACCTTAACCCATAGTCCCTATAACTCACCCTCCTCCTCCCGTCCCAGCTCAGATGTGGTCTCCATCTTAGCAGCGATCATACTCTCTTCAAATTGAGCATAGCTGTCAAATACCTGTGTGAAGTCCCGCACGGTCATTACAGTGCGGATGGCCTCCTCATACACATCCCGGGCCTGTGGGGACAAGGAATGGTGAAAAAAATGAAGAGGAATGGCATGGGAACCCACCCACAGTGACATAGTGCGCTGCTTTCAGCTCTAGTTCCAAACTGCAATCCACACAGAGATTTCTGCCTTAATATCTGCAGGCTAACAGTGCCAAGAATGGGATGGAGCCAGGCTAATTGTGGGAGCCTCACAATCACCTGACAGCTCTTTGTACAGTCACTTCAAGACTGTGTAATAGTTGCCGGGTGTGGTGGCACACGCCTTTAATCCCAGCACTTGGGAGGCAGAGGTAGGAGGATCGCCGAGAGTTCAAGGCCACCCTGAGACTACATAGTTAATTCCAGGTCAGCCTGGACCAGACTGAGACCCTACTTTGCAAAACCAAAAAAAAAAAAAGCTCAGAGAATTGCTGAAACTTACAAGTTTCACAAGGCCATCAATGTTTTAGAAGCAGTAAACAATTGTGGGGTAGAGTAAACACAAGCATGTCCATGGAGCTGCCTGCAAGTTGTGCAAGGCTCCTGGGATGCAGTTTTTGTGAGTCATTACCCATGCTGGGGTGGGCTTTTTGGTGATGCAGCTGCCTTTCAGTGACCCATATTCCTATAAGAAATCCCAATAGAGTTAGTGGTTCATTATGCTAGATGGGTGAAACTGTTTCTTTGGTCTGTTGTCAGTGCCCTAAGTGGAGTGAACAAACATTTGTTTATAGCTCCCTAGGAAAAATCAAAAACATACCAACAAGTATCATATACAGTATGTATGCCCTGGTGTTCTGTCCACACACTGTGTCTGAGGTGTTGGAGGGAAACCTGCTCCACAGCTGGGGCCTGATGCCCACCATATACCTTCTCAAAGTGGCCACTGCGGATGTAGTAGTCTGCCAGTGAACACCAGAGCTTGCCCAGCTGGTCAGTGAAGCGGGTAAGCCCTCCACGGATGATGGCATCCACGTTGAGGGATTGTACCTTGTCCGGGTTCTGAGAGATGAGGTCACACAGCTCATGCCACAGCTATAGGGTACAGGGTGTGTGTGAGGACATCTTAGTCTCTTTCCCAGAGGGAGGGAGGAATCATCTTGCCCAGCCCCATTTCCCCCAAGGCCTACCTGGTAGTTGGACTTGCCAGCCTTGGATACAAAGCGCTCATCATTCACCACAGTGGCCAGCCGCTGTGCAGCCTCATCCAGGCGGTCACTTGACTTGAGGTACTCTATGTACTCCTCAGCACTCTCAGGACTCAGCTGGGGAACACCCACCCCTCTAGAAGTGAGTAGTCTGCAGAGCCACATCTCCCTCCTGACTCAGTGACTCCAGGTCCCCCACCACCTACCTATTCACAGACATGGCTAACAGCCATTGTTGACACTGCCTCAGCTCCACAGTAAGTCCATCCTCAGGCCTTGGTCCCCCTTTGGTTTAGCCTTGAAACTATGGGTCTAGCCTTGACTACAGTAGTCTAGTATACTTCCCATGGGTCCTATCAGTCCTGATTGGTCTAGTCTTGGTCCTTTTATTTCATCTCATTAACCTCTCTGGGCCAAGCCTAGTCTTCATGGATACAGCTTAGATTCCAACAGTCAGGCCAGGACCTGCTTCTATCACAAGCTCCCATCCAAACAGCACTGAGCTAAGGGGTGCACCATGCATAATAGCTATCACAAGTCTGATTACATTGTGCTGCTCCACACTGCCTGGTGTACATATCCATTGTTCACATTTTATTCCCATCCTTCACCACAGCTGAACTTGTACTCTGGTTCAGGCAATCAGAACATGTGTATCTGTCTAGCCAGTAAGACTGAAAGTTCCATGCAGGTGACAACTGTTCTATGCACACTTACCATAACACTTGTCTCTATGTTTGCTATGGATCAGGTACCAGCAAACGATTTAGAAAATAAATGAATCACAGAGCTGGGGAGATAGTTCAGTCAGTTAAGTGCTTGCCTTGCAAGCAAGAGGACTGGAGTTTGATCCTCAGAACTCATGTACCTGAGGAATGACACCCAAGGTTGTCCTCTGGCTTCTGCATGCATATGCACATATGTACATATGTGCATGTAAACCTGTGCACACACATGTGCCCACAAACATATGAACACACACGTACATCACACATGCCTCCCCCCCCAAAAAAAGCCAGTTGTGGTGGTGCATAGGAAATTGCTGAAGAGGTAGAGGCAGGAGGATCTGGAGTTTGAGGCCATCTTGGGCTACACATTAAAAAAAAAAAAAGAAATCACAAACAAAACCTATGTACCCTCAGGAGCCTCTCCTTGCAACCTGTCTGTTGGGTAACATCCTGCATGGGATTAAGAGTCCCAATGAAGCAAGCCTTGGAAAATGACTTGGGAAACTGGCTCACCTGACACTCACCTTGAGGAAACGCCGGTAGCCTCGAACAGCAGTCTCGGGCAATGGGTGAGAGCGCAGAAAACGCAGGTACAGGGGCCAAATACGAGAGTGCTGTGTGATGGGTAGAGCCCGAAGGGCACGGTCAAAGGTGCGGCGTGTGTGTGTGACACGTCCCTGGTCCATGAGGAACTGGCAGTAGTCAAGCCACAGGCGGGGCATCTGGAAGTGTGGGGAGTGTTAGCTAGGTCTGAGCCAAGAGCTGCATGGTCTGGCCACAGACATTCAATGTCTATGGCTTAGCCATATATGGGATATAAAGGCAGCAGGACCCAGAGCTCCTAACTCAAGGAGTAAGTCCACCTCAAAGTTTTACATACAGAGGTGACAGGTCTCTAATCCTCTGTCTCTGCCAGGCTGAGCCCAGACCCCTTGCTTCACCCATCTTCTCACAAATCCTGTTTTCCAGCTCCCTACCTTGTGCATGAACACAAATGCCCTCTCATGGCAGTTGTTGACATCTTCATAGGCAGGGTCAGTCACACAGCGATGCTTTACCTGTGCTCGGCGTGCCTTCAGGTAACGATACCACAGTTTGTAGCTGGGGAATAGGAGGAAACAGACATTGATGGATTATGGACCCCTAGAATCCCTCCTCCTGCTGTAGAAGAGAATTGTGGGAAGAAAGGGATTGAAGAAGAAGGACAAGCCTGAGGAAGTCTGAGAAAAACTGGGACATCAGGGAAGGTATGTGACCTGTTAGAGGCTGTATCTCAATGACAAAACACAAAGCAATTACCTGAGACCTATTGCCAATGGTGTTATGATGGGTCCAGGAGGGGTAGGGGTTGGTGGACAGAAAGCAAGGGCCATTCATACCTGCAAGGCAACAGTTTGAGTGCCCGCTCATATAGCTGATTGAGCCGGGGCTTTGGGGCCCCTTGCTTGAACTCAATGTAGCGGAGCCAGCATTTGACAGAGAACTGGTTCCGCATGATCTCTTCCTCATAGGGAAGGTCCTCTTCTTCCTGCCAGGACCAAGACATGGAAAGAAGGGAGATTTATCCTCAGAGCTTGAATGCAGTCCCACCTCACTACTAGGGCTTAACCCCAAACTCTAGGTGCCTACTAAGATCTCAGGCATCTGTCAGATGTGGTGGAGCACAGCAGTAATCGCAGCACTCAGGAGGCAGAGGCAGGAGGATTGTTGCAAGTCTGAAGCCAGCCTGTTTTATATAGTGAGTTCCTGGCCAGCCAAGGCTATATAGTAAGAATTTTGTCTCAAAAAATGAAACAAAACAAAACAAGGTCTGGGGAGATAGCTCAGCCAGTAAAGTGCATACCTTGAAAGCATGAGGACCTGAATTCAATTCCCATGATCCACATTTTTAAAAGCCAGGTCTGGGCTGGAGAGATGGCTCAGCAGTTAAGGCGCTTGTCTGCAAAGCTGAGGGACCCGAGTTCAATTCCCCAGTACCCAAGTAAAGCCAGATGCAAAAGGTGGTACATGCATCTGAAGTTCATTTGCAGTGGCTAGAGGCCCTTGGGTACCCATTCATTCATTTAGCCTCTCTCTTTTCCTGCCTTTCACTCTCTCAAAAAATACAAAAATAGAGGCTGGGTGTGGTGGTGTATGCCTTTAATCCCAGCACTTGGGAGGCAGAAGTAGAAAGACTGCCAAGAGTTCAAGGCCACCCCGAAACTATACAGTGAATTCCAGGTCAGCCTGGGCTAGAGCAAGACCATGCCTTGAAAAAAAAAAAAAAAAGTAAGGTAGAAGTTGGGTGTGGTGGCACACCCTTAGTCCCAGCATTTGGAAGGCTCAGGTAGGAGGATCACTGTGAGTTTGAAGGCAGCAGCCTGGGGCTACAGAATGAGTTCCAGGTAATCCTTGACTAGAGTAAGACCCTATCTTGAAAAAATAAAAAAGTCAAGTGGAAAGTAATCAAGTAAAATAGCGACATTACTTTCTAGCCTTTACATGCACACACTTGTGCATACATCCATACACACATGCACCTACACACATTCACAGATGCACACAAATATATCCATGCCAAAAACAAAGTGGGCAATGTAAGAGGAACATCTAAGGTGCTCTGGCCTCCACATGCATGCACATCTAAGTGTATATGTACCTGCACACATATGCACTTACACACAAAATCCTGGGAGCTACTGACCACTGTCAAAGCCAGGTCACCAGGTAGGTCACCCAGACACCAGGATGATATTGCAGACCTCTTCCCCTCAATCTGTCCCAGATAGTTACACCTCTTAGTTTTAGGACTTTAAGCCAGATAATGAAACCATTACCCAGAGATCAAGCACTGGCTCTGCAAATATTACTGCCTACTCTATGGTCCCAATTTCTAGACTTTTAAAACACCAGAGCTCTGGCTCAGGCACCAGGCCTATGCCCTGGGCATAAGGTTTTACCTCCTTACAACACCAGTTCTTTAGCTGGTTAGATACCCACTGTCACCATTTAACTTATCTTCATCCCAAACACAGGTGATCAATTATTTACCTCAGTCACCGAGTCTGAAGTTCTGACATCAAACGTCTGACCCCTCAAAATACCAATAGCCCAAATCTAGCTCAACTCTGCCCCAGAACTTGCAAGCTAGGGCTTTATTTTAGCAGGAGAGGTATGGCCCAGATCATCAATCTCAACTCCGAACACCCAGAATGTGGTGTGAATACCAAGCCTCTACTCCAGACACCAAGTTTTCAGTTTTTTAGGATTCCACTAGTCATCGTCCAACAAGCTCCACACCACCAATGATTTTCTTCATGATTCAGGGTTTTTGTAACCCTGGGCATCAAGCATTTAACCAGAAACCAAAACCTTAATCTGATTTACTATGTCTGTTATCTGCCACACTCAAGTGATTTTCCTTCTCTTCCACTCTCCTTGCATTATCATTTCCGCACTTGGCTAAAGACTTCAGGCTCTTAACTCCGACAGCAGCTCCTGATACCTTTATTCGAGGCCATGGTTTGTTAGGTTCCCCAGGTATTGGGCAGGCACAATTTTAGCCTACATCCTCCAAGTTGTCAGGATTCGATCCCCAGAGCAATCCAGGTTTCGATTCCCCCCACGTGAGTCCCGCAGACTTACAAAGACAAGATCCGGTCGCTCGGGCCGCGGAACTCGCGCCATCACCACCATTTTTCTGGTTCTCCAGGTACTGAGGAGAGTCGCGGGCTAATGACGTGTAGATTCCCTAGGCCCGCCCCTCCGGTCCAGCTCTTTTTCCTATTGGTTGTACCATACTGGACAGAGGCTCGCGTTGTTGACTTTAGCATAGACAACGTCAATGATCGGCTGCAGGGCAGGGACGCTCCAACATTACGTCACCCATGGCCAATCAGCCTCAGCAATGGTGCTAAGAAACACCAATGAGTTGTTATTTTGGTAAAAAGTCAGTTTGGGGCGGAAGTGGCTTTGTAGACCCAGAGCTGCGAAATGGGGGTGAAGCTGGAAGTGTTTCGGGTCAGTGGAGTGGGTTGGACGGGGATATACCAGGATTTGAGAAAAGGCCATGAAAGGGGAGAGGTACAAAGAGAGGGACGCTCCAGAGAAATAACTTGAGACTTGGAAGAGATTCACAGTTGGAAACCCAGATGAAGGGTGCTAGATGTAAGAACTCCAAATGGAGAGTCAACGTTTGGGGAACTTAAGGGTGCTGATCTGAGGAAGTGCTTCTGAGAGGAGTGAGCTGGAAAGGGGATCCAAAGAAAGGAGGCTTAAGTAATCTTGGGGTGTGTGTGCTTCTGTGGAGAGACGCCTAGTTGTAGGAGAGTGGAGTTCAAGAATGAGGCCTCGGGGATTATGGATATTCCAGGGATCAGACGGGGGTGGACGGTCATGAGGTCACAAGGGAATTGCCTTTGTAGCGGGAGTATTCGTGCTGTTGCTGTCTGTGTGTGTGCGCGTTTAAAAATGTGTATGTTCACCCGCGCGCCTGGTGTATGTACAGAAGCCATAGGAAGACATCGAGGGTCCACCTCTGTTGCTCTTCTGCCTTACTTCCCTGAGACACTTAAAGCCATTTTTGGTTAGACTGGCTAACTAGAAAGTCCCAGAGGTTCTCCTGTCACTGCTTCCCTTGGCACTGGAGTCACAGGCATGTGCTGTCATGTTCTGCTTTTTTTGTTTGTTTGTTTGTTTTTGTTTTTTCAAGGTAAGGTCTTGCTCTAGCCCAGGCTGACCCGGAACTCACTCTGTATTCTCGGGGTGGCCTCGAACTCCCGGCGATCCTCCTACCTCTGCCTCCCGAGTGCTGGAATTAAAGGTGTGCACCACTATGCCCGGCATGTTCTGCTTTTTTTTAAAAAAAAAAAATTATTTATTTATTAGAGAGAGGGGGCAGGCAGATAGAGAGTTAATAGGCACGTCAGGGCCTCTAACTACTGCAAACAAACTCCAGACACATCTGCCACCTTGTGCATCTGGCTTACGTGAGTACTGGAGAATCGAACCCGGTTCCTTAGGCTTCACAGGCAAGTGCCTTAACCGCTAAGCCATCTCTTCAGCCCCATGTTCTGCTTTCCCTGGTGGAGTGGTTCTGAAGATGTGCTCCTGGGCTGTGTAGGAGGATGTATCTGTCTTCTACCCTCTTCAGCAGGCTTCATGTGTTGCTTGGGGTGGTGACAGTTCCAGTTTTATTTTTCCATCCTTACCTTTACAGATGACCCTCTACCTCACCTTCCCTGTGGCTATGTTCTGGATCTCCAATCAGGCCGAGTGGTTTGAAGATTATGTTATCCAACGCAAGGTGGGCATTAGGAGAGTGCTTACTGGATCATTCTAGGGGGTTACAGGGTAGGAGGTACCAACCTGCTGCTGGAGACCATTGTCTACCTTCCATGGCCAACCATGCTTTGGGTTGAGTCTCTGGATACTTCTAGCTTATGTCCTCATCTGTGACTTTGTTCCTACAGAGGGAGCTATGGCCACCAGAAAAGGAGAGTCAGGTAAGTCACTTACTCTTCCAACAGGTAGATGGACTGGAACTGGGTCACTTTCACCACAATAGGTTTACAATGAAAATTTCATCCTCAGTTATGGATAGGAAACCCCAAACAGAGATGGGCATGATGGCACAAATCTGTTATCTCATCACTCAGAGGTAGAGATAGGAGAATTGTGAGTTTGAGGTAAGTCTTGGCTGTATTGAAAAACCCTGTCATAAATGAATGAGGAAGAGGCTCAATTTATACAGTGCCTGGCTAGCATTCACAAAACTAGGTTCCATTCCCAGTACTGCATAAATGGGTATGCTAAGGCATGCCTATAATCCCAGCACTGAGGTGGTGGAGGCAGGAGGATCAGAATTTCAAGTTAATCTTTAACTATGTAGGAAATTTGAGTCAGTCTAAACTATAGGAGACACTCTAAAAAAATCATGTTGTTTGATTAAGTACTACTACTTGGAGCTGGGGGGGGGAGTACTTGTCTAGCATCCATGAGGCCCTGTGTTTGATCTCCTCCACCCTGTAAACTGGGCATGGTGACATGCATCCCAGGATTTAGGAGATGGAGGCAGGAGGACCAGAAGTTCAAGGTCATCCTCAGCTACATAGAGTTGGAGGCCAGTCTGGGCTAGTGATACACTGTCCCTGTCTCAGAGACAGGAGGAAGGAGCAAAAGGGTGTGGGAAAAAGACAGACAGACATAGGGACACATGATTTCCTATATTACCTTCTCTGAGGATGAAGCTGATCTCACTTGCATGCTGATTGTAATTGGCACTTAATTGGCCAGTGTAAACATTAAACTCTCAAGTCAGAGGGAGGGTGGTGGGAGAGAGTCCAGGTGCTGAGGTGTGTGCCCCTCCTTTGTTTCCATCCCACTCCCTTCCCCACCCTCAGCGCCAGGAGCTTGAAGAATTAAAATTGAAGATACGGAAGCAACGTGAGGAGAGACTCTTTCAAGCTGCCCAACAGAGCTCCTGAGATCTTCACTTGACTCCCAGCCCCTCCCATTCATGAAATAATACATGCTCAGTTTCTTGTTACTTATAGGAGTATTTTATTGAATGCTTTTGGGGGACCCAGTGGGGACCCAGTATGGCTCAGACCCTCAGGGGGCTTGTGTCTGAGGCTGAGGACTGCTGTTCCTTCGGAAGTTGAGTGCAGCAGGGTCCTGAGGAGTGAGCAGGGGTTGAGGGCTGAGAGTCCCAGGTCGTTTCTGCATTCCATCCTGTGGATGGAGAAGGGACCAGAGGTAACACAGATATTGCAGAGAGGGTGCAGATGGGAATCAGTGTTCCACTTCCTGGTATGTGACTTCCCTCCCCTTTGTTTCCACAGAGTATTCTGTGTTTATCTATTCATCTGCCCCTTTGGGTGGTGTTTGCATGTGAGATGGTGTATGTTGAGGCTCATACTGTGGTCTCTATCAGAACCCAGACTGTTGGTGCATGCCTGTGTGGATGGAAGAGGAAGAAGTATCGCCACAAGTTCAAGGCCAGCCTGGTCTACATAGTTCAAAACAAAACAAGCCAGGCGTGGTGACACACGCACTCGGGAGGTAGGGTAGGAGGAGCCCCATGAGTTCAAGGTCACCCTGAGACTACATAGTGAATTCTAGGTCAGCCTGGGCTAGAGTGAGACCCTACCTCAGAAAAACCAACCTCCCCCCCCAAAAAAACCAAGCAAACAAAAAAACCAGGCTGGGGAGATGGCTTAGCAGGGAAGAGTGCTTGCTGAGGACGTTAGTTCAATCCTTAGTGCTCACATAAAAAGCCACACACATGTGTTAGCCCAGCACTGTGGGGAGGGTGGTGGAAACAGGATCTCTGGGGCCTGGGGCCTCTCCACTCTATCTGAAAACTGGTGAGCTCCAGGTTCAGTGAGATACTCTCAGGGAAGAAGAAAAGGCAGAAGAACAACAAATGAGGACACCCATGTCTTCCTCTGGCCTGTGTACGCACATGGGGTGTATGCACCTGCATACACATCACACACACAACACACACTCACATGAGACAGGGTTGTTGATACAGCTCAGCTGGTAGAGTGCTTGCCTAGCATGCATTAAGTTAAGCTTTGGGCTTGATCCCAAGCACTGCACAAATGGGTGTGATGATGTAATCCCTGCACTCAGGAGGTGGAGGTAGAAGGATCAGAAGCTGAAGGTCACCCTTCAGTTTGTACATTCTATATAGCAAGTTGGATGCCAGCCTAGAATACATGAGATATACCTGTCTCAAAAACAAAAAGAGCAGGGCGTGGTGGTGCACGCCTTTAATCCCAGCACTCGGGAGGCAGAGGTAGGAGGATCTCCATGAGTTCAAGGCCACCCTGAGACTACATAGTGAATTCCAGGTCAGCCTGGACCAGAGTGAAACCCTACCTCGAAAAACCAAAAAAAAAAAAAAAAAAAAAAAAAAAAACCAGGGAAGCAAAAACAACCCAGGCTTTGTGTGATTACATGGGATGCATAGATGTGTTCATCTTGTGACTACTTCCTGAAATGTCACCCCAGGAAAGGGGACTATTTGCTCCCTTTGGCCTCTCCAAAACTCACAGCCATGAGAACAGAAAGCTATAATCACGTGAACAAACCCACAGGCATGGGGCAGGAGCTAGCCATGGTTCTGACACTACCATTGCCCTGGTGTGCTATTAAGCCCCCTCAGTTTCATTTGGTGCCTTGGTCTTATAGACTGAATTCAGGACAGGTGTTGGACAAATGCATAGATAGGAATCCCATTCTCTAGGGTTAGAGACCACAACTGGAAGGTGTCTTTCCCATCACTGTCCACATGTTGCCTACCTTGGGACCAATAGGCTGGAAGCCAGGAAGGGCATTGATGGTCACACGTTGGTCATCCATTCGGCGGCCTTGAGTGCTGGCCAACATATCCATAAGACTGTCCATCTCGGGCACAGGAGCATCCTCTGCATGAAATAGAGGCATTTAAATATGAACACACTCCAGAGGAGCCCAGCATGATGATCTCTGGGCCTCAAGACCCCCAAGCTTCCCAGAAACCCCTCCATTCCTGCCCCATTTGCCCCCCACCCCTCCATGCAGCACGCCCATGCCCAGGCTCACGGCTCTCAGGGGTCTGGCCAGACCCAGCTTGCAGTGAACAGCGTTGCTCCTCCATACGATTGCTCTGCATGTGGCTCAGCAGGTTGAAGAAACCTTCCTGGTCTGGTGAGCCCGCCTGGGGACAAACACAATCCGGTTGAGGACTACTCTCACTTGTCTTTCCAGCAAGCCCAGCTCCCATCCAGACCCAGGCCTGCCTTCCTGTCTCCCTCAGCTCTTGCCATGCTCTTCACAGATCTCTGTGTGTGTGTCCTTGCTCATCTGAGCCCCGGCCCTAGGGGTCCCAGCCAGCAGCACTAGTTCACGTGATACTGCCTCAGGAGAGAAGCTGTCGTGACTGTCCCACCACTGTCCTAGATTGAGGCCTGACGGATTGACCTGGAGGCTGGCCCATAAACCAGAGAAGTAGGGCCCAACCCAGGAATACCCCCAAATCCCAGTATCTCTCATCTCCTGGGTCAGCACCAAGTACCCCATCATTTGTCTTGTGCCCTGGTAGGATGTTCATACCCTGTGCCCATCAGCACCTCTCTGCTATTGTAACTAGGTCAGGTGACTCCAGAGACTCACTTGCTAATTAGGTGCCCTACAAATGAAATGGTCCTGTCAGTTATGGGCAGTAAGAACTCAAGGAGCTGGGCGTGGCTTAGAGCAGAATCCTCTTACCTTGTCCAGGGGGTTTGAGCCCCCTTCTCCCTTCTTTTCCTGTTCCATCATGTCCTTTCTCACACTATGTCTACTTATCTGCTGGCCTCTGAGGGGGCCCCACGCCAGAGAAGGCCTTTTAAATAACCAGGATGTGTGTGTGGGGGGGGTGGTGGATATACTCCCCTACCCCAAATCCCCAGCTCATATCCCATCTGCTCCCACCCAAGCTTAAGCCCCATAAAGATGATCTCTCAATAATTATCCTGACATGCTGGGTTGGGCATGAGCATGGGGGCAGGGCACCCAGCCACACTCACCAGGCCTTGTGACTCTCAGGTAGAATGTGGAAGATGCCAGCACAGGAGAAGATGGGCTTTTGGGCTCATCCTGCTGAAGGGAGTTGGGACTCAAGACCCCTTCCCCCTCCCTTCCTTCTTGTATCCTAAAAAGACACACTTAGCCTATCTGGTGCCTGCTGGCTCAGGTTTGATTACCCAGCACCCATGTAAAACTGGACACAAAGTGGTACATGTGTTTGGTATTCATTTGCAGCAGGAAGAGACCCTGGCTTCAATGTGTACACACAAACACCTGAAAATAAATAACAAAAAATAAACACTGAGCCAGGCGTGGTGGTACATGCCTTTAATTCCAACACTCGGTAGGCAGAGATAGGAGGATTGCCATGAGTTCGAGGCCACCCTCCATAGTGAATTCACTCCATAGTGAATTTCAGGTCAGCCTGGACCAGAGTGAGACCCTGCCTCGAAAAACCAAAAAAAATAAAAATAAAAACACTGGGTTCAATTTCCCAGTACCCACGTAAGCCAGACACACATGGTGGCACATGCATCTGGAGGTCATTGGCAGTGGCTAGAGGCCCTGGCATGCCCATTTTCTCTCTTCTCCTCTCTCAAATAAACAAAAATTAAATTTATTTTATTCTTTAAATTTCTATTTATTTATTTGCCAGCAGAGAGAGAGAAAGAGAGAGAAGAGAGGCAGACAGAGAATTGGCATGCCAGAGCCTCTAGCCACTGCAAACGAACTCCAGATGCATGTGCCCTTTGTGCATCTGGCTTACATAGGTCCTGGAGAATTGAACCAGGATCCTTTGGCTTTGCAGGCAAGTGCCTTAACTGCTAAGCCATTTCTCCAGCCCCAAGATTTTGTTTTCTTGAGGTAGTTTCTTAACTCTCTAGCCCAGGCAGACCTGGAATTCAGTATGTAGTCTCAGGGTGGCCTCATGGCAATCCACCTACCTCTGCTTCCTGAGTGCTGAGATTAAAGCCACCTCACCTGGCTCCACCTTTTTTTTTTAGGCAAGCACATTAACTGCTGAGCTTTCTCTCTAGCCCACACTCAAAAAATTGAGACAAAGCTAGGCATGGTGGCGCATGCCTTTAATCCCAGCACTTGGGAGGCAGAGGTAGGAGGATTGCTGTGAGTTCAAGGTCACCCTGCGACTACATAGTGAATTCCAGGTCTAGCCTGGGCTAGAATGAGACCCTACCTCAAAAAGAAAAATTGAGACAGGGTCTTTTGGCCTCGAGTTCACCTGTGTGAGTGAAAAGACTGGCTGGCCTATGAGTGCCAGGGATCCTCCTGTCTCTGCCTCCCTAGTACTGGAATCACAAGCACATAACACCATGCCCAGCATTTTAACAAAATCCTGGTGATCGAACTAAGATCCTCATGCTTGTGAGGTTAAGCACTTTACTGACTAAGCTGTTTCCCCAGCCACCCCTGCTCCCCTTTGAAACAGGTTCTTAATAGCCCAGTCTAGTAGCCAAGGGTGACCTTGAACTTCTGATCCTCCTGCATCCATCCTCTCAAGAGCTGGGATGACAAGCGTGTGCTACCATGCCTGGTTTTATCCAGGGCTGGGGATTGTACCCAGGACTTCCTGCATGCTAGGCAAGCACTCCACTCACTGAGCTACATCCCTAAGCCCTCCTAGAAGACTTACTGTCATTAAATGAAACAACTAGTTCAATCATGATTGTGTTCACACCCCCACCTCTGACCTCATTTGCTCATTTGTATGGGTGCTGCAGGGACTATACCCTCTTTGAGGCAGGGTGTCAGCCTCTTTGGAGAAACAATGGCAGCAGGCTGATTGAGTTTGAATGTGTGAGTTGCTGTGTACATCTGCATTTGAATGCAATTGTCAGCTTGTGCGGGTAGGCATGTATGTGTTTTACAGGCTGTGCCAAGAAGGCTGAGGGTGTAGGTCAGTGGCAAAGTGCTTGCCTAGCATGTGGGAGGTCCTGGATTCAATCCCCAGTACTATACACATACAAAAATAAAAAGAGAACAGACTGTGATAAACATTCCTTCATGAACACCTTTTCAACAGGTGTATGTGTGGGTGGTGTGGGGGGGGGGAGGCAAACTTGTGCACGTGTATGTGTGTACATGTGGAGACCAGAGATTGTCATGGGGTGTTTTCCTCAACCCTCTCATTTTCCTTACTGAAGTATGGTGTCTCAGTAAAACTCAGAACTCACCAATTCGGCTAGTCTAGCTAGCCAACATGCCCCAGGAATCCTTTCGCTCTGTCTCCTAAGCGCGAGGATTACAGGTGGACTGCCATTCCCACCTGGCATGTATGTGGAAGCTGGAGACTGAATTCTGGTTCTCATGCTTTATGCACAAACCCATCTCCCATGCCCCACGATCAGACACTTGGCACAAATCCCAGCTGGGCTCACATATGCTCACGATCATGTGATGCTCTCTTCCTTCCTTTTGCATAAGGCTCTCTGTTAGAATGTCAAGCTTGAGGGTAAACTGTTCCGGTCCATGTACAGTGGGTATCTAGCTAGGCCACCTTAGTTAACCAAATACCCAAACCTCCCCTCACTCCCCTCCTCCTGTGCAGGCTGAGCAAAGGAGCTCCATGAACCCTACGAAAGACTCTCTGGGGGCGTTTACAAGTTGGGAACGTGTGCATCGAACCTCCCACCTGTGCGCGTGCCGGAGGGGACCGGCCCAGTAACTTGGCGTAGGACTGTGTGGAGAGCTGGGGAAGGGGGATTTGACTTCCGGGACAAGGTGCGTCAGGGCGTGGCCCAAGACCGAGGGGCAGGACCCACGTGGATGACGCGAGGGCCACGCCCCTGCCTTGAGACAGACCCGGAAGCCTCAGTGGCGCTCCTGGGGGAAGATGGCGCCCACCGGATTGAAGGCTGTGGTGGGGGAAAGTGAGTGCCACCCTGGGGCGAGGCTTTAGTGTCCCCTGGGGGACGGGGATCTGGATGGCGCAGGGACTCTGGGATCTCAGGACCACCGTGGCGGCGAGTCCGACGCCAGGTTGGACTCCCGACCTCCTGATCCTCGGAGGGACGGGCGGGGGGGGGAGGGGACTTGGTCCCAGCTAGGCTCCCGGGTCCTCGGGTGTCACTGCGGAACAAAATTGGGAGAGTGAGGACTCTAAGGTACGGATAGGGGGTTGGCGTAGGCTGGATCGCTGATTTATAGGCCTGCTAGGCTGGCAACAGGAGGAAGACACAGCTTCGGACACCCTCTTCTTGGGTGTCCGAACCACTTAAAGTTAGGGGGCTGGCCTCCTGGTGTGCTGGTCAGAGAGTGCAAATAGTGTGAGCTCTCAGGTGACATGCCTGTTCCCTATGGGGACACGCGAGAGACACCCTCCTCCTGGCTTCAAGCCTGAGCGCTCCTTGCAGCTTGAGAACCCAGGCGTCCAGGCCTCGAGAGGCTCAGGTTCTTGTGGTGGGGGGAGGGGTAGAGTATGCCCCCTTCCCCCTCTGGAAGTTCCAGCCTCAGCTGTTCTTTCCGTCCTGATAACAGTGTACTTGACACTCTGGCCCACTGGCCAGGCTACGGTGTCGCTTCTCCTCACTGCTGAGCCAAGCAGAAACTTTGTTCTGCAATGCAATGAGGCCCCTACTCAGGAGATTGGGGGGAAAAGCAGTAATTCCATTTTACACATGAGGAAACTGAGGCTTGGACGTTGAGCGGATAACCATACCCCCCCCAAAAAAAAAAAACCCTAGGTGTTGGGAACCCAGATCTTGTGTTCTATGCAAAAGAGGCCTGGTGGAGGTAGAGTATGGGTCACAGGTGGGAAAACCTTGGCTTCCACTCATTTCTTTCTCTAAGCACTGTGCCTAGATGTGAGGGTACTTAGATAAGTTGCTTGAGCTCTCAGAATCTCAGTTTTTCTGTCTGTAAATTGGGGGTGATGTCTCTCAGGATCACAGTGGACAGACATTAAGATGAGGGCACAGGGCTGGAAAGATGGCTCTGTGGATAACTGCTTGCTTTACAAACAGGAGGACCTGAGTTCAGATCCTCAGCACCCATGTAAAATTGCAGGTGTGGTGGTGTGCACCCATAATACCAGTGCTAGGCAGGTGGATACTGGGGATCTCTAGGGCTGGCTGGTTGAGCCAAATTGGTGAGCTCTAGGTTCAGTGTGAGACTCTGTCTCAAAAAAAAAAAAAGAATGTCTGAGGAAGACACCCAACATTGACAACTGGCTTCCACGTCCCCCCATACTCATGCACACACACATTCCCCCACATATATACAAACATGTATATACTTGCACACTGCCCACATTTTGTTTTGCAAAACAGAAGGTTCAACTCAGAAGAAACCTGGTAGGATAAGTGTCTTGAACTCTCTCTTCTCCTCTGCTTCCCTGTAGAAATCCTGAGTGGAGTTATTCGGAGTGTGAAAAAGGAAGGCGAATGGAAGGTAGGGCTGAGGCAGAATGCTGGGTGTCCATAGGCAGTCCTTCACCCAAGTCTATGTTGGGGCCCTTGAATATGGCACTTCCAGGAATTTCTTGAGGAGGGTGGGTGGGTGGGCCCTGGGCCCTTAAAACTTTCAGTGCCTGCTCATTGCCTGTGTTCCGCCTGGGGCCAGCCTATAGCCTCTTCTGAATGTTGGGTGTCCAGAGGCAGTCCTTTACCCAAGTCTATGTTGGGGCCCTTGAATATGGCACTTCCAGGAATTTCTTGAGGAGGGTGGGTGGGTGGGCCCTTGAAACTTTCAGTGCCTGCTCATTGCTTATAATTCTCCTGGGGCCAGCTATGGCCTCTTCTGCCTTACTTGCCTGTCTATGGGCTTATGTGTCTATCCATCTGGACAGGTGCTTATTCTGGACCATCCAAGTATGCGTATCTTATCATCCTGCTGTAAAATGTCAGATATCCTGGCAGAAGGCATCACCAGTGAGTGGATGTCCCCACCTCATGTTCTCCACATGGTACCCAGATGCGGGACGTTTTGAAAGTGGGGCCCCTGGGTGTAACTCTTGAGTAGAGGATTTCTTCCAGTTGTCCCAAGCATGCAGCTCCCCTTACAAAGTCTAGGCACGGGACAAAGTACATCCCCTGGGTGAGGGAGCCCATGAGGTCCCATGAAGGTCTACCTGGTTGCAACCCTTAAGGGGTCAGTTTCATTATGTACTCCTTTTGCATGTGAAACTCTAAGAGGTCCAGGGTGGACTCTGGTCACCCTAGAATGTAGAGCCCCTCCAAGGGTATGGCCATGTGACTCTAAATATGGAGAACCTTGACTTTGTAGCTCTTAGGTAGGGGAACCCTATGGTTCCTCCTGCTTAGGAACCTCAGAGAGTGAAGCTCTCTTAAACATATGATCCTCCGCCCATCTTAGCTAAGGGTCCAGTTCCTCAAACCCGAGACTCCCCCTGTCCCTCTCCTCCATACCACTGCATATGTCCCTTCCTCTGTTGCTCCTAGTTGTGGAAGACATCAACAAACGTCGAGAACCCATTCCCAGCCTGGAGGCCATTTATTTGCTGAGTCCCACGGAGAAGGTGCCCACAGGAATTATGTGTGTATTTATGTGTGTGTGCATCACATGTCAATGCATGTGTGTGCACAACTATGTGAGCACATCATAGTACATGTGCATGTACAGTGCCATAATGCATCTGTGTGTGCATGTGTCTCTGTGTATATGCATGTGTCATATGCATGTGTGTGCATGCATATACATGCCAGAACATGTGTATATGTGTCTTAAGAATTTTTTTTTTTTTTTATGAAGTAGGGTCTCACTCTAGCCCAGGCTGACCTGGAATTCACTATGTAGTCTCAGGGTGGCCTCAAACTCATGGCAATCATCCTACCTCTACCTCCCAAGTGCTGGGATTAATGACATGTGCCACCACCGCCAGCCCTAAGAATATTTGTATGTGCCAGCCATGTATATGTCAATGCATGTGTGTATGCGTGCCCCTGTGCATGTTTGATATAATGTGGCATGAGTAACAGCTTGGGTCCTGCAGAAGAAAAGTCTAGGGGTGCAGGGTATTACTCTGAGAGTGATCTGTATTTCTCAGTCAGTTCAGGCCCTAATCGCAGACTTCCGGGGGACCCCGACCTTCACCTATAAAGCTGCACATGTCTTCTTCACTGACAGTGAGTGAGGGAAATTGGAGGTGCTGGGAGGGGCTGGGGCCAGAAGGGAGAAGCGTGGGGTTGGCTTTGGTCTGACAACCTCCTTCTTGTCCATCCCAGCCTGCTCCGAGCCCTTATTCAGTGAGCTGGGCCGCTCTCGCCTGGCAAAGGTGGTGAAGACATTGAAAGAAATCCACCTTGCCTTCCTCCCCTATGAGGCCCAGGTATAGCCCAGGAGAGGCCTGGGTAGGATGTGTATGTGCATCCCCAACCAGGTAGTCCAGGTTCCCTTGGAAACAGTTCTATCCGTCTTGGCATTCATTTCTAGGGGACAGTATAGATCACAGAGCAGACTTTCCCCCACACCAGGCGGAGGAAGTTTGCAGGGGTGGGGAGGGAGAGCTTATCTTTGCACTCCTTCTGGGCCAGTTGTGGGCAGCCTCAGCCTGCCTTCAGGCTGAAAAGCAGATTCCAGAGACCAGCAAAGGCCCTGGGGAAGTGCAGGGGGCAGTTGCTGGGAATTGGGCTGATGTACCCTATAGTGATGGCCTTTGGTACTTCTGTCCCCCAGGTGTTCTCTCTGGATGCCCCTCACAGCACCTACAACCTCTACTGCCCCTTCCGGGCTGGGGAGCGGGCACGGCAGGTCGATGTGTTGGCCCAGCAGATTGCTACACTTTGTGCCACACTTCAGGAATACCCATCTATCCGCTACCGCAAGTGGGGACCCAGTTCCACCCCAGCCCCAGTGTTACCTTCTGACCTTCACTCCAGCCTGCATCCAATCTTTTTTTGTTCTGCATGTGTAATAATAGGCATGTGTGTGTACATGTGGGCACATGTTTGTTCAGGTGTTTGTGTGGAGGCTTGGGTTTGAAGTCAGGTGTCTTCAGTTGCTCTCCATCCTATTTGTTGAGATAGGGACTCTCATTTGAACCCAGAGCCCATTGGTTCAGCTAGTCTAGCTAGCCCGTTTCTTGCCCTAAGGATCCCTTTTCTCTGCTTCCTGAGCATAGGGAATACAGATGGGTTGCCATGCCCACCTGGTAGTATGTGGGTGCTGGGGATTCAAACTCTGATCTTTACACTTGAGTGGCAAGTACTTGATCTACTAAGCTGTTTCCCCAGATCTCTTTAACCAGTCTTTAACTCGGTCCTCACCTCAGCCCCTTACTCCCATCCTCAACCCCAACCTTGATGCTGAGACTGTACCTAATCTTCCCAGACTCCACTTGTGATGCCCTTGTGTCTGATTGTACCATGTTCAGGGGTCCAGAAGACACGGCCCAGTTGGCCCATGCTGTCTTGGCCAAGCTGAATGCCTTCAAGGCAGATACGCCCAGTCTAGGCGAGGTGAGGGGACACTGAGGAGGTACCGATGGAGGCCTTTCAGGTTTCACATGATTGGGGTTAGCACCTTTATCCCTGTATCACTCTGCCTAGGGCCTTGAGAAAACCCGCTCACAGTTGCTGATCATGGACCGGGCAGCTGATCCTGTGACCCCACTGTTGCATGAACTCACGTTCCAAGCCATGGCCTATGACCTGCTAGAGATTGAACAGGATACATACAGGTAGCCAGACCCAGGAGGGTACCCTCCATCCCCACTGGTAATCCCTGGTCCTCAGTTAGTGCCCTTGACCTTTATGTCCGTCCATGTCTTCCTGCTTCTGCAGGTATGAGACAACAGGACTAAGTGAGGCTCGGGAGAAGGTAGTACTCCTGGATGAAGATGATGATCTGTGGGTGGAGCTTCGGCACATGCACATTGCAGATGTTTCCAAGTACGTGCACATCATGGGTGCTGGAAGTATGGGTCTCATCAGATCCCTCCACTTCCTCACCCACTGTGGACCTGGTACATGGTTGTAGGACCCCTGGGGCACCCAAGCCTCAAATTGCTCATGAGCATTCTATAAGCCATGCCACTTAGTGGGTCTCTTTTGTGTGTGTGTGTGTGTGTGTGTGTGTGTGTGTAGGGCAGAGGTTAACTTAGGTATTTTCCACCTTACTTTTTGAGACAGAGCCTCACTGAGAACCTAAGCTCACAGATCTGGCTAGACTAGCTAGCCAGCACGCCCTAGGAATCCCCCTGTCTTTGCTTCTCCAGTGCTGGAGTTTAGGTACATCTAACGATGCCCAGCTTTATGTGCATTCTGGGGACCCACACTCAGGCCCTTATGCTAATGCACCAAACACTTTATCCAATGAGCCATCTCCCTAGTCCCTCAATGGGACACTTTACCAGCCTCTAATCCCACCCCTGGGCACCACCATAGCCTGGTACTACAATATGCATCCCCTGTTTTCCATCCCATGGGAGTGAGACCCCCCACACACTGTCTTAGTGCCATCATCCACCTCATCCTATCTTCCCTCATGGCTAGGAAGGTCACTGAGCTTCTGAAGTCGTTCTGTGAGAGCAAGCGGCTCACCACTGACAAGGTAGGGGTTAGCCCATGAAAGGTGGGCAGAGCCTCAGTCTCTTCCTGAGTCTGGAGTGGGATCCCTGATGGTACAGGCCTGGCTTCTTACCCACCTCCTACCCTCACCCATTTCCACCCCAGGCCAACATCAAAGACCTGTCCTACATTCTGAAAAAGATGCCACAGTATCAGAAGGAGCTGAACAAGGTGAGCTCTGGCAAGTGCAGCCTCAGTCCCTGGACTGCTGGGACCTTCAGCCCCAAGCATGGTCCTCCTCTCTGATTTGACCACCTCTGTTACCCCTGTTCCTGCAGTATTCTACACACCTGCATTTAGCTGATGACTGCATGAAGCATTTCAAGGGCTCTGTGGAGAAGCTTTGCAGTGTGGAGCAGGTGGGAGGCAGGGCCGCTGGGAGGGTGGCCCTGTAGGAGGACATCCTCTGGGAGGGGGCAGGGGCTTCCAGGAGTCAGCATGGAGGGGCCGAGGCCTGAGAGAGGAGGCAGTGTGAGGAGGTTTGGTGCCTCCAAAAGGGGGCTCTGCCCTCTGGTAGTTGGGGTATAGGGAGGGGTGGACCTCTAAGAGGGGGCAGGGCCTCGGAGGGAAAGTGCCTTCCTGGTGGTAGAGTGGAGAGGCAGTAGAGCTTCTGAAAGGGGAGGGAGTTAAGAGTGGAGTTGGGCTGGAGAGATGGCTTAGCAGTTAAGGCACTTGCCTGCAAAGCCAAAGGACCCAGGTTTGATTCCCCAGTACCCACTTAGCCAGATGCACAAGGTGGTGCATTTTGCAATGGCTAGAGGCCCTAGTGGGCCCATTCTTTCTCTATCTGCCTCATTCTTTCTTCTAAATATAATTTTTTTTTTTTTTTTTTTTTTTTTTTTTTTTTTTGGTTTTTCAAGGTAGGGTCTCACTCTGGTCCAGGCTGACCTGGAATTAGCTATGTCGTCTCAGGGTGGCCTCGAACTCATGGCAATCCTCCTACATCTTCCTCCCGAGTGCTGGGATTAAAGGTGTGGGCCACCATGCCTGGCATAAATAAATTTTTAAAAAGATTAAAAAAAAGAAATTTTGATAAGAGTGTAGGTTTCTGTGCTGCCTCCCAGCAGAGAAGAGCGCTTTGATAGGCAGAATTTGGGCAGGGCTGGGACTTGTAGGGAAGGGGCCTTGGAGAGGGGTGAGATCTGGGTGAAAGGGAGGAGCCTTGAAGAGGTTGGTGGAGTTATAAGAAGGTGGTCCTGGTGCCTTAGCAGTGAAGCACTTGCTTATGAAGCCTAAGGACCCTACTTTGAGGCTTGATTTCCCAGGACCCACATAAGCCAGATGCACAAGGTGGTGCATGCATCTGGAGTTCGTTTGCAATGGCTGGAGGCCCTGGTGCACCCATTTTCTCTCTCTGCCTCTGTCTCTGTTGTTCTCAAATAAATAAATAAAAATTTAAAAAAAAAAAAGAAGAAGAAGGTGCTGGTCCTGGGACAGGGATGTGGCCTGTGTACAGGTGTGCCAGACTTTGGGAGCCCTGTAACTAGGATGCAGCAGGGTCCTAATCTCTTATCAAGGACCCTGGATTGCCCCTGTTCTGCCACCCTCCTACCCCAGTCCACCCCAGCATCTGACTGGACAGCTGACCCTCATGCTCCACAGGACCTGGCCATGGGCTCTGATGCAGAGGGGGAGAAGATCAAAGACCCCATGAAGCTCATAGTTCCAGTCCTCCTAGATGCCACAGTACCTCCCTATGACAAGATCCGGGTCCTGTTGCTTTACATCCTTCTGCGGAATGGTGAGTCCTGCGACACCCTACTCACCAATGTCTCTAGTCTGAGAAACCTTCAAGTCTTTCATTCCCTAATCACCAGGCAAGTGGATAACCTTTTGGGCCAGGGGTGACCCTTCATTGGTGCAATAACCCACTCATCAACATGAGAGTCCCTCATGATATACAGACCCCCAAATCTGTGGGTCCTATAGACTTAGGGTTCCCTCTACTAATTGTCATGAACCCTCCCATCCTACCTTATCAAGGATATCAATTCACAATTTCTCTAGAATGAGAATTCCTCCTCAATTAACTTTGGAAACTTCTTGCATCCATCTCTTTATTCCAACCCTCTTTACCCAGGATCCCATTCAGCCACCCACCAGTCCCTCCCTGTTGCTGTCCCCAGGTGTGAGTGAGGAGAACCTGGCCAAGCTGATTCAGCATGCCAATGTGCAGGCCTATAGCAGCCTCATCCGGAACTTGGAGCAGCTGGGGAATACTGTCACCAACCCCGGGGTATGCTGGGAACTGGCAAGAGATGGGGACTTGTGGGGTAAGGGAGGCATCTGATCAGTCTGGGTACACAGCATGGCTTATTGGGGACGTGGAGCATGCAGGTCACTCCCAATCCTGGATCACATGATAGGCAGCAGGGCTAAAATGGGATCCCTGAGATGTTGGCACAGTGTTGGGGTATATGGTCTAAGCCCTAAGGGCAGGTGGTAGGGTCACTATTGTTGGGAGGTGGTATCAACCTAGGGATCCTGGAGGTCTTGGTAGGTCCCTCACCCAGCACACATGGTGACTTCCTGTGTTCAGCTCCAGACTTGGCCTCTCCTGTCTCTGACCCTATATAACCACCTCGTTTGACCCTTCTGTGCTATGGGCCTGTGGCTCCTTGTGTACCTTCCACCCTACCTCCAGCCTCTGACCTTCCTTGTGCTTGTGTATCTGTCTTTCATTGTTTTCTTTCTTTCTTTTTCCTTTTTTTTTTCTTTGGCTTTTCAAGGTAGGGTCTCACTCTGGCCCAAGCTGACCTGGAATTCACAATGTAGTCTCAGGGTGGCCTTGAGGTAGGAGTGATCCTCCTACCTGTGCCTCCCAAGTGCTGGGATTAAAGACATGTACCACCATGCCCAGCTTGTTTTATTTTTGGTGTGTGTGTACATGTGCATACATTTGGTGTCGTGTGCTGATGTACATAACCTATCCACACACATGTGGAGGCCTTAGGAGGATGTCAGCTATCCTCCTTTATTTCTCTTCCACTTTTTCTCCTTGAGCAGAGTCTCTCACTGAACCTGTAGCTTGTGCCATTTTTCAGTTAGATGGCTGACAGTAAGCCCCCCTCAACCCTGGGATTACAGGTATGTGTGGTCATGCCCAGCTTTTTACATGAGTGCTGGAGAATAGAACACAGGTCTTCATGTTTGCACAGCAAGTATCTGAGCGTCTTCCTAACCCTTGTTTTGTTTCCTTTTTTTTTTTTTTTTTTTGGTTTTTTTTGAGGTAGGGTCTCACTCTGGTCCAGGCTGACTGGAATTAACTATAACTATGTAGTCTCAGGGTGGCCTCAAACTCATGGTGATCCTCCTACCTCTGCCTCCAAAGTGCTGGGATTAAAGGCGTGCATCAC
Organism: Orientallactaga sibirica; assembly: GCA_036365145.1. Classification (NCBI taxonomy): domain Eukaryota; kingdom Metazoa; phylum Chordata; class Mammalia; order Rodentia; family Dipodidae; genus Orientallactaga; species Orientallactaga sibirica. Next base: position 22,695,717 of record JAEOAD010000015.1, on the reverse strand, counting down.
CAGGTCAGCCTGACCTAGAGTGAGACCCTACCTTGAAAAAAAAAAAAAAGGAAAGAAAAAAATAGCAAACAAAAAAAGCTGGGCATGGTAGTCCCAGGCTGGTCTTGAATTCACAGGGATCCCTGTACCTCTGCCTCCCAAAGTCTGGCACAACCTATGCACAGGCCACATCCCTGTCCCAGGACCACCTTCTTATAACTCCACCATCCTCTCCAAGGCTCTGCCCTCTTACCCAGATCTCACCCCTCTCCAAGGCCCCTTCCCTGCAAGTCCTAGCTGTGCCCAAATTCTGCCTATCAGAGTGCTGGAATTAAAGACATGAGCCACTGCACCTGGCCCTCTTGTTTTATTTATTTATTTTTTGACCATCATCTCTCTCTAGTCCAGGCTGGATTCCATGGATCTTACTGTGTAGCTTAGGTTGGCCTTGAACTCATCATGGCTATCTTCCCGTCTCAGCCTCCCAAGTGAATGGAATTACAAGCATAAGCCACCATGCCTGGCTTGTCTTCTGTCTCTTGCTTGTCCCTGATTATCTGTCCCCTGCATCTCTTATCTTTTTCTTTGTTCTCTGTTTCTCCCTTTCCTCCCATCTCTGTTCCTTCTGTTTTCTTTTCCATCCCCATCTCTCTGATTCCTTGTCTCTGATTCTCTTTGTCTTTCTGGTCTGTCCATCTCTGTCTCTCCCTCTATCTCTTTCTTTCCCTCTGTCTCTGCTGTTTTTTCTTTCTCTCTCTGTTTGCCTCTGTCTCTATCTGCCTCTCTGTGTCTGCCTCTTTCTCCCTCCTTCTCTCTCTCTCTATCTCTGTCCTTCTGTCTGTCTCTGTATCTTTCTCTGTATCTGTGTCTTTCTGTTTTTCTTTCTCTTTCTGTATCTCTCTCTCTCTCTCCCTGCTCCATTTCTCTTTCTCTGCGCCCTCTTCCAGTCATCTGAGGCCCCAGACCCATCTGTGACCAGCCTTCTTTTTCCCAACCCTACTCTGCCCTGCCCAACCCTCCTGTAGGGCTCTACAAGCTCAAGCCGGCTGGAGAGGAGGGAACGTACAGAGTCCACTTATCAGTTGTCTCGCTGGTCTCCAGTCATCAAGGATATAATGGAGGTAGGTGCCTCAGGTTGTCGGAGTCCATCCCTTCCCTCCTGATCCTGTCAACTGCTCAGCTTCCCTCCTGCTCTCAGTGCTAAGCCTTGGGGCTTAATGGAAAATCCCTCATTATCAGCATTCCCCTGCCACCCTCCCTGCTCTGTCTGGGAATGCACATGTACCCTAAGCCACATAGGACTCACTTATTGGAGAATCTGCCCTTTCCTCCATCCTGTCTCTCTCTCTCTCTCTCTAACCCCTCCACCTGTCAGCCTAGAAGCTTCTCTTGTGCTAGTTTCTGGCCTGCCTGCCACCCTAGAGCATCAGCATCAAATAGTAACACAGCAGGGTCTTACTCTTGCCGGTCCTTGACTCTTTCTGCTTGAGAGCCTTAGATGCCTGGACTCCTAGGTCTCCAAAGGTGCAAGGAGGTACACTTGATGGCTTTTTTTTTACCATAATTGTGGCCCCTGAACACATTAGTTGGTCCCGTTGTCTAATGGCTCCTCTCTTAAACTTGGCCACCTCTGGCCACCCAGGATGCGGTAGAGGACCGGCTAGACCGAAAACTCTGGCCCTTCGTGTCTGACCCTGCCCCCACACCCAGCTCCCAGGCTGCGGTCAGGTGAGGGACTCAGGGAGGCCCAGGTTGGGGGTGAGTTGGTGTCTCCAGCCTAGACTGACCTCTGCACCTCAACCCCACCCAGTGCACGTTTTGGTCATTGGCATAAGAACAAGGCTGGTGTGGAGTCTCGGGCCGGGCCCAGGCTTATTGTCTACATTGTGGGTGGTGTGTCCATGTCTGAGATGAGGGCTGCCTACGAGGTGACCAGGGCCACCGAGGGCAAGTGGGAGGTGCTCATTGGTGAGTGGTTGGTTGGGACTGTGCTTCCTGGGGGCTGGACTTGGGAGTACCTGTGGGCTAGAGCTAGACTCTGGGTCTCTAAAGTCTTGGGGCTCTGGGGGTCCTTTGAGATCTGTGGCTGGGCCCAGGGTTCTTAAAAGGCTGGGATGGACTCTGTAATCCCTTGGGAGCTGGGCAGGACTCTGGGGTCCCTAAAGGCCTGGGGCTGGACTTGAGTCCTTGGAAAATCAGGAGCGTGGGTTGCAAAGTGACATGAAATGGTCCCTATCAGTAGAGATCCTGGTAGGGGGTCCCAGGGTCTGAGGCAACACCCCCACCTCCCCAACCTTCCCCTCCTGCGTAGGCTCCTCACACATCCTTACACCTACCCGCTTCCTGGATGACCTCAAGACTCTGGATCAGAAGCTGGAGGACATTGCCCTACCCTGACTCTGTCTGTTGCCCCCATATCCTGCTTTTCCACATGAATAAACGCCTTTTCTCTTTCTGACTGGTGCTCACTCCATTTCCTTTTGCTGTACTGGGCCACACTTATGCCTCCCCAGGGCCTGTTGTCTTGCTGGAACCTTTCCTTGGCTCCTCAGGGCATCTTCAGCTCTGGGTTGTAGGTTCAATATTGGCTTAACTACCAGCTAGGAGGCCTGAATATCTGGCTAGTCCCCTTTTCAAAAACTGGGGCAAAGCCAGGCATGGTGTTGCAAGCCTTTAATCACAGCACTCAGAAGGCAGAGATAGGAGGATCACTGAGAGTTCGAGGTCACCCTGAGACTACATAGTGAATTCCAGGTCAGCCTGAGCTAGAGTGAGACCCTCAAAAAACAAAAACAAAACAAAACAAAATAAAACCTGGGGCCTATTCTTTGTTTTGAAGAGAAGATACCAAAGAGGGTGCAGGACAGTGAATGGCAATGAGTCCATTGTCACTAGAATTCTTTTGGCCGTTCTGTTAGAATTTTGATGGACAAGCAGAATAGGTTTGCATCTTGACCTCTTTCCTATAACCTTCCAGGAACTAGATCAGAGCCTGCATTCACTCAAGCACAGACACAAAGCAAACTGCCTTGTTTGTTATCCTTCTTACTCTACCGGGTATTCACAGGGGCTCCTGACTACCAGATCTATCAGAGCATTTAGTAGAATTGTATTTGTTTGCTATGTGTAACAGTTACCTTCTGGTTTGTGGTAGACAGCTTCAGGTTTGCTGAGATGAACTTCCAGACCAGGCATAGTTATGGAGGAAGGGATTTATTAAAGCTTGCAGATCCAGGGAAAGCTCCATAATGGCAGAAGAAGCTGGCCTGTTTTCACAGGTCCAAGCAGAGAGAGAAAAAGCCCCAAGCCCCAAAAGCCACACAGCACACTTCAGGAACTCCAGCTGGAACTAGGCACTTTGTATTGGGCACTTAGATTAGAATTTCAAACCCACCACCACATCTTAAGATCTGCCCAGTGACACTTCTTCCAGCCAGGTGGCTGCAGATCCAAACTACAAATTAATAAAACACTGAATATATTGGGGGTCATCTGTTCAAACTACCACATTCCACTCATGGCCCCAAATAGATTTTAAACCATCACACATTGTAAATTGTATTCAGTCCAATTTTAAAGATCCCCACATTCTTGACTAACTTAAGATAGTTCCAAAGTCCCAAGTCTTCTCTGAGATTTAAGATTGTCTCTTAGCTGTGGGTTCTATAAAATCAAACAAGTTAAATACTTTCAACATATAAAGGTACAAAGTAAATATTTTTAACTGGTATAAGGCAGAGCAAGGGAAAGCATGGCAAGAGCTGGCAGCTAGGCATAATCTGCACAGCCCCTGGGAGGTAGTGTGAGCTGAGTGTGGCAAGTGTGGCTGGGCTATAACACCCGCAAGGTCTGACCCCAGCAACACACCTCCTCCAGCAAGGCTCCACCTCCCAAAGGCTCCACCAGCTGGGGATTTAGTATGAGGCTTAATCACAAACACATGAGGATATTTTTATATTCAAACCAGTACCCCAGCCAGTGTGGCTTAACAAAACCTTATTGTCCCTTGGTTCCCTTTTAAAAAATGTTTACCCCTTACAACTGCAAAGGAGCACCAGACACTTTAACCACATCTGGCTTACATGGGAAGCATTGAACCAGGGCTGGAAGACATTGCAAGCAAGCACCTTTAAATGCTAAGCCATTTTCCCAACTCCATACTGCCCCATGGCTCTTCAGGCCATGAGTTTGAGACAAAGGTATTGGCAGGATTGGCCTTTTCCCTTGGTTTGTAGATGTCCATCTTATGTCCTCACATGGTTTTCCCTCAACAGGTGTCTTCTAATTTATAAAGACACTGCATATTGGATTAGGGTCCACCCTGTGACCTAATTTTTAAAAATCTCTTTAAAACCTTGTCTCCAAGTATAGCTTTTCTGAGATACTGGGGACATATAGCTTTGAGGGAAATGCAATTTAGCCCATAGCTATGGTGTGTCTCAATATAACTAAGACAGATTAGATTCCTTTCTGGGCACAGGATCATCCAGACAAGGGTGGGGAATAGAAGCCCGAGGGTACCCCAATCAACCCTAACTGGGGGTAATGAGGGAAGGCTTCCTGGAGGAGGCTCCAAGTGGAAGGGAGGAGGGCAAAGGCAAAAGTGTGGAAAGGCTGTCTATTGGGAAGCTAGATGGAAGGGTTCTGACCCCAGACAAGAACTGAGAGCTGGGCTAAGGCTGCTGCTCAAAGCTGGAGTGTTTTCCTGGCATAACTGAGGGCCTGGTTTTCATCCTCAGGACTGGAATGTACATACATACGTACACACTACATACATACATACATACATACATACATACATACATACATACATACATACATACAATCATACATCAGTGTCAGGCCTTGCAGGCTGAGTGAGGGTTTTTGGTTTCTGTTGGGGTGTTCGGACACCCTAATAGGGGAATAAAAGGGCTAGAGTTGCAGGTAGGAGTGGTCCAAGTGCAATGTTGGCCATGGTTCCTCAGGAAGAGGGCTAGTGTGGGGAAGCTGCACACTGAGCCCCAGTCTGCTTACTTCTCATGTAACAATAAAGGAGAGCAGAGGCATGGACGGTCCAAGGCTGGGAGTGCTGACGATTACATGCACTCCTATTGTCACTGGTCCCTTTGAGAATTTGGGGAAATCCAAGTAAAGATATTTCCGAGAAAAGTGGCAAACACCAGCCCCTAGAATTCTACTTGGGTTCGTCTGAGCCCTCACCCAGGAAGAAAGGTACATGTGGTTTGTGGAAGGATTCAATGCGAAAGGGAAAGTGGGTCATCAAAAACCTCTGAGAATGCCTGTCCTGGATTCAGATATGAAAGAAAGTTTTATTTTTGTGTGACAAGGTCTCCGTGTAACCCAAGAACTTGTGATCCTCTTGCTTCAGCCTCCAATGGCTGTGATCATGGGTGTTCATCCTGAGACTACATCGTGAATTCCAGGTTAGCCTGGGCTGAAATGAGACCCTGTCTCAAAAAACAAAATAAAATTTAAAAACCTGAAAAAAATGTATAAATTTAACCCGGCATGGTGGCTTGCCCCTTTAATTTCAGCACTGGGTAGGCTGAGTAGGAGGATCTTCATGAGTTTGAGGTCAGCTTGGACTATAAATGAGTTCCAGGTTCCTGGGCTACAGTGACACTGCCATTATTTTTTTAAGTTAAGGGCTGGAGGGATGGTTTAGTGGTTAAGACACTTGCCTGCAAAGCCTAACGACTGGGGTTTGATTACCCAGTACTCACATAAAGCCAGATGCACAGTGGTACATACATCTGGAATTTGTTTGCAGCGGCTGGAGGCCCTGGTGTGCCTATTTCCCTCCCTCCCTTTCTCCTTGTAAATAAAAAACTGTGTGTGTGTGTGTGTGTGTGTGTGTGTGTGTGTGTGTGTGTGTTTAACGTAGATAAAGGAAGTAAGCGCCAGGGGGCGCTGCGACTCAATGTTATGGTTTCTTTGCTCATTCCTTGGTTGTAACCCAAGCTTGAGGATGTAATGTTTCTGCACCGAAAGACAAATAAATATTGAATCTACAAATATTTATGCGATCCACTGTCTGAAGGTGGCATATTGCCAAGGCCTCTACACACATTGCTATGAAAATAAAATCTTGTCTCGCTTGCTATCCTGTGAAGTTGCCCTCTAATGGACTTGCTGATGTTCCTCTAACCTGTACCACGGCCTCCCTTTCCTCCTCCTTGTCTTGTCATCACATTCTTTATTGCTGCATATTTTGTTTTCTTTTTGGTTTGTTTTCTGACCTGCTGAATGTCTTACAGTTTAGGTTTGATTGCTAGTTTCCATATGTCCTCCTGTAATTTGTTCCTGGCTTCAAACTCCTGTCCTCTTTCTGTACCCGTCTGAGTGTTACTACACCTGGCCTTTTACTCTCCAAAGGTATTTTTAGCTGTTTGATAAAGGCTGCTAGCAGCTGGAGGGTGTAATCTCAGGAAAGGGCTCTAGCATTCTTTATGTATAATTTTTGAAAATTTTATTTATTATTTTATGAGTGAGTGCTATGCATACATATGTTTGTATGCATGTGGGTACATGTGTGTTCAAAGGTGCTTATGCACATGTGCACATGCATATGGAGGCCAAAGGTTGATATTGGCTGTCTTCTTTGATTTCTCTCCATCTTATTATTTGAGACAGGGTCTTCTTGAACTTAGTGCTGACCCATTTGGCTAGTCTAGGTAGCCAGAAATCTCGAGGGATTCTCTTGTCTCTGTTTACCCAGTGTTTCAATTACAAGTGGGTTCCCCTATGCCCCGAATTTTTACATAAGTCCTAGAGATCCAAACTAAAGCCCTCATGCTTGTGTGGCAAGCACTTCCCCACTTAGCATCTCCCCAGCCTCCCCACCCAACCACCAACCTTGAGTCCTCTGAAGACCTTGTTTTGGTTGCTTGGGTGTCCAAGCAAGGTTGGAAGGGGAAGTGAAGCAGAAGGGGACTGGAAAGAAAAGACCCACTCATTCTATGTGGCCAAAGGGTTTCCCTACTGTGCTGTGGTGAGAGAAGGCATGGTGTGAAGTATAACTGTCCCAGTGAACTTTTTTGTTTGTTGGTTGGTTTGAGGGAGGGTCTCATTCTAGTCCAGGCTGACCTGAAACTTACTCTGTAGCCCAGGCTGGCCTCAAACTCACAGTAATTCTCCTACCTCTGCCTCCTGAGTGCTGGAATTAAAGACAGGCACCACCATGCCTGGGCTAGTGACCCTCTTTTTTTTTTTTTTGGTTTTTCGAGGTAGGGTTTCACTCTGGTCCAGGCTGACCTGGAATTAACTATGTAGTCTCAGGGTGGCCTCGAACTCATGGCGATCCTCCTACCTCTGCCTCCCGAGTGCTGGGATTAAAGGCATGTGCCACCACGCCCTGCTCTAGTGACCCTCTTTTAAAAAAATACTTATTTATGACAGAGCGAGGGAGACAGAGAGAGAGTGGGCACACCAGGACCTTTTAGCTGCTCAGGCTGCTGCAGATAAACTTCAGCCTCATGGCATGCCACTTTGTGAGACTGGCTTTATGTGGGTACAAAATGGGAATTGAACCTGGGCCATCAGGCTTTGCAACCCCTGTTGTGGTCAGCTGCATGTTGCTGGGATGAATTAAACAGACACAGTTTATGGGAGGAACGGGATTTACTTCAGGTTTACAGATCCAAGGGAAGTTCCATAATGATGGAAGAGACTGGCCCCCTTTTGCAAATCCAAGCAGAGAGACAAGCAGCCAGCACCACAAGTAAGCACAAAACTGGCAGCAAAACAGCAGGCACCCTATCAAGCAGCAGAGACCCAGACAGAACTCAGACTGTTCTGTATGCCTTTTGTCTAGAAATCAGATCTGCCCCCAGTAACACCTTAGGAGCCCAGTATCTTCTCATAGTAACACCTCTTCTAGCCAGGCAGCTAGAATTGCAAGTTTCAAGCTTTAATAAAACATCTGAGGGGACATAAATTCAAACTATCACAACTCCTAAGCCAGCTATCCAGCTCTCCAGTGACCTTTTGAATGTGGCTCCACCTCACCTGTATCAGCTATACTGTCTATAAAATTTTGCATTCTTGCTATAGTTCAAGGACAGTGGTGGTGTGGATGTAGTCAGGAGGTGTATAGTGGAGGCTGAGCAGTTGGGAAGAGGGTGGCTCAACTTTTTTGCAGGAAACTGACTAAATGATCCTGGCCCCAGCTCTTCCCTTCACCCATACTTTCTCTTCTGGGGGTCTGAGCTTCCATAAACCAACTCCCATTTGTACTTTACTCCAGGGGAGTAGAAATAGAAGGGAACTTTTATTTTGAAAAAATTGTGTATTATTTGGTTTCTCTGTGTAGTCTGCGCATGCATGTGTGCAGGTGCATATGTGTGGGCACACGTGAGTGTGTTTGCATGTGGAGGCCACTTTATTTACCGAGGCAAGGTCTCTCATAGCCTGAATCTCACACATTCGGCTAGTCCGGCTAGCCAGCTTCCCTTGGGGATCCTCTCGTCTCCATTCCCTGAGCACTGGGATTACTTGTGTGCACAGCCACGCTTGCTACTTGCAGCTCTTATTTGGGTGCTGGGGATCCAAATTCAGGTTCCCACAAGTTGTTTATCCACTGAGCCATTTCCCCAGCCCCTCTTGGGTTTCTTTTAAAATCAGGACACTTTTTTTATTTAAAGGGAAAGAGGAAACAAAATGTAGCTCAGAGGATGCATGGTGTCAAACATGTCAGAGAGACAACTCTAAAGGTCCAACACAGCATGAGGACTACACAGAATATCATTTGTTCAGTGGGGAGTTGATTTGGGTCTGTGTAACCCAGGCTGGCCTCAGACTTACTATTCAGGCAAGGCTGTACTTGGTTGAACTTCTGGTCCTGCTCTCACTTATGAATAGCTGGGTTTACGAGTATAAGACAACATCCATGTCCAACTTAATAATAGCATATTGTAGTTGGAATTTCTGCACATGCACAGAATGGGTAGCTATGTGAGATGATATGTTAATTTGCCTGAACATTGTAACCATGTCATCACTTGTCTGCATTTTGAGACATCATATTGTACCCCTTAAATATGTGCAATAAAATGTATGAAGGAAGCTGGATGTGGTGGTGCATGCCTATAATCCCAGCACTCAGGAGGCTGAGGTAGGAGGATTGCCGTGAGTTTGGGGCCAGCCTGAGCTACAGAGTGAGGTCAACCTGAGCTAAAGAGAGACCCTGCTTCCAGCCCCCCCAAGTTTGAAAAGTTATAGAAAATGATCAAAATACATTACTTTTTCTTTGATGCTTGGAATGGAACATAGGGCCTTGCACAGGCTAGGTGAATGTTTCACAACTGATCTATATCCCAACCTTATAAAAAAGAATATACTGCTGATGGGAATGCAAACTAGTGTAGTCACTATAGAGATCACTGTGGAGGTTCCTCAACAAGCTAAAAATAGGGCTGAAGAGATGACTTAGCGGTTAAGGTGCTTGCCTGTGAAGCCTAAGAACCCATGTTTGACTCTCTAGATCCCATGTAAGCCAGACACACAAAGGTGAGACAAGCACAAGGTGGCATGTGCCCACTAGGTGACACAAGTGTCTGGAGTTCAATTTCCATTGCTGAGGCCCTGCCATGCCAATTCCCTCTCTCTTCCTCTGTCTCTCTCTTGCTCAGTCTTGCTCTCTCTAAAATAAAAAAAAAAGAAGAAGAATGGGGGCTGGAGAGATGGTTTGGTGGTTAAGGCGCCTGCCTGCCAAGCCTAAGAACTCCAGTTCCAATCTCTAGGTCCCACGTTTAGCCAGACACACACACACACACACACACACACACACACACAAAAAAATGATGCAAGGGCACAGTGCTGCACTTGCCCACAAGGGGATGCAAGCGTCTGGAGTTCATCCACAGAGGCTGAGAGGCTGCTGGTGCACACATTCTGTACCTGTCTTTCTCTCTCTCTTTCTCTCTGTCTCTCTCAAAATAAAAAAAAAATAAATAAAAAAGGAAAAAGAAAAAGCTAAAAACAGGACTGGAGAGATGGCTCAGTGGTTGGAGGCATCTGATTGCAAAGCCTGATGGCCTGGATTTGATTCCCCAATACCCACATAGAGCCAGATAGATGCACAATGTGGTACATGTGTCTGGAGTTCATTTGCAGTGCCAGGAACCCATTCTCCTTTTTTCTCTCTCTCTCTCTTTCTGTCTCAGTCTCAAATAATTTTTTAAAAATCTAAAATTCGAACTACCATATGTTCCAGCTATACCTGTTCTATAAATATACCTGAAGGAATCTAAGTCAGTTTATCACTACTCTATTAACAATAGCCAAAATATGGAACCAGCCTAGATGTCCATGAACAGATGGATGCATAAATAAAAAGCATTATTATGTCATTTGCAGGAAAAGTTGGTGAAAGCACAGGTCATCATGTTAAATGAAATAAGCTAGACTTAGAAAGGCAGCTATTGGCTGGGTGTGGTGGTTCACACCACTAATCCCAGCATTCGAGAGGCAGAGGTAGGAGGATTTCTGTGAGTTCAAGGCCAGCCTGAGACTACATAGTGAATTCCAGGTGAGCCTGGGCTACAGTGAGATCCTACCTTGAAAAACCAAATAATAATAAAAAAAATACAACAATCACATGTCCTTTAACATACATGAAGTCAAGATTTAAAACATATCTATAAGACCTGAAAACTATGTGGAGGAAGGAAGGGATCTGATGGGTAAGAGGAAACAAGTGAGGGTAATGGAAGGAAAAAACAAAGACAAAATTTCACTTTTTTGCTATATGCAGTATATTTGTCTATTTGTCATCTATCATCTATCATTGAATCATGAACTATTTATTATCTATCATATACCCATACATCTATCTAAACATCCATTTTAGCTTCTATCTATCTTTCTATCATCTATCATGTACTAGCTATTTATGATACATATATCATCAGCCCATTCATCTATTTAACCCATGTTATCTATTAGATCCTGTACTATTATCTATTCAATCATCCATTTTACCTATCTACTTAAAATGCAGACACATATGGCATGAAAGCAGCAGGAGGATTATTGGAAGAGGAAAAAAAAGATCAGTGGGAAGGGGAGGAGAGACAAAAGAGAATAATAGAGGGGCTGGAGGGATGGCTTGGCGGTTAAGGCATTTGCCTGCAAAGACAAAGGACCCAGGTTCAATTCCCCAGGACCCACATTAGCCAGATGCATAAGGTGGCGCATGTGTGTGGAGTTTGTTTACAGTGGCTGGAGGCCCTGGCATGCCCATTCTTTCTCTCACTCTCTTTCCCTCTGTCAAATAAATAATAAAAATAAAATATTAAGAAAGAGCATAATGGAGGAGTAAATATGAACAAAGTATAATGACATATATGTATGAAAATATTAAAACAAGGCCACTAATTTTATATGCTAATATAAGAATTTACTAATAACTTCACACAACCAGTATGGCCACTGTGATGGTTTGAATGTGAATGTATGTTTCCTATAGCTTCATGTATTTTTTATTTTTTATTTTTATTTTTTGGTTTTTCGAGGTAGGGTCTCACTTTGGCCCAGACTGACCTGGAATTAACTATGTAGTCTCAGGGTGGCCTTGAACTCATGGCAATCCTCCTACCTCTGCCTCCCGAGTGCTGGGATTAAAGGTGTGCGCCACCACGCCCGGCTGGCTTCATGTATTTTTGATTAAGGTTAAACTTCCTGCTTAAGTCTCCTGCAGCCTGCCGGAGGAGGTGTCACTCGGGGCAGATCCTGGGGTGCAGCCCTAAGGTGTGTTTGGTTAAGGTGTGGAGAGCAGTTTGGGTTGTGGCTGTTCGTGGTGTGGGCAGTTCATGCTTGCTTATGGTGCTGGCTGTTGGTAGTGTCTGCTTGGATCTGTGAATGAGAGCCAGCTTCTTCTGCCATTGATGCTCTTCCCCTGGACTCTGTAAGTCTGAAATAAACACGTTCTTCACATAAACTGTGTCTGGTTGGTCTCAGTAATGTGGAGCTGACAACAGCCACCCAAGAAGTGCTGCAGCCCAACATTGTGGCTGAAATGTGATGTTCCTAGTGCCAAGTGAAGACTTGGGGTCATGGCCTAGCTTGTCCATACATGGGCTGTGTTGCCCAGACAAATCACTCAGTCTCTCTGGGCCTAACTCTTTTGAAGCAATAAAAATTGTACCTAACTCACTGCTGGCTGTAATAATTGACTGAGTTCATATATGTAAGTTGCTGAACAGAATTTTGTTTTTGACTTTGAGTCAGGGTTTTAGGTAGCTCACTCTGGTTTCCGACTCACTGTGTAGCTGAAGATGACCTTGAACTTCTGATTCTCCTGTCTACGTCTGAATGCTTGCATTATAGGTGTGTGACACCACAGTTTTATGCTGTTCTGGGAATGGAACCCAGAGCTTCTCGCTGAGCTACATCACTAGCCAAAATTGCTCTCCACAAGTTTAAGCATTCCACAGGGACTACTTGGGATCATCTCAGACCTTGACCTGGACCCTGAAGGGAAAGGGGTCAGAGGCTGTGGGAGCCTCCATTTCCTTGGCAGGAACATAGAGTGGGAGGACAGGGTCTGACAAAACACAACCTAGGGTAATTGAACTGGAGTACAGATCAGTGTAGAGTGATTGTCTAGCACATGGGGAGGGCATAAATTCAATCCCTAGTAACCTCCTCCTCACCAAAAAAAAAAAAAAAAAAAAAAAAAAAAAAAAAAAAGCCAGGTGTGGTGGCACATGCCTTTAATCCCAGCACTTGGGAGGCAGAGGTAGGAAGATCGCTATGAGTTCAGGCTACCCTGAGACTACATAGTGAATTCCAGGTCAGCTTGGGCTAGAGTGAGATCTTACCTCGAAAAAAAAATCAAACCAAGCATGTGGTTTATACCTATAATCTCAGCTGAAGCTGAGGTAGGAAGATTGCTGTGAGTTGGAGGTTAAATTAGCCTGGGCTAGAGTGAGACCTTGCCTCAAAAACAAGCAAACAAAAAAGTCTAGGCTTATTAATATTGGAAGTCTCATGGTACTAACCATTCATTTTAGAGGTTGTCACTATCCCTTGCCTGCACTAGAGTGAGACCCTGCCTCAGAAACAAGCAAACAAACAAAAACAATCTAGGTTTGTTAGCACTGGACATCTCATGGCACTAACCATCCATTCTAGAGGCTGCCACCATCCTTTGCCTGCCTGCCCCCCCTTGTTGCCACACCCTCTTTGAACACCTGTGTGGCTGATAGACACTTGGATTCTTACTCCAAAGTTTGGATTTTCTGTAGGTCAGAGGCATTTACATAACATTCATATGTAGGTGCTAGGGATGTAGTTCAGGTGGTAAAACAGAACCTAATATACACGAGGTTCTGGATTCCTTCCCAACACCCTATAAATGGAGCATGATGGTACACACTTGTCATCCCAGCACATGGGAAGTAGGGGCAGGGGCATTAGGAGTTTGAGGTCATGCTAGGCTACATAGAGAGTTTGAAGCCAGCCTGGGCTTCATGAGACCTTGCTTCAAACCAACCAAACAAACAGCATCCATGGTTATAGCTGCATTATTTATAATTGCCAGGAAATAGAACCAGTGTAGTCCATCAACAGATGAATGGATAAAGGAAATATGCACAATAACTTTTATACAGCCATCAAGGCAAGTCATGGTATTTGTAGGAAAATAGATGGAACTAAAAATTGTTAAGTGTTGTAAGCCAGATGCACAAGGTAGCGCATGCATCTAGAGTTCATTTGCAGTGGCTAGAGGCCCTGGAGCACCCATTCTCTCTCTCTACCTGACTCTCTCTATCTGTCTGTGAAATAAATAAAAAAATTATTAAGTGAAATAAGCCAGACTCAGAAAGACAAATGTCAGGGCTGGAGAGATGGCTTAGCAGTTAAGGCGTTTGCCTATGAAGCCAAAGAATCCAGGTTCGATTCTCCAGCACCCATGTAAGCCAGATGCACAAGGGGTGCATGCATCTGGAGTTCGTTTGCAGTGGCTAGAAGCCCTGGCATATCCATTCTCTCTCTGTCTGCCTCTCTTCTCGCTCTCTCTCTCTCTCTCCTTGCAAATAAATAAATACATAAAATTAAATTCTGTAATGAATCACTGATTTAAAAAAATGTCACATGCTTTCTCTCATATCTAGAACCTAGCTTTAAGATTATATATGCATGTGTATCTATATTAAAAAAGAAGGAATTGTATAAGTCCTCAGCTCACTATTAAGGAAATCCGTCACAGGCTTTTACTTTATTTTTTACTTTTAAATCATTCACATTGGCAAAATATCAAGGATTTTTCTTCCAATTTGACAGAAGCCTCTGTCATAGCACCTTGTCACCAGGGCAACAAGTTAGCAGTGAATAAGGCAGCCAATCAGAAGGCTGAAATACTCAGGAAATGGCAACAGTGTCTCCTGAGGGACAAGAATCTCCTTTGTCCAAATAAGGCTTCAAGGATGTGATGGTTAAGTGTTTTGTTGTCAACTTGATCTGTTTAGGAATCCACAGACATTCCTCATGAGTGGGTCTCTGAGGTTGCTTCCAGGAAGGATTAACTGAAGGAGGAAGTCCTTCTGCCAGGGTCCCCCAGAGTGGGAGGCCCCTCTCAGAAGGGGATTTTATCTAAGGAAGCTCTGGGAAAAAAGAATCCCTTCTTCCCATCTGGCTGCTAGCTGCCTTTCAGTGTGAACTGAAGACCAGTGTAGACTGAAGACCAGCATGGACTGAAGACCAGTGTGGACTGAAGAGCCATGTCTCTCCAGGAAGCCTCCAGGCCTTCAGTGCTGGATTGGGACTGCTGAGGCATCCAGCCTCGTGGACTGAGCAGCTACTGGGTTCCTTGACTCTCAGGCCTGCAAATTGCTATTGTTGGATGAAGTGCCAAGTCCCCCATACGAGTGTTGGGGACCCCCAGGGTCGCCCAGTGAGCCAAAGAAAGCCGAGACTTCGAATGTAATTTACATCTGGATTCATTTGTTTATTTTTTTCCTGCCTAGGCCAGGGCTCAAATTCACACAACCAATGATGATGCAGCGGAGTGAGAAAGAGAGCTCTGGGCCTCAGGGGGAAGGAGTTTATATAGGGGAGGGAGTGGGGAATGGGGGTTACATCTCAGGTCAGTAGATGGTTTGCAGAACTTATCTGTTGCAAGGACCGGAGGCGCCGCGGCTGAGTATCTCTGGAAGGTCCTGCAGTGTGGAGACTCCCCAGAAGCCGAGCAGGGGGCGGGGGGGGGGGGGGTTTACTGCTGGGCAAGCAAGCAAGCATAGATTACGGAGGTGGAGGTCAGCACATTCGTTAGCTAGTTCCTTATCTGAGTCAGGCCTGGGCTTCTTTGTTTAGAATGACTGTCTGTTCTATAATGGCAGTACTGTTGTCTGGCTATTGAATGATGTCTCCTAAGTAAGGAAGAAGAAACTTTAACTTGGTTTACAACAGTAAATTAAGGGAACTGATAAGCTGAGAAATTTCCAGGGGGCTTATTTCAACAATGCAAGCAGTGTTACAGAAGCTAAATGTAGCAAGTTAGTTAATTTCTTTTTTTGGTTCTTCATTGGACTGCCATCAGCTAATCCAATAAATTACCTTTTAATACAATTCATTCTGTTGGTTCTGTTCCTCTAGAGAACCCTGACTAATACAGGTCCCAAGCAGGTAGTCCACATAGTGATTTATTTGGATCGGATTTTCTTATATTTACATTAGAGATATAAATCAGGCATCCAGTTGGGATGAAATATATTGGTTAAATCTAAATATATATAGAGGACCTTGATTGTTTGGTGGATCAAGGAAGAGAGCACAGACTTAGAACGAGCCATGGGCAGAGGAAAAGAATCCTGTAAGAAGGAAGAACCAGGAAGCTGTTCGTGATCACCATCTTGAGTCAGACTGAAGTTGCTTTCTAGTCATGCCTGGGCAAGTCATCATTTGTGTTCCTCTGGGCCTGTGTCCCTAACTACTACTGTTGGGGTGCAGAGTTAAACTTTTTTTTAAAAAAGATTTTATATTTATTTATTTATTTATTTATTTATATATTTATTTATTTATTTATTAGAGACAGAGGGATAGAGAGAGTGAGAACGGGCACACCAGGGCCTCCAGCCCCTGCAAACGAACTCCAGACGCATGCGCCATGTGCATCTGGCTTATGTGGGACCTGGAGAATTGAACCAGGGTCCTTAGGCTTCGCAGGCATACGCCTTAACCACTAAGCCATCTCTCCAGCCCTTGAGATTTTAAAAAAACTTTTATTTTATTTTACTTGTGTGTGTGTGAGAGAAAGAGAGAGATAGAGAGAAAATGGGTGCACCAGAGGCTTCAGCCACTGCAAACAAACTCCAGACACATGTGCCACCTTGTGCATCTGGCTTATGTGGGTTCTGGGGAATCAAACCTGGGTCCCTTGGCTTCACAGGCAAGTGCCCTAATTGCTAAGCCATCTCTCTAGCCTCCAGAGTTAAACTTTAACCCACTCTGCACTGCCTTGCTGACATGGTGCTAATCCTCAGCAGTAGATACATTTCATTAATCCTATATGCTGTCTTCATATTTTCTCTGCTGCTCTGGTTTTTTTTTTTTTTTTTTTTTTTTTTTGAAGCTGACATGTCAGTTGCCTTATTGCCCTATTTGTGGAGCACAGCCCTAAATTTGGGGAAGATTAAACCATATAACTTTCCTATCCAAAAGTGGGCAAGCTTTCTAAGAGCAGAGCCTGAGAAATAGAACTAACTCCTATCCAATAGTGGGCTAGCGGCCTCTAGCAATAGCCTAAGGGGAACAAAAAGACTGAAGAGAAGTTTAGTTTAAGCCATTAATAAAGCTATTGCATATGCTGTCACTGTCATTCTGATGTTACTGCAGCCCTGGCTTCCTTGGCATATAAGGACTCATTGGCATTTTTACTAAACAGCCAAAAACCTCAGTAATACATGAACAAGTAGTATATTGCATGAGCAAAGGGTAAGAAACTTTAAACTTTGGATAATCCATGAACATTTGTTAAAGGAAGAGATTTAGGGGTATGACCTGTTGGACTCTGCTGATCTAGAACACACACACACTTTGATCACAAGAGCAGTCACATTAAGCCCACCTGTTGTCTTCAACAGATCTGTGGCCCATAGATATTGATCTTCTTGTCTTCAGTGCTGTGATCAGCACTTCTTTAAAAAAAACATTTTATTTTATTTATTTATTAGAGAGGGTGTAGCAGACAGCTTCAGGTTCGCTGAGATGAACTTCCAGACCAGGCACAGTTATGGAGGAAGGGATATTATTTATTCAAGCTTACAGATCCAGGGGACGTTCCATAAAGGCAGGAGAAGCAGCCTGCTTTCACAGGGCCAAGCAGAGAGAGACAAGACCACCAGCCACACACAGCACAGCACACTTCAGGAACTCCTGCTAGGCACACTTTGCATATCTTTACAATGGAATCTCAAACCACCACCACACCTTAAGACTGGCCCCCAGTAACATTGCCTCTAGCAAGGTGATTGCAGATGCAAACTATAACTAATAAAACACTGAATATAATGGGGGACATATATTCAAACTACCACAGAGGGTAAGGGTAAAATAAATTTATTTATTTATTAGAGAGAGAGGGAGGGAGAGAGAAAGAGAGAGAGAGAAAGGCAGATAGAATGGGTGTGCCAGGGCCTCCAGCCCCTGCAAATGAACTCTAGATGCATGGCTTATGTGGGTTCTGGGGAATTGAACCTGAGCCTTAGACTTCACAGGCAAATACCTTAACTGCTAAGCCATCTCTCCAGCCCAATCAGCACTTCTTATGCATGTATGTTTGCTTAGAGTCTAGAGTCCAATCATGCCACTGAGGAAAAGAGCATAGTTTAAGATTAGTCAGCATCTCTAAACATTGCTTGTCAATATTGACCATCTGTGTTGTTCAGGCCAAAGGTACATCAAGGTAGAGGAAACCTAGTGCATTGCTTTAAGCAGGTGGATCACATAATTGTATAAGATTAATTTTAGAACAAGTTACAAACAAGGAATTTAGCATCTCACAGCAATAATATTGGAAAATGATTTGTTATGTCCTTAAGAAATATTCTTACAGCTTTCCTACAGCTCATTCCCACAGTTTATTCTAATAATTCATCCCCATATAGATTTATCACTTTAACTGCTCTCTGCTTTTTGCCTAGATAGGATCAGTTCAATACTCTCATGTCTAAACGTCTTTGATGATTAGTCTTTATAAATAATCCTCAGATGTACTTGAAGTTTATTAATTAGTTAATTACTACTATTATATCCTTGACAGTAAACTTTCCCCAATAAAAGATGAGCTCTCCTTTCAGCTGTGTGCTTCTTCAATCTGAGTTCGCCCTATGAAGTCACTCATTACAAACTTTGTTTGTCTGAAATGGTGGTTTTATGTCACCATCCCATAAATCACTCTCAGGTAAACACTGGGAACCCCTCTTCTTCTCCATACAACTACAAAAGATTACCTTACTCCTAATCTCTATCACTAGCACTTAGTAGATGCCTAATGAAAATCCTTCCACTTTGGATATATAGATTCTGTTGAATTTACATGGAGGACTCAGGCATGCTTACCACCTTTATTAAAACATAATGTACAGAGAGAAAACGTATACTCATAAGTGCATAGCTCCTTTCTTGCATGAAACTTGCAGAAGCTTTCTGTGTGTCCCTTGTCCCTTTATCACCAAACACTACCTTTGATTCCTCAGGAAATGTGTAGGGACCTTTCCAGTAGCATTGATTTCTTTTGCTGGTCTTTTGTTCTCTTTTTATTTATTTATTTTAAAATTTTATTTATTTATTTATTTGACTGAGAAAGAGGAAGAGAGAGAGAGAGAGAATAGGCATACCAGGACCTCCAGCCACTGCAAACGAACTCCAGACGTATGCACTACCTTGTGCATCTGGCTGACATGGGTTGTGGTGAATCGAACCTGGGTCCTTTGGCTTTGCAGGCAAATGCCTTAACCACTAAGCAATCCTTCCAGCCCTCTCTTTAAATCTTTTTGATTGATATATATATATATATATATATATATATATATATATATATATATATATATATATGGCTAGGGTATAGCTCAAGTTAGTAGAGTGCTAGCTTAGCATGCACAAAGCCTTGGGTTCCATCCCCAGCACTACATAGAACTGGGTGTGGTAATACATGTCTGTCATCCTAGCACTTGGGAGGGGGAGGCAGGAGGATCAGGAGTTCAGGGTCATTCTCAGCTACATATCACTTTACAGGCCAGCCTGGGCTACATAAGACCCTGTCTCAAAAATTACTTTATTTCTTGCCCATTTCATATATGAATTTATATATTTTGATCATAATCACCCTCATTATCCTCCTTTACTCCCACCAACACTCTTGTTCTTCCCAAATACACCCTTCCTACTTTTGATTTTTTTGTGGCCCTCTGAGTTAAATTAAGGTTGTCTGCATGAGCATGGGTAGAGGTAATTCATTGGAGTATAGGCAATTTACCAGGGGCTATACCACTGAAGAGCATGAGCACCCATCGCCCAGCAACCATTAACTGCCAATATCCTCAGGGAGGGGTAGGGTCTCATGAGACTCTCCCCTTTCCATTTGACAAGGCCCAGTCTTGTGCAGGAAATCACAGGTGCTGTGAGTTTATTAGTGTAAGAATTTATAAGGGTAATGGCCACGTCATGTCTAGAAGACTGTGTTCCACAGCACTTTACTCCAAGCTCCTTAATCTTTCTGCCCCCATCTTCAGCAATGTTCCCTGAGCCTTGGAGGAGATAATATGAATGTCCCACTTTTCTTCTGCCTGTCATATGTAGCCAAGGATGATCTTGAACTCCTTGTCCTCCTGTCTCTACCTCCTGAGTGCTGAGATTACAGATGTGTACCACTATGCTAGATTTATGTGGTACTGGGGATGGAACCCAGGGCTTTTTGAATGCTAGGCAAGCACTCTTACCAACTGAACTACATCCCCAGCCTTGGTTTTGCCTATTTTTCATCCTTTAGTGTAAGCAGGTGTGTATTTTATGTTCTCTTTTGCATCTAGCTGCTGTGCTAACATGATGTTAGTGAGAATAACCACATCATTGTATGCAGCTGCCTTGGCTAGCTGGACCTCTCACCCATATGTGACAAACATTGTTAGAGACCTCAGCTTGGCTTTTTCCCCCTTGGGTAAAAGGACAAATGTAAAAATGCTTGGCATGTAGACCAAGTCCACTGATATGTCACAAGTACTCAATTCTGCCATTGATGTGCAAATGCCATTGATATGAGAGCAGTCACAGAAGTATGAAAAAGTGGGGTTAGGGCTGAGACCCACTGGTAGAGTATCTGTCTAGAATCCCCAGTGACGGCCTGGGGGTGGCTCAGCAGTAGAGCACTCATGTAGCACGTGTGAGGCCCCAAGTTCCATCACCAGCATTGCAAAGATAAACTATTAACAAATTAAGAAAAAAAATGGGCATACGGTTATGTATAGTAGAGTTTTGCCTGCTTTGTTATAACCTGTTTCTACCAAAGTATTTTGGTAAATGCCTTCACTTATGACTTTTTTGTTGTGAAACTAATAAACCTCCTATAACCATTTTCATGCTGGAACACAATATTTGTGGTAACTTAAATCTGAGTTCCCAGGTTGTGGTTACTAATGTTTGGCTCCAAAATAAAATATGTCATATTCCTTTTTAAGTGAGAGCAATGTTTTTGCATTGATACTGTTCTAGTAAACTTTATGAACACTGGAATTTGAATTTCATATATGTATATATTTTTAAAATTACTAACAGATATTTATTTATTTATGAAATAGAGAAAGAGGCAGAGAGAGAGAGAGAGAGAGAGAGAAAGAGAGAATTGGCACATCAGGGCTTCCAGCCACTGCAAATGAACTCCAGATGCAAGTGCCACCTTATGCATCTGGCTTACATGGGTCCTGGGGAATTTGGTCCTTTGGCTTTGCAGGCAAACACCTTAACTGCTAAGCCTTCTCCAGCCCTCATATATGTATATTTTTAGTGGTGCTGGGCATAGAACCCAGGGCCTTACACATGGTCCGCAAGTACTCTACCATTGAGTGTTACCTCTATCCTTGAATTTCATATATATATTTCTGCATCTCTAAACATTAATTTCTAAAAATTGGAATGGGGGTTATACTTAGTGCTTTGCACATACTAGGTAAGTGCTCTGCATTGAACTACATCCCCATCTCTTTTTGTTTTTTTTTCAAGGCAGGGTCTTAGTCTAGCCCAGGCTCACCTGGAAATCACTCTGTAATCCCAGGCTGGCCTTGAATTCACAGTAATCTTCCTACCTCTGCCTCCTGAGTGCTACAATTAAAGTCATTGTGCTACCATGCCTGGCTCCCATCCCTTTTTTAAAAACTTCTTTTAGGGGGCTGGAGAGATGACTCAGGGGTTAAAGGGGCTTGCTTGCAAAGCCTAATATCCCAGGTTCACTTCTCCAGTCAGTACCCATGTAAAACCATATGCACAACATGGCACATGCATCTGGAGTTCATTGGCAGTATCAAGAGGGCCTGGTGCACCCATTCTCTCTTACTCTCTCTCTTTGCTTGCAAACAAAACAAAACAAAACAAAACAAAACTTCTTTTAGGGCTACAGAGATGGCTCAGTCAATAAAGTGCTCAGTGTTCCAGCTATAGTACTTGAGTTTTGATCCTCAGACCCATGTAAAAAGCTTCTGTAATCTCAGCATGGCTATGAGATGAGAGATGGAGACAAGAGCCCAGTAAAGAACAGCAAAACAAGAATCCAGAAAGAGAAACTCTGTCTCACATTAGGTGAACAGGTGAGGACTGACCTAAAAATTATTCTCTGACCTCTGTGTGTGCACATGCCACACACATCCCCCCCCCACGAGCACATGCAAACATGAAAATAATAATCTTGCTAAGTTGCCTAGGATCACCTTAAACTGCCTTGAACTTTCAATTCTACTATCTAATTCTTGAGAGTTTTAGAATTATAGCCACCAGGGCTGGCAATATACATATACATATATATATATATATATATCAAGGTAGGTTCTCACTGTAGCCCAGGCTGACCTGGAATTCACTATGTAGTCTCAGGATAGCCTTGAACTCATAGTTATCCTCCTACCTCTGCCTCCTGAGTACTGGGATTAAAGGCATGCACCACCACACCCAGCTCTCTGGCTATATTTTATTAAATGAATTTAAAGTGAAAATTGGATGTGGTGACTCCTCTTGTAATCCATGCACTAGGAAGGTTATAGTAGGAAAGTCCTGACAGCTTGAATCCAGCCTGAGTTACATAAATGAGACCCTATCTCAAAAATAAAACAATAATCCCTCTCAAAAAAAAAAAAAAAAAGACATGATGGTACGTACACACCTGTAAGCCCCAGAATTTGGAAGGTGTAAGTAGGAGGATCATGAGTTCAGGGTCATCCTGCACAATATAGTGAGTTCGAGGCCATCCTAGGCTACATGAGACTCTGTCTCAGAAACAGAACAAAACAAAACAAACAAAAAATGCAAAAGCCGGGTGTGGTGGCGCACGCCTTTAATCCCAGCACTCGGGAGGCAGAAGTAGGAGGATCATTGTGAGTTCGAGGCCACCCTGAGACTACATAGTTAATTCCAGGTCAGCCTGGACCAGAGTGAGACCCTACCTCGAAAACCCCCCAAAAAAAAAAAAAAAAAATGCAAAGAAGGTGGGCATGGTGGCACACATCTGTAAGTTTAGCACTTGGAAGACCAAGGTAGGAGGATTGGTGTAAGTTCAAGTTCAGTTTGAGCTATAGAGTAAGTCTCTGTCTCAATCACCCTTCCCCCAAGAAAGTACAAACTGGTGCTTCCTCAAAAAGTTAAATATAGAACATTGCCATCTGTTCATGCAATACTGCTCTGGGTTATGTTTAGTGAAATACGCCCAAGAAGGATACATGTTATACAATTCCACACATACAGGTTCCCTTGAATAAACCAATTGATAGACTGAAAATATAATGGTGGAGCTGGGTGTGGTGGCGCATGCCTTTAATTCCAGCACTTGGGAGGCAGAGGTAAGAGGATCGCCATGAGTTCAAGGCCACCCTTAGACTACTGAGTGAATTCCGTATCAGCCTGGGCTAGAGCTACCCTACCTCACAAAAAAGAAAGAAAGAGAGAGAAAAAGAAAGAAAGAGAGAGAGAAAGAAAGAAAGAAAGAAAGAAAGAAAGAAAAGAAAGAAAGAGAGAAAGAAAGAAAAGAGAAAATATAATGGTGGAGCCAGCAGCTGGAAGAAAGAAGACTGCTGAGTTAGTTAACATAATGACCTGAATTCAGTCTTCAGGATCCCTGTTCAAAAGCCAGGCATGGTGGTACATGCCTGTAACTTCAGTACTGGGGATGTGGAGGCAGGAAGCTTCCTGGAACTTGTGGTCAGCCAGTCTTAAAGGAGGGGGACAGTTTTTCTGAGGAAAGTACCTTGGGTTGACTTCTGGCCTCTGCCCACATATGTGTAACCATACATATACATATGCCCACATACACGTGCAAAAAAAAGAAAAATAAGAAAAATCATTATTGTGTTTATCCACTTTATTGCCAATAGGCATTTGTGTGTAAGCATGGTCAAGATCTAGGCCTGGTGGTGCAGGCCTCTGATTCCACCTACTCAGGGGGCTGAGACAGGGGGATCTCAAGGTCAAGGCCAGCCTATGCTACAGAATGCGTTCAAGGCCAGCTTGGACAACTTAGTGAGCCCCTGTCTCAAAATGAAAAGTATAAATTAGGTACCTGTACAGAATTTGCCAGTGAGGGGTGGGAGTGCAGCTCAAGAATAGAGTACCTTCTTAGAATTCCCAAGTGACCAGCTGAGGGCATAGCTCAGGGGGTAGAGCACCTGCCTAGGATCCACAGTGAGGGGTGGGGGTATGGCTCCATGGTAGAGCATGTGCTTGGAATGTGAGTCCCACCATAAAACAAGCAAACATGGCATATAGTGGTTATTCAGGAGTTCCACATAATCTTAGTTTTCATCTCCAGCCCCTGCAAAGTCTTTGTTCTCTACCTGCTTTTCCCACCATGGCCCTGGAATTGATCCTAGATATTACCTCCTGAGCAGTGACAGAAAGCCTGAGGGGATAGGTGCTGAAGGGGAGGCTGTGGAAAGGAGGGGAGAGGGGGAAGCCCCCTCTCTGAGGCCTCTAGAATTTGCTCCTCTTGAGCCCAGATGTGGAAAGGGAGGGCTAGGGACTTCTTTTTTTTTTTTTTTTTTTTTTTTTTTTTTTTTGGTTTTTCGAGGTAGGGTCTCTCTCTGGCCCAGGCTGACCTGGAATTAACTACGGGACAGGGTGGCCTCGAACTCTCGACAATCCTCCTACCTCTGCCTCCCAGTGCAGGAAGCCCCTAGCTAGGGGACTTCTTACAACAGGCTCCACATTCAGAGGCTTCCAAGGAGGAGCTGTGGTATAGAAATGCATGTGTCAGATTTGATTCATGTCTAGCTAAGTCCACTGACAAGGCAAGTTTCTCCTGCCTTTGCCATAGCTGCTGTGGAGCCTGGGATCAATCCAGATGATCATCCATGTCCCCTACAGGAACCCAGGGATCTAGCTCTATGGCCTAATTCTCTCTAACATTAAAAAGCTCAACACAGAGGGCTGGAGAGATGGCTTAATGGTTAAGGCCTGCCAAGCCTAAGAATGCCCGTTCGAATCTCCATGTCCCACATTTTTAGCCAGATGCAAAAAGTGATGCAAGGGCGAAATGCTGAACTTGACTACAAGGGTGCGTATGTGTCTGGAGTTCTTTCACAGCAGTTGAGAGGCCACTGGCATGCCCATTCTCTCTCTCTCTTTCTCTCTCTCTCTGCCTCTTCCTCTCTGTCTCTCTGTCTCTCTCTCTCTCTCAAAAAAAAGTCCAACACAGGCTGGTGTGGTGGCACGTGCCTTTAATCCTAGTGCTCGGGAGGCAGAGGTAGGAGGATCACTGTGAGTTTGAGGTCAACCTGGGACTATGTAGTGAATTCCAGGTCAGCCTGAGCTAGAGTGAGACCCTACTTCAAAAAATAAAAATAAAAATAAAAATAAAAATAAAAAATAATAATAATAAAAAAACTGGCACAGAGGTGGGACTCTTGTTTGTCTTTTGCAGTACCTGTGGGATGGAAGGTCTTTCCTTCCTGTTTTTTGCCTTCCTCCCAATCCTGGGGCTGCTGGTGACAGCACATCATTGTGTCCCATGGATGAAGCCATCAAGAAGAAGATCAAGGGGTCCGGGCATGGTGGCTCACCTTTAATCCCAGCACTCCAGAGGCAAAGGTAGGAGGATCACTGTGAATTTGAGGCCACCCTGAGACTACAGAGTGAATTCCAGGTCAGCCTGAGCTATGGACCCTTACCTTGAAAATCCAGCAAAAAAAAAAAGAAAAGCTGAGGCAAGAAGATCATCAAGAATTTGAGGCCAGTCTGAGGATCTCTATGAGGTACCTCAATAAGGGCCAGAGTTTGAATCTCTAACTGAAAACCAAGCCTACCCAGTGCCAAGGCTAACTTCAACCTGGGCTCATCTGACTGTATCTCAAAAAACTAAGCCCAACTTCACCCAGCCCTTTCTCTGAACCATGCCCCAGATGGAAAACCCCAACTTTAACCTTATGCATCACAAGACCCTGGAAACATCTAACCTAAAGGCAGTGCTGAGGTTAGATGTTTTGTGCATGCTAGGCAAGATTTGGATCTGATCTCAGAGAAACTTAAAGTTGGGAGATAGAGTCTCACTCAGCCCAGGTTCAAAATACTAGGGCTCTCAGGGTGGCTTCAAACTCCTGGCGATTCTCCTACCTTGTCTCCCAGTCAAATGAGATCCTCTTGGTTGAGCCTAGCCTGGCACTGACTAGGCCCCATACCAGGTTTTCAGTCAGGAAATGGTTCTTTATTTTATTTTATTATTTTTTTTGAACCAGAGTCTCATGTATCTCATAACACCCTCAGACTTTGCTATGTAACCAGATATGACCTTAAAGTTCTTATTCTCCTGCCTCTACCTTCTGAGTGTTCAATTTTTTTTTTGCTGAACATATGACAGTAGGGTGCGTGTGTGTAGGCATATGTGTAGAGGTTGATGACAAATGTCTTCCTTGGTTGCTTTCCACCTGAGGTATGAAAACCGTGTCTCTTACTTGAACCCAGAGCCTGCTGATTCAGCGAATCAAGCTAGCCTGCTTGCCCTGAGGATCCCCTGCCTGCCTCCACAGCTCTGTGTTTAAAGGCAGGCTTCCATGCCAAGCTGGCATTTAGATGAGTGCTGGGGGTCTGAACTCAAATTCCTGCAGTGCAAACAAAAGTCAGATTAGTTGGCCTGTAAACTGGCTTCACCTTCCATTGTTGTAGGCATGTTGGATTCACAGATGCATGTTCCACTTTGCATCCAGCTTTACATGGATGCTGGAGAATTAAACTGGGCTGACAGGATTTGCAAGCTAGTTCCTTTACCTACTGAGCTATCTCCTCAGCCACTCAATTTTTATTTTTAAAATTAGTATATAAAGTATAAGGTTTCATTATAGTATTTTCAAACATATTTTTTGTGTGTGTGTGCATGCATGTGTGTATGTGCAGGTGTATGTGTGCCATGGCATGCATGTGGTAGTCATCTCTCCCGTCCTGTGTGGTTTTAGTCAGAGAGCGCCTTTAATCCCAGCACTTGGGAGGCAGAGGTAGGAGGATTGCTGTGAGCTACCCTGAGGCTACATAGTGAATGCCAGGTCAGCCTGGGCTAGAGTGAGATCCTACCTTAAAAAACTAAAAATAAATAAATAAATAAATAAATAAATAAATAAATAAATAAATAAATGATAATAAATAAATAAATGATAATAAATAAAATCTTTTGTCAGAGAGGGATATGGGAGACTTCCATGGAGGACTGCCACTTTTTGTGTGTGTAAGTGTGTGATACGTGTGCATGTTTATATGCCTGTTCATGTATATTCATGATGACTGAATTTGTATGCATGTGGAGGCCAGAGGTCCAGAGGTTGATGTCAGGTGTCTTCCTCAGTTGCTCTCCACCTTATTTATTTATTTTTGAATTGACCTGGAATTCACTATGTAGTCTCAGGGTGGCCTCAAACTCATGGCAATCTTCCTACCTCTGCCTCCCAAGTGCTGGGATTAAAGGTGTATGCCACCATGTCTAGCTCTCCACCTTATTTTTTGAGACAGTGTCTCTTAGTGAACCTAGAGTTCACTAATTTGGATAGTCTAGGTAGCTTGCTTGCTCTGGGGATCCTTTCCTGAGCACTGGGATTACAGATACTCACTTCAATGTCTGGCATTTATGTGGGTTCTAGGATCTGAACTCAGGCCTTCGTGTGTGTGGCAATGCCTTACTGACTGAACCATCTCCTCAGTGGTGTGTGTGTGTGTGTGTAGTTTTGTTTTTAAAATAAAAAAACTGAGCCGGGCGTGGTGGCGCACGCCTTTAATCCCAGCACTCGGGAGGCAGAGGTAGGAGGATCGCCGAGAGTTCGAGGCCACCCTGAGACTACATAGTTAATTCCAGGTCAGCCTGGACCAGAGTGAGACCCTACCTTGAAAAATCAAAAAAAAATAAAAAATAAAAAAATAAAATAAAATAAAAAAACTTTTATTTCTTTTTTTTTGCGGGGGGGCGGGGTGGAGAATGATTGGACATGCTAGGGCCTTTTGCTGCTGCAAATAAATTCCAGATGCATGCAATTTGCTTTGTGTATCTGGCATTATGTGGATACTGGGGAATTGAACCCTGGCCAGCAGGCTTTGTAAGCAAGTGCCTTTAAGTGTTGCGCCATCTCCCCAGCCCACTTAAAAAATTATTGAAAACTTTATTATATGAACATATTCCAAATTGATCATAGTCACATTGTCCCCTCCCCCCTATTCAGCTAAGTGCCCTCCTCAGTGGGGTTATAAGTATTCACTTTGGGGTTATGAATACAATCAGTCTCTGGGGGGGGCGTGGAAAATGTGTCAGGATACTCCTCACCCTGTGACTCTTTTTTTTTTTAATTTTTATTTTTATTTATTTATTTGAGAGAGGGAAAGAGAGAGGATTTTGTTCACAGCAGCTGAGAGGCTGCTGGCATGCCAATCTCTATCTGTCTTCCTCTCCCTATCCCTCTGTGTCTCTCTCCAAAATAAAAATAAAATATATTTAAAAAATGGAACCCATTAGCCAGGTGTGGTGACCCATACCCAATCCCAGCACTTGGGAGGCAGAGGTAGGAGGATTCTCGTGAGTTCAAGGCCACCCTGAGACTACATAGTGTGTTCCAGGTCATCCTGAGCTAGAGAGAGACACTACTCAGAAAACAACAACAAAAAATGGAACCCCTTCTTCCTTAATGATCATCATGGCCTTCAGAAGGGAGAAGAGAGACTAATCTGTGTGCTGCCTTGGAAGTCACTGTCCCGATTCTGGATTCCTCTACCCCTACAATGAAAGTTCATCCAGGACTTGGGTCAGTGTGGGTGGTGGATGGGTGCTCTGAGGTGCTAAGTTCTCTGCAACCCCAAGGCCAAAGTGAACCCTGAATGAGAGAAGAGAGAAAATGAGAAGCCAAAACACAGAGGATGATGCAAAATGCAAAGATGAGAGCAAGAAGAACGTACATGCTTGTGATGGCTCTGTGCAACCAAAGAGGAACCTTGGAAGTGTTGGGTGGTGTCTTGGGCTGGCCTGGTGCTAGGACAGAGACAACCAGGTAACCTCCAAAGCCCAACCCAGCCAACCAGACCATCAATATTGTCTCTAAGTGTGTGTGATATGCATTGTGTATATGTGTGCATGGTGCATGCAGATCTGTGTGTTCTATGTGCACACATGAGGAGACCAGAGAAACACAAGACATGACACTATAAACAAACTCCAGACATTGAACCTGTCCATCAGGCTTTGCAAGCAAGCACATTCAGCCTCTGAGCCATCTCCCCAGATCCTTTGTATTTTACATTATTATATTATTTTATATTTATACTCATTATATTATTTTAAATTTATTATTTTTTTCTGCATATGTATATGTGTATTTATGTGTATGTGTGAGTACAGGGAGGCCAAAGGTTGACATAGAATGTCTTCCTCAATCATTCTTTACCTTATTTTATTTTATTTTTATTTGAGAGAGAGAGAGAGAGAGAATTGGCATGCCAAGTCCTCAGCCAGTGCAATCAAACTCCAGATGCTTACACCACCTAGGGGGCATGTTATGTGAGATCTGGAGAGTCGAACATGGGTCCTTAGGCTTCACAGGTAAGTGCCTTAACTACTAAGCCATCTCTCCAGCCCTCCTTATTTTTTAATTTGTTTTTTTTAACATTTATTTTTATTTATTTATTTGAAAGGGGCAGAGAGAGAAAGAGGCAGATAGAGAGAGAATGGGTGTGCCAGGCTAGAAATGAACTTCAGATGCATGCACCACTTTGTGCATCTGGCTTGCATGGATCCTGAGGGATTGAACTTGGATCCTTTGGCATTGCAGGCAAACCCCTTAACTGCTAAGCCATCTCTCCAGCCCAATCTTACTTTTTTTTGAGGCAGGGTCTCTTGCTGAACCTGGAGCTAGCGAGCTTGCTAGCAAATCCTGGGGATCCTCTTGTCTCTGCCTCCCAAGTGCTGAAATTACAGGCAATGCTGCCATACTGGCATAGGTGCCGGTGATCCAAACTCAGCTCATCATGCTTACACAGCAAGCACTTTACTCATCAAGCCATCTCCCTAGCCCAGAGCCCTGAATAATCTATCACTGAGCTCCTTGAACCCCTATCCCTCACTCCTTACATACAGGAATAGACCCCTAAGGTACAGGTAGAGTCTACTTGTGAATGGGAAGGAATCTTTGCAAGGGCTGGGAATGCAAACATCACAGGCTTATGTTTTCACAATGCAGTTACAGTTTCAAATAATTAATTATAACTAGCACGTATGGGGCACTTACACTCTTCCTGAACACAACAATGTAAAACCTCAGGTAAATGACTTCTTTGTTTCTTGTATTTCTCTGGGGCTTAGGATACAGCATGACCCATGGTAAGTGATTGGTAAACATTGCTAAACAGTCACATATATAATTAGATACACCTCTGAGGTATACATGTTACATGTGCACACACTTGCACAAGACACGTGCACACACAGAGTTCACAACTCAGCATGGTGCTATGGTTTTGATGAGTGTTTGCCAAAAGTATGCAAAGGTCTATGGGTCAAAGTGTTGGGTCCCAGGGTGGCACTATTGAGAGATGCTGTGGACTCAAGGATGGAGCTTATCAGAAGGTTCTTAGATCATTTGGAGGTGTGCTTTCAAAGGGGATTGTGAGACTGTTGCCAGCATTAAGTAGATAAACTAATAATAAATAAACATGTTTCAACATGGTAACAGTTTAATGAACTTTTTATAGTAACAGAATAAAGAAAGTCACAAATTAAGATACTTCAAATACATTGGTGGAAATGTTAGGCAGGCAAATTATGGCAAAGCTGGGAAATGTCAGCTGCAGCAGTCACTTTTCTCATTGGGAAGTTTGATCATAGTGAAGCAGCATGGCAGAAGCAAATAGCTGGGCATCACATTTCATCATTAGGGAGGAAGCAGCAAGAGTAAACTGAGTGTGGCAAGCAGAGCTGGTTTGCAACATCCCAAGGCCTACCCCCAGTGACATACTTCTTCCAGTAAGGCTCAACTTTCCAAAGGCTACACAACCTTTCCAAACAGTGCCACCACCTGTGGATCAATTGTTCAAACACATGATGCTATGGGGGACATTTTACATTCAAAACACCACAAAGCCTCAGATGATATCTGATGATATTCATTCTTAGCCTCAGGATTGGTAAAAGTTAGGGTTCTGTTTGTACATTATAAAAGAATTTACTAGGCTGGAGGGATGGCTTAGTGGTTAAGACAATTGCCTGTAAAGCCAAAGGACCCAGGTTCAATTCTCTAGAACCCACGTAAGCCAGATGCACATGGTCGCACATGCATCTGGAGTTCATTTGCAGCGGCTGGAGGCCCTGGGATGGCCATTCTCTTTCTGCCTCTCTTTCTGTCTGTCTCTCTGTCTCTGCCTCTTTCTCTTTCCCTCAAATAAATAAAAATAAAGTATTAAAAAATTTTTACCTAATAATCACACACAGAGGTAGGCAATAAATGGCCATTTAAGGGGATAAGATAGCCCAAGATAAATTAGCCCTGAATTTGCAAGCAACATTCCAACTTCCTACACTTGTCAAAAATTTTTTTAATTTTTAATTTTTTTTTCAAGGTAGGGTCTCACTCTAGCTCAGGCTGATCTGGATTTCACTATGTAGTCTCAGGGTGGCCTCAACTCACAGCGATCCATCTACCTCTGCCTCCTAAGTGCTGGAATTAAAGGCGTGCACCACCACACCCGGCTTAATTTTTAATTTTTTTTATTTTAGAGAAGGAGAGAGAGAGAGAGAGGAGAATTGGTACTCCAGGGCCTCAGCCACTGCAATTGAACTCCAGACGCTTGCACCACCTAGTGGGGATGTGCGCCTTGCACTTACCTCACCTTTGTGCATCTGACTTATGTCTGGAGAGTCAAACATGGGCCCCTAGGCTTTGCAGGCAAGCACCTTAACAGCTAAGCCATCTCTCCAGCCCTCATCAAAATTTTAATCAATCAGCCTTGGAGAATACCTTAAATGAAGGTGGCTTTTTCTGGGAAAAACAACATCAGCTCACTCACTTATCTTTCTACCTCTCTCTGTTGCCTAGCTTATGAAGTGAGCAATTCACTCTGGTGGGTTCCCACCAAAAGCCTTGTCAATAAGTCTTGGACTATAGCCATTCTTGGACTGTAGACTTGTGAACCAAAAAAAAACTTTCTCTTTATAAGTTAATGATTTCAGATAGTTTGTACCAGGAAGTTGGCTAACACATGGTCATACAGGGACACCATATTCACAGACATGCCATAGATACACCCAGATAAGCAAGCCATATTTGAATGTCAGACAGCCATGTGGGGGATCATAGACACAGGAAGAGAGACATATTATATAACCTGGACAGTCTTGTGAGTACAACCTTGAACCCTCATCAAATTATCTTCCTACCCAAAATGGGCCTCTTCAGAGCCCTTAATTCCAACACAGTCATCCTCTTATCTTAGAGTACAGAGTCAGATATTATATGTGCCTGTGTGACCTTAGACATGTTCCCCTATGTGTGTGGAGGCCAGCAAACAACTTCAGATGTCATTTTTCAGGAATATCATTCACATTTTTTTGAGACAGGGTCTCTGATTGGCCTGTAACTCACCAAGTAAGCTAGCTTGGCTGGCCAGGAATCTTCATGTGTCTGCATCTCCAGTGCTGGTGTTATAGACACGTGCCATCACATCTGGCATTTTATGTGGGTTTGCAGGATCAAACACAGGTCTTCATGCTTTCAAGGCAAGCACTTTACTGACTGATTCATCTTGACAGCTCTCTCTCTGTCTCTGTCTTTCATTCCATATTTCAGTTTTTTGATATAGAGTCTCATACAGCCTAGGCTGGCCATAAATTCCTGATCTTCCTGCCTCTACCTTCCAAATGCTGGAATGACAAGCATATGCCAACTTAGAGAGAGAGAATGGGTGTTGTAGTCAGCTTACATTGATGGGATGAACTTCCAAACAGACACCGTTTATGGGAGAAAGGGATTTATTTGAATCTTAAAGATCCAGGGGACGTTCCATAATGACAAAAAGGCTGGTCTCCTTTCACAGATCCAAGCAGAGAGAAAAACCTTCACCAGCCACTTCATACCAAAAGCAACAACCAGCAGGCATCCAGGCAGAGCCCAAGTGCTTTGCATACCTTTAGGCTGGAAATCAGATCTACCCCCACACCTTTGGGCTGGACCCCAGGATTTGCCCCCAGTGATAGATACCTCTAACAGCCAGGTGGCTGGAAATCCAAGTTACAAGCTTTAATAAAACTTATGAGTGTATTGTAGGACATACATTCAAACTACCAAAGGTGTACCAGGGCCTCTTGCCACTGTAAACTCCATATGCATGCACCACTTTGTACATCTGGCTTTATGAGGAAATTGATCCCAGGCCATCATGCTTTGCAAGCAAGTACCTTTAACTGTTGAGCCATCACTCCAGCCCGTGACTTTTATTTTATTATGCTTTTTTATTTCTAATGCTGGGGATCAAACCCAGGGCCTTGTACATGCCAGGCAAATGTTCTACCCCTAAGCTATATACCCTTAACCCACTCACAGATGCTTCCTAGGTGATAAGATTGCCTATTTGCCTCCAGTTTAACAGCTATCCTTTTCTCAAAGGAAGTCCAAAAGGCTGGAGCCAAGTTTCAGACCCAAGCAAGACAAGTATGCTGCTCCAAATATGCTGGCCCACTCTGCCTCAGTCCATCAAAGCAGAGCTGCTTCTAATTGGTCCATTTATCTGGGCCAGAAGGCATTGAACAACTTAATGGCTGTCGTGTAAGATCTGATACAGGCCCTGACATTGATTCCTGATAACATTGATTTTTCTTGGGGAGATAGGATTTAGCAAGCAATATTTTGGAGAAAAAATTATCACACATGATTGTGGGGACCATTGGAAAATGGAATGCAAAGGGGACACAATAGACTTGGTCAAGCATTCTCCTGTGCAGCCCTTGTCTTTAGGCACACATAATGGAGGCCACCACCCAAGTTGATCTTTCTGACAGATAAAGGAGAAGTTCCAGTTACCACAGGCCTTATTGCAAAATGCAGGTGTTTTCTGTTATCTAAGGATTGGGATGACCCTCTATGCAATGTACCATGACCTTCCTGTACCTCTTTGTTTCTAAATATCTTTGTGATTACATAGCATAGACTGTTTCTTGCCTCAGTTCCATCTACATGACCTATGTAATGAATACCTTGTGACTTTTTTGTAATACCCCCCTTATTATTTTTTTTTCGAGGTAGGGTCTCACTCTAGTCCAGGCTGACCTGGAATTCACTATGTAATCTCAGGGTGGCCTTGAACTCATGGTGATCTTCCTACCTCTGCCTCCTGAGTGCTGGGATTAAAGGCGTGTGCCACCACTCCCGGCAAACCCCCCTTGTTTAATACCAACTTTGTGTAACTCTGTGGTTTAACACCCATCCTGTTTTTGCAATGGACATCTTGTGGTTTTCTCCAATAAAAGCTGACACTCTATTCCGAGCTACACTCAGAGATACCGACCTCTAGAGTGTAGCCCCAGCACATCGATTCTTCCTCAGCATTCTGTGAGTCAGTGGTCTTACTTGTGAGACACTGTGCCCCACAAAACCATTTCAAAGTGATTTCGAATTTAACCATATATTTTAAACTAAAACATGCAATACTCACGTTTTGTACTGGTTTGTTTTTTCAAGGCAGGTTCTTACTCTATCCCAGGCGGACCTGGCCTTGAACTCCTACCTCCACCTCTTGGGTCTAGGATGCAGGCATGTGCCAACATGTTTTAAAAAAATATTTTTGGGCTGGAGAGATGGCGTAGCAGCTAAGGCACCTGCCTGCTAAGCCTAAGAACGCTGGTTCCAATGTCTAGCGGTTCCAATCTCCAGGCCCCACGTTTAGCCAGATGCAAAGTGAGGCAAGGGCGCAATGCTGCACTTGACCACAAGGGGGCGCACGCATCTGGATTTCGTTCACAGTAGCTGAGAGACTGCTGGCGCGCCCATCTCTGTCTCCCTCTCCCTCTCTGTCTATCTCTCTCTGTCTCTCTCTCCAAAAATAAATAAAAAAATAATAAAAAAAATAAAAAAAAATTTTAATTTGATGTCATCACTGTCAATAAATTTTTTTTGTTTATTTGCAAGCAGAGAAAGACAGACATAGGGAGAGAGAGAGAGAGAGAAGGAGAGAATGAAAGAGAATGGGCACACCGCAGCCTCTAGCTGCTGCAAATGAACTCCAGATACAAGTACAACTTTGTGCATCTGCATCTGGCTTTATGTGGGTACTGGGGAATCGAACCTGTGCCAAAAAGCACTTTAACCATGGAGCATCTCTCCAGGCCCTAACATGTTTTTATTTATTAATCCATTTGCAAGCAGAGAGAAGAGAGAGAGAGAGAGAGAGAGAATGGGTGTGTCAGGGCCTCTGACCACAGCAAACAAAGTCTAGGTGCATGTGCCACTTGGGCTTCTGGCTTTACATGGGTACTGGGGAAATTGAATCTGGGTCACTAGGCTTTGTAGGTGTGGTATCTTGAATGGATGGCCCCCAATATATTCAGGATTTTATTAAAGGTTGTAATTTAGATCTGTAGTCACCTAGCTGGAGGAGGTATCATTGGGGATATTTTAGGGTCCACCCTTAAGGTGTGGTGGTGGATTTGGAATTCCAGTCTAAAGATATGCAAAGCAGCTGGGCAGGGTGGTATACACCTTTAATTCCAGCACTCAAGAGTTAGAGTAAGACCCAACCTTAAAAAGCAAAACAAACAAACAAACAAACAAAAACTCAAAGAAACAAACAAACAAAAAGATGATATGCAAAGTGTTTGAGTTCTGTCTGGAGTTCCTACTTAGTGTGCTTGCTTGCTTTTTGGTGGTAGCTTGTGGTTTCTCTCTTTGCTTGGACCTGTGAAAGCTGGCCAACTTCTTCTGCCATTATGGAACTGCTTCAATAAATCCCTTCCTCCATATCTTTGCTTGATCTGGATGTTCATCTCAGCAGGGACCTGAAGCTGTCTACTACAGCAGGCAAGTGCCTTAACTGCTGAACCATCTCTCCAGCACCCCCTCACATGTTTTTTTGTACAGTGCTGGTGAGTTAACTCAGGGCTTTATGCATACTAAGCAAGCACTCTACGAAGCAAGCACTCTACTGACTGAACTACATCTCCTGCCCATTATTTTTTTACTTTATTTTTTTCAAAGTAGGTTCTTGCTTTAACCCAGGCTGACCTGGGATTCACTATGCAGTCTCAGGGTGGCCTTGAATTCACAGTCTGTCTCCTGAGTTCTGGGATTAGAAGAGTGCACTACTATGCCCAGCTTGTTTGTGTATTTTGTTTTTTAAAATTTTGAGCCAGGGTCTTACTATGTAGCACTGGGTGGCCTAATACTCACTATGCAGGCTAGCTTCAAATTCAAACAATACTCCTGCCTTAGCTCTCTTAGTGCTGGGGATATAGGCATCACACCTGATTTCCTCCACTTCTTTTTAATTAATTAATTAATTATTTATTTATTTTTGAAGTAGGGTCTCACTCTAGCACAGGCTGACCTGGAATTCACAATATAGTCTCAGGGTGGCCTCATACTCAGAGTAATCCTCCTACCTTTGCCTCCCAAGTGCTGGGTGGGTACACCACCATGTCTGGCTTCCTCCTCTTCTTTTTTTGTTGAAGCAGGGTCTCATGTACCCCAGGTTTTGAATGATTGATCCTCTTGCCTTAACCTCCTGAGTGATGGTTGGAGATCAAACCCAGGAATTCATGCATGCTAGGCAAGCACTCTATCAAGTGAACTACATGCCCAGGGTTCCCTCCTCTCCCCCACCCACTCTCTGTCTCTCTCCTCAGCTTCCCGAGTTCTAAGAGTGCAGGCATGAGCCACCACACTGGCTTTCTCTTTGTCCTTTTTTCTTTTTTTCAAAGAGAAAAAACAATAACATTCTCATCCTGCACTGTCCAGTAGCAGGTGTTATGTGCTTGGAATTGAACAGTGTGGAGTGGAGATGTGTATTTACCACAAATTCAGACTCAATATCTAAAACTGGTACAAGCAACAACAACAACAAAGAGAAAACAAAGCAAAAGAACAAGAAAAAAGAAACAAAAATGTATGCTCTTATTACCATTTTTTGTTTAGTCTTTTTGTTGACATCTATGTATATAGACAACATACCATGATCATAATCCCTTCCACTACCCTCCCTTTCCCCTTCAAAATCCCTCCTCCACTAAATCTCATCTTCTTTCTTACTAGTCCCTCTTCTATTTGATGTCATCATTTTCCCTCCTATTATTCAAATACTGTATAGGTAGCATCAACCACTGTGAGGTAATGGATATTGGGGCCACTTTGTGTCTGGAAGGCAGTATTGTAAGCACTCCTTTCTGCCTTTGGTGCTGACATTTTTTCCACCATTCTTCTGCAATAGTCACTGAGCCTTGGACGGTGTGATAAAGATATCTCACTTAGCGATGAAAACTACACTGTCATTTATTCTCAGCACTTTTGTGAATTTTGAGTCTCCCCAGTGATCACCACTATCTGAAAAGATAAGATTGTCTAAACAAAAATGAGAATAGCATTAATATTTGAGCATAAATGTAAGTATTTAGAGGGCAATTTGGTGGGCATAATATATCCACTTAACCAGAAAACAGTAGACTATTCTCCCTAGGACTCGTGACCTCTCTAGTCATAGGTGTTTTTCTTTTTTTCCTGAGGTATGGTCTCACTCTAGCCTAGGCTGACCTGGAATTCACTATGTAGTCTCAGGGTGGCCTTGCACTCACAGTGATCCTCCTACCTTTGCCTCCCAAGTGCTGGGATTAAAGGTTGTGCCATCATTCCTTACAGTCATAGTCTTTTGACTAGGTTTTCAGGATCAGGCAAGATTTCATTCCCATGGACTGGGCCTCAAGTCCAGTCAGAGAGCAATTGGTTTCCCCCATAACAGACATGCCACTATTACACCAGTTTATATGTTTGGCTTGGCTGATGTGTAAAGCTTGCAAGGTCCACTGCTGATTAATTCTATAGATAACTTCTCCCCAAATAGGCTGCATAGCTCTTTCCAGCATCATGACAGCTAGTCAACAGGGAGGAGACTTCCAGCTCAGCTCCAGCTTTATTACTAAGTGGCCTGAAGCTCAAACACGTGTAGTATTCAGCAACAGGGCCTTACCATCTAGTTCTGGTGGACAACCAAGAGCCTTGGCAATAGCTTGTGATGTTTTGGGTACATCAAGGGCCTCCCTGCCCTACAACTTGCTGGAAGGTATTCCCACTCCCTGACATTGAAATTTTTCTAATTAACAATTTATGTTTTCTGGGCATAACACCTCCACAAGCTGCTTCTGTCTGAACTATCTCTTTTTTTTAAAGAAAATATTTTTATTTATTTATAGGTTGAGAGAAAGAGACAGAGAGAACGAGGAAGACAGAAAGAGTGAGTATGGCTTCACCAGGGTCTCTTGCCACTGCCAATGAACTCCACAACAATGCACCACTTTGTGCATCTGGTTTTTACATGGGTACTGGGAAATCAAACCCAGGCCAGCAAGCTTTGCTTTAACTGCTGAGCCAACTTCCTTTTAAAAAAGATTTTATTTTTATTTATTTATTTATTTATTAGAGAGAAGGAGAGAGAGAGAGAGAATGGGCGCACCAAGGCCTTTAGCAACTGCAAACCAACTCTAGACACATGCACCACCATGTGCAACTGGCTTACGTGGGACCTGGAAAATCAAACTGGGGTCCTTAGGCTTTGCAGGCATGTGCCTTAACCACTAAGCCATCTCTCCAGCCCCCTTTATACCTTTTTGATGTAGGTGCCATGAAGTTTTTTTTTTTTCAAGGTAGGGTCTCACGCTAGCCCAGGCTGACCTGGAATTCACTATGTAGTCTCAGAGTGGCCTTGAATTCACAGTGATCCTCCTACCTCTGCCTTCCAAGTGTTGGGATTAAAGGCATGTGCCACCATGCCTGGCTCTGTCTTGAAGTTTTAAATTGAACATGTGAGGGACTGAGGCTATATTTCAGTGGTACAATATTTGTGTAGCATATGTGAGGTCCTGAATTTGGTCTATAGCATGGAAAAAAATAAATAGCTTAAACATGTAGTTAACAGGCCTATTTGAGACTCGTCACTTAAAGAGAAAATTCCTTATATACTTCATGCCCTTTATATTTCCCATTGTTAAGGTGAGATAAATACAAGAAAAGCCAAGCATGGTGATGCACATCCATAACCCAACATTCAGGAAGCAGAAGCAAGAGAATTATGAATTTGTGGCCAGCCTGAGATACAGTGAGACTCTCAGAAAAATCAACTAACCAACAAATAAGCAACACCAGAGAAATTTAAGACATCTAGATAGATTAAAGGCCTGTGAAATATGCAAGCAAGCATATATGCATATCACTCTGTGTGTCATATGTATGAGGAGAATGCAAAGGAGTGTATAATATGCATACAGAAGCAAATATGTGATTGATGGAGGTGTACATATCTGTGTGTGAGGTAGATAGGGGAGATAGGTATATGGATGAGAGTGTGTTTCTCTCATTGGGGTACCCTTTCTGAGGGGAAACTACCTTGAGGGTTCTATCAAAACAAGAGATGATGTAGGTCTGAACTCTGTCCCAGATGCATATGTGGAGTTCTGGTGGTTTCCCCCTCCTTGATTCACAGCCTTTTCTGTCCTTCATAGTGCCCTAGAAAAGTAGAAATATTGGGGCAGTGTGGAGCTGTGAGGGAGGGAGGGGAGAAGCTATGGGGAACCCAAGAGTGTTACCTCCAAGTCCAATAAATCTTACCCTAATAGTTAAGATTCTGAGGCAATATAGCTACTGAGACAAAAAACAGAGAAGAAAAGCCAAAAGTGGTGGTGGTCATGTGCTTGTAATTCCAGCTTTGGGGAG
Organism: Orientallactaga sibirica; assembly: GCA_036365145.1. Taxonomy (NCBI): domain Eukaryota; kingdom Metazoa; phylum Chordata; class Mammalia; order Rodentia; family Dipodidae; genus Orientallactaga; species Orientallactaga sibirica. Next base: position 22,656,124 of record JAEOAD010000015.1, on the reverse strand, counting down.
GCAGAGGGAGATAGATTCCCGGAATTTGCTGGCCAGACAGCCTAACCTACTTGGTAAGTAAGAGATCTACTCTCAAAAAAGTGGACAGAGATGACACTTAAGGTTGTCCTCTAGCCTCCACATGTGTGCATGTGCATGCATGTATAAACATGTGCACCAGTATACCTACCTACCTACATACATACACAAACAATACATAAAAGAGGCAGAAAGACAAATTTCAAACAGGGAAGTACACTCCATCTGTCTGTCTTTCACCCCCCCCCCCATGCAGAGCCCTCTTCTGCCTCTGGATTTAGCATCTCTTCTTAGTCATCCACAAAACTTCTGTCCCTCTTGATCCAGAAGTTGGGACTGGGTGGGTCATAGATCCCTGAAAAGAACAGGCTAACCCTTCTTCCCTCTAGTTTGCCCTCAGATTTCCCCATCTGCTTCCACATCTTCCGGTGGGTGGGGATATGTGGACATGCACAGAAGGTCTGTGAGCCATGGAGGTGGTTGAGATCTACATAAATCAGCCAACCAGCCTGCAAGCAGCAGCCTTCCAAGACAAAAAATGGGGGAAACCAAGCAATGATGGAGGTCAGGTGGATAAGGAGATGTGAGGAAGGAGAGGTTGAGGTGGGAGAAGGAAGGGGCTGAAGGAGGGCACCTTCCCTCCAAAGTGTGTGTGTGTGTGTCCCAGATGTGTGAACACTGCTTAACTATAAAGTTGATTTTAGTCATATACTCCTGAAATTCACTGTGTTCAGGAATTGGGCACACCAGAAACTTTAACTTCCAACCACAGCTCTTCCCACCAAATCACACACAGATTTCAGTGACCCCAACTATGAGAATATTACCTTGACCTTCAGAAACTGGGACCAATCAAAACTCAATCATCCAGCACCTACAAAACAAGGTGAGCAGACACCTGCATGCCTATCTGATGCCCAACCTTAAGAAAGGCAAGTGGAGTGGTGGGTGAGTGGTATGGAGTGGAGTGTTGGTGCTATAAAACATTGTAATGGTATTGGGGGGGTAGCTTAGTTGGTAGAACACTTGCTTAGCATGTACAAAACCCTGGGTTCCATTCCCAGCACCATACCAATTGGACATGGTGGTGCACCCTTGTCATCCTAGCATTCAGGAGGTGGAGGTAGAAGGATAAGAAATTCAAGTTCAAGGTCATTTTTGGTTACATAGTGAGTTTGAGACCAGCCTGGGATACATCTCAAAAAATTTTTGTGATGTGGAGATGGCTCAGTGGTAAAAAGTGCTTGCTGTGCATGCATGACAACTGGATCTTGGAATCATGGAAGCCACATATGTATCGCCAAGCATGAGTCTATAATTCCAATATGCAATAGGAGGTAGAGGCAGGAGAAACACGAAGCTCGCAGGCCAGCTAGTTTGGCATTTGCAGTGGACACCCTGTCTTAAGCAAGGTAGAAGGTGAGGACATGACACACATATGAGTACATGCGTGCGCGCGCGCACACACACACACACACACACACATTGTAATGGTGCCAGTGGTAGGGATAGCTGTATAGCTGATAATGGAGATGAGGTTTCTGAAATGCTACTAGACGTGATGTTGGTTGCATTTGTGAAGGCTTGGGTGACAGAATTTGTTGTAAGGTGGGGGACTGTTATGGTGATGGTAGCATCATTGTTGACAGTGACTGTAAAAGTCCTTGGTGGTCCCAACTGATGATTGGGTGCTGGGGAGATGACTCAGTAAAGGCACTTGCTGTGCAAGCATGAGGTCCTGAGTTCAACTTCCAGCATCCATGTAAAAAAGCTTGGCATGGCCACATATGCTTGTAACCCCAGGACTAAAGGGGGTGGAGACAGGAGAATTGCTGGGATTCCTTGGTCAGCCAGTCTAACTGAAAAAAATGAGGAGCTCCAACTTCAGTGAGAAATTGTCTCATGGAAATAAGGTGGAGGAGGCTACAGTACACTCAGTGTCCTTCTCTGGCCTCCTCATGTGTGCACATAGAGCACACAGATCTGCATGCACCATGCACACATATACACAATGCACATCGCACACACTTAGAGACAATATTGATGGTCTGGTTGGCTGGGTTGGGCTTTGGAGGTTACCTGGTTGTCTCTGTCCTAGCACCAGGCCAGCCCAAGACACCACCCAACACTTCCAGGGTTCCTCTTTGGTTGCACAGAGCTGTCACGAGCATGTACATTCTTCTTGCTCTCATCTTTGAATTTTGCACCATCCTCTGTGTTTTGATACTGGTGAAAAGTGAGTTATTGGGAGTGAGGGAGGCTGGTCATCCCGGAGTTTATATTTTTTCCTCTTTCTTTCCCTAAACTCCATTCCCATGGGGGCTGGGGAACTTCAAGGCTTTCCTATCCTCTCCTAAATAGATTCTGAGATGTCCAAGGAGCTGCTGGGCTTGAAAGAGGTTTGGAATGGTGAGTGGAGGGTCTGAAAGAGACTCACAGAGTAGCAGTGGTAGGGCCAGAGAAAAAGACCATTATTTGGACACCCCAAACTCTATGCCCTTAGTCTCAAACACAGTGCAAAACTGCCAGGGCCAGCAAAGGACTGCCTGTAACTCCATCCTGCAGAACATACAAAAGGCCAAGAATATTATCCAGAAGAAGATCCAAGATGGAAATGCAATCTGAAGACAGTGTCAGCAGGTGTCCTTTATAGACCTTTATCCCTTTGTGGAGTGGATTTGTTTGGACATTTAGCAACTGTCTAGGTGCTCGGGATCCAGGGAGGAGGTGGTCAGGGCCCTGCCTCCAGCACAGGATTTAGAAGGGATGATAGATGACTTCTGAGTTGTTCAGAGTGGAGGGTTATTTAAACACTACAGGGATCTGCTGCACCCCGGGCTGGAAGCTTCCAATAAAAGTGGGACTTTGGGGGCTCAGAAAATGGCTCAGTGTGTAAAGTGCTTGCCATGCAAGTGTGAGGTCCCTAGCACCCACATAAAATGTCAGGCATGGTGATGTGAGCCTGCAATTCTAACAGTGGGGAGGTGTAATTCTGACACTGGGGCTCACTGGCTAGCTAGTTTAGCTGAATAGATGAGCTCTAGGTTCATTGAGGGACCCTGTCTCTAAGGTGAAGAGCAATTGAAGACATACTTTCCATCAACCTCTGGCCCCCACATGTACACAACACACAAGTGCACATGCACCTTCACATACCCACTCTTGAATATACACACATGCATGCACACCATATGCGCATACAACAACAAAAAAATGGGGCTTTGTCTTAGGCCCTATCCCAGCTTACCTTGTCTTGTTCCCTCCCATCAGGTATAGCCCAAATCAAGAGCACCTTCAAGGCATTGGAAAAGAAGACAAATGCATGTAAGCCAGTGCTCAGGGAGGTGGATTAGGATGGACCCTCAAACCTTGTATTATATGGTAGGTGGTGCATTCTTCGAGAATGAATCACCGTTACCTGTACCAATGTGGATGGGTGCATGTCATTCTGAGTCTGCCTGGTCATTCACCCCGTGTGTACTACTGTCCCTCTTTCTCATGGGCCAACCTCCAAAAGTCAAGTCCTCCAGCTCTGTCGCTCACCAGATGGGCTGGTGCGCCCCCTTGCGGCCCCTCTCGGGTACAACTTGTGTGCGCCCTGAGCCGTCCCTACACCCGACCCGCCCCGCGCGCCTGCGCATACAGCTCCTTTTTGCGGCGCCGTAAAGCAGCTGGGCCGAGCCGACGGGCCGCTGTTGTTGGTGAGACTCTTTCCCGACCCTCTCCCCCCTCCCCCTCTCCCTCCCCCTCGTGGGACCCCTTATAGTGTTGTTCCTCGTTCATTCCTCTCGGGTCTGTGTGTCCGGAACTAGGAGCTCAGTGACCCTTAGTCCCGGCGGGGACTCAGGATCTTGACCCTTCTGAAACGCAACTCTGCACTCCACTTCGTCAGGGTGGAAAGGTCTCAGCCCTGGCGCTCCAACCGGCGCCTTCGGCCTCGCCCCTATTGAGGCGGCTGCGCGCCGGGGCCTGGGTGTCTCCGAGCCCCTGGGGGTTTTCGCGGCTTCCCCACCCTGCAAGCGCGGTGCATGTTGAGAAGCAGGCTCTCAGCTCCAACCTTCAGATGCGGGAGAGTCTCAGCTTCCCCTCGGGGAAGAATCCTTCAGTCTTCGCGTTCCCTTTTTCCTCTCCCTCCATCCTCACCTCCACCCACAGCTCCTCCTCCTGGTTTCCTCCATTATCGCCTACCCAGCTTTCTAGAGTCTAGCGATGAGGGGATTCCTTGTGGCAGTCCCCTTCCTTCCAGTCTTTAGAAACCGGGTGCATCCTGGGTCGTTCTGGAGGCAAGCTTGTGACAAGTGGATGCGGCCCTGGGCCGGGAGGATGTGGGTTTACTGCTGCTTCTTTTGTCTTGGCTCCCGGGTCTCTTCAGGGATTTTGGTCTTGAAACACTACTGCCCACTTCCACCAGGTAGTCACTGCGGGGGAGGGGGAGGGTGTAGGAAAGTCCCCAGGTAGTTAGTACTGGGATACACAGCATCTGGAGAAAGTGTGATTGCCTGTGTTCAGGCAATGAGATAACCCTCATCTTTTTTATTTGATCAAGGACCTGACAAAGGCAATTTAAGGAAGGCTTAAAAATTTTTTTCTTTAAAAAAATATTTTAACTTTATTTATTTGAGAGAGAGAGAAAGGGAGAGAGAGAATGGGCGTGCCAGAGCATCTAGCCACTGCAAATGAACTCCAGATGCATGCACCACCTTATGCATCTGGCTTATGTGGGTCCTGGGGAATAGAACCTGGGTCCTTTGGCTTTGCAGGCAAATGTCTTAACTGCTAAGCCATCTCTCCAGCCCAGGAAGGCTTGTTTTTGCTTCACAATTGGATGGTACAGTTCATCCTGGTCAGGAAGGCAGTGGAGGTCACATTGCATCACAGCCAGGAAGCAGAGAGATGAATGCTGGTACTCAGCTGGCTTTCTCTTTATTCAGTCCAAGACCTCAGCCCATGGAATTGTGCCAGTCACATTCAGGGTGCGTCTTCCCTCATCAGTTAAACCTTTCTGGAAACACCGTTATAGATACATCAAATAGTGTATTTCCATGATGATAATCCATTTAAGTTGACAATGAACATGAACCATCATTAATGATGACCTTGAACTTCTGATCCTCCAGCTTCTGTTCTAGTGCTACAATGACAGTCATATGCTACCACCCTGTTGTGTGTGTGTGTGTGTGGGGGGTTCTAGGGATAGAACCCAAGGCCTCCCGAGACATGCTAGGCTAGCATTCTACCAACTGATCTACAAACCCAGCCCAAGGTGCTTTACATAAACATAAATCGCCTAGGTCTCCAAGGTTGGGGTGGCTTTTAGTGCCCTCTGGTCCTCATTGCTCCTCTCCCCTTTCCTCTAGCTCTTTGCCAGCCAAGCTTATAAACCACCTCTTCTGTGTTTGGATTTCCTGGTTAAACCTAATGGAGGTGTGTTGTACTTGCACTTTTAGTGCCCTTCGGTGCTGAAGCACTGAATAATGGTGCAGATGGGTAAGGTGGGTGTCCCAGTGAATGCTCTCTCTGGCTGGGCCCATGACACTGGCATTTTTTGGTCTCTCCATAGGGTGGCAGCAGCATGGAGGCGCGATTCACTCGCGGGAAGTCAGCGTTGCTGGAGCGGGCCCTGGTGCGGCCTCGCACAGAGGTGAGCCTGAGCGCCTTTGCCCTGCTCTTCTCTGAGCTGGTCCAGCACTGTCAGAGCCGTGTCTTCTCTGTTGCTGAGCTGCAGGCACGTCTGGCTGCGCTGGGCCGTCAGGTGGGCGTTCGTGTACTGGACGCCCTGGTTGCACGGGAAAAGGGTGCACGGCGTGAAACCAAGGTGCTGGGTGCACTGCTCTTCGTCAAGGGTGCAGTATGGAAGGCGCTGTTCGGCAAGGAGGCAGACAAGCTGGAACAAGCCAATGATGATGCCCGCACATTTTACATCATTGAACGAGAACCACTCATTAACACCTATATCTCTGTGCCCAAGGAGAACAGCACACTCAACTGTGCCAGCTTCATAGCAGGCATTGTGGAGGCAGTGCTCACACACAGTGGCTTCCCTGCCAAGGTCACGGCGCACTGGCACAAGGGCACCACACTCATGATCAAGTTTGAAGAGGCCGTAATCACCCGAGATCGGGCCCTGGAGGGCCGCTGACCTTGTGGAAGATAAAGGATACACAGCATTCTGTTCCCAAGTGTGTTTTGTGTCTTGTGTGGGGGCCTCAGATCTGCCCAATACCTTGCTCCAGGTGGAGAAAGGTCAGAGGCAAGTGTGTTAGTCATAGGTATATTGGGAAAAGGGACCAAGATTTGACTTTCAGATAAGGTTAGATGATTGATGAGGCCAGGTATATTAGGGGGCTATTCCAAAATGCTTTCTGGAATTGCAGTTGTAGGCTGCAGGCTAGAGAGATGGGGGCAGGAATGGCAATCTAAGATAGATCAGGGGCTGGTGAACTGTGCCAAGACCTGATTGTCCAACTTCTCTGTTTATATCAGAAAGTAGGGGCCTGGAATGTTGCTCAGTGGGTAGAGTGCTTGTGCCCCGAGTTTCATCCAGAGCTCCACATAAACCAGATGTTGTGGTGCACGCCAGTCCAGCACTAGGGAGGTAGAAATAGAAGGAGGATCAGAAATTCAGTCATCCTTGGCTATATAGTGAGTTTGAGGCCAGTCTGGGATACACAAGGGCCTGTCTCTAAATAAATAAATAAAGCAAGCTATAAAATAGCCACAGAGAATATGTAAAGGAAAGGGTATAGCCATGTGCTTATAAACCAGGCTGAGAGATGTTATCCTGTCCTTTGCTACTTAAAAGTGGCTGTGGACCATCAACATTGCTATTAGTTTCAACATCAGCATCATCTGGGAGCTTGTAAAAAATAAAGCATCCCTGGTCTACTCTAGATTTAGTGGATCACTCTGTACTCTAATCCCATCCCCAAGTGTATCCCCAGGTTTTTTTTTTTTTTTTTTTTGAAAAACAGTGTTTCAGGGTAGCAAAGTCAACTGGAAGTCTCCTTAAAGACTCAAGTGGCTGGGGCCTACCCTTAGAGTCAGATCCTGTAGGTTTGGGGTATGCCCAAGAGTTTGCATTTGTGGCGCATTCCAGAGAGCTGCTGAATGCCCCAGAGACCACACTGAGAACAATGACTGTCAAAGACCTGCTTTTCAAAGGTGGAAAAGTCCGGAATCATCTGGATGTTTAAAATTTTTTTTAAGTAGGGTTTCACTCTAGCACAGGCTGACCTGGAATTCCCTATGTAGTCCCAGGCTGGTCTCGAACTCAGGGCAATCCTCCTACCTCTCCCTCCCAAGTGCTAGGATTAAAGGCATGAACCACCATGACTGGCTTAAAATGTTTCAAAGTTAAATTTGTTTTACTTTATTTATCGTTTCCAATATATGTGCATTTGACATGTGTGCATGAGATCTCTCACTGAACCCAGAGCTTGCTGATTCAGCTAATCTAGCTAGCCAACTCACACTAGCAATCTGCTTGCCCTAGGAATTCCTTGTCTTGGCCTCCTGAGCACTGGTATTGCAGGCAGGACACCACACCTACCTGCCATTTACATGGGTGCTAGGGATCCAAACTCTGGTCCTCACCCTTGTATGGCATTTATCCACTGAGCCATCCTCCCAGCTCCTATTTTATTTATTTATTTATTTTTGACCTGGGGCCTTATATAGCAAGAGAGAGAGAGAGAATATGAGCGCCTCTAGCCACTGCAAATGAACTCCAGATGCATGAGCCACCATGTGCATCTGGCTTACGTGGGTACTGGGGAATTGAGCCTCGAACCTGGGTTCTTTGGCTTCACAGGTAAACACTGAACCTCAAAGCCATCTCTCCAGCCCTGGCCTTGAACTCTTGATCTTATGCCACTACCTCCCAAGGGCTAGGATGACAGTTATAAGTCACTACTCCAGGCTTAAAGTTAATTTTAAAATTACGTGATTGCTATAGGAACAAGATCACACACGTATAGCTTTCCTTTTCCTTTTGCCTAACACCTGTAATACCTGGTTAGGAAGTTCTTCCAGGTTTTTTTTTTTTTCCCCCCCCAGGTAGGATCTCACTGTAGCCCAGGCTGACCTGGAACTCACTATGTAGTCTCAGGGTGGCCTTGAACTGATGGCAGTCCTCCTACCTCTGCCTCCCAAGTGCTAAGATTAAAGGTGTGCCCCACCACATCCAGCTTCCAGGTTTTTTGTTTGTTTGTTTTCTGAGATAGGGCCTAACCTGAAATTCACTATGTAGTCTCAGAGTGGCCTTGAACTCAAGGCAATCCTTCTACCTGGACTCAAACTCATGGTGATCTTTTGCCTCCTGAGTGCCGGGATAAAGGCATATGCCACTACACCTGACTATAAGGCCTTGGGTTTTATCCCTAGCACTACAAAATAAATAAATAAATAAATAAATAAATAAATAAGTAAATAAATAAATAAATAAATGAAATTGGCCCCATAATGTGGGTAACACCATGGAGTAGCAGTTGGCTGTGGGAGGAGAGGGAGGTAAGGAGGCCCAGTGCACCTAGGAAGTGATTGGAGATGGTACTGCTTACATGGTGGCAGATTAGGATTCTGAAAGATACACAGATGTGGGAAGTGGGGTCCTGGAGAAGGGAGGAAGGAGGGGTTGGAATCCTGGGAAGCAGTAGAAAGTAACTTTGGGATCTGGGATGCTGGCTTTAGAGGGAAGTGCAGGAGTCTGCAGACTTGGTGGTCCCAGGGAGGTCCTGTGGGCTCTGGTGAGGGCAGTTTCCAGGGCTTGATGGACAGGGTGGGCAGACTCCAGAGGAAAGAGGTAGAAGGCTAAAATGGCCCAGCTAGTTCTGCCCAGAGGCAGTCAAGGAGAAATAGGGAGACCAAATAGGGAGAGCTGTGTGCCCCACTTCCTTGTGATGATGAGTTCTGAATTAACTACAGGACTGTATATTGGTCTTGGTCTGGCAAGAGAGAAGACAAGACTGTGGCCCTGTAGGCTTTGATCATAGTAGCTCTGACCTAGTATGTTTTGGGCTGCATATAAGGTCTCTGGAGCCTCCAGACTCATGAGTGTGCAAGGGAAGGAAAATGAGCCCAGCACTAGCCCTGGGTCAGCCAGGCAAGCTACACTGTCACATAAAGGGCCATAACAGGTACCAAGAAGCATTACTTATCTATGGTCACAGATGTATTAATTTATTTAATACCAGATGCATGCTATGAGCCAAGTACTGGGAACAAAGAAGAAAATAAAGGCACCTGGCTTCCTGAAGCTTACATTCTACTGGAGATGGGTGGAGAAGCAAATTGGTAAATGACCTATCAAAAGAAAAAAAAAATGTGTTATGGTGTGAAGATGCAGGGGGAGTGGGTGAAGGGAGCCAGCAGCAATTTAAGATTATCTTCTATTTTTTTTTAAAAAAAATATTTCTGGCTGGGCATGGTGACGCACACCTTTAATTCCAGCACTTGGGAGGCTGAGGTAGGAGGATTGCTGTGAGTTTGAGGCCAGCCTGGAGCTACATAGTGCATTCTAGTTCAGCCTGGGCTAGAGCGAGACCACCAAAAAAAATTTTTTTATTAAAAAATATGTTTATTTATTTGCAAGCAGAGAGAGAGAGAGGAAGGGAGGGAATGAGAATGGTTGCACAGGGCCTAGTACCACTGCAAATGAACTCCAGACACATGTGCCACTTTGTGCATCTGGCTGTACATGGGTACTGGGGAGCTGAGCCTAGACCTTCAGACTTTGCAAGCAATAGCCTCTAAGTACTGAACTATTTCTCCAGCCTGTTTTCCATTTTATTATTCGTGTGTGTGCGTGTGTGTATGCACACATGCATGTATGTAAGGTTGTGATATGTGTATGTATTGTTGCAGAGTTGCCATGGCATGTTTATGTAGGTCAGAGGACAACCTTGGGGTGTTTCTCCTCCTTCTACCCTTTTGAGACAGGATCTCTCTTGCTACTGCTGCTGCTTGCAAGCTTCTGGCTCTTATGGAGGTGCATTTTAAATGGGACACTGAGACAAGAGATGGCTTGCAGGGGTGGGGGCAGCATGTGCAAAGGTCCTGAGGTGGAAGTGAGTATGCATGTTCAAAGAATAGTGAGAAAGTGGAGTTAGAGAGATTCTTCAGTCATATAGGGACCATGTAGGACTTTGGCTTTTTCTTGGGAGTTGGAAGAAAGCTTCTAAAAGGTTTGGGGAAGTGACAAGGGAGACCACAGTAGGGTGATGGCACCAGTTCACTACACTGTCCAAGAGCAGTGGCAGGAGGGAGTAAGAAGTGAATTGATTCTGACCGTCGTTGATGGCAGAACCTTTCATAGAGACTCAGACTTGGAGGTGTCAGGTGACCTTGATCTCCAGGCCCTAAATGGGGTTGGTATTTTCAGTCCTAAACTAGCTTCTGGGAGACCAGGCCAGTATCTTTATCTGCCTTTCCAGATGGTCAGCACTTACTAAGTGCCTTCTGGGTACCAAGCCCTGTTTTCTTGTCAATTTACAGCCTCCCCTCTGGGCTTGGGGTGGACTGTTAAATGAGGCGGGGGTGGGGGGTGAGGTGGTGGTGTTGACTGCTTTGCCCTGTGATAATCCTGGGGGCTCTTTAGACTGTATGGTCTCCATCTCCAGGCTCCACTTAGCCCATTCTTTTTTTTTTTTTTTTTTTTTATTCGTTTTTGGAGAGGAGAAAAAATATTGGCATACTAGGGCCTCTAGCCTCTGAAATCAAACTCCAGGTGCATGTGCCCCCTTGGGCGTATGTGTGACCTTGTGCACATGTGTCACTTTGTGCGCCTGGTTTATGTGGGTTCTGGGGAGTCAGACCTGGGTCCTTAGGCTTTGGAGGCAAGTGCCTTAACTGCTAAGCCAACTCTCCAGCCCTAGCCCATTCTTGTTTTGGTTTTTCGAGGTAGGGTCTTACTCTAGCTCAGGCTGACCTGCAATTTACTCTGTAGTCTCAGGGTGGCCTTGAACTCACTGCAATCCTCCTACCTCTGCCTCCTGAGTGCTGGGATTAAAGGCGTGTGCCACCACACCCGGCTCCTAGCCCATTCTTATAATGAAGTAAAAAATAAACAAGGTGGAGAAGGTATAAACATCACTTTGCTTGCTCTAGATCCTTAAAAGTGGTCTTGGGTACCAACCTGTGGAATTCCCAGCTTCCAAACCTGCCATACTCAAGAGACCAGAAATAGTGGAGCCTCTGAGGATAGGAGAAATGTTGGGGACTGATATTAACCTGTTTCTCCTATGCAAGTTGGGCAGGTGGACTTGCTGCTTGGTGTGTGTGTGTGTGTGTGTGTGTGTGTGTGTGTGTGTGTGTGTGTGTGTTCGCGTGCGCAAGTGTGCATGCACATGCTGGTTTGTCCTGTGATGCCAAGGGAGGGCAGTGAAGGGGACGTTTGACAGGAGGTGGAGACTGCAGAAGGAGCATACAGGGGTCCTTGGTAAGCCATATGTGTTCTTGGTAGCTCCCTGGACAGCTCATCTGCCTTCCTGCTGTACCCCAGCAGGAAGGAAATGAGTTTCCTGGCCAAGACTTGGTTTTGGGAAGGCAGAAGGGATGGTGCCTACCAGCTTAGCTAGAGAGCGAGGGATGTCTTCTGGGACCACTATTAGGTATGGGCATCTGCCACCTGCTTCAGAATGGGTGGGAGAAATGATACAGGGAACTTCTGTCCAGGTTTTGATTGGGATCTTCAGGCTTCCACTCTGGGCTGTGTGCCCCTGTGATCCAGGTGGGGAAAGGATCCAGAAAAGGGAAGGCAGAGGGCTGTTAGGGTCCATGTGTCAAAGCAGGTCCTGCTGGGCCCAGAGAGGCTGAGCGGGTAGAGGTTTCACACGTGGCCAGCCTTTCGCATACCCAGGCATCCAGGTAACTGCGACAGAAGGCATCGTTCCACTGGCCAGAGCTCTGCATCATCACACAATTCTCCCCTTGATCTCCGTTGTTGGGCTCTCCTGGATGCCAGTTGCTGGAATGAAGAATTTATGGTTAGAGGATGAGATGCGGGAAGGTACCCTTTGGCTGTGGCTGCAGCCCTCTTTCTGGGCCTCCCCCTTTATGATACAACTTCAGTCTTCATTTGTGGGTTTGTACCTGGGCACCCCCATTTCCATATTCCTTCTCCTGTAACTCAAGACCCATCCTTCCAATCTGTGCTTTGTGTGTTTATTTTTTGTGTTTAATGCATGTTCACGTGTGTGGGGGTACACATGTATGGAGGCCAGAGTTGATGTTGCTTTCCAACTTATTTATTCAGACAGTGTTTCTTACTTGATCACAGAGCTTGGTGATTCAGCTAGTCTAGCTAGCTAGATTGCCCTGGGGATCCCTGGTATCCACCTCCCTAGTGCTAAGATTACAGGCAGGCCACCATGCCTGCCCAGCATTTACATAGATGCTGGGGATTTGAACTCAGGTCCTCACACTTGTGTGGCATGTGCTTTACTGACTGAGCCATCTCTTCAGCTCCCAGTCTGTGCTCTATCTCCCTCCCTTATTCTCTGTTTTTGTTGCCTATGGGCTGAAGAAACACACCTCGGTTTCTGACCCCATGGCTCTCTCCCTTGCAGCCTCACTTCTTTCATCCTTCCTATAAGACCTTTACCCTGAGACCTAGGCCCCTCCCTGAATGACTATTTCAGGGATCTCGCTCCATAGCATTCCCACCTCCTCACTTGTCTCCAGAAGTCCCCCTCTCACCTATAGTTCACAGGGCTCCCATCCATCCATATGAAATTCCCCTCCACATCCAGATCTTGGAGGCCTATCCAGGAGCCCTTCTTGTTTGTGTGTTTCATCAGAAAGTCCTATGGAAAGATGTTTGTGGGGACCTCTGTGTATTCCAGAAGACTGGGAATCCTGACCCACCATGATAATCCCACTGCCCACTGCCTCCACAGAGCCCATAGCACCTGCTCCTCCTGGCTGTGGATGGTGACCAGCTGTCCTTCCAAATCACTACAGGTGAATCGGGCATGGAGCCACTGCTTACGGCCCTTGCCAAAATAGTAGCACTTTCTTTGGAAATTGAGCCACTTCTCAGGGCACGTGTTACATGCAGAACCTATCATCACACAGAGAGGAGAGGTTCAAGCTCACGGTGGTAGGCACTATTGTGGAACTCATAGGCGGAGTGGGCAGGGTGCATGGTAATGTCTCTCCTGGAGTCACCCACGAGTTGGGGATAAAAGACCCTGTCTGCAACCCTAAGAATCTAACAGATGGTTATTCAAACTGTTATCCTTACTGGAAATTTGATATGACACGATAGCAGTTCCATGGTGGAAGTCACCTGAGCAATCAGCATTTTTACCACAGATAGATACAGTAGAATGGCAACTGTCACAAACATCACCAAAAATGCCTCAATAAGAAAAAATTATTGAGACATAGCCAAGGCCAGCCATTCCTAAGACACTACATGAGTATCTTTGGAATTACATAGTAATCAGTTCCTCTTCACACATGTCTCCAGTGTTCTGTCTCTGAAATGACCTCAGTCAGCATCAACATCATCATCACCACACACACCTAAGCCAGAAAACCATTGCCAGACAGACTTCAGCCACCAATACCATCGGTATACATACATCAGGCAAAATCACTGTATCCAAAAGTACATCAGCCACCATCACCAACCTTATATAAATCTAAGCAACCTTCTCCATCCCACACCCACCTCAGCCGCCATCTCCATCCTGCACCCATCTTAGCCGCCATCTCCTTCCCACACCCAGTTCAGCCGCCATCTCCATCCCGCACTGACCTCAGCCGCCATCTCCATCCTGCACACACCTCAGCCGCCATCTCATGTCCATAAACATCTCAGCCACACACCATCTCCCTCTCTTCCCTTATCTTCACTTTCTTTCCTTTTTTTTCTCCTCATCTCCCTCTTCTCTCTCCTCTCGATTGCTGGAGATGGCACTCAGGGACTTGTGTATGCCAAGTACCTGCTCTATCACAGAACTATATTTCCAACTCTAAAACAAGTTTTTCTAATATCCTCTGTAGGAAAGGTTCTTTACAATAGATAGCTTTGGTCAGATTGTTTTTCCTTTTTGTGGCTTGGGATCCACAATAACTTGAGCTGGATGCATTTCTTGTCCAGGAATTGATACCCATTTCAACTTTCTGGATGTGAATCATTAAAATAGGGACAGAGCATCACTGGGCTCTTAAATAAAACATGAAGGGTGTGTTGTATGGAGTGGCATACACCTTTAGCCCTGGCTACTTAGGAGGTAAGGCAGGAGGATTTCATGATCTCAGTAGTTTGGAGTCAGCCTGAAGAACATAATGAGACACTGTCTTAAAGAAAAGAGGGAGCAGGATGGAGAGTGGAAGAAGGTGTTGAGAGAGAGGAGAATGAGAGAAGGAGAGGGAGATGGGAAGAGAAAGGTAGGCAGGAAGAAGGGAAGAATAAAAAAGTAAAGAAAAGGAATAAAGGCCAAAAAAAGAAGGAAAAAAGAGAGAAGAAAAGGGAGGAAGAAAAAGACAGGAAGAAAGAAATAAAAGGGAAGAAAGGTGGTGTATACCTTTAATCCCAGCACTTGGGAGGTAGAGGTGGGAGGATTGCCGTGAGTTTGAGGCCACTCTGAGACTACATAGTGAATTCCAGGTCAGCGTGGGCTAGAGTGAGACCCTCCCAAAAGAAAGTTTTGGGAAACGTATCCTGGCTGATTGTCACATTATCTAAACAGCTGGAATGGGGTTCATACTTGAGGCCCAGGGACCAGATTTGGTTGTGTAGGAGTTGGGGGCTCAGGGAAAGTGGGAAGTGTGAGGGATCTGCAAGCCCAGAGGACGGGCCTTCTTCACACTGAGCACAGGTCCTTCCTCTTCTCTTAATTAGATGTGGAGCAGCTGAGGTTTTCCACAAGTGGAAGAAGAACACCAAGGGTAAGGGGTGTATAGGTGTAAAGGGGAGCAGCACTGTAACCCAATTCCTACCCCACATTAAAGGCAACCTTGGGCTGGAGAGATGGCTTAACGGTTAAGGCGCCTGCCTGCTAAGCCCAAGAACCCAGTTCCAATCTCCAGGTCCCACGTTTAGCCAGATGCAGTGACACAAGGGCGCAATGCTGCACTTGACCACAAGGGGCCGCACACATCTGTATTTCGTTTACAGCAGCTGAGAGACTGCTGGCGTGTCCATTCTCTGTCTCCCTCTCCTTCTCTCTCTCTGTCTCTCTGTGTCATTCTCCAAAAATAAAAAAAGTAAAAATAAAGGCAACCTTGATGGCCTTTTCTATAGCCTGTTGGCCTCCTGTGACTAACACTGCCTCCATCTCAATCCCTTGGGAAGATGTCACCATCCCATCTCTATCACTGGATGGGTCAAGTCTATTGTGGTTCTTGTGGTAAGGGAATCCCAGTAATGAACACACCTTCCACTGAGCCTATCTGGGCAAAGAGCTGGTGATGGCCAATAGGCAAATACTTTATTCTGCAGTAGGAAAAAGGTAAGGGAGCCCCAAAAATCAGCAGAGGGAAGCAGTTGGAATCAGAAAAAGCATTCTTTTATACCCCCATTGGTTCTGGTCTTACCACACACTTAGATTCATCTACATGGTCTTACAAACTTCATTGCACTGTGTCACACAAATGTGCAAGCACGCCGCTTCATCTCACAGACAGTATCACATGTGCAAAGTACATATGCAGTTATACATCACCCCCCCACAGCCTTACAAACTCATTCTTGTGTGTATGTGTGTGTGTGTATCTGTGTCTGTGTACGCCAAAGGACAACCTTGGGTATCATTCCTCAGGCATTGTCCACCTATTTTGAAGCAGTCTTTCATTGGCCTGGAGCTCATTAGACTGACTGGCCTATGAGCCCTAGAGATCCACCTGTCTCCAACTCCCCAGCACTAGCATTACAAGTGCTATACCACCATCCTAGGTTTTTTTTTTTTCCTTTTCTTTTTTTATGTGGGTTCTGGGAATCAAACTCAGGTCCTTGTGCTTGCATAGCAAGCACTTTACCAACTGAGCTATCTCCCTAGCCCCAAACTCACCTTTAAAAAATATTTTTATTTATTTATTTGAGAGAGAGAAAGAGGCAGAGAGAGAGAAAGAGAGAGGAAGAGTATGGGCACACTAGGGCCTCCAGCCACTGCAAACAAACTCCAGATGTATGCACTCCCTTGTGCATCTGGCTTATGTGGGTCCTGGAGAACTAAACCGAGATCCTTTGGCTTTTCAGGCAAACACCTTAATTGCTAAGCCAGCTCGCCAGCCCCCAAACTCACCTTTTGATACTAGTATCTCAATCCATAGCTTTGCCACTTCTTTCTGGATTCTCTCCAGCAAATCCGAGGTTGTACGCCTCTCATTTAAGCCTTGGGGGAACCAGTTAGGGTGCAGTGTTCAGAAACTGGCAGCATCTTCACCCCCCACATAATTTATCTTTTTTCCCCTGGTCCCTCTTAAGTCTCACTCTGTGATTTTATGTTGTTCAGATCCTCTTGGAGTCTGCCCAGGTTCCGGGAGAGCTGAGAGTCTGATGGAGTTAAGAGAGTAGGGCTGGCCTCAGAGATGGGCACAAGGTCCCTGACCCTGGCTTACTGTTTTGTGCTCTTCATGGCTCTGAGGGACTCCCTCCCACCTAATCTCAACTCCTACCATCTATCCTATCCCTCTCTCCTCCCTTTTTCTCAATTTCCCTCCCTCCTCTTCCTTTTTTTGTGTGTATCTATGTATATGGGTGTGTGTGTGTGTGCGTGTGTGCTCCATGGCACACATGTGGAGGTCAGAAGACTACCTTGGGGTGTCTGTCCTCACCTTTCACCTTGTTTGAGATAGATCTCTTTTGTTTGTTGCTGCTTATAATGCCAGACTAGCTGGGCTATGGCTTTTGGATTTCCTGACTCTGTCTCCCATTGCCTTCAGTACACTGTGATTACAGATTCATGTGCTGCTTGTGCCAGGCCTTATCTGGGTTTTGGGGGTGTGAACTCCAGGGGTCAGGCTTGAGTAGCACTTTCAACCACTGAATTATCTTTTCCAGGCACTTTCAACCACTGAATTATCTCCATCATTTTTTGTGTGGTGTGTGTATGTGTATATGGTATGTACAAGTGTATGCATGTTTGTATTGTATGGGCACAAGTGTATGTGTGTGCACATGTGGAGGCCAGAGATTAATGTTGATTATCTTTTTCAATATATTTCAACTTTTTTAAATTGTATTTTTGAGAGAGAGAGAGAGAGCAAGAGGCAGAGAGAGAGAGAGAGAGAGAGAGAGAGAGAGAGAGGGGGGAGAGAATGGGCATGTCAGGGCCTTTCAGCCACTGAACTGTGAACAAACTCCAGATGTGTGTGTCTCCTTGTGTGCATGTGTGACATTGTAAACTTGCATCACTTTTGTATCTGGCTATACGTAGGACCTGGAGATTCAAACCAGCATTTTTAGGCTTCAAAGGCAAGTGCCTTCACTGCTAAGTCATCTCTCCAGCCCAACTTATTATTTTAAGCAAAGGCCTCTTACTTTATTCAAGGCTCACTGATTTGGCTGCACTAGCTAGCCAATAAGCCTCAGAGGTTTTCCTGTCCTCACCTCTCCATCATTGGGATTATAGGCTTATGTCATTGTACTTAGCTTTTATTTACATGGGTGCTGGAGATCGGAGCTCAGGTCCTCATTATTTTTTTTCTTTGCTTCCCCCCTCATTCTTTTTTTTTTAATTTTTTTAAACTGGTGTGTGTGTGTGTGTGTGTGTGTGTGTGCACGCACACACACATGTGCCATGGTACATGCATGCATGGACGTCACAGGACAACCCTGGATCCTTGTTTTCCACCTTGTGTAAGGCAGGGTCTCTTTGTTGTTTGCAGCTGTGTGTGAGCCAGGCTAGCTGGCCCATGAATTTCCAAGTCTCCCTTTACTGCCTCCTATCTCATCATTGGTGTGCTAGGATTACAGATACCCACTACAATGTCTGGCTTTTATGTAGGTGCTGGATATCTAAGCTCTTGTATTCACACGTTTGTGGCAGATGCTTCATCCACTGAGCCATCTCCTCAGATTTCTTACCGTGAGATTTCATTTGCTTCTGTTCAGCTTGGAGCTCTTCCATATTCTGGGACATCTGAGCAGCTGCTCATAGAGCAGATAAACTTAATGAAAAATAGGTCCTCAGAGCATCCTCAACTCCCTCCACCCATCTTCTAACCTCTTCTGGTGTAGACATTGTGTATCCATGGTCTTCCCAGCTCTTCCCCCTCTTATTCCACAGGAGACTTACCTTGGGATTTCTGGGCCATCTGGTCATTTTGATAGTTTTGCAAGTCCTTGGAAACCTGAGAGACTGGGGCAGCAGGAGAAAGAAAAGGTGTTTCCAGGGCTAGGTGTGGTGGCAAACGCCTTTAATCCCAGTACTCAGGAGGCAGAGGTAGGAGGATCACCGTGAGTTCAAGGCCAGCCCGAGACTATATAGTGAATTCCAGTTAGCCTGGACCAGAGTGAGACCATACCTCGAAAAGCCAAAACAACAACAACAACAAACCCAAAAAGGTGTTTCCAGGAATCACAAAGATCTTTCCTTTCCTTTTTGTTCCCTTCCCTTCATTCCCTTTCCTTTTTTCACTTTTCTTCCCCTCCCCTCCCTTCTCTTTTTTGGACGGGGTCTTAATATGTTGTTCATGCTGGCCTCAGACTCTCTCCACCCACCCCCTACCCTCTTCTGGTCCAGAAATTGTATATCCATGGTCTTCCCAGTCCCTCTCCTCTACTCCACACTCTCCACAGGAGCTGACTGGCTCACCTTGGGATTTTTGGGCCATCTGGTCACTTTGATATCTTTGCAAGTCCTTGGAAACCTGAGAGACTGGAGCATTAAGAGAAAGAAAAGGTGTTTCCAGGAATCACAAAGATCTCTCCTTTCCTCTCTTCTTCTCTCCTCTCTTCTTTCCTCCTCTTCTCTCCTTTTCCTTCTCTCCCTTCCCCTTCCCTCCCTTCTCTTCTTAGGTCAGGGTCTCACTGTGTAGCCCAAGCTGGCCTGAAACTTGCTCTTCCTTTTCCCCCTTATCCCCTTCACTCCCTTTCTTTCCCTTTTCTTTTTTTTTTTTTTTTTTTTTTTTTTTGCGAGGTAGGGTCTCACTCTTGTCCAGGCTGACCTGGAATTAACTATGTAGTCTCAGGGTGGCCTCGAACTCTTGGCAATCCTCCTACCTCTGCCTCCCGAGTGCTGGGATTAAAGGTGTGCGCCACCACGCCTGGCTCTCTTTCCCTTTTCTTTTCTTGCCCTCCCCTCTTCTCTTCTTTTCTTGGAGACAGGGTCTCATATATCCTGGGCTAGCCTCAAACTCCTTGTGAAGCCAAGGATGACAGTGAATGTTTAACTCTCCTACCTCTACCTCTTGAGTGCGGGAATGAATGGCATGCAGTATACCTAGTTTATTTGGTTTGAGGATTAAATCCAGGGCTTCATGTATGCTAGGAAAACTACTAACTGAGCTACATATCCAACCCAGGAGGCTTTCCCCACCCATCTTCATTTAGCTAGCTCACAGACCTAAAATCACATCCATATTTACATACAGAGGAGGAAACTGAGGGGTGGTTTTGTAACCCTTGCTGTTTTCACAGGAATCAGTTATCATGTGACCTGGTACTTTTCCAAACTTGCTGGTGTTTCCCTATTTCCTACTGGGATGAGGGGATATATCATAGGCTGTTCCTTGGTTTCTAAGGGGTAGGGAGAAGACACTGAGGCAGTTTCATTGTGGTCAGTGGCACAAAGAATACAAGGACAGATCATCCAACCTTCACTTCAGGCTGCCCACTTTGGCCCCTCATACCATTCTGGTGAGCAGCTCCTTCCAGCTGTTTCAGATTCTTCACTGTGTCCCAGTCTGGAGATGGTTAGGGAGAGGAGAGGACAAAGAGGGAGCTTAGGTATCTTCACACCTAGCAGCTAGGAATAGAAGTGTACGAGGAACCAAAGGATATGCAGAATAGTTCGGTGAAAGGGGGAGCATCAAAGTGGGACACAAGGAAGAGAGATGGAACTCCAAAGAGGATTAGGGCTCCCCAGGGATTGAGATGGGGGTATAAGGGAAACAGAGGGGCCCAGTAGGTTTAGGAGCTGGGGAGGGGGCTTGAGGATGTTCTTACGCCACAGGAGAAGCAAGGTCAGCAGGCCAGCCCACATTGCTGTGGTCAGCAGCCCCAATAACATGAACTGTGTTCTCTGCCTGCAGCAACACTTCTTGGGAGGCTCTGAGAATCCTATTGGGTGCAAGGGAGGAACAGTGATGGGTTCAGAGGAAGGCTGGACTCTAGTTCTGCCTATTTCCCCATTACCCAGAGAATCAACATCCCAGAAACTTGTCCAGAGCCCCTACTGAAGGAGAGGGTTTCTAGGAACCTCAGATTCCTTTTGCCTGTGTAGCTATTGCTCAGTGTCTCACACCCTCTCTGTGCCTGTCTGTATGTACAATGTGTGCCTCAGCCCGGATCTCTCCATTTCTGGTGTGTGCATCTTTGAATCTGTCTTTCTGGCCTTTATCCTGTCCATTCCAATGTCTGCTCACACTCCAGTAGGCAATGACTTCAGCTTAGGTAATTTCCAAAGAGACAGAATTGGGGCCAGAAGTACAGATCTGCCCTTCTCCCTGCAATGCTGGATCCTCCAGCCTCACCTCCAGAAAGCTGAGTCTTACTTTCCTGCTCCATTCTGACCTTTCAATCTGTATTCCTATTTCTTGACCTCAAAGCTCTATTCTGGGGCTGGGAAGATGGCTCAGCTTGCAAAGCTTGCAGGCCCTGGTTCAGTTCCCCAGTTCCCACATAAAGCCAGATGTACAAAGTGACACATGCAGAAGGCCCTGGTGTGCCCTTTCTCTCTCCCCTCTAAAATAAATAAATATTTTTAAAAAGTTCTACTCTGATGCCTGTCTCTAACCCCCAAGCCCTAACCACCAGATCAGTGGGTAAAGTGCTTGCCTTGCAACCATGAGGACCTGAGTTGCATTCTCAGAACCCATTTAAAATACTGGGTGTAGTCAGGCATGGTGGCGCAGCCTTTAATCCCAGCACTTGGGAGGCAAAGGTAGGAGGATCACCACAAGTTTGAGGCTACCCTGAGACTACATAGTGGATTCCAGGTCAGCCTGAGCTACAGTTAGACCCTACCTCAAAAACAAAAATAAAATAAAATACTGGGTGTAGTGGTGATTGCTTGTAATCCCAATCCTGGGAGATGGAGATGGGAGGGTCCCTGGGGCTCACTAGTTACTCAGTCTCTCTTACTTGGCAAATTCCAGGCCAGTGAGACATCCTATTTTTTAATAATAATTTTTAGATTCTAGAAATCAGGCCTCTGTCAGTTGTATAGCTGGTGAAAATATTCTCCCATTCTGTGGGTAATCTGCTGGCTTTGGTTATAGTATGTTTGTCAGTGAAAAAGCTGTTCAGCTTCATGAGATCCCAATGGTTGAGTGATTGTTTAATTTCCTGAGCTGCTTGGGTTTTGTTCAGGAAATCTTTTCCCACTCCTATGTCACGGAAAGTTCCTCCTATTTTTTTCTTCCAGTAGATGCAGTGTTTCTGGTTTTATATTAAGGTCATTGATCCATTTGGACTTAATTTTTGTGCATGGAGAGATGTGTAGGTCGAGTTTCATTTTCCTACCTCCAAAACCTAAACAATAAACCACCAAACAACCCACTCACAAAGTGGGGGAGAGAACTGCACAGGCAGTTCTCAAAGGAAGAAATACAAATAGCAAATGCACATTTAAGAAAATGTTCAACATCCCTAATCATCAGGGAAATGCAAATTAAAACAACAATGAGATTCTACCTTACCCCAATAAGGATGGCTAACATTAAAAAAAAAAAAACAATGAAAACAAATGCTGGCAAGGCTGTGGAGAAATAGGAACAAGTTTTCACTGCTGGTGGGAATGTAAAATGGTTCAACCATTATGGACAGCTATATGGAGAGTCCTGAAAAGGATGACCATAGACCTACCAATGGATCCAGTTATTCCCTTATTGGGCATTTACCCTAAAGGCTCCAAACCTCAGACCAGAGACATTTGCTCAACCATGTTTATAGCTGCTCACTTCATAATAGCACAAAGCTGGAATCAACCCAGGTGTCCATCACTAGATGAATGGATAACAAAGATGTGGTATATCTACACTATGGAATTCTATGTAGCAGTAAGGAAAGATGAAATAAGGAAATTTGAAAAAAAAATGGTCAAACATGGAACAGATCATCCTCAGTGAGCTCACCCAAGAACAAAAAGATAATCATCGCATGGTCTCGTTTATCTGTTGCTCCTAACCTGAATCTACGTGACATGCAGCCAAACCTAATAAACACTCTGAGGACCAGACAAGAAGGAGGGTGGGATGGGGGGAAGGTAAGGGTGGGAGGGAACGAGGGGGGGGGGAGGACAAGGGGTGGGGATACAATTGGGACCCAAAAGGAGAAGATACTATAAAACCCTTTACTCTGAATAATAGGCTAAAACATTGATCCTTCAGCAGGCCCGCAGAGGGAACACCCAAACCACAGGACTCTGGAGAGAGCATCATGAAGGCTAACCCTAATCTGGTCCTGCTTCTTTCTCTCCCTCTCTCTCTCTCTCTCTCTCTCTCTCTCTCTCCCTCCCTCCTTCCCTCTCTCCCTCTCCCTCCCTCCCTCCCTCTCTCCTCTCTCTCTTTTCCTACCTCTCCTCTCTATACTCACTTCCTCTATAATATTATCTATCTTTTTCTTCCCTCACCTTTCTAGGTGCAGACTTAAAACTCCCAGTGCCAGCATGGGGTTAAACTCCACAATGAACTCTTGATCCGAGACACCTACAAGGTTCCCCAAAAAAAGACAGACTTCTGTCAGATTTCTTGGTGACCCACCAAAGGTTAATGGTAAGACCCTACTGTCAAAGACAGCATGTGTGTGTGAGACCAAACAGAGAGACCTGGCCAGAATCTGGAAGAAGGTCAGTCCCCAGACAGTTAGCTAGTCTAGTATCAGAGGGTGCTACACGAGCAACTGGGGGAAAATGTCCGACATTGGTCCAAACAACTTGCAGTCTAAGATACCCAGCAGGAAACAACTTGACGTAATGCTCATACAAGTGCAGTAGTGGCAAACAGCCATGGTGGGTAACCAACTGCTCTTGATTTGGCTAACAGATCCACTCAGTGGAATGGAACTCATTGCTGGAAATGGGAAATAAGTCAAAACCAGGTTCAAAAAATGAGCTCAGTCTCCAAGAGCAAGATACCACCAAATGTGGGCTAGAAGAGAACCAACGCATATAAAATTCCCTCCAATACATATATGGTCATCCCTTCTATCTAGTACTAACTTCTCTCTCTGTTGGAGAAGTTGCTTTTCTTTTTTCAGGTGGACAACGAACCTGAAGGGAGGATCAGCTAACCACACCTCACCAGGGCCCCAGCCTACCATAGAACAATTCAGGGGAAGGGCAAGAATACAGCGTTCATGGCGATCACGACACCAGAAAAAGGCTGAAGGAGATAAACACAGAGAACATCCAACTCCAACTAAGCCAGAAATCCAGAGACACAGAGGCTCCCAAAACCTCATCACTGAAGCAGAACTAAAATGACCCCAATGTGGCTCAGGGAAACTCACAGAAGAGGGGGCGGAAAGATTGTTAGAGTCACAAGTTGGGGCATTATGCACAGAGACTGGGACCTACACCCCAGGACTCTTGACTAACCTCACAATGCTTGACCCACATTCCCCATTGATGAGGGTCCCTTTGAAAGTGGGAGGACAGGGAGGAGGACAATGGAACCAATACTATGAATGTAAAATCAGAATAATATAAATAAAAAATATATGTTTAAAAAAAAAAAAAAAATATTTTTTATTTTATTTATTTACTAGAGACAAAGAGAAGGAGGGAGAGAGAAAGAGTAAGAATGGGCACGCCAGGGCCTCTAGCCACTGCAAACAAACTCCAGATGCATGTGCCACCATGTGCATCTGGCTTATGTGGGCCCTGGAGAATTGAACCAGGGTCCTTAGGCTTCACAGGCATGCGCCTTAACTGCTAAGTCATCTCTCCAGCCCCCTATTTTTTTGTTTTGTTTTGTTTTTCGAGGTAGGGTCTCACTCTGGCCCAGGCTGACCTGGAATTCACTGTGGAGTCTCAGGGTGGCTGCGAACTCACGGCAATCCTCCTACCTCTGCCTCCCGAGTGCTGGGATTAAAGGCATGCACCACCACGCCCGGTCAGACCTTTTAATCCCAGCACTCGGGAGGCAGAGGTAGGAGGATTGCTGTGAGTTCGAGGCCAGCCTGAGACTACATAGGGAATTCCAGGTCAGTCTGGGCTAGGGTGAGAGCCCACCTTGAAAAACAAAACAAAATGAACAAACAAAACAACAGGAACAAAAAGCAAAAAGAAACTTGGTAGGGAGGGAAGAACTGAGAAGTCTCCAGCCTCTCCTTGGAAAAACAGGAGATGCATGTCCTTGTTTTTACCAGCATCTGCACTCAACAATCCACTCACCTGTGTATGGACTTTCCTCCATGCTTGGTTTTGCTTGGATTCTCCCAATGATGCAGTTCTCAATACCTGCTGAGACAGTTCACTCAATGGGTTGTTGTCACAGCAGTGACCTAAGTTTTCACAAGGGCTAAGATCAGGTGTCAATTCAGTTATTAGCACAGGACAGCATCTAGGACTTAGGGAATCTGTTTAGTTCAGAAGCTGAAATTAATGCTGTGGTAAGCTTGGGGTGGGGGAGGTACACTGGTATATCTCAGTAGTCTGACACAGCCACCCAGAGCCAGGCACATGGGAGGTGCACAAAAGGAGCTCAATAAAGGTACACTTGTGTAATGCTGGCAAATGTTGTAACCTGGAAACATCTTTCCTCATGTGCAGATAAATGTTATTTTTTGTGTATGTTTATACTGTGCATCATGTATGTATGCATGTTTTTATGTGGGCACAGATGTGCCCAAATGTGGAGGTCAGAGGTTGATATGTCTTCCTCAGTCACTTTCCATCTTTATTTATTTTTTAACAGATTTTATTTTTATTTATTTATTTGAGACAGAAGAAGAGAAAGAGAGAGAGACAGAGGGAGAGAGAGTGAGAATGGGCACACCAGGGCCTTTAGCCACTGCAAACGAACTCCAGACACATGTGCCACCATGTGCATCTAGCTCTTGTGGGACCTGGAGAATTGAACCTGGGTCCTTAGGCTTTGCAGGCATGCGCCTTAACAACTAAGCCATCTCTTCAGCCCTCCATCTTTATTTAAAAAATATTTTACTTATTGTCTGGGAATGGTGGCACATGCCTTTAATCCCAGCACTCAGGAAGCAGAGGTAGGAGAATTGCCATGAGTACAAGGCCACCCTTAGACTACATAATGAATTCCAGGTCAGGCAGGCTAGAGCAAGATCCTACTTTGAAAAACCAAAAAAAATTTTTTTACTTATTTATTTATGTGTGTGAGAGGGAGAAAGAGGGAGGGAATAAGGGTAGGGGGGAGAGAGAGAAGAAAAAAAAAGAGAGAAAGAGAAAGAGAATGGGCACGCCAGGGCCTCTAGCTGCTGCAAATGAAATCCAGATGCATATACCATCTAGTGCATCTGGTTTTATATGAGTACTGGAGGAACTGAACCTGGGTCCTTAGCATTTGCAGGCAAGTGCCTTAACCACTTGAAACAGTATCTCTTACTGAATCTGGAGCTCACTGATTCTGGCTAGATTCGCAGCCAGTACACCCCAGGGATCTTCCTCTTCTTGACCTCCCCAGTGAAAGAATTATAGGTGCCTGCCTTTTATGTGGGTGCCAGGGATCTGGATTCAGAGCTTTATGCTTATGCAGCAAGCATTTTACTGACTGAGCCATCTCCCAAAGCAGTCTTTTGTTGCAGGATGGTGGTGGCCCTATATAAATATGTCCAATTTGTGTTATAAGCATGTCCCCAGCTCTGTGAGCAAAGGCTGTGCAGTTTCTGCTGAAGGTTCTATTTTTTTTTTTTTTTGAGCCCCAATGTTTCCCTCTGTAAAATGAGATGATGGTAGTATTATGCTCATGAGGCCATGATAATGATGTCTGTGGGGCTTTCAGCATGGAAATGGCTCTTTAGTTCTTAAAATGTTTATCAGGCATCTATGCTGCGTTCCTTGCTGTGGTGTCCTCCTTTGCCAGCTCAGAGCCCTGTGATGTTTAAGCACTCCATGCCACAGAGCAAGACTGGTGATCACCCTTGTGATCATAGGCAGGTTGCATGCCCTCACTGAGCCCTAGGAACATGGCTTGGGGCAGTTAGTCTCTAACTAGTGTTAGCTCAAACCAATTCTTCCACCATCAGGGAAGGAGGACAGAGGTTTTAGCATCTTAGGAGACTAGACATATCTGAGCCCAAGTTGTGTAGACTTGGGTATAAACTCAGGCTTCTTGCCAGATGCATGGCTCAGTTTACTCATTTGCAAATGGAATATGCAATATTGTGACTCCATTTGTATGCCAAACACTTAGTAGTTTTTCAGAAAACCCACTCATAGGGTGCTTCCTAGCCTTGCTCAGTGGACCCAAAGCCCCAGAAGGTAAGTCATGTGTCTACCTCACATAATGATGAGACTGGGACATTGACCTGTAACCTGGACACTCAATCATCTGGGAATCTGGCTTCATGAAGCATTCTCACACCCTGCTATTTTTTTTTTTTTTAATCTGAGAAATTCTGCTCTTAACTATAACTTTCCATGGCTCCTCATAGCTCTCCGCAGTCAGTTCCCAGCTTACCCAGTGAGCTTGTGTTCTCAACCATGCCTAATGGCCGGCTTTTACTACTCCAAACTTGACATCCTCACACCTCTTAATTCAGTACACACTGTTAATCCCATTTGCTTGCCAACCACCTCCTTCTTTGCCTTCCAACCCTGGTGGTTTATTCCTGGAGGCTCAGTCCAAGATTCTTCCAATGTGCTTTTAATGTTCACTACCCATGGCCAGCTCCTGACACATACACACATGGACAGAAACATAGACACACAAACACCGGTGCATAAACAACATACAGACTCACTGCACTATCACACAGATACATCTACACACACACACACACACACACACACACACCAGTGTATACAATCCACACATAGTCATAGACTCACTTGATTTGGAGCCTTCCTCTGTCCTTTGGATATGTTGAGGATAGTTTGAGAAGCTAGCAGAGCTGTTGCAGAAGGATGGTTTCAGTGGTGTGAGTCATTTCTCTTCTGAGGGCAGCTTGCTGTTGGCTTCTGTTTTCACAGATCTAATTATGGGCTTGCCACCTGAATAACTATAGCACATATGGTCTTTTCTGTTGTTGCCCAGAACTCGGGGAAGTCCACACTATTATTACCTTCATTTCTCAGGTAAGTGGTCTGTGTGAGAACCACTGATGCTAACCTTTGCGATATGAACATGGAAGGAAGGAAGGAAGTGGTACAGCTACGATTTGCATCAGGGTTAAGGTGAACTCTTGTGCTGCTACTCAAGGGAGAAGAAAAGGGGGAGAGAGAAGAGAAAAGAGGGAAAGAAAAGAACAGAGAGAAAGAGAGGAATGGGTAAGGTGTGAATGAAGAAAAAGGAGAGCTAGGGAGAGAAGAGAGGAGGGAGAAAGGAAATTCAGAAAAATGGAAAAGAAAAAAAGAGGAGAGAAGAGAGGAAGAAGAGAGAAAGAGGATTGAGACAGAGACAGAAGAGAAAGAGAAAAAGGGGAGAGGGAGAAGGGAGGAATACTTAGTTCAAACATTCACAATTATAGCCAGAAGTGATAGAACAAGCCTGTAACCTCAGCACTTAGAAGTGGAGGCAGGAGTATTGTGAGCTCAAGGCAAACCTAGGTTAAACAGTAAGTCTGAGGCCAGCCTGGGCCACATAGCAAGACTGTTTCATAAGAAAACCCCAAACAAAGCATCAGCTGCATAGTACCCCCAAATATGGCCACCTTTGTGGTGTGGCTTAATTTAGAAGCAACATAGAATTGAAAACAAGTGTCAGTGTCTTATACATTAAAAGATTCAATTTTAGCTGGGTATGGTGGCACATGCCTTTAATCCCAGCACTTGGGAGGTAGAAATAGGAGGATCACTGTGAGTTTGAGGCCACCCTGGGACTACAGAGTTAATTCCAGGTCAGCCTGGGCTAGAATGAGATCCTACCTCAAACAAAAAAAATTCAATTTTTGCAACCACCCTAGAAGGTCAATGTTTTGATAATTCATGCTGCCTTGTGGATGAAGAGTGTGAAACACAGAAAGGTGAAGTAACTTGTCCAAGGTCACATGGTGTCTAAAGAGCTGTATTTGAATGTAGGCAATGTGGGCACTTATAGTTCTAACCTTAATACTTACTGTACTAGTCAAGGTTCTTTAGAGGAACAGAACCATAGAATGGATATATATGACAAAGAAAATTTATTAGACTGGCTTACAGGATATCGGTTGGGCAGTCCAACAATCGCTGTGTGTAGCTTGGAGAGTCTGAGAACCAGTAGCTGCTCAGTCCAAGAGGCTGGATGCCTCAGTAGTCCTAATCTGGCACTGAAAGCCTGAAGGATTCCTGGAGAGCTTGCTGGTCTTCAGTCCTCTTCATTGGAAGGCTGATGAAGTTGGGTTCTAATGTCCAAGAAAGATGATACACACTGGCGAGGAGCATTGGCAGCCAGGCAAAAGGCTCTGTGTTCTTTCAGAGCTTCTTTATATACAGTCCACCATTGGAAGGCCTATATACTCTGAAGAACGGTCTTCCTCTATCAATCCTTCCTGGAAACACCCTCACAGACCTTCTCAAGTCTTTTACTTAATTTGCTTACTCAAGTCTCTTACTTAATTCTTGATCTGATGAAGTTTACAATAGAGTTTAACCATTATACTACCTAGCCACCCATTAACACAGGCCTCTTGATACTTCATCTAGTGTTATTCTTAAAACATTTTTTTTTAATGAGAGAGACAGAGGGCGCATGAGAGAATTGGCCGTGTCAGGGCCTCCAGCCACTGCAATCAAACTCCAGATATGCGCCACCTAGTGTGCATGTGTGACCTTGTGCTTGTGTCACCTTATGCATCTGGCTTAGGGGGATCTGGAGAGTCGAACATGGTTCCTTAGGTTTTGTAGGCAAGCATCTTAACTGCTAAGCCATCTCTCCAGCCTTAAATATTTTATTTTATTTATTTGAAAGAGAGAGGACAGAGAGAGAGAGAGAGCACATGCCCAAGCCTCTAGCCACTGCAAATAAACTCCAGATGCATGTGCCACCATGTGCATCTGGCTTATGTGGGTCCTGGAGAGTCGAACTGGGATCCTTGGGCTTTGCAGGCAAATGGCTTAACTGCTAAACCATCCCTCCAGCACCTCTCTTAGCTTTTTGACTGTCACTGCATTGTGACCAGTTGGTCTCCTGCTCCTGCTGCCATGATGGGGTATATCCTCTCAAAACTGTGCCAAAACAAACTCTTTCTTTCATTAAGTTGCTTTTTGTCATGTATTTGGTTACAGCAACCACTAGACCAAAGGCTTCTTGTTGGAGATGTCCTATCATGTAGGGTATTCAGAAGCATGCTTGGTTTCTGTCCACTAATTGAAGGAATCGCTATCCCTTCCCAGTTGAAACCCATTGGTTGATGGGTCAGTAGTTAAGGCACTTACCTGAAAAGTGTTAAGGATGTGGGTTTTATTCCTCAGTTTCCGTGTAAGCCAGATGCACAAGATGGCACCTGCATCTGGAGTTTGTTTGCAGCAGCTGGAGGCCCTATCATGCTCATTTTTTCTCTGTCTGCATCCCTCCCTCCCTCCCCCTCTCTCTCTCAAATAAATGAATAAAATGTTTTAAAAGGAAGCATGATTCATAGATACAGAGAAAGGAGTAATACTTTTTAAAATTTAACTGTCATAAATGTACACAGCAAGAATCATTATCACTACCATTAACCACATTTATGGTGTCCATCTCCAGAACTACCCCATGTCTCCATTAAACACTTATTCTCACCCTTCTGCTGCCCTGACTCCCACTTTCATCTTTCTGTTCCTGTGGATCTGATGACTTTGTGGAACCTCCTGTATAGGGAATAGTGCAGTGAATATCTAGTGTATTATATTAAGTATCATGGCCTAAAGGTCTGTCCACATTATTGCTTGATGAGAAAATTTTACTCCCAGAAATGTATAGGGAAATTTCATGGGGTGGGAGGCAGTTTCAGCCTTGGAAGCTCCTGGAACCTGTGTTCTCTCAGAGCTTCTTTATAGGGCTAGTAGAAGCTACAGAAATTTGGGTTGTGAGGTGATGTGAGATGATGTGTGAGCCATTGACTTTGGGAGAAGAAGGACTGTTAGAGGTTAGAGAGTTTTGACAATTTCATACATGTATACAATGTACTTTGATCATATTCACCCATAATTATCCTCTCTTATCACCCTTCTGCTGAACCTTGTCTTGTCTTGTTTTGTTTTGTTTTTGTTTTTCGAGGTAGGGTCTCACTCTAGCTCAGGCTGACCTGGAATTCACTATGTAGTTTCAGGGTTGCCTTGAACTCACAGTGATCCTCCTACCTCTGCCTCCCAAGTGCTGGGATTAAAGGTGTGCACCACCATGCCTGGCCCTGAACTCTGTCTTCTTTCTACCCACTGAGTTTGATTAGGGTTGCCTGCAGAAACATGGGTAAGGGTTTATTTGTCAGAGTAAAGCCCAATTTACCAGTGGCTACCCCACTGCAGAAACTGCCCCCCTCTCCTTCAGCAACTATTAATTTCCAGTAGCTCATCAGGGGGGAGTGGGACTTCATGAATCCCTCCCCCTACATGATGGAATATTGACAGGCCCAATCTTGTGCAGATTTGGGGGAGGTAACTGCAACAGCTATGAATTCAGGAGTGTAACAAGCCACTGTTGCTATGTTTTCATCCTAAATGTTCCACTCTACCATAGGTCCCCCATAGTGTTCATAATATGGTATCTTCCATTTCCATGAATAGGATACCTCCCACCTCCATGAACATGGTATCTCCTACCTCCATGAGCATCATATCTTCCCATCACTATCTAGACAGAGGAAATCTACATCAAAATCCAGTAGCTGTGTGGTCTGCCCCAACCTTATATGTGTTGGTCAAGTAATATCTGTGCCACTCATGCCTCAATTTCCCCCCATGGAGGAGCCCAGATATTCTGATCAGCTTCCCCTTGGTAGGTCCTGATGACTCACACGCCATATGGGACTCAGCTCTTTGGGGATGTGCAACTTCTGAAGAAATGAGGTGGGCCTTACATAAGAATCACAGTGATTTAGTAGAGTGAAGAATGTGGGGTGTAGGGATCCCCATTACACACACCTCTTCACATATAGAGCTAGACAAATACATGGACTCAGACACCACACTTCACTACCATACCACAGACACACACCACACAATAAAAGCATGAAGGAACACAGCAGAGAGCCACACAAGATGTGTATGAGGTTATAGACAGAGACAAACATAATGGAGGTGAGAAATACCATGTTTATATAAGTGGGAGATACCAATCTCAGATTTGTCATCACACAATAAGAGCATACAGAGGCATGTGCGTGTGCACATGTGTGCATGCACACACACATATCAGGTCTATAATACATACACCAAGATAGAGGCCACACAATATAATCAAACTCAAAATATCACATACAGTATAAAAGAGAAACACAGATGTACACATATACACAGAGAAAGAGGCAATACATAGAAACAAAAACACAACACAGCCAAGCCACACACATTACCAAAAATACACTGATGTGCCACACTGACACCTATGAAACACACACACAGTACAACAAAACACAGACATACTTCTACACAGATAGATCACACTATATAACCACAGATACATTCAGTGTATGCACACAGGTACTCTGACACAGAAAATACACAAGTATACAAAAGCATAGCATCAGCACACAATGAGGATACCACTATGGTCAAACTATGAAACAAACTATGATCATTTGATCACAATCAAACTGATACATGAGAGACATACACAGTGCATATGCTGACATACACACACAACAGGGCCACATGTCAAGATGTAGTTATATAGATGCACACATGTGCCTTCTGCTGGTCATCTGCAGAGCTGTTTTGGAGGAGGTGTTGGTGAACAGAAGTCACACCCTTCCACCACAGTTCCTCTGTGCCCCACACCCAACCCTTTGTCTTTGGGCACCCTTAGTCACTTCCTTCCCTTTCTCCTCTCCCTCGGTTTCTTTTCTTCCTCCTTTCTCTTTCCCTTCCTACCTTTCTCTCTCTTTCACTTTCCTTCTTTCTTGCCTTTCTTTTTCTTTTTTTTTTTTTTTTTTTTTTTTTTTTGAGGTACGGTTTCTCTGTAGCCCAACCTGGAATTCATGCTGCAGGCCAGGCTGGCCTTGAACACACAGTAATCTCCTACCTCAGTCTCCCAAGTGCTGGGATTAAAGGTGTGCACTGCCACAGCTGTCTCTTTCTTTTCTTTCTTTCTTTTAATTTTATTTTTATTTATTTGAGAGAGACAGACTATGGGAGTACCAGGGTTTTCTGCCACTGCAAATGAACTCCAGACATATGTACCACTTTGTGCATTTGGCTTTATGTAGAAGCTTGGGAATCAAGTCTTGGCCATCAGGATTTGCAAGCAAATGCTT
The DNA here is from genome assembly GCA_036365145.1 of Orientallactaga sibirica. Taxonomy (NCBI): domain Eukaryota; kingdom Metazoa; phylum Chordata; class Mammalia; order Rodentia; family Dipodidae; genus Orientallactaga; species Orientallactaga sibirica. The sequence continues at coordinate 22,623,435 of JAEOAD010000015.1, read as the reverse complement.
TTAACTGCTGAGCCATCTCTTCAGCCCCTCTTTGTCTCTATTTCTTTCTCTTGCCCTCCCTCCTTTCATCTTTCTTTTTGATCTTTTACCTCTTCTTGTTTTTCCTTTCTCCCTTTTTCTTTCTCTCTCTTCTTTCCTTTGTCTCTTTAGTCTCTTCCTTCTCTCCCTATCTTTCTTACTTCCCTCTCTCCACATCTTCCCCACACTCACCTCAGCCACAGCACCATCCTCCTATGCCTTCTTTCTTGCATTCATTCAACAAGAGTTTTAGAGCTACCACTGTGGGTTGGGCAGAGAAGTAAAGGAGCCAGCCAAAAATCCATGTCCTTGGAGCTGATGTTTATCAGGGAGGCAGACAAATGTCAGATGATGACAAGAGACATACAACAAATCAGAGGGATGGCAAAGGTGCTGTTTAGGTAAGGAGGTCAGACAAAGGTTTCTGAGCTGGGATTCCTGAAGAGAATTGAGGCAACTAGCCTATGAAGATGGTGTTTGTGGTGATGGTTTGTGGACAGGAGTTCCTGGCTGAGGAAACAGCAAGTTCAGAGGCCCCGAGGCCTGATGTGGTGGGGGAGCATTCAGGAATGGGGTGGCTGGGGCAGAGGGAGCCTAAATATTAGAGGGTGAATCAGAGTCTGGAGGGCACCTGCTGAGATTTCCAGGTTCTTGTGTCCTGGAACAAAGAATCAGACCAGGGAAGCATGGATAGCCATAGGAGCAGAGACAGTTTGTTCAGAAAGAGAAGGGAAAGGCACACTCCCACAAAAGAAAGTGGGCTAGAGCGATGGGCCAAGTCCAAGGCTCAGAAAACTTGAGCTGCTGCCCCAACCAGGGTCATGACTCTTTATAAGTCATGTACATAGCACTCACCCTCTCTTGCATTTGTATATCTGTGCTTTTCTCTTTAATGTTCTGTCTCATATGTAGCCCAGGTGGGGAGGGGTTTCCATTCTAGTCTTCATGCCAACTGACTTCTTTCATATGTTTATCATTTTTGGTGTGTGTGTTACCTTGTGTGTGTAAAGGACAGGACAACCTCAGGTGTGAGTTTTCACTTTCTACCTTGTTTAAGGCATGGTCTCTCATTGTTTACCATTGCATGTGCCAGGTGAACTAGTGCACAAGTTTCTGGGCCATTCTCCTGTCTCCATCTTCTTTCTTATCCTAGGTGTGCTGGGATCACTGACACTAGCACTATAGCTGTATGTGGGTTCTGGGGATCTGAACTTAGGTACTCATGATTGCATGGGCAAGCATTCTGCCCACTGACCCACCTCTATAGCCCCTCATGTTAATCTAAATACCTCTTTGTCCCTCTGCCTAACTTTCCTGCCAGTTATATGCAGCCTGTGACTCAACCCAAGCTTTGCATGGCTCCTTCACCACAGGTTAGTCTTGTGTGTCTGGTCTTGAAGGAGAAATAGGAGGAAGCTAGCTCCTTTTAAGCATTTTCAGTTATGAATGGAGGCCCACAGAGAACTGATGCTACCTTGCCCTGACATGAATGGAACTCTTAGCAGAAATGGAGTCTGATTGTGACTCATCTACAATAGCTACATGCCCCTTGCTGTTCATAGTCTACCTAGATAGGTGGCCTTAACTACCCAGGTGGGCTGGTCCTGAAGTCTACAAACCAATCAGGTCTTCCCTTTGCATACATGAATCTGGCGAAAGAATAAATTTTCAACTAACTATAAAGGCTGGTTTTTACTTCTTTTTTTTCGAGGTAAGATCTGGATAGAGCCCAAAGCTGATTTTGTTTGTGTGCTGGAAGTAGAATGGGGAGTCGATTTGTGGCCATAGCCTTTAGGAGGGAGACGTAGAGATGGACTGTAGCCCAGGCTAACATGGAACTAACGCTGTAGTCCCAAACTGGCCTCAAACAGTGATCCTCCTACCTCTGCCTGCTGAGTGCTGGGATTAAAGAGGTGTACCACTATGCCTGGCCAAGGCTATTTCCCTCCCTCCACCCCGCCCTGGCTCTTTTCCTCTGTCTGTATCCCCTAGCTCTCCTCTGTGATCTGTGCTTGGATACATGTAAGTCTGGCTTCCCCTCTGAGAATAGAGTTCTCAGTCTGAGTAGTTTTCCTGTTTGCCTCTGCTTTATACTTTGGGGTAACTTCTCACTTTAATCACATGTATGATTTTCCTCTGGCCTCTGAATCTACCACATGCATTTTTCCCCTACACCCCAGATCTACTATGTGGGTGCTTTCTCTAACTCTGGGCCTGTTACTTGTGTAATTTCTCTAAACTAGGGGTAACCGTGGGTATAACTCTTTTTACCTCATTTCTTGTCTGAATTTCTTGGTCTCTTCTTTGATGTTTTCCCTCTGCTATTCTTCCTTAAGCCACCACTATTTGCCCTCTTAACTTTCTTCCATGGGGAAGTTCAAGGTGAATGCTATGTGTGCTCCTTCTAAATCTTCCTACACAAGCTCCTAGGTTCTATCTTCATGAGCTTGTGGCTCCATTCCAGTCTTCCCTAAAAATTTCCATTTCTCTTAAATGAATCTCATGAACTATGCTATGTTTTCCACATGAATACATATTTCCTACTTTTCACATACTCTAGCCTTCTTCCTAGATCTCAATTTCCCTTAAGTAAACTCCACAATTTCTGATTCCTTCCTCAGCATACAGAAGCCTTCCTGAACATTCCAGGCTAGGTCACTTATCTCCTCTGAGCCTCCACAGCCCTCTAGATCTCCTCCCCCACCCAGAGCTGTGCCCTCTTCCTAGAGTTCATGGCTATATTCCATACATTCTTGCATGCTATTCTCCAGAGATCAGAGCAACAGGAAGAAGGAAGGGTATGTGGATTTAGATGAGGTTTGATCTGCATTTTTACCTTCCTGGAGCCTTGGGACTGGAGCCCAAATCTGATTTTGTTTGTGTGTTGGAGGTGGAGTGGAGTTGATGTGTGGCCATAGACTTTAGGAGGGAAACCCAGAGATGGACTTATCCACACTCTTCCCCCTGCAGGGTTCTCTGAGCTCCAGGAGGGAGTCCTAGGCTCACTCTCCACTTAATCTCTGCCTCTCTCAGGTTCTAAGACATACCCATGAAGTTGAGTTAGCTCATCCCAGAACATTCTTCTTTTATAAAAAATGTTTTTTTTTGTTAACACATATTAATTATACATAGTAATAGGTTCTTTTTTTTTTTTTTTTTGGTTTTTCGAGGTAGGGTTTCACTCTGGTCCAGGCTGACCTGGAATTCACTATGTAGTCTCAGGGTGGCCTCGAACTCTTGGCAATCCTCCTACCTCTGCCTCCCGAGTGCTGGGATTAAAGGCGTGCGCCACCACGCCCGGCTTTAGTAATAGGTTCTTTTATTACATTTTCACACATCATGTGTATAATGTTCTTTGGGGAATGAAGAGATGGCTCAGTGAGTAAAGTAACTGCAGCACAAGCATGAGAGCCTGAGTTCAGATCCCCAGTGTGGTGATACATGCCTGTCATCTCAGCACTGGCATGGGTTAGGGGAGGCGAAGACAAAGAATCCCTAGAGCTCACTGACTAGCTAGTCTAGCTGAGTTAGTGAGCTTGAGGTTCAGCAAGAGACCCTGTCTTTAAAAATAGGATGGAGAGAAATAGTGGAAGACACCTGACATCTGCCTCTGGCCTCCACATGGGCACATACACATGTGCACATACCTGTGTACAGGCATATATGCATACACACTATACACATACAACATGCAAAAAATGTAAACTTTCATCATATTCACCTCTATTACCCTCCATTCTTGCTAATCTCCTTTTCCCCCTGCTACATTGATGTGTCTTTTGTGTGGATGTGACACAATGACTTTGATGCCAGAGCATTAATGAAGGATTATTTATAGGATAATGGGCAATTTACCAGTGGCTGCCCCACTGAAGAAAGTATGTTTCTTCTCAGCAACAATTAACTCATATAAATTCTCAGGGAGGAGCAAAGCCTCAGGAGGCGCTCCTGCTCCAAGATGAAATGACCTAATATTATGTAAGTCTTTTGCAGGTAATCACAACTGCTAAGAGTTCAAGAGTAGGCCTGGAGAGATGGCTTAGCGGTTAAACGCTTGCCTGTGAAGCCTAAGGACCCCGGTTCAAGGCTTGATTTCCCAGGACCCACATAAGCCAGATGCACAAGGTGGCACATGCATCTGGAGTTCGTTTGCAGTGGCTGGAGGCCCTGGCGTGCCCATTCTCTCTCTCTATCTGCCTCATTCTCTGTCTGTTGCTTTCAAATAAAATGAAAAAAATTAAAAAAAAAAAAAGAGTTCAAGAGTATCCTGAGGACAGTATTTCATACCATTCTGTAACTTCTGGGGCAGTCCAGGGCTGAATTGGGAGATTCAGAGGTTTGTCACCAAGAATGGAGGAGGTTCTCTGAGAGCATATCCCTCCCCAGAACCTCAGAATCTTAGAACTCCTCCTCTCCCTGAGGCCAGCGAAGCCATTCCTCTGGGATTTTTTTGTTTCTTCACAGATTAGCCCCTTGTACTTCCAGTAAACAGACCCAGACTGTACCCTCAAAATACAAGCCCCAAGTCCTTAGGGGTTCAGCAAGACAGGACCCTCATACCTCATACTGTGGACCTTACTTTTCCCTATTTATATCTCCCTTCTTGTCCTTCCCTTCCTACTCCTTTCTTTTCCTTGTCCTTCCCTCCCCTCCTTTCTTCTCCCTCTCCCCATCTTCTGTGTACTCCTTTTCTATCCTTCTCTCCTTTCTTCTTTCTGCCCTTTTCTCCCCTTTCTCTTCTCCTACCCTCTCCCACTCTCCTTCCCATCTTCTCTCCCTCTCTTCTTTCCTCCTTCCTTTAGCAGTAGATCTAGACTTCACCAGTGAGGAGTTGGGGGGGGGTGTGATTCAGTGATAGAACAATTGCTTAATATGCACAAGGCCCGGGGGTTCCATCCCTAGCACCATAACAAACAAACCCTTTCCCAACAACAGACAACAAACATTGTCAGAGGAGGAGTTGGGAAAAGTCATTAAACCCTCACCTGAAATTCCAGCCACTCCTGCCTTCATGTTCCCCTCTACCCCACTCCAGGTAACCATGCCCCAGCTGTCTGGGAAGGTACCAGACTATATAAGAGATGGACCATTAACTGAAAGGGAGACTCGAGGGGCTGGAGAGATGGTTCAGTTAGTAAAATGCTTGCTTACATACCTGAGGACCTAAGTTTTATCCTCAGAACCCAAATAAAACTGTATAGCAATGCACTTGCGATCTCAGTACTGGAGAGATGGAGACAAGAGGATCTTTGGAGCTTGCTGGCCAGCCAGTCTAATCTAATTGGTGAGCTCCAGGCCAATGGGAAACCCTGACTCAAAGGAAGTAGACTTCATTCTGAGGATAACTGAAGTTGTCCTCTGACCTCCACATGCAGGCATACACATGTGCACATGCACTTCCCACATACATTTATACACACAAATGAACAAGGGACTCCATCTATGTAATTTAGGGGAGGTTATCACCCATGCTGGGATAAGACTTTTCAGTGATGCTTCTGTTTTGGGATCTACCATGCTCCTGTAAGTAAGCCCCCAAACACATTGTTCACCAAGCTGGACTTGCATGGAATCATTCCTTTGTTCTATTGTTGGCACCCTATAGATTATTGTCCATGTTTTCTTGGGAAAAGTCATCTGGCGACCTCTCTGTCACTATCTACATGGCTTCCATGCCCCTTTTGTGTGTTAACAGTCTGGTTTATGAATAGACTATCTCCTGCTGAGAGGATGTTCTTTATAATATCAGTGCCCTTAATCATGGTCCAGGCAGGCACAGAGTAGACTTTTTTTGTTCATGCATATTTGTTTTTTTTATGGTTTTATTTTATTTTATTTTTTAATTGATTTTTATTGACACCTTCTATATTTACATACAAAACAAACAAAAAAAACATATATTTTCCTCCCCTCACCTGCCCTCCCCCCATTCCACTTCAGAACACCAGTCTCCATCATATCCCCTCTCTCTCTCCATTAGTTTTTCTTTTAATTTGATGTCCTCATCTTTTTCTTCTATTTTGAGGGTCTTGCGATGGTATTGCTAGGCACTGGAAGGTCATGGATATCGAGGCCAATTTCTGTCTGGGCAGTTGCATTGTAAGAACTCATACCCTTCCTTTGGCTCTTCCATTCTATCCGCCCCCTCTTCCTCAATGGTCACTGAGCCTTGGAGGTTGTGACAGAGGTGTTTCAGCGCTGGGCACTCCTCTATCCCTTCTTCTCAGCACTATGTTGCCTTTTGGAGGTCCCAGTGGTCATCGCCATCTGAAAAGAGAAGCTTCTCTGACCAGAAGTGAGAGTAGCATTAATATGTGAACATGAACATTAAGTGTAGTGCCCCCAGGGCAGCTTGGTGGGAATAATATATACATTTAGTCAGACAAGAGCAGGCTTTATACCCCAAAGGTTCATGACCTCACCTGCCATAGACTTTTGCTTAGGTTTTTCAGTACCAGGCATGTATTCCCTCCCATAGAGAGGGCCTTCAGTCCAATTATGGAGCAGTTGGTTACCCCAAGAGTAGACATGCCACTATTGCACCTGTTCAGTCATTGAGCCTGTCTGGCCAAACTTGAATATTCAGTGTTCACTGTTTTCACTGCTGATGACTTCTGTCTCCCATACGGCTGCATGTAGTGCAGCTTTTTCCAGCTTTCAGTTGGCTGTTTTACAGGGAGACAGTTTTCTGCTCTGCACCAGCTTGCTTTCTCAGTGACCTTGCTTCTCAGGCAAGAGATGTCTTCAGCAATAGGGTCTTACTATCTGTTTCTCAAGGGAAACCAAGGGCTTTGGTAAAAGCCTTTAATGTTTTGGAGGCTACCAGGACCTCCTTGGCCAACAACTCACTGGAAGGTATCCCATCCCAGGCACTGAAAATTTTCTAGTAACAGTCTACAGCTTCTAGATGTGCCATTATTCAAAATAGTAGGTTTACATAAGTCTTATTCACAATATCTTGAATTTAGATTGACCCACCCCCTGCCCTTCTTTTACGCGTTCTCTTCCCATGGTCCCGCTTAGGCCATTCCCCTCCCTGTAATCTGTTCTTCTACTTGCATATGTGCAATACCATACACTTAAGTCCTTCCCTTTCCTCCCTCCCCTATAGCCTTTTACCACCTTACTGGTTTCTGGTACCTATTTTTGGTTCCAGTTCACACGCAAGTTTATACATTTGTAGTTAGGATCCACATATGAGAGAGAACATGTGACGTTTGGCTTTCTGATCCTGGGTTACCTCACTTAGTATAATCCTTTCCAGATCCATCCATTTCCCTGCAAATTTCGTAATTTCATTTTTCTTTACTGCTGAATAGAACTCCATTGTGTAAATGTACCGCATCTTTATTATCCATTCATCTGTGGAGGGACATCTAGGCTGGTTCCATTTCCTGGCTATTGTGAATAGTGCAGCAATAAACATGGTTTTGCAAGTGTCTCTAAGGTAGTGAGAAGAGTCCTCTGGATATATGCCTAGGATTGCTATAGCTGGATCATATGGTAATCTATTTCTAGCTGTCTCAAAAACGTCCACACTGATTTCCACAATGGCTGGACCAGATTACATTCCCACCAACAGTGTAGAGTGTTCCTCTTTTTCCGCATCCACGCCAACACTTATTGTCATTTGTTTTCTTGATGGTAGCCATTCTGACAGGAGTGAAATGGAATCTCAAAGTGGTTTTAATTTGCATTTTCCTGATGACTAAGGATGTGGAACACTTTTTTAGATGTTTATATGCCATCTGTATTTCATCTTCTGAGAATTCTCTATTTAGTGCCATAGCCCATTTTTTAACTGGGTTGTTTGAATTCTTATTATTCTGTTTTTTGAGTTCTTTGTATATTCTGGATATTAATCCTCTGTCAAATGTATAGCTGGCAAATATTTTATCCCATTCTGTAGGTTGTCTTTTTGCTTTATTCACAGTGTCCTTTGCTGTACAAAAGCTTTGTAGTTTCATAAGGTCCCAGTGGTTGATTAGTGGTTTTATTCGCTGAGCAATTGGAGTTATATTCAGAAAGTCCTTGTCTCTGCCAATATGTTGAAGGGTTTCCCCTACCTTTTCCTCTAGCAGGTTCAGAGTTTCAGGTCTGATATCAAGGTCCCTGATCCATTTGGACTTGAGTCTTGTGCATGGAGAGAGACAAGGATCTATGTTTATCCTTTTACATACAGATGTCCAGTTTTCCCAGCACCACTTGTTAAAGAGGCTATCTTTTCTCCAATTAATATTTTTTGGCATTTTTGTCAAAAATCAGGTGGCTGTAGCTGCCTGGATTAATATTTGGGTCTTCTATTCTGTTCCATTGATCTACCTGTCTGTCCTTGTGCCAGTACCATGCTGTTTTTGTTACTATTGCTTTGTAATATAACTTAAAATTGGGTATGGTTATAGACCTGCCTGATTTTTCTTGAGCAAAATTGTTTTGGCTATTCGAGGTTTTTTGTGTTTCCAGATGAATTTTAGGATTGTTTTTTCTATTTCTGTGAAGAATGCTATTGGGATTTTAATGGGGGTCACATTAAATGTGTAAATTGCTTTTGGTAAGATTGACAATTTCACAATATTGATTCTTCCAATCCAGGAGCATGGGATGTCTTTCCATTTCCTTGTGTCTTCTGTAATTTGTCGCTCGAGTTTTTTAAAGTTCTCATTGTAGAGATCCTTCACTTCCTTGGTTAAGTTTATTCCAAGGAATTTTGGGTTTTTTTTTTTGAGGCAATTGTGAATGGGAGAGATTCCCTGATTTCATCCTCTGCACATTTGTGGTCAGTGTATAGAAAAGCTACTGATTTCTGTGTATTTATTTTGTATCATGCTACATTGCTAAAAGTGTTTATCAGCTCTAACAGTTTGCTGGTGGAGTCTTTAGGGTCTGTTATGTATAGAATCATATCATCTGCAAATAATGATAATTTGATCTCTTCCCTTCTTATTTGTATCCCCTTTATGACTGTCTCTTGCCTTATTGCTATGGCTAAGACTTCCAGTACTATATTAAATAGTAGTGGGGAAAGTGGACACCCTTGTCTTATTCCTGAATTTAGAGGAAAAGCTTCAAGTTTTTCCCCATTTAGTATTATGTTGGCTGTAGGTTTGTCATAAATAGCTTTTATTATGTTGAGATATGTTCCTTCTATTCCCAGTTTCTGTAATACTTTCACCATGAAGGGGTGTTGGATTTTGTCAAATGCCTTCTCTGCATATATTGAGATGACCATGTGATTTTTGTCCTTTGGACTATTTATATGGTGTATTACATTTATGGATTTGTGTATGTTGAACCATCCCTGTATCTCTGGGATAAAGCCTACTTGGTCAGGGTGAATAATCTTTCTGATATATTCTTTTATTCTGTTTGCCAGTATTTTGTTGAGAATTTTTGCATCTATGTTCATGAGGGAGATTGGTCTGTAATTTTCTTTTTTTGATCTGTCTTTGTCCAGTTTGGGTATCAGGGTGATGGTGGCTTCATAGAAGGATTTCGGTAGAATTCCTTCCCTTTCTATTTTATGGGAAAGTTTGAGAAGCATTGGTGTTAGATCTTCCAGAAATGTCTGGTAAAATTCAGCAGTGAATCCATCTGGGAGACTTTTTATGACTGCTTGGATCTCTGTGGTTGTTATAGGTCTATTTAAATGGTCTATCTCATCATGATTTAATTTTGGTAGGTCATATGAATCAAGGAAATCATCCATTTCTTTCAGGTTTTCAAACTTAGAGGCATATATATTCTTAAAGTATGTCTGTATGATTTTCTGAATTTCTTTGGTATCTGTTGTGATGTTGCCTTTTTCATCTCTAATTTAATCAATTTTTGTCTCTTCTCTCTTTCTTTTGGTCAGATTTGCTAAGGGTTTGTCAATCTTGTTTATCCTTTCAAAGAACCAACTCTTTGTTTCATTGATTTTTTTCATTTTTTTTATTTCCATTTCATTAATTTCTGCCCTAACCTTTATTATTTCTTCCCATCTACTGATTTTTGGTTTGCCTTGTTCTTCTCTTTCCAAGGCCTTAAGGTGAAGCACTAAATTGTTTAGTTGTGAACTCTCTAATTTCTTAATATAGGCACTTAGAGCTATAAATTTTCCTCGTAGGACTGCCTTCATTGTGTCCCAAAGGTTTTGGTATGTTGTATTCTCACCATCATTTGATTCTATGAGTTTCTTGATTTACTTTTTAATTTCTTCAATGACCCATGCATCATTCAATAATGTGCTGTTTAGTCTTCATGAATTTCTGTATGCTGTGTAGTTTTTCTTGTTGCTGATTTGCAGTTTAATCCCATTGTGGTCAGATAGCATACAGGGGATTATTTCAATTTTCCTGTATTTGTTAAGATTTGATTTGTGTCCTAGTATATGGTCTATTTTAGAGAATGTCCCATGTGCTGCTGAGAAAAATGTATATTCTGCAGCATTTGGATGGAATGTTCTGTATATATCTGTTAGGTCCATTTGTTCCATGATATCATTTCATGCAGATGTCTCTCTGTTTATTTTTTGCTGGGTAGACCTGTCAAGTGATGAGAGTGGGGTATTGAAGTCACCCCTTATTATTGTGTTAGGAGGTATCTCTGACCTTAAGTACAATAGTGTTTGTTTGATGAAACTGGGAGCCCCCATGTTAGGAGCATATATGTTTAGGATTGTAATGTCCTCCTGTTGGAGTGTTCCTTCAATCAGTATAAAGTGACCTTCTTTATCTTTCCTCACAAATGTTAGAGTGAAGTCTATCTTGTCAGAAATTAAGATAGCAACCCCTGCTTGTTTTCTAGGCCCATTTGCTTGAAATACCTTTTTCCAACCTTTCACCCTAAGAAGGTTTCTATTTTTTATTGAGAGATGAGTTTCCTGGAGGCAAGAGATGGTAGGATCCTGCTTTTTAATCCAGTCTGCAAGTCTGTGTCTTTTGATTGGGGCATTGAGGCCATTGATATTAAGAGTTATTATTGAAAGATATGTATTTGCTCTCACCATTCTTCTTGTTTTGTAGTTCTTCCTGTTTTCACTTTACTCACTTTTTTAAACTGTTATCTGAGTATGGTTTATTTTTTCCTATTTCCTGCTGTGTGTGTTTTGCTTTCCCTTAGCGTGAATGATTCCTGTAAGTATTTTCTGTAGAGCTGGTTTAGTTGCCATAAATTCCTTTAGCCTGTCTTTGTGTGGAATGTCCTTATTTCTCCATCAATTTGGATAGATAGCTTTGCAGGATAAAGTAATCTTGGTTGACAGTTTTTATCTTTCAGAACTTGGAATACCTCACTCCAAGCCCTTCTGGCTTTTAAAGTTTGTGTTGAGTAATCTGCTATGATTCTGATGGGCTTGCTTTTGTAGGTGACTTGCTTTTTCTCTCTAGCTGCTTTCAATATATTTTCTTTGGTTTGTATGTTGTTAGTTTAATTATAATATGGTGGGAAGAGGTTCTTTCCAGGTTTTGTCTGTTTGGTGTTCTAAAGGCTTCCTATATCTGCATTGGCATCTCTTTCCCAATTTGGGGGAAGTTTTCTTCTATGATTTTGTTGAAAACACCTACTATGCCTTTGGAGTGAGATTCTTCTCCTTCAGCTATCCCTTGAATTCTTATGTTTGATCTTTTTATAGTGTCCCGAATATCTTGAAATTCCCATTCATACCTTCCTATTACCCTGTCTTTCTCTTTGTTAGACTGTATTAGATCTGCTATCTGGTCTTCTAGTTTAGATATTCTATTTTCTCCTTCATCCATTCTACTAGAGATATTTTCTACAAAGTTTTTAATTTCTCTGACTGTGTTCTTTATTGCTAGTATTTCCGATTGGGTTTTCTTTATTCTTTCTATTTCTGAATTTATGTCTAGTATTGACCTACTTATTTCATTAAATTGGTTTTCTGTGTTTTCTTTGAATCCTTTCATTTCCTCTTTGAGTTCTTTGAACATATTTATAATCATTCTTTTGAAAACTTTCTCAGGCATTTCCTCTAATTCAGTCTCACTGAAGGTCATTTCTGATACATTAATACTTTTTGGTGGATTTACATTGTCTTGATTTTTTGTGTTTCTTGTATTATAATGTAGAGATTTTTGTATTTTGGATTAATTTAATGCTTGGGTTTTCTAATTATCTACAGTAATATTCGACGTGTCAATCAATCTGGTATTATATATCTTCAGTGTAGGAGCTTAAGGTGCTAGGTATGGCTCTTAAGATTCTCAGAGTAATCACAAAAGTGACCCTAGGTGTTGGGTTTGCCTGCTATGAGAGTATTCAAGTAGGCTGAATGAAACAGAATACAGTCAAATCCTAAAAAGTTTAACTAAACAATGTACCCATTCAATGAAATACAGCATAGAGTATTTGTGCAAAAGTAGGTGTTATGACAAACAGATCCTTTAATACCATCACAGTCCCTAAGGATGTGTGTTGTCCACACCTTACTCCTGTCAACTGGGAGGCCAAGATTTCTGGTCTGTAGAAGGTTCCAAGGTCAGCTTGTGACCAAGTGAGACCCTTTCCCAACGATTGACAGAAGAGGAAACAAAGGCACTACAAATCAGGAAGCAACAGATGAGCAGCCCAAAATATAGCTTATTTACAAGTGTCAGATCTGACCAGGCTTATTTGGTGGGTACTAACCTGGTGTAATCCAAGTTACCTTTGGGACGGTTTTGGTCTCAGTTATGCTGTAAGGCTGCTTGGGTCCTTCTTTGCTGTGTTTTGGGCTCAGGAAAGCTGGCTGCATCTGTGGGTCACTCCTTTCGCCGTGCCAGATGCTGGGTAGGTGAGGTCTCTTTCCCGGGTCTCTGGTGCCTGCGTTTGCACTGGCGGTGGGGGAGGGGAGGCTGAAGTCCGTCTGCTCATCCACACAATCCTCTTCCTCACAAGCTGCTCCGTTGGTCTCTGCCATCCTCCTTCCACGTTTCTTGAGTTGGCGAGGAGGCTGGTTTGAGTGGAGAATCCCCTCACCTGGCTTTAAAATCCCGTGTCTCAGCTGGCTCAGCTGGAGCCTTGCGGCTGCTGGGGCGCAGAACTTGCCGGCTTGTGGAGCCCCTTCTGCCCACTTCTGTGGGCTCCAGATGCTCTGGATCTCTCCTACTTCTCTGCTGCCATTTGTAATTTACTACACCTCACTTTTTAGTAGAAGAGTGTATTCTGTTTTTTTTTTTTTTTTTTGCTTTTTTTCTTTTCCCTAGCCTGTTTTGGCGTGGTTCCTATGCCGCCATCTTAACCGGAACTGTTCCTGCATATTTGTGTATGCAAGTGTGTGCATGCAAAGCATGTGGAGGCAAGAAGTCAATGTCAGGTATCTTCCTCACCCCATATTTTGAGACAAAATCTATCACAGAATCTAGAGCTCATTCATTCGGACTGTAAGCCTCAGGGATTCTCCTGTCTCTACCTCCCCAGTGCTGGAATTACAAGTGAGTGGCATCATGTCCTGTTTGATGTGTATGCTGAGGATCTGAACTCAGGTCCTCATGCTTGCATAGCAGCATTTTATCCACTGAACCATCTCTTCAGACTCAGAATAGAGATACTTTGTAGGCACCAATTCTATAGGAACTTCCTGTTGCTATTGTATGATGCCTCCACAAATTTAATGACTTGAAACAACACAGACATATTCCCATTTATATTCACAAGTAATTTTATGTTCATGCATTCTGTTTTAAAAATAGACATAAGGAGGGCTGGAGAGATGGCTTAGTGGTTAAGGCGCCTGCCTGCTAAACCTAAGAACCCAGTTCCAATCTCCAGGTCCCACGTTTAGCCAGATGCAAAGTGACGCAAGGGCACAATGCTGCACTTGCCCACAAGGGGGCGCACGCATCTGGATTTCGTTCACAGCAGCTGAGAGGCTCCTGGTGCACCCATTCTCTATCTGTCTTCCTCTCCTTCTCTCTCTGTCTCTTTCTGTGTCTCTCTCCAAAGAAAAATAGACATAAGGAGCTAGGGTTGTAGCTCAGTTGGTAGAATGCCTGGGTAGCATGCAGGAAATCCAGGATTTGTCCACAACACCATATAAATTGATCATGTTGGTGCATGACTGTAATCCCAGCACATGGAAGGAAGCAGGAGGACCAGAAGTTCAAAGACATCTTGGGCTACCTAACAAATTTAAGGCCAGTTGGAGATACATGAGGCTCTGTGTCTCAAAAGACAAAACAAAACAAAAAGAATTGGAGCTGAGAAGATGGTTCAGCAAGTAAGAGCACTTGCTGCACAAGCATGAGGGCCTTACAGGGCCTAATTCACCATGAGTTCAATTCCCCAGTACTCAAGTAGACAGTTGGGCATGGCCATTTATGCCTTTAATCCCAGTTCTGTGAAGAGCAAAGACCAGATAATTGCTAGGGTTTGCAAAAATGTTAGCTTTTGGTTCAGAGAGATTCCATCTCAAGGAAATAAGCAGATGAGTGATAGAGGAAGGTACTTGATCTTTTCCTCTGGTTTTTGCAGTGCATGGGATGCATACACCTCCACACACATGTACATATACCACAGCACACATACTACACATACACATACAAAAAGAATAATTAGCCGGGCGTGGTGGCGCATGCCTTTAATCCCAGCACTTGGGAGGCAGAGGTAGGAGGATCGCCGAGAGTTCGAGGCCACCCTGAGACTACATAGTTAATTTTTAATTCCAGGTCAGCCTGGACCAGAGTGAAACTGTACCTTGCAAAACCAAAAAAAAAAAAAAAAAAAAAAAGAGAGAGAGAGAGAGAGAGAGAGAGAGAATAATTATAATCTTTTATTAAAATTGTTGCTTTATTTCCAAATGAAACTCATAAATTGGAGATGTGAATATAACAGTACCATTTTTTCATTAGCCAATGTGGTTAAAACATTGGTCTTATCCTTCTATTTTTAGTAGGACCTGCTTATAATACTTTTCATAACTGAATTGAGTGAGATAGCCTCAAAAATAATAATACTAATTTTAAAATTAAAATACTATAAATGTTACTTAAATTCTCATTATATACTGACCTTATATTACCAGAGGCATTTTACATGTACATAAATGTGTATGTCATAAATTTATTCTATGTATTTTTCCTTAAGTTTTTGCATGTGTATATATGTGGTGTATGTTCATATCTATATAGGCACAGATGTGTATGTAGGTGCACATATATGTGTGAGTCATGCATGTGGAGGTCAGAGGTTGATATTGGTGTTTTCCTCTATTGACTAAACTAATTACCAACCCTAACACAAACCTTTAAAAAAATGTTTTATTTATTTGAGAGAGAGAAAGGGGAGGAGAGAATGGGTGCACCAGGGCTTCCAGCCACTGCAAACGAACTTCAGATGCATGTGCCCCCTTTTGCATCTGGCTTACGTGGGTCCTGGAGAGTCAAACTGGGATCCTTTGGCTTTGCAGGCAAATACCTTAACCACTAAGCCATCTCTCCAGGCCCCAAACTTTTTTTTGTTTGCACATTTGGTTGTATGGTGGGAACTAGTCCAATAGGTGAAAGGGCTATTAAAAGCTGGAAGAGAGTTCCTACTGTCCCTATTTTAGAGAGCCTCTGAGGGTTTCCCCAGATGCAACAGCTTTCCTGGGAAGAACAACTAGGGAAATGAGGGGGGGGGGGTTCCTGGAATCAGGAGAGAGGAAGGAGACTGGAAATGTCATGTGGTTCTATCTCAAAGTCATTTTCTTGGAAAGTAGGGTGATGGTGGGGTCAGAGCATGCAGGAAGCCATGACTGGGCTACAAATTCTCTACAAGTTGCTGATGCAGCCCCAGAGGGGGCGGGGGTCATGTGGCTACTCTCAGGAGTATTGGGTATACTTTCAAAGGTGGGTAACAGCAAGGTAGACCCCTTGACTTCTCTAATGAAGATCCCATTTTCCTTCCCCTTTCTGCCAAGACTAGAAATGCAGGAGAAGGAGGCTTTCTTTTTCAGAATTTTCCACTTGCAACATCAGCACACTCATATCAGTTCCATCACCTTTCCTTTTTTCTGCTGGACTGTGAACCCTGAGAGAGCCCTGACATTTCAAGCAAGCACCTTCAACCACTGAGAAATTTCTTCAGCCCCTTATATTATTATTATTATTATTTTGGTTTTTCAAGGTAGGGTCTCACTTTAGCCCAGGCTGACCTGGAATTCATTATATAGTCTTAGGATGGCAGTGATACTTCTACCTCTGCCTCCCAAGTGGTGGGATTAAAAGCATGTGCCACCACACCTGGCTTCATCTTTTTTTTTTTTTTGGTAGGGCCTTACTCTAGCCCTGGTGGACCTGGAATTCACTCAGTGGTCTTAGGCTGGCCTCAAACTCACAGTGATCCTTCTACCTCTGTCCCCCCAAGTGCTGAGATTAAAGGCATGCACCACCATAACAAGCTCACCTTAGTTTTTAATGAATTTCAAAATAAGTTGCAGACAGTAGTCCACTTTATCTTTAAATACTTCAGCCTGCAGGACATTAACTAGTGTCTGTAAAGAAAAAGTTTTGAGGCAAATTTGGAAGAAAAGGATAAAAGTCTTAACAGCAAAAAGCAGGATTTAGTCAAGTTTGGAGCATCTCAGGTTCCAGAGGCACTATGACCCTGGGACTGACAGAATATGCTGGGTGACATTTGGCTGGGAGCTTTTATTGGCCTTTGGGTGGAGGTAGGGATGTTTGGTGGCAAAACAAGGAAGGGGGAAGTGAGGAAGTGGGAGATGTAAACTATTTGATGAGTTATTTTAGTTTCCTGGGGGTCACAGGTCAGCAAGCAGCTTCTTGGTTGCCTAAGATAGAGTGGTAGTTGGTTATCTCTATGCAGACTCAAGCTTGTTTGTAAGTTTTCAATCTCTGGGCATCTATCCAGGGTCTGTATGCTGACTCCTCCAGTGTCTAACATTTATTGACCCCTTTCTTTACTTTTTTTTAAAACTTAAAAAATTTATTTATTTATTTATTTGTTTGAGAGAGATAAAGAGGGAGAG
The DNA here is from genome assembly GCA_036365145.1 of Orientallactaga sibirica. NCBI lineage: Eukaryota > Metazoa > Chordata > Mammalia > Rodentia > Dipodidae > Orientallactaga > Orientallactaga sibirica. The sequence continues at coordinate 22,606,475 of JAEOAD010000015.1, read as the reverse complement.
AGAAAGAGAGAATGGGCATGCCAGGGCCTCCAGCCACTGCAAATGAACTCCAGATGCATGCACCCCCTTGTGCATCTGGCTTATGTGGATCCTGGAGAGTTGAACCGGGATTTTTGCTTTGCAGGCAAATGCTTTAACCGCTAAGCCATCTCTCCAGCCCCTCTTTTTAAAAAATGTTTTATTTTTATTATTTGACAGAGAATGAGTGTGTTGGGGGGGAGAGATCTGGAGAGAATGGATGTGCCAGGGCCTCCATCCACTGCAAACAAACTCCAGACATGTGTGCCCCCTTGTGCATCTGGCTAACGTGGATCCTGGGGAATCAAATCTGAGTCCTTTGGCTTTGCAGACAAACTCCTTAACTGCTAAGCCATCCATCCAACCCCCTTTTTAAAATGAACATTTTATTTTATTTTTAAATGCTTATTATTATTATTATTAACTAGATGTTTCATATGGATGCATCATGTGTTGGTACCCTCTTTTCCCTCATCTGTGCCCCCTTTCCGTTGGGGACGCTCCTCAGTGGGGTTGCAGGTATTCCCCATGGGGTTGTGGGTTATGTGTTGTAGGAGCAGCAGCCAGTTATTTTGGGGAGGAGGGAATGCCTCTGGGCATGATGTCTCAACCTGTGGCTCTTACAATCTTTCTGCCCCTTCCACAAAATTTTCTGAGCCATGGTGGGTGAGTTTTACGTCTGCTGCAGTGATGAGCTCTTAGGAGCCTTTGGATCTCTGCTTTGGTAGGTGTTAAGTATCCTCAGGATCTGTCTCCTTCACCCTGGTGCTGATTATCAGAAACAGCATGGAAGCAGCACTCTTGCTCATCTCCCCAATTCCTCTGTGGATTCAGCTGTGGCTTGGCTGAAATGCCAAGGGTAGTTTATCTCCTCAGGTCTCACTACCTTCTGAAAAAGAAGAACAGATTCTCCAATGGAGAGTGAAGTCAACATAGTTTAAACAGGATAAGAATTATTGATTTAGTGAGAATTTGATGTATGTAACCTCTCTTGTAGCCAAAGACTATTGAGAGCTTGACACTGGAGAATATAATCTTTGTCTCCATAGGATTCTGATCTGGTTCCCAATTCCAGATATGGGTTTCTTTACACTGAGAGGATCTCTTAGCCAATCAGAAAGCTATTGGTTACCCACTGAAGCTGTGTGCCACTATTGCACTGGTGTGTACATCCTGTCAGGGCGTTTGCTTCTGGGTAGCTTAGACCTATGGTTGCTCTGACTCTTGTTGGCCATTTTCCCCCAGTAGCTCATGTAGCACTTTGCAACACTAGACAGGGTAACTGTCTGGGCACTAGCTTTCTTCTGAATTCCAGCCAGGTCTCTCTGTGTTCTGTGTCATCAGCATATGATGTCTTCAGCAATATAATCTTAGCTTTTGCCTCAGGCAGGTAATAAAGTGCTTTGACAGAAAGCTGTCTTGATTTTGGGACCTAGTAGGTCTCTCTGATCAACAGCTCAATGTGGGTAGCAACCAGTCTCTGGTACTGGGAGTTACAGGTCAGACACACACAAAAAATTCTTTTAAGCTTAGGCTTCATCCCACCCTCAACAGTTGACCCCTTTCTTTACTTTCTGTTTTTTTCTTTTTCTTTGTAACAAGGTCTCTATAGTCCAGGATGACCTCTATTTACTCCCTATATAGCTGTGCATGACTCTTGATCTGCCTGCCTCCATTTCTCAAGTGCTAGAATTACAGGCCTATACCACCATGTCTAGTTTATGTGGTGCTGGGGATGGGACCCAGGGCTTTGTGCATGCTAGGTGTGGTGGTTTGATTTTAAATGTCTCCCATAGCCTCAGGTATTTTGTTTTGTTTTTGAGGTAGGGTCTCGCTCTAGCCCAGGCTAACCTGGAATTCACTATGTAGTTTCAGGCTGGCCTCCAACTCACAGTGATTCTTGTACCTCTGCCTCCTAAATGCTGGGATTAAAGGTATGTGCTATCACAACCCGCAGCTTCAGGTATTTTTGATTAAGATTAAGCTTGCTACTTAAGTTGTCAGCAGACAGAGCCCTGCTGGAGGAGGATATGTTACTGGGAGCTGATCTTGAGTCCAGCCCCAGGTATGTGTTCAGAGTCGGTTCATGCTTACTGGTGCTGAATGTTGCCTCTCTGCTATGGATGCATGATGAAGTGATTCAGCTTCCTTAGCCATGATGAAGTTTCCCCTGAAATCTGTAAGCCAGCAGTAAACTCCTTCCTCCCATAAGCTGCTTCTGGTCGGTGTTTGTCCCAGTGACAAGAAAGTAACTGCAATGCTAAGCAGCATTCTATCAACTGAACTATATATCCCCAGCTCTCTTTACTTTTTCCTTTCAATCAAAATTACCTCAAAATGATGGATACCAGAGGCTGGAGTATGGAAGCATTGGGTGGATATTAGTGAAAAGATACACAGTTTCAATTAGATGGGAGTAATAACTTTAAGATATTAATTGACTATCATGGTGACCATAGGTAATAACCTTATATAGTCTATTTGAAAATTGCTGGGCTTTGATTATCCTCACCACAAAACAACATGTGTGAAATGACATATACATAAATTGATTAATTTAGCTACTTTACAATGTGTATGTATGTAAAAACAGTATAGCCACTAAAACAAATTGTATTTGAACCTGTTAGAGTTATTTCTAAAACCCTGTATGACAACTAAAATAGAAAATAAAAAATTTGGGCTGGAGAGATGGCTCAACAGTTATGTTACTTGCCTGAAAACCCTAACAACCTGGGTTTGATTCCCCAGTACCCATGTAAAGCCAGATGCACAATGTGGCACATGCATCTGGAATTCATTTGCAGTGGCTAGAGGCCCTGGCATGCCCATTCTCTCTGTCTTTTTTAAAAAAGATTTTTATTTATTTATTTATTAGAAGTAGGGCACAGTTGAAGGCCCACAGGCTCCTGGAGGTTTAGGCAAACCTGAGATGTTAGGCATTACTAGGACCCCTGGACCCTGAGGTTGCAGTGAGACTGGACCCTAATAATCTTAAGGCTGGCAGGACTGAGGCCGTTCCCTCCCCCTAGCTCAGGGAACCTGGACATCCTGATAAGACTTAGGTTTTGCTTTCCCCAGAGCCTTGTGACCTTTGTCTACTTACATCACTATATGTTAATAAGGTATCAGCCAGCAGCCTTCTCACAGCCAATCCCCCTATGACCTGTTCCCTATACCTTTTCCTGCCACTACTTAGACCATGTGACCCTTTCCCACTCACCCAATGTTGTCACTACATGCTAATTAGCAGGACCTTTGAACTGACCAATCCCCTTATGACCCATACTTCTTCCTTCTCTTTCACAAACCCTTTTTAACCCTATTCCTCTGACAAATAAACAAGCTGTTCTCTGAAGTTATCTCTGGGTGTTTCTTTCCATCACACTCTGACGGCCAGGAACCACAGCTGGTGCCTGAACAGGGACTCTCTGAGATGCACCAGGGTAGGTGAGTGCCCCCCTGGGGACATCGTCCTCCGGAGGGTAATGGCCCCTTGTAGCCTTGCTTCCACTCTTGAAGGCTGGCAGGTTTCTCTTTTTTTTTTTTCCTTGTTGTTTTTGGTTCATGTCATCCCAGCCTCCCTGCCCCTTCCCCATCCGCCCCCTAACCAACAATCACACAACAGCTATGTGAACTCAGAGATAGCAATAAAAATACATATAATCAAGGACTCACAGCTTTTCCTGTTAATGTCCAAATGCTCACTGATTTAGAAAACTTATGCCAATGTACAGGCAAATGGGCCAAAAATTTTCACTCTTTGTGCATGGCCTTGTCTCTGCTCTATTATGCTCCCACTAAGAAAGTTTGGTTTTTGTCTCTGGAGTTGTAAATATAATAGAAATTTAAAATGAAATGCATTGATTCTGAATGAATGAATATATGAGGGGAAATGGTTGTCTGGAATATGAAAAGTGCACTTGAAATGAATATGTGTATGTGAGTATATATGTGGCTCACAGCTTTAAGGCTGTAAAATGATTTCTGTTCTGAACAGTGCCATTTCATTGTGGGGGATGTTCTCCACCAAACCCACTATCCTAGATGGCATGACCAGCTTTTAATGTTGAATGGCCCCCAGAAGAAACACTGAAAATAATTAAGATCATACGCAGGGGGAAATGCAAGATTCTCCTATTCTTTCATTTTTTTTTTCCAGCATGTGGGTACTGGGGAATTAAACCTGGGTCCTTAGGCTTTGCAGGCAAGTGACTTAACCACTAATCCATCTCTACAGCCCTATCTTTTATTTTTATGTCATCATCTTTTCCTCCTATTATGAAGATCTTGTGAAGGTATGGCTAGGCACTGTGAGGTCATGGATATGGAGGCCAATTTGTGTCTGGAAGATTGCACTGTAAGCAGTCCTGCCCTTCCTTTGGCTCTTACATTTTTTCCACCACTGATTCCACAATGGACCCTGAGCCTTGGAAGATGTTAGAGAGATGTCTCAGTGCTGAACACTCCACTGTCATCCCAGGGCCTCAGACACTGCAACTGATCTCCAGACACTTGTTTCACCTGGTGGGCATGTGTGACCTTGTGCTTGCCTCATCTTTGTGCATTTGGCTTACATGGGACCTGGAGAGTTGAACATGGGTCCTTAGACTTTTCAGGCAAGCACCTTAATGCTAAGCCATTGAAAGATTAAGAAAAATATAACTAATCTGCTTCTTTAGCTTCTGTATAATTGCTTGCTTGGTGGGAAACATAATTTTATGTTTTCACTGGTTTCTATACAATTTTGAGAGAAAAGAAAGACAGCCATTTTCTAAAGACAAACAGTCTGTAACAAATGCACCCATGAGGACCTTTCTGAGCCAAACATAACAAATTGTTCTGAAAAGTTACAAAGTTTGCAGTTGTTAACCCATGCACAGAAAAAGAACAATATAACCCACAGAGAATGAAGAAGTCGTTATCTTATGGTTCTGCAGCTGGGGCTTTATCCAGTTGAAACACCCTGTGTCCTTGGGGCTGAAACAGAGCCCCTGTTCCGCACTAAAGTTAACAGATAACTCTGGTCCCTGATAAACAACCTGGAGGCATCAACCTTATCTGCCCTTTACAACATATTTGTTATTTCCTCATTTTATGGTTTTTTTCCTATAAAAGCTCTGCCTAACTGGGGCTCTTCACCCCTCCTGTGCTAGCCCCCCTGCACCGGTTTTAATAAAACCTCCTGCTGCTTGCATTGAGAGTTTCCGTGTGAGTGTCTTCGGGTCTAGCAGACAATCCCATCTGTCTTCCTGTCTCTTCAGTCCTCCTATTTTTAAAATAAATTTTATTTATTCTTTTATTTGAGAGAGAGAGAGAAAGGGGCATATGGAAAGAAAATTGGCACTCCAGGGCCTCTAGCCATTGCAAACAAATTCCCAACACATGTGCTACCTTGTGCATCTGGCTTATGTGGGTCCTGGAGAATTGAACCTGGGTCCTTTGGCTTTGCAGATAAGTGCCTTAACTGCTAAACAATCTCTCCAGCCATTTATAACTAATTTTATTAATTTTGTGTCTCTCTTCTTTCTTTTGGTCACATTTGCTAAGGGTTTATCAATCTTCTTTATCGTTTCATTGATTTTTTGCATTGTTTTGTCTTGTTTTTTTTATTTCATTAATTTCTGCCCCTAATCTTTGTTATTTCTTCCCATTTACTGATTTTTGGTTTGCCTTGTTCTTCTATTTCCAAGGCCGTAAGATGAAGCATTAAGTTTTTTACTTGTTGCCTTTCTAATTTCTTTTGAAAAAAAAAATTTTTTTTAAGGTAGGGTCTCACTCTAGCTCAGGCTGACCTGAATTCACTATGTAGTCTCAGGGTGGCCTCAAACTCATGGTGATCCTTTTACCTCTGCCTCCCGAGTGCTGGGATTAAAGGCGTGTGCCACCACATTTGGCTTTTGAAAAAAAAATTTTTGTTTATTTTTTTTTTATTTGAGAGCGACAGACAGAGAAAGAGGCAGAGATAGAGAGAGAGAGATAATGGGTACACCAGGGCCTCCAGACACTGCAAACGAACCCCAGATGCATGTACCACCTTGTTCATCTGGCTTACATGGGTACTGGGGAGTTGAGCCTTGAACTGGGGTCCTTAGGCTTCACAGGCAAGCGCTTAACAGCTAAGCCATCTCTCCAGCCCCTCTAATTTCTCAATATAGGCACTTAAAGCTATAAATTTCCCTCTTAGGACTGCCTTCATTATATCCCAAAGGTTATGCTATGCTGTTTTTGTTATCATTTGATTTTATGAATTTTTTGATTTCTTTCTTGATTTCTTCAATGACCCATTCATCATTCACTAGTGTACTGTTTAGTTTTCATGATTTTGTGTATGCTGTATAGTTTTTCTTGCTGTTGATTTGTAGTATAATCCATTGTGATAACATAGAGTACAAAGAATTATTTCAATTTTCCTGTATTGTTCAGATTTGTTTTGTGTCCTTAATATATGATCTATTTTAGAAAATATTCTATGTGCTGGAAAGAATGTGTATTCTGCAGCATTTGGATGGATTGTTCTGTAGTTATCTGTTAGATCCATTTGTTCTATGATGTCATTTAATCCAGATGCTTCGCTGTTTATTTTTTGCCAGGATGACCTGTCAATTGATGAGAATGGGGCATCTAAGTCACTCACTGCAGTTGTGCTTGGTGTTATTTGTGATCTAAGTGTAGTACTGTTTGTTTAGTGAAATTGGGGGCACCCATGTTAGGTGCTTATATTTTTAGATTTGTAATATCCTCTTGTTGAACTGTTTCTTAAACAATATAAAGTGACCTTCTTTGTCTTTCCTCACTAATATTGGTTTAAAGTCTATCCTGTCAGATATTAGGATAGCAACACCTGCTTGTTTTCTAGGCCCATTTACTTGAAATGCCATTCTCCATCTTTTCACCTAAGTTATCTGTCTTTTATGGAGAGGTGAGTTTCTTGTAGGCAAAGAAGGATCCCATCTTTTTTTTTTTTTTTTTTTTTTTTTTTTTTGAGGTAGGGTCTCACTCTAGTCCAGGCTGACCTGGAATTCACTATGTAGTCTCAGGGTGGTCTTGAACTCATGGTGATCCTCCTACCTCTGCCTCCCAAGTGCTGGGATTAAAGGCGTGTGCCACCACGCCCAACTGGATCCCATCTTTTAAGCCAGCCTGAAAGCCTGTGTCTTTTGGTTGGGGCATTGAGGCTACTGATATTAAGAGTTATTATTGGAGTCTGTGTCATGACTCTGCGCTGCTCACCCCAACTCAGCTGAGACCCTACTGACCCTCTTGAGCTGGCCTTGCAGGGGGACTGCAACATCTGGCGCCTGAACAGGGACCCTCTGCCCCATCAGCATTGGCAAGACGCCCCATCCGTGACCCTCTGCCCCATCGGTGTTGGCGAGACGCTCTATCCATGACCCTCTGCACCATCAGCGTTGGTGAGACGCCCCATCTGTGACCCTCTGCCCCATCGGTGTCTGGCGAGATGCCCCATTGAATGTCTGGTGAGCAGCCCCCTCGGCGTTTGGCAAAACGCCCAGTTCTTGGAGATGCCCCTCCTTGATCCTTGGCGAGTAGCCCCCTTGGCATCTGGTGAGACATCCCGTTCTTGAATGTCCGGTGAACAAAATGCCCAGTTCATCATTGGTGAGAAAAGCCCCTTGCTGTTCCATGTGCTGATGGTTGCCTGTGGGTGAGCAGGCAGCCCCTTCCCCCCCTTTTCTTTGTTTGTCCTCCCCCCCTGTAGGAAGGCACACACCACCCCATGGCCCCGAAGCCTATGTTGGCCCCTCCCCCCACTAAGCACAAGATACATGGGTCCTAAACACTCTATCCGTATGTCTCAGCTGGCCCCAGCATTAGGACTTGTGGTTTGCATGATCATCCTCTGGTCTATCATTTTTGATCTGGGTTATTATTTTCTCAGTCTCTTTGATTCAGGAGTGTCCCAGCCCAGCCCCCCCCCAAATCAAAAAACACCACGCAGTAATGGGCAACCTCCCTCCCCACCAGAGGATGCCGCAATTGCAGGCTCTTAAGGCCCTCCTCCTGCAATGTGGCTTAAAAGTAAAACAAAAATACCTCTATAACTTTTGGGATGAAACTCTTGTTTTAGCCCCATAGATCAGTCTGGAGAACATCTGGGACACTAACATTTGGTCCCGGGTTCTATTCCTTGCCAAAAAATGTGAGGTTTATAAAGGGCACACACCCCCTGCTCCATTCTTTTCTATTCTCCTTGCCATAATTGCCGGCCTTAAAGGCTCCATGGTGGAGGAAGTCATTTCTGCCCATAACAAACGATATGAAGAGGAACCTGAACTGGCTCTTCACAGCTCGTCCCTCCCAGCCCCCTTTTCCCATAACTCAGATGAGGAGGAAGTCAAACCTTTAAATGATAATAGGCCGCCACCCCGACGCCCTCCTGCTACAGCCACACTGGCAACCACCCCTCCCCCTCGTTACTCTTCCAAGGACCTCCCCCCCACCCTGCTCAGTCCTGGACTGCCAGTTCCCTGACACACCCCTTCGCTGCCTTCCCTGTTAACATAGGGCCAGATGCAACAGCCAGGCCATGGTACCCCACCCACCCTCTTCGATCTAGCCCTCATCCGTAAGGCGGCCCAGGAATCTGGCGTTGATTCTGCTTACTTTGAACAAGTCCTCTTACAATGGGCATCCATCTTCAAACTTACTATGACTGGTATTCGCAACTCAAGGCAGTCCTTCTCCCTCCTGAATTCCTCCAATGGAAAGCCACCTATAGTGACCTGGCTGAATCCCAAGCCCGCCAAAATCTTAGAAATGGAATTCCAATTACCTTGGACATGCTCCTTGGCACAGGACCTTATAAAGACCCTATATCACAAGCCACAGTGGGCATACATGCCTACTTTGACCAAATTAAATCTTTATCCCTTCAAGGGCTTAAGGCCTGCCTCCCACAGAGGCCAGATACCTATTTTCATAACCTGGTCCAGGGGTCATCCGAGGACTTCACATATTTCCTCTCTCATGTGATGGAGTCCGTGGACCGACGCACTCCCCCTGGCCCTACCAGGGACGCTTTAGTTAAGCAACTGGCATGGGAAGGAGCATCCACAGCAGCACGTAATGCTATTGCTGCTGTGTGTAATGAGGATCTCCATAAATGGATTGTAGCTACCAAAGATATCAATCCCGTGTCTGCCCCCCTCAAGGCCCTGGCCACCTCAATACAAACCCTGACCATGGGTCAAAAGCCTACCCAACAACCACCCCTCTGCTGGGGCTGTGGCCAACCAGGACACCTTCAGAGGACCTGTCCAAACACAACTAAGCCTATTTTAAGGCCCTAACCCCCTGCCCTAAATGTCAAAGGGGATATCATTGGGCCAAGGATTGCAAAAATTCCCTGCTTTTAAACTTCCCCAGGGGCAACCCTCAGCCCCTCAAGTAAGAGGGAACAACCCCCACATTAGATGGACTCTGCCCGTTTATGACCATTCACCCCGCATCTCTGTCCTTTTGGATGGGGTTGAATTCAAGGGCATAGTAGACACAGGTGTGGATGCCACTATTATCCTCTGCCAATGATGCACTCCGCATGCCCAATTGGGCCTATAAAGATGGTCCCAATATTAGGAGTGTTGGGGGACAGCAGACTACTAGACAGGTTAGGATACCAGTTACATGGAAAGACTATGATGGCAACACGGGGGAATTTTCCCCCCTGGTAGCAAATGTCCCCAATACCTTCTGGGGCAGAGACCTCCTTACTGACATGGGTGTTGTCATAACAACATATGACCAAGCCTTTTATGATGATGTTATCACCCATGATACTATTGGTCTTTCGGGGTGACCCAACCCCTCAAAACCAACCGCCATTCATCATCACCCCCAATTCTAGACGCCACTGTCTGATCCCCAACCGCTCCCATACACCTCAAGTGGGATACCATGGAACCCATTTGGGTCAAACAGTGGCCTATACCTAAATTAACTATTCTCAAATCCCTTATTCAAGAACAGCTTGCTCTTGGCCATATTGAGCCCTCTATTAGCCCCCATAATTCCCCCATCTTTGTCATTAAAAAGAAAACTGGTAAACATAGACTGCTCCAAGACCTTCGCCAGGTTAATAAACATATGTTAAAAATGGGCTCCTTTCAGACTGGCCTTCCCCACCCTGGAGCCATCCCTACTAACCAACATATAGTTATCTTAGATATCAAAGATTGCTTTTTCTCTATCCCTTTGGCAGCAGAGGACAGGCCCTATTTTGCCTTTACTGTGTGGGAGGCCAACCACTCTATCCCAGCTAAAATATATCAATGGAGGGTTCTCCCCCAGGGCATGAAAAATAGTCCTTCTATTTGCCAAATGTTTATATCCTCTGCCATGGCTAGAATACAATCTAAATGCCTTCTTGTTCATTACATGGATGATCTTTTGATTGCACATACCTCAAAAACTGCCCTTTTGGATCTTCTTAAATTACTCATTGAGGACCTCAAAAAACTTGGGTTTGCCATAGTGAATGAAAAAATTCAAACAGTGCCCCCTTTTGGATTTTTAGGATACAAAATTTCCACTACTATACAACCACTTACCCCTCACCTTCTAATAAAGGACCATTATTCTCTCAATGATCTCCAAAAACGCTGTGGCCAAATTAACTGGCTCAAACCTTTCTTGCCCATCCCTCCTAGTGAACTCCTACTGCTTTATGACCTCCTTAGAGTTACTGACAACCCTTCAAGGAAAATTCCTCTAAACAATCATTCCAAAAATTTGTTACATAAAATATCCCACTACCTCTTTTCTCTGACCCTCACAAGATATGACCCATCTGCTCCAATTCTAAGTATAATCCTTTGGACGACCGGGGCGCCGTTGGGAGTCATCTGGCAAAACCAATCGCCCCTTTACTGGGTACATCCCTCATGGGCACAGGCCCATAAACTCACCACCAACCTACAAGCAATGCTCCTCATAGCAATTAAGGCACATACCTACACTAACAAAATCTATAATACGGAACCCTCCAAAATAATTCTACCCATCCCCATGTCTGAACTTCAACTTCTTTTTAGGGAGGACCCCCTTTTCCACATCCTAATAGCGGGAGTCCCCAGTGAGATAGACAACCACCTCCCTGCTCACAAACGACTTCAATCCCTAACGGCTTTACCCATAAAGACTATTTCTCCAGGCCTTCCGGTCAGCCAATACCCTTAGCAGCCTTGGCCTTTACAGATGCCAATAAACATATCTATGGGCTAATTATTAAGAGAGCCAATCGACCAGATGAGGCCTTAAGTTCCCTAACCCCCATTCAGTCCAGCTAGGGGAACTATATGCCATCATCAGAGTCTTAGAGCTCTGTCAACAAGAGCCTGTCAACATATTCTCTGACAGCAGTTACGCTGTTCAAATAACAAAGGTACTGCCCTTAGCCAATCCCAGGCCCTATCATCATCCCATAGACATTGCCATCTCCACTTTACAATTGCAGATGGAAAACAGATCGTACCCTTGGCTTATTGAGCATGTTCGCTCACACACTGGTCTGCCTGGCTTTATTGCTGATGGGAATTTGCAGGTAGACAAATTTATTGCTGTCTCCTCCTTGCCACCTTTAGAACAAGCTAGACGTTTACACCAAAAGTTCCATCTATCCCCCACTAATCTAAAAACCCTATATCCTGAGCTCTCGCTTAGCCAATGCAAACATTTAACCCATATCTGTAAGGTATGTGCCCCCCAACCCCCCTGGGCCCCCTACAGCCTCAAGGAGTCAATCCTAGAGTCCTTACCCCAAATTCTATCTGGCAGATGGATGTTACCCACATACCTTCCTTTGGTAACTCAAATATGTCCATGTCATTGTGGACACTTACTCTAAGCTTACTTTTGCTATTGCTCTCTCTGGGAAAAAGGCGTCCCATGTCATTAAGGCAACAAAAGCTGCTATGTTGGTCATGGGCATACCCTGGTCAATTAAAATGGACAATGGCCCTGCATACACATCTGCCCAATTCACATCCTTCATGGAATCTTGGGGAATAAAACACTCTCTTGGGATCCCCTACAACCCACAAGAACAAGCCATCGTGGAGAGAACGAACCAGACTCTAAAGGAACTAATTATAAAACAGAAGTCCACTATGTCACCCAAGGACCCCCACTTGGCCCTAGTGGAAGCTCTTTTCACCCTCAATTTTCTCACCTTTGATGAGGCAGGACTCTCCCCAGCCTACAAACATTGGAGATCCCAACCAACCACGACACCCTTACCCTTAATCCGCTGGAAAGATCCTCTTACTAATATTTGGAAGGGGCCCCACCCTCTTTTAACGCAGGGCCGAGGGTATTCTTGTGTCTTTCCAGAAACTTCACAGATCCCAGTTTGGATTTCTGCCAGAAACATCCGTCCAGCCAATGACTCAGCAACCAGCCTTGATGAAGAGGATGATGCCAAACCCCTCAGGCTGCACATGGGACTTTAAACTTAGGCCATACTTGTTTGGTGCAGTGGGCCTATATTCTCACACTTTTCCTAGGCTTTATCTTAGCCTATTTCATTATCTATTTCATTGTATTCCTCCCCCTTCAAGCACGCACTTCCCCTTAGCCACACCTTTGCCTTTTATGGTAATGCTATTCTCCAACTGGCCATAAATTCCTTTGCAACTCCTTTGATTACATTGAGCTGCTACCATTAAGGACACTCAGTGCTACTGACTATGACGCTAGGGTGAACTCACGATAGTCACCCAGCAACCTGTCCTACCCCAGTCTTCTGTTGGCAAGGGGTTCTAGAGAGATTTTTATTTCTATTTGATTTTTGTTTCCTGTTGTGTTATTTTGCATCATGTCCATCTCTTTTTGAAGATATGATTTCAATTTGAGTTCTGATTTTCTTGATGCTTCCTGGAGTTCATTCTTGCATTTGATCAAGTATTCATTAAGTTTAATCAACTGGTTGTTGAGATCTTCCATTTCTTGTCTTACCTTCAATTTATTCATATCTCTTTGGAGAGTTCTAAAATTTTCTTCAATCAAGTTAAGCCTACTGTCAAAAGATGTATGATCTAGGAGGCAATTCTGTTCAATTTCATTGATACAACTGTTGCTTCTTTGATAGTTTGCTTCTAGTCCAGCGATTTTTAATTTCATTTAATTTAATTTAATTTTAATAATTATTTTTTTATTGACAACTTCTATACTTACATACAAAAAGTGCATGGTATTTCCCTCCCCTCCCCCATTCCCCTTTAGAACTCCACTCTCCATCATATGCCCTCCCTCTCTCCATTAGTCTCTCTTTTAATTTGATGTCATCATCTTTTTCTTCTATTATGAGGGTCTTGCAGAGGTATTGCTAGGCACTGCAAGGTCATGGATATCGAAGCCAATTTCTGTCTGGACAGTTGCATTGTAAGGAGTCGTACCCTTCCTTTGGCTCTTCCATTCTATCCGCGCTGGGCACTCCTCCATCCCTTCTTCTCAGCACTATGTTGCCTTTTGGGTCATCCCAGTGGTCATCACCATCTGAAAAGAGAAGCTTCTCTAACCAGAAGTGAGAGTAGCATTAATATGTGAATATGAGCATTAAGTGTAGTATTTTCAGGGCAGCTTGGTGGGAATAGTATATACATTTAGTCAGACAAGAGCAGGCTTTATACCCCTAAGGCTCATGACCTTTCTTACCATAGACTTTTGCTTAGGTTTTTCAGTACCAGGTATGTATTCCCTCCCGTAGAGAGGGCCTTCAGTCCAATGATGGAGCACTTGGTTACCCCAAGAGTAGACATGCCACTATTGCACCCATTCAGTCCTTGGGCCTGTCTGGCCAAATTTGAATATTCAGTGTCCACTGTTTTCACTGCTGATGACTTCTGTCTCCCATACTCTGCATGCACTGCAGCTTTTTCCAGCTTTCAGTTGGATGGTCTACAGGGAGAAGGTTTTCTGCTCAGCACCAGCTTGCTTTCTCAGTGACCTTGCCTCTCAGGCAAAGGATGTCTTCAGCAATAGGGTCTTACTATCTGTTTCTCAAGGAAACCAAGGGCTTTGGCAAAAGCCTTTAATGTTTTGGAGGCTACTGGGACCTCCTTGGCCAACAACTCACTGGAAGGTATCCCATCCCAGGTACTGAAAAATTTCTAGTAACAGTCTACAGCTTTTATATGTATGTGCCATTATTCAAAAAAGTAATTTTACATAAGTCTTATTCACAATATCTTGAAATTAGATTGACCCTTCCCCTGCCCTTCTTTTATGCATTTTCTCCCCATGGCCTCGCTTAGGCCATTCCCCTCCCTGTAATCAGTTCTTCCACTTACATATGTGCAATATCATATACTTAAGTCCTTCCCTTTCCTCCCTCCCTTATATCCTTTTACCAGCTTACTGGTTTCTGGTACCTATTTTTGGTTCCAGTTCACACACAAGTCTATATATTTGTAGCTAGGATCCACATATGAGAGAGAACATGTGACGTTTGGCTTTCTGATCCTGGGTTACCTCACTTAGTATAATCCTTTCGAGATCCATCCATTTCCCTGCAAATTTCATAATTTCATTTTTCTTTACTGCTGAGTAGAACTCCATTGTGTAAATGTACCACATCTTTATTATCCATTCATTTGTGGAGGGACATCTAGGCTGGTTCCATTTCCTAGCTATTGTGAATAGAGCAGCAATAAACATGGTTGTGCAAGTGTCTCTAAGGTAGTGAGAAGAGTCCTCTGGATATATGCCTAGGAGTGCTATAGCTGGATCATATGCTAAATCTATTTCTAGCTGTGTCAAGAACCTCCACACTGATTTCCACAATGGCTGGACCAGATTACATTCCCACCAACAGTGTAGAAGTGTTCCTCTTTTTCCACATCCACGCCAACACTTATTGTCATTTGTTTTCTTGATGGTAGCCATTCTGACAGGAGTGAAATGGAATCTCAAAGTGGTTTTAATTTGCAATTCCCTGATGGCTAAGGATGTGGAACACTTTTTTAGATGTTTATATGCCATCTGTATTTCATCTTCTGAGAATTCTCTATTTAGTTCCATAGCCCATTTTATTAACTGGGTTGTTTGAATTCTTATTATTCTGTTTTTTGAGTTCTTTGTATATTCTGGATATTAATCCTCTGTCAGACGTATAGCTGGCAAAGATTTTCTCCCATTCTGTAGGTTGTCTTTTTGCTCTATTCACAGTGTCCTTTGCTGTACGAAAGCTTTGTAATTTCATAAGGTCCCATTGGTTGATTAGTGGTTTTATTCCCTGAGCAATTGGGGTTAGATTCAGAAAGTCCTTGCCTATGCCAATATGTTGAAGGGTTTCCCCTACCTTTTCCTCTAGCAGGTTCAGAGTTTCAGGTCTGATATCAAGGTCCCTGATCCATTTGGACTTGACTCTTGAGCATGGAGAAAGACAAGGATCTATGTTTATCCTTTTGCATAGAGATGTCCAGTTTTCCCAAAACCACTTGTTAGAGGCTATCTTTTCTCCAATTAATATTTTTGGCATTTTTGTCAAAAATCAGGTGGCTGTAGCTGCCTGGATTAATATTTGGGTCTTCTATTCTGTTCCATTGATCTATCTGTCTGTCCATGTGCCAGTACCATGCTGTTTTTGTTACTATTGCTTTGTAATATAACTTAAAATTGGGTATGGTTATATCACCTGCCTGATTTTTGTTGCGCAAAATTGTTTTGGCTATTCGAGGATTTTTGTGTTTCCAGATGAATTTTAGGATTGTTTTTTCTATTTCTGTGAAGAAAGCTATTGGGATTTTAATGGGGATCGCATTAAATGTGTAGATTGCTTTTGGTAAGATTGACATTTTCACAATATTGATTCTTCCAACCCAGGAGCATGGAATGTCTTTCCATTTCCTTGTGTCTTCTGTAATTTGTCGCTCGAGTTTTTTAAAGTTCTCATTGTAGAGATCCTTCACTTCCTTGGTTAAGTTTATTCCAAGGTATTTTATTTTTTTTGAGGCAATTGTGAATGGGAGAGATTCCCTGATTTCATCCTCTGCACGTTTGTTGTTAGTGTATAAAAAAGCTACTGATTTCTGTGTTTATTTTGTATCCTCCTACATTGCTAAAAGTGTTTATCAGCTCTAACAGTTTGCAGGTAGAGTCTTTAGGGTCTGTTATGTTTAGAATCATATTGTCTGCAAATAATGATAATTTGATCTCTTCCCTTCCAATTTGTATCCCCTTTATGAGTGTCTCTTGCCTTATTGCTATGGCTAAGACTTCCAGTACTATATTAAATAGTAGTGGGGAAAGTGGACACCCTTGTCTTGTTCCTGAATTTAGAGGAAAAGCTTCAAGTTTTTCCCCATTTAGTATTATGTTGGCTGTAGGTTTGTCATAAATAGCTTTTATTATGTTGCGATATGTTCCTTCTATTCCCAGTTTCTGTAATACTTTCACCATGAAGGGGTGCTGGATTTTGTCAAATGCCTTTTCTGCATCTATTGAGATGACCATGTGATTTTTGTCCTTCAGACCATTTATATGGTGTATTACATTTATGGATTTGCGTATGTTGAACCATCCCTGCATCTCTGGGATAAAGCTTATTTGGTCGGGGTGAATAATCATTCTGATAAATTCTTGTATTCTGTTTGCCACTATTTTGTTGAGAATTTTTGCATCTATGTTCATGAGGGAGACTGGTCTATAATTTTCTTTTTTTGATCTGTCTTTGTCTGGTTTGGGTATCAGGGTGATGCTGGCTTCATAGAAGGATTTTGGTAGAATTCCTTCCTTTTCTATTTTACGGAAAAGTTTGAGAAGAATTGGTGTTAGATTTTCCAGAAATGTCTGGTAAAATTCAGCAGTGAATCCATCTGGGCCTGGGCTTTTTTTAGTTGGGAGACTTTTTATGATTGCTTGGATCTCTGTGGTTGTTATAAGTCTATTTAAATGGTCTATCTCATCATGATTTAATTTTGGTAGGTCATATGAATCAAGGAAATCATCCATTTCTTTCATGTTTTCAAACTTAGAGGCATATATATTCTTAAAGTATGTCTGTATGATTTTCTGAATTTCTTTGGTATCTGTTGTGATGTTGCCTTTTTCATCTCTAATTTTATCAATTTTTGTCTCTTCTCTCTTTCTTTTGGTCAGATTTGCTAAGGGTTTGTCAATCTTGTTTATCCTTTCAAAGAACCAACTCTTTGTTTCATTGATTTTTTTCATTTTTTTTTATTTCCATTTCATTAATTTCTGCCCTAACCTTTATTATTTCTTCCCATCTACTGATTTTTGGTTTGCCTTGTTCTTCTCTTTCCAAGGCCTTGAGGTGAAGCACTAAATTGTTTAGTTGTGAACTCTCTAATTTCTTAATATAGGCACTTAGAGCTATAAATTTTCCTCATAGGACTGCCTTCATTGTGTCCCAAAGGTTTTGGTATGTTGTATTCTCACCATCATTTGATTCTATGAGTTTCTTGATTTACTTTTTAATTTCTTCAATGACCCATGCATCATTCAATAATGTGCTGTTTAGTCTTCATGAATTTCTGTATGCTGTGTAGTTTTTCTTGTTGCTGATTTGCAGTTTAATCCCATTGTGGTCAGATAGCATACAGGGGATTATTTCAATTTTCCTGTATTTGTTAAGATTTGATTTGTGTCCTAGTATATGGTCTATTTTAGAGAATGTCCCATGTGCTGCTGAGAAAAATGTATATTCTGCAGCATTTGGATGGAATGTTCTGTATATATCTGTTAGGTCCATTTGTTCCATGATATCATTTAATGCAGATGTCTCTCTGTTTATTTTTTGCTGGGTAGACCTGTCAAGTGATGAGAGTGGGGTATTGAAGTCACCCACTACTATTGTGTTAGGAGATATCTCTGACCTTAATTCTAATAGTGTTTGTTTGATGAAATTGGGAGCCCCTATGTTAGGGGCATAAATGTTTAGGATTGTAATGTCCTCCTGTTGGAGTGTTCCTTTAATCAGTATAAAGTGACCTTCTTTATCTTTCCTCACAAATGTTAGAGTGAAGTCTATCTTGTCAGAAATTAAGATAGCAACCCCTGCTTGTTTTCTAGGCCCATTTGCTTGAAATACCTTTTTCCAACCTTTCACCCTAAGAAGGTTTCTATTTTTTATTGAGAGATGAGTTTCCTGGAGGCAAGAGATGGTAGGATCCTGCTTTTTAATCCAGTCTGCAAGTCTGTGTCTTTTGATTGGGACATTGAGGCCATTGATATTAAGAGTTATTATTGAAAGATATGTATTTATTCTCACCATTCTTCTTATTTTTTAGTTCTTCCTGTTTTACCTCTATTCACTTGTTTTAACTGTTATTTGAGTATGGGTTTTTTTTTTTTCCTATTTCCTGTTGTGTGTGCTTTGCTTTCTCCTCAGCATGAATGATTCCTGCAAGTATTTTCTGTAGAGCTGGTTTAGTTGCCATAAATTCCTTTAGCCTGTTTTTGTTGTGGAATGTCCTTATTTCTCCATCAATTTGGATAGATAGCTTTGCAGGATAAAGTAATCTTGGTTGACAGTTTTTATCTTTCAGAACTTTGAATACATTACTCCAGGCCCTTCTGGCTTTTAAAGTTTGTGTTGAGTGATCTGCTGTGATTCTGATGGGCTTGCCTTTGTAGGTGACTTGCTTTTTCTCTCTAACTGCTTTCAATATATTTTCTTTGGTTTGCATGTTTGGTAGTTTAATTATAATATGGAGGGGAGAGGTTCTTTCCAGGTTTTGTCTGTTTGGTGTTCTAAAGGCTTCCTGTATCTGCATTGGCATCTCTTTCCCAATTTGGTGGAAGTTTTCCTCTATGATTTTATTGAAAACACCTATTATGCCTTCGGAGTGAAATTCTTCTCCTTCTACTATCCCTTGAATTCTTATATTTGATCTTTTCATAGTGTCCCAAATATCCTGAAAGTCACATTCATACCTTCCTATTATTTTGTCTTTCTCTTTGTTGGACTGTATTAGATCTGCCACTTGGTATTCTAGTTTAGATATTCTGTTCTCTCCTTCATCCATTCTACTAGAGAGATTTTCTACAGAGGTTTTTATTTCACTGACTGTGTTCTTTATTGCTAGCATTTTGACTGGGTTTTCTTTATTATTTCTATTTCCATATTTATTTCTAGTATTGACCTCCTTATTTCATTAAATTGGTTTTCTGTGTGTTCTTTGAATCCTTTGATTTCTTCTTTGAGGTCTTTGAACCCTTTCATTTCCTCTTTGAGTTCTTTGAACCCTTTCATTTCCTCTTTGAGTTATTTGAACATAATTATAATCATTCTTTTGAAATCTTTCTCGGGGATTTCCTCTAAGTCAGCCTCACTGAAGGTCATTTCTGATATATTAATACTTTTTGGTGGATTTATATTGTCTTGATTTTTTGTGTTTCTTGTATTGTAATGTAGAGATCTTTGCATCTTGGATTAATTTAATGCTTGGGTTTTCTAAAATCTGCAGAAATATTAGATGTATCAATCAATCTGATATTATATGTCTTCAGTGTAGGAGTTTAAGGTGTTAAGTGTGGTTCTTAAGGCTCTCAAAGTAATCACAGAAGTGACCCTTGCCTGCTATGAGAGTATCACGTGGGGTGAATGGAACAGAATACAGTCAAATTCTAAAAATTTAACTCAACAATGTGCCCCTTCAATGAAATACAGCACAGAGTATTTGTGCAAAAGCCGGTATTATGACAAACAGATCCTCTAACAAAGTCACAGTCCCTAAGGAAGTGTGTTAGCCCACACCCTTAATCCTGTCAACTGGGAGGCTAAGATTTCTGGTCTGTAGAGGGTTCCAAGTTTAGCTTGTGATCAAGTGAGACCCTTCCCCAATGAATGACAGAGGAGGAAACAAATCAGGAAGCAACAAATGAGCAGCCCAAAATATAGCTTATTTAGGAATGTCACATCTGACCATCTGTCAGGTTTATATACCGGGCTTATTTGGTGGGTACTGACCTGGTGTAAACCAAGTTACCTTTTGGAACAGGTTTGATCACAGCTATGCTGCACAGCTCCTTGGGTCCTTTGCTGTGTTGTGGGCTCAGGAAGGCCGGCTGCATCTGTGGGTCACTGCTTTCGCCATGCCCGATGCTGGGTAGGTGAGCTCTCTTTCCCAGGTCTCTGTTGCTTGCTGCGCATGCACTCGTGGTGGTGGAGGGGAGGCTGTGAATGGCGGCTGAAGTCCGTCTGCTCCTCCACACGATCCTCTTCCTCAAAAGCCTCTCTGTTGGTCTCTGCTGTCCTCCTTCCATGTTTCTTGAGTTTGTGAGGAGGCGGTGTGAGTGGAAAAATCCTCTCACCTGGCTTTAAAATCCTGTGGCTCAGCCAGCTCAGCTGGAGGCTAGCAGCTGCCGTAGCGGCAGCTGTGGAACCACTTCTGCCCACTTCTGTGGGCTCCAGTTGCTCTGGATCTCTCCTACTTCTCTGCTGTGCTTGATAGTTTACTGTACACCTCACTTTTTAGTAGGAGAGTGTATTTTGCTGGGGTTTGTTTTGCTTTTTTCCCCTACCCTGTTTTGGCGCGGTTCCTATGTTGCCATCTTAACCAGAAGTCTCCCAATGATTTTTTTTGATCAATGTCCATTGGTTGTTGTGTTTCCATTGTGGGAATGAATTTCTGTTGATTTCTCTATGATTTCATTAGAGGCTTCCATTATAGGACTAGGCATGCTTAGTGGAGATCTCTGTTTTCTGACTTTCATTGGCTTTTTTGCATTGTTGTCTAACCATTTTAGGAAGACTCTTTATTTTATTGAGGAGGAGGCAAGTTTTTTCCCTTTGGCCCATGGACACTCTGACTCAGGTGAACAGGGATGTTGCTACCCATTGGACAGTCAGGATACCAGAGCAAAAGGCCTGATTCCACACCTCACATAGGGACCAGGCTTCCCCAAGCAAGGTACAATAGACCTACTAGGAACAGGGGGCTGGGAGGAGCAAGGGAACAGGGACTTGGCCTACTATTTCAGCACCCTCCAGCACACACAGCAGTTCAGGGAGCCCAGAACAGGGAGGTGGGAGGAGACAGGAGACAGGGGTTGGCCTACTCACTCCTGCCCACACAATATTTCTATTTTTTATTGGTGACTTATATTGATCTCCTCATTTCATTAAGCTGGTTACCTGTGTTCTCCTCCAGGAGTTTTTATCTTGTATGATTCCTTTGATTTCTTCCAATATAGTTATAATCATTCTTTTGAATGCTTTGTCAGGCATTTCATCTAAATCTGTCTCATTGGAGGTAATTTCTGATGGATTTATACTTTTTGGTGTAATTATATTATCTTGATTTTTTGTGTTTCTTGCATTATAATGTAGAGATTTTTGTGTCTTGATTTAATTCGATGCTTGGGTTTTCTAGTTATTTGCCATATTCTTTTTTCTTTTCTTTTTTTTGCTGTATTCTTAGACATGTAAATTAAGTTATATATCTTCAGGATAGGACCCTAAGCTACCAGGTATGTCTCTTACATCACTCCCAAAGTAACAGCAGAAATGACCCTAGGTGTTGTATTTGCCTGCTATGTAAGTATTCTAGTAGGCTAGGTGGTGCAAAATACAGGCAACTTCTCAAATTCAACTGAGCAATATACACATTTAATCAAAACCAGCACAGAGTATTTATACAAGCATGGAGATTAAAACAAACAAAAAAATCTAACAAAACTAAAATTAGATTTAAAGTTGGAAAAGTTTAAGACAATTAAAATTATTGGAACAGAGACAGATTTTAGGTTAATGAAGCTGTTATTGTCAAGCAGACTCCATAATTAAAGATGATCCAACTATTTTACATTGAAACAATGGAAAGATGCCATTGTTTAAAGATTGAATGGTTTTAATTTTTGGTTTTTATTGAAAGGAGAAAACTGAAAGGAAAGAACCTGCTCTTCAAGGTCTATGATTTTGATTTCCTTCTGATCATTAATCAAGGCCTTATGTCATTTCTTACATTTTTACCTGGAATTGATTTTATTAATGTGCACATGTGCAGCTATAAATCTGTTGTAATCACACACACACACACACACACACAACTGCATGGAAATGGCATATAAAGTGTTAAGATGTGGAATATGAAGCAGGATATGATCCCCTTGAGACTTGAACTGAAGATGTTTGATGTCTAACTGATGGTTATTTTGCACTGGTCCAGTCTCTCCTTTTATGCCTTGTAGCAATGTAAATGTTACTCTGTGTCATTTACATGTTGGAAGTATGTAACTTATTTTGATTTTACAGGGCTTACAGCTAAGAGACAGTCTTGAATCTCAAATGAGAGTTGGGACTTTGGAACAATCTTAAAGTTGGAAAAGAGTATGGGAACCTTTGAGGTTTAGTTGAATATCTAATTTACAATGTTCCATGGTCATCATCTATTTCAGATATCTCTGGAATGAGATATCTTGAATATATAACAATCACCATATAGACTCAGGTGTTTTATTAATTTTGTTGGACTTGTATCTCCAGCTGCCTGGTTGGAGGTTTATGCCATTTAATCTCCTGGATTTCAAATTCCAGCTCAAAGGTTTTCAGGTTGCAGTTTTAGCTCTGGTTTTTCATTGCTGTTGCTTGCTGGTTGGTGATGTTTTCTCTCTTTCTGCTTGGATTTATGAGTGGGAGCCAGCTTCTTCCACCATGTCTGGAACTTCCTCTGGATCTGTAAGCCTGAAATAAATCCTTTTCTCCCATGAACCATGTCTGGTATGGATGTTCATTCCAGCATTGTGGAACTGTCTATAACACAACCTTAAGGCCAGCAAGGGATACATAAGACTGTCTAAAACATGAAACAATTCTCCTGCCTAATGCTGTTCACTGTATTAGTTTCTTTTCTCAGGGCTACAACAAAATACCTTGCTTTAGTTTTCTTCTTTTGGGGGAGGGAAGGCAGTGCTAGAAATTGAACCCAGGACCTTGCATATGCTAGGCAAGCACTCTACCAGTGAACTACACCCCAGCCCTTAAAATACCTGGTTAAAGAACTCCAACTCAAGAAATATTTATTCTGGCTCATTGGTTTTCACAGTATGTCTAGTATTTAATACTGCTTTTCTTCACTGATTTAAACTTTTAGAATTTAAGACAAGTTATGGAGGAAAAACCAGTATTTATTGAAGCTTACAGATTTTCAGGGAAGTTCCATAACCACTATAAAGAAAAAGCTGGCCTGTTTTCTTCAGATCCAAGCAAGAGAGAAAAGCCAACCAGCCACATAGCATAGAATAGCATAGCATAGCATACTTCAGGAACTCCTATTAGGCACACTTTGCATATCTTTACAATGGAATCTCAAACCCACTACCACACCTTAAGAACCTCCCAGTGACATTGGCTCCAGCAAGGTGGCTGCAGATGCAAACTATAAACTAATAAAACACTGAATATATTGGGGGCCATATATTCAAACTATCACAGTATACAGTCATGGTAAGGAAGGCATTGTGGCAAGCAGCTCTATTGCATCTGGGTTGTGCAAGTAGGACTCCTAGTCTCCTCACATCTCAGTGGAACAGGAAGCAGAGAAAAGACAGGAAGTGACTCTGGGTTTACACCTCAAGACTCACTCTGTGTGACCCAACTCCTCCAGTGAAACTCCACTTTCTAAAAGTTCCATAGCCTCCAAAAACAGTGCCACCTCTAAAGACCATATGTTTAAGCACATGATCCTATGTGGGACATTTCATATTCAAACCATAACATCACAACATATAAACAGTTGGCCTTCTGTTTGAGTTTAGCATTCATTGATTCCACACTTGGATTTTCTGGGGTCCAGCCCTCGCATCAACAAGGGGTGAGACCACAAAGCTGGGATGAATGGGAGCTGTGATAACGAGGCCCATGTTGGCCCTCCATGTTGACAGGTCGGGCTTCAGAGTGAGCCATTTGACTTCTCTCTCTGGCTTCTCTCTCTCTCTGTCTCTGCCTCTTGCCACAAAACCTGTGTTTTATTTTTCTCATACAAGGAAATAGGATTCAGAAGGAAAAAGGCAAAAACAGGACTGTGTCCAAATTTGACATGCATGCATAAGCTTCTTTAAAATTACAAGTACCTAATATTTCCAGGAATAACCCCATCCCTTACAATCTTTATGAGCAAGCACTATTAACCATTAGCTGTGAAAAACATCTTCTTTGAAATTACGAATACATAATGTTTCCAGGAAAGTTAACCCCATCCCTTACAATCTTTATAAGCAAGCACTGTTAACCATTAACTATGAAAAACACCTTTGAAAAACACCTTGACAAATTCTTTTTGAATCATGGGGCACTAGCTCCTTGCAGTTTCTTTTTCATTCTTTGTTAAATGTTGATCCTATTTTCAGCTGCAAGTTAGCAAAGGTGAGAGACAGATTGGCTACAACAGGTGCCTATTATTTAATTATAGTTAACTCAGCAAGTCTTTCTTTTTCTTTCTGTAAGTAATTCTTTATAACATAATCATTACATCCAAATTGTATTTGCTGAGCATATGCCTGAATTAAATCTTTATGAAGTTGTATTTTCTCATCTTTTGATAAACAGTCATAAGGTCTCAAATCCCTAACAGCTAAATAATAAAACCTAACTCATCAACCCATTTTCCTCTGTAGTCTCTCCTGTCCCAGATCCTAAGTCTCACTCTCCCACTCTTAGGGTCACACTGATATTGACCACCTGGAGGAAGAAAGCTTTTAGGATCAAATCTATGCCCCTCATGAGTAGCCTGAGGGGGCTCCCACCATCTATTGTTGTTGTAATGAACCCATTGTTTTCCATTCCATTTTTGTTTGATCAGGGAACACATCTCCTATTGCCTGCATAATACTATTCCACAAAATTGCCTCATCAGAAGCTGACAGTACGTCTAACTCCCAGGGTTCATGGCTGGCCTGCATATCATTCACAGAAGAGAAAGAACAAGCCAAGATAAGGAGAGAAACCAGAAAGATCATGGCAACAAACATGAACTGTACGGCTGAAAGAAGTAGATGTCCTTGCCAAGGTAAATGAGCCAAAGACCATGGGGTTGGATCCATGTCAAGCAATGCACGGGGTCTCAACTTAGGCTTTTTGGAGCATGCCGTCCCCAGCATGGATCAAAAATTTTAAAAATTAGGATAATCTCATTAGATGCAGAAAAATCATTTGACAAAATCCAACATACCTTCATGATAAAAGTCCTAGAGAGGGCTGGAGAGATGGCTTAGGGGTTAAGGTGCCTGCCTCCTAAGCCTAAGAACACTGGTTCCAATCTCCAGCGGTTCCAATCTCCAGGTCCCACGTTTAGCCAGATGCAAAGTGAGGCAAGGGTGCAATGCCGCCCTTGCCCACAAGGGGGTGCACACAACTGGATTTCATTCACAGCAGCTGAGAGACTGCTGGTGTGCCCATCTCTATCTGTCTTCCTCTCCCTCTCTGTCTGTCTGTCTCTCTCTGTGTCTCTCTCTAAAAGTAAATAAAAAATTTTTAAAAAGTCCTTGAGAGACTGCTAATAGAAGGAACATATCTCAACATAATAAAGGCTGTTTATGACGAACATATAGCCAACATAATACTAAATGGAGAAAAACTTGAAGCTTTTTCACTAGAATCAGTAACAAAACAAGGGTGTCCACTGACCCCACTTTTATTTAATACAGTACTGGAAGTCTTAGCCATAGCAATAAAGCAAGAGACACACATAAAAGGGATACAAATTAGAAAGGAAGAAATCAAGTTATCATTATTTGCAGATGATATGATTCTATACATAAAGGTTCCTAAAGACACTACCAGCAAACTGTTAAACTGATAAACACCTATAGCCATGTAGCAGGATAAAAAATAAACACACACAATAAAAAAAATAAAATAAACACACAGAAATCAGTAGCCTTTCTATATTGCTAACAACAAACACACAGAGGATAAAATCAGAGAATCACTCCCATTCACAATTGCATCAAAAAAGTAAAGTACCTTGGGATAAACGTAACCAAGGAAGTGAAGGATCTCTACAATGAAAACTTTAAAACACTCAAGTGAGAAATTGCAGAAGACACTAGGAAATGGAAAGACATTCCTTGTTCTTGGATTGGTACAATCAATATTGTGAAATTGGCAATCTTACCAAAAGCAATCTACACATTTAATGCAATCTCCATCAAAATTCCAATGGCATTCTTCATGGAAATAGTAAAAACAATCCAAAAATTCATTTGGAAGCACAAAAACCTTGAATATCTAAAACAATTTTGAGCAACAAAAATAAGGCTGGTGGTATCACCATATCTGATTTTAACCTATATTACAGAGCCATAATAACAAAAGCAGCATGGTACAGACACAAAAACAGACATGTAGATCAATGGAACAGAATAGAGGACCCAGATGTAAGTCCAGGTAGCTATAGCAACCTGATTTTTGACAAAAATGCCAAAAATACTCACTGGAGAAAAGACAGCCTCTTAAGCAAATGGTGCTGGGAAAAGTGGATGTGTGTCTGTAGAAGGATGAAAATAGAACCTTATCTCTCTCTGTGCACAAGAATTAAGTCCAAATGGATAAAAGACCTTAATACCAGACCTGAAACTCTGAAACTGCTAGAGGAAAAAGTAGGGGAAACCCTTAAACATATTGGTCTTGTCAAAGACTTTCTGAATATAACCCCAATTGCTCAGGAAATAAAACCACAGATCAACTGCTGGGACCTCATGAAATTACAAAGCTTTTGTACAGCTAAGGACACTGAATAGAGCAAAGAGGCAACCTGCAGAATGGGAGAAAAATCTTTGACAGCTATACATCTGATAGAGAATTAACATCTAGGATATACAAAGAACTGAAAAAACTAAATAAAGGGCTGGAAAGATGGCTTAGTGGTTAAACGCTTGCCTGTGAAGCCTAAGGATCCCAGTTTGAGGCTCAATTTTCCAGGACCCACGTAAGCCAGATGCATAAGGGGGCACATGCATCTGGAGTTTGTTTGCAGTGGCTAGAGGCCCTGACACACCCATTCTTTCTCTCTCTCTCTACCTGCCTATTTCTGTATCTCTCTCTCAAATAAATAAATGAATAAAAATAAAATATTTTAAAAAACTAAATAATAGCCAGGCGTGGTGGTGCATGCCTTTAATTCCAGCACTCAGGAGGCAGAGGTAGGAGGATCGCCATGAGTTCAAGGCCACCCTGAGACTACATAGTGAATTCCAGTCAGCCTGAGCTACAGTGAGACCCTACCTCAAAAAAAAAAAAACAAAAACAAACAAACAAAAAACACCCTAAATAATAAGAAATCAACCAATAAAAAATGGGCTATGAAACTAAATAGAGAATTCTCAAAAGAAGAAATACAGATGGCATATAAACATCTAAAAATGTTCTACATCCCCAGCCATCAGGGAAATGCAGATTAAAACTACATTGAGATTCCATATCACTCCTGTCATGTTGACTACCATCATGAAAACAAGTGACCATAAATGCTGGCAAGGATGTGGAAAAAGAGGAACCCTTCTACACTGTTGGTGGGAATGCAGTCTTGTCCAGCCATTGTGGAAATCAGCATGGAGGTGCATGAGACAGCTAAAAATAGATTTACCATATGATCCAGATATACCTCTCCTAGGCATATATCCTAAGGACTCATCTCACTACCTTAATGATACTTGCTCACCATGTTTATTGCCACTCTATTCACAATAGCTAGGAAATGGAACCAGCCTAGATGTTCCTCAACTGATGAGTGGATAGTGAAGATGTGGCACATTTATACAATGAAGTTCCACTCAGCAGTAAAGAAAAATGAAATTATGAAATTTGGTGGAAAATGGATGGATCTGGAAAGGATTATACTTAGTGAGGTAACCCAAATCCAGAAATCCAAATTTCACATGTTCTCTCATATGTTGATCCTAGCTACAAATGATTGGACTTAAATGTGAGTAGGAATAAAACTCAGTAGCAGAGGCCAGTAAGTTAGAAAGGGGATATAAAGGGAAAACAAAGAAGGGTGAGGGGACTTAATAGGATGGTATTGTATATATGTAAGTAAAAGAACAGATTGATGAGGGTGAAAAGGCCTAAGTGATGTCAGGGGAAGAGATTGAGTAAAGGAAAGGTGGAGGAAGGGCTAATAAAAATCTAAGAGGATATAAATAAGTCAGTCATATGGAAACCTACTTTTTTGGACAATAGAATACTCAGAAGCCATAGATTGTTACTAAAAAAATTTCAGTGCCAGGGGTGGGATACCTTCCAGTGAGTTGTTGGCCAGGGAGATCACAGATACCCCAAAAACATTACAGGCCATTGCTAAGGCTCTTGGTTTCCCACCAGGAAAGGATTGTAAGACCCTACTGCTGAAGACTTCACATACTTGGGTTGCAAGGTCACTGAGGAATCCTGCTGGAGCTGAGCTGAAAACCTCTTCCATGTAGACCAGCTGTCAGAAAGCTAGAAAAAGCTATGCTGCATGTAATTCAATAGGAGAGAGAGAAATCACCAGTGGAGATACTCAACAGTGGACACTGCAACCCTTCAATTTGGTCATTCAGGTCAAATGAGCCAACAGGTGCAATAGTGGCATGTCTGTTATGAGGGAAAGCAACCACTCTCTAATTGGACTGGAGGCCTGCCCATTCTCTATCTGCCTCTCTCTCTCTGCTTTTTTTTCCCTCTCAATAAATATATATATAAATAAAAATATTTGATTAAGAAAAGGATTCCAGCTGAAAGTTTAAAAAGAAACCAACAAACTGATGGGAGGAAGGGGTTTGTTTTGGCTTATAAACTTGAGAGGACACTCCATGATGGCAGGGGAAAATGATGATATGAGCAGAGGGTGGACATCACCTCCTGGCCAACATAAGGTAAACATAGCAACAGGAGAGTGTGCCAAACACTGGCAAGGGGAAACTGGCTATAACACCTACAAGGCCACCCCCAACAACACACTTCCAGCAAGGCTCCAATTCCTCAATTGCTATCAGCTTCAGGAATCAAGCATTCAGAACATATAAGTTTATAGGGGACATCTGAATCAAACCATCACAGAGCACTTTCCTACCATGCTCAAAGCCTGGGGTTTAACTCCCAGCTCTGTAAAATACCACCACTCTTTGTGGCAGAATTATGCTGATTCCCACTTTACATATGGGGGAAAAGAGAAGAAAGGGAGAAGATAGGAGTACAAGGGGGAAAGGGGGGAGGAGGAGAGAAAGGAAGAATAGAGAGAACAGGTAAGGTAGCAGGGAAGGAAAAAGAGAGGGGGAGAAGGACAAGTATGGTGGTTTGAATGTATGGTCCCATAGACTCAGGCATTTTCTTTCAAGGTTAATACTACATTTTCATACCATTGAAATGATTTTCTTCTCCCCACTGTCCAAAGACAGATGTGCTTCACTCAAGTTCAACACATGTCTGATGAGATGGGGACTGAAACATGATATTCTCCATAGGAATTTTCTGGTTTTGCAGCAAAGACCAAAACAGATTTCATAGGAGAGGTATTTAGTGCCCTTTTCTATAAAATCAGAACGGTAAACATTGATGTGTAAACCACTTAAAATTATTCCATGGAGGTAATGGGACTTAAAGTATAGTGTTCAGTGTTCTGACTTGAATGAAGGCACAATTTCAAAAACTAGAATTGCTGAATTATAGATGCTTCATCCCTGTGACATCAAAATACAGTGGCTCTACAGGGCTCTTTGTAAGACTTGGCTGGCAAAACAACTAACTATTTGATCTAGTCAAGTTTACACTGTGGTGTACTTCTAATTCAGATCAATTTATTTTGTTTTTAATTTTTAATTTTTCTTTTTGTTTTTCAAGGTAGGGTCTCACTCTAGCCCAGGCTGACCTGCAATTCACTATGTAGTGTCATAATGGCCTAGAACTCACAGCAATCCTCCTGCCTCTGCCTCCTGAGTGCTGGGACTAAAGGCGTGCGCCACCATGCCTGGCTTATTTTTAATTTTTTTATTAAGTAGAAACTTTGTATGGACACATCATTTGTTGGTACCATCATTTCCCTCCTCCTTTCCCCCATTCCACTAAGGGCCCTCCTCAGTGGGATTACTGGTATTCACCATGGGGTTGTGAGTTGTGAGAGCAGTAGTCATTGTAGGGGCTGGAGGGCAATGGCAGGCATTTTTTTTTTTTTTTAAATTAAGATTGTGCTTGCAACTTCACTCTCCAGCAGGTAGAGCCCTGCTGGGAAAGTAGAATGTCACTGGAGACAGATCTTGTAGTCCAGTCCTAAGGTATGTTCAGAGCAGTTTGAGCTCTGGCTGTTTGCGTTGTTGGCTGTTGGTTTTTTCTCTCTGTGATATGCTGATGTATTATGGGTGAGCCAGCCACTTCCACCATTGATAGTATTTCTCCTGGATTCTGTAAGCCTGAAATAAACTCTTTTCTCCCATAAGCTGCTTCTGGTTGGTTTTTTATCCAACAATGTGAAGGTAACTGCAGCAAGAGAAGGAGGAATGAGAGAAAGAAAGAGATGAAGAGGAAAAAGCAAAGAAGGAGAAAGAGGAGAAAGGAAAGAAGAGACAGAAGAGGGAAAGGAAGAGAGAAGGAAGAAGAAAAGGATAGGGATGAGGCCTATGGTAGAGCACTTGCTTTGTATACATGAGGACTTCGGTTCTATCTCTAGCACCATAAGAAAACAAAAAAGGATACAGCAAGCTACTTGTTGCTCTTATTGGCTGACAAGGATAGAACTGGACATTAACTGGTCCTCAGTTGACTGGTTCCTTATGTTACACACTTCAGATAAGAAAAAATAGGTTTCTACTGCGATTATTCATCATGGTACTAGGATTCTGTGGTGCCCTGCCTTCTTAGGTCAGAATGTCCTAGGTGACCATCTGGGTTCCACAATCCCCTAGATTAAACAATTGTGTGATACCATTTCAAACATTTATTTATTTATTTATTTATTTATTTATTTATTTTTTATTTATTTATTTTATTAGTGAGGGGAGAGAGAGAGAGAGATAAAGAGGCAGATATATAGAGAGAAAAGGTGTTTCAGGGCCTCCAGCCACTGCAAACGAACTCCAGACAAATGTGCCACCTTGTGCATCTGGCTTACGTGAGTCCTGGGGAACAGAACCTGGGTCCTTTGGCTTTGCAGGTAGGTGCCTTAACCACTAAGCCAACTTTCCAGCTCTGCTCTCATTTTTGTGTCACTTAAAACCTTTCTAGGATTTTAGGACTAGGACTTTAGCTCAGTGGTAAAGCACATGCCAAGTATGTGCAAAGCTGTTTTTATTTAAAAATATACTTAATTAATTACTTAATGTGTGTATGGAAATGTCAGGGTCTCTTGTCACTGCAAACCAACACCAGATGCATGAGTCAAGTTTTTGCATCTGGTTTTATACCAGTGTGTGGGAGTTAAACCTGGGCTAGAAGGCTTTGCAAGCAGGTGCCTGTAACCACTGAGCCATCTCCCTAGCTCACAATGCTTTTTTTAAATTTTGGTTTTTGTTTTCCTTTTATGAGGTAGGGTCTCACTCTAGCCCAGGCTGTCCTGAAATTCACTGTGTAGTCTGAGGATGGCCTCAAACTCACAGTGATCCTCCTACCTCTGCTACTCGAGTGCTGGGATTAAAGGTGTGTGCCACCATGCCTGGCTCACAAAGCTGTTTATTAAAATTATTTATTGATGGTCTGGGGAAATGGCTTAGTGGTTAAGGACCCAGGTTCAATTCCCCAGGACCCACGTTAGCCAGATGCACAAGCGGGCGCACGTGTCTGGAGTTTGTTTGCAGTGGCTGGAGTCCCTGGCATGCCCATTCTGTCTATCGCTCTGCCTCTTCCTCTCTCTCTCTCTCAAATAAATAAATAAATAAATAAATTTTAAAAATTATTTATTGACAAATTTTATACATGTACATAATGTATTTTGATCAAAATCCCCTCCCATTACCTTTTCTTGTCCCCCTTCCCCATCCCTGTTCACTGAGCTTATAACTAGTCCCGCTTTTATTTTGTCTTTCTTTTTCTTTTTGCCCTCCTCCAACATCTATGACAGAATGTTGATGCACCCATTATTATGCAGGTCTTGGCAGACAATGACAGCCACTGTGAGGCCATGAATGCCATGGCCACTTCATGTTTGGAAGATAGTGTCCCAAAGCTCTCCTCCCCATCCTCTGGCTCTTACATTTCTTCTGAAAGCTTTGTTTGAGCCCCAGCACCTCATACACATGCACACAAATCCTTTCTCCAAAGAAACTGCTTTATGCATGGACACTTGTTCCCTGATCCTCACTCTCTGGCCAATCTGCAACTTGGTCAGGCTCTTTGGACTTTTACCTTTCCAAACTGTGAATTAAGTAACCCCCCTTTTTGTTATAAAGTCTTCAGCTACAGACATTTGTTCTAGCAATGAAAACCAGACAAATCTATGCAGCAAGAAGGCCCTCACTAGGTACTGTTATGCTTAGTCACGTCCCAGAATCCAGAACTATGAGCCAAGTAAATGATTGTTGATAAATGACTCAGTCTCAGGTGTCTTATTTTTTTAAAATAGTTTTTTTTTTTTTTTTTTCCGAGGTAGGGTCTCACTTTGGCCCAGGCTGACCTGGAATTCACTATGTATTCTCAGGGTGGCCTCGAACTCACGACAATCCTCAACCTCTGCCTCCCGAGTGCTGGGATTAAAGGTGTGCACCACTATGCCTGGCTTTTTAAAAATAGTTTTATTTTTACTTATTTATTTGAGAGAGAGAGAGAGGTAGAGAGAATGTGTGCAACAAGACCTCCAGCCACTGCAAACAACCTCCAGATGCATGCACCCCCTTGTGCATCTGGCTTATGTGGGTCCTGGGGAATCAAACTGAGGTCCTTTGGCTTTGTAGGCAAGTGCCTTAAGTGCTAAGCCATCTCTCCAGCTCTCAAGTGTCTTATTATAGTAACAGAAAACTGTACAAAAACATTTACAACAGCTCAATTCATAGTAATCCACATGGAAAACAGCCCAAATATTCACCAACAAGTAACCAGATAAATGCATTATGGTCCAGTCACTCAGTGAAATATGACTTAGCAACAAAAAGGACAATAAAAAACAGCACAGAAAAATCTCAGAAACATTACACTGAAAATATCTAGATATGAGCTGGGCATGGTGGCATATACGTAATCCCAGAACTCAGGAGGTAGAGGTAGGAGGATCACCATGAGTTCAAGGCCACCCTGAGACTACAGAGTGAATTCCAGGTCAGCCTGGACTAGAGTGAGACCCTACCTTGAAAGACCAAAAGGAAAAAAAATCTAGATATGCCTTGTGTGATTCAAAGAAAATGGATTTTTTTGAAACATCAGTTCCCTCTCTCTCTCTCTCTCTCTCTCTCTGTGTGTGTGTGTGTGTGTGTGTGTGTGTGTGTGTGTGTGTGTGTGTGTAAGCCAGAGATCAACTTCAAGTGTCATTCTTCAGGCACTCTCTACCTTGATTTTAAAAGTATTTTATTTTATTGTGTGAGAAAGAAAGAGAAATACATAGAGAATGAGAATGGGCAAGCCCAAGCCTCTGCCTCTGTGAGCAAACTCTAGACACATGCACCCCTTTGTGCATTTGGCTTTACATGGGACTGAGGAATTGAACCCAGACTGTTAAGCTTTGCCAGCAAGTGCCTTTAACTGCTGAGCCATTTCTCTGTGGGTCCCTGGTTCCTCAAGGAGCCATTGTGCACCGGCTCCCTAGTGTCTAGGCAACTGTGGAGCAGGGTCTTGAACGGTTTATGAGAGCCATGGGAAGAAACACCTGGGAGACAGCTTCAGAGAACAGCTTCATTTATTCAACAAGGAACTGGGTTTTTGAGAGAGAGAGAAAGCGGGAAGAGGGTCCCAAGGAGATTGGTGGGTTCAAAGGTTGTTTGCTGATGCCTAGTTGGTATATAGGGACATTCATTCCAGCATGTAGGGAGAGGGTCAGGTGACCTATGTAGTGGCAGGAGGAGGTGTAGGGTAGGGGGATGGGCTGTGTAAAGGCTGATGGCTGATACTGTATAAGGAGTTTCCTAGGTAACTTGCCAAAGGTCACAGGGCTATGAGTGAAGCCTAAGTCTTATCAGGACTTCCAGGTGCCCTGGGCTGGGGGGAAGGAACAGCCCTCTGCCTGCCGGTCTTGGGGCCCAAGATTTGTCTGGGCATCCAGGCTCGTTGCATCCCCTGGGAGGGTGGAGGTGCCTTACTCCTGCAGGTTCATGGGACCTGAGATTCCAGGATGCTGTGACCTCTCTGTAGCCTTGGGCCCACGTCTGATAGATTAGGCCTGCTTTTAACCCCCAAGCCCTGCCTGTGTCTGACATCTCTCCAGCCCCACCTTAATTTTTGAGACATGGTCTCTCACTGGCTTGGAGCTTATCAACAAGGCTAGACTAGCTGGTCAGCAAGCCCCAGGATCCTCTTGTGTCTACCAATCTTCTCTTTCACTCTCACTCTCCCTCCCTCCCTCCCTCTCACTCACTCTTACTCCCACTCTCACATAAAAAGGCAGTCTATTGGACTTGCCTAAATAAATAAATAAATAAAACACCAGGTGTGGTGGCACACTCTCGTAATCCCAGTGCTGGGGAGGCAGACACAGGACCTCTAAGCCACTGCAAACAAACTCCAGACACATTTGCCAGCATGTGCATCTGGCTTACATGGGTTCTGGGGAATCAAACCTGGGTCCTTAGGCTTTGTAGGCAAGCATCTTAACCACTAAGCCATCTCTCCAGCCCTACACTTGGTTTTAAAAACTGGATTCTAGGGATTGAACTCGGGTCCTCCTGCTGATGTGGCAAACACTTTACTGACTGAGCCCTCCCCAGCCTGAGACTGCAGTTCTATTTTTCCCCCTTTTTAAGATACTTTTTAGATTGCAGTTCTTTATTATCTGGGTCAATAGAAATTCTACATTACAAGCATATATTCTTTGGATATGCATGTGTAGCATGTGGTAGTGTCTCTGTGTGTCTTCACATGGTGTGTACATGAGGTTGTGTGCATATGTATTCATGTGTGTATAGATGTATATATCCTGTGTGCACATGTATACAGGCCAGAAGAAGATGTCAGAAGATCCTCTTTCACTCTTCCACCTTATTTCCCTCAGAATCTCTCACAGCCTGGAGCTCACTATTGTTTGGTTATACAGGCTGAGGAGAGAGTGCCAACAATCCTCCAGTTTTTACCCTGCTCAGTGTTGAGATTACAGGTACGCTGCACCATACCGGGCTTTATTTTTAAAATTTTTTTTATTATTTTTTATTTATCTTTGGAGAGAGAGAGAGATAGACAGAGAGGGAGAGGGAGACAGAGATGGGCGCGCCAGCAGTCTCTCAGCTGCTGTGAACGAAATCCAGATGCGTGCGCCCCCTTGTGGGCAAGTGTGGCAATTGCGCCCTTGCATCACTTTGCATCTGGCTAAATGTGGGACCTGGAGATTGGAACCGCTGGACATTGGAACCAGAGTTCTTAGGCTTAGCAGGCAGGCGCCTTAGCCGCTAAGCCATCTCTCCAGCCCCATACCGGGCTTTTTATGTGGGACCAAACTAAGATGCTCATGCTTGTGCAGCAAGTGCTCTTATCCATGAAGCCATTGCCTCAGCCTCACAATCTACTTTTAAGTTTTTTTTAAGTTAGTATACAAAGTAATGAATTTCATCATGGCATCTTCATACATACATGTAATTATACTTTGTTCTTATTCATTCTCCTCCCCACTTCCCTCCCCCACCTCCTATCTTTGCCTACTTAGTCCTCCTCTGCTTTCTTATAACATGTATTCCCTTACCCTATCTCCTACCTTCCTTAAGATCTCTTCCTCCCTTCTCATGATCCTCTATTTGCAGAAGAAGTTTTACAAAGGATAAGTCAAATTGAAAGAGATGGAAAGTGGATTGGTAGTGGCTTGGGGCAGGGCTAGGAATTGAGGTTGACTAGAAATGGATTCTAAAGGATAATAAAAATGTTCTATATCATAAATGATGTTCTCTTTTTTTTCTGTCCCATCTGCCATAGCCAAATATTCAGGGAACTTTCAGCAGCTTTTTATTCTGGACCAGTTCTACACAGAACTAATGGCTACTAGCCTGTTTCTCTCAATTGGGCCTCTTTCCATTGGAGATTCTTAGATAGCCACCAGATCCCCAGGATAGAAGCAGGAAATTTGCGAGTACAGGGTGAATTCAGGTAAAAAGTATCCAGTTGTTAAAGCCAGTACCTGTCCATCCAGAACCCTTATGTGAATTTCACTCTACTCTGCACTTTCCAGTTTCCTGGCCTGGTTGGGTTCTTTCTTGGCCTTCTGCCTGCAAGCCCTTTCCCCTCCTCAGCTCCACCTCCTAAAATCCCAGCTGCCATCAAAACTCCATCTTCTCTGGGATGTGTTTCCAGGTTTCTCTGCCCAGTGGAAGGAACTATGTACCCCATCCAGAACAGCTTTTCTTTCCCCCTCCCTTAGGCTCTTGTCTTGGGCTGCCTGTAATCTCTGCAGAAAGGAGACACTGAGCTATCACTGTTTTACCTGGCATAATTTCTGTTCCTAAAGATAAGCGTAGCTCCTCCAAATGAATTGGGTGCCATTTCTCCATGCATCCCTCCATTGCATCACTGGTCACGTTGTTTTTGTGTGCATCTGTACCTGAATGGGGTGGTCCAGAGCATAAACAGTACCTATGACCCATTCTACATCCCCAGTACCTTCTGAGTCAAGACCTGTTCCCTGCAGGTATCAAGGAGGAAATAGTACAGAGTGGGAACCTGACCACTGAATTTGGGGAACATCATAGAGCCATCTATCTACAGAGCTTGTGATAGTTTATTGATTGTCAACTTGACAGGACGTAGAAGAATCACCTGTGAGGACCTGTGCAAATTAGGTTAGCCTCTATATGTCTGAGAAGGCTTATCTTGATTAGGTGGTGGTTTGACTGTATGGCCCCCCCATAGCCTGAGGTATTATTACTATTATTGTTATTATTATTATTGGGTTTTTGAGGTAGGGTCTCTAGCCCAGGCTAACCTGGAATTCACTATTTAGTCTCAAGGTGACCTCTAACTCATGGCGATCCCCCTACCTCTGCCTCCTGAGTGCCGGGATTAAAGATGTGCACCACCACGCCCAACTATTTTTATTATTAAAACCTTTGTTGCATGGACAAATCATGTGTTGGTCCCATTCCCCTCTTTTACACCCCCATTCAATGGAGGTCCCTCTTCAGTGGGGTTGTTGATATTCACCACAGGGTTGTGGATTATGAATGCTGCAGCAGCCTGAGGTATTTTTTTCATAATTTTTAAAATTTAATTTTTACTTATTTATTTGAGAGATACAGACAGAAAGAGGAAGATCAAGAGAAAGAATGGGTGCACCAGGACCTCCAGCTACTACAAACAAACTCCAGATGCATGTGCCACCATATGCATCTGGCTTACGTGGGTACTGGGGAATCGAACCCAGGTCCTTAGGCTTTGTAGGCAAGGACCTTAACTGTTAATCCATTATTTTGAGAAACCATTATTTTGAGAAAGTGAGAGAGAAAGAGAGGGAGAAAGAGAGAGGGAGGGAGAGAATGTGTTGCCAGGGCCTTCAGCCACTGTGAACGAACTCCTGATGTGTGCACCCCCTGTGGTGCATATGTGACATTGTGCGTTTGAGTCACTTGTGTGTCTGGAGATTAGAACCTGAGTTATTAGTCTTCACAGACAAGCACCTTAACCACTAAGCAATCTCTCCATCCCCCTGTGGTAAATTTTTACTTAAGATTAAGTTTCCTACTTAAGCCTCCAGCAGGCAGAGTATGTCACTGGAGGTGGATCTTGAGCACTAGTAGGTGTGTTGAGAGCCAGCTTGAGCTCTTGGCTGTTGGTTCTGCCTTTCTGCTGTGGATTACCAAGTGAACCAGGTTCTTCCACCCTGATGAATCTTCCTCTGGAATCTGTGAGCCTGAAATAAACCCTTTTCTCCAATAAGCTGCTTCTGGCCAGGTGTTTGTCCCAGCAACGAGAGGGTAACTGCAACAACTCTGGGCATCATTATTCCATGACTGAGGACTGTACAGAAAGGACAGAGCTGGCTTAACAGCAGCATTCATCATGCTCTGCTTCCTCATTGAGCCAGATATGACCAGCTGCCTTAAGCTCCTGTTGTCATGCCTTCCCCACTATGATGAACTGTAACCTGGAACTGTGAAATAAAATAAACTCTTCTTCCCTTAAGCTGATTTTTATGAGATATTTTGTCCAAGGAACAAGAAAGTAACTGATACAGAGGTAAAGAGTCACTTTTAGAAATCACCTTAAGGGTTCTGAGGCAAAGCTGAGAACAGATCTAGGAGCCTCGATTCATTTCTCAAACATTTATTGATGAGACGCATCTGTGAAGGCAGCTCCAAGTCAGGGTGTTAAGCAAGGGTAGAAGCATATAGGAAAATCAAACAGCTTCTTCACTGTGTTTAGTAAGACAGGAAGAAGTCAGATGACCAGGTTTTTGGAGCAGAAATTTGGGGACTGATAAGTTAGGTTAGGTGACAGATTAGGGGGTTTCAGTGAGTTGAAACTGTTTTCAGGATATGCCCTGGACAGGCTATATTAGGATGTATGGCTTTTAGTAGTGGTGGATGGAAAAAAGAAAACTTTGGCTGTGGGCTCCAGGAATATGAGCCACACCTCTTATTCACTCGGCACTGGGTATGGAACCAGGCACTGGGTGGAGTCAGCAGCTGCTCCTTTTCTCACAGATCCAGCCATCCCTCTCACTGCTACATGGTGCATCGTTCCACAGTCCTGAGTGCAGCATCATGACACAGTCCTCGTGGCCTTGGGAATCATTGGGCTCTCCAGTGTTCCAGTGGCTATGATTGTTGAGAGGAATTTTGTCCTATGTCTGGGTTGGGGATGGACCTAAGATCCATCTTTCCTTCCCAGGATTGAGCCTGTTTATGGCTTGCTTGTATTGACCTCAGACAACCTGAATTTATGACTTGAGCTTGCACATGGAGGGTACATTTGTATTACCCAGAATTGTTTTTTAGACAGAATGTCATGTAGCTCTGGCTGGTCTTAAATTCACTATGTAGCTAAGGAGGATCCTGAATTTCTGATCCTCTTGCCTCTACCTTCTGAGTGTTGGGAATAGGCATGTACCATTGTGTGTAGTTTATGAGGCACTGGGAGTTGAACCCAGGGCTTTGTGCATGCTAGGCAAGTATTCTATGTACTAAGTCACATTTACAGCTCTACAGCCCCAAATTTAGCCCTTATCCGATTCCTAAGGTCTAGCTTTCCCATCCCTAAGAAACTAGTCCTGAGATACAGCCAAAAGCACTTCTTCTAGAGTATAAATTATCCCTCTTCCCAACTCTCTTCTATAATCTTCTGCTCACCTGAAGGTGAGTGAGACTCCATCCACCCACTGGTATCCTTGAACCTTGTGGAAGTGACGAACAGCCCTCAGGCCAAGCCAATAGCCTCTGCCACGTGTATGCTGACTCAGGAATCCCTGAAAAGGAGCAGAGAACCCCTAGCTGGGAAAGTTTGGGATTCTGCTCCACTTCCTGGGCTACACCAATTCAGTTGTACACTACTTCCCCTCCTCTGCCAAGCCCCAAGCATGTACCTGCTCATCCAAGCCTCCAACAATCACCAAGTGGGCACTGTGTCCTGCACAGTGGTGCTGTGCTGCCTCCCATGTGGTCTGTGGCTCAGAAAAATAGTAGCAAGAGCCCTGGAAATGTAACCATGAAGTGGGACACTGCTCACAGGTGCCTGCCGGGTGGTGAGGGCCAGAGAGGTGGATTGTTATGGAGTGGGGTTAGGAGAATGTGAGGCTATCTAGAGCTAAGAAGAGGCCAGAGAAACCAGGCCAAGATCTAGACGTGGGTCTTGCTGGGTAGAGGATGCTTCAAAGCCACTCACTAGGCAGGGTCCACTTGCCATCCTGTCTCAGTGCATGTCTTGCTCACCATTCTGGTGCTTGACTGCCTCCAGCATCCGGAACAATTCACTGCGGACATCTTCCCGGTTCCTGCCTTCTTCAGCCAAGCCCTGAGTTACTAGCAGGCAAAAACAGTGCATGTTTTTAGCTGGTTTTTTTTTTTTTTTTTTTTTTTTTTTTTTTTTTTTTTTGTTTTTCGACGTAAGGTTTCACTCTGGTCCAGGCTGACCTGGAATTAACTATGTAGTCTCAGGGTGGCCTTGAACTCACGGCGATCCTCCTTCCTCTGCCTCCCAAGTGCTGGGATTAAAGGCGTGCGCCACCATGCCTGGTTTAGCTGGGCTTTTAAGATTGGGATTTAGAGATTGGGGAGGTGGTTCAGTGGGTAAAGTGCTTCAAGTGCAAGCATGAGAACCTGAATTCAGATCCTCAGTACCACATAAAAACGTTGGGCATGTGCAAAGGCTCATGGAACAGTACAGAAGAGGGGGAAGAAAGATTGTAAGACCCACAGAGTGGGCAGGAATTTCCCAAGATACAGCCTGCTCACAGAGATTGACTGAAGCCTTTATAATGCCACAGTGAATAACAATAACCCACTGAGGAGGGCCTCAGTGGAATGGGGAAGGGGAGATGGGATATAAGAGTATAAACTTTTTAAAAATTAAATTAAAGCTGGGTGTGGTGGTGCACACCTTTAATCCCAGCACTCGGGAGGCAGAGGTAGGAGGATCACCATGAGTTCAAGGCTACCCTAAGACTACATAGTTAATTCCAGGTCAGCCTGGGCCAGAGTGAGATGCTACCTCGAAAAAAAAAATTAAATTTAAGTAAACCAATACAACACTGTTATAATAAAAACAATGTTAGGCATGGTGGTGCATGTCTGAAATCTCAGTGCTAGGAAGACAGAGGCAAGGGAGTCCATAGGGCTTCCTGGCTAAGCTGGTCTAGCCAGTGAGCTCTAGTTTAGACAGCCTATCTCAAAGAATAAAGTGGAGAGCCACTAAGGAGGACACCCAATATCTGGCTTCCACATGCATGCACACATAATACCACACATATACTTGCACTTACATACATATAAACACACACATGCACTCCCATCACACACACACACACACACACACACACACACACACAAATATACAGGTCAAGATCTGTACCCACAGTTGGTGTCACGGTCATGAATGATATCAGGCCAGGCCTAGTGAGGCAGGCTTGTTATCCCAGCTACTTAGGAAGCTGAGGCAGAGGAGGATCACAAGTTCAAGGCCAGCCTGGGTAATTTAGGGAGACCCTGTCTTAAACTGACAAGTAAAAAGAAGGCTGTGGATATAGCTCAATGGTACAGTGCTTGTCTAATAGGTGTGAGATCCTAGGTGCAATCCCCAGTATTGGAAACAAGAAAGTAATGTTAGGACTATAATAATAGGGAAGGAACCAGGTGGGACTGTGGTTAGATGTTTTAGTGAAGGTCAGGGGCCAGATCAGGGTCAGGGTAGAGATGGGCATGATTTGGGTCAGGGGTCATGGTTTATCTAGTTCTTACCGCGCTCCTGCAGTGCTATGAGGGAGCTCTCTTGCTTCATCAGCCTTGCCTGCATTTCCTGAAGCTCAGTGACAGTCTTTTGCAGCTGTGCTTTTGTTCCTGAGCCTAGAGACATGGTGTATGTGTGGTGTGGAGAGGGCTTTCCAAGACCATCAGCCATACCCCTATCCCTTGGCCCCAATTCTCAGCCCTTCATCCCTCCACTAATCCACTACTCACAGCAGTTGTTACAGGTTCCCACTTCCTTCTTCAAGGCACTCAACATTGCATTCTGTTCTGAGGCTGGAAGGAGACCCCCCTCCCCAAGCAAGTCACCTGAATGTGTGTGATGGGAGGTGCAGAGAAACTCAGACAAACCTTTTTTCAATTTGGAGCTATGATGGTTAATCTTTGGTTGTGAACTTGATGAGCTTTTTTTTTTTAGAATTTTATTTTTTTAACTTTAAAAAATATTTATTTATTTGTTAGAGAAAGAGATGCACAGAAAGAGAGGGGAGAGAGAGAGAGAGAGAGAGGCACACCAGGGCTTCTAGCCACTGCAAATGAACTCCAGACTCATGCACCACCTAGTGCATCTGGCTTACATGGGACCTGGAGAATGGAACCTGGATCCTTAGGCTTTGCAGACAAGTGCCTTAATTGCTAAGCCATCTCTCCAGCCCTTGATGAGCTTTAGAATCACCATGGAAATGACTCTCTGGGCATGTCTCTGAGGAATTTTTAGATTAGTTTAATTAAGATGGGAAGTCCCATATTCACTGTGCCACCATTCTATGGACTGGGATCCTGGATGTGTAAAAAAAAGAGAACTGGCTGAGCAGCAGCATTCATTGTTCTCTGCTTCCTCACTGTGGACTGAATGTGACTAGCTGCCTGAAGCTATTGCTGCTGTCTTCCCCACAATGATGGACTGTGACCTGGAACTTTAAGCTGAACTAAACCCTTTCTCCCTTAAACAGTTTTAAAACTTTTTGACAATCTCCAATTTAAGCTGATTTTTTGTCAAATATTTTGTCTCAGCAATGAGAAGGTAACTGATACAGGAGTCATCCTGAAGGACCTTGGAAACCCCACCCATCCACTACCCACTTGGAGTTCTAGGCATTCCTTCCCCTCACATTCAGCGGATGCAAGCACCACCTTTCTGCAGTTTTGCACGCACCATTTGTCCTCAGCAGATCCTGGTAGCCAAGCAGTGCCCTGCGCTCCATGGAGGCTGCAGAAAGAAGCTCTTGTAGGTGCAGCATGGGAAGTTAGGAACCCTCCCCTTACCCAGGAGGTTCAAGGACCCATGTCTTGGTACCCACAGAGGTGCAGATCAGACACACAGTTCATATGATGTGTGCACACTTTTATGGGAAACGTGATTATTCTCACACATATGTGTGCACACATTTTCTTCCCACACTTGCTCACATTCAGACCCAGGCAGGGTTCAGGACTCTAGTTGGTGCACCATGGAGGAGGCAGGTTTGCATCCTCCAAGTGCTATTCAACAGCTCCCCACTGAAAGGTCACTCACCTTTGGAAAAGAAAATGCTCAAAATAAGAGCCCCCAGAACCATGGCCACCAGGAGAGCCAGGGTCAGGAAGAAAAGTCGTTGTCTGCAGTGTTCCAAGCATCCTAACAGAAGACAGATCCCTGAATCCTACAGGACTGAGCTCCACGGAGGCTAAGTACCTTGCCCACCACAACATGGCTCCTAAGTGGCAGAGTTGGAATTCCAAAACCAGTCTCACTGAGTCTATGGCTGAGGTGTGTCTGCTGCCTGCTTTCCTGGGCCTCCTGCCTCTTCTCTTCCCTTCCCAATAAAACCCCAGACCTTTGAAAGAGGAACTCAAGGAGGCAGGCAAGGCAGTACCATTACTCTTACCTCCCGGGATCTCTTCACTCCTACTGCCCCACGTGCTGTATCTAACAGAGCCCATAGTGTGATTACACCTAAATCTAGGCAGAGTTATAAATTTGGACTCCTATCCTAGCCTCACCCACTCTCCTTTCCTTCCTTCCTTTCATCTAATTTCCTCCAGCTAAACTCAATTCCTGATAGCAGGAGCCCACTCAATGACCAATCACAGTGCTGGGCTGGGCCTGGGAGGGGGCAGTTCCAATTCCTATGGTTACTGCAGCTCCATCACTAGGATGGATGCTGGGAGCGTCTCTTCAGAGTTTTGTCTCAATATCTTATAGATT
This sequence comes from Orientallactaga sibirica, assembly GCA_036365145.1. Taxonomy (NCBI): domain Eukaryota; kingdom Metazoa; phylum Chordata; class Mammalia; order Rodentia; family Dipodidae; genus Orientallactaga; species Orientallactaga sibirica. The sequence continues at coordinate 22,562,806 of JAEOAD010000015.1, read as the reverse complement.
TAGAGCTAGTCTTCCTCTTGAAGGTAGAGATGTTGAACCAGCCAAGTTTCTTAGGATTCTATTGAATCCTGAGATACCACCCCTCACCAAAGGGTAGTTTTCTAAGCAAGTCAGCTGGTCTCCTCAACATCCCTGAAGGTACCTCTTAGAGGCTTCAGTTGACCTGAATTCAGTTGCCCTTGATCATAAGGGAGCATACAGACAGCTTTTTGGGTGGCCAACTAAGCTTCTGGATTCTATGAGTGGGGACATGGATGGATGGGGTTGTAGGCAGTATGTGACTTCTAAAAGTCTCATTCTTCTCTTTTGTGAAAAGGGGCTAAATGGCAGGGCCTCCCTCAAAGGGATGCTGTGATAAAGAAGTGAGGTAATAACACTGGGGAGATGGACAATTGAGTGAAGTACTTGTCTTGCAAGCATGAGGACCTGAGTTTTATCCTCAATACCAATGCTGGGCATGGTAGCATGTGCTTGTAATCCCAGCACTGGGGAAGTGGAGACAGAAGGATCTCTGGTGTTCAGTGACTGTTAGTCTATCCTAATTGTTGACTTGCAGGCCAATGAGAGATTCTGACTCAAAAGAGGTGAATAATCCTGAGGAATGATGCCCAAGGTTGTCCTAGGAATCCATACACATGAGCACACATGCACATGTGTCTGCACATACATGTGCATCAACACACAGGCAAGCACACACATGTTATGCATTTCAAATCTTGCACTGGCTCACGCTCATAACACTAAATGTGATATATGCAGTGATGTGCACATGTAAGCCCAGCTACTCAGGAGGTTGAGGTAGAAGGATTGCAGGAGCTCAGGGATTTAGGGTCAGCCTGAGCTGTAATGTAGTGACACTCCATATCAAAGAAAACCATAAGTCAAACAAAAACAAACAGGGCTAGGGATATAGTTCAATTGGTAGAGTGTTTGCCTAGCATGCACAAAGTTCTAGGTTCAATCAAGGATGGTGCTTGCCTGTAATCCCAGTACTTGGGAGGCTGAGACAGGAGGATCATGAGTTCAGGGCTAGTTTAGGTTACAGAGTGAATTCTAGGGCAGTCTAAACTCTATATAATGAAACTTGTCTCAAAAAACAGGACTGGGGAAACAGCTATGTGGATAAAGTGCATGGCATGCAAGCATGAAGACCCGAGTTTCAATCCCTAGCACCCATGTAAAATGCAGGACATGGTGGTGCATGCCTGTATATGCATTTAATTGTATTATCAATTTTGGGGGTTATTTTCTACACTTTTGGAGTCATTTTCAGAAAGTTCTTATCTATGTATATCTCTTAAAATGTTTCACCTATGCTTTCCTGTAGAAGTTTTGAAGTTTTAGGTAGTACGCACTGGCATGATAGTGGTGAGTCAGTTTGCATCCTCATTGGATTTGAGACACATTCCATGGGAAGGAATACATATCTGGCACTGAAAGCTGAGTCAAAAACCTATGGCTTGGAAAGTCACAAGTCCTGAGGGGAAGCTAACACTGCTCTTTAGCAAAATGTATATGTTATCCATCAAATTGTCTTCTTAATGTTTATGTTTATATTCAGATTAATGATATTCTTACTTTTGGATAGAGAATTTTGTTTCTTTTTTTTTTCATTTAAACTTTGGATGGATCAAGTGTTGGTACCATCATTCCCCTCCTCCCTGCTCCCACTCCACTAGGGATCCCCTCTTAGTGGGATTGTTGGTATTCACCATGGAGTTGTGAGTTATAAGTTGTGAGAGCAGCAGTCAGTCATTGTGAGGGGAAATGCCTCTGGATATTCCTTCCCACCCTGTGACTCTTACATTCTTTCTGCCCCCTCTTCCACAAAATTCTCTGATCCTTGGTGCATGTGCACTTTAGTGTTGAGCTCTCAGCATCTTCTGGATTTTTACTTTGGTGCATTTTGAGTATCCTCGGTGTCTGTTTCCATCAACTTGGTGCAGGGCATCAGGTTTGCCATGGAAGCAGCACTCTTGCTCATCTCCCCGATGCCTTTGTGTTTTCACCTGTGCCCTAGCTGCTGTGCTAGGGGTTGTTTCACCTGCTGACATGGAGTCAGCTATCCTTGTCCTATTGATAGATTTTGGTTATCTGTGGAACTTGCTGCTTTCTAAAAAAGAAAAACAGGTTCTCCAATGAAGAGTGAGATCAGGATAGGTTAATGGGTATAAACATTGTTAATTGAGAGAGAGAGAGAGAGAGAATGGGCATGACAGGACTGCAGCCACTGCAAATGAACTTCAGATGCATGTACCCCCTTGTGCATCTGGCTAATGTGGGTCCTGGGAATTGAACCTGGGTCCTTTGGCTTTGCAGGCAAATGGCTTAACCGCTAAGCCATCCCTCCAGCTCCAATTTAGAGAGATTTGATAGGTGTAGCTTCACTTTTAGCCAAAGATTAATGGAAGCTCCTTATTGGAGTCCATACTCTTGGTCTCCATAGGATTCTGACTTTGGTTCCTACTTCCAGCTATGGGTTCCTTTCCACTGAGCAGATCTCTTAGCCAATTAGAAAGCCATTGGTTACCTACCTGTGGTGGGTGCCACTATTGCAAGGTGTGTACATCTTGTCAGGATGGTTGCTTGCATTTAGCAGGGTTCCCTGCTTGCTCATAGAGTTGTTGCCATTTTTGCCCAGCATCTCAGGTTGTGATTTTCAGCACTATATGGGTTAACCATCTGGGAGCTGACTTTTTTCCAGATTCAACCAAATCTCTCAATGTTCTGTGTTGGCAGCATAGAATCTTACCTTTCCCCTCAAACAGGTAATCAAGTGCTATGACAGAAGTCTGTCTTGTTTTGGGGACTTCTTAGGTCTTTCCAATCAACGGCTCAACATGGGTGGAACACATTTCTAGTACTGGTATTTACCCCAGGGCTAAAGATTTTAGGGTTAGGTTTTATCCCACCCTCTCCAGGGCCCATCTTACCAGACAATCCCTCCATGCTCCTATGGAGGGCTATATCTTTTACTCCACTATTCAAGAGGAAAGTTTCTATGGTACCAATTCATTTTGGATTTGGTTTTATGTACATCTCCTCCCCCACTGCCCTTCCCCCAAACTGGAACAGCTTGAATTGTTGCCATACCCAACAAGCAAATTGAGGGCCAGATAAAAGGGATAGAAAGGTTTGAGAACTTTGCTTTTGCAGATGTGCAGATGGTGGTAATGACTGGGGAGACCCAAGCTTTGCATGGGCATGAGAAGTAGTGATAGCACTGAATGAGTCATCTCCATCACACCCCCCAGGGTTCAAGGAACATTGCAGAGGATGTGGCAGAAATAACATTAGTGTGGCTCTCATCCACTGTTCAGTGAGGCTTCTCTTTGGAAATGGCAGTAGATAATGAAGTGACAAAATTTATTACAGTGCTGAAAATAAAAGGCGCAGCACTATACAAGATATTTTTATCACACCATCCAAAACTCAGGGAATATTGTAGAAGAGAAGGTGTTATAAGTGAGGAGGAGTTCTGTGGGACACTATTCTCTGGATATGAAGTGACTTTCATGACCTTGAAGTGGAGGTTGCTACTACTACGACATGCACAATATTGAGCTCTTCAACATTTTGACATAGGAGATGGCGGAGATCACCCACACACGGAAGAATGAGACATCAAAACAGAATAGGGTCTAACCGGAAGGAAGAGGGGGTTCAGTGGAATGGGGTGGGGGAGAGAGACAAGGAAAAGTAATAGGAGAGGATTATGATCAAGTTACAGTATGTTTATGTATTATAATTTCCAAGAAAAATTAAAAACTATTTTTGAACCATTCTTTATTGATTGATTTCTTTTTGCAAGGTGAAGAGATATGGATATAGTTTAATTCTTTTGCATATAGATATCCAGTTTTTCAAGCATCAATTTTTGTTTTGATTATTTTTCATTGTGTGTGTATGAAATTTTTTTTTCCTTTTTAAATTTAAGTTAGCTTACAAAGTAGCAGGTTTCAGGCCGGGCATGGTGGTGCACATTTTTAATCCCAGCACTTGGGAGGCAGAGTTAGGAGGATCACCGAGAGTTTGAGGTCAGCCTGAGCTACAGTGAGACCCTACCTCGACAAACAAACAAACAAACAAAAAAGTAGCAGGTTTCCTTATAGCATTTTTCAAAATAATTTGTCTTGGTTGAATCTCCTCTCCCACCACCATTTTCCTGCCCCCTTTCATTACAGTACCCTTGTACTCCCAGAATTCCCCATTCCACTTCAATATCATGTGTTCTATTGTATTTTTCATTCCCCCACCTTAAAGTCCCTGTTCATTAGTTTTATGAGCTTCTTTTTAGTTTCATGGAATTTACCAATATTTACGTCTACTTATATACACCATTAACATTTAGAAGCTAAGAACTGCATATAAGAGAGACATATTGTATTGTTTTTCTGGGCCTGGGTTACCTTGTTTCATATAGTTTCTAGTTCCATCCATTTCCTGCAAATTTCATAATCTCATTTTTCTTTTTTAGAATTATTTTATTTATTTAAAAAAAATTTTAAGGGCTGGAGAGATGGCTTAGTGGTTAAGCGCTTGCCTGTGAAGCCTAAGGGCCCTGGTTCAAGGCTTGATTCTCCAGGACCCACGTAAGCCAGATGCACAAGGGGACACATGCATCTGGAGTTCGTTTGCAGCAGCCGGAGACCATGACATGCCCATTCTGTCTCTCTCTACCTTCCTATTTCTGTATCTCTCTCTCAAATAAATAAAAATAACATATTAAAAATTTTTTTAAAAATTTAAAGGCTGGAGAGATGGCTTAGTGGTTAAGGCACCTGCCTCCTAAGCCTAAAAACGCTGGTTCTAATATCCAGCGGTTCCAATCTCCAGGTCCCACATTTAGCCTGATGCAGTGATGCAAGGACACAATGCCACACTTGACTACAAGGGGGCGCACACATCTGGATTTCATTCACAGCAGCTGAGAGGCTGCTGGCACGCCCATCTCTATCTGTCTTCCTCTCCCTCTCTCTCTGTCTCCAAAAAATATTTTTTTAATTATTTTATTTATTTGCATATATATGGGTAACATATGTGTGTGTGTGTGCGTGTGCATGCATGTACACATATGTGCATTCCAGAGCCTCTTGCCATTGCAAATGAACACCAGGCATTTGTGCTACTTTCTTTGGAATATGGCTTACGTGAGTAGCTTGGGAATTGAATACAAGATGGCAGGCTTTGCAAGTAAGTGCCTGTAACTGCTAAGCCAGCTCCAAAGCTGAAGAAACCAAAGAGGCACCACTAGGATTCAAACTTAGGATCTCCTAAGCTAACTAAGTCATGGTATACACATTCATTTTTCTTTATGGTAGACTAAAATTCCATTGTGTATATGTACCACATTTTCATTATTGAATCATCAGTTGATGGACATTTAGGCTGGTTACATTTTCTTGCTATTGTGAAAAGACTAGCAACAAATATGGATCTGTGTGTGCAAGTATCTCTGTAGTAGGATGTAGGGCACTTTGGTATATGGTCAGGAGTGCAATAGGTGAGTCATGTGGTAGTGGTAGTTAAATTTTTTTTTTTTTTTTTTTTTTGGTTTTACAAGGTAGGTTCTCACTCTAGTCCAGGCTGACCTGGAATCCACTATGTAGTCTCAGGCTGGCCTTGAACTCACAGTGATCCTCTTACCTCTGCCTCCCAAGTGCTGGGATTAAAGACATGTGCCACCATGCCCAGCTAAATTTTTACTTTTTTGAGAAGTCTCCACACTGATTTCCATAGTGGCTGTACTAGTTCACTCTTCCCCTATGGTGGTTTAATTTGGGTGTCCCCTATAAGCTCATGTGTTCTGAATAATAGCTCCCCAGCTGGTGGCAGTTTGGGAGGTGGAGCCTAGCTGGAGGAGATGTGTTGTTGGGGGTGGGCTTATGGTTGTTGTAGCTAGCATCATCTTGCCAGTATTTGACTCACTCTCCTGCTGCTGTGTTCTACCTCCTGTGGCTGAGGTGATATCCATACTCTTCCCATGCCACATTTTTGCCTGTCATCATGGAGCTTCCCCTCCAGTCTATAAGACAAAATAAATCCTTTCCTCCCACAAGATGCTTTTGGTCAGGTGCTTTGTGCCAGCAATGAGAAGGTGCAACCCCACCCCCAGTAGTAATAAGGGTTCCTCTTTGCCCACATCCTCAGCATTTTTGTTTTCTCTTTTTTAAGATTTATTTTTATTTATTTATTAGAGACAGAGAAAGGGAAAGAGAGAGAGTGTGAGAATAGGCACACCAGGGCCTCTAGCCACTGCAAACGAACTCCAGACATATTTTCATCTGGGTTCCATGAGACCTGGAGAATCGAACCTGTGTCGTTAGGTTTGCAGGCAAGCACCTTAACCATTAAGCAATCCCTCCAGCCCATCATTTCATTTTCTTTTCTTTTCTTTTCTTTTTTTTTTTTTGGAGAGAGAGAGGGAGAGGAAGACAGATAGAGATGGGCATGCCAGCAGCCTCTCAGCTGCTGCAAATGAAATCCAGATGCCTATGCCCCCTTGTGGTCAAGTGCTGCATTGCACCCTTGCATCATCTTTGGGACCTGGATCTGTTCTTAGGCTTAAACGGCAGGGACCTGGAGATTGGATCTCTCCAGCCCTCTTTTTTTTTTTTTTTGGTTTCTCGAGGCTTAGAGGCACCTGGAATTAACTATGTAGTCTCAGGGTGGCCTCGAACTCTCGGCGATCCTCCTAAGCCTCATGCTCTTAAGCCCCACCACGCCGGCTATTTGTTTTCTTAATGAAAGTCATTCTGTGACTGGGATGAGATGGAATTTCAAAGCAGTTTCAATTTGACAGCACCATTTTTTTTTGGAAGAAGTTGTCTTTTCCAACATATTTTTTGCCATTTTCATTTTAAAAATTAGGTGGTTATGGTTGTGTGAGTTAATTTCTGGGTACTTTATTCTATTCTATTGATCTAAAGTGTATTTTTTATTTATATTATTTTGATTTTACATTCATAGTGTTGACTCCATTATCCTCCTCCCTGTCCTCCCTCTTCCAAAGGGACCCTCATCAATGGGGAATGTGGGTCATGCATTGTAGGGGTAGTCAAGAGTTCTGCGGGGTAGGTCAAGTCTCTGTGCATAATGCCCCAACTTATTTTTGTGCCAGTACCATGTACTTCTGGTTACTGTTGATCTGTTATATAATTTGAGATCATGTATTGTGATCTTATGTATTGTGTAACACTACTCTTTTTTTAAATTTTTTTTAAAATTTTATTTTATTTATTTGAGAAAAAGAGAAAGAGAGAGATAATGGGCATGCCAGGGCCTTCAGCCACTGTAAACAAACTCCAGATGCATGCATCGGGCTTATGTAGGTCCTGGGGAATTGAACCTGGGTTCTTTGGCTTTGTAGGTAAACACCTTAACCACTAAGCCATCTCTCCAACCCCGAGCACTATTCTTTTGATTAAGTTTCAGGGTCTTTTGTGATTTCATATAAATTTTATGATTTTTTTTTTTTTAGTTCTGTGAAAAATGTCCTTAGGATTTGTAGATCTTTTTTCATAATGTAGCCCTTTCTAAATTGTACTAGTTCATGAGTATGAAAGATCTTTCCATCTTTTAGTATCTTCTTCAATTTATTTTTTTTTTTTAGTTTTCATTTCAGAGTTGCTTCATCTTAATGGTTAGATTTATTGCCAGGCATTTTAGTTTTTGAACTTATTGTGAATGAGATTCCCCCCGCTCTTGGTTTCTTTCTCTACTTATTGGTGTACATAAACGCTACTGATTTTTGTATATTGATTTTGTATCTTGCTACTTTGCTGAAAGGTTTTGTTGTTGTTGTTGTTTTGTCCAGGTTGACCTGGAATTCTCTATGTAGTCTCAGGCTGGCCTTGAACTCACAGCTATCCTCCTACCTCTGCCTCCTAAGTGCTGGGACTAAAGGTGTGTGCCATTACATCTGGCTTATGAAAGTGTTTTTGAGAAAAGGGAAAAGTGTTTTTGACATCTAAACGTTTTTGGTAGAATCTTTAGGGTCTTAAAGTAAAATATCATGCCAATTGCAACTACGGATACTTTGTTTCATATTCTATCTTTATCCCTTTACTTCTTTACCTTGTCTTATTGTTCTACCTAAGACCTCAAGCACCATATTGAATAAATGCAGAGAGTGAGCAATCTTATCTCATTACAGATTTTAGAGTGAATGATGTGGGTTTGTGGTGCAGCCTGTATTGTGTTGATCTATTTAAAGTGCTCATTAAAAATTAAATTTATTTATTTATTTGAGAGATAGAAAGAGAGAGAGAGGCAAATAAAAAGAAAGAGAGAATGGGCATGTTAAGGCCTCTTGCCATTGCAAACAAACTCTAGACGCATGTGCCACCTTGTACATCTGATTTACATGGATACTGGGGAATTGTATGTGGGTCCTTAGCCTTCATAGGCAAGTGCCTTAACTCTTAATCCATCTCTCCATCCCCTCCTTTTTTTTCATTGGTTTTTCAAAGCAGGGTCTTGCTCTATCCCAGGCTGACCTGGACTTCACTATGCAGCCTCAGGCTGGCCTCGAATTCACAGTGATCCTCTGACCTTGACCTCTGGAGTGCTGGGATTAAAGGTGTGTGCTACCATGCCTGGCTTAAACTGTTCATTTTAAAAATATTTTATTTATTTATTTGAGAAAGACAGATAGAATGAGTATGAGCACACAAGGTCCCTCTCACCACTGTGAAAGAACTCCAGACGCATGTGCCACTTTGTGTATCTGGCTTTATGTGGTTACTAGGGAATTGAACCTGGACTGTCAGGTTTGGCAAACAAGCACCTTTAACCACAAAGCTGTTTCTCCAGCCCCCTAAACTCTTTATTTAGTCATGCATTTTTTAAAAATTTACTTATTTTATTTTATTTTTGTTGACAACTTCTTTAATTGTAGACAATATCCCATGGAACTTCCCTCCCTCCCCCCACTTTCCCTTTGAAACTTCACTCTCCATCATATCCCCTCCCCATCTCAATCAGTCTCTCTTTTCAGTTTGATGTCATGATCTTTCCCTCCTATTATGATGGTCTTATGTAGATAGTGTCAGGCACTGTGAGGTCATGGATATCCAGGCCATTTTGTGTCTGGAGGAGCATGTTGTATGGAGTCCTACCCTTCCTTTGGCTCTTACATTCTTTCCTCCCCCTTTTGGGCAATGGACCCTGAGCCTTGGAAGGTGTATTTGAGATGTTTCAGTGCTGAGCACTCCTCTGTCCCTTCTTCTCAGCACCATGGTGCCTTCTGAGTCATCCCAAGGTTGCCACCATCTGAAAAGAGAAGCTTCTCTAACCAAAAGTGAGAGTAGCATTAATATATGGGTGTGGACATTAAGAGGAGTGCTTACTGGGCAATTTGGTGAACATATAGTCATGCATTTACTAGAATGTTCTAGCATCTCTTGTAGATATGTAAACACATCTGAACTTCTCAAGCTTCTTGCCAACTTTCAGAGTCAATATGACACTTTTTTAAACATTTTATTTGATATCTGTTTTCCTGAAATTTTCCAGGAAGGAATAAGACAGGCATCTGTAATAAAACAAAATGAACAGTGAGTTAAAAAAAGAAGACACGAGGCTGGGGAGATGGCTCAAAGTTTAAAAGTACTTGCTTGCAAAGCCTGCTAGCATAGGTTCAATTCCCCAGCACCCACAAAAAGCCAAAAAGATGCAAGACATAGTGCATGAATGTAGTGTTCATTTGTGGCAGCAAGAGACCCTTTTGTGCTCCCTACAAATATATATTTGATTTTTCCAAGGTAGAGTTTCACTCTAGGCCAGGCTGACCTGGAATTCACTATGTAGTCTCAGGATGGCCTTGAACTTACGGTAATCCTCCTACCTCTGCATCCCAAGTGCTGGCCCAGCTATAAATAAAAAAAATTAAAAGAAGACATAGGGGACTGGAGAGATGGCTTAGCGGTTAAGGCGCCTGCCTGCTAAGCCTAAGAACCGGGTTCCAATCTCCAGGTCCCACGTTTAGCCAGATGCAGTGTCGCAAGGGCGCAATGCTGCACTTGCCCACAAGGGGGCGCACACATTTGGATTTCATTCACAGCAGCTGAGAGACTGCTGGCGCGCCCATCTCTATCTATCTCCCTCTTGTTCTCTGTCTCTCTCCAAAAAATAAAAAAATAAAAAATAAAGTAAAAAAAAAAAAAAAAAAAGACATAGGGAAGAAAGGAGTGTAAGGAAGAGGACATGTTTCTAGGTGAAAAAACTATGTACAAAATTCAGACCAAGGTCCCAGACTCTTAATAAATGTAGCCCCTTGGTTCCTAAAAGCTAAATATAGAGAACTAGTGTATGAACCAGTGATACCAGTCCTGGGTATATACTTTGTATTAGTTACTTTCTCTCTGCTGTAATAGAATATCTTACCAGAAGCACCTTAAAGAAGGAAATATTTATTTCAACTCTCAATTCAAGGTTCTAGTCCATCATGGTGGGGAAGGTATGGCAATCAGGGCATGTGATCACACTGTAACCATAATCAAGAAGCAGAGAGCAATGAATGCTGGTCCTCAACTAGCTTTCTTCTTTTTATTCAGTCCAGGATCTTAGCCATGGAATGGTACCATGGAATGGCCCACAGTTAGTGTGGGTCATCCCACCTCAAATAACAATCTAGGAAATCCCTCACTGACATGGAAAATAACTTCCCTGCCATATGAGCTTTGTCAGTTTTTTAGATAGGCCTGATGTTTCATGTAGCCTAGGCTGGCCTTGAATTCCCTATGTAGCCGAGTCTGTCCTTGAACTCCTGATCTTCTTGCCTATATCCCCCGAGTACTGAGATTACGGTCATGTACTACCATGCCTGGTTGATGTGCTGCTGAGGTAGAGACACAAACTCTACCAATTGGGCCATATCTCTAGCCCTCAAATTTTGACATCATATATTTGAGGTCTTCTTAAAAGAATTAGAAATTAATCAACAAATACAGTAGAAGTACTATAAGAGGCCTGGTCCCTGTCTGGTCCCCTGGTCCCCTGTTTCTAAACTCAAGGAAGCTCCCTTCCCAATCTTGATGTTTATCATATTAAAACTACTTTATGGGGCTGAGGAGATAGTTCATTGGGTAACAGTACTTGCTATGCAAGCATGAGGACCCAATTTCAATCCCCAGCACTCACATAGAAAGCCTGGCATGGCCATGAGTACCTCTCATGCATGCCAATGCTGAGAGCAGCAGAGATAGGAGTACACTGGGCTCCCAGGTCAGCCAGGGTTCACCAAAAAACAGGAGCTCCAGGTTTAGTGAGAGGCTGTCTCAGAGAAATAAGGGGAAGAAAGACATTTTACTCTGGCCTCCTCACACATGTTCATGGAGGACATATATCTATACATACATGCACATACAATACACACACATGCACAAAATATATGTGACCATAGAAAATAGATTATTTTTGCACATTTGAAAGTTTTATAAACAGGACACCACAAGTCCACTTTCTTCCGGATCTTGTTTTTGTTTCTTCCTCACTGCAAATATGAGATAAATCTATCTATCCAACATTCATTTTTCATTAAAAAAGATAAACACAAGTAAATAAATGCTTAGCAAACAAAAGATATGGGGAGCTTTCTTAGTTTGATAAGGGTCCAGTTCCAGTAATGTTTTACTTTATCATGAACTGTGAGAACATTTTGTTTGTATTTTCCTCCAAAGATACAGTGAATAACTTAAGATGTCTGTAAATGGCACATTATTTGGACATAGATTTTCTGCAGGTGTAATTGATAAAGGTTCTGACTGGTTCCAATAGAGAGGTACTGAAATGGATTTTGGGGCAGAAGTCTGTTATTAATACTGGCCACTTTGGAGATGGGAGATTCTTAAGATTGTCAATGTCAGCTCTCAAAATAAAGGAAATTCCTTACTTCCATAATTTTTTAAGGGGATGGGTCTCTAACTAGAGGTAAGGCTTTCATACATAGTGGATGTGTCTTGGATTCCTAGTGTTAGGGCCTGAGAGAAGGCTCAGGATAGGTTAAAAAGTCATAAATTGGAGTATTGTCTGGTCCTTCTGCCCCACCTAGGCTGGTAGCTTTTCTCTCTCATTGTACCTGTAGTTGTAAGGAACTGAAAGGAAGCATGGCTACTTTATCTCCATGGTACTAACATCTATCCTCTTAAAGGAATCATCTCTATAACCTAACACTAAGTTTTAGTGAAGCTACTGGAGTGGATTCTAATCCGTTATGCCTATGTATTGGTGTCCTTTTTGTAAGGACACCAATTGTATTGAATTGGGATTCATTTTTTTGAGTATGTGTAGTGTGTGATATATGCATGTATATACACCCTTAAAGCCCCTCATGAACTTTCCTGAGATGTAGCGGAGGCAGGAGGCACTCACCTGCAGTGGCCAGAGAACATCAGGTGCCCTGCTTCATTGCTCTTCTCTTGTTTTTTTTTTTTTTTTTTTTTTTTTGGTTTTTCGAGGTAGGGTCTCACTCTGGTCCAGGCTGACCTGGAATTAACTCTGTAGTCTCAGGGTGGCCTCGAACTCTCGGCGATCCTCCTACCTCTGCCTCCCGAGTGCTGGGATTAAAGGCGTGCGCCACCACGCCCGGCTTCTCTTGTTATTTTGAGTTGGGCTCTCTTGCTGATACCAGAATCCATTCTTATTTTGAATCAGAGTCTCTTACTAATGCTAGAGCTTGCTGGGTTTTGCTGGCCTAGGTGATTCCTTGGTCTTTGCTCCCCTTTGCCATTTTGGGACTGGGGTCATAGGCATAGATGGCCCTGCCCAGCTGTTTACACAGATTCTGGAAATTCCAACTCCTTTAGATCCTCATGCTTGTTCAGGAAGCACACTTAACTGCTGAGTGATCTCTCCAACCCTAGGACTCATTTTAATGCTCTTATTTTACATTTTGAGGTACTGGGAGTTAGGACTTCAACATGAGAATTGAAGGACAGTGGGCATGTTGCAGAAGCTCGAGTATGAGTCAGTGAGAGGAACCAAGTACCAATTGAACACGGTTGGAGAACTTAGTTTTATTATGCATGGGCTGAAGAGAAAGAGTTCATACTCCAAGTTCCTCCAGCCATTCATACTAGTGGGTCTGGGCCTTTCATAGGTCACTTAGTAGACAGTTTGTCATCACTGTGGGTTAGTTACATTATTGGTGAACTTTAAGTTTCTTAAGACTTTGTGCTTAGAGGCACAGACAAGGCTATAGAAGCAAACAATATATTGTTAGTACAAGATGGTTTTACCCATTGTCTGGGTTTATAGGTTATCTAGTTCCAGGACAGAACACAGCTATGGTAGGGCTAGATAAAAGTGAAGTTCCAAGGTGGTTTATTCTTAGTATACATTATTTCAGCCTGTAGTTGGAAAATAGACTATAGGACTGCTCAAAACTTTAGGGAGAGGGTCTTAAAATTGTTTTTCCAAAAGCTGGGCATGGTGGTATATGCCACTCAGGAGGCAGAAGTAGAAGAATTGCTGTGAGTTCAAGGCCACCCTGAGACTACATAGTGAGTTCCAGATCAGCCTGGGCTATACAGTGAGACCCTACCTTGAAAAACCAAAAAAAAAAAAAAAAAAAAAAAAAAACATTTTCCTTGAGCAAGGTTTGCCTCCCCATCACAGGCACAATCCAGCCTACAAATAATGTGAGAACCATGCTTTGGAATACTGTCTTTAGGATACAAAGTGGCAGTTCCATCCATGACCTCATAGCAGCTGTCATTACTTACATAATATTCAACCCATCAACATGTCATAGGTGATGAAAAATTACATCAGCTGGGAGATGGCTCAGCAGTTAAAGGTACTTACTCACAAAGCCTCTGGCTCAGGGTTTGATACCCCAGAACCCACTTAAAGCCAGCTGCACAAAGTGGCACATGTATCTGGAGTTCCCTTGCAATGGCAGGAGGCTCTGGTGTGTCCATGCTCTCTCTCATCTCTCTCTCTCTCTCTTATAAATAAATAAAATTAAAACAGAAGAGGGGCTAGTTTGAAGTAAGAAGGGTTCCAGTGGAAGGGAGATGCAAGAGGGGACAAAAGAAAGTAATGGGAGGGGACTATGATAAGGTTATGGTTAGGTTTATTCCAAGGTACTTTTTTTTGATGCAATTGTGAATGGGAGTGATTCTCTGATTTCATCCTCTGTGTGTTTGTTGTTAGCATAAAGGAAGGCTACTGATTTCTGTGTTTATTTTGTTGTTTTTTTCTATTTCTGTGAAGAATGCCACTGGAATTTTAATGGGGATTGCATTAAATATGTAGATTGCTTTTTGTAAGATTGACATTTTCACAATATTGATTCTGCCAATCAAAGAACATGGGATGTCTTTCCATTTCCTTGTGTCTTCTCGTTTGAGTGCTTTTAAGTTCACATTGTAGAGAACCTTCACTTCCTTGGTTAATTTTTTTTTTTTTTTTTGGAGAGAGACGGAGAGAGAGGGAGAGGAAGACAGATAGAGATAGAGATGGGTGCGCCAGCAGTCTCTCAGCTGCTGCAAACAAAATCCAGATGCGTGCACCCCCTTGTGGTCAAGTGCGGCATTGTGCCCTTGTGTCACTTTGCATCTGGCTAAACTTGGGACCTGGAGATTGGAACCGGCATTCTGAGGCTTAGGAGACAGGTGCCTTAACCACTAAGCCATCTCTCCAGCCCTCCTTGGTTAATTTTATTGCAAGGTACTTTTTTTTTTTTTTTTTTTTTTTTTTTGGCAATTGTGAATGGGAGAAATAATACCCTGATTTCATCCTCTGCATGTTTGTTAGTATATAGAAAAGCTACTGATTTCTGTGTGTTTATTTTGTATCCTGCTACATTGCTAAAAGTGTTTATCATCTCTAACTGTTTGCTGGTAGAGTCTTTAGGGTCTGTTATGTATAGAATCATATCATCTGCAAATAATGATAATTTGATCTCTTCCTTTCCAATTTTTATCCCTTTTATGTGTGTCTCTTGCCTTATTGCTATAGCTAAGACTTCCAGTACTATATTAAATAAAAATGGGGAAAGTGGGCACCCTTGTCTTGTTCCTGAATTTAGTGGAAAAGCTTCAAGTTGGCTGTAGGTTTGTCATAAATAGCTTTTATTATGTTATGTTCCTTCTATTACCAGTTTCTGTAATTCTTTTACCATGAAGGGATGTTGGATTTTGTCAAATACCTTTTCTGCATCTATTGAGTGATCATGTGATTTTTGTCCTTCAGACCATTTATATGGTGTATTACATTTATGGATTTGCATATGTTGAACCATCCCTGCATCTCTGGGATAAAGCCTACTTGGTTGGGGTGAATAATCTTTCTGATATATTCTTGTATTCTGTTTGCCAATATTTTGTTCAGAATTTTTGCATCTATGTTAATGAGGTAGATTGGTCTGTAACTTTCTTTTTTTTTTTGTTCTGTCTTTGTCTAGTTTTGGTATAAGGGTGGTGCTAGCTTTATAGAAGGAGGTCAGTAGAATTCCCTCCTTTTCTATTATGGAAAAGTTTGAGAAGCAGTGGTGTTAGTTCTTCCCTGAATGTCTGGTAAAATTCACCAGTGAATCCATCTCGGCCTGGACTTTTTTTAGTTGGGAGACTTTTTATAACTGCTTGGCTATTTGTACTTGTTATAGGTCTATTTATATGGTTTATCTCATCTTTGGTAGGTCATATGAATCAAGGAAAGCATCCATTTCTTTCAGATTTTCAAATTTATCCGGGCGTGGTGGCGCACACCTTTAATCCCAGCACTCGGGAGGCAGAGGTAGGAGGATCGCCGAGAGTTCGAGGCCACCCTGAGACTACATAGTTAATTCCAGGTCAGCCTGGACCGGAGTGAGACCCTACCTCGCAAAACCAAAAAATAAAATAAATAGAAATAAAAAATAGGACTGGAGAGATGGCTTAGCAGTTAAGGCGCCTGCCTCCTAAGCCTAAGAACGCTGGTTCCAATCTCCAGCAGTTCCAATCTCCAGGTCCCACGTTTAGCCAGATGCAAAGTGATGCAAGGGCGCAATGCCGCACTTGGCCACAAGGGGGCGCACACATCTGGATTTTGTTCACAGCAGCTGAGACTGCTGGCGCACCCATCTCTGTCTCACTTTCCCTCTCTGTCTATCTCTCTCTGTGTCTCTCTCCAAAAAATAAATAAAATAATAATTGAAAATTTTTTTAAATAAAAAATAATAAATAAATAAGGGGGAACTTGCTGGGCATGGTGGTGCACGCCTTTAATCCCAGCATTTGGGAGGCAATGGTAGGAGCATCACCATGAGGTAGAGGCCACCCTGAGATTACATAGTGAATTCCAGGTCAGTGAGACCCTACCTTGAAAAACCAAAAAATGAAATAAAAAAAGGGGGGGGGAACTAGTCCCCAAGATATATTAGCATTATCCTTATTTACACTTAATTTTTTTTAATTATTATTTTTTATTGACTTTTATTCTTACATACCAAAAAAAACCCCACCTGATATTTCCCTCCCCTCCCCCATTCCACTTTAGAACTCCAGTCTCCATCATATCCCCTCCCTCTCTCCATTGGTCTCTCTTTTAATTTGATGACAACATCTTTTTCTTCTATTTTGAGGGTCTTGCAAAGGTATTGCTAGGCACTGCAAGATCATGGATATTGAGGCCAATTTCTGTTTGGACAGTTGCATTGTAAGAGGTCATATCCTTCCTTTGGCTCTTCCATTCTATCTGCCCCCTCTTCCGCAATGGTCCCTGAGCCTTGGAGGGTGTGACAGAGGTGTTTCAGTGCTGGGCACTCCTCCATCCCTTCTTCTCAGCACTATGTTGCCTTTTGGGTGATCCCAGTGGTCATCACCATCTGAAAAGAGAAGCTTCTCTAGCCAGAAGTGAGAGTAGCATTAATATGTGAACATTATTTACACTTAATTTTTTAAATTTGCCAATGGGTGATCAGGCTGAAACATGGGCAGAAAAAAACATTTTTATCCCATTACTACACCTTATAACAATATTCTAATTTGGTTTAAGCATGGAGAAACTTGGGTGCAAGGACATATACATCATGTTGGGAAAGGTTATGCTCTTGTTGTTCCAGATGGATCCTCTGAAGAATTATGGGTTCCACTTAGGAGAACCAGACCCCAAAAGTTGATGATACTGGGGCATGGACCAATAAAAGAAGTAACAGAAAGCCAGGCGTGGTGCACACCTTTAATCCCAGCACTCAGGAGGCAGAGGTAGGAGGATCGCCATGAGTTCGAGGCCACCCTGAGACTACAGAGTGAATTCCAGGTCAGCCTGAGCAAGAGATCCTACCTCAAAAAAACAAAAAAGAAGAAGAAGGAGGAGGAGGAAGAGGAGGAGGAGGAGAAGAAGGAGAAGAAGTAACAGAGAGGATGGCTGCCCTCACTTTGCCCAAGAGAAGGTGATATTGCCCTTACCATAATAAAAATGAGATGTCAACTTGGGGTCAAATTAAGGCTCTTTCTCACAAAGCTGAGGCCACTATTGCAAATGCAGGCATGAATACAACACCTGAAAGTTTGTTGCTAGCCATGGTTGCGATCCTTTCATGTACCACTGCGGTAAGTGCTAACTATACCTATTGGACATATATTCCACATCCTCCTTTACTACAATTGGTGGGTTGGACAGTGATCGCTCCTATTGTATACTAATGATTCTACTCCTTTTCCTAGTCCTTGGAGCACAGGAGGACCAGATTTTCCCAATGAGGAAGGGAAGTCTTAATATATCCCTGGGATATGAAACTTTATGTTTTGGAGGTGGACATAAGCAATGCCTAAAAATATGGTCACAATTATGGGGATATCATGCACAAATCATACAGGATTTCATATGGGAGTATTTGGAACCAACACTCTTTTATTTAATGCAGAACAAAATTATCCTCATTTCATTGCTAATGTTACTAGTTTTCTAGGAAAACTTCTGGAATCCCACTGTGCTGCTTTCTCTTAGAAGAAACAAGAATTCTCACCAACTCATTGGAGTACTTGAAGGGGATGGGTGGGAAAATTATCTAAACTAAAGGACTATACTTTTGTGGATTTGGGACCCCATGGTTGTTTTGTAACAAGTTGCAGTGAGGAAGAAAATTATGAATATTGTGACAATAGTACTGTCTCTTTTAATATATATAAGTCAGGATTTTGGAGTGAAAAACAATCTTTGCTTACATGATTTAATGGAGGACTGTCACCTCCTTACCCTCATATCATACTTAATAATAAATTAGGGCCTGAACAATGGCATATTTAGAAAATACCTTCAGCCTTGTCTAGTTTTGTCTTATACACAGGAGGAGCACATACTTTCAAACCTCAAAATTATACCTTTACCAAAAATATCACAGGATTTTTTAGAGCATGTGTAAATTTCCCCTATGTGTTAGGTATCATCTCATTTAATGAAACTTTACGGAGTGTTGATTGTAATGAATGTAAACTTTATACCTGTCTCAATCATTCTATCCATTTCAACAAAACTAGTCAAAGTGTTTTAATTTTAAAACAATGATTAAAACTGTGGTTACCAGTTCAATTAGGATGACCTTGGCAGGAATCTACTACTTCTATCCTGTTTTTTGGAATTAGTAGATACATCCCTGAAATGGACTAAGCATGTTACTGGATGGGTTATATTAGGAATAATTGGTTTGATAGCTATTACTACCACTGCTGCTGTTTCAGGAGTAGCTTTGCATACAGCCATCCAGAATCATGACTTTATTACAAAATGGCATGATGACTCACATAAGCTATGGATACATCAAGCAGAAATTGATGCAATCTTAGAATCAACAATACAAGATATGCAAAATGCAGTTGAATGGTTGGGAGAACAAATAATGGAATTGCAACACTGGTTAACCCTGGAATGGGACTGGAACTTTACACAATTTTGTATCACACCATTAAAATATGAGACTCGAGATCACTGGATTGCTATACAAGCACATTTAAAAGACTTATCAGGGAATGATACTTTAAATATTCAAGAGCTACAAAAGGAAAGAGAGAAATCATTTAAAGACAACTTATCTTCTGTTACTGGACAAAACGTGCTGGAAGGAATTCTTCAAGGCCTGAACTCTATTAACCCCGTCACATGGTGGAACACATTGACTATGCTGCCCGGATTGCCACTTTCTCTAAGGTAACATTTGTTCTTAACTTAGTGTTTGCCCTTGAGTATAATGACTAACTTCCATGGAACTTGAGTCTGTAAAAACAACTTTGTTTCTCAAGATGTGTTCCCTAATTGCCTTGGATATAAAAATGTTAGGCTCTCTGCAATAAAGTGTCAGATGCATAAGACTTCTGGCCCCTCTGTCCTCATTTCAGATCTCTCCTCCAGGATCCTGTGAATAAAGAATTCACAGAAAATATTTGAAGGAATTGTAAGTGTAACAGAAAATCAAGAAAGAATACCAGCCTTGATCTCTACAAATAGACTGTTTATTGAAAGGTACAGGGAGAGGCAGCAGCCTTCCACAGAATGAAGGCTGAAGCACCGAGTCAGGCTGGGGTTCAAACTTATAAGGAGTATCCTAAGGCAAACATACTGAATTAGCTGAAGGTCCAAGAGAAGTAGATAAGGCACCAAAGCTATTTGCTCAGAATAGGCTCTTTTTTTTTTTTTTTTGAGGTAGGATCTCACTCTAGCCCAGGCTGACCTGGAATTCACTATGTAGTCTCAGGGTGGCCTTGAACTCCTGACAATCCTTCTACCTCTGCCTTCAGAGTGCTGGGATTAAAGGTATGCACCACCACACCTGGCTCAGAATAGGTTCTTTAGCAGAATTGACAGGGAGGACTAGATGACTCTGTTCTTCATGACCTTCTAATCTTAAGGTTAATTATTAACTCTTCAGTTCCCTCTAGTTTTCAAGGGAGGCTATTAACCCTTTATTCTAGACTCTGGAAGGATAAAAAAGATTGGGGAGAACTGGGGATGAGTGGGGCATTTAGAGGAGGACTGTGTGGGCAAGAATTGGGGTGAAATGAACTCTTAGACTACTTCCTGCTAGAGGGGGGCAGTAGATCTCTCAGGGTGTCCCGCATAGTCCTGTGGAGGTTGGATGTCCAGGGGATGATGTTCAGTGGTCATGAAGAATTCAGTGACTTTCTGTGAAGTGAAGTAATGTGTTCTGTCTTGGAGGAATTTAGTGAGGCATCTGAGTATGTAAGGACCAAAAGAAAGAGTGAATATTATCATAATCAGGGTAATAAAGTACATGTCAGAGACAGGGTAGGTTTAACTTGAAGGTAGTAGAGTTGTGAGGTGTTTTTTTTTTTTTTTAACTTAAAACAATAGTTATTCTAGCTGGTCACAGAGAGATGTCAAGTCACATGCAGAGAAATAATATTACTGGCCATTAAAAAGGCTAATACAGGGCTGGAGAGATGGCTTAGTGGTTAAGGCACATGCCTGGGAAGCTTAAGGACCCTGGTTCAATTCTTTAGGTCCCACGTAAGCCAGATGCACAAGGGGATGCACACACCTGGAGTGTGTTTGCAGTGGCTAAAGGCCCTGGTGTGCACATTCTCACTCTCTCTCTCTCTCTCTTTCCCTCTCTCTGTTTCTAATAAATAAATAAAAAAGGCTAATATGGGCTGGAGAGATGGCTTCACGGTTTAGGCGCCTGCCTGCTAAGCCTAAAGAACGCCTGTTCCAATCTCCAGGTCCCATAATTAGCCAGATGCAAAGTGATGCAAGGGGGCAATGCTGCACTTGCCCACAAGGGGGTGCATGCATCTGGAGTTCATTCACAGCAGCTGAGAGGCTGCCGGCACGCCCATTCTCTGTCTCCCTCTCCCTCTCTTTCTCCAAAAAAGGGGGGTCTAATACAACCTAAAATATTATTGACTCTAAATTGGTACCATTTATTTCTTAACAATTGCTGCAGTCCAACGTTGAAGTTCTAGTCATAAGGTGTGGCTTCTGAGAGTCTCAGCTTTAGGTTCTTCATTTGATTTTGGATCTTGTATACATAGCAGGCTGTGGTTTTACATGGCTCTTATGAACAGGCAAGGTGACAGCTCTTTAGGAGAGTGATAATTATCTGAGCCATTAGGAAAGAAACTACTAGATCATATTAAATCTATTTGCCATTATGATCTGGTTAATTATCTATGTATGAATTTTCTTGTATGTGACATGACATTTACAGGTGACATAATTGAAAAATAATATCATGGGTGGCGGGTAAGAAAACAGGGTTATGTCTGTTAGAAAGAAGAAATTGTTAACTTGGATGGGGAATTAATTGGAATTTTTTGAAATATAAAGATTTGGCTTATGTAAGGTAGGGTGTATAAGAGACTAGTATTGGTGCAATATTTGAAGCTTCTTAATTTTTTTTAATTTAAATATGGTAGAGATTAATAAATTAACTAATTTTGGGCTGGAGAGATAGCTTAGCAGTTAAAGTACATGCCTGTGAAGCCTAAGGACCCCAGTTCAAATCTCCAGGTCCCACGTAAGCAAGATGCACATGATGGCACATGCATATGGAGTTCAGTTGCAGTGGCTAGAGGCCCTGGCATGCCCATTCTCACTCTTCCCCTCTCTCTCTCCCTTTCTCTGTCTGTAATAAATAAATAAATAAAAATGAAATCTTTAAAAATATTTTTTAAAGGCTGGATAGATGGCTTAGTGGTCAAGGTGCCTGCCTGCCAAGCCTAAGAATGTCTGTTAAATCTCCAGGTCCCACATTTAAGCAGATGCAAAAGGGAAGGACACGCTTGCCCACAAGCGGTTGCATGTGCCTAGAGTTCGTTCACAGTGGCTGAAAGGCCACTGGCATGCCCATTCTCTCTCTCTCTGGCTCTCTCCCTCTCCCTCTCTCTCTCTCTGTCTCTCTCAAATAAAAAAATAAAAAATAAATTAACTAATTTTGAAGCTTAGTTATCAGGTTTTGTAAGTTCTTTTTTATTTTATTTGAGAGAAACAGAGAGAGAGAGAGAGAGAGAGCTAGAGAGGTAGGGAGAGAGAAAGAATGGGCTCACCAGCAGCCCCACAGCCACTGTGAATGAACTCCAGATGCGTGCGCCCCCTGTGGGCAAACGCAGCATTGTGCCCTTGCATCACTTTTTGCATCTGGCTAAACTTGGGACCTGGAGATTGGAACCAACATTCTTAGGCTTGGCAGGCAGGCGCCTTAACCACCAAGCCATCTCTCCAGCCCTTTGTAAGTTCTTTATATAGAAAGCTTATAGTTTTTACTTACACAGTCCAGAGATTAAAAAGTCTGACTTAGCTTTAGAGGAATGAATGGAAGTATGTTAAGCTTAAAAAGCTCAAAGTTTGATTAATTTTACAGGTGCAATAAATTTTATATAATTAGGTCCAGTTTTTTGTGGTTTTCTTTTGGAATAAGTTGATAACAAACAAAAGTTTTACTTAATAGAAAAACATATAAAAGAAGCACACTTAAGAAACCTATTGTTGTAAACAGGTGTTTATGCAACAAAATACAGGCTTTATCAGAAGCTAAGCACTTGGATATAACTTAGTTATCTTAATCAGAAATAGTTTTCAACACTTTTAATCTATCAGCACATATTATATATGTTGTCTTTGTTTAGGATAAGGAGGATTTTTTTAATGTTACCAGGGACAAAGGAAATTGAGTCTGTATTCTAATGACCTCCAAATGGATGGCAGGTTCAAGTCTGCCTTTTTCAAACTGAAGTGGGATGGAGAAAGGGGGAGTCTCTACTCCTGTAGACTTTTAGGCCTTGGAGAATCATCAAAGGGGGCCCAGATAGATGGAGTTAGTCTGTTGTAGGGCCCTCTGAGGTGAACTGGTGAAACTGTAAAGGTCCAGGAGGTCATTTATATCAATCTTGTAAGAAGAAACACAAGATGATTTTCAGTACAGGTCAGAATCTATAAAACAAATTATGGTCTAGAAGCAGTACAAAACTACAGTGTCAGTACAAAACCATGCAGTATGGAACATTATCAATACAAAAGTCTATTATAGTATAGGACATAACTGAGGGTCAGGGGATTTACATTTTCTAACCCTAATTTTTATCTCAATATAAGGCATGGCACTATAAATAAATTTACCAACTTATTACAGAGAGTTAAGTTTGAATTAGATAAACAATTAAGGTGAAAGAAGTACAGAGAAAATTTTCAGTACCTGGGATGGGATACCTTCCAGTGAGTTGTTGGCCAAGGAGGTCCCGGTAGCCTCCAAAACATTAAAGGCTATTGCCAAAGCCCTTGGTTTCCCTTGAGAAACAGATGATAAGACCCTATTAATGAAGACATCTCTTGCCTGAGAGGCAAGGTCACTGAGAAAGCAAGCTGGTGCAGAGCAGAAAACCTTCTCCATGTAGACCAGCCAACTGAAAGCTGGAAAAAGCTGCACTGCATGCAGCGTATGGGAGACAGAAGTCATCAGCAGTGAAAACAGTGGACGCTGAATATTCAAGTTTGGCCAGACAGGCCCAATGACTGAACGGGTGCAATAGTGGCATGTCTACTCTTGGGGTAACCAACTGCTCCATAATTGGACTGAAGGCCCTCTCTACGGGAGGGAATATGTACCTGGTACTGAAAAACCTAAGCAAAAGTCTATGGCAGGGGAGGTCATGAGCCTTAGGGGTATAAGCCTGCTCTTGTCTGACTAAATGTATATATTATTCCCACCAACCTGCCCTGAAAATACTACTCTTCATGTTCATATTCACATATTAACGCTACTCTCACTTCTGGTTAAAGAAGCTTCTCTTTTCAGATGGCGATGACCACTGGGATGACCCAAAAGGCAATATAGTGCTGAGAAGAAGGGATGGAGGAGTGCCCAGTACTGAAACACCTCTGCCACACCTCCCAGGCTCAGAGACCATTGCGGAAGTGGGGGTGGATAGAATGGAAGAGCCAAAGGAAGGGTATGACCTCTTACAATGCAACTGCCCAGACAGAAATTGGCCTCGATATCCATGACCTTGCAGTGCCTAGCAATACCTCTGCAAGACCCTCAAAATAGAAGAAAACGATGATGACATCAAATTAAGACAGAGACTAATGGAGAAAGGGAGGGGATATGATGAAGATTGGACTTCTAAAATGGAATGGGGGAGGGGAGGGAAATATCAGGTGGTTTTTAAATATGCAAATATAAAAGTTGTCAATAAAAAAATTTAAAAAAAAGAAGTACAGAGAAACAACTTTTTATGTTAACCTATCTTATCTTAACTGAAAACACCTTAACTGAAAGACACACTTTTAGGCAGAATTTACTTCAGAGAGAGGGAGAGAGCTTTCACCGAAGCTTTATGTACATGCTTGTAGAGGAAAGAGATTTATGGTCTATGAGGGTTAAGACATTCCTTTCTGTCAAATAAGACAGGTTTTTATCTTTTGAGATAAGGCATATATTGTCTAAAAGTCAATTTCTATTTGTTTAACTTTAGTTGTAAATTGTTACAGAATTTTTTGTTGTCTATTAGTTATCATAAAGGAATCTTCCTTGCAGCAGTTTCAGAAGAGGGAAATGTAATATATATTATTTTACTGAAAGTCTTAGGTGCATCCATACATTTTCATAACATTGATTATACTCCATCCAGAATGATATAGGCTAGGAGGATTAGAAGTAAAATAACATTTTTAAATAATTAAATTCAATAGAAAGCATGTATACCATATCTTAATATTGATAAATATAGGTGAAACATATCATTATGTTTGTGTTTTGTCAGTAAACCCAAATTAGGGCTAGAGGAATAGCTTAGCAGTTAAGGCATTTGTGTGCAAAGCCAAAGGACCCAGGTTTGATTTTCAGGACCCATGTTAGCCAGATGCACAAGGTGGCACATGCATCTGGAGTTCATTTGCAGTGGCTAGAGGTCCTGGTGCTCCCATTCTCTCTCTCTCTCTCTCTCTCTCTCTCTCTGACTCTCTCAAATAAATAAATAAATAAAACTTTAAAAAAATTTCATCATCAGGCTGAAGAGATGGCTTTGCAGTTAAGGCACTTGCCTGCAAAGCCAAAGGACCTCAGTTTGACTCCCCAGGACCCACATAAGCCAGATACACAAGGTGGCACATGCATCTGGAGTTCATTTGCAGTGTCTGTAGGCCCATTCTCCCTCTCTTTGTCTCTGTCTCTCTCTCTGCCTCTCTCTTTTGTGAATAAATATAAAATAATAATCATCATAAACCCAAATTAATCATTTCTCTAAAGATTTAAGCCATAAACATTTAGAAGACATCATTAGAGGCAGGATCAAACTCTGGAATATAAACATGTAGTAAGCATGAACCAGCATAAACTCAAAAATATGTCATAAATCAGGTTTTAGAAATTTAACATTATCTTAAAATATAGCTATAAGCATCAGAATGCTTGAAGACCATAAGCATTGGAAAAATTAGTGACCATGAATTTAGTCACACATAAAGACAGACTATATAAAACATAGAACACATGACATGACATGGCTAGCCAGCATTAGACATGACAAAGAACATGAAACAGGACGAGACATCTTTTCCTGAAGATTTTAGTTTTACTTTTTTATTGGGGGGGACTCTAACATGTGGGAGAGGCCTCTATGCCCTCTGGGAAGGCATGAAGTTGATGAGAAGGTCCAGTTGATTTTACCTGGCATCATAAAAATCAATCTTTGTGGTCACTGTTTATGACAGGTAAAGGAAGACTCCCACCGGAGAGAATAGAGTCCTCATCTTACCATGTGGCTGGTGATCATCAGCAGATCTTTCTAGGAAAGCAAATCATGTTAGAAAACTTCAAGGTAAAACAAGAGGCACAACAACCAGTGGAATCTGAAGAATGGTCGGGAGGCTATTTTCAAAGGCTAGTTTTATAGTTGTATTTTGAACATTAACAGGTTAAGCAAACAACTTCAGTTTAAGATTAGAGAGAGAGATTGTCATTTCTAGTGGCACAGAAAAGGAGGGCTTGTGGTCATCTTCTTGGGCTAAGGAAGGGTGGGTCACTAATAGGAGCTTTTTTTATTTTTTATTATTTTTTTGGAGATAGACACAGAGAGATAGAGACAAAAGAGAGAGAGAGAGAGAGAGAGAGAGAGAGAAGACAGAGATGGGCACGCCAGCAGTGTCTCAGCTGCTGCGAACGAAATCCAGATGTGTGCACCCCCTTGTGGTCAAGTGTGGCATTGCACCCTTGCGTCACTTTGCATCTGGCTAAACGTGGGACCTGGAGATTGGAACCGCTGGAGATTGGAACCAGCGTTCTTAGGCTTAGGAGGCAGGTGCCTTAACCACTAAGCCATCTCTCCAGCCCACTAATGGGAGCTTTTTAATGGGGTGGGAGGAAGATTGTTTCTTCAGGAGGGCCTGGGTCAGAGAACAGAACTGACAGTTAAGGGATCAGAGGTAGAATAGAGCCGATTTATGAAGTTATCCAGATCTTTAAGAATTTGGAAGCCTAATGTATCATTTTTAGCCAAAGGGAATCATTGTCCTTTTTTTTTTTTTTTTTTTTTTTTTTTTTTTTTTTTGGCCAAACCATATTGTAGTAAAAAAAGAGGCACTTAGACTTTATGTCTCCTTTTAGGCCAAGAATTTTAAGTTAGTCAGGAGACAACCCAGCAGGGAGGCCAGTGGAGTTTTGGGAAGTTGGGAACCCATAGAGGGGTGAGAAGTTCTGGGGCATCTGTCTGAGGATCAGGAGTCCCTGATCTGAAGACAGATGTTGAAAACTGAAAGAGTCAAACCAACACCATGACAGGCTTCAGTAAGATATTTCCTAACTAGGCCTAAGTTTCAATTTTTCAAGAAGCCTGAACTAAATTCTGGGAAAATAGAACAAAGAACAAGTCATTTCCTGGAAGGTTTCAGGGATGTCTAAGGCCGGTCCCCCTTTCTTGGCCCCAGCCAATCAGAAGTAAAAGAATGTGAGATATGCTTACTGGCCACTTTAGGAAGATTTACCTTCTCTAGAGCCCCCCTCCCTTAGCCCCCATTAGCCCACGTGCGCCGAATTATAACCAGTCAGGAGTGCACAAGTATTATATCTTTCAAAGTAGCCAATTATGTTAAGGTCTTTGTTTAGTGGTCTATAAAAGAGCCAGGGAGCTTCTTCTCAGGGTCACCACTTAGTGCAAATGGTTGACCCTTGCATGCTGGACTTCTCTGCACAATAAATGCTCTATGTTTGTACATGCTATATGAGTCTGAGTCTCCCTTCAGCGATTTTCCAAACCCTAACATTGGCTGGGAAGCGCTGAGGCCCCCAGACTCAATAGCGGAGCTTTCTAGGGGGACTGTTTGTTCTCTACTGATTGGTGAGTGGGGGAGGGGTGCTCCTCTATGTTGTGTGTCTCTGTTCCATATTTCTCTGATAAATCTGGTGTCCAGACATAATCTGGAGGCCCACGGAGGTAAGGTCGACGGGCCACAAATTACCTCGAGGCCAAGGAGTTTCCGGAACACTTGAAACTCCTGGCGGAGGCCGTTGAGGGATAGGACTCCCTCTGGTGGGGCCGGAGCACTCCAGTCTGACTGTGGTAAACACTGACGGGTCATGCCCGTCTGCAGAGCCTGTTTACAGGATAAGCCACCTCTGCATTGTTTGGGTTTTTTTTTTTTTCTTTTACTCCCTGGGAAATTTGCTTCTATGTCTGTGTGTTTATGTCTTGTTCGTCCATTTTACTTTCTTGTAAGACACCATGGGACAGGCGACAAGCTCCACCCCACTGGACCTAGTCCAGTCACACTTCAAGGATTTCAGACGCCTGGCAGACAATCTGGGTTTAACAGTATGGCCATGAAAATTAACCATCTTTTTCAGGAATGGATGACTGACTTTCAATGTGAGATGGCCAGAGAGAGGCACCTTCCACCTTCCCACCATTTATCAAATTAAGGGTATTATATATATATTGATGTTATAAAGCAAGTCTGGTTGTCAGGTAGAGGTTTTTTTGGTGACTTAAATACTAAGTTGTTTTTTTTTTTTTTTTTTTTTTTTTTTTTTTTGCTGCAAATTTTCAATAGTTAAATGTTTTATTAATTTTGAAGCCAAACTACTTGCTCTTTTAATTCCTTAAGTACTTTATAAAGTACTGGTTCCCACATTTCCACCTCTCCAGCTTTCATAGGGAATATTACTGGATAACACTGAAATAGGCTAGTATCTCTTACTTGCCTTGCCTCCTTGATGGCCGCCATGAGCCTAGAAGGCTGTGGTCGAGGAGTAGCCTTTTTATGTTTCTTTTGAGATAAAGGAGGCTTAGTTGGGGGAGGCCAATCAGGATTAAGATATTTAGCAGCCTCCTCTAAATCATAAGCATCATCAGGATCCAAAGACTCAGGCTCAGGTTCAGACTCTGAGCTTCCAGAGTTGTCCTCCTCATTATCAGTAAAATCAATCAGATATTTACAGGAGGAATGTTTGTTTGTTTTCCCTTTGGGTTGCATTAATAATGGAGTTCTTTCAATGGCAGGCATTAAAGCTTTATAAGTCCGCTCTGACTTATCAGAGGCGGAATCAGGCAAGTCAGTAAAATCAAAAGTTCTCATAGCCTGCTAAATAATAAACCAATACGAGACTGCATGCTCAGGGATGGTTTCATCATCATCATCATGTGCTAAAAGCCATTTTCTCATATCTTTCCCAACTCTTTTCCAATCGTGCTCATTAAGAGTCCCTTCCTCAGGAAGCCAGGGACTGTCTATACAAACATCATAAATTCAACCAAAGAATCTTTAGTAAAGTGAATGCCCTTCTTCTTTAGTACCTGTTTTAGAACTTTTATATACATCTGATGTTCTTTAGATTCAGCTTGACCCATTTTTGCTTCTGTATTTCTTACTTTATCCTATCTCTGACCATAATCTTTGACCAGGGGACTTTTACTTCTATACTTCTTACTTTATTTTATCCCTGACTGTAATCTTTGACCAGGGAACTTTTACTTGTGTACTTCTTACTCTACCTTATTCCTGACCTTAATCTTTGACCAGGGGGACTGCAGTTCCCAGAGTAAGGGCCTTCCCGAACCGAGCCTTTACTTACCCAGATCTTCGAGCCCCACGTTGGTGGGCACCAAAATGCCGGGGTCCAGCCCTAGCATCAACGAAGTTGGGATGAATGGGAGAGGCAAAAACGAAACGAAAGGTTGGACATGTTGGTACAAGCCGACAGGTCGGGCTTCAGCAGTGAGCCATTTTTCTTCTCTTTCTCTTACTCATTCTCTATGTCTCTCACTCTCTCTCACTCACTCACTCTCTCTCTCATTCACGCTCTCATTCATTCTCTCTCTCTTCTTCTTTATCTTTTTCATTTTCTTTTTCTCCTCTTTCATTCTCGCTCTTTCTGGCTTTTCTCTCGCTCGCTCGCTCTGCTGTGCTATCACTGCTTGCTGCCACAAAATCTCAGTCTTTTATTTTTCTCATATAAGGAAATGGGATTCAAAAGGAAAAAGGCAAAAACAAAAGTGTCCAAATTTGACACGCATGCATAATCTTTAAAATTACAAGTGCGTAATATTTCCAGGAAAGTTAACCCCATCCCTTACAATCTTTATGAGCAAGCACCGTTAACCATTAACTGTGAAACACACCTTTGAAAAACACCTTGACCAATTCTTTTTTGAATAATGGGGCACTAGTTCCTTGTGGTTTCTTTTTCATTCTATTTTCAGTTGCAAGTTAGCAAAGGTGAGAGACAGATTGGCTACAACAGGTGCCTATTATTCAATTATAGTTAACTCAGTAAATCTTTTCCTTTCTGCAAGCAATACTTTATAACTTGGTCATTACATCCAACTTGCATTTGCTAAGTGTATGCCTGAATTAAGTCTTTATGAAGTTGTATTTTCACATCTTTTGGATAAACAGTCATAGGGTCTCAAATCCCTAACAGCTAAATAATAAAACCTAACTCATCAGCCCATTTTCCTCTGTAGTCTCTCCTGTCCCAGATCCTAACTCTCACTCTCCCACTCTTAGGGTCAGGATGTATGGGTCATTGAAGAAATCAAAAAGGAAATCAAGCCGGGTGTGGTGGCACACGCCTTTAATCCCAGCACTTGGGAGGCAGAGGTAGGAGGATTGCTGAGAGTTCAAGGCCACCCTGAGACTATGTCGTTAATTCCAGGTCAGCCTGGACTAGAGTGAAACCCTACCTTGAAAAAAACAAAAACAAAAAACAAAACAAAACAAAAAGGTAAATCAATAAATTCATTGAATCAAATGATGGTGAGAATACAACATACCAAAACCTCTGGGACACAATAAAGGCAGCCTAAGAGGTAAATTTATAGCTCTAAGTGCCTATATTAAGAAATTTGAGAGTTCACAAGTAAACAATTTAATGCTTCACCTCAAGGCCTTGGAAAAAGAACAAGGCAAACCAAAAATCAGGAGACAGGAAAAAAAATAATGATTAGTGCAGAAATTAGTGAAAGTGAACCTCCCCCCCAAATCCAAAGAATCAATGAAACAAAGAATTGGTTCATTGAAAGGATAAAGAAGATTGATAAACCCTTAGCAAATATGACCAGAGGAAAGATGGAAGAGACAAAAATTAATAAAATTAGAGACCAAAAAGGCACCATTACAACAGATACCAAATAAATTCAGAAAATCATAAGGATATACTTTAAGAATATATATGCCTCTAAGTTTGAAAATCTGAAAGAAATGGATGATTTCCTTGATTCATTTGACCTACCAAAATTAAATCAAGATGAAATAAACCATTTACATAGACCTATAACAAGTACACAGATTCAAGCAGTTATAAAAAGTCTCACAACTAAAAAAAGTCCAGGCCCAGATGGATTCACTGGTCAATTTTACCAGACCTTCATGGAAGAACTAATGCCACTGCTTCTCAAACTTTTCTTTTATTATTATTTTTTATTGACAAATTCTTTTTAAATGTAGACAATCTCCCATGCCACCCCCCCACTTTCCCTTTTGAAACTTCACTCTCCATCATATCCCCTCCCCCTCCCAATCAGTCTCTCTTTTCAGTTTGATGTCATGATCTTTTCCTCCTATTATGATGGTCTTGTGTAGGTAGTGTCAGGCACAGTGCGGTCATGGATATCCAGGCCATTTTGTGTCTGGAGGAGCATTTTGTAAGGAGTCCTACTCTTCCTTTGGCTCTTAAAATCTGTCCACCCCCCTTCTGCAATGGACCCTGAGCTTTGGAAGGTGTGTTTGAGATGTTTCAGTGCAGAGCACTCCTCTGTCCCTTCTTCTCAGCACCATGGTACCTTGTGAGTCATCCCAAGGTTGCCACCATTTGAAAAGAGAAGCATCTCTAACTAAAAGTGAGTGTAGCATTATTATAAGAGTGTGGACATTAAGAGAAGTGCTTACTGGGCAGTTTGGAGAGCAGAGTATATACATTTAGGGAGACACAAGCAGACATTATACCTCTAGGGCTCAGGACTACCCCTGTCATACATTTTCAGTATCAGGGATGTATTCCTTCCCATGGAGTGGGCCTCCAGTCCAATTAGAGAGCAGTTGGTTTCCCCCATAACAGACATGCCACTATTGCATCCGTTGGCTCATTTGGCCTGGCTGGCCAAATTTAAAGCTTGCAGTGTTCACTGTTGAGTAACTGGTGTTTTCTCTCTCCCATTGTACTTAATGCAGTGTAACTTTTTACAACTTTCTGTCAGCTGGTCCACATGGAGGAAGCTTTCAGCTCAGCTCCAGCAGGTTTTCTCAGTGAACTTGCCACCCAGGTATGTGGAGTCTTCAGCAATAGGGTCTTATCATCTATTCCTGGTGGGAAACCAAGGGCCTCGGCAATGGACTATATTGTTTTGGAGTTATCTGTGACCTCCCTGGCCAACAACTCACTGGTATCCCATCCCTGGCACTGAAAATTTTCTAGTAAAAATCTATTGCTTCTGAGTGTTCCATTGTCCAGAAAAGTGGGTTTCCATATGACTTATTCAGATCCTCTTGGATTTTGATTTTATTTCCTGAGCGATTGGGGTTATATTCAGAAAGTCTTTGCCAAGACCAATATGTAGAAGGGTTTCCCCTACTTTTTCCTCTAGCACTTTCAGAGTTTCAGGTCTGATATTAAGGGCTTTCATCCATTTGGACTTGATTCTTGTGCTTGGAGAGAGATAAGTATCTATTTTCATCCTTCTACAGATGCATATCCAGTTTTCCCAGCACCATTTGCTGAAGAGGCTGTATTTTCTCAATGAGTATTGTTGGCATTTTTGTCAAAGATCATGTGGCTACACCTACCTGGACTTACACCAGGGTCTCTATTCTGTTCCACTGATATATGTCTGTTCTTGTGCCTGTACCTTGCTGGGTTTTTTTTTTACTGTGGCTCTGTAATATAGGTTAAAATTAGGTATGGGGATACCACCAGCCTTATTTCTGTTGTTCAAAATTGTTGTAGATATCAGAGGGTTTTTTGTGCTTCCAAATGAATTTTTGGATTGTTTTTCTATTTCCATGAAGAATGCCATTGGAATTTTGATGGGGATTGCATTAAATATGTAGATTGCTTTTGGTAGGATTGCCATTTTCACAATATTGATTCTTCCAATCCAAAAACAGGAGATGTTTTTCCATTTTAGTGTCTTCTGCAATTTCTCATTTGAGTGTTTTAAAGTTCTCCTTTAGAGATTGTTCACTTCCTTAGTTAGGTTTATCCCAAGGACAGTGCGGTCATGGATATCCAGGCCATTTTGTGTCTGGAGGAGCATTTTGTAAGGAGTCCTACTCTTCCTTGGCTCTTAAAATCTGTCCACCCCCCTTCTGCAATGGACCCTGAGCTTTGGAAGGTGTGTTTGAGATGTTTCAGTGCAGAGCACTCCTCTGTCCCTTCTTCTCAGCACCATGGTACCTTGTGAGTCATCCCAAGGTTGCCACCATTTGAAAAGAGAAGCATCTCTAACTAAAAGTGAGTGTAGCATTATTATAAGAGTGTGGACATTAAGAGAAGTGCTTACTGGGCAGTTTGGAGAGCAGAGTATATACATTTAGGGAGACACAAGCAGACATTATACCTCTAGGGCTCAGGACTACCCCTGTCATACATTTTCAGTATCAGGGATGTATTCCTTCCCATGGAGTGGGCCTCCAGTCCAATTAGAGAGCAGTTGGTTTCCCCCATAACAGACATGCCACTATTGCATCCGTTGGCTCATTTGGCCTGGCTGGCCAAATTTAAAGCTTGCAGTGTTCACTGTTGAGTAACTGGTGTTTTCTCTCCCATTGTACTTAATGCAGTGTAACTTTTTACAACTTTCTGTCAGCTGGTCCACATGGAGGAAGCTTTCAGCTCAGCTCCAGCAGGTTTTCTCAGTGAACTTGCCACCCAGGTATGTGGAGTCTTCAGCAATAGGGTCTTATCATCTATTCCTGGTGGGAAACCAAGGGCCTCGGCAATGGACTATATTGTTTTGGAGTTATCTGTGACCTCCTGGCCAACAACTCACTGGTATCCCATCCCTGGCACTGAAAATTTTCTAGTAAAAATCTATTGCTTCTGAGTGTTCCATTGTCCAGAAAAGTGGGTTTCCATATGACTTATTCAGATCCTCTTGGATTTTGATTTTATTTCCTGAGCGATTGGGGTTATATTCAGAAAGTCTTTGCCAAGACCAATATGTAGAAGGGTTTCCCCTACTTTTTCCTCTAGCACTTTCAGAGTTTCAGGTCTGATATTAAGGGCTTTCATCCATTTGGACTTGATTCTTGTGCTTGGAGAGAGATAAGTATCTATTTTCATCCTTCTACAGATGCATATCCAGTTTTCCCAGCACCATTTGCTGAAGAGGCTGTATTTTCTCCAATGAGTATTGTTGGCATTTTTGTCAAAGATCATGTGGCTACACCTACCTGGACTTACACCAGGGTCTCTATTCTGTTCCACTGATATATGTCTGTTCTTGTGCCTGTACCTTGCTGGGTTTTTTTTTTTTTACTGTGGCTCTGTAATATAGGTTAAAATTAGGTATGGGGATACCACCAGCCTTATTTCTGTTGTTCAAAATTGTTGTAGATATCAGAGGGTTTTTTGTGCTTCCAAATGAATTTTTGGATTGTTTTTTCTATTTCCATGAAGAATGCCATTGGAATTTTGATGGGGATTGCATTAAATATGTAGATTGCTTTTGGTAGGATTGCCATTTTCACAATATTGATTCTTCCAATCCAAAAACAGGAGATGTTTTTCCATTTTAGTGTCTTCTGCAATTTCTCATTTGAGTGTTTTAAAGTTCTCCTTTTAGAGATTGTTCACTTCCTTGGTTAGGTTTATCCCAAGGTACTTTTTTTTTTTTCAGGTATTTTTCTCTTTTTATTTATTTATTTTCATTTTTATTGACAACTTTTTTAATTGTAGACAATAGCCCATGTTATTTCCCTCCCTCCCCCACTTTCCCCTTTGAAACTTCACTCTCCATCATATCCCCTCCCCCTCACAATCAGTCTCTCTTTTCAGTTTGATGTCATGATCTTTTCCTCCTATTATGATGGTCTTATGTAAGTAGTGTCAGGCACTGTGAGGTCATGGATATCCAGGCCATTTTGTGTCTGGAGGAGCATGTTGTAAGGAGTTCTACTCTTCCTTTGGCTCTTACATTCTTTCTGCCCCCTCTTCTGCAATGGACCCTGAGTCTTGGAAGGTAGGTTTGAGACATTTCAGTGCTGAGTACTTCTCTATCACTTCTTCTCAGCACCATAGTGCCTTCTGAATCATCCCAAGGTTGCTACCATCTGAAAAGCGAAGCTTCTCTAACCAAAAGTGAGAGTATTGTTAATATATGGGTGTGGACATTAAAAGAAGTGCTTACTGGGCAGTTTGGTGAGCATAGTATATACATTTAGCAAGACTCCAGCAGACATTACACGCTTAGGGCTCATGACTACCCCTGTCATATGTTTTCAGTATCAGGGATATGTTCCCTCCCATGGTGCGGACCTCTAGTCCAATTAGAGAGCAGTTGGTTCCCCTGTAACAGACATGCCACTATTGCACCCGTTGGCTCATTTGGCCTGGCTGGCCAAATTTAAAGCTTGCAGTGTTCACTGTTGAGTACCTTCACTGGTGTTTTCTCTCTTCCATTGACCTTCATGCAGTGTACCAAATGCAATTGTGAATCAGAGTGATTCTCTGATTTCATCCTCTGTGTGTTTGTTGTTAGCATATAGGAAGGCCATCTTAACTGGAAGTCTCTCAAACTCTTCCATAAAATAGAAAATGAAGGAATTCTACTGAACACCTTCCATGAAGCCAGGATCACCCTGATACCAAAACCAGACAAAAACAGAACAAAAAAAAAAGAAAGAAAGAAAATTTCAGACCAATCTCTCTAATGAACATAGATGTAAAAATTCTCAACAAAATATTGGCAAACAGAATACAAGAATATATCAGAAAGATTATGCACCTCAACTAAATAGGCTTTATCCTAGAGATGCAGGGATGGTTCAACAAACATAAATTGATAAATGTAACATATCATATAAATGGTCTGAAGGACAAAAATTACATGATCATTTAAAAAGATGCAGAAAAAAGATTCAACAAAATCCAATATCCCTTCAGGGTAAAATGTCAGACAGAGGCAAGACCCCAGGTGAAAGCAGGCCTAAGCTATTTTACATGACTAGGGCCCTCAGGCTACAGTGGTCACAGCAGCCTGGTCCCTGGGTGAATCTCAGTTGCAGGGAACTGGCAGAAGTAAGGCCCCTCTCCCCTCCCAGGGTTCACACTGAGCCTGGACTGCCTGATGAATGTCAGGACCCAAGACCAGCAGGAGGAGGGCTGCTACATCCCCATCCCAGAGACCTAAATGTCCTGATAAGACTTAGGCTTTGTTCATACCCCTGTGACCTTTGGCCAGTTACCTAGGAAACTCCTTATACAGTATTAGCCTACAGCCTTTACATAGCCCTATACCCCCTATGATTCCTACACTATACCTCTTCCCACAACTACATAGATCACCTGACCCTCTCCCTATGTGCTGGAATGAATATCCCTATATGCCAACTAGGCATAGGAAAACAACCTTTGAACCCACCAGTCTCCTTGGTACCCTCTTCCTGCTCTCTCTCTCTCAACTGCTTATAAAAACCCAGTTCATTTTTGAATAACTGAGAGGTGTTCTCTGAACCTGTCTCCCAGGTGTTTCTGCCTTTCACACACATGGCCACTCAAGACCCCATTCCGCCATTGCCTGGATGCCCCTGAGACACCAAGGTGCCACAGCCCCAGGAGCCACAGTAAAAATATTACAGAAACTGGGATTAGAAGGAATATATCTTAACATAATAAAAGTTATTTAAAACAAACCTACAGCTAACATAATATTAAAAGAAGAAAAATTTGAAGGTTTCCCACTAAATTCAGGAACAAGACAAGGGCGTCCATGGTCCCCACTTTTACTTAATATAGTACTGGAAGTCTTCACTATAGCAATGAGGCAAGAGACACTCATAAAAGGGATACAAATTGAAAAGGAAGAGATCAAATTATCATTATTTGCCTATGATATGATTCTATACATGAAGGACCCTAAAGATTCTACCTGCAAACTGTTAGAGCAGGTAAACACTTTTAGCAATGTGGCCAGATACAAAATAAACACACAGAAATCAGTAGCCTTCCTATATGCTGACAACAAACATGCATAGGATGAAATCAGGCAATCTGTCCCATTTACAATTGCCTCAAAAAAAAAAAAAAAAGAAAGAAAGAAAGAAAGAAAGTACTTTGAAATAAACTTAACCAAAGAAGTGAAGGATCTCTACAATGAGAACTTTAAAATACTAAAGTGACAAATTGCAGAAGACAAAAGAAAATGGAAAGACATCTCATGTTCTTGGATTGTAAGAACCAATATTGTGAAAATGGCAATCTTACCAAAAGCAATCTATACATTTAATGCAATATCCATTAAAATTCCAGTAGTATTCTTCATAGAAATAGAAAAAAAAATCCAAAAATTCATTTGGAAGCACTAAAAACCCTCAAATATCTAAAACAATTTTGAACAACAAAAATAAGGCTGGTGGTATCACCATACTTGATTTTAAGCTATATTACAAAGCCATAGTAACAAAAACAGCATGGTACCAGCAAAAAGACAGACATGTAGATCAATGGAACAGAATGGAGGACCCAAATATTAATCCAGGCAGCTACAGCCATCTGATTTTTGACAAAAATGCCAAAATATTCACTGGAGAAAAGACAGCCTCTTCAACAAGTGGTTCTGGGAAAACTGGATATCTATATGTAGAAGGATGAAAATAGATCCTTGTCTCTCTCATCCACAAGAATCAAGTCCAAGTATATCAGGGACCGTAATATCAGACCTGGAATTCTGAAATTGCTAGAAGAAAAGGTAGGGAAACCCTTCAACATATTGGCATAGGCAATGACTGTCTGAATATAACCCCAATTGCTCAGGAAATAAAACCACTAATCAACCACTGGGATCTTATGAAATTACAAGGCTTTTGTGCAACAAAGGAATAGAAGAAAGAGAAAACCTACAGAATGGGAGAAAATGTTTGCCAGCTACACATCTGACACAGGATTAATACCCAGAATATACAAAGAACTCAAAAAAAAAAAAAAAAAAAAAACAGAACAATAAGAAATCAAACAACCCAATTAAAAAATGGGCTATGGACCTAAATAGAGAGTTCTCATCAGAAGAAATATGGATGGTATATAAACATCTTAAAAAGTGTTCTACATCCTTCCCTGTTCTACATCAGGGAAATGCAAATTAAAACTACATTGAGATTCCATCTCACTCCTGTCAGAATGGCTACCATCAAGAAAATAAACGACAGGGCTGGAGAGATTGCTTAGTGGTTAAGGCGCATGCCCACAAAGCCTAAGGACCCTGGTTCGATTCTCCAGGTACCATGTAAGCCAGATGCACATGGTGGCACATGCTTCTGGAGTTTGTTTGCAGTGGCTAGAGGCCCTGGTACACCCATTGTCACACACCCATTCTCTCCCTCTCTCTGTGTCAAATAAATAAATAAATAAATAAATAAATAAATTGTTTAAAAAAAAGAAAGCAAATGACAATAAATATTGGCAACAATGTGGAAAAAAAGGGGAACCTTTCTACACTGTTGGTGGGAATGTAATCTGGTATAGCCATTGTGGAAATCAGTGTGGAGGTTTTTAAGACAGCTAAAGATAGATTTATCATATGATCCAGCTATAGCACTCCTAGGTATATATCCTAATGACTCTTCTCATTACCTTAGAGATACTTGCACAACCATGTTTATTGCTGCTGTATTCACAATAGCTAGGAAATGGAATCAGCCTATATGTCCCTCCACAGATGAATTGATAATAAAGATGTGGTACATTTATGCAATGGAGTTCTATTCAGCAGTAAAGAAAAATGAAATTATGAAATATGCAGGGAAATGTATGGATCTGGAAAGGATAATACTAAGTGAGGTAACTCAGGCCTAGAAAGCCAAATGTCACATGTTCTCTCTCATATGTGGATCCTAGCTACAAATGTATTGACTTGTGTGTAAGCTGGAACCAAAAATCAGTAGCAGAGGCCAGTAAGCTAGAAAAAGGCTATAAGGGTGAGAGGAAAGGGAAGGACTTAAGAGGATGGTATTGTATTTATGTAAGCATAAGAATAGATTTCAGGGAGGGAAAAGGCCTAATCAAAGCCAGGGGAAGAGACAGTGTAAAAGAAGGGCAGGAGGGAGGGTCAATCAAAATTCAAGATGTTCTGAATAAGACATATGAAAACTTACTTTTTTTGAATAACGGCACATAGATTGTTACTAGAAAGTTTTTAGTGCCAGGGATGGGATACTTTCCTTCCATTGAGTTGTTGGCCAGGGAGGTCCCTGTTGCCCCCAAAACATTACCAGCTATTGCCAAGGACCTTTGTTTTCCTTGAGAAACAGATGGTAAAACCCTATTGTGTTGGGAACCTTGAGCCAAACTGCAGCCATTTGGAGGAAAAAACTGCATCTTCTAAGTTAGATTTAAGTTTCCTGAGTGTCTGTGAGCAACTACATAACTAAGCCTTCCCAGAGACCCTACCCTGACCTGTAGATAAAAATAATGTGTAACTTAAAGATATATAAGACTGCTGTAACCCCCCCTATGACCTTGTGCAAGGCACATTCCCCAGCTGGGTATCCTAGCAACCCTGCTGCTCTTAGATCAGGGTGTTTAGCCACAAGGAATATCATTGATAGACATTTATCTGAGGTTCCCTCCCTGTGCAGCTGTGTAACTGGAACAAGGTCTCTGCTCTCAGGAGCTTCTTTGTTTTGCTTACTAATATATAAGCTAAGACTTTTGCAATAAACTTTGAGCCTTGATCAGCATTTGTCTTGGCTCCATTCCTTGTGTCTCTTGTCCCTTTCGTTTCAGGTTCTCTAGGGTCCTTGCTCCTGTTGAAGCCCTGCTGGCCGGGGCACTATTGCACAAGACTTCACTTGTGGCCAGGTCACTGAGAAATCAAGATGGTGCTAAGCAGAAAACCTTTTCCTTGTAGACCAGCCAACTGAAAGCTGGGAAAAGCTGCACTGCATGCAGTCCTATGGGAGACAGAAGTCATCAGCAGTGAAAACAGTGGACACTGAAAGCCTCAAGTTTGGCCAGTCAGGCCAAATGACTGAACGAGTACAATAATGACATGTCTGCTGTGGAGGAAACCAACTGCTCTCTAATTGGACTGAAGGCCTGCTCTGTGGGAGGGAATACATGCCTAGCACTGAAAAACCTAATCAGAAGCCCATGGCAGGGGAGGTCATGGGCTTTAGGTATATAAAGCCTGCTTTTGCTTGGTAAATGTATATATTATTCCTAGCAAACTTCCCTGAAAGCACTACACTTAATGTTCATATTTCATGTATTAATGCTACTTTCACCTCTGGTTAGAGAAACTTCTCTTTTCGGATGGCAATGACCACTGAGATGACCCAAAAGGTCATCATAGTACTGAGAAGAAGGGACAGAGGAGTGTCCAGCACTGAAACATCTCTATCACACCATCCAAGGCTCAGGGTCCATTGTGGAAGAGGTAGTGGAAAGAATGTAAGAGCCAAATGTAAGAGCTGGCAGCAATGTTGTCAGATGGGTAAGAGCTGTTTCCCATCCCAGCAGCCATACTGGGGTGGGAAGAGACACCTTTTTTCTTTTATTACCATCTTCAATTTTGATCCTTCTTAAAGGCGCACATTATTTTAAAATTGCCTCTCACATTTTTTTCTAAAATACATATAAAATACATGGACTCCTGAGCCACACGTGGCCCACAAGGGCTTTTTGGCTTCATGTGGTGTATAATGGAAAAGGGAATGTAAAGGGACACAATAGACCTGGTTAAACATCCTCCTGTGCAGCCTTTGCCTCTAGGCACACATAATGGAGGCCACCACCCAAGGTGATCTTCCTGAAAGATAAAAGAGAAGTTCCAGGAATCATTACCACAGGCTGTGGGGTCCACCCTCCCGGGTAATCTGCTGCCCTGTTTGACTGATGTGACCAAGGATTGTTTGTCTAAGAACATCCTGTTTTTACTCCTATTCTTTGGCCTAAGGGCAAGTTTCATTTGCCCCAGGTGGCTCTTACTTACAGTAAACAACAGGATATGAGAACATGACCTTCTGACCCTGGTACATTTTTACAGTGCTATAAGGCTGTATATATACTGCCCTCTGACTTTAATAAACGACATTTTTGAGGCATTCTTAAAGCACAAATGACCCAGTGATTTTCTCTTTAATCTTCGGCACCTCGTCCAGCTCAGGATCATGGTGGTAGCACGGGCGCTACAACTGGAGGTCCCCACCGAGATTGGGAAAGAAGGAAAACTGCTGAAGGATCACTCCTGAAGGCCAGCCAGCTGTAGAAGAGGTAAGAGAGGAGCGTATTGAAAATGGGTACCGCTAGCTCTCATTCATTGCTAGTCAATCAGTTAGTTGAATTGCTAAGGAAACAAGGTACGGGCATTAAACGTATTACAGCAAGAAATTTTATTAAGACTTTGCAAAAGGTGAGTCCTTGGTTTTTAGTTTCAGGGGGCCTTAATGTTTCTGACTGGGAACAAGTGAAACTTGATTTCCAAATGATCCTTCATAGGGAGGGACCCGAGAGCATTCCTATAGCTACCTTCTCGCTGTGGCGCTTGGTTAAGGACGTTCTCGTTAGTGATAAAGAGAAGGTAAAAGAACAATTGGCCGAGGCAGAATGGCTTTTCACTGAAACTTCAAGAACAGGAGTCAATTAAATCTTTTCAGAATTCTGATAAGTCCTCCTCTGATTCCTCGCTTTCTTCTAGCAATGAGGACTCTGAGGAAGAAAAAAAATTTAAAAATGACATAAAAACCATAAGAAAAAAATTAAAAGGCTCACTCCTGCGGACCGGCCTATGCTGCCGCCACCTCTCACATTTCTCACAGAATGTCCTCCTGCTTATAACTCTACCTTCTCTCCCTATCAGCCATCCGCCCCTTCAGAGGGACCAGAGGGAGGGGTGGCAATCCCTGTTATAGAAACTGCTAATACACTGGGACAGACACAAAGACAACATACCCCTCTAAATTTTAAAGACATTAAACAATTAAAGGAGGCTGTGACAACATACGGGCCCCATGCTCCTTTTACTCTGGCTATTTTTAAATCTTTTGGAGCTCTAAATTGCACTTCTAGTGACTGACAACAGCTGTGCCATGCCACCTTGTCTGGAGGTAATTACCTATTGTGGTGAAGAAAATTCCAGGAGCTCTGTAAACAAACAGTGCAACGTAATGTGGCTGCTGGATTCCCCAGTAAAAATTTGGATGTGCTAACAGGAGCTGGGCAATATGCCGATTTACAGCAACAAAGATGAGCCTGTATGGGTAGAGCAATGGCCCTTACTACTATCAAATTGGAGGCTGCCCATGCACTAGTGCAGGAACAACTTCAGGCGGGACATATTGTCCCCTCTACTTCACCTTGAAATACTCCTATTTTTGTAATTAAAAAAAAAATTAGACAAATGGAGGCTGCTCCAGGATTTAAAAATGTCAATAAAACTATGGTGTTAATGGGAGATGCTCAGCCTGGCCTTCCCTCCCCTGTGGCTATCCCAAAAAATTTGGAATCTGCTTGTTATTGATTTAAAAGACTGTTTCTTTACTATTCCTCTACATCCAAGTGATAGCCCTAGGTTTACTTTTAGTCTGCCATCAGTTAACTTAAAAAAACCTTCTAAGAGATATCAATGGGTTATCTTACCTCAGGGCATGGCCAATAGCCCTACTATTTGCCAAACATATGTATCCATGACAATTGAGCCTGTTCGCAATAAGTATCCTCAGCTATATATCATTCATTATATGGACAATATTTTGTTAGCTGCTGAACAGGAACATCTCTTATTGAAAGCCTTTGGAGATCTCCAGAAAACACTACAACTAGCTGGGCTACAAATTGCCCCAGAGAAGGTTCAAAAAGACTTTCCCTACCAATATTTGGGTCATCAGTTACTTAAGAAC
Organism: Orientallactaga sibirica; assembly: GCA_036365145.1. NCBI lineage: Eukaryota > Metazoa > Chordata > Mammalia > Rodentia > Dipodidae > Orientallactaga > Orientallactaga sibirica. The sequence continues at coordinate 22,520,326 of JAEOAD010000015.1, read as the reverse complement.
GGTGCCCGCCCTCAGAAAGTCACACTCAGGCTGGATGCACTAAAAACATTAAATGATTTTCAAAAGCTTTTAGGAGATATTAACTGGATTAGGCCTAGCCTTAAAATTTCCACAGGACAGCTTTGTCCTCTCTTTGTTATTCTACAAGGGGACTCAGATCCAACTTCCCCTCAGGCTCTCACTAGAACTGGACGAAAGTATATTCAACTTATTCAAAAAGCAATAAATGAGGCCCATCTAAATTATATAGACTATTCTAAGCCTTTGTCTCTGTTAATATTTTGCTCTAAACATGCCCCTACTGCAGTTTTCTGGCAAACAGGACCTATTCTGTGGGTCCACTCACAAACATCTCCCTCTAAGGTAGTAATGTCCTATCCACAAGCAGTAACTGCCTTATTATTCAAAGCCCAAAAAACATGCTTACAAATCTTTGACAAGGAACCTAAAAATATTGTTACACCCTTTTCTTGTAGAATGGCTTCAAAATAATGATGATGACTGAACTATCTTTTTGTCTTCTACGTCCAGCGTCTTTGATAACCATTATCCCCCTGATCATCTGGTTGCCTTTTTTAAGATACATCCAGTCATTTTCCCAAAGATTATGGTCCTAAATCCTATTCCAAAAACACGAGAAGTTTTTACAGATGACTCCTCTCATGAAATTGCTGCCGTTGTTTCTCATCCAGTTATAAAAAAAAAAATACCAGTGCCACAAAAATCCACCCAGGTGGCAAAAATTTTGGCCATGATTTTAGCCCTACAGCTCTTTCCACATGAACCTTTAAATATCTACACAAATAGCCAATATGTAGCTCACATTGTATGTCCTTTAGAGACATCTGCCTATGTTGTGCCAGTCTCTAAAGTTCAAGACCATCTTTTACAATTACAAGCTTTGCTTTGGAAATGCTCAGAGACATTTTATGTGGGGCATCTTAGATCCCATACACCTCTGCCAGGGCCTCTTAGTGCAGGTAATCACATGGCAGATCTATAGACTCAAATTGCCACCCTTAGTATTTCATCTGATTTTGATAAGGCTCAAATTCTTCATCAACGTTTTCATCTTCCTACAGGATCACTCCGTTTCCACACAGACATTTCCAGAGAACAAGCCATTCAAATAGTCAAACACTGTCCTACCTATGTTAAATTCCTCAATGTTCCTCATCTAGGTGACAACCCCAAAGGTCTTATACCCAACCATGTCTGGCAAATGGATGTAACTCATGTCCCTGCCTTTGGAAAACTACAATTTGTACATGTTTCTGTAGACACTTACTCTCATTTAATTTTTGCCTCAGCTCATTCAGGAGAAAAATTTAAAGATGTCAAATCACATTACTTGCAAGCCTTCTCTTACATGGGTCTGCCCAAACAAATTAAGACAGACAATGGGCCAGCTTATACCAGTGCAGGCTTTTCAAAATTTTGTACTGATTTTGATATTTTACATAAAAGAGGCATCCCATATAACCCTCAAAGTCAAGCCGTGGTGGAACGGGTTCATCAGACCCTCAAAACTTATTTAATTAAAGTGAAAATGGGGGACCTAGGGGATCACCTTGGTTTGCCTCATTCCTTTCTCTCCTTAACATTATACATTTTAAATTTTTTAAGGGTGGATGCTCATGGCCACTCAGCAGCTGATTGTCATTGGTGTGCACCTACGCAAGTTAAGCCTCTGGCTAAATGGAAAGATCTTTCTATGGACAAATGGAAAGGACCAGATCCAGTGTTAATTTGGGCCCAAGGGTCTGTTTGTGTTTTTCCACAGGATGGAGAAAATCCAATTTGGGTTCCTGAGCATTGTGTTCGGGCTGTTGTGGACCCTGCCATTGAGTCAACCGGGGACCTATTGGGCATTCGTCAAGAACCCGCCGATACTGATGCCAGTGGCCTGGAATGTCAGTGGTCTTACTTGTGCAACACTGTACCCCACAAGACATTTCTCCTCTCCCCACTTTCTTTCCCCTTACCTCTCAGCCTTCCCCTTTCTGCACTCCTTTGTAAAATCTGAATAAAATGTGGCATTTAAAAAATCATTCTCTTTAATATGGAACTGCCAGTTCTTTGGTTAGTTTACAGATATGAACTCAGGGCTTGGGGTTCCAGGAAGCACCCCAGAACCCCAATTTCCCCATTACAGAATTGAGGCCCAATGATAGACCTGGAGAATGATTTTGATAAAAATAGCCACTTTTTTTTTTTTTTTTTTGGTTTTTCGAGGTAGGGTTTCACTCTAGTCCAGGCTGACCTGGAACTCACTATGTAGTCTTATGGTGGCCTCGAACTCATGGCAATCCTCCTACCTCTGCCTCCCGAGTGCTGGGATTAAAGGTGTGCACCACCACGCCCAGCACAAATAGCCACATTTTTATTCAGTTTCCCCACTTTACTTCTATGAGCCACTGGTACGCTCCAGCTGCTGCTCCCTTGGGTGCCACAACTACTCCAGATCCTTTAAATTTCACTCATTTCTTGTAGCCTCACACTGAGGAAGATAGAAACTGAACAGAAATCAGATTTATGGTTTGCATTTTGCTCTCTTGCTCTCTTTCTCTGTCTGGATTGACTCTGCCATGGCTTCTTGGCCTGGCATACTCCACCCTGCTGGAATCAGAGCCCTATTGAAATGCGCTGTCTCCTGAGGACAAACTGGTATAGCACCAGGCAGGGCTCTTTTGTAAAGGTGAGAACTTTTGTAGGGAGATGCATTGGGTTGAGCTTCTCAGACCCTGGGGCCAAACTCCTCCAGTGTTTGTGAACTGTAAACTGGTTCTGCTGAGCTGGGGGGGGAGAGGTCTCATGGCCACATGGAGGCCCAGAACCAAAGACCTCTGACCTGAATGTCTTCTAGGGTTGTTTTTTTGTTTGTTATTTTGTTGGGTTTTTTTTTTTTTTCCATTGCAAACCACAGTGCCACTGAGGATGGAGCTTCAACTCCTGCTCTGGGCTCTGCCCATCCTGCAGCAGGGGCCTAGACCTCACTGCCAGTCTGAGTCTATGGGTCTCTGGCCAGCTAAAAGAAGGGCAAACTGAAAATGCTCCAGCCAAGCCCCAAGCCTAAAAGCTTGGCTGGAAAGTTTTTTTAAACAGGCCTGGGTCCCAACCACATGCCTCAACCCCCACATGCCTCCACCTATGAGCTGAGGCCTGCAGCTGTGTCAGCTGGGTGGGGGAGATAAACACACTGTCTCTTAGGAAATATAAAGACACAATACAAATGACATGCCTAATAGTGCTTATTACCTGCCATGATTTTCGGCAAAATTGCTCTATGACAAATATATCTTTCTATAACTAAATCATTAATTCATGCAGGTATTATAAAGAGTAAAATGAGCTAGGATTATTATCCTAGTGTAGTGGGGTCTGGTGTCACACAAGTAAGACGGCTGACTCACAAAGTACTGAGGGAACTGACACTCACCGGGGTTGCACATCAGAGGGCGGGTTCTCTGCGAGCAACCCCGAACTGCTCAGTGTCAGCTTTTATTGGAAAAAACTACAAAATATGTATTCATAAAGGGAAATTCAGTGTGTTGCAGCAGGGACATTCTATTCTTAGAAGATTATAGGGAAGAAAAAACAAAATGAACTTGTGAAGCGCCTGTGTGGTGTGAGGCAGGCCTACGACCAAGAGTCTCCAAATGTCCTGTTTATCGGCCCTTAAGGATTTTGTTCAACAATGTAGGCCTGGGGTAATGCTATTCAGACCAGCAGAACATCCTGTTTATTTATCATCCTCAGCTGCTTAAGCAAATGTTTCATTCCATTCTTTTTTTTTTTTTAAGATTTTTATTTATTTATTTATTTGTTTGTTTTATTATTTTTTTTATTTATTAGAGACAGAGATGGGAGAGATAGAGAGACAGAATGGGCATGCCCTGGCCTCTAGCCACTGCATACAAACTCCAGACACGTGTGCCACCATGTGGATCTGGCTTACGTGAGACCTAGAGAATCAAACCTGGGTCCTTAGGCTTTGCAGGCAAGCACCTTAACTGCTAAGCCATCTCTCTAGCCCTCATTCCATTTTTTAATGAACTCCTACAAGGAAGTAACTTATATTTTTCTCTAAGCTTGATATAAAGAAATGCATAGAAATATAACCTTTTGCTCTCTTTACATTTTCCCCTCTGATATAACACTGAGTTAAATCTTTGACTCATGAGGGATAACATCTAGGGTTTGTTCAGTTTCAGATGGGGGGGGGTATACTGGGTCTGTAATACCATAAGCTTAACAGAACTAATTCTATTTCTAACATATCTGACCAAAGTATTAATAATGCAGGGTCCTATGGTGAGGCCTAGCAATAGTAACAAAAGTGGGCCGGCAACTGCAGAAATAAGAGTAGTTAACCATGGAGACCAATTATACTTAGATTGAAACCAGTTTCCAGTAGCTTATCTTTGGAGTTCTCTTTCTCTAATGTTTTCTCTGGCTAAGGCTAAGGTTTTTCTGATTATTCTGGACTGGTTAGCATAAAAGCAACAAGTTTCACCTAGGGCCATACATAGACCACCTTGTTTCATGAAGAGTAAATCAAATCCTCTTTTATTTTGTTACACAACCTCAGCTAATGAATCTACCTGTTGTTCTAAGCAGGTTATCAAGCTTTCTAAGTGGCCCAGATCTTGATTTATTTGTCCACTAAGTAGTCTAAGATTTTTGTCCCCTATTACTAGAGAGGCAGTGCCTAAGGTAGCTGATCCTGAAATGCCAGCCTCTATCAAGAGTGCTACCAGAACTGGGCAACTCTTTTGGCCCTCCCTGATACCGCAGAAATCAAACCCATATGCTCTCTACCTGATGTTCCATCATACAAGTAAACTTGGGGGATATGGGTGAGTATACATAGCTCATTAGGATCTTTGAAAAACTCTAAACTTATGCAGGGAGTAAGGCCATTAGTACATGAAAACCAGTCTGTAGGTGGTCTCTTAAGATGGGCTTCTTCTGGTTTTAGATCTAAAGTTATCTCACAGTATTGCTGAAAGGGGGGAGGATAAGGAATAGTAAGAGGGCTTGCGACATAGTCTTTTTCCCCTCATGCCTCCTGGCTTAGGTTTCCGCCCCCCCCAAGGGCATTCTTTCTCTGCCCTGGTATAGTTGAGCTTTCTTCTTTGTAGTTCTCCCTCTCCTGTTGTACTATTAATCCTTATTCCCATATAATAGGGAGGTTTTGGGTTTAAGCAGAACCAACAGTCCTTGGTTAGATTCACATCAGTTGCATTGACAAAGGAATACATTGTGTTTAACATAGAGAGGGTAGGATTGGGGGTAGGATTGGGGGCACTCCCAGGGTGGAGGTTGGGCTGTTTTTATTTGTATTGATGACTGGAAGGGGAGGGTTACAGCGTCCTGTGCTTTAGGAAGAGTAGGCCTGACTGCAGGAGGATCCAGGAATCAATCCCGGTTGGGTCCTATAGGCTGTACTGGGGGAACTATTTTCATTCTTTGGATGGTAAGTTTGGTCCCTGGGTCTCCCCACTGTTGATACTTCCGGGTTCCCCAAGTCCTTTCTGTGTCCCATTGTCCAGTTAAGGAAAAAGGGTCCCAACTGCAAAAGGTAATGGTAACTGGATTACAATACCCAATGGCCTCACAGCTATCATTGGACTCTATCTTAAGGGATATGAAGGGGTCCTTATCTATCCAGGGTGCTATGGTTTCACATCCCCAACTTGTATGGTAGTATTGGTCTTCCCCGGACAGTATGGTCCCCCGTTTGCAGGGCAGGAATAGTATTGGGCTCCCCTTATGGACTTTTCAAAGGGGAGATAACCAAATCCATTCCAACAAGTTAAGTGGCTTCCAGTCCCAGCAACTGCCCCATAAGGGATTCCTATTACCCCTGAGCTTGCATAGGTCCCAAGTTTTGGCCATAGTTTACAGAGATCTAGTCTAAATACTGGAAGGGGAATAAGGGTCCTTTCTGCTGACTGGACCCTTATTTCCCCTGTCATAGTATCTTTTAATTCCCATTCCCAAACCTAGGAGTGTAGGTATTTTATTGTGTGGTAAACTTTAGAGAGTTTAGTAACAACAAGTTCATGAGTAAGAGTCTTATCTTTAGTGAGTTCTTTGGATGTTTTAGGACTTGCCTAATATTTGTTTTCTTCTTGTTGTTCTGGGATATACTCAAATAGCATTTTCTTTTTAACTTGAGATTGGTGGATCCAGGTGTGAATTCTGTCCACTTTCACAGCTGTTAGTGTGGTCAGGATGATGATGATGACCTTTCCAACAAGGATCCAGTGCTCTGGAATGATGTCTTCTGATCCAGACTCTGTATCCAGGCTGAAAAAGATGGAAGCAAAAGGAGATGACTGAAAAGCAGCTCTGACTGTGGAGGCAATAGACTCTTGGACCTTTTGTAAGGCTTGTACAGACTGAAGGAGTTTTTCATTATTAAAGTCAGTCACTTGGGCTGGAGAGATGACTTAGTGGTTAAGGTGCATGCCTGTGAAGCCTAAGGACCCCAGTCCACTTCTCCAGGTCCTATGTAAGCCAGATGCACAAGGGGGCACACAAGTCTGGAGTTTTCAGTGGCTGGAGGCCCTGGTGAGCCCATTCTCATTCTTCCTCTCTCTCTTTCCTTCTCTCTCTCTAATAAATAAATAAATAAAAATAAAATCTTTTTTAAAAAGTCAGTCACTTGTTCAAGTCCCATCCTAGGCAGGATAGGAAGGAGTTTTCCATACACTATTTCAAATGGAGTAATCCCCTCTTTCTCTTGACCCCATTGGTGGCACCTTACTAGAGGAGGCATTTGGCTGTTGGCAGACCTGACAGTGGGTGTTAGTGTCCTTGATGATTGAGTCCATACCTGGGAAGAAAAGCTCTTTCCTCATTAGCTCAGATAGCTCGTTGCTGCCTAAGTGAGTTCCTTCATGTAGTCACCTAGCCAGTCTCCATCCTAAGGCTTGGGGCAGCAACAGTCGTCCATACTCCAGTTGATACCATCCTTGTGGGGTCTGCTCCTTTATCAGATGACAGGTGAGCTGTAGTCCTGTTCCAAGTATGTTGGTCACTCAGGAAGAGTGGGTGGCAGGAGGGTGACCAAACAATCTGATGGATGCTGAGAGGCATCATTCTTTGCTGCTAGGTCTGCCAGTCTCTTCCCTCTTGTTTCTGTAGTCTCCCCTTTCTGATGGCCCAGACAATGAATTATAGCCACTTTAGCAGGCACCCAAATGGCAGCCAATAAGCCCCAAATTTCATTTTTATTTTTGATGTCTTTACTTTCTGTTGTTAATAGCCCTTGCTCCCAATAGATGGCCCCATGTACATGTGCTGTGGCAAAGGAATAATAACTGTTTGTGTAGAAATTCACTGTCTTGTCTTTTTCCCATATCAGAGCCTGGGTAAATGCTATCAGTTCAGCTTTCTGAGCCAATGTACCCTGAGGCAGGGTCTCAGCCCACAGAGGTTTTTCCAAAGTCACCACAGCCACCCCTGCATACCTGATTCCATCCATGACAAAGCTGCTGCCATCATAATACATCACCAGAGGGCTGGAGAGATGGCTTAGCAGTTAAGGTGCCTACCTGCAAAGCCTAAGAATGCCCCTTTGATTCTCCAGGTCCCACATTTAGCCAGAAGCAAAAATGATTCAAGGGCACAGTGCTGCACTTGCCCACAAGAGGGTGCATGCATCTGGAGTTTGTTCACAGTGGCTGAGAGGCCACTGGGGTGCCCATTCTCTCTCTCTCTCTCTCTTTCTCTCTCTCTCTCTTTCTCTCTCTCTCAAAAAAAGGGGGTAAGCACAAAAAAGAAATCATCACCAGGTCAGGGTCCAGCCAAGCCACATCTGTCAGGTCCGAGCAGAGTCCATGGAAGGCAGAGGTGATCTCTAGGCAGTCATACAGAGGAATTGATGTTTTATCAGTTTCTGGCAGCAGGGAGGCTGGATTAAAAGCTGCAGTTTAGTGAAACAGTATCCTTGGTTGATCTAAGAGCAAGGCCTGATAGTGGGTTATGTGGGAGTTGGAGAGCCATGGGTCCATGCAAGTGGAAAGGTTTGGTTCAATCTGGGAGCACCAGGGCAGGGACTGATGTTAGAACTGACTTTAGTTCTTGAAATGCTTGCTCCTCATTTATAGTCCAATTAAAATTTTTATAGTATCTTTTACTTTTGGGTCCCAATTTGTATCCCCCCCTTGTCCCTCCTCCCACCCTCTCATTCCCTCCATCCCACCCTCCTCTTGTCTGGTCCTCAGAGTGTTTTTTAGGTTTGGCCGCATGTCACATGGATTCAGGTTAGGAGCGACAGATAAACGAGACCATGCGATGACAAGTGAAGTAGTAGCAAATAGCCATGGTGGGTAACCAACTGCTCTTGATTCGGCTAATAAATCCACTCAGTGGAATGGAACTCATTGCTGGAACTGGGAAATAAGTCAAAACCAGGTACAAAAACTGAGCTCAGTCTCCAAGATAAAGATACCACCAAATGTGGGCTAGAAGAGAGCCAACACATATAAAATTCCCTCCAAAACATATATGGTTATCCCTTCTATCTAGTACTAACTTCTCTCTCTGTTGGACAATTTGCTTATCTTTTTTCAGGTGGACAACGAACCTGAAGGGAGGATCAGCTAACCACACCTCACCAGGGCCCCATCTGAAACCATAGAACAACGCAGAGGAAGGGCAAGAATACAGCGTTCATGGTGATCACGACACCAGAAAAAGGCTGAAGGAGATAAACACAGAAAACGTCCAACTCCAACTAAGCCAGAAATCCAGAGACATAGAGGCTCCCCAAAACCTCATTACTGAAGTAGAACTAAAATGACCCCAATGTGACTCAGGGAAACTCGCAGAAGAGGGGGCGGAAAGATTGTTAGAGTCACAAGTTGGGGCATTATGCACAGAGACTGGGGCCTACCCCCCAGAACTCTTGACTAACCTCGCAATGCATGACCCACATTCCCCATTGATGAGGGTCCCTTTGAAAGAGGGAGGACAGGGAGGAGGACAATGGAACCAATATTATGAATGTAAAATCAGAATAATATAAATTAAAAATATATATAATTAAAAAAATTTTTCTTGCCCTCTCGTGGCCTCATATAGAGGTTTGGCTAATTCAGAAAACCTTGGGATCCAAATTCTGCAATACTCCACACCTCCAAGGAATTCTCGGATTTGTCTCTTAGTCTAAGGCATCGGGATCTGGGTGATGGCCTGAATTCTAGAAGCCGACAGCATCCTCTTTCCTCCTTGGAGTTTGTATCCCAAGTAGGTTGCCTTATGCACACACAGCTGAGCCCTCCTGGATAAGACATGATAGCCCAGATGTTGTAAGGTATCCAGGAGATGCTTTGTGGCAGTGATACATTTCTGCAATGAGGAGGAGGTGGTCCATGTAATGCAGAAGAGTTGCTTCAGGTGTCTCGTTGTAAAAAAACCTGCAAATCCTTATGGAGAGCTTCACTAAAGAGAGTATGGGAATTTTTAAATACCAGTGGAAGTCTAGTTGAGGTCAATTGCCTGGTGGTGCCTCACTCCACATCTGCCCATTCAATGGTAAAGATGGGTTGACTTCCCTTTACCAGTGGGATGCTAAAGAAAGCACCCTTTAAGCCCAACACTGTATAAATTTGCCTTTCTGGTGGGATCATACTGAGCAAAATATAGGGATTGGGCACAGTGGGATGTATATCTTGGCTCCATTTATTTACTTTTCTTAGATCTTGGACTGGCCAAGACGCTCCTATTCCTGGCTTTTTTACTGGCAAGAGTGGGGTGTTCCAGGGAGACTGTCAAGGTACCAGAATTCCAGCCTCCAGTAACCTGTCTATATGTTTCTTTCTGCCCCATTTTGCTTCTAGAAACATAGGATATTGTTTGACTCATATTGGATTTGTCATACTTTTTAGTTCTACGATGATTGGTATCTGGTGGGCTGCCAGTCTGTGGCTATTGTTTTTAGCTCATACTTTTGGAAACTTTTCTTGCAAGGTAGTCAAGAGATCCTGATTTCTGCCTGTGATGGGGCTCCCAATTAAAAGATATTCTTCTCCCAGTGGCACAGTTACTAAAATTTCTGGCTTGTCAATAGACACATTTACATCTCAGCTCCCAAACTGAATTTTTGCTTTCAGTTTATGTAGTAAGTCTCTCCCCAACAGTGGGTATGGGCACTCAGGGATAACAAGGAAGGAATGTGTCACAGTACCTTGTCCGAGGTCCACTTCTCTCTTGTTTTGATCCAGTTACACCCTGGACCAGAGTCTGTTCTCCTGAGAGGGAACTATCAGCTTTCTGAAGAACTGAAAAATGTGTCCCAGTATCGACCCAGAATCTGATGGGTTTTCCCCCACTTGTAGGGTTAGCTTTGGCTCTGAGGGGGACTTTAAGCCCTGACCCCCCCAGTCTGTTAATTCCAAGATGGGTGTAGTCTTCTGACATTTGTTCTTTCAATGACCTATTCTTTACAATAGGTGCATTGGTTTTGTCCTACCTTCCTGGGGTCTCCTAACAGTTCCTCTTTGGTTCTGAAAGGACTGTCTCATGGGGCCTTGTGCCTTCTGGAAGGTAGCCACCATAACCTTAGCCACTTTCCTAGCCTGACTATCTTCTGGAGCATCCCTATTGTTATATACCCTGGCAGCAATCTCTACTAACTCTGAAAGAAGTTTACTTTCAAAGCCTTCTATTTTCTGAATCTTCTTTCTAATATCTGGTGCAGATTGAGTTACAAAAACAATGTTATTAGCTTGCCTATTCTCAGGGGCCTCAGGATCTATGGAGGAGTATGTCCTATATGCTTCCTGTCGCCTTTCTAGAAAAGCAGCAGGAGACTCAGTGGGCCCTTGGGTCACCTCACTCACCTTAGACAAATTTGTGGGTGCCATGCAGCTGCCTGAAGACCACCCAACAGAGTCTGCAAAAGAGGTTAAGGGACGCCCTACCTTCAGTGGTGTTGGGATTCCAGTCTGGTCGTGTGGAAGGGAAAACCTCACCAATAACATTAGGGTTTTCCATGGGGTGGACATCAGCTCCCAATACTAATTTCTTGGCTTCCCTTCTGATTCTTTTACATTCCTCTGTGGTGAAAAGATTCTGAAAAAGTTGCTGGCAGTGTAAAAAGTAATCTCTAGAAGAGTTATCAGGTTCTGGGGTTTCTCTGTAAAAGAGGGGTTCTGATTTTCCCAGTTATACAAATCACTGGTGTAGAAGGGAGTATAAACTATAAACATATGAGGTACCACACAGGGCAGTGGGTTTGCTGTTGGGGCAGGATTGGAGCTGAGGCTCTTGAAGTTTCAGCCAGGTTGGGGGGAACAGGATGAGAGGAAGGCTGATATTGTGATCCACTGCGGGTGTGAGGAGGACTGAAAGAGGAAGCCTGTGGTCTATGCAGGGAAGGAGAAAGGGAGGATGTTGGAGCCAGAAAGAGGTACAGTGGGGGAGTCTTATTTATTTTGAGAGAGAACCCGTTTGGGTTTAGGCTTAGTTACTAGGATAGAGGTGAGGCCAGAGGGAGGCAGTAATTTCTTTAACCAGGAGGGGGGTTCTTCTACAAGGTATCTCCAGACAACAATGTAGGGGCCCTGGTCTGAATGTCCTAGGAAGAAAAAGATTTTATTTTGAACAAAATAAATTATATGTAGATTAAAGGTGCCCTCTGGCGGCCATCCTGTGTTAAATGATGGCCATTCAACTGCACAATAAGTAAGTATCTTATTTACCAGGAAAGACCTGGTCACCCGAGTCTGCAGCCTTCTTGAAAATCTTTAAAGTGTTTCTTAACCAATTCCAAAGGAGTTCTTTCAGTGGACTGATTCTGACCCATATCTCCAAAGACAAGGACAAGACACGTGAACACAACATGAAACACAAAAATGCTAGCAAGTCTGATCTTCCTGACAATGCCACGTGACTGCCAAGCTGAGCAGACCTCTGTTGAGAATTTCCAAGTGGAGCCAGAGAGGGTCGAGGGTGGCCCCTTAATCCCCCATCCAGGGGCATTAACATTGCACCCAGCTTCACTCTTGGACCCAGAAAAGTGCACAAAACAGGGAAATCAGAAACCAAAAAACAAAACAATGAAAAAAAGAAAAGAAAAAGAGTAAAAAAGGTACCTCTGGAGGTTTCTTACCCAACAAAGGAAGGAACTGGTCTTCCTAGGAGAAAGCTCCCTGTCACCTGCTTGCTACCAGCTCCAACTCCCAGAACATGCAGGTGAGTGGAGATCTGGTTTTTGGGCCAAGATTGGGGCCCTTTCCCAGTCCGGTTGCCCCAGAGTCAAGAAGGGGGGGGGGCTTGAAATGTGGATCCTGGACAAGCCTCCAAGAATGTAGTCACACAAGTAAGACCACTGACTCACAAAGTGCTGGGGGTGAACCAATGTGCACTGGGGCTGCACATCAGAGAGCAGGATCTCTGAGAGCAGCCCTGAACTGCTCAGAGTGTCAGCTTTTTTTGGAAAGAAAACTACTTTTGTTTATTTCAAAAACAGGATAGGAGTTAAACCATAAATAACAACTCACGTGTTACAGCTACAGCATAAAAGTAATTTTAAATATAAAGGGGAATTCAATGTGTTACAGCAAGGACATTCTATTCGTAGAAGATAAAAGGAATAAAAAACCTGTGAACAGGTCTGTTGGTCAGTTACAAAAAGCACCTGGGGGTGTAAGGTAGGCCTGTGCCTGCCATCAAGAGTCTCAAAATTTCCTGCTTATCTGCCCTTCAGGATTTTTCTCAACAATGCAGACCCCGGGTAATGCTATTCAGGCCAGCAGAGCATCCTGTTTATCTACCATCCCCTTCTGCTTAAGCAAGTGTTTTATTCCATTCTTTTGTGAGCTCCTACAAGGAAGTGATTTCTATTTTTCTCTAAGCTTGATATAAAGAAATGCAAAGAAATATAACATTTTGCTCTCTTTACACTAGTTACTTGGGAAGCTGAGACAGGAGGATCTCCAATTCAAGGTATCAATGTGATAGCCTGATTAAACATTTTAAACCACATGACTTTTATAAAATAAGTACATAATTTTAATTTGAATTGTGCCTGGTTTGGGCTTTAAGCAAATAACATGTTGTTTATAGACATCTTTTGGTTTCTTTATTAATCCAAATAGTCCAACAAGTCTCTCCTAAAGTTTTTGCTGACATCGGATTTATTTCAAGGATTTTTTTCTCTTTAAAAGTCAGATTTAACTAAAGCCTATGGTGAGCTGAAATTTTATGTAAACAAAATCATATTTTGCTACATGATACCATAAATATAATTACTAAGTTTGTGTTCCAGGTCAACTTTGACTTACATAGAAGATTATCGAAAACAACAAAATTCTCTCTGAGGTGATGGCCAAGTATTTTTAAAGATTGTAATATTGTTACTTAGGAGGAGGAGGCAACTGGCCTGAGTTCTAGGCCAGTCTGCCTGAAGACAAAAATAAAAATTTTCCTTAGTTACTCTTAATAAAAGCATTTCCAAGTGAGTTAGAGGTATTGATAAAGATTATCCCTAAAATGGTCGTCATGTTTTGCCTGTATTCATAGACTTATAACTTAAAAGTGTATTTAATGGAGTTTATTAACAGGAGATATCTCAAATCAATTGGTTATATAAATCTATAGGTATATATATTGGCATTGTAAAACAAATATGATTGTCAGGTAGAGATTTTTGATGACATAAAGACCAAGGAAAGCTTTATCTCTACAAATCTTCAATAATAAGATGATTAAATCTTTAAAGCTAGACTACTTGCTTCTTTATCAGTGGGTAATAAGATTAATCAATCTGGTATAGCTTCTCATAATAGTCTGATAAGAAAGATGGTTAATTATGGGGTGAGATGAGACGATTGAAGGAACTGGGAAGGAATTTTTCAATGTTGGGCATAGAATGCTTGTTAAAAATGTTTTTTGAGTGGAATTTAAATCAGAATGTTAAAGTATGGGGATGAATATGTGCATATGTAGAAAGGATATAGGAGATCTAAAAAGACCAAATTTTGCCTAAAATTAATTTCCTTTTATAAGGAACAGAAAGCTAATTTTCAAGCTAAACTTAAACACAATGCCTAAAGTTAAAGATTTTTCAACTGTTTACAGACTCTGAAGGATGCTCTAAAAGTTTTATATAGGGATATAGACTTAATCTAAATTCAGCTTACATTAGACACAGGTGATATCCTATGCTAGATGGATCACAAAGTCATAAGCACAGGTGTAATTAATATTTTTTGGAAGTCTAACCAGGTTAGACATAGACAAGATCCTATCACACTGTGTATTACAAATGGGTGAAATAAATTTCCTAGGTAAAAACAAACAACTTCAGAGTAAAACAAGGAATGTCAGGATGCTTAGCTCTCTGCTCTGTCATTTCCTTTTGCTCTTGCTTACTGTTATATGCTATTTAAAGTCATGGCAAGCTGGATTCTGGAAAAAGGTATGGCGTCCCATTTATCTCAGACCCCATGCAAATTTAAGCCATGTGTCCCCCAGACCCTGTCCAGAGACAAACTGGCCAATTGTCTCTGTTTTTCTGTATAGTTCCTCTTTTGAACACCTAAAGTCCCATCTGTTAGATGAAATTTCTCAGTAAACAAAAAAGTTAAATAAGTAAACTGAGTCAAGTACTTGATCAGGTTACAAACTCCTTACATAAGGCAAACATCAGACTTACCTTAAATGTATATCAGGGTATAAACAGATATGATTTTTTTATTATGTTATTTATTTTTGGAGAGACACAGAGAGAGACAGACAGAGAGGGAGAGGGAGACAGATAGAGAATGAGCGTGCCAGCAGTCTCTCAGCTGATGTGAATGAAATCCAGATGTGTGCACCCCCTTGTGGGCAAGTGCAGCATTGCCCCCTTGTGTCACTTTGCATCTGGCTAAACGTGGGACCTAGAGATTGGAACCGGGTTCTTAGGCTTAGCAGGCAGGCGCCTTAACCACTAAGCCCAACAGATATGATTTTTAAAAAGGCATCAAATAAATAATGACTTAGTGGTTAAGGTGCTTGTTTGGGAAGCTTAAGGACCTAGGTTCAATTCCCCAGCACCCACTTAAACTAAATGCACATGATGGCACATGTGTCTTGTTTGTTTGCAGTGGCTAGAAACCCTAGCACACACTCTCTCTCATCTGTATCTAATATCAACAATGGGTAGGATCTTTAGTCCCAAGACCATTTTGAAACATTTGCAAATGGGGGCAACCCATGTCCCAGGCTCCCACAGTGTGGAGAAGGGAAAGCAGTCCCAGAAAACCCTTCCTCCAGAAGGGCATATAGGCTGTTGAGACAGGAGTAGATGTGGAAGTCTTCACATTTGGGCCTATCTTGCCAATGGCACTGCTTGTATGCCATGATGTAAGGCATGTGTAGGGCAGGGGGACTGCTGGAGGTACTCGGGCTTGGAACCTGGCCAGGCAAGATGATCATGTATACCTTGGCCTGGAACTTCCTTCCTCCTAGAGGCACATAGACCACACTATGTATTCCCGTTTGGTTGGGGAGAAAACAGGGAAATTTGGGTCAGGCCCTAATTTCTTCACCCAAATCTGGTTTGTAAGGATGACCCCATTCTTTGAGAAGATGAAAGCCAGGATTGGGATTGACCTGGCTCTAGACTCTTCTTTTCACTTTCCTCCACTTTGTTTCAGATGGGACAATCAGCTTCCAAGATACCCCAAAAGTCTCTGCTAGCCTGTCTCCTGAAAAACTGGGCTCATTTAGATAATACATGGAGAACAAGACTTAAGAGTTAAGGAGACAATTAGAAAACATACTCCAGATTCTTGTTAAAGAAAAATTCTTAACTCAGTCAACACCTGATATTTGTAAGAAATTACAAAAATTCGTAACCAAAACCAGATAAGAACTTTAACACAGTTGCTCTAGCTGGCAACTTCTGCTTTATTATCATCAGGAAGCCAATGGGGGAAAAAAAGGACTAGAGAAGGACAAAAGAAGGTAAGACTCCTTACAACATGCTCCTCCATGCACAAAATGGCCTGGATATCCATGACCTCACAGTGTCTGACACTACTACCTACACAAGACCATCATAATAGGAGGAAAAGATGATGACATCAAAATGAAAAGAAAGACGGATTGAGAGGGGGAGGGTATATGATGGAGAGTGAAGTTTCAAAGGGGAAAGTGGGGAAGTGAGGTAATTACCATGGATTATTGTCTAAAATTATGGAAGTTGTCAATAAAAAATTAAAATTTTTAAAAAAGGAAAAGAAAAAGGGGTAGATGTCACCAGGACATCATGATAGTAATGAAAGTTGCTCAGGGAAGGGCATTTAATTAGATAAAATCTAAAATATATTTACCTGATACCAAGGTTTAATCAGAGAAACTGAGTCTTATGGGTAAGACCTCACTCTTTAACAACTCACTGATGCTAATTTGTTATGGTATTGAGGATTGCTGGGTGTGATGGTGCATGCCTTTAATCCCAGCACTCAGAAGGCAGAGATAGGAGGATCATCATGAGTTCCAGGCCACCCTGAGACTACATAATGAATTCCAGGTCAGCCTGAGCTCGAGTGAAACCCTACCTTGGAAAACCAGGGGAAAAAACTGGCTTTAAGGACTGGAGAGATGGCTTAGCGGTTAAGGTGCCTACCTCCTAAGTCTAAGAATGCTGGTTCCAGTAAGCGGGTAAAAGGCTATAAGGGAGGGAAGAAAGGGAAGGACTTAAGTGTATGGTAATGCACATATGTAAGTAGAAGAACTGATTACAGGGAGGGGAATGGCCCAAGCGAGGCCATGGGAAGAGAATGCATACAAAAAGGGCAGGGGGAGGGTCAATCTAAACTCAAGATATTATGAATAAGACATATGTAAAATTATTTTTTTGAATAAGGGCACATCTAGAAGATGTAGACTGTTACTAGAAAATTTTCAGTACCTGGGATGGAATACCTTCCAGTGAGTTGTTGGCCAAGGAGGTCCCGGTAGCCTCCAAAACATTTAAGGCTTTTGCCAAAGCCCTTGGTTTCCCTAGAGAAACAGATAGTAAGACCCTATTGCTGAAGACATCTCATGCCTGAGAGGCAAGGTCACTGAGAAAGCAAGCTGGTGTACAGCAGAAAACCTTCTCCCTGTAGACCAGCCAACTGAAAGCTGGAAAAAGCTGCACTGCACACAGCATATGGGAGACAGAAGCCATCAACAGTGAAAATAGTGGATGCTGAATATTCAAGCTTGGCCAGACAGGCCCAATGACTGAACTGGTGCAATAGTGGTGTGTCTACTCTTGGGGTAACCAACTGCTCCATAATTGGACTAAAGGCCCTCTCTATGGGAGGGAATACGTACCTGGTACTGAAAAACCTAAGTAAAAGTCTATGGTAGGTGAGGTCATGAGCCTTGAGGGTATAAGCCTGCTCATGTCTGACTAAATGCATATATTATTCCCACCAAGCTGCCCTGGGGACACTACACTAAATGTTCATGTTCACATATTAACGCTACTCTCACTTCTGGCTAGAGAAGCTTCTCTTTTCAGATGGTGATGACCACTGGGATCACCCAAAAGGCAACATAGTGCTGAGAAGAAGGGATGGAGGAGTGCCCAGCACTGAAACACCTCTGTCACACCCTCCAATGGCTCAGGTACCATTGTGGAAGAGGGGGCAGATAGAATGGAAGAGCCAAAGGAAGGATATGCCCTCTTACAATGCAACTGCCCAGACAGAAATTGGCCTCGATATCCATGATCTCGCAGTGCCTAGCAATACCTTCGCAAGACCCTCAAAATAGAAGAAAAAGATGATGTCATCAAATTAAAAGAGAGACTAATGGAGAGAGGGAGGGGATATGATGGAGACTGGAGTTCTAAAGTGGAATGGGGGAGGGGAGGGAAATATCAGGTGGGTTTTTTTGGTATGTAAGATTAAAAGTCAATAAAAAATAATAATTAAAAAAAAAAAGAATGCTGGTTCCAGTGACTCAAGGGCACAATGCCGCACTTGCCCACAAGAGGGCACATGCATCTGGATTTTGTTCACAGCAGCTGAGAGACTGCTGGCACACCCATTCTCTATCTGTCTTCCTCTCTCTCTCTCTCTCTCTGTCTGTCTCTCTCTGTGTCTCTCTCTCAAAAAAATAAAATAAAATAAAATAAAATAAAAATAAATAAATAAACTGGCTTTAAGACTCTCAGTAAAGTAAATTAGATTCTTCTGTTTGTCAAGGTTTTAAATATTGGAGAAACCGAGTCTTCAGATAAAGGTTCGAATATAAGTGTTTTGTTTCCAAAGATGACGTACTCATACCTAAAGACATTGTGACTTTAAAAGTAGCTTCTGTTTTATGCTAATTCTACTGAATGGTTATCACTAGGTTTAATCACTTAGGTTTAAGTGATTTAACTTCAGTCACTAGAACCTTTATGCTCCTGTTAGGTAAAATATGTTGAGATAGCTTGCCTAAGCTTTATCAAATTTAAGTCATGGGTAAAACATAAAATTGTTTTATGTTAATAAAAATTTCCATGGTACCTAAAATCAATTGTTATCAAGATTAAGCTAGACACATTGGTTGTCAAATGGTGTTTGTTTTCTCTTTCCAAACAGATTTGTCAAGAGTTGTATTAGAGCTTAGCTGTTTTGGCTCAAAAAAGACCAGATTCTGCTCTATTATATGTAAAGTAACTGTCTCATTTCTGGCATCTCAAGTCCAGTGCTTATAACAAAATTAACTCTTGAGATATTCCCTACTTTTGGATACAGCCTAATGCTCAAACAATGGTCCTCATCTGAGAGAAATAATTTCAACCTCAGTGGTTCTGTTTCCAATGTTCCCTGGGTAATTGGTACACACACGGGTATCTGAACTAATAAAAAATGTTTTCAAGTTGGGTATGGTGGCACATGCCTTTAATCCCAGCACTTGGGAGGCAGAGGTAGGAGGATCACCATGAGTACCCTGAGACTACATAGTGAATTCCAGGTCAGCCTGGACTAGAACGAGACCCTACCTCAAAAAAAAAAAAAAAAAAAAAAAAAAAAAAAAAACAAGTGGGCTCCAACCTGACCAAGAGACGGGCCGATCGCGTTCGGCGGCGCTGCGGAGCCCTGCACCCGGACCCGCCGTCCCTCCCCGGGCCCCTCCACGCTTGCCCGCAAACCCCCGGCGTCCCGAACGCCTCTCAGATCGGTGTCACGGGCGAGGTGAGAGCAGGCCCGGGGAGGGTGGTCACTGCTGCGGAGCAGGAACTGTCACTCAAGATGATAGAAGTATTGACAACCGACTGTCAGAAACTGCTACACCAGCTGAATACCCTGCTGGAACAGGAGTCCTGATGTCAGCCAAAGGTCTGTGGCTTGAAACTGATTGAGTCTGCCCACGATAATGGCCTCAGGATGACTGCAAGACTGAGGGACTTTGAAGTGAAAGATCTGCTGAGTCTAACTCAGTTCTTTGGTTTTGACACTGAGACATTTTCTTTAGCTGTGAATTTACTGGACAGATTCCTGTCTAAAATGAAGGTACAGCAGAAGCATCTTGGGTATGTTGGACTGAGCTGTTTTTATTTAGCAGTAAAATTAATAGAAGAGGAATGTCCCATTGGCAACTGATTTGATCCGGATAAGTCAGTACAGGTTCACGGTTTCAGACTTGATGAGAATGGAAAAGATTATATTGGAGAAGGTGTGTTGGAAAGTCAAAGCTACAACTGCCTTTTAGTTCCTGCAACTCTATTATTCACTCATTCAAGAGAACTTGCCATATGAAAGGAGAAATTGTCTTAATTTTGAAAGACTGGAAGCTCAACTCAAAGCGTGTCACTGCAGGATCATATTTTCTAAAGCAAAGCCTTCTGTGTTGGCTTTGTAGATCATTGCGTTGGAGATCCAAGCACTGAAGTGTGTAATGTTAACAGAAGAAGTAGAAAGTCTTCAGAAACATTCCAAGGTAAATGGCCGAGATTTGACCTTCTGGCAAGAGCTTGTATCCAAATGTCTGAGTATTCATTAAACAAGTGTTCCAAACCAAATGTTCAGAAGTTGAAATGGATTGTTTCTGGGCGCACTGTGCGGCAGCTGAAGCACAGTTACTATAGAAAACTCACCTGCCAACGATTCCCGAAACCATTTCTTAGTTTCCAAATGTGGTGGTTACTCTCTGATTAGAGGACTCTTTCCAGTGTGGTCATTTTCTTTCTCAGCTGAAGAATTGAAATATTATCTTCAAAATAAATGATATGAAATTGAGATAGAAAAGGGAAAAATTATTTTACTGATGTAGCCAACTGTTATATGAAGGTGTTTACCATGTACAAGACACAACACTCTTAAGAGAAAGGAATTATCCAACTTCCAAATATGTTACATTTTCAGCTTTAAAACCAGAATTCTTCAAGTCTGAATGGTTTAAAGTAGTACTAAAATAGTAGTTTTTTTTCCACTTGGCTACCATCTCACTATACTGCTCATTTACGGTTACATAAGCCACGTAGGATAACAGGACCAAAAGCTCCACCTATATATAAACAAAACTGAGCGTGTAAGCTGGTGAGCAAAGGCATTATGAATTTGGATGGTGAAATTGAAAAGCAATACTGGCCAGGTGATCTCGATATTGGCGTTCTAGACATTGCTAGGGCATCTCAACACTATTGTTAACATATCAGAGTTATCTGTAGTGGTTCAAATTCTAGAAAGTAATATGTCTAAAAATGTAAACTTGGTTACTGACATAAACTACATATTCTTGCCATCTAAATTTCTTAATTCATAGTGATGGTTTCTCTTTTTGTACTCAAAACTAAATGTTAACATTTAACACGTCTACATATGATTGCTGGTAGTATGTAGGCAGAGTTTGGTTAAGTTGGTTTTTTTGTTGTTGTTTTGGATACTATCATTGCAGCAACAAAAAATTCAACTCTGACACCTTTCTCCATGACCAGGCTCTGGATTCCATGTTAGAGTGGATTTAAGCTATGAAACCTCAGAACATCACAACTAGATTGGCATGGTGTTCTCAACTTGGGGACAACTGCCCAGTTCAATGCTTGGTAGAATTGTTGAGATTTGAATTCACCTATGATGCATTTGAATCAAAGCTAAAGACATAAATGTGAAATAATAGTAATAAGCCTGGGGAGGTAAACTGTGAATCTTAATTTCTAACACTGATCTAACATTCTGTGTTGGATCAATATATTTAGTTGGTATTGAAAATGGTTAATGAAATTTAAATCATGAGGTTTACATCAAAACCAACATTTCACAAATGCACTTTAATGCAGTCTAAGGGTTAATATTCTGGGCAGTTAATATTTCTTGGCACCCATAATGAAAGCAATAGATAATTCTGACATGAGATATTCCTTTAAACTTGAAATATTTTATACAAAGCAAAAAATAGAGACTTCACAAGTTTGGCATATCCATGAATATTTCTTCTGCAAAACAAGTGATGTTTGTATCCATGATTTTAAAAAAAAAAACTTTTTATACAGAATCTACTCTTTCAATCTAGTCATATTTGAGAAAATCTGTTTCTATTATATTAATAGCTCAGAATGGGTTATCATTTTGAAAACCTGCTTTACTCCAGGAAAGTAAGGTCAGGCCAGATAAAGCACTCCAGAAGTTTTTACTACAAATTGTTTGTATAAAACTACCATTGCTTCTAATGTAGAATTTTGTTTTAAAAGGAACAAAATATGCTTGTAGAAATTCCTTAGGGCATTTTAAGAAAAGTAAGTAGGCATCTTCGTATGAGATCTCTGAGGTAGTTAGCATTCAGGATTCTCCATGTTGGTCAATGAATGTGAGGAGATGGTGGTGTTCAAGTGTGGTAGATGGTACTCGGTGTAGGGGGACAACCTGAGTTCATCCGGAATGGCTGTAACTAGTTTAGACATAATTTTATGCAAAATAAGTGGTGAAAAATAAACCAAAGAACCAGTGTATTCTATCCTTAGCTTTTGTAAACCGTATCTTATAACTCTTCAGTTTCCCCAAAAGACTGATATACTTCAATATTTGGAAACTTCAGTGTTAATTTTTGAGTTGGGAGAGGTAACCTAACCAACTCCCTTTTGGTTTGGTACTATGGGATATACCTGTCAATAAAACTAATGAATGAAATGCAAAAAAAAAAAAAAAAGTTTTCACAACCTGATGTAATGCTCAAACAAGTGCAGTAGTGGCACACAGCCATGGTGGGTAACCAACTGCTCTTGATGTGGCTAATAGTTCCACTCAGTGGAATGGAACTCATTGCTGGAACTGGGAAATAAGTCAAAACCATGTACAAAAAATGAGCTCAATCTCCAAGATCAAGATACCACTAAATGTGGGCTAGAAGAGAGCCTGCGCATATAAAATTCCCTCCAAAACATCTATGGCCATCCCTTCTATCTAGTACTAACTTCTCTCTCTGTTGGAGAATTTGCTTATCTTTTTCAGATGGACAATGAACCTGAAGGAAGGATCAGCCAATCACACCTCACCAGAGCTCCAGCTGAAACCATAGAGTAATGAGGGGGAAGGGCAAGAATACAGCGTTCATGGTGATCATGACACCAGAAAAAGGCTGAAGGAGATAAACACAGAGTACATCCAACTCCAACTAAGCCAGATATCCAGAGACACAGTGGCTCCCAAAACCTCATCACTGAAATAGAACTAAAATGACCCCAGTGTGGCTCAGGGAAATTTGTGGAAGAGGGGGTGGAAAGAATGTTAGAGCCACAAATTGGGGCATTATACACAGAGACTTGGGCCTACCCCTCAGAACTCTTGACTACCCCCACAATGCATGATCCACATTCCCCATTGATGAGGGTCCCTTTGGAAGAGGGAGGACAGGAAGGAGGATAATGGAGCCAACACTATGAATGTAAAATTAGAAAAATATAAATTAAAAAAATTATTTTAAAAAGTTTTCAAACACAGGAGCTAAGAATTTATACTGTCTTGCTTGTCCTTTTCTGACAATTTCTAGGTTAAATTAATTGGATTAGATTTGTATTGTTTTCAAGGCTGATAACAGGTTCTGCCTATATTTATAATTATTTATAATTAGATATTTAAAGGGTAAGATGTGACTACTTTTTATGTCTTATTTGGCCTATGCTGCCACAGCACAACCAAATTTTAAAAGATTGGACAAAATGACTTTAAGCTCTTGTACCATTCTTTAACTAAACCTATTTCAGTAATCAAATGTGCTCTCTCTATATGTACATAAATTCAGGTTGGTGTAACTTACTTTCTAAGTATATTAATCACCTATGTAGAATCCAAAGCCAATTGGAGTCAAGGGAACAAAAAAAGGCCAATATTATGGCCTATGCTCCCAGATCATGAAGCCACTGGAGATGATGAGACACTTCTGCACTGGTCCCCTGGTAAGTCACCTGTCTTCCTGATCAAGGAGGATATGGACACCCAAACAAGAAATCGGTGTACAGTCTAAAACAGGAGAGTCACAATTGAGGAACAATCAGTTCTCCTGGCTTCCCAAAGAAGGGAAAACTACTTGGCCGGTACAGCCCTGACTCATCCTAACAGAAGAAAACACCAGTAAGCCTAAAGTCTTCTCTTGAGAGCCATTAGTAACCTCCAAAATTAATCCTTGATCTTAAACACTCAGAGAGAAATGTATAAGCAAAGATAAAGGGATAATTCAAATATATGAATGACCTATTAAATAATACAGCAAGAGCTTTCTAGGAAGGGAAACAAGCAAAGACTTAAGACATGTCATCCCCAGCTCTAATAGTTCTAATTCTATAATAAGGAAAAACAACCATAGATGTCAAGAGGGTTATTGTCAAATCTGGAATATATATATATCTGACCAAAGGTTGTTTAACCCAAAAGGCATCCTTATGCTGGGAATAGAAAACCCATGCTCTTTTGAAATACCCCAGTAATGTTCATTTTCTAGGATGAATTCCTACAGACTTATGCCAGAACATCATTACCCTCCAACCATCAGAGTGGTTTGCTACTGAATGGACACTGAGGCCAAATGTATGCTGGGTGGCCCCTAATGGCACCCAATAGTCCTATGGTACCAACCTTTTGCCCTGGCTACCTCCGGGGTGGATTGGAAGATGCACCCTGGGGTTTTCCTGGATGCAAGGGCAACATATAAAAACTCTAGAGTGCCCAGCCAATTTATAGACTTCAAAGCATCAATGGACCAGGAGTGTTTTTCAATGGTATGATCACTTAGTCTCACTCTTTCTTCCATCCATTGGATTGTAAGATGTCATCTGGCACATAGAAACTCTCATAAATATACACAGAAGGCTTTAAATGACACAGCTGAGGGGATATCCTTAATTTTGAGCTTCAAATGATGAGAAAAGCTATCATACAGAATTGCATGGCTCTAGACACACTCACTGCAACCCAAGATGGTACATGTGCCATTATCAACTTTGAATGCTGTGTATACATTCCTGATAACTCTGCTGTTTCCTCTGCTTTACAAGATCTACATAAACAGATCCAGACCATATCTGTTGCTACAGTGCCATTGGGTGAGCAGTTCTGGGAGTGTATCTCAAGTTTTTCATGGTAGAAAAAGATCATATCAGGCTGGAGTGATGGCTTAGCGGTTAAGGCACTTGCCTGAAAAGCCAAAAGAACCAGGTTCAATTCCCCAGGACCCATGTAAGCCAGATGCACATGGGGGTGTATGCATCTGGAGTTTGTTTGCAGTGGCTGGAGGCCCTGATGCACGCATCCATTCTCTCTCTCTCTCTCTCTCTCTCTCTCTCTCTAAATAAAAAAAAGATCATACTCATCATAATCTTCCTAGTTATCCTGTTAATCTTTGGCACTTGTATACTCAACTTTTTAACTTTATCTCTGCTGGATTACAGGCAGTTCACACTGAGATACAACAATCCAGCTCCATCTACACAGGCCCACTTGAACGCCCATTGAGAATGGAACACTTGCCTCTTCTGACATGACTACCTACTCCCCCTCCTCTCAATGCTAGATATCTCCATCTCTGAGATAGGCCCCAATACTTATGTTACTAAGTGACGTGGAATCTGACTGATAGGTTTCTCCCTTGGGCCTTTAGATTAGGTTCCCTCTCTGGAAACACTCTAATGCCACATATTCATGTCCCATTCAGCAGAAAGTAGCCCATGATCTGATGTCATTGTCCCTTTGTCCTCTAACAGCAGTTAGAGTGTCTTCTCATGAGAGGGGGAAATGTAGGGAGTGACAGAATAGGCAGATTAACCATGCAGGAGTAGGGTGGCCCTTAAAGGGAGGGTCTTGGGATGCCACACCTATATCAGCTTGCCCCACCTGCACCAGTACTTGGATTTAGTGCTTATCCATCCCACCCAGTTAAATCCCTCTCAAGTGTGTACCCTGCCCAGGTATGGGTGGATTTCTCCTCTGAGCCGAGACCAATGGCTGGGACACCTGGTGTAGGTGTGTCTAGGCAGGATAACACAAATACTATGTCTCCCAGGGGCCACAGAGAGAGGGGACCATTTTCTCTCTCTGGAACTGGCAGAAGTATCTTCAGATAGGTAAGAGCTCTGCTGGGGTGAGAAGAGACACATTTTTCCTTTTATTACTATCTTCACTTTTGATCCTTCTTAAAAGCCCACATTATTTTAAATTCCCTCTCACATGTTTTTCTAAAATCCATATCTGGTCACATGTATTCCTGAGCTATAGGTGGCCCACATGGGCTTTTGGGCTCCATGTCGTGTGCTTCTCCTCTCCCTACTTTGTTTCCCTTTACCTCTCAGCCCTCCCTTTCCACACTCTGTTATAAAATCTGAATAAAATGTTATATTTAAAAATTTTTTAAATACTTTTCAATAAAAGAAAATAGAGCTGGGTGTGGTGATGCACACCTTTAATTCTAGCACTGAGGAGGCAGAAGTAGGAGGAAATCTGTGAGTTTGAGACCAGCCTTGGACTACAGAGTGAGTTCTAGGACAGCCTGGGCTAAAGTGAGACCTTACCTTAAAAAATAAATAAATAAATAAATAAATAAATAAATAAATAAATAAATAAATAAGTTAGGTCACGGGCTGGAGAGATGGTTTAGTGATCAAGACACTTGCCTACAAAGCCAAAGGACCCAGGTTTGAGTCCCAGGACCCATGTAAGCCAAATGTACAACGTGGCACATGCACCCAGAGTTCGTTTAAAAAAAAAAAAAGACTTCTGGTTAAGATGGCAGCATAGGAACCATGCCAAAACAAGTTGGGAGGGGGGAAAAAAGCAAAATAAAACCCAGCAAAATATACTCTTCTACTAAAAAGTGAGGTGTGTAGTAAATTATCAACCACAACAGAGAAGTAGGAGAGGTCCAGAGTGTCTAGAGCCCACAAAAGCAGGCAGAAGTGGCTCCAGCAGCAGCGACAAGTTCCACATGGCTGCAGCCGCCAGGCTCTGCCTGAGCCACAGGATTTTAAAGCCAGGTGAGGGGATTTTCCAATCACACCAGCCTCCTCACAAACTCAAGAAACGTGGAAGGAGGATGGCAGAGACCAATGGAGCGGCTTGTGAGAAAGAGGATCCTGTGGACAAGCAGATGGACTTCAGCCACCATCCACAGCATCCCCTCCCCCACCACCCGCACAAGTACCAGCAAGCACCAGAGACCTGGGGAAGAGAGCTCACCTACCCACCACCCACCATGATCAGAGCAATGACCCACAGATGCAGTGGCCTTCCTGAGCCCACAACACAGCAAAGAAGGACCCAAGCAGCCATGCAGCATAGCTGACACCAAAGCCATCCCAAAAGGTAACTGGGATTACACCAGGTCAGTACCCACCAAATAAGCCTGGTGTATAGGCTTGCATCCAAATGGCTAATAGCACCTTCCATGTCAGGGTAAATTATATGTTAAACCTAATGGATGGTCAGATCTGACATTCACAAATAAGCTATATTTTGGGATGCTCATTTGTTGCTTCCTGATTTATAGTGCCTTTGTTTCCTCTTCTGTCATTCATTGGGGAAGGGTCTCACTTGGTCACAAGCTGACCTTAGAACCCTCTACAGACCAGAAATCTTGGCCTCCCAATTGACAGGATTAAGGGTGTGGGGCAACACACATCCTTAGGGACTGTGACTTTGTTAGAGGATCTCTTTGTCATAATACCTACTTTTGCACAAATACTCTGTGCTGTATTTCATTGAATGGGTACATTGTTTAGTTAAATTTTTAGAATTTGACTGTACTCTGTTCCATTCAGCCCACTTGAATACTCTCATAGCAGGCAAACCCAACACCTAGGGTCACTTTTATGGTTACTCTGAGAGTCTTAAGAGCCACACCTAGCATCTTAAGCTCCTACTCTGAATATATATAACATCAGATTGATTGATACATCTAATATTACTGCAGATAATTAGAAAACCCAAGCATTAAATTAATCCAAGATGCAAACATCTCTACATTATAATACAAGAAACACAAAAAATCAAGACAATATAAATCCATGAAAAAGTATTAATGTATCAGAAATGACCTTCAGTGAGGCTGAATTAGAGGAAATGCCTGAGAAAGATTTCAAAAGAATGATTATAAATATGTTCAAAGAACTCAAAGAGGAAATCAAGGGGTTCAAAGACCACAAAGAGGAAATCAAAGGATTCAAAGAACACACAGGAAACCAATTTAATGAAATAATGAAATAAGGAGGTCAATACGAGACATAAATAAGGAAATAGAAATAATAAAGAAAACCCAGTCAGAAATACTAGCAATTAAGAACACAGTCAGTGAAATAAAAATAAAAAAACAAAAACAAACAAACAAAAAAACTTTGTAGAAAATCTCTCTAGTGGAATGAATGAAGGAGAGAACAGAATAGCTAAATTAGAAGACCAGGTGGCAGATCTAATGCAGTCCAACAAAGAGAAAGACAAACTAATAGGAAGGTATGAATGGAAATTTCAAGATATTCAGGACACTATGAAAAGATCAAATATAAGAATTCAGGGTATAGTAGAAAGGGAAGAATTTCACTCCCAAGCAATAGTAGGTGTTTTCAACAAAATCATACAAGAAAACTTCCCCCATATTGGGAAAAAGATGCCAATGCAGATACAGAAAGCCTTTAGAACATCAAAGAGACAAAACCTCTCCCCGCCATGTTATAATTAAACTACCAAACATACAAACCAAAGAAAATATATTGAAAGCAGCTAGAGAGAAAAAGCAAGTCACCTACAAAGGCAAGCCCATCAGAATCATAGCAGATTACTCAACACAAACTTTAAAAGCCAGAAGGGTTTGGAGTGATGTATTCCAAGTTCTGAAAGATAACAACTGTCAACCAAGATTACTTTATCCTGCAAAGCTATCCATTCAAATAGGCAGAGAAATAAGGACATTCCACAACCAAAGCAGGCTAAAGGAATATTTGAAGACAAATCCAACTCTACAGAAATTACTTGAAAGGATCCTCCATGCTGAAGAGAAAGAAAAGCACACATATAAGGAACCTGGAAAAAACAAACCATATTCTAATACTAGTTAATACAAGAGAGCAAAGGTAAAACCAGAAGAATTACAAAACAAGAAAAATGGCAAAAATAAATACACACCTTTCATTAATAACACAATATCAATGGCCTGAATGCACCAACCAAAAGACATAGGTTTGCAGACTGGGTTAAAAAGCAGGATCCTTCAATTTGTTGCCTCCAAGAAACTCACCTTTCTACAAAGGATGGACACTTTCTTAGCTTGAAAGGATGGAAAACGGTGTTTTAAGCAAATGGGCCTAGAAAACAAGCAGGGGTTGCTATCCTAATAACTGACAGGGTAGACTTCAGACCAACATTAATTAGGAAAGATAAGGAAGGTCACTTTATATTGATTAAAGGAACACTCCAACATGAGGACATTAAACATATATGCACCTAACATGGGGGCTTCCAATTTCATCAAACAATGCTATTAGAACTAAGGTCACAGATAACACCAAACACACTTGTAGTGGGTGACTTCAACACCACACTCTCACCAATTGACAGGTCATCCCAGCAAAAAATAAACAGAGATGCTTCTAGATTAAATGAGGTCATAGACCAAATGCACCTAACAGATATATACAGGACATTTCATACAAATGCTGAAGAATATACATTCTGTTCAGCAGCACATGGAACATTCTCTAAAATAGACCATGTATTAGGACACAAAGCAAATCTTAACAAATATAGGAAAATTGAAATAATTTCTTGCACTCTATCACATCACAATGGGATCAAACTGCAAATCAATAACAAGAAAAGCTATAGAACATACACAAAATTATGGAAACTAAATAATACACTACTAAATGATGAATGGGTCAATGAAGAAATCAAGAAGGAAATTAAAAAATTCATGGAGTCAAATGATAATGAGAACACAACATACCAAAACCTTTGAGACACAATAAAGGCAGTCCTAAGAGGGAAATTTATACCTTTAAGTGCCTATGTTAAGAAATTAGAAAGGTCTCAGGTAAACAACTTAATGGTGTACCTTAAGGCCTTGGAAAAAGAAGAACAAGGCAAACCAAAAATCAGTAGATGGGAAGAAATAATAAAGATTAGGGAAGAAATTAATGAAATAGAAACCAAAAAACAATCCAAAGAATCAATGAAACAAAGAGTTGGTTCTTTGAGCCAGGCATGGTGGCCCATGCCTTTAATCCCAGCATTTGGGAGGCAGCAGTAGGAGGATGGCTGGGAGTTTGAGGCCACCCTGAGACTACATAGTGAATTCCAGGTCAGCCTGAGCCAGTGAGACTCTACCTCGAAAAACCAAAAAAAAAAAAAAAAAAAAAAAAAAAAAAGAAAAAAAAAAAAAAAAAAAAAAGAAAGAAAGAAAGAAAGAAAAAGAGTTGGTTCTTTGAAAGAATAAACAAAATTGATAAACCCTTAGCAAATCTGACTAAAAGAAAGAGAGAGGAGACACAAATTAATAAAATCAGAGGTGAAAAAGGCACCATTACAACAGATACCAGAGAAATTTAAAAAAATCATCATAGGGAAAGCTGGGCATGGTAGTGCACGCCTTTAATCCCAGCACTTGGGAGGCAGAGGTAGGAGGATTGCCATGAGTTCAAGGCCACCCTGAGATTACAAAGTGAATTCAAGGTCAGCCTGAGCTAGAGTGAGACCCTACCTCGAAAAACAAAAAAAAAAAAAAAAAAAAATCATAGGGACATACTATTAGAACATATACTCCACTAAGTTTGAAAATCTGAAAGAAATGGATGATTTCCTTGATTTATATGACCTACCTAAATTAAATCAAGATGAGATTAACCACTTAAATAGACCTATAACAAGTATGGAGTTCCAAGCAGGTATAAAAAAATCTCCCAACTAAAAAAAAGGCGAGGCCCAAATGGATTCACTGCTGAATTTTACTGGACCTTCATGGAAGAACTAACACCAATGCTTCTTAAACTTTTCCATAAAATAGAAGAGGAAGGAACCCTACCAAACTCCTATGAAGCCAGCATCACCCTGATCCCTAAACCAGACAAAGAACAAAAAAGGAAAATTACAGATCAATCTCCCTCATGAACATAGATGCAAAAATTCTCAACAAAATATTAGCAAACAGAATACAAGAATATATTAGAAAGATCATTCACGCCGACCAAGTAGGCTTTATCCAGAGATGCAAGGATGGTTCAACATACATAAATCGATAAATGTAATACATTATATAAAGGGACAGAAGGACAAAAATCACATGATCATCTCATTAGATGCAGAAAAAGCATTTGACAAAATCCAACATCCCTTCATGATAAAAGTCCTACAGAGACTGGGATAGAAGGAACATATCTCAACATAATAAAGGCTATTTATGACAAACCCACAGCCAACATAATACTAAATGGAGAAAAACTTGAAGCTTTTCCACTAAAATCAGGCACAAGACAAGGGTTTCCACTGTCCCCACTTTTATTTAATATAGTACTGGAAGTCTTAGTCATAGAAACAAGGCAAGAGACACACATAAAATGGATACAAATTGGAAAGGAAGAGATCAAGTTATCATTATTTGCAGATAGTATGATTCTATACATAAAGGACCCTAAAGACTCTACCAGCAGACTGTTAGAGCTGATAAACACCTATAGCCATGTAGCAGGATACAAAATAAACACACAGAAATCAGTAGCCTTCCTATATGCTAACAACCACAAATAATATGAAATCAGAGAATCACTCCCATTCACAATTGCATCAAAAAAAAAAAAAAAAAAAAAAGTACCTTGGGATAAACCTAACCAAGGAAGTGAAGGATCTCTACAAGGAGAACTTTAAAACACTCAAGGGAGAAATTGCAGAAGACACTAGGAAATGGAAAAACATCCCCTGTTCTTGAATTGGAAGAATCAATATTGTGAAAATGGCAATCCTACCTAAAGCAATCTACATATTTAATGCGATCCCCATCAAAATTCCAATGGCATTCTTCACAGAAATAGAAAAAAAAATCCAAAAACCCATTTGGAAGCACAAAAAACCTTGGCTATCTAAAACAATTTTGAGCAACAAAAATAAGGCTGATGGTATCACCATACCTGATTTTAACCTATACTACAGAGCCATAGTAACAAAAACAGCATGGTACTGGCACAAAAACAGGCATGTAGATCAATGGGACAGAATAGAGGACCATGATGTAAGTCCAGGTTGCTATAGCCACCTTATCTTTGACAAAAATACCAATAATACTCATTGGAGAAAAGACAGCCTCTTCAGCAAATGGTGTTGGGAAAACTGGATATGCATCTGTAGAAGGATGAAAATAGATCCTTATCTCTCTCCATGCACAGGAATCAACTCCAAATGGACAAAGACCTTAAACTCTGAAAGTGCTAGAGGAAAAAGTAGGGAAAACCCTTCAACATATTGGTCTTGGCAAAGACTTTCTGAATATAACACCAATCGCTCAGGAAATAAAACCACAGATCAACCGCTGGGACCTCATGAAATTACAAAGCTTTTGTATAGCTAAGGATAGTGAATATAGCAAAGAGGCAACCTACAGAATGGGAGAAAATCTTTGCCAGCTATACATCTGACAGAGGGTTAATATCTAGGATATACAAAGAACTCAAAAATTAAATAATAAGGAATCAAACAACCCAATTTAAAAATGGGCTTTGGAACTAAATAGAGAGTTCTCAGAAGAAGAAATACAGATGGCATATAAACATCTAAAAAAAAATGTTCTATATCCCTAGTCATCATGGAAATGCAGATTAAAACTACCTTGAGATTCCATCTCACTCCTGTCAGATTTGCTACCATCATGAAAACAAATGACTATAAATGCTTGTGAGGATGTGGAAAAAAGAGGAACCCTTCTACACTGTTGGTGGGAATGCAATCTGGTCCAGCCATTGTGGAAATCAGTGTGAAGTTTCCTGAGAGAGCTAAATATAGATCTATCATATGACCCAGCTATACCACTCCTAGGCATATATCTTTTTTTTTTTTTTTTTTTTTTTTTGGTTTTGCGAGGTAGGGTCTCACTCTGGTCCAGGCTGACCTGGAATTAACTATGTAGTCTCAGGGTGGCCTTGAATTCACGGTGTTCCTCCTACCTCTGCCTCCTGAGTGTAGGGATTAAAGGCATGCACCACCATGCCCAGCCACTGTCCCCACTTTTATTTAGTATAGTGCTGGAAGTCCTAGATATAGAAATAAGGCAAGAGACACTCATAAAAGGGATACAAATTGGAAAGGAAGAGATCAAATTATCATTTTTGCAGATGATGTGATTCTATATATAAAGATCTCTAAAAACTCTACCAGCACTCTGTTAGAGCTGATAAACACTTTCAGCAACATAGCAGGATACAAAATAAACACACAGAAATAAGTAGCTATCCTATATACTAACAACAAACATGCAAAGGATGAAATCAGGGAATCTCTCCCATTCACAATTGCCTCAAATAAATAAATAAATAAATAAATAAATAAATAAATAACCTTGGAAGAAACCCAATAAAGAAGTGAAGTATCTCTACAATGAGAACTTAAAAACACCCAAGTGAGAAATTGGAGAATTGGAGAAGGAAATGGAAAGCTTCTCTTTTCAGATGGTGGCAACCTTGGGGTAACTAAGAAGATACCGTGGTGCTGAGAAGAAGGCACTGAGGAGTGCTCAGCACTGAAACATCTCAAACACACCTTCCAAGTCTCAGGGTCCATTGCAGAAGAGGGGGTGGAAAGAATGTAAGAGCCAAAGGAAGAGTAGTTCTCCTTACAACGTGCTCCTCCAGACACAAAACAGCCTGGATATCCATGATCTCACAGTGCCTGACACTACCTACATAAGACCATCATAATAGGAGGAAAAGATCATAACATCAAACTGAAAAGAGAGACTGATTGAGAGGGGGAGGGGATATGATGGAGAGTGAAGTTTCAAAGGGGAAAGTGGGGGGAGGGAGGAAATAACATGGGATATTGTCTACAATTAAAGAAGTTGTCAATAAAAATAATTATAAAATAAAATAAAAAGAAATACAGATGGCATATAAAAATCTTTTAAAAAGTTCTACATCCTTAGCCATCAGGGAAATGCATATTAAAAGTACTTTGAGATTCCACCTCACTCCTGTCAGAATGGCTATCATCAAGGAAACAAATGACAATAAATGTTGGTGAGGATGAGGAAAAAGGGGAACCCTTCTACACTCTTGGTGGGAATATAATCTGGTACAGCCATTATGGAAATCAATGTGGAGGTTCTTGAGACAGCTAAAAATAGATTTACCATATGACCCAGCTATACAGTCCTAGGCATATATCCTAATGACTCTTCTCACCTTACAGATACTTGAACAACCATGTTTATTGCTGCTCCATTCACAATAGCTAGGAGATGTAACCAGCCTAGATGTCCCTCAGCAGGTGAATGGATAATAAAGATGTAGTACATTTCCACAATGGATTTCTATTCAGCAGTAAAGAAAAGGAAATTATGAAATTTGCAGAGAAATGGATGGATCTGGAAAGGATTATACTAAGTGAGATAACCCAGGCCCAGAAAGCCAAACATCACATGTTCTGTCTCATATGTGGATACTAGCTACAAATGGATTGATTTGTGTGTGAGCTGGAACCAAAACTTGGTAGCAAATTCCAGTAAGCTAGAAAAGGGGCTGGAGAGATGGCTTAGTGATTAAGGTGCTTGCCTACAAAGCCAAAAGACCTCAGCTTGATTCCCCAGTACCCACATAAGCCAGATGCACAGGGTGGCACATGCATTTGGAGTTCGTTTGCAGTGGCTGAAAGCCCTGGCATGCCCATTCTCTCACTCTCTCCCTCTGCCTCTTTCCCCCTTTCAAATAAATAAAAATAAAAATAAACTTAAAAAAAGAAATGAAAGGGCTATAAAGAAGAGAGGAGAAGGAAGGACTTAATAGGATGGTATTATATATAAGTATAAGAACAGGTTATAGGGAGTGGAATGGCCTAAGTGAGTCCAGGGGAAGAGAGTAAGAGGTAGGGGGATGGTCAATCAAAATTCAAGATAGTGTGAATAAGACTTATGTAAACCTACTTTTTTGAATAATGGCACATCCAGAAGCTGTAGACTGTTACTAGAAAATTTTCAGTGCCTGGGATGGGATACCTTCCAGTGAGATGTTGGCCAAGGAGGTCCCAGAAGCCTCCAAAACATTAAAGGCTATTGCCAAAGCCCTTGGTTGCCCTTGAGAAACAGATGGTAATACCCTATTGCTGAAGACATCACTGGCCTGAGAGGCAAGATCACTAAGAAAGCAAGCTGGTGCTGAGAAGAAAACCTTCTCCCTGTATACCAGCCAACTGAAACCTGGAAAAAAGCTGCACTGCATGCAGCCCTATGGAAGACAGAAGTCATCAGCAGTGAAAACACTGGACACTGAAAATTCAAGTTTGGCCATACAGGCCCAATGACTGAACGGGTGCAATCGTGGCATATCTGCTCTTGGGGTAACCAACTGCTCCATAATTGGACTGAAAGCCAATTCTCTCTCTATGGGAGGGGATATATATCTGGTACTGAAGAACCTAAGCAAAAGTCTATGGCAGGGGAGGTCATGAGCCTTAGGGGTATAAAGCCTGCTCTTGTCTGGTTAAATATATATATTATTCCCACAAAGCTGCCCTAAAAGAACTACACTTAATGTTCATATTCACATATTAATGCTACTCTCACTTCTGGCTAGAGAAGCTTCTCTTTTCAGATGGCGATGACCACTGGGATGACCCAAAAGACAACATAGTGCTGAGAAGAAGGGATGGAGGAGTGCACAGCACTGAAACACCTCTGTCACACCCTCCAAGGCTCAGGTTCCATTGTGGAAGAGGTGGTGGAAAGAATGTAAGAGCCAAAGGAAGGGCACCACTCCTTACAATGCAACTGTCCAGACAGAAATTGGCCTTGATATCCATGACCTCGCAGTGCCTAGCAATACCTTCACAAGACCCTCATAATAGGAGAAAGAGATGATGACATCAAAATAAAAGAGTGACTAATGGAGAGAGGGAGGGGATATGATGGAGAGTGGAGTTGTGATAGGGAAAGTGGGAGAAAGGAGGGAATTATCATGTTTATTGTTTGTAAGTATAGAAGTTGTCAATAGATTTTTTTTTTAAGAAACAATTGGAAGAATCATCAGGACATATTTCAAAAACCTATATTCCACAAAATAGGAAGGCCTGGTAGAAATGGATAAATTTCTTGACTGTTATCATCTTCCAAAACTGAATCCAGAACAGATACATATCCTAAACAAATCTGTTACTTCCAATGAAATTGAAAATGTAATTTAAAATCCCCCAACAAAAAAAGTCCCAGGTCCTGATGGATTCACAGCTGAGTGTTACCAAACCTTCCTTCAAGAAATAAAACCAGTCCTCCACAAACTATTTCATACAATTTAAAAAAAGGAAATACTCCCAAACTCCTTCTGTAAAACCAGCATTACTCTAATACCTAAACCAGACAGAGACCCAACAAACATAGAAAATTATAAACTGATATCTTTAATGAACTTAGATGCAAAACGCTCAATAAAATTCTTGCAAACTGAACTCAAAAACACATCAGAAGCATCATCTATCTTGATCAAGTTAGTTTCATCCCAAGGATGGCTCAACTTATGGAAATTAATGTAATTCACCACATAAATAATCTTAAACGCAAGAATCACATGATTATTTCAATACATGCAGAAAAGGCCTTTGACAAAATACAATACACCTTCATAATCAAACTACTGGATTCATATTCACATATTAACACTACTCTCACTTCTGGTTAGAGAAGCTTCTCTTTTCAGATGGCAATGACCACTGGGATGACCCAAAAGGCAATATAGTGCTGAGAAGAAGGGATGGAGGAGTGCCCAGCACTGAAACACCTCTGTCACACCCTCCAACTCTCAGGGACCACTGCAGAAGAGGGGGCGGATAGAATAGAAGAGCCAAAGGAAGGGTATGACTTCTTACAATGCAACTACCCAGACAGAAATTGGCCTCGATATCCATGACCTTGCAGTGCCTAGCAATACCTTTGCAAGACCCTCAAAATAGAAGAAAAAGATGATGACATCAAATTAAAGGAGAGACTAATGGAGAGAGGGAGGGGATATGATGGAGACTGGAGTTCTAAAGTGGAATGGGGGGAGGGGAGGGAAATATCATGTGTTTCTTTTTGTATGTAAGTATAGAAGTTGTCAATAAAAATAATAATAATTAAAAATTTAAAAAATACTGGAGAGACTTGGTATGGAGAAACCATATCTCAACATAATAAAGGCCATTTATGATGCACCTAAGGCCCAGATCACACTACATGGAGAAAAACAAAGCATTCCCATTAAGGCGAGAACAAGACAGGAGTGCCCACTCTCAGCATTGCTTTCTAATATAGTACTTGAAATTTTAGCTCAAGCAATAAGATGAGAAACAAAAGGGATACAAATTGGTAAGGAAGAACTCAAACTAGTCCTATTTGCAGATGACATGGTTTTATATATAAGTGACCCAAAATATTCCACCAAAAATGTCTACAAGTGATAAATTCTTTCAGTAAAGTGGCAGGATACAAAATCAAAACACAAAAATCAGTAGCCTTTTACACACCAAAGAAAAACATATAGAGAAAGAGGTAAATGACACTAGCCTGTTTTCAATAGCCACAAAAAAAATTAAATACCTTGGAATATCATTAACCAAAGAAGTGAAAGACCTGAAACAAAAACATAAAACCACTAACCCATAAAGAAGGATACAAGAAGATGGAAATATTTTCCATGCTCATGGATTGGAAGATTCAACATTGTCAAAATGGTCATCCCACCAAAACTATTATATAGCTTCAATACAATTCCAATAAAAACCCCAGCAATGTTCTTCACAGAGAGCAAAAATAGTCTCAAAATTCATATGGAAGAACAGAAGGCCTCAGATAGCCAAAAACACCGTCAACAAAAGAAACTCATCTGGGGGTTTCACTATACCTGATTTCAATATATACTACAAAGCTATAGTAACTTAAACAGCATGGTACTGCACAAAAATAGACATACAGATCAATGAAATAGAATAGAAGACCCATCTCTAAATCCAAGTAAATACAGCTACCTCATCTTTGACAAAGAAACCAAAAATACACACTAGAGAAAAGACAGCATCTTCAACAAATAGTGTTGAATAAATTAGATAACCACATGTCGAAGAATGAAATTGGACCCACTTCTCTTGCCCTGAGCAAAAGTCAACTCTAAATGGATTAGGCATCTCAATATAAGAGCAGAAACTATAAAACAACTGGAAGAAAAACAGGAAGTATACTCCACAATTTAGGCAAAGAGGAAGACTTCCTGAATAAGACCCCAATAGTACAGGAAATTAGATCAACACTAAACCACTGGGACTTCTTGAAACTAAAAAGCTACTTTACAGACAAGCAACCTATTAACAGAGTCAATAGACAACCCACAGAAAGGGACAAAATCTTCACCAGCTATACCTCCAACACAAAGGTCTAATATCTAATATTTACAAAGAACTCAAAAAACTAAACAATAAAAAATATCAAAGCTGAGCATGGTGGTGCATGCCTTTAAGCCCAGCACTCAGAGGCAGAGGCAGAGGTAGGAGGATCACCATGAGTTCAAGGCCACCCTGAGACTACATAGTGAATTCCAAGTCAGCCTGAGCTGGAGTGAGACCCTACCTCAAAAAAAATTCATCAACCCACTCAGAAAATGAGGGTAAAGATTTTAACAGAGAATTCTTAAAGGATGAAAGACAAATGGCCACAGGTCAAGGCCATGGATATTGGATATCGGATTATAATTCTGCAATCAAAAGGGAAACTAACTCCCCCATAGTGTTGGAAAGCACTATCAGAGTGGCTGGAAGAAAATGGTCACCAACAGCATGAATAAAATAAGCAAGGAACCCTGCAGACTATCAAGTCAACCAGCTGGACAATAAGTACAAACTTGACTTCCAGTTAAGATGGTGGCATAGGAACCACGCCAAAACAGCCTAGGGGAAAAAGAAAAAAAAAAAAAAAAAAAAAAAAAAAAAAAACAAAAACAAAAAAAAAAACAGCAAAATACACTCTTCTACTAAAAAGTGAGGTGTACAATAAATTATCAACCACAGCAGAGAGATAGGAGGAATCCAGAGGATCTAGAGCCCACAAAGAGCAGAAGGTGCTCCATCAGCAGAGGATCCAGTAGCAGTGGCACCAGTTCCACACAGCCGCAGCTGCCAGGCTGAGCCTGAGCTGAAGGATTTTAAAACCAGGTGAGAGGATTTTCCACTCACACCGGGATCCTCTCAAACTCAAGAAATGTGTAAGGACAGCACAGACCAAAGGAGCAGCTTGTGAGGAAGAAGATCATGAGGACCAGCGGGAGGACTTCAGCCACCATCCACAGCCACTGCCCCACTGCCAGCACAAGCGCCAGCAAACACCAGAGACCTGGGGAAGGGAGCTCACCTACCCAGTACCTGGCACACACGATCAGAGCAGCAACCCACAGACTGAGCCAGCCTACCTGAGCCCACAGCACAGCAAAGGGGGAACCAAGCAGCCATGCAGCATAGCTGAGACCAAAGCCATCCCAAAAGGTAACTGGGATTACACCAGGTCAGTACCCATCAAATAAACCTGGTATATAGGCTTACATAGGAAGTGCTAATTGCACCATCCATCTTATGGTAAATTATATGTTAAATCTGATGGATGGTCAGATTTGGCATTCTTAAATAAGCTATATTTTGGGCTTGTCATTTGTTGCTTCATGATTTATAGTGCCTTTGTTTCCTCTTCTGGCATTCATTGGGGAAGGGTCTCACTCCATCACAAGTTGACCTAGGTGCCCTCTACAGACCAGAAATATTAGCCTCCCAGTTGTCAGGATTAAGGGCATGGGGCAACACACATCCTTAGGGACTGTGACTTTGTTAGAGGATCTGTTTGTCATAATACCTACTTTGCATAAATACTCTGTGATGTTTTTCATTGAATGTGTACATTGTTTAGTTAAATTTTTAGAATTTATTTGTATTTTGTTCACTCAGCCTACTTGAATATTCTCAGAGCAAGCAAACCCAAAACCTAGGGTCACTTTTGTGATTACTCGGAGAGTCTTAAGAGCCACATCTAGCAACTTAATCTCCCACCCTGAAGATATGTAACATCAGATTGATTCATACATCTAATAATACTGAAGAAAATTAGAAAACCTAAGCATTAAATTAATCCAAGATGCAACAATATCTACATTATAATACAAGAAACACAAAAATCAAGACAATATAAATCCAACAAAAAGTATTAATGCATCAGAAATGACCTTCAATGAAACTGAATTAGAGGAAATGCCTGAGAAAGATTTCAAAAGAATGATTATAAATATGTTCAAAGAACTCAAAGAGGAAATAAAAGGAATCAAAGAACACACAGGAAACCAATTTAATGAATTAAGGAGGTCAATAAAAGACATGAATAAGGAAATAGAAAAACCAGTCAGAAATACTAGCAATGAAGAACAGTCAGTGAAATAAAAAACTCTGTAGAAAATCTCTCCAGTAGAATGGATGAAGGAGAGAACAGAATATCTAAACTAGAAGACAAGGTGGCAGATCTAATACAGTCCAACAAAGAGAAAGAAAAACTAATAGGAAGGTATGAATGGGAATTTCAACATATTTGGGGCACTATGAAAAGATCAAACATAGGAATTCAGGGTATAGTACAAAGAGAAGAATTTCACTCCAAAGGCATAGTAGGTGTTTTCAACAAAATAATAGAAGAAAAAATGTCCCAAAATTGGGAAAGAGATGCCAATGCAGATACAGGAGGCATTTAGAACACCAAACAGAAAAAACCTGGAAAGAAAATCTCCTCTTCATATTATAATTAAACTACCAAACATACAAACCAAAGAAAATATATTGAAAGCAGCTAGAGAGAAAAAGCAAGTCACCTACAAAGGCAAGCCCATCAGAATCACAGCAGATTACTCAACACAAACTTTAAAAGCCAGAAGGGCTTGGAGTGATGTATTCCAAGTTCTGAAAGATAACAACTGTCAACCAAGGTTACTTTATCCTGCAAAGACATCCATTCAAATAGACAGAGAAATGAGGATATTCCACAACAAAATCAGGCTAAAGGAATATTTGAAGACAAAACCAGGTCTACGAAAATACTTTAAAGGATCGTCTATGCTGAAGAGAAAGAAAAGCACACATATAAGGAACCTGGAAAAAAAACAAATCATATTCAATACTAGTTAATACAAGAGAGCAAAGGTAAAACCAGAAGAATTACAAAACAAGAAAAATGGCAAAAATACACACTTTTCAATAATAACTCTTAATATCAATGGCCTCAATACCGCAACCAAAAGACATAGGTTTGCAGACAGGGTAAAATAGCAGGATCCTTCAATTTGTTGCCTCCAAGAAACTCACCTTTCTACAAAGGATGGACAGTATCTTAGGGTGAAAGTTTGGAAAATGGTGTTTCAAGCAAATGGGCCTAGAAAACAAGCAAGGTTCACTATCCTAATATCTGACAGGATAGACTTCAGACCAACATTAGTTAGGAAAGATAAGAAAGGTCACTTTATATCGATTAAAGGAACACTCCAACAAGAGAACATTACAATCCTAAACATATATGCACCTAACAGGGGGGCTCCCAATTTCATCAAACAAATGCTATTAGAACTAATGTCACAGATAACACCAAACACAGTTGTAGTGGGTGAATTCAACACCCCACTCCCACCAATTGACAGGTCATCCTGGCAAAAAATAAACAGAGATGCTTCTGGATTAAATGAAGTCATAGAAAAAATGGACCTAACCTATATATAAAGGACATTTCATCCAAATTCTGCAGAATACACATTCCTTTCATCAGAACATGAAACATTCTATAAAATAGACCATATATTAAGACACCAGGCAAATCTTAACAAATATAGGAAAATTGAAATAATTCCTTGCATTCTATCTGATCACCACAGGTTCACACTACAAATCAATTGCAAGAAAAGCTATACAACATACACAAAATCATGGAAACTAAATAATACACTCCTAAATGATGAATGGGTCAATGAAGAAATCAAGTAGGAAATCAAAAAATTCATAGAATCAAATGATAATGAGAACACAACATACCAAAGCCTTTGGGACACAATGAAGGCAGTCCTAAGAGAGAAATTTATAGATTTAAGTGCCTATGTTAAGAAATTAAAAAGGTAACAAGTAAAAACTTAATGCTTCACCTTAAGGCCTTGGAAAAAGAACAATTGTGAAATTTTCTGGAAATGATGGATCTGGAAAGGATTATACTTAGTGAGGTAACCCAGGCCCAGAAAGCCAACTGTCACATGTTCTCTCTCATATGTGGATCCTAGCTACAAATGGTTGAACTGCTATGTAAGTAGGAATAAAACTCAGTAGCCAAAGCCAGTAAACTAGAAAGGGGATATAAAGGGAATAGAAAGGGAAGAATGGGGGACTTAATAG
Source organism: Orientallactaga sibirica (assembly GCA_036365145.1). NCBI lineage: Eukaryota > Metazoa > Chordata > Mammalia > Rodentia > Dipodidae > Orientallactaga > Orientallactaga sibirica. The sequence continues at coordinate 22,478,255 of JAEOAD010000015.1, read as the reverse complement.
GATGGTATTGTGTATATGTAAGTAGAAGAACAGATTAATGTGGGTGAAAAGGCCTAAGTGAGGTCGGGGGAAGGATTGAGTAAGGGAAAGGTGGAGGGAGGGCTAATCAAAATCTAAGAGAATATAAATAAGTCATATGGAAATGTACTTTTCTGAACAATGGAGCACTCAGAAGCCATAGATTGTTACTAGAAAATTTTCAGTGCCAGGGATGGGATACCTTCCAGTGAGTTGTTGACCAGGGAGGTCATAGATACCCCCAAAACATAGGCCATTGTAGAGGCCCTTGGTTTCCCACCAGGAATAAATGGTAAGACCCTAGTGCTGAAGACTCCACATATTTGGGATGCAAGTTCACTGAGGAATACTGCTGGAGCTGAGCTGAAAACCTCCTCCATGTGGACCAGCTGACAGAAAGCTGGAAAAAGCTATGCTGAATGAAGTTCAATGGGAGAGAGAGAAAACACCAGTGAAGATACTCAACAGTGAATATTGCAAGCTTTAAATTTAGCCAGCCAGGCCAAATGATCCAACAGGTGCTATAGTGGCATGTCTGTTATGGGGGAAACCAGCTGCTCTCTAATTGGACTGGAGGCCTACTCCATGGGAGGGAATACATTCCTGATACTGAAAACCTACAACGGGGTAGTCATGAGCCCAAGGGATGTAACATCTGCTGGTGTCTGGCTACTATGCTCACCAAACTGCCCAGTAAGCACTTCTCTTAATGCCTATACCCATATATTAATGCTACTCTCACTTTTGGTTAGAGAAGCTTCTCTTTTCAGATGGTGGTGACCTTGAGATGACACAGAATGCACCATGGTGCTGAGAAGAAGGTACAGAGGAGTGCTCAGCACTAAAACATCTCTAACACACCTTCCAAGGCTCAGGGTCCATTGCAGAAGAAGGAGCAGAAAGAATGTAAGAACCAAAGGAAGAGTAGGACTCCTTACAATGTGCTCCTCCAGACACAAAATGGCCTGGATAGCCATGACCTGGTGCCTGCCACTACCTACACAAGACCATCATAATAGGAGGAAAAGATGATGACATCAAACTGAAAAGAGAGACTGATTGAGAGGGGGAGGGGATATGATGGAGAGTGGAGTTTCAAAGGGCAAAGTGGGGGAAGGGAGGGAAGTACCACGGGATATTGTCTACAATTAGGAAGTTGAAAGAAAGAAAGAAAGAAAAAAGAGAGGGAGAGAAAGAAAAGAGAGAAAAGAAAGAAAGAAAAAGAGAGAGAGAGAGAGATGAAGCTTGCTCAGTGGGAGAGAACTCATACCTGGTACTGGAGACCAAGTCAGAATCCCATGGTCAGGAAACTCAGACTTCAGTGAGAAGTCCCCACTCCTGTCTGGAGAAGAGTGGCCTTGCACACCAAAAATTTCTCAAATAACTTTCTCTTTTTTTTCATTTTTATTATTTTTGGAGAGAAACACAGAGAGAGACAGACAGAGAGAGATGGAGAGGGAGACAGATAGAGAATGGGTGCGCCAGCAGTCTCTCAGCTGCTGTGAACAAAATCCAGATGCATGCGCCCCCTTGTGGCCAAGTGCGGCATTGCGCCCTTGCGTCACTTTGCATCTGGCTAAACGTGGGACCTGGAGATTGGAACTGGGTTCTTAGGCTTTGCAGGCAGGTGCCTTAACCGCTAAGCCATCTCTCCAGCCCCTTTCTCTCTCGCTCTCTCTTTTTTTTTTTTTTTGGAGAGAGACAGAGAGAGAGGGAGAGGAAGACAGATAGAGACAGGCGTGCCAGCAGCCTCTCAGCTGCTGTGAATGAAATCGATGCATGTGCCCGCTTGTGGTCAAGTGCAGCATTGTGCCCTTGCGTCACTTTTCATCTGGCTAAACATGGGACCTGGAGATTGGAACCAGCGTTGTTGGGCTTAGGAGGCAGGCGCCTTAACCACTAAGCCATCTCTCCAGCCCATAACTTTCCCTCTTTAACCTTAGCTGCTCTCGCTCTTGGTTGGAGAATCTGCTTTATTTTACTTATTGCAGAAAAAACACAAGTGAATCTAAATCCATTAACAAGACAAGAAGATAATTGACTGCCACCATGAGACTTGCCACTTATTCCACATCTGCCAGAGTCCAGGAGAATTTGCTGTGGAAGCGGTGCGATGAACACTGACTCCTCTTACTGCTAACCTGATAGAAGCTCCAGGGTAATGGTGGCAGATACAGTGATTAAGCACAACCTATCAAAGTAGAATTCCAGAGGATACAATGAACTTGAAACTAAATCAGACTGCCAACAGGCCTTCCATGGCTCAGGGATCATTGCAGAAGAGGGAGCAGAAAGACTGTTTGACTGAGGCCTTCATGACCCCACATTAAATCCCATAACCCCTTAGAGGAAGGCCCCGGAGGGAAAAAAGGGTACAATCTGTTAATAAATAAATAAGTAATAAATAAATATTAAAAAGCTGTGAGAATATTGGCACAAATAAAAATGAACATTCCATCCAAATGCTACAGAATATATATTCCTTTCAGCAGCATATGGAAAATTCTCTAGAATAGAACATATCTTAGGACTTAAGGTAAATCCTAACAAATACAGGGAAATTGAAAAAATTCTTTGTCCTCTGTCTGATCACAATGGGATTAAACTATAAATCAACAGCAAGAAAAACTACAGAGCATACACAAAATCATGGAAACTAAACAGTACACTATTGAATGATGAACGGCTCATTGAAAAAATCATAAAGGAAATTAAAAAATTTATAGCCAGGTGTGGTGGCACACACCTTTAATCACAGCCCTCAGGAGACAGAGGTGGGTGGATTACTGTGAGTTCAAGGCCACCCTAAGACTACGTGGTGAATTCCAGGTCATCCTGGATTAGAGTGTGACTCTACCTCAAAAAAAATATTTTATAGAATCAAATGATAATGATAACATAACAAAACTTATGGGACACAATGAAGGCAGTCCTAAGAGGGAAATTTGTAGCTTTAAGTACCTATGTTGAGAAATTAGAAAGGTCACAAGTGAACAACTTAAGGCCTTGGTAAAAGAAGAACAAGGCAAACTAAAAATCCCGGGAAGAAATAATAATGATTAGGGTAGAAATTAATGAAATAGGAACCAAAAAAAAAAAAAAACCAAGGAATCAATGAAACAGAGTTGGTGTTTTAAAAGGATAAACAAGATTGATAAACCCTTAGCAAATCTGACCAAAATAAGGAGAGAAGAGACACAAATTAATAAAATTAGAGATGAAAAAGACACCATTACAACAGACACATACAAAATTCAGAAAATCATAAGGACATCCTTTAAGAACATATACTCCACTAAGTTTGAAAAACTAAAAGAAATAGATGATTTCCTAGATTTATATGACTTAGCAAAATTAAATTAAGATGAGATGAACCATTTAAACAGACCTATAACAAGCACTGAGAGCAAAGTGTTATAAAAAAATATCTCCCAACTAAAAAAGTCTGGGCCCAGATGGATTCACTGGTAAATTCTACTGACGTTCATGGAAGAACTAACACCAACGCTTTTCAAACTTTTTCATAAAATAGAAAAGGAAAGAATACTACCAAACTCCTTCTATGAAGCCAGCAATACTCTAATACCGAAACCAAATAAAGAAAGAACAAAAAAAAGAAAATTACAGACCAATTTCCCTTATGTTGTAGTCAGCTTCCTGTTGCTGGAAGAGAACACCCAACCAAGAGCAGCTTGTGGGAGGAAATGATTTATTTTGGCTTACAGACTTGAGGGGAAGCCCCATGATGGCAAAGATAAATGATGGCATAAGCAGAGGACATCACCTCCTGGCCCACCTCAGGTGGACAACAGCAGGAGGAGAGTGTCATAAACACTTGCCAGGGGAAGCTGGCTATAACACCCATAAGCCCACCCACAATAATACATCACTTCCAGAAAGATCCAATTCCCAAGTTGCCACAGCTGGGGACCTAGCTTTCAGAACACATCAGTTTATGGGGGACACCTAATTCAAACCACACATTCTGCCCCTGTCCCCCATAAACTGATAACCATCAATGATGTAAAATGTAATGCATTCAGTCCAACTTTAAAAGTCCTCACAGTTTTTATCAATTCTAAAGATGTTCAAATGTCCCTATAGTCAAAGGTCTTTTAGCTGAGCCATAATAAATAATAAAAAAAAAAAAACATAATGGCTCAGAATAAATGCTCACATTGAAAAAGATGACATTGGGCATAGCAAAGAAATATTGAACCAATACAAGATTTAAAAGAAACAGAGAAAACACCAAACTCTGTAGCTCTAAGTCTAAAAACTCTAACCAGTGACAAGTCTCTGGAGTTCCATTTCCACCCCTCCAGCTAGGCTAATCACAGACCTGAAAATTTTCATCTGGTGCCAGCAGCTCTCCTTGGCAGCCATCCCATAGTTCTGGCATCTCCATTGGGTCTCCACTGCAATCCACAGTTCATCCTCATGGCTCCATTGGGCCTCCATACACATAATCCAACAAGCCTACTTCACATTGCCTATGTCCATTTCCAAAAGTCAAATCTGTGTTGCAAATCCAATGACCCTCTCTTTCCTGCATTATTACATTCCATATACCAGGTGGAGTATCAACTTGTTAATCCAGGAGCAAATAAAGCAGATTTTGAAGAACAGGACACTCCTTAAGCATTCAGGCCCCTTCAAAAGAGTCTGCATTTTCCCTGTTGTCCCAATGCAGATCAGCTGGCCCAATCTCAATAGTTGTAATTTTTCAAACAGTTGCATCTGAAAAGACAGAAGTTTCAGCCCATAGATTTTATTTCTTTCTATTCCATATCCTGTGCTCACACCAGTCCATTTCTACACAATGCAACCCTGCACAAGTTCTCAGGACACAGGCATAACAGCAAGCCTCTCAAACTGCTTCTAGCACACTCCAGGCAAAGCTCTCACCCTCATAAACCAAACCTCACAGTTAATAGTTCTTCACCCATATTCCTCTTACAAAGCAGTTCCAAAAGGATAAAGCTACAGAGTCAGATTTCTATCAGCAGTGACCCCACTCTCAGTACCAATTATACTGTTGCAGTCAGCTTCACATTGCTGGCAGAAAACAATCAACCAAGAGCAGCCATAAGCTGGAAAAGAAAGCATTTATTTTGGCTTTCAGACCAAAAGGAAACTCCATGATGACAGTGGGAAATGATGGATTGAACAGAGGGTGGACATCACCTCCTGGTGCATCAGGTGCACACAGCAGCAGGAGAATGTACCAAACACTAATAAGGGGAGACAAGCCATATCACCCATAAGCCTGCCCCCAACAATATACTGACTCCAGTACGTTTCAGTTCCCAAATTGCCACTAGCTGGGGACCTCAGCATTGGGAATACATAAGTTTATGAGGGGGATAAAACCTACCTCTTTGGGGTAAATGATCTTCCTGACACCTGCATCAAATCACCATAACATAGATGCAAAAATTCTCAACCAAATACTGGCAAACAGAATACAAGAATACATCAGGAAGATCATTTACCCCAAAGAGGTAGGTTTTATCCTAGAGATGCAGGGATAGTTCAACATATGCAAATCAATAAAAGTAATACTCTATATAAATGGACTAAAGGACAAAAATCACATGACTGAGCTGGAGAGATGGCTTAGTGGTTAAGGCACTTGCCTGTGAAGTCTAAGAACTCATGTTCAACTCACCAGATTCCATGTAAGCCAGATGCACAAGGTGATGCAAGCACGCAAGGTTGCACATGCACACAGGGTGGTCCACACACCTGGAGTTCGATTGCAGTGGCTAGAGGCCCTGGTGCACCAATTCTCTTTCTCTCTTGCTCTTGCTCTCTCTCATTTAAAAAAAAAGTCTAGGGCTGGAGGGATGGCTTATCAGTTAAGGCATTTGCCTGCAAAGCCAAAGGACTCAGGTTCAATTTTCTAGGACCTGCATTAACCAGATGCACAAGGGGTTGCACACATCTGGAGTTCGTTCCAGTGGCTGGAGGACCTGTTGTGCCAATTCTCTCTCTCTCTCTCTCTCTCTCTCTCTCTCTCTCTCTCCCCACTCTCCTGTCAAATAAATAAAAATAATTTTTTTTAAAAAAAGCTAGTGTTAGGCTTGCCTCAAAAAAATCACATGATCATCTCAATAGATGCAGAAAAGGAACTTTAAAAAATCCAACATCCCTTCATGGTAAAAAGTCCAAGAGAAATTGAGAATAGAAAAAAAAATCTCAACATAACAAAGACTTTATGACAAACCCATAGCCAACATTGTACTAAATGGGGAAAAACTTGAAATGTTTCTACTAAAATCAGGAAAAAGACAAGGTTGTCTACTGTTACCACTTTTATTTAAGATAGTACTGGAATTCTTAGCTACAGCAATAAGGCATGAGACACAAATAAAAGGGATAGAAATTAGAAACAAAAAAAACCAAATTAACATTATTTGAATGATATAATTCTATACATAAGGGACTCTACTAGCAAACTGTTACAGCTGATAAATACTTTTAGCAATGTAGCAGGACACAAAATTAACACAGAGAAATCAGTAGCCTTCCTATATACTAACAATAAACCTGCTGAGGATGAAATCAGGGCAACACTAGCATTCACAATTGCCTCAAAAAATCAATAAAGTACTTTGGAATGAACCTGTCTAAGAAACAAAAGGATCGCTACAACAAAACCTTTAAAACACAAAAGAGAGAAATTGTAGAAGACACTAGGAAATGGAAAGACACCCCGTGTTCTTGGATTAGAAGAATCAATATTGTGAAAATGTCAATCCTGCCAAAAGCAATCTACACAGTTAATGCAATACCCACCAATATTCCAATGGAATTCTTCGAATTCATTTGGAAGGACAAAAAAAACTGAAATAGCCAAAACAATTCTGAGCAACAAAACTAAGGCTCACAGTATCACCATACCTGATTTTAAGATATATTAAAGAATCACAGTAACAAAAACAGCATGGTACTGGCACAAAACAGATAAGGAGATCAATGGAGCAGAAGACACAGATGTAAACCCAGACAGCTACAGCCATTGGGTTTTTGACAAAAATATTCACTGGAGAAAAGACAGCCTCTTTAACAAATGGTGCTGGGAAAACTGGAAATCTATATGTAGAAGGACGAAAATAGATCCTTGTCTTTCTCCATGCACAATAATCAAGTCCAAATGGATGAAAGACCTTAATATCAGACCTAAAACTCTGAAACTTCTAGAGAAGAAAGTAGGAGAAATACTTCAATATATTGGCCTAGGCAACAACTTTTTGAATATAACCCAGTTGCTCATGAAGTAAAACCACTAATCAACCACCAGACTTCATGAAATTACAAATCTTTTGTGCAGCAAAGGACACTGTGAATAGAGCAAAGAGGCAACCTATAGAATCAGAGAAAATATTTTCCAGATATACATCTGACAGAGGATTAATATCTACAATATACAAAGAACTCAGAAAACTAAATGATAGATTAAACAACCCAATAAAAATGGGCTATGGAACTAGAGTTGTCAAAAGAATAAATACAGAAGGCCTATAAACATCTAAAAACAGGTTCTACATCCATAGCCATCAGGGAAATGCAAATTAAAATTACTTTGAGGGGCTGGAGAGATGGCTTGTGGTTAAGGTGCATGCCTGCAAAGCCTAAGGACCCCAGTTCGAATCTCTAGGTCCCACGTAAGCCACATGCACATGGTGGCACATGCGTCTGGAGTTCGTTTGCAGTGGCTAGAGGCCCTGGTGTGCCCATTCTCACTCACTTTCTCTCTTCCTCTCTCTGTCTCTAATAAATAAATAAATAAAAATAAAAATATTAAAACCACTTTGAGATTCCATTTCACTCCTGTCAGAATGGCTACCATCAAGAAAACAAATGACAATAAGTGTTGGCGTGGATGCGGAAAAACAGGAACACTTCTACACTGTTGGTGGGAATGTAAGCTGGTCCAGCCATTGTGGAAATCAGTGTGGAGGTTCTTGAGACAGCTAGAGATAGATTTACCATATGATCCAGCTATAGCACTCCTAGGCATATATCCAGAGGACTCTTCTCACTACCTTAGAGATACTTGCAAAATCATGTTTATTGCTGCTCTATACACAATAGCTAGGAAATGGAAGCAGCCTAGATGTCCCTCCACAGATGAGTGGATAATAAAGATGTGGTACATTTACACAATGGAGTTCTATTCATTTTTTTTTAAACACAGTTTCATGCAGCCCAGACTATCCCTAAACTCACTGTGTAGCTAAGAATGACTTAGAACTTGTGATCCTCCTGTCTCTACCTCCCAAGTGTTTATGTGGTGTTGGGGATTGAACCCAGAGCTTCCTGCATGCTAGGCAAGCACTCTGCCAACTGAGCTACATTCCACCAGAGATGCATTTTATCTTGGTACTCTTCAATAGAATCCCAGCACACAAGCTAACTTTAAAACAAAAGACCTGAAACCTGAAGCTAGCATTGTGGTTGGTTTGCTCAGACCCCATTCAAAACCTATAAATAACCCCAGTTTGGTTCTCTAAGTGAGCTTTACCCTTTCCTGACTTCTTTCTTTCCTTGTCTTAATCTAATAAAGTCTCTCTAAACTTTAAAAAAAAAAAAAAAGAAGAGATCTGTTTTTTTAAAAATTGGTGGAAGAGAGAATGAAGATGTGGAGGAGAGGAGGAATTCATTAGATTTATTTTTTACTACCTGAGTTTTTAGTAATGTTTTTGTGTTTTTCTTAAGAGCTCCAGAATTTTAATAGGTACAATATAGTTAGCAAGAGTGAGGGAGAAATGGAAAATTTGTAGCAACAAAAAGCATGTGGACACCAGGCATGGTGGCTCATGCCTGTAATCCCTACACTTGGGAAAATGAGATAGTAGGATTTTGAGTTCAAGGTCATCCTGTAGCTCAGGATGACTAATACTCCCAAAACCAAACAGACAGACCCCCAACCATATAAGAGGTTGAGGTCTCAAATCTTAAAAGGTCCTGAAATGTCCCAATCTGGATAGACTTCCTCTGTCCACCCACATTTGTCTCCCTATTTTCAGGTCCCTTACTGAAATGTGTGTGTGTGTGTGTGTTGTGCTGTATGTGAATGCATGTTTTTATGCACGTAGACACACTGTCTGCATGAGGAAACCAGAGGCTGACCTTAAGTGTCTTCCTCCTTAGTTATTGAGACAGTGACTCTAGCTGAACCTACAGTTCACCGATTTTGCTAGTCTAATTAGCCAGCATGCCCAAGGATCCCCTGTCTCTGTCTCCAAGTGCTAGGATTGCAAGTAGGCTGCCACACCCACCCTTTATGTACATGGATACAGGGGATCCTCACACTTGCCCACTGAGCCATCTTCTCAGCCCCTATGTAGTTTTATTTTGAGATAAGGCCTTTTGAGACTGGCCTGGAACTCACTGTGTGGACCAGGTTTGCCTCAAACTTATGGCAATACCTCTGCCTCCACCTCCTAAGAGAATATAGGCATGCCCGGCTCCATTCTGAACTTGTGATGTCACTCTTGGTTCTATGACACAGTCCTTCCTTGGCCCAGCCTCTCCAGGGTTCATCCCTGCATTTTGAGGTGGAAAATGTGTCCATTTTGCTAAGTCAGTCCTACCCCAGTTTGAATTATCCCAGTGCCTCATTTCCTTGTTTAAAGAATCATGGAACCTGGCATGGTGGCACACGCCTTTAATCCCAGCACTGGGGAGGCAGAGGTAGGAGGATCGCTGTGAGCTCGAGACCAGCCTGAGACTACATAGTGAACTCCAGGTCAGCCTGGGCTGGAGCGAAACTCTTCCTTGAACCCACCCCCTCCCCCAAAAAAAGAATCATAGGGCAAGCTTGTTATCTTAACACTCTGGAGGTGGATGGAGGCAGGAGCTCAAGGTCATCTTCAGCTGGTATCGAGTTCGAGGCCAGCCCTAGGATACATGAGGCCCTATATATATATATAAAAATCGTGGGCTCATTCATTCATCAAACATTGGTAAGCAATGTACAGGAGCGCGGCTCCAGAGCAGGAGACAAGATTTAATAGCCTCTCAACCTGGGAGAGCTAATAGTCTGGTCGGGTGGAAGATGGGAAATTTGTGTAAACAGCAATCGAAAATGTGTTGGAAAAACATGCGGCACATAGCCTCAAAGACGATATTAACCCGATTGGGGAAGAATCTGACTCAGTATGCTCTACCACAATCCTACCACTCCGCCCACAGCACACAGCCTGGCTCAGAGGATGCTCTTTCTGATAACGCCCCTTTTTAAATCCCGCCCTATCCCTAAGACAAGCCACGCCCCTCTGTTACCCCGCTCCCATTTCATTCAACCCCAGGCTTCAAAGCCCGGACAACCTCACAACAATTTCATAGATCCATTGGTTCAAGAGTATCATGTCCCGTCTTCCTTCATTATCATTGGCTTCCTAGATGTCAATCTTCTCCTTAGTCCCCTTCCTCAACAGTTGCCAGGGCTGAGATTTGAGGGGCAGATAATAATGTACAGAACGTCTCGTGATTGGGTAAAGAGCCTGGCTCTAGGAGGGGCTTAGTGTCAAAAGCTTGGTCGCCTCTGCTTAGGTTTCCTCAAGACCGCGGCCTTCCTTCACAAACACACCTCTCCTGCCTCACTATTGGCTTATCTACGTGTCGATCAGCAAAATTTCTCATTGCCATTGGTGAAAGAAGCCGTCGATCATAGCTTCCCTCTCTTCAATTCGCTTCTCCCAGGAGCGTCAACCTTCTCACCGTAGCCATAGTCCGCCTCACACCGTGGCTATGGATTGGCCAGACCAGCCGTCACTTTCGCTTGTGGGTGGAGCCTAGTGTCTGAGGGGTGGCATATTGGTTAACCAGGCTTCGGAGGGGCGGGGCAGTAGCTCCTGTCAGCGGGTGAAATGGCAGCGGCGGAGCCGGTGGCGGCCGCTGTCCCTGGGGGTGGCTGAGGGGGCCGGGCCGGGGCTTAGTGGGAACGAAGCGGCGCGACGGAGATCTGGTGGCGCCGTGCGGGACGGCGAGGCTGGGCACAGCGATGTCGGTGCGCTCGGCGCAGGTAGGGCGAATACAAACTGGGCCTCTCAGGGGTGGCGGTGCTCTCAGTGATACAGGCCTGTGAGGGGGCAAGGACCGTGTGATTCGGGCAGTGTCACCACGGAACCTGTGGTCGTTGGGAGTCTCACCACTCCCAAGCCCTGGATCCTCCAACCTTGGCCTCCGCCCACCCTGGTTCCTTATCCCTCCTCCATGATTCCCGTGCAAATGCCTCCTAGACCCCACCATGTCCCTTCATCAATAGATTCCTATCCATCTTTCCCACCGACCCTCTAGACCTCTTCCTGGAAGCCTCTTCAGGACTTTCCCATCCCCCACTCTGCATGCCCGACCCCCATTCCAGGACTCCCTACCCCCTCTGCCCCATCCCTTCTTGCTCATCCCTTGCCACTGTGTCCCCTCCACCCCCTCACTTGGCATCCTATCTTCTACATCTAACCTGCTCCCTCTTCGTTTTCCAAGGAGACAAAGCTCAGAGCCCTACCCTTCTTTCTGTCTGATCCCACAAGGACCCCTCACCTCTTAAATTGTGATACCTATCCCCTGACTATAGGCCTCAGCTCAGTCTGCTGGACCAGCCCCTCATACCCAAGGGTACCCTAAAAAAATTCCCAGGGTCCTCCAAGAGGACTACACACTGCAGCTTATCTTGACCCATCTGGATCCTAGCTTCCTGAAAAAAATATATATATGCTTAGGATTTACCATTAGGTATATCCTACACACCCCTTCCCCACCCATATACACACACCCTCCCCAGCCATCTTTCTGACAGCCATCTCCCTCCTACACACACACACACACACACACACACACACACACACACACACACAGTGGAGTTATTTAAACTCCCCAATACACACAGAAACTTTGGAGCTATAACACAGACCCAGGTATTTAAAAACACATATGTGTGCATGAACATACAAACAGTGAGGTTACTTGGATCCTCTGACACACAGAGAAATTTAGGAGAGCCAACATAACAGTATTTTGGGTCATACACATGGTGGGGTCAATGGGATTCAATGCACACAGAAACTTAGGAGGTCTAATACAGACCAAAGCATTTGGGATCACACATGTGCACACATACATATTTGTGGCATTTCTACACACTTCTATGAATCCCACAAGCTTAGGCCCTCATCTCAGAGCCTTCCAACGGCCCTCCCAACTCAGACAAGCCTTTGGAGACACTGTGAGGGGACTTCCCTGTCCCCAGCAGCTTGCCAGCCTCTCCACCCTGTTCTGAGTTGGTGAAACACTAGGACTCTAGAGGGTGTCAGGGCCCCAGAATCTGTCAAGACTCCTGTAAATACCTACCTCATGCCTCTTCTCCCTTTTCATCTCTCCCTACTTTGTCCTTTTCAACAAGGACATGTGCTTTCTCCTACACCAAAGTATCCCAAAAGGAACCACTGTCTACCCCCTTGATGAGTGCCACCCTCCACCCCATAGGGAGGGAGAGTTTCTAACTGCTGCTGCCCTGATCCTGAAGTCTGACCAAACTGGTAGGACCAGCATTCTGTCCCCTAGCATCTGCTGCTCTGAGATGGCAGAGCCAGAGTTGCTCTCCAGAGTGCTAATTGGGGTTGGTCCCTGACAGCCCTTGTGAGCAATTTCACCCACCACCAGTGTGTTTGGACAAAACAAAACAGCTCCCACCTATGCTGGCATTTGGGCTGTGCTGGGGTTGGGTCAGGACCTACTAGAAGCAGACAGCTCTTTGTTAAGGAATATTTTAAGAAGGGGAAAAATATGCTGAAGAGGCTAGGGGGCTTATGATTTTTCTCCCCCAAGCTGGGCAATGATTGAACCAAAGCTCCCCACACATCCCTGCCTCTCTCAGGGTTATATTGGTTCTTCACTACCCATCCTGTTACCCTATAGCTCATCCTGGGGTCCCACCTGTGGGTTCTCTTGGGTTTCTGTGGTTGGCTATAGATGGTTTGGAAGGGATCACAGGTGGCTTGGCCTTGGTGCAAGACTTGAGGTGAGACAGAGAGGAGAGGAGATCACAAAACTAGCCAGGCACTCTGGTTTATAGCACTGCAGGGTGTAAGGAGGAATCCAGATTAAACCAGCCCCACTGAGCATTTGAGATCCTTCTAACAACATAAGCATGCCCAGAATGACCGGGAGTAAAAACAGTCCTTGTGGATTTTCACAAGCAGATTCTGAATAGCCTTGGAGAAAAGGCTCATCTTGGCCCAGTGCCTTAACTTCTCCATCTGGAAAACAGGTGATACACCCTTAAAATAGTACTTTGTACTTAAAAGGGACAATTGAGGTTAGGGTGTGGCCTTGAATGTTTCCCAGGGGCTTTGTAAAAGGGACAGTGGGGTTTAGAAGAACAGTTCCCCACTCATGGGTGCTAACAGTATGGCTGTCCTGACTGATCTTTGTCCTTACTGGATAAGGGCCATTTCTCCAGTGCTGAGCCATCTTGCAGGAAATGGCTTGAATTGGGGCTGAGATGAGGAAGAGAAATGATCTCTTGTTCTTTGGTAATGCAGGGAGTAGGGAGGAGCAAAGGGATGCTGCTCCCATCCTAATGTGCTGGGTATGGGGTAGTTTATCATGTCCACTTGCTGAAGGCAGGAGCAGATGAAAAGACTCTTGAAAACCAACTTGAACCTCTCCTGGTTGGAACAGGGGTGGGGGGATTGTGTGTGGACTGACACAGGGTAGGGGAGAAAGGCTCCCTACAGAGTTGTAGGAAGTACTAGATGGCCCAAGGAAAGGACTTTTATGTAGAATCAACAGTTTTACCATAGCCTGGGGGTTTGTCTTTGTGGCTGTCCTTTGATAGGTACTGGTGAACTCGGAGCAACATGTTTGAATTTTCCCTTTTAGAATATAGATGTCAGTGATTATAAGTGATGAGTCACTCATTGAACTGAGTCAGGGTCTTCATGTCTAAAGTGGCTGATATGAAATGAGGGGATACCTGGACCCCAAAGCATACATGCTACATGTTCAGCATAGTGCTAAACACCATTTGCATATTGTATCATTTAATCCTCCAAAGGAACCTGGAGGAACCAGCCTTCCAGCTTGTGCCCTTGTGAACACATCCCACTGCTGGTGTAGGGAAGCAGGAGACAAAACAATGTATAGCAGAAAAGGACCCTGCACATCCCAGGACACAAGGGAGAGGCTCAGAAGGGGTGACGTATGGATGCAGTCATCAGGCAGGTGTGGCAGGGAAGGGTGTTCCAGAAGTGCTTGGAAAGAAGCCCAGGAGGCAACACATGGTTCCTTCAGGAATGTGTGACTTCGTCCATGGCTTTAAAGATGGATGGGTCTCATCCTTCAAGCCTGGATGTACCAAATGAGATCCACACAGGGTCAGGGTACACATAGCAAAAAGCATTTGAACTTGGGAAAACATGGAAACACAAGCCATACCATCTCTGGAGAAGTCTATAGTACATTGTCCTAGAAACCAAAGGCAGGCATTAGGAGAAAGATGGATGAAAGATAACTTTCTCCCCCACCCCTAGCTAAGAAAGGCACTCGGAGATTTAAAAGGCTCTGTGGCACAGTTCACCTACACTTTACAGCCATTCTCAGCATGTGCCAGTGTTCTTGCAAAGTCTTTTTATTGATACCTGTCTCCTATACCAAGTCCCATAAGAGGAAGGTGCTATCTTGTTTTTCAGGAGGGAGTCCCAGGCAAGGAGAAAGCATATAGCAGATGCTCAGTAAAAGATGCAGTTGGCTTTACAAGGTGATGGGCTTCCCTCCTCAGCCATTTCTGAAAGATCAGATCTGTCTGCCTTAGGGGACTGCTAAAGGTAGAGCTAACCTTTCTCACCCTGCCCACAGTCCAGCCCAGTGAGCCTCCACAGCTGGCAAAGAAGAGAATACCTCCTCACCTTAAAGAGCCAAGAACCTTCACAGGGTGCCACTTTGCCTATTCACCTGGCCCTGGAAGGCTTTGAGACAAGGTTTTGATTTTCTTCTTTTGTCATTCTGAAGGACAGGAAAATATAGAATGAGAGATTTGTCAGATGAACCTGTTATGGTAGCAGAAAATAAGCTAGTGAAAATAAAAAGTCATAAAAGTTTTTTTTATTTTTAGGTTAAAAGAGAATCCACAGGTCATAATGGCCCATTCTTGCAGGTGTTCACCTTGAATGTATGTGCTGCTACTGTTATTATTACCAGTAATAATGATTATAGTTTGACTGTGTTTAGTCCTTAAGGGGCAGTCTGCTGAGCAGGGAACGTTTATTTATTCATTCCACAAACACTGGATGCCTGATGATAAACTAGATTCTAGGGACCCAACAATGACCTAGACAGCCTCTGTCCTCATGGAACTTTCTGCCAAACAGGGATCCTAGACAGAAGACAAAACTGGACATGGTGGCATGCACGTATCATCCCAGTACTGGGAGGTAGAGGCAGGAGGATCAGGAATTTAAGGTCATTCTCAGCCATATGGAGAATTCAACTTTGAGGCCAGTATGGGCTACTGTGATACTGCTCCCCCCAAAAGAAAACTTAGAGGTTTGAACCCATTTGTCCCACCTGTAAAATTGTTAGGCTTCTATGCGGATTGAAGGACTGAGACAAAGTACATGCTACCCAAGAGCATAAAAGGAGTAGAAGATGGGATTTGAACCCAGATTGCTGGCTCTAAGATCTCACCTATAGCAAAGAAATGTGAGAGAACTACCCATAGTCAAAGACCCAGGATGTGGAAACTTCTAGAATATTGTGGTGTGGGGGGAGTACATACGTGTGGGGAGGCATGCATGCATTCACATTTTATTATCTGGAAGATCCTTCACCTCTTTTTGAGGCAAGGGACATAGTCTTTCATTGGCCTATAACTCACAATCATTGGCTGGCCAATGAGTTCCAGGGGTCTACCTGTTTCCACCTCCCTAGCACTGAGATTATAGTCCCATGCACCACCACATCCAGCATTTTTACATGAGTACTGGAGCTCAAACTCAAGTCCTCATTCTTGCACAACAAACACTTTACCCACTGAGCCCTCTCCCCAGCACCCTAATGTGAAGAAACAGCTAAAACTCCAGGGTGACAGGAGAGCAGGCACAGACTCGGAATTCCAGCTGCTATCCTTGTTGGAGCAGGGGTAATGTTATACCCGCTCCTTGCTAAACAAAAGGATCCAGAACTCTAGGTCAGGTCATTGTCTAAAGAATTGAAGACAGCCAGGTGGCCAAGCAGAGCAAATTGTGGTCACATGGCATCTTTCAAGGCTTCTGCTCCAGAACTGAGTCTGTATTCCTGGTGATCATGGAGGAAGAAGATACAAAATGAGAGGGAGAGAAGGGAGGGAGCTAAAACTAAAAAGGAATTTGAGTTCTTTATTTTGGAATTTGAGGTCTTTATTCCTGCCTGTGAAAATGTCATGGCCCATATACACTTGCAGGTTTTGTTGTTGTTGTTGTTCGTTTTTGGGTTGTTTTTTTTTTTTTTTTTTTTTTGAAGTAGGGTCTCACTCTGGCCTAGGCTGACCTGGAATTAACTATGTAGTCTCAGGGTATCCTCAAACTCACGGCAGATACCTCTGCCTCCCAAGTCCTGGGATTAAAGGCGTGTGCCACCACACCTGGCTTTGCAGTTGTTTTTTTTTTTTTTTTAACGACCATGATTTACTAAGTCCTTACTGTACCAAGTGTTTTATGTATATCATTTTTCTTTTCTTTTGAAATGGGGATCTCATGGAGCCCAGGCTGACCTCAAACTTACTATGTAACAAAAGGATGACTCTAAACTTTTGATTCTCCTGACTCCATTTCTTGAGTGCTGGGATTACAGGTGCATATACCACACCCAACTCTTTGTTTTGCTTTTTTGAGGTAGGGTCTTGCTTTGTAGCCCTGTCTAACCTTGAACTCCTGATCCTCTTGCTTCTACCTCCTGAGTGCTGGGATTTCAGGCATCACCACCACCGCCAGTGCTTGGGATAAAACCAAGACCTTATGCATGCTAGGTTAGCAGTCTGCCAACTGAGCTACATCCCCAGCATGTACATTTATCATTTCTAAAATAAAAGAATATAGAGAGGGTGATAGTATTGTGGTGGGTTTAGGGCAAAGACTTTGGAGTGATAAATCCAAATTCGAATCCATCTGTTCCTGTTGCATAGTTAAAGCACCAGCCAGTGACCTTCTGCTCAGTGTGGTACTTCTCATATGGTTGAAATATCATTTATTTTTCTGACAACACTAGTACACAATAATTTTTGAAAATTATTTTCATTTCTTTATTTGTGTGTGCATGTGTTCTTGTGTGAGCAGCATTATCCACTTAGCCATCTCCCCAACTCACTGTTTTAAGGCTGGGGGTATAGCTTAGTGGTAGAACATTTGCCTAGCATGTATGAGGTCCTGGGTCTGATCTGTAGAACCACAAGTAAAAGAAAAAGTATATATTACATATATATTATTTATTTTAATTTTTTTGAAACAGTGTCTCATGTAGCCCAGGCTGGCCTCAAACTTGGTATGTAGCCAAAGATGATCTTGAACTCCTGATCCTCCTGCCTCTACCTCACCTAGGATTATAAGCATGTGAATCCATTCCCAGTAAAACAGTTTTAGTAATACAGAAAAAAACAGAACATGGTACAGAGCTTCCATATGCCCCTTCCTATTGTCTCCCATTATTGATGTATTGATACATTTATTATAATTAATGAACCAATCTAGGTACCTTATTATTTATCTAAATCCATACTTTATAGATTTCTTCAATTCTTTTTTATTTATTTTTAAAGATTTTTAAATTTTATTTATTTATTTATTTATTTATTTGAGACAGAGAGAGGGAGGGAGAGAGAGAGAGTGAGAATGGGCACACCCAGACCTCTAGCCACTGCAAATGAACCCCAGACGCATGCACCACCATGTGCAGTTGGCTTACATGGGACCTGGAGAATTGAACTGGGTCCTTAGGCTTCACAGCCATATGCCTTAACCGCTAAACCATCTCTCCAGCCCTCCTTTTTTATTTATTCATTTGTTTTTGATTCTTTGTTTTGTTTTATGAAAGAGAGAGAGAAAATTGGTATACCAGGGCCTTCAACCACTGCAGTCAAACTCCAGACATGTGTGCCATCTTGTGCACATGTGCAACCTTGTGTGCTTGTGTCACCTTGTGCATCTGGCTTATGTGGGATCTGGACAGTTGAACATGGCTCGTTAGGTTTCATAGGCAAGTGCTTTAACTGCTAAGCCATCTCTTCAGCTCTAATTTTTTTAAAAACAGAGTCTTGGGGCTGGGCAAATGAGTTAGTGGGTAAAGTGCTTGTCATGCAACCATGAGGACCAGAGTTCAGATCCCCAGAATCCACATAAAAGCCAGGCATGGCAGAGGTTGCCTGTAATCTTAGTGGAGAAGTGGAGACAGGAGGCTCCCTGGAGCTCACTGTCTACCTAGACTAGCTGATTCAGTGAGTTCTAGGTTCAGCGAGACCAAGTCTCACTAATAAGGTGGTAAGTCACTGAGGAAGACCCCTGATATTGACCTCTGGCCTCCACACACATAGACAATGTGTACATAAGCACATGCGCACGTGCTCACACACACACGATCTCAGTACATAGTCAAGGATGGCCTTGAACTCAAAGTCCTTCTGCCTCAGTCTCCCAAGTGCTAGGATTATAGGTATGTGCCACTACCCACTACCCGCAATCCTAATGTTCTTTTTCCTTTTTGGTGGAGAAGGGGTGGTTGAGACACAGTCTCATCTAGCCAAGGCTGTCCTTGAACTCCTGATCTTCCTGCCTTCACCTGAGTACTGGGATGACAGGTATTCACCACCACACTTTGCCTAATGTCCTTTTGCTGTTCTAGGATGCTATCCATGATTACATGTGATATTTAATTATTATATCTTCTCAGACTTCTCTGAACTATGAGTTTTCAAATTGTCCTCCTGGGAGGCCTGGTCAGTGTTTTGTGCAATGCCCTCAATCTGTGCCTGTGTGGTCTTTCTCTCTTACTTAGAATGGAATGATGACCAAAAAAAAAAGAACATTAGCTGGGTGTGGTGGCGCACGCCTTTAATCCCAGCACTTGGGAGGCAAAGGTAGGAGGATCGCTGTGAGTTCGAGGCCACCCTGAGACTACATAGTGAATTCCAGGTCAGCCTGAGCTACAGTGAAACCCTACCTTGAAAAAAAAAAAAAAAAAAAAAAAAAAAAGAATGGAATGATGATTTTAGGGGAGGAAGGCCACTGAGGTGAAGCATCCTTCCCTTTCACATCCCATCAAGGGCATATGATGCTCCCCATGACATCACTGTTTATGCTGACCTTGATCACCCAGTGGAACGGCTTGGGAATTTTTGCCTTCATTCATTCTATAGATGTTTACTCAGTGCCTACTGAATGGTAAATAGTACATTGGAGCAGAAAGTTAAGATAAACCTTTGTTCTCAAAACACATTCATGGAGCCAGATGTGGTGGCACACACCTTTGATCCCAGCACTCAGGAGGCAGAGGTAGGAGGATCGCCATGAGTCCCTGAGACTACCTGAATTCCAGGTCAGCCTGGACGAGAGCGAGACACTACCTCAAAAAACAAAACAACGACAAAAAAAAAAAAAAAAAAACATTCATGGGCCTGGAGAAATGGCTTAGCAGTTAAGACACTTGCCTGCAAAGCCTAAAGACCCAAGTTCGATTCCCAGAATCCACGTAAGCCAGATGCACATGGTAGCACATTCATCTGGAGATTGTTTGCAATGGCTAAAGGCCCTGGTGCACCCATTCTCTCTCTCTCTCTCTCTTTCTCTCTCTCTCAAAAATAAATAACACATTCATGAATATAGGGCAGGAAAGCAGGTATAGAAGTCATTGCTTTGGGCTGGGATGTGGAGAGTATTTAAAAAAAAAAAAAGTGAGCCAGCCGGACATGGTGGCACACGCCTTTAATCCCAGCACTCAGGAGGCAGAGGTAGGAGGATCATCACGAGTTTGAGGCCACCCTGAGACTACATAGTGAATTCCAGCCTGAGCTAGAGTGAGACCCTACCTTGGAAAAAAAAAAAAAAGTGAGCCAGGATAATAGAGGGAGTAGGGTTCACTGAAAGATTCCATGCTCAAACCAGGACCAAGAATGTAGCTCAGTTGGTAGAATGCTTTCCTAGCATACACAAGGTCCTGAGTTCCATCCCCAGGATATGGTGGTACATAGCTGTCACCCCAGCACTCAGGAGGTGGAGGCAGGAAGATCATGAGTTCAAGGTCATCTTTGACTATAAGGAATTTAAGGCCAGCTTGGGCTACACAGACCCTGCCTCAAATAAGAGAGAAGCTGGGTGTGGTAGCACACGCCTTTAATCCCAGCACTTGGGAGGCAGAGGTAGGAGAATCACTGTGAGTTTGAGGACACCCTGAGACTACATGGTGAATTCCAGGTCAGATTGAGCTAGAGTGAAACCCTACCTCGAAAAAAAAAAACAAAAAAAGAGAGAAAGAGACTGGGGAGACGACTCAATGGTTGACTACTTGCCACTTAAGTAAGAGGCCCTGAAACTGCTGGAGTTGGATTCCTACATAAAAAAGCTGGGTGCGTGCCTAAAATTCCAGCCCTCAGGAGGCAAAGGTAGGAGGATCGCTGTGAGTTTGAGGCCAGCCTGGAACTACAGAGTGAATTCCAGGTCAGCCTGGGCTAAAATGAGATCCTACCTCAAAAAATAAAAGCTGGGTGTGGCCACACATCTGTAACTTCAGTCTGTGGTGGGGAGGCAGAGATTGTGGCTCACTGATGGAAAATGGGAGATCTACGTTGAGGGAGAGCCCCTGTTTCAAGGGAAATACATGAATGAGCAATAGAGAAGAGTATCTGAAGTCCTCCTCTGGTCTCCACATGCATGCACATGCATAAACCTCATACATCACATACCACATCACAGATAATCTACACATATACACACGGCGGGGTAGGGGCAGGGTGGGGAGATGGGTCAGTGAGTAGAATGTGTGCTGCACAAGCATGAGGACCTGTGTTTGGATCCCTAGAACCATATAAAAGTCGAATATGGCAACACATACCTGTCATTCCTGTGCTAGTAAGGCAAACACAGGTGGATTCAAGGGGCTTACTAGCTAGTTAATCTAGCTGCTTTGGTGAGCTTCAGATTTAGTGAGTCCAAGGTAGCCATGAACTCACTACATAGCTGAGCATGACCTTGAACTGATCCTCAGGCTTCCATTTCCTGAGTGCTTTGATTACAGGTTTGTGCCACCACATCCTGTTTCCCCCCAACCATTTATTTAGTTGTATATGTGTGCATGCACACACATGCATGCCACGGAGCTTATGTGGAGATCAGAGGTCCTCATCTTCCACCTCATTTTGAGGTAGGGTTTTTGGTTGTTCATTGTTCCACTCTCTTTGGAGCTTCTGGGTAATTCTTTTGTCTCTGTCTCGTCTCCCCTTCTCACCCTAGACACACTGAGATTACAGAAGTCACCACAACTTCCAGCTTTTATATAGGGTCTGGGGTTCTGAACTTAGGTACTCAGTTATGCAGCAATCATTTTATATGCTTATCCATCTTCACAACCCCCCGGCCCTTTTTGTGTTTTTCATTTTGAAACAGGGTCTCACTAACTTGGTCTAGTTGTCCTTGAACTATATCTAAAGCCAGGCAGGCTTTGAGCTTGTGATCCTCCTACCTCAGTTTCATGAGTAGCTAATATGACCTAGGCCTGGCCCTTCTTCCTTTTGCAACCTATCTCAACAACTTTTTAGTTAAGGTATAATTCACATAAAATTCACCTCCCTGAAGTGTATCATTTAGAGGTATTTGTCATAAGTCATCCCCATAATATTATTCTAGGACCCCAACATTCATTAGGTAGTCAGTACACATTATCTTCTCCCTCAGCCTCTGACAAACACTAATCCACTTTCTTTTTTTTTTTTTTTTCCAAGGTAGGGTCTCACTCTAGCTCAGGCTGACCTGGAATTCACTAGGTAGTCTCAAGGTGGCCTTGAACTCACAGCAATCCTCCTACCTCTGCCTCCCAAGTGCTGGGATTAAAGGCGTGCACCACCATGCCTGGCTCCCACTTTCTGTCTCTGTGAATTTGCCTGTTATGAATAACATATAGGTGGAAGCATGTATTTTGTGACTGGCTTCTCTTACTGGGCATGATGTCATAGTGTAAGTTAGTGTTTCCTTCCTTTTTGTGCTTGAGTAATAGTACAGTATGTACATAGACCATATTTTGTTGATGCTTTAATCTGTTGTTAGACATTTAGGTCATTTTTACTTTGTGGCTACTATGAGTAGTGCTACTATGAACATTCATGTACACATTTGTATGGATATAATCTTCTACTGTCTTGGGAAATCTCTAGAAGGAAAACTGATAAATCCAATGGTAATTCTGTGTTTAAGTTTTTAGGAACTATCAGGCTATTTTCTATCCTACTGTGTCTTTCATTCCAAACAGTATTTTGGTATGTGATGAAATTTTATGATTTGTGATAGATTATTTCTTGGTTTCTTCCCCCTCCAAGGACATGGACATTTCTGACTTGATTGGATGAAGCACATAAATTTATTAAGTGTATGGGAGTCAATGGAGTTGTTGGGGGCCATTTGGCAACCTTGACCAGTGTTTGGTGGAATGTAAAAGCTGAAGGTGGGGGTTTCACAAATCACCTGCATTCATTTCACATGGAGAGTAAGATTCCCAAGGGTGGGGCTGGAGAGATGGCTTAGCGGTTAAGGCGACTGCCTGCTAAGCCTAAGAACACGGTTCCAATCTCCAGGTCCCACGTTTAGCCAGATGCAAAGTGATGCAAGGGCGCAATGCCTCACTTGACCACAAGGGGGCGCACACATCTGGATTTTGTTCACAGCAGCTGAGAGACTGCTGGCATGCCCATCTCTATCTGTCTCCCTCTCCCTCTCTGTCTCTCTCCAAAAATAAATAAAATAAAATAAATTTAAGATTCCCAAGGGTGAAGCTAGAGAGATGGCTAAGGGGATAAAGTGCTTGCCATGTGAGTATAAGGACTGGAGTTTGATCCCCAGCACACATGTAAAATTCCAGGCTTGTTGGGGCATACCTGTAATCCCCTCACTTGGGAGGCAAAAGCAGGAAGATAACAAGTTTGGCTGGCTTTGGCTACATAGTGAATTTTAGGGAAGATGGACTACATAGCAAGATCCTGTTTCATAACAAGAAGGGGACTGGAGAGATTGCTATTTGGTTAAAGTGATTGCTTGCAAAACCTAATAACCTGGGTTTGATTCTCCAGTACCCATGTAAAGCCAAATGCACAAAGTGGCACATGTATCTGGAGTTTATTTGCAGCAGCTGAAGGCCCTCATATGGACATTGTCTCCATTCTCTCTATCTCTCTCTGCTTGCAAATAAAATATTTATATAAATAACTCAATAAAATATTTTTAAAAAAGAGGAAGAAAGGGCTCCAAAAAAGGAAGCCAGGCATGTAATCCCAGAACTTGGGAGGTGGAGGCAAAAAAATCAGTAGTTTATAGTCATCCTCAGCTACATAGGGAGCTCAAGGCCAGCCTGGGCTACATGGGACCTTGCCACCCCCTCAAAAAAAGGGAAGAAAAAAGAAACTATGGGCCGCTTTGTGAAGACGTGGCAGGTGCTGGAGCCAGCAGACATAGGGCTAAGTGACCTATGCCTGCTCGTGTATCTAGGAACCCCTTTTAGACAGCAGAAAGGAAGCAGAGAAGAATTGTTTGAGTTGAGGGTATAGAGAAGCCAAGATCCTGTGCTCCAAGCTCAGCAGGCAGGTCTCAGAGGCTGAACCATGACTGTGTATCTGTGTCCATCCAACAAGGAGAAAGCAATAGCTGCATGCTCTGTAGCAATGGGCCTCACCCACCGCAGTCTACTTCATTTTCCCTGCCTAGAGCAGTGGTAGGCCCTCAGACAGCCCTTGGTCAGTGCCAGGAGCAAGTGATTGAATCCATGACAAGAACAGCAAGGCCCAAAAAGCCAGAATAGCAGCCAGCCAGTCCCCAAGCCCAGACCTTCTTGCTTCTTAGGGTGGCAAGGACTGGGTAGCACAAGAAGTATATTGTGTATGTGTACATGTGTGAGAGCACATACAAGCCTGTGAATGGAAGTAGATGTGAATTGAAGTAAATGTGTGTGCATGCATAAGAAAGTACAAGTATGATGTTGGGCATGGTGATGTGTACCTTGTAATCCCAGCATTCAGGAGGCTAAGATAGGAACTATAAGTTCAAGGCCAGCCAAGACTACATAGTGAGACTCTATTAGAAAGAAATGGAAGGAGGTGATGCATGCCTTTAATCCCAGCACTTGGGAGGCAGAGGTAGGAGGATCACTGGAGTTCTAAGCCAGCCTGGAACTACAGAGTAAGCTCCAGGTCAGCCTGGGCTAGAGTGAAACCTTACCTTGAAAATACAAAGAAAGAAAATAAATTTAAGATTCCCAAGGGTGAAGCTAGAGAGATGGCTAAGGGGATAAAGTGCTTGCCATGTGAGTATAAGGACTGGAGTTTGATCCCCAGCACACATGTAAAATTCCAGGCTTGTTGGGGCATACCTGTAATCCCCTCACTTGGGAGGCAAAAGCAGGAAGATAACAAGTTTGGCTGGCTTTGGCTACATAGTGAATTTTAGGGAAGATGGACTACATAGCAAGATCCTGTTTCATAACAAGAAGGGGACTGGAGAGATTGCTATTTGGTTAAAGTGATTGCTTGCAAAACCTAATAACCTGGGTTTGATTCTCCAGTACCCATGTAAAGCCAAATGCACAAAGTGGCACATGTATCTGGAGTTTATTTGCAGCAGCTGAAGGCCCTGATATGGACATTGTCTCCATTCTCTCTATCTCTCTCTGCTTGCAAATAAAATATTTATATAAATAACTCAATAAAATATTTTTTAAAAAAGAGGAAGAAAGGGCTCCAAAAAAAGGAAGCCAGGCATGTAATCCCAGAACTTGGGAGGTGGAGGCAAAAAAATCAGTAGTTTATAGTCATCCTCAGCTACATAGGGAGCTCAAGGCCAGCCTGGGCTACATGGGACCTTGCCACCCCCTCAAAAAAAGGGAAGAAAAAAGAAACTATGGGCCACTTTGTGAAGACGTGGCAGGTGCTGGAGCCAGCAGACATAGGGCTAAGTGACCTAATGCCTGCTCGTGTATCTAGGAACCCCTTTTAGACAGCAGAAAGGAAGCAGAGAAGAATTGTTTGAGTTGAGGGTATAGAGAAGCCAAGATCCTGTGCTCCAAGCTCAGCAGGCAGGTCTCAGAGGCTGAGCCATGACTGTGTATCTGTGTCCATCCAACAAGGAGAAAGCAATAGCTGCATGCTCTGTAGCAATGGGCCTCACCCACCGCAGTCTACTTCATTTTCCCTGCCTAGAGCAGTGGTAGGCCCTCAGACAGCCCTTGGTCAGTGCCAGGAGCAAGTGATTGAATCCATGACAAGAACAGCAAGGCCCAAAAAGCCAGAATAGCAGCCAGCCAGTCCCCAAGCCCAGACCTTCTTGCTTCTTAGGGTGGCAAGGACTGGGTAGCACAAGAAGTATATTGTGTATGTGTACATGTGTGAGAGCACATACAAGCCTGTGAATGGAAGTAGATGTGAATTGAAGTAAATGTGTGTGCATGCATAAGAAAGTACAAGTATGATGTTGGGCATGGTGATGTGTACCTTGTAATCCCAGCATTCAGGAGGCTAAGATAGGAACTATAAGTTCAAGGCCAGCCAAGACTACATAGTGAGACTCTATTAGAAAGAAATGGAAGGAGGTGATGCATGCCTTTAATCCCAGCACTTGGGAGGCAGAGGTAGGATCACTGGAGTTCTAAGCCAGCCTGGAACTACAGAGTAAGCTCCAGGTCAGCCTGGGCTAGAGTGAAACCTTACCTTGAAAATACAAAGAAAGAGGGCTGGAGAGATGGCTTAGCAGTTAAGGTGCATGCCTGCTAAGACTAAGGACCCTGGTTCGATTCTCCAGGTCCCACGTAAGCCAGATGCACATGGTGGCGTGTGCGTCTGGAGTTTGTTTGCAGTGGCTGGAGGCCCTGGCGCGCCCATTCTCACTTTCTCTCTGTGTCTCTCTCTCCCTGTCTCTAATAAATAAATAAAAATAAATCTTTTAAAAAATAAAAAAACAAACAAACAAAGAGGGAGAGACAAAGAAAGAAGGAAGGAAAGAAAGAAAAGAAAGAAAGAGGGAAGGAAGGCAGAAGGGAAAATTGGACATTGTTGCCCACATTTATAATCCCAATACTGGAGAGACAGAAGCAGGAAAATTGCCCCAAGACCAACCTGATCTACATAGTGAAATCTAGACTAAAAATGAGACCCCGTCTCAAAGAAAATCAAAGAAGACAGAAAGAGTTGGAGTGTATATAAGTAGAAATGTGACTGAGTTGATGTGTGCCTGAGTATATATACATGTGGAGGGAGGTGAGTGTATATGAGTATGGATGGATGTGAGAGAATATGGATGAGTGTAAATGAGCTTGTGTGTGTGTGTGTGTGTGTGCTTGGTATGTGAATGAGTGTGAATGAGTATGTGTATACACCAGAGAGTGTAAGTCCAAGTATATATGTATTTTTTTGTGTGTATGTGCATTAATGTGTACAAATAGGTATGTATCTGAGTATGTTTATGAGAATATGTGTACACTGTAGAATGTGTGTGAGAAAGCTGGGCATGGTGGCACATGCCTTTAATCCCAGCACTTGGGAGGCAGAAGTAGGTGGATTACTGTGAGTTCAAGGCCACCCTGAGACTACATGGAGAATTCCAGGTCAACCTGGGCTAGAAAGCAAGACCTTACCTCGAAAAACCAAAAAATAAAAATAAATAAAAAATGTGTGTGAGAGGTTGTGTGGTATGAATGAGAATGGGTGAGAGAATAATATCTGTGTATCCTGCTGTGTGTATGTGTGTGAGTATACACAGTCTTCAGGAGGATATCTGAGAGAGTTATGGAGGGATCCATGTGTGTTTAATACATTTTATTTCCTATGTAGCATACACATCAAGATGTGATAAATAGCTGAACAGACTCTGCTCAGGGATGAATCCTGGGCTTTGGATTTCTCTTTTTTGCTTTTTTTTTTTTTTTTTTTTGAGAGAGAGAGAGAGAGTCAGAGAGAGAGATAGAGAATGGGTGCACAAGCAGTCTCTCAGCAGCTGTGAATGCTCTCCAGATGCATGCACCCCCTTGTGGCAAAGTGGGGCATTGCACCCTTGCATCACTTTGCGTTCTTAGGCTTAGCAGGCAGGAACCTTAACTGCCAAGCCATCTCTCCTGCCCTCTTTTTTGCTTTTAATCATAAACCTAGAACTTCTGTTCTGAGGAAATAGGTCACTTGATAGAGTACTTGCCTGGCATGCACAAAGCTCTGAGTTCTATCCCCAGGGTAGCACAAAGAGGACATAGTGGTACATGCCTTGTAATCTTATAATACTAGCCCTCTGGAGGTGGAGGCAGGAAACTAAGAAACTGAAGTCATCCTCAGCCACACCTAGAGTTTGAGGCCATCCTGGGTTACATGAGCCTCTGTCTCAAAAATAAAAACAGTTGGGGGCTGGAGAGATGGTTTAGCACTTAAGGCACATGCCTGCGAAGCCTAAGGACCCTAGTTCAATTCTCCAGGTCCCATGTAAACCAGATGCACATGGTGGCACATGCATCTGGAGTTCATTTGCAGTGGCTAGAGGCCCTGGCGTGCCCATTCTCACTCTCCCTCTCTCTGTCTCAAATAAATAAATAAATAAATAAATAAATAAATAAATAAATAATCTTTAAAAACCAGTTGGATGTGGTAGGTCAAGCCAATAATCCCAGCACTTGGGAAGCTGTAGTAGGGGATCATTATGAGGCTACGTAGTGAGTTCCAGGTCAGTCTGGACTAGTATGAGACCCTGCCTCAAAAAAAAAAAAAAAAAAAAAAAGAAGAAGGAAGAAAAGAAAAAAGAGAGGGAGGGAGGGAGGAAGGAAGGAGAAAGGAGAGAGAGAATGGAGATGGAGATGGAGGAAGAGAGGGAAGGTGGAGGAAGGGACAAAAGAAAGAGAGAGAAAAGTTGCTCTGAATTCTTATGGTTCTTTAAATCTAGCAGTAGTTCTAGGTCCCTTATCCTGGCCTCTACCTCCTCCTCCTCCATACTCTTCCAGTTCTGAAAGTGGCCTCTCTCTACCTAAAAAGATCTGCTCAGCACTTCTTGTCCACAGTCTTGACTGTCTAGGCTAGGCTAGTCAGTGACTTAACACTGCAGGAGCCCCAGGAGTGCCCCCCCACACACACACACTGTCTCCCTCTCAGGAGTGATTAACTCTTGGTTCCATAGTTCACAACTGCTTGGCCTTTGTGACAGGTGGTCCCCAGCCAGCCAGCATGGCACTCACCAAAAATCCAGAGCCCTTGGCCCCCAAATAGAAGGTAGAAATATAACCATCAGGCTATGGGAAGCCAAGGTTCTGCAGAGGGAGGATTCTGAGCTTTCCCATCCACAGGAGAACAGTAGTAGGAGAAGTCCTGGAACCAAGTGCATGATGAGGGCAAAGTCCTGCCAATCCTTGGGCCCTCTAGGGTTGGTTGGGGGCTGACCCTGGGCTGCAGGAAGGTACCCAGTTGACTAAGCAGGCAAGTACAAAGAGATCTGCTCTTAGGGGCTAAAGAGATGACTCAGTGGGTTAATGTACTTGCTGCACAAGCATTATGACACGAGTTCATATTCCCAGAATGCCTATAAAAGCTGAGCAGGGTGACATTCACCTGTAATCCAGGCATTGGGGAGGCAGAGACAGGGTATCCCTGGAGATCACTGGCCAGCCAGTCCAGATGAATCCATGAGTTCCAGGTTCAGTGAGAGACCTCATCTCAAAGAATAAAGTAGAGGGGCTGGAGAGATGGCTTAGTTGGTTAAGGCGCTTGCCTGCAAAGCCAAAGGACCTCAGTTTGATTCCACAGGACCCACATAAGTGAGATGCACAAGGAGGTGCATGCATCTGGAGTTCATTTGCAGTGGCTGGAAGCCCTGGTGACCCCATTCTCTCTCTCTCTCTCTCTCTCTCTCTCACACACACACACACACGCGTGCGCATGCCCTCCTTCCCTCCCTCCCTCCCTCTTTCTCTCTCTCAAAATAAATCAATAAAAATAAAAATTTTTTTAAAAAGAATAAAGTGGAAAGCCATTGAGGAAGACACCTAACATTGACCTCTGACCTCCACATGCATACCTGCTACATGTGTGGCAACACAAACACGCATACTAATACACACACACACACACACACACGAAAGTGGTCTGCTCTCATCTTGAAACTGCTCCCCATTGCCAAGAGAATCAGATTTCCTCTCTCCAGGGACCCCACAAGGCCTCTTCTGTGGCCTTGCTATCAGAGACAGGTCAGGTGGGGTCTAGAGGCACAGAGCTGATGCCTGGATAGAAGATGCCATGCTGTATAATGAAACTAAAGGTGAAATTTCTTCCTATTTCCATGACTTTGAATACATCCATCTTCTCAGAGTCTGGGTGCTGGCTGAGCTTACCAGGATGAAATATGGCTAAACAGAAAGAATGCCTTTTAAGCCTCTGCCTCCCTCCTAGAGCCATTTCTGACTCCAGGATCCACCCCTCCAATTCAGAGGGAAGCCAGTTCCACCTCCAGTCCCCATAAAGACCATGGCAGACCCTGTAAACCTTGGCTTCCAGCAAGACCCAGCCTTAATAATGGTTAACATTGATGGGCAAACACTCAATGTCAGACATTGTTCTAACACATCATAGGCCATAGCGTGTTTGGTTTTCACTGAGGTAGATAGTGTATGATCTCAGTCTCTGGAAACCAGAGAAGACAAGTGACTGGCCCAAAGTCCCACAGTTGGATGGTGGGAAGCCAGGCTTCAGACATGGGTCTACATGAACCCAGAGCCTTTGATTCCAACAGAGTATTTCATCTATACTACCATACAGACAGAAAGCAAAAAGTCAAGCAGACCACCACAGGAATAGTAGGAAAGAGATGCATCCTGCACACAGCAGATTACAGTCAGAATGCCCCTGCGAGTCTGAAGCTCTTCTGTGCATCTGCCAGGGCACAAATTCCCGATATTATGATGCATCCCTGGCCTCCCAACCCAACAAGACACTATTTTTCTGGACATCAGTAGCTCTAGACAATTAACAGTGGATAGTAATTGCTCAGGTTGTGCCAACACTCCACTCTACTTTATGAGATGCTGACATGAGGCTCCTGGCTCTGGCCACAGCAGGGCACAGGGAGACAGTATCAGGAAGGGCTAGTCAAACAAGGGCTTCTATACCCCTGAGGTCTCCTGCAGAGTCTGTGGTACCTGTGTCAGACTTGAGGTATAACATGTCATGTCATGGTACACCTAGGGGGTGGACCTGACGTAAGAAGTTGGGGTGATGTAGTGTCCCAAAGGTGAGCAGGCCCAGTGTCTACAGGTCCAGCTGGCACCCACCCAATGCTGACTACATATATCTCTGGCCCCCAGATAGAGCTGTGATCTGGCCCCCCCTTACAGCTGAGGAGTCTGCGCACCATGGCGAGCCCCACTCTGAGCCCCGATTCCTCATCCCAAGAGGCCCTGTCGGCCCCCACCTGTTCCCCCACCTCTGACTCTGAGAACCTCAGTCCAGATGAACTGGAGTTGCTGGCCAAGCTTGAAGAGCAGAACAGGTGAGTGGGAGGAGTTAGTTGGGGGCTGGGACAGGGCTCCATAGGCCCTTCACATGCAGAGCTGGACCTGAGCTACACAAAATCACAGCTACCAGGGCTGGAGAGATGGCTTAGTGGTTAAGGCACATGCCTGTGAAGCCTAAGGACCCCGGTTCGATTCTCCAGGTCCCAAGTAAGCCAGATGTACATGGTGGCACATGCGTCCGGAGTTTGTTTGCAGTGGCTAGAGGCCCTGGCGCACCCATTCTCACTCACTCTCTCTCTTTCTCTCTCTCTTTCTATCTCTCTCCATCCCTCTGTCTCTAATAAATAAAAATAAAATATTTTTTAAAAAGATCAGGGGCTGGAGAGATGGCTTAGGGGTTAAGGCACATGCCTGCGAAGCCTAAGGACCTCACTTTGATTCTCCAGGTCCCATGTAAGCCAGATGCACAAGGGGCGCATGCGTCTAGAGTTCATTTGCAGTGGCTAGAGGCCCTGGTGCACCCATTCTCATTCTCCCTCTCTCTCTTTCCCTCTCTCTGTCTGAAATAAATAAATAAATAAATATAAATAAAATCTTTTTTAAAATCACAGCTACCATCAGATGATTGGTGTTGGGCTTCTCTTCTGTCGTCCCCATCCTGAGCTGAATAGATTGCTCTCCTTTTTCAAAGAGGAAAACTAGGTTTTGGCTGCTGTTTACCAGACCAGCTTTAAAGGGAAGAGGTTGAAGCACCCACCACCACCCCAACCTGCTCTTAACTTAGAATTTAAGCTTTTGGAGGGGTTGTGAATTTTTCTTTGAAGTGCTGCAGACTGAACAAAGGGCCTTGGACATGCTAGGCAAGGACTTCACTGAGCCACACCCTCAGCCTCAGCCTTTCATTGATGGATTCTAGGCAAGTGCTCTACCACTAAATCATACCACTAGACCCTACTACTAAACTACACCCTCACAGGGGGATTCTGATACCAGGTGCCCTACTGTTAGCCATACCTAATTGGTGGATTCTAGTTTGGCATTGTACCACTGGGCCAACTCCTAGCTCAGAATATGTTTTATAATGATAAATATAATGATATTCAGGGATGGTGTGGACCCAACCAATCAGAAGACCAGCGCCACTGAAAACATACTTCGTTACTCACAGTTCCCAGAGGAGGCCCATGCAGAACCACACAAGGAAGCACCAGGGCCAGTTAGGAGGCAGACAGAGTCTGGGGAAAATGTGGGCAAAAGCCTTTGTGGAGGTTTCCATGAAAAGGAATGGGCAAGGCAGGCTTATGATTTACTAGTTTGAATCATTTCAGTAGGCATAGGGGCTGTCCCTAAGTGTTAAGTACCTGGCCCTGGTATTTTGTGAGCAGGTAAATAAAGAACTGAATGTGGGGCTGGAGAGATGGCTTAGCGGTTAAGGCACTTGCCTGCAAGGCCAAGGGACCCAGGTTTGATTCCCCAGTACCCACATAAAGCCAGATGCAGAAGGTGGTATAGGCATCTGGAGTTCATTTGCAGGGGCTGGAGGCCCTGGCGTACTCATTTTCTATCTGCCTCTCTCTCACATTCTTGCTCTCAAATAAATAAATAAACATTTTTTATTTGAATTTTTTTATTTATTTGAGAGAGAGATACAGAAGTAGGCAGGGAGAGAGAGAATGGGCATGCCAGGGCCTCCAACCACTGCAAAAAAACTCAGATGCCTGCGCCCCTTGTGCATCTGGCTTACATGGGTACTGGGGAATCGAGCCTCGAACCAGGGTCCTTAGGCTTCATAGGCAACCGCTTAACCACTAAGCCATCTCTCCAGCCCCAAATAAACATTTTTTTAAAAAAAGAAAACTGAGGGCTGGAGAGATGGCTTAGCGGTTAAGGCGCCTGCCTGCTAAGCCCAAGAACCCAGGTTCCAATCTCCAGCGGTTCCAATCCCCAGGTCCCACGTTTAGCCAGATGCAAAGTGACGCAAGGGCACAATGCAGCACTTGACCACAAGGGGGCGCACACATCTGGATTTCGTTCGCAGCAGCTGAGAGGCTGCTGTCACGCCCATTCTCTATCTGTCTTCCTCTTCCTCTCTCCCTCTCTCTCTGTCTCCAAAAAAAAAAAAAAAAAAAAAAAAAAAAAGAAAAGAAACTGAGAGCCGGGCATGGTGGCACACGCCTTTAATCCCAGCACTCGGGAGGCAGAGGTAGGATCGCCGTGAGTTCAAGGCCACTCTGAGACTCCATAGTGAATTCCAGGTCAGCCTGGGCTAGAGTGAAACCCTACCTCAAAAAAACAAACAAACAAAAAAGAAAGAATTGAGTGTGAAAGAAAGCCTGGTAGAGGAAGTGGTGAGGGTGTGGGCTTTACATTGCTTGATCTATATATGAAAGTTCACTCATAGGCAGGAGGGACTTTTCCTATCTCTGGCTAGTGCTGGGAGGGACCATCCCTGTTCCTCCCTCTCTCCAGGATCTGCAAAGCTATCAAAGCATCACCAACAGGTAGTTAAGGTGGCCCTTTCATCCCAGCATTTAGGAGGTTGAGGCAGGAGGATCAAGAAGTCAAGGCCAGCTTGAGCTGTATGACCAAACTGTATCTAAAAAAAGTAAGAGCTCAGTAGATGACTCCATGGATAAAACAGTTACTGCTCAAGCTACAGTACCCAAGTTCAGTCCCAGAACCATGTAAAAGGCCAGAATTCTGTAATCCCACCATGCTAATGCTGGTGGCAAAATGAGAGGGAGAGACAGGAGAATTTGCCAAAAGCTCATGGTGAGTACAGCAAAGAGATCCAGAGTGAGAAACCCTACTTCAAACAAAGTAGGCAGGTGAGCCAGGCATGGTGGTGCACACCTTTAATCCCAGCACTCGGGAGGCAGAGGTAGGAGGATCACTAAGAGTTTGAGGCCACCCTGAGACTACATAGTGAATTCCAGGTCAGCCTGAGCTAGAGTGAGACCCTACACACACACACACACACACAGAGAGAGAGAGAGAGAGAGAGAGAAGGAGACTGAGGATGTAGCTCAGTTTGTAGAGTGCTTGCCCAACATGCACACAGTCCTGGGTTCCATCTCTAACATTGCATAAGCCTGTCATCCCAGTACTTGGGAGATGGTGGCAGGAGAATCAGAAGTTAAAGGTTATCCATCCACAGATACTTAGCAAGTTTAAAGCCAATGTAAAAATTTATCTCAAAAAAAAAGAAGGGAGGGAAGGAAGGAAGGAAAGAAGAAGGCGGGAAGGAGGAAGGGATGAAGGGATAAAGAGAAGCTTATAGTTAATCTAGGACTTACTCTCTCACCTCCCTATAAAATGTCAATCAGTCCCAACCCTATCCTGAAGAGTTGGTATGAGAATGAAATGACACAGATGCAAGTATGCATGTGCCATAAGAACACACAAGTGGAAGCCTCTCCAAGGGATCAGTGGCTAAGGGCTGTGGCTCAGGTCATTGAGACAATGTTACTCAGTAAGAACAACATGAACCCCATCCAGGAGAAGGACCTGAGTACCCCAGAGGACTCTTGTCTCTAGGGAGACACTGGAGCCCCTTTCCCATCTCCCTTCCCCAACCCATCCTATGCAGGCTCCTGGAAGCTGACTCTAAGTCCATGCGCTCCATGAACGGCTCTCGGAGGAACAGCGGCTCCTCACTGGTGTCCAGTTCCTCAGCTTCCTCCAACCTGAGCCACCTAGAGGAGGACACATGGATCCTGTGGGGCCGCATCGCCAATGAGTGGGAGGAATGGAGGCGCCGGAAGGAGAAGCTGCTCAAGGTGGCCAGAGGCAGCCTGTGGATGGGCAGGGAGGGTAGCCAGCCTGGGCAAAAGGGCATAAGTGGAGATGTGCAGGTGGAGAAAAGATAGAGAAAGGGATAGGGCTAAAGAGCCCCCAAAGCCTGAAGTAGCTGTTTGCTTTCTGCCCTGGCATAGTGGTACATGCTTGTGACCCTACTAGAACTGGGGATCCTGAGGCAGGAGGATCAGAAGTTCAAGGCCAGCCTGGGATGTTTAGTGAGGCCTTGTCTCAAAAAACCAGGGGAGAGATGGCTTAACGGTTAAGGTGCCTGCCACCTAAGCCTAAGACCGCTGGTTCCAATCTCCAGCAGTTCCAATCTCTAGGTCCCACGTTTAGCCAGATGCAAAGTGATGCAAGGGCGCAATGCCACACTTGACCACAAGGGGGCTCACGCATCTGAATTTTGTTTCCAGCAGCTGAGAGACTGCTGGCGCACCCATCTCTATCTGTCTTCCTCCCCCTCTCTGTCTCTCTCCAAAAAAATAAAACTAAAAACCAGGGGATTCATCAATATTATATCATGGATGATAGAGGGGCTTAAAAACCCCCACCCCTGTCAGAGGAGATATTGGCAGTTAATGATTCCTGGGGAAGGGGGAATCATGTTCTTCAGTAGTGTTTCCACTGATAAGTTGCCTGTGCTCCTATAAATAAACCCCCACCCATGCTGTAGGCAACTCTGATTTAACTCAGTGGGTTGCAAAAGAAAGAAAGAAAGAAAGAAAAAGAGAAAGAAAGAAAGAAAGAAAGAAAGAAAGAAAGAAAGAAAGAAAGAAAGAAAGAAAGAAAGAGGGAGGGAGGGAGGGAGGGAGGGAAAGAGAAAGGAAAGGAAAGGAAAGGAAAGGAAAGGAAAGGAAAGGAAAGGAAAGGAAAGGAAAGGAAAGGAAGATGTGAAAATAGAAAGGGCATTAGTTGGGAAGAAGGGGTTTAATGAAGGGGATAAGAGAAGGTAATGGGTGTTAATATGTTAAATGTATAATATATACATACGTATGTACATATATATGTATAATCAGACAAGGGCTAATGGTAGGGGTACAACTAAATGGTAGAGGAGTTCCCGAAGGATGGGGGTGCCCACTAAACACCACAAAGTAGCTATAGCACAGTGGCTCAGATATCCCTGTGCCACTGGCGAGGCGTGAGCAAGCCATAACTGAGGGGCTGGACTGTGTGTGGCCATGGGGAGCATGCAGCATATGGGGCCAGGTCCAGCCCTGGCCTCCTCCTCCTGCCCTTCTTCTTCCCATGGCAGGAACTGATCCGCAAGGGCATCCCACACCACTTCCGAGCCATTGTGTGGCAGCTCCTCTGCAGTGCCACAGACATGCCAGTGAAGAACCAATACTCAGAGCTGCTCAAGATGTCCTCACCATGCGAGAAACTGATCCGTAGGGACATCGCCCGCACATACCCAGAACATGAGTTCTTCAAAGGCCAGGATAGCCTGGGCCAGGAAGTCCTCTTCAATGTCATGAAGGTAAGGCCCTGACACTTGAGCAGCAACCCCCACATGGACCTGCTCCATAAAGCCTGCGGTACTCTATGCTTACCTCACCTCATTCCTTTCCAGGCATACTCCCTGGTAGACCGGGAGGTGGGCTATTGCCAAGGCAGTGCCTTCATTGTGGGCTTGCTCCTCATGCAGGTAGGTGGCCTGGGGCTCTGTCCCCAAGAGATGGATACAAGTGTGCTCCCTGTATCCATTATCCCTCTAGAGCCAGAGCCTTCCTCTTCCAGCCACCTCACTGAGAATTCTCAGGCCAGTCCCCAGAGGGTTGATATGGGAGAGGCTAGGCATTAGTTCTGGTTGGGTCTTGACACTGTGTTATCCAGAATAAGGATGGACTAGAGGGACAGTTGCACAGGAAGACCATCAGACATGGGGCCTTAGATGTTTATGAGGCCTGGGCATTACTCCAGAAGAACCAGAAGACTTAGGATGGGGAGAAAGGAAATAGATGGAAATATAGGGGGTGTTTCAACCAGGTGGAAAAGGCAGGGCTCTGACAGGTTCAAGTCTAAGCTCTGTCGCTTCCTGCCAGTGGTCCTCAGCAAATGACTTCAGCCTCAGGCTTTCTATCAGTAAACAGTAGTGACCAGATTTACTGGTAACTATCAACTAGGAAACAAGGTAGTTATAGTAAACATAAGCAGAACAGAAACAGGTACACCCAGATGCTGCCAAGAGCCCAAATGTGACCACTCCCACCATGCCCAAACTCAGAGCCCCTGCCTGTCTCCTAGATGCCTGAGGAAGAGGCCTTCTGTGTGTTTGTCCGGCTAATGCAAGAGTATCGGCTTCGGGAGCTCTTCAAGCCCAGCATGGCTGAGCTGGGACTCTGCATCTACCAGTTTGAGTACATGCTACAGGTGAGCAGGCTGCAGGCAGCACCCTACCCTGTCCCCTTGGGCTGAATATTCCAGGCCTGAGAAATCACTCCTCCCAGCACTTGAGATGCTGAGTCAGTATGATTACAGGTTCAAAGCCAGCCTTGTCTTCATAGTGAAACCCTGTCTCATAAAACCAAGGGCTGGGATACAGATCATTGGTAGAACATTTGCTTAGCAAGTACAAGGGTCCTGAGTTCAATCCCTAATACCACAAAGAGGAAAGAGACAACCACCAACTCAAAATGGGTTCCTGTTCTGACCGCATGGGATGGGATGAAAGTCTACTACCCTGAAGCATGCTGGGAAGCATAGGGCTGGTTAGGGGAGGCCTCCACACCCACCAGAAGTTTCTAGAACTGCTAAAGCAGAGGAAGAGGAGGAAGAGAAGAGCTGCCCAATAGACATACCCAGGGCCCCTCTCTGTGTGCTCCAGGTGTGGTGGAAGGAAAGTGTTGTCTGCCCGCCATAGCTGATTACCTGAAAGCCACAGACATCTCTGTGTATAAATAGAGGCCTCTAAAGGGTTCATTCCTTGCTGGCAGACAGAGCCATGGTGTTTGTGTTCACGCACCCACACATACATGCACATATGCACACCACTCTTATACACTGGCCTGTCCAGAGGCCCATAAGTCAGGAGTCTGAGTGATCAGTGAAGGCCTCTCTTCTAGGTCCTGGAGGACAGGGGGTTCGTAGCTTCAGAGGGCTTAGTAGTACCACAAACAAGAGGTCCAGTGCTTAGAAAAATTACCCCAGGGCTGCAGAGATGGCTAAAGCAGTTAAGGCATTTGTCTGAAAAGCCAAAGGACCCAGGTTTGACTCCCAGGATGCATGTAAGCCAGATGAACAAGGGGGCGCATGCATCTGGAGTTAGTTTGCAGTGGCTGGAGGCCCTGGGGTGCCATCCCCCCCACCTGCCTATTTCTGTATCTCTCTCTCTCTCTCTCTCTCTCTCTCTCAAATAAATAAATTTTTAAAAATTACTCCAGCCAGGCGTGGTGGCGCACGCCTTTAATCCCAGCACTCAGGAGGCAGAGGTAAGAGGATCACCGTGAGTTCAAGGCCACACTGAGACTACATGGTGACTTCCAGGTCAGCCTGGGCTAGAGTGAGACCCTACCTCAAAAAACTAAAACTAAAACCAAAAAAAAAAAAAAATGACCCCAGGCATGGGATGTAGCTCATGCTTGGCTAGGATATGTGAGGCCCTAGGTTCAATCCCCAGTATCACAAAGAAAGAGACAAGGAGGCTAAGGAAGGAGATGAGAGGAGAAAGAAAACAGAGGAAGAAAGAAAAGGAAGAGAGGAGGAAAAGAGAAAAGGAGAGGCAAAAAGAACAACATGGTTACGTATGGTGGCACACACCTGTAATCCTAGCACTTGGAGACTGAGACTGGTGTAGTGGCTCAAGCCTTTAATCTCAGCACTTGGGAGGCAGAGGTAGGAGGATCACTGTGAGTTCAAGGCCAGACATAGTGAATTCCAGGTCAGCCTGCGCTAGAGCAAGACTGTACCTTGAAAAATAAAAAATAAAAAAAAAAATTTTGAGACCCAGCATTGCCCCCCATAAGTAGAATAAATGTAGTCCCACCCCAGGCTGAATGACTTAGACCTCCCATATCCAACAGATTTATAACTCCAGGGCACAGGGAGCCCCTGGCTCTAGGAGGAAGTCCTAGGGCCAGAGTAGTCTAAAGTTTAAGCCAATCACCTCAAGCCCTACTTATGTTCCCACTCCATTGTGCTACTCAAAGTTCTGGGATGCTTCAGCCTCCCCTAAGCATAATGACCAAAGGAATACCAAGGAAGGGACCTGGACCATCCAGGGTGAGTCAAGGAAGGCTTCTTGGAGGCAGGGTTACCTTAACCCAGTGCCTACTCCCCATGGCCACCCATCCTCCTTTCACCATACAGGAGCAGCTCCCGGATCTGAACACCCACTTCCGCTCACAGAGCTTCCACACATCCATGTATGCATCGTCCTGGTTCCTCACACTCTTCCTCACCACCTTCCCCCTGCCTGTTGCCACCCGGGTTTTTGATATCTTCATGTACGAGGTGAGCACCCCACAGGACACCTCTGCCTAGTTGGCTCTGCATAAGGGGAGTCAAGCCACATCCTAGAAATGAATTCTTTTCAACTGACTGAGGAATGACTGAGAGACACAGGGGGAAGGGTCTGAGCTTCCTGGAAGGCAGAACTGAAGTCTCATAGCCCTGTGGCTGCTTTTGCAGGGGCTGGAAATCGTGTTCCGAGTGGGCCTCGCCCTGCTACAGGTGAACCAGATGGAGCTGATGCAGCTGGATATGGAGGGCATGTCCCAGGTGGGCCAGTTTGACAAGGAGGGTTGGACTGTCCCCACTGGAAGGCACCAAGCACAGGACACCTTCCCAAGTGACAAAGGGAAATGTAACTCAATGAGTTGAATGCTTGCCTAGCATGGTAAAGTCCTGGGTTTGATCCCTAGCACAACATAAAATCTCAGACATTGTGGTGCATTCCTGTAATCCAAGGCAGGAAGATCAGAAATTCAGGTCATCCTTAACTACATACTAAGTGCCCACTCTCCAACCTTTGAACCTGGGTTTGAGTCCTGCCTGGGTTCCTGTCTTAAAAAAAAAAAAAAATGACAAGGAAAGCATCATAAGCATCTTTTCTGCTCTGACTCCCAAGGCCTCCCAAAGAAGTCCTAGGCCCTGACACATATGGCTCAGGGCCAGTAGCAGCCTGGCAAAGGGGAAAAGGAAAGCCCAGTCCAGCTAGTTCCATCCCTCCCACCCATTCACTGCTGG
Organism: Orientallactaga sibirica; assembly: GCA_036365145.1. Taxonomy (NCBI): domain Eukaryota; kingdom Metazoa; phylum Chordata; class Mammalia; order Rodentia; family Dipodidae; genus Orientallactaga; species Orientallactaga sibirica. The sequence goes on along the minus strand of JAEOAD010000015.1, from coordinate 22,438,550 downwards.
TCCCTAAAGTCTGCCATCAAATAAACCCTTTTTGAACCAGGAAGCTTCAGATGTGGTTCCACCCAAATTCTCTGCCAGGTGAGGGCACAGGAAGGAACAAGGCATCTTGGGTAGCCTCCTGCCCTGCACTGCCTGAGCCTGCCCTGGTCTCACAGTCGTCTAGCTTGCCTCTCACAGCCATTTCCCCATCATACAGGCCCCTGCCCCCTCTCGGCATCCTCCAGCTGGTACTTGGGAAAGAATACACAAAGGCCACAGTTGTGTCCCCAAACACGGGCATCCATTGTCCATGACTGCCACAGGGGCCAGCTGGGCTAGGGAATGAGAGCTGTGTCCACTAGGGGTTTCCTACCCTTCCTAATGAAGATTCCCCCATTCTTAGAGACCTCACCCATCCCTAACCTTGGCCTTCAGAGCTTCCCAAGCCTGACTTCTCCAGAATCCCAAACCTAGGCCTCAAGCCCGCTAGAAAAGTTGGCCCTCCTCTCCAATGGTCCCTTCTTATGCAGTCATTCATTCACTTCAAAAACACTGACTAAGCTAGGCGTGGTGGCACACGCCTTTAATCCGGGCACTCGGGAGGCAGAGGTAGGAGGATCACCATGAGTTCGAGGCCACCCTGAGACTACATAGTGAATTCCAGTTCAGCCTGTACTAGAGTGAAACCCTACCTTGAAAAACCAAAAAAAAAAAAAAAAATTGACTAAGTGGCAGTCCTATGAAAGGGTCATGGCAAAGCCCAGGTGAGCAGCAGAACACAGCAAGGCTAGTGATCAGGGCTCATATGGCATTGACCACCTGTGTCCCCACAGTACTTCCAGAGAGTTATCCCCCATCAGTTTGACAGCTGCCCAGACAAGCTGGTCCTGAAGGCCTACCAGGTCAAGTACAACCCCAAGAAGATGAAGAGGTAAGTGCCTTGGTATAGGATGGTCCCCACCTCTGCCCCAGGGAAGATCTAGAGGAGGCAGGATAGTGACTGTGTGCTCTACCCCTACAGGTTGGAGAAGGAGTATGCAGCTATGAAGAGCAAGGAGATGGAAGAACAGATAGAGATCAAAGTGAGTCTCCCAGGGGCCAGGGGGAGGAACCAGAATGGGTGTCCTTGGGGGGCTTTCTGCTTAACTCCAGATCTGTCTGCTAGAGGGCAGTCCTACCCAGTACACAGTACATCTTGGCTATCCTGGGCAGATAGCCTTGGGCTCTGGATGGTCCTCATCTACCTCACTCTTCCTTCACCTGCCAGGCCAGTGTGGGAGTGCCTGCCCCAGCTGGTGTGTTCTCAGACCTGGCAACACAACAGTAAACAAGACAGTCAAGAACCGACCCTGCCTTTGTGCCCCCCACCCTTGTGTCATGGGGTGACAGTCAATAAATCACTAAAATAGCATGGAGTTTATAGAGTGCTGTGATGCAGACATGCAGAAGAGGGACAGGCAACTTGGGAAGATGCTTCCAGGATCAGAAGTCCAGTGTAAAGGGTCTTTGGTAGCAGTATCATGCTTGGTGAGGCACAGTCAACAGCCAACAAACTCAAACAGCCAAGCTCAAACTGCTCTGAGCACACCTTAGGACTGGACTTAAGATCCACTCCAGTAACACATTCACCAGCAGGCTGCTGGAAACTCAAGGTGTAAACTTAATCAGAAATACCTCAGGCTATGAGGGACATACATTCACATTCAAGCTACCACATTTTACCCCTGGTCCCCATATACTCATGATAATCTCAGAATGCAAATTGTACGCAGACCAGCTTTAAGGTCTTCATAGTCTTTATCAACTTTAACATTGTTCTAAAGTCCCAAGTCTCATCTGAGATTTAAGACTGCCTCATAACAATGAGCCCTATAAAATGAAAGTATAAGTTACATATTTCCAATACATAATGATATAGAGTAAACATTTCCATTGCAATGAGGCATAACAAGGAGAGACTGGGTCAATGCAAATCAATAACCAGCAGGTAAACATCAAACATCTGCATTTCAAGTCCAACATCTATAACCAAAGACAAAGTGTCTGGATAAATAAATGGTGAATTCCAGGTCAGCCTGGGCTAGAGCGAGACCCTACCCCAAAAAACCAAAGAAAAAAAAAATTACCAGGGCTTGGAGAGATGGCTTAGTGGTTAAGCGCTTGCCTGTGAAGCCTAAGGACTCCTGTTTGAGGCTTGATTCCCCAGTACCCACATAAGCCAGATGTACAAGGTGGCGCGTGCATCTGGAGTTCATTTGCAGTGACTGGAGGCCCTGTTGCACACATTCTCTCTCTCTCTCTCAAATAAATTAATTAAAATTAAAATTTAAAAAACATTATCAGGTGTTTGGCATAGCCAAATTTGTAAAGGGGGAAGAGAGGGATCTTGGCCTTGAAGAGCAGCATACTTCTTTAGATTCCTTCCTTTAAGTCACCTCCTTGCAAAATAATTGTATTTGTACTCATTTGAGCCTTTCCTGTATGGATTTTGCCCTAAGGTATCTTTTCCATTCTACCAATGCAAAGCATTTGCCCACCCTTAGTGGTAGTAATCAACTTAATTGCAGCTTCAGTAACCTAAACCCAGTCTCTGTGCGAATATGTGCCAATAACTTTGAACTTGCTTGAATTTTTTCTTTGATAAACCATACATCTGTCACAAATTTCTGTCCTATACCTTCTGCCAAACACACCAGTCCACTACCTTTAAATTCAACTTTGATCAAACTTTCTGGAATGTGCAGAAGAACACTGCCAGCCTTGATGCCAGTAGCTTAGTTCCAACAAAGTTCTCTCCCCTTTTAAAAGTTCATAAACCAAGTCTTATCAGTCCACAATTCTCTATGCATTTAGCATTTTCAAACTCTCACCAGAATAGTCCCATCAAGCTCTCCTTACAATACTGTAAGACTTTTTCAGTCACAAGTACCAAATCCGGGCTGGAGAGATGGCTTAGCAGTTAAGGCACTTGCCTGTGAAGTCTAAGAACCCAGGTTCAGTTCCCTACTACCCACATAAGCCAGATGCACAAGGTGGCACATGCATCTGGAGGTCATTTGCAGTGGCTAGAGGCCCTGGCACCCCCCATTCTCTCCCACCTCTCTCTCTCTCTTTCATAAGTAAACAAAATATTTTTTAAAGTACCAAATCCTTGCACATTCCTCTTTCACCCAAGTTACAAAAGACAAAACCCCACATAGTCAGATTCCTTGCAGGAATTACCTTACTCTCACCAGTTTTGCTGTTGCATTTAACTTTGTGTTGGACAAACACCCAACCAGAAACAGCTTATGGGAGGAAAGGGTTTATTTTAGGTTTATAGAATTCAGAGAAAACATTTTCATCAATGGCATAAGAAGCTGGCTTACCCCCATTGGAAAGAAGCCAACACCAACAAGCACCAACAGCCAGCAAACATGAACAGCCAGAGTTCAAACTGCTCAGAACACACCTTAGGGCTGGACTTAAAATCCCCAGCAGGCTGCTGGAGACTTAAGTTGCAAGCTAAATCAAAAAATAACTCAGGCAGCCAGGTGTGGTGGGACACGCCTTTAATCCCAGTGCTTGGAAAGCAGAGGTAGGATCACCATGAGTTGAAGGCTACCCTGAGATTACACTTTAGCCTGAGCTAGAGTGAGACCCTATCTTGGAAAGCAAAAAAAAAAAAAAATAAATCTTAGGGGCTGGAGATATGGCTTAGCAGTTAAGGCACTTGCCTGTGAAGCCTATAGACCTAGGTTTGATTCCCCAATACCCATGTAAGCCAGATACACATGGTGACATGCATTTGAGTTTGTTTGCAATGGCTAGAGGCCCTGGCATGCCCATTCTCTCTCTTTCTCTTTCTCTTTCTCTCTCTCTCCTTCCCTTCCCTCCCTCTCTTTCTCTCTCTCTTTCTCTCAAATAAATAAAGGGGCTGGAGAGATACCTTAGCAGTTAAGGCATATGCCTGCAAAGCCAAAGGATCCCAGTTTGATTCTCCAGGACCCACGTAAGCCAGATGCACAAAGGGTGTATGCGTCTGGAGTTCATTTGCAGTGGCTAGAGGCCCTGGCATGCCCATTTTCTCTCCCCCCCCCTTCTCCCTCTTTCGCTCTCTCAAATAAATAAATAAATTTTTGAAAATTAATTAATTAAAATAAAATAAAATAAAATACCTTAGGTGGGCTTGGGAAGATGTCTCATCAGTTAAAGACAATTGCTGGGCTGGAGAGATGGCTTAGCAGTTAAGCACTTGCCTGTGAAGCCTAAGGACTGTGGTTCAAGGCTTAATTCCCCAGTACTCACGTAAACCAGATGCACAAGGTAGTGCATGCATCTGGAGTTCGTTTGCAGTGGCTGGAGGCCCTGGCGTACCCATTCTCTCCCTCTCTCTCTCTCTCTCTCTCTCTTCCTCTCTCCCCCTTTCCCTCTCTCAAAAATAAATAAATAAAACTAAAACTAAAGCTACTTAAAATAATAAAAAAAGACAATTGCTTACAAAGCCAGATGGTCTGGATTTGATTCCCCAATACCCATGTAAAGCATGGTGCACAAAGTGGTGCATGCATCTGGACTTTGATTGCAGTGCCAAGAAGCTCCTGTGCACCCATTCTCTCTCTACCCCCCACCTTTTCCTTGCAACTAAATAAAAATATTTTTAAATACCTCATGGCAGGCTGGAGAGATTGCTTAGCAGTAAGGCACTTGACTGAAAAACCAAAGGACCCAGGTTCAATTCCCCAGGACCCACATAAGTGAGATGCACAAAGGTGGCACAAACAACTGGAGTTTGTTTGCAGTGACTGGAGATCCTGACACACCCATTCTCTCTGTCTGTCACTCTCTCTCTCTGCCTATTTCTCTCTCATAAATAAATTAATTAATTAAATATTTTAGATAAATAAATACCTCAAGGCATGGGCTGGAGAAATGACTTAGTGATTAAGGTGTTTGCCTGGGAAACCCAAGGACCCAGGTTCAATTCTCCAGTACCCACATAAGCCAGATATATAAGGTGGCACATGTGTCTGGAGTTTGTTTGCAGTGGCTAGAGGCCCTGGTGCACCTATTCTGTCTGACTCTATCTGCCTCTTTCTCTCTCTCTCTTCCAAATAAATAAAATATTTTTAAAAATACCTCAGGCTGGGTTGGAGGGATGGCTTAGCGGTTAAGGTGTTTCCCTTATTGCATATCCCAGGTTTTTGAATATATTCCTTTCTTGGAAATGGCAGCTTGACTGATGTACCAGACCAGGTTGTACACCAGCGACACAACATATGTGTGGTTCTTACACATGTGCACACAAGGTCCTACTCTCCTCTGTTTACCATGAGGACTCAGATGCATACAAAGATGCAACAGATCCTTAGACAATAGGCCAGCCTGAACATTTTCCCCAAGAGGACCTGGAAAGCCCCAAATGCCTAGAAGGGTTAGGCAGATGCCTTCTCACAGGGTGAAGTGCCCTATCCTTGGTCTTCCACCTTTAGCTTGTTTTAAAACATTTTGGGGGACTGGAGAGATGGCTTAGCGGTTAAGGCACCTGCCTGAGAAGCCTAAGAATGCTTGTTCAAATCGCCAGGTCCCATGTATAGCCAGATACAAAAATGACACAAGTGCACAATGTTGTACATGCATACAAGGAGGCGCACATGTCTGGAGTTCATTCACAGAAGCTGAAAGGCCCTGGAACACCCATTCTCTCTCTACCTCTTCCTCTCCCTCTCTCTCAAAATATAAATAAATAAAATAAAGTTTAAAACATTCTGGGATCGAGAGGCAGAGGTAGGAGGATCGCCATGAGTTAAAGGCCACCCTGAGACTACATAGTTAATTCCAGGTCAGCCTGGGCCACAGTGAGACCCTACCTCAAAAAAAAAAAAAAAAAAAAAAATTCTGGGGATTTGTTGAAGTAGGTGTGGAAACATGACAAACATAGGGACAACTTTTTTTGATAGAAGAGTTTATTGGACCTGTGGGTGTAATTCAGTGATAAGCCTAGAATGCCTGCCCAAGGCTCTAGGTGCAATCCCCAGCATGCAATGAAAAGAAAAATTGTTGCCAAGTATGGTGGCACACGCCATTAATCCCAGCACTCAGGAGGCAGAGATAGGAGGATTGCCATGAGTTCAAGGCCACCCTGAGACTACATAGTGAATTCAAGGTCAACCTGAGCTAGAGTGAGACCCTACCTTGAAAAAAAGTTAATTACAGTTACCCAGAGGAGGGGGACGTCATGCCAGGCAGAGAGAAGCAAGGAAAAAAGCACTCACCTGAATGTGAATACAGTTTCCACAGAAAGGAAGGAGGGAAGCAGGGCAAATATGTTTAAGCAGGCTCACTCTGGATTGGATAGTCTGAATAATTTCCACTGTTCTCACTGCGAAGAGAACCCTGTTTCTTTTTTTAATATAATTTTTTATTTATTTGTAAGTAGGGGGCGGTATGTGAGGGCCTCTTGCTGCTGCAAATGAACTCCAAATGTAGGCACCATTTTGTGCATCTTTATATGGGTACTGGGGAATCAAACCTAGGCTATCAGGCTTTGCAAGCAAGTGCCCTTAACCCCTGAACCATCTCCCCAGTCTCAAGATTCCTGTTTCTATAATCAGCCCTGGGGTGATTTAAGGCACAGAGATATTGACTTGGGTTGTGAGCATTAGATTAAGGAGATGTTAAGGGGTTGGGTTTTAGACTGGTTAGTTTGAAAAACAAGTCTGTTATCTAGGAATCAGCTAGTTCTGGGAGGGGGTTCTCTCCCCAAATCAGCAAGGCCCCAGGGTGTCAAAGCATCTTAAAATACAGAAATTTTTATTTTATCTTATTTTATTATTGTTATTTGTTTTATTTTATACATTTATTTTCTTTTATTTAGGTTTGTATCATTTGATTGGAGCCAAAATGCCAAGAAACAATGTTTGTTTGCTTGTTTTTTGGTTTTTGAGCAGGGTCTCACTCTAACACAGGTTGACCTGGAACTTATTATATAACCCAGGTTGACCTCAAACTCACAGAGATACTCCTACCTACCTCAGCCTCCCAAATTCTGAGATTAAAAACCTGAGCCTGCCGGGCATGGTGGTTCATGCCTTTAATCCCAGAATTTGGGAAGTAGAGGTAGGAGGATCGCCGTGAGTTCAAGGCCACTCTGAGAATACAGAGTGAATTCCAGGTCAGCCTGGGCTAGAGTGAGACCCTACCTCGGGAAAAAAACAAAAAAAACACCTGAGCCACCATACCTGGATTTTTAAAATATATATTTTTTTAATTGATTTATTTATTTGTTAGCGACAGAGAGAGGGAAAGAAAGAGAGAAAGAGTGAGAATGGGTGTGCCAAGGCCTCTAACCACTGCAAACAAAACTCCAGACGCATGAACCATGTGCAACTGGCTTACGTGGGAGCTGGAGAATCGAACTGGGGTCCTTAGGCTTTGCAGGTATGCGCCTTAACCGTTAAGCAATCTTTCCATCCCCTGGATTTGTTTTTGAAACAGAGTTTCATGTAGCTCAGCCTAATCTCGAACTTGCTATGTAACTGAAGATAATCTTGAATTTATAATCTTCTTGTGTCTATCCCCCCAAGTTCTAGGACTGACTACAGGCATGTGCCACCATGATTTTTGCCTTTTTACAACAAGGTAGCCCAGGCTGGGGCTTGAATTTACAATCCTATTGCATCAGCCTCCAGAATGCGGACATTACAGGTGTGTGCCACCATCCCCAGATATAAAGAAAAAAAAATTAACTCATGATCACTATATGGCATACTGTATTCCTCACTCATTCTACCTCTCTTGTTTTCCATTTGGAGTAAACAAGAAAAAGGGGACTGTCAGCCAGGCATGGCCAACTCCTCCAAGGATATCTCTGCTATGTGCAATGACTAGTTGAAGCCAGATTGGGCAGAGAAATCTAGGGACCAGGGGTTAGGAGTCCTAATCCTAAGTCTTAAACTACTCTGACCTGACCCGTAGTGGAGGGAGACTATACCCCTCTCTGATTCAATCTCCCACCATGACATGAGTCTATGATTTGCGGACATCAGTTGTTCTTCTGTTGTTTGGGTGTTCCCACCACTGTTTTCCCTCCCAGAAGCAATCCAGGAAATGTTCTGTGGCCCACAGCAAGGTAGGATCCTTAGTCATCTACTGACTTTCTTCATAACTAGAAGGCAGAGGAAACTAGATACCACATGTCAGCTTCCTAGAGGGTTGCAAAAGAACCTAAAACTTCAGATACTTACCCAAAATCCAAGTATGGTGGTATGTGCCTATAACCCCTGCATTCAAGAGGCTGAAGCAGGAGGATCAGGAGTTCAAGGCCTGACTGGGTTACAAAGCAAGACCCTGGTCTCAAAAAGACGTAGAGAGGGAAACAAAAATAAAGGAGGGGCTGGAGAGATGGCTTAGTGGTTAAGGCACCTGCCTGCCAAGCCTAAGAACACCATTTCAATTCTCCAGGTCCCACATTTAACCAGACACAAGTGACTCAAGCATGCAATGCTGCACTTGCCCACAAGGGGGCACACACATCTGGAGTTCGTTCACAGTGGCTGAAATGGCCCTGGCATGCCCATTCTCTCTCTCTCTCTCTCTCTCTCTCTCTCTCTGCCTCTTCCTCTCTCTCTTTGTTTCTATCTCTCTGAAAAAAAAAAAAAGTAAATGAAATGTCTCCAACAGCCCTTAGAAATGTTATGAGGGGGCCAGGTGTGGTGGCACACACCCTTAATCCCAGCACTTGGGAGGAAGAGGTAGGAGGATTGCCATGAGTTCAAGGGGAGCCTAAGACTACACAGTGACTTCCAGGTCAGTCTGGGCTGGAGTGAAACCATACCTCGAAAAAATGAAAAAAATGTCATGAGGGCTAGGGATGTCATTGAATTGGGTAGAGCCCTTGCTTAGCATACAGGAGGAAGCCCTGGGTTCCACCCCTAGCACTATATAAACCAGGCATGGTGGCACATATCTGTAATTCCAGCTCTTGGGAAATGGAGACTGGAGGATCAGAAGTTCAGGGTTACATTTAGCTACATAGTGAGTTTGAAGCCATATGAAACCATGTCTCAAAAAAAAAAAAAATGCTGAGGGTTGGAGAGATGGTTCAGTGGTTAAAGGTGCTTACTTGCAAATTCTGATGGCCTGAGTTCAATTCCCCAGTACCCACATAAAGCCAGATGCATAAAGGGGCACATGTGTCTGGAGTTTGTAGTGGCAGGAGGCCCTGGTGCCTATTCTCATTCTTTCTTCTCTCTGAAGCACTCTCTAAAATTAATAAATATTTTAAATGTTTAAAACCATAGAAAGCTTTCATGTTCAACACAGGAGAACTGAATTCTGAAAGGGTTAGTCTGGAGACTAAGCAAGGGGCTGCTAAGAGCAAAGCAAGAAGGGGCAGGACTGTCTGACATCAGTTTCCAACAAAAAAAAGTCCTCTGACCCAATCATTGGCTGGAAGCATACTCCTTTTTTTTTTTTTTTTTTTGAGAGAGAGAGAGAGAGAATGGGCATGCCAGCGGCCTCTCAGCCTCTGTGAACGAACTCCAGATGCGTGCACCCCCTTGTGGGCAAGTGCAGCATTGCACTCTTGTGTCACTTTTGCATCTGGCTAAACATGGGACCTGAAGAATCGAACAGGCGTTCTTAGGCTTCGCAGGCAAGTGCCTTAACCACTAAGCCATCTCTCCAGCCCTGGAATCACCTGAGAACAGTGTAGATTCTTTTTTTTTTTTTTTTTTTCTTTTATTTATTTATTTATTTATTTATTTATTTATTTATTTATTTATTTTTGGTTTTTGGTTTTACAAGTAGGGCTTACTCTATCGCAGACTGACCTGGAATTCATTCTGTAGTCTCAGGGTGGCCTCGAACTCATGGTGATCCTCCTACCTCTAGCCTCCCGAGTGCTGGGATTAAAGGCATGTGCCACCATACCCGGCAAGAGTAGTGTAGATTCTGATGTGCCATTCCCTACCCCCAACACATCCATGAAAGCACATTACTTTTTTATTTAAGGTCCCTCTCTGTGTGTGGGGGGGGTATGTGGAGTGTGTTCATGAACCCTATGAACACACATGCAGAGGCCAGAGAACATCCAGCGTCTTCCTCTATTGTTCTTCTGCCTTATTTCCTTGAAACAAAGTTCATCAATGATTTTTGTTTGGTTTGGTTTGGTTTGGTTTGGTTTGGTTTGGTTTGGTTTGGTTTGGTTTGGTTTTCCAAGGTAGGGTTTCACTCTAGTTCAGGCTGACCTGGAATTCACTATGTAGTCTCAGGGTGGCCTCGAACTCACTGCAGTCCTCCTACCTCTAGCCTCCCGAGTGCTGGGATTAAAGGCATGCGCCACCACGCCTGGCCTCATCATTGTTTTTGGTCCGTCTGGCTGGCCAGCCAGCTCACCTCAAGTGATTCTCCAGTTTCAACCCTGCTCAGTGCCAGAGTTGCAGACATTCCTGGCTTTTTACATGGATGCTGGGATTTGAACTCTGGTCTTCACACTTGTATGGAAAGCACTCCTGCCTGGTGAGCCATCTACAAGCCCCCCACTTTTAGGGGTTTTCTTTAATATTTTTAAAGCAGTATTTCACCAGGCACTGGTGGTGCACATCTTTACTCCTAACACTTGGGAGGCTGAGGTAGGAGGATTTGCACAAGGTTGAGGCTAGCCTGGGCTAGAGTGAGTTCCAAGACAGCCTGGGCTAGAATGACACTGTGTCTTAAAACAACAAACAAAATAGTGTCTCATGTAGTTCAGGCTAGCCTCAAACTCCAAATGTAGCTGAGGATGGCCTTGAACTTCTGGTCCTTCAGCCAAGTGCTGGGATTACAGGTATGTAACACCACACACTGGTTTTATGTGGTGCTGGGGATATTATTCAGAGCTTCCTTTACTAGGCAAGCCACCCCAATTTTTTTTTAATGAACCATCCTCAACTGAAATTGTTGACCCAGAATATAAAACACTAACTACATCCTTCTTGGCTTGGCCCTTAGGGGACCTCCATGGTGGGTAAGAGTGGGTTAAGTGTCTGCAAGTGTTCAGGAAAGGCTCTGATGTGCTCTTTCTCCCTCTCTGTAGAGGCTTCGGACAGAGAACCGGCTGCTCAAACAGCGGATTGAGACCCTAGAGAAGGTGAGGAGTGTGGGCACCAACTGGAAAATCCAAATCTCCAGGCCACTAACAGGGTCTAGCAGCCACTTAGGCTGGGGCCCAGGTGCCACTCTGAAACAGCTAGCTAAAGAAGCTCGACTTAAAACTCCCAACCCCACTGAGACTTGGGCTGCCCTATTACTGGGGGCTTCTTGCATTGTCATTAACCCTAGGGATGAGTTTGAGTTATAACTCGATGACAGTCCCAAGCTGGTTGGTTAGGAGAGGAGCCCCATCATTGGGCCACCCCATAACTTGTCAGTCTCACCCGAAAAATAAAGAAAGGAAAGGTGATAGGAGGAGGGAGCAGTCTGGCCACTTATGGTGAGCAGCCATGGCCTTGACCCTGGATCCCACCAGGTTAAAGATGCGGGGGGGTGCGGGGGGAGTTGTATCATTTATCATTCTCAAGGGTCCCCACTTCCTGTTCCTTCCTCCTCCTCATTGGATCATCCACTGACCACTAGCAGTGAGTGGATCATATGCAAGACGTTATTATCTTGCCCCAAAGCCTCCATTCTTGTTCTCCTTCAAGATTAAAATATATGACAGGTCCCAGAACTCTCTGGGACCTCATCATCATCATGCATAGTGAAATGACATTCCCACAGCCAGTGCCACCCCAACCCTCCCCTCACACAGACCCCTTCACCAGGATGGAGCTGGCTCTGGCTTTGGTCTTCCTCTGGGTCCTCTCCTGCTGGTTCTCTAGTCTTCACTTCTCTCTTCCCTGCTTCTAGAGATAGTCCACTGCATTAGTGACAAGTGGTTCTTGTCTGTTTCTCCCCTTCTCCTGTCCCCACCCTTCTGCTCTGCCTCCTCCCCTGTTGCTGGAAATTCCCCTTCGCCCGCCTGCCTGCCCAGTAGGAGAGCGCTGCTCTGGCTGATAGGTTAATCCAGGTACTGTAGCATTTTGTCTCCATCTCCAATTTCCATCTTGACCCATTCCCTGGTCCCTGCACACTAGAGACAGTAACACCTCTTTTCTGGCTGTTGCCATTCTGGGGGCAAAGGGGCAGTTCTGGCACTGTGCATGAAGGCATCTGGGGGGTGGGCCTGCTCCCAAGAAGACCTAGCCTTTCTGGGGGGACGGTGGAGAGAAACATGAGGGTGCATTCTGGGAGTATGTTTGCGCATAAACTTCCACACCCATAGATAGGCTTCCTCCTCAAAGGGGCAACGGGTGGGGTCCTAGGAGAGTTTGGGACTATTAGAATGTTATTTGTTTCAGAAGCTGACACATACCCTATGCTAAGCTTACATGTACACGCTCTCATACTTGCATGTAACCCTTTGACTTTTCACTCTGCTTCTTCCTGCCAAGTCCATCATGATCTCTCTCACACCTGCTTCTGCTGCTGATGCATCTTGAATTGCTACATCTGGAAGCTTTTGCACATGACCCCAGGCTCTGAGCCTGGAATGTGGGAGGAGAAGTTGGGTGGGGAAGAGGATGAGGTAGGGGGAAGTGAAGCCCCCTGCAGAGAGGTGTATTGCACCTCCCAGAGAGGCCTTTGGCCCTTTATAAGAGCTCTTTTTCCTCCTCACCTGGGACAGAGATCAACCAACAGGCAGAATTGTGGAGGGATCCAAGCCTGGGGCCCGCCATCATCATTTAAGCTGGCAGAGCCTCCAGAAGCCCTGTCCTTACCTGCCTCTACCCCTTACACCCCGATCTCCAGTGGGGCCCCCCTTTCCAGGCTCTGAGAGCCAAAAGAGTGCCTGTTTGACTCCACCCCTCCTTCATCCTCTCTGGGCCTGCTCCTGTGGCCAGAAGCAGGGCCTAACATGGAAGCAGCGAGTCAAGGTAATCGCCCCCATCCCCGTCCTCGCTGTGCTCAGGGGCAGGTGACGCGGGCACAAGAGGCCGAGGAGAACTATGTTATCAAGCGGGAGCTGGCAGTGGTGAGGCAGCAGTGCAGCTCTGCAGCGGAGGACCTACAGAAAGCTCAGAGCACCATCAGGCAGCTGCAGGAGCAGCAGGTACCAGGGGAGTGGGTGAGGTCATGCCTTCAGAGCACCACCCCTTGCCTGCTGGCCTTCACGGCTCTTATCAGCCCCTAGCTTGAATGTTCCTTCCTTGGGAAGGAGTAAGGAAAAAGGGACCCAGAGATTTGCTGCACCTCCCAACAAGACACCTTAGACTCAGGGAACATCCTGGGATTACTTTCAAGGCTGTGGGGTGCCTTGTCTTGAGGCTAGGCAGTCATCTTCCTCTGGCTCCCAACCTCTGAGAACTGAAAAGCCCCTGAAGATGAAGAGATGGGTGATGTTCAGAGCTATGTCCACAAGCCCAAAGATGGACACTAGAAAAAGGAAGTGGCCAGGAGGATGGGGGACCTCAAGAGGCCTACAGCCCATCTGGAGAAAGGGAGTAGGAGGCCCTGGCTGAGATAGGAAGTGTCTGCCAAGATGGGGTAGGGCAGTCCCTCAGAAAAATGACCTGCCAAGCCACCAGGGCAGCAAAAACATGCTGCAGTGCCCACCCCAGATATCGAGTCTCTTTTAAGAGCTTTGATGCTTAGCTTACCAAAGAAAACTCTCTCATCATTTGAAGTGGAGCCTGAGAGGGAACCATGGAGATAAGATCAGATATTCAAGCTGTTTCTAGCCCCGCTCATTTCCTGACCATGCCCACTATGTGATTCAGCCACTAACCTTCAGGAGCTCATGCTCCAACCCTACCCACTTGATCCTGGGTAACCAGTCTTGGTGACTCTTAGAGAGCATCCTGAGGCCATGGAAAGTCCCCTTCTGGAGAGCCTCTCTCTGCAGCTTTCCAGGAAAATGACCCAGCTGGTTCTGCTGTCCCCAGTGCCAGGATGTCTAGCCACAGAACATGGGTTTGGCCTGAGCGCCTCTTCCAGACCAGGGCCTTGGAGAGGGAAGGCCAAGGTATAGGCCTGTAACACACTGGTATGAAAGCTGTCCAGACTCAGCTGCCAGGGACCAACAGTCCTCTGTCTCCTAGGAGAACCCACGCCTCAGCGAGGACTTTGTGGCCCACCTGGAGACAGAGTTAGAGCAGTCTCGGCTTCGGGAGACAGAGACACTGGGGGCCCTGCGGGAGATGCAAGACAAAGTTCTGGACATGGAGAAGGTATGCCTGTGTGGGTGGGTAGCTGTAGATGGGTGGGTATGGGAGACAAGGACTGAGGAAAGGGCAGAAGGTCCTGAGTAAGCTTAGGATGTGTAGAAGGGCCTTTCAGGGTCATTCTCCCACACTAAGTCATTTTCTGTGCCTGCAGCTTGGAAGCCGTTGTGGCCTGGACCTGGTCCCTCTACCATGGTCTGCATACAAGGATCTAGCAGTATTGGAGCCCTAACCAGTATCTCCCAAGCCCTAGAAATGTGCTAGCACATGTGCACTTGTACACCCACCCAGTAGCCTTACATATAACCCTATAACAGGCACACCTACTGTGTCTCTCATTCAAAAGGATACCAGCACCAGCAGATTTCATGAGCTGCCAGGATATCCCTTTGCATAGTACGTGTCTCCGCAGCTTCTGGGTTCCAGGATGTTGGGGTGTCTGGCAGGGGAAGGCCCAGGCCTATCATGACTGGGCCCACCTACCCTCTCCACTGGTGATATCCTTCAGAGGCTGACTGAGGCCCACCCTTTCCTGTCTGAAGCCCTGGAGAGAGCACCAAGCCTCAGGTGTCCCTTCCCAGCTACTTTGTGATTGATTCCACTCAGGCTGAAGATATAGCTCAGTAGGCATGTCCAGTACGCACAAGGCCTTGGTTTGATCCCCAGCACCACATAAGCTGGGCCTGGTGGTCCATGCCTATCATGCCAACATTCAAGAAGTGGAGGCAGGAGGTTCAAGGTTATCCTTGACTACTCCAGGCTAGCCTGGGGCATGTGATACCTTGTTTCAAGGGGGGAAAAAAGTAAATTGACTCAACTTTCCCAGCAGCTGCCACAGAGAGTACACTGTTTGAGAAAGCCCCTTATGTCTGCCACAGCTGAGTGAGGAGCCACTGGCCTCAGTCTCCATCAACAATCCAGAGCTGGGCTTCCCCTGCACTTCCACACAGGAGGGAAATGTATCTGCCTTAGGCCCATGCAGCTGGTGCGTGAATCCAATTATTGAGCCCACTGACAGAATGTAGGCTAGCCACCCGCCTGTTTGTTCCTGACTAAGAGAGACTGTGTCCTGGCCTAGCCTGGAGGGAGCACAGGGCATTGCCACCTGTCTCTCCAGCCCCAGAACTGGTCATGGGCCCTGAGAGAGGTGAAGATCTCAGTCCTGGGGGTGAGAGAGCACCAGTCCTCACCTAGGCTCCCCCCAGTATACATGGTGTAATTAAAAGTAGCATTTAAAGAGGCCTCACAATTTTTAAAATTAATTTGTGTGTGTGTGGTACAAGAACCATCTTCCCAGCTCCAAGACTCCATACTTTAATGGGGTTCCCCTGGGACAGCCCTGTGAGAGAGTAGGTGTTTTACTGCACACATTTTGCAGGCGAAGACCTCTGAGCAGGATTATACATTAGGGTCCTCTCCCCTAAGCCAGAGTGCCTTCCCCCAGCTGAGTTGTCCAAGGCAGAGCTCTAAGGAAATGAGGCTGAGGTTGTCAGTCCTGCACAGAGGGTTGTCTGTGCAGCCGCCGAGGTACTCACTCACTCCCTGTCTCCCCTCAGAGAAACAGCTCGCTGCCTGATGAGAACAACGTGGCCAGACTACAGGAGGAGCTCAGGGCGCTCAAGGTGCGGGAGGGCGAGGCCGTAGCTTCAGCACGAGAGCTGAAGCTACAGCTGCAGGAGCTCTCAGACACCTGGCAGGTGAGTGACAAGTGGTTAGAGCCCGCATGGAAGCGGGTGTGCCCCCTCTAGTGGACCTTGCTAAGAATGCTGGCGGCTACATCCCGGAGCTCCTCCAGGGCAGAGAATGACCGTTTTACTCTTGCACTCTGTCCCCAAGGCCCATCTTTCCCGTGGCGGCCGCTGGAAGGAGTCCCCGAGAAAGCTGGTGTTGGGCGAACTGCAGGATGAGCTGATGAGCGTGCGTTTGCGTGAAGCGCAGGCCCTGGCTGAGGGCCGCGAGCTGCGGCAGCGTGTGGTGGAACTCGAGACGCAGGTAGGCTGCGCCTACCAAGTAGAAGGGAGCCCCATGAGGGACTCCTAGACAAAGCTTTGACTTCCTCCTGCTGCTCTGCTTTCCAGGACAACATCCACCGCAACCTACTGAACCGGGTGGAGGCGGAGCGCGCAGCGTTGCAGGAGAAACTGCAGTACCTGGGTGCGCAGAACAAAGGGCTCCAGACGCAACTCAGCGAAAGCCGCCGCAAACAGGCAGAGGCCGAATGCAAGGTGCCAACCCTGCCCTGGCCCTCACGACTTGGCTCTGGACTCCGCCGCCCCCTTGACCCTTCCTCTATCTTCGTACCCCCAGAGCAAGGAAGAGGTGATGGCCGTGCGCCTGCGAGAAGCAGACAGCATGGCAGCGGTGGCTGAGATGCGGCAGCGCATCGCGGAGCTAGAGATCCAGGTAAGCTCCAGGGACGAGTTTGGTAGGGATGAAGGTGGACCCGGGGCTCGCCCTGCTCTGACGGCCAGTGCCCCTGGTCCTCACCGCAGAGAGAGGAGGGCCGCATCCAGGGCCAGCTGAACCACTCGGATTCGTCGCAGTACATCCGCGAGCTCAAGGACCAGATCGAGGAGTTGAAGGCCGAGGTGAGCACGGGGCACGCGGGTGACATCGATGCAGTGACGAAAATGAAGCATGAAGCTAGGCGGGCAAGAAAAGAGGGTAATGACCGGGCTCCTGCGTGGGTATGTTGGTCCGCATCTCCAACACGCAGGTCCTCCTGCCCCAGGTGCGGCTGCTCAAGGGCCCACCGCCCTTCAAGGACCCGCTGGCTTTTGATGGGCTGAGTCTGACAAGACACCTGGATGAGGACTCTCTGCCCTCATCAGACGAAGAGCTGCTAGGCGGCGTGGGAGCAGCCCTGCAGGACCCTCTCTACCCGTTATCTCCCCGGGACGCACGCTTCTTCCACCGTTTGGAGCGTCCAGCAAAGGACAGCGAGGGCAGCTCAGATAGCGATGCGGATGAGCTGGCCACGTCTTATAGCCAGGGCCTGGATAACTGAGACCTGGAGCCCTGCGCTGGGAGCCAGGAGGCCGCAACCAACGCGTACAGCCGGGAGAGGGTGATAGGTGGCTGCCTCGTGCTCTGTCTGCCCTAAGGGACTCCAAGCCTCGATGGCTTCGCCTATAGAGGAAGGCTAGGTCAATGAGGCAGCGGGCATAGGGGCAGAACCTACCTGCAGGTTCTCCCTCCAAAGCAGTGTTTACCCATCTTGGTCCATACCACTCTAGGCCCTCCTGTATTCAAGGGGTGCCTTAGCCAGTTATCTGGAGGGTCTGCCTTGCTAACAGCAAGGGTGAGGTCCCAGGCCTGGCTGAGCAGGAAGCTCCCTCCTATCTCCTCTGGGATCGGGGTGGCCCAGCTGGGTAGGGCCCAGGAGCTAGAAGAGGTGTGAGAAAAGAGAGGCATTTCTGGACTGGATTTGAGCACCCCACAGACAGGCTCTTGGGACACAGCTTGACCAGCCAGCCTTCTGGTTACCAGGGACAGATGGACAGGCTAGGCTTTCCTGCCTGGTGCAGGGATCATGGCTCCTGCAGCAGAAACCAAAGTCCCCCATCCTGTTTGCAAGGGCCACCTGGGGTGTGAGTGGCCATTGGGAACCAGCTCAGGCCTGGGCAGAGTCTCCCTGCTTCTCTGGAGCTAAAGAAGCTTGGAAAAGATCCTGCTCCCCAGAGCCCCCATCTTCCTTTGGAAGATACTAATGTCACTCATCTTAGCCAGTGATGGAAGATGATTTTTTTCCTTGGGAATCCTCAGCCTCCATGCTCTTCCTTTTAGTGTCCCAAACCCCACTTTCAGGCCACGGCTAGGTCCCAAGGGTTGAACTTCTGGTTAGAGTTGCCTCCACTCACAGTGGTCCTGTGGTATCTGTCCAGTAAGAATGGTGAGAATGGTGCCAAGGGTTGAACTTCTGGTTAGAGTTGCCTCCACTCACAGTGGTCCTGTGGTATCTGTCCAGTAAGAATGGTGAGAATGGTGCCAAAGGCCAACAACATCCCCCCAGGCCTCTATCCCCTGCATCTTAGGACCCTCAGGGCTGACCTTCTCAGTGCTCCTGGAGCCATGAGTAAAGGTAAAGTAGTGTCACAAGAAATTCCCCTATGCTTCCTGAGGTGGGGACCCCAACACAGTCTACCTTCCCAATCGCCTACTCTTCAGTGTTACAAAGCCTGGGGACCAAGGGGCACCATGGAGCCCTCTCATATGCTCCCCACACTGCCCACCACCATTTTTGCACACTGCCTGTTGACACCACATGTTGCCCAGGCAGAAAAGATGGAAAATAAAATGTATTTACACAGTCACAAATAAGGGATGCTGAGTGGGGTAAGACTGAGGGTGTGAAGAATCACAACAAGTAAATGCCTAGCCCCTGGTCTAGCAACATAACTGAGGAGCCGAGTCATCATCCTTGCCCTCAGATGTGTCCCATAGTCTAATGGAGTGGCAGGTGGGACAGGTAAAAGATATCAGATGGTTGGTTTGAGAAAGTGGAAGAGATGGTTAGTTAGTAAAGGGTATAGGGTATGATTAAGAATGGCAGATTTGGGGCTGAAGAGATGGCCTATCAGTTAAAGACATTTGTTTACAAGCCTGTGAGTTCCATCCTCCCCAGAGTCCCCCTAAAAAGCTTGGCACCAAGTGGCCTATGGTATCTATAATCCTAACTCTATGGGAGGTAGAGCCAGGAGAATCCAGAAGCTTATAAGCAGCAGTGGCAAGACAGATCCTGTCTTAAAAAAAAAAAAAGTGGAAGGGGAGGAGAAACAAGTGTCCTCTGACCTCCACATACATGTCATGGCACACATGCATGAATTCACACACATCATACAAATGCACACATAAATACAAATAAAATTTTAAAATAGATTCAAGAAGAGCTGCATCTAGGTACAGTCATTGAACATAGACTCTTAGAGATGTTCTGAGTTGTTCTGCCCTGTGCCTCTCTCTGAAGAGTCTCCCCAATGGCATGGTACTGGAGGGAGGGGCTTCCATTAATGTGAATGCTGAATAGATAACTGGACAAAAAATCTAAGAAGGCTTTGTGGAGGAGATGGTGTGAGATGTTTCTGCAAGGGCAAAAGCATGAAGGCCAGATGTCACTAGGACCAATTGGGAAAGAGAAGGAGCTGGCTCCTGATGGAGAAGGAACAGAACTTGGACATGGCTAGACCAAGAAGATTGTGGATATATCTACTCAAGATCAGAGTTTGAGGGGTTTTTTGTTTGCTTGTTTGTTTGTTTTTTGAGGTAGGGTCTCACTCTAGCTCAGACTGACCTGGAACTCGCTATGTAGTCTCAGAATGGCATCAAACGCTCGTCAATCCTCCTACCTCTGCCTCCCAAGTGCTGGAATTAAAGGCATGCACCACCATGCTCAGCAGATTTTTGAATAGAGAATACTGTGGAGCTGGTTCACAGCTTAGAAGAGAGAGGCCTTAACAAATGGACCAGTGTCAGGAGTCAGTAATGACATCAGTTCATCAGAGTCCAAAGTTGGAGGCTCCCCTAGGAGAAAAATACCCAAAGATCTTTGTAGGGCTCCTCATGCAACTGAAGCTTACCCTCAGCTGTTGAGGGTAGGGGCAAAGCTAGAGATGGCAAAGGAAGGCTGCCTTGGGGCAGAAACTTAACTGGCTTCAGGCACATGCTAGCTAGTCCCTGCTCTCTGCACCAGTGTGGACTCACCGGGGGGATCATTCACTGGTAACTGTGAGCAGTTGGACAACAGACTGGTTACATGTCAGAACATCCATGTCTCACGTATTCTCCCATAATATCAGAAGGAGGCCACAAACATCATTCCTAACAGAGATTTATAGCCAGGCGTGGTACGCACGCCTTTAATCTCAGCGCTTGGGAGGCAGAGGTGGGAGGATTGCCGTGAGTTTGAGGCCACCCTGAGACTACATAGTGAATTCCAGGTCAGCTTGGGCCAGAGTGAGACCCTACCTCAAAAACCAAAAAAAAAAAAAAAAAAAAAAAAAAAGAGTAACCTAACAAAGATTTATTACTGAGACCCAACACTCACTGCCCCAATCACTGCCCACACCTGCTGTTCTCTCAGGAATCATTAATTCCATCCAAACTAGCTCCCTGAACTGAGACAGGTCTCTGGATTCAAAGCCCTCAAAGGCTGGAGAGATGGTTCTGTAGTAAAGAGCACTTCCTTCACAAGCAAGAGTCTGAGGGGCCCTAATTTTGATGCTCCTACATCCAACAAACAGCTGGGCTCTGCAATGCTGTAACCCCAGTCATGTGGGAGCACAAACTGGAGAATTATCACTGGGGCTTGGGAAAACAGCAAGCTCCAGAATCAGTAAGACTCCATCTC
Source organism: Orientallactaga sibirica (assembly GCA_036365145.1). Lineage (NCBI taxonomy): Eukaryota > Metazoa > Chordata > Mammalia > Rodentia > Dipodidae > Orientallactaga > Orientallactaga sibirica. The sequence continues at coordinate 22,418,003 of JAEOAD010000015.1, read as the reverse complement.
AAGGAAAAGCAATAGAGGGGAGTCATTTGATAGTCTCCTGTTGCCTCTACACACATGCAGTGCTCTTATCTGCAAACATACACATAAACCACAAATGCTACCACCACATATGTATACACACACACACACACACACACACACACACACACACACACAAAAAAAGCCCCCTCTCCCCTCCCACTCCAGCCCCCACCCAGCAAGGAGATGGGCCTTGAGACTCTGGCTGCTCAGACTGTCAGGATGTCTTTCACTTGTTTGTCTTAGAATCTGAGAAGGGCCCACCAACTAGAAAGAAAATCTCTGGCTTGCCACAAATCTCACAACTGAAGTGACAGAGCATGCTGACCTCCCTCCTTCCCCCTGCTTTCATTGGCTTCTCAATAATGCTCCTCTAGGACAAGATTCATTCTCTTTGGACAGGTTGAAAGGTGGCTGTTTCAGGGTAGGAACCAACATATCTTGGCAGTCTGTGCCTGGCAAGAACTTCGCCATAAGAACCTTTCCTTTTGCCTACTTGGGATGTCTCCCTCACTTTGGTGCCAAGAAAGAAGTCCTTGAGGAGGAAAAATTCAGAGGTAACATGGGAAGACAGGTTTCCTTGGCTGGAGCTTGAGGAGCACCAGGGCCAAGGGTGATGGCCGAGAGGTGGGACAAGCAATTCTTATTGGAGAACATGAGTGAAGATGTTGGTGGGTGAGAATGAGGACACCTAGAGTAAGTGACCAAGCAAGAATATCTGTGGGATGGAATACACAAAGTGGCATTGTGAGGACTCTTGGATCCCCTACCCAGGGAAAGGCCTCTTTCCTGCAAGCTACAGCCAGGTCAGTAGAGGATCATTCTAAAAGGACTCCACATGGGTTGCTGCCCTGTCTTCTGAACACTGCAATCTTCTTAGTGAATGTAGATGGAGGCAGAGGAAAACGCATGAGGTAAATGACCCACCCATGTAGGTCTCCCCTCAAAGTTCCTGTCTCCAGGGCCAATTCTCAAGCAAGAGACCTGACCAGAAGGCCAGGCAAGGTAAGAGGTAAGCAAAGGGCAGGTGGGCTGTGGAAATAGATCCCTCATCCCCTTGACCAAGTCCTTTTTGCCTATTCCACAGGAGCATGAGTTCCCCTGAGAAGGGAGTGCAGGAGCTTCCGTGGCTCCTTCATGTTGCTCACCCACTGGCTCACCCACTCAGAATCTTTCCTAACACTCTCATTAGAGATGAGACCCGGTTGGAGGATGTGGTAGTGGAAAACCAAAAATAAGACCCGATAAAATACAATGAGTGGAATCGTGACACTAGACAGAAGAGACTCAGTGGAGCCCTGACTTATCAGCCTTTCAGTAGCAAAGTCACAAGGTTCAGCCAAGAACTCCAACATGCTCATGCACAGCAATCAATATGGCCCAGGTATGCCCCAAAGCCCCAGCTCCGAAGGCGACATAGAGGGCGCGCAGGCTCCAGCACCCCGGGTTTTATTGCAAGACGGACAAGGCATTGAACATGGGTCGTGGACTAAACTGAGGGAAGAGGGCGGGGCTCAGAGTAGGAGCACGTCCTAGGCTAAAGAAACAGAGATCTGGGGGCAGAGCCTAAGGTAATGTGTGGGTGGCTACCAGAACCTGGGCCAAAAGTAGGGGCGGAACCTGGGCCGAAAGACTAAGTCTCTAGAGAGAAATTCAACAGATGGTGATGTCGAAGGGAGTGGGGGCAGGGCCTAAAACAAAAGCATAGCCGGCTGAGCGAGTCCTAAAGCTGGATGAGCTGATACTCGGATGTGGCTCAGTGGAAAGTCTCCACTTCCACCACAGTCCAGTCCCCCTGTGGGGAAGCCACGTCGTCCGGAGAGAAGCTGGTGACCGAAGTAATGCTAGCACGAGATTCGTGCAGGGGAGACAGTAGTTCGGCCCAGCGGCCCAGTTCAGCGTCGCTGAGCGGAGCACGGGCGCCCCCGGTGACACCACCACTTCCACTGCACCCTGGACTACCGCCGCTGCCTCCAGCCAGCAGCAGCGTTCGGCTCAACAGGTGCTGCACGACGCTCGCCTGTAGCGCCCCCAGCGGCAGCTCGCCAAGACCGACGGACTTTGGGCTCTGCGAGGACGCCCCCGCCCCCGCACCAGCCCCGGACTTCCCACCGCCAGTGCCAGACCCCGGCTCGGGATCCAGCGCGCCAGGGGTAGGGGTCGCAGACTCCGGTCCTTCAGCTTCATAGATGGTGCACAGGCCGTCAGCGGGACTCGGTCCAGCAGCCGTAGGCCATGGCAGGGAAACACCTGTAAGACCAGACGCTGGGCCCACAGACCGGGAAGCTCCGCCTCCATTTCGAAACCCCGCCCCTCTCGGCAGCCCCTCCTCCCGCTCACAGCCCGGGAAATCTCCTTTACTTTGCGTGCAGCGGACTGCCAAAGTCGGGTTGGAACCTCGGCTCCAGGCCGTAGGGTGGCAGGTGGCAAGCTCCGAGTCAGCAGGCGGGGAAGCTGTGGCGCCACGCTCCGTCCCACTGTCGTAGCCGCGTAACTCCTCGGGCGTGCTTGTGGCGCTGCTGCTGTGGCCGGCCAGGTCGGGGCCGCTCAGTGTACTGGACGGGCTTCGCGAAGGTGGTGGCAGCTGGGCAGGGGCCAACGCCAGGGTCAGCCGTGGACCTGAGATGGAAGCATTAGGACCCGGGGTCGGGGGTCGACGTGAGGCTTGCAGTAAGGGTGTGGCAGGAGGTGAAGAAGGGGTCTGTAAAAGGGGTGAGTCCAGGCCAAATGGGGCTTGAGGAGGGGGTGTGGCTGGGGGAGAGGGTGGGGACTGCAGGGGGGCAAAGCCAAAAGGGGCACCTGTGGAGATGTGGGTATGGCCAAAGAGGAGTGTGGAGCCTGTAGGGGGGGCAAGGCCAGAGAAGGTGATGTATGTGTAGGGGGCGTGGTTACGAGAGAAAGCTGGACCTCCAGCGAGGGCAAGTCCTGACAAAGTGGGTCATTAGGGGCTGTGATCAGGGAGCAAGGGGCTGAGTCCAGTGTTGGTGAGACTTGTGCAGGGGGCGTAGCCAAAGGTGAGCCTGAAGGAAAAAGAGGGACCTGTAAAGGGGATGAGGCAGCAGGAGAAAGAAGAGCCTGCAGAGGGGGTGAGGCAGGGGGCGAGGCAAGAGACAAAGGGTAAGTAGCAAGAGAAAGTGTGGCTTGCAAAGAGGGCGAGGTCAGAGGTTGAGCTAGTGTAGGGAGTGTAGGCAAGAAAGAAGGAGTGGCATGCAGAGAGGGTGCACCCCTTGAAAGTGAGACCAGTTTAGGTGACAAGGCCAAAGGAGGTGTGGCCTGCAGTGGAGGTGAAGCCAGTTTGGATGGCTGGGTCAAGAGGGAAGAAAAGTGCTGTAAGGGGGGCAATGTCAGAGAAGGTGAGGTCCACAGGGGAGGCGTGACTACAGATGGGGGAAGGGCCTGTGGAGCCGGTGAAGCGGAGGGAGAAACCAGAAGAGGAGGGTTTTGCGGAGGAGGCGTACTCGTGTTAGAGAGCGTGGTCTGGAGAAGATGAGGACACTCAGAAATACTGGCCTGTGAAGGGGGCGTGGTCAGAGTGGAAAGTACTGACAGAGAAGGAATAGCAAGTGGAGAGGGCAGATTCTGTGGAGAAATTGGAGGAGAAAAAGGGACTCGTAGAGGGGAGGTGGCTACAGATAGAGAAGCAGACGAGTATGTGGCCAAAGGAATTGTAAGATGGGACAAAGCCAAACAAGCCTGGGTTTGGGGCATAGTCTGCACAGGGAGTGAAATTGTTGGAGAGACTGCATCAGCCATGGGCGAAGGTACAGTGGATGCCTCTTCTGAAAGTGTTCTCGGGCATGGGGGTGGAGTTTGCAAAGGAGGCGTGGCCGGTGGAGAGGGGAGGGTCTGCAGAGAGACTGGGGAAGGGGTTGGTGGACAGCTTATGGCCTGTGAGGAAGGCGGGATCTGAAGATGGAGCGAGGCAGGTGGAGGGGGCGTGGTCGGTGGGGAGGGCAGGAGTGTGGCCTGCAGGAGAGATCCTGAGACGGCGGCCTGTCGTGTGGTGGGACCAGGTGACAATGGCGTGTCCAAAGCAGGAGCAGAAAGCAGGTTCTGCACTGAGGCTGGGTCCTTCCTTGGAACTGTTCTCTGAGGGGAGCGCAAAGCCTGCTGCCCTTTCGACTTTGGCTGGGAGGTAAGAGCAGGAGCTCGGGATGTTGCACGAGGTGAGGCCCCAGAGCAGGCTGGGGAGGACAGAGTACGGGTAGCACTGGAGCCCAGGGGACGTGAGGCCAGCTTCTGGAGGCCACCACTAGCGCTGGACCGCCTCCTGGTGGTTGGGCTCGACTCTGTGGCACTGTGCTGCTCTGAGGCACTGCCCACTAATTTCCTGGGTGCCTCAGTCGGGGGATGCTGCCGAGGACTCGGAGCTGGTCGCAGGAGTCCTACCTCTGTGGCCAGAGCCCTAGACCGACGGGTGATGGCTGGAGAAGGGGCTCCAGAGGTAGGCCCTGAAGAGTCTGGGGACAAAACAAAAGGCCAAAGGGGGCATAGGTATGTCCATAGATACCTTCGGGACTAATAAAAACTTTCTTGTCCCCAGGCTCTATACCTCTTTTTGATCCTGAGCTGGAAGCATTTCGTTTGGGAGCCTCTGGGATTTTTGCTTTAGCCACAGGTTCTTCAGTGGGGGGTCGTAGTCCCTTCTGGCCAACAAAGCCCAGCCTGGATACAAGAGGGACCAGCTCTTACCTGACTTCCTCAAGCTTCACTCACCCATCAGTGACAAGGGGACACCTACCTTCTCAGACTAATAGTGACTTTCGTCCAATTTGCACTCCTTGATCTGCAAGTGCTCGGGAGCTTCTAACTCATAAGTAATTTTATTAAAAGGTTCCAAGTTACTAAACTAACTCTTCCTTAGGGGACTAAGGAGGCGGGGTGTTACCTAGTGGTCCCACTGGCACGCCCGGGGTTAGAAACAGAGCTCTGGCTAGGGGTCTTCGCAGATGTCCTTTCCCCTCTTCCACCATTTGGAGGCCTGGAGGCTGCTAGGGAAAGATGGAACTCAGTACCCAAATAAGAGGGGTATATGAGAAGAAAGAGAGCAAGTGAGGGGCACGAAGATGCAGTCATACCTGGGCTTCGAGGACCTGTCCCAGCGTTCCGCATGGGTCCTACTCGGGCAGCACTTTCTGGGAGAGCGGTTTTGCCTCCGCCCGCGGCACGCTCCACCAGCGGCCTTCGCCCCATAGCTCCAGAAGCTCCAAGAACTCGAAGGGCAGCGGTAGTTACTGGAGGAGAGGGGAGGGGAGACCCTGGGAGCTTAGGGGTCCGAAGGCCAGGCGATGGAGAAACCAGTGTCCGCGAGGCGGTTCCGGCCTTAGCTTTAGCCTTCTTGTCCATCGCCTACCTGATGAGGAAGACAAACAAATCAGCCTCGCAGATCCAGGTCCATTATGATGCCTTTTAGGTTCTGGGCACCTCACTGCTTTCTCCAGCAATGCCACCCCCATAGGCGCCTGTACCCCAGCCTCGGGCCTCAATCTGCTTTCCTCCCACCCACCCACACAGGCTCACCAGTCGGGCTGCTCAATGATGTCCCCAAGCCTCACCCCCACCGCCTTTTCCCAAAGCTGAAATGCCCTGTCCACTCCCCTCCTCGCCTCCACCTCTGTTCACGCCCCTACCTTCGCCCCTCAGGGCATTAGATGACCAGCCTCAGGAACACGGAACACCCTGATTCCAAATACAAGGTGGACCAAAGAGCGCGCTGGGGGTATTTTCACCAGTCCCCCAGCATCCTTCGCCAACCAGCCTCCCCCGAGGGATGCTAGCACCTACCAGGAGGAAGAGTGGCCTGGTAGCGTAGCCCGCGGATGGGTTCCGGGAGACAAAGAGCCACTTCCCAAGCCCACCCCATCCCCCCTCCGGCTCCAGCCCGTCCCCAGCCACACCACCTGCTTGCATGGTGTGCTCACCTCGGGTTCTGGCCTCCCGCCTCTCCACACAGGGTCGTTTAGGGTGGAGTTCGGCCGGTGCTGGGCGGCTACGGCTACTGGAGCGGCAGGAAGGCGAGGGGAGGGGGCTGCAGGCAACGGTGCGGGGGAAGCTTGGCCGGCCCCGCCCCGCTGGCGGGGGGCGGGGAGAGAGAGCCTGGGCCGCACCGCGAGTTCTGGGTGAACCGGAAGCGCGCCTAAGTGGGGGCCAGAGAGGCAAGTGCCCGGGAGGTGCAGCCTTTCCGCAGTAGCCAGGAGAGCTGTTTTAGAGGCTGTGCCCCCAAACCCCAGATTCTACCCGAGGGGCTTGGCGGGGAAACCCTTCCAACACCTCTCACATCCTCCCGCCCTCACACCCCTACACACAGATTTATGCACCTGCTGCAATCCCCCATCCCAACCACTTGGAGACCAAGGACCGCCTGGACCAGGATAGGCTGCACCCTGGCAACCAGGGGGCGGGATCACCGTGCCCTTGGCCCACAGACCAATCCAGCTACTCTGTGGGTTCCTGGTCCTTGTCCTGGTCTTGGTAATTGTGGAGTCCAGACCGCCTAGTGTTGTCTGAACAAGCTTATCTCATTCATACCACGAAGACTTTTCTAACATCCTAGGAAACCCCTTACCTGGAGTGGGTTGTGTGGGGCCTTTTGGGAGAATCTAACCTTGGGGAAGGGAGATCCTAAAGAAAGGGAAGAGGAAAGGAGAAAAAAATAGTAGTGACCCAGCGTTCTGTAAGGCAGCGCACTTCAACCTTCCTAGTCACAGGTGGTCAAGGTAACAGGGGCTTTCTGGAAGAACTGGGCTTGGAGGGGCAGTGCATGATCGTAGGAATCTGGGAGGTGTCAAACAAATGCATAAAGGAGCACATAACATCCTGCCAGAGAGTCTCAGCCCAGTCCAAGTAAATGAAGGGCGACTCAGTCACTTCACCAACCAGTCCACTGACTATTTGGTGGGGGGGAGGCACATCTTACTCTTGGAGGGTGTTAAACCCAACCTTCAGATGCCAAAGGAGGTAAGAGCTCAGTTAGCTGGGTGTGGTGAACTGTAATCCCTGTGCTCGGGAGGCAGAGGCAGGAGGATCCTAAGGTCCAGCCTGGGCTACTTTTTGAGACCTCTCTGTCTATAAATCAATCAATAATAGACTTATTGAATCATTACAGGTACTACCAGGAAAGGGTCAAGTCCTGGAACAAATTACCACAACTTCCAGAAGTAGGGATATATACCAGCTGTGATAGTTTGAATGGATGGCCCCCAATACATTAAGGGGTTTATTAAAGCTTGTAACTTAGATCTTGAGCCATCTGGCTGGAGGAGGTGCCACTGTGGGTGGATCCTAGGGTCCAGCCCTAAGGTGTGTTTGGGGAATCCAGTCTAAAGATATGCAAAGTGCTTGAGTTCTGCCTGGGGTTCCTGGAGTGTGCTTTCTTGTGTGTTGGAGGTGGCTTTTCTCTCTGCCTAGACCTGTGAAAGTGAGCCAGCTTCTTCTGCTATTATGAAACTTCCCCTAACTCAGTAAGCGTTAATAAATCCCTTCCTCCCATAAACTGTCTAGTCTCGAGGTTCATGCCAGCAACCTGAAGGTGATTGTGACACCAGCTAAAATGATGACTGCTAGAATGAAGAACATTTTAGGGGCTGGGGAGATAGTTCAGTGGGCAAAGTGTTTGCAGTGCAAGCATCTGGGGCTTGAGTTCAAATCTCCAGATCCCATATAAAAACCAGGAGTGGAATAAGTGACTGTTGAGTGCTTAGCACTAACTGAGATCTCTATCATAGCCCCCTAAGGTGAGACCACTGCAGAAGAGGGAGTGGAAAGAACTTAAGAGCCAGAGAATAAGGAGAACTTTCATGACCTCACAGCAACTGTTGCTATCTCCACAAGACCTGCATAATATTGGGGTCCATCAATATTCCACCATGGCTGATTAAGGAGGGAGAAAAATATATCAAAATAGAACAGGAACTACTTGGAAAGAAGAGGGGTTCAGTGGAAGGGAGAAGGAATGGGAAGGGAGACAAAAAAGTAATGGGAAAGAATTATGACCAAAATATTAAAGGGCCAGGAGTGGTGGTGGCATCTGTAATCCTAGAAACAAAGCTTCTTGGAGCTCCCTGGCTAGCTGCTCTGTGAGGTTCAGAGACCTATTCTCACAAACATAAGGTGTAAAGCTCAGGTTGAATTGCTAAGGGTGCTAGAACAGTATAATAGAGCTTAGGAGTTGTACTTATAGACTTGAACTAAATCCCAATTCTTTAATTTTATGCTTCTAAACTTGTTTATAAAATGGTTGTAATTGTCATGATACTGTGAGGGTTAAATGAAATATGTAAATTTTCCACTACAGTAGGCCCTCATATTTATTTTTATTGTTCAACTCATTACATTGTTATTCTTGACTTTTTATTTTTGCCTAAAGTTTAGAAAAAGGGGAAGACGGAGTAAGTGATTACAAAAAAACACTTAGCCAGGCGTGGTGGCACACACAGAGGTAGGAGGATTGCCATGAATTCAAGGCCACCCTTAGACTACATAGTGAACTCCAGGTAAGCCTGGGCTAGAGAGGTCATGAGCCTTAGGGGTATAAAGTCTGCTCATGTCTGGCTAAATGTATATATTATTCTCACCAAACTTCCCTGAAAGCACTACAGTTAATGTTCATATTCATATATTATTGCTACTCTTACTTCTGGTTAGAGAAGCTTCACTTTTCAGATGGCAATGAACACTGGGATGACCCAAAAGGCAACATAGTGCTGAGAAGAAGTGACAGAATGCTCAGCACTGAAATATCTCCATCACACCGTCCAAGCTCTTCAGGGTCCATTGAGGAAGAGGGGGCAGAAAGAATGTAAGAGCCAAAGGAAGGGTAGGACTCCTTACAACATGCTTCTCCAGACACAAAATGCCCTGGATATCCATGACCTCACAGTGCCTGACACTACCTACACAAGACCATCATAATAGGAGGAAAAGATGATGACATCAAAATAAAAGAGAAACTGATTGAGAGGGGGAAGAGGTATGATGGAGAGTGGAGTTGCAAAGAGGAAAGTGGAGGGAGGGAGGGAATTACCAAGGTTTATTGTCTATAATTATGTAAGTTGTCAATAAAAAATAAATTTAAGGGCTGGAGAGATGGCTTAGCCGTTAAGTCACTTGCCTACAAAGCCTAAGGATCCAGGTTCGATTCTCCAGGTCCCATATAAGCCAGATGCACAAGGTAGCACATGCATCTGAAGTTCATTTGCAGCAGCTAGAGGCCCTGGTGTGCCCATTCTCTCTCTCTCTCTCTCTCTCTCTAAATAAAAATAAATATTAAAAAAAATAAATAAAAAAAAAAATAAATAAATAAAATTTTAAAACTTTAAAAATTAAATAAAATAAGATTGCTGCCAGGCATGGCAGCACATGCATATAATTCTAGCACTTGGGAGGGCAGAGGTAAAAGGATCATTGTGAGTTTGAGGACAGCCTGGTCTAGAGTAAGACCCTACCTTAGTAAAAAGCAAAATAAAAAAAGAAGAAGAAAACCTGAAGAAGACCACAGAGACCAGCTAAGCAGCTCCAAAACAACCTCAGGCACTCTCCACAGCTTCCCCTCCACCAACAACCAGCATCTGGAACCACTGGAGACTTCAGGACATCAAGGGATCTGAGCCACCCCTCAGCCACACAGCATCCAACACAGCTGATCTGAAGAGCAGATCTACTGACTTAACTAGCCTAGCTGAGCCCACAGTGCAACAAAGAGGAAACCACAGGACACTCAGCATAGGTTAGACTTGAAGCTACCCCAAAAGGTATCAAGGCCATCTTACACTAGGGCATTTCCTGCCCCAAATCCAGGTGTATAGACCTACAATGGAAGTGTTAATTGCAACTTCCATAGCAGGGTAGAGTATTAAATACAAATCCCAGGGAGGGAAAGAATTCAAACCTAGCTCATTGAGACAAAAATACTATTGCATTAGAATTGATTGATATACTTTTGGTCAGCTTTGCCATCCTTAAATAAGTTGTGTTTTGGGGTTGACGTTTGTCACTCTTGAAACCTCTTGATTTAATATATTACCTTTTTAATTTTCTCTTTTCCTTCTGTCTTTCTTGGGGGCAGGCTCTCACTCTGGCCCAGGCTCATCCAGAACCCACTGTAGCCCAGGAATCTCAGCCTTCCACTTGACAAGATTAACGTATGAGTCAACATGCCCAGCCAGTTTAGGGAATTTGGCTTTGTTAGTTTACCTGTTTGTTTTAATCTCCACTCATGCATAACTACTCCATGCTGGCTTTGTTTGTGTGTGTTTATACCTAACTTGAATTTTAGAATTGTTCTGTATTTCTCTCCACCCAGCCTACTATTGGAATCTTTCTACAACTTTTCCTACCCACAACTTGTTTACTTTCCTTCTTTTCTCAACCTCTTTGCCACATCCTGTCATCATCTTTGCCTTCTTAGTCTCAATAACTACAACCTTCCAAAGACTCAACAACTTCTAATATCTATGGAGTACTCAACTTCCCTCTCCCAGATACCTAAGTAACCTCCATCTTTTTTTATAAAGTTAATACTAACCCTCACCATAATCCACCTTAGAATGTTCACACTATTAAGTAACCCAAACCCGAGCAAATTACAACCAGCCTTCTTTTATCCACCAGCAATTATTGAAATCAAAAGAAATATTGTTATCAATTTGATACTAGAATATTGGCATAGCAGTCATATTCTAAAGCTTGGGCCACTCCTGCTGTTACTCTGGGTATAATCAGCTCCTCCCCTGAAGATATAATGTCTAATTTACACATCTAAGAATTCAGCAGATAATTACAAAACCCAAGCATTGAATTAAACCAACATTCAACCATCTCTATATTATAATACAAGAAACATAAAAAATCAAGATAATACAGTTGCACCAAAAATTATAAATCCAATAAAAATGACCTCCAGTAAGACTGATTTAGATAAAATCCCAGACAAAGAATACAAAAGAATGAGTATAAGTATGTTCAAAGACAAAGTAATCAAAGAAAAAACAAACTCCTGAAGGAATCCCAAAAGAACACAGGAAACTAACATAATGAGAAAAGGAGAGTGATACAAGATATGAGTAAGGAAATAAAAATACTGAAGAAGGGCTGGACAGATGGCTCAGTGGCTAAGGCAATTATCTGCAAAGCTGTAACAACCTGGGTTTGATTCACCAGTAACTATGTAAAGCCAGATGCATAGTAGCACATGTATCTGGAGTTTGTTTGCAGTGGCTGGAGGCCCTGGTGTGCTCATTTGCATCCTCTCTCTCTCTCTCCTCTATCTCTATCTTTGCTGGCAATAAATAAATAAAAAAATTTTAAAAATACTGAAGAAATACCAATCAGAAAGACTATAAATGAGAAAACACAGTAAGCCAAGTAAAAAACTGTACAAAGTCTCATGAATAGAATGGATCAAGGAGAGAACATTCCAACAAAGAGCCAGGCATCATGATGCATGCCTTTAATCCCAGCACTCAGGAGGCAAAGGTAGGAGGATTGTCATGAGTTTGAGGCCAGCCTGAGAATACATAGTGAATTCTAGGCCAGCTTTGGCTAGAGTAAGACACTACCTAGAATAAGAAAAAAGAGAGAGAGAAAGAAAAAAAAGAAACAACAAGGAGAAAGAAACTAATAGGAAGGCATAAATGGGAATTTCAAGACATTCAGGACATTATGACAAGATCAAAATTAAGAAGTTAGTGTAAGACTACAGAGATGTCTTAGGTGTTAAGGGGCTTGCCTGCAAAGCCAAAGGACTCAGGTTCGATTCCCCAGGACCTACATAGCCCATATGCACAAGATGGCATATATGTCTGGAGTTCATTTGCATTGGCTGGAGGCCCTCATGCACTCTCTCTCCCTCTCCTTCCCTCTGTTGCAGTCAGGTTTGCATTACTGGCAGAAATCACCCAACCAAGAACAGCTTTTGAGAAAAGAGGGTTTATTTTGGCTTACAGGCTTGAAGGGAAGCTTTGTGATGGCAGGGGAAATGATGGCATGAGCAAAGGGTGAACATCACCCCCTGGCCAACATAACGTGGAAAATAGCAACAGGAGAGTGTGCCAAACACTGGAAAGGGGACAACGGCTACAACATCCACAAGCCTACCCCCAACAATACACTGCCTCCAGGAGGTGTTAGCTCTCAAATCTCCATCAGCTGGAAGCCCAGAATACCCAAATTTATGGGGGACACCTGAACCAAACCACCACAGCCATGCAAGCATAAGGGTCAATATTATTTGCCCTGAATTTGAATCTCATCACCCACACAAACATCCTGTAACCCCAATCCTGTGGGGAGCAGGGATGGGAGAATCACTGAGGCCAGTCTGACTGAAAAGGGCAACTGCAGGTTTAGTGACTATCTCAAGGAAACACACAGAAGCCTGATAGAGGAGGACACAAAACATTCATCTCTGGCTTCTATACATGAGTGCATGGGGCATGTGCATATGCCACCCAGCATATACCACAGCTCACACACGATAAAAATAAGTCATTATGAATGATTAGCTTATGTTTTTATTTATTTTTTAATTTTCCTTCCTACTGACAGCTTCCATAAGTATATACAATAAAACCATGCTAATTCCCTCCCTCCACACCCATTCCCCCCTCTCAAATACACCCTCTAACAAATCCCCTCCCCCTTCAAATTATCTCTCTTTTATTTTGATGTCATCTATTATGACGGTCTTATGTTAGGTAGTTTCAGGCACTGTGAGGTCATGAATATTAAGTCCATTTTGTGTCTGAAAGATTGTATTGTAAGCAGTTCTACACTTCCTTTGGCTCTTACATTCTTTCTACCACCTCTTCTGCAATGGACCATTGTATGGCACAATATAGGCCTGGTCCTAACCAGACTGTATGGCAGAAGAAAACAGGAAGTGGCTTCTGTGGAAATGGCATTCTGCGCAGGCTTGGTGTGACAACAGTTACAGTCCCATGCTCGCGAGAAGCCTACTACAAGATGTCCTATCCAGAGATAGGCTGTCATTGGTCACAAAAAGGGGACGACCCCATACAAGGATTAGCCAGCCAAGCCCCTTAAGACTCAGGTGCATTTTCCTAAATAAACGAGTTTGCAGCAGCTCGCCCTCTGCTGCTTTCACCCAACTCCCGGAGTCTGTGTTGTGACTCTGCGCTGCTCACCCCAACTCAGCAGAGACTCTACCGTCCCTCCTGAGCTGGCCTTGGGGGGGGGACTGCAACAGACCATGAGTCTTGAAAGGTGTGAGAGAGATGTCTCACTCAGTACTGAAACTCCACCATCACTTCCCAGCACTATAGTGAGGTTCAGTCACCCCAGTACTCACCACCATCTGAAAAGAGATATTTCTCTAACCAAAAGTGAGATTAATATTTGGCATTAATATTTGAGTATAAATGTTTTTAAAAAGTGCTTACATGGAAGTTTGGATGACATAATATATGCATTTGGCCAGACAATAGCAGGTGTTACTTCCCTAGAACTCATGACCTCCCCAGCCATAGAGTTTGACTAGTTTTTCAGTACCAGGCATGTATCTCCCATTGAGCAGACCTCTAGTCCATTAGAGAATGATTGATTTCTCCCATAACATGCCACTATTGCATTAGTTGGCACATTTGGCCTGGCTGGCCAGTCTTGGGGCTTTCAGGGTCCACTGCTGTTTTAACATTATTGATGACTTCTCTCTCCCATAGAGCTGCATTCAGGATCGCTTTTCCCAGCTATCTGACAGCTTGTCAACAGGGTGGAGGTTTCCAGCTCAGCTCCAGCTTGATTTCTCAGTGATCTGCAGCCCAAGCATGTAGAGTCTTCAACAGTAGGGTCTTACCATCTAGTTTCTGGTGGGCAACCAATATCCTTGTCAATGGTTTGTATTTGGGTGGGGAGGGCATTAGGGACCTCCTAGCCAACAACTCACTGGAATGTATCTCACCCCTGGCACTGAAATTTTTTTTTAGTAACAATCTATGGTTTCTAGGTACACCATTATCCAAAGAAGTAGGTTTCCATATAGCTTACTGATAACAACTTAAAACTTTTGAGATTGGGCCAGCTGACCTGCACTGTGGCAACAGGAAGAATGTAGATTCTTTTGAAGGGGGCTGAGTGTTCAAGGAGTGCCCTATTCTTCAAAGTCTGCTTCATTCCCTCCTGAATTAACAAATTGGCACTCTACCTGTTATTGTGTATAAGAAGTGCAGGAAACAGAGGGTCATTGAATTTGCAACACAGTCTTGTGTTTTGGAGATGGCTGTGGGCAGTGTGAAGCCAGTTTGCTGGATGCCTGCAATGGAGACCCCATGGAGCTGTGATAATGGACTGTGGGTTGCAGTGGAATGTCTATATATTCATGCACACACACAATTTTTTAATGCTGCAAGAAAAATCAAGTAAAGAAAATGAAGGATGAAGTGTAGTATCAAGAAACAATGACCTGCCAGGCATGGTGGCACATACTTTTAATCCCAGCACTTGGGAGATAGAAGCAGGATTGCTGTGAGTTCAAGGCTGACCTGGCCTGGAACTACAAAGTGAGTTTTGGGTCAGCCTGGGTTAGACCCTACTTTTAAAATATATTTCATTTATTTATTTATTTGAGAGAGAGAGGGAGAGAATGGGTGTGCCAGGGCCTCCAGCCACTGCAAACGAACTCCAGATGCATGCACCCCCTTGTGCATCTGGCTTACATGGGTCCTGGAGAATTGAACCAGGATTCTTTGGCTTTTCAGGCAAATGCCTTAACTGCTAAGCCATCTCTCCAGCCCCAAGACCCTACTTTTAAAAAAAATTTTATTTATTTTTTATTGACAAATTCCTTAATTGTAGACAATATCCCATGGTACTTCCCTCCCTCCCCCCACTTTCCCCTTTGAAACTCCACTCTCCATCATATCCCCTCCCCCTCTCAATCAGTCTCTCTTTTCATTTTGATGTCATCATCTTTTCCTGTTATTATGATGGCCAAGACCCTACTTTGAAAACAATTTTACAGACTGGGGGGATGGCTCAGCCATTATATGTGTTTGCTTGCAAGCCTGCAGAACCAAGTTCAATCCTCAGCATCCATGGGAATCTGATATAAAGTGATGTACTTGTCTGTAATCCCAACTCAAAGAATCCAGAAACTCACCAGCAGAAGAAGCAAGAGAGACCCTGTTTCAAAAGAAAGTGGAAGTAGGTGAGAAACACTCCAGTGTTGTCCACTGACCTCACATTTACTGTAGTGTGTGCACACCCATATACACACATATCTATACACATATATGCACAAAAGAAATAATAAAAACAGAAAAAATCCAGGCACATGGATTTCATCCCAGCACTGGAGAAGCAGAGATAGGAGGATCACTGTGAGGTCAAGGCCAGCCTGAGACTACATAGTGAATTCCAGGTCAGCCTGGGCTAGAGCAAGACTCTACCTTGAACAACAATCAAAAAAAAAAAAAAAAAAAGCTGGGAATAGTGGCGCATGCCTTTATTCCCAGCACTTGGGAGGCAGAGGTAGGAGGATCGCCATGAGTTCGAGGCCACCCTGCAACTTCATAGTGAATTCCAGGTCAGCCCGAGCTAGAGTGAGACCCTACTTCGAAAAACCAAAAAAAGGAGAACAATTGAGAGACACCTGACACAAATCTTTGGCCTCCACTTGCAAGGGCACACATGTGCACATGCATCCACACATATAACAAACATGCATATGAACACCACACACACAAAAAGCAAAAAAACACTTTTAGAGACTGGGAATGTAACTCAATTCTCAGTTGGTAGAATGTTTGCTTAGCAAGCACAAAGTCCTGGGTTTGATCCCAATATTGCATCATTCAAGTATAATGGCACAACACTCAGGGAGTGTATAGGCAGGAAGATCAGAAGTTCACATCCATCCTTGACTAAATAGTGAGTGTGAGACCAGCCTGGGCTACATGAGACCTTGAGACCTTGCCTCAAAGAAAAGTTTCTTTCTTCTTTCTTTCCTTTCCTTCCTTTCTTTCTTTCTTTCTTTCTTTCTTTCTTTCTTTCTTTCTTTCTTTCAAGTAAGATCTTACTATAGCCCAGGCTGACCTGGAATTCACTATGTAGTCTTAGGGTGGCCTCGAACTCATGGTGATCTTCCTATCTCTGCCTCTCAAGTGCTGGGATTAAAGGCGTGTGCACCACTCCCAGCTATGGTGCCTTTGAGTCATCCCAGAGGTCACTGATATCTGGAAAGAGAAGCTTCTCAAACCAAAAGTGAGAGTAGCATTAATATATGGGTATGAATGTTAAGAAAAGTGCTTACAGGGCAGTTTGGTGGGCATAATATATGCATTTAGCCAGACAAGAGCAGGCATTACATTCCTAAGGTTCATGACTTCTCCCATCATAGGCTTTGATTAGGTTTTCAGTACCAGGCATGTATTTCTTTTTATGAATCAGGCCTTTAGTCCAATTAGAGAGCGGTTGGTTTCCCCCATAACAGATATACCACTATTGCATCCATTGGGTCATTTGGCCTGGCTGGCCAAACTTAAGGCTTGCAGTGTCCACTGTTGTTTATCACTACTGATGACTTCTTTCTCCCATAAGGCTGCATGTAGTGTAGCTTTTTCCAGCTTTCTGTCAGCTGGGTCCATAAGGAGGAGCTTTTCAGCTCAATCTTTTTAAAATATGTCATTTGTTTATTTATTTATTTATTTATTTATTTGAGAGAGGAAGATAGAGAGGCAGATAGAGAGAGAGAGAAAAAGAGAGAATAGGCATGCCAGATTCTCTGGCCACTGCAAACAAACTCCAGACACATATGCCACCTTGTGCATTCAGCTTACATGGGTCTTGGGGGATAGAACCTGGGACATTTGGCTTGGCAAGGAAGCACCATGACCACTAAGTAATCTCTCCAGCCCAAGCTTTTGTTTTGTTTTGTTTTGTTTTGTTTTGTTTTGTTTTGTTTTGTTTTGTTTTCTTCCAAGGTAGGGTCTCACTCTAGCCCAGGCTGACTTGGAATTCACTACATAGTCTCAGGGTGGCCTTGAACTCACAACACTCCTCCTACCTCTGCCTCCCCAGTGCTGGGACTAAAGGCGTGTGCCACATGCCTGGTCCCAAGCTTTTTTTTTTAATTATTATTTTTTTATTGACACCTTCTATACTTACATACAAAAAACATATGATATTTCCCTCCTCTCCTCTCCCCTCCCTTTTTTGAGGCTGGATCTCACTCTATCTCAGACTGGCCTCCAACTCATGTTGATCCTTCCTGCCTTACCCTCCCCAAGTGCTGAGATTAAAGACATAAGTCATAATGCCCAGGAGGAAACATTTTTATAATAAAACTTCAGGAAGACAGGGATGAATTGCTTATGTTAAGCCTACATGGCTATAGATAAAGAAGCTAAATAACAAGGAGCAATGCAAGTTGGGAAGCTGGGTGTGATGGTACTTGCCTGCAATCATAGTTCTCAGTTGGCTGAGGCAGGAGGATCAAGAGTTTGAGGTCAGCCTGGAGTATGTAGCCTATCAAGAAAGAAAAGAAAAGCTGGGCATGGTGGTGCACACCTTTAATCCCAGCACTTGAGAGGCAGAGGTAGGATGATTGTTATGAGTTCAAGGCCACCCTGAGACTACAGAGTAAATACCAGGTCAGCCTAGGCTAGAGTGAGACCCTACCTCAAAAAAAAAAAAAAAAAAAAAAAAAAAAAAAAAAAAACAAGAAGCAAACAAAAAAGAATAGAAGAAGAAAAAGAAAAAGAAAAAAGAAAGCAAGAAACACTTTGAGATAGAAGACAATTCTGTAAGAAGCACTGATTTTTCAAAGATTTTTAAAATTATTTTTATTTATTTATTTATTAGATACAGAGAGAAGGACTGAGAGAGAGAGAGAAACAGTGAGAATGGGCACACAAGGGCCTTTAGCCACAGCAAATGAACTCCAGACACATGTGCCACCATGTTCATCTGGCTTATATGGGACCTGGAGAATTGAACCGGGGTCCTTAGGCTTTGCCGGCACGCGCCTTAACTGCTAAGCCATCTCTCCAGCCCCAGCACTGATTTTTGCATTGGTTGCAGTGTTAGGCTGGATGCTGCGATGTGTCTCAAAGGGTAGCTGTCAAGGCTTGAGTCAGGTTTTTATTTTGAAACAGGATTTCATGTAACCCAGGCAGCCTTCAAATTTACTACAAAGCCAAGGATGGTATTGAAATCTTGATCCTCTTACCTTTATCCCTAACTCCACCTCTACCCCCTCCTCCTGAGCGCTAGGATGACAGGATTGTACCACTATGCCCAGTTTAGGCAATGCTGGATATTGAACCCAGGGCTTTGTGCATGTTAGGCAACAGACCCATGTCCCAGACCTTGAGTCAAGGTTTTAACAATCAGAAATGTTGTTTCTGTTGGTTTGGCCTGCAGCTCTTAACTAATTAACTTCCATATCTCTCCTCTCCTCCACCTTCTGATTCTTTCTACTGAGAACATCTCAGGACTTTTGTCTTATCAAGAGATTGGATTTTGAAGTGATGGCCTTCTCATAAGAATCTCCTTATACTGGAGGACCTGGTCTTGTCATTTTTGTGGTTAAGTCCCCTCCACATATTGTGCTTTTTGCCTTGATGATTCACAGTTACTTCCTACACCATCTCAAAGTACCATCTCCTTGTGGTCATAGGCACATGCATGCACAAAGACATGTATGTGCATATACATGTAAGAAATTCCTCTAGTTCTGGAATGCAGAGGGCTTCCTAAATAGAATGTGGCTAGAAACCTGAAGTTGAGTTTTCATAATTCAAAAGTTGTGGCCAAGCCAGGCCAAATGAGCCAATGGGTACAATAGTGGCATGTCTGTTATGAGGGAAACCAACTACTCTCTAATTGGACTGGAGGCCCGCTCCATGGGAGGGAACACATCCCTGATACTGAAAACATATGACAGGGGTAGTCATGAGCCCTAAGGGTGTAATGTCTGCTGGTGTCACACTAAATATATATACTCTGCTCACCAAACTGCCCAGTAAGCACGTCTCTTAATGCCCACACCCATATATTAATGCTACTCTCACTTTTGGTTAGAGAAGCTTCTCTTTTCAGATGGTGTCAACCTTGGGATGATTCAGAAGGCACCATGGTGCTGAGAAGAAGTGACAGAGGAGTGCTTAGCACTGAAACATCTCAAACCTACCTTCCAGGACTCAGGGTCCATTGCAGAAGAAGGGGCAGAAAGAATGCAAGAGCCAAAGGAAGAGAAGGACTCCTTACAACGTGCTCCTCCAGACACAAAATGGCCTGGATATCCATGACCTCATAGTGCCTGACCCTACCTACATAAGACCATCATAACAGGAGGAAAAGATCATGACATCAAACTGAAAAGAGAGACTGATTGATGGAGAGTGAAATTTCAAAGGGGAAAGTGGGGGGGCGGGAGGGAAATAACATGGGATATTGTCTACAATTAAAGAAGTTGTCAATAATTAATTAATAAATAAATAAGAGTTGTAGCCAGCTACACATGGTGACACATGTTTTTAATTCCATCTTGGAAGGCTGAGGCAGGAGGATTACCAGGAATTTGGAGCTAGCTGGGGATACACAATAAGTTCCAGGCCAGGGCTGGAGAGATGGCTTAGCAATTAAGGTGCTTGCTTGCAAAGCCTGATGGCCTGGGTTCGATACACCAGTACCCATGTAAACCCAGATGCACAAAGTGACACATACATCTGGAGTTCATTTGCAGTGGCAAGAGACTTGGCATGCTCATATTCATTCTCTCTTTCCCTCCTCCTCTCCCCCGCCACTTGCAAATAAATAAATAAATAAATAAATAAATAAATAAATAAATAAATATTTTTTTGCTAAAAAACAACATCTGAGGAAGTGGCTCAGTGGATAAAATACTTGTAAAAGCATAAAGACCTGAATTTGGATCCCCAGCAGCCATGTAGAAGCTGGACATTGCCACAAGTACATGTAACCCAGGGCTGGAGAAGAAGGGACAGGAGGATCCCTAGGACTTTCTGGCTAGTTATGCTAGCTGAGGTGGTAAGCTGTAGGTTCACTGAGAGGTCCTATCTCAAAAACAAGGAGGAGAGATGGCTTAGTGGTTGAGATGCTTGTCTGAGAAGCCTAAAGACTCAGGTTCAATTCCCTAGTACCCATGTAAGCCAGATGCACATGGTGACACAGGTGTCTGAAGTTCACTTGCAGTGGCTAGAGGCCCTAGAATGTCCATTCTCTCTTTCTCTCATAAATAAATAAAAATACAAAAAAGGTAGAAAGCTGGGGGGGGTGGCCCACACATTTAATCCCAGCACTTGGGAAGCAGAGGTAGGGGGATCATTGTGAGTTCAAAGCCAGCCTAAGACTACAGAGTGAGTTCCAGGTCAGCCTGGGCTAGAGTGAGACCCTACCACAAAAAAAAAAAAAAAAAAAAAAAAACATAAAAAATAAGGTGGAGAGTAATTGAGGAAGACATCCAACGTTGACCTCTAGCCTACACACACACACACACACACACACACATCACATCACACACATATATGCAGGTACATACAAGCTTAATGTAGTGGCACATGCCTATATAAACCCAGTGCTGAAGAAGGTGGAAGCAGGAGAATCCCTGGGACTAATGTAGCTGATCTAGCTGAACCAGTGAGCTCCAAGTTCAATGAAAAGTCTCAAAAATATTCTTGCCTGCCAGGAGTGGTGGCACACACCTTTAGTCCCAGCACTTGGGAGGTAGAAGTTGGAAGATGGCTGTGAGTTCAAGGCCACTCTGAAGACTACATAGTTAATTCCTGGTCAGCCTGGGCAGGAGACTATCTCGGAAAAAAAAAAAAAGTCATGTTATATTGCCTATATGTGGAAGTTGTCAATAAAAAGTTTTGAAAATGAAAAAACAATGACAACAACAACAAAAAAAAAAACACAACTGGGCATGGTGGTGCATGTCTTTAATCCCAGCACTTGGGAGGCAGAAGTAGGAGGATCACCATGAGTTCAAGGCTACCCTGAGACTACATAGTGAATTCCAGGTCAGCCTGGGCTAGAGCTAGATGCTACCTCGAAAAACCAAAACAAAAAAACAAAAAAGAACTGTGCCCATCTGACCCATCTGAGGTTCTAGACATGGAAGACAGAAAAATGCCAACTTCAGAACCCAAAACTTTGCTTTAGCCTCCTGATTGGATCATTCTGGACCTCACTTTCTCTCCAGATATATCAATTATCATCTGTATGAGTCCTTGGCTGCCCTGTGCCTTGCTCATCAAACCACTCACAATGCTTCTTCTTGGGTTACATCCACCTACCCAGAGTCCTGATTTCCCACCTTCTACTTATGGTGGAAAGGACTTTACAAGGTATGTTGAATCCACCCTATATTTAATTGGGATTTGGATTCTGTCCCTCTGGTAGTTTGAATAGATGGCCTCAATATTTCAGTGTTTTATTAGTTTGTAGTTTGCAGCTGCAGCCACCTGGATGGAGGCAGTGTCACTGGGCTGATCTTAAGGTGTGGAGGTGGGTTTGAGATTTCAATAAAGATATGCAAAATGTGCCTAGTTGGAGTTCCTGAAGTGTACTGTGCTGTGTGGTTTTTGGCTTTTGGCTTCTCTCTCTCTTTCCTGGTCCTGTAAGAGCAGGCCAGCATCTTCTGCCATTATGGAACTTCCCCTGGATCTGTAAGGTTCTATAAATCCCTTCCTCCATAACTGTGCCCAGTCTGGAAGTTCATCTCAGCTAACCTGAAGCTGTCTGCTACAGTCCCCAAATGCACATCAACTAGGAGATGAAGCCAAGGGTGATGGTGTGTACCTGTAATTCCAGAGACTTTGCAGGATCCCACAAGGGAGCACAGCAAGATCCTGTCTTTAAAATGGGGGATGGATGCCAGGTGTGGTGGCACACGCCTTTAATCCCAGCACTTAGGAGGCAGAGGTAGGAGGACTGCCATTGAGTTCAAGGCCACCCTGAGAATACAGAGTGAATTCCAGGTAAGCCTGAGCTAGAGTGAGACCCTACCTCAGAAAAAAAATGGGGGAGGGACTAGGGATGTAGCTTAGTTGGTAGAGGGCTTACCTGTTATGGGGTCTGGTGTCACACAAGTAAGACCATCGACTCACGGAATGTGAGGCAAAGTTTTATTGGGTAAAAAAGGAATAAAAAATAAAAAGAAGAAGAAACTGAGTGTCGTGGTGCATGCCTTTAATCCCAGCACCCAAGAGGCAGAGGTAGAAGGATCGCCATGAGTGAATTCCAGGTCAGCCTGGACTAGAGTGAAATCCTACCTTGAAAAGAAGGAGAAGGAGGAGAAGGAGAAAAGCTGGTGCACACCAGGGCTACATCTACAGTCAAGATGCAGCATTGAATTGTTTGGAGCATCAGCTTTTATTGGGAAAAACTACACAATGTTTATTGCAAAAACAGGATGGGAGTTAAACCATAAATCACAATTCACATGTTGCAGTTACAGCCATAAAAGTAACTTTAAACATAAAGGGGAATTCGGTGCATTAAGGCAGGGGCATTCCATTCTTAGAAGTTTAAACAAACTTGTGAATCAGATACAGAAGCACCTGGGGCGGGGTGTTAGGCCAGAGTCTCCAAATGTCTTGCTTATCTGCCCTTATGGATTCTGCTTAACAACGCAGGTCCAGGGTAATGCTATTCAGACCAGCAGAGCATCCTGTTTATCTACTATCCACACCTGCTCAAGCAAGTGTAAAGTGACTTCTATTTTTCCCTAAGCTTAATGTAAAGAAATAATAACATTTTTCTCTCTTTACATTTCCCCCCTCATATATGGCACTGAGTTAAATCTTTGATTCATGAGGGATAATGTCTAGGGTTTGTTCAGTATCAGATAGGAGGGTATACTATATCTGTAATACCATAAGCTTAACGGAACTGATTTTATTTATTTTATTTTTTTCTGATTTTATTTTTAACATATCTGACCAAAGTATTAATAATGTAGGGTCCTATGGTAAGGCCTAGCAATACTAACAAAAGGGGCCTGGCAACCACAAAAATAAGAGTAGTTAACCATGGAGATCAATCATACATAGATTGAAACCAGTTTCCAGTGGCCTGTCTTTGGAGTTTTATTTTTTTAAGGTTTTTTTCTAATTAAAGCCAGTGTATTTCGGATTATTTCCGACTGATTGGCATAAAAACAACAAGTTTAAAAGTCATAGATAGGCCCCCTTGTTTTATAAAAAGTAAGTTTCTTCTATTTTGTCCCTTCCACTTTTATGGCTGTTGGAGTGGTTAGGATGATCTGGTGGGGGCCCTTCCAACATCCCAATATGGTCTCTTTGTCTGAACTCTGTCACCGGGCTGAAAGGGATGAGGGCAAACAGAGTGTGTCTGAAAAGCAGCCTTGACTGCCAGAACAATGGACTCCTGGACTCTTTGGATAGAAAGAAGCCTTTCATTAGTAAAGTCAGTTTTCTGTTTAAGATCCATTTGGGGCAGGATGGGAGGGATATCCATACATTTACTAAGGGGTACACCTGGTCCTTAACAGGGCAAAGGGAAGGAGTCTCATCCATCCTTCACAGGTCTCTAGGGTTAATTTAGTTAAAGTCTCCTTTAAAGTCTGATTCATCTTCTCTTCCTGTCCTGAGCTCTGAGAATGGTAAGCACAATGTAATTTCTAATTGATCCCCAATGTTTTAGTTAATTCTTTGATAACTTTGGGTACAAAGACAGATCCATTGTCTGATCCTATCATGAGGGGCAATCCATATTGGGGAATTATTTCATCTAGTAATTTCATTACTATTACTTGGGCTGTCTCAGACTTGGTTGGAAATGCCTCTACCCATCCTGAGAAAGTATCACCATAAACAAACAGATACTTAAGCCCATATTGGCCTGGCTTTACCTCAGTAAAATCAACTTCCCAGTATCTTCCTGGCTCTGTCCCTCTTACTCTTGACCCCATTGGTGGCACCTTACCAGAGGAGGCATCTGTCTGTTGGCAGGCCTGACAGTGGGTGGTGGTGTCCTTGATGATTGAGTCCATACCTGGGAAGAAAAACTTTCCTCATTAGCTCAGATAGCTTGTTGCTGCCTAAGTGAGTTCCTTCATGTGGTTGTTTAGCCAGACTCTGCCCTAGGGTTTAGGGCAGCAACAGTCATCCATCCTCCAGTTGGTACCATCCTTGTGGGGTCTGCTCCTCTGTCAGATGAGAGGTGAGCTATAGGTCCTGTTCAGTGTATGTTGGTCATTCAGGAAGAGTGAGTGCCAGGACGGTGACCAGACAATCCGACAGATGCTGAGAGGCAGCACTCTTTGTTGCTAGTCTGCCAGTTCGCTCCCTCTTGTTCCTGTGGTCTCCCCTTTCTGATGAAATGTAGCCACTTTAGTAGGCACCCAAATGGCAGCCAATAAGTCCAGAATTTCAGGGGGGGTTGTTTGTTTTTAATGTCTTTACTTTTTGCTGTTAATTGTCCTCGCTCCTGGTAGATGGCCCCATGGACATGAGCCGTGGCAAAGGCATAATGGCTGAGCGTAGATATTTATTGTCTTGTCTTTTCCCAATATCAGAGCCTTGGACAGTGTTACCAGTTTAGCTTTCTGAGCTGATGTACCCTGAGGTAGGGCCTCAGCCCATAGGATTTCTTCCAAAGTCATCATAGGTGCCCCTGCATACCTGATTCTGTCCATGATACAGTTGCTGCCACCAGAATATATCACCAGATCAGGGTCCATCAGAGCCACATCTGTCAGGTCCAGGCGGAGTCCATGAAAGGCAGAGGTGATCTCTAGGCAGTCATGAAGAGGAATTGATGCCTTATCGACTTCAGGCAGCAGGGAGGCTGGGTTCAAAACCACAGTTTGGTGAAACTGTATCCTTGGTTGATCTAAGAGCAAGGCTGATAGTGGGTTATGTGGGAGTTGGAGAGCCATCGGTCAGGAGGCTTTTTTTTTAAAAGAGTCTCTATCACATGTGGGGCCATAATTAATAAATTTGGCCAAAGGTTAATTTGTTAGCATCCTTTGTCAGAATAGAAGCAGCTGCAATAGCCCGGAGAGAAGGGGGCCACCCAGTGGCTACTGGGTCTAACTTCTTAGACAAGTAGGCCACTGGGCAATTCCATGGCCCCAGTCTTTGGGTTAGGATACCCCTGGCTGACCCCCCCACTTTTTTTAATCCATGTACAAATTGAAGGGTTTGGTTAAGTCTGTAAGCACCAGGGCAGGGGCTGATGTCAGAGATGACTTTAGTTTGTTTGTTTTTCATTTTCAGTCCAATTAAAATCTTTTTCTTGCCCTCTTGTAGCCTCATATAGAGGCTTGGATAATTCAGTAAACCTGGGAATCCAAATTCTGCAATACCCCACAGCTCTGAGGAATTCTCGGGTTTGTCTCTTAGTCTGAGGCTTGGGGATCTGGGTGATGGCCTGAATTCTAGAGCTGACAGCATCCTCTTACCTCCTTGGAGTTCTTATCCCAAGTAGGTGGCCTTACGCATGCACAGTTGAGCCTTCCTGGCTGATACACAATAAATAGCCTGGATGTTTTAAGATGGCCAGAGATGCTCTGTGGCATAGAGGCATTCCTCCTCCATTTCTGCAGCTAGCAGGAGGTCATTGATATATTGTAGGAGAGTTGTCTCAGGTGTTTCCTTGAGAAAGGCCTGCAAGTCTCTATGAAGAGCCTCATCAAGAGGGTGGGGGAAGTTTTAAATCCCTGTGGAAGCCTAGTCCAGGCTAGTTGCCCACTGGTGCCTTGTTTTGGGTCTGTCCATTTAAAGGCAGAAAATGGGTTGACTTTACTTTCTCAATGGGATACTAAAGAAAGCATCTTTTAGGTCCAGCACAGTATATATTTGCCTTTCAGGTGGAAGCATACTGAGCAAAATATAAGGGCTGTCTTGTGGGGCCTTGTGCCTTCTGGAAGGTAGCCACCATAACCCTTAGACAATTTCTTAGCCAGTCTATCATCAGAGTGCCTCTAGTGTTATATACCCTGCAAGTAATCTCTATTAACTCTGAAAGAAGTTTACTTTCAAAGCCTTCTATTTTCTGAATCTCTTTTTTAATATCTGGTGCAAACTGAGTTACAAAAGCATTGTTATTAGCTCACCTATTCTCAGGGGCCTCAGGATCTATGGTGGGAGGTATGTCCTATATGCTTCCTGTAGCCTTTCTAGGAAAGCAGTGGGGGATTCTGTGGGCCCTTGGGTCACTTCACTCCCCTTAGACAAATTTGTAGGGCACCAAGTGAGCGGCTGCCTGGAAACCACCCATTAGAGTCCAGCAAAAGAGGTTAAGGGAATCCTACCTTCAGGGGAGTTGGGATCCCAGTCCAGTTGTGTGGAAGGGAAGATCTCATCAATAACATTAGGGTTCCCCGTGAGGTGGCCATCAGCTCCCAACATTAGTTTCTTGGTTTCCCTTCAGATTTTTTTTTTTTCATGTTCCTCTGTGATGAAGAGGGTCTGCAAGAGTTGCTGACAGCCCTCCCATGTGGGCTGATGGGTAAAGAAGACTGTCTTAAGAAGGAATATCAGAGAAGCTGCTTTAAATCAGATTTAGGTTTAGCAATAAGAATGGGGATGCTGGGGAATCAAACCTAGGTCTTTAGGTTTCCTAGATAAGCACCTTAACCATTAAGTCATCATTTATATGATTTTTTAATCATCTGTTTATTTCCTGATATATATTTTAGGTAAGTCTGATGTTTGCCTTATTTGTAAGGAGTTTGTAACTTGATCCTTGATCCAGTTTATCTATTTACCCTTTTGTCTATTGAGAAATTTCATCTAACCAAAGTGACTTTAGGTGTTCAAAATAGAAGTATAAAGAGAAACAAAGTTATATGCCATTTGTCGTTCACTTTTCCTTGTCAGAGACAATTGGCCAGGGGGACACATGGCTTAAACTTGCATGGGGTCTGAGATTAAGGGGGCATCATCCCTTTTTCAGAGTCCAGCTTGCCATGACTTTAAATAGCATACAACAGTAAGCAAGAGCAAAAGGAAATGACAGAGCAGGGAGCTAAGCATCCTGGCATTCCTTGTCTTACTCTGAAGTTGTTTGTTTTCACCTAGGAAATTTATTTTATCTATGTGTAATACATAAGGTGATAGGGTTTTGTCTATGTCTAACTTGGTTAGACCTCCAAAGAATATGAATTATATCTGTGCTTATGACTTTGTGACCCACCTAGCATAGGTCATCATCACCTGTGTCTAATGTAAGCAAAAATGTAATTTTCAGATGCTCTAAAACTTTTTAGAGCATCCTTAAAAGTCTGTAAACAGCTGAAAAATCTTTAACTTTAGGCATGGTGTTTAGGTTTAGCCTGAAAATTATCTTTCTGTTCCTTCTAAAAGGAAATTAATTTTAGGCAAACTTTGGTCTTTTTAGATCTCTTATATCCTTTCTACATACACACATCTTCATTCACATACTTTAACATTCTGATCTAAGTTCCACTCAAAAAAAGCATAAGCTGGTCATGGTGGCACATGCCTTTAATCCCAACACTCTGGAGGCAGGGGTAGGAGGATTGCCATGAGTTCAAGGCCACCTTGTGACTACATAGTGAATTCCAGGTAGGCCTGGGCTAGTGAGACCCTACCTCGATAAATCAAAAAAAAAAAAAAAAAAAAAAACATTTTATATCCGCCATTGAAAAATACCTTTCCAGTTCCTTCAATTATCTCATCTCAACCAATAACCATCTTTTTTATAAGACTAAAAACTACACCAAATTGATTAATCTTATTACTCACTGATAAAGAAGCAAGTAGTTTGGAAATTTGTAGAGAAAAAGCCTTCCTTAGTATTTAGGTCATCAAAAAATCTCTACCTGACAACCAGACTTGCTTTAATATATATATGCCTTCAGATTTTATACAACCCATTGGTCTGAGATAGTTCCTATTAATAAACTCCATAAAATACATTTTCTATGAATACAGGCAGATCATGACAATCATTCTGAGGATAATCTTTATCAACACCTCTAACACACTTGGAAATGCTTTCATTAGGAGTAACTAAGGCAAATTTTTGTTTCTGTCTTGAGGCAGGCTGGCCTAGATTTCAGGCCAGTTGTCACCTCCTTTTAAATAACAGGACATTACTATCTTTTTAAGTACCTGACAAATTATAAGCCTCCACCTCAGAGAGAATTTAGTCATTTTATTAAAAACAGGATTATTAGCTGGGTGTGGTGGTACACGCCTTTAATCCCAGCACTCGGGAGGCAGAGGTAGGAGGATCGCCATGAGTTTGAGGCCACCCTGAGACTACATAGTGAATCCCAGGTCAGCCTGAGCTAGAGTGAGACCCTACCTCAGAAAACCAATATATATATATATATATATATATATATATATATATATATATGATTATTAAATCCTCTATGTAAGTTGAAGTTGACCTAGAACATAAACTTAGTAATTATATTTATGAGATCATGCAACAAAGTATGGCTTTGTTTACATAAAATTTCAGCTCACCACAGGCTTTAGTTAAATCTGACTTTTAAAACCAAAAACCAAAAAAACTTTGAAATAAATCAAATGCCAACAAAAACTTTAGGAGAGACCTGTTGAGCTATTTGAATTAATAAAGAAACCAAAAGGTGTCTATAAACAATGTCTTATTTGTTTAAAGCCCAAACAAAAGAGGAAATATCAGGCACAGTATAATTAAAATTATGTACTTATTTTTATCAAGCAATTTAAAAGTCACATGGCTTAAAATGTGGAGACAGGCTGGGCATCGTGGTGCAAGCCTATAATCCCACTCAGGAGGCAGAGGTAGGAGGATAACCATGAGCTTGAGGCCACCCTGAGACTACATAGTAATTTCCAGATCAGCCAGAGCCAGAGTGAGACCCTACCTCAACAAACAAAAACAAATGTGGAGACAGGCTATTACATTGGAACCTTGAATTGGAAATCTTTCTGTCTCAGTTTCTCAAGTAGCGAGGATAATAGGCCTAGCTCATTTTATTACTTTTTTTTTGATGATCATTAAAGTGCTTGTTAACCAGTTTTAAAGAAGATTTTTCAACAGAATGATTTTGACTCATATCTTTAAAGATGAGGATGAGACAAACACAAACACAAACATGCTAGCAAGAACAGCTCTCTTGACATTGCCATGCAGCTGCCAAACTGAAACTTAACCAGAAACAGATGCAGCTGCCAAACCAGATACAGGCATGAACCAACACACCCAGTTTCTGCAATGCTGGGAATAGAACCCAGGGCTTCACGTATGCTGGCCAAGCACTCTACCAACTGAACTACAGCCCCAGCCCTGAAGTCAGATTCTTGCACAAGCATAAAAGTATTGCTCAGCATATAGTTGTCCACAACCTCCCAGGGTATAAATCTCAAGGAGCTTGTCAGAGAGAGGCAGAAAGACAGCCATTCTCAAATGTTTCCAATTCCTCAAGGTCCTCAGGAAACCTGTTTTACTCCATTTGTTATATCCATGGCACCTGTCCCAAACTAACATTATTTTCTATTTGTTCTTGTGCTTTTTATTTTTTAAATTATTTTTATTTGTATGTGTGTGTATGGGCATAGCAGGATCTCTTGTTGCTGTGAAGGGACAAAACTGATGCCATGACAGGCTTCAATAAGGCGCCACCCTAGCTAGGCTTAAGATTCAATTTCCTGGAGGGACAGACAAGATTCCTGGGAAACCTAAAACAAAGGGCCATTAATCAATGGCTGCCCTGACCAGAAAAAGGCTGAGTCAGTTCCTGTAAAGTCACCAAACTTGTCCCTTTCACCCCAACCAATCAAAGGTATACAAATGTAACTGCCACTTGCTTAGCCAATCACGTTAGGAGATTACCTCACCTGCTTAGAATTCCCCTAGATCTAGCCGCCAAAACCCTAAGACCAATCAAAAAAACACAAGTACAGTTACTGTTCAAATTAGCCAATCATGTTAAAAGACTAAAAGCCTGCCAAAATTCCTTTAGCTGTGCTTAAAAGGAGCCTGCGAGCTCCTCCTGGGGTCGTCATTTTGTTCGAATGGTTGACCCCTGCATGCTGGCTGATTCTGCAGAATAAACGTTCTTTGCTTTTACATACTATTTGACTCTGGAGTCTTTCTTCAGTGATTTTTGGACCCTTACAGCTGCAAACAAATGCTTGTCTGGCTTTTCATGGGTGACTGAGGAATTGAACCCAGGCTGACAGCCTTTGCAAGACTTTAATGTTGAGCCATCTCTCTAATCCTGTGCTTTTTAAACATTTTTTTCTTTCTTTCTTAATTCTTTTTCCACTGTACTTATTTAATTAATTTATTCATTTCAAAGAGAAAGAAAGAGGCAGATATAGAGAGAATGGGCATGGCCGGGTGTGGGGCACAGGCCTTTAATCCCAGCACTTGGGAGGCAGAGGTAGGAGGATCACCATGAGTTCAAAGCCAACCTGAGACTACTTAGTGAATTCCAGGTAAGCCTGGACTAGAATGAAACCTTACCTCACAAAAAAAAAAAGAAAAGAAAAGAAAAGAAAAGAAAAGAAAAGAAAAGAAAGAAAGAAAGAAAGAAAGAAAGAAAGAAAGAAAGAAAGAAAAAGAGAGAATGGGCATGCCAGGGCCTCCATCCACTGCAAACAAACTACCGATGCATGCCCACTTGTGCATCTGGCTTATGTAGGTACTGAGGAATCGAACCTGGGTCCTTTGGCCTTACAGGCAAGTGCCTTAACTGCTAAGCCATCTCTCCAGCCCCTGTGCTTTAAAAAAAAAAAAAAAAAAAAAAACAAGATGCTATTTTGTGTGTGTGTATGTATGCAGTGTGCATGTATGCATATGTGTATGCATTTTTGTGTTGTGTGTGCTTGTGGAGGCCATAGGTTGATGTTGTTGTCTGCCTTGTTTTTTAAAAATATATTTATTACTGGACTGGAGGCCCACTCCATATCCATAGAGTCTCACTCTAGCCCAGGCTGACCTGGGAATTCACTACATAGTCTCAGGGTGGCTTTGAACTCACAGTGATCCTCCTACCTCTGCCTCCCAAGTGCTGGGATTAAAGGCATGTGCCACCATGCCCAGCTTGCCATAGGCTTTTGATTAGGTTTTAAGTAACAGGCATGTCCCTCCCATAGAATGGACCTCCAGTCCAATTAGAAAGCAGTAGATTTCCCCCAGAACAGACATGTCACTATTGCACCCATTTGGTCATTTGGCCTGTCTGGCCAAACTTGAGGTTTCCAGTGTCCACTGTTTTCACCACTGATGACTTCTGCTCCCATAGGGCTACATGCAGTCTGTTTTTTTTCAGCTTTCAGTTGGCTGGCCTATAGTGAAGTTTTCAGCTCAGTCCTAGCTTGATTTCTCAGTGACCTTGCCGCCCAGGCATGTGAGCCTTCAGCAATACAGTCTTACCATCTGTTATTCATGGCAAACCAAGGGCCTTGGCAATAGCCTGAGTAATGTTTTGGAGGCAACAGGGACCTCCCTGGCCAATGATTCAGTGGAAAGTATCCCATCTCTGGCACTGAATATTTTCTAGTAACAATCTATGCCTTCTGGATGTGCCATTATAAAAAAAAAAAAAGTAGGCTTCTATATGTCTTATTCATAATATCTTGAATTTTGATTGATCCTCTCACCCACCCTTCTCTTAATCTCTTCCCCTGGCCTCGCTTAGGCCATTCCCCTGTAATCTGTTCTTCTACTTACATATATATAATACTATCCCCTTAAGTCCTTCCAACTCCTCCCTCCCTTATAGACTTTTTTTAGCTTACTCACTTCTGCTACTGATTTTTGGTTCCAGCTCATACACAAGTCTAAACATTTGTAGCTAGGCTCCACATATGAGAGAGAACATGCAACGTTTGGCTTTCTGGCCTTGGTTACCTCACTTAGTATAATCCTTTCCAGATCCATCCATTTCCCTGCACATTTCATAATTTCATTTTTCTCTACCATTTAATAGAACTCCATTGTGTAAATATACCACATCTTTATTATCCATTCATCTGTGGAGGGACATCTAGGCTGGTTACATTTCATAGCTATTGTGAATAGAGCAGCAGTAAACACGGTTGTGCAAGTATCTCTAAATTAGTGAGCAGAGTCATTAGGATATATGCCTAGGAGTGCTATAGCTGGATCATATGGTAAACCTATTTTTAGGTGTTTTTGAGACATGGTCTTTCACTGTAACCAGGGTTCATGATTTGGCTAGATTAGCTACCTCTTCAGTACTGGAATTACAGGTGTACGCCACTACACCTGGCTTTTACAAGGGTCCTGGAGATCCAACCTAAGGTTCTCATCCTTGTACCACAAACATTTTACCCATTCAACCATCTCTCCAGCCGCATTAGTTTTTTTTTTTTTTTTTTTTAGTTAGTGTACTTTTTTTTTTTTTTTGGAGAGAGACAGCGAGAGACAAAGAGAGAGGGAGAGGAAGATAGAGATGGGCACACCAGCAACCTCTCAGCTGCTGCGAACGAAATCCAGATGTGTGCGCCCCCTGGTGGTCAAGTGCTGCATTGTGCCCTTGCCTCACTTTGCATCTGGCTAAACGTGGGACCTGGAGATTGGAACCGCTGGAGATGGAACCAGTGTTCTTAGGCTTAGGAGGCAGGCGCCTTAACTGCTAAGCCATTTCTCCAGCCTTTTTTTTTTTTTTTTTTTTTTTTTTTTTTTTGAGACAGGGTGTCACTAGGTAGCCCAGGCTAGCCTTAACCCACTATGTAGTATAGGCTCAAATTTGTAATCCTCTTGCCTCAGCCTCTTAAGTACTGGGATTTCAGGTCTTTGTCACCATGTCTGGTCTCTGTGTGCTTAATGTCTGGTTAGAAAAGGAAGTCTTTGAGCTAGGCATGGTTGGAGCACGCCTTTAATACCAGCACTCTGGAGGCAGAGGTAAGAAGATCGCCATGAGTTCGAGGCTACCCTGAGAATACAGAGTGAATTCCAGGTCAGCCTGGGCTAGAGTGAGACCCTACCTCGAAAAACCAGAAAGAAAAAGAAAAAAAAAGAAAAGAAAAGGAAAAGGAAGTCTAGGGCAAGGGATATAGTTCAGGTGGTTAGAGTACTTGCCTAGCATGCAGGAAGCCCTGGGTTTCATCCCCAGCACCACATAAACATATAAAACCAGGTGTGGTGATTCATACCTGTAATCTCAGTGCTCAGAAAGTAGAGGCAGGAGGATCATAAGTTCTAGGTCATCCTTGCCTACATAAGTGAAAGTTTGAAATCAGCCTGAGATACATGAGCCCCTTCCTCCAAGAAAGAAAGAAAAAGTGAGAGAATGAAAAAAAGAAAGGCTAGGGATTTAGCTCAGTGGTAGAGCACTTATCTATAGGACACGTGTGAACCCTGCACTGCGAAGAAAAAAGGAGGGAAGGCTTAAGCCTGGTAGCACGTTCCAGTAATTCAGTACTGAGAAGGTTGAGTGAGGCCAGAGGATTCCAAGTTTGAGGCCAGCAGGAGCTACACAGCAAACCCTTGTCTACACAAACAAGTGGTGGCCACTCGGGCAGGCAGAGGTAGGAGGATTGCCGTGAATTCGAGGCCACACTGAGACTACATAGTCAATTCAAGGGCTAGAGGGAGACCCTACCTCGAAAAACAAAACAAAACAAACAAACAAACAAACAAACAAACAAACAAACAAACAAACGGCAACAGAAAAGTGAGGCTAGCCACCACACTGAGATGGCTTCTGAAGACTCTGGCCACCTGTGCCTTGGTTGGCCTTGTTTGCCAGGTGGCGATCTCTTAGCGCTCAGGGGTGGAAGGAAGCCCTTCCACACGCTCCTGAGACCCGCTCACCAGAAAAGCAGCCACATAACCCGAAGGCACTGCAGGAGCCTTTTCCTGCCTGCCATCCCTTAGTGCTTCAGCAGTAGGGTCGATTTGGGAACCTCTGAACGAGGCGGAGCCAAGCAATCCCAAGGCGGGGCGGGCGGCACCCGGGCTCCAGGCCCGCCCCTCCCCGCCCTGACTCACTCTTCTGGCTGACCGGGAAACTCTGCGGGCGTCCAGGTCGCTCCTCTCTCGGGACCCAGGAGTTTGGGCCCAAGAGTCCATCTCGGAGAGGTGAGTAGGGGGACCTTAGTAGGTGGAACCGGATGATTGGGTGGACATGAACGTGGAACAAGGGAATGGCCCGGGGGAGGATCGCTCAGGTGTGGCCTGGGCTGGCCGTCTGGACTTGCCAGGTGCTGGGGGTGGGGTGGAGAGAGGGGTGTACAAACAGTAACGTGATCTAAAGACGTCTGTCTTGGAAGCCAAACAGTCCTGAGCTAAGTGCGGGAATGCAGATCAACACACAGGCGCAGGAGTTTACCTTGGGGGGTCTTGACCTCAAACCTCCAGAGCCCCACCATTTGGGGTCCACAACAACCTGTCCTCTGAAGTTCTTAAACTTCAAGACTTTCCAAACTTGGAAAAGTGTTAGTCTTATAGTCCACAGGCTAACCTCAAGTTCTACTAAGGGGTGGTCCCCCCCAGTCCCAGACCTCAGTGTCTGCCTTATGAAAACATAGGAACCTTGTGCCTTTTAAAAAAAAAAAATTTTTTTTGAGACAGGATCTCATGTAGTCCAGGTAGACCTTGAACTCCATATAGAGCTACAGATTGAGATTAGCTTGAACTTTCTGAATCTCCTGCTTCCACTTGCCTAGTGCTAGAATACAGGTGTGCTCAATCCTACCATCCCAGGGCTTCATGCATTCACTCCTCCACTGAGCTACATCCCTAGACTCAACTTTTTTCTCTTCAAAGCTGAAAAGTTCTCTCTCTTCCTGGCACCTTAACATGTGGGCAATAGGTGGGAAGGTGTACTTAACTGGGAATACCCACTACCTCCATACCTCCATTCTAGATCTTAACTCTAGCATCAGGAGCTTGAATACATATAAAAATTATATATAGAAAGTTTCTTGATATATTATATAGATATCTCTCTATATAATATATATATA
Organism: Orientallactaga sibirica; assembly: GCA_036365145.1. NCBI lineage: Eukaryota > Metazoa > Chordata > Mammalia > Rodentia > Dipodidae > Orientallactaga > Orientallactaga sibirica. The sequence goes on along the minus strand of JAEOAD010000015.1, from coordinate 22,383,078 downwards.
TATATATATATACACACTAGAAACTTTCTGTAGATATATCATGTGTTGGTACCATCATTTCCCTCCTCCTGCCCCCATTCCAGTGAGGACCCTCTGGTATTCACCATAGGATTGTGGTTATGAGTTGTGAGAGCAGCAGTCAGTCATTGTTGGTGTGGGCAATGCCTCTGGATATTCCCTACCACCCTGTGGCTCTTACAATCTTTCCGCCCTCTCTTCCACAGAATTCCCTGATCCTTATTTGCAAGCAAGGGGGTGGGGGGTACACAGAGAATGGGCACTCCAGAGCCTCCAGCTGCTGCAAAGGAGTTCCAGATGCATGTGCTACTCTGTGCATCTGGTTTTACTTGGGTACTAGGAAAATGAACTGAGCTGTTAGGCTTTGCAAGCAAGCACCTTAACTGCTGAGCCATCTCTTCAGCCCGGTGGGTGTGTTTTAAGTCTACTTTAGTGTTGAGCTCTCAGCTGCTTCTAGATTTCTCCTTTGGTACATTTTGAGTGTCTGTCTCCATCACCTGGGGGCAGGTTGTCAGGCATCATGGAAGCAGCACTCTTGCTCACCTGAGCCCTAGCTGATGTGTGAGGGTGGTTCATCTCCTGACAGGGAGTCAGCTATCCTTGTCTTGGTGATAGATTTTTGGTTGTCCTCAGTTCTCACTGCCTTCTGATTTCACCCATGCAGCTCCAGCATGGTTATGAGTCTGCCATCTTGGCCAGAAGTCACTATTTTGAGAGACTGGAGGAGGACCTGAAAAAGCAGGGATGAAGCATAGATGTGGGAGGGTTGTTATAAAATCCCCCTTCCAAGCCCGCCTTCTAGAGTTCCTCTAAAGTTCCTTTTTTGCCCACCCAAGGTAGGGTCTCACGCTACTCCAGGCTGACTGGGAACTCACTCTGTAAGGCTGGTTTGAACTCACAGCAATCTTCCTACCTCTGCCTCACAAGTGCTGGGATGAAAGGTGTATGCTACCAAGCCGGCCCCTCTAGTGTTTTGTTTTTTTGTTTTTTTTAGGTAAATATTGTGTCTCAGCTGAGAGGCGCTTTCATTCCATGAAGTAGTGGGTGGGCCAGGCTCAAATGCTACTTTTTTTTTTTAAATTTTATTTATTTTTGGAGAGAGACAGAGAGAGACAGACAGAGAGAGAGGGAGAGGGAGACAGGTAGAGATGGGTGCGCCAGCAGTCTCTCAGCTGCTGTGAACGAAATCCAGATGTGTGCACCCCCTTGTGGGCAAGTGCAGCATTGTGCCGTTGGGTCACTTTGCATCTGGCTAAACGTGGGACCTGGAGATTGGAACAGCTGGAGATTGGAACCAGCGTTCTTAGGCTTACCCTAAGCCATCTCTCCAGCTCTAAAATGCTACTTTTAACAGTGAAGTCTTGAACAAGTTATGTCTGTCCTCCAATTTTGGAAAACAAGAACCCCTACACCCACGTTCTCAAAGTTGGTATAAAATTTGGCATTGAGAGGCTCGTTGTGGTGTCTGGTGCATGCTTTCACTCCAGTACTGGGGAGGCTGAGCTAGGAGGATTACTATGAGTTTGAAGCCAGCCTGGGGCTACAGAGTAAATTCTAGCTCAGCCTGGACCAGAGTGAGACATTGCCTCAAAAAAAATTAGCATTTGGGGACTGGAGAGATGGCTTAGCAGTTAAGGTGTTTGCTTGTGAAGCCAAAGGACTCAGGTTAGATTCCCCAGGACCCACGTTAGCCAGCTGTACAAGGTGGCATATGCATCTGGAGTTCGTTTACAGTGACTGAAGGTCCTGGCACACCCATTCTTTCTCTCAAATAAATAAAAAAAATATATTTTAATTAGCATTTAGAGTTGGAGAGAAGGCTTAGCAGTTAAGGCACTTGCCTGCGAAGCCTAAAGACCCAGATTCCTTTCACCAGTGCCCACATAAGCGAAATACACAGGGGTGCATGTATCTGGACTTTGCAGGTTGAAGGACATGGCATGCCTGTCCTCTCTCTGTCTTTCTCTCATAAATAAATAAAATATTGAAAAAATTAGCACTGACCTGGGTACAGTAGTATACTCCTATAATGCCAGCCCTCAGCAGCCCTCAGGCAGGGGGATTGCAAATTTGAGGATAGCCTGGGCTACATTGCAAGACTCTGTCTCAAAAAAAAAAAAAAAAACCCTAACTAAATCCAGGCATGGTGGTTTATACCTATAATCCTATCTCTTGGGAGGCTGAAAGGTAGGAGGCTGTGTGTGAGTTCAAGGTCAACCTGGGGCTACAAAGTGAATTTTAGGTTAGCCTGGGCTAGAGATTGAGACCCTGCCTCAAAAAACCACACACACACTGAGATATGTACACAAAACATCACACTGAGATCATGAAATATAGTACTATGGGAGCACTCCAGTGGCACAACTGGTTAGTGTGTGGTACTTATATATGTGAAGTGTAGTATTTTGAGCTTGCTCTCCATTGTAATTTTTTTCTCTATTCATCCCCTGGTTTTGTGAGCCCCTCCTCCTGGGCCATCACACCAGCTCTGCCCAGACATGGGGAGGAAAGGGGGCGGGATGGGGGGGCAGCCTTGTAGCTGCCTGCCAACATTTAATGGCAGGCTCTGGAAGATCAAGTTTGAGTCATGGAGATAATGATAATCCCCTGCATCCTCCTCCAATTCTGTAAATGTATACACCTTGTCCTCTGGGAGCCACTGGTCTGCCCTTGTGGGACCCGGAGGGCATCTGTCTTCTGACCCATGATGTGTACTTGGAAGGGCAGGTAGGTGGACGGGGTGGTGGAGTTTATAGCATTATGAGATGCTTCCTGAAAGCTGCAGACATCCACCAGCCCCTGAGCTGAAACTTAAACTGGTTGCTACTGCATTTTGTGCTTTCATGAACAAACGGACATGCTCTGAAATGCACAGATGGTGTCATTATCACTAGATAGTCTCAGGGTAGCCTCAAATTCACAGCAGTCCTCCTATCTCTGCCTCCCGAGTGCAGGCACCATGCCAACCTCCCAGGGGTCATCTTGTCTCTACCTTCCCAGTGTTGGGATTACAAACATGTACTTTCACACCTAACATTTTTACATGGGTGCTGGGGATCAAACTCAGGTCCTTATACTTGCTAGGCAAGCACTTTATTGACTGACCTATCTCCCCACCCCTGTTTTGTTTTGTTCTGTTTTATTCTTCTTATTTATCCCTGGCTGGTCTCACATTCACAATCCTGTCTCAGCCTCAGTCCTGGGATTACAGGGCTGTGCCACATGGCTAGGCTTCCTAAGAACCTGTTTGAGACAGGTGGTGCAAATAAGAAAAGCTTGGATACTGACAAGGATCCTGCCAACCCCTTCCTTTCCCCTCCAATCTACGCAAATGGCTGTCAGTTTAGAAAAATGATGTCCCAGCTTGTGTCCTATGCCCCGGTGTGACTCGGGCCTGGCCTGTCTGTCTCTGCAATAATGATACCTTGATTGAAAAGGAAACCAGAGATAGATGAGTGGGCTGGCAGCCCTGCCCCATGCAGGTCACCAGTCTCTACTTGCCTGTTATAGATGTCACCCTGAAATTTCCAGTTGGTGGAATCCTCCACTCTTCTGATGTTCTGATGCACTCTCTCTCAGGGCCCAGTTTTCCTGTTTCTATGTGGAATTCTTGGCTCTAGTCCCTCTAAGCACTAAGGTGTTATGGTACACCCCCTCCTCCCAGTAGCCTTCAGAGTGGCCACTCCCTAACTCCTGGGGCTGGGTAACCAGAGCAGAGCCACACTGTAGCTGGCTTTTCCGGTTGGAGGTGGTTCCACAGGAGGGGGGGGGAGGAGCACACCCAAGATGTCTTGAAACTTGGGACACTGGTTGGGTGGAGATGAGAGCCCAGCTACAGTTGGAGTAGCACTGGGATGGGTTTTGTAGGACTTCTTCAGAACTTCAAGGATGGGAGGGGTGTCTAGGGCTGGGCAGAAGACCACATAAGGATCCTGAGGGACTCAGCTGCTTTGGGTTCCTCCCTCCCTGACCTCCAAGAGGGCAGACAGATTCAGATCAGATTTTGGAGAGCAGAAGAAGCTATGAGATTGGAACAGAGGTGAGCTCTGGGAGAAGGGACAAAGCTCAGACTAAGCGGGGAAGGGGACAAGCCAGCTTGTGGATCTAGAAGTTCTGGCAAGGCTAAGAGTGAATCAGGAACATAGGTCTAGGTCTGGCTTTCCTGGGATTCTTCCTAATAAGAGTCTCTTCCTCATAATTTCTTAACACCTTCTGTCTTCCCCTTACAGGCAGGATGATCCCAGTAGCCGAATTCAAGCAGTTCGCAGAACAGCAGCCTGCATTCAAGGTGCTCAAACCCTGGTGGGATGTGTTAGCTGAGTACCTGACAGTGGCAATGCTCATGATTGGAGTCTTTGGCTGCACCCTCCAGGTGAGGAGTAGGACTATAAAGGAAGGGCCCTGCACTTGAAGTCTGAAAGTCTTCAGGTCACCCAAGAGGAACAGAAGACAGGGAGGTCATGGGTGCATACCTGTAACCTTAGCTACTCTCCAGGTTGAGCCAGGATAATCACAAGTTTGAGGCTAGTCTGTGCATCTTAGCAAGATCCTGTCTCAAAATAAAACTCAAGTCTGGATGAGGTGGTGCACACTTGGACTTACCAATACTTGGAAGGTTAAAGCAGGAGGATAATGAGTTACAGGCCAGCTGGGCTACATAATGTCTATAAAATAAAATAAACTATAAACTAAAATAAATAAAAATAAAGAAGATGTAACACAATGATAGAGCACTTGCCTAGTATACATGAGGCCCAAGGTTAAATTAGAAAGATCACAAAATAAAAAGGAAAAAGAGGAAGAATGGGGGGATGGAGAAAAATAAAAAAAGAGCCAAAACCAGAAGCCAGGCATAGACGACTTCTGACCACTTATCTTTCTCTCCTGCCACCATTATCCCCATGGGCAGTGACATCACAGTCCTCAGCAATACTATGACATTCTCTATTTGTTAGGCGCCAGGTACTGGGAATGTAACCCAAGCTCTCATACCTTCTAGACCTTCACTGTTCTGCTGAGCCACACATCCCACCCCTTATTGGTAAATTCTAGGCAGGTGCTCTACTACTGAGCCACACTCCCCAGTCCCTCAGTGGAGAATTCTAAGGCAGGGCTGTATATAATTACATCTTGGTCCTTTTTATTGAGACAGCATCTCACTAAGTTGCCCATGCTGGCCTTGCAGGCCAGTGGACATCAAGGTGTCATGAACAGGATGGGAACTTTTTTTGTTTGTTTGTTTGTTTGTTTGTTTGTTTGTTTGTTTGTTTTTGAGGTAGGGTCTCACTCTAGCCCAGGCTGACCTGGAATTCACTCTGTAGTCTCAGGGTGGCCTCGAACTCATGGCGATCCTCCTACCTCTGCCTCCCAAGTGCTGGGATTAAAGGCATGGACCACCATGCCTGGCTTTTTTTTTTTTTAATTTACAACTCCCATAATTATAGACAATAAGCCATGATAATTCCCTCCCCTCCCCCACTTCTTTCCCCTTCACAAATCCACTCTCCATCATATCTCCTCCACCTCTCAATTAGTCTATCTTTTATTTTGATGTCATCATCTTTTCCTCCTATTATGAGGGTCACGTGTAGGCAGTACCCAATTTCTTTCTGGAAGATTTCATTGTAAGCTGTTCTACCCTTCCTTTGGTTCCTACGTTATTATTATTATTTTGGTTTATTTATTTATTCATTTAAGAATGACAGAAAGAGAGAGAGAGAGAATGGGTACCAGGGCCTCTAGCCACTGCAAACGAACTCCAGATACATGCATCACCTTGTGCATCTGGCTTATGTGGGTACTAGGGAATTGAGCCTTGAACTGGTGTCCTTAGGCTTCACAGGCAAGCATTTAACCACTAAGCCATCTCTCCAGCTCTGGTTCCTACATTCTTTCTGCCACTTCTTCCACAATGGACCCTGAGCCTTGGAAGGTCTGATAGAGATGTTTCAGTGCTGAACACTCCTCTGTCACTTCTTCTCAGCACTATGGTGCCTTTTGAGTCATCCCAGTGGTCACCACCATCTGAAAAGAGAAGCTTGTCTAACCAAAAGTAAGAGTCACATTGGTAAGTGCTTACAGAAAAATTTGATGAGCATAATATATTACATATGTATAATATATAATATTTGGTGAGCATTTACCCAGATAACAGCAGGCATTACTCCCTTTGGGCTCATGACCTCCTCCACCACTGGTTTTTGACTAGGTTTTCAGTACCAGGCATGTATTCCCTCCCATGGAGTGGGCCTCCAGTCCAATTAGAGAGTGGTTGGTTTCTCCCATAACAGACATGTCACTATTGCACCCGTTCAGACATTTGGCCGAGCTGGCCAAACTTAAGGCTTGCAGTGTCCACTGTTGTTTATCAGGGATGATGATTTCTCTCTCCCATAGGGCTCCAGCTTGATTGCTTAATGACCTTGCAGCCAGAGCATGTGGAGTCTTCAGCGATAGGGACTCACTCACTATCTATTCCTGGTGGGAAGCCAAGAGCCTTGGCAATGGCCTGTTAATGCTTTGGGGTCATCAGGGTCTTCCCTAACCAACAACTTACTGGAAGGTATCCCAGGATGGGCACCTTTTAAAAATATTTGTATTTTTATTGACAACTTCTTTAATTGTAGACAATATCCCATGTTATTTCTCTCCCTCCCCCCACTTTCCCTTTTGAAACTTCACTCTCCATCATATCCCCTCCCCCTCACAATCAGTCTCTGTTTTCAGTTTGATGTCATGATCTTTTCCTCCTATTATGATGGTCTTATATAGGTAGTGTCAGGCACTGTGAGGTCTTGGATATCCAGGCTGTTTTGTGTCTGGAGGAGCACATTGTAAGGAGAACTACTCTTCCTTTGGCTCTTACATTCTTTCTGCCCCCTCTTCCGCAATAGACCCTGAGCCTTAGAAGGTAAGTTTGAGACATTTCAGTGCTGAGCACTCCTCTGTCACTTCTTCTCTGCACCATGGTGCCTTCTGAATCATCCCAAAGTCACCACCATCTGAAAAGAGAAGCTTCTCTAACCAAAAGTGAGAGTAGCATTAATATATGGGTGTGGACATTAAGAGAAGTGCTTACTCAGCAGTCTGGTGAGCAGAGTATATACATTTAGCGAGACACCAGCAGACATTACACCCTTAGGGCTCATGACTACCCCTGTCATACGTTTTCAGTATCAGGGATGTGTTCCCTCCCATGGAGCGGGCCTCCAGTCCAATTAGAGAGTAGTTGGTTTCCCCCATAACAGACATGCCACTATTGCACCTGTTGGCTCATTTGGCCTGGCTGGCCAAATTTAAAGCTTGCAGTGTTCACTGTTGAGTACCTTCACTGGTGTTTTCTCTCTCTCATTGACCTGCATGTAGTGTAGCTTTTTCCAACTTTCTGTCAGCTGTTCCTCATGGAGGAGGCTTTCAGCTCAGCTCCAGCAGGATTTCTCAGTGAACTTGCCACCCAAGTATGTGGAGTCTTCAGCAATAGGGTCTTACCATCTATTCCTGGTGGGAAACCAAGGGCCTCGGCAATGGACAATAATGTTTTGGGGGTATCTATGACCTCTCTGGCCAACAACTCACTGGAAGGTATCCCATCCCTGGCACTGAAAATTTTCTAGTAACAATCTATGGCTTCTGAGTGTTCCATTGTCCAGAAAAGTAGGTTTCCATATGACTTTTTTATATCCTCTTAGATTTTGATTAGTTGTTCCTTTGCCATCTGTATTTCTTCTGATGAGAACTCTCTATTTAGTTCCATAGCTCTTTTTTTTCCACTGGGTTGTTTGATTTCTTATTGTTTTGTTTTTTGAGTTATTTGTATATTTTGGATGTTAATCCTCTGTCAGATGTCTAGCTGACAAAGATTTTCTCCCATTCTGTAGGTTGTCTCTTTGCTCTATTCACAATGTCTTTTGTAATTTCCTGAGATCCCAGTGGTTTATTAGTGGTTTTACTTTCTGAGCAACTGGGGTTATATTCAGGAAGTCACTTCCTATGTCAATATGTTGAAGGGTTTCCCCTACCTTTTCCTCTGTTTGTTTCAGAGTTTCAGGTCTGATATTAAGGTCCCTAATCCATTTGGATTTGATTCTTGTGCAATCAAAAAGATGAGGATATATTTTCATCCTTCTACATATAGATATCCAATTTTCCCAGCACCACTTGTTGAAGAGGCTGTCTTTTCTCCAATGAATATTTCTGGCATTTTTTTTGTCAATTATCAGATGGCTGTAGCTGCCTGGAGTAACATCTGGGTCCTCTATTCTGTTCCATTGATCTATGTCTCTGTCTTTGTGCCAGTACCATGCTGTTTTTGTTACTATGGCTTTGTAATATAGCTTAAAATCAGGTATGTGATACCACCAACCTTATTTTTGTTGCTCAAAATTGTTTTGGCTATTTGATGTTTTTTGTGCTTCCAAATGAATTTTAGGATTTTTTTCCTGTTTCCATGAAGAATGCTATTGGAATTTTAATGGAGATTGTATTAAATGTGTATATTACTTTTGGTAAGATTGACATTTTCCCAATATTGATTGTTCCAATCCAAGAACATGGAATGTCTTTCCATTTCCTTCTCCAATTCTCCAATTTCTCACTTGGGTGTTTTTAAGTTCTCATTGTAGAGATACTTCACTTCCTTGTTAGGTTTCTTCCAAGGTTATTTATTTATTTATTTATTTATTTATTTATTTATTTATTTATTTGAGGCAATTGTGAATGGGAGAGATTCCCTGATTTCATCCTTTGCGTGTTTGTTGTTAGTATATAGGATAGCTACTTATTTCTGTGTGTTTATTTTGTATCCTGCTATGTTGCTGAAAGTGTTTATCAGCTCTAACAGTGTGCTGGTAGAGTCTTTAGAGTTCTTTATATATAGAATCATATCATCTGCAAAAATGATAATTTGATCTCTTCCTTTCCAATTTGTATCCCTTTTATGAGTGTCTCTTGCCTTATTGCTATATCTAGGACTTCCAGTACTATACTAAATAAAAGTGGGGACAGTGGCTGGGCATGGTGGTGCATGCCTTTAATCCCTACACTCAGGAGGCAGAGGTAGGAGAAACACCATGAATTCAAGGCCACCCTGAGACTACATAGTGAATTTTAGGTCAGCCTGAGCTAGAGTGAGATGCTACCCCAGAAAACCATTTTAAAAAAGTGGGGACAGTGGATACCTTTGTCTTGTTCCCAGGTCAAGAGTTTTGCAAAACCAAAAAAAAAAAAAAAAAAAAAAAGCAGTGGATACAAATTTAGTTTTTTTCTCCATTTTGGATTATCTTGGCTGTAGGTTTGTCACAAATAGCTTTTATTATGTTGAGATATGTTCCTTCTATTCCCAGTTTCTGTAGGACTTTTACCATGAAGTGATATTGGATTTTGTCACATGCCTTTTCTGCATCTATGAAAAGATCACGTGATTTTTGTCCTTCAGTCCATTTATATGTGTATTACATTTATAGATTTGTATATATTGAACCATCCCTGAATGTCTGGAATAAAGCATACTTGGTCAGGGTGAATAATCTTTCTGATATATTCTTTTTTTTTTTTTTTTTTTTTTGAGAGAGACACAAAGAGAAAGAGGGAAGAAGAAGAAGACAGAGATGGGCACGCCAGCAGTCTCTCAGCTGCTGCAAATGAAATCCAGATGCGTGCACCCCCTTGTGGTCAAGTGCGTCACTTTGCATCTGGCTAAAGTGGGACCTGGAGATTGAAACCGCTGGAGCTTGGAACCAGCATTCTTCTTAGGCTTAGGAGGCAGGCGCCTTAGCCACTAAGCCATCTCTCCAGCCCTCTGATATATTCTTGTGTTCTGTTTGCCAATATTTTGTTGAGAATGTTTGTATCTATGTTCATGATGGAGATTGGTCTGTAATTTTCTTTTACTTTTTTTTTTTTTTTGTCTTTGTCTGGTTTTGGTATCAGGGTGATGCTGGCTTCATAGAAAGAGTTTGGTAGAATTCCTTCCTTTTCTATTTTATGGAAAAGTTGGAGAAGCAGTGGTGTTAGTTCTTCCATGAAGGTCTGGTAAAATTCACCAGTAAATCCATCTGGGTCTGGACCTTTTATTTAATTTGAGAGGGGGGGGAATAAGTGTGCTAGCAACCTATCAGCCTCTGTGATCGAACTCCAGACATGTGCACCCCCTTGAGTGCATGTGCAAGATTGCGCACTTGTGTCACTTTTGCATCTGGCTAAACAGGGGACCTGGAGAATTGTGTGGGCATTCTTAGGCTTTGCAGGCAGGCACTTTATCTGCTAAGCCATCTCTCTAGCCCCTGGACTTTTTTTAGTTGGGAGATGTTTTATAACTGCTTGGATCTCCCATACTTGTTATAGGTCTATTTAAATGGTTTTTCTCATATTGATTTAATTTTAGTAGGTCATATGAATCAAGGAAACCATCCATATATTCCACATTTTCAAACTTAGAGTCATATATAAAGTATGTCCTTATGAATTTCTGAGTTTGGTGTCTGTTGTAATGGTGCTTTTTTCATCTCCAATTTTATTAATTTTTTCTCTTCTCTCTTCTGGTCAGATTTGCTAAGGGTTTATAAATGTTGTTTATTCTTTCAAAGAACCAATTCTTTGTTTCATTGATATTTTGGATTTTTTTTTGGTTTCTATTTCATTAATTTCTGCCCTAATCTTTATTATTTCTTCCCATCTACTAAGTTTTGGTTTGCCTTGTTTTTTCTTTTTCCATAGTCTTAGGGTGAAACAATAAATTACTTACTTGTGAACTCTCTAATTTCTTAATATAGGCACTTAGAGCTATAAATTTCTCTCTTAGGACTGTCTTCATTGTGTCCCAAAGGTTTTTGTATGTTGTATTTGCATCATCAAATTTGATTCTATGAATTTATTGATTTCTTCAATGGCCTACTCATCACTCAGTAGTGTACTGTTTAATCTCCATGAATTTCTATATGCTCTGTAGTTTTTCCTTGTTGCTGATTTGTAGTTTAATACCATTGTGGTCAGATAGAGTAGAAGGGATTATTTTAATTTTCTTGTATTTGTTATATTTACTTTGTGTCCTACTCTATGGCCTATTTTGGAGAATGTTCCATGTGCTGCTGAGAAAAATGTATATTCTGCAGCATTTGGATGGAATATTCTGTAGCTATTTGTTAGGTCCATTTGTTACATGACATCATTTAATCCAGATGTCTCTCTGTTTATATTTTGCTGGGATGACCTGTGAATTGATGAGAGTGGGGTATTGAAGTCAACCACTACAATTTGTGTTTGGTGTTATCTGTGACCTTAAGTCTAATAGTGTTTGTTTGATGAAATTGGGAGCCCCCTTGTTAGGTTCAATACATTTAAGATTGTAATGTCCTCCTGTTGGAGTGTTCCTTTAATCAGTATAAAGTGACCTTCTTTTTTAAAAAAAAAAAAATTTTTTTTATTTATTTATTTTTGTAGAGAGACAGACAGAGAGAGAGAGAGAGACAGACAGAGAGGGAGAGGGAGACAGATGGGCACGCCAGCAGTCTCTCAGCTGCTGTGAATAAAATCCAGATGTGTCCGCCCCCTTGTGGTCAAGTGCGCCACTGCCCCCTTGAGTCACTTTGCATCTGGCTAAATGTGGGACCTGGAGATTGGAACCGCTGGAGATTGGAACCAGCATTCTTAGGCTTAGGAGGCAGGCGCCTTAACCACTAAGCCATCTCTCCAGCCCTAAAGTGACCTTCTTTATCGTTCCTCACTAATGTTGGTTTGAAGTCTATCCTGTCAGATATTAGGATAGCAACCCCTGCTTGTTTCGTAGGCCCATTTGCTTGAAATACCTTTTTCCATCCTTTCACCCTAAGACAGTGTCTATCTGTTATTGAGAAATGAGGCAACAAACAGAAGGATACTGCCTTTTAATCCAGTCTGCAAGCTTGTGTCTTTTGCTTGGGGCATTGAGGCCATTGATATTAAGAGTTATTATTGAAAGTTATGTGTTTATTCTCACCATTCTTCTTGTTTTATTTTTTTATTATTTTTATTTTTGGAGAGAGACAGAGAGAGAGAGAGTCAGAGAGAGAGGGAGAGGAAGACAGATAAAGAATGGGCGCGCCAGAAGTCTCTCAGCTGCTGTGAACGAAATCCATATGCGTGCACCCCCTTGTGGGCAAGTGCAGCATTGCACCCTTGCGTCACTTTGCATCTGGCTAAACGTGGGACCTGGAGATTGGAACCGGGTTCTTAGGCTTAGCAGGCAGGTGCCTTAACTGCTAAGCCATCTCTCCATCCCTCTTCTTGTTTTTCTTAAAGATTTTTAAAAAATTTTTATTTTTAAATTTTTATTTATTTATTTGCAAGCAAAGAAAGTGAGCTAAAAGAGAGGCAGACAGAGAGAGAATGGGCTCATCAGGGCCTCTAGCCACTGCAAATGAACTCCAGATACATGTGACCCTTGTGCATCTGGTTTACGTGGGTCCTGGAGAATCGAACCAGGATCCTTTGGCTTTGCAGGCAAACACTTTAACTGCCAAGTCATTTCGCCAGCCTACTTTTATTTATTTATTAGAAACACAGAGAGGGAGAGGGAGAATAGGCATGCCAGGTCCTCTAGCCACTGCAAACAAACTCCAGATGCATGTGCCACCATGTGCATCTGGCTTATGTGGGACCTGGGGAATCAATTCAGGGTCCTTAGGCTTTGTAGGCATTTGCCTTAATTGCTAAGCCATCTCTCCAGGCCTCTATTCTTGTTTTTAGTGCTTTGTGTTTCTGTTTACTCTCTTGTTTTAAGTGTTATTTGAGTATGGTTTATGTTTTCCTGTTTCCTCGTGTGTGCTTTGCTTTCTCTTCAGAGTGAAGGAATCCTCCAAATATTTTCTATACAACTGGCTTAGTTGTCATTAAATCCTTTTGCCTGTGTGTGTGTGTGTGTGTGTGTGTGTGTGCGCGCGCAGAATGTCCTTATTTTGCCTTTAATTTGGATAGATAGTTTTGCAGGATAAAGAATTTTTAGTTGATAGTTGTTATCTTTCAGAACTTGGACTACATCATTCCAAGCCCTTCTGGCTTTTAAAGTTTGTTTTGAGTAATCTGCTGTGATCCTGATTGGCTTGCTTTTATAGGTGACTTGGTTTTTCTCTCTAATGGCTTTCAATATATATTCTTTGGTTTGCATGTTTGGTAGTTTAATTATAACATGGCGAGGAGAAGATCTTTCCAGGTTTTATCTGTTTGGTGTTGTAAAAGCTTCTTGTAGGTGCATTGACATTTCTTTTCCAATTTGAGGAAATTTTTCTTCTATGATTTTGTTGAAAACACCTACTAAGCCTCTGGATTGAAATTCTTCTCCTACCCTGAATTCTTATGTTTGAGCTTCTTATAGTGTCTCAGATATTTTGAAATTCCTATTCATACCTTCTTATTAGCTTGTCTTTCTCTTTTTTGGACTGTATTCGATCTGCCACCTGGTCTTCTGCTTTAGATATTCTGTTTTCTCCTTCATCCACTCTCCTCGTGAGACTTTCCACAGGTTTTTTTTTTTTTTTTTTTTTTGTGACTGTGTTTTTCAGTGTTAAATTTTCTGCCTGGTTTTTCTTCAGTATTCTTATTTTCTCAGTATTCTTATTTTCTTACTCATGTCTTGTAGTGATCTCCTTATTTCATTAAGCTGATTTCCTTTGTTCTATTGGAATTCCTTCAGGAGTTTGTTTTCTTCTTTAATTCCTTTGTTTTCTTCTTTGATTCCTTTGATTTCTTTGAGTATAGATAAAATCCTTTTTTGAAATCTTTGTGAAGCCATTTCTGATGAATTTATAAGTTTTGGTGGGATTGTATTGTCTTGATTCTTTGTGTTTCTTTTATTATAATGTTGATATTTTTGCATCCTGAGTTGATTTGATGCTTGGATTTTTTTAATAATCTATGGTGCTTTTAGATTTGGATTCTTGGATTCAGAGTAGGAGTTTAAGGTGCCAAGTGTTGCTCTTGTACTCCAATCCAACCTCAAAGTTAATCCTAGATGTTGAGTTTGCCTGCTACTCAAGTATTCTAGTGGGCTGGGTGGAGCAATTTACTGGAAAATTCTAAAGTTCAACTAAGCAATATACACATTCAATAAAAACCAACACCTAGTATGCAAGTGTGGGGATTGAAACAAACAGATAGCCTTATAATGCCAAAATCCCTAAAGGTGTGTGTTTCTCTATACCCTTAATACTGTCAGCTGGGAGGTTGAGATTTCTGTTCTGAAATGGGTTCCAGGTCAGCCTGGATCTGAATCAGACCCTGCCCCCAAAAATGACAGAAGAAAAAGACAAAGGCCCTATGAATCTGAAAGCATCAAAGGCAACAATATTCAATCCCAAAATATAGCTTAATTGAAGCCAACCAAGAATATGTAACCCACAACCTGTCCTCACATGGAAAGAGAGATCAGTACTTCCAGTGCAGGCCTATGTACCTGCTTTTTTGTCAGTCAGCCTCGTTACCTTTTGGGTGGCTTCAAATCTCACCAATGCTGAGTGCCCACCTCTATCACTCTCTGTTGTGCTGTGAATGTGGTGTTCCAAGCAGCTGTGCTGGATGTCCTGTTGCCGGGAGCTGAATGTGTTCTCTGGAGGGTCAAGGTCCTGTTGGTTGGGGGATGGGAGAGTGCAGGAAATCTGGAGTTGTACTGGAACTGTTCAGTTGGTCCTACCTGTATCAGCTTCATCAGCTTTTCCTCCTATTATGATGGTCTTATGTAGGTAGGGGCAGGCACTGTGAGGTCATTGATATCCAGGCCACTTTGTGTCTGGAGGAGCACATTGTAAGTCCTACTCTTCCTTTGGTTCATACATTCTTTCCGCCCCCTCTTCCGCAATGGACCCTGAGTCCAGGAAGGTAGGTTTGAGATGTTTCAGTGCTGAGCACTCCTCTGTCACTTCTTCTCAGCACCATGATGCTTTCTGAGTTATCCCAAGGTCACCACCATCTGAAAAGAGAAGCTTCTCTAACCAAAAGTGAGAGTAGCATTAATATATGGGTGTGGACATTAAGAGAAGTGCTTACTCAGCAGTTTGGTGAGCATAGTATATACATTTAGTGTGACACCAGCAGACATTACACCCTTAGGGCTCATGACTACCCCTGTCATATGTTTTCAGTATCAGGGATGTGTTCCCTCCTACGGAGCAGGCCTCCAGTCCAATTAGAGAGCAGTTGGTTTCCCCCATAACAGACATGCTACTATTGCACCCAATGGCTCATTTGGCCTGGCTGGCCAAATTTAAAGCTTGCAGTGTTCACTGTTGAGTATCTTCACTGGTGTTTTCTCTCTCCCATTGAACTGCATGCAGTGTCACTTTTTCCAACTTTCTGTCAACTGGTCCTCATGGAGGAGGCTTTCAGCTCAGCTCCATCAGGATTTCTTAGTGAACTTGCCTCCCAAGTATGTGGAGTCTTCAGCAATAGGGTCTTACCATCTATTCCTGGTGGGAAACCAAGGGCCTCGGCAATGGCCTATAATGTTTTGGGGGTATCTGTGACCTCCCTGGCCAACAACTCACTGGAAGGTATCCAGGATGGGCACCTTTGAAGGTCATCAGGAACTAATCCTTCTGTCTCAGCCTCCCAAGTACCTGGGATTACAGGCCAGCACCACCAGGCCCAACTGTTTGTTTTGTTTAGTTTTTGTTTTTTTGTCTTGTTGAGACAAGGTCTCATGTAGCCCAGGCTGGCCTTGAACTCACTAGATAGCTAAGGATGATGCTGAACTCCCAGTCATTTTACCTACACCTCCCGAGTGAGTGCCAGGACAAGAGGCTTGTGCCATGTGACACTACACTTGGTTTAAGCAGTTCTGGGAATGAAATCCAGGTTTTGTTTTTTAATATTTTTTATTTAGCCAGGTGTGGTGGCACACATCTTTAATCCCAGCACTTGGGAGGCAGAGGTAGGAGGATTGCTGTGAGTTCGAAGCCACCCTGAGAATACATAGTGAATTCTAGGTCAGCCTGAGCTAGAGTGAAACCCTGTCTCGAACCCCCCTCCCCCCAAAATATATATATATATATGATTTATTCATTTATTTGAGAGAGAGAGAGAAAGAAGCATACAGAGAGAGGGGCAGATAGAGAATGGGTACGCCAGGGCCTCCAGACACTGCAAATGAACTCCAGATGCATGTACTACCTTGTGCATCTGGCTTACATGGTTCCTGGGGAATTGAGCCTAGGTCCTTTGGCTTTGCCGGCAAGGGCCTTAACCGCTAAGCCATTTCTCCAGCCCATACCCAGAGTTTTGTGCAAGTGAGGCATGCATTCTAGTATTGAGCTACATCCCAGCACTACATGTCCCTTTTCTTTTTCTTTTTTTTTAAATATATTTTATTCATTTATTTGAGAAAGAGGCAGAGAGAGAGAAAGGGTGCACTAGGGCCTCCAGCCACTGCAAACGAATTCCAGAATCATTCACATCTGGTTTATGTGGGTCCTGGGGAGTCGAACCGGGATCCTTTGGCTTTGCAGGCAAATGTCTTAACCGCTTAGCCATCTCTCCAGCCCTTCTTTTTCTTTAAGTTTTTTTTTTTTTATTATGTGAGAGAGTGAGAGAGAGAATCAGTGCCCCAGGGCCTTCAGCCACTGCACTTGAATTCCAAATGCATGTGCCCCCTTGTGCATACGTGCCCTTGTATCACTTTGTGCATCTGGCTTACTTGGGACCTGGAGAGAGTCAAACATGGGTCCTTAGGCTTTGCAGGCAAGCACCTTAACCGCTAAACCATCTCTCCAGCCCTACATGTCTCTCTTCTATAAGGATACATTCTTTTGTTTTGCTTTGGTTTTTCAAGGTAAGGTTTCACTCTAGTCTAGGCTGACCTAGAATTCACTACGTAGTCTCAGGGTAGCCTCGAACTCACAGTGATCCTCCTACTTCTGCCTCCCAAGGGGCTGGGATCAAAGGCATGTGCCACCATGCCTGGCAAGGATACATTCTTATGGGATGAATAAAGGTCTCATCTGGATTACCTAAGACCCTATTTCCAAATAGGGAGGATGGGGGTTGGGTGTTCAATGTCATTTTATGTGTGTATGTACATGTGTTCATATGCATGTGGGTGCATATGTTGGGTGGATGTAGATGCCAGAGGTCAACACTGGGAGTCTTTCTTGGTCACATTTTTTTACTGAAGTAGTGTCTCTCACATGAACCTGGAGCTCACTGATTTGGATAGCAAGCTAGCCCAGGGGATCTGCTATTTCTGCCTTCTGAGCTCTGAGATTATAGGCTAGCTTCTATGCCATACCCACCTAGCATTTACATGGGTGTTAGGTTCCAAACTTGTTCTCATACTTGCAAGGCAAGAAGAGTTTTAACCACTGACCTATCTCCCCAGCCCTCCCTCTCTTTTATTGAGACATGGAATCATGTAACCCTGAACTCACTAAGTAGCCAAGGATTACCTTGAACTCCTGATCCTCCTGCCTCCACCTCCTATGTGCCTAGATTGCTGGGATTGCAGGTGTGCACCATCATGCCCTGCTCCTTGACATCTTTTTTTTTTTAATGGGGAAACATTGTTCAACCCAAATCTTTTTATTTAAAAAAAATTTATTATTATTTATTTATTTTTGGAGAGAGACACACAGAGAGACAGACAGAGAGGGAGAGGGAGACAGATAGAGATGGGTGCGCCAGCAGTCTCTCAACTTCTGTGAACGAAATCCAGATGTGTGCGCCCCCTTGTGGTCAAGTGCGGCATTGCGCCCTTGTGTCACTTTGCATCTGGCTAAACATGGGACCTGGAGATTGGAACCGGGTTCTTAGGCTTAGCAGGCAGGCGCCTTAACCGCTAAGCCATCTCTCCAGCACCAAATCTTTTTATTTTTAATGTATGTATGGGCACATGTGCCACAGTATGCTGTATTTGACCTCAGGATATCAGTCCTCACTTTCCACCTGGTTTAAGACAGTTTCTCATGTTTGCTACTGTGAACACCAGGTTAGCTGTCCCATGAGCTTCTGGGTTCTTCTGACTCTGTCTCCCATTGCCATAGACATGTTGAGATTATAGATGTATATACTCCTTGAATCTGGCTTTATGTGGATTCTGAGGATCTGAACTCTAGCTGTCAGACTTACACAGCCAGTGCTTTTAACCACTCTACAACCCCCAAATCTTTTTTTTTTTTTTTATTTCAAATAGGTGGCAACAATCTGGGGTCAGGGACTCCCACCTCAGCCTATTTCCTTCATAATGCCCCAGCCTCCCTCACTGTCTTTCATTGTCTCTTCACCACCAGGTGACACAGGACAAGATCATCTGCCTGCCCAGTCATGAACCCCGGGAGAACTTATCTGATGCCCCCTGCCAACAGCTGTTGCCACAAGGGGTCTCTGAACAGATGGGAGACCTCCGAGAGTTAAGCGGCCTCAAGAATAATTTGGACTTGCAGCAGTATAGCTTTATTAACCAGCTGTGCTATGAGATGGCCCTCCACTGGTATGCTAAGTACTTCCCCTACCTTGTTGTCATCCACACGCTCATCTTCATGGTGTGTACGAGCTTCTGGTTCAAATTCCCAGGTACCAGCTCCAAGATTGAGCACTTCATCTCCATCCTAGGCAAGTGTTTTGATTCCCCATGGACCACAAGGGCATTGTCTGAGGTGTCTGGAGAGAACCATAAGGGCCAAGCCACTGGACGAGCCACGGCAATCGTGGTGGCCACTGCTGGGACTGGGTCAGGAAAGGCTGGTGAGAGTGAGAAAGAGAAGGTGCTGGTGGAACCAGAGAAGGTGGTAACTGAGCCTCCAGCTGTCACACTGCTGGACAAGAAGGAGGGTGAGCAGGCTAAAGCCCTATTTGAGAAGGTCAAGAAGTTCCGTGTGCATGTAGAAGAGGGTGACATCCTCTATTCCATGTACATCCGGCAGACGGTGCTCAAAGTATGTAAATTCTTTGCCATCTTGGTTTACAACTTAATCTATGTGGAGAAGATCAACTTCCTGGTGGCCTGCAGGGTGGAGACTTCAGAGGTCACTGGGTATGCCAGTTTCTGCTGCAACCATACTAAAGCCCACCTTTTCTCCAAGCTGGCCTTTTGCTACATCTCCTTTGTGTGTGTTTATGGCATCACATGCCTATATACACTCTACTGGCTTTTCCACCGGCCCCTCAAAGAGTACTCCTTCCGTTCTGTGCGTGAGGAGACTGGTATGAATGACATTCCTGATGTCAAGAATGACTTTGCCTTTATGTTGCACCTCATTGACCAGTATGACTCACTCTACTCTAAGCGCTTTGCTGTCTTCCTCTCTGAGGTCAGTGAAAGCCGCCTGAAGCAACTCAACCTCAACCATGAATGGACCCCTGAGAAGCTGAGGCAAAAGTTGCAGCGAAATGCAAGGGGCAGACTGGAGCTGGCCCTCTGCATGCTCCCTGGGCTTCCTGATACTGTATTTGAGCTCAGTGAGATGGAGGCACTCCGGCTGGAGGCCATTTGTGATATCTCCTTCCCCCCAGGGCTCTCACAGCTAGTAAATCTTCAGGAACTAAGCCTGCTTCACTCACCAGCCAGACTCCCCTTCTCCTCACAGATCTTCCTGAGGGATCGCCTGAAGGTGATCTATGTCAAATTCGAGGAACTCCGAGAAGTACCCCTCTGGGTGTTTGGTTTGCGTGGCTTGGAGGAGCTGCACCTGGAAGGACTCTTTCCACCAGAGCTGGCTCGGGCTGCCACCCTCGAGAGCCTCAGAGAGCTGAAGCAGCTCAAGGTGCTGTCCTTGCATAGCAATGCTGGGAAGGTGCCAGCCAGTGTGACTGATGTAGCTGGACATCTACAGAAACTCAGCCTGCACAATGATGGGGCCCGCTTGCTCGCCCTCAACAGCCTCAAAAAGCTGGTGGTACTGAGGGAGCTGGAGCTGGTGGCCTGTGGATTAGAACGCATCCCCCATGCAATCTTCAGCCTGGGTGCTCTGCAGGAACTTGACCTCAAAGACAACCATCTGAGGTCCATTGAGGAGATTCTTAGCTTCCAGCACTGTCGAAAGCTGGTCACACTCAGATTGTGGCATAACCAGATTGCATATGTTCCAGAGCATGTGCGGAAGCTAAGGGGCCTTGAGCAACTCTACCTCAGCCACAATAAGCTGGAGACCTTGCCCACCCAGCTGGGCTTGTGTTCTGCCCTCCGTTTGTTAGACGTGTCCCACAATGGGCTTCGTTCCCTGCCACCGGAAGTGGGCCTCCTTCAGAACCTTCAGCACCTAGCTCTTTCCTACAATTCTCTGGAGACCTTGCCTGATGAGTTATTTTTCTGCCGCAAGCTTCGGACCTTGCTTCTGGGCTATAACCATCTGAGTCACCTCTCACCCCATGTGGCAGTCCTCCGGGCCCTCAACCGCTTAGAGCTTAAGGGCAACCAATTGGAGGTACTGCCTGAAGAACTTCGTGATTGCACAGGACTGAAAAAGTCAGGGCTTCTGGTGGAGGACACCCTTTATGAGGGGCTGCCTGCAGAGGTTCGAGAGAAGATGGAAGAGGAATGAAGTCTAGGGGGGTGGGAGAGCTGGATACCGAGGCCTTTAGATGCCAGCACTGTCTTCCATAGGAGATGGCTAATGGGGCCTAGCCAGGAGAGGAGGAACAGACGTGTCACTTTGTGTGGCCCAGGCAAGATCCTGGAACTGTTCTGTCCAGGGTGGAGGTGAGGGACAGGAGATTGTATATTTGGGGAGGAACCCCATAGGGAAGGATTCTCAGGCCAAAACCACACCTGTATCTTTGGCAGGCTTTCCTGTCCTTTCATTGAACATTCCAATTCAATTAGTATCACCTATGGGAGTGGGAATACATCCCAGTAGGATTTTCAACCTATATCTGGGGTTCTCTCCCAGGGAGGGGACACAGACACAAGGGACCAGCTCCCAACGCCCCTTATTCCAACTTTGATGCCAGTTCCTTATTTATAAGTTGTTTGCCACAGAGACAGGTAGTTTTCAGACAATGGTTCTTGGGTTTGGTTATGCATCAGAACCAACTAGGAGTTAGGACAAAACAAAACAGCCCATGCCCCACCCCCAAAAAATTGACTCAGGATTATTGGGTGGGAGGCAGGAACCTGCTTATAATTGAGTATACCAAGTGATTCTGATGCAGGTGGTCCTGGGACTGTATCCTGCTGACCTAGAGTAGATTACTGAGCTAGGAATGGTGGTGCATATCTATAATCCCAACACTCAGAAGGTGGAGGTGGTATACCATGTTTTTGAAGCCAGCTTGGGTGACACAGAGAAACCCGTTTCAAAAACAAAATAAATGGAAAAGGAACATATATCAGAATGTCTAGACTCTGAGTTTCTTTTAGGTCCTAAACCCTTTGAGAATCCCATGAAGCTGAGCACCTCCTCCCTCAGGAAATGCCTATGTAACATACACGTGAAATTGCAAATAAGGTCAGGCAGTCACAGATTTCCCCCAAAGAACTATTTTTTCCTAAGGTTTTCCCAAGGTTGGTAGACTCTAACCTGTTGTGGAGACCCTACATTTTTATAACAATTTCTAATCACAAAAGGGTGCGGGGAATGAATGGGCACACAAGGGCCTCCTGCCACTGCAAATGAACTCCAGATACCTGCACTACACTTTGTCTATCTGATTTTACTTGGATACTTGGTAATCAAACCGGGCCATCAGGGTTTGCAAGCAAATGCCTTTAACTCCTGAGCCATCTCTCCAGCCCTGATTTTTTTCTCTCTCTTTCTTTTGGATATTCCCTATGTAAGGGAACATGTACCAGCGAGTACTTAATAAATGATTCTGACTTTTTTGTGCACATGGCTGTGTTAAGCTTTCCATTTCTAGAACAAGTGGTGATACCTGCTTGTCAAAATCAGGATGTCAGGGAGGAGAGACAATGAAGGCAGCCCCAAAATTAGCAAGGTAGGGAGACCTCCTCATCAGGAGTAACTGGGTGGAGTTTTCTGCTTAGCTTTTCCACTAAAGAATTCTAGCCCGGCGTGATGGTGCACACCTTTAATCCCAGCACTTGGAAGGCAGAGGTAGGAGGATCACTGTGAGTTCAAGGCCACCCAGAGACTACCAAGTGAATTCCAGGTCAGCCTGGGCTAGAGTGAGACCCTACCTCAAAAAAAAAAAAAAAAAAAAAAAAAAAGCCATTTTCTGGCAGGGCATGGTGATGCACGTCTTTAATCCCAGCACTCCGGAGGTAGAGGTAGGAGGATGGCTGCGAGTTCAAGGTCACCCTGAGACTACATGGTGAGTTCCAGGTCATTCTGGGATAGAGTGAGACCCTACCTCAAAAAAAAAAAAAAAAAAAAAAAAAAACAGGGCTGGAAAGACGGCTTAGTGGTTAAGGTGCATGCCTGTGAAGCCTAAGGACCCAGGTTCGATTCTCCAAGTCCCACATAAACCAGATGCACATGGTGGCATGTGTCTGGAATTCCTTTGCTGTGGCTGGAAGCCATGGCGCACCCATTCTCACTGTCTCTCTCCCTCTCTGACTCAAGTAAAAAAAAAAAAGAAAGCAAAGAAACCCAAAATAAACAAACAAAAATTCAATTTCTGTCCCTCCCCACCCCCTTTTCAATTTTTTTTTTACTTTATTTATTTTTGGAGAGAGAGACAGAGAGGGAGAAGGAAACAGATAAGAGATGGGCGCACCAGCAGTCTCTCAGCTGCTGTGAACGAAATTCAGAAAGACCTAGCTTGACTTCCTGGGTCTGGCTAGCTGCTGAGTATCTGGCATCAGAAAGCAGAGGCAAGCTGCTCATTAGAGACCCAGAGTTCCAGATGAGGCTATTTCCCCAGCACCCTTTAGATTAACCATTGTCTTTGGACGCCAATACTGCATGTTGATTTATGACGTAGGGACAGAACAGCTTCCGTGGTATACAGATTCGGTGCCTGTGTTAAGGCCTCAGGCAGGTCTGGCGAGAAAATCTGGCCTTGACCTTATCCCTGTCAAGGTGAGGAATCACGCCTCTAGGTTTCCCCAAGTCCTCTTCTTTCTCTTCTTGGCGCCGCTTCTTTCAACTCTGAGTTTGCTGGGCCTGACTGAAAAAGAAAGGGATCCCCACCCATGACTAGAAAGAGGCGGCGTGGAGCTGTAGCGAAAGGTCGGGCAGCAATTAAACCTAACAAAGATCCTACTCAAGGACTATCCGAGGTGAGGAAGGCAGTTCTGAGGGCAAGGCTGCCAGGGAGAACCGGGTGGGGAAGGAGTCTAAGGATGCACCTCGAGAAGACTGCAAGAACCCGCCAAGGAATGAGGGGGGTTCAATGGTGCGCGCCGTAGAAGCCCAGGGCGGGTGGAGAGCGCGTCTCCCCAGCTGTACGCATGCGTGCCCCCTCCCCCGCCCTTCGCTCTAAAGAATCGGGTCTTCACACAGCGCCTCTCTGAGGAGGGCTGGGGATTCACGCGAGTGTAACGTAGCGGTAGGGAGTGGGTAGGAGTGTTGCACGTTGTCAACTCTAGGTGGCGTCACCCCATGACTGGGACGAAGTACGCACGCGCGAAAGTTTGCACAGGGGCAGGGCGAGTGTGAACCAGGGCATGCGCCGTGCTGGGCACGATGGCGGCTCGGTGGGGTCATTCATGCGCATGCGCACTGCGGTGTTTGTCTGCCGGTCTGACGGACGGCGGGGAGGTGAGCGGCGGCGGCGGGGAAGATGGCGGCGTCCTCCTTGGAGCAAAAGCTGTCCCGCCTAGAAGCTAAGCTGAAACAGGAGAACCGCGAGGCCCGGAGGAGGATCGACCTCAACCTGGATATCAGCCCCCAGCGGCCCAGGCCCAGTAAGCCCGGCAGCGTGGGGGAGGGGGCGGGCGGGCGAGGCGCGCGCCGCAGGAGGCCCCGCCCCCGCTAGGCCCCGCCCTCGCTTCCGGGGTGCTCGCACTCCTTCTCTTTTCTCCTCCTTGCCGTCGGATTGCGGGGTGAGGGTCACGGTGACCCGGTGGGGGAGGATGCACGGGGTTGGCGGGCCCTGGGAAGGCCTTCGTTTCCCGATTGTGGGGGTTCCCACCTTTGGGGCCGAGAGCCTAATTACTGGGTTCACAAGCGAGGCCCTCTCCATCCGATGGCCCGCCCCCATCCCGGTGATCCCAGAGCCTTGTCACTTACACAGAGCCGGCTCCTGGACCCTCTGTGTCCATGACCTCATCCAAGTCACTGTCTACAAACATAATCACGTGTCTTTTGACCCAGTGACTTCACTTCTGCATGTCGAGAGTCACCTGGCCTGAGTCACATGTGTATGCACCTACCCTGCCCTGGGTAAATCCGAGATTACCTAGTGACATGAAACAATGACCTACGTCTAATTTGACCCCTGTGATCACATGGTGGTTCCTTCTCCCTACTCGGTAACACCTTGTTATGGGGTTCAGCAGACCATACACTAGGCCCTTCATATACTTGTCTGCCTCTCCCCAAAACATACCTATTTCCCAGTCTGTCAATTCCCCCACCCACACACACATACACCTACCTCTGGGACACCTGAGGACTGAATGATATATCTACTCTCGTTCAGCAAACATAATCACTTTCTGATCCTACCATCTCTACCTGTCTCCTTGACATTGTGCAGTCCTGGATCGACAGCCATGCTGCTTCTTCCCTCCACACACAGCTAACCTGGTACCACTATAACCATATGTAGCGGCCCTATAAAGTCCCACATATCTATGTGCCCAAGTCTTTTCTGATAGAAGGAATTGGATTTTCTCCTTTCCCACTGACCTTGTGACCAGTGATTCCCCTGGTAACCCTATGCTTGATTCTATTGACTCAACAGAATGCTTTATGTTCCTGTGATATAATCCTTGGAGTATATATAGTTTCCTGTGGGGTGACCCTAAGGAGGGGAAAGGCACCTCGTCTAGCTGAGAAGTCTTCTCTATTCCCTGGTCATGGTCAGCTAGCCTGACACCCACCCATCCCTATGTGAATTCATCCCATTCCTTCCTCTTCTGACCTGAGTCTGTCTGGGTTCCTCCCTGGGGAGTCTTTTAGGGACCCAGAGAAATATCACAGAGACTCAGAGTTGGAAATGCTGTACTTGGGTGCTGCTTGGGACCAGAAATCTAGCCAAGACTTGGAGGGTCCCTGCCAGGCTTTGCAAGGCTATCCTCCCCACCCTCAGTGGTTGAGAACAGGGTTGGGTCTGGGTATGACTTAAGGGGTGGCTTTTTCTCGGTGCAGAGCAAGGCCTGGTGAGGCCCATGGCAGGCAGACCCCAAGGAGCCCGCTGCAGGTGTCTGTGTCTGTCAGCTCCATCCCGTCCTCCCATCTCTGTCAGTTTCTATCCATCTCTGCAGTTTGGTGCCCTGCGCCTCCCCCTCCTCTTCATTACAATTTGATTTCTTTTCTGTTGGACAAATCAGTTATTTCTGTTGTGATTTATGGTGGTGTTTTTTTTTTCTTCCTTTTCCCCATCCAGTTATTGTGATCACTCTAAGCCCTGCTCCTGCCCCGTCCCAGCGAGCAGGTACCAGCCTTTTTATCATCACTGCTTGCACGTCTGCACATTGATCTAACCGCTACCTTGGCTGCAGAATGCCTTCCCCATCCATAATGTGTGTGTGTGTGTGTGTGTGTGTGTGTGTGTGTGTGTTATCATCTCACTCTCCACCACTAGAGCAGTATGAGCTTGGCCCAGTGTTTTCTGTCCTCTTACCTCCCCACTTTTTCTTTGGCTCAGTTTGCACCCCCTTGAGGAGGAAATAAGCTCCCCTAATGAGCAGAACAGTGCACAATAGTGTGTGTGCTTATGTGTGTGTAAAACTGAGAGAGGGAACTAGGGAGATGGCTCATTGGGAGCATCTGTAATCACAGCACACCTATATTGAGATGGGAAGTGGAGACATGAGAATCCCTGGAAGCTCACAGGTCAGCCAGTCTGGCATACTCAACAGGAAACAAAAGACCCTGGCTCCAGGTAGAAGGCAAAGATTAAACCTGAAGTTGTCCTCTGACCTTCACACTTGTGCTGTGGCATGCATATGCCTGTACTCACACACATATCTACACACACACAAAGATTTTTCATTTCTTTGTTTTTTTTTTTTTTTTTGAGGTAGGGTCTGCCTCTAGCCAGGCTGACCTGGAATTCACTATGTAGTCTCAGGGTGGCCTTGAACTCACAACGATCCTCCTACCTTGGCCTCCTCTCAGTGCTGGGATTAAAGGTGTGCACCACCATGCACTGTATAAAGATTGTTTTTTATTTTGTTTTTTGGAGGTAGGGTCTCATTCTAGCCCAGTCTGACCTGGCACTCACTCTGTAGTCCCAGGCTGGCCTGGAATTCACTGTGATCCTTCTACCTCTGCCTCCTGAGTGCTGGGATTAAAGGAGTGGGCCACCACAGCCAGCTAAAGAGTTATTATTTATTTATTTACAAGCAGAGAGAGAAGAGAGAATGGGCACATCAGGACCTCCAGTCATTGCAAACAAACTCCAGACACATGTGCCATTTTGTGCATCTGGCTTTACATGGGTTCTGGGGAATTGAACCTGGTTCGTTAGGCTGTGGAGGCAAGCACTTTAACCACTGATCCATCTCTCCAGCCCCAGATTTATTTATTTATCTCTTTTTCCTTTTTTCTTTTCTTTTCCTTTCCTTTCCTTTCCTCCCTCCCTTCTTTTTTCCCTCCCTTCTCTCCCTCCCATCTTCCCTCCCTTCCTCCCTCTCTTCCTCCTTCCCTTCCTCCCTCCCTCCCTTCCTTCCTTCTTTCAAATGTGGAGCCAGGCTAGTGTGCGTAGCTGAGAAGGTCCATGCTGGTCCACCTTGCCTGTTCAGTCCATCTCAACTATGGGGTGAATGAGTGGTATCCTACTGTGTACTGTGCCTTTCTCAGCTCCAGGGAGACAGCAGTGAGCAGAACAGACCTAGCTTCTGTCTTGTGGGGCTAAAGCTGAAGTAGGGACCACCAGTGGACCTTAACAACATTCTTGGTCTATAAGAACATTCTGATAGAGTGAAGCACTCTGTAGGAAGTCAATTAAGGAGAGCCTCTAGAGCAAAGAATTTGAGTGGAGTGTCCTAGGGAGTTTAGCCTCCTCCCAGCACACACATGGAGACACTGCTGGGCTTTTAAGCCATGCTGACTCCAAGGTGTGCAGCATCCTGTGGGTGTAGGGAGAGTACATCTATATTGGCAGGAGAGGTGGGATACTCTCTGGATAATTACATGTGTTCCCAACCTCTGGGTGTGTGTGTGTGTGTGTGTGTGTGTGTGTGTGTGTGGAAGAGAGAAGCCTAGCTCTGTCCATGTTACATCAATTGTATGCTTGCCCTGTGTGTTCTTTGTGTGTATGCGTGCTTGCATGTGAGTGTACATGCATGCTGGGCTGGTAGCCTACACACCCAAGGCTCCTTGTCAGTAGTCGTGTCCCGGTGATCTCCATTCATTCATTCATTCTCATCCTCTTCCTTTTTTCACTTTCTTATTCTCACTTTATCCTCCTGACCTGTGTGACTGTCGTACCCTGCTGCCCCTGTAATCTCTGTTCTTAAGACCAGATCCCTTTTCCACTCTAGCCCCCCTCAAATCCCCACTATGTTCCAGAGTCTGGAGCCAGTAGCCTTTTTCCTGGGGGGTTCTGAGACAGCCCAGAAGGGCCTGATGGACAGTGCAGGGAAGAAGAGGGACCAGTAGGGTGAAGGTGTGGAGGAGGCTTGGGGTATGGTCCTTACCTCAGAGACTGGAGGGTGCCAGGTAGAGGGGTTCAGATACCTCCTTGGGGATGAGCCCTGAGCAATTCCTAGAGAGTTCTGGATGCAAAGAGTTTAGGAGCTAGGGAAGAGTGTGGGACCCTCATGAGTCAGCATGGGCTCAGGACTGTAATTGGGGCCATGATCAGAACTGAGGCACAGGGACATCAACATCGTGGTACTGTTGCTTGGCCAAGAGCTTCAGGAGGGGATATGAGGAAGTAAGTCCTCTGGACTGGTGGTGAGCACTGTGCCCAGCTATGTCCACTGGGCTCTTCATTTGCTCCTGCCAGACTCTGGCAAGACCTGCCCTTCTCTTGAATGTGAGTCAGGATCTTCTGCCTGTCTCCTCTTGCTGGCTGAGGTCAAGATGTTAGCCACCAGGGCTAGGGAAGGTCCTAGATGTCAGCAACTCATGAGCCCATTTGTCTCTACCTATTGGCCACTGGACCCAAGTCACTGGAAGCCAGCAAGCCATGGAAAGAAGAGGTAGTGAGGCAGGATGTATGGACAGGAGGTATGCTAATGGCTATTAGTGATCTTTGGAGGACCCTTGTTATTGCCATGAGCTGAGCAAGCTATTCCCCTTTCCCGGCATCAAGGCCAGGGCCTGGGCTGATCATGGTGGGCAAGGAGTCTGTGGAGGACAGGCATCCCAAAGAGCCACACAGGAGTCCTAGCCCCTGCAGCTAAGCCAGGGAGATGCCTAGATCTTGAAGAAACTACCTCTTCTGTCTCCCATCCTCTCTGGCCTGTCTTTTCAGTGCCTCTTCCAGATAGCTGAATCCTAAGTCTTGACTCTTTTCTGTGTGTCTCCTGGCTCTCCCACTTCCTAACACTGCCTGCTCATCCTGGGGTGCCCGCTGCCTGCCCACCGCCTACCTGTAGCATGCCCGAGCTGTCCGCATGCAGGCTATTGGGAAGTACCAAACTTCCTACCTGGCCCAGCACCTGCCTCTTACCTAGCCTAGATACCTCCTAGCTGAGCTGTGACATATAGACTCCTGTCAACCGTCAGAGAATGTAGGCCTAACCTGGGGTCCTGTTCCCTCCCCTCCTTTGGCCCTGGCTCTGAAGGCCTGGGTGGGAGGTGCACAAATTAGCCAGCTGGCCAGTTGGGGGCATTTTCCCTGGCCTAGGAGCAGAATATGGGGTGAGATAGTCACAAGTTCAGTGTTGATGGCAAGGCCAGGGCCCTTGCTGATCATGGAGGTATTCTATACGTACATGGTCCCATGTGAGTGCTGTGGCCCTAGGTAGGTCTGCTTCCTGGAAGGCATGGAGATAAAAGGGACATGCCAGGGAGGCCACCCCACTTCATTTTCCACAAGCATACACTTGTGGACAAACAAACCTTCAGCCTCTGGGAACCACCCTTCTCTTACCAGCCCATTCCATCTCCTTCCATGTCAGAGCAGGAGAAGGTACCCTGGGAATAGCTCAGGGAGTGGGGAGGGAGTCCCCAGCCACTGGAGCTGGGAACTATGCCAGCCTGATTCAGGGATATCAGGGAGGGGAAGATGAGGGTCCTGACCCCCTCCTGACCAGCTTGGTACTAACCCCGTCCCTGCCCCTGGTTCTCAATCCCCTAGCCTTGCAGCTCCCACTGGCCAATGATGGTGGCAGCCGCTCACCGTCCTCAGAGAGCTCTCCACAGCACCCTACACCCCCTGCCCGGCCTCGTCATATGCTGGGGCTCCCGTCAACCTTGTTCACACCCCGCAGCATGGAGAGGTAAGCTGTTGGATCAGGGCCAGCACAAAGGGAGGTGAGTGGTGAAGCTTATGGGACCTCCTTCCCCTAACTCCTTTTCTCTTTCTTCCAGCATTGAGATTGACCAGAAGCTTCAGGAGATCATGAAACAAACGGGCTACCTGACCATCGGGGGCCAGGTACTACTCTTTCCTTAGCACCCACAGGGCAGTGACAGGACACAGCCAGGCTTGGGGGAATGGGAACAGAGGCCCTGGGCACCCTCCAGCCCCCTTGCTTTCCTCACAGCGCTACCAGGCAGAAATCAATGACCTGGAGAACCTGGGCGAGATGGGCAGTGGCACCTGTGGCCAGGTGTGGAAGATGCGCTTCCGAAAGACAGGCCATGTCATTGCTGTCAAGGTAAGTCACCACCCCTACTCTTTAGGCTGGGTTCTAGGCCAGCAGACTACTTAACATAAAGATTCCCCACATATATGATTTATTTTTTCCTTTTTAAAATTTTATTTTTATTTATTTATTTATTTGAGAGCAACAGACAGAGAGGGAAAGAGGCAGTGAGAGAGAGAGAATGGGTGCACCAGGGCCTCCAGCCACTGTGAACAAACTCCAGATGCATGTGCTATCTTGTGCATCTGGCTTACGTGGGTACTGGGGATTTGAGCCTCGAACCGGGGTCCTTAGGCTTCACAGGCAAGTGCATAACTGCTAAGCCATCTCTCCAGCCCTTTTTTTCCTTTTTTTTTTTCTTTTCTTTCTTTCTTTCTTTCTTTCTTTCTTTCTTTCTTTCTTTCTTTCTTTCTTTCTTTTTTTTTTCGAGGTAGCCTTGAACTCATGGCGATCCTCTTACCTCTGCCTCCCAAGTGCTGGGATTAAAGGCATGCACCACCACACCCAGCTCCTTTTATTCCTTTTTATTGACAACTTCCATACTTATAATAAACCATGATAATTCACTCCACTCCTCCACATTCCCCTTTCTTCTCTCTATTAGTCTCTCTTTTATTTTGATGTCATCTTTTTCTCCTGTTATGAGGTTCTTGTGAAGATAGTGCTAGGCACTGCGAGGTCATGGATATCAAGGCCAATTTATGTCTGGTTGATTGCATTGTAGGCAGTCCTACCCTTTCTTCGGTTCTTACGTTCTTTCTCCCATCTCTTCCACAATGGACCCTGAGCCTTGGAAGGTGTGATAGAGAGGTTTCAATGCTGAGCACTCCTCCGTCACGTCTTCTCAGCACTATGGTGCCTTTTAGGTCATCCCAGTGGTCACTGCCATCTGAAAAGAGAAGCTTCTCTAACCAAAAGTGAGAATAGCATTAATATATGGGTATGAAACTTAAGAAAAGTGCTTAGAGGGCAGTTTGGTGAGCATAATACATACAGTAAGCCAGACACCATCAGGCGTTATACCCCTAGGTCATGACTTTCCCCATCATAGGTTTTCACTACCAGGCATGTATTCCCTCCTGTGGAGTGGACCTCTAGTCCAATTAAAGAGCAGTTGGTTTTCCCCATAACAGACATGCCACTAATGCACCTGTTGGTTCATTTGGCCTGGCTGACCAAACTTGAGGCTTGCAGTGTCCACTGTTTTCACCACTGATGGCTTTTGTCTCCCATAAAGCTGCATGTGGTACAGCTTTTTCCAGCTTTCTGTCAGCTGGTCTACCAGGAGACAGTTTTCAGCTCAGCCCCAGTGTGATTTCTCGGTGACCTTGCAGCCCAGGCATGTGGAGTCTTTAGCAGCAGGGGCTTATCATCTATTTTTGGTGGGAAACCAAGAATCTTGGCAATAGCCTGTAATGTTTTGGGGGCATCAGGGATCTCCCTGGCTGACAACTCACTGGAAGGTATCCCATCCCTGGCACTGAAATTTTTCTAGTAACAGTCTATGGCTTCTGGATGTGTCATTATCCAAAAAAGTTATTATGTGGCTTATTCACAATATCTTGAATTTTTATTTCCCCTCCCCCCACGCTCCTTTTACTCAGTCTTTTCCATTGACCTTGCTTAGACCATTGCACCCGCACTAGTGTGTCTGTCTACTTACATACATACAGTACCATCCCTTTAAGTCCACCCCTGCCCATTATAGCTCTCTTCTAGCTTACTGGCCTCCAACTCCACAAGTCTGAACATTTGTAACTAGGATCCACATATGAGAGGAAACAGATGACGTTTGGCTTTCTGGGCCTGGGTTACCTCACTTAGTATAATCCTTTCCAGATCCATCCATTTCCCTGCAAATTTCATAATTTCATTTTTCTTTACTGCTGAATAGAACTCCATTATGTAAATGTACCACATCTTTATTATCCATTTATCTGTTGAGGGACATCTAGGCTGGTTCCATTTCCTAGCTATTGTGAATAGAATGGCAGTAAACATGGTGAGCAAGTATCTCTAAGATAGCTTTCTCAAGAACCTCCACACTGATTTCCACGCCTGGCTTGAGAATTCTTTATTTAGTTCCATAGCCCATTTTTTAAAAATTTTTTAAATTTTTTATTTATTTGAGAGTGACAGAGAGAGAAGCAGATAGAGGGAGAGAGAATTGGCACGCCAGGGCCTCCAGCCACTGCAAACTCCAGATGCATGTGCCACCTTATGTGAATCTGGCTTATGTGGGTCCTGGGGAATCAAGCCTTGAACCCAGGTCCTTAGGCTTCGCCGGCAGGCACTTAACCACTAAGCCATCTCTCCAGGCCCTATAGCCCATTTTTTAATTGGGTTGTTTGATTTCTTATTGTTTAGTTTTTTGAGTTCTTTGTATATTCTGGATATTAATCCTCTGTCAGATGTATAGCTGGCAAAGATTTTCTCCCATTCTGTAGGTTGTCTGTTTGCTCTAATCACAGTGTCCTTTGCTGTACAAAAGCTTTGTAATTTCGTGAGGTCCCAGAAAGTCATTGCCTTTGCCAATATGTTGAAGGGATTCCTCTACATTTTACTCTAGTAGTTTCAGAGTTTCAGGTCTGATAATAAGGCCCCTGATTCATTTGGACTTTATTCTTGTACAAGGAGAAAGACAATGATCTATTTTCATCCTTCTACAGATACATACCCAGTTTTCCCAGCACCACTTGTTGAAGAGGCTGTCTTTTCTCCAATTAATTTTTTTGGCTTTTTTTTTTTTTTTTTTTTTTGTCAAAAATCAGATGGCTGTAGCAATCTGGATTTAATCTGGTCCTCTGTTCTGTTCCATTAATTTATGTGTTTATCTTTGTGCCAGTACCATTCTGTTTCTGTTACTATGGCTTTGTAGTATAGCTTAAAATCTGGTATGGTGATAACACCAGCCTTATTTTTGTTGCTGAAAATTGTTTTGGATAATCAAGGGTTTTTTTTGTGCTTCTAAATAAATTTTAGGATTTTTTTTTATAATTCCATGAAGAATGCCATTGGAATTTTAATGGGGATTGCAGTAAATGTATAGATTGCTTTTGGTAAGATTGATATTGTCACAATATTGGTTCTTGCAATCCAAGAGCATGGGTTGTCTTTCCATTTCCTAGTGCCTTAATCTATATCTCACTTGAGAATTCTAAAGTTTTCATTGTAGAGATTCTTCACTTCCTTGGTTACATTTATTCCTTTTTTTTTTTTTTTTTTTTTGAGACAATTTATTCCTTTTTTTTTTTTTTTTTTTTTTTTTTTGAGGCAATTGTGAATGGGAGTGATTCCCTGATTTCATCCTCCATATGTATGTTTGTTGTTAGTATATAGGAAAGCTACTGTTTTCTTTCTTTTTTTTTTTTAACGTAACAAATTTATACTAAAGATAACGTGCAGCAGCAAAATAATAAATAAAAGCACAGGAATACAAAAATGGACATAGCAATTTTTTAATTAACACAGTATTCTGGATACAAGTATAATACCACTAGGTGAGGACTGCAATTGCCTCAGAAACGTATGATGACATGGGTTGAGATAAGGCTTTAGGATAGCCTCTTTACTAATCACATTTCAATCAGTGCTGACCAGAAGCTAATGCAATTTCTTTTAGGCTAAGATTTTCAGTGAAATTATACAACTAATCTTCCATGTAAAATAGACTAATTTGACATGTTTTAAGGTAATCTGTCCTCATTTAATGGCAAATTGGGATAAATCAAACAAGGAGAGTCCTTACAAAAGCTAAGCATCCTTTTCTTTTAGGCCACCTTAAATTTTATTTTGTTTATATGTGTTTCCATTAACATTCAAGTACAAATTTAGGCAAGTTTCGGAAAGCTACTGATTTCTGTTATCCCTCTTTGCAGCAAATGCGGCGCTCGGGGAATAAAGAGGAGAACAAGCGCATCCTCATGGACTTGGATGTGGTGCTGAAGAGTCATGACTGCCCCTACATCGTCCAGTGCTTCGGCACCTTCATCACTAATGTGAGTGTCCTGAGTTGGCACTCACATTAGTGATGGGCTAGGTCCCTCAAAGGGTGCCTGCATGCTACCCAGGGCTGAGACTGGATTACACCTGGGCTGGGTGGGAAGGCATGGCAAGCCCAAGCTCTATGTGCCAGCCTCCTTCCTTTGCAGACTGATGTCTTTATTGCCATGGAGCTCATGGGCACATGTGCAGAGAAGTTGAAGAAGCGGATGCAAGGTCCCATCCCTGAGCGGATCCTGGGCAAGATGACTGTGGCGGTAAGGAGCTCAGCAGGGGCTTATGCAGCCAGGGGAGCAGCCTTGGTCCCTGTCCCCCCATCATGAGTGCCTTCCCCTCTGTACATACTATAGATTGTGAAGGCGCTGTACTACCTGAAGGAGAAGCATGGTGTCATCCATCGGGACGTCAAGCCCTCCAATATCCTGCTGGACGATCGGGGCCAGATTAAGCTCTGTGACTTTGGCATTAGTGGTCGCCTTGTTGACTCCAAGGCCAAAACACGGAGTGCTGGCTGTGCTGCCTATATGGCTGTGAGTGGGGCCCAGCTGGGCCTGACTGGGGTGGTGGGGGCTGGCCTTACTCTCGGAGTACATCCTCTCTCTCCTTCCCTGTAGCCTGAACGCATTGATCCACCGGATCCCACAAAGCCTGACTATGACATCCGGGCTGATGTCTGGAGTCTAGGCATCTCATTGGTGAGTTGGGACCCAACCTACGTTTAGGGGGTGGGACCTTATAGGGCAAAGAAGGAAGACAGGGACCCCCTTCTCTGCCATCTCAGGCCTACCTGTCTGCCTCCTAGGTGGAGTTGGCGACTGGACAATTTCCCTATAAGAATTGCAAGACAGACTTTGAGGTCCTCACCAAAGTCCTACAAGAAGAGCCCCCGCTCCTGCCCAGTCACATGGGCTTCTCAGGGGACTTTCAGTCATTTGTCAAAGACTGGTGAGCACCTTTACCCTGTCCTGCCCCTCCACTCCAGGATGACCTGGGAAGTCAGGTGTGTTTGTGCCCAGAGCTGCTTGGGGGGCGGGGGGAGGGCTTCAGATGGGCTGCTGACCAGGGGCTGCACAAAGGAGCCATGGGAACACTAGCTGGGGTATGGACCCATCCTAAGAAGACAGCTGACCTTATTAGCATTTGACATAGTAGCCCTGGGGCTTTGCTATGGGAGGTTGTACAGGAAGTCCATGCCTGAGTCTCCCTGGGGAAGGCCCAGTCTTCTCTTAGTTGTGAACTACACATTCTCCCCAAGCCAGGTCCCTCACCATGTCAAACTGGACCAGGAGGCTTTGCTCAACCTGGCAGGGCCTGGCTATTAGCAAGTAGTCCTTAGGACATTAGCAGCTGTTTCCCACTGATTTGGAAGACTTTTGGCACTTTGGGGAGGTCCTGAGCACAGGAGTGCAGCTAAGCCCCTCCTCCCTTGCTCTTACTTCTCTTCCCTCCCTACTTTTCTTCTAGCCTTACTAAAGATCACAGGAAGAGACCAAAGTATAATAAGCTACTTGTGAGTATCTGTCCCCAACCCCCAACATGTAGGAATTTCCCCTGGGCCTGGTATGAGGCCAGGACCCTATGTCCTAAACCACCCCTTGGGCCCACAGGAACACAGCTTTATCAAGCGCTATGAGACACTTGAGGTAGATGTGGCATCCTGGTTCAAGGACGTCATGGCCAAGACTGAGTCGCCGAGGACTAGTGGGGTCCTGAGCCAGCACCACCTGCCCTTCTTCAGGTAGCCTCATGGCGGAGGCCAGCCCCACAGGGGCCCAGGGGCATGGCCACAGGCCCTCCCTTCCCATCTGGCCACCTAGCTGCCACCAGGGAAGACCAGGGACCCGGATGGTCTTTGAGGGCTGAGGACAGAAAGTAGGAGGTGCCTATCCACCTCCACCTCCCTGCCCACCAGCTGATGGACAGATGGGCCTGCCTGGCTCCAGCCTTTCCCACCCTGGGGTCAGCTGGCTGTGTGCATCCTCCCCGACAGACACTGTGAACAGAAGACAGCAGGCCATGAGCAGACCCGCTATTTATTCAGTCATAACCTCTGGGCTGCAGTGGTTCCCAGGGGCCAGGAGAGAGTCCCCATCCTTTACCCTAGGCTTTGAGCTTCTATCCCTTCCACCCCTCTTCCACACATGCTTGCTTTCTGTCCCCTTCCCTCTAACTCTGTCCCTTTCCTGCTTTCCCTGTCTCCCTCCTATCCTCTGCTTTTCTCCTGGCCCAAACCTGGGCCCAGCTACCCCTACTGCTCAGTGGAAGCCCTAGGTCAACTTAGGCCTCCTCAAGTCCTTTCCCCAGCATGGCCACCATGTGGGTATTGTGACTGCAGCCAGATGGGGCTGCTCCTTCCCTCCTTCCCTCTGTCTCTCTATCTCTCTTTGATCTCAGGGGGTCCTTTTTGGAGTTTATTGTATTTTATTGTACTTGGTGGGGTGTTTTGGGGGGAATGGAGAGGAGAGCTTGTTCTCATGGGGAGTGCCGGTACCTTCAGAAACTTTTTACCAAAGTCATGTTTAGCTGCTTGTGGTGCCCTCCCATCCACTCCCTCAGACACTGGGTGCCTGGACTGCTGCTCCTTGTCAGCCTTGGCCTAGGAGAGGCCCTAGGCCCAGGAGAGACGAGGCTCAAACTTGGGCTCTGGGGGTTCCTTTTCCCTTGGGGCTGGGGACTGGCTACAGCTTGGGGGTAAGTTGAAGAGCTCAGGTGGCACAGAGGGAGCCCAAGGAGCCTTAGCCAAAACAGATGGCTTTCAGGGAACATGGGCAAGGGAGCAGCAGAGAGCAGGACCGCAAGGAGGTGACCCTAGAGGATCTATGACAAGAGTGGGGCCTGGTGGCCAAGGGAGAGGGTATTGTCTGGAGAGAGTGACTGAAGGTGAAGGGAGTGGATGTGAAGGTTGGTGCATGTGTGACAGGGACAGGCATGAATGCAAGGGGAGGCCAGACTGGGGCACAAGAGTGTGAGGTGACTACCCCCATTGTTCCCCTGAGTTATCCCCTCAGCTCACCCAGAGCTGGCCAACCTCAACCTACCTTGAGGCTTGGGACTGGGAAGGACCAGGTGTCCATTCCAGGCCCCAGGCTTTGGTGCCCCACTGGAACCTCCTCAGCCATCAGAGCAGGGTGGGGTGTTTCCTTTTTGTTGGTCATGCATGCAAATCAAGTGGACAAGAGAACAATATAACAAAAAAAAGAAAAAAAAGAAAAAAGAAATAAATGCAAACAAAACCCAAGCAACACCAAAGGTGTGAGGAACCTCGCTGGATGTAGCTGAAGCATCATAGGCTTAGGTATCACTATGGTCTCTTAACTGCCATAGTGACTCAATATATTCATAAATGCCGCATGTTTAAAATGTAATAGAAGTCATCATCTTTGCCCCCCACCCAAGAATGAGCAGCCACCCTCTTTTGCCCCTATCTCCTATTGGAAGTGTTGGGAGTGGGGCAAAAAGGCTAACAGTCCAGGCCCCCACCCAGCCACCAGCATAAGAGGAGGCCTTTGTGAGTAGCAGGAAGGTCACTTGGCTGGTTCCCAGAACCAGCACAGGCCCAAAGGCCAGGCTGCCTGGTTTCATTTTTATTTAACTTTATTTCTGTTTTGTGAGTGTGTCCGCTTACCCCCTTCTTCAGTGTTAAGCAGGAGCCCCAGGGGAGTTTCCTTTCTTACATCCCCAACTTCTCGGAAGATCTCTCTGCCACCAGCCATCTCTCTGGCCCAAGCAGAGGGGGTCCGGGCAGGCAGGGGCCCTGGGGTGGCCTGGTCCAGCCCACTGACCCATGGTCTCTTCAGGCTGCCAGTGTTGCCCTGTTCCTTTTTAAAACAAAATGCCCTTGTTTGTAAATCCTTAGATGCTTGAGAATAAACCCTCTCCTTTTTCTTCTGAGTTTGTGGTGTTTCCCAAGTCTTGTAGAATGGAGATGTGGGAAGGGATTTGGGGTACTATTTGGTGGATGAGGAGTGAGCACTGAGGAGAAACAGACAGGGCTTGGGGCTGGGTGGGAGGTATCAAGCAGCTTGTGTTAGGAACCCTTTCTCTCTAGTAAACTCAAGTGGAACAGGAGAGGAGCCTTTAATCTATGCAGGCCTTGGACCCCTGCTCTGATATCAGCCCCTCAGCTCTCCACCCCCACTCCTAGCTTTCCTCTGGTGGCTGCCCCACCAAGGCCAGCCTCTGGGTGCAGTTCAACCAGGTGTATCTGCTACTGACCCAGAGTATTCCAGCCTTAGTCTGGACATTATGCTGGGCATCACATTCCTACTAGTCCTGCTCACTGTGACCTCCACCTTACCCAATGCATCATTTGGTATGTACAGGCTGCACTATTACACCCCCATCTGCTATTCTTAACCAACTTGGTCTTTTGCTGTAGCTGGGAGTAGGTGGGGTTAGGGTATTTTCATCCCTGTCACGGGACTGGCTCCTATTCAAACTTCCTCAGAGTCCCCAGCATCCAGATGAGGACAAGGGCTATGGGAGTGGGGCCAGCTATGCAGGTTCTACTTGACAAGAACCCCAGTTGAACACTTGTTGAAGGCATTCTTACTTAAACCTGTACTCAGTGTGCTCTTGCCTTAGAGCTCTGTGAGGGGAGAATAGAGACCCCTTCACACTCCTGCCACTGTCCTTCATCTGTGTGAAACTCGCTAAACAGTAAATTCCAGACCCCGATGGCTTGGCTAGACTAAGGCTGTGCCCTCCGTGGAGGGCACCCTCCTGTTCCTCTTCACCACTGATAACAGCACCTACCTTCCCTCAGAAAGCAGGTATCTCTATTGAGTCACTTAAGAGCAGCCTTCTCAGGGCAAAGACCCCTGACTTCTTCAATCTGACTCTCCACCAACCTGTTCTCTCTACCTTTTCTGTCCCAGGATTTTCTACTTTGCAAGAGGAGAAAGATCCAGGAAAGGGAAAGACACCTCACTGGCCCCTGGGCATTAGCTATTAAGTGTGATGTCCTGAGGTCCCTAGAGGCACATTATAGTAACTACCCCTTGGGAATATGATGGCCCTTCAGAAGTGTAGGCGGTTCCTAGAGGGCCTAGGGGGGTGGGGAGGAAGCATATCCTCCTTCCTTTGTACTCCCTTACAGTGCCCAGGTTCCTGGCCTCTGGCTGCAATCTGGAGTGTCAGACACAGGGTGTCTTTGCTTGAAGTCCCTGCGGGCAGTCGTGTGTTTGTGCCGGTGGGGACGCTGGGAGCACCAATGGTGGGTGGAGACCTGCGGGGACAGAATGATCCTGGTGGCACCTCCGTTCCCTAGGCGGCGCCTCTGACCCGTCCTTCCCCACCCTGAGGCCTGGCCCTGCATCTCTGCTCAGTAACACAGTCCTCACACCCGACCCTGGGGCCCGCCCTAGTGCTGCTGCGGTGGGGGGTGGGGAGCTGCCCTGGTGACACTCTTGTCACCTTCCCACCATCGCTGCACCCGGATGCTGCCCACCCAGCACACTTCAGCTTCCGCCTGTATCCAGTCTTCAACGCCTTTGTGCAGTTTTTGCACTGCCAGCTGAGCCACCACCACCCAGATACCTATGCTTGTGATGGTGTTCTCGCCACCGCGTGCAGAGACGGGAATCTGGTCACTGAAGGCCTCTCTGTCTGGCCGGACACAAGTGTCTCTGGAAGGGGGGATAGCTGCTTTGGGATCTGATCTCAGGCTAGGGGCTGGGTGCAGAGATGCACCAGGGGACTCTTGGAGCTCGGAGCAAGGATTCCTCAGGAGACTGGAAATGGACACCAGATTTCCTCTAGTACAAGGCTCTAGGGCTCTTTAAGTGGGTGTCTGAGATTTCTCCAGGGCCTGGAGACAGAATGCCAAAGCCTGCTGTAAATGCCACACTTGCTTTTGGGTTCCCCAGGCTAGGTGCAAAGAGCAGAGCCATGTGATCTAGAGGGATTATTTAGAGTCTTCTAGGGCTGGGATCCATTTGTATACTTAAGGGCTAGGCTCCAGGGACTCTTAAGGGGTCCAGTTTCCAGGAGGCCTATTGGAGGCTTCCTAGCTGAGGTGGAAAGTTGGACGTTCAGGTTTATCTTAGGAATCCTGGAGATCAGACCAGGCTCTGACGACTCCATCTCTTCCGCGAGCTCCTCAGGATCCCAAGCCTGCGGGGGGGGGGGCTGACATCCCTAGAGCCAGCTTTGCTACACCTGCAGCGGCTCCGGCCAGGGGGCGCACTACCCCAGCGAGCGGCAACCCCTACTCCAGCCAGCCTTTCCTTCCAGTGCCCTCGCCCCACCACCAATCCTCTAGAGCAACGCCCAGCAGCCTCCACACCCATCCCCCACCCCCGCTCCGGAGGCCCCTGTGAGGCACGTAAGTATGGGCGGGAAGATCTGAAGCAAGAGCTGAACAAGGAAGGTAATTATATAGAGCCTTCATAATGGTTATTTGTGCATGGACATAGTTCCAAATGTTTTACATATTTCATCCTAACAACCTTCACGTAGATACTATTATAATCCCCATTAGAGACGAGAAAAATGAGGCATTCTGAGTTAAGTAACTTGTCGAAGGTTGTAGCATTTGATACAGCTGGGATCGAACTCAGGGAATGGGGGAACCCGCGGCGGATTGTGGACACTAAATAGTGAGAGGTCCTTAAACTTTGGGCAGTCTGGACAGGCACTAGGCGAGGAGAATTGGGGATTCAGATAGTTTTCCTCTTACCATGGCACTTAGACTGATAGAAGATGCCAATGATTACAGGAACGGATTGGCCCACCTATTGTTCCTTCTCAGCTTTTGCCACTCCTCCACAGGAATGGTATGTCTCAGTGAGCTCTTGAGATGCACGAAGGCATGGTTTCAGGAAGGACCGGACCTACCAACCTGAACACGATCCTTTGGGACTACCACCTCTGCGCTTCTTTCCTTCCCTTTGCACCTCCCACCTTCCCCCAACCTGGTCTCAGACTCTGCTGACTTGCTGAGTTCTGGCGGAGGCAGTGTGTATACAAGACACGCGGGGAAAGCAGTGCGGGGAACCAGAATTTAGTGAGATTCTGGACAGGTGATCCCGACTGGAGGGGTGGGACTTCAAGGCCTATGCCAAGTATGCCAAGGGAGACTCAAAAGCGATTTGTTCCAAAGTGATAACCGACTTTGCCAGATTCCATTTCAACACCAGCCCCTCCGGCCTCCTTTTATCTTCCCCAGGCCAGGCCTTCTCTGATCGCTACACCCACTGCCCTGACACTGCCATCGCTCAGGCCTCTTGTTGCTGATCAAGACTCTGCATCGCATATTTTGTCACCTTAGTCTTGAGCACTTTTTAAATTTTTTTTTGGGGGGGGGATGTTTTGATGTAAGGTCTCACTTTTGCCCAAGCTCACCTAAAATTCACTTTGTAGTCTCAGGGTGGCCTCGAACTCATGGTGATCCTCCCACCTCTGCCTCCTAAGTGCTGGGATTAAAGGCGTGCACCACCATGCCCAGTTAAAAAAAAATTTTTTTAATGACAACTTCCATAATTATAGATAATAACCCATGGTAATTCCCTCCCTCCTCCACACTTTCCCCTTTGAAATTCCACTCTCCATCATATCCCCTCCATCTCTCAATCAGTCTCTCTTTTATTTTGATGTCATGATCTTTTCCTCCTATTATGATGGCCTGTGTTGGCACTATGAGGTCATGGATATCCAGGCCATTTTATGCCTGGAGGAGCACGTTGTAACAAGTCCTATCCTTCCTTTGGCTCTTATATCCTTCCTTCCACCTCTTCTGTAATGGACCCTGAGCCTGGGAAGATGTGATAGAGATAGTTCAGTGCTGAGCACTCTTCGGTCACTTCTTCTCAGCACCATGGTGCCTTCTTAGTCATCCCAAGGTCACCGCCATCTGAAAGGAGAAGCTTCTCTAACCAAAAGTGAGAGTAGCATTAATATTTGGGTATGAATATTAAGAGAAGTGCTTACTGAGCAGTTTGGTATATACATTTAGCCAGACACCAGCAGACATTACACCCCTAGGGCTCATGACTACCCCTGTTGTAGGTTTTCCGTATCAGGGATGTATTCTCTCCTATGGAGCGGGCCTCCAGTCCAATTAGAGAGCGGTTGGTTTCCCCCATAACAGACATGCCACTACTGTACCCATTGGCTCATTTGGCCTGGCTGGATAGTCTTGAGCTCTTTAAATTCCTGTTGCCCAGCTCCTTCCTCTGTGCATAGGCACAGTGAAACTACTAGGCTCAGTTTGCAGACGAGGAAACTGAGGCTCAGCAAAAGCTAAACCACTTGTCCAAGGTCTTCAGGGCTCCCAAAGCTATGGATTAGAGGCATTTACCACCATGCCTGGCAAGCTGGGGCTTTTGAAAAGACAGGTATCCACCTCTGAGAAAAACAAATCACGTAATTGGGGCTTCATGAGTTAGTTCGAGGATGTAGGGAGGGCACGTGATCCAAAGTATTGCTCTAGCTCATGAGTAACGTGAAACGCAAACATAAAAGAAATCGTTCACAAAACAATCATTCGGGGGCTGGAGAGAATTGCTCAGTGGTTAAGGCACTTGCCCGCAAAGCCTAAGAACCCAAGTTTGATTCCTTAGTACCCACGTAAAGGTAGATGCACAAGGTGGCACATGCATCTGGAGTTTGTTTGCAGTGGCTGGAGGCCCTTGTCTGCCCATTCTCTCTATATGCCTCTTTTTCACTGTCTAGAAAAGAAAAAACAATTTTTTTGTTGTTGTTTTTTTGAGGTAAGGTCTCCCTGTACTCAGGCTGACCTGGATTTCACTATGTAGTCTCAGGGTGGCCTCAAACTCACGGCAATCCTCCTACCTCTGCTTCCCTAGTGCTGGGATTAAAGGCAAGTGCCACCACACCCGACTAAAAAATATATATATTTTAAAAAGACAGGAAGCGCCAGCCGTGGTGGCGCACGCCTTTAATCTCAGCACTTGGGAGTCAGAGGTAGGAGAATCGCCGTGAGATCGGGGCCACCCTGAGACTACTAGTGAATTCCAGGTCAGCCTGAGCTAGAGCGAAAACCTACCTTGAAAAACAAACAAATTTTTTTAAAAAGTGAGACAGGAAGGAAGAAAGGAAGGTAGGGAAGGAAAACAAGAGAAAGTTTGAGGCCAGCCTGGGCTTCGGTAGAAGACTATGTCTCAAGTTTTCTTTTTCTGTAACAAAAACATGAAATCTCCTGCCCTCCCCTTTTCCTTCACTCTCCTCTGTTCCGCCTTCCTCTCCTCTTTCCCTCCCTGTCTGCCATGATGTGCGTTTAGGACCAGCCTGAGACTTCATAGTGAATTACAGGTCAGCCTGGTTTAGAGTGAGATCTTAACCTAAAAATAAATAAATAAACAAATAAATAAAAAATAAAAATTGACCAGGCGTGGTGGCGCATGCCTTTAGTCCTGGCACTCAGGAGGCAGAGGTAGGAGGATTGCCATGAGTTCAAGGCCACCCTGAGACTACATAGTAAATTCCAGGTCAGCCTGGGCTAGAGTGAAACCCTACCTCAAAAAAAAAAAAAAAAAAAATCGTCGTTCGATACTGCCGCACTATCTCTACTATTCCTACAGAGGCGGTTCTCTCAGAACTGCAACTAGAGCCACGCCTCTATCGTCAGTTTTCTGGCGGTGCTTTCAGGCCTCTGCGGCCACCGTAGCTGCGCCCAGAAGGAAGCGGTCTTTAGAGAGCCAGTTCCTCTCCGCCGCACAACATGAAGCCTCCGCAGCGACGGCGTATGGTTCCTGCACGTTATCTGGGTGACGTGACGGGCCCTGCAGCTTGGACCCCCCGCGAGAAGCGGCAGCTACTGAGACTTCTTCAAAGCCGGCGTGGCCAGCCGGAGCCAGACGCCGCGGAGCTGGCCACCGAGCTGCAGGGCCGCAGTGAGGTTGAGGTCAGAGGCTGAGTCTTAACGTCTGCGAGACTGGGGGCGTGGCGTACTCGGGTGTGCGTGGGAGGAGAGAGGAACCACAAGTGAGCCCTCTAGTAAACTTAGGGGTGGAGCCGCCTTGAGGTTTGTGAGCGGGCGCTAGTAGACCTAGAGGCGGGCCGGTGGAGCTTGGGAGCCGGGCAGGGGTCGGATGCTCCTGAGCTGTGACGTGTAAGTGGAGTAAAAGTGAACAGAAGTGGATTTAGCAAAAGGTGAAGCTGAGCCGAGATGGTGTACGCCTTTAATTCCAGCCCTCGGAGGTTTTAGAGTGAGATCTTACCGCAAGAAAAAAAGCCGGGCTTGGTGGCGCACGCCTTTAATCCCAGCACTCGGGAGGCAGAGGTAGGAGGATCGCCATGAGTTCAAG
Organism: Orientallactaga sibirica; assembly: GCA_036365145.1. NCBI lineage: Eukaryota > Metazoa > Chordata > Mammalia > Rodentia > Dipodidae > Orientallactaga > Orientallactaga sibirica. Next base: position 22,339,005 of record JAEOAD010000015.1, on the reverse strand, counting down.
GCAACCCTGAGATTGCATAGTTAATTCCAGGTCAGCCTGGGCCAGAGTGAGACCCTACCTCAAAAAAAAAAAAAAAAAAAAAAAGAAAGAAAGAAAATTGACCCAGGCGTGGTAGCCCACGCCTTTAGTCCTGGCACTGAGGAGGCAGAGGTAGGAGGAGCACCATGAGTTCGAGGCCACCCTAAGACTACTTAGTGAATTCCAGGTCAGCCTGAGCTAGAATATGAAGCCCTACCCCGAAAAACCAAAAAAAAAAAAAAAAAAAAAAAAAAGTAAAGCTGGATGGATCCGGAGTGAGGATGAAGCATTCGGCAGGAAGTGACGTGGAGTGGACATGAATTGGTTAGTTCACAGCATAGGGGCAGCTATAGCCTCCGGAAGAAGGTAGAGGAGGCCTGGTCTTTACATCTTCATTAGATATCTGGTCACATACTGAGGCCGTGCGTGAGTCTTGAATCTTGACAATTTCCGGGACTCATAACACCAGATTAGCCCAGTATAGGGAACAGTTGGTGTCCATAGAGCAAACAAGGCAGTTGACTCTGGTCTGTAATTCTTGAGCTCATAGAATGCCTATTTGGCCTCCCCATCTCTCTGCCCCAGGTCCGGCATTTCATTCAGCAGCTTAAAGGCCGAGTGGTTCGGGAGGCCATTCGGAAAGTGCATCCAGGTCCAAGGCACCGTGAAGCACAACTTCCAGCCCCCATAGAGGTGAGGTCTATAGGCAAAGCAAGGCTGCCCTGGGCTGGCACCTGGAGGGGTCATAATCTGGTCAGGGAAATTCCGGGAGGGCTTGGCAGAGCCGGGTGCTGATCCTAGAATTGACCATGTGCCTTCTGGCTCCACCTAGGTATGGACACATTTAGCTGAGAAACTGACAGGCCCATTGGAGGAAGCCCTGACTGCAGCTTTCTCTCAGGTATACCTATCACCTTTACAGATCATTGGTCCCCAGGGTCCAAAGAAAATAGGACTGGGGTGGGTATGGCTCAGTGGTAAACAGCCTCATATATACAGTGCCCTAAGTCTAGAGAGATATGGGAGCACACACACAAGTAATCCCAGCACTTGGGAAGTGAGAGGCAGGAAGATTGCTTGGGCTCATAGTGAGTTCTAGTGAGACACTGTCTCAAAGAGGAGAAGGTGGCTGGGGCAATGGCTCAGTCTGTATAGCATTTGCCATGCAAGTGTGAGTCCCTGAATTCAGACCTCCACACCCACATTAATACTGGGTGGGTGTGGTGGCCCACCTGTGACCTCAGTGCTTGGAAGGTGGAGATAGGGTTCCTGGGGCAAGGTGGTCATCTAGACTACTGGAATCAAGTGAGCTCTGGGTTCACTTAAATAAGGTGGAAAGCAGTAGAGGAAGACACTTGAGGTCAACATCTGGCCTCCACATGCATGCATGCAGGCCCACATGCACACCACACAGAAAGGGAGAGAGGAAGTGAAGGGGAAGAAGTTGTCTCTGAAGCCATCATTTGTCTGTACTACCTTCCTCAGCATGGTGGCAGGGAGGATTTGGGAAATGGGAAGAGGTAGAGGGCACAGCCTAAGCCTAACAGGGCAGTCAGTGAAAGATAAAACTTTGCTTCCTTGGTGGCCCTTGCCTTTTAGGTGCTCACCATTGCTGCAGCGGAACCCATCAGCCTCTTGCATTCTAAACCCCCCAAACCCACGAAGGCCTGTGGAAAACCACTTTTGTTCATCACTCACTCAGGGCAGGACAAAACTGTCCCTAAGACCTCTAGCCAGTCTCCCGAGGGCTATGGCTCCACCTCTGAGGCCTCTCGCCCCACCCCAGAGTCCTCTGGCCCTGCTCCAGATGCCCCAGTGGAATCACTGGCTGGAACCTCAGCAGAGGGATACTTCAGTGTGGACTTTGAAAAGATCTACAAGTACCTGTCCTTCTCCAGAAGTGGCCATGGCCTTGAGCTCTCAGCAGCTGGTGAGAGGAGTTGAGCAGGGGCTACACTATGGAGGAGGTGGGGAAAGGAGATGCTCAGGCTCTGGTCCTACCCTCCCTCATTGCTCCCTCTTCTCTCCAACACCAGAGTCAGCTGTGGTTCTTGATCTGCTCATGTCACTTCCTGAGGAGCTGTCTCGACTGCCATGCACAGCTCTGGTGGAGCACATGAACAAAACATATGTCCGCTTGATGGCCCCTCAACCCAGTGCCCCTGGTAGGAAAAGCCCAAGGCTTGGGGCCGAAGATGGTGGGACTGGCTCCAGTGAGCCAGAAGAGCCTAGCCAGGCACCTCCTCAAGCTCCTGAGCCTAGAGAATTGAGACTGGCCTGGAAAGCAGCTGGGATCTGCCCTCTGAACCCATTCCTGGTGCCGCTGGAGCTCCTGGGCAGGGCAACTACCCCTGCAAGGTGAGGAGTTCAGCAGGCAGTGGACACACTGACTTCCTTTGGGGTTCCAGACCTGTGCCCCTGGGGTTGGGTTGTCGTGAGCATTGTTCCAGAAGGTTCCTGTCATGATACTCAGGGTCTCAGAAGTGGAAGAACAGTTGCCATGGAGAGTGGAGACAGGACTCTACACACAGGCAGTCTAAATACCTGAACAGGAAGATGGGGCTGGCTTCTGCAGCTCAGCTATATCTGGTTCTCTGCTAGGGGTACCAGTGTCACCCACATTGTAATCCTTTTTACTCACATGCCTTTGTTTAGGAGTTCATTTGCATTCTCTCAGTCTGAAGTCCAGTACTCTCCCAGGCCTCTCCTGACCACTGTCCAGTTCTTTCCACCACCAGCTCCTTGCTCCTTCCTGGGGTGGTTTGTGACCTCCAATAAAGTTCTTATCTACCCACCTTTCTCTATTTTTCCTGTGACTTGAAGATGAGAACAAAAGGCTAGAGAGGTGGCTTAGCTAGTAAAGCGCTTGTCATGTAAGCATGAGAACTTGAGTTTGAATCCCAGAATCCACAAAAAAATGCTGGGTATGCCAGGTGCACGCTTTAATCCCAGCACTTGGGAGGCAGAGGTAGGAGGAGCTCCGTAAATTCGAGGCTACCCTGAGACTGTATAGTGAATTCCAGATCAGTCTGGGCTAGAGTGAAACCTTACCTCAAAAAAAAAAAAAAAGGAAAAAGAAAAATACGAGCACGAGCCAATGAGACAATTTTTAAGGGTGGCAGACGCCTTTAAACCCAGCACTTGGGAGGCAGAGGTAGGGGGATCACCTTAAGTTCGAGGCCACCCTGAGACTACATAGTAAATTCCGGGTCAGCCTGGGCTAGAGCAAAACCCTATCTTGAAAAACAAAAAGCTGGGTGTGATGGCACATGCCTTTAGTTCCAGCACTTGGGAGGCTGAAGTAGGAGGTTCACCACGAGTTTGAAGCCAGTCTGAGGCCACAGAGTCAGCCTGGGCTAGAGTGAGACCCTACCTTGGGGGGGGGGGAATACACACACACACACACACACACACACATATATACATATATGTGTGTATATATAATGCTGGGTATGGTAGTATATGCTTGTAATCCCAAAAATGAGGAAGTGGAGACAAGTTAATTCCTTGGGGCCAGGTCAGCCTGGACTAGAGTAAGACTCTACCTCTTAAAAAAAAGTGCCAGGTGTGATGGCCCACGCCTTTAATCCCAGCACTTGGGAGGCAGAGGTAGGAGGATCGCCATGAGGCCACCCTTCAAATACTTAGTGAATTCCAGGTCAGCCTGGGCTAGAGTGAAACCCTACCTCAAAACAACAACAACAACAACGAAAAGAAGGAAGCAGTGCCTGAGGAACACCATTAAAGGTTGTCCTCTTCCATATGTGCACAAGCACATACCTACACAAACAAAATAAAGATAGAATTGGCTGGAGTCATGGCTGATCCCTAAGACCTCACTCCTAGGACTGCTGCTGGGAGGACTAGGTACTTCTTGGGGAGGCAGGTATTCCCCCACAGCAGCACTTCCCCCAAGCCCAAGCTGTCATCTGAGTGGGTAAATTTTCAGTTAGCAGAGCAGTGCTTCACACGATTTTCCTTTTATAGAAAGGCTCAATTCTCCCCACACACATTGCACACGGCTCCCCTGGGGCTCACAACGCATCTCTCCCAGGCAAACTATGAAGCTGAGCCAGCTCACTTCATATTCACAGTCCCACAAAGCCAGATGCACAGGTTTCAAGGTTCACAAAATGATGCACAGGAGGGAGCAAGTTCAGGAGATTTAGAACAGCAGGCAGAATACAATCTCTAGTGCTAGGTGAGGGTACCCCATTCCAGCCTCTCCCTAGGACAAAGGAAAAGTAGTGTATGTGTGCGTGTGGAGGTGGAGATGGTTATATGTCAGCCACACAAAGGCAGGGGAAAGTGTGGATTTGAGTGTCTTTGTAGGACAGGGCAGCAGTTAGAATAATACAAATGCTAGACCTTTTCCACTGCCAGCCCAACTGAACACTACCCACATAGCTAGTTGTTCTAGCAGCTTGGAGCTCAGTTATTTTTTCTGGAGAATGAGAATGCTAAGGGACCTAGCTCTTCCTCACCATCCCCAAGGGCAAACAGTCTTAAGAACTGAAGGGGCTAATTCAGTCTGCTGCTTAGTATGCTGTAAGCCTCAACAATAGCTTTTATTATCTTCATCACTCACAAGCAGGGAGGAGTCAAAGGGAGAGTGTGAGGGGATGAGGAACAAGAAGTGGGGAGGAGGAAGGACATGCTGACCTGTGCTGGGGACCGGGCTGGGGAGGGGATGAGCCAGGCTTGCGCTCTTCCTCCATGGAAAGCTCCATGCGTTCTCGACACAGCAGCCATGGTGGGTTTCCAGGTCTATGGGACTGGCTGTGCAGTGCATTGGTATGCAGATTCCACTGTGGACTGGAAAGAGCTTGCCTTGCGGGGGCCCAAGTTCAAGGAGGGGCTCAACACTCAATCATGGTAAAATTGGAATCATCAGGAGGGGAGTAGGGGACAAAGAGGTCTTCACCCCCAGGAAAGTTTGTGACACTCATGCCTGGCAGCAGGACAAGTAGGAGAGCAACATACGTTGGGGAAAGACGGGGTTGTTGATAAGGGGCTCCTTCTCCCACTTTGGATTCAGGTGCATGGGCGGGGCGGGGGGAGGACTAGCTGAGCAGCCGAGAAGAAGGGACTGGGTAGACAAAGGCACGAGTTGGGGCTCTGGCTAGATTAGGAGGGGGGAAATGGGCGGGGCCTAAGGGGAGAGGGTCTGGACTTCCCTTTAACACCTTCACCCCAGGACCTAAGGGCTCTGGAGAGCAATTCTGAGCGCAGTTCAGGCTGGTGTGGCCCTTCCAGGCTGGCCCTCGGAGATGTAGCCGAGGGCCCGTCCTGGACGCCAGCCTCCTCACACCAACGCGTAGTCGAACTGCCCGCGTTCAAGCGCCTCCTTGTGGTCGGTCCAGGATGAGGCGGGCATGCGGCTGTAGGGGTCGAGCAGTATGCGCACGCAGCGTACCATCAACAGCACCAACACCACGAGCAGGCAGAGCACGAAAGCGAACACCGTACGCTGCTCCGCGTCCAAACCTGCGCCCACTGGGGGCCCAGTCGACGGCGGCAGCGGCTCGGGTGACAGCGTCCACGTCGCGCTCATGGCTCACATCGCCGCGCGCCCTGCGAAAGAGGGGCCCGCACGAGGCGCGGGGATGAGGCTACGCAGTCCTGTACCTCCCCGTCGCCCCTCCTGTCATCGCCCCCTGGTCGCGCCCCGCAACGTTTCCAGTTCGCGCCGCTGTCCCGGGCTACGCCCAGGTCCAGCCTTCAGGCTCGCCGCTACCACCACGCGGAGACCCAACTCCGGTCATGAGCACAGATGGGGGTGCTGGGAGCGGTGACAGGCAGCCCCAGCCCGGTCCGGCCGGCGCACAACAGGTGCGAACCCGCGGTCTGCGACCCGGACATCGAGACTACTACAGGTCCCCACTCCCTCCCCTCTCTCCCTTTGTTCTCGGCCTCGCGGGGACGCCCTCCCCACCGCTGTCCCCATCCTGGAGCGCCCCTCACCCTTGGCCTTGACCCAGACGGGCAACCTGGCGTCCTTGCTCTTTCCCGGGACGCGCGCGCCGAACCTGTTCTTGGTCTCTCCCGGGTGGCGGCAGCGGTACCCGCAGCCCCGGCTCGGCTCGGCTCAGCCCACCCCACCCTGGAGCGGAGACCGAGGAAGGAAAGCCGCGCGCCAGCCGACAGTAGCGGCTGTTCCCATGGCGACGGGGGCAGGGCCGCCGCGGGAGGCGGAGCGACGAGGGCGGAGGCTGTACAGGGTGCCATGCGCAGGCCTATGACCCCGCCCCAGCTAGACCCCTATCCCATATGCTTGTGGAGGCTCAAGAGAGTTGTGAGTACCCAGGATCTGCACAGGGTGTGGGTAGCTGCCACACTTCACCCACAGCATTTCAGACACTCCTGCCCGGCCTAGTGCCTGAATCCTCATTCTCAGACCCCTTATCCCTGACTCCATTTAAGGAGGCCTTAATGACCTTTAATGTTACTCATGGGCCTTTGACACTTCTGTCCTGGGGACCCAACTCCAGGCAGCTGTGGTGGAGTAGTTTTTGTTAGTGGTCTCCCTACAAGTGGGAAGGGTCCTGACCAGACAAGGAGATCCCCTTTGGGGCTGCAGCTTTCACTGACCTTGACTGTACAGCTGGCCAGCTCCCACTGCCTGCCTCCCCTTGACCCCCACAGACTCACACCTCAGACCATGCAAGCTGCTCGTATGTACTTTGGTGTTTATTATTTCCAATTTTCAGGCTTATGTACAGGAAGAAAGAGCATTGATAAAAAACGGACTTAATGTAACCTGACTGGAATGGCCATTGGGCCACTTGGAGAAACAGGCTGGGCCTCACCCCACTTCCCCCAGGTGAGTTCCTGGAGCCTCTTGGCACTGTGTGGCTGGCATGCACCAGCCGGCAGCAGCCCCACGTCTCATTCTAGTGAGCGTCCCCCTAAAGGTTGTGGCCCCTTCCTTATATGGCTGGTTTTGCAACTGCCATGGAGTCTTGTCTCTGGGTGCCAAGTTGCCTGGTGTGCCTGTATGTCTGGCGCATGATGTCCAGCTTTGAGGCTCCCTGGTCACTGGTGCACCCTCAGAGGATCTGCTCTGTGCTAGAGGCAGAGATGTCCAGGAGGCGCCAGGCTGCGTAGGGGTTGAGCTCGTCCTGGTCTCGGCAGAGTGCCCACACGTACAGCATTCGCAGCACCTTATCCTGAAGAGATCACCAAGATAAGGGGCCTGGACCATATGTGCACAAGGAAGAGGGCTATTGAGGGAGACAGGGAAGGCTCTAGGAGGGACCAGGAAGGGGTACCACCAGCCAGAGTCACTACTCAGACAGGATGGTGGCTCTCCTGACCTGTACCAGGCCCCAACTCCCCACCAGGTCATAGGACTTCCTGGCTCTAAGCTAGTGTGTCTCAGGCAGAAACACACCAGGCCCTGATATGGAAGGATGTCCCCCTTGCCCACTCCCTTGCTCTTCCACTCACCGGGTCACCCTCGACCACCTCGCCTTTGGGGTTCCTGATGATCATTACCAGCTGGGCCTGAAAGGTGATGATCAGCACTGGGCCCTGCTCCATCATCTTTCCCATGGCCAGCTACCAAAAGCAGAGAGGGGATACAGACCTTAGAACAGTATATCCCCCCACTCCTGCCCCTTAGAGGTGACAAGCCTCTTGTGGCTGTGTCCTGACAGGAGGCTGGACATCTTGTCCTGCTGAGGGCACCATGCTCCCTCATCCTGGGGCTGTGCATCTCACACTGGGGCTGTGGTACAATTTTCCATTTCCATGGGACCCTTCCTGTGGTCAAGTCCAGGCTTGTTTTCTTTTGTGGGGTTTCTCTATCCTCAGATTGGGGCCATATAGGTGCATAAAAGCTGTTGGAGAAGAAGGGACAGGAAACTGACTCTTACTTCCCCATACCTCCTCTCAGGGAAGGAGACTAAAGTATTGGGGCTGAACTGCCCATTGAGAACCCACACTGTCATGACAAAGTCCTTGTCTTTGCCTGCAAAGATATAGAAGCATTAGTGCCTATGGGCCCATGGATACTGGAGGTCAGGGCCATGCCCACCATCTGCCCAACACAGGTATTCCTGTGTGTATGATGAGTTGTATTCTGATAAACCCAGTTGGAAATGTTACTGAAAATGCATCAAGGAACTGGGGAGATGGCTCAGTGGTTAAAGGTGTTCGCTCGCAAAACCTGCCTGCCTGGGTTCAATTCCCTAGAACTCATATAAAGCTGAATGCAAAGTGGCACATGCATCTGTTATCCAAAAGCACTGAGAACAATGGAAGGTGGAGTATTCAAAGCTCCCTGGCCAGCTTGTCTGCCTTCCTTTGCAGCCTCAAGAGACTGTCTCCAAAGAAGGTGTAGCATAGACACCTCAAGGTTGTCCTCTGACTTACAAACCCATACATAAACACACATGCACACACACACAAATTGAAAAGAAAAAAAAAAGGAAAGAAAATGCATCAAGGGGATTGGCTCAGTCAGCAAAGTGCTTGCTTTGCAAGCATGAAAGGACCTGAACGTGATCACCAGAACCCACATAAAATGCTGGGCATTGTCAGTGTGTTCCTATCCCAGAGCTGGGGAGATGGATACAGGGGATCCCTGGGGTTCACAGGCCAGCCAGGCTAGCCTAATCCAGGGAGCTTCAGGCTAGTGAGAGACCCTGTCTCAAAAGGTGGTAGACAGTGTTCCTGAGGGTAACACCCAAGGTTGACCTCTGGCCTGAATATACACCTGTACCCACATACATATATGCACACCATAAAACAAACTTAACTTACTGTGCTAAATCTTAGCTTAGTCAACCCTATGTGCTCAGAACACTGGCCTACAGTTGAGCAATGTAAAGCTTAGTTTTGTTGTCTTTTTGTTGTTGTTGTTGTTGTTAATTTATTTTAGTTTTGGAGCATCTGGCTTTATAAAGATACTGTTGAATCAACCCCAGGTTGGCAAAGCTAGTAAGAAAGTGCCTTTAACCCCTGAGCCATCTCCCCAGTTCCCAGAATTCTGGTTTTTGTTTGTTTGTTTGTTTGAGGCAAGGTTTTACTCTAGCACAGTCTGACCTGGAACTCACTTTGTAGCCTAGACTGGCCTCGAAATCACAATGATTCTCCTACCTCAGCCTCCCAAGTACTGTGATTTTTGTGGATGTTACCATGCCCGGCTCCAAATTTATTTTTTGACATGAGGTTTTAGGCAACCCAAGGCTGTCCTTGAACTCACAAGGAATCCTCCTACCTCAGGCCCTTCCAAGTGCTGGGATTACAAACATGAGCTACCATGCCTGGCCACAAAGACCATTTTATAATAAAGTTATTATACAGAGGTTTTTTCTTCTTCTTCTTCTTTTTTTTTTTTTTGAGTCAGGGTCTTGCTACATGTAGCTGAAGGTGGCCTCAAACTTTTAATCCTACCTCAATATCCTGAGTGCTAAGATTACATATGTGAGCCACCACATCTGGCTCATTATATAGAATTTTGGATAAAAATTTTGAAGTACTGTGTTAAATGAATGTTATTCACTTCTGTACCAAAAAAAAAGTTTTTTTTTTTTTTTTTTTTTTTTTTTTTTGAGGTAGGGTCTCACTCTGGTCCAGGCTGACCTGGAATCATAAAAAAGTTTAAACAGCTAAGCGTGATGGCACATGTCTTTAACCTCAGCACTGGGGAGGCTGAAATAGGGGGATCATGGTGAGTTGGAGACCACTCTGGGGCTACAGGGTACCAGTTCAGCCTGGACTAGAGTGAGACTCTGCCTTGAAAAAGATCAAAAAGAAGATGCAAAAAAAAAAAAAAAAAAAAAAAAAAAAAAAAAAAAAGCCAGGCAAGGTGGTGCACACCTTTAATCCCAGCACTCGGGAGGCAGAGGTAGGAGGATCATCATGAGTTCGAGGCCACGCTGAGACTACATTGTTAATTCCAGGTCAGCCTGGACCACAGTGAGACTCTATGTCAAAAAAAGAAAAAAGAGTTGAAAAATTGGCCTGGGGAACTGACTCAGTTCTTGTATAATAAGCATGAAGACTTGAGTTCAGATTCTCAGTACTACATAAAACCAAGTGTTGGGCTGGAGATGGCTCAGCAGTTAAAAGTGCTTGCCTGTTGGGCTGGAAAGATGGCTTAGCGGTTAAGACCAGTGCCTGCTAAGCCCAAGAACACTGGTTCCAATCTCCAGGTCCCAGATGCAAAATGACGTAAGGGCACAATGCCACACTTGCCCACAAGGGGGCACACACATCTGGAGTTTGTTCACAGTGGCTGAGAGGCTGCTGGCGCACCCATTCGCTCTCTCTGTTTCTCCCTCCCTCCCTTTCTCTCTCTCTGTGTCTCTCTCCCAAAAACAAAACAAAACAAAACAAAACAAAAACAAACAAAAACAAACAAAACAAAACAAAAAAAAAAGCAAAACAAACGGTGCTTGCTTGCAAAGTCTGACAGTGAGGGTTAGATTCCCCAGTACCCATGTAAAAGCCAGGTGCACAAAGTCGCTCACACATTTGGAGTTCATCTGTGTGGCAAGAGGCCCTGGCTGTCCACACTTTCTCTCTGCTTGCAAAAACAAAACAAAATAAAACAAAAAAAGTGTTTTCATTTATTTATGTAATCCTGAAACTGGGGAGGTAAAGAAATGAGGCTCCTCCAGCTTGCTGGCTAGCCAATCTAGCCAAATTGGTGAGCTCTAGGTTCAGTGTGACTTTGTCTCAAAAAATAAGGTGAAAACCGGGCGTGGTGGTGCACGCCTTTAATCCCAGCACTCGGGAGGCAGAGGTAGGAGGATCGCCGAGAGTTCGAGGCCACCCTGAGGCTACATAGTTAATTCCAGGTCAGCCTGGACCAGAGTGAAACCCTACCTCAAAAAACCAAAATAAATAAATAAATAAATAAATAAATAAATAAATAAATAAATAAGGTGGATAAGCCCAGGCGTGGTGGTGCATGCCTTTAATCCCAGCACTCAGGAGGCAGAGGTAGGAAGACCGTCATGAGTTCAAGGCCACCCTGAGAATACAGAGTGAATTCCAGGTCAGCCTGGGCTACAGTGAGACCCTACCTCGAAAAACAAAATAAATAAATAAATAAAAAATTTGAAAAGGTGGAGAGCTAGAGAGATGGCTTAGTGGTTAAGGCATCTGCCTGCGAAACCTAAGAATGCCAGTTTGATTCTCCAGGTCCCAGCTTTAGCCAGATGCAAAAAGTGATGCAAGGGGGCGCATGCGCCTGGAGTTTATTCACAGACGCTGTGCCCATTCTCTGTCTCTCTCAAAAATAATAATGATAATAAGGTGGAGAATGACTGAGGAAAACACCCCAAATCAACCTCTGGACTTCACATGCATGCACACACATGTACATGTGTACTCCTACTAACTACCAAAAAAATGTCTAAAAATCACTGGAATGATTTTTAGAATGACTAAAAATCAGTGGTAAGATTAGGGTTAGCATAAAGACCCTGGGTTCAATCCCCACCACCACACACACACATGTCAGAAAATCTTAAATTAAGCCAGATGCAGTGGTGCATGCCTTTAACCCCACTACTCAGGAGACTAAGAGGCTGGCTGTGAGTTCAAGGTCAGAGTAAGCTAGAATGAGACCCTGCTTCAACACCCCCCCCAAATCTGAAATAGTCATTAAGTTGAGGACTGCCTGTATTCCAACCATCCAACCATAGGAATATGAAAGCTTTGTGCAGAAAGGGTCCTTGCAGGGCATAGTATCTTTCTGTTGTTGCTCCAGCACTGGGGATTGAACCCAGGGGTGTCAAACATACTAGGCAAGGGCTCTTACTATGGAGCTATAACCCCAGCCCTCTTTTCACTTTTTTTTTTTTTTTTTTTTTTTTTTTTTTTTGGTTTTTCGAGGTAGGGTTTCACACTAGCCCAGGCTGACCTGGAATTCACTTTGTAGTCTCATGGTGGCCTTGAACTCACAGCGCTCCTCCTACCTCTGCCTCCTGAGTGCTGGGATTAAAGGCATGTGCCACCATGCCCAGCTTTCACTTTTTATTTTGAAGTCTGGCCTTGAACTTACTCTGCAGGCCAGGCAGGCAGGTAAGCCTGCCTCATCCTACAGTGTAGCAGGGATGATAGGCCTGCCCCAGGAGGCCTGGCTTCATTTAATCTTATGTGCAGCTGGTGCTGAGCTGACTGTCCCCTCCCTTGGGGTTGATCCTCAGAGGCACTTACATCGACATTGTTGATGTCCAGGATGCGGGAGTGGAACTGGAGGCCCAGAGCCTTGGCCTGTTGAATAGGGTGGGCCAGTTGGCTATAGGTCTGCAACAAGAGGACAACAAGCTCATGAGGACAGTTCCTGGGGGCAGATCACACCTCCAGCTTCACTTGGAGCTGATGTGCATACACCCAAATGCCTGGGTATGTGCCAAATGACACCAAGAGTGGCAAAAGCTGATGAGAGCACAGATCCAGACGAGAGGCAGGTGCCACTCTTTACTGGTCTGAACCACATGCTTGCCTCTCATTATGGAAAGAGGCAGGCTCCCAAATGAAAACAGTGTTAATCAGTAAATTGGGTAATTCTGGAACATCATCCCAAATACATTCTCAGGATAAGTGGGTGGATCCTTGGCTGATCTTTAACATTCTGCATATTCACCTCCACTTACAATATTGGTCTGAAACCAAATTTCTTTTCTAGGATTTGTCCTAAGCCTGTGGGCTGCTTTGGAACTTGTTGCCCAGCTGGCCTCTCTCATCAACTAGCCCCTCGTGCCACCCTCCACTGCCCTGAGTCTGCTCCAAAAGGCAGCTCCTGAGACATGCAGCTACAAAGATATTGCTAGCAGCTTCTATGGGCTTTGGCAGGCACCTAGAATGGAAAATGCTTTGAAGGCATCTACTTTTTATGGACACGAATCATCTGCTGAGGAAAAAAGAAATAGTGCCAACCTTGCTTGGTGGGTTCCCTTTTTTGTTTTTGTTTTATGAGATATTCTCATGTAACTAAGGCTAGCTTCAACCACTGAGTGAACTCCTGATCCTCCTGCTTCCACCTCTTGAGTCCTGGGGTGACAAGTGTATACCTCCATGCTCACTTGGTGTATGCAACACTGTGGATGGAACCCAAGGCTTCGAGCACATTTGGCAAATGCTCTATCTACTGAGATATATCCAGCTTCATGTGTTATATCTCATGGAAATGGCTGGAGATTTCCACTGTCTCCAGGGGTGCTAGCTGCTCTCTGGCAGAAGATCAGCCCCAGCTTCATGGTCTCAAAGTTAAAACAACAACAACAACAACAACAACCCACTCATAAATGCCTGCTGGATTAGTCACCATGCAGGGGAGTATTATTTAAAAAGAAAATCTGACAGAATCTTTCCCTCTGCTTTTTTCCAAGTTGTTTGTGAGCAGGGTGCAGAACAGTACAAGCCAAAAAAGATTCTGGATTGCTTCACACAAAGAAAAGCTGGGGAAAAAAAAACCTGCCTAAAAAAGCAGATTTGGGAGCCAGCAGGGTGAGGTGAGGTGGCCTGATCAGACAGGAGCTGGGAGTCCCACAGGGTCAGAGACTTCCAGGAGTGGAGCAGACAGTGTGTGCTCTTGGGGACACTGAGGCCTTGTCAGGACAAGTTGCTCCTCCACAAGTGGGAAGTCTATCCACACTTTGTTTTGATTTGTGTTTTGGCACCTTGTGAGGTAACAGCTAATAGACCTGCTGGGCACTTGACTCCTATACTCACAATTTACCTTCTCAACCCCCACATAAGGTAGGTAAAGGGACAGAGAGTAGGGGTGGGGTGTCCATAATCACCAATGCATGGGACTCAGAAGGGCCAAGGTAATCATACATTCAATAACCTTTTCCACCCTCTCTCCCTGATCCCTGTGGCCCTAGCTAAAATGCATTCCAGGCCAGCATGCCATAGGGTCCTATTCAAGGCCACCTGAACTGGGGTGGAAAGAGGTCATAATCAGTTTATGGGGGATGAGGACATAAGAATCAGTGGGTAGGAATGTTTGCAACACAAGCACCCATGTTAAAGCTGGGTATGGTCACATAAGCCTGCAACCCCAGTGCTAAGAGGATGGTGGGGTGGAAACAGGAGAATCACTGGGTTCTCTTGTCAGCTAGGAGAAAAACAGCAAGCTTCAGGTTTGGTGACAGATCTATTTCAGGGAAATAAGGCAAAAGGGCAACAGAGGACATCCAATGGTCTCTCTGATCTCAGCACTTGTACACATGGTGTGGGCTCTTCTGCACAATGTGCCACAAGATGAGGAAGGGACACATGGATAGACTCTCTGGGTCTCTGTGGGAACCAAACATGCCAGACACAAAGACTTGTCTCCCACCTGTCCTGCCTCCATCTACAGAGCCACCCCAGCAACCTTCTCCATAGTATAATTTTATTTATTTCTGCGCTGCTAGGGATGGAACCCAGGATTCCATGCTAGGCAAACACTCTACCCTCTACTCTGAGCCACACCCCAGCCCTTCTGTGATTTTTCTGTTTTCTTTTTAGTTGGTCTGGCTGAAAGGGGGTGTGTGTGTGGGTGGGGAGGGAGTACTCACAGCTTCATAGCACCAGTCTTTGAGAATATCAAGCTCTCCAGAAATCATGGCCTAAAAAAGGAAAGGAGAAAAATAAGCACAGGAAGGTGAGTGGGATCTTGCAACAGGAGAACTATGAGAACATACTTTGGTAGAGCCTTTCCAAGACCCCTGGATGCTGCCTGGTAGGCTTAGGTCTGAGGAAGGAAGGACTGGCTGTGGGTGCCCCACATGGGTCCCTGAGGGCCTGTGGAAAGGAGAGGAAGGTGGCTGTGTGTCTGACTCCAATCTATGAGGAGTTGCCTTCCAACTCTGCCTCCCAGACAGCCAGGAGCACCCCAAGGATACCTGGCTCCTAAAGGTAGGAACAGCTAGAAGTGGGACAGGCCACAGGAGGAAGCTCCTGAGGTGGAGCATATAGCAACAGGAACCTCAGGATAGATCTCGCCAGATCTGGCAAGGAGGAAAGTGCCCCAAGTGGAGAGAAGCACAGGAAGGAGTCAGGTGCTTAGGGGAAAAACTGTGGCCAAGAACCTCTGTGGCCCAGGAGAAGCTGCCTGGGTTCCAGCTGTTGTTCTTAGCAATTGCCCCTTTCCCATCTCCTCCTAGTCCTGCTCAGAGGCAGAAAGATGTAATAAACTGAAGATAAGGACCCCATGGAGGAGGGTGTATGGATATAAGTGGCAAGAGGAAGGCCCATACAGGGGCTTTCTTTGGTTCCATGAAGGGTCTGAGGATGACCTGGCCTAACTGGGGGACTGCCCAGGGCCCTGCCACATACTTGGAAGAGACAGGCAACAGCCTCCAGGCAGTTAGACTGCCATATGTTTTGAGCAAGATAGTTTATCCTGGCTTACAAACCAAAGGGGCAAGAGGACTTGAATATGGATGCTGAGATGGCCTAATAATGGTCTGGCCAGGGCACCTTGGGTCTGAGTGAGTGTAGAGGTTGCCTGCTTCTCCCTGCTGCATAAAAGGCCCTGACCCCTGGGAGACAAACACCAGGACACCAGCAGCAGCTGCTCCAGCAATGGACTCAGAAACTGTACCAGGAGACAAGAAGGAAGGGTGAATAACTGACTGCAAAGAGGAAGAGAAACCCATTCCGGGAACCATCATGACCATGTGCAAGGCAAGAACCCTCCACAATCACCTTCTTCTGAAACCTGTCTCAGTGGGGCAGCTGCAGGAGCTTGGAAGGTAATATATTTGCTCAGAAAACAGTCTTAGCATCCAGATTCCTTCAAGATAATTCTGGACTTGGACTTGGCTGCCAGCCAGCCAGGAGGGAGGAGGTGGTGTGGCAGGTCAGGGCCCCACCCTGCACCAGAATATCTGTTGCCCTGAGGCTGACTGAGGATCCTGCTAGGGCTTGTACCTCTAGGATGTTAGGGATGATGTCATTCTCACACTGCTGCAGAAAGCGGTCCTTATCAAAAGCAGGGTCCACCCGTAAGATCTCTGTAAGCACCTCTGACATTTCTGTCTTTGAGAACAAGCCTCCTGTAGAAAGAGGAGGAGCCTTGAGTGAGTTCAGTCAAGATTCCATGTTTACTGTCCAGGAGGGTAGACAGGATGGTCCTGGGGATACATACGCACCCAGAATATCCGTGACTTTGTCTGTCACAGCACGGGATGCCCGGATGAGCACATTGTCACTCTCATCATACTTCATCTTCATCTCAAAGAACCCTGCAGGAGATGGTGATAGGAGCTGGAGGGAGAGCCCCTTTTGACAAGACACTCCTACTCCACAGTTCCATGGGGGCACTCCCTGTGAGGCCCCCATCCTCAATACCAGTCAGATCTGGGAGAGGGGTCTACAATCGGCTTTCTCATCTCAGCATAAAGGGGATTCTATCCATCCGCCTACCTATGAGGCTACACAGACCCTCAGCTGTAGCCCCAGAGGGATTGTGCCATATATGGGGTGCCACCCCTACTACCTGAGGCCTCCACTACAAAGGAAACAGAGAGTCTCTAGTGGTCCTCATAGGAGAAGGGACAGGAACATGCAGCTGGTGGCTCCTGCTCAGCCCCTGGAAAATCCTATGCCCAGATGAAAGTGATTACCAGCTCCAGAACCTTGACACAGCCTTCATCAACCCTAGGGCTCTGGGGTTCCTGCTCCTATGAGGGAACTATCATCTAGTGTCTGAGTAACAGAATCTATCACTAGAAGAGTAAGTGGCACTTAAGAGGTGAGTGGCCCTCACCCGCCCTCTGCCCATGATCCAGCAGGCTGGTCACACTCACGGTTGAATACTACATTGTTATCTTTGAAGTCCTTCCACTGCTGGTACCATTTGGAGTCCTTATGCAACACAACCCCCAGTGCTTCCCTGAGGAAGAAGGCAATAATTGGCATGAACTGCAGCCTAGGGCCACCATCCCAAGGCCCTACACCCTCCCACCAACCACGGAGAAGGCAACAGAAGACGGTTCCAATGACCTGCCCTCACCTTCAGTCTTTCCCCCTCCCTTTTTCCCCTACTCTGCTCAGGTCCCTCAGGTCCAAGGAAGGAGCCAGGAATACTATGGCTTGAGGAGCGTCCCATGGGTCCCAAGAACAGACACCAGGGAAGTGGGGAGGGCCAGCCAGGGTACTAATTGGCACCTACTCATTGGGTTCGAACACTTTGTCTTCCTTGAACTTCTCTCCAGCAAACTCAGTCCTTTTCCGGAGCCTCTCAGGCCGGCGGTAGGGCCCTGTTTGCCCCAGTACACTCTCATCAATTTCCTTCTTCACTGTCTCCACCCCCTGCAGGTTAACAGCAGGCCCATGAGTACTGACCACCACCTCTTGGCGCCCCTACTCCCACCTTGTCTGGCTCAAGCTGGGCTCACCTGGGAGATGGCTTTAAAGGCTGCAGTTCTGCCCAGCTTCTCCCCGCCCTTGGACACCGACTCTGCCGACTGCTTGGCTGTTCTAGCGGCCTCTTCCACCCCTTCCTTGATTTTCCGGCCAAGGTCACTCTTACTGACTTCATCAAGACTCTACTGAGACAGAGACAGAGGAGGGGCTCTCACTCAGCTCTGCTCCATGACCTGGAGCTGAGAGAGGCCTGTGGCAAACTCCTGGAGTAATGAACACCAGCTCCAGGCCAAACAATGTCATTAGCTGGCATCTTCCTGGTATTCCCAGACACAGGATTCCAAGAGAGCTGTGGGCAGGGGTGAGAAGAGTGAGGAGGCGGCATCCAACCTTGCATAGAGTGCCATCCCTTTGAGGGTTCTGCACCCACCTCCACCACTGCCTGAAGTGGGGCGTCCCTTCCCCTTCTATTTTTCAGCCAGGAAGATTAAAAATCCTCACTTTACCCTTTTGTTTATTTATTTTTTGGTTTTTCAAGGCAGTCTCGCTCGAGCTCAGGCTGATCTCGAATGCATTATGTAGCCTCAGGGTAGCGTCGAATTCATGGTGATCCTCCTACCTCTGCCTCCCGAGTGCTGAGATTAAAGGCGTGTGCCACCACGCCTTTTATTTTTGCTGTCACATGAGGCTGATTTAAAGGGTCATTGACCTAAGAGTAAGCCAATATGGTTTTGCTGCCTGTATACTAGGGACACTTCCTATGTGGTGCCAGAGACCCTTACCCATTACCTCTTTCACTGTCCCGGATAATTCTCCCAACTTCTTCCTTATTGCCTCACTGGTGCGCACAGTCTCCGACTCAATGGTTTTCTAGGGACAAGAACATTGTTTCTTTGTATTTTGATACAACAGTGAGTTTGATCTTACCACCAAAGATCCCCAAAAGCATTTGCTCCACAGTTCCAACCTCACACAGTCTTCACCCCATACCACCCTGAGGGCAATTTCCTCCTTTCAGTCCACATGGCAGAAGACTAGCAATTTCAAACTCTTTGGGAGCCACCTCGAGAGCACCTGATCCTCTGGCTCTGGGTCTTTCTCTGCCACCCATTCATCAGCAATGTCATCTCGAGAGGAGGGAGGGCAGCTGTTGACATGCTCCTGATCTTGCTCTGCTATCCATCCAGCCTCAACCTTGGGCTCCAAATAACTCAGTCCTTAATGACAAAGCAAGGTCATCCTCCATTTGGCTTAATCTACACAAGGAGTGTCATCCAAGTGAATGGCTTGGGAATACTCAGAAGGTAAAGGCCTTTGCTATGGTCTATTGGGGACCTACAGAACAAAATGCTGAGGGACCCAGGGCAAGCAAGTGCCTCTTGGAGGTTCAGCCACTCCCTGCAAGGCCCTTCTGTGGTATAAAGACACCAAGCCCAGGCCCAGTGATCAGAGCTCAGCAGCTACAGTGCTATCAGTAGTGACACCAGCACCATGACCAATTAATTCTCTACCACCACAACAAGGAGCACTCAGGAGCAGTGTGGCTCCAAGCTTTTGTGCTGTCATCACTGTTGTAGGTGCCCATCCAGCTGGGTGTGGTGGTGCAAGTCTGTAGTCATAGCTCCTCAGAAGATTGAGGCAGAAGGATCACTTGAGTCCAGGAGTTCTGGGCTATAGTATGCTATGCTGATTGGATGTCTGCAATAAGTTTGGCATCAATATAGTGACCTCTGGGTAGGGTACCAAGTTGCCTAAGACGGAGTGAAGTGGCCAAGGTCAGAAATGGAGTAGTCAAAACTCCTATGCCAAAGCCGGGCATGGTGGCGCATACTTTTAATCCCAGTACTTGGGAGGCAGAGGTAGGAGGACTGCCATGAGTTCAAGGCCACCCTGAGAGTACACAGTGAGTTCCAAGTCAGCCTGGGCTAGAGTGAGACCCTACCTCGAAAAACAAAACAAAACAAAACAAAACCTCCTATGCCCACCCAACAAGACGGACTCTGCCTAATATACATGCAGAAGCAGGAAGCTTCACAACCCTATCCTGTCCCTTCTTTCCCATTAGTTCAGGGACCTTGCCTTGCTCTAAGAATAAAGGTATGGGACAAAGAGACTCACATATTTCCTTCTGGCTTCCTGGAGTGCATCTGACTCTTCCAGCTTCTTCGCCTCATCTCGAAACTTTTTAATACTTTCTTTCATTTCTTTGTTTTTGGCTAATTCTTGTTTGATGTTATCTACCAAGCCAGATAAAAAACCTTTTCTGCTCCCAGAGGAATATGATTTGGACTAAATTGTAAGAGGAAAAAAAAAAAACAGTTAAAGACTGTAAAAGCATATAGGAAAGTATCTGGTTACCACTGAGCCTTATAAGGGACTCTAAAACTTTCTCCCATCTGTTGATATGGGTTTAACGGTGAACACATGCCCCTTTTATTATAACAGAAACACCTACTAATAAACGGATACAGTAGGCTCTACATATCCATATCTACTGATATTAATGAAATGCATTTCAAAAAATAAAAAATAAAAATACTTAAGAGGCAGAGGTAGGAGGATCGCTGTAAGTTGGAGGCCAGCCTGAAACTACATAGTGAGTTCCAGATCAGCCTGAGCTAGAGTGAGACCCTACCTTGAAAAACCAAAATAAATAAATAAATAAAATAATTTTGGTGTGTGTGGTGTATATACTTGTATGTGCAGATAGATGTGTTTGCACACATATGTGGAGGCCAGAGGAGGATGTTGGGTGTCTTCCTCTATTGTTCTGCCTTATTTCCCTGGCCCAGAGTCTATCTTTTTGTTTGTTTGTTGTTTTGTTTTTCAAGGTAGGGTCTCACTCTAGCCCAAGCTGACCTGGAATTCACTATGTAGTCTCAGGGTGGCCTCAAACTCATGGTGATCCTCCTACCTCTGCCTCCCAAGTGTTGGGATTAAAGGCGTGCACCACCACACCCAACTCCAGAGTCCATCATTGAATCAGGAGCTCAGACCAGGAGCTTGTGTTTAGACTGGATAATCAAAGAGGCCTAGTGGTCCTCTTATCTCTCCTCTACTCAGTGCTGGTATGACAGGTCTGCATGGGCACACCCAGCTTTGGACATGGATGCTGGGAATCAGACTTGGCTCCACATTCTTGCACAGCAAGTCATCTTACCCACCAAGCCATTCCCCATCTCCTAAAAATAAAACTAAAATCAGGTGTGGTGGTGCATACCTGTCATCCCAGCATTTGGGAGGTAGAGGCAGGAGGATCAGAAGTTCAAGGCCATCCTCAGTTACATAGCAAGTCCAAGGTCAGTCTGGGCTACAAGAGAGCATGTCTCTTGGGCTAGAGAGATGGCTTAGCATTTAAGGTATTTGCCTGAAAGCCAAAGGATCCCGGTTCGACTCTCTAGGACCCACATAAACCAGATGCACAAAGGGGCTCATGCATCTGGAGTTCGTTTGCAGTGGCTGGAGGCCCTGGCACACCCATTCTCTCTCTCTCTCTCAAATAAATAAATACATAAAATATATTTTTAAAAAGAGAAAGCATGTCTCAAAACAAAGGAACAAGAAACTTCTGGGGCTGTAGAGATGGTTCAGTAGTTAAAGGCCTTTACTTACAAAGCCTGCTGGCCCAGGTTCAACTCCCCAACCACTCATGCAAAGCCAGACACAAAAAGTGGCACAAGTATCTAGAATTTTTTTTTGTTGCAGCAACAAGAGACCATGGCTTGCAGACATATATACATACATACTTGCAAATAAATAAAGCCAGGCGTGGTGGAGTACATCTTAAATCCCAGCACTAGGGAGGCAGAGGTAGGATGATCACTGTGAGTTTGAGGCCACCGTGAAACTGCATAGATCCATGTCAGCCTGGGCTAGAGGGAGACCCTACCTCAAAAAATAAAAAAGTTAAAAAAAAAGAAACTTGTGTGCCAGATATGGTGCCATAACACTCAAAAGGCTGGTGCAGGAGGATTTCAAGTTCCAGACCTGCCTGGATTACACGGCAAAATTGCTTTTGAAAAAACAAGGCAGAGCTGGGGAGATACCTCAGTGTTTTAAAGGCCCTTGCTTGCAAAGCCTGTTGGCCTGGGTTCAATTCCCCAGTACTCACATAAAGCCAGATGCACATTCATTCATTCTATCCCTCTCTGCAAATTAAAAAAAAGGGGGGAGGGGGATGTAATCACTGGGGAGATAGCTCAGTGAGTACGAGTTCTTGCTGTGCAAGCATGAGGACCTGAGTTCAAGCAGCCATGTAAAAAGTTAGGCATTGCTGGGCATGGTGGTACACGCCTTTAATCCCAGCACTCAGAAGGCAGAGGTAGGAGGATCACTGTGAGTTCAAGGCCACCCTGAGACTACATAGTGAATTCCAGGTCAGTCTGGGCTACAGTGAAACCCTACCTCAAAAAACAAAACAGTTAGGCATGCCCATACACACCTGTAACCCTAGTGCCAAAGGGGACAGACAGGAAGATTGCTGGAGCTTGTTGGTCAGCCAGTCTAACTAAAAAGCAATGTGAGCTCTAGGTTGAGTGAGAGACTCAGTCTCAAGGAAATAAGATGGAAGAGAAATACAGGACACCTGACATCTATCTCTGGTTTCTGCACATGTACACACACACACACACACACACACACACACACACACACAAAGAAAAAAGTAGGGGGAGGCTGGGTAGATGGCTCAGTGGGTAAAGTGCTTGCCATACAAGCACAAGGACCTGGGTTCAGATCCCTAACACCCATGTAAAAACTTGGTGTTTGTGGCACATGCGTGCACTCTCAAGACTGGGGAGGCTTGTCTGGCTGAATCAGTGAGCTCTGGGTTCAGTGTGAGACCCTACAAAAATAGGTGGAGAGAGACTAAGAAAGACACCCAACATTGACCTCTGGCCTGCACATCCGTACACATGCATGCACATCTACACACAACATGTGCACGAACTACCCACCACACACATAAATATGCACACATCAAAAGACAAACAAAAAACCCTTAACATGTGGAATTTTTTTTTGAATGCAGGTTCTATTCCACTATGAAGAAGGGACTTGAGCATCCTGGATTCCTGGAACCAACCCCTCAAAGATACAAAGAGGTACCCCATTCAGACCATGGAACATTATTCAGTGATAAAGAGATAGTGGTGAAATTTTAAATACAACTAATTGACAGGTACCAAAATGAAAAAGCCATATATTGCATGAGTCTAATGACATGACATTCTGGAAAAGGTGAAACTATGAAGACAGTAAAAAAGACTGGTGGTTGTCAGTGGTCTGGGGAGGAAAGAAGGGATGAACAGGCAGAGCCCATGAGTTTTAGAGCAGTAAAACCTTATTTATTTATTTGCAAGCAGAGAGAGAGAGAGAGAGAGAGAGAGAGAGAGAGAGAGAAGAGAAAAGGCAGGCAGAGAGAGAATGGGCATTCCAGGGACTCTAGCCACTGCAAACAACTCTAGATGCATGTGCCTCTTGTGCATCTGGCTTACAAGGGTCCTGGAAAATTGAACCGGGATCCTTTGGCTTCGCAGGCAAATGCCTTAACCGCTAAGCCATTTCTCCAGCCCCACCTCCCTTTTTAATTTAAAGATGGGGTCTGATAAAACTCAGACTGGCTGTAAACTTGCTATGTAGCCAAAGATGACCTTGTACTCCTGATTCTTCTTCCTCTACCTAGCAAGTGCTGGGATGCCAGAGATATACTATTATGACTGACTAGTAACACTACTATATGAATCTGGAACGACAAACACAGTCCTTGCCTACTTGTCAGAACCCTCAGAACTAGAACACAGAAGTGAACCCAAAAGGAACCACAAATTTCAGTTCTTAACACAATATATCCACACTGATGAATTCACTGTAACAAATGTCCCCTACAATGGGAGATATGATTAACAAGGGATATGTAAACCATGAAGAAAAAGAAAAGAAGCAATGGGATCCTTCTGTACTTTTAGATCAGGTTTTCTGTAAACCTACAACTGCTCTAAAAAGATCAAGTCTATCAAAAGTAAAATGCTGGGCTGGAGGGATGGCTTAATGGTTAAGACGTTTGCCTGCAAAGCCAAAGGACCCAGGTTTGAGTCCCCAGGACCCACATAAGCCAGATGCACAAGGTGGCACATGCATCTGGGGTTAGTTTGCAGTGGCTGGAGGCCCTGATGCACCCATTCTTTCTCTCCCTCTCTCTGTCAAGTAAATAAAAATAAAATATTTTAGTTAAAAAAAAAAAAAGAAAAGAAAAGAAAAAGAAAAGTAAAATAAAATACTGAGCCTGGTGGTAGCACATTCCTTTAATCCCAGCAGAGGTAGGAGGATCACTGTGAGTTCGAGGCCACCCTGAGACTACATAGTGAATTCCAGGTTAGCCTAGGCTAGAGCAAGACCGTACTTCAAAAAAACAAAATATAAAATAAAATAAAATAAAATAAAATAAAATAAAATAAAATAAAATAAAGAGTTAAAATGCTAATACTGTGTGGGAGTGGTGGTGTACACATTAATTTCAGCATATGGGAGGCTGAGGTAGGATGTAGGGTATGGTTGAAGGCCCCCGGACTACTGGAGGTTTAGGCAGGCTTGAGCTGTCAGGCATGACTAAGGGCCCTGGACCTCAGAGGTTGCAGCAAGCTTAGACCCCCAACAATCTTGCCTCGAGACAGGCAGGAGTGAGGCTGCTCCCGACCCCCCGAGATTGCAACAAGCCTAGACCCTGACAATCTCGCCTGGAGACCAGCAAGTGTGAGGCCGCTCCTTGACCCCAGCCTGGGGCACCTGGACATCCTGATAAAGCTTAGGTTTTGCTTTCCCCAGAGCCTTGTGACCATTTTCTGCTTATGTCCCTATATGTTAATGAGGTATCAGCCAGCAGCCTTCACACAGCCAATCCCTCTATGACCTATACCCTATGCCTTTTCTTGCCACTACTTAGACCATGTGACCGTTCCCCCCCCCACCCAAAGTCCCTATATGCTAATTAGGCATCAGCGGGACCTCTGTACTAACCAATCCCCATTATGACTTGTACCTCTTCCCAAATACTTATAAACCCATTCCCCTGACAATAAATGAGTTGCCCTCTGAGTGTTTCTTCCCATTGCACTCACGACCAATCAAGACCCTGCTCCACAGCTGCCTGGACGTCTCTGGGGAACTGTGGCCATGGGGACCCCAAGAACCATAGCTGGTGCCTGAACAGGGACTTTCCGAGATGCGATAGGATAGGTGAGAGCTCCCCCTGAGGGGCATCGGGCCCCCATGGCCTTACCTCCATGCTTGAGGGCTGGCAGTTTTCTCTTTTTCCTCCTTTACTTTTGGTTCCCGCTATGTGAGGGACCAATTAAGGTGAATAGGCAACTGATGTCTCTTTGCCAAGGCCACTCTTTGGCATTGACTGAAGGCCCCTTGCCCACTGCTCAGACCCTGACAGCCCACCCAGGTGTTGGCAACAACCCCGTCTAGCTCTCTCCAACACAAAAAACCTGGCGTGCCCATTATCTCAGTCTCTCTGTCTCTTTCTCTGTCTGCCTGCCACTCTCAAATAAAATAAATTTTTAAAAATGAAAAAAAAAAAAAAAAATGGTAAGGCAATGACCTCTTAAAAGCCTGTAGGGGGCTGGAGAGATGGCTTAGCGGTTAAGGCGCCTGCCTCCTAAGCCTAAGAACACCAGTCCCAATCTCCGGCAGTTCCAATCTCCAGGTCCCATGTTTAGCCAGATGCAAAGTGACGCAAGGGCAGAGTGCTGCACTTGACCACAAGGGGGCGCATGCATCTGGATTTCGTTCGCAGCAGCCAAGAGGCTGCTGGTGCGCCCATCTCTGTCTTCCTCTCCCTCTCTCTGTCTATGTGTCTCTCTCAAAAAAAAAAGTCTTTAAAAAAGCCTGTAGAGCAGTCGCTGGTCTCTTAAATTTGCTGACAGGCTTGTGGCCCAACCTTTGGGGAATGCCCCCTGGTGCTATCCAGACCTTGGGAACATTGCCCTCTTGTCTTGGCATCTCCACTCTTTTTCTATCATGGGTAATATCACCTCCCACCAAAAGGAGTCACAAATTCAAGGATTATGAGCACTTCTCAAGGCTAGAGGCATTAAGCTTTCCCAGAAGAAAGCCATCTCCTTCTGGGAGGAAGTCCTCCAGATCATCCCCTGGATGATTTCTGGGGATCCATAGAACCCCAATACATGGACCTGCATAGCTTTATTGGCCAGGAGATGGGAGGTTCAGGAAGGAAACCCCCTTCTCTTTTCTCCCAATCATAGCAGACATTAGGCAATGTATTAGCACCCCTAAGACCACCCCCATGCCAAAATTAGATGATGACTCCAATGAGGAGAGTCCTGAGGACTGGCTAGTGTCCGACCTCAGTTCCCTTGAAAAAACAATAGAAGAAATTAGAAAAAAATGACCCCAGACTCTCCTACAGCCACTCCCCTTTATCCACCTTTGCTACCATACCTGCCTTCTGATCCAGAGGCTGCTCCCTCTGGACTCATGCAGAAAAAAATCCCAACATGATAAATTCCCCTAGCCAAGTCCCTCCTCTAGAGCCTGTGGGGTTCCCCTAACACCCCCAAGAACTGGAACGATATCTGCTAGTCTTCGCTGCCTAGCCCCCTATTCCTTTAATGGGAAGTCCTCTACAGAAATGAATGCCTCCAACAGATAAGGAAAACCCAAAACCAACAGAACATTCCCTGGGGAATGGTATGCTTTTCAGACAGGGTAATTTTTTCACAGGCATTCAGCCCTCAGGGTACTAGGACCAAGTTTGCCTCTGTGCCCTCCAGGCATGGGACAGAATAACACCCCCTCCAATCCCCAGGACAATACCTCTTCCTTACTGTTCCTTCATCAAAAGCCAGAGGAGGGGCTGGAGAGATGGCTTAGCAGTTAAACACTTGCCTGTGAAGCCTAAGGACCCCGGTTCAAGGCTCAATTCTCCAGGACCCACGTAAGCCAGATGCAGGAGGGGTGCATGCATCTAGACTTCATTTGCAATGGCTGGAGGCCCTGGCGTGCCCATTATCTATCTGCCTCTTTCTCTGTCTGTCACTCTCAAATAAATAAATAAAAATAAACAAAAAAAATTAAAAAAAAAAAAAAGCCAGAGGAAACCCTCTCTGCTTTTATCTTAAGAACAAAAACCAACCTAGAGAGAAATTCCTGACCCAACAGCCAGGGACCTCCTCCTCAAAAATATCATTTGGGAAGGCATGACCTCAGAATGTAGGCTAGCTTGCCAAGGCCTCAAGGATGAACATTATAATAAATGGATAGTTGCTACTCAGGATATTGGGACTGCCTCACATAAGCCATCCTCTTTAGCATGGGCCTTCGAAGCAGCCTTGAAAACTAAAGGAAAATGCTTCAATTGTGGGGAGGAAGGACATTGGAAAGGGGAATGTCCTCAACACCAGCCCACTAAAAGCTCAAACACATCTACCCCACTTCGCCCAAAACAGTTTGCCCTAGATGCTGCACAGGGATTCACTGGAAAAAAGACTGCTGTTCCACCTATGACAAAGATGGCAAAACCCTAGAGCCTTTAAACTTCAAAAAGGCCAATCCTTAGCCCTGCCAATAAGAAGGAAAAACCCATAATGAACAAGCATCCTAGAGCATCCTAGAGGGGGCCCACACAAGGCTAGCCTTAGAGGTCGAAGGAAAAATTTTCAAATGTCTAATTGATACTGGGGCAGATAAGACAATCCTAAGGTGATGTGAAGTTCCCCAACAGTGGAAACTAATTCCTGGGCCCCAATTAATGGGGATAGGAGGCTCTTCACAGGCATATGTTACCAAGGAGGCCTTTAAGTGGAAGGACCCGGGTGGAACTACGGGTCTCATCAGACCCTAAGTGGCTGATGTAACAACTAATCTGCTGGGGAGGGACACCCTTAAGGCCCTAGATATAGTCACTGCCAGTAATATAGAGGGAGAATGCATTGAGATAGAAGACTATGAGAGGTACCTTCACCAGTATCACCCCCAATCCTAAAGGCCACTGATAAGTACGAAACTCCTTGCCTAGAATGGCTCTCTGATAAGCCAAATTGGGCCTCTGCCAAGGGAGAAACTTGAACTCTTCAATCAGTCAGTAACAGAACAATTCCAACTTAATCACACCCACCCCTCACAGAGCCCATGGAATACTCCTGTATTTGTAATTCAAAAGGGCTCGGGAGGATGGAGACTACTATAAGGTCTCAGGGCCATCAATAAAGCTATGCTCATTTGGGGCGTCCCTCAAAGGGGGCTGCCCCTTGTATCGGTCATTATAGACAACACCCTCCTCCTTGCTATCGACATTAAGGATTGTTTCTTATCTATTCCCCTGCACCCCCAGGACTGACAGTGCTTTGCGTTCTTGATCCCCTCTACCAATAACCCAGGGCCAGCCAAGTGCTATGAGTGGATGGTTCTACCCCAGAGTATGGCCAATGGTCCAAGAGGCGGTTCCTGTGGCATTAAGGCCACACCTAAATCAAGGCCTTAACATCTATCATTACATGGATGACATCCTAGTATGGTAAAACTCCTGCACCTCACCAGCTAAACTAGGGGATCAACTAATACCTTCCCTCACTGAAGCTGGATACAGAATTGTCCCAAATAAGATCCAACTTATTTCACCCATAACTTTCCTGGGGACAGAGCTCTCCCTCACCTCTGCTTGGCCCCTTAAATCCATATTCTCCTTCCCCCAGAAGCTCACACTGGCCTTGCTTCACAGCTTCCTGGGAAACCTCAGTTGGCTCTGGTCATGGCTCCCTATCCCTGCCAGTGATTTACAACCCTTATTTGGTATGTTAAAAGGTAACAAAGACCCATCTTCCTCCTGCTCCCAGAATCCTGAAGCAAAACAAACACTAATCAAAAGTATTAACATGTTTTCTGATATAACCCTTGCCTGGTACTTGCCAGACAGGCCAATTCAACTTATGATATTTAACTCTTCCCCAACCATCATGGGAGCACTATACCAACCCCAAGGAGTCTTGGAATGGCTACACACTTCCATCGGTGGTGCTCCACGCATACTAACAGAGATTGATGCCCTTGTGGCTATGATGAAGACCTGACGAGACCAGGCTCTCCAAACCTTGGGCAAAGAACCTGATACTATCATAACCCACTTTTCCCTCTTGGATATACAATGGCTACTCAAGAGCCACTCCCAATTTGCAGTTAGCCTTATGGGTTTCCCTGGTCAAATTGACAACCACTATACCCAAATGAAAAATGGATCCCTGCAATGCCCCTTTTAAAATGGCTTCCACCCCACCTCTTTTCAAGAAAATCAATCCTCGGAGTGCCCCCCACTTTACATATGGAGGGAAAAAGGGGAGAAGCTACAGTCCTCTACCACCCAGGGGATCAACCTCCCACCATCCACTTTAAGGAGCGTCATGACAGATCCCCAGAATACAAGGAAATGTATGATATTTATCTGGCACTCCAAGAGGAAGAAGACCCCTTTAATCTTTTTTTTCAGATAGAATTTTTGCTGTTCACTTGCTCCCCTGGCTCGGTGCTTACACATCTGGCAAGATGAAAACCCTCTTTCACCGCTGTTGATAAAAGTCTCTAACCTCAGAGCTTCCGGTTAAGATGGTGGTATAGGAACCACGCCAAAACAGCCTAGGGGAGAAAAAGCAAAAAAAAAAAAAAAAAAAAAAAAAAAAAAAAAAAAAAACAGCAAAATACACTCTTCTACTAAAAAGTGAGGTGTACAGTAAATTATCAACCACAGCAGAGAAGCAGGAGAGATCCAGAGTGTCTAGAGCCCACAGAAGCAGGCAGAAGCGGCTCCAGAAGTGGCGGCATGAGATCCATGTGGCTGCAGCCGCCAGGCTCTGCCTGAGCCACAGGAAAAACCAGGTGAGGGGAATTTTTACTAATACTGGCCTCCTTGCAAACTCAGGAAACATGGAAGGAGGACAGCAGAGACTAGCGGAGAAGCTTGTGAGGAAGAGAATCGTGAGGACCTCCAGGAAGACTTCAGCCACCATCCAGAGCCTCCACTCCCCAACCGCCAGCATAAGTGCCAGTAAGCACGGGAGACCTGGGGAAGGGGACCTACACAGCACTCAGCACAGGTGATCAGAGCAGCAACCAACCAAGCCAGCCTACCTGAGCCCAGCAAAGAGGAACCCAAGTTGGCAGTGCAGCATAGCTGAGACCACACCATCCCAAAAGGTAACTGGGATTACACCAGGTCAGTACCCACCAAATAAGCCTGGTATATACACTTGCAGCTGAAGTGCTAATTGCACCACACATATCAGGGTAAGTTATAAGTTAAATCTGATGGATGGTCAGATTTGTCATTCCTAAATAAGCTATATCTTGGGCTTGATGTTTGTTGCTTCCTGATTTACAGTGCCTTTGTTTCCTCTTCTGTCATTCATTGTCATTCTTACTCGGTCACAAGCTGACCTTGGAACCCTCTACAGACCAGAAATCTAAGCCTCCCAGTTGACAGGATTAAGGGTGTGGGGCAACACACATCATTAGGGACTATGAATTTGTTAGAGGATCTATTTGTCATAATACCTACTCTTGCATAAATACTCTATGCTGTTTTCATTGAATGGGTACAACTGTTTAGTTAAATTTTTAGAATTTATCTGTATTTTGTTCCATTCAGCCTACTTGAACACTCTCTTAGCAGGCAAATCCAACAGCTAGGGCCACTTTTGTAGCTACTCTCAGAGTCTTAAGAGCCTCACCTGGCACCTAAAGCTCCTACCCTGAAGATACATAACAGACTGATTGATAATTCTAATAATACTGCAGATAATTAGAAAACCCAAGCATTAAATTAATCCAAGATGCAAAAATCTACACATTATGATACAAGAATCACAAAAAATCAAGACAATATAACTCCATTAAAAAGTATTAATGCATCAGAAATGACTTTCAGTGAGACTGATTTAGAGGAAATGCCTGAGAAAGATTTCAAAAGAATGATTATAAATATGTTCAAAGAACCCAAAGAGAAAATCAAAGGAATCAAAGAACACACAGGAAACCAATTTAATGAAATAAGAAGGTCAATACAAAACATAAATAAGGAAATAGAAATAATAAAGAAAAACTGGTAAGAAATACTAGCAATGAAGAACACAGTCAGTGAAATAAAAAACCATGTAGAAAATCTCTCCAGTAGAATGGATGAAAGAGAGAACAGATTATCTATACTAGAAGACAAGGTGGCAGATCTAATACAGTCCAACAAAAAGAAAGACAAACTAATAGGAAAGTATGAATGGGAACTTCAATATATTTGGGACACTATGAAAAGATCAAACATAAGAATTCAGGGTATAGTAGAAGGAGAAGAATTTCACTCCAAAGGCATAGTAGGTGTTTTCAATAAAATCATAGAAGAAAACTTCCCCCAAATTGGGAAAAAAATACCAGTGCATATACAGTAAGACTTTAGAACACCAAACAGACAAAACCTGAAAAGAACCCTTCCTCACCATATTGTAATTAAACTACCAAACATACAAACCAAAGAAAATATATTGAAAGCAGTTACAGAGAAAAATCAAGTCACATACAAAGGCAAGCTTATCAGGATCACAGCACATTACTCAACACAAACTTTATTTTTTTTCCAATTTCTTTTCTTTTAATGAATTTTTAAAATTTATTTACTACAGACAGAGAAAGAGAGAGGGCAGGGAGAGAGAATGGGTCTGCCAGGGTACTGGGGAATTGAACCCGGGTCCTTAGGCTTCTCAGGCAAGTGCTAAGCCATCTGTTTAGCAATCTCCCTAGCCCCCTAATTTCTTTTTCTTTCTTGTTTTTTTTTTAATTGACAACTTCTATACTTACATACAAAAATACATGATATTTTCCTCCCCTCCCCCCCATTCCCCTTTAGAACTCCAATCTCCATCGTATCCCCTCCCTCTCTCCATTAGTCTCTCTTTTAATTTGAAGTCATCATCTTTTTCTTCTATTATGAGGGTCTTGCGAAGGTATTGCTAGGCACTGCAAGGTCAAGGATATCAAAGCCAATTTCTGTCTGGACAGTTGCATTATAAGGAGTCATACCCTTCCTTTGGCTCTTCCATTCTATCTGCCCCCTCTTCCGCAATGGGCCCTGAGCCTTGGAGGGTGTGACAGAGATGTTTCAGTGCTGGCCACCCCTCCATCCCTTCTTCTCAGCACTATGTTGCCTTCTGGGTCATCCCAGTGGTCATCGCCGTCTGAAAAGAGAAGCTTCTCTAACCAGAAGTGAGAGTAGCATTAATATGTGAACATGAACATTAAGTGCAGTGCACCCAGGGCAGCTTGGTGGGAATAATATATACATTTAGCCAGGTAAGAGCAGGCTTTATACCCCTAAGGCTCATGACCTCCCCTGCCATAGACTTTTGCTTAGGTTTTTCAGTACCAGTTAATTATTCCCTCCCATAGAGAGGGCCTTCAGTCCAATTGTAGAGCAGTTGGTTACCCCAAGAGTAGACATGCCACTATTGCACCCATTCAGTCATTGGGCCTGTATGGCCAAACTTGAATATTCAGTGTCCACTGTTTTCATTGCTGATGACTTCTGTCTCCCATACGGCTGCATGCAGTGCAGCTTTTTCCAGCTTTCAGTTGGCTGGTCTACAGAGAGAAGGTTTTCTGCAACACAAACTTTAAAAGGCAGAAGGGCTTAGAGTGATATATTCCAAGTTCTGAAAGATAGCAACTGTCAACCAAGGTTACTTTATCCTGCAAAGCTATCCATTCAAATAGATGGAGAAATAAGGACATTACACAACAAAAGCAGGCTAAAGGAATATTTGAA
Source organism: Orientallactaga sibirica (assembly GCA_036365145.1). NCBI lineage: Eukaryota > Metazoa > Chordata > Mammalia > Rodentia > Dipodidae > Orientallactaga > Orientallactaga sibirica. The sequence goes on along the minus strand of JAEOAD010000015.1, from coordinate 22,306,847 downwards.
GACAAAACCAGGTCTACAGAAAATACTTGAAAGGATCCTCCATGCTGAAGAGAAAGAAAAGCACACATACAAGGAACCTGGAAAAAACAAACCATACTCCAATACTAGTTAATATAAGAGAGCAAAGGTAAAACTGGAAGAACTACAAAACAAGAAAAATGACAAAAATTTTTGCATGTATGTTCATGAGGGAGATTGGTCTGTAATTCTCATTTTTTGTTCTATCTTTGTCTGGTTTTGGGATCAGGGTGATGCTGGCTTCGTAAAAGGAGTTTAGTAGGATTCCTTCCTCTTCTATTTTACGGAAAAGTTTAAGAAGCATTGGTGTTAGCTCTTCCATGAAAGTCTGGTAAAATTCACAAGTGAATATTTCTGGGTCTGCCTCTTACAGAATCATGTGGAATAGTTTACTATCCTGAAGTCACCTGTGCTTCACCCCCACCTTAAGACCCTGGTCACCATTAATCATACTCTGTAATTTAGCTTTTCTATTGTATCTGTATAGTTGAACCATATAGTAGGAAGAAGTTTACAAACTGGTTTATTTCATTTAAAATATGATTGGTGCCGAGTGTGGTGGCGCACACCAGCACTCGGGAGGCAGAGGTAGGAGGATCACCGTGAGTTCAAGGCTACCCTGAGACTACACAGTTACTTCCAGGTCAGCCTGAGCCAGAGTGACACCCTACTTCGAAAAACCAAAAAAAAAAAAAAAAAAAAAAAAAAAAAGATTGTTTTCTATTTATTATTTAATATTACTCTATTGCACAGATATATGACAGCTTAGTTTTCTTTCTACTTATTTAAGGGAATTTTGATTATAAAACTTTTAAATTTTAAAACTTTGAGTAAATATGTTCTAAATGCTTTTTGTGTAAGTATTTGTGTATACTCAGTTAAGAAAAATTTAAGCTGTACAATCTTAAAACAATATTATGGTTAGCTTTGTGGGGTAATGCAAAATGATCTAAAATTCCTGAATCATTCTTCATTTGCACCATTAATGGACAAGACTTTTGGTGTTTCATGTCTTTTCTAGAATGTAGTATTTTCTGGATATTGAACTGTTATCACAAAAGGTGTGCAGTGGCATCACTTTGTTTTAATTTGCTCATATGTTGAATGTCTTTCATGTGTTTTCATGATATCTGTATATTTTTTAGTGTGCTGTATGTTTAGATCTTTTGTAGCATTTTAAATTTGGTTGTTTGCCTTTCTGTTAATGAGTAATAAGAGCTACTTACTGTTGATATTGCATTCTTTTTACCTATATCATTAGCAAATATTTACTCTCATTCTATAAGTTTTCTTCTAACTTTTTTTTTTTTTTTTGGTTTTGTGAGGTAGGGTCTCACTCTGGTCCAGGCTGACCTGGAATTAACTATGTAGTCTCAGGGTGGCCTCGAACTCTTGGCGATCCTCCTACCTCTGCCTCCTGAGTGCTGGGATTAAAGGCGTGCGCCACCACGCCCGGCTTTCTTCTCACATTTTTAATCTTTGTCATGTACATGAAAGTGTTTAATTTTTTTTTTTCTTTTTTTGGTTTTTACGAGGTAGGGTCTCACTCTGGTCCAGGCTGACCTGGAATTCACTATGTAGTCTCAGGGTGGCCTTGAACTCTCGGCGATCCTCCTACCTCTGCCTCCCGAGTGCTGGGATTAAAGGTGTGCGCCACCATGCCTGGCAAAAGTGTTTAATTTTATCCCATTTGTATATTGTTTCTCTTTTCCTTTGATTTTAGTATCAATACCAAATACAGTATTAAAGATTAAAAAAAATATTTCTGGGTCTGGACTTTTTAAAATGTAACTTTAAATTTTTTTAACTAATTAATTTATTTTTTTAATTAAAAACTTCCTTAATTGTAGACAATATCCCATGGTACTTCCCTCCTTCCCCCCACTTTCCCCTTTGAGTGAAGGTACTCAACAGTGAACACTGCAAGCCTTAAATTTGGCCAGCCAGGCCAAATGAGCCAATGGGTGCAATAGTGGCATGTCTGTTATGGGGAAAACTAACTGCTCTCTAATTGGACTGGAGGCCTGCTCCATGGGAGGGAATACATCCCTGATACTGAAAACCTACAACAGGGGTAGTCATGAGCCCTAGGGGTGTAACGTCTGCTGGTGTCTGGCTAAATGTATATACTATGCTCACCAAACTGCCCAGTAAGCATTTCTTTTAATGTCCATACCCATATATTAATGCTACTCTCACTTTTGGTTAGAGAAGCTTCTCTTTTCAGATAGTGGTGACCTTGAGATGACAAAGAATGCACCATGGTGCTGAGAAGAAGGTACAGAGGAGTGCTCAGCACTGAAACATTTCTAACACACCTTCCAAGGCTCAGGATCCATTGCATAAGAGGAAGCAGTAAAAATGTGAGAGCCAAAGGAAGGGTAGGACTCCTTACAATGTGCTCCTCCAGACACAAAATGGCCTGGATATCCATGACCTGGGCCTGACACTATGTACACAAGACCATCATAATAGGAGGAAAAGATGATGACATCAAAATTAAAAGAGAGTGATTGAGAGGGGGAGGGGATATGATGGAGAGTGGCATTTCAAAGGGGAAAGTGGGGAAGGTAGGGAAGTACCATGGGATATTGTCTACAACTAAGGAAGTTGTCAATAAAAATAAATTTTTAAAAAGTCCCTAACCTCATATGCAAAAGAATGCCCTTAAGCCGGGTGTGGTGGCGCACGCCTTTAATCCCAGCACTTGGGAGGCAGAGGTAGGAGGATCACCATGAGTTCGAGGCCACCCTGAGACTACATAGTTAATTCCAGGTCAGCCTGGACCAGAGTGAGACCCTACCTTGCAAAACCAAAAAAAAAAAAAAAAAAAAAAAAAAAATGCCCCCCCTGTTTGTACAACACATAAAGTCTCACAGCCCCTTACCTGGCCACCTCACCAAGAGGAAAGCATTAGCAGACCACGTGTCCTTCTATGGAGTCCCAACAGACAAGTTCTTGGCCACCCTTGAGGGAGCTGAAAAATTCCATGCTAACACTCATGTAAACCTTAAAGTACTCCAATCACACTTTCCTCTGATCTCTAAAAGTCAAATGCAACACATAGCTTTGCTAATAACCACACCTACCCTCCAGACAATGGGCACCATTGATGTCATCCATATCCCCCAAATTGGTCACCAGAAATATGTCTTTGTAACAATAGACACATACTCCCACCTTCTTTGGGCCATGGCACAAATGGGAGAAAATTCAAGAAAGGTCATACACCAGCCGGGCGTGGTGGTGCACGCCTTTAATTCCAGCACTTGGGAGGCAGAGGTAGGAGGATCACCATGAGTTCGAGGCCACCCTGAGACTACATAGTGAATTCCAGGTCAGCCTGAGCTAGAGTGAGACCCTACCTCGAAAAACCAAAAAAAAAAAAAAAAAAAAAAAAAAAAAAAGTCATACACCATATGTTATCTACCTTTGCCATCATGGGCCTCCCCCAATAATGGCCCAGCTTTTACTAGCTCCTCATTCAAAGCCTTTTGCATACAATGGAAAATTGCTCACCATACAGATACGGGAATCCCACATAACCCTCAAGGCCAAGGTATAATAGAAAGGACACACCAAACTTTAACAGCCCAACTTAAAAAACAACAGCCCAATACCTACCCACCCAATCTTTAGTTGGCCATGGCCCTGACTACCTTAAACATTTTCAATATATACAAAAATTCCCAATACCCTTCCACTGGTATACACCAGAGACTGCCCCTCCCATCCTGGTGCAGTGGAGAGATCCTTTAGATGGAATATGAAGGGGACCAAACCCCCTCCTCACTATAGGAAGGGGATTTGCTGTGTCTTCCCACAGGACCAGCCCAGGCCCAAATGTACTGGTGGCCTGAAATGACTGATTCAATCCCACCACCAAAAAGATGGCCCGTCTAGTGTTGACAGATCAAGGTTGGAGGAAATGGAGGAAGTGCCACCCGGTTGACATCACCAGAGGAAAAAAAGAGGATCCCCCTGGAGGGATGTTTATGACCTTGTGGATGCAGCCAAAGCCATATGCCCACCACAGACCTCCCTCTGGGCCATTTTGTTGGCAGCTCTAACAATCCTCCATTCCAATGCAGCTATCTCTTTTGCTGCCTCTGCCCTGCCTCTCTCCCCTAATGTCCTCCAATAATGCTTTCAGGCCCAAGAGACCTATTGTTGGGCATTGCTAGACACGGGCTGGGACTATGAGGAAGCTGGCCTGGGCTGTTGGACATGGCTGGAGACTTTGAGCTGTGGGGGTTGCAGCTGGCCTTATCATCAGGAACCCACTCTGGTGACAGAGACTGGCCCTCCCTGCCCTCAGGCAAGGTTGTAGTGTGCCCTATCTTCACCCAGAGTGGGCAGAACTGGTGGGCCCTCTCCTCTATCCCAAAAGCACCTGACTATTCCGTAGTCAGGCTTTGCCCCCTCCACAGTTCCTGACCTTGTGGCTAGCTGTCCAAGAGACCATTATAAACAGTCTCCCTTCAGCTGTAGCCATCCAATATGTGGCTGAAGTCATGTAGCTTTTCCCACCACTTCTGTTATCTCCCTTGCAGCTTCTCCCTCGCAACTTCTGCCTTTCAACCAATTAGATAGCAACCTATAAACCTATGTATCCAATCACCATATAGTCTGCATGTGTCTTCTCAACCTTTCTCAAGAGTTTATAAACCCACTCCCCTTTTGAATAAATGAGAGCATGCTATCCATCAGATGGCCTCCTGGGTGGTTCATTGCCTGTCTTGCTCACCCACTCCAGGACCCTGCTTCTCCCCAACTCCTCCTGCGCCTGGGAAGTTGGTGGCCAACAACTCCTGGGAACAGCGAGGACCCACAACCTATCAGGGGGTCAATAACATTATCAGCACAGGATACTGCCCTACTCAGGGCTGTCAGGACACTGTCAGTTTTTGTGTCTATTCTGTCTGTGTCTTGCAGGAATGGCAGGGCATGCTTTGCCTATCGCCAAACTAACAAAGAGTGCCTTAAAGATCAGGACTATTGCAGGGTGTAGTGGTGTATGCCTTTAATCCCAGCACTTGGGAGGCAGAGGTAGGAGGATCACCATGAGTTCAAGGCCACCTTGAGACTACATAATGAATTCCAGGTCAGCCTGGGCTAGAGTGAGACCCTGTCTCGAAAAACAAAAACAAAAACCAAAAAAGATCAGGACTATTATAGGGGATGTTGATACCAAAGCTGTGTCATCGAACACTATGGGTGTTCAGACTGTCTTCAAAACCTCCACAAATAAGGAATGTACACTCTCCATACGAGACCCCTGGGATGAATGCTGGTGGGTAGGGGTGACAAGAAAACTCTATACTCTTAGCTTCTCATCATCCCCTTCTGATACTTTTCATACCTCTAGACAGCTTGTCCCAGCTCCCCACCCAGTATAAACTAACCACCACATTCTCTCACAGAAAAAACAAGTTACAGAAAAAATACAAGCCATTATAACATGGACACAATACATCCAATATGTGGCCAACCTTCTCTCCTTTACTAACCACCCCAACACTTCTAATTGCTTTTTTTACACATCTCCTACCCATCCCCTGCTGATGGTGGTCCCTATTAATGCCACCCCTGAATACCCCAAATCAATAGCAAACTATTCCCAACCCCCCTTACTGATATTCCCGTCTTTGATGCTGGTCAAGGTATGCCCCTTTGCCTGTCCAGCTCTAAGCTGACCAGAGCTGAATGTCTCAATATTTCCATAAACGGGACCATGTGTGTCAAGACACCTACTCTCCTTTGGTGTGAAGGGCTAACCACCCCATGCATAAACATTTCCTCTCCCACTTACTGTTCCCCAGTCTTGATTGTTTCAATAGAGATTGTTCCATATCTCTATGAGGAAGAAGAAGAGGCCTACAAACTCCCCCTGTGTCAACTGAGAGAGATTTTCATTCCCCTACTGGTGGGCCTCAGCATGACACTGTCTCTGGGGTCCTTCAGTGCTGCAGGAGCTGCCCTTGTCCAAACCAACCACCCCACAGGGGACTTTCGAGACAAGCTTGACCAGGCCATGATGTCTATTACCAACAGCCTCAAGTCTCTTCAGAGACAATTAAACTCTCTTTCAGGTGTAGTGCTCCAAAACTGTAGAGCCTTAGACCTCATCACTGCTGAACATGGGGGACATGCATGGTCCTGGGAGAATTTGTTGTTGTTGTTGTTGGTTTTTTGAGGTAGGATCTGACTCTAGCACAGGCTGACCTGGAATTAACTATGTAGACTCAGGGTGGCCTCGAGCTCACAGCAATCCTACCTCTGCCTCCCAAGTGCTAGGATTAAATGCATGCACCACCATGCCTGGTGAATGTTGGTTTTCTGTCAATGAATCAAATGGTGAAAAAAATGTTACCTCTCAAAAAACTCCACAAGGAGCTACTTAACCACTATAAACCTGATGACTCCACCACCTGGTTCTCTAACCCCTTAGTCACTTGGCTTCTCCCTTTCCTTGGCCCCTCCTGGCTATAGGAACCCTGTTACTTGTGGCCTCCTGCCTCATCAAATTTCTCAGACAACAAATAACTAGTATTGCTAAGATTGCTACCAATCAGGTCCTTGTGCACCATCTACCTCTATCTAGACCTGCAGAAATAAATAAATAAAATATAAGGGGCTGGACAGATGGCTTAATGGTTAAGGCATTTGCCTGCAAAGCCAAAGGAACCTGGTTTGATTCTCCAGGACCCACATAAGCCAGATGCACAAGGGGGTGCATGCATCTGGAGTTTGTTTGCAGTGGCTGGAGGCCTTGGTGTGCCCATTCTCTACCCCCTGCCTCTTTCTCTCAAACAAACCAACCAACCAACAAACAAACAAATAAAATAAATAGATCTGCAGTCAACTATAAAAATCTCACTCAATACTGCACCATTATAAAAACAAAGGGGAAGCTGTAGGGCATGGTTGAAGACTCCCACGCTACTGGAGGTTTAGGCAGGCCTGAGCTGTCAGGCATGACTAAGAGCCCTGGACCTCTGAGGTTGCAGTGAGCCTAGACCCCAAAACTCTCACCTCGAGACTGGCAAGGAGTGAGGCTGCTCCCTCCCCTCAGAGGCTGCAGCAAGCCTAGACCCTGACAATCTCGCCTTAAGTCCAGCAGGAGTGAGGCTGCTCTCTCCCCCCAGCCTGGGGCACCTGGACAAGACTTAGGTTTCACTTTCCCCAGAGCCTTATGACCTTTTTTTGCTTATGTCTCTATATGTTAATGAGGTGTCAGTCAGCTGCCTTCACACAGCCAATCCCCCTATGACCTGTACCCTATACCTTTTCTCACCACTACTTAGACCATATGACCCTTTCCTGCTCGCCCAAAGTCCCTACATGCTAATTAGGCATCAGCGGGACCTCTATACTAACCAATCCCTTATGACCCGTACCTCGTCCCAAACATTTATAAACCCATTTTTCCTGACAATAAACGAGCTGCCCTGTGACGCTTCCTCCCGGGTTCTTCCCATCGCACTCATGGCTACTCAAGATCCTGCTCCACAGTTGCCTGGATGTCTCCGGGGAACCACTGCCACAGGGACCCCAGTAACCACAGTAGGAGGTTTGAGTTTCAGGCCAGCCTGCACTACAGATGAGTTCCAGGTCAGGCTAGGTTGCAGTGAAACCCTGCTTTATAAAAAAAAGAATCTGGTTGGGCATGGTGGTGCACACCTTTAATCCCAGCACTCAGGAGGCAGAGGTAGGAGGATCGCCATGAGTTCAAGGCCACCCTGAGACTACATAGTTAATTCCAGGTCAGCCTGGGCCAGAGTGAGACCCTACCTCAAAAACCAAAAACAATAAAAAATAAAAAAATAAATAAAGTATTTAAAAAAAAAAAAAAGAATCTGGAGAGGCAGCTCAGTGGTTAAAAGCACTTGCCTGCAAAGTCTTACGATCTGAATTCAATTCCTCAGTATGCACATGTGGTATTTTGATCCAGGTGTCCCCATAAACTTAGGTATTCTGAATGCTAGGTTCCCAGCTGATGGAGATTTGGGAATTAACCCCACCTGGAACTTCCCAGTTCCAGGTGTCTGCTGAATTGTGAGTTCTGTGTTCTGGACCAGGTTCCCAGCTGATGGAGATTTGGGAATTAACCCCACCTGGAGGCAGTGTATTGTTGGAGGAAGGCTTATGGGTGTTATAGCCAGCTTTCTCTTGCCAGTGTTTGGCACACTCTCCTGTTGCTGTTGGCCATCTGATGTTGGCCATATCCACTTTCTGCTCATGTCATCATTTCCCCCTGCCATCATGGAGCTTCCCTTGAGTCTGTAAGCCAAAATAAACCTTTTTTTCCACAAGCTGATTTTGGTTGGGTGTTTCTTGCCAGCAACGCGAACCTGACTGCAACAGTAAAGTTGGTACTGAGAAATGGGATCACTCACTACTGCTTGAAACCTCACTGTGTGGTTTTTGACCTTTTGGAGATGATTTTCTTTTCTTTCTTTTTCTTTCCTTTTTTTTTTTTTTTTTTTTTTTTTTTTTTGGTTTTTCAAGGTAGGGGCTCACTAGCCCAGGCTGACCTGGAATCCACTATGTAGTCTCAGGGTGGCCTCGAACTCACGGTGATCCTCCTACCTCTGCCTCCCAAATGCTGGGATTAAAGGCATACGCCACCATGCCCGGCTTGATTTTCTTTTCTTTTCTATAATATATTTTAGCCAAGCATATATACATATGTATATATTAGAGAGAAAGAGGGAATGGGCATGCCAGGGTTTCCAGCCACTGCAAACAAACTCTAGACATGTGCACCTCTTGTGCATCTGGCTAACGTGGATCCTGGGGAATCAAACCTGGGTCCTTTGGCTTTGCAGGCAAATGCCTTAACTGCTAATTGGAGCTGTTTTTCAAGAGGAATGTGAAAGGATTTGCAACCTTGGCCTAAGAGATGCTTTGCAGTGCTGTAAATACAGCTTGATGAACTATTCTGGTCAGTTGAAAGACCTGAATGCAGTAAGAACTATAGACAGAGGTTTGACTTATGAGGGTGAGAAAGAGCTTTGCCTGGACTGGGCTAGAAGCAGTTTGTGTGACAGACTTGCTGAAATGCCTGTGTCCTGAGAACTTGTGCAGGGTTGCATTGCATAGAAATGGACTGGTGTGAGCAGAAGAATATGGCACAGAAAAAATGAAATCTTTGGGCCGAAACTGCTGTCCATTCAGCTGCAATGGTTTGAGAGACTACAACCATTGAGATTGGGCCAGCTGGCTTGCATTGGGACAACAGGAAGAATGCAGTCTTTTGAAGTGGCCTGAATGCTGAAGGAATGGCCCATTATTCACAGTCTGCTTTATTTTCCACTGGATTAACAAGTTGGCAGCCCACCTCGTATTAGGAAGTATAACAAATGCAGGAAAGAGAGGATCACTGAATTTGCAACACTGTCGTGTGTTTTGAAAATGGCCATGGGCAGTGTGAAGCAGGCTTGCTGGAATACCTGCATGGAGATCCAATGGAGCCATGAGGATGAACTGGGGTTGCAGTGCAGACCCAGTGGAGATGCCAGGGCTATGAGATGGCTGCCAAGGAGGGCTGCCAGCACTGAATGAAGTTTTCTAGGACTGTAAGTAGCCTTGATGGAGAGGCGGAATTGGAACTCCAAAGATTTGTCACTGGTTAGAGTTGTTGGACTTGGACCTACAGAGATTGATGTTTGCCCTGTTTAAATCTTGTATTGGTTTCTTTGTTATGCCCAATGTCATCTTTTGTAGTATGAATGTTTATTCTGTGCCATTATGGGTTTTTTTTTTTTTTTTTTTTTTTGGTATTATGACTCAGTTAAAAGATCTTGGACTATAGGAATGTCTGAATATCACTGGGATTGACTAAAAACTATGGGGATGAAGCTGGGCATGGTGGCACACACCTTTAATTCCAGCACTCGGGAGGCAGAGGTAGGAGGATCGCTGTGAGTTCAACGTCACCCTGAGATCACATAATGAATTCCAAGCCAGCCTGGGCCAGAGTGAGACCCTACCTCGAAAAACCAAAAAAACAAACAAAAATCTATGGGGACAGGCTGGAGAGATGGCTTAGCAGTTAAGGCACATGCCTGCAAAGCCTAAGGACCCTGGTTCGAATCTCCAGGTCCCACGTAAGCCAGATGCACAAGGGAGTGCATGCGTCTGGAGTTCGTTTGCAGCGGCTAGAGGCCCTGGTGTGCCCATTCTCACTCTCTGTCTTTCCCTCTCTCTGTCTCTAATAAAAGAAAAAAACTATGGGGACTTTTAAAGTTGTATGAATGTGTTGCATTTTATATCATGTATGGTTAAGAGTTTATGGGGACCAGTGGCGGAATGTGGTAGTTTGATTCAGGTGTCCCCCACAAACTTAGGTATTCTGAATGCTAGGCTCCCAGCTGATGGAGATTTGGGAATTAACACCTGGAAGCAGGTATTGTTGGAGGTGGGCTTATGGAGTATTATAGCCAGCTTCCTCTTGCCAGTGTCTGGCACACTCTCCTGCTGCTGTTGTCCATCTGATGTTGGCCAGGAGGTGATGTCCACCCTCTGCTCATGTCATCATTTTCGCCTGCCATCATGGAGCTTCCCCTTGAGTCTAAAAGCCAAAATAAACCCTTTTTTCCCCCACAAGCTGCTCTTGGTTGGGTGTTTTCTGCCAGCAATGTGAACCTGACTGCAACAGCACATAGTAGTGCATATATGCATGAAGCCCTATGGGAGACAGAAGTCATCAGCAGTGAAAACAGTGGACACTGGAAGTCTCAAGTTTGGTCAGACAGGCCAAATGACCGAACAGGTGCAATAGCGGCATGTGTGCTCTGGGGGAAACCAACTGGTCTCTAATTGGACTGCAGGCCCACTCTATGGGAGGGAATACATGCCTGGTACTGAAAACCTAATCAAAAGCCTATGGCAGAGGAGGTCATGAACCTTAGGGGTATAAAGCCTGCTCATGCCTGGCTAACTGCATATATTATTCTAAGCTGCCCTGAAAGCACAACATCTAATGTTCATATTCATATATTAATGCTGCTCTCACTTTTGGTTAGAGAAGCTTCTCTTTTCAGATGGCGGTAACCACTGGGATGACCCAAAAGGCAACATAGCGCTGAGAAGAAGTGATGGAGGAGTGCTCAGCACTGAAACATCTCTGTCACACCCTCCAAGGCTTAGGGTCCATTACGGAAGAGGTGGTGGAAAGAATGTAAGAGCCAAAGGAAGGGTAAGACTCCTGACAATGCAACTGCCCAGACAGAAATTGGCCTCAATATCCATGACCTCGCAGTGCCTAACAATACCTTCACAAGACCCTCATAACAGAAGAAAAGACGACGACATCAAATTAAAAGAGAGACTAATGGAGAGAGGGAAGGGATATGATGGAGAGTGGAGTTGTGAAGGGGAAAATGTGGGAGAGGAGGGAAATATGGTTTATTGTCTGTAAGTATATAAATTGTCAATAAAAAAATTAAAAAAAAAAAAAAAAAAAGCCCGGCATGGTGGCGCACGCCTTTAATCCCAGCATTTGGGAGGCAGAGGTAAGAGGATCACTGTGAGTTTGAGGCCGCCTGAGTCTACATAGTGAATTACAGGTCAGCCTGAGTTAGAGTGAGACCCTACCTTGAAAAACCAAAAAAAAAAAAAAAAAAAAAAAAATTTTTTAAAGTAGTGCATGTGTATGTTTGCAGCAGCACAATGCCCTGGCACACTCATTTTCTCTTTCCCCCCTTTCTCTGCTTCCAAATAAACAAACAACCACTCTTTCCCCCCCACCAAAAAAAAGTTAAATGCTAAAGCAGGGTGCTATAGTCAGTTCCACATTGATGGGACTAACATCTAACCAGACATAGTTTATGGGGGAAAGGGATTTATTTCAGGCTTACAGAGTCCAGGGGAAACACCATCAATGGCAGAAGAAGCTGGCCCCATTCAATAGATCTAAGCACTATCAGCAAGTTCGAACCATCAGAGTTCAAACTGCTCTCCTGATCTCTCCACATCTTAGGGCTAAAATTCAGGCCTTGACTTTCAGGTCCATCCCTCCCCAGTGACACCTCCCCTGTAGAAAGGATCTGTCTGCTAGGGGTTCCAGAAGGAAGTTTAATCAAAAATGTTTGAGTTGGCTGGTTGTGGTGGCACACGCTTTTAATCCCAGCACTCAGGAGGCAGAGGTAGGATGATTGCTGTAAATTCGAGGCCACTCTGAGACTACAGAGTGAATTAATTCCAGGTCAGCCTGAGCTAGAGTGAGACCCTATCTTGAAAAACCAAAAAAAAAAAAAAAAAAAAAAAAGCCTGAGTCTTTGCTAGAGAGATGGTTCAGCAGTTAGGGAGCTTTAGAGAGATGGTTCAGCAGTTAGGAAGCTTGCTACCACACAGGGCAGGGTGGTGCATACGTATAATTCCAGCACTTGGGAAGTTCAGGCAAGAAGATCAGAAGTTCAAGATTCATCTTCAGCTACCTAGTGATGAGTTTAAAGCCAGCCTATCTCTAAAGAACCTAAAAAGGGGGACAGGTGAGATTGCTCACTGATTAAAGGAACTTGCTTGCAAAGCCTGCTGGCCTGGGACTCAATTCCCCAGTGCCAACATAAAGCCAGATGCACAAAGGGATGCATGTACCTGGAGTTCACTTGCAGTGAACAAAAAAGCCTTGCTGTGCCTATACACACACATTCTCTCTGGAAAATATAAAAAATATATAAAATATAGAAAAACATAACATTTTTAAAATATATAAAAAATGGGGCAGGGGACTTGTGAGATGGTTCAATCTAGTAAAGTGCTTGCCATGTAAACATTAGGACTGGATTTCAAATTTCCAGGAACCTATAGGTATCAGGCTCGCATAGGTCTAGAGGTGGAGCTCAGTGGTGGAGCACTTGCCTGTCATGTGCCAGGCCTTAGGTTAGATCCCCACCACCAAGGAAAAAAAAATACATTACAAAAACCCCAGCTTCAGGGTCAGATCAGGTTAGGTTTAGATGTGTATAGCTGACAGTAGTGGACTGAAAAAGATGTAACTTAGGGAACAAAAGAGTCATTGGGAATGACCATGTCTGGTCAACACCTGTTGGGCTGCCAAAATAGCTGAGGAGCCACTTTGCACCAAGGCTGGCTACCTCTCTGGCACCTGTCCAGCTTAAGGGAGAATAACATTAGGAAAAGACTCATTACAGCCTATTATACTCCTACTTATACTTCAGGACAGGGTCTAATTAACTAATTAGCAACCTGTGATGAAGGAGATGAGTAGACAGCTCTAACTTTAAGAAAGGAGGCTGTGTATGGACTTCCCTAGCATGCATATTTGGGACTTCCTGCCTTAGTCATGACACCAACAGAAGCATGGTTGAAGAGGCATGACCAGGAGGTGAGATCCAGGGAGCAATGAGTCATTCATTGATTCTAATACCTACAAAGCCATTGTGGCATAGCAATTTCCTCAGAATTGAAACCTGGATCCTAGAGGAAGATTCATTAAGATTCAGGAAGTAGGGGCTACGAAAATAGCTCAGCAGGTAAGAAAGCTCACTACACAAGCATGAGAACTTTAGGTTGATCCCTAGCACACATGTAAAAAGCCAGGTGTGACATGCTGAGAACCCCCAGCACTGAGGGGGACAAAGACAGGAGGATTGTTGGAGCTCATTGGCTAACTGACAAACACAGAGCTCCAGATTCAGTGAGAAACAAAAATAAAGTGAAAAGTACAGCAGATGACACTGATGTCTTCTACCTGCTCACACACATGCATACACCCTACACATACACCACACATGCACAGATCATAAAACAAAGTAAACAAAACTCACAAAATTTCAGGAAGCTCCTGAAATTTCTAAGATTTACAAGGCCTGTCCCAAGATTATGTAACTGAGGAGAAAAAACTTGGAGCTTTGAGCTGCCTGCATACAGTTGTCTTGAGTTATACACACTCCTCCATAAGTATACTCCATACATACTCCATAAGTAACCCCAATGAACTGAATGGTTGGACCTGGTATAATCCTTACTTGTTTCTGTTGTCAATGCCCTACCTGGGATAAATAGACATTTGCTCACATGTCCCCAAGAAAAGTTAACATAACAGTCATGCATAGTGAGGGACCCATGGACAGAAGCCACAGGGAGGAAGAAGGTGACTCAATTACAGAGATGCCTTTCCTTTCTTTCCTTCCTTCCCCCCCCCCTTTTTTTTTCAAGGTAGGGTCTTATTCTAGCCCAGGTTGACCTGGAATTCACCATGTAGTCTCAGGGTAGCCTTGAACTCATGGCAATCCTCCTGCCTCTGTCTCCCAAGTCCTGGGATTAAAGATGTGCACCACCTCACCTGGCTTAGGGATGCCTTTTCTAACCATCAAAGATTACCTGATGTGCTATTACTCTGTGAAGTATAAGCACTCTGATTTAACAATATTGAACAGGCAGCTGACCAAGAACTTTCTGGAACACCCAGAAGATAAGATTCAGTGGGCTCTGAATCTATAAAGGCAATGGACACAGAATACCCACCCTCAAAATCCACATGGCAGCATGACGTTTTAGACGTCTCCTATATCTGATAGTTGGCATCCTCAGTTACTCACCAGTGGCAGCTCTCTGCCTGACCAGCATATCTGGTATGTTGAGCCATGGGGTAGGTTGTGGCTGGAGAGAAATTGGATCCCACTGCCAAGGCATCTCTAATTGGTTGAGAGAAGAAAAAGATCCATTTAAACAAGGTAACTAGGAAGTGAGCAGGCTGCTGGTCACACATTTAATCCCAGGCAGAGGTAGGATTGCTGAGTTTGAGGCCACCCTGAAACTACACAGTGAATTCCAGGTCAGCCTGGGCTAGAGGGAAACCCTACCTTGGGGGGCGGGGGGAGTGTGTGCATGGATTCCCTGTGAGTCATTTGCTGATTTCAATTGCTAGACAATCTTCAATCTTTGTGAAGTCTGAAAAAGAAAATGCTGCATCTGGACTTCCATGACCTATTCCTGCCTCTGAAACTGTGTTTATTGGTAGGGGGGAGGGGTGTGTGGTGGTGGATGGAGAGATGAGTTCCAAGAAATGCCTACCTGCAGGGGAAGAAGGCTAAAGTAGCAATAAAAATTAACCCTGAGTCAGTGTCTGGAGAGATGGCTTAGCAGTTAAGGCATTTCTCTGAAAAGCCAAAGAATCCCAGTTCGATTCTCAGGACCCATGTAAGCCAGATGTACATGCATCTGGAGTTCATTTGTAGTGGCTGGAGGCCCTGGCATGCCCATTCTCTCTCTCGCTCTGTCCCTCTTTCTGTCTCTCAAATAAATAAAATATATTTAAAAAAATTAACCCTGCCAGGTGTGGCGGCACATACCTTTAATCCCAGCACTCAGGAGGCAGAGATAGGAGGATTGCTTTGAGTTTGAGGCCACCCTGAGACTACACAGTGAATTCCAGGCCAGCCTGAGCTACAGTGAGACCCTACCTTGGAAAAAAAAAAAAAACTTAACCCTGAATCAAACCCACTCTACTTCTTACTTCTGACAGTGTCCAAAGACTAGAGACCTGGACTTTCAGAGACAAGCCAATATTATTGCTGCAGAGAAACCCCAGGAATAAACCTAAACTGTCCCAGCTGAAGATTTTGCAAGCACAGCAATGCAAGGGAATCCCTCTGGGCCAATACCCAGTTAACCTCATGAGAAAGGACTTCTACCAAACGAACCTGGAGCTGCATGCAGGTGTATTTAGCATGACAACCTGGTACACTGAAATCAAATGACCAATCAGAAACACTTTGCATTTTCTAGTTTTTCCTCTTCCTGTTCCCCACCTCTCAGTGCAGCAACCACAGAGGCATCCCAAATTTATACAGGTACCCATTATGCTTATGGTTACTAAACAGTAACTCTTGGGAGTGTAAATACCTTGTTTTATTTCTGTGTTCCTACACCCACTGATTCCAGAAAAAAAAAAAAATTAGCAATCATCTCAAGTACTAGTGAACAGTTATTTTGTCTGAGGAAAATCTCAGAGCAGTTTGAAATCTGTCTAGCTCTTCACTAATCTTGTGCCTAAAACCCACATGAAGTGGCTGTTACACTCATGACCTCATAGCAACTGTCATGACCTGCACAGTATTGGGCCCATCAACATTCCATCATGGACAGTGGAAGACATCAAAGTAGAAGACAGA
Source organism: Orientallactaga sibirica (assembly GCA_036365145.1). Taxonomy (NCBI): domain Eukaryota; kingdom Metazoa; phylum Chordata; class Mammalia; order Rodentia; family Dipodidae; genus Orientallactaga; species Orientallactaga sibirica. Next base: position 22,290,684 of record JAEOAD010000015.1, on the reverse strand, counting down.
CTAGTTGAAAACAAGGGTTCAGCAGGAGGTAGAGGGGGTACAGAAGGTAATGCGAGGGGATTAGGAGCAAAATGTATTATATGCATGCACAAATTGCCAATGTAAACAAATAAGAAACAACAACAAAAACATCCCAACCCTTAAACCCTGACTCAAAGGAGAAGGAGGAGCACCACCCAAGTTAGTCCCCATTCAAAAATACCTTCTATCTCCTGACATTCAGTTTCTGTCACTTACTTTCCTTAACTGGGCTTTGGCAAACTCTGGAACTAAGGAATACCTGACAAACGCATGGCAGGAATGCCCCCCCACGCACACACACTTTTGGAGGTAGGGTCTCACTTAGCCCAGGCTGACCTGGAATTCTGTATGTAGTCTCAGTGTGGCCTTGAACTCTTGAACTCAGGAGGATCCTCCTACCTCTGCTTCCCGAGTGCTGGGATTAAAAGCGTATGCCACGACGCCTGGCTGTTTTGTTTTTGTTTTTTTTTTTAAAAAAAAAACCTTCACCTGACTTCATTTTTCCCACGGAGCACCACCACCCTGGGCCAACATTCATTCTTCTGTCCACAGGATAACTGGCCCGCGCATCGCGGCCAACGGGCGCACTCGGGTCTTTTCCTTCAAGGCCTGGCTACATGCTCCCGGCTCCGGCCTCGGCTAACCTAATGACCAACCCCGATGGAGCCCATAAGAAAGGCCAGGAAAACCAAAGACTTGAGGAGAAGGAGACCTTGAAGGCTGAGCGCCAAAGCCCCTTAAACCTGCCCATCAACCCTGCTCTTCTGCTCACCCGCGGACAGCGGCACCAGCCGCCCCGCAGCGCCGCCGCCGCCATGTTGGAGAAGCCCGTGTGATCTTCTGGTGTCCCGCCTCGATGGCGTCATAATTGTGCGTCGGCCTCTAGAGCAGGTCGCCCCAGAGTAGGTGTGGTTAGAGAGAGAGAGAGAGAGAGAGAGAGAGAGAGAGGGAGAGGGAGAGGGAGAGAGAGGGAGGGAGGGAGAGGAGAGAGAGAGAGAGAGAGAGAGAGAGAGAGAGAGAGAGAGAGAGAGAGAGAGAGAGAGGCTTTTTTTTTTTAAAGCAAATTTAATCCACTTTTATTTTTCTGTATAAAATCCCTATGTGGTAGCCACAGCTGGAGCCTGGGTTCTCTGCACTGAGACGCTGGTGTGGGTTTTTACAAGATGGTCAGTGAATTCCTGGTAGGGAGACTTGGTGAACACAGTCTCTTTCCAGAGGTGGGGGGTCAGATTGCTGTAGGTCTTAGAGATGGCGTCAAAGGTGACCTTAGCAAAGTTGCCTAAAGTGGCCATGAAGCCCTGGCTGAAGTGTAGTAGTCATCAATACCAGCCATCAGCAGCAGCTTCTTGGGCATGGGGGCAGAAACAATGCCAGTGCCCCTGGGGGCAGGGATAAGGCACACCAGCACAGAGCCACGGCTTCCCGGCACCTTACAAGGGGACTGTGTGGGGCTTGCTGCTCTTGTTCCCCCAGAAGCCTCTCTGGACAGGAATAATGGAGAGCTTGGCTAAGATGATGGCCCCTCCAATGGCAGTGGCTAACTCCTTGGAGCACTTAACACCCAGGCCGACAGTGACCGTTGTAGTCCCCAATGGCGACAAAAGCCTTGAACCTGGTCCGCTGGCCAGCGCGAGTCAGCTTCTGCACTGGCATTACTCCAGTGACTTGATCTTCATATCCTTGACCAGACGCCCCAGCTTGGTGACAGGGCCCAGACCACGCCCACACTCACGCCCACGACCGTGGCCCCGAGGACCACTGCCGAAACTTCCGCGGAAGCCGCAGAGGCCTCCCAGGCCTGGGCCCCCAGGTCCTCCGGGCTCTCCCGCTGCACCTGCGGCATCCGCTATCTGGTGTTTTCCCGAGGAAGAAGCAGGGGGAAGCTTTTAAAAATTTTATTTATTTGCCTCCAGCCACTGCAAATGAATTCCAGACCCATAGCCTCTGTGCATCTCGCTTTGCTTGGAATCCAGCCCAGGCTTTCAGGCCTTGCAAGCAAGTGCCTTTAATAGCTAGCCATTACATCTGCGAGGGACAAGCTTGATAAAAGACAAGACACCCCAGGGAGCGCAAACAATGTGATAGGGGTGGGGCCTGATGGGCTAGGAATTCCTGGATATTTTTGTTTCAATAGGGCAGGGCTTTGATTGGATGTGGCTCTGGAAGGCGGGCATTTCGGTGAAATTCAGATCTGTGCTTGGGGTTAGACCACGAAAGTGCTGGCGGGGGAGGGGGATCTCCTAGAGAACTGCGCGATGTACGGGTAGCGGGAGTGACTGTACTTTTGGGCTTGGTCTGCAAAGATAGGTTCAGTTGGATTCTAGCTAGTTGAAAGATTGGATTGACAGTGACAATGACTGGTTGACAAGTGACTGACAGACCCGCAAGCATGTTGCTCTAAGAACAAGAGGGAATCCGCTTCTTTAAGCGCCTTGAAATGCTTGTGGTTATGGTCCAAAATAGGACAGGAAAGTTCAGATCCGGCTGCCTGACGGGCCAGTCCTCCAGCCCAGACTCATTATTTCAGCGCCACATGCTATTTTTCCATCTGGAGAATGCCGCCATCAAGTGGCAGTACTATGACATGGCCATGCTGTTTCCATGCTGAAGTGTATGTATGTTGCCATTTGCCCTACTGAAGCTGTGATCAGAGTTTATTGAAAAAGAGACAGCTCACTGCAGAAGATTGGCGACAAGGCCAGTATCCCACAATGAGGTTTTCACCCCAGAGGATGGTCAGTTCCAAGGATGCTAACACCTCAAATTTGGGGACACAAAACGTGTACCTTGTGTATCATATCAGACCATTGTTCTCAATGGAGCTAAGAGTTGTATCAAAACACTATTTTTGAAGGGGTTAATGATAACTAGGCAATAGAGCACCTGTCTAGAACCCACCAGTGAGGAGCTAAAGACTTGGCTCAGTGGTTGAACGTTTTTCTAGAATCCACCAGTGAGGGTGTGGCACTTTGAATGAAATGTCCCTCATATATGCTCATGTGTTTCAAATACTTGATCCCTAGCTGGTGGAAATTTGGGAAAGTTGTGGAGCCTTTGGGAGATGGAGTCTTGCTGGAGGAGGTATGCCACTGGGGATGGACCTTGAAGTTCATTACTCCAGCACATTGGGTGTTCAGAGCTAGCTCATTCCAACTGATGTGATGTGACCCAGACTTCCTACTCAGGCCTTTCATGCTTTCCCCACCATGAAGGAGCTTCCCATGAAATTTTAAGCTGAAATAAACCCTTTCCTCCCATGAGTGATTTCTGGTCAGGTGTTTTCTCCTAGCAATGAGAAAGAGTTGGGGGCATGGCCTGGCGTGGTGGCACATGCCTTTAATCCCAGCACTTGGGAGGCAGAGGTAGGAGGATCGCTGTGAGTTCAAGGCCACCCTGAGACTACATAGTGAATTCCAGGTAAGCCTGAGCTAGAGTGAGACCCTACCTTGAAAAAAAAAAAAAAAAAAAAAAAAAAAAAAGTTGGGGGCATGGATCAGGAATAGAGAGCTTGCCTAAACTCCACCAGTGAGGGGCTTGGAGTATGGCTCAGTGGTAGAATACTTTTCTAGAACCTATTAGTGAAAAGCTGGGGCCATGACTCAATGGTGAGTGCTTGTCTAGCATGGCCAGAGACCCAAGGTTCCATTCTCAATGCTGCTGTCATCAGTCAATCAAAGAGTAACTTTTAAAAACTTCTTGGCAATTTTCATACATATCATAATGTATATTGATCATAAACCCCTCCAATTACTTTATTTTGCCCCATCCCCTTTCCATTGAACCCCTTCTTTCCAGCTAGTACCTCTTCTATTTTGATATTATTATTATTATTATTATTATTATTATTATTATTATTTGGTTTTTCAAGGTAGGGTTGATGTTATTATTTTGATAGATACCTTTTGTGGTTTTAAGATGATAAAGTTGTAATTTCTATAGTAGCCCTAGAAAAGTATCTTTTTAATGATTTCTACCTTACAAAATCTTGACACACTTGCCACCCCTCACTCAGTTTGCAGCAGTACTTAGCTGTGTTAAAACATCTTACAGGGCTGGAGAGATGGCTTAGCGGTTAAGGCGCCCACCTGCTAAGCCTAAGAACCCGGTTCCAATCTCCAGGTCCCACGTTTAGCCAGATGCAAAAGTGACGCAAGGGCGCAATGCTGCACTTGACCACAAGGGGGCGCACGCATCTGGATTTAGTTCACAGCAGCTGAGAGACTGCTGGCACGCCCATCTCTATCTGTCTCCCTCTCCCTCTCTGTCTCTCTCTCTGTCTCTCTCCAAAAATAAATAAAATAATTAAAAAAAAATCTCACAGTACTGGCATCCAGGCAAGTACTTTCTGTGGAATCTGTTTTCTCTATAAATACTTCATTTTCAGATTCCTTGCCAGGTTTTCAGCTTCTCTCAGGATCTAAATGTCTGCTCTTACCCTGTACATTCTCAAGTAATCACTACTGTACCTGTTGCTCTAAATAACATCCATACACACCCCTCACAAATGAATGGCTCCGGATTTTAGGGCAATCCAGTTACAACATCTGTCACCCCATTGATTGCCATGATCTGGCTGGCTAGGCAGGAGTCCCTTCTTCCCTCACCATTCCATATGCATCTCTCCTGAAGCTGTGTGCTCAGTCAAGGAAGACAACCTTCTTTGAATTAGTGGAGGACTGTCATGATCTGGCTGGCTAGGGTCAAGTTCCAAATGAATGGCTTCCCTCACCATTCTAGTGGATTTCCTCACCAAGCTTACTTACATGCATCAAGGCTGAAGTCCCACCACCCAGTGCTCAGTCAACCTTCTTTGAATTAGTGGAGGACTGTCCTTGGTCAAGGGTGTGCAAGTAGCTGTGCTCCCCTGCTAGTACCTCCAATCAAGCTTCCAAATGAATGGCTTCAAAAGAGACCTGCTGACCACTTCAATCCAGTGGATTTCACACCATCTTACACAGTAGCTCATATCTTACTTACATAGCAATCTTTTTTAACCTATATTGACAACTTCCAAAAATATAAACAATATACCATGACCACAAGATCCTCCCAATACTCACCTTTTCCCCCTCCCAAATTCTCCCTCTACTGAATCCCTTCTTTCCTACTAGTCTCTCTTCTACTTTTATGCCATTATTTTTCCCTCCTATTATGCAAGTCTGGTGTAGGTAGCATCAACCACTGTGAGGTTATGAATATTAAGATGTATGTCTTAATGTATGTCTGAATGACAGCTGGTGAGCAGTCCTCCACTTCCTTTGGCTCTTACGTTCTTTCTGTCTCCTTTTCCAAAATGGCCTCTGAGCCTTGGATGATGTGATGGAGATGTCTCACTTAGTACTCCACTGTCACTTCTCAGTATTTTGATGAGTTTTGAGTCACCCCAGTGGTCACTGCCATCTGAAAAGAGAAGCTTCTCTAACCAAAAGTGAGAGTAGCATTGATATACAGGCATAAATTTAAGTATTTAGAGGGCAGTTTGGTGGCCATTATGTATTTGTTTAACCAGATGGCAGTAGTAGTTCCCTCCTTAGAGCTTATGACCTCCTTAGTTCATTTGTTTGTTTATTTTTGAGGTAGGGTCTAGCCTAGACTGACTATGTAGTCTCAGGGTGACCTCGAACTCATAGTGTTCCTTCTACCTCTGTCTCCTGAGTGCTGGGACTAAAGGTATGTGCCACCACACCTGGAACCATAGGCTTTTGATTAGGTTTTCAGTACCAGGCATAATTCCCCTCATGGAACAGCCTCTAGTCCACAATCAGAGAGCAGTTGGCTTCCCCCATAACAGACATGCCACCATTGTATTAGTTGGTACATTTGGCCTGGGTGGTCAGCCATAAAGCTTGCAGGGTCCACTACTAGTTTATACTGTTGATGACTTTTCTCCTCCAACAGGCTGCATAGGTCTTTCCAGCTATCTGACAGCTAGTCAACAGGGAGAAAGCTTCCAGCTCAGCTCCAGTTTGATTTCTCAGTGTTCTGCAGTCCAAGTATATGGTATCATCAGCAATAGGGTTTTACCATCTAGTTCTGGTGGGCAACCAAGAGCTTTGGCAATAGTCTGTAATGTTTTAGAGGCATTAGTGGCCTCTCTGACTAACAAGTCACTGAGAAGTATCCCACCCCTGGTTCTGAATTTTTCCTTTAATTATCTATGGCTGTTTGTTTGTTTGTTTGTTTATTTCATTTTTTGAGGTAGGGCCTCCCTCTAGCCCAGGCTAACCTGAAATTCACTCTGTACTCTCAGGGTGGCCTCGAACTCACAGTAATCCTCCTACCTCTACCTCTCAAGTGCTGGGATTAAAGGTGTGTGCCACCACGCTTGACTTATTTTTATTTATTTTTATTTTTTAGGTAGGGTCTCACTCTAGCCCAGGCTGATCTGGAATTCACTATATTGTCTCAGGGTGGCCTGGAACTCACAGCAACCCTCCTACCTTGGAGGTGTGTGCTACCATGCCTGCTCCATGCTGCTTTTGTTACTATGGCTCTGCAATATATCTTAAAAATGGTGATACCATCAGCCTTATTTTTGTTGCTCAGAATTGCTTTGGCTATTAGAAGGTTTCTTTCTTTTGTGTGTGTGGGAGGGGAGCTTCCAAATGAATTCATGAGTGGATATGTTTCCATTTCCTACTGTCTTCTACAGTTTCTCTTTTTTTTTTTTTTTTTCTTATTTATTTATTTGAGAGCAACAGAGAGAGAAAGAGGTAGATAGAGAGAGAGGGAATGGGCACGCCAGGGCCTCCAGCCATTGCAAACGAACTCCAGATGCATGTGCCCCCTTGTGCATCTGGCTTACGTGGGTCCTGGAGAATCGAGCCTCGAACCAGGGTCCTTAGGCTTCACAGGCAAACGCTTAACCGCTAAGCCATCTCTCCAGGCCCAGTTTCTCTTTTTTTTTAAAAAAAAAAAAAAAAAAAAAACATTTATTTAAGCCGGGTGTGGTGGCGCACGCCTTTAATCCCAGCACTCAGGAGGCAGAGGTAGGAGGATCGCCAAGAGTTTGAGGCCACCCTGAGACTACATAGTTAATTTCAGGTCAGCCTGGACAAGAGTGAGACCCTACCTCACAAAATCAAAAAAAAAAAAAAAAAAAAACATTTTATTTATTTGCAATCAGAGAAAGAAAAGAGAGACAGGGAGAAGGAGAGAATGGGCACACCTGGGCCTCTAGCCACTGCAAGTGAACTCCATATGTATGTGCTACTGTGCATCTGACATTATGTGAGTATTGGGGAATCAAACCCAGGTCATTAAGGCTTTGCAGGCAAGTGCCTTAACTGCTGAACTGTCTCTCCATTCTGCAATTTCTCTTTTGAGTGTTTTAAAGTTTTCATTGTAGAGATCCTTCACTTGCTTGGTTAGGTTTATTCCAAGGTACTTTATTTCCTTTTTTTTTTTTTTTTTTTTGTTTGAGGCAATTGTGAATTGGAGTGTTTCCCTGATTTCAACTTCAGCATGTTTGTTGTTGGCCTTTAGGAAGCTATATTTCTGTGATTTCTATGTGTTAATTTGTATCTTTTGACTTTGCTTAAAGTATTTATCAGCTCTATCACTTTGCTGATAGAGTCTTTAGGATCCTTTATGTATAGAATTACATCATCTGCAAATAATGATAGTTTGACTTCTTCCTTTTTTTTCTTTTTCTTTTTTCTTCTTTCAAGGTAGGGTTTCACTCTAGTCCAGGCTACCTGGACTTTACTATGTGGTCTCAGGGTGGCCTTGAACTCATGGTGATCCTCCTACTTCTGCATCCCGAGTGCTGGGATTAAAGGCGTGCACCACTACGCCAGGCTCCTTCCTTTCTTATGTGTATCTTTTTTTTTTTTTTACCTGCATTTCTGTCTTATTGCTGTGGCTAAGACTTTCAGTTCTATATTGAATAAGAGTGAAGAAAGTGGATATCCTTGTCTTGTTCCTGATTTAAGTGGAAATGCTTCGTGTTTGTCCTTATTTAGTATAATATTTGCTATAGATTTGTCATAAATAGACGTTATTATGGTGAAATATGTTCCATGTATTCCTATCTTAGTTAGTGATTTCTTAAATTTTTATTTATTTATTTGCGAGAGAGAAAGAAAGAGGGAGGGGAAGAGAGAGAGAGAGAGAGAATGGGTGCACCAGGGCCTCCAGCCACTGCAAATGAACTCCAGACACATGCACCACTTTGTGAATCTGGCTTACATGGGTCTTGGAGAATCAAACCTGGGTCCTTTGGCTTTGCAGCAAGCACTGCTAGGCCATCTCTCCAGCCCTAGTTAGTGCTTTTATCATGAAGGGATGTTGGATTTTGTCAAGTGCCTTTCCTGCATCTATTGCGATGATCATGTGATTTTTGACCTTGAGTCCATTTATAGGGTACATTACATTTATTGATTTCCATATAATCTTCTCTTGAGGTGCAATCCATAGTGGGGAACTATCTCTAACAATTTCTTAGTCACTATTTGGGCTGTCTCAGACTTGGTTGGGGAAGCTTCTACCCATCCTGAAAAGGTATCAACATAAACAATTAAATATCTATATCCATAATGATCTAGCTTTACCTCTGTGAAATCAACTTCCCAATATCTACCTGGCTCTGTTCTCTGCTTTCTCGCCCCCATTGGTGACACCTTACCAGAGGAGGCATTTGTCTGTTGGCATGCCTGACAGGCATGTAGTGGTGACCTTGATGACTGAGTCCATACCTGGGAAGAAAAATTCTTATTAGCTCAGCTAGCTTGTTGCTGCCTAAGTGAGTTCCTTCGTGTAGTCGTCTAGCCAGTCTCCACTTTGGGGCAGCAACAGTTGTCCATTCTCCAGTTGGTACCATCCTTGTAGAGTTTGCTATTTTCTCAGATGAGAGGTGAGCTGTAGGTCCTGTTCTGTGGATGTTGGTCACTCAGGAAGAGTGGGTGCCAGGAGGGTGACCAGACAATCTGACAGATGCCGAGAGGCAGCACTCTTTGCTGCTAGGTCTGCCAGTCTGTTCCCTCTTGCTTCTGTGGTCTCCCCTTTCTGATGACCCAGACAATTAATCATAGCCACTTTAGTAGGTGCCCAAATGACAGCCAATAAGTTCAAATTTTCATTTTTATTTTTAATGTCTTTACCTTCTGCTGTTGATAGCCTTTGCTCCCAGTAGATAGACTCATGGACATGAGCTGTAGCAAAGGCATAATGGCTGTCTGTGTAGATATTCACTGTCTTGTCTTTCCCCAATAGCAAAGCCTTGGTCCATGCTATCAGTTTGGCTTTCTGAGCTGATGTAACCTGAGGTAGGGCCTCAGCCCACAGGGTTTCTTCCAAAGTCACCATAGCTGTCCCTGCATACCTGATTCTGTCCACAACAAAGCTGCTGCCATCAGAATACATCAACAGGTCTGGCTGAGCCACATCTTTCAGGTCCGGGCGAAGTCCATGGAAAGTGGAGGTGATCTCTAGGCAGTCAAGCAGAGCAGTTGATGCCTCATCAGTTTCTGGTAGCAGGGAGGCTGGGTTCAAAGCCTCCATTTGATGAAACTGTATTCTTGGTTGACCTAAGAGCAAGGCCTCCTCGGAGTTCGTATCCCAAGTAGGCTGCCTTATACATATACAGCTGAGCCTTTCTGGCTGATACATGGTAGCCCAGATGTTTTAAGTTGTCCAGGAGATGCTCTGTGGCAGAGAGGCATTCCTCCCCCATTTCTGCAGAGAGGAGGAGCTTGTCCATGTATTGTAGGAGAGTTGCCTCAGGTGTTTCCTTGTGAAAGTCCTGCAAGACTCTATGAAGAGCCTCATTAAAGAGGGTGGGGGAATTTTTAAATCCCTGTGGAAGCCTAGTCCAGGTTAGTTGTCCACTGAAGCCTTGTTCTTGGTCTGTCCATTCAAAGGCAAAAATGGGTTGATTTCCCTTTGTCAATGGGATGTTTAAAAGAGCATCTTTTAGGTCCAGCAAGTATATATTTGCCTTTCAGGTAGAATCATACTAAGCAAAGTATAAGGGCTGTCTCATGGGGCCTTGTGCCTTCTGAAAGGTAGCCACCATAACCTTAGTCATTTCCTAGCCTGTTTATCTTCCAGAGCATCTCTATTATTATATATCCTGGCAGTAATCTCTATTAACTCTGAAAGAAGTTTGCTCTTAAAGCCTTCTATTTTCTGAATCTCCTTCCTAATCTTTGGTGCAGATTGAATTACAAAAGCAATGTTAATAGCTCACCTATTCTCAGGGGCCTCAGGATCTATGTGTGTGTGTGTGGGGGGGGTATGTCTAATATGCTTCCTGCAGCCTTTCTAGGAAAGAAGTGGGGGATTCTGTGGGCCCTTGGGTCACTTCATTCCCCTTAGACAAATTTGTAGGGCGCCAAGTGAGCAGCTGCCTGGAGACCACCCATTAGAGTCCAGCGAAAGAGGTTAAGGGATGCCCTATCTTCAGCAGTGTTGGAATACCAGTCTGGTCATGTGGAAGGGAAAACCTCATCAAAAAACATTAGTGTTCTCTGCAAAATGACCATTGGCTCCCAACACTAGTTTCTTGACTGGAATTTTTTCATGTTCCTCTGTGGTGAAGAGGGTCTGCAAGAGCTGCTAACAGTCTTCCCATGTGGGCTGATGGGTATAGAAGACTGTCTCGAGAAGGGATATCAGAGAACCTTCTTTAAATAAGATTTAGGTTTAGCAATAAGAATGGGGGTGCTGAGGAATTGAAACTAGATCTTTATGCCTCCCAGATAAGCATCTTAACCATTAAGCCATCATTTACTTGATGCCTTTTTAAAAAATCATCTGTGTGTATCCTGATATCATTTTAGGTAAATCTGATGTTTGCCTTATGTAAAGAGTTTGTAACTTGATCAAGTACTTTGACTCAGTTTACCTATTTAACCTTTTGTCTACTGAGAAATTTCATCTAACAGATGTGACTTTAGATGTTCAAAAGAGAAGAACTATAAAGAGAAACAAAGTTATGTGCCATTTGTCATTCCCTTTTCTTTGTCAGAGACAATTGACCATTTTGTCTCTGGACAGGGTCAGGGGGACACATGGCTTAAACTTGCATGGGGTCTGAGATAAAGGGGGCATCATCCCTTTTTCAGAGTCCAGCTTGCCATGACTTTAAATAGCATATAACAGTAAGTAAGAGTAAAAAGAAATGACATCCTGACATTCCTTGTCTTACTCTGAAATTGTTTGTTTTTACCTAGGAAATTTATTTTACCCATTTGTAATGCATAAGGTGATAGGGTCTTGTCTATGTTTAACCTGGTTAGACCTCCAAAGAATATGAATTACATCTGTGCTTATGATTTTGTGACCCACCTAGCATAGAACATCATCTGTGCTAATGTAAGCTGTCTCCAAAATAAAACTTTTAGAGAATCCTCAAAAGTCTGTAAACAGTTGAAGAATCTTTAACTTTAGGCATGGTGTTAGGTTTATCCTGAAAATTAGCTTTCTGTTCCTTCTGAAGGGCAGTTAATTTTAGGCAAAATTTGGTCTTTTTAGATCTCTTACATCCTTTCTACATATGCACATCTTCATCCACATACTTTGACATTCTGATCTAAGTTCCAGTCAAAAAGCATTTATTTTAATTTGAGAGAGAGACAGAGACAGAGAATGGGTGCACCAGGGCCTTTCAGCGCCTGTGAATGAACTCCAGATGCATACACCCCCTTGTGTGCATGTGCCACATTGTGTGCTTACATCACTTTTGTGTCTTGCCAGTTCCTTTCCCCCGGCAGGTAGAGCTGAAGAGAGAGCCAGGCTAGTGGCTCCTCTTGATGCTGAGCGGGAAGACGGGTGTTGGCGGCTCAAACCTTTCCCCAAAACACTGGAGAGAAAAAACACACTGAGCTGGGAGTCGTGTTGAAGCAGGAACTCGTTTTTTATTGTAATGAGAGGGTATATATATATATATATATATATATATATTTTTGAGAAAGAGGGTGGGAAAAAGGATGAGAGAAAGGTGTAAGGGCCAATATTATTTCACCACGTCAGCAGTAGCTGGGCGGAGGCAGTTTCGGCTTAGGCCTTGCTGAGTCACTCTTAAGCGGAAGTAGGCCAAGGACAGGTCGCTAAACTTTAGTCAGGCTTAGGAAGTTCCACTAGGCCTCACACCTGGGCCTCTTAGGGCCCAACAGTGTCTGGCTAAACATGGGAACCTGGAGATTCAAATGGGTATTAGTCTTTGCAGGTGAGTACCTTAATCGCTAAGCCCAATTTTCTTTAATATTTTTATTTATTTATTTGCAAGCAGAGAGACATACAGAGAACAGAGACAGAATTAAAATGTGTAGCTCAAGCTGGCCTTGAACTCCTAATCCTCTTGCTTCCTCTTCAGCAATTTCCTACTGGTATTTTAAAAGAAAAATATTTAATTAAATTAATTTATTTATTTGACAGAGAAAGAGGGAGAGAGAGAGAGAGAGAGAATGGGCATGCCAGGCCCTCCAGCCTCTGCAAACAAACTCCAGACGTGTGCGCCCCCTTGTGCGTCTGGCTAATATGGGTCCTGGGGAATTGAACTTGGGTCCTTTGGCTTTTCAGGCAAATGCCTTAACCACTAATCCATCCCTCTAGCCCCCCTATTTTCTTTTTAAATACAGTCTCTCATGTGCTGGCCTCTAACTCACTGTGTAGCTGAGGATGGACTCCTCCATCTCCTATGTGTTAGGATTACAAGTTTGTGCCACCATGCCTGCCTGTTTATTTATTTAGGTTATTATTATTATTATTATTTTTTTTTGAGGATCTCATGTAGCTCAGGGTGGCTTCAAACTCAACATACAATAGAGGATGACTTTGAACTTCTGATTTCCAGCCTCCAACCTCCTATTTGTTAGGATTATAGGCATGCATCACCATTCCTGGCTATTTTTTGTTGTTTTGTTTTGTGGAGGAAGGGTCTCACTCTAGCCAAGGCTGACCTGGAATTCACACTGTAGTCCCAGACTGGCCTTTAACTCACAGTGATCCTCCTACCTCTGTCTCCCAAGTGCTGGGATTAAAGGCGTGAGCCACCATGCCTGGCTTTATTTCCTTTTTTATACAAGGTCTCTTGTAGCCCAAGCTGGCCTCAAACTCACTATGTAGCTGAGGATGCCCTTGAACTTCTGATCCTCCTGCCTCTACCTCCTGAATGCTTGGATTAAAGATGTGTGCCATTAGTTGGGTGTGGTGGCACATGCCTTTAATCCCAGCACTTGGGAGGCAGAGGTAGGAGGATTGCCATGAGTTTGAGACCACCCTGAGACTACATAGTGAATTCCAGGTCAGCCTGGCCTAGAGTTAGACCCTACCTCAAAACACACTCCCCACCCCCAAAAATAGATGTGTGCTATTATGCCCAGTGTATGTGGTGCTGGGAATAAGCGCAGGGCTTTATATACATTGAGAAAAGTACTCTACTAACTGAGCTCCATCCTTAGCCCCTTCATTTAGTCTTTGAGACAGAGTCTCATGTAGTCTGGCTTGGTTTACTGTACTTTTATTACTATTGTATTCTTTTTGTTTTTCTTTCACTCCTTTCTTCTCCCTTCATCCTTCCCTCCCTTAATTTTTTTCTTTTTTAAAAATTTATTTATTTATTTATTTATTTATTTATTTATTTATTTATTTATTTATGAGAGAAAAGGGGGTGGGGAGAGAATGGATGTGCCAGTGCCTATAGCGACTGCAAATGAATCCCAGATGCATGCCCTACCTTGTGCATCTGGCTTACGTGGATACTGGGGAATCAAACCTGGGTCTTTAGCTTCACAGGCAAGGGCCTTAACTGCTAAACAATCTCTCCAGCCTCAGGTTTTTTTTTCCTTTTGAGAAAGGATCTTACTGTGGGGTGGCCTTGGACTTTTAAACTTCCTGCCACAGACTCCCAAACTCTGGGATTACATTTACTAGTATTTTAGAATGTACTCCTACTTATTTAAAAAGGTTTACTATAAACAATTGGTACTATCACATGGGCAGAGCCAATATATCTCATGTTTACCATACCTATTGTATTTTTTTTAGTGATTTAGTGATTGTGTGTGTATGTTACTAGGGATTGAACACAGGGCCTTATGCATGTTAGGCAAGCACTCGAACACTAAGACAGTTCTCCAGCATCCAACTGTAACAAAAAAAAAGCTTAAATTGTTTTTTATATTATTTTGAGAGAGAGACAGAGACACACAGAGAGAGACAGAGAGAAAGAGACAGAGAAAGAAAGAGTTGGCATGCCAGGGCCTCAGCCACTGCAATTGAACTCCAGAGGCCTGCACCATCTAGTGGGCATGTAAAACTTTGCACTTGCCTCTCCTTTGTGCATTTGGCTTATGTGGGATGTGGAGAGTTGAACATGGTTCCTTAGGCTTCACAGGCAAGCACCCTAACCTCTAAGTCTTCCCTCCAGCTCTTAAATTTTTTTTTTTTTGTGTGTGTGTGTGTGTGTGTTCATGTCTCCACCTCTCATTTCTCCACCAGGGTCAACATTCTGGGATTACAGATGTCCACCACAGCTTCTGGCTTTTTATGTGGGGTCTTGGTATTAAACCTGGATACTCCACTTTGAGTAGAAAGCATTTTATACACTGAGATATCTCCCAGCCACATTTCTTTTTGAGACAGTGTCTTGCTGGCCTCAAAATCATGGCAATCCTTCTGTCTGTTCCTAAAATGAGATTACAGGTATTTACCACATCTGTTTGTTGTTGTTTTGAGCCAGGAACTCACTCTGGCCCAAATTGGTCTCAAACTCATAGTTTTCCTACCTTAGTCTCTCAAGTGCTGGGATTAAAGTGTGAGTCACCATACTGGCTACTCTGGACCACAAGTTGAGACCTGAACCCAGAGCCTTATGCTTACTAGACAAGAGTTCTTCCACTAGAGTTCTTCCACTGAGCTCAATTCCCACTCCACTGCATCACTGCATCTGGGTTTTTCTTTTTCTTTCTTTTTTAAAAAATATATTTTATTTATTTATTTGAGAGAGAGATAAAAAGAGGTAGAGAGAGAAAGAGAGAGAGAGAGAGAGAGAGAGAATGGGCGCACCAGGGCCTCCAGCCTCTGCAAACGAACTCCAGACACATGCGCCTCCTTGTGCGTCTGGCTTACATGGGTCCTGGGGAATCAAACCAGCATCCTTTAGCTTTGCAGGCAAATGCCTTAACTGCTAAGCCATCTTCTCCAGCCCTCTTTCTTTTCTTTCTTTTTTTTTTTTTTAAATTTTACTTATTTGTTTGAGAGAGTGAGAGGGAATGAGGCCTAAAGGGGGGAGGGAGAGAATGGGCATGCCAGGGCCTCCAACCACTGCAAACAAACTCCAGACACATGCACCACCTTGTGCAGCTGGCTTACATGGGTCCTGGGGAATCTAACTAAGGTCCTTTGGCTTTGTAGGCAAATGTCTTAACTGCTAAGCCATCTCTCTAGCCCCTCCCCTTTTTAAGTAGGGTTTTTCCAAGGCCTTAAAGGTGAAGCATTATAGTGTCCATCTTTTATGGAAAGGTGAGTTTCTTGGAGGCAACAAATAGAAGGTTCCCACTTTTTTGGCCCAGTCTGCAAACCTGTCTTTTGGTTGGGGCATTGAAGCTGGTGATATTGAGTTATTCTTGTTTTGTAGTTCTTACAGTTTTACCTTTACTTGTATTAACTAGTATTTGAGTATGGTTTATTTTTTTCCAATTTCATTATGTGTGTGATTTTCTTTGTCTTCAGTATGGAGATTCCTTTCAAGTATTTTCTGTAGGGCTGATGTAGTCTCCAACTATTCCTTTAGCATGCTTTTGATGTGGAATGTCCTTATTTCTCCATCTATTTGGATGGATAGCTTTGCAGGATAAAGTAGTCATGGTTGACAATTGTTATCTTTCAGAACTTGGAATATATCATTCCACCCTTCTGGCTTTTAAAGTTTGTGTTGAGTAATCTGCTGTTATCCTGATGAACTTGCCTTTGTATGTGACTTGATTTTTTTCTCTAACTGCTTTCAATATATTTGTTTGGTTTGTGTGTTTTGTACTTTAATTATAATATAACACTGAAAGGTTCTTCCCTGATTTTGTCTGTTTGGCATTCTATAGGCTTCCTGTATCTGTTTTTTTAGTTCTTTTGTTTGTTTGAGGTAGGTTCTCACTCTAGCTCAGACTGACCTGGAATTCACTATGTAGTCTCAGGGTGGCCTCAAATTCACAGCAATCCTCCTATCTCTGCCTCCCTAGTGCTGAGATTAAAGGCATGTGTCACCACACCTGGATAACTTCTTGAATCTGTATTGGCATCATTTTCCCTACTTGGGGGAAATTTTCTTATGATTTTGTTGAAAATATCTGTTATGCCTTTGGAGTGAAATTCTTCTCCTTCTACTATACTCTGAATTCTTATGTTTGATTTCTTCATAGTGTCATAAATGTCTTGAAATTCCCATTCATGCCTTCCTATTAGTTTGTCTTTCTCTCTCTCTCTCTCTTTTTTTTTTTTTTTTTTTTTTTTTTGAGGTCGGGTCTCACTCTGATCCAGGCTGACCTGGAATTAACCATGTAGTCTCAGGGTGGCCTTGAACTCACAGTGATCCTCCTACCTCTGCCTCCCGAGTGCTGGGATTAAAGCCGTGCACCACCACGCCCGGCTCTAGTTTGTCTTTCTCTTTGTTGGACTGTATCAGATCTGCCACCTGGTCTTCTAGTTTAGATATTATGTCCTCTCCTTGATCCGTTCTAGTGGTGAGATTTTCCACAGAGTTTTCTTTTTCTTTTTTAGTTAATTAATTAATTTATTTGAGAGAGAAAAAGAGGAGAGAGAGAGAGAGAGAGAGAGAGAATGGGTGCCCTGGGGCATGCAGCCCCTGTACACGAACTCTAGACTCATGTGCCCCCTTGTGCATCTGGCTTATGTGGGTCCTGGAGAATTGAACCTGGATCCTTTGGCTTTGCAGGCAAATGCCTTAACTGCTAAGCCATTTCACCAGCCCTCTACAGAGTTTTCTATTTGACTAACTCTGTTTTTCATTTCTAGCATTTGTGATTGGTATTTTTTCATTATTTCTATTTCCTTATTCATGTCTTGTATTGACTTCCTTATTTTTTCTTCCTTTGTGGTTTTAAAAAATATTTTATTTATTTATTTATTTATTTATTTATTTATTTATTTATTTGACAGAGAAAGAGGGGAAGGAGGAGAGAGAGAATGGGCATGCCAGGGCCTCCAGCCACTGCAAATGAACTCCAGATATGTGCACCCCTTTGTGCATCTGGCTAACATGGGTCCTGGGGAATCAAACTTGGATCCTTTGGCTTTGCAGGCAAATGCCTTAACTGCTAAGCCATCCCTCCCTCCAGCAGCCCCATCCTTTTTTGTTTTTTTTGATAGGGTCTCACTCTAGCTCAGGCTGACCTAGAATTTACTATGTAGTCTCAGGGTGACCTTGGACTCATGGAAATCCTCCTACTTCTGCCTCCCAAGTGCTGTAATTAAAGGTGTGAACCACCACACACAGCCCTAACCTCCTTATTTCATTAAGTTGGTTTCCTGTGTTTTCTTGGGATTCCTTCAGGAGTTTTTCTTCTTTGATTCCTTTGATTTCTTTGAAGACAGATATAATTGTTTTCATTTTTTTTTAGAAATATTTGTCAGGCATTTCATCTAAAGCAGTTTCACTGGAGGTTATTTCTGATAGTTTTATATTTTTGGTGGGATTGTATTGTCTTGATTTTAAAAAATTATTATTTTTATTGACAACTTCTATACTTACATACAAAAAACACATTATATTTCCCTCCCCTCCCCCATTCCACTTTAGAACTCCAATCTCCATCATATTCCCTCCCTCCCTCCATTAGTATCTCTTTTAATTTGATGTCATCATCATTTTCTTCTATTTTGAGGGTTTTGTGAAGGTATTGCTAGGCACTGCAAGGTCATGGATATCGAGGCCAATTTCTGTCTGGGCAGTTGCATTGTAAGAAGTCATACCCTTCCTTTGGCTCTTCCATTCTTTCCGCTCCCTCTTCCGCAATGGTCCCTGAGCCTTGGAGGGTGTGATAGAGGTGTTTCAGTGTTGGGCACTCTTCTATCCCTTCTCAGCACTATGTTGCCTTTTGGGTGATCCCAGTGGTCATCACCATCTGAAAAGAGAAGCTTCTCTAACCAGAACATTAAGTGCAGTGCACCCAGGGCAGCTTGGTGGGAATAATATATACATTTAACCAGACAAGCACAGGCTTTATAGCCCTAAGGCTCATGACTTCACCTGCCATAGACTGCTGCTTAGGTTTTTCAGTACCAGGCATGTATTCCCTCCCATAGAGAGGGCCTTCAGTCCAATTAGGGAGCAGTTGGTTACCCCAAGAGCAGACATGCCACTATTGCACCCGTTCAGTCATTGGGCCTGTATGGCCAAACTTGAATATTCAGTGTCCACTGTTTTCACTGCTGATGACTTCTGTCTCCCATATGGCTGCATGCAGTGCAGCTTTTTCCAGCTTTCAGTTGACTGTTCTACAGGGATAAGGTTTTCTGCTCAGCACCAGCTTGCTTTCTCAGTGACCTTGCCTCTCAGGCAAGAGATGTCTTCAGCAATAGGGTCTTACTATCTGTTTCTCAAGGGAAACCAAGGGCTTTGGCAAAAGCCTTTAATGTTTTGGAGGCTACCGGGACCTCCTTGGCCAACAACTCACTAGAAGGTATCCCATCCCAGGTACTGAAAATTTTCTAGTAACAGCTTCTAGATGTGCCTTTATTCAAAAAAGTAGATTTACAGCTGGGCGTGCTGGCGCACGCCTTTAATCCCAGCACTCGGGAGGCAGAGGTCGGAGGATCGCCGAGAGTTCAAAGCCACTCTGAGACTACATAGTTAATTCCAGGTCAGCCTGGACCAGAGTGAGACCCTACCTCACAACACCCCCCCAAAAAAGTAGGTTTACATAAGTCTTATTCACAATATCTTGAATTTAAATTGACCCTCCCCCTACCCTTCTTTTACGCATTCTCTTCCCATGGCCTCGCTTAGGCCATTCCCCTCCCTGTAATCTGTTCTTCTACTTACATACATGCAATACCATACACCTAAGTCCTTCCCTCTCCTCCCTCCTTTATAGCCTTTTACCAGCTTACTGGTTTCTGGTACCTATTTTTGGTTCCAGTTCACACACAAGTCTATACATTTGTAGCTAGGATCCACATATGAGAGAGAACATGTGACATTTGGCTTTCTGAGCCTGGGTTACCTCACTTAGTATAATCCTTTCCAGATCCATCCACTTCCCTGCAAATTTCATAATTTCATTTTTCTTTACCGCTGAATAGAACTCCATTGTGTAAATGTACCACATCTTTATTATCCATTCATCTGTGGAGGGACATCTAGACTGGTTCCATTTCCTAGCTATTGTGAATAGAGCAGCAATAAACATGGTTGTGCAAGTATCTCTAAGGTAGTGAGAAGAGTCCTCTGGATATATGTTTAGGAGTGCTATAGCTGGATCATATGGTAAATCTATTTTTAGCTGTCTCAAGAACCTCCACACTGATTTCCACAATGGCTGGACCAGATTACGTTCCCACCAACAGTGTAGAAGTGTTCCTTTTTTTCCCCCCCATCCACACCAACACTAAACAAACAGTTTTATAAGGTCAAAATCCCTAAGGGTGTGTGTTGTCCCACACCCTTAATCCTGTCAGCTAGGAATCAGACCCTGCCCCCAATAATGACAGAAGCAAAAGATAAAGGCCCTTTAAATCTAAAAGTATTACAGGCAGCAATATTCAACACCTCATATTCAGCTTATTTGAAAATGGTAAGGCCAACTACAAATATGTAACCCATATCCTGCCCTGACCTGGAAAGAGAGGTTAGCACTTCCAAGGCAGACCTTTGTTATCTTTTGGTGTGGCTTCCAAACTCACCAATGCTGAGTGCCCACCTCATTCCCTGGGCTGTGGAGCTTGGCTCAGCTGTGCTGGGTGTGGTGTTGGTGATGTGGTACAGCTGCTGCTAGTTGCTGAATTCTGCCAATTCGCTGGGGTTCTCATGGTTGGGGATGGGCAAGTTCAGGAAGTCTGTAGTAGCTCACACTGTTCCCCTGTATCTCTTTCAGTAGTTCAGAAGACTTTTTTCAATTCTGGGCTCTGTGAGGAGAGTGATGAGGTTGGAAAGTCCCCCCCCCCCTTTTTTTCTTGGGCAGTGGCCGCTGCAGCGGAGGCTCAGTGGTTCTGGGTGACAGCTTGGTGCTGTGGGTTGGAGCGGTGGCTTGGAGCTGCTGTGGAGTGGGCTGCTGTGGGTCGGGCCGCAATCTCCCTAGTGGGATTCTGGCTGTCTCCTGCTTTTCTGCTGTTTCCCGGTAGAAATATTCTGCTCTTTTCAGAAGAAGAGTGTAGTTTTGCTTAAATCCTCCCTGATCTGTTTGATGTGGCTCCTATTCCTCTATCTTACCCGGAAGTCTCTTGTCTGGATTTTTTGTGTGTTTCTTTTCTTTTTTTTTTTTTTTCCCATTTCTTTATTAAATTCAATTTTAATTTCTCAGTTTAACTTTCTTTTTCTTTCTTTTTTTAATTATTAATTTTTTATTGATACCTTCTATACTTACATACAAAAAACATATGATGTTTCTCTCCCCTCCCCCCATTCCACTTGAGAACACCAATCTTCATCATATCCCCTCCCTCTCTCCATTAGTCTTTCTTTTAATTTGATGTCATCATCTTTTTCTTCTATTTTGAGAGTCTTGTGAAGGGTGTTTCTTGTATTATAACGTAGAGATTTTTGCATCTCGTGTTACTTTAATGCTTGGATTTTCTAATTATCTATGATGTTCTTAGCTGTTTAAATCTGACTTTATATATCTTCAGTGTAGGAGTTTTAGGTGCTAGATATAGCTCTTATACCCCAAGAAAAACAACAGAAGTGACCCTAGGTGTTGAGTTTGCCTGCAATTCAAGTATTTCACTAGCTTGAGTGGAGCAAATTAAATTTTAAAATTCAACTGTGCAATACACACATACAATCAAAACCAGCACAGAGTATTTATTTATACAAGCATGGGGATTAAAATAAACAGATAATCTAATTAAGCCAAAGTCCCTAAGGTTGTGTATTGCTCCACATCCTCAATCCTGTCAACTAGGAGGTTGAAATTTCAGGTCTGAAATGGCATCTAAGTCAGCCTGGGGCTAATCTGACCTTGCCCCCAGTAATTACAAAAGAAAAAGACAAAGGCCCTATAAATCATGAAATGTCAAAGGCAACAATAATCAACACCAAAATACATCTCATTTGAGAGAAGTAAAACCAACCAAGAATATATCATTTAAGCTGGGCATGGTAGTGCATGTCTTTAATCCCAGCCCTCAAGAGGCAGGAGGAAGAGGATCACCATGAGTTTGAGGCCACCTTGAGACTACATAGTGAATTCCAGGTCAGTCTGAGCTAGAGTGAGACCCTACCTCAAAAAAGAAAAAAAATATATCATTCAAATGTAATACATAACTTTTCTTGACATGGAAAGGGAGATTAGTACTTCCAGTGCAGTCCTGCATATCTGGCTCTGTGTAAGTAGGCCCTGTTACCTTTTTGGGTGCCTACCTTGATCTTTCACCGTGCTGGGCAGCCAGGGGTGAATGAATTCTACAGAGGTTCACAGCCCTGATGGTTGGGGGATGGGAGGCTATGCAGGGTGTCTGGAGTTGTACCAGAGTATTCTTCCTCAGCAGCTGCTCAGATGGTCCCTGCTCCCTGCTGTCTTTTCGTTCAGAATTTTTTGACTTTTCAAGGAGACTGATGTGAGTGGAAAATTCTTGCACTTTGTTTCTGCTCCTGCCACTCTGCTCTGGCCGGCCAGCTGGGCAAGTGGATCAGGGCCACAGGCACCTTGGCAGTATTCTGGCCAGTTTCCTCCTTTGTGGAAGATCTTGGTCTCTCCTGCTTCTCTGCTGTAGTTGATAATAACTTATACACCTTCATTTTTCAGTAGAAGAGTGTATTTTGCTCTGTTTCTGCTTATATTCTTTGCTAGACTGTGTTGGTGTGGCTAATATGCCTCCATCTTACCTGAAAGTCCTCTGTTATGTTTATTATTATTTACTTATTTATTTATTTATTTTTGTTTTTCGAGGTAGGGTCTTCACTCTAGCCCAGGCTGACCTGAAATTCACTATGTAGTCTTAGGGTGACCTCAAACTCATGGTGATCCTCCTACCTCTGCCTCCCAAGTGCTGGGATTAAAGATGTGTACCACCATGCCTGGCTACTGTTGTGGTTTTTTATGAGCTTGTGGCTGGGAGGCTGCTTTGGCCTGGATACTCCTGGTATCAGATGTCTGCAGATCACTATAAAGGGGCAATCTTCCCAGGAATCTTAATTCTCTAGACTCTCTAAGGGGATGCAGATAAGGAGAAGCCAAATCCTTCTCATGCCTGTGACCTATAGCAAAGTGTAATGGCCTACATTTTCTCCTAGACCTAAGGACAATTCCTGCACTTAGCCAAGATAAAGCTATTCACTTTGGGGTCCTTCACTCCTAAGCTGCCTGGCCAGTTTCTGTCTGCTATCAATATTAGCCATGGTGGAAAGATTTACATCACAGGAATTGGCAAACACAAAGCAGGTGGCTTTGGGTTTCTTTATGTGGAGAGCCACTTACATTTCACTAGCACAGTAGAGGTTGGGATATAGAGACAGTGACCAGAGACTCTTCTGTGGCATCTTTCCTGTGCATAGAAGGTGAGATAATGACAGTTGAGAAACATGTAGAAAGGAGTTGGTGGGTATTTTTTCCATAACTTTTAATTTTGAAGATTTTTCTTTCTTCTGTTTCTCTTTCCTTTCTTCCTTCCTTCCCTCCCTCCATTCTGCACGCCATCTTGAAACCCAGGACCTCCTACATTCTAGGCAAGTCACTGAGTCACCCCAACCCCAGCACCTGTTTATTTATTTCTATGTAACCAATCACCATGTTCTTAGCAGCTCAAAACAACCCCCATTTCTCATCACATGGTTCTGTGAGAAATCTGCCAGGTACTTGCTTCAGCACCACCTGCACTAAAATTGGAACAGGACTGCTCAAAGATGACATGCAAATTAATGACAAGCCCTACATTAAAATTTTTTTTTTTTTTCTGGAGAAATGGCTTAGCAGTTAAGGCGTTTGCCTGCGAAGCCAAAGGATCTCGGTTTGATTCTCCAGGACCCACATAAGCCAGATGCACAAGGGGCAAATGCATCTGGAGTTCATTTGCAGTGGCTGGAGGCCCTGGCATGCCCATTCTCTCTCTGTCCGCCTCTCTTCTCTCTCTCTCTGTCTTTCTGCTTGCAAATAAATAAATAAAATTAAAAAAAATTTTTTTTGGAGAGAGACAGAGAGAGACAAAAAGAGGGAGAGGAAGACAGAGAGATGGGCGTGCCAGCAGCCTCTCAGCTGCTGCAAACAAAATCCAGATGCGTGCACCCCCTTGTGGTCAAGTGCGGCATTGTGCCCTTGCATCACTTTGCATCTGGCTAAATGTGGGACCTGGACATTGGAACCAGCGTTCTTAGGCTTAGGAGGCAGGTGTCCTTAACCACTAAGCCATCTCTCCAGCCCTCCAGCCCATACATTTTTATCACAAGATGCATGTAAAGGTTGAAAATGTGTTGTAAACGTAAACATTTGTTAAGAGATATTCAGGGAGTGATTGGTATCATATTTGCCTGGTATGCACTAGACATGAAAAAATTTTTTGTTGTTAAGAGAGTCCATGTTTTTAAAAATTATTTATTTATTTATTTATTTGAGAGAAAGTGGGAGACGAAAGAGAGAGAGAGAGAGAGAAGAGAGAGAATGGGCACGCCAGGGCATCCAGTCACTGCAAACAAACTCCAGATGCATGCACCCCCTTGTGCATCTGGCTTATGTGGGTCCTGGAGAATTGAACTGGGATCTTTTGGCTTTGCAGGCGATTGTGAATGGGAGAGATTCTCTGATTTCATACTCAGCATGTTTGTTGTTAGTAGGTAGGAAGGCTACTGATTTCTGTGTGTTTAGTTTGTATCCTGCTACATTGCTAAAAGTGTTTATCAGCTCTAACAGTTTGCTGGTAGAGTGATAGGGGTCCTTTATGTATAAAATCATATCATCTGCAAATAATGTTAATTTGATCTCTTACTTTCCAATTTCTATCCCTTTTATTTGTCTCTTGCCTTATTGCTATAGCTAAGACTTCCAGTACTATATTAAATAAAAGTGGGGAAAGTGGACACCCTTGTCTTGTTCCTGCTTTTAGTGGAAAGCTTTAAGTTTTTCCCCATTTAGTATTGTGTTGGCTGTAGGTTTGTCATTAATAGCATTTATTATATTGAGATATGTTCCTTCTATTCCCAGTTTCTGTAGGACTTTATCATGAAGGGATGTTGGATTTTGTCAAGTACCTTTTCTCCATATATTGAGATGATCATATGATTTTTGTCCTTCAGACCATTTATATGGTGTATTACTCTTATTGATTTGCCTATGTTGAACCATCCCTGCATCTCTAGGATAAAGCCTACTTGGTCAGGGTTAATTATCTTTTTGATATATTCTTATATTCTGTGTACCTGTATTTTGTTGAGAATTTTTGCATTTATGCTAATGAGAGAAAATAGTCTATAATTTTCTCTTTTGGTTCTGTCTTTGTCTGGTTTTGGTATGAGGTCATGCTAGCTTCATCAAAGGAGTTTGGTAGAGTTCCTTTCCTTTTGTATTTTATGAAAAGATTGAGAAGCATTGGTGTTAGTTCTTCTGTAAAAGCCTGGCAAAATTCACCAGTGAATCCAACTGGGCCTGGACTGTTTTTAGTTCAGAGGTTTTTGATAATTGCTTGGATCTTTGTACTTTTAATAGGTTTATTTAAGTGGCTAGTCTCATCTTGACTTAATTTTGATAGGTCATATAAATCAAGGAAATCATCCATTTTTTCAGATTTTCAAACTTAATGGAGTATATATTCTTAATGTATGTCCTTGTGATTTTCTGGATTTCTTTGGTATCTGTTGTAATGGTGCTGTTTTCATTTCTAATTTTATTAATTTCTGTCTCTTCCCTCTTCTTTTGGTCAGATTTGCTAAGGGTTTATCAATGTTGTTTATCCTTTCAAAGAACTAAGTCTTTGTTTCATTGATTGTGTGTTTTTCTTTTTCTTTTTGGTTTCTATTTCATTAACTTCTGTCTACTGACTTTTTGTTTGCCTGGTTCTTCTTTTTCCAAGGCCTTAAGTGAAGCATTAAGTTGTTTACTTGTGACCTTTCTTTTTTTTTTTTCTTTTTTTTTTTTGGTTTTTCGAGGTAGGGTCTCACTCTGGTCCAGGCTGACCTGGAATTCACTATGTAGTCTCAGGGTGGCCTCGAACTCTCGGCGATCCTCCTACCTCTGCCTCCCGAGTGCTGGGATTAAAGGCATGCGCCACCACGCCCGGCTCTTTTTTTTTTTTTTTTTTTTTTTTTTTTTGAGGTAGGGTTTCAATCTAGTCCAGGCTAGCCTAGAATTAAACTATGTAGTCTCAAGGTGGCCTCATACTCATGGCGATCCTCCTACCTCTGCCACCCAAGTGCTGGGATTAAAGGCATGTGCCACCATGCCTGGCCTACTTTCTTTCTTTTTCTAAATTTATTTTTTAAATTTTAATTAATTTCTTTATGAGAGAGAGAGAGAGAGAGAGAGAGAGAGACAGAGAATGGGCATGCCAGGGCTTTTCGACACTGTAAACGAACTCCAGATACATGTGCCACCATGTGCATCTGGCTGACATTGCTGAACTTGGGTCCTTAGGCTTCACAGGCAAGTGCCTTAACTGCTAAGCCATCTCTCCAGCCCCTAATTTCTTAATATAGGCACTTATAGTATAAATTTTTGTCTTAGGACTGCCTTCATTGTGTCCTAAAAGTATGTTGTGTTCTGATTATCATTTGATTCTATGATTTTTTTTAAAGGTATATTTGAACTGAAGATGATTTAAGAGACTTTTGTTTATTTTTATTTATTTGAGAGTGACATACAGTGAGAGAGAGAGAGGGAGAGAGAGAGAGAGAGAGAATGGGCTCACCAGGGCCTCCAGCCACTGCAAATGAACTCCAGATGCATGCGCCACCTTGTGCATCTGGCTTATGTGGGTACTGGGGAATTGAGCCTCGAACTAGGGTCCTTAGGCTTCACAGGCAAGCACTTAACCACTAAGCCATCTCTCCAGCTCTGATTCTATGAATTTTTTTTATTGACAACTTCTATACTTATATACAAAAAAACACACATTTCCCTCCCCTCCCCCCATTCCGCTTTAGAACTCCAATCTCCATCATATCCCCTCCCTCTCTCCATTAGTCTCTCTTTTAATTTGATGTCATCATCTTTTTCTTCTATTTTTGAGGATCTTGCGAAGGTATTGCTAGGCACTGCAAGGTCATGGATATCGAGGCCAATTTCTGTCTGGGTAGTTGCATTGTAAGAAGTCATACCCTTCCTTTGGCTCTTCCATTCTATCTGCCCCCTCTTCCACAATGGTCCCTGAGTCTTGGAGGGTGTGACAGAGGTGTTTCAGTGCTGGGCACTCCTCCATCTATGATTTTTTAAATTTCCTTCTTGATTTCTTCAATGACCCATTCCTCAGTAGTACAGTGTTTAATTTTCATGATTTTGTGTATGCTCTATAACTTTTCTTGCTGTTGATTTGTCATTTAATCCCATTGTGATCAGGTAGCATGTGAAGATTTACTTCAATTTTCTTGTATTTGTTAAGGTATCCTTTATGTCCTAATATAAGGTTTATTTTAGTGAATGTTCCATATGCTGCCAAAAAGAATGTGTATTTTGCAGCATTTGGGTGAAATGTTCTGTGGATATCTGTTAGGTCTATTTGTTTTATACCCTCATTTAATCTAGATGCTTCTGTTTATTTTTTGCTGAGATGACCTGTCAATTGATGAGAGTGGAGTGTTGAAGTCACCCAGTACAACTGTCTGGTGTTATCTGTGACCTTAATTCTAATACTGTTTGATGAAATTCAGAGGCTCCATTTAGATGCATATATGTTTAGGATTGTAATGTTCTCCTGTTGGAATGTTCCTTTAATCAATATAAAGTGACACTCTTAATCTTTCTAACTAATGTTGATCTGAAGTCTATCCTGTCAGATAGCAGAATAGTGACACCTGCTTCTTTTCTGGGCCCGTTTGCTTGAAACACTGCTTTCCAACCTTTCCCCCTAACATAGTGTCAGTTTATGGAAAGGTAGGTTTCTTGGAGGCAATAACAAATAGAAGGATCCTGTTTCTTTAAAAAATATATTTTAGGGCTGGAGAGATGGCTTAGTGGTTAAGGCACATGCCTGTGAAGCCTAAGGACACAGGTTCAATTCTCCTGGTCCATTGTAAGCCAGGTGCACAAGGTGGCACATGCATTTGGAGTTCGTTTGCAGTGGCTAGAGGTACTGGCATGCCCATTCTCAATCTCTCTCTCTCTCTTTCTCTAATAAATAAAATAAAATAAAATAAAATAAAATCTTAAAAATATCTTATTTTTATTTATTTGCAAGAGAAAGACAGAAGGAGAGAGAGAGAGAGAGAGAGAGAGAGAGAGAGAGAAAGAGGGAAATGGGCACACCAGGTCCTCTAGCCACTACAAATGAACTATAGATATATGTGCCACCTCATGTATCTGGCTTACATGGGCTCTGGGGAATTGAATCTGGGTCCTTAGGCTTCGCAGGCAAGTGCATTAACCACTAAGCAATCTCTTTAGCCCAGGATCCTGCTTTTTAACCCAGTCTGCACACCTATGTCTTTTTTTATTTTTTTATT
Source organism: Orientallactaga sibirica (assembly GCA_036365145.1). NCBI lineage: Eukaryota > Metazoa > Chordata > Mammalia > Rodentia > Dipodidae > Orientallactaga > Orientallactaga sibirica. The sequence continues at coordinate 22,262,906 of JAEOAD010000015.1, read as the reverse complement.
TTTTATATTATTCTAATTTTACATTCATAGAATTGGTTCCATTGTCCTCCTCCCTGTTTTGGTCAGGGCTGTTGACATTAAGAGTTAGTGAAAAGTATGTATTTGGGCTGGAGGGATGGCTTAGCAGTTAAGGTGTTTGCCTGCAAAGCCAAAGAACCCAGGTTCGATTCCCCAGGACCCACGTTAGCACAAGGAGGTGCACATGTCTGGAGTTTGTTTGCAGTGTCTGGAGGCCCTGGCATGCCCATTCTCCCTCCCCTTCCTCTCTCTCTGTCAAATAAATAAATAAAAATAAAATATTAAAAAAACAAAAGTGAAGCCAGGTGTGGTGGTATATGCCTTTAATCCCAGCATTTGGGAGGCAGAGGTAGGAGGATCACCATGAGTTTGAAGCCACCCTGAGACTACATAGTTAATTCCAGGTCAGCATGGGCCAGAGTGAGACCCTACCTTGAAAAACCCAAAAAAAAAAAAAAAAGTGTATTTATTCTTGCCATTCTTGTTTTGTATTCCTTCCAGTTTTACATTTACTCTCTTCTATTAATTTTGTTGTGGAATGTCCTTATTTCTCTGTCTATTTGGATGGTTAGCTTTGCAGGGTAAAGTAATCTTGGCTGATAGTGGTTATCTTTCAGAACTTGGAATATGTCATAAGCCCTTCTGGCTTTTAAAGTTTGTGTTGAGTAATCTGCTGTTATTCTGATAGGTTTGCCTTTGTATGTGACTTCATTTTTCTAACTGCTTTCAATATATTTTCTTTGTTTTTTTGGTGTGTGTTTTGCATTTTCATAATAATATGACTTTCAGAAGTTCTTTCCTGATTTTGTCTTTGTGGTGTACTAAAGGGATCCTCTATCTTCATTGCTATCATGTTCCCTATTTGGAGGAAATTTTCTGCTATGATTTCTTTTATTGACAACTTCCATAATGGTAATTCCTTCCCTCCCCCACCCCACTTTCCCCTTTGAAACTCCAACCTCCATCATATCTCTTCCCTCTGTCAATCAGTCTCTCTTTCTTTTCTTTTCTTTCTTCCTCCTCCCCTTCTCCTCCTCCTCCTCCTTCTTCTTCTTCTTCTTTTTTTTTTTTGGTCTTTCAAGATAGGGTCTTGCTCTAGCCCAGGCTGACAAGGAATTCACTATGTAGTCTCAGGGTGGCCTTGAACTCATGGCAATCCTTCTACGTCTGCTTCCCAAGTGCTGGGATTAAAGGCAAGCACCACCATGTCTGGCTTCTTTTTCTTTTTTTTTCTCTTTTCTTTTCTTTCCTTTTCTTTTTTTTACTGACAACTTCTTTAATTGTAGACAATATCCCATGGAACTTCCCTCCCTCCCCTACTTTCCACTTTGAAACTTCACTCTCCATCATATCCCTTCCCCATCTCAATCAGTCTCTCTTTTCAGTTTGTTGTCATGATCTTTTCCTCCTATTATGATGGTCTTGTAGTGTCAGGCACTGTGATGTCATGGATATCCAGGCCATTTTGTGTCTGGAGGAGCACATTGTAAGGAGTCCTACTCTTCCTTTGGCTCTTACATTCTTTCCACCCCCTCTTCTGCAATGGACCCTGAGACTTGGAAGGTGTGTTTGAGATATTTCAGTGCTGAGCACTCCTCAGTGCCTTCTTCTCAGCACCATGGTATCTTCTTAGTCAACCCAAGGTTGCCACCATCTGAAAAGAGAAGCTTCTCTAACCAAAAGTGAGAGTAGCATTAATATATGGGTGTGGACATTAAGAGAAGTGCTTACTGGGCAGTTTGGTGAGCATAGTATATACATTTAGCAAGATACCAGCAGACACTACACTCTTAGGCTCATGACTACAACTGTTGTAGGTTTTCAGTATCAGGGATGTATTCCCTCCCATGGAGCGGCCTCCAGTCCAATTAGAGAGTAGTTGGTTTCCCCCCTAACAGACATGCCACTATTGCAACTGTTGGCTCATTTGGCCTGGCTGGCCAAATTTAAAGCTTGCAGTGTTCACTGTTGAGTATCTTCAGTGGTGTTTTCTCTCTCTCCCATTGAACTGCTTGCAGTGTAGCTTTTTCCAGTTTTCTGTCAGCTGGTCCACATGGAGGAGGCTTTCAGCTCAGCTCCAGCAGGATTTCTCAGTGACCTTGCTGCCCAAGTATGTGAAGTCTTCAACAATAGGGTCTGACCATCTATTCCTGGTGGGAAACCAAGGGCCTTGGCAATGGCCTATAATGTTTTAGGGGTAACTATGACCTCCCTAGTCAACAACTCACTGAAAGGTATCCCATCCCTGACACTGAAAATGTCCTAGTAACAATCTATGGTTTCTGAGTGTTCCATTGTCCAGAAAAGTAGATTTCCATATGACTTATTTATAGCCTCTTAGATTTTGATTAGCCTTCGTCCACCTTTCCTTTACTCAATCTTTTCTCCTGACCTCACTTAGGCCTTTTCACCCCCATTAATATGTTCTTCTACTTACATATATACAATACCATCCTATTAAGTACCTCCTCCCTCCCTTTCTAGTCCCTTTATATCCCCTTTCTAGCTTACTGGCTTCTGCTACTGAGTTTTATTTTTTTTCTTACACAGAAGTCCAATCATTTGTAGCTAGGATCCACATATGAGAGAGAACATGTGACATTTGGCTTTCTGGGCCTGGGTTACCTCACTAAGTATAATCTTTTCTAGATCCATCGATTTTCCAGCAAATTTCATAACTTCATTTTTCTTTACCACTGAGTAGAACTCCATTGTGTAAATGTGCCACATCTTCATTATCCACTTATCAGTTGAGGGACATCTAGGCTGGTTCCATTTCCTAGCTATTATTAATAGAGTGGCAATAAACATGGTTGAGCAAGTATCTCTAAGGCAGTGAGACTAGTCCTTAGGATATATGCCTGGGAGTGGTATAGCTGGGTCATATGGTAGATCTATATTTAGCTATCTAAGGAACCTCCACACTGATTTCCACAATGGCTGGACCAGATTGCATTCCCTCCAAAAGTGTAGAAGGGTTCCTCTTTTTCCGCACCCTCACCAGCATTTGTAGTCATTTCTTTTCATGATGGTAGCCAATCTGACAGGAGTGAGATGGAATCTCAATGTAGTTGTAATCTGCATTTCCCTGATGACTAGGGATGTAGAACATTTTTTAGATGTTTAGATGCCATCTGTATTTCTTCCTCTGAGAACTCTCTATTTAGCTCCATAACCCATTTTTTCCCATACAAATATTTCTATTTTATTGTTCCTTCTTGTAATAAAGGGAAGAATATAAAAACATAGCTCTCTTCTAACAGTCCCCATTCCCCCCTTGCTTTGTGAACTGCTGAATTTTGGGGATGCTTGGTCTCTGAGGTAGTTGCATGGAGTCCTCCCAGATGTCAGACTGATGGGAAGGGATGGGAAAGAGAAGGAGATAGAAAGGTGCTGGGGAATTCCTTTGTCTTGGGCACCCCACTTAGCTTTCTGGTCTCTTAGATCCCTTTCTGTGCTTTGCTGGTGGCTCTGGAGCCCGTGGTGGTGCAGGTCAGCACTGAACAGCACCCAGTTCCTTGTTGGCCTGGGGGCTTGGGGTCTTGGCCTGGGACTTGGTAGGTTGCCAGCTGTAGTCACGTTGGGCAATCTGCCACACATGGACATCCACAGGCACAGCCTGGGGTTTGTCCAGGGCCATTAGGCAAATGCAGTTGGCCACCAGCCAGTGCCTGCAGGCTGGGGAAGCCATGGTAAATGACATTGTCAAATTGGATGAGCTGGGGTCCAAAGGCTTGGCATAGCCGTTCCACCATGCCAGTGATGCAGGTGATATTATTGTTGGAGGAACAGATGAAGAAGAGGCATTCTATGGGGTCTTGTTGTAGCAGTTGCACACCTTGGAATTTCTGAGCCACATCTTGGAAGTGGGAGTCCACAGAAACCCAATGGCTATATAGTTGTGCCAGGCTGACCACCGGCTGAAAGTATTTGCGTAAGGCCTCTAGCCCCTCTAGTGTGGGTCCAGCAAGCGGGCCATTGTCTCCTCGGTACACAGTACAGTAGAGCTGCTCTTCAGTCTGCATCAGTGTCCATACTTGGTCTGCCAGCATACCACTCCAGTGTGCAGGGCTTTGTTCCCTCCACCCAAAGGACTGTCCAAAGCTAAAACCAGGTCCAGATGCAGCTTGGAGCAAGGACACTGGATAGAGGCCCAGAGGGCCAGACTGGAGGTTAGGGTACAATGCCTCATGCTCCCAGGCAGAAAGGAGCATGCTAACATTTGGGCAGCGGTCTCCGCCCCATCATGGTTCCTGCCCACTCAGAACCCGACCATCCACTCCCGGAGACCATGCCCACCCTATTCTACCTTCCTGTTTTTCCGCTAAAGGGCCCTCCTAATTTAATTTGATCTTTCCCCTATAGCCCATTTTTAATTGGGTTGTTTGACTTCTTATTATTTTATTTTTTGAGTTCTTTGTATATTGTAGATTTTAACCCTCTGTCAGATGTATAGCTGGCAAAGATTTTCTTGCATTCTGGAGTTGCTTCTTTGCTCTATTCACAGTGTCCTTAGTTGTACAAAAGCTTTGTAATTTCATGAGGTCCCAGTGGTTGATCTGTGGTTTTATTTCCAGGGCAATTGGAGTTATATTCAGAAAGTCTTTGCCAAGTCCAATATGTTGAAGAGTTTCTCCTACTTTTTCCTCCAGCAGTTTCGAGTTTCAGGTCTGATATTAAGGTCTTTGATCCGTTTAGATGTAGTTCTTGTGCATGGAGAGAGATAAGGATCTATTTTCATCCTTCTACAGATACATATCTAGTTTTCCCAGCACCATTTGCTGAAGAGGATGTCTTTTCTCCAATGAGTATTATTGGCATTTTTGTCAAAGATCAGGTGGCTATAGCTACCCAGACTTACATCAGGGTCCTCTATTCTATTCCATTGATCTACATGTCTATTTTTGTGCCAGTACCATGCTGTTTTTGTTACTATGGCTCTGTAATATAGGTTAAAATCAAGTATGGTGATACCACCAGCCTTATTTTTGTTGCTCAAAATTGTTTTAGCTATCCGAGGTTTTTTGTGCTTCCAAATGAATTTTTGGATTTTTTTTTCTATTTCTGTGAAGAATGCTGTTGGAATTTTGATGGGGACTGCATTAAATGTGTAGATTGCTTTTGGTAGGATTGCTATTTTCACAATATTTGTTCTTCCAATCCAAGAACAAGTGATGTTTTCCCATTTCCTTGTGTCAATTTCTTGCTTGAGTGTTTAAAGTTCTCATGGTAGAGATCCTTCACTTCCTTGGTTAGGTTTATCACAAAGTACTTTATTATTTTTTTTGATGCAATTGTGAAAGGAAGTGATTCTCTGATTTCATCCTCTGTGTCTTTGTTGTTAGCATATAGGAAGGGTACTGATTTCTGTGTGTTTATCTTGTATCCTACTACATGGCTATAGGTTTTTATGAGCTCTATCAGTTTGCTGGTAGAGTCATTAGGGTCCTTTATGTATAGAATCATATCATCTGCAAATAATGATAACTTGATCTCTTCCTTTCTAATGTGTATCCCTTTTATGTGTTCCTCTTGCCTTATTGCTATGACTAAGACTTCCAGTACTATATTAAATAAAAGTGGGGACAGTGGACACCCTTGTCTTGTGCCTGATTTTAGTGGAAAAGCTTCAAGTTTTTCTCCATTTAGTATTATATTTGCTGTGGGTTTGTCATAAATAGCTTTTATTATGTTGAGATATGTTCCTTCTATTTCCAGTTTCTGCAGGAATTTTGTCATGAAGGGATGTTGGATTTTGTCAAATGTGTTTTCTGCATCTAATGAGATGATCATGTGATTTTTGTCCTTCAGTCCATTTATATAATGTATTACATTTATTGATTTGCATATGTCGAACCATCCCTGCATCTCTGGGATAAAACCTACTTGGTTGGGGTGAATAATCTTTCTAATATATTCTTTTTTTGTTACACAATTTATATTTTGTTGGCAGTATTGATCGAACTGTTGAAAAATGTAATTGTGTTCAAAGTATAAATAATAAGTTTGAATATATTTCACAAACTGTTATTACAAATGAATATTTAACAATTAAAATTTATAAAGTTATGTCAGTTTATTATTATTATTTTTATTGACAACTTTTATACTTACATACAAAAAAAAAAAAACCTGGTATTCCCCTCCCTTCCCCTCATTCCACTTTAGAAGTCCAATCTCCATCATATCCCCTCCCTCTCTCCATTAGTTTCTCTCTTAATTTGATGTCATCATCTTTTTCTTCTATTTTGAGGGTCTTGCGGAGGTATTGCTAGGCACTGCAAGGTCATGGATATCGAGGCCAATTTCTGTCTGGGCAGTTTCATTGTAAGAGGTCATACCCTTCCTTTGGCTCTTCCATTCTATCCGCCCCCTCTTCCGCAATGGTCCCTGAGTCTTGGAGGGTGTGACAGAGGTGTTTCAGTGCTGGGCATTCCTCCATCCCTTCTTCTCAGCACTATGTTGCCTTTTGGGTCATCCCAGTGGTCATCGCCATCTGAAAAGAGAAGCTTCTCTAACTTCTTTTTTTTTTTTTTGGAGAGAGACACAGAGAGAGACAGAGAGGGAGAGAGGAAGGCAGATGGAGATGGGCACGCCAGCAGCCTCTCAGCTGCTGCGAATGAAATCCAGATGCGTGCGCTCCCTTGTGGTCAAGTGCGGCATTGCGCCCTTGTGTCACTGCATCTGGCTAAACGTGGGACCTGGAGATTGAAACCAGCATTCTTAGGCTTACGAGGCAGGCGCCTTAACCACTGAGCCCATCTCTCCAGCCCCTAATGTATTCTTGTATTCTCTTTGCCAGTATTTTGTCGCGAATTTTTGCATCTATGTTCATGAGAGAGAGTGATCTGTAATTTTCCTTTTTTGTCCTATCTTTGTTTTGTTTTGGTATCAGGGTGATGCTGGCTTCATAGAAGGAGTTTGGTAGGTTTCCTTCCTCTTCTATTTTTAAAAAAATTTTAAAAATTTTATTTTTTTTTGGAGAGAGACACAGAGAGAGACAGGCAGAGAGGGAGAGGGAGACAGATAGAGATGGGCGCACCAGCAGTCTTTCAGGTGCTGAGAACGAAATCCAGATGCGTGCGCCCCCTGTGGCCAAGTGTGGCATTGCGCCCTTGTGTCACTTTGCATCTGGCTAAACGTGGGACCTGGAGATTGGAACTGGGTTCTTAGGCTTAGCAGGCAGGTGCCTTAACTGCTAAGCCATCTCTCCATTCCCTTCCTCTTCTATTTTATGGAAAAGTTTAAGAAGCATTGGTGTTAGTTCTTCCATGAAGGTCCAGTAAAATTCAGCTGTGAATCCATCTGGGCCTGGACTTTTTTTTAGTTGGGAGATTTTTTATAACTGCTTGGATCTGCAGACTTGTTATAGGTCTATTTAAGTGGTTAATCTCATCTTGATTTAATTTAGGTAGGTCATATAAATCAAGGGAAATCATTCATTTCTTTCTGATTTTCAAAGTTAGTGGAGTATATGTTCTTATAGTATGTTCCTATGATTTTTTAAATTTCTCTGGTATCTGTTGTACTGGTGCCTGTTTCATCTCTGATTTTATTAATTTGTGTCTCTTTTCTCTTTTGGTCAGATTTGCTAAGGGTTTATCAATCTTGTTTATCCTTTCAAAGAACCTACTCTTTGTTTCATTGATTCTTAGGATTTTTTTAAAAAATATTTTTATTTTTATTTATTTATTAGAGACAGAGAGAGAGGGAGAGTAAGAATGGGCATGCCAGGGCCTCTAGCCACTGCAAATGAACTCCAGATGCATTCTCCCCATTGTGCATCTGGTTTACATGGGACCTGGAGAATCAAATTGGGGTCCTTAGGCTTTGCAAGCGTGTGCCTTAACCGTTAAGCCATCTCTCCAGCCCTGGATTGTTTTTTTGGTTTCTCGTTCATTAATTTCTGCCCTAATCTTTATTATCTCTTTCTGTCTACTGATGTTTGGTTTGCCTTGTTGTTCTTTTTCCAAGGCCTTAAGATGGAGCCTTAAGTTGTTTACCTGCGACCTTTCTAATTTCTTAACATAGGCACTTAAAGCTATAAATTTCCCTCTTAGGACTGCCTTCATTGTGCCCCAAAGGTTTTGGTATGTTTTGCTCTCATTATCGTTTGACTCCACGAATTTTTTGATTTCCTTCTTGATTTATTCATTGACCCATTCATCATTTAGTAGTGTATTGCTTAGTTTCTATGATTTTGTGTATGCTCTATAGCTTTTCTTGTTATTGATTTGTAGTTTTATCCCATTATGGTCAGATAGAGTGCAAGAAATTATTTCAATTTTCCTGTATTTGTTAAGATTTGCTTTTTGTCCTAATATATGGTCTACTCATAGAGTGTTCCATGTGCTGCTGAAAAGAATGTGTATTCTTCAGCATTTGGATGAAATGTCCTGTATATATCTATTAGGTCCATTTGTTCTATGACCTCATTTAATCCAGAAGCATCTGTTTATGTGTTGCTGGGATGACATGTCAATTGGTGAGAGTGGGCTGTTGAAGTCACCCACTACAAGTGTGTTTGGTGTTATCTGTGACCCTAGTTCTAATAGCATTTGTCTGATGAAATTGGGAGCCCCCATGTTAGGTACATATGTGTTTAGGATTGTAATGTCCTCCTGTTGGAGAGTTCCTTTAATCAATATAAAGTGACCTTCCTTATCTCTCCTAACTAATGTTGGTCTGAAGTCTACCCTATCAGATATTAGGATAGTGACCCCTGCTTCTTTTCTAGGCCCATTTGCTTGAAACACCGTTTTCCAACCTTTTACCTTAAGGTAGTGCCCATCCTTTGTAGAAAGGTGAGTTTCTTGGAGCAACAACTTGAAGGATCCTGCTTTTCAACCCAGTCTGCAAACCCATGTCTTTTGGTTGGGGCATTCAGGCCATTGATATTAAGAGTTATTATTGAATGGTGTGTATTTATTTTTGCCATTTTTCTTGTTTTGTAGTTCTTCTGGTTTTACCTTTGCTCTCTTGTGTTAACTAGTATTGGAGTATGGTTTTGGTTTTTTTTTTTTGGTTTTTCGAGGTAGCGTCTCACTCTAGCTCAGGCTGACCTGGAATTCACTCTGTATTCTCAAGGTGGCCTCGATCTCTTGGCAATCCTCCTACCTCTGCCTCCCTAGTGCTGGGATTAAAGGCGTGCACCACCATGCCTGGCTTTTGTTTTTTCCAGGTCTTTATATGTGTGCTTTTCTTTCTCTTCAGCATGGAAGATCCTTTGAAGTATTTTCTATAGAGCTGGTTTTGTCTTCAAATATTCTTTTAGCCTGCTTTTGTTGTGGAATGTCCTTATTTCTCCATCTATTTGAATGGATAGCTTTGCAGGATAATCTAACCTTGGTTGAAGTTGTTATCTTTCAGAACTTGGAATACATAATTCCAAGCCCTTCTGCCTTTTAAAGTTTCTGTTGAGTAATCTGCTGTGATTCTGATGGGCTTGACTTTGTAGGTGACTGGCTTTTTCTCTCTAGCTGCTTTCAATATATTTTCTTTGGTTTGTATGTTTGGTAGTTTAATTATAATATGACGAGGAGAGGTTCTTTCCAAGTTTTGTCTGTTTGGTGTTCTAAAGGCTTCCTGTATCTGCATTGGCATGTCTTTCCCAATTTGGGGGAAGTTTTCTTGTATGATTTTGTTGAAAACATCTACTATACTTTTGGAGTGAAATTCTTCTTCTACTATACCCTGAATTCTTATGTTTGATCTTTTCATAGTGTCCTGAATATCTTGAAATTCCCAATCATACCTTCCTGTTTGTCTTTCTCTCTGTTGGACTGTATTAGATCTGCCACCTGATCTTCTAGTTTAGATATTCTGTTCTCTCCTTCATCCATTCTACTAGAGAGATTTTCTACAGAGTTTTTTTATTTCACTGACTGTTCTTTATTGCTAGTATTTCTGACTGGGTTTTCTTTATTATTTCTATTTCCTTATTTATGTCTAGTATTAATCTCCTTATTTTATTAAATTGGTTTCCTGTGTGTTCTTTGAATCCTTTGATTTCCTCTTTGAGGTCTTTGAACCCTTTGATTTCCTCTTTGAGTTCTTTAAACATATTTATAATCATTATTTTGAAATCTTTCTCAGGCATTTCCTCTAATTCAGCCTCACTGAAGGTTATTTCTGATACATTAATACTTTTTGTTCAATTTATATTGTCTTGATCTTTTGTGTTTCTTGTATTATAATGTAGAGATGTTTGCATCTTGGATTAATTTAATGCTTGGATTTTCTAATTATCTGCAGTAATATTAGATGTATCCATCAATCTGATGTTATATATCTTCAGGGTAGGAGCTAAAGGTGCTAGGTGTGGCTCTTAAGACTCTCAGAGTAACCACAAAAGTGATCCTAGGTGTTGGGTTTGCCTGCTATGAGAGTATTCAAGTAGGCTGAATGGAACAGAATACAGTCAAATTCTAAAACTTAACTAAACAATGTACCCATTCAATGAAAAACAGCACAGAGTATTTGTGAAAAAGTAGGTATTATGACAAAGAGATCCTCTAACAAAGTCACAGTCCCTAAGGATGTGTGTTGCCCCATACCTTTAATCCTGTCAACTGGGAGGCTAAGATTTCTTGTCTGTAAAGGGTTCCAAGGTCAGCTTGTGACCAAGTGAGACCCTTCTCCAAGGAATAACAGCAGAGGAAACAAAGGCACCATAAATCAGGAAGCAACAAATGAGCAGCCCATAATATAGCTTATTTAAGAATGTCAAATCCAACCACCCATCAGATTTAACATATAATTTACCCTGACATTGATGGTACAATTAGCCCTTCTGATGATGCAAGCCTATATACCACGTTTATTTGGTGTGTACTTATCTGGATTAATCCCAGTTACCTTTTGGGACAGCTTTGATCTCAGCTCTGCTGCATGGCCGCTTGGGTCCCCCCTTTGCTGTGCTGTGGGCTCAGGAAGGCTGGTTGGGTCTGTGGGTCACTGCTCTGATCACCTGTGCTGTGTGCTGTGTAGATAGATGAGTTCCCTTCCCCAGGTCTCTGGTGCTTGCTGCACTTGTGCTGGCGGTGGGTGAGGGGAGGCTGTGAATGGAGGATGAAATCTGCCCACTGGTCCACGTGATCCTCTTCCTCACAAGCCGCTTCATTGGTCTCTGCCATCCTCCTTCCACATTTCTTGAGTTTGTGAGGAGGCTGGTGTGTCTAAAATCCTGCATCTCAGGCTGAGCCTGGCGGCTGCAGCTGCGTAGAACTTGCTGCCCCCGCTAGAGCCGCTTCTGCCTGCTTCTGTGGGCTCTAGACACTCTGGATCTCTCCTACTTCTCTGCTGTGGTTGATAATTTACTAAACACCTCTCTTTTTAGTAAAAGAGTGTATTTTGCTTTTTTTTTTTTTTTTGTTGTTGTTATTTTGCTTTTCCTCCCCTAAGCTGTTTTGACATGGTTCCTATGCCACCATCTTAACCAGAAGTCACTGGTGGTCATTTTTGATGGATTTATAATTTTTGGTGAGATTATATTGTGTTTATATTTTGTTGTGGTGTCCCTGGTTCCCGAAGAGGCCATTGCATACCGGCTCCCTGGAGGTGTCCAGGCAACTGTGGAACTTGGTCTCGAGCAGCCGTGAGTGCGATAGGAAGAAACACCCAGGAGGCAGTGTCAGAGAGCAGCTCATTTATTCAACAGGGGAATGGGCTTATAAGTAGTGGTGAGTGAGCAGGGACACAGATCTCAAGGGGATTGGTTGGTTTTAAAGGTTGCTTGTTGATGTCATCTTAGCATGTAGTGGGGAAGGGCCACATGGTCTAAGCAGTGGTGAGTCACGTAGAGGAGGGCTGCAGCTGTAGGAAGGTGGTTAGCTGTTGCCAAATAAGGGCTTACTAGGGTAACTGGTCACAAGGTCATGGGGCCTTGAGGAAAACAAAACCTAAGGCTATCAGAATGTCCAGGTGTCCTGGGCCTGAGGAGGGAGTCGCCCTGTTCACAGGCATCTCTGGGTGAGGTTGTCAGGGGGTGGAGATAGGCATTTTTGTTTTTTTTTTTGGTTTTGCAAGGTAGGGTCTCACTCTGGTCCAGGCTGACCTGGAATTAACTATGTAGTCTCAGGGTGGCCTTGAACTCTCGGCGATCCTCCTACCTCTGCCTCCCGAGTGCTGGGATTAAAGGCGTGCGCCACCACACCCGGCTGATAGGCATGTTTTGACCTCACGAAGAGGAGCAGTCTCACTGGCCTCTAGACCAGTCCAGGATCTAGGCTCGTTAAAACCTCCGTAGCCTGGGGTCCTTTGTTACATTTGATAGCTCAGGCCCGCCTCCTGAAGGCTCCATCCTGTGCTTGGCAGTGCCCAACACTTTGTGTTTCTTGTACCAATTTAGAGATTTTTCCATCTTGAGTTAACTTGATGCTTGCGTTTTATAATTATCTACAGTGTTCTTAGCCATGTAAATCCAACTTTATGTATCTGTAGTGTAGGAATTTAAGGTGCCAAATGTAGCTCTTATACTCCAGGAAAACAGCAGAAGTGACCCTAGCTGTTGAGTTTGCCTGCTGTTCAAGTATTCTAGTAGACTGGATGGAGCAATTTACTGGCAAATTGTAAAATTCAACTGAGCAATATACACATTCATTCTAAACCAGCAGAGTATTTATGCAAGAGTGGGGATTAAAACAAACAGATAGTCTAATAAATCTGAAGTCCCTAAGGGTGTGTGTTGCTCCACACCCTTAATCCTATCAACTGGGAGGTTGAGATTTCTGGTCTGAAATTGGTTCCAGGTCAGACTCTGCCACCAAAAATGACAGAAAAAGACAAAGGACCTATGAATCAGGAAACATCAAAGACAAACCCCAAATACAGCTTATTTGAGAATAATAAAGCCAACCAAGAAAATGTAACTCATAACCTGACCTGGCATGGAAAGAGAGGTTAGCAGGCCTGTGTACCTGCCTTTGTATAAGGAGGCCCTATTATCTTTTTGGGATGGTTTCCAATTTCACCAATGCTGAGTTCTCACCTCGATCCCTCTGTTGTGCTGTGGATTTGGTGTTCTAATCAGTTGTGCTGGTTGTCCTGTGGCTGGAGGCTGAATGAGTTCTCTGGTGGTTCACCCGTGGCACTGGCAGTTGGGGGATGAGAGACTGTGCAGGACGCCTGAAGTTGTATTGGTGCTGCTCAGTTGGTCCCTGTTGTTTTCCTCTTCATGTTTCTTGACTTTGCAAGGAGGCAGGTGTGAGTGGAAATTCCCTCCACCTAGTTTCTGCTCCTGCAGCTCTGTGCTGGCCAGATTGGTGGGTGGGCTTGCAGACTGAGGCCGCTAGCCTGTCAGTGAGATTCTGGCCAGTTTCCTCCTTTCTGGAAGATCTTGGTCTCTTCTGCTTCTCTGCCATGGTTGATAACTTATACACCCTCACTTTCGGGGAGAAGAGTGTATTTTGCCGTTTTTCTGCTTATTTCCCTCCCTAGGCTGCTTTGGTGTGGCTCCTATGCCACCATCTTACCTGCAAGTCCATAGTTTTTTTGAGGTAGGGTCTTACTGTAGCCCATGCCAACCTGGAATTTACTATGTAGTTTCAGGCTGACCTCGAACTTATGGTGATCCACCTACCTCTGCCTCCCTAGTGTTGGGATTAAAGGTATGCGCCGCCACACCTGGCTACACCTGGCTTTACCTGGCTTTTTTGAGAAAGGGTCTCATGCAGCAGAAGCTTGCTTCAAGCTTGTGACCCTCCTGCTTCATCCTTCTAAACACTGGGATTATAGATGTGTACCACCATTACTAGTTTGCCTCTGGTATTTTGTTTTTATTTTTTGAGGCAGGGCCTCACTCTAGCTCATGCTGACCTGGAACTCATTCTGTAGCCCCAGGCTGATCTCAAACTCATGGCAATTCTCCTACCTCAGACTCCTGAGTGCTGGGATTAAAGGCACAAGCCACTATGCCTGTGTCTCTTGAGGTTTGGAGGTAGGGTCTCACTCTGGCCCAGGCTGACCTGGAATTCACTATGTAGTCTCAGTGTGGCCTTGAACTCACAGTAATCCTCCCACCTCTGCCTCCCAAGTGCTGAGATTAAAGGTATTTGCTACTCCCCCCCCCCCCTTTTAAAGAGACTGTTAAAGACCTTTGGCGGCTGGGGAATGTAGCTCAATTGGTAGTGCTTGCTTAGCATGCATTAAGCACTGGATTTGATTCCCAGAGCCACGTGAATAGGCTATGGAGCACAAGCCTGCCATTCCATAAATGGGGGTGGGGGGCAGTGTGGAGGCAGAAGGATCAGAAAAGATCATCCTCAGCTACATAGTGAGGCCAGCCTGAAACACATGAGAATCTGCCTGGAAAAAAAAAAAAAAAAAAAAAAAAAAAAATGAAATCCTTGTGTGAGGTCTTCTGCATATGCAGTCCATATATTTTGAGCCCCCAGTGTGGTGTTCTCTGAAGGGTCTGATGTCAACTTCTGGGTTGCCATGCATCCCTGTATATTCAAGGAGAAGGTCACCTTGTTTGTTGACATCTATCTAGCTGTCTTCCTATATGTAGTCATTTTACTACGGTGGGCAAAGAATGTTTATCCTTTTCCTGTTTTTTTTTCAACTGAGGAGGGCCCTTCAGCAGCCTATCCTGAATTTCTCTCCCAGCTCTTTGAGCTACAGTTTCCTCTGCAAAGCTCTCCAATCTTGGGAACACACCTCTTTTATATTTATTTATTTTCTTTTCTTTTTTTTTTTTTTGAGGTAGAGTCTCACTCTGGCCCAGGCTGACCTGCAATTAACTATGTAGCCTCAGGGTGGCCTTGAACTCATGGCAATCCTCCTACCTCTGCCTCCTGAGTGCTGGCATTAAAGGCGTGTGCCACCGCGCCCGGCTATTTTTTTTATTTTTAAAGATAGGGTCTCACATAACCCATGCTGGCCTCCAGCTTGCTGCATAGCAAATGACCTTCAATTCCTGATCCCTTGATTCTACCTCCCCAGTGCCGGGATTAGATATGTACCACCACCCAGTTTATTCAGTGCTGGGGATGAAACACAGGGTTTCATGCATGCTAGGCAAGCACTCTACCATTTGAGCTACATCCCCAACACTCCTCTTTCTCCTCATCTTCGGTTTCCTCTTAGGGCCCTGCAGCAAAAAACCTTCAAACAGCAAAATAATGGGAATAGACTCAACACTGTTCTTTGGATAAATGGTGAAAGGCATAGTCCTTCTGCGCAAAGACTAGAAAGCATTCCTCAGAGGTCCTGGAAAGCATCCCTAGCTGGAAAAAAGCTGAACAGAAGGCCCAAAGACCCCAACAGGGAGTGTTGGTGGGGGGCAGGCTAGTATCTAAGTCTAAGTTGAATCCCAAGTCAAAGAACTGAGTGCCAATTACTCTTTATAATCTTAGTCTCAGGAATGCCATATTATGATCTAACCTGAGGTGAGAGGAAGAGGTAGGATCTGAGGAGGTAGCAAGCTATGGGGAGGGGCTGATATGGGGGTCAGACTGATAGGCCACACCCAGGAGAAGCAGGGGCTCTGAATCAGAGGGGAGGCAACTGGCTGGTGAACTTATCAAGATGAAGCATTTGGGTAGAAGCAGGAGCGGTTATGGTCAAGGAAGGTGGTTACATGGTACACCATGGTTATGCACTCCATCCCTTACCATGCTCAAGATCTGGCACTTTACTCAGCTGTAGGCTGCTGACAAGTCACACATGATCACCCCTAAACCGTCACATCTCAACAATCCCACTTCCTTTATTATCAAAATATCATAGAATTCCAGTCATTGGTAACAAACAGTGTTTAACACAAACCTGATACCTGCTAAAAGAGCTGAGTATTTGGACAAACTAACTCATATGGAATCATCAGTAACCCCCCATACTTCAAAAATACGCTTTTGAGAGTTTTGGAAACTGAATTAAAATGTCTACACAGCTATGAACAATTGTTTAATAAAACTTTTTCATGTTTCCATTACATGTAAATATATCAATTTGGCATCTCTATAAAAACTCTGAAAATGGTGCAAAAGTTTCATTTTCTTTGAGAAAGCCATTGACAAAAAATATTCACACTTCACTAAAAATTTGAAAAATGGTCGTCTTTCAAAGATTCGTTTATTAATCTGGAATCTTCTGGATTATCAAAATTTATTTGCTTGTTCCTCCTAAAACACTGAAGAACATTTATTCACAAGGATTTAAAGAAAAAGGCAATAGGGAGATAGAGAACTGATGAGATCTTTTGTCCCCTAGCCCTTCCTTTTTCTGGAAATATTTTAAAAGCTAAGTTACATTAGCATCCTGCAAAGAACACAATGGGATCCACTTTGTTTTTGGCTTTTGGACAGCAGTGTCAGACTTTATTGAAAACAAACCCATGTTTAAAAACAAAGTTAAAATGAAAAAAAAAAATGGTACCTGAAAAATAAATTATTTCATATAAAACAAATCAATAACTTAAAACACACTAATATACAAAATGTCTAGCCATCTACTATACAACATGGGCATCAGCTGGCAAAGCCCTCCCTCCCCCAATGCAAACCACTGTGACAGGAAAACAGCATGTGTGGAAAATGGTGGTCCCAACCAATGGGCAAACCTTTTCTTGGGGAATGGGATGGGACAGAAAACACAAGTCTTCTCAAAGTCTCCATTAGCCTAACATCCATACTTGTGGTTGGTCACTTACAAGTAAAAAGAAAAAAAAATAAATAAAAATAATTTTAATTTCATGACCAAAACCAAAACCAAAAAACAAAAACTGAACACTATCTGTAAAAGGTTAGGGGAAAACATAATACAATTATTGAAAGTCAGGGTATAAAAAAGTTCTGTCTGGGATCAAGATTCACATTCTACTGTTCCCCTAAGAAATGTGTCAATTATCAGTCACTCAACAGAAAGTGACTGCAATTTTAGGGGAGTTTGGAGATAGCACTCCCCACTCTGTAGTATTGTGAACCCCAGGGGTGTCTAAGGGGCTACATCACATTCCAGTAGATAAGGAGGGTCCTGGGAGAATGGGAAGGAAGAGGTGGAAATGTTTGGATTAGAGAACAGAGGCCCTTGTCTGCTTAACTCTTACTTTCTTTTGTTCAATAATGGAGAGCTGGCTCCACCAAGAATGCAGAAATGAAACCAGGCCGAATCCTGTGAAGTGGAACAGCTAAATTATGTCAACTTTGATTTAAAAAAAATTTTTTTTATTTGCAAGCAGGAGGCAGGGGAAAAGAGGGAGAGTGAAGGGGAGGGAATGGGTGCATTAGGGTCTCTTGCCACTGAAACTCAACTCTAGATGCATGTGATGCTTTGTGCATCTGGCTTTATGTGGGTACTGGGGAATTGAACCTGGGCCATCAGACTTTGTAAGCAAGTGCCTTTAACCACTGTGCCATCTCCCCAGTTCAACTTTGATTTTCAAATCCAATACTGGATTGGGTAAGTTGCATCTTTTCAATCCCTGCAAATAGTTCTTGTAGAAACAAACAGGGGTAGGTAAATAATTACCACTAAATGTCTTGGGGTCCATCTTCTGTGATCCAGTAGGGACATCCATGACTGCCAGTTTGGAGACATTTGCCATGGCACTTCCCAAACTAATGCCAAGTGCAGACTCCCACAAGACTAAAGCAGCTGCCTTTGAGGGGGACACACCTGACATCTCCACAGCAACAGGCCTCTGGGAAGCTTGATTTTCAGAGAGCTAAGCAAGATGGTGGCCAAAGTTGGAGACCATCACAATATAGCAATTAGGAGGCATGGCTTGGCATAATACTTGGGAAAGCATTATCAGTGCAGAGCTATGTAGAAAAATGAATAATCCAACAAAAACTTGGGTCAAGTATGTGGTGATGCTCAACAAACGACTACCACCAGGGGAAATTACACAAATCAAGAGAATTCAGTCAAAGCCTCTGGTATGTACTGAACCAAATTTCTGATGAGTGACCATTTTCTTTGTTTTTTCTTTTCTTTTTTAAATCAGGCTGGGTGTGGTGGTACAGGGCTTTAAATCCTAGCACTCAGGAGGCAGAGGTAGGAGGATCACTATGAGTTTGAGGCCACCCTGAGACTACATAGTGAATTCCAGGTCAGTCTGAGCTAAAGCAAGACCTTACCTCAACAACCCCACCACCCGAAAGAAACCATCAAATTCCCAAATGAAAGGAAAGCACTTATTTTGCTCAATAAAAATATGATGGATTTATGTAAAAAATTTTAAGAAAGTTTATTTTGGGTTGTAACATTTTTTTCTTTGTAGTGCTTGAGATGGAACTTGGGGCCTCTATACCTCAGGCTTTGGGTTCTGGGATCTCCCTTTCTGAGTAGGCCTTGTTAAGCTGTCATGAACCCCAAGCCCAGGCCCATCACCTAGAGTCTTGATAGAGTAAAAATTTCTTTTAGCGGTGCCATTTTCTTCCAAAGATTGGCAAATGAAAGCTCCCCATGAGATGCACTGGGATTTTCATACAGAAAGCTGTTCAAACAGCAGAACCCACACAAAATGAGAATTTCATTTAACTGAGAGAAACTTGCAGTGACTTCCAAAAGCTCATTTCTGTTTCCCTCGTACATGTCTCAGTATCAGAACAATAACTAGAGAGCAAACAGGTGCAAAGAGGGGATGAGGCAGCTAGAGAGCTGGCTGTGAGCTCCTGGTGTCCTTCAGTTAAAATGTAAGACAGAATCCCCCTCTGGGATGGGACACTCACTAAGGTTGCAGGAATGTGCAGGAGTGAGGGATGTTGGGGAAAAGATACTGGGATTGGGACTCCCACCTTTACTCAGAAGCTGATGACCCAAGGAACCATAAGGGCCCATTTTTCTAGGAAAACATTCTGGTCCTAAGAATGGTCTGGGGCAACAGAACAGAGACCTTTGTCAGATCCTGAAAAATGGGCCTTGGTTCTGGGTTCCAGGACAGCCCTAGGGCTGGTTTTTGAGTAAGGAGCTGGGTTTGGAAGGAGCAAGGTCCTGCACAGCACTTGGCTCCCTTTAGTGAGGCAAAGCCTGGGTGTGTGAGGTAACCTCAATTTGGGATCATTGTAAACAGCCCCTCCAGGAAGGCTAGGGAAAGGGTGTGGGGGACAGGCAGCCTCAAACTGTCCAAGGAAGAGCTTTGAGACAATGACCTGCTTTGGAGACAGCTGTGCTTATCGCTCAGTTTGTCACTGAAATAAATAGCTATATAAATGAATGAATGAATAAATAAATAAATAAATAAATAAATAAATAGCTAGATAAATAAACGTCATGTGATGACATCAATAACTCAAAACGAGTTTGTTCTTAACTATTTCAGTCTTGTGTCAAAGTTAAGAGCTGCCAGTAAGCGAGTTATCCTGGTTTTAATTCTTTCTATATACTATTTATAAAAAACAGACTATATTCCTGAACTGCTGCAGATCTGGCCTTGTCTCCTCTGAAGGCCTTTCCTCTGACCCCTTCTACTTGCTCCTGAGTTAAGAACCACTGCTTCATGACTATGTGCTCCTATGTCATGGATTCAGAAATGTTTCATCTTTGAGGCAAGTGTTTAAGGTCTTATGACTCCTTCCTGAATGCTGGGCTGTCTATGTCTTCCTAGCCAAAAACAAAGAAAAGGTAAAACAAAAAACAAAACAAAACTTGAGCAAAACAAAATCAAATTTAATGGTCTTAAATGCAAAAGTAAAAACAAACAAAAAACACAAAAAAGCAAAAGAAAATTAACAGAACAGAACAACCCCAAATGTCAAGGCAGCTATGAAGAGAACTTTGAGGGTTAATCTTTAAAACTACAAATTAAAGAGTTTTTGTTAATAGATAACTAGCAAGAAGTAAGTACTTTTCTGCTGAGTGTCCATATGAAAGCAAAGTTCCAAAACAAAATCTGACTAAGATAGAAAAATGTCTAGCGCTCACAAGGAGGGATGCGAGAAATACAATGCTCAAATGTTTATGTGTTATTAAAAAATAGAGCTATCTTACGTATTCACACTGTTATTAAATGCTCTTGGAAATGGAGGAATCGTATACAACAGTATCCAATGTGTGGGGCACTGGTGCATGCACTGTGTGGATAGAAACTTGGGATGTCAGAGTAGTAACACATTTTCAGGTGTGCCTGGAGCTCAGGTCTGACTCTGGAATATACTGGAGCTTCCCTGAAACTCTTTGGTCCATTCCCATTGGTGCCTGGGCTTATGAAACACCTTTGTCTCCTCTGGAAGGCCCATTCCAGCACAGTGTGTAGCTCCCCTTCCTGGTGGTGGCTCATGCAGGATGGCCTGCTGCTGCTACCTCTGTCACCATTTGGCAGAGCCAGGACTGAGTGAGCAGAAGGAGGCAGTGGACCTGCTCAGGGCAAAGTAATTTTCTGTCAACCAAAGCATAAATTGCTTAAAATGGTGAAGCAGTTGAGAAAATGCACTCTTGGCATCTGTCTAACATCTTTAGATTAAAAACTAAAACTAAAAAGATCAAATGAAATGAGCGTTAGACAGTCTCAGAGGCTAAAGCATGCTTTAGTTCCACCACCATCCAGAGGGACTGGTTAGTCAATGCAGTCTACTTTAGGTTTCGGTTTAATATATATTTTAAAGGAAATAACTTAAGAAATTTAAGTTGGTCTAACATTGTGGGATTTCAAACATTTGAACATGTCAGTTGCATCCCAGAGTATAAAAACCTTTTCACTTCTCATTTAGACTAAGACAAACACTTGTGAAAATTGGCGCAAAATGAGTTGTACACTAACAAAAAAGTTTCAACTTCTTCACTCTTAATTATCTATTCCGTACAAAAAAAGCATGAGCGAGTTATTTGTGAGACTTGTTGGTTTTGAAGGAAACCTGTAAGATTTTGTCCCCCAGGCGGTAGCCATTCAGACTTGCTATGGCCATTGCAGCTTCTTCATAGTTTGTCATGGTCACAAAACCAAACCCTTTGCACTTGTTGGTGTTGAAATCTCGAATCACTTTCACATTGGTGACTGCACCGAAGGGGCCAAACATCTGCCAGAGGATCCCTTCATCGGCATCTTGCCCAAGGTTATAGATGAAGATGCACCAGCCTGAAGAAGCATTGCCAGGGACATTGACACCAGAAATTCCACTCATGTGATCTACACCCATAGGGGAGAACCTAGCAAACAGAGAGCACATGTTTAGGTCAATGCAGGAAAGATAGCAGGGATGGGGATGACAGCTACAGTAATACTGGTATAAGGACTGTTTTACATAGTCTGCTCCTCTAAGCTGAAGCTGCTCAAAGCTGGGGTACTACATGGGACAAAATGACTTTTTAGAAAAAACATATTAAGTACATAAAATAGCATTGAGACCTTTTCACAATGCATATGATGTACTTTGATCATATTCACCTATTACTCTGTCTTGTCCCTCTTTCTGCAACACCCCTTTCCCAAATAGTTCCCCATTCTACTTCATTTCTTTAAAAAAAAAAAAAAAAAAAAAAAAAAAGATTTTCCATATACAAGTATGTGTCTTTCTGAGTTGAAAATGACTTTTTTTGGTTTTTCGAGGTAGGGTCTCACTTTAGCCCAGGCTGATAAACTCATGGCAATCCTCCTACCTCTGCCTCCTGAGTGCTGAGATTAAGGGCGTGTGCCACCATGCCAGGCTGAAAATGACTTTAAGAGGAATTCATAAGGCAGTGGAGAAGGGGGAACTCTGTTCTGTAGAAAACTGACTAGGAGGGGTCCAGCTGGTGTCCTCTGACAGCAAGGCCTCCACTCCTGTTTTGTGATGGGTGTGTGCATGCTCAGGTTGATTTGTTGTTTCAGTGACTTCCTGAATTTTATTATATGTTTTATGGTGCTAGGAATGAACATGTAAGTTAAGTGCTCTTCTGTTAAACCCATAGCCCACCTCTGTACTTGAAATGATGGGTGCTTCTGCCCTATCTCCCTAAGTAGGTGGAAGCATTCTGTTGGGGTTTACTTCATCAGTCACCCTGTGGGAAACTGTTCTTTTCCTGAGTTTTGTCCTTCTTGTGAGGATCCTTTCCAAGGGGGTAACAGCCTAGCTTTCTCTGGTGAAAGGACCCTATGCACAGGGCTACTGGAGGGCATAAAAATTCTTCTTCCATCTGAGCTGGCTCAGACCATGCCAGAATGGCCAGGGCTAAACCACTGAGGCCTCTGATCTATGGAGATGGGGGGCAAGGCTGGGGGAACACTAAAAACCTAAAACTAAAACAGGTCACTCAACAACAACATAAACAGCTCTTTCCACAGGGATACCTTAATCCCCCCCCTCCATTTTCCCCTTACAATAGGGGTTTCACCACATAGCTCAGGCTGGCCTGGAACTCATGATCCGCCTGCCTCAGTCTTCTGAGCGCTGGGGCAACAGGTGTGCATCACTACACCTGGCTACATTAATATATATATATATATTATATATAATATTTTTTGTTTGTTTTGAGGCAGAGTCTCACTCTAGACCTGGAACTCTGTAGCCTCAAGCTAACAGTGATCCTCTACTTCAATCTTCTGGGTGTTGAGTCTAAAGTTATTGGGGCTACTATGCCCCGCTAACATTTATGTTAAAAATAAACCTGAAACTGGGCTGGAGATATGGCTTAGCCAAAGAACCTAGGTTAGAATCCCCAGTACCCACATTAAAGCCAGATGCACAGGGTGGCACATGCATCTGGAGTTCGTTTGCAGTGGTTAGAGGACGTGGGCATGTTCATTCTCTATGCCTCTCTCTCTCAAATAATTTATTAGGTTTCAGATATAGACAGAAACCATGGGGATGTGGCAGCAAGGGTTAAGGAAGATAAACTGTTAGTGATGCTTTGCTGCCCTCTAGATGTTTTGTGGGAGAAGTAAAGGCCGACCTAAGAATGTCTGAGGACACAGTATCTGTGGCTACTGCAAAATGATTCTGGGCTTTGGGAGACGTGGGAACTGGCAGCACAAACACAGTTCCCTACAGATGTCATTAAATAGATATGCCCTCTCAACAGACTTGCAATAGTGATGGGTCCTCAAGGAGCAACGAATTCACTGGCTACAAAGTTACTTTCAACACAGCAAAGAGGAACCAAAATACAGAATCAATTAAAAAAAAATATATTTATCCTTGTGTGTATGTGGGTGTGTTGCTACAAATGACTAATTTTTGCATTCAGCTTATGTGGGTGGCTGGGAATTTAACTCGGGCTGAGAAATTTTGTAAGCAAGTGCTTTTGGCTGCTGAGCCATCTTACTAGCCTCTAGGCCATGGTTTTGTAAATTAATTTCAAGAGCAGGCAGGAGGAGGATGCTTGAGTGAATTAAGTGACTCAGATGGCCTCCTGTGGTCCAGAGATGGTTTAGGAGAACAACACAACTGTTGGCATGGAGTGGGGAAGAGCCTAGGTATCTGTGAGACACTAGGCTGAGTGAGGTGCTTTTCAACGAGAACTGGAAAGAGGTGTTGGCTTTGGGTTTCAAGTCACCTGTGTTTTGTATTTTTGCATATTATTTGCAGTGGGCCCACCCTATCTCTGGGTTCTTCATCTGCTAGTCAACAACAACAAAAAAACCCCACCCCTAAAAAAAAAATCCAAAACAGTAACAAACACCCCCCCCCATATGCCCGAAACATGTAGTCTTTTTTGAGTCATTATTCCTTAAAACTCAAGTGTATCAACTATCTCTATGGCATTTTACATTGTGGCAGATATCATCTGGAGATGAAATCTACAGAGAGGCTGTGTGGGGGCTCTATGCAATTTTATTTTACAGTTTTATTTACAAAGAAGACATGAACTGGAGGATTCCAGGATCTGAGGGAGGGTATTGGTTAGTCCTAGAATCCATTCTCCACCAATACAGAGGAATGACTATACTATACTAAGATTACTTGGAATACTATTTATTATTGTTTTCAGTTTTTAAAGTATGTATGTATGTATGTGCATACATACACTAGTATGCACACAAGCACATGCCAGGTTCTCTTTGTATGTACTACTGTGCATCTGGCTTCACATGGGTGCTGGAGAATTGAATCTGGGTCATCAGACTTTGCAAGCAAGTAATTGCCTTTAACTGCTGAGCCACCTCTCCAGCCCTTACTATTTTTTTTTTTTTGAAAAAACAAAACAAAAAATAGTCTCATTATACAGCCTAGACTAACCCTGAACTTAGGATCCTCCTGCCTCAGCCTCTCCAGTGCTGAGATTAAGGTAAGTGCTTTCAGCCCAGCACACACACACACACACACACACACACACTAGAGAGAAAGAAAGAGAGGGAGTGAGAATGGGCATGTCAGGGCTTCTAGCCACTGCAAAGGAACTCCAGACACATGCGCCACCATGTGCATCTGGCTTACACGGGACCTGGAGAATTGAACCGGGGTCCTTAGGCTTTACAGGTAAATGCCTTAACCACTAAGCCATCTCTTCAGCCCCAAATGACTCTCATTCTTATGCATTGTTTTTTGCTGACTGGTCCTTCTCTTGTTGATGAGACCCTAAACAGTCATGAATGTCTCCCCTGCCCTCCCAAGAGGAATCCTGTCTTGACTTGGGGACTTTTCTGGCTTTCCTCTTTTCCAATTCTGGTGACTATAACCCAAGACCCATTCCGTTCCTCTAACATTCCTGGTCTCCAGTTATTGGGCAGTTCCCCACATGCTAATGTCTAGCCACTCATGTAGGTACAGTGAGGAATCCAATTCTGTCCAAACATGTCTTTGTGATCAAACCAGGAGACCTTGCCAGCTTTCAGAACTCTATGTGGCTCTATTGAGAAAATAACATCTCCTAAGATGGCAGGAACAAGATCTACCTAGCACTACTACCTAAAACTAAGATGGGAAAACTGTATCAAGCCCTTTCCACTTTCGGACACATTCTGACAAACAAACAAAAGAGCCCTTAAGTTGGGATCTCTGTTGCTCTGGAGACAGTAACACCTCTTTATCCTTACACTCAACTTGGTTGCTCTAATTGTATCTATCTACTCTTCTTGAGCCTGGCAACTGAGGCTGTTTTCAGTATATAGGAAGACTAAGGAATCTAGGAGAGTCACTCTCCTCTGGGCCAGGGGCCTTTAAGCAGCAGGTATGTAATACTCAGCTATAAAAACAAGAAGGTATCTACTTGACAAAGGCTTGCCTTAGGGCAAATGTATGAAGGCTCTTCAAGAACAGCTCTTTTGTGTAAGCACATGAAGAGAATTTTTTTTTATGTTCTAGAGTCTGAACCTATTTCCCCAGCTCACAAAGCATCTTTTTTTTTGTTGTTGTTTTTTGAGGTAGGGACTCTAGCCCAGGCTGACCTGAAATTCACCATGTATTCTCAGGATGGCCTTGAACTCACGGTAATCTTCCTACCTCCACCTCACCAGTGCTGGGATTAAAGGTGTGCGCCACCACACCCAGCTTCACAAAGCATTTTTTAGCTCAGGTCTCCATTCCCATGTTGCTAGGTACTATTGGCAGCCTGTAGGAAATAGTGCCACCCCATCAACTCTAATGAAAGAAAATGTCCCAATGGAGAGTGAAGTTTCAAAGGGGAAAGTGTGTGTGTGTGGGGGGGGATGGAGGGAAGTACTATGGGATATTGTCTACAATTAAAGAAGTTGTCAATAAAGAAAAGAAAAAAGCCGGGCGTGGTGGTGCACGCCTTTAATCCCAGCACTGGGAGGATCGCTGAGAGTTCGAGGCCACCCTGAGACTACATAGTTAATTCCAGGTCAGCCCCTACCTTGCAAAAAAAAAAAAAAAAAAAAAAAAAAAGACAATGCTCCAACAGCCGTGTGGCTGGACTTCTGAATCCACAGGTTCTGTATCTGTAGATGCAATCCACTATAGCTCAACTATTTCTGGGAGAAAAATAAGCATGTATATATACTTTTCCTCTTGTCCTATTACCTAGACAACACACAAACTGCATTAGGCTTTACAAGTCAACCAGAGATGATGTAAAGTCTACAGGAAGATGTAGGTAGGCATATGTAATGCCATACCATGGAAGAGAGAGGAGCTGAACATCTTTGAATTTGATATTCACAGGGTCCTGGAACTAATTCTCTATGGATACTGAAAGACCACCGTAAATGGCTTTTTCACAGATAAAAGTTTTTGTTTTTCTTGAGACAGGGTTTTTATTTTGTAGCTTGTTAAGCTCCTCCTGCCTATGTCTTCTAAGTTCACCATGCTGGATTTGCAGATGTATTTGTGCGTGTGTATACAGGCATGTACCTTTTTTTTGTTGTTTTTTCAAGGTAAGAGTCTTGCTCTAGCCCAGGCTGACCTAGAATTCACTATATAGTCTCAGGCTTGCCTTGAACTCATAGCAATCTTCCTACCTCTGCCTCCTGAGTGCTGGGATTAAAGGCGTGCATGTACCCTTTTTAAGAAAGGGTGTCTCCCGTTGCTCATTGACTTGGAGCTCACCAAGCAGGCTAGATTGGTTGGCTAATGACGCCTAGAGATCCAACTAACTCAGCCTCCCTAATTAGCCACCAGGCCTAAAAATTAAAAGAAAAAATCTATGTGGGTTCTGGGGATTCCTCATGCTTGTAAGACAAGCACTTTTACCAACTGAGCTATCTGCTATCTCCTTAGCTGCCACAGATACATTTTAAAAAAAGTATTTGAGAGAGAGAGAGAGAGAGAATATGAATGAATGAATGAATGAATATGGGCACACCATGGCTTCCAGACACTGCAAAGGAACTCCAGACACATGCACCACTTTGTGCATCTGCCTTTATGTACGTGAGCACTGGGAAATCAAACCGAGGTTGTAAGGCTTTGCCAACAAGTGCCTTAAGTGCTGAACCGTCTCTCCAGCCCTATTTTTTTTTTTTTCTCCAACAGTTTATACCATTTTGTTCCATTTTCCTTGTTCCCATTTATTTAGGGCTCTCCTATGTGGGGTTATGGGATTTACTGTGGGGTCATGAAGGCCTCAGTCAGTCCCAGTGGGATAATGGGGTACCATGCATCTGGGTATTCCCACCCACTCCCATAGATTTTTATTTTTATTTTGGTTTTTCTAGGTAGAGTCTAGCTCTAGTGTAAGCTGGCCTCGAACTCAAGTCAAGTTTCTTACCTCTGCCTCCCAAGTGCTGGGATTAAAGGCGTGCCCCACCACACCCAGCCACAGACACATTTCTGATGGAGGTGGGAGCAAAGCTAGGAAATGTCCTGAGATGTAACTCTGGTAGGATCAGCCTAGCATCCCTAGTGTTTTCCACTCTTTGCAGCCTCTTCCTCCTCACCCCCCACACCAAGGCTATATGCAGCTTAAAAGAACATGGCAGGCCAGGAAAAGCCAGCCAGTGCACCAGCCTCTGCACCCACCTGAATCTCTGCGCCTGGTGGTGCACAGGGCCTCCGAACCGCCTTGCAGGCGAGTGATACAGCTGCGAGAGGAGCGCCATGTTTTTGTTCTGGTTGGGATTGGCTGCGAACTTCACTGTGATTGGTTCAGAGGAACCTGGGGGTTTATGACCATTGAAACTGGTAATTGCCTCTTCTGCTTCCGACCGTTTGTCAAACCGGATAAATGCAACCCCTCTGGATAAACCTTTTTAACAAACCAACAGAAATGGAGTTAGGGGGAAAAAAGACAAAAACAAAACTGAAAAGCAAAAGTTAGGTCTACTGTGGTTCAAACTGGGCATCTGGTTAATGAAGTAAACAAAAATTAAACATGCAAATAAATGAATGGATTAAAGAAAACGAACAATGATTAAATGTTTCAGATTCTTTAGTTGAAGCAAGGACTCCAGACCCTTGGTGCCAAAAGATGTCCTAAATAGACACTCTGAACCTATTTTTGAAACAGAAGCAATTTCCAGAGAGATTCTGTCTCTCCCATCACTACTTAGCCATTAGGTGAGCAGTGCCCCATGAGTGATGGACATACATGCTAAGGAGTGTGGACCTGGAATGAGAGCTGGGTCAGAACTCCTCCCTGGGCTCTGGGCCTGTATTCCTGCTGCTGCTTCCAGGAGCCCACTATAAGGAGTGGTAATGGGGTCAAGAGTGGTAGGAATGGGTCTTATTCTCCCCATCCCAAGCTTTCCTGGCTTACCTTGAGGGGACTACTGGCTGTCCAGCGTTTGCCTCAGCCCTTCTCTGCCCCAAGAAAGCATGGTATCCTATAGCCAATCTTCCTCCTCACCCTATTCTCCTGCCCCATCACATCACTCATTTCTTGGAAACTCCTCTCTGAGGCCATGGGATATCCTGTGACCTCTAGCTGCATTTATGAACATTTGAAGCCAACTAGTACCCTCCACAGAAAACCATTCTGGAACTGACAATAGAGTGGAACCTAGCATGGATTTGCCAGGAGAAACATAAGCCCCTGCTGCATCTCCCACACCTGTTTGGGCTCCTCCATGGGAGGAGCCAGGGCCTGAATGACACCTTCTCCTGCCATCTGAAGGTAAGCTCTAACCTCCCACCAGAACCTTATCCCTAGGCCAAGCAGCCTAAGACCTGAAGTTTGACTGCTAAAGGCAGCACCTGGTCAGCGAAGACACAAACTAGAATGAGGGAGTCATCCTTCATTCCTTGCCTGGCACATCCTGGTGCCCAGCAGGAGAAAATGGACAGATTATGCCTTGAAGAACATAAGAAATGGGATAAAGCCTGCATGTACTAAAGGAATAGGTTGGGGTGGACTGGCTCCATCCTATTAGAGGAATAACAGGGTCAAGGGGAATGACATCTCTGGGCTGGAATCATGGGTATAGTCTCGAAGGAAAGATACCCCCAACTTGGCTAAGCATACTTATTCTGAAGACCAGCAAATGATAAACTGGGGTTTCTTCTTCAGGCAACGACCTTTTTGGTGTATAGCGAAGAGCAGTGATAGGGATAATGTGAGGCTTTGGGTGATAGTGCTGAGTCAGCATGCTGCCAACTGTATCCAAGTACCCTCTCATGCCTTGGCACTTTTCCTACTCACTTTCCAGAGAGGCCCAAACTGCCTCATGATGCAACACTGTGAGCTTCATGTGAGCATATAGCAGCCAGAGACCCCTAGATCAAGGATTATTTCTTGACCACTGTGGATACTACCTGCTAAGTCCTAAAACACCCCAGCTGTCCAATTAGGATTTTTTGCCTGGTCCCGGGCCATTCCCTCCCCTAGTACAGCAGTCTCAATGCTCCCTCAATTGGAGCTTCAAGACTCTTTAGCTATATTCTCCAAGCATATGTTAGGGCCTGAGTTCTATCCCTGCACTGCAAAAACAAAACCAACTAACCAACCAACAAAAAACAAAAACAAAAAAACATCCAAACCCACATAGTTAAAATATACCAGACCAGAGGCATCCACTGATTTAGTAAGGTCAGCAATATGCCATGTGCTAGGAAGACTCTAGTACCTGAGCTCATCTTCAAATTTCACTGAAGGAATACCTGCAAACCCACACTTGGCTAATGCTGTTTTTATTTACTCTCATATGACATGAACAATAGCTTAGTTGGTCCTGGAAAGCTGAATACTGATCTAAGTTTAGGCCAACACAACTGAAGTCATGGCTGGCTGCCTCACACAGGGCTGCCTACAAGGAGACAGTGTCATTAAGACTGGTGAACAAGTAGGGGGTTGGCGGGTAGAAAAAGAGCTTTGTACAATAGCTGTCATAGGAAAACTGCCTGAGCGAAGAAGGAAATCTGGGAAAGAAAAGGAATATTATTTCATGTAGGGCACAGTAGTTCATTAAATATCCCTGATAAATTTTTGTACTTTTGAAAATAACTCTGTAATTTTGGTTTTATTTTGTTTCCTTGAAGGGGGGGCACTTCCCTAGAACACTTTCCTTGCTTAGAGAATAAGCTGAGACTGGCAACCACGGGCAAGAGCTAGGATCACGTGAATCACTGGTGTTAATGGCAGATGGGGAGAGGAGGTATCTCCAATACCCATGGAGATGTTGCCTTGCAGAAGGATAACAAACAGGTAAGGGGGCTACAGAAGTGACCACCCTTGGCATGGTGGATCCTTGTATACCCAAGGAGCAGAGGGGAGTCCCCAGAAAAAGAGATGTTCTTGGTGATGGGGACTCCACCTAAGAGCTTCCTACACCCTGTAGTGCTAGGCAATTGCTGAACAGGCCATCATAGTCCATGTGGGATCTAGGAGACTGGGGAAGCAGAATCTTGTGTCTGTTTGGTCACCCAATTCATATGTACTGATGATGGCCACCAGGCTGGATCCTCTCTCAACAGGCACTTCAACAGGGACTTTAGGAATCACAGCAAACTTCCAGAGCAGATTGGGGGTTCTTGCCAAGTAGAAAGGGTCATAATGATGGTGCAAGGGACTCTAGACTTTCTGACACAGGTTGTATCAGAGCAGGTACTGATACTAGGCCACAAGCCACACCTAGAGTCCTCATGACATGCCAAGAACCTGGATCTGGAAAGCCTACTCCAAAGAACCAAGCATGATGCAGCTTGACAGTGCAGTGGCCTTCCCCTTCCTTGGCCCAGCCTAGGACTATGGTTCAGCCTGCCAAGCAAAGCTGCCATAAACAGGTGAGGAAAGGCAGTGCAGTTGATAAGGGTACCTGCCCACAATGCACTGTGCAGGGGAACAAAGTCAATGGGTGTTCAACTCCAGCGCCACCTGTCACAGGCTGAAGGCTACTGTCATACCCTGCACAAGGGTCTGCTCTGTGCAGTCCCAAAGGGTTATTTCTACTCTCTCAAAAGGAAGGTTGCCCAGAGTTGGGATTTCTATGACCCAGACACTGAATGCCAAGGGGCAGGGCACAGTCTATGGACAAAATGTAAAAAAGAGAATGCGTAAAAGAAGGGCGGGGGAGGGTCAATCAAAATTCAAAATAGTCTGAATAAGACTTATGTAAACCTACTTTTTTGAATAATGGCACATCTAGAAGCTATAGATTGTTACTAGAATATTTTCAGTACCTGGGATGGGATACCTTCTAGTGAGTTGTTGGCCAAGGAGGTCCCTGTAGCCTCCAAAACATTAAAGGCTATTGCCAAGGCCCTTGGTTTCCCTTGAGAAACAGATGGTAAGACCCTATTGATAAAGACATCTCTTGCTTGAGAGGCAAGGTCACTGAGAAAGAAAGCTGGTGCTGAACAGAAAACCTTCTCCTTGTAGACCAGCCAACTGAAAGCTGGAAAAAGCTGCACTGCATGCAGCTGTATGGGAGACAGAAGTCATCAGCAGTGAAAACAGTGGACACTGGAAAATTCAAGTTTGGCCAGACAGGCCCAATGACCGAACAGGTACAATAGTGGCATGTCTGCTCTTGGGGAAACCAAATGCTTCCTAATTGGACTGAAGGCTCTATGGGAGGGAATACATGCCTGGTACTGAAAAAACTAATCAAAAGTCTATGGCAGGGGAGGTCATGAGCCTTAGGGGTATAAAACCTACTCTTGTCTGGCTAAATGAATATATTATTCCCACCAAACTGCCCTGAAAACACTATACTTAATGTTCATATTCACATATTAACGCTACTTTCACTTCTGGTTAGAGAAGCTTCTCTTTTTAAAAGATGGTGATGACCACTGGCATGACCCAAAAGGCAACATAGTGCTGAGAAGAAGGGATGTAGGAGTGCCCAGAACTGAAACACCTCTATCACAACCTCCAAGGCTCAGGGTCCATTGAGGAAGAGGGGGCAGAAAGAATGTAAGAGCCAAAGGAAGGGTATGACTCCTTACAATGCAACCGTCCAGACAGAAATTGGCCTTGATATCCATGACCTTGCAGTGCCTAGCAATACCTTTGCAAGACCCTCATAATAGGAGAAAAAGATGATGACATCAAATTAAGAGAGAGACTAATGGAGAGAGGGAGGGGATATGATGGAGAATGGAGTTCTGAAGGGGAATGGGGGGAGAGGAGGGAAATATCATGGATTATTGTCTGTAAGTATAGAAGTTGTCAATAAAAAAAAGAAAAAAAAGGGGGGTCTTCACTGAACCTTCGAGTACACTTTCTTTCTAATATGTCAGCAAATACCCACTCCTGCTGGGAAAGTAGAGCAATTCTTAAACAGGTGAAGCTGCATATGGCACTTGGCTGGGATTGTCCTGATCCCAGGCTGTTGATCATCAGGGAAGCAGACAATCAGTCTTCCTTGGAACACTACCTGAGACATGTGTGTGTGGGACCTTAGATCATCTGTGTTCAGTAGTTTCACTCAATGCACTGAGTACAAGTCTTATAATAAGATAACCTGGGAGGGCTAGCCAAGTGGCTAGTGAGAAAAACTAACTTCTTTTATGACCTTTTTCCCTGGAGTGAAGCATCCTATCCATGAAGACTAAGGGCACATTTGAAGTAGCCAATGGTATCACTTCAGTGCATTGCAAAGTGGGGCCTTGGGTCTAAGAAAGACACAGACACCATGTGACTGCATTAAGAACCACAGGGGACAGGACAGAAGCAATCTTCCAACCTTTCTTGGGCCAGCCTAGGGCAGTTGGGTACTTGGATAAAGTTTCTCTCTAAGAAGCTGTCTCGATGCTGGTCTTTAAAAAAATTTTAATATATTTATTTATTTATTTATTTATTTATTTGAGAGAGAGAGAGAGAAATAGGGAGGGGGAGAGAGAGAGGGACAGAATGGTCGTGCCAGGGCCCCCAGCCACTGCTAATGAACTCCAGATGTGTGCACTCCCTTGTGCATCTGGCTTATGTGGTTACTGGGGAGTTGAACCTGTGTCCTTTGGCTTTGTAGGCAAGCACCTTAACCACTAAGCCACCTCTCCAGCCCCTGGTCTTTTTTTTTTTTTTTTTTTTTTTTGAGGTAGGGTCTCACTCTAGCTCAGGCTGACCTGGAATTCACTCTGTATTCTCAGGATGGCCTTGAACTCATGGCGATCCTCCTACCTCTGCCTCCCGAGTGCTGGGATTAAAGGCGTGCGCCACCATGCCCGGCTTTTTTTTTTTTTTTTTTTTTTTTTTTAATGCCATGTTACTTCCTTGCCTCATCTAATGAAAGCTAACTTTGGTCCTCTCATTTCCAGCCTGCCCTCATTTGCAGGATAAACAATGACACTGACCTCTCCTCCCTAGAACACACGATCCTGGGCTCAGAGGTAAGCCCTTGCAGCCTGTCCCAGCTGCCATCCCATACCTGTGGTCTGATCCACAAGGACCCTGGAGTTGATGATTCGCCCAAATCGAGAGAACATGTCCTCCACGTCCTTCTGGGTCATGGTCCTCGGGAGCCCGCTGATATACAAGTTGGCATCTTTGATGACCTCTGAGCTTGGGCGAGCATATGACACCTTAAAGACAAAACCACTTTCTAAGATTAGGGGACGTACATGGCCAAAGCACCATAAGTGAACACAAAAATTCGGTGTTAAGAAAAGCCAATGCTCTGGTAAGAAATTGTACACAGGATAATTTTTCATCATTAATGTTTGTGACCTGTAACAGAATGTGATTGGCAGCTTAGAATGGACCAAATGGGGAGCTGAGACACCTTGCAGCATTTTCTTTTTTTGGTTTTTCAAGGTAGGGTCTCACTCTAGCCCAGGCTGACCTGGAATTAACTACGTAGTCTCAGGGTGGCCTTGAACTCACGGCAATCCTTCTACCTCTGCCTCCCAAGGGCGTGAGCCACCATGCCCGGCAGCATTTTCTTACTTGGTCCTCCATCATCCCCAACAAGGCAGACATTACTTCTATTTCACAAAGTTGAGAAGGTGGCAAGGTTGGGATCTAAATACATTCTGATGTGGTTGGGACAGGATCTAGGACCCCACCTGCAAGGAGCCTGTGGCTTGATAGACAAGAGCTGAGTACTTTTTAGCAACTGTAACATCCTTGACTACAAGTAACCTTGCCCCAGAAGTCCAGATAGGGTTCTGAGGGAAGTCTGTGTGGAGCACTCAAATGCCTGTGCCAAAGGATGAAAGGGGAGATCCCATAGGCAGCAGCTGGAAAAGGTACATTCCCAGGTCAAGGCTGGACTTTGTACAGACTCCACAGACCAGGAGTAACAGGACCAAGGTCATCCCTGATAAGGTGTTGCTGGCAGTAGGTCTTTTTGTCTGCAGAGAGGTGGCATGATGGGATGGAGCCCATAGCTAAGTTAAGAAGCTGGGCACATAAAAGGGGGAGCAAACCAAGTGTTTCAGAAGCAGGTGTGTAGCTCAGACCTATGCAGAAAAGAATGTGTTCTTTGAGGGGGCACCAGGTCTGCCAGGGAGCAGTACCTTTGAGAAGTGGAGCTGCACACACTGGATGCGCTCTAGAAGCTTGTCACCTTGGTTCAGCCTGTGGGGCAAGAGCTCTGGGTATACTTGGCTGTCCCATGATCTAAGTGAAGGGTTGGCATAAATGTGATACTGTTCTGCCTTGGTCCATATCCTCCCCAGTCTGTCTCCACAGAGAACTAAAGTGTCTAGGTCTACCCTCAGCAGCCCTGCTTTGCAGAATACCCATTCACTCTTGCCTGAGGGCAACACCCAACAGCATGCCTCCAGTTTTACCAAAACCCACCCCACTCCCAACCCTAAGGGCCTCCAGCTGTTCTGGGCTTTCCCAGGATTAGACTGAGCTGCAGGACCATCTTACCCTACCTAGGCTTTGTGTAGGATCATTTGTTTTTATTTTTTGAGGTAGGGTCTCACTCACTATGTATTCTCAGGGTGGCATTGAACTCAAGGCGATCTTCCTACCTCTGCCTCCTGAGTGCAGGGATTAAAGATGTGTGCCACCATGCCTGGCTGGATCATTCCTTCTAACCAAGGACACAAGGGACAAGGCATTCCTAAACCATAACTTCATGACACCAGTAGAGTAAAATTCAGGATAGCACTGCCTGTACTTTTCATGCACTGGATGAGAAACACCTTTTACAGCAAATTCTGGAGAAACTTCCATACTATGTCTTTAAGACCCATGAGAACTGAACTCTGCTTTCCTCTTCTCTCTAGCCACTGCCAAGCTCAAAGTCAAACCAGAGTCCAAAGGGGCTGCACTAGAGCAGCTGGCATTCATAAGTATGCATCCTTGGGGGTACTGCTCCATGATACCCCAAGAACTTTCCTATCCTGCTCTCTAGAAGTCTGTAAAAGGTTGAACTTTGTTTCCCTATCCTCAATTTACATTCATATGGTTAAGTTCTAAGTCCCAAGATCACAGAACCTGGTATGGAGATAGGGCCCCTAATCCAATGTGATGTTTTCACAAGCCAAGGACTACCAGCAACTGCAAGAAGCCAAGGGAAAGGCCTGGTGCAGACTCTTCTC
The DNA here is from genome assembly GCA_036365145.1 of Orientallactaga sibirica. Taxonomy (NCBI): domain Eukaryota; kingdom Metazoa; phylum Chordata; class Mammalia; order Rodentia; family Dipodidae; genus Orientallactaga; species Orientallactaga sibirica. The sequence continues at coordinate 22,227,699 of JAEOAD010000015.1, read as the reverse complement.
CAGGACCTCTGGAAGAAACCAGTTCTGCTGACAGGCTGGATTTGGGACTTCCAGAGCAGAAAGTTTTATTTATTTATTTATTTTTTTAAATTGTTGTTGTTTTTCAAGGTGGGTGGGGGGGTCCTCACTCTAGCCCAGTCTGACCTAGAATTCACTCTGTATTCTCAGGGTGGCCTCGAACTCAGGGCGATCATCCTACTTCTGCCTTCCAAGTGCTGGGATTAAAGGCATGCGCCACCATGCCCAGCTGTAAAGATTTTTTTTCAAGGCAGGGTGTCATTCTAGCCCAGGCTGACCTGGAATTCACTCTGTATTCTCAAGGTGTCCTCGAACTCACAGTGATTCTCCTACCTCTGCCTCCCGAGTGCTGGGATTAAAGACGTGCACCACCACGCCAGGCTATGGAAAGATTTTTAAAAAGTATTTTTATTTATTTATTTGAGAGAGAGACAGACAGACAGGGAGGGAGGGAGAGGGAGAGAAAGAAATAGGTATACTAGGGCCTCCAGCCACTGCAAACAAACTCCAGATGCATGTGCCACCTTGTACATCTGTTTATGTGGGTACTAGGGAATCAAACTTGGGTCTTTAGGCTTTGCAGGCAAGTGCCTTAACCACTTAGCAATCTCTCCTGCTATTTTTTTTCAAGGTAGGATCTCACTCTAGCCCAGGCTGACCTGGAAGTCACTCTGTAGTCTCAGGCTGGCCTCAAACTCAGAGATCCTCCTACTTCTGTCTCTTGAATGCTTAGATTAAAGGCATGTATATGTTACTATGCCTGGCCAAAAGATGATTTCTGTGTTGGAGACTCTGAGTCTGGGATACTGCATTAGGGCAGCCTTAGCAATCTCATAACGTCCCTGGCCATGTGTTTGGTACAGATCCCTGTACCTACTAGCCAAATCCTCTCTGTCTTTGCACTTATCACAATCTCACATGTATCTTTTTTTTTTTTTTTTTGGAGAGACACAGAGAAAGACAGAGAGAGGGAGAGGAAGACAGATAGAGATGGGCGCGCCAGCAGCCTCTCAACTGCTGAGAACGAAATCCAGATGTGTGCGCCCCCTTGTGGTCAAGTGCGGCATTGCGCCCTTGCGTCACTTTGTATCTGGCTAAACATGGGACCTGTAGATTGGAACCAGCGTTCTTCTTAGGCTTAGGAGGCAGGCCCCTTAACCACTAAGCCATCTCTCCAGCCCTCTTTTTTTTTTTTTTTTTTTTTTTTTTGAGGTAGGGTCTCACTCTAGCTCAGGCTGATCTGGAATTCACTATGCATTCTCAGGGTGGCCTCTAACTCTTGGCAATCTTCCTACCACTGCCTCCCAAGTGCTGGGACTAAAGGTGTGCGCCACCACACCCAACCTTTCACACTATTTTAAGTAAATTAATTACATGACTTTATGAGCAAAACTTGGATAATCACTACCAAGCCCCCCCCCCATTATCACTGGCATTTAGTAAACATCCACTGAATGACTGGCAATGCAGTACAGTAACTAGAACGTCACCTGGCTGGGTGCAGTAGTGCACCCCAGCACTCCAGTAAGTGAGGTAGGACAGCAAACTTCGGGCAAACCTGAGCTAGTAACAGATCCTTTCTCAAAAACAAAATAGTAAACAAAACAGAGTGCTGAGCTGGGCGTGGTAGCACAAACCTGTAATCTCAGTACTTGGGAAGCAGAGGTAGGAGATGGCCATGAGTTTGAGGCCACCCTGAGACTACATAGTAAGTTCCAGGTCAGCCTGGGCTAGAGTGAAAACCTACCTCAAAAAACTAAACCAAACCAAACCAAACCAACAAAAAAACAACAAACAAACAAAAAAAACCAGAGTGCTGTTTAGCTCCAGTTCCCCATGCTTCCTGTGCTGGGAAGGTGCCAAATCAATGATGTTAAAGTGCCCAATGCCACACAAGATCCATTTTCAAATCTTGGCCTTTGCCCCTCCTTCTGTGCAACCTGTTTGACTATTTAGAGCTCCCATTTTTTTTTTTTTTTTTTTTGCAAGGTAGGGTCTCACTCTGGTCCAGGCTGACCTGGAATTAACTACGTAGTCTCAGGGTGGCCTCGAACTCTCAGCGATCCTCCTACCTCTGCTTCCCGAGTGCTGGGATTAAAGGCGTGCGCCACCACGCCCGGCTAGAGCTCCCATTTTTATGAGGACCCTGAGATGAGGTATGGAAGGGTCCACCATCTTCACCTGAAGTGTGAACTGTGTGAATCATATGGCCCTGGCAGATCTATAGAGCTGCACCTAGGCCTGGTTGGTTTTTCTCTTCCAATCATCCCCACTTGTCCAGGCTGTCACGGAAAAAGACAGGTAGAGAGATAAGAGGAGCAACCTCCCTCAATTCTGGTCTCTGTGACGAAAGTATGACATTAGGACAAATGAGATAGAGCAGACAAGTTGGCTGCATAGCACTGTGACCTCAGAGGCTGGGTGGATACATCTAAGCCTTTAAACAGGCCCTGCCTAAAGGAAGGGAAGGTTTGGCTTTGGGGACAGAATATGCCTGGCTACTGTTGTTCTCCAGTGCAAATGGCTTTTCTTGGTGCTCCATCCATGAACAACACACCTGATGCCTGTGGGTCCTGAAATCTGGAATACCCTTAAATGCTCATCCTAGCCTGTCAAATCCTCTTCCTTCAGATCAACAACAATGGCTGGTCTTGAATGTTTTTTAAAAAGTGTTTTATTTTTATTTATTTATTTATACACGGTGGGTGGGGGAGAGGGGGAGGAAGAGAATGGGCACACAAATGAACTCCAGGCACATGCTGCCACCATGCGCATCTGGCTTATGTGGGTCATGGAGAATCGAACCTGGGTCCTTTGGCTTTGCAGGCAAGTGCCTTAACTGCTAAGCCATCTCTCTAGCCCTTGGAGACTTTGTTTTTTGGTTTTTCAAGGAAGGGTCTCATTCTAACCCACACTGACCTGGAATTCACTATGTAGTCTCACACTCATGGCAATCCTCCTAACTTCTGCCTCCCAAGTGCTGGGATTAAAGGCATGTGCCACCATGCCTAGCTTCAAGGTAGGATCTTGCTGTCACCCAGGCTGATCTGAAATTCACTATGTAGTCTCAGGCTAGCCTTGAACTCAGAGATCCTGTTTTGGAGACTTTTGCTGGCACTACCTGAATGGTGGGAACTCAATGGTACTGGTCCATTGTGATGTGAGACTTCAGCCTGATTGGGCTGTCTTAGGCAGAATCTTTGGGTTGATATCACTATGTACTGTAGAGCAAAGGGTAGGCCACATAGCCCCAGCACCTGGTACAGGGTCTGGCTCCTATTCCATATTTTTTGTACAATAAATAATTTGTTTCGTCTTTTTCTTGGATTCTTGGTGAGAAGCTGCTTTGAAATGCCTTATAGTCAGGAGTTTATTCTAAGAGATGGAACAGGATAGGGAAGGTCATCAGAACGACCAAGCCATGGCCACAGGGTTGGGGCTTTAAGCCATGCAGTATCAGTCCACCCTCCAGGGACAGGGTGAGCAGTAGGGAGGTGGAGGTGGTAGAGTCAGCTCTTATGTGAGCAATAAGATCAGTCACACCTATAGAATGAGACCCTGTTAGAAACTCAGACCCTGAAATCAGTAAGAATCCCAGCTGATGAACACATTGCTGTGGGGGAAGTGATGTACCCTGATTTCATGGGGTGAGGACATAGGAGTTCTATATGAGATCTTCCCAGGCTTGCTTTGTGTCTCTCCATTTAGCGAATCTCTACTTGTGTCTTTTTTAAAAAATATATTTTATTTATTTATTTGAGAGAGAAAGAGGCAGAGAAAGAGAGAGAGAGAGGGAGAGAGAGAATGGGTGTGACAGGGCATCTAGCCACTGCAAATGAACTCCAGATGCATGTGACCCTTGTGCATAAGCTTGGCTTATGTGGGTCCTGGAGAATCGAACCAGGGTCTTTCGGCTTTGTAGGCAAACGCCTTAACCACTAAACCATCTCTCCAGCACCCCCACTTGTGTCTTTTATAATCAAACCACAATTTAAACTGTGTTTTGGGAGCCTTTCTAGTGAATTATGGAACCTGACAATGTCATGGGGACCCCTAAGCTTGAGCCAGTTGGACAGGTGGCATAGGGAACTCATAAGTGCATCTGGCATCAGAAACAAGAACAGTCTTGTTGGGAACCATGGTCTTAAATTTGTGGGGGATGTACTGACTCTGGGTGGTTGTTGTCAGAACACAATTATAACTTGCTGGTATCAGGCTAAAATTAAATGCATCTGTACATGGGATGAACCCACAATTATGATGGCCTTTTGTAATGCTTATGAAGGGACAGGGAAGATTACTTGAAATCTCTCGATCTCCAGTTATCTTAATCCCTGGCAGCAGGCATGGGAAAAGTTTGCTGAAGAAGCATGCTCAGAAGACAAAGAACCCCCACACACATTGAGGGAGCTACTAAAGGATTCAGCAGCAAAGCTTCAGGCAACTCCAGGAGGAAGGATGACAGAGGGCTGCCAATGGTGGAAGCTTCCACAAACATTTAGCTGAGTTGACAGGGTGGGAGCTTCCACCTCTGCAGTCTTGCTGACTTTGGCCTTAGGAAAGATTGCTTTCTGCCACCATCAACCCCAAACAGGTAAAAGGATCAGATTCACAAAGGGTTGTGTGTTTTGTGCACAAGTACACAGAACTACACACTTAAGTCCTTACTCAAGTGGGATAGTTGACTTCACTAGCTTTTTCTGTGGAAAAGGCCTTTGGGAGCCTATGCTAGACACAAGGACATGTGGGTTGTGCTCCTACCCTGGGGAACCCATAGCACACTCCACATTTACAAAGCACAAGGCAAGTCAAAGAAATCTGCCTGGGGTTTGAGAGATGGCTTAGCAGTTAAGGTGCTTGCCTGTGAAGCCTAAAGACCCATGTTCCACTCTCCAGAGCCCATTTAAGCCAGATACACAAGGTGACACAAGCATGCAAAGTCATACATGTGCAAAAGATGGCACACACATCTAGAGTTTGATTGCAATGGCTTGAGGCCCTGGCATGCCAATTCTCTCATTAAAAAAAAAAGAAATCTGCCTGAATTCATAGTCCAGGGAAGGTTCCGTCACTAATACAGCGTAAGGGTAATACAGTTTGAATGTATGGCCCCACAGACTCAGGGGTTTTATTAAAGTTGAGTTTGTAACTTCAGCCCCTAGCAGGGAAATTCCGGCTAGAGGGGGTGTGTCACTGGACAGGTTTGGCTTCCGGCCCAAAGGTACAGAGAGAGAGAGAGAGAGCAATTTGAGCACTGGCAGGGTCTGTGTTGTCTGCTGGGGTGGTGCAGGTCTGAATTAGGGACAGATATCTACCCCAGAGGCTAAGCACACATGGCCTCTGCCCTCAAAAGCTATTCAGAAATCAATTATAACTTGAACATGTGTAATTTCTAATTCTCCAGCTGCTTATGCTGGTCAGATAAGCTCCAATTGCTTATGTTCCAATTGCAGGTCCCAAGAGGGATCCTTCCTCTGTGTATCCCCTGTGAATTGAAGGAGCATCTTGTTATGGACTGGGATAACAAAGACAATTTTATTCAGGTCAATCTTGCCTTCAATGGCTTCAGATCAAGAAAGGTGATTCCAGCAGGCTTATGTCTTAGGAACAAGATGACAAGCCAGGTCTAGAGGCTTGTCCCTAGGGTAGCTACCTGGCCTCAGCACAAGGTCAGGTTATGAGACACAGTCTTGGGGTGGGACATTGGATGGGGATCAAAGGATGAGAGAACCATAAGGGTGTTTTTAGGCAATGGGTGCTGCCACCATCAGGAGAGCTGGCATACACTTGAGGTTAGGAAGGGGCTCTGCACTGAGAGAACAACTGTCCAAATAGAGGAAGTGGCTGAGGACAGCAGGTTCAGGACACAAAGGCAGAGGAAACCAATCTGCGATCCCACAGAGCACTTCCTGGCTGGCTCCCTCACTGTCACCCAAAGCCTCCCCCAACCATGCTTGACTATGCTACAGGTGGCTTTCACGTATCTTTTAAGTTGTCTGTAGTCCACAGCCCCTATCTATTCCTCAGCCTCAAGCTCTGTGAAGACACTAAATTTGCTTTGGTCACTATCTAGACAGTGAGTTTAATGAGTAGGTGGTTCAATACATATGTACCCAATGGATGAACTGGTCACAGAAAGGTTGTGACTGGCTGTGAGGAAGCAGGAAGAGAGTGCTAGGTAGGGTGGGGTGGTACTGCCATTGCCACAAGGGAATGGGAACAAAGCAAGGTAGACAGGAGAGAGAGACAGGAGAGGCTATATATGAGAAAACACACACAGGGGATGCCCTGGCTTGGGATGGTGAGGACTGACTTGGTATCAATTCCCTCATATCTTTCTTTATGATAGAGTTGAAGCTATCAGCCACCCTGGGATTCATAAAGTCCCCCAGATGCCTTAGAAACACTAGCCCTCAGAGGAGCACCCAAGCTCAGCATGGCTGTCTCTTTACCTTAATGGTTTTTGACTGGAGCCTCAGGCCGTTCAGTGTGCTGATTGCTCTCTCTGCGTCCTTTGCAGTCACATAGTTCACAAAGCCATAGCCCAAGCTGTGTCCTGTGTAGGAGAAGGGACATTGGTAAATGGACTACTAATGAACAGTGGACCAAAGGGACAGGTAGAACTAACAGGATTCTATGTAACCAGGCTTAAGGACAAGGCCAGTAAAAGACAAAGTAACATACCAAAACACCAAGAGAAGAGGCCTCTGGGGAGTCACATTAGAGATGCAGATAAACTCACTTTCTTTGTCAAACATACTTTTTTTTAAACAAAGGCAACTTTAAAAAATACTTATTTATGAGAAGGGGGGGGGGAAGAGGCAGAGGGAGAAAAAGAGATAAAGAGAAGGGAGAGAGAGAGAGGGAGAGAAAGGGTCCACTAGGGCCTCTTAGCCACTGAAAATGAACACCAGACACATGAGCCATTGTGTGCATCTGGCTTTACATGAGTACTGGGGAAGTGAACCTGGGTCCTTGGGCTTTGCAGGCAAGTACCTTACCAATAAAGCCCATCTCTCCAGCCCAAGAAAGTATTTTTCAAAATAAAACATGGTCAGGAGGTAGATGAAGATGATGATGAAATGTACTAGAAATGCAGGTCAGCACCACAAACAAAAGCCAAGCTGTATATTTGCTGGCAAAGAAGAAATCCTGCCAGGCTCAGGGGACGGGAGATGGGGAAGGGGGTGAGCTGGCAACAGGGACCAAGAGTTCTTAGAAGAAACACTCTCCTACCTGCTGCTTTATTACATCCAAGAAGACTGCATGGAAATAACCAGTAAATCAAGAGTGATATTCATTTCCATAGGGTTTATAAATATGAAAAAAATATAAAACAAATACCATGCAACTACTGTGATGATGAAACAGTACAATGTTTACTGGGAAGGGAACATGTTCAGATATGGGAAGAAAAGTTTGCTGTACTGCTTGTAGCCTTTCTTCCTACTTGTCTCATGTTTAATTTTTTTTTTTAAAGTAACAGAGTTGGCTTGTGTTAAGGAAAAAGGGTTGTCAGACAATCACAGGGCAAAATAGTTTGAGATTAGGAATGGTATTCAGGAAGTACCAGGAGCTGATGCCATGTTTGGGAAATGGTAAGCAGCTCTGTCCTGGCTGAGGGGTGGGCGTGGTAGGTGGGGAAGAATCAGAGGTGCATGGTAATAAGAAAGGAGAGTGAAGCCAGGCATGGTGGCTCACACCTTTAATCTCAGCAGAGGTAGAAGGATCACTTTGAGGTCTAAGCCAGCCTCTCACTACATAGTGAATTCCAGTTTCAAGTTCATCCTGGTCTAGAGTGAAACCCTTATCTTGAAAAACAAAACAAACAAACAGAAGCAAGCAAGCAAACAAACAAAAAAAGGTGAAGTCATATGGACTACTATAGTGTCATATGAGACCAAAGAGCAGGGCAGAATTGTACATGAAGACCCTCTGAACAGCACAGTGGATGCTTTGATGACATACTGTAGCTAGTGTTTGTGAGTGGAAGAGAAAACAACAAATACAAGGACCCTAGTAAGAGGATCTGCACCTGGCTAGGCTGGCCAGAAAACACTGGGAGCATTCTGGTCAGTAACTCAGTCACCATGCTTCCTTTATATTGTCACTAGTGCCTGAACATGGCTTACTCACAATAAATATTTTTAAAAATTTATTATTTGTGCATGTGTGTGTGGGGGGATGAGATAAGAGAATAGATGCGCCAGGGCCTCTAGCTGCTACAAACAAATTCCAGATGCATGTGCCACCTTGTGTATCTGGCTTCACATGGGTCCTGGGGAATTGAACCTGGGTCTTTTGCCTTTGCAGGCAAGTGCCTTAACTGCTAGGTCATCACTCCAGCCTCACAATAAATATTTGCTGAATGAATGTACTGGATAAGAGTTTCAACCTCAGTGCAGTATGGGCTTCTGGATTGCAACGGGAACCCACAAGCAAGCATCTGATGGTGACTAAGTAGGTCAGAGAAAGTGTTTCCTCAGGCAAGATCTACATGGCCTTAAATGCAGGCTGATGAAGAGGTCTCTAATGTAGTGGGAGTCTGGAAGGGAGTCAGTTATGAATGGCTACGAGTTAAGAGGCCACAGCAATAGTGAGCAAAGGCAATGGTGTCCTGAGCTAAGATGATTTCTGGGGAGTTTCAGGGCAAGGATGGACTGGAGAAACATCAACAGGGACAAATACTGGGACCCAGACCAGTTTCCAAGATAAGGAGACAAGGTATCATTCTGTAACCTAGGTAGTAGCCCAGAGTGCCTTAAGAGTACTGTTTATTACTTAAACAAAGAGGGAGGAGGAAAGGAGGAAGAAGAAAGAAAGAGAGGGAGGAAAGAGGAGAGCAAAACAGCAATGTTTTACAATACTGAGTCCCTAAAGCCATCCTCTAAGCACAGCATCAACAGAAACAAGTCCTTCTGCACACACTTATGAATATAGTAAAGACATAAGGCACCACCAGCTGCTTCATGGATGGGGCACAGAGGCCTAGGAGTCACTGCATGAGTTAAGAACAAACAAGCTTTCAGCTGTCCTGCTCCTGACCTCAGAGTCAAGCTTATTGTGGTGCAGAAGTTCAAGTGATGGAGCAATGATGAAGATAATGGGGAATTAATTGCCTGTGGGCTCACTGGTGCATGTATGTCTGCACAAATAGGAATAGACCTGGCAGCCTTCCCCAGCAGGTCCCTTCTAGTTTCAGAATGGTCCCTGTTTCATGGCTCATTTTCTTCTTCCATGTCTTACTTCACACATGCGTTCTATCTTACAAGGAATTGATCCTCTTTTGGGAACCAAAATCCAGTCTTATATCCAACTAGCAGGACAAAATAGTTTGAGATTAGAAAGAAACTTCACAGCCACAGCTTCCCAGCTGTCGCTATTCTGCACACTAAGGAAATGTGGTTAGCCAGCAGCAGGGCCCAGGTGAAACCACAGAGGAACTGGCAAAATGAGCACTTCCATGTTGAGACAGACAACCTGCGCCAGGGTGATAGAGACATTGAGGATACGCAAAATGTAGAAGCAAAGCACAAATTGAAAAACTGCTAAGAGCTCAACACTAAAGTAGACTTATAACACATCTACTAAGGATCAGGGAATTCTGCGGAAGAGGGGGTAGAAAGATTGTAAGAGCCACATGGTGGGAAGTCATATCCAGAGACATTGCCCTCTCCCCCAAAATGACAGACTTCTGCTCTCACAACTAATAAACCAAAACCCCACAGTGAATAGTAGCAATCCCACTGAGGATGGTCCTCATTCATGGGAATTGGGACAGGGAGGAGGGAAATGGTGGTACTAACACATGAGGTGTGCATACTAAGTTCCTACTTAATAAAAACAAAGCCTCCTATTCCTTACCACAGGTTGTGTTCTTATACTGACTGTACACCCCAGCCTGGGCCACTATGCCTGGTCTATATTGTGAATGGGGAGACATGGAAACAAACAAACAAAAAAAACAGGACAACCATTGGTAGCCTTTTACCGAAATCTCAGGTTCTTTACCTGCTACTTTATCTCGAATAAGCTTTGCAGATTCAACTTCGCCAATGCTGCTGAAGAGACTTCGCAGTTCCTCCTGGGTCATGTTCTGGGGGAGGTAGTTGACAATTAGATTCGTTCTCCCAATGTCATCCCTGCAGTCTTCGGCCATGTGGTCTTCATAACCATTAGACATTGTATTTTTAAAAAATCTGCAAAGAAAACCAAGATCAAATAAATTCCACAAGTTCACACTGAGGCATGGGAATCAAAGCTCATGACTACAACTATATTTAAGGAATTTCCTTTTTAGCACTAAAAAAAAAAAAAAAAAAAAAAAAAAAAATCAACCATGCCCACAAAAACCTGCCCATGGGTGTGCACAGCTGTTTTATTCATAACCACCGAAACCTGGAAATAAACAAATGTCCTTCACTGGGCCAAAAAAAAAAAAAAAAAAAATAAACTAGCTAGGTGTGGCGGCGCATGCCTTTAATTCCAGCATTTGGGAGGCAGAGGTAAGAGGATTGCCATGAGTTCGAGGCCACTCTGAGACTACATAGTGAATTCCAGGTCAGCCTGGGCTAGAGAGAGACCCTTGAAAAACCAAAAAAGATAAACTCCATAAAGCAAACAAACAAACAAGGAGAAACTTTAGCTAGGCAAATGCTCTACCACTGAGCTACAACCCTCATCCCTAATGCTTCAATATAAAAAAAAAAATCATTTTTTGGGCTTGGGGAAGGGTGATCAGAGGGAGTTTGAATCTATACCTTTTTGCATGGAGGCAAGCACTCTATACCGCTAAGCTAAGCTACCAAGTGGCAGCAAAATGCAATGTTAAATGTGGATTCTACGTGGAAGAAAGCAGTGTGATGCCACATACTGTGAGTCCACTTATAATGTCTCATGGAGAAAAGCCAAACCACAGAGGTAGTAAAAAAGTAAATGGGGGCTGGAGAGATGGCTTAGTGGTTAAAGTGTTTGCCTGCAAAGCCAAGGACCCAAGTTCAACTCCCCAGGACCCACTTAAACCAGATGCACAAGGGGGTGCATGCATCTTAAGTTCGTTTGCAGTGGCTGGAGGCCCTGAGTGCCCATTCTCTATCTGCCTCTTTTTCTCTCTCCCTTTCAAATAAATAAATAAAAATATTTTTTAAAAAAGTAAATGGTTGTCAGGGAAAGGGATGAAGAGGTATACATAAGTAAAACACAGGGAAATTGTTTTTTTGGTTTTGCGAGGTAGGGTCTTACTCTGGTTCAGGCTGACCTGGAATTAACTATGTAGTCTCAGGGTGGCCTCGAACTCTTGGCGATCCTCCTATCTCTGCCTCCCAAGTGCTGGGATTAAAGGCGTGCGCCACCATGCCCAGCAGAAAACAGGGAATTTTTTTTAGAGTACTGAAAGTATTCTGTATGAAGCTGGGCACATGAAGGCCTGTAATCCCAGCATTTAGGAGGCTGAGGCAGAAGGATAGCAAATTCAAGGTCAGCTGAGGCTAGACAAGCTGAAAATGTCTCAAAAACAAAAAACAGGGCTAGAGCAAAGGCTCAGTGGTTAAAGGCAGTTAGTTCCTTGTAAAGTCTGATGGCCCTGGTTAAATTCCCACGTGCACAAAGTGGTGCATATGTCTGGAGTTTGTTTGCAGTGGCAGGAGGCCCTGGTATGCCAAAACTCATTGTGTCAAATAAATGAAATAAAAATATAAAAAAAATAACAAAGAAGGTATTTTATATCGTTCTCTAGTAATAGATGTGTACATCTGTCAAAGCACACAAAAGGAGTACATATAAAACAGAGCAAACCCTCATCTTCAGGCTTCAGCTAATGGTGTTACATCAATACTGTTTCACTGATTATAACAAATATGCTGCACTAGTGCAAGATGTGAGTAACAAGAGGAATGGTTCAGGGAGGGGTATGTGGAAGCTTACTAGTTTCTTTGCAATTTTCTGAAACCTAAAATTGCTCTATAAAAGTCTAACACAAAACAGAACAGTTAAGAGTTCAACCATGTCCATTAAGAAACCTGTTGTTTTGTATTGATTTTTTTTTATTTGCAAGCAGAGATAAGAAAGAGAGAGAGAGAGAAAGAGAGAGACAAAAGAAAGAGGGACAGAATGGATGTACCATTGACTCCAGTGGTTGCAAATGAACTCCACATGCATGGGCCACTTTGTGTACTTGGCTTTATGTGGGTACTGAGGAATTGAACCTGGATCATTAGACTTTGCAGACAAGTGTCTTAACCACTGAGCCATCCCTCCAGTCCCTGTACTGATTATTTTTTTTTCTGAGGTAGGGTCTTGCTCTAGCCCAGGCTGACTGGAATTCACTATATAGTCTCAGGCTGGCCTTGAACTCATGTCGATCCTCCTGCCAAGATTAAACCCTGTATTGATTTTTAAGAATCTCAATTTTAGCCCAGACTCCAATGGAACTCACTATGTAGCTCAGGCTGGTCACAAATCTGTGGTGATACTCCTACCTCAGTCTTCCAAGTGTTGAGATTACAGGTGTGAACCACCATGCCTAGGTGAGGGCTCTTCAATGCTCTGGGTTTCATTCTCAGCATGTTCATGTATACCCATGCACACATACAAAAACAGCCTTTAAAGAAACCTACAAAATCCAGCTGGGTGTGGTGGCGCATGCCTTTAATCCCAGCACTCAGGAGGCAGAAGTAGGAGGATCGCCATGAGTTTGAGGCCACCCTGAGACTACATGGTGAATTCCAGGTCAGCTTGAGCTAGAGTGAGACCCTACCTCAACAACCAACCAACCAACCAACCAACCTACAAAATCCCAGCACAATAGCTCAAGCTCCTGTGACAGTGTGTGCCTCAAGAGCTTTCCAAAGATTCATGCCTGCTTTCTCCTTATGCCCAAAGCTGATCATAGCTAGATGATGAGGAGCTCATGTTATATGCCCTCGCAGCGCAACCTCAGGACACCTGTTTGGTTGGCAATGGTCTTATGTCCCCTTTATCTCCAAAAACAGAGTAATGGAGCCAGAAAGAGGTTAGGATTTCTCTCCCTATCCAAAGACCTTGGCTTTCACAGCTTGCAGGCTTTGGAAACTCTTTACTTTCAGTGGCTAACATTAGAGCTCAGGATAGCCTTGAAGAAATGTCCACATCCATGCAGCTGAGGGCATCAAGACTGCTCTTCTGTAAGCTCAACTTGCACTAACTTTGCTCACAGGTACTGCTGTGCAGTGGCCTAACTGAAGAGGTCCTGCATCCCTGTTTCTAAATACACAATCATCAACCTCATGGGTGGCCACCAGCCTGGAGGGCTCAGTGGGCAGCCTTACTTCCTCCTCATCTCTGGTGTGCAGCTCTGTGTAATGTCTGAAACTCCAATTCTCATGGTCCTAACACTTTAGTCTTCTTTAAAAATAGTTTTGCAGGGGCTGGAGAGATGACTTAACAGTTAAGGCACTTGCCTGTAAAGCTAAAGGACCTAGGTTCCATTCCCCAGGACCTCCATAAGCCAGATGTATAAGGTAGCACATATATCTGGAGTTTATTTGCAGTGGCTGAAGGCCCTGGTATGCCCTTTATCTCTCTCTCTTTACCTCCTCCTCCTCTCTCTCAAATAAATAATAAATAAACAACAAAAAAAAAACTTTACAGGGCTGGAAAATGTAGCTCAACAGCAGATATCTTGCTTAGCATGTATTAGGTCTTATGTTCCATCCCCAGTAAAACACATACATATCACACCCATACTAGAGATTACTTAAAACTAAATACCACTTGTATGGAGAGTTCCCTGCTATTCCTTCAATCAATGCTGAGAGGAAATCTGGTCTGGTTCCTGGTGGATATGTTCAGGTCTTCCCAATCTTCCTAACTTTCTCTTCATTTTATCTTTAAATACTTTATTTATTTATTTATTTGAGGTGGGGGGAAGAGGCAGAGAGAATGAGTACGCCAGGGCCCCCAGCCACTGCAAATGAACTCCAGGCTCATGTGCCCACTTGTGCCTCTGGCTTACATGGGTCCCGGGGAATCAAACCGGGGTCCTTAGGCTTTGCAGGCAAACACCTTAACCGGTGAGCTATTTCCCCAGCCCTCTTCCCAACTTTCAAACAAGCTAAATTAGTAAAAGTTTCCTAGCATCTGTTACTTATTTCAAAGTGTCCGGACTCATTCCTCTTTATAGACTAGTATCAAAAAAGAAAAGCCTGGGGGCTGGAGAGATGGCTTAGCTGTTACGGCACTTGCCTGTAAAGCCAAAGGATCCCAGTTCAATTCTCCAGGACCCACATAAGCCAGATGCACAAGGGGGCGCATGCAGCTGGAGTTCATTTGCAATGGCTGGAAGCCCTGGCGCACCCATTCTCTCCCTCTTTTTCCTCTCAAATAAATAAAAATAAAAAAAAAGGAAAAAAAAAGAAAAGCCTGGAAAATTCGACACCATAAAGTTAAAAACTATATAGCAATAATCATCAGAAACAAAGATAAGCATCCCAAGACTAGGAGAAAATATTTCATTATGTATCATTTACATCAATGGTTCCCCCATGCTGGGTGATTCTGCCCTGCAAAGGGATAGGAGACAATGTGTGCAGGCATTTTTAGTTTTCACACTACTCCTGGGTAGAGCCCAGGAAGCTGTTAATTAAACACATTCTGCAAGGCACAGGCAACACCCACAACCACAATATCAGTATCAATACTACAAAGTCTGAGAACACTTAGTTCATTGTATCTATAGTTTAATAATTTTTAAATTTTATTTATTTGAGGGAGGGAGGGAGGGAAAGAAGGAAGGAGGGAAAGAGAGAGAATAGGTACACCAGGGCCTCCAGCCACTGCAAACAAACTCCAGATGCATGTGCCACCTTGTGCATCTGGCTTACATGGATCCTGGGGAATTGAACCAAGGTCTTTTGGCTTTGCAGGCAAATGCCTTAATTGTTAAGCCATCTCTCCAGCCCAATATTAATTTTTAAAACACAGCATGTCACCAGGAGAAAAGTTGGCAAAGGATATGTGCTACAACTTAAAGATGCTAGCAACTCAGTAGGGTAATAAACTCACTTAAGAGCTCAACCTTATGAACAATGAAGAAAATGCAAACAAACAAGATGTTATTGCCAGTCACATGAAGTGAAATCTGGGATTTATAAAATCCAGTATAAGTAAGGAAACGGGGAAGACAGTCCCATACACTGAAATGAACACAAGATAGTATCACCTTTTTGGAGGAGAGCTCAGCAGCTCTTATAAAAAAATTTTAAGGGCTTGAGAGAAGGCTTAGCAGTTAAGGTACTTGCCTGTGAAGCCTAAGGACCCAGGTTTGATTCCCCAGTACTCTCATAAACCAGACGCACAAAGTGGTGCATGCATCTAGAGTTTGTTTGCAGTGGGTAGAGGCCCTGGTGTGCCCATTCTATCTACCTCTTTCTCTTTTAAATAAATAAATAAATAAATAAGTTGGGCATGGTGGCACACGCCTTAAATCCCAGCACTCAGTAGGCAGAGGTAGGTGGATCGCCGAGAATTTGAGGCCACCCAGAGACTACATAGTTAATTCCAGGTCAGCCTAGACCAGAGTGAGACCCTACCTCGAAAAAACCAAATAAATAAATAAATAAAAATATTCTTAAAAATTTAATATGAACAGTATTCTATGACTCTACTGTGGCAGTCACTCTATAGAAATGACCACACAGTGAGGCTTAATAATGGAGAGGAACACACTACTGTTTAGGTTATAAAACATTCAAAACTGGACATCATCTAAATATACATCAATGGAAGATAGTGAACTGGCAATTTTCAGGAGAAAGCATTAAGATTTAATCATGAAAACTTTGGCCAATATCTTAAATTGCCTGAGATTTTTAAATAGGCCATTAGCTGAAAAACAAACAGATGAACAAAAACACTTGCTGAGGGCTGGAGAGATGGCTTAGCAGTTAAGGCGCCTGCGAAGCCTAAGGACCATGTTCAACTCTCCAGGTCCCACATAAGCCTGATACACAAACTGACACAAGTGTCACACACGTGACTGGAGATTGATTGCAGTGGCTGGAGGCCCTGGCGTGCCAATTCCACCACCCTGCATTAAAAAAAAGGCCAGCCTGTTGGGCTTGCCTCAAAAAACAACAACAAAAACAAAAAACACTTGCTGAAGCCTGATCCAAGGCACATAGCAAGCATATTAATTTCTCCTTCCTACATCAGGGTCTTGCTTTATGTAAGTTTGGGCTTGTCTCAAACTTACTAGGTAGCTGAGGGTGTAACTCAAGGCAGAATACATGCCTTGTGTGCATGCTCAAGGCCCTGCATTTGACCCCCAGCACTGCCAATAATCAAACTTACTATGTACTACAGGTTGGTCTTGAACTAGAGATCCTCTTGCTCAGCTTCTAAACTGCTAGTATTACAGGTACAATTCACTATGCTTTTATATTTGTTTGAATATAAAAATATTAACTTTCTTGAAGAAAAAATTTTTACATTGAGCTAGGCAAAGATTTATTAGATACAACTTCAAAAGCTCACTGTAAGCCGGGTATAAGAGGATCACTGTCAGGCCAGGTGTGGTGGTGCATGCCTTTAATCCCATCACTCGGGAGGCAGAGGTAGGAGGATCGCCACGAGTTCGAGGCCACCCTGAGACTACATAGGCCACCCTGAGCCAGAGTGACACCATAGTGAACTGTGAGTTCAAGGTCAGCCTGAGCCAGGTCAGTGACACCCTACCTTGAAAAACAAAAAAAAAAAAAAAAAAAAAAAAAAAAAAGGATCACTGTGAGTTCAAGGCCAGCTGGTAGCTAGTGATTTATTCCAGGTCAGCCTGGGCTAGAGGGAGACCCTACCTAGAAAAACAAACAAACAAAACCAAAAAACCAAAACAAACAAAAAATACCAAAAAACAAAACTTTTGTTCTATAAGATAATGCTAGGAGAATTAATGTCCAGACTGGAAAAATATGGGCTTAATATATCAACCAGATGTAGTAGCACACACCTATAATTCCAGCATTTGGGAGATGGAGGCAGGAGGATCAGGAGTTCAAGGTAATCCTCAGCTACTTAATAAGTTGGAGTCCTGCCTGGGCTGCATGAGACTGTCCAAACCAAACAACTCCTTTAAGAAATCCCAATTTCAAAAACTGCACAAGATTTGGATGCTACACCAAAGCACATATATAGACAGGAAATAAGGATATGAAAAAGGGGTCTTGGGAAATGGCTCTGTGGGTAGAAGCACTAGTTGTGCAAGCATGAGGGCCTGAGACGGCCTGATTTTCAGTCCCAAGCATCCACATAAAAAGTGGAGCAAGTGCATACATGAGGGTAACCCCAATTCTGCAGGGAGTGGGAGCAGAGGAAGGAGAATAACCTGGGGCTAACCAGCACTCCAGGTTCAGTGAGGTTCAAATATTTAGGTATGTCAGCCAGGCATGGTGGCGCACACCTTTAATCCCAGCTCTCAGGAAGCACAGGTAGGAGGATCACTGAGTTTGAGGCCGCCCTAAGACTACACAGTGAGTTCCAGGTCAGCCTGAGCTAGAGTGAGACCCTACCTCAGAAAACCAAAAAGTTTAGTTTTGCATGTGAGTTGGCGTAAAAGTCAGTATTAGAGGCCAGGAAGCTAGAAAGGAGCTATGAGAGAGAGAGAGAGAGAGAGAGAGAGAGAGAGAGAGAGGGAGGGAGAGAGGGAGGGAGGGAGGGGAGGGGAGGGAGGCCTAGAGGGGAAGGCCTAAGGGGAGGGGATAATAGATATGTAAGTAGAGGGACAGAATACTAGAGGTGAAATGGTCTGAGTCAGAGGAGGGGATAGAAGGGTGAGATAATCAAAATTTATGGTGATATGAATAAGCCATATGGAAATCTATTTCTTTGCTAGTTAATACTACATATGTTAAAAAAGAGAGCGTTTGGGCAGAAGTATCCTGTGGACATGGATAATGGTATGCCCAGAAGCAACAGACTGATTAGAAAAATTTCCGTGCCAGGGCTGAGATACCTTCCAGCAAGTTGCTAACCAGGGTTATTGTCAAGGCTATTAGTTGCCCACCAGAACTAGACGGTAAAATCCTACTGCTAAAGACTTCACATGCTTGGGCTGCAGGTCACTGAGAAATTAAGCTGGAGCAGAGCTAGAAAATCCCTCCCAACTGACTGTCAGGATGCTATAGAAGAGCTATGCAATCTGTTGAGGTAGAAAAGTCATCAATGGTTTTACACAACAGTGGGCCCTGCAAGCTGGCCATCCAGGAAAGATGTTCCCAGTGGTGCAATGGTGACATGTTGGTTACGGGGGAAATGAACTGCTCTCCAACTGGACTTGAGGCCTGCTCCAAGGGAGGGATTTCCTGCCTGGTACTGAAAACCTAATCAAAAGCCTATAGCTGGGATGGTCATAAGCCCTGGGTGGGTGGGTGGGGGGAACTACTACTGTTGTCTGGCTAAATGGATATGTTATGCCCTCCAAATTGCCCTCTAAATACTTGTTTATACCTATATATTAATGCCACTCTTATTTTTGGTTAGAGAAGCTTCTCTTTCCTGATGCTGGTGACTACAGGAGTGATTCAAAAGTCACCATAGTACTGAGAAGAAGTGAAAGTATAGTTTTCAGACATCTCTATCACACCCTCCAAGGCTCAGGGACAATTGTGGAAGAGGTGGCAAAAAGAATGTAAGAGCCAACAATACTGTCTTCCAGACACAAAGTGGCCCTGTTACTCATGACCTTATTTATAGTAGCTGAAGCTACCTACAGAAGACCTGCATAATAGGAGAAATAACAACAACATCAAAATAGAAAAAGAGACTAATTGGAAAGAAGGAATTCCAGTGAAGAAGGGAATTGGGAGGGGATTGTTATCATGATATATTGCCTATATCTACAAAAGTTTTCAATAAAAAGTTTAAAAAAAGATTAAAGAAAGAAAACAGTATAACACCAATAGAGGAAGACATTGTTCTCCTATGGCCTCTACACGCATGTGCACAACATTTACATACAGATGTACATATGCTGTATATACATGAAAAAAAATGCTGAACGTCACTTGTCAAACCCGGATACTACTACTTCTCTATTAGAATGACTAAAGCAAAACAAAGTCAAGTTCTGTGGAGGATGGGACAGCCACCTTGGAAAACAAGTTTATAGTAAACACAGACATAGTATAGAACTCCAGGAATTCCACTTACTAATACCTTGTTTTTGTTTTGTCTTGTTTTGTTTTATGATATGGTCTCACCCTAGCCCAGACTGGTCTGGCATTCACATGTAGTCTACCCCAGCCTTGAACTGGAGACAATCTTCCTGATATGGCCTTCTAAATGCTGAGATTGTAGGCTTGAGCCATCACACTCTGCTTCTACTACTAGTATGGATGCAAGAGAAATGAAAACCTGTTTATACAAAAAACCTATAGCTAAATGCTTCTATCAAACTTATTCATAACCACCCAAAGTCTGAACAACCAAATAAAGCCATCATGGATTAAATATAATACACCATACAAGAGACTGCTATTCATCAATGGGAAGGCACTACCAATTCATACTACTTGTATGAATTTCAAATACATCTAACCAAGTAGGATGGATAGGTTTAAAAGATTTTATTTATTTATTTGAGACGGGGGGGGGGGTTGGAGAATGGGCATGCCAGGGTCTCTAGCCACTGCAAATGAACTTCAGATGCATGTACCATCATGTGCATCTGGCTTATGTGGGACCTGGAGAATCGAACCTGGGTCCTTAGGCTTCACAGGCATGCGCCTTAACCACTAAGTCATCTCTCCAGCCCATGGACAGGTTTTTAAAAAGCCTACCTAAGGTGTGATTACACACTAGGACTCCCTGGAAAGGGTTAGTTAGTCCTGACTAATGATGAACTTAAAACTTTTGTGTTTGAAGCCAGATACAGAAATTGGCTCAGGTATCTGGAGTTCATTTGCAGCGGCTAGAGGCCCTGGCACACCCATATTCTCCTTCTCTCTGCTTGCAAATAAATTAAAATATTTAAAAAATTTGTGTTTGAGTCAGGCTGTCCTTGAATTCTTGACTATACAAGTGCAGCAAGAGGGAATATTTTTGCTTGTTTATTTATTTCAGACAGACAGTCAGACACACACACACACACACACACACTCGGGGGGGGGGAGGAGGAAGAGAATGGGCACACCAGGGCCTCTAGACACTGTAAACAAATGCCAGAGGCATGCACCACGTTGTGCATTCCGCTTACGTGGGTATTGGGGAATCAAACCTGGATCTTTAGGCTTCAGTCAAGTGCTTAACTACTAACCCATCTCTCCAGCCTTATTATTTATTTATTTATTTTTTTTTTTGAGTTAGGGTCTCACTCTAGTCCAGGCTGACCTGGAAACTCACTCTGTAGTCCCAGGCTGGCCTTGAACTCACAGCAATCCTCCTATCTCTGCCTCCTGAGTGCTGGGATTAAAGACATGTGCCACCACACCCAGCCATTCTCACGGTGCTTCCAAGTCATTCATTCCACTCTGCTTTCCAGAGTCCTGCCCTTGACC
Source organism: Orientallactaga sibirica (assembly GCA_036365145.1). Taxonomy (NCBI): domain Eukaryota; kingdom Metazoa; phylum Chordata; class Mammalia; order Rodentia; family Dipodidae; genus Orientallactaga; species Orientallactaga sibirica. Next base: position 22,207,159 of record JAEOAD010000015.1, on the reverse strand, counting down.
CTTTCCAAATCTGTGTGATCCAGCTTGTCCCCAAACATCCTTGGTGCTCATAAGTTCTAACTGCAACAGGGCCTGTCACCACCCAATTATCAATGACTGCCAAGCCAGTTGACAACTCCTGCTCCCTCTAAGTCAACTACCTTGGCCCTCCTCTTGCTTCCTTGTCAGGTGTCACCATCTACTAAGGCTCAGAGATTATACTATTTTTTTAAAAATGTATTTTATTTATTTATTTGAAAGAGAGAAAGATGGGGAGAGAAAGAGATAAAAAGAATGGGTGTGCCAGGGTCTCCAGCCACTGCAAAAGAACTCCAAATGCATGTGCCCCCTTGTGCATCTGGCTTATGTGGGTCCTGGAGAATTGAACCGGGATCCTTTGACTTTGCAGGCAAACTCCTTAACTTGCTAAGCCATCTCTCCAGCCCCCAGATTATACTATTTTTGCTCATGGTCAGAGACACTATTAGTTAAGTGGCAGCACTTGGCCTTAAGCTGTCACTACAGAACAATTTCCCAAGTACAAATCATAATGCTTTTGTGATGGAACTCCCACTGGGTTCTCCAGCCTGTCGGTTTTCAGCCTAGCTTCTTCCCAACATGCTACATATCCTCATATTTCAGGGCCTTTGTTTTGACTGCTCTCTTTTCAAGACATGTCTTCCCCTCTTTTCTTAGTCTCCTTGCTCATCTTTAAAAAGCCACCTTGGTCATACAGGCCCAATGACTGAACGGGTGCAATAGTGGCATATCTGCTCTTGGGGTAACCAACTGCTCCACAATTGGACTGAAGGCCCTCTCTACAGGAGGGAATACATACCTGGTACTGAAAAACCTAAGCAAAAGTCTATGGCAGGGGAGGTCATGAGCCTTAGGGGTATAAAGCCTGCTCTTGTCTGACTAACTGTATATTTTATTCCCACCAAGCTGCCCTGAAAGCACTACACTTAATGTTCATATTCACGTATTAATGCTACTCTCAATTCTGGTTAGAGAAGCTTCTCTTTTCAGATGGCGATGACCACTGGGATGACCCAAAAGGCAACACAGTGCTGAGAAGAAGGGATGGAGGAGTGCCCAGCACTGAAACATCTCTGTCACACCCTATAAGGCTCAGGGCCCATTGCGGAAGAGGGGGCGGATAGAATGGAAGAGCCAAAGGAAGGGTACGACTCCTTACAATGCAACTGTCCAGACAGAAATTGGCCTTGATATCCATGACCTTGCAATGCCTAGCAATACCTATAAGACCCTCATAATAGAAGAAAAAGATGATGACATCAAATTAAAAGAGAGACTAATGGAGAGAGGGAGGGGATATGATGGAGACTGGAGTTCTAAAGGGAATGGGGGAGGGGAGGGAAATATCATGCATTTTTTGTATGTAAGTATAGAAGTTGTCAATAATATATATATAAAAGCCACCTTTCGGGGGGCCTAGAGAGATGGTCAGTAAAGTGCTTGCTGCACAAGCATGAAAACCTGAGTTTAGATCCCTAGCACCCAAGTAAATGTTGGATATGGTGGTGCTCACCTGTAATCCTTATGCTCTAGAAAGGGGAAGCAGATGAGGCCCCCAAAATACTATAGGCACTTGTCAAGGCTCTTGGGTGTCCACTAAAACTAGATGGTAAGACCCTACTGCTATAGACACCATATGCTTCAGTTGCAGGACACTTAAATGAAGCTGGAGTTGAGCTGGAAGCTTCCTCCTTGCTGACTAGATGTCACCGTGTCAGAAAAGTGTTTATGCAAGCTGCTGGAAGAAAAAAAAGTCATCAACATTCTTAACCAGCAGTGGACTCCTGCAAACTACATAACTAGTCAGCCAGGCAAGATGTGCTAACTAATACAGACAGTGATGTATGTCTGTTATGGGGATAATCAACTGCTTTCTGATTGGATTTGAGGACTGCTCCATGGGAGGGAATTGATACCAGATACTTAAAACCTAATCAAAAGCCTCATAAGCCCTGGGGAGAGGTGGAGAGCTATTACTGTTTTTGGGGTAAATGGATAGATTATGCCCATCGAATTGCCCTCTAAATATTTATGTTTTGATAAGAAGCTCTTTTCAGGTGGCAAAACTACTGGGGAGATTAAAACTCATTAAAATGCTATGAAAGAGTGACTGCTGAGTAGTCAGCACTAAATGAGATAATCTCTGTCATACCCTACAAGGCCTAGGGACCCCAGTGGAAGAGTTGATGAAAAGAATATAAGAACCATACAGTGGGGAGGGTTCTTTAAAACAATGTCTTCCAGACACAAAGTGCAATTTCATTCAATGACCTTACAAAGGCTGTCATTACCAACACAAGACCTACATGACAATGGATCCATTAACAGGTTGCTACAGATGATGGAAGAGGGAAAAAAATGACATCAAAATAGAAGGGACCAATCAGAACAGAGGGTTCAGCAGACGGGGAACAGAGGACAAAGGAGGGTGGTGGGAGAAGATTAGGATCAGAGATTATGACACAGAGTACACAGTGTGTATATTGCATGGAGGCTGTCAATAAATTTTAAAAATAAATCAATAAAAAGTAAAAAAAAAGGAGAGGTAAAGATAGGCAGATTCCTGAGGGAAGTTGGCTAGAGGAGCCAAATCAATGAACTCTGGGTTCATTTCATTTCATGAAAAATCCTGTTCTCAATAAAGTGGAAAGCAATAGAGGGCCACATTTAATACTAACCCCTGGCCTCCATATCCACACACCTGCAACCATACACATACGAACATACATAAACAAGCATACACACCATGGACAGATACACAAAAATAAAAATTATTAAAAAATAAAGTCACTTTTTTCCAGGACACTAGATTGCTCTACTTCTCAGTTTTTCTATGCCACTGGTGTAAATCTTTATTGCTGCTCTAATTGCTGACTTAAAATTATTTGCTTTTCACCAATGTCAAGTGTGAGATCTCGAAGGGGAAAGGGTACATTATCATTTATAAGGGCCTCTAAACTAAGGATGTCTGGCAAACCCAGTGTGTACTACCTACTAGAAGAGGGAGTCATTGGCTGACTCCTCCCTAGAGCCTTGTGGGTCTGGAATATTTCTTTATATTAATGAAGGGCAGTGAGAAATTGTCCTGATACTCTACTACCACACTGTTCCACTTTTTAAAAGAAATTAACATTCTAAGTTTGCTTACAAAATAGGTTTCACTATACATTTTCATACATGTATCTCCCTCCTTTCCCTCCCTCAGTGCTGGGGATCAAACACAGGTCCTTTGTGAATGCTAGGGCAAGAGCTCTAATACTGAGCCACATCTTCACACACTTACTTTCACACACTTTATTTTATTTTAAAATTTAAAAAATTTCATTATATTTGTTTGAGAGAGTGAAAGAGGCAGATAGAGGGAGAGAGAATGGACACACCAGGGCCTTCAGCAACTGCAAATGAACTCCAGATGCATGCACCACCATGAGCATCTGGCTTATGCAGGTCCTGGGGAATTGAACCTGGGTCCTTTGACTTTGCAGGCAAGTGCCTTAACTGCTAAGCCATCTCTCCAGCCCTACTTTCTTAAGATCATTACAAAGCAACACGTCAAAGACTCTGTTGTAAACTGCAGGTAGCAAAAATAAATTTTTTTTCCCTTTATTTTTTTCAGGGGAGAGCACAAACACAGTCTCCCACTTCCACAAATTATACAGCCGAGTTTCCTGCATTTGGAGAAATCGCAGGCTTAACACATCCCAAGTGCAATGGTCTGGGAAACCAACCTAACTGATCATGGTGTCTCCCCTGCCAGGTTAAGTACGAAAAAAATGGAATTTTTGAGTTTGACAAAATGACTACTGCCAAGGAAACATTTTAAGTTACTGGAGGTCCCAGAGATAAGCCTTGTTTGGGATGTTTTTGGAGTTTTTGATCCCAATGCACTATTTCAAACAATCCTGACTGTGCCTGTGTAATATCAGCAATGGTGTTCACATCTGCAGCACACCTACCACACACACATGGGAGGAATATGTTTCCTTATATGACATAAAGACATATACAGGTGGTATACCAATGAGACTGTTTTTCATGATGCACACATGAAAATCTGTCAGACTTTACAATAATGGGGCAGGTACCCTAAAAGACTTACCTGGAACAAAACTAGAACAAATTTATCTGCAGTCTCAAACTTGACACTTTCCACTTCATCTGATACAGCTTGGGATTCAATTATTTCTAAGTTTTTTTTAACCTTGAAAACTCTTCAAGGTTAAAAAAAGCATATCACCCAGGAAGCGCTCAGGTGTCAGAAAAAACTGAAGCCACCACCTAACCCAGTTACAAGTGCCACTCAAGTGAAAGTCTAGATGGGTAAGGCACATATAGTTCCCTCTTGGCCCCTGTCCACAGCTTTCTGGTTGAGGCAGCTCCAATCAAATTCACAGCTCCTCTGGATCTGCCAGATTAGGCTTTCAGCATGTGGCCCAGTCCAAGTACTCAATTGGCCCTAGAATGCTTTGTTAGCCTCAGAATCCTGCTAAGAGCCCCAGCTATTTTTCTACTAGTAAAACTCTCATAGGGCAGGAAAAGCCATGAGTTCTAGAGGTGAGCCTGAGCTCCAAATGAATCCTACTACTGCTCATCAGCTGAATAGCAGTGGGTATGTTGCTTTCTTTCTTTCTTTTTTCCTTTTGTTTTTGGTTTTTCAAGGTAGAGTTTTGCTCTAGCCCAGGCTGACCATAAACTCTGATCCTCCTACCTCTGCCTCTCCAGTGCTGGGATTAAAGGCATGCATACCACTATGCCAAGCTTTACTTTCTTTCCTAAGATTCAGTTTTCTCACTAGGGATGGGATGCCACCACCTGTGTGGTTTAATAAAACCAAGATGAATATGTAACCCTTACCTCTTAACCTCCTTTTTCCTGGTCCTCACCCTTCTCCACACCTCCTCCCCCACTGAATTACTTCCTGTGGTGGATGTTCCATACTTGTCCTCCAAATCACCTCTCCCCATTCTTAGTACCTAGTCCAGCACCAAGTTCTACCAGTATGACATCTGAAATACAGTTCTAACTCTCCCCTATCTCTGCATATGTCTTTATCAGATCCTCACTGCCTCTTGCCTAGACCAACTCCCAAGGGTGTCTCTAAACAGAACTTCATCCTTCCCTCCAAACAACTCCTCTTCCTGTCTCCCAAGCTCTGTTCATAGTGAGATGAGCTTTGCCATTGCGCTGTGCCCTCCTATGAATCCTTCCTCTGGCATAAAGGTCTCTTTGATGGGGAGTTGGATCCAGTTGCTTCTGAGCTGCTCACTAACCCTTTCTTCCCCAGGCACAGATGGAGTGTCAACCATGTGCCAGGCACAAGGCAAAGCATGGGGAACACAAAACACAAGATTAATACCAAACGGGGTGGGGTGGGGACACAGCTCAGGATCACAACAGCTTCTGGACTGATTGGGCCCCTTCTTATCCTGACCAAGCAACCTTTCAGAATCCCCTTTACCAGGCCCAGGAACATATCTGCTACCACCTGATCTTAGTATACTTCTTCTAGATTTTTCTCCAAGCTCACTTTCCTGGCCCTCTGGCCTGGTTAAACTGGTCCACTCATGACTTGGCAACCTTTTGGTGCCCCTGGACAGCCCTTCCCAACCTTCCCTCTATTGTAACCTGCTTGGACAACCACAAATTCTCAAATAATCCTTTCTTTGACTGTAGTGCACTACAAACACTGACCCCTTCACCTTTTTGATATTAAATGTCATACACTGAGGTCTATTCTTCCCAAATTAGTCTTGTCTCTCCCCATCCCCAGGGTTTCATATAGCACAGTCTGGCTTCATTCTCAAATAGCTGTGTAACAGAGGAGGACCTTGATCCTTTTTCCTTCCCCTCCTGGGTGCTGGGACTACAGGTCCCATCATTCCTGCTTAGTGTAAGCAGTGCTAGAAATTGAAGCCAGGGCTTCATGCATGCTGGATGAGCACTCTACCAACTGAATGACATCACTAACCCTCTCAGTTTCTTAAGGAGGTTTTATCTTCCCCATGTCAGAGAACAAAAAGTTTTACATTTTCAAATTATGAGGTGTGTGTGGGGAGGGGGGGATGTCAGGGTTAAGATGGACCACTGAGCACTAGAGTTGAGTCCCCACACACTTGCAAGCATGGAGACTACTTATGACCTTCCCACTACCCATCCTTCACTCTCACAATGTATTTTGTCTCCAACCATGAAATAAACTGCTCCTTCTGCCTTCTAGGAGTCTGAGACCATCCATCTTCCAATCACTCAAGCACTGGCAGAACCAGCCACCCTTGTTCTTTTTTGCTCACTTCCCCTACCAAATACCCAGGAGTCCTATGACTTTGACCTATGTCTACGTCTGTCTCTACCACTGTACTCCTGGTCACATGTGCATTTCTCAGATCTCAGAAGGAAAGCAACTTCTTCTTAACTCGTTTTCTGTCCTTTAGCTTTTCTTCTGACTCCCTCTCTGCGAACATGGCTCTGGAGCTGGCCCTGATAACACCCAAGTTCCCTTTGCAGCAGACCTTGAGTAATGTCCTACTCAATTCATTCTGCTTGCCTCCTGAAGTTCCATAACCCCACATGGCTTCCTGAACAGATTGTCTCATAGCCTCCACATCTTGGCCCCTGCAGTCCCTGCCTCTTGCAGAGCTTTTTCCACTGGTCTTGGGCTCTTTGCTCCAGCCCTCCTGCTTCACCTCTTTCTTTCCAAGAATAATTCTGGGATCTTTTGGGCCCATTCAGGCTTGGGTGACAGTTCCTTTTTCTGTGTTTCCACCTCAGCCAGTGTATAACCATCACTGCACTCACTACAAAAACTGAAGTGATCTACACAAATATATATTCACCATTGCCTCTCCAGTACCTACCTCCAGGCCTAGGACTCAGCTTGGGGCAGAGAGTCCTTCCAACAAGGGGAACAAGGCTCCTTTTTCTTCTATAGGTTGGTTTCCCAATGCGCTATCGCCACCTAGAGGCCAAAGGTAGGCACTACACCTCTCATTTTTAAACTAGTAGATTGAATTAAATGGGATTGGAATACAAACAAAAACAGTTAATTCCAGTGGGCAGAGGACCAGCAGCAGTTGGAGGTGGTGAGCTCTGAGTTGGATACTGCACCAAGTGAAGAGATCAGCATTTCAGACAGGGAGGGTCAGTATTCGGGGGAGGAGTGAAGGCATTTGTTGTAGTTACCTTCTTGTTGCTGGCATAAAGCACCTGACCAAAAGCAGCTTGTGGGAGGAAAGCATTTATTTTGGCTTACCGACAAGAGGGAATCTCCATGATGGCAGGGGAAAATGTGGCATGAGCAGAGTCTGGACATCACCTCCTGGCCAACATCAGCAGGAGTGTGCCATAAACAATGGCAAGGGGAAGCTGGCTATAACACCCATAAGCCCTCCCCAACAACACATCTTCTCCAGCAAGGCTCCAATTCCCAAATTGGCACCAGCTGGGGGCCCAGCATTCAGAACGTGAGTTTATAAAGGGCACCTAATCAATTTTCGTTTATTTGAGAGCGAGCGAATAAGAGGCAGAGAGAGAGAGAGAGAGAGAGAGAGACCGACTGACACATGTGCGCACATGCACAGGGAGGGAGGGAGGGATGGAGGGAGGAAGAGAATAGGTGTGCCAGGGCCTCCAGCCACTGCAAAATAAATAAATAAATAAATTAAAAAATAAATAAATAAAATTTTATAAAAATCCAGACGCATGCACCACGTTGTGCTGGGTTATGTGGATCCTGGGGAATTGAACTGAGGTCCTTTAGCTTTGCAGGCAAATGCCTTAACTGCTAAGCCATTTCTCCAGCCCCAAGGGCACCTAATTCAAACCACTACAGCATCTATGTGCACAAGTTAGAAATAAAGGGTGGGTCAGTGGGCAAGAACTGGCACCCGAAAAGAAGGTTTTCTGACTTATCTTTCAAGCCATTCAAACAGGATAACAAAATATGCCTTTTCCTACCCAAAGACTTTTTATTTTATTTTATTTTATTTTATTTTGGGGGGAGAGAGAGAATGGGCGTGGCAGGGCCTTTTCAGCCACTGTGAATGAACTCCAGATGCGTGCACCCCCTTGCGCACACGTGCAACATTGCATACTTCTGTCACTTTGCATCTGGCCACGTTGGACCTGGAGATTTGAACATGCGTTCTTAGGCTTTGCAGGCAAGCACCTTAACTACTAAGCCATCTCTCCAGCCCTACCCAAAGACGTTTAACCAAGAGGGACACAATCAGATACACCCAAAAAAGTCAACTGCTGGTGGCTGACCTGGAATTAACTATGTAGTCTCGGTGGCCTCAAACTCACGGCAGTCCTCCTATCTCTGCCTTCCAAGTGCTAGGATTAAAGGAATGTGCCACCATGCCTGGGTTGAAGTCAGTATTTTTAAATCTCTCCCTTTCTACTTGCTGCCCTATGACCTTTGATTTGGTACATCCAAACTACAATTATCCCTCTTGGAGCAGTACTTCAACATAAAACATTTCTTGCAAGGGCACCTAATTCAAACCACTACAGCATCTATGTGCACAAGTTAGAAATAAAGGGTGGGTCAGTGGGCAAGAACTGGCACCCGAAAAGAAGGTTTTCTGACTTATCTTTCAAGCCATTCAAACAGGATAACAAAATATGCCTTTTCCTACTTTTTATTTTATTTTATTTTATTTTACTTTTTTATTTTATTTTATTTTATTTTATTTTATTTTGGGGGGAGAGAGAGAATGGGCGTGGCAGGGCCTTTTCAGCCACTGTGAATGAACTCCAGATGCGTGCACCCCCTTGCGCACACGTGCAACATTGCATACTTCTGTCACTTTGCATCTGGCCACGTTGGACCTGGAGATTTGAACATGCGTTCTTAGGCTTTGCAGGCAAGCACCTTAACTACTAAGCCATCTCTCCAGCCCTACCCAAAGACGTTTAACCAAGAGGGACACAATCAGATACACCCAAAAAAAGTCAACTGCTGGTGGCTGACCTGGAATTAACTATGTAGTCTCGGTGGCCTCAAACTCACGGCAGTCCTCCTATCTCTGCCTCCCAAGTGCTAGGATTAAAGGAATGTGCCACCATGCCTGGGTTGAAGTCAGTATTTTTAAATCTCTCCCTTTCTACTTGCTGCCCTATGACCTTTGATTTGGTACATCCAAACTACAGTTATCCCTCTTGGAGCAGTACTTCAACATAAAACATTTCTTGCCACATCTGAGATGTTCATCTACCTCAGCCTTCTCATTAAAGAAAAATATTTTATTTTTTTATGAGAGAGAGAGAGAGAGAGAGAATGAATGAATGAATGAATATGGGCGTGCCAGGGCCTCTAGGCACTGCAAACTCCAGATGCATGCGCCATCATGTGCATCTGGCTTATATGGGTACTGGGGAATCAAGCTCTGGTCCTTAGGCTTTGCAAACAAGTGCCTTCACCATAAGCCATTTCTCCAGCCTCAACAGCATTTTTTTTTTTTTTCGGTCTTTCAAGGTAGGGTCTCACCCTAGCTTAGTCTGACCTGGAATTTACTATGTAGTCTCAGGGTGGCCTCAAACACATGGTGATCATCCTACCTCTGCCTCCCAAGTGCTGGGATTAAAGGCATATGCCACCACACCTGGCTTCAACAGCATTAAAAAAAAAACTAATTTCAACACACAGTTTTGCATACATGTCCAATAAACAGCAACCCAGCAAGGCACCCTAGATCTTTGATTTTAAGAGCAGTAAAGTAGTAAAGTTCAGTCAATTAGAACAGCAGCTTTGAGTCACAGGGTCTGAGTTGAAATACTGCCTCAGCCACATTAGTGAGATTGGTCACACCAAGAAACCCACCTAAGCCTCAGTTTCTTCATCTTTAAAAATGGAAATTTATGGGCTGAGAGATGGCTTGGCAGTTAAGCCTGCAAAGCCTAAGGACAGCGGTTCGATTCTCCAGGTCCCACGTAAGCCAGATGCACATGGTGGCACATGTGTCTGGAGTTCATTTGCAGTGGCTAGAGGCCCTGGCGCACTCATTCTCTCTCTCTAATAAATAAAAATAAAAAATTCTTTTTTAAAATGGAAATTTATAATGAATGCCTACACCTCAAGTGCTAGAGATAAATGCTTGTGAAGTGTTAGCATGTGGTAACCCGTCAATAAACACTGGTGATTATTCATCATATAATAGATTCAATGCCTACCATGCACAATATTAGGGGTTTCCCACGTCCTTAAGTCTACACAATACTTTCACTCTTCTCATTTTATAGAGCTTAACACAGAGGTTTTCCAGATCTAGGAAAGCATCCTCCAGGGCATCAGAGATGAGGCTGGAAGTACTTTTTTATGGAAGAATAGATTTTTAGTGGTTCCCATCTGCCAGTAGGGGAAAGAGCTTTAAAATAAAGACCCTTACCTAGCATGCCTGGAAAGGTTTTGATTCTCACAATTGGGGGTAGGTAGAGGACAGAGATGTTGTTCACCTTGCTACAGTGCACAGGGCAACTTTTCACAGGCAAGCCTTATCTGACTCCAACCGTCTACAGTGCGGAGGTTGAGAAATCCTTCTCTAGCTGATCATCCTCCTCCCTTTTGGAGGACTGGTCATCAGTATCCTACACGAACATTTTCGATAACGGCGGCTCTGTCCCTCCAAGGAGTACCCGTTGCTGAAGTTCTTCTCCACCTACCTTACACACAGTATAGGTATCAGAACCTATTTCTAAAAAGCCTAGCAGCAAAAAACACCGGAAAAGGAAGACCGTCTAAACCCCTCCCCCATTGTTCAACTGCATGCAGTTTATATCTCCCACATACACACATTTTACAAATTCAAACGTCCCTCGCCCCAGAAGCAGCTTTGTTAGAGATGGCGATCAAATACATGTATAAATGTATCTTTTTAGAAAAATTTCCTCCAACTCACTCACGTAACGAAGGCTTTTGCACACTTCTTACAAGGTACTCCAGACCTCGCCACCAGGCTCCTGACAACGATCACAAAAAACCTGTTGGGATTTTCCAAGGGAGCGAACCCATGGGCCGTGACCTCTGCGCGCCGTAGGCCCTCGCCCCAATCCTTCGCCTTTGCTTTCACGCTCTTCCGCCCCCGGATCTCCAACACCACTACCCGGGCCCCAGCCGCGGAGCCCGGCCCCCAAGCGCGTGCCCACGCCGTGTCCCTCGTCTCCCGCCCCTCGCGGCGCCCGAGGAATCCGGCCGGGAGGGAACCCTGTCGCCGGCCACCACACTAGCCAGCCTCCACCGGCTCCGCGAGTGTCCCGTCCCGGCCTCGCAAGGCCTGGGCCTCCGCCGGTGTAGGCCTGCAGGCGCCCGCGGCCCGGCTAAGCGAGCTCAGGCTTGCCGCGGCCTAGTCCTTCAGATACCGCTAAAAAGATTCGCTTGCCTCACCTGGACGCGGGCGGAAAAGCCCGGGACTGCTCCGGGGCGGGAGGGCGGGTGGGCGGCGGCGGCTCGGCGATAACGGCTCCGCTCGGCCTCGGTGGCGGCGGCGGCGGCGGCGGCTGGCGGCTGGCGGCGGCGGCGGCGGCGACGGCAGCGGCGGCGGCGGGGGCAGCTGCGGCTCCTCTTCAGCGCTCACAACCCGCTCGGGCCCGCGGCCCGGACACGCCCCCTCAGCTCTCGCGCCCATTGGTTAGCGTCCGCGACGGCTTGTTATTTATTGGTTGATGTAGCTGTCGCGGTAAGGGAGCGCGAGGTGGAGGCGGGACTTCCTCTCGGCGCCGCCTGTGAAGGGAGAAAGCGGGCCCGCGTAGACGCGGGTGGCCAACTATGGCCGCGGAAGGGGAGAACGTTGACCAGACCCCAAGGAGCTCAAGGGAGGCGGTGGCTGAAAGGTGGCCGCACTATGTGAAGCGCATGCTGTGTGCCTCGTACCAGTCCGTTGTGTTGCTGTCGCGCCGCTACCAAGCAAGGTGAGTGGTCAGCGCGCCTAGCCTATGAGCCTAGAACCTGGGTTCGAATTCGACCCTGACGTTTGTACACATAGTATAGTTGGTCACTTGCTGATGTTACTTCACGAAGCCTCAGTTTCCGTATCTGATGTAATGAGCAGGTGGGGTAAAGCGTTCCATTAGTGGTGGCTGTTTGAGCAAGGGAGTTCTAGGGGCCCAGGCTCCCATTCATCCTTTAACTTTTATTATTTTGGTTTTAAGAGGTAGGGTCTCGCTCTAGCCCAAGAGCCCAAGGTGACCTGGAACTCACTGTGTAGTCTCGGACTTATAGCGATCCTCCTACCTCTGTAGGTGTTTGCCACCACACCAGGCTCCATTATTTTATTTTGTGAATATATTTTCTTTTATATATGTTTTTATATAGGTTATAGTCTTATTCCCTCATCCCTGCCCCTCATTTTCCTGAGAGTCTTCTTCAGTAGGATCCTTGGTGTTCATTGTGGGGTAGTTAGGGCCTGCTAGTTTCTGGCGTGGGAGTGGGGTTGTGTACCTCAAGATATTTTTTAAAATATATTTTTTAATATTTTCATTTATTTATTTGAGAGAGATACAGAGAGAGAAAGAGGCAGAAAGAGAGAGAGAATAGGTGCGCCAGGGCCTCCAGTCACAGTAAACAAACTCCAGATGCGTGAGCCACCCTGTGCATCTGACTTATGTGGGTCCTGGGGAATTGAACCTGGGTCCATAGGCTTTTCAGGCAAGCGCGTTAACCACCAAGCCATCTCTTCAGCCCCTAAATATTTTGTTTTTATTTATTTATTTATTTGAGAGACAGAAAGAGAATATGGGCACCTTTCCAGCCACTGCAAATGAACTCAAGACACATGCGCCACCTTGTGCATTTGGCCTATGTGGGTTCTAGGAATTGAGCCTGGGTCCTTTGGCTTTGTAGGCAAGTGCCTTAACCGCTAACCTATCTCTTCAGCCCCCTCAGGATATTTCTATCCACCCTGTTGCTCTTAGAATCTCCCCACCCCCTCTTCTGCAGCAATCCCTGAGCCTTGTGTCTGTTAGCAGTTTGCTTATTTTTATTTTTTATTTATTTATAGCTGGGCGTGATGGTGCACACCTTTAATCCCAGCACTCAGAAGGCAGAGGTAGGAGGATCGCCATGAGTTTGAGGCCACCCTGAGAATACAGAGTGAATTCCAGGTCAGCCTGGGCTGCAAGACCCTACCTTGAAAAACCAAAAATAAATTTTTTTTAAATTTATTTATTTGCAAGTAGAGGGTGGGGACAGGAGAGGATGGGCACACCAGAGTCTCTAGCCACTGCAAATGAACTCCAGACACATGTACAACCTGTGCATCTGGATTTACATGGGTACTGGGGAATCGAATCCAGGTTGTTAGGCTTTGCAGGCAAGTACCTTAACCACTGAGCCATTTCTCCAGCCCAGCAGTTTGTTTTTAGTGTTGAGTTCTTTGTAGTCTCTTTGTTTAGATGTTTTTCAGTTCATCCCTAGAGGCCGTTTTTTAGGTTAGCATTGGGAGCAATACTCATGTTGCTGCTTCCTCTGCAGTTTCTCCTGGATCCTGGTAAATATGGTAGAGATGGCACTTCTAATGGTGAGCAGTTGGCTATTTTTTCTTATTGTATTGATGGGTCTTGGATCTCCCCAGTATCTTATGCCATCTGTAAAACAAAATATTTCCAACCAAGGGTGAGAGCAGATTTTTAAAAATATTTATTTATTTATTTATTTATTTATTTATGAACGAGCAAGAGAATGGGATGGGTGTGCCAGGGCCTCTGGCCACTCCAAACAAACTCCAGACACATGCACCACCTTGTGCATCTGGCTTACTTGGGTACTGGGGAATTGAACCTGGGTCCTTAGGTTTTGTAGGCAAGGGCCTTATCTGCTAAACCATCTCTCCCGCCTATGAGAGCAGATTTGATTAAGGGAGGAGTATGCATATAATTTTGAGACATTTTGGTGAGATACCTACTCAGCTTGTCCAGAGAACAATGGGAGTGCCTTTCTGGGGGTTGTGAGTTTTCTGTAGGGGCGGGGCACTGACTTTCAATGCTTGCAATGATCTAAATTTTGTGGGGGGGGGGACCTCACGGATCTCCCTGGCTAACTGCTTACTGTAGGGGGTAACCCAGTTCTGGTCCTGGAATTTATAAGCCAGAGCCTAGGGTTTTAGGATTAAGCTTTCTCCACCTACTGGGCACATGGGTTTGGTCTGTGTCTCTTGTGTACTAATATCCTAGAGTGTTTCCTAATGTACTACTTTATTATTGTGTAGTTTCCCCTCTTTACCCTCCCTTCTTCTACCCTCCCCATACTCCTAGTCCAATGATTCTTTTCCTCTATTAGCTTGTATGTTATCTCCTCCTTTCCTCATTCCCTGCTTTCACTTGTTCTTGGTCTTGTTCTGGTTACATGCCTGTAGTCCTAATGCTTACTGTCTTTTGCCCTCCTCTTTAGCTGGTCCATTTTAGGAGCCACATATGAGAAAACATGTGGCATTTGACTATCTTAGACTGTGTGACCTTGCTTAGGATATTTTCCAAGTCCATCCATTTTCCTGCAAATTTCATTATTTAATTTTTCCTTACTGCTGAGTAGAATTCCATTGTGTATATGTACCATGTCTTCATTATCCATTCATCTGACAATAGGCATCTGGGTTGATTCCAATTCTTAGCTATTGTAAATAGAACAGCAACAAAAATGTTTGAGCAAGTATCTCTAAAGTAGAGTCTTTGGGATAAATGCCCAAGAGTAGAATAGTTAGTTGGGTCAGATAGTAGTTCTATTTTCATCTTTTTCAGGCGTCTTCATACTGATTTCTATAGTGGTTGTACAAGTTTGCACTTGTATCCTGACTGGAGTAGGTGTAATCTCAAAAAAGAATTAAAAAGAGAATTCCCACATGAAGAAATACACTTAATGAAAATGTTCAACATCCTTAGCCATCAGGGAAATGCATATTAAAACAGCTTTGAAATTCTACTTCAGTCAGGATGGCAATCATAAAAAAGTCAATGACAACAAATGTTGGTGAGGATGTGGGGAAGAAAGAACCCTTATTTACTGTTGGTGGGAGGATTTTACTGAATTTTTTTTTTTTTTAATCTAAGTTCATCAGGGATAGCATATTGGTCTACAATTTTCTTGTTGTGTCTCTGTCTGATTTTAGTATTAGAGTAGTGCTGGCTTCATGGAAGGATTTTGGAAGCATTCCTTCTTTTCTAATTATGTGAAATAACTTGAGAAAAAGTGGCTTCAGTTCTTCAGTGAAGGTTTGGTAAAATTGTCCATCAAGTCCTGGCCTTTTAATTAATTAATTAATTTTTTTTAATTGACAACTTCTATACTTACATACAAAAAATGCATGATATTTCCCTCCCCTCCCCCCATTCCCCTTTAGAACTCCAATTTCTATCATATCCCCTCCCTCTCTCCATTAGTCTCTCTTTTAATTTGATGTCATCATCTTTTTTCTTCTATTATGAGGGTCTTGCGAAGGTATTGCTAGGCACTGCAAGGTCATGGATATCAAGGCCATTTTCTGTCTGGACAGTTGCATTGTAAGGAGTCGTACCCTTTCTTTGGCTCTTCCATTCTATCCACCCCCTCTTCTGTAATGGGCCCTGAGCCTTGGAGGGTGTGACAGAGGTGTTTCAGTGCTGGGCACTCCTCCATCCCTTCTTCTCAGCACTATGTTATGGCCTTTTTGTTGTTGTTGGGAGATTTTTTAATTTACATTTTCAGTCTCGTTAGATGTAATAGGTTTGTTTAGGAGTTTTACCTGTTTTGGGTTTAATTTTGGTATGTGGTTTGTGTCTAGGAATTGATCCATTTCATTTATATTTTCCAGTTTTATGGAATGGAGGTTTCAGAAATTTGTCTTGATGATTCTTCACATTTCCTTGGTGTCAGTTGTGATCTTTCCTTTTTCATTTCTGATCTTGTTAATTTGAGATTTCTTTTTTTCCCCCTTTTGATCAAATTGGCCTTGTAGAACTCCTAGGATTGGATGATTCATTTCTGATACCTTTAGGTGGTTAGTTAAGTTATTACTTTGAGATCTTTCTGTCTTTGTTATGAAGGCATATAGTGCTATAAATTTTCCCCCTCGGACTACCTTCATTGTGTCTCATTAATTCTTGTATGTTGTGTTTTCATTAACATTCAGTTCTAGAAACTTTACAATTTCCTTTTTGTTTTTTCCATAACCTAGCGGGGCTAGGGAGATGGTTCAGGGAATAAAGTGTTTGCTGTATAAGCATGAGGACTTGAGTTTGATTGCCAGCAGCCAGGTAAAATGCTGTGTGTGGTGGCATACACACATACATCCCAGTGGTGCGGAAGTGGAAAAAGGTGGATCCCTAGGGATTGATGGCTGGCTAGTCCAGTTAAATCACTGAGTTCTAGGTTCAGTGAGAGATCTCATCTCAACCAATAAGGTGGAGAGCAGTTAAGGAAGACACATGACCTGTGTCTCCTTGTGCATGTTGTACATAGATGCACATGCGCCTGCACACAGAAGTGTACCCACACACATACCTACATGTATACATACACAGATATACCACACACATAAAATTAAGTTGTTAGTTTTGTTAAAAAGTAAAGAGAGTGCCGGGCGTGGTGGTGCATGCCTTTAATCCCAGCACTTGGGAGGCAGAGGTAGGAGGATCACCATGAATTCGAGGCCACCCTGAGACTACATAGTGAATTCTAGGTCAGCCTGAGCTAGAGTGAGACCCTAACTCAAAAAAAAAAAAAAAAAAAAGTAAAGAGAGTAATAGGATAGTATTGTATATATGTAAGTAGCAGAACAGATTAATGGGGTGAAAAGGCCTAAGTGAAGTCAGGGGAAGGGATTGAGTAAAGAAAAGGTGGAGGGAGGGCTAATCAAAATCTAAGGATATAAATAAGTCATATGAAAATCTACTTTTCTGGACAATGGAACACTCAGAAGCAATAAATTGTTAGTAGAACATTTTCAGTGCCAGGGATGGCATACCTTCCAGTGAGTTGTTGGCCAGGGAGGTCATTGATACCCCCAAAACATTACAAACCATTGCTGAGGCCCTTGGTTTCCCACCAGGAATAGATGGTAAGACCCTGTTGCTGAAGACTCCATATACTTGGGCTACAAGGTCACTGAGGAATCCTGTTGGAGTTGAGCTGAAAGCCTCCTCCATGTGGACCATGTGACAGAAAGCTGGAAAAAGCTACACTGCGTTCAGTTCAATGGGAGAGAAAGAAATCACCAGTGAAGATACTCAGCAGTGGACACTGCAAGCCTTAAATTTGGCCAGCGAGGCCAAATGAGCCAATGGGTGCAATAATGGCATGTCTGTTATGGGGAAACCAACTGCTCTCTATTTGGACTGGAGGCCCGCTCCATGGGAGGAACTATATCCCCGATACTGAAAACCTACAACAGGGGTAGTCATGAGCCCTAGGGGTGTAACGTCTGCTGGTGTCTTGCTAAATGTATATACTATTTTCACCAAACTGCCCAGTTAGCACTTCTCTTAATATTCATACCCATATATTAATGCTACTCTCACTTTTGGTTAGCGAAGCTTTTCTTTTCAGATGGTGGTGACTTTGGGATGACTCAGAAGGTACCATGGTGCTGAGAAGAAGTGACAGAGGAGTGTTCAGCACTGAATTATCTCTAACACGTCTTCCAAGGCTCAGGATCCATTGCAGAAGAGGGGTCAGAGAGAATGTAAGAGCCAAAGGAAGGGTAGGACTCCTTATGACGGTCTTCTCCAGACACAAAATGGCCTGGATATCCATGACCTCACAGTGCCAGATACTACCTACACAAGACCATCATAACAGGAGGAAAAGATCATAACATCAATATAAAAGATAGACTGAGCTGGGCTTGGTGGCGCATGCCTTTAATCCCAGCACTTGGGAGGCAGGGGTAGGAGGATTGCCGTGAGTTCGAGGCCACCCTGCGACTACATAGTTAATTCCAGGTCAACCTGGACCAGAGTGAAATCCTACCTGGAAAAACAAAAACAAAAACAAACAAACAAAAAAAAAGATAGACTGGTTGAGAGGGGGAGGTGATATGATGGAGAGTGGAGTTTCAAAGGGGAAAGTGGGGGGAGGGAGGGATTTACCATGGGATATTGTCTACAATTATGGAAGTTGTCAATAAAAAACAAATTAAAAAAAAAAAGAAAGTGGGCAAAGAAGACATGATCAAATAATTCCAGTAAAAAAAAAAAAAAAAGTAAATATTGGGCTGGAGAAATGACTTGGCAGTTAAGTTACTTGCCTAAGGACCCAGGTTTGATTCCTGAGTACCCATGTAAGCCAGATGCACATGGTGTTACATGTGCCAGGAGTTTGTTTGCAGTGATTAGAGGCCCAGGCATGCCCATTCTCTCTTTATGTCTGTCTGCCTCTTTCTCTCTCAAATAAGTAAAAATAGAATAAAATATAAAAAGTAAAATTTTATTTACTATTTCCAAGCAGAAGAGAGAGAGAGAGAATGGGCATACCAGTGCCTCCAGCCTTTGCAAATGAACTCCAGACACATATGGCATCTTGTGCATCTGGCTCTACATGGATACTAGGGAATCGAACCTGAGTCACTAGGCTTTGAAGGCAAGTGCCTTAAGTGCTGAGCTATCTCTCCAGCCCCACACACATAAATTTTAAAGGGAAGTAAAAAGAAGCAGATGATAGCAATTATAATGGCTTTATTTGACTCAAATTTTTTGAAATATTTCAATATATGATTATTAAAGTAAACTGTTATAAGATCTCTTAAATACTGTGTTTTTTTTCATATGCTTTTAGACTCTATTGTGTATTTTACATTTTGAATTGGACTAACTTCACTTTAAGGACTCACCAGTCACACATTTCCATTGGCTACTGGATTGGACCATGAATTGCTCTATGGGGAAGCAAAAGAGAAGCCTCAGATAGTGAAAAAGGGCAAGAAGAAAAGTAAGTTGGTGGAAAGGGCAGGGGGAAAACAAGGGTTACAGTCAGTTTCAAAGAGGGTTTTCAAGAAGATTGAGAAGATAGAATGTGTGTGCGTGTATGTGTAGTATGTGTGGGAGTGTATATGGGTAGTATATGCATGTGTGTGGGGGCAAATATACTCACCTGTAGTTGTCTTTCCCTATCACTGATTCTCTTTGCTTCCTTATGATGGCGTCTCTCACTGAATTTAGAGCTGTTATTTTTGGTCAGGCTGGATGATGAGCAAGTCCCCACACCCACAGCAATGGGGTTACAGGTATGTATGGCCATGCCCAGTTTTTACATGGATTCTGGGGATCTAACTCAAATGGTCTCAATCCCTTAGGCTTGTGGGGTAAGCACTCTTATTCTGCTGAGCCATCTCCCCAGCCCTTAAAAAATGAAATTTACAAGAGAACTTGAACAAGTTGAGAACAAATAATTACATTCTTCATCGTTGTCTAGCTAGTAGAACTTGTAGAAATGAGTGTGCACTGTCCAGTCCAGTAGCCTCTAGGCTCATGTTGCTTTTGGGTATATAACAGTGTGGTAGTTTGAATATATGTCCCCCAATATATTCAGTATTTTATTAGTTATAGGTTGCATCTGCAATCACTTTGCTAGAGGCAGTGTCACTGGGGGCTGGTCTTAAGGTGTTGGTGGTGGGTTTGAGATTCCATTGTAAAGATATGCAAAGTGTGCCTAGCAGGAGTTCCTGAAGTGTGCTGGGCTTTTGGCTGTAGGTTTTGCTCTGTGTGCTGTGTGGCTGGTTGGTTTTTCTCTCTTGCTTGGCCCTGTGAAGGCAGGCCACTTCTTCTGCCATTATGGAACTTCCCCTGGATCTGTAAGCTTCAATAAATAATATCCCTTCCTCCATAACTGTGCCTGGCCTGGAAGTGCATCTCAGCAAACCTGAAGCTGTCTGCTACAAACAGTGTCTAGTGTCATTGAATATCTGACTTAAAAATTTTTTTTTAAATATCTTTTTTTTTCTTTTGTTTTTTCCAGGTAGGGTTTCGTACTAGTCCAGGCTGACCTGGAATTTACTATGTAGTCTCAGGGTGGCCTTGAACTCATTGCGATCCTCCTACCTCAGCCTCCTGAGTGCTGGGATTAAAGGCGTGCACCACCACACCTGGCTTTTTTTTTTTTTTTTTTGAGTATATACTTTATATGGACATATCATGTGTTGGTGCCATCCTTTTCCTCCTCCCTCCCCCCCATTCCACTGAGGGCCCTCCTCAGTGGGATTGTTGGTATTTCCCATGGGCCGTGGGTTATAAGATGTGAAAGCAGCAGTCAGTCATTGTGAGGGGGGCCATGCCTCTTGATATGCCCTGCCAACCTGTAGCTCTTACATTGTTTCTGCCCACTCTTCTGTAGAATTCCCTGAGCCATGGTGGGTGTGTTTTAAGTCCACTTCACTGTTGAACTCTCAGGAGTTTATGGATTTCTGCTTATATGTTTTGTATTCCTTTTTTTTAAAGATCTTATTTTATTTTATTTAGTTATTAGAGACAGAGAGATGGAGAGAGAGAGAGGATGGGTGTGCCAGAGCCCCTAGCCACTGCAAACGATCTCCAGACACATGTGCCACTATGTGCATCTGGCTTACGTGGGACCTGGAGAATCGAATCTGGGTTCTTAGGCTTTGCAGACATGTGTCTTAACTGCTAGGCCATCTCTCCAGCCTGCATGTGTTTTGTATTCTTAGTGTCTGTCTCCTTCACCCTAGTGCAGGTTGTCAGGTTCACCATGGAAGCAGCTCTCTTGCTCATCTTATCAATTCCTGTGTGGTTTTACATGGGTTTCACATGGCTGATGTGCAAGAAGTGGTTTATCTATCGGTTCTCGCTACCTTCTAAAAAAAAAAAATAGATTCTCCAATGGAGAATGAGGTCAGCCTAGGTTAAATGAAATAAGCATTGTCAATTTAGAGAGATTTTGGTGGATGTAACTCCTCTTTTGGCCAAAGACTAATAGGAACTTGTTAGAGACCATAATCTTGGTCTCCATAGGATTCTGAACTGGTTCCCAGTTCCAGCTATGGGTTCCTTTCCACTGAGTGGATCTCTTAGGCAATCAAAAAGCCATTGGTTACCCACCAAGGCTGGGTGCTACCATTGCACAGGTGTGTAAGTCTTGCCAGGCTGGTTGCATTTAAATAGCAGTGTCCCCTCCTTGCTCACAAGGTTGTTGGCCATTTTTCTACCAGCAGCTCATGTAGCACTTTCCAGCACTATACGGGCTAACCATCTGGGAACTGGCTCCCTTCCAGATTCCAGCTGGATCTCTGGGTGTTCTGTGTTGGTAGCATGTGGTGTCCTCAGCAATAAGGTCTTACCTTTTACCTCAGGAAAATAATCAAGTGCTTTGACAGGGCCTGTCTTGTTTTGGGGACCTCGTAGATCTCTCTGATCAACTGCTCAATGTGAGTAGCAACCAATTTTTGGTACTGGGAGTTATAGGCCAGAGCCAAATGTTTTAAGGTTAGGTTTCATCCCACTCTCTCCAGGGCCCTTCTTACCAAATGGTCCCCCTAAACTCCTGTTGAGGGTTATAGCTTTTATCCAGGAGAAAGGTTTGTATGGTACTAATTCATTTTGGGTTTAGTTTTGTGTTTATGTCCCTCAACCTACCATTCCCCTCCCTGTGACCCTTCCATCCCTATTGTCTGGCCCTCAAGTTGCCTGTCACTTATGCCAGCAATTCATGCTGTTCCAGGTTAGGAACCACAGATAATGGAGAATATGTGGTATTTGTCTTTCTGTAATTGTGTTAATTTGCTGAGTATGATTAGTTTCAAGTCTATTCATTTTCCTACAAATTTCATTATATCATTTTTTTTCTTACTGTTGAGTAGAATTCCATTATGTAAATGTACCACATTGTCACAATCCATTCATTCAGTGATGAGTATCTGGGTTGATTCCAGTTCCTTAGTGATTGAAAAAGTTTGTATTCCCACCAACAGTAAATGAGGGATCCTCTTTCCCCACATCTTCACCAACATTTATTGTCATTTGACTTTTTTAGTGATTGCCACCCTGACTGGAATAACATAGAATCTCATAGTTGTTTTAATTTGCATTTCCCTGATGGTTAAGAATGTTGAACATTTCCTTAAGTGACTAGCCATTTGTATTTCCTCCTTTGAGAACTTCCTGTTTAATTCCCTGCCCATTTTTTTGAGTGTGTTGTCTGATTTTTTTTTAATTTGAGAGAGATAAAGAGAGAGAGAATGGGCGAGCCAGTGGCCTCTCAGCCCCTGTGAATGAACTCCAGACGCACGCGCCCCCTTGTGGGCAAGTGTGGCATTGCGCCCTTGTGTCACTTTTTGCGTCTGGCTAAACATGGGACCTGGAGATTGGAACCGGTGTTCTTAGGCTTGGCAGGCAGGCGTCTTAACCGCCAAACCATCTCTCCAGCTCTCATTTGATTTTTATTGTTTAGTTTTGTGAGTTCTTTGTAGATTCTACATATTAGGTCTCTGTCAGTGGTATAGCTGGTGAAGATTTTCTCCCATTTTATGGGTAGTCTGTTGACTCTCTTTATGGTATGTTTGTGCAAAAGGTTTTCAGCTTCATGAGATCCCACTGGTTGAGTGATTGTTTAATTTCCTGGGTTACTAAGGTATTGTTCAGGAAGTCTTTCCCCACTCTTATATTGTGGAGAGTTCCCCCTATTTTTTCATCCAGTACTTTAAGAGTTTCAGGTCTCATATTGAGGTCTTTAATCCATTTGGAGTTGATTTTTGTATGTGGTCAAATGAAAGGTGTCTAGTTTCATTTTTCTACATGTGGTTATCCAGTTTGTCCAGCACCATTTGATGAAAATACTGTCTTTTCTCCAGTGTACATTGTTGGTTCCTTTGTCAAAGATCAAGTAGCTGTAGTTACTTGAACTAAGGGCTGGGGTCTTTATTTCTGTTTCATTGATCTATATGTCTGTTTTTATGCCAGTACCATGCTGTTTTTGTTACTATGGCTTTGTAGTATAGCTTTAGAGTGGGTATGGTGATACCTCCAGAGGTGTTTCTTTTGCTGAGGATATGTTTGGGTAACTGAGGCCTGCTGCCATTCCATATAAATTTTGTGATCTTTTTTTTCCTATTTCTGTGAAGAATGATGCTGGGGTTTTTATTGGTGTTCATTGTATATGTATATTGCTTTTGGTAGAATAGCCATTTTCACAATATTAATTCTACCTATCCAAGCATATGGGAAGTCTTTCTGTCTTCTCTCGTCCTCTTCAGTTTCTCTCTGGAGTGGTTTTATGTTTTCATTATATAGGTCTTTCATATCCTTGGTTAGTTATTCTAAGGTATTTTATTCATGTATTTATTTTTTCATGGGTATTAAAAATGGGATAGCCTCATTGTTTTCTCTCTGTGTATATTTGTCTTTTGCATATAGAAAGGCTACTGATTTTTGTGCGTTGATTTTGTATCCTGCCACTTTGCTGAATTTATCACCTGTAGGATTTTTATGGTGGTGTGTTTTGGGTCACTTATGGATGAGATCATGTCATCTGCAAATAGGGCTAGTTTGACTTTTTTCTTTCCAAATTGTATCCCTTTTATATCTTTCTCCTGTCTTATTGATTGGGCTAGGACTTCTAGTACTATGTTGAAGAGTAGAGTGAGAGTGGGCACTCCTGTCTTGTTCCTGATCTTAATGGGAACTCCTTCAGTCTTTCCCCATTAAGTATGATTTGGGATTTAGGTGTACTGTATATAGACTTTATTATGTTGAGGTATAAATACTCCATGCCTGGTCTCTCCAGTGTTTTGATCACAAAGTGATGTTACATTTTGTCAAAGGCCTTCTCATCAATTCTTCTGCATCAATTGAAATGATCATGTGGTTCTTGTGTTTAAATTTGTTTTTATATGGTTATTTATTTTAATTGATTTCTATATGTTGAACCATCTCTGCATCCCTGGGATGAAGCCTGCTTGATTGAGGTGTATAATTATTTTTTTCTTTTTGAAAGCCAGAGAGAGAGAGAGACAGATAGAGAATGGGCATGCCAGTGGCCTCTCAGCTGCTGTGAACGAACTCCAGATGCATGTACCCCCTTGTGGGCAAGTGTGGCATTGTGCCCTTGTGTCACTTTGTGTCTGGCTAAACATGGGACCTGGAGAACCGAATGGGCGTTCCCAGGCTTAGCAGGCAGGCGCCTTAACCACTAAGCTATCTCTGCAGCCTGAGGTGTATAATGCTTTGGATGTGTTGTTAAATTTATTTTGCAAGGATTTTGTTCAGGATTTGTGCATCTGAGCTCATCAGGGATATAGGCCTGTAATTTTCTTTGTTGTATCTCTGTCTGGTTTTGGTATTACAATAATACCTACATCTGCCTCCTGAGTAATGGAATTAAAAGCATATGCCTTTTTTAAAATCCCTTTTTTTGCCCTCATATTATGCAGGTCTTATGTAGGTAGTATCAGCCACTGTGAGGTCATGAATGAAAATGCCACTTTATAGCACTGGTATTCTACTTTCTGTCTGTATGAATTCAACTATTCCAAGTACCTCATTGCATTAGGTAGCTTTCCATTCTGTTACAAAATACCAGAGAAAAACAACTTGTAAGGATGAAAGGTTATTTTGGATAATGATTTCAGGAATTTCAGTCTGTGGCTGCTTAATGGCTGGCTGGAGCATCTAGTGATTCTGTGCATGATAGCATGAATATTTGGCAGTAGATGTCTGTTTACTTCAAGACAGCCAGGAAGGAAAGAGGAGAGGCAAGAGGGGGAGAGAGACAAACAAACAGGGTCACAATATTCTCTTCAAAAATATATATTCAAGCCGGGCATGGTGGCGCACACCTTTAATCCCAGCACTCAGGAGGCAGAGGTAGGAGGATCGCTGAGAGTTCGAGGCCACCCTGAGACTACATAGTTAATTCCAGGTCAGCCTGGACCAGAGTGAAACCCTACCTCAAAAAAAAAAAAAAAAAAAAAAAAAAAAAAAAGAATATATATTCAATGACTTAACTTTGTACTGCCAGGCTTCACCTCTTAAAGGTTCTACTACCTCTCAATAATTCCATAGCATGCATTTCAATGCTTTGATATTTGGTAGGGGAAACTCAAGATCCAAATTATAGTATTCATTTAAATTGGAATCATCCAATACTTGTCTTGTGTTTATCTAATTTCACTAACCAAAATTTTTGAAGGTTCATCCATATTGTAGTATGTATCAGGGCTTCATTAATTTTTTTTTTTTGGAGAGAGAAGGAGAGGAAGACAGATAGAGATGGGCGTGCCAGCAGCCTCTCAGCCGCTGTGAATGAAATCCAGATGGGTGTGTCCCCTTGTGGTCAAGTGCGGCATTGCGCCCTTGTGTCACTTTGCATCTGGCTAAACATGGGACCTGTAGATTGGAACCAGCATTCTTAGGCTTAGGAGGCAGGTGCCTTGACCGCTAAGCCATCTCTCCAGCCTGGAGCTTCATTAATTTTATAGCTGTATGTATAAACACTTCATTCATTCATTCCTCTCTTGATGGACACTTGTTTTTATTTTTATTTTTATTTTTCGAGGTAGGGTCTCACTCTGGCCCAGGCTGACCTGGAATTCACTATGTAGTCTCAGGGTGCCCTTGAACTCACGGCTATCCTCCTACCTCTGCCTCCCGAGTGCTGGGATTAAAGGCGTGCGCCACCACACCCGGCAGCACTTGTTATTTTTACCACCTACCTATTAAAAATGGTGCTGCTATGAATAGTAGCCCATAAGTTTCTATTCTCAGTCTTTTTTAAAAAGAAATGTTTTTTTATTTAGAGTGGGGGAGAGAAAGAGGCATACAGAGAGACTGAATATGGACATGCCAGGGCTTCCTGTCATGGTAAATGAACTCCATGTGCATTCATTACTTAGTGCATCTGGCTTTATGTGGGTCTGGAGAATTGAACCTGGAGTGTCAGGCTTTGTATGCAAGCATCTTTAACTGCTGAGCAGTCTCTCTAGCCCCTGTTCCCAGTCTTTTGGGGAGATACCAAGATGTGGTGTTTTGGGACCATATGGTAATTTTGTTTAAAATTTAGTGAAACCAAAAGTGTTTCTTACAGTAGCATACCATTTTACATGAGCACCAGCAATAAATGGATATTCCAACTTGTTCACATTCTCACCAATTCTTGTTATTGTTTATTTGAAAATTGTATCTATGGGTTGGAGAGATATCTTAGTGGTTAAGGCACTTGCCTGCAAAGCCAAAGGATGCAGGTTCAATTCCCCAGTACCCATGTAAAGCCAGATGCATGGAGTGGCACATGCATCTGGAGTTTGTTTGCAGTGACTAGAAGCCTTGGTGTGCCTATTCTCTCTCTCACTCTGCCTCTCTCTCTCTCTCTCAAATAAATAATAATAATAAATTTCTAGCAAACATGGGGACCTGAATTCAGATTCCCAGTACTCATATAAAATGCTAGGCATGATGGTGTGTGCCTGTAATCTCATCACTGGGGAGGTGGACACAGGGAAACTCAGAGGCTTGCTATAGCCAAATTGGTGAGTTTAAGTTATGCATGAGACCCTGTATCAAAGAATAAGGTAGAGAGCTATTGAGGAAAATACCTGACATTGGCTTCTGGTCTCCAAACACATGTATACACACGTGCACACTCACCTACATACACACACATACATATCACATATACACACAAAATTTTATCTTCTGTAGTGTCTTAGTCTATTCAGACTGCTATAGCAAGATAGAATATAGTGAGGATCTTTATAAGCAGTCAGTTATGTCTCATAATTCTGGAAGTTGGGAAGTCTAAGATCAAGGTGTTAACAGATCTGGTGTGTGGTGAGTATCTGCTTCCTGGTTCTTAGATGGCATTGTCTGGCTGTGTTCTCACATGGTGGAATGATGCAAGGCTGGAGTATCTTTTTTTTTTTTAAATTTTATTATTTATTTATTTATTATTTGAGAGAGAGATACAGAAATAGGCAGGTAGAGAGAGAGAGAGAGAGAGAGAGAGAATGGGTGCATCAGGGCCTCCAGCCACTGCAAACGAACTCCAGATGCATGCACCCCCTTGTGCATCTGGCTTACATGGGTCCTGGAGAAGCGAGCCTCGAACCGGGGTCCTTAGGCTTCATAGGCAAGCATTTAACTGCTAACCCATCTCTCCAGCCCTGGAGTATCTTTTTTAAGGACACTAATCCCATTGATTAGGGTTTACATTATTTTTAAAATTTTTTTATTTTTTTGGCTTTTCGAAGTAGGATCTCACTCTAGCCCTGGCTGACCTGGAATTCACTCAGTCATCCCAGGTTGGCCTCGAACTCATAGTGATCCTCCTAACCTCTGCTTCCCGAGTGCTGGGATTAAAGGGATGTGCCACCACATCTGGCTAAGGTTTATTACTTTAAGACTTAATAATCTCCCAAAAGGCAGAACTTCCTGATACCATCACTGAAGGAATTAAGATTTCTTCTTTATTCATTTTGAGTTAATTCTCATATATGGAATTAGGTTCAGATCCACTTTTATTCCTTTGCATGAAAATCTGGTTGTCTTGGTACCATTTGTTGAAGACACTACTTTTTTTTTTTATTTAATAGAATTGGCTTGGCAATAATATATAAAAAAAAAAAGAGGGCTGGGGAGATAGCTCGGCCAGTAAAGTGCTGTGGTGGTTTGATTCAGGTCTCCCCCATAAACTTAGGTGTTCTGAATGCTAGGTTCCCAGCTGATGGAGATTTGGGAATTAACGCCTCCTGGAGGAAGTGTATTGTTGGGGGTGGGCTTATGGGTATTATAGCCAGTGTCCTCTTGCCAGTGTTTGGCACAGTCTCCTGTTGCTATTGTCTACCTCATATTGGCTCATACTATCATTTTCCTCTGCCATGATGGAACTTCTCTTCGCGTCTATAAGCCAAAATAAACTTTTATTTCCCAAAAGCTACTCTTGGTTGGGTGATTTCTGCCAGCAACGCGAACCTGACTGCAACAAGTGCTTTCCTTGCAAGCATGAAGTCCCAAGTTTGATACCTAGTACCCATGTAAAATAGCTAGATATTGGGGCTATGGAGATGGCTCAGTGGATAAGAGTGCTTGCTACACAAGCATGAGAGCCCAAAAGGGCCCGAGTTTGATCCCCAGCACCATACCAAAAAAGTATAACACAACCACTATCACAACAAAACCCAAGGTATGGTGGTGCACACCTACAACCCCAGTGCTGGAAATACAGAGAGGCAGATTTCTGGACCTTGCTCAACAGCTAGTTTAGCTTATTTGGTGAGGTCCAGGCCACTGAAAGACCTTGTCTCAAAAAAAGTAGATTGCCGGCTGTGGTGGTGCATGCCTTTAATCCCAGCACTCGGGAGGCAGAGGTAGGAGGATTGCTGTGAGTTTGAGGCCACCCTGAGACTACATAGTGAATTCCAGGTCAGCCTGGGCTAGAGTGAGACCCTACCTCAAAAAACCAAAAAGAAGAAAGAAAAAAAAAAGGGTGGTTGGTACCTGAGGAATGACACCCAAGGTTCTATCCTTCACACATGTGCATGTGCAACCACATATACACAGGCTTCTGTATACATAAGAACACACACACAGTCACCTTGCTATACATGTATTGGTTTATTCTAGGATCTCAATTGTCTTCTGTTGCTTTTTTCCTGTAATAATATTTATTAATTCCTCTACATTAAACCTACCTGTCCAGATATGCAGAGATTTACAGAAATCCAGAACAAAACCACTTCCAAACATAAGAGATTCATATTTGAAAAGCATTTCATAATGTTACACCTAAGTGATTTGAATACCCTGGTGATGACTAAGAAATTTGCCACAGTCAAGTTTTTCTAACCCATTAAGGTCCAAGTTTTGGGGAATAAGGTGGCCCTCCTCTGTCTGAAAAATATTCACTCAAAATAATACTAGAAGAAGTAGGTATCCAGCTTGAGGTATTGCTCAGTGGTTAAAGGTTTAATTATCTAGCACCCACATAAAACCAGTACAGTGGCACATGTACAAACAGTACAAAGTGGCACATGTGACTGGAATGCATTAGCATGAGGCCCTGGCATGTCCATACATACACTCTTTTTTTAATTTTTTTTTTTTTATTGACAACTTCCTTAATTGTAGACAATATCCCATGGAACTTCCCAGCCTTTCCCCTTTGAAACTCCACTCTCCATCATATCCTGTCCCCCTCTCAATCAGTGTCTTCATTTTTTAAAAGATTTTATTTTTATTTATTTATTTATTTGAGAAAGAGAGAGGGAGAGTGAGAATGGGCAAGTATCTCTAAGGTAGTGAGACGAGTCCTTAAGATATACGCCTAGGAGTGGTATAGCTGTGTCATATGGTAGGTCTATTTTTAGCTGTCTCAGGAACCTCCACACTGATTTCCACAGTGGCTGGACCAGATTGCATTCCCATCAACAGTGTAGAAGGGTTCTTTTTCCACATCCTTGCCAGCATTTATGGTCATTTGTTTTCATAATGGTAGCCAATCTGACAGAAGTGAGATGGAATCTCAACGTAGTTTTAATCTGCACTTCCCTGATGATGAGGGATTTTTTTTAGATGTTTATATGCCATCTGTATTTCTTCTTCTGAGAACTCTGTATTTAGTTCCATAGCCCATTTTTTAATTGGGTTGTTTGAATTCTTATTATTTAATTTTTTGAGTTCTTTGTATATCCTAGATAATAACCCTCTGTCAGATGTATAGCTGGCAAAGATTTTCTCCCATTCTGTAGGTTGCCTCTTTGCTCTATTCACAGTGTCCTTAGCTGTACAAAAGCTTTGTAATTTCATGAGGTCCCATCGGTTGATCTCTGGTTTTATTTCCCAAGCAATTGGAGTTATATTCAGAAAGTCTTTGCCAAGATCAATATGTTGAAGGGCTTTCCCTACTTTTCCCTCTAGCAGTTTCAGAGTTTCAGGTCTGATATTAAGGGCTTTGATCCATTTGGACTTGATTCTTGTGCATGGGGAGAGATAAGGATCTGTTTTCATCTTTCTACAGATACATATCCAGTTTTCCCAGCACCATTTTCTGAAGGCTGTCTTTTCTCCAATGAGTATTTTTGGCATTTTTGTCAAAGATCAGGTGGCTGTAGCTACCTGGACTTACATCAAGGTCCTCTATTCTGTTCTATTGATCTACATGTGTGTTTTTGTGCCGGTACCATGCTGTTTTTGTTCCTATGGCTCTGTAATACAGGTTAAAATAAGGTATGGCGATACCACCAGCCTTATTTTTGTTGCTCAGAATTGTTTTAGATATTCGAGGTTTTTTTGTTCTTCCAAATGAGTTTGGATTTTTTTTTCTATTTCTGTGAAGAATGCCATTAGAATTTTGATGGGGATTGCATTAAATGTGTAGATTACTTTTGGTAAGATTGCTATTTTCACAATATTGATTCTTCCAATCCTAGAACAAGCGATGTCTTTCCATTTTCTAGCATCTTCTGCAATGTCTTGCTTGAGTGTTTTAAAGTTTTCATCTTAGAGAGCCTTCACTTCCTTGGTTAGGTTTATCCCAAGGTACCTTATTATTAAGTTTTTTGATGCAATTATGAATGGGAGTCATTCTCTGATTTCATCTTCTGTGTGTTTGTTGTTAGCATATAGGAAGGCTACTGATTTCTGTGTGTTTATTTTGAATCCTGCTACATGGCTATAGGTGTTTATGAGCTCTAACAGTTTGCTGATAGAGTCTTTAGGTTCCTTTCTGTATAGAATCATATCATCTGCAAATAATGATAACTTGATCTCTTCCTTTCCAATTTGTATCCCTTTTATGCATGTCTCTTGCCTTATTGATATGGCTAAGACTTCCAATACTATATTAAATAAAAGTGGGGACAGTGGACACCCTTGTCTTGTGCCTGATTTTAGTGGAAAAGCTTCAAGGTTTTCTCCATTTAGTATTATGTTGGCTGTGTGTTTGTCATAAATAGCGTTTATTATGTTGAGATATGTTCCTTCTATTCCCAGTCTCTGTAGGACTTTATCATGAAGGGATGTTGGATTTTGTCAAATGCTTTTTCTGCATCTAATGAGATGATTATGTCATTTTTTCCCCCTTCAGTCCATTTATACAATGTATTACATTTATCGATTTGTATATGTTGTAGCATCCCTGCATCTCTGGGATAAAGCCTACTTGGTTGAGGTGAATGATCTTTCTGATATATTCTTGTATTCTGTTTGCCAATATTTTGTTGAGAATTTTTGCATCTATGTTCATGAGGGGGATTGGTCTGTAATTTTCTTTTTTTCTATCTTTGTCTGGTTTTGATATCTCTCTCTTTCTATCATGAATAAATACATAAAATTACAACAAAAAGTCAGTTTTTGTCATTGTTTAGATCAACATAGGTGTCAGGCTTGAAGGTGAGCTAAGGGTGGGTTGGCCAAGTGCTGTCTCCGTCTCTGACAATTCCTCTTCTACTGTTTTCTATGTTTATTCTATGCCAGGACCACACAGGTTTGTTTATTGTACTTTTTTGGTGTAGTATATATGGTATGGTGTGTGTGTGTGTGTGTATGATATATGCACGTGTGTGCATGCTTGAAGAGGCCATATGTTTGCTTAAGATGCAGTCTGTCACTGAACCTAGAGCTGCCATTTTTTTGTTTTTTGTTTTTCAAGGTGTGGTCTTGCCCAGGCTGACCTGGAATTTACTATGCAGTCTCAGGGTGGCCTCCAAGTCATGGTGATCCTCCTAACTCTGCCACCTGAGTGCTGAAATTAAAGGAATGTGCCACCGTGCCTGGTGAGAGCTGCCATTTTTGGTCAGACTGGCTGACCAGTGAGCCCCAGTGATTTGCTGGTTTCCGCCCCATCCCCACCCATAGGAATAAGGTTATGGGCATCTGTGGCAACACCCAAGTTTTTTTTGTGTGCACACACATATGTGCATGTGTGTGTGTTTGTAGAGTATGTGGTGTCTGTGACATGTATGCATATGTGTGTGGGTTGGCCAGAGAACATAGTCAAGTGTTCTTCTTTTATTGTTCATGTACGTATTTCCTTGAGATGGGTTATTTTCTTCAGCAGTGAGCCCCTGTGATTCTCCAGTCTTCTCCTCCCTCACCCACAGTTATAGCTGTGTTTGTCCATACCCAGATTTTTATGTGGATGCTAGGGACTGAATTCAGGTAGCCTCAGGCCTTATTGCTTATGTGGCAAGTGTTCTAACCCCTGATCCATCACTTCATCTTCTTATTGTACTTTGGTATTAAGTTTTTAAAGATCAGATTTTATATATATTATTTATTTTATTTTATTTTATTTTTTTCAAGGTAGGGTCTCGCTCTAGTCCAGGCTGACCTGGAATTCACTCTGTAGTCTCAGGGTGGGCTTGAACTCACAGCGATTAAAGGTGTGTGTAACCACACCTGGCTCTTGTTTCTGTTTTTTAAATAATAATCCTTAAATTTTATTTATTAGAGTTACAGAGAGGGAGAGAAAGAATGGGCATACCAGGGCCTCTAGCCACTAACTCCAGACACACCACCTTGTGCATCTGGCATATGTGGGTCCTGGAGAATTGAAGCTGGGTCCTTAGGCTTTGCAGGCAAGTGCCTTAACTACTAAACTATCTCTCCAGCCCCTTATTTTATTTTTAAACATCTTTTTATTGAAAAATTTAATACATTAACATACTGTAATTTGATTGTATTCCATTCTTATTACCCTCTTTTGTCCCTCCTCCCCTACTGAGTCTCCTCCTTCTTCCAAATAATCCTTCTTCTGTTTTGATTTCTCATTCTTTTTGTCATTCTCTTTGTCAAAACAGTGATGGACGCAGAATTGTGCAGGTCTTGTGGGGGTGAAAACAATTGCTGTGAGATCATGAATGCACTGGACAGTTTATGAGGCTGGAAAATCCTTAGCTTTTTTTGACTTATAAAATTTTATTGTTCCAAATGTACAGTCAGTTGAGTTGAACCTATTCACGTATCCTCACCTGCAGTGGGACATTTCCATCCTTGGCATATATGGTGTCAATCACTTGAGCTCTGTGCTTTGAAACCAGTTTGATAAGTCCTTTACTAAGGAGATCCTGAAGGGCTGCCCTACCCAGGGAACTGCGGATCTTCAGTCTCTCAGAGACCACAGCAGGGGTAATAAGCTTACATTTGGGAACTTCTTTACAGAGTTTGTTGTAAGTAGCTTTGTTAAACAGGACTAAGTTGTCGAACTTGTCCCCAACTTTGCCTTTGGACCACTTCTTTTTGGCCTTACCTCCAGACTTGTTGACTGGGTCTTTGTCTTTCTTAGCTGACTTCCTGGTGTCTTTCTTCTTCTTCTTGTCCTTGGGCATCATGGCGAAGCTTGGAGAGCCATGGCGACCACTGCAGCTTCACCAAGATGTCAGATTTAAAAAAAAAAAAAGCTCCTTTGCTTTTTCAATGTTCAATGTTGTTTTGGTTTCTACAATTTTAGATGAATTTAGGATTGGCTGTCCCATTTCTGTAGAAAGAAAGGACTGTTGGAATTTTGATAGGAATCACACTTAATCTGTAGGTAGTTTTGGATGTGGTGACACTCAGAAGGTAGATGGGTTGCTGTGAGTTCAAGGCCAGCCTGAGGCTAAATAGTGAATTCTAGGTTAGCCCTGGCTAGAGTGAGATCGTACCTCAAAACCTCCTGCCCCCCCCAAAAGGGATAGTCAGGTTTCCTATTCATGAACACCTTTTCCATTTTAGTATTCTTTTTAAATATTATACATTTGTGCATGTGCATATGTGTGTTCACGTGTGTGCAGGTGCACGTGAGTGAATGGTATGTGGGCATGTGTGTATGGAGGCCAGAGGAACCTTAGGTGTTCTTCAGGAACCCTAAAAAAATTCACCTTAAAAATACTTCTTGGCAGCAGAGCAGTACATTGGGCTTCCAGTCAGTAGTGCTCATCATCTCTGCAACAGGAGAATGAATTTAAGATGGGTGATGTTGAGAAAGTCAAGAAGATCTTTGGAAGTGTGCCCAGTGCCACAATGTGGAAAAGAGAGGTAAGCCCAAGACTAGACCAAGTCTCCATGGTCTGTTTGGGTGGAAGACCAGTCAAGCTACTGGATTCTCATATGCACAGATGCCAACAAGAACAAAAGCATCACCTGGGGAGAGGAACACTGATGGAGTATTTGGAGAATCCCAAAAAGTGCATTCCTGGAACAAAAATGATCTTCACTGGCATCAAGAAGAAAGGGCAGACCTAATAACTTATCTTAAAAATGCTACTAGTGAGTAATGGCCACTGTCATATTTATTACAAAATATAAATGTCTCATGGCTTTAAAAATATTTTATTTATTTATTTGCTAGTAGAGTGAGATAAGAGAGACTGAGAGAGAGAAAGAGCATGGGCCGGTCAGGGCCTCCAACCACTGCAAACGAATCCAGATGCATGTGCCACTTTGTGCATCTGGCTTTATGTGGGCACTGGGGAATTGAACCAGGGTCATTAGGTTTTGCAGGCAAGCTCCTTAATTGCTGAGCCATCTCTTTAGCCCCTCTCATGGCTTTTAATATGTATCATAACTTTATTGATTTCATATACCACAATTCAGATAATGAATAACAGATTTTTTTTGGACAGTCCTTATTTAAGTAAACTTGGCTTGTGGTAAAGTGAATATGATCTTTTTAAAAAATATTATTCTAGGGGCTGGAGAGATGGCTTAGCAGTTAAGGGACTTGCCTGCGAAGTCTAAGGACACAGGTCGATTCTCCAGGTCCCACGTATGCCAGATACACATAGTGGCACATGTGTCTGGAGTTCGTTTGCAGTGGCTAGTGGCCCTGGTGTGCCCATTCTCTCTCTCAATCTCTCTCTCTCCCCCTCTCTGTCTCTAATAAGTAAATAAATAAAAATAAAATCTTTAAAAAAATATATTATTCTGGGGCTGGAGAGATGGCTTAGCGGTTAAGGTGCTTCTCTGCGAAGCCTAAGGACCCATGTTCGACTCTCCAGATCCCACTCAAGCCAGATGCACAAAGGTTAGGCAAGCACAAGGTTGCATATACCCACTAGGTGGCGCAAGCGTCTGTAGTTCAGTTGCAGTGGCTGAGGCCCTGGCATGCCTATTCTGTCTCTTGCTGTCTTTAAAAAAATAAAAATAAATATAAAAAAATAGTATTCTGTTTCGGTCAATACTATCACTGCTTTCCTTTTTATTTGATTGGACTTAATTAGCATTGTTCAACTTTTCACAAAGATGGAGAATACCACCTTAAAAACTATTGAAGATTAGTTTTATATTTAGATTATTATTATTGGTTATATGAATATGTTTAAACACTAGGAAAAATGCACTGTTTAGAACCAGACTTACCTGTGTTTCAGATGATGTTCATTAGTTCATTACTGACAAGGGTTAAAGATAAAGAAGCAGTTGTCTTGCCTATACCAACTCAATTAGAATTCCTTGTATCTGAAGATACTACCTTTTACTTACTAAAACATGTTTTAGTGTGGTTTGTATATAATATAAAATAAAGAATATTTAACACCTAAAATATTTCTTTAGGGCTGAGGAGATTGGCTTGGTGGTTAAAGGCATTTGCTTGCAAAGCTAACCTGGCCCAGGTTCAATTCCCAAGCACCCACATAAAATGACACTTGCATCTGGAGTTTATTTGCACTGGCAATAGGCCCCGGTGTACCCATACTTTCTCTCTCTTCCCCTCCTCAAATAAAAAAAAAATTAAAACATATTGGGAAGGCATGCTAGGGGTCTCTTTCCACTGAAAGTGAAAAAATCAAGTGCTTACACCACTTTTTGCATCCAGCTTTATGTGGGTGGCTGGTGAATTGAGCCCAAGCCCATACTCTTTGCAAAGAAGTGCCTTTAATCACTGAGTCATATCCTCAGCCCCTTTATCCATCTTTTTAAAAAAAATTTATTTAAGCCGGGCGTGGTGGCGCACGCCTTTAATCCCAGCACTCGGGAGGCAGAGGTAGGAGGATCGCCGAGAGTTCGAGGCCACCCTGAGACTACATAGTTAATTCCAGGTCAGCCTGGACCAGAGTGAGACCCTACCTTGCAAAACCAAAAAAAAAAAAAAAAAAAAAAAAATTTATTTAAGCCGGGCGTGGTGGCGCACGCCTTTAATCCCAGCACTCGGGAGGCAGAGGTAGGAGGATCGCCATGAGTTCAAGGCCACCCTGAGACTACATAGTTAATTCCAGGTCAGCCTGGGCCAGAGTGAGACCATACCTCGAAAAACCAAAAAAAAAAAAACAAAAACAAAAAAATTTATTTATTAGAGACAGAGAGAGGGAGAGTGAGAATGGCATGCCAGGGCCTCTAGCCACTGCAAACAAACTCCAGACACGTGTGCCCCCTTGTGCATCTGGTTTATGTGGGACCTGGAGAATCGAACCAGGGTCCTTAGGCCTTGAAGGCATGCACCTTAACCGCTAAGCCATCTCTCCAGCCCCCGTCCCTTTTTTAAGGCAAGGTTTTTCATCAACTGGGAGCTTGCCAAATAGGCTAGACTAGTTGGCCAGTGAGCTCTAGAGATCCTTCTGTCTCCACTTCTTCAGTGTTGTGATTATAAGCACCTGTCTCCATGCCTTGCATTTTTATGTTGGTACTGAGGCTTGAACTCAGGTCCTCATGCTTGTGAGTTAAGCACCATAGCAACTGAATTATCTCTTTAGCCCATTCTTTAATTTCTTTCAGTAATATTTTATAGTTTTCACTGTATAAGTTTTTAACCTCCATGCTTAGATGCATTTTTTTTTTTTTTTTTTTTTGGTTTTTTCGAGGTAGGGTTTCACTCTGGTCCAGGCTGACCTGGAATTATGTAGTCTCAGGGTGGCCTCGAACTCACGGCGATACTCCTACCTCTGCCTCCTGAGTGCTGGGATTAAAGGCGTGCGCCACCACGCCCGGCTTAGATGCATTTTTTTTTAACTACAGATTTAAATGGAATTGCGTTTATTTACTTATAGTTACTAAATTATATATTTATTTTAAAACTGAGTTTTAATTCATTTATTTGTGCTCTCTGTGTGTACATGTGCTAAGGCTTCTTACTATTGCAGTTGATTTCCAGATGCCTATGCCATTTTTGTGTCTGGCTTTACATGGTTACTGGGGAATTGAACCCAAGCTGGCAGGCTTTGCAAGCAGATGCTTTAACTGCTGAGCCACCTTCCCAGCATTATGTATATATATTGGTCTATTTATTTTTATTTTATAAAAGGTTAAATTCAGGCTAGAGAGATGGCTTCATGGTTAAGGCACTTGCCTGCAAAGCCTAAAGGATCCAGGTTTGATTCCCCAGGACCCAGGTAAGCCAGGTATGCAAGGTAGTGCATGTGTCTGGAGTTTGTTTGCAACGGCTAGAGGCCCTGGCAAACCAGTTCTCATTCTCTCTGTCTCTCTTCTTTATATCTCTCTCTGCTTACAAATAAATATTTTTAAAAAGAATTTAAAAAGTTTAAACTTTATATTCCCTCACCCCTGAACCCGAACTTCTCTTTCCCTGAGGATCCTCCTCCATGGGGTTGTTGGTATTCACTGTGGGGTTATGAAAACATTCTATGTGGGAGGACTATGCCTTAGGATATTCCTACCCACTCTGTGGCTCTTTATTTATTTTTTATTTATGTGGGTTCTGGGAAGTCAGATGTAGGTCCTTAGGCTTTGCAGGCAAGTACTTTAACGGCTAAGCCATCTCTGCAGCTCTGGCTCTTTTATTATTTTTTAAAATTTTTTTGGAGAAAGAGAGAGACAGAGAGAGAGGGAGAGGAAGACAGATAGAGATGGGTGCTCCAGCAGCCTCTCAGCTGCTGCGAACGAAATCCA
The DNA here is from genome assembly GCA_036365145.1 of Orientallactaga sibirica. NCBI lineage: Eukaryota > Metazoa > Chordata > Mammalia > Rodentia > Dipodidae > Orientallactaga > Orientallactaga sibirica. Next base: position 22,169,419 of record JAEOAD010000015.1, on the reverse strand, counting down.
GATGTGTGCGCCCCCTTGTGGTCAAGTGCGGCATTGCGCCCTTGCATCACTTTGCATCTGGCTAAACGTGGGACCTGGAGATTGGAACCGCTGGAGATTGGAACTAGCATTCTTAGGCTTAGGAGGCAGGCACCTTAACCTCTAAGCTATCTCTCCAGCCCTGGCTCTTTATTTTTAAGACAGGTTCTTGCTATATATCCCAGGCTGCTTTTAAACTAGTGGTCCTTCTGCTCCTGCCTCCTGAGTTCTCAAATTACAGATATATGCTATCATGCCTGGCTAATTTATTATTTTTATTTATTTTAAGGTTTTGAGTATTTGTGTGTATGATGTTTGTGTTTATGTGTTGGAGTGCAGGTGTACATGTGCAGCAGCATGTGAATGGCATGCATGTAGAGGTCAGAGGACAACTGGGGTTATGCCTGTCCTTTCATCTTGCTTGATCTCTTATTCACTAGTGTGAATGCCAGGCTTACTGACCTGCAAACTTATGGGCAATTCTTCTGACCTCCTTCTTTCCCAAGGTGCTCTGGGATTACAGATGCTTAGTCCTATTCAGCTTTATATGGGGTCTGCCAATCCAAACTGAGGGTGTCAGGCTTGTAGGGCAAGTGTTTTATCCATTCATTCATCTCCTCAGTCACTTGACTAATTTATTTTTATTTTTATTTTTGTTTATTATTATTATTATTGGTTTTCTGAGGTAGGGTCTCACTCTAGCTCAGGCTGACCTGGAATTCACTATGTAGTCTCAGGATGGCCCCGAACTCTTGGCAGTCCTCCTACCTCTGCCTCCCGAGTGCTGAGATTAAAGGTGTGTGCCACCATGCTCAGCTTTTTTTTTTAAAGAAAGAATGGTGTTCTCATGCCAATAACTCCACCACTTGGAAGACTGAGGAGAAAGGATTCTTGTGAGTTCCAGGCTAGCCTGGGTTAAAGAGGGAGTTACAGGTCAACCTGGGCTAGAGTGAGACCTTGCCTTCAAGAACCAAACAACCAACATTTGTTTTCTGAGTTACCAGTTTTTTGTTCTCAAGGTATGGTTTCACACTAGCCCACACTGACCTGGAACTCTCTATCTGTAGATCCAGTCTGACCTTGAACTTACAATGCTCCTCCTACCTCAGCCTCTTGAGTGCTGGGATGTAAGCAGTGTGCCTCCACACCTGGCTTCTGAGTTACATTTTGGATTGCTTATTGTAGTTGGTGCTGAAATATAACAGATTTTTGTGTGTTGATTTTGTGCCCTGAAAATTTGATGAATATGTTTGTAGCTCTAGTAGCTTTCTTGTAGGGTCATTAGGTTTTCTGTACATACATCATGTCATCTGCAAATGAGATAGCTTATATTTTACTTTCTACTTTAGATTATACTTATTAACTGGAACTAGTGGCACAGTTCTGTTATCTCAATTGCTTGAATTGTTGAGGTTGGAGCTTGGGCTACAGAATGAGTTGAGGTCAGCTTGGGTAACTTAGTGAGATCCTACCAAAAACGATTACATTTTTTTTTTGTATTTATGGTGCTTAAAATATTTTTATTTACTTGATTTGATTTTATGCATGTGCGCGTATGTTTTGGTGTATGCATGTGGGTATGTTTATGTTTGTAGGTGCACATGTGGGTACAGGTGCAGGTGTGTGTGTTGTTAGAGGTCAACACCCCCCAAGTGTCTTCATCAGTTCACCTCAGTTTTAAAATTTTATTTATTTGCATGTGTATGTATGTGTATGTGTGCACTAGGGTCTCCTGCTGCAGCAAATGAATGCAAGACACATGTGCCACTTTGGGTTTAGCTCTATATAGGTGCTGGAGTATTGAACAGGCAGGATTTTCAAGTAAGTGCTTTTTAACCACTGAGCCATCTCTCCAAATTCTCCACCCTAGTTTTTGAGACAGTGTCTCTTGATGAACCTAGAGTTCATTAATTTGGCTAGAAAGCTAGCCAGCAAGCCCCAAAGATTCTCCTGTATCTACCTTCCTAGTGCTGAGATTACAGGCATGTGCCACCATTCCCAGCTTTTTTATGGGTATTGGAGATCTGAACTCAGGTCTTCATGCTTGCATGACAAGCACTTTGCCCACAGAGTCATCTTTCCAGCCCCAATGTATTTCTTCTTGTTGTCTAATTGCTCTACTTAGAACTTCCAGTGTAGGGCTGGAGAGATGGCTCAGCAGTTAAAGGCACTTGTTTGCAAATCCTGGTGGCCTAGGTTCGATTCCCCTGTACTCACATACAGCCAGATGCACAAGGTTGTACATGAGACTGGAGATCTGTTTGCAGTGGCAAGAGGCCCTTGCACGCCCTTTCTCTCTCTTTTTGCTTGTAAATAAATGAAAATTCCTTCTAGAGAGCTATTAAAAAAATATAGGAAGAAAAAGAAAAGAAAAGAAACTTCCAGTGCATTAAATTGCAATGGCAAAAACAGCCATTCTTTTCTTATCCTTGTTGAGAAGAAAAGCATTGAGTTTCTACCCTTGAGTATGATGTCATACTGAGGTACTGAGGCTTCTGGACAAAGTGAGCCAATGACATCTTTAATTCTTTCACTTTCAGAGATTCCCAGTGATCCCCTGTCATTGTCCTCTTCTTTCTGTATCTCTGAAGAACACTGCTGAGCACACTTAGCTGTGATCACGGAGTTTCACAAGTGAATGTTCAGTATGGCTGATGTGAGGTTTCATTTTCGTTATCAAATTTCATCGGATTTGGACTCACCTAGGGCACAGACTTGGGTGTGTTTGTGAGGGTGTTTCAGGAGAGATTTAACTGATGTGAGAAGACCCATCCTAGTATCCCCTGGGCTGGTATCACTTCATACGGAGAAAGCAAGCTAAGCACCAGCATTCATCCTTCTCTGCTTCTTGACTAAAGATGTAATGTGACCAGTTGCTTCACAGTCCTGCCACCATGCCTTCCCCACCATGATGGATTGTATTCCCAACCAAGAGCCAAAATAAATCTTTCTTTCCTTAAGTTCTTTTTGTCAAGTATTTTGTCACAGCAACAAGAAAAGTAGCAAAACAGTTGGTTTCTGGCTCAGTTCTTGTGTCTTGGCTGCCCCATTTCCTCAGGCTGGTTCCACTTCCAGCTCTGGAGAAACTTGGTCTAGTCCTAGTTCTTTTCCCCTCCCTTCTCCCAAGGGCAGAAGGGAATTTGGATAGTGTGATGGTTAATCTCAGTTGCCGGCTTGACAGGATTTAGAATCACCATGGAAACAAATCTCTCTGCATGTCTGTCTGGGATTTTCTAGATTAGATTACTTGAGGTAGAAAGACTCACCCTAAAGTGGGTAGTACCATCCCATGGACTTGGACGCCTGGACTGCTTAGAAAGGAGAAAATTTTTTGAACACCAGTATTCATTGCTGTCTGCTTCCTAACTGAAGATGCAGTGTGACCAGCTGCTTAATGATCCTGTTGCCAGTTTTCCCTGCCATAATGGACTGTAACCTGGAATTGAAAGTGGAAGTAAACCTTCCTTCCTTCAGTTGTTTCTGGTCAGGCATTTGATCACAGCAAGAGGAAAGTAACTACTACAGTTAGAATAGTCTCATGAAAACATCATGGGCAAGGGCATGTGGAAGGACAGGAGCTCATGAAGGAGACAGAGACACAATAGTTGGGATATGGGAGGAGAACAGGAGCTGAGGACATTAGGGAAGTCCTGGGAAAGAGGAGTCCAACAGGAAGGAGGGAGTGGACACTCTGACCATGGTGGATACAGAACAGAAACGACTGTGCTGGTTTTCCCAGGGAAGTGGCAGGCACACCCAGTGGTCACTGAGGACAGTGGTAGGGAGCAGGATAACCATGAGGAGGTCAGATGGAGCTGTGAAGGCAGGCTTCAGAGCTAGGCTTCCCAGGAAGTCTGATGTCACCTAGAGGATAGAGGGAAATTTGCCCTTGAGATGGAAAAAAATCTGCCCTAGGTTTCTTTCTTTTTTAAAATTATTTTTTATTAGTTATGCACATAATGTGAATACATTCATATTGGTGCTATCGATAGCCTCCTCCCTGTCCTCCCCCCTCTGAAGGGACCCTCCTTGTTGGGGAATGTGGGTTGTGCATTGTTGAGGTAGCCATCAGTTATGGGGAAGAGGCAATGTCTCTGTGCATAATGACGCAACTTGTGGCTCTAACAGTCTTTCCACCCCCTCTTCTGTGATTTTCCCTGAGCCATGTTGGATTCATTTTAGTTCTACCTCAGTGATAAGGTCTTGGGAGCCTCTATGTCTCTGGATATCTTGTATAGTAGGAGTTGAGTGTTCTCTGTGTCTATCTCCTTCGCCCTTGTGATGGTATCAGGTTCACCAAGAAAGCAGCACTCTTGCTTATTTCCCCAATTACTCTATGGTTTCAGCTGGGACCCTGGTGAGGTGCGATAGGCTGATCCTCCTCAAGTTTGGCGTCCATCTGAAAAAAAAAAGAAGCAACTTCTTCAATGGAGAGAGAAGACCGCACCGGATAAATGGGATAACCATTATTTTTTTAGAGAGAATTTTATAGCTGTAGGCCCTCTTGTAGCCCACGATTGGTGGGAACTTGATATTGGGAGAGTGGGCTTGTTTTTGGATATGGTTCTGACGTGTTTCCCAGTTTCAGCTATGAGTTCCATTCCACTGAGCAGATCAGTTAGCCAAATCAAGAGCAGTTTGTTACCCACCATGGCTTTGTGCCACTATTGCCCTTGTGTGAGCATCACATCAGGTTGTTTGCTGCTGAATATCTTAGACCACGAGTTGCTTGGACAGATGTTGGTCATTTTCCTCCAGTCGCTCATGTAGCACCTTCTGGCACTAGACAAGCTAACTGCCCTAAAAGCTCCAAGCCTCAGTCCAGAGAGATTTGCTCAACCATGTTTATAGCTGCTCAATTCATATTAGCTAAAGCTGGAATCAACCCAGATGTCCATCATTAGACAAATGGATGTGGTATATCTATACGATGGAATTCTACATAGCAGTAAGGAAAAATGACACAATGAAATTTGAAGAAAAATGGTCAAACTTGGAACAGATCATTCTCGGTGAACTTACCAATCACAGAAAGATAATCGTCACATGGTCTCACTCATCTGTGGTTCCTAAACTGAATCTGTCTGAGATGCATCTAATAAGCATCTTGATGTACCTAATAAGCATCGTGAGGACTGGAAAATAGGTAGGGTGGGATGGGAGGGGAGGGCAAGGGTGGGGGGGGGACACAAAAAGGACCCAAATGGAAATGGTACCATAAAATTCTTTATCCTGAAAGACAGACTAAAAGGTTGACCCTTCATCAGGTCCTTAGAGGGAACACATGAATCGCAGGGCCCTGGAGAGGGTATGATGAAGACTAACCTTAATCTTCTCCTGTTTATCTCTCTCCCTCTTCTCTCTTTCTCTTTTATATTACTGTCTTTTTCTTCCTTTTTCCTTGGTGCTGGCCTGTAAGTCCCAGTACTAGCATGCGGTTAACTTCCACAATGAGCTGTTGGTCAGAGAAACCTGCATGGTTTCCCAAAAGAAGACAGATTTCTGTCAGAGTTCTTGATGACCCACCAAAAGTTAATGGTAAGACCCTACTGCCGAAGACAACATATGCTGTTGGTACAGAACAAGGAGTGACCTGGCTGGAATCTGGAATAGAGTTACTACCCTAGGTTTCTACAGGTCCCACCTGGCCAGGAGGTGAGGCCAGGAAATGAACTTTGGTGCTATGACAACAGCTGATTTTGGAGCCAGTTTTCCTGCCTGGGAGATTCAATGAGGGGACTGGCCTGCCTTTCATGGTCTTGCAGTGCCAGGAGGGGCCACCGCCCAAGGTGAAGGAAACTAGCCTACCTAGAAGACAATGGTGTGCTTCTTAAGAACAGGGAACATTGTTGGGGAGGTGAAAGAAGGACTGCTCCCTAGGCAAAGGGCCCAGCCAAGGAAAAGGGAAGGATGCAGGAAGTGTGGTGTCTGTTTTGACAGCCTAGGGCTGAAGCCACCTTGAGGTCTCAATAGATCAGTCCAGTCCAGTGGGAACCCAAGAGGGCTGTGCATTCTCTGCCTCCTGTCCACCACCCATGGTGGTCCTTTCTGCTAGCAAACGAGAAGTAAAGGAAGCACCAGGCTCCAGAATCGTAAGATAATAAGACTGTGTCACTTTATCCCACTGTTTACCATCATCTGTTTTAGCCGCATACACAAACTTAAAAGATGCATTTGAAGACAATTTTAACTTTACTGAAGGACATCTGGGGAAAACTAAATAAATTATAGTTTCATGAATGGATGAAGAGGCACACGCAGAGAGAGAGGGGGCAGAGACAGACAGAATAAAAGAAGGAAGGAAGAAAGATAGATTGGTTGATTTCTGACCAAAATAATGAAGCCTGATTCAAGGGATTGGGGAGATGGCTCAGTGGGTAAAGTGCTTGCCTCACAAGAATGAAGACCTGAGTTCCACCCCAAGAACCCATGTAAAAATATTAGGTGCAATGAGGTGTGCCTGGGGAGGTGGAGACAGGAGGATCCCTGGGGCTTGCTGGCCAGTCAGTCTAGCCTAATTGGTGAGCTCCAGACCAGTGAGAGACCCTGTCTCATAAAAGGTGGATGGGGACTGGAGAGATGTTTCAGTGGCCAAAGGTGCTTGCTTACAAAGCCTGATGGTCAGGGTTAGAATCCCCAGTATCCACATAAAGCCATACTGAAAGTGGTGCATGCATCTGGAGTTCATTTGCAGTGGTAAGAGGCCCTGGAACACCCATTCCCTTTCTCTACTTGCAAATAAATAAGTAGATATATTTTTTAAAAGAACAGTGTTCGCTTTAATAACACATATACTAAAATATTAAAATGATACTGAGAAGATTAGCATTGACCCTGTGCAAGGTTGACATGCAAATTCATGAAGCATATAATTATAAAAAAAGAGGACACAGCCAGGCGTGGTGGCGCACATCTTTAATCCTAGCACTTGGGAGGCAGAGGTAGGAGGATTGCTGTGAGTTTGAGGCCACCCTGAGACTACATAGTGAATTCCAGGTCGGCCTGAGCTAGAGTGAGACCCTACCTCAACCCCCCCTCCAAAAAAAAGGGACAGGGCTGGAGAGATGGCTTAGCAGTTAAGGTGCATGCCTGCAAAGCCTACAGACCCAGGTTCGATTCTCCACACATAAGCCAGATGCACATAAGCCAAATGCACATGGTGGCACATGCATCTGGAGTTCATTTGCAGTGGCTAGAGTCCCTGGTGTGCCCATTCTCACTCTTTCTCTGGCTTCCTCTCTGTTTCTAATAAATAAATAAATAAAAATAAAATCTTTTTTTATTGACAACTTCTATACTTACATACAAAAAGTATGATATTTCCGTCTCCTCCCCCACATTCCCCTTTAGAACTCCAATCTCCATCATATCCCCTCCCTCTCTCCATTAGTCTCTCTTTTAACTTGAAGTCATCATCCTTTTCTTCTATTATGAGGGTCTTGCGAAGGTATTGCTAGGTACTGCAAGGTCATGGATATCGAGGCCAATTTCTGTCCGGGCAGTTGCATTGTAAGGAGTCATACCCTTCCTTTGGCTCTTCCATTCTATCCTCCCCCTCTTCCGCAATGGTCCCTGAGCCTTGTAGGGTGTGACAGAGGTGTTTCAGTGCTGGGCACTCCTCCATCCCTTCTTCTCAGCACTGTGTTGCCATTTGGGTCATTCCAGTGGTCATCACCATCTGAAAAGAGAAGCTTCTCTAACCAGAAGTGAGAGTAACGTTAATATGTAAATATGAACATTAAGCATAGTGCTTTCAGGGTAGCTTGGTGGGAATAATATATACATTTAACCAGACAAGCGCAGGCTTTATACCTCTAAGGCTCATGACCTCCCCTGCCATAGACCTTTGCTTAGGTTTTTCAGTACCAGGTATGTATTCCCTCCCATAGAGAGGGCCTTCAGTACAATTATGGAGCAGTTGGTTACCCCAAGAGCAGATATGCCACTATTGCACTCGTTCAGTCATTGGGCCTGTATGGCCAAACTTGAATTTTCAGTGTCCACTGCTTTCACTGCTGATGACTTCTGTCTCCCATAGGGATGGATGCACTGCAGCTTTTTTCCAGCGTTCAGTTGGCTGGTCTACAGGGAGAAGATTTTCTGCTCAGCACCAGCTTGCTTTCTCAGTGACCTTGCCTCTCAGGCAAGAGATGTCTTCAGCAATAGGGTCTTATTATCTGTTTCTCAAGGGCAACTAAGGTCTTTGGCAATAGCCTTTAATGTTTTGGAGGCTACCGGGACCTCCTTGGTCAACAACTCACCCATTGAAGCATTGATCTGGGTCTGCTGATGCCCAATCATCTGTTCACAAAGAGTGGCAACTAGAAGAGGATATCTGTTATTAAGAACTGACTGTGTACCTGGTGCAGAGATGGCTCCATGACAACACCATTCTTGCAGATCATACTGACCCTAAGGGTCCATATCACAGAACAGAAAACTGAGTGGCAGACACTGATTTGCCCAGTACTACCTCACCCAAGGATCCATGGCCTCCCACCCTGCCCTGCATGTAGCACCCCTGTGCCTGGGTAGTCCCCCCCCTTATAAGTCTTGAAACTCTCTTGCTCAGGATCCTGGTGTACCCCTCACCCAAAATGGGTTTCCCCTCATGGTTCTGGGTCTCTCCTTGCAGGGATATGTGGATGCTGGAAACTCCAAGAGAGAAGAGCGCATTCATCTATGAGCCCAAACTGTGTCTTCTGTGGTGCCAAGTTCAAGGTCTCCAAAGAGTCTAAGATCCTTACAGGGGAGGAAAAGACCATTCACAGATTAAGATATAGATTCGTATGGGACAGAAAGCTCCCCGTGGTCACACAGAAAGTGATGTGTAGCTCAGATGTCCCAGCCCTTTGCAGTTGGGGACAGGGTTAGAATTGTCCTTGAGGAAATCCCAAGAGATCAAGGAATCCATGTTCCCTAGCCACAGCAAGCTAAAACCCCTGCCTGACTTGCCTTGAACCAGCGTAGTCACCAAGAGCACACATAAGGGGGCCAAAGATGAAAGGCAGCAATGGAAGGCGAGGGACTTGAGTCAGACCATCTGAAGGATCAGCAGATGGGCAGAGCTGAGGTCCCAGGGGCAGACCCAGCCCTACTGGGGAAGACCTTTCCCAACTCCCTGCCTGTGACCCACTTTAATACCTGGCAAGCTCTTTGAGCTGCAAGTGGAACCCTTAAGGTAATTCTCAATCTCTGGCCTCCGAATGTGACCTTCTCTTCTGAATGGGTAGAACATACTCAGCTGACCTCTGAGGATGAGGCCTCGGAGCTTGGCCACCTCCTCAGGCCCAGCCTATAGGCCAGAAGCAGACTGATCTGGAGCCTGGACCCTGCCCTCCCTGCCAGCAACCAGACGGTGCCCAGTCTCACTGTGGCATCCTGGCTGCTGGAGCTCCTGCTCTCCTGTCATCTTCTGTTTCTCTTCCGCTCTCTGTCTGTCCTCTGCACTGGGGTTTATTTAACCCCATGCTTCGCCCTCTATAGACCCCACCAAGGCCCATTCCTCCATGACTCAGAAAAAGGAACAGGATGGGACAACCCAGTCCCAGAAAAATGGTGGAGAGGATGCATTTCCTGACACAGCTAGGAGTGTGAGGGCTGGAGGCAGTAGCTGAGCTGTCCATGATGGTACAATGGACCAATTCAACTCACATTTACTTCAACAACTCAGGTCCTTATCTTATGGAGTCTGTTTCCTTATCTGTGAAATGGAGTAATGACTTTGTCTTCCACTGTCAGGGGAAGTTTACTACCATGCACAAGTAATATGTGCAAATTGTCTATTGAATGATGGAGCCTGATGTGTGACATAGTCCTCTAAGAAAAACAAGTGTCATCTTTATTAGAAGCAGCTGTAACTTCTCACAAGTGCCTCTTGAGATTGGGTCTGTTGATATTCTCCCACAGAATGAGGGGAGTGAGGAGGGTTGTAGACCCTTACCTGAGACCTCAGGTGCCTGCTGTTTGTAATGATGCGGTTTTGTGGCCCGAGGGAAAGATGGAGTCTATATAGAAGAGAGTACAAGGTCAAGGGATAGGGACTCCATCTATACCACTATGGAGAGTCACCTATGCTGGGGTGAGACCTTTCAATGCTATGACTGCTTTGGAGTCTCTGTGCTCCTGTAAGTAGCCCCTCACCCATGCTCTGTAAGGAAGCCCAATAAACTCATGGGTTCACCAAGTGAACTCTGGTGGAATCAGCCTTTAGTCTATTGGGAGTGCTCTGCCTGGGGGAGCAAATGCTCATCAGCTTCTCTCCAGAAAATGTTTCATGCTACAGCCTTAGTAGGAGAACACTTCAGATTTGCAGAGGTTCCCTCCAAGGCTCAGGGAACATTGAAGAGGAGCAGAGAGTAGTAAAATCAGGGTGGAGAGATGGCCCAGTGGTTAAAGCGCTTGCCTGCAAAGCCTAACAACCTGGATTCTGTGCACCAGTACCCACATAAAGCCAGATCCACAGAATAGCATATGCATCTGGTGTTCACTTGCAGAAGCTGGAGGCCTCACTCATCTGCAGGCTCTTTTGTGATTTTTTTTTAACTTTAATAATATTTATTCAACCCAATATCTCCACTGCTTTATCATTTAAAGACATTACCAAATGTAAGAAAACACCTCACAAGACATTTTAAATTCTTTTTTTTTCTACCAAGTCTTCAAACACCTGTGTGTATTCTACATCTATAGAGCAGTTCATTCCTTGACTAAATTTTGCTACGAATATTTGCTCCATATTCAGAATTCACGAGCTGTATAGCTGGCAATTTGGATTCACATATTCAAGTTATTACACTCAGAAGTTTTCTAACAACTGACTTGAGCACCAACTTTAAACTTGTAGGTAAATTAAATTAAAACTTAGTTCATTATTCAAACTAGCTACATTTTAAAGCCAGTAGTCACATGCTACTTGTGACTACTTTTTATTGACAATTTCCATAATTATAGACAATAAACCATGATAATTCTCCCCCCCACTTTCCCCTTTTTGTATTTATTTTTAAAGGCAGAATCTCACATAGCTCAGGTGGTCTTGAATTTGTTATGTAGCCAAAGATAACCTTGAGGTTTTTCTTCATGGCATGTGTAGGTGTGCGTGCATGTTTGCGCATGTCTATGTGCAGGTGCACATGCTCATGTATGTGCATTTATATGGAGGGCAGAGCTTCTCAGCAGGCATTTTCCTCGATTGCTCTTTGTGTGTTTGAGACAGACTCCCTGAACCTGCAGTTCATCAGTTCAGCTATATTAACTATCTGTAAGTTCCAGGGATTCTCTGATCTCTTGTCTCCCTGCTGCTGGAATTACAAGCACACACCACACCTGCTTTTTAGGTAGGTGTTGGGGATCTGAGCGCAGGTCCTCATTCTTGCATGGCAAGCACTTTACTCAGTGAGTTATCTTCCTAGCATGAACTCTTGCTCCTCCTGCTTTCACCTCTCAGGTGCTGGGGTTACAGACATGAACCACCAAACCCAGCTCTGGTATCTCTTCTGTGAGGGCACTCAGCTTATTTATGAGGATTCTACCCATCATGAGCTAATTACCCCATCCTATATAACCCAACTCCTAATACTATCTTTTTGAGGGTCATGAACATTGCAGAGACACAGTCAGTCCAGAGTTCTTTCCTTTACCAATTTCAGCAACCCCTCCCCACTCTACTCTTTACTCCTTCTATATAAGGTTTATTAGCAGGGCTGGAAGGATGGTTCTGTCATGCAGGCATGAGGGTCTGAGTTTTCCCCTCTACACCCACATAAAAAGCCACACACCTATAACACCAGTCCTCACCAGGGAAGACACAAGAGGATCAAATGCTGGGGCTCCCTGGTCAACCAGTTTAACTAAAAATCAGTAGCTCCAGGTTCAGTGAAAGATTCTATCTAAAGGAAGATAGAGGAAAACTTCAGATGTTCTACTCTGACCTCCACACATGCACATGGGGTATGTGCATCTGTGCATACATATGCATACTCTATGCACACCACACTACACACAAAAAAAATAAAATAAAAAAGAGGGCTGGAGAGATGGCTTAGCAGTTGAAGCACTTGCCTACAAAGCCAAAGGACCCAGGTTCAATTTCCTAGGACCCATGTAAGCCAGGTGCACAAGGTGGTGCATGCAACTGGAATTCATTTGCAGTGGCTAGAGACCCTGGTGCACCCATTCTCTCCCTACCCCCTCTCCTCCTCTACCTCTCTTTCAAATAAATAAATAAAAATTAAAAAGAAAGGGTTCATTAAAAAAGATTTATGAGGATGTCAAGCATGAGTTACTCCCCCTCCTGATGGCATCTAACCCCAAACTCTTGTCAGCATTTAGAGCAATCCTAAATCCATTGTCAGTCTTAATACCTACTAAGGTCATTTATGGTTACCTGTGGTGTAATAGGAATTTATTCAACCCCAGGTATGCTTCTACTTGTCTTGAGGCTGGGGGACAAGAACAATCTTTATAATAATCCCATGGGAAAGTTCTCTCTCAGGTAGGCTCTTCTAGCCCTGGCTGACCTGGAATTCACTCTGTAGTCCCAAGTTGGCCTTGAACTCACAGTGATTCTCCTGCTTCTGCCTCCTAAGTGCTGGGATTAAAGGCGTGTGCCACCACACCAGGCCATTATCTTTCTTTATAGATAAGAAAGCTGAGACAGAGAGAGGTCAAACAGCTGCTTGAGGTCACATAGCTTGTTGGTAATGGAACTGGGGGACTTGAATCCAAATAGGGTCCCTGAGTTTATGCTGAACCACCAGGATGTAGGGTGAACATCATCAGTATCTACTTAGAAAAAATTCTCCATTTCAGTGGATTTGGGTGTTGGGCCTTGCTAGAAACAGGCTGGACATGTGAGGAGGCTGGCCAGAACTATTGGACATGGCCAGGCACCCTGGGCTGTGGGGTTGAAGCTGGCCCTCTGTCAGGAAGTCCCTGGTGATGGTGATGGCCTTCCCTACATTGTAGGTTGTAGTGTGCTGTCATCGCCCAGAGTGGGCAGAACTGGCAAGGTGCTCCCCCAGACCCCAAAAGGCTCTGACTATTCCATAAGTCAGACTTTACCCCCCACAGTTCCTGACCTTGTGGCTAGCTGCCCAAGAGACCCTCATGTGGCTGAAGTCACGTAGCCTTCTCACCCCCCACAGTAACAGAAGTCACAGCCTTCTGTTAATCTCCTTCTGCCCTTCCCCTTATCTTCCCTTATCCTTCCCCCTATCTTCTCTTATCCTTCCCCCATAGCTTTGAAGTTACTAGTCCTTCCACCACCTAGATAACAGCTCATTAACTATGCATCTGATCGCCATATAGTCTATACGTGCCATCTCAACCTTCCCCAAGTGTTTATAAACCCACTCCCCTTTTGAATAAATAAGTGCTGTCCATCAGACGGTCTCCCAGGTGCTCACTGCCCCATCATGTTCATGTGTCACACTCACCCGCTGCTCCAGGAAGGACCCTGCTGCTTCCCTCCCAACTCCTGCCTCCCTCGCCTGGGATGTCGGTGGCCAACGACCCTGGGGAAACAGGAATGGGAACGGAACAAGACCCACATTTGGGATAGTATTAGATGCTGAGAATTCTAGGTTAGATGCCCAAAAGGAAACTTCACCCCTTAAGGAGTTACTTCCTTGTTCTTTTTTGAGGCATGTATGAGTGTGTAGATGCATGTGGAGGCCAGAGAGCAACATCAAGTGTCATTGTCAGACACTCTATCCACTTTTTTTTTTTTTTTGTTGCTCGTTTGTTGAGACAGGGTCACATGTTGCCCAGACTGGCCTTGAATTAGTTATGTAATAACAGGCTGGCCTTGACCTTTTTTTTTTTTTTTTTTTTTTTTTTTTTTTTGAGGTAGGGTTCACTGTAGCCCAGACTGACCTGGAATTCACTATGTAGTCTCAAGGTGGCCTTGAACTCATGAGATCCTGCTACCGCTGCTGAGTGCTAAGATTAAAGGCATGCATCACCATGCCTGTCTTGGCCTTGAATTCTTGATCCTGCTGCCTCCACCTTCTAAACCTGGGGTGACAGATGTGTACCATCACACCCAGCTCTACCTTTGTGTTTTCAAGACAGGGTCTTTCATTGATTTGGATATCACCAATTAGGCTAGATTAGCTAATCAGAGAGCCCCCAAAGATCCCAACAGCTCTGCCTCCTCGACATTGGGGTTACAGGTATGGGACACCGTGTCTGACTTTATAAAAATTTTTTTTGAGACCAGGTCTCACTTTAATCCAGGAAGACCTAGAATTCACTCCATAGCCCAGGTTGGTCTGGAACTTCTACCTCAGCTTCCCAAGTGCTAGAATTAAATGTGTGAGCCACCATGCCTGGTTATTTTTAATTTTTTTAAAGCTTACTACCTATTTGCTGTGTTCATGCCAGAGTCTTGTATTGCTGCAAATGAATGTCAGACAGCTGAGCCCAGGCTTTTAACCATCTCTACAACCAATTTTTTTTTTTTTGAGGTAGGGCCTCACTCTAGTCCAGGCTGACCTGGAATTAACTGTGTAGTCTCAGGATGGCCTCAAACTCATGACGATCCACCTACCTCTGCCTCCCGAGTGCTGGGATGGCGTGTACCACCACACCCAGCTCTATAACCAATTTTTTATATTAATTGTGAACATTACTGTATGAACATATTGCATATTGGTTATTGTCACAGTCTGTTCCATGTTGCTGGAACAACTTCCAAACAGACACAGTTTATGGAAGGAAGGCATTTATTTCAAGCTTGTAGATTCAGGGGAAGTTCCATCAGTGGTGGAAGAGAAACTACCACAACACCAGTTGATGGCAATTTGGGAGGTGGAGCCTTGCTGGAGCAGGTATGTTGTTGGGGGCTGTCTTAGGGGTGTTATAGCCAGCTCCCACTTGCTAGAGTTTGGTTCCCTCTCCTGCTGCTGTTTTCTACCTTCTATGACAGAGATGATGTCCAGTCTCTGCTCATGTCATGCTTTCCCCTGCCATCATGAAGCTCCCCCTTGAGACTGTAAACCAAAATAAAAAAACCTTTCTCCCACCAGCTGCTTTTTGTTGGGTGTTTCATCCCAGCAATATGAAGGTGACTACAACACTAGCTAAGGATGGCCTTGAACTTCCGATTTTCCTGCTTTCACTTCTCAAGTGCTGAGATGACAGGAAGAAACCATCAGGCCTACTTTATGGAGTGCTGGGATCCAGGATCTACTCCTATACTTCCAGCACTCAGGAGACTAAAGTAGGATGATTGCCATGAGCTTGAGGACAAAATCAAGTGTTGTCAAGCATGTGGAGAAATTGGAACCCTCATACATTGCCAGTGCATATAAAAATGATGCACCTGTTATTTGACCCAACAATTTTACTTCTAAAATACTAATTCAAGAGAAATAAACCATCCACATGAACATGTACTTGTACATAAAATGTTGATAGCAGTACTATTCACAGCAGCCAAAGGGTAGATCCCAAATGCCCACAAATTGATGAATAAATAAAGAGGATAAGGCATACTCATAATAGAATATTATGTGGCAATAAAAAAGAATATCAAGGGCTGGCTAAAAAGAGAGGTTATGTCAATCAAAAAGTCTTCTAGGGCTGGAGAGATGGCTTAGTGGGTAAGGCACTTGCCTGCAAAGCCAAAGGACCCAGGTTCCATACCCCAGAACCCACATAAGCCAGATGCACAAGGGGGCACATGTGTCTGGAGTTCGTTTGCAGTGGCTGCAGGCCCTGACTTGCCCATTCTCACTTTCTCTATCTACCTCTTTCTCTCAAATAAATAAAAATTTAAAAAAATATCAAGGCAGCTTTTATGTCTAGAAGATAGTACTGCAAAGCACTTCTCCCCTTTCTAGGGCTCTTATATTCTTTCCATCACCTCTTCCACAATGATCCATAAGCCTTGGGGGAGGGTGATAGAGGTGTCTCACTTATTGCTGAAATTCCACTGTAATTTCTTAGCACTTTGATGAGTTTTGAGTCTCCCCAGTGGTCATAAATCAACTGAAAAGAGAAGCTTCATTAACTAAAAGTGAGAGCAGCATTAACATATGTGGATAAGCATAAGCATTTAGAGGGCAATTTGGTGGGCATAATATATCCACTTAGCCAGACAATAGTAGTTCTCCCCCAAGGCATATGGCCTCCAAAGGCTTTTCATTAGGTTTTTATGATTCTCTCATGTGCAGCAGGCCTCAAATCCAGTCAAAGAACAGTTGTTTTTTCTATAACAGACATGCTATCATTATACCAGTTGGTACATTTGGCCTGGCTGTCCAGCCTTAAAGCTTGGAGCGCCCATTGCTGGTAAGATTGTTGATGGGTTTACTTCTTTTTTTAAAAAAAAAAAAATTAAAATATTTATTTATTTGAGAGAGAGTTACTGAGAGAAAGATAGAGAGGGAGAGAATGGGCATGCCAGGGCCTCTGGCCACTGCAAATGAACTCCAGATGCATGTGCCACCTTGTGCATCTGGCTTACATGGGTCCTGGGGAATTGAACATGTCCTTCGGCTTTGCAGGCAAGTGCCTTAACCACTAAGCCATCCCTCCAGCCCTGTTGATGGATTTTCTCTACCAATAGGCTGCATATCTCTTTCAGCATCCTGACAGCTAGTCAACAGGGAGGAAGCTTCTAGCTTAACTCCAGATTGATTATGTGGATTCAAATAGGGTCATACCAGCTAGTTCTGGTGGGCAACCTGTGGCCTTGCCTACTTGGCTTTTTTATGTGGGTGTTGGTGTTTAAACTAGGGTTCTCATGCTTGCTTAGCAAGTGCTCTTACCTTCTGAGCATCTCCACAGCTCTGAACCTCATGTTTTCGAAGTTCATCCTTTCTTGTGTGTATCATTAGTTCTTTATTGCTGTCAATGACAGAAAGTATAGTTTTGCTGGATAGAGAACTTCATTCCTTTTAACATTTTTTTTTTGACACAGGGCCTTACTATATAGCCCATACTGGTCTGGGACACACTCTGTAGCTCAAACTGGATTTGACCTCAAGTTCCTCTTGCCTCAACCTCCCAAGTGCTGGGATTATAGGGATACACCACCAAGCTCAACTTTTTTCAATATTATGAACATATCACCACATCAGTGTCATTCAAGTTTTGTGCAGAGAAATCACCTTATGATAAAATGCTCTATAACAATATAATTATGTATGATTATTAATATAGTAACCTTATGGAAAGTTCTTTGTGTAAAGATGCTTCTTGCAGCTGTCATAATTCTCTTTGTTTTTGAATCTTCATAGTATGATTATGATATACTTAGCTTTGAATCTCCAAGTTTATTCTACTTGGAATCCTATGGTTTTTGGATGTATACACTAATACTTTTTAATTTAATTTAATTTTGTTTTGTTTTATTTTGAGGTAGGGTCTCACTCTAGCTCAGAGCTGACCTGGAATTCACTACGTAGTATCAGGATGGCCTCAAACTCATGGCGATCCTCCTGCCTCTGCCTCCCAAGTGCTGGGATTAAAGGCGTGTGCCACCACTGTATGGCACAATGCAGGACTGGCCCTAGCCAGACTGCATGCTAAAAGAAACCAGGCCACACCCCTTGGGTTTTCTCACTAGGATGGTGGGTAGTCAATGACGGTTAAGACTCCATGAGATGGGGCAACCTAAGACAGGCACCGTCCCATGTGATGGTCCCTTGGGGCCTGGGTTCAACAATGACTTGGCAAAGAACCATGCCTCCCAGGGTTGCCAATAGTAAAAACAAAAAGGAGGATATGTATGGCACAATGCATGTCTGGTCCTAGCCAGACAGCATGTCAGAAGAAACCGGGAAGTGGCTTCTGTGAACATGGCATTCTGCGCAGGCCTGGCATGACAACAACTATAGCCCATGCTCACGAGAAACCTGCTACAAGATGATCTGTCTGGAGACAGGCTATCATTGGTCACAAAAAGGGGACCACCCCATACAATGATTAGCCAGCCAAGCCCCTTAAAACTCCCTACACTTCCTTGAATAAACGAGTTTGCTGCAGCTCGCCCTCTGCCTGCTTTCACCCAACTCCCGGAGTCTGTGTCATGATTCACCACTTCTCACCCCCAACTCGGCAGAGACCCTGCTGTCCCTCCTGGGCTTGCCCTAGGAGGGACCCCAACATCTGGCACCTGAACAGGGACCCTCTGCCTCCTCAGTGTTGGCAAAACACCCCACTCTTGATCATCAGTGAGAAAAGCCCCTTGGTGTTCTGTGTGCTGATGGCTGCCCAAGGGTGAGTGGGCAGTCCTCTCCTCCACCCTTTTCCTTTGTTCATCCTTTTCCCTGGCAGGAAGGAACACATCACCTCATGGTCCCGAAGCCCATGTCAGCTCTTCCATTATTGGTTCATCCCGGCGAAATCACATGAGGGTCTGACCCACCCGATTTTGGAACCAAGGCGAGGCCTTTGGCTGAGCTTCCCCGGAGACACCATGTGGGCATATGGCCATGGAGTAATGACCCACGGCAGTCCCCCACTAAGCACAAGACAGATGGGTCCTAAACAACCTATCCGTATGTCTCAGCTGACCCTGGCATTAGGAGTTGTGGTTTGCATGATCATCCTTTGGGCTATCATTTTTGATCTGGGTCATTATTTCCTCAATCTTTTTGATTCAGGAGTGTCCCAGCTCAGCCCCCGCCCCCTCAAACACCACCACGCCATAATGGGCAACCTCCCTCCCCACCAGAGGATGCTACAATTGCAGGCTCTTAAGGCCCTCCTCCTGCAACATGGCTTAAAAGTGAAACAAAAGGACCTCCATAGCTTTTGGGATGAAACTCTTGTTTTAGCCCCATGGATTAGTCTGAAGATCATCTGGGACACTTCCATTTGGTCCTGGGTTCTCTTCCTCGTGAAGAAACACGAGGTTTATGAAGGGCACATACCCCATGCCTCATTCTTTCCTATCCTCCTTGCCATAATCACCAGCCTTAAAGGCTCCTCTGTGGAGGAAGTCATTTTTGCCCATAACAAATGCTGTAAGGAGGAACCAAAACTGGCTCTTCAAAGCTCGTCCCTCCCAGCCCCCTCTTACAATAACTCGGATGAGGAGGAAGTCAAACCTTTAAATGATAAAAGACTGTCAACCCAACTACCACCTGCTACAGCCACACTCACAACCACCCCTCCCCCTCTTTACCCTTGCAAGGATCTCCCCCCCTCAGTCCTGGACACACCCAGGCAACTGCTAGTTCCCTGACACACCCCTTCATCACCTTCCCCGTTAACGAAGGGCCGGATGCGACAGCCAGGCCCTGGTACCCCACCCCTCTCTCTGATCTGGCCCTCATCTGCAAGGCATCCCAGGAATCTGGCATTGCCTCTTCTTACTTTGAACAAGTCCTTTTACAATGGGCCATCCACCTTCAGACTTACTATGACTGGTACTCGCTGTTCAAGGTGGTCCTTCTCCCCCTGAATTATTCCAATGGAAAGCCACCTATAATGACCTGGCTGAATCGCAGGCCCACCAAAATCTTGGGACTGGGATTCTAATTACCCTGGACATGCTCCTTGGCACAGGGCCTTATACAGACCCTGTATCACAAGCCACATTGGGCATACATGCCTACTTTGACCAAGTAAAATCTTTATCCCTCCAAGGGTTTAAGGCCTCCCTCCCACAGAGGCTGGATACCTATTTTCGTAACCTGGTCCAGGGCCCATCCGAGGGCTTCATGGATTTCCTCTCTTGTGACAGAGTCCATGGCCCGACGCACTCCCCTTGGCCCCACCAGGGATGCTTTAGTTAAGCAACTGACATGGGAGGGAGCAACCATGGCAGCATGTAATGCTATTGCTGCTGTGCGCAATGAGGATCTCCATAAATGGATTGTAGCTACCAAAGATATCAATCCCATGTCTGCCCCCTTCGAGGCCCTGGCTGCCTCAATACAAACCCTGACCATGGGTCAAAAGCCTACCCAACAACCATCCCTCTGCTGGGGCTGTGGCCAACCAGGACACCTTTGGAGGACCTGTCCAAACACAACTAAGCCTATTTTAAGGCCCCGAACCCCCTGCCCTAAATGTCAAAGGGGATATCATTGGGCCAAGGATTTCAGAAATTCCCTGCCTTTTAACTCCCCCAGGGGCAACCCTCAGCTCCGTAAGAGGGAACCTACCCCCACATTAGGTGGACCCTGCCCATTTACGACCATTCACCCCGCATCTCTGTCCTTTTGGACGGGGTTGAATTCAAGGTCATAGCAGACATAGGTGCAGATGCCACTATTATCTCTGCCAACGATGCACTCCGCATGCCCAATTGGGCCTATAAAGATGGTACCAATATTAAGGGTGTTGGGGGACAACAGACTACTAGACAGGTTAGACCAGTTACATGGAAAGACTATGATGGCAACATGGGAGCATTTCTCCCCTTGGTGGCAAATGTCCCCAATACCCTCTGGAGCAGAGACCTCCTTACTGACATGGGTGTTGTCATAACAACAGATGACCAGGCCTTTTATGATGATGTTATATCACCCATGATACCATTGGCCTCTCAGGGCGACCCAACCCCACCAAACCACCCACCACTCATCATCACCCCCAATTCTAGAGGCTACTGTCCGATCCCCTACTGCTCCCATACGCCTCAAGTGGGATACCATGGAACCCATTTGGGTCGAACAGTGGCCTATGCTAGAACCTAAATTGACTATTCTCAAATCCCTTATTCAAGAACAGCTTGCTCTTGGCCATATTGAGTCCTCTATTAGCCCTCATAATTCCCCCATCTTTGTCATTAAAAGGAAAACTGGTAAACATAGATTGCTCCAAGGTTAATAAACATATGTTAAAAATGGACTCCTTTCAGACTGGCCTCCCCCACCATGGAGCCATCCCTACCAACCACCATAATCTTAGATATTAAAGATTGCTTTTTCTCTATCCCTTTAGCAGCAGAGTACAGGCCCTATTTTGCCTTTACTGTCGGGGAGACCAACCATTCTATCCCAGCTAAAAGATATCAATGGAGAGTTCTCCCCCAGGCATGAAAAACAGTCCTTCTATTTGCCAAATGTTTATATCCTCCACCATGGCGAGAATACAATCTAAATGCCTTCTTGTTCATTACATGGATGATCTTTTGATTGCACATACCTCAAGAACTGCCCTTTTGGACCTTCTTAAATTACTCATTGAGGACCTCAAAAAACTTGGGTTTGCCATAGCGAATGAAAAAAATTCAAACAGTGCCCCCTTTTGGATTTTTAGGATACAAAATTTCCACTACTATACAACCACTTACCCCTCACCTTCTAATAAAGGACCATTATTCCCTCAATGATCTCCAAAAACTCTGTGGCCAAATTAACTGGCTCAAACCTTTCTTGCCCATCCCTCCTAGTGAACTCCTACCACTGTAAGACCTCCTTAGAGTTACTGACAACCCTTCGAGGAAAATTCCTCTAAATGATCACTCCAAAAATTTGTTACATAAAATATCACACTACCTCTTTTCAATGACCCTCACAAGATATGACCCATCTGCTCCAATCCTAAATGTGATCCTTTGGAAGGCAGGGGAGCCTTTGGGAGTCATCTGGAAAAACCAATCGCCCCTTAACTGGGTACATCCCTCATGGGCACAGGCCCATAAACTCACCACCAACCTACAAGCAATGCTCCTCATAGCAATTAAGGCACGTACCTACACTAACAAAATCTTTAAAACGGAACCCTCCAAAATAATTCTGCCCATCCCCATGTTGGAACTTCAACCTCTTTTTTTTTTAGGGAGGACCCCCTTTTCCACATTCTAATGGCAGGATTCCCCAATGAGATAGACAATCACCTCCCTGCTCACAAACTACTCCAATCCCTAATGGCTTTGCTCATAAAGACTATTTCTCCAGGCCTTCTGGTCAGCCCTTAGCAGCCTTGGCCTTTACAGATGCCAATAAACATACTTATTGACTAATGGACCAGATAAGGCCCTTAAGTTCCCTAACCCCCATTCAGTCCAGCTAAGGGAACTATTGCCATCATCAGAGTCTTAGAGCTCTGTCAACAAGAGCTCATCAACATCTCTGACAGCAGTTACGGGGTTCAAATGACAAAGGTACTTCCCTTAGCCAATCCCAGGCCCTCTCATCATCCCATACACATTGCCATCTCCACTTTACAATTGCAGATGGAAAACAGATCCTACCCTTGGTTTATTGAGCATGTTCACTCACGCACTGCTCTGCCTGGCTTTATTGCTGATGGGAATTTGCAGGTAGACAATTTTATTGCTGTCTCCTCCTTGCCACCTTTAGAACAAGCTAGACATTTACACCAAAGGTTCCATCTATCCCCCACTAATCTAAAAACCCTATACCCTGAGCTCTCACTTAGCCATTGCAAACATTTAACCCTTACCAGTAAGGCATGCACCCCCCTACCCCCTTGGGCCCCCTACAGCCTCAAGGAGTCAATCCTAGAGGCCTTGCCCCAAATTCTACCTGGCAGATGGATGTTACCCACATACCTTCCTTTGGTAACCTCAAATATGTCCATGTCATTGTGGACACTTACACTAAGCTTACTTTTGCTATTGCACTCTCAGGGGAGAAGGCATCCCATGTCATTAAGGTGACAAAAACTGCTTTGTTGGTCATGGGCGTACCCTGGCCAATTAAAACTGACAATGGCCCTGCATACACATCTGCCCAATTCACATCCTTCATGGAATCTTGGGGAATAAAACACTCCCTTGGGATCCCCTACAACGCACAAGGATAAGCCATTGTGGAGAGAACTAACCGGACCCTAAAGGAACTAATTATAAAACAAAAGTCCACTATGTCACCCAAGGATCTCCACTTGGCCCTCGTGGAGGTTCTCTTCACCCTCAATTTTCTCAAAAGTCCACATAGTTTTTATCAGTCCCAATGATGTTCAAACATCCCCATAGTCAAAAGTCTTTTAACTGAGCCATGATACAAAAAAATTCCCTAATGGTACAGAACAAACAGTCACATTGCAAAAGATGGGATCAGGCATAGCAAAGAAATATTTAACTAATACAAGATTTGAAACAAACAGGGCAAACATCAAGCTCTCCAACAACCTATTCAGTGACAAATATCCAAGTCTGATAATTCCTTTTTAAAAATCTTTTTTATTTTTTAATTTATTTGAGAGAGATAAAAAGAGGCAGATCAAGAGTGCCAGGCATGGTGGTGCGTGCCTTTAATCCCAGTACTTGGGAGGATCGCCATGAGTTTGAGGACACCCTGTGACTACATAGTGAATTCCAGGTCAGACTGGGCTAGAGTGAGATCCTACCTTGATGAAAGAGAGGAGAGAGAGAAAGAAAGAGAGAGAGAGAGAGAACGAACCAAGGCTTCCAGTCATTGCAAATGAACTCCATATTCTTGTGCCACCTTGTGCATGTGGCTTACATGGGTCCTGAGGAATTGAACCTGGGTCCTTTGGCTTTGCAGGCTGGCACCTCAACCACTAAGCCATCTCTCTAGCCCCAAGTCTGACAATTCTAACCAGTGACAAATCTCTGGAGTTCCAATTCCACCTCTCCAGCTAGTCTACTCACAGTCCCAGAAAACTTCAGCTGGTGCTGGAAGCTCTCCTTGGCAGCCATCTCATAGTCCTGGCATCTACATTGGGTCTCCACTACAACCCATGGTTCATCCTCATGGCTCCACTGGCCTCCATGGAAGTAATCCAACAAACCTGCTTCACATTGCTCATGGCCATTTCCAAAATACAAAATCCTGTTGCAAATCCAATGACCCTCTCTTTATTGCATTTGTCATACTTCATAATACCAGGTAGGTTACCAAGTTGTAATCCAAGGGGGAATAAAGCAGACTTTGAAGAACAGACCATTCCTTCAGCATTCAGGCTTCTTCTAAAAACTTTGCATTCTTCCTGTTGTTCCCAGTGCTGATCAGCTGCCCCAATCTCAGTGATTGTAATCTCTCAAACAATTGCAGCTGAATGGGCAGCAGTTTCAGCCCCAAGATTTCCTTTTTTTTTCTGTGCCATATCCCTCTGCTCACACCAATCCATTTCTATGCAATGCAACCCTGTGTAAGTTCTCAGGACAAGGGCATAACAGCAAGCATCTCACACAAACTGCTTCTATCCCACCCCAGGAAAAGCTCTTTCTTCCACTTATAAACCAAACCTGACAGTCCATAGTTCTTACTGCATTCAGGCCTTTCAACTCTGACCAGAATAGTCCATCAAGCTGTACTTATAGCACTGCAAGGTGTCTCTTAGGTCAAGGTTTCAAATCCTTTCACATTCCTCCAAAAAATTAGCTCCAAAAGGCCAAAAACCACACAGTCAGGTTTCCAACAGTAATAACTCCACATCTCAGTACCAATTTTACTTCTATAGTTAATTTCACATTGCTGTCAGAACTCACCCAACCAAGAGCAGCTTGTGGGAAGAAAGGTTTTAGTTTGGCTTAGAGACTAAAGAGGAAGCTCCAAAATGGCAGGGGAAAATGATGGCATGAACAGAGGGTGGATATCACCTTATGGCCAACACCAGGTGGACAACAGCAGCAGGAGAGTGTGCCAAACACTGGCAAGGTGTAGCTGGTTATAACACCCATAAGCCTACCCCTCAACAATACTGCCTCCAGGAAAATCCAATTCCAAAATTGCCTAGCATTCAGAACACATAAGTTTATGAGTGATATCTACCTCACACCACCACATCCCACAGTGACATCTTAAGATTGGATCCCAGGTTCCAGCTCAAGTGACATTTCCTCCTTCTAGGTGACTGGAGATCTAAGTTAAAAAGATTTTTTTAAACAAAACAAAACAAAACAAAACAACTTTTTATTGACAGCTTCAATAATCACAGACAATAAATTATGGTAATTCCTTCCCCACCCCCACCTTATCCCCTCAAAAATCCATCTCCATCATATTCCTTCCCCCCTCAATTAGTCTCTCTTTTATTTAGATGTCATCCTCTTTTACTCCTATTATCAAGATCTTCTGTAGGTAGTGCCGAGCACTGCAAGGTCATGAATATCCAGATCATTTTGTGTCTGGACTTGTAAGCAGTCCTACTCTTTCTCTGGCTCTTACATTCTTTCTGCCACCTCTTATGCAATGGACCCTGAGCCTTGGAAGATGTTATAGTGATGCCTCAGTGCTGAACACTCCTCTGTCACTTCTTCTCAGCACTATGGTGCCTTTAGAGTCATCCCAGTGGTCACCACCAACCAAAAAGAGAAGCTTCTGTAACCCAAACTGAAAGTCACATTGATATATGGGTATGAATGTTAAGAAAAGGGCACTTTTACAGTTTGGTGAGCATAATATAGGCATTTAGGCAGTAAAAAGTAGGCATTACTCCCCTAGGGCTCAGGACCTCCCTCACCATATGCTTTTGACTAGGTTTTTAGTACCAGGCATGTATTCCCTCCCATGGGGTAGGCCTCCATTCCAATTGGGGAGCAGTTGATTCTCCCCTTCATAGACATGCCACTATTGCACCAGATGACACACTTTGCCTGGATGGCTACTCTTAATGCTTGCAATGCTTACTGTTGTTTATCACCACTGGTGACTACCCTTTCCCATAGGGTTGGATACAGTGTAGCTTTCTGCAGCTGTCAGCTGGTCCACAGGGAGGAGATTTACAGCTCAACTCCAACTTAATTTCTCAGTGATCTGCATCCAAAGTATGTGGAGTCTTCAGCAACAGGATCTTATCAACTAGTTCTGGTGGGAAACCAAGAGCCTTGGCAATGTTCTGTAATGTTTGTGAGGCATCAGGAACATCCCTGGACAACAACTCTCTGGAAGGTATCCCATCCCTGACACTGAAATTTTTCTAGTAACAGTCTATAGCTTGTGGGTGTGTCATTATCGAAAGAAGTATGTTTCCATATGGATTATTCATAACATCTTAAATTTTATCCAGTTGCCCTGTTTTGCAGGGTGCACATGTGGTGTGAAGAGGTCAGAGCTCCTGGTTCATTTCCCACTGCCCAGTTACCCAGGCCCAGCACCCCTGCTGTTGGCATAGGGTGGCCTGGACCCTGTGTGCAAGCTGCAGAAGCAAGCCTTTTGCTCTGGCTTCCTAATTGGCCACTTGCTCTCCAATTCTCAGACCCCCTGCACCAGACTGTGTGCATAGAGTGAGTAGGACAGAGCTCCCAGTTAGTTCCCCACCTCCCAATTTTGAGGCTCCAGTACCTCTGCTGCTGGCATGGGGCATCCTGGACCCTACAGTTGTGCTGTGGAAGCAGGTCTTTTGCTCTGGCTTCCTGATTAACCAGCCCTGGGTCCCCAGATCTAACACAATCAAAGAGAAAGACAAAATAATCGAAAGTAAGGAATGGAGCTTTCAAGACATTTGGGACACTATAAAGAGATCAAGCATAAGAATTCAGGGTATAGTATAAGGAGAATTTCATTCCAAAGGCATAGCAGGTATTTTCAACAAAATCTCCTTCATGAATATAAATGTAAAAATTCAACATGTAAATTCAAATGTAAATATTCAACAAAATATTGGCAAACAGAATACAATAATATAGCATAAAGATAATTTACCCCGACCAAGCAAGCTTTATCAAAGAGATGCAGGGATGGATTAGCATGTGCAAATTGATAAATATAATACACTATATAAATGGACTGAAGAACAAAAATCACATTATCATCTCAATAGATGCAGAAAAAGGCATTTGAAAAAATGTAACATCCCTTCACGATAAAGGTCCTACCAAAATGTACAGCCAACATAATACTACATGGGGGAAAACTTGAAACTTTTCCACAAAAATCAAGAACAAGACAAAGGTATCCACTGTCTCTACTTTTATTTAATATAGTACTAGAAGTCTTAGCTATAGCAATAAGATATTAGACACACATAAAAGGGATACAAATTGGAAAGGAAGAGATCAAAGTATCATTGTTTGCAGATATGATTCTTTACATAAAGGACCCTACAGACTCTACCAGCAAACTGTTAGAGCTGCTAAACACTTTTAGCAAAGTAGCAGAATACAAAATAAACACACAGAAATCAGTAGCCTTCCTATATACTAACAACATGCTGAGGATGAAATCAGGAAATCATTCCCATTCACAATTGCATAAAAAAATAATAAAGTACCTTGGAATAAACCTAACCAAGGAAGTGAAGGAATTCTAAAAAGAAAACTTTAAAGCACACAAGACAGAAATTGCAGAAGACACTTGGAAAAGGAAAGACTTCTTTAGCAGACAGCTTCGGGTTCACTGAGATGAACTTCCAGGCCAGGCACAGTTATGGAGGAAGGGATTTATTGAAGCTTACAGATCCAGGGGAGTTTCCATAATGGCAGAAGAAGCTGGCCTGCCCTTATAGGATCTGGCAAGAGAAAGAGCCAAAAAAGCCACACAGCACAGCACACTTCAGGAACTCCAGCTAGACACACTTTTTATATCTTTAGATTGAAATCTCAAACCCATCACCACACCTTAAGATCCACCCAATGATACTGCCTCCAGCCAGGTGGCTGCAGATGCAAATTACAAACTAATGAAACATTGAATCTATTGGGGGCCATCTATTCAAACTACCACAACATCCCATGTTCTTAGATTTGAAGAATCAATATTGTGAAAATGTCAATCTTGCCAAAAGCAATCTACACATTTAATGCAATCCCCATCAAAATCCCAATGGCATTGTTCACAGAAATAGAAAAAAACAATCCTAAAATCTGTTTGGAAGCACAACAACCCCTGAATATCCAAAACAATTTTGAGCAACAAAAATCGAGGCAGGAGGACTTGAGAGATGGCTTGGTGGTTAAGGCGCCCGCCTGCCAAGCCTAAGAAGACCCATTTTGATTCTCCAGATCCCACGTTTAGCCAGGCGCAAGTAATGGACAAGGGCGCAATGTTGCACTTGCTCACAAGGGGGCACATGCATCTGGAGTTCATTCACAGCAGCTGAGAGGCCGCTGGCACACCCATTATCTCTCTCTGTCTGCCTCTTCCTCTCTATCTCTCTCTCTCTCTCTCAAAAAAGAATAGGCAGGAGGTATCATCATATCTAATTTTAACCTATATTACAGAGCCATAAGAACAAAATCAGCATGGTACTGGCACAAAAACACACATGTAGATCAATGGAACAGAATAGAGGACTGAGATGTAAGTCCATGCAGCTACAGCCACCTGATCTTCGACAAAAATGCCAAAAATACTCACTGAAGAAAAGACAGCCTCTTGAACAAATGGTGCTGGGAAAACTGGATATGTATCTTAGAATGATGAAAATAGATCCTTATCTCTCTCCATGCACAAGAATTAAGTCCAAATGAATCAAAGACCTTAATAACAGACCTGAAACTCTGTAAGTGCTAGAGGACAAAGTAGGGGAAAACCTTCAACATATTGGCCTAGGCAACAACTTTCTGAATATAATCCCAGTTGATCAGGAAACAAAATCACTAATCAACCTCTGGGACCTCATGAAATTACAAAGCTTTTGTACATCATAGGAGACTGTGAATAAAACAGAGAGGCAACTACAGAATGGGAGAAAATCTTTGCCAGCTACACATCTGACAGAGGATTAATATCCAGGATATACAAAGAACTCAAAAAACTAATAAATCAAGGCTGGGTGTGATGGTACATGCCTTTAATCCCAGCACTTGGGAGGCAGAAGTAGGTGGATCACCATGAGTTCAAGGCCATCCTGAGAATACCTACTGAATTTCAGGTCAGCCAGGGCCAGAGAGAGAGAGAGAGAGACCCTACCTCAAAATACCCAAAAGAAAAAGAAAAGGAAAGAAAAGAAAGAAATCAAATAATCCAGCTAAAAATGGGCTATGAATGGGCTGGAGAGATGGCTTAGCAGTTAAGGCATTTGCCTGCAAAGCCAAAGGATCTGGTTCAATACTCCAGGACCCACGGAAGCCAGATGCACAAAGGGGAGCAGGCATCTGGAGTTTGTTTGCAGTGACTAGAGGCCCTGGCATGCCCATTTTCTCTCTCTCTCTCCCCTCCCTCCCTCTTTCTCTCTCTCAAATAAATAAATAAATAAATAATTAAAAAAAATTTTTTTGGAGAGAGACACAGAGAGAGACAGACAGAGAGAGAGAGGGAGAGGGAGACAGATAGAGAATGGGTGCGCCAGCAGTCTCTCAGCTGCTGTGAACAAAATCCAGATGCATGCGACCCCTTGTGGGCAAGTGCAGCATTGCGCCCTTGGGTCACTTTGCATCTGGCTAAACGTGGGACCTGGAGATTGGAACCGGCTTCTGTGTCTCCAAAAACAATTTTTTTTTAAAAAACTACTTGGAGATTCTATCTCTCTTCTGTCAGAATGGCTATCTTCAAGAAATCAAAAGATAATAAATGCTGGTGATATTGTGGAAAAAGAGGAACCCTTCTTCACTCTTGGTGGGAATATAATCTGGTACAGCCATTGTGGAAATCAGAGTGTAGGTTCCTGTGACAGGTAAAAATAGATTTACCATATGATTCATCTATACCACTCCTAGGCATATATCCTAAGGACTCATCACACTACTTTAGAGATGCTTGCACATCCATATTTATTGCCACTCTATTCACAATAGCTAGGAAATGGAACCAGCCTAGATGTCCCTCAACTGATGAATGGATAATGAAAATGTGGTACATTTATACAATGGAGTTCTATTTAGCAGTAAAGAAAAATGAAATTATGAAATTTGCAGGGAAACTGATGGATCTGGAAAGGATTATACTTAGTGAGGTAACCCAGGCTCAGAAAGCCAAGCACTGCACATTCTCTCTCATATGTGAATCCTGGCTACAACTGTTTGGACTTGTATATGAGCTGGAATAAAACTTGGTAGTCCAATAAGCTAGAAAGGGGATATAAAGGAAATAGAAATGGAGGGAGGATGGAGGGGTACTTAAGAGGATGGTATATATGTAATTAGAAGAACATATTACTGGGAGTGGAAAGGCCTAAGTGAGGTCAGGGAAGAGATTGAGTAAAGGAAGGGTGAGGGAGGGTTAATCAAAATCTAAGAGGATATGAATAAGCCATATGAAAACCTACCGTTTTGGACAATGGCACACCCAGAAGCCATAGATTGTTACTAGCAAAATTTCAGTGCCAGAAATGGGATACCTTGCAGTGAGTTGTGGGCTAGGAAGGTCTCTGATGCCCCCAAAACATTACAGACCACTACCAAGGCTCTTGGCTCCCCACCACAAATAGATGGTAAAATCCTATTGCTGAAGACTCCATATGCTTGGGCTGCAAGGTCACTGAGAAATCTTGCTGGAGTTGAGCTGAAAACCTCCTCCGTGTAGACCAGTTTACAGAAAGCTGGGAAAAAAAACAACTCTGTTGCATGCAGTTCCATGGAAGAGAAAGAAGGCATCAGTGGAGATAAACGACAGTGGACACTGCAAGCTTTATGATGGGCTATCCAGGCCAAATGAGCTAACAGGTACAAGAGTGGCATATCTGTTATGGGGGAAAACAGCTGCTTTCTAATTGCACTGGAGGGCCACTCCATGGGAATGCATGCCTGTTACTGAAAGCCTATGACAGGGGAAGTCATGAGCCCTAGGGGTATAATGCCTGCTGGCGTCTGGCTAAATGCATATATTATACTCACCAAACTGCTTGGTAAGTGCTTTTAATGTTCATACTCATATATTAATGCTACTCTCTCTTTTGGTTAGAGAAGCTTCTCTTTTCAGATGGTGATGACCTCAGGGATGACTCAAAATGCACCATAGTGCTAAGAAGTGACAGGAGTGTTCAGCACTGAAACATCTCTATCATACCCTGCAAGGCTCCCCTGCAAAAGAGGTGGCAGAAAGAATGTAAGAGCCAAAGGAAGTTAGGACTTCTTACAATGCACTCTTCCAAGACACAAAATGGCCCGAATACCCATGACCTCACAGTGCCTGGTACTACCTACACAAGACCATCATAATAGGAGGAAAAGATGATAACATCAAAATAAAAGACAGAATAATTGAGAGAGGGAGGTATACCATGGGGAGTGCAGTTATGAAGGGGAAAGTGACTGGCAAGGGAATTATCATGGTTTAAGTATGGAAGTTGTCAAAAATAAAGACATTAAAAAAACACCCAAGTCTGTGGAAGACATACATTCATATTACCACATCAGCTGATGGCAATTTGGGAGGTGGAGGCTTGCTGAAGCAGGTGTATTGTAGGAGGTAGGCTTAGTGGGTGTTATAGCCAGCTCCCCCTTGCTGGAGCTTGGTTCCCTTTCCTGCTGCTGTTTTCAACCTGCTATAGTGAAGGTGGTGTCCAGTCTCTTCTCACATCATACTTCCCCTACCACCATGAAGGTTTCCCTCAAGACTGTAAACCAAAAAAAAAAAAAAAAAAAAAAACAAAAAAAAAACAAAACACTTTCTCCCACCAGCTACTTTTGGCTGGGTGCTTTATCCCAGTAATGTGAAGGTAATTACAACAGTAGCCAAAGATGGCCTTGAACTTCTGATTCTCTCCTGCTTCCACTTCTCAAGTGCTGGGATGACCTGCAGAAACCACCAGGCCTAGTTTATGCAGTGCTGGGATCCAGAGAATACTCCTATAATTCCAGCACTCAGGAGTCTGAAGTAGGAACTCAAGGACAGCCTAGACTATAGAGTGAATTCCAGTTCAGACTTGGCTAGAGTAAGGCACAAAACAAAACAGAAAAGAACAAAACAAAATGGGTGGGCAGATGGCTCTGCTATCCCAAAGTCAGTTCCCCCAGCACCCAAGTAAATCTGTCAAATCATATGAAAAATGGCATATACATCTGGAATCCCAACACAAGTGTATTAATGGGAGGTGGGGCCAGAAGAATCTAGAAGGTTGAGGGCCAGCCAGATTGGTGCACACAGAGCAACAAAGAGAAACAAGGGAGATGGCTCAAGCAAATGGAAGGAGAGGACAAATACCTTGAGGTTGTCCTTGGACCTCTACATGAGCACCATGGCATGGACACACAACACACACACACACACACACACACACAGATAAAGAGAAGAAAACCAACAACAAAAGATGGGCTATGTATCTCAAACTGGTCCACAACTTATTATGTATGCCATGCAGACCTCAAACTCAAAAGCCTTCAGTATACAAAATGCTGGGATGACAGACATACAGCCCATAGCTGGATCAAATTTATTTTTTCATGATTCTTTCTACTGTTTTTATTCTCTATTTCCATTCGTCTCTACTCCAAATCTTCATTACATCCTTCTAGCTTCAGATTAGCTTACTCCTGTTTTTGTATTACCATAAGATGTAGATTTGGCTATTCATTAACATCATTTTAAAATTTATTTGTTTATTTATTTATTTATTTATTTTCAAGCAGAGAGAGAGGGAAAGAATAAGAATGGAAACACCAGGGTCTCTAGTTGCTGCAAGTTAACTCCAGACGCACATGCCACTTTGTGCATCTGGCTTTATGTGGGTACTGGGGGATCAAACCTGGGTTGTTAGGCTTTGCAGGCAAGCACCTTAATTGATGAGCCAACTCTTCAGCCCCTATTTTTCATTCAGTTACAGAACATTGCTTTTGTTGTTTCTCATGTTTTAGTGTATTATGGTTTTATTTTCATTCATCTTCAAGTATTTTCCAATTTTACTTGATCATTTCTTTTTTTTTTTTTGAGAGAGAGAGAGAGAGAAACAGGCAGAGAAAGAGAGAGAGAGAGAATGAGTGCACCAGCAGCCTCTCAGCCACTGTGAACAAACTCCAGATGTGTGTGCCCCCTTGTGGGCAAGTGCAGCATTGCCCCCTTGCATCACTTTTTGTGTCTGGCTAAACATGGGACCTGGAGAATTGACCTGGCATTCTTAGGCTTGGCAGGCAGGCGCATTAACTGCTAAGCCATCTCTCCAGCCCTGATCGAATTTTATCAACAATAGATTTAGGGATCATGGGACACCCCCCTCCCAGCCTCTCAGGGCTTGTTTCCTGGCTTGAGATGTGGCTGCTTGTTTGGAGAGCATTTCAACTATTGCCACTCAGAACCCTAGCCAGAGGACCAGACCAATGGAGTTACCTGGTTTGAACTTCTGAAACTGTAAAGCTTAATAAACCTTTACTCTTTATAAGTTTGGTGCCTTGGAAATGGTTTTGAAATAAAGCTAATACAGAGCCTTTTTAGATGGCTTTTTTTAATTTGTGAAGAAAAAGTGGTCATTCTGTCTGCATTTCCATCTCTCTGATGAGGTTCTCTAGGTATTATACTTGAGGCAATCTACTTAAGTCCTCACTACTAAGCCTTCTTATATTGAGTCTTTTCTTTGTACTCAGAAATACTACCTGCAGAGTTCCTTCCCCACCTCCAAGTTCCCTAGTCCCAGTTCCCCTGCTGCTGGCATGGGATGGCCTGGTCCCTGTGTGTATGCTTCTAGGAAGCAAGCCTTTTGCTCAGGTTTCCTGATTGACCACACCCTGGGTCCCCAAATCCTTATTCCCCTGAGCCAGAGGGAGCACAGACTGCTGTGGGACCTAGCCTCTTGCCCCCGGCTCCCCAGCTTCCTGGCTCCTGAGTCCCCAACCCAGGAGCTGAATGCTCACCACAAGATGTGCCACCTCTACCACACTTACTGGGGTCCAGAAACTGTAGAGGGTCTGACATCCACATCCAGGGAAATAGCAACAAACACTAGCGAACTGAAACACATCATAACAGAAATACAGAGACTATAGAGAAGTCAACACTAACAGATAACACACCCACCAAGGATAAAAGACTGTTGTGGAAGAGTCGGTGGGAAGGCTGGAAGAGGCAGAAAGAAACACCCTGACACATAGCTTTCCCATTGACAGAGTCCCTAATTGCCCCACCATGAACACCAATAACCCTATGGAGAAAGGACCACAAGGAAATGGGAACTAGGGGTTACACTACAACCTATGTTTAAAAATTAATTAATTATGGGGCTAAATTAGACTGAAGGCCCTCTCTACGGGAGGGAATACATACCTGGTACTGAAAAACCTAAGTAAAAGTCTATGGTAGGTGAGGTCATGAGCCTTAGGGGTATAAGCCTGCTCTTATCTGACTAAATGTATATATTATTCCCACCAAGCTGCCCTGAAAGTACTACACTTAATGTTCATATTCACATATTAACGCTACTCTCACTTCTGGTTAGAGAAGCTTCTCTTTTCAGATGGTGATGACCACTGGGATCACCCAAAAGGCAACATAGTGCTGAGAAGAAGGGATGGAGGAGTGCCCAGCACTGAAACACCTCTGTCACACCCTACAAGTCTCAGGGACCATTGCGGAAGAGGGGGCGGATAGAATGGAAGAGCCAAAGGCAGGGTATGACCTCTTACAATGCAACTGCCCAGACAGAAACTGGCCTCGATATCCATGACCTTGCAGTGCCTAGCAATACCTTCGCAAAACCCTCAAAATAGAAGAAAAAGATGATGACATCAAATTAAAAGAGAGACTAATGGAGAGAGGGAGAGGATATGATGGATACTTGAGTTCTAAAGTGGAATGGGGGGAGGGAAGGGAAATATCAGGTGTTTTTTTTGTATGTAAGTATAAAAGTCAATAAAAAGTAAAAAAAACCCCCAAAATTAATTAATTATGGGGCTAGAGGGATAGCTTAGCAGTTAAAGTATTAGCTTGCAAAGCCAAAGGACCCAGGTTCAATTCCCCAGGACCCACGTTAGCCAGATGCACAAGGTGGTGCATGCATCTGGAGCTTGTTTGCAGTGGCTGGAGGCCCTGGCATGGCCATTCTCTCTCTCTCTCTCTCCCTCTTTCTCTGTCAAATAAATAAAATAATAATTAATTAATTATGACCTGCAGAGATGGCATAGCAGTTAAGGTGCCAGTCTGTGAAGCCTAAGTAATCAGGTTCAATTCCCAGGTAACCAAGTAAAACAGATGAACAAGATGGCACATGCAATTGGAGTTCTTTTGCAGTGGCTGGAGGCCTTGATATGCCTATTCTCTCCCCAATAAATAAATAAATAAATAAATAAATAAATAAATAAAATATTTTAATTAACTAATTAATAAAAATAAGATGACAACAAGTGCTAGTGAGGTTATAGGGAAAGAAGAACCCTCATCTACTGCAGGTTGAAGTCCAAATTTGTGCATGGAAATCAGTATGGCGGTTCCTCAAAAATCTAAAGATTGATCTACCATTTGATCCAGCTACACCATTCCTGGGCATTTACCCTAAAGACTCTGCTCTTTACTATAGAGTTACTTGCCCAACCATGTTTGTAGCTGTTCTATTCACAATAACTAATCAGTCCATATACCTGACAACTGATGAATGTATAATGAGGATATGGTACACATACACAATGGAATTCTACTCAGCAGTAAGGAAAAATGAAATAATGAAATTTGCAGGAAAATGCATGTACCTGTATAAAATCATACTAAATAAGGTTACACAGGTTCAGAAAGACAAACACTACATGGTCCCTCTTATGTGTAGATCCTAATAAGAAATAGTTTGACTTATTTATAAGTTGTAATAAACATCAGTAATACTAGTTAGGAAGCTAGAATGAGGCTCAGAGAGAGAAGTGAGGAGGCATAAGAGGAAAGGATAGTAGATATTCAAGTGGCGGGAATGAATGTAGGGGATTGAAATGTCTAGAGGGAACAGGGGAGAAAGAGAGAAGAAAGGACACAAAGAATAAAGATGGCATGAATTAGTACTATAGCAACCTACTTTTTCATTAGGTAATTAAAAGATATCTCCCTCAGCACTCGGGAGGCAGAGGTAGGAGGATCGCCGTGAGTTCAAGGCCACCCTGAGACTACATAGTTAATTCCAGGTCAGCCTGGGCCAGAGTGAGACCCTACCTCGAAAAACCAAAAAAAAAAAAAAAAAAAAAAAAAAAAAAAAAAAAAGATATCTCCCTTTAAGAAGAGAGTGAAAAAAAGAGGGAGTGACATGGAGTTTGGGAAGAAGCACTCTGCTGGTATGGAAAAAGCCTTACCCTAAAATTATAATCTATTGTTGGTAAATCCAAGTGCCAGAATTAGGTCACCACTGCCCCAAAAGTGAGCGGTTGGCCAGGGAAACCCATTAAGCCACCAAAATAATGCATGCCATTGTCAAAGCACTTCATTGCCCACAAGAACTAGATGCTTAAGACACCACAGGCTGTGGTCCAGGAATAGAGAAATCAAGCTTGGACTGAGATGAAAGCTAGCTCTAATAAAACATGCTATGTGAGCTACTGGAAAATAAGTCACCAACAATGTGAACAAGCAGTAGTTCCTTCACAGTGATACCAATCAACTAGCCAGACAAGAGGTACCCACTAGTGCAACAGTAGGGCATAAGCTTTGGGGGTACTCAACTGCTCTCTGATTGGATATGAGGACCACTCAGTAGAAGGGAATTCATGCCTAGTACTGGGAACCAAGTCATAAGCTTATGGCTTGAAAGGTAATAGACCCTAGAGGGAAATTTAGGCTATTCTTTGGCTAAAAAGAGAGGCTATGTCATCAAAAAGTCTTCTAGGGCTGGAGAAATGGCTTAGTAGTTAAGGTGCTTGCCTGCAAAGCCAAAGGACCCAAGTTTGATTCCCATATAAGCAAGACCCATGTAAGCAGATGCACAAGGTGGCACATGCATCTGGAGTTTGTTTACAGTGGCCAGAGGTCCTGGAATGCCCATTCTCTCTCTCTCCTTCCCTCTGTCCTCTCTCTCTCTCTCTGTCTGCCTCTTCTTCTCTGTCAACCAAATAAATAAATATAAATAAATAAATAGGAGCTCCAGTGGTGCAATTGGTTAGCACGCAGTACTTTAAATAAATAAATAAGTAAAAATAAAGCCTTCTAGGGGATGAAATGTAGCTCCGAGGTTAAACGCACTTGCTTACAAAGACTAATGACCTGGTTTCAATTCTCCAGTACCACATAATGCTAAATTCACAAAGTGGTGCATGCATCTGGACTTTGTTTGCAATGGCAAGAGGCCCTGGCATGCCCTTTCTCCCCCCCTCCTTAAAAGTTAATTAAATTAAATATTTTAGGCTGAAAAGATGGCTTAATGGTTAAGGTGCTTGCCTGCAAAGCCTAAGAACTCATGTCAGACTCTCCAGGTCCACATAAGCCAGATGCATGAGACACAAGCATGCAAGGTTGCACATGCACACAAGGTGGCACACACATTTGGAGTTTGATTACAGTGGCATATTTTAAAAAGTCTTCTGAATATATATGTTTATCCCCTTTCATCCAAGCTAGTATCACTCTTGTTGAAATAATTAGCTTTTGGTTTCTTGGGGTTTTTTTCTTTTGGGTTTTTTTTTTTAGGTAAGTTCTCACTATAGCCCAGGTTGACCTGACACTCATTCTGTAGTCCGAGGTTGCCCTCACAGCAAACCACCTACCTCTGCCTCACAAGTGCTGGGATTAAAGGCATGTGTCACCACACCCAGCCAAGAATTAGCTTTTTACAGTTGGCAATAAATACCAGGAAGACCCATCAAAATGACAAGAAGCTGAGTGCCTAACATGAGGCTAGCCATTTTTTATCACTTCTGTCAGGGGACAGAAAACATTGTGGAATAAACAGAATATTGAATGAGAATTCTGCTCTCGCAGCTAGCCAGAGAATCCAGGGAGATGATAGTATATACTGAGGAGACTCAAAACTCATCAAAGCAGAAAATAAAAGGCTGCTGATGAGACTACATAGTGAATTCCAAGTCAGCCTGAGCTAGAGACCCTACCTCAAAAAACAAAAACAAGAAAAAGGCTGCTGAGAGCTCAACACAAACCCACATTCCCCATTGATGAGGGTCCCTTTGAAAGTGGGAGGACAGGGAGGAGGACAATGGAACCAAAACTATGAATGTAAAATCAGAATAATATAAATAAAAATATATACTTAAAAAATAAAAATAAATTAATTAATTAATTTAAAAAAAAAGATGATTCTGATATGCCCTGTAAGGCTCAGGGAACATTGCAGAAGAAGAGGTGGAAAGAATTTATGAGCCACATGGCAGAAAGGTGTATTCTGAGGCACTGTCCCTCCTCTCAACCCACTGAGAATGACTGGTGCATTCATAACTCCACAGTGAATGCTAATACCCCCACTTAGAAGGGCCCTCAGAGGAATGGGGACAGGGGAGAGGAGTAAAGAAAATAACCTAATATAAATACGATTAATTTATAGTATGTTCATATATTAAGGTTCCCAATAAAATATTTTAAAATATAAAAAAAATATGAGCTATTCTCTGAAATGTGCTAATTGTTACCATGGAATGGAGGCTCTTTGTGGTCCTTCTGCATTGTAACCAGAAATAGCAATATACTGAAATATAGAAATGTAAGTATGTGTGCAGATGTTCATGTGGAGGCTAGAAAAGGACATTGGGTGTCCTCTTTTATTCTTCTTCGTTTCCCCCTAAGACAGCAGCTGTCATTGAAAGTGGAGCTTGCCTTGTTTTTCAGTTAGACTAGCTAACCAGGGAATGCTAGTGATCCTCTTTTCTACCTCCCACAGTCATGCATGACATGCACAGATTTTTATGTATTTTTATGATCAAACTTGGGTTCTTATGCTTGCACATTTGAGTGATGTCTGACTGACAGTCTATGAATCCTTAATAAGGTGCAGGGCCCAATGAGCCCTTGGCACCCCTCCCCCAATAACAATTAACTGTCCATGAATCCTCAGGATAGGACAGGATCTTGTGAGTCCATGAAAGAATGTCAATGGACCTAGTCTTTTGTGGGTCTCATGGGGTAATCATAGCTGCTGAGAATTAAAAAAAGCAATGGCTATGTCATGCTTAGAGAACATTGTTCCACAGCACATCTTCATGATTAGGCAATGAATGGGAAGACCATTCAAAGGGATAAAACTGAGTTTGTTTTTTCATTTCTCTTTCCCTAATATCCAGAAAAAAAAACTATGTATGCTGAGACTCTTCATTAATGTTTATGAAAGAAATAATTATCACTTCTATGTTCATAATGGGTAAGTGGCTAGTGCAGCTGGAGTAACCCATACAAATGAGATAGTTAAATACAGCATGGAAGACTCAACCTGAAAATATTGTTGATCTACTGGAGCCATTCTTGTTACCTAAAAACAAGGAAATTTTTGGTGGTACATCTGTCTGGTACCTAGAGACCTGTGCCGTGTTCTTTATCAGGAAAGCCCAGTGAGGTAAAGGTGTTTTAAAAATATTTACGGCATAAAGTTTATTAACATTTGAATGAAACACTCTTATTTACACAGTTAAGGTCTGGGGATCTTGGGACAGCAAGTGTAGAACACCGCTGTAAATTTGAACTGTACAGCAGTCTCCAGCCTCCAGGCACAGGACAAGCCTCCCAGGGAGGACTCAGCAACACTGGGAAAGGTGAGCCAGGGTTCACAGTCTGACTGGCTGGGTTTATCTTCATTCTTCTTCACTTTCATTTTCAGGATTTAAATGAAAATCTCCATTTAATTCTTTTTTACTCAACATATCTCTCTCCTAACCATCTTCTATCTCTTCAGCATCTTCATCTTCCCCTTCATTTTCTTCATCAATATCTCATCATTTTCACGTTCTTTCTCATCCTCATCCCAGTTATGATCAGAATCCTTTTCTGCAATTTCATCATCAGATTCCTCTTCAGAACATTTTGCCTTTTGTGCAGGAGAAGGCATTGTTTGCATTTTCTCTGTGTGTGATTAGAATAAGCTTTCCATGAAGAGAA
Organism: Orientallactaga sibirica; assembly: GCA_036365145.1. Taxonomy (NCBI): domain Eukaryota; kingdom Metazoa; phylum Chordata; class Mammalia; order Rodentia; family Dipodidae; genus Orientallactaga; species Orientallactaga sibirica. The sequence goes on along the minus strand of JAEOAD010000015.1, from coordinate 22,129,691 downwards.
AATTTCTGGAAAGGTTTGACTTTGCTGACCATTAGCTGGTAGAGCATGCCCAGCTGGTGTACCAGATCTGGCAATGTGGACAGACACAACACACGAACCATTAGTGCACATCTGAGTCACTGAACCATTACATCAGCACTGTTTGGATGACCTTGCAATCTCTTTGTTAGCTCTGGTAAGAGTGGAATAAACGCATGCAAGAGTATCCTTAACATAGTCTTATTAGGTTTAACTTCCTAGTTTGAAGTACTTTATTTAGCACTCCCAAATCATTACTTTCTAAGCCCTGTGTCACAAGAACTGGGAAGCTATTCGCCTGCAGAAGGTCATAATTTCTTTTGCAGCTATATCCATTGCTCCTAGGCATGCTTCAATGCTCTCCTTATTGCTCCCTAGCTTCCTCTTGCTTCTCACCTCCTTGGTTTGTTCAGGTGGAGGCTTGATAGGTGAGTGATGTCAGAAATCCAAGGCACCAGAACTTTTGTTTCAGAATTCATCACTGGCATCCCCATTTTTGTTACAGCAGTTTCTACTTTGGGAGCCCAGCCGTTTGAAATTTCTCTTTCTAAACACACATGAGATTCTTTGGAGTTTAAAGCCACTCTTTCAACAGTAGGCTGAAACCAGTTGCCATATACAAGCAATATATTTTATTTTTATCAAGCAAAAGCCAGCTGCTAGCATAGGAATGGATTTTGGTGTTGATTTCTTGCCTTTCCTGGGTGTTGCTGTCTCAATTGTGCAGTTTGAAGTCAAAGGCAAAAGCAGAGTCCATTAAATATGTATTCAAAAACAGGACCTGACCATATTTGCAAACAGCAGCTAACTTGACAGGCTCTTCTTTTTGTTTTCTTTTTTATCAAAAATTATTTTATAGCTGGGCATGGTGGCGCATGCCTTTAATCCCAGCACTCGGGAGGCAGAGGAAGGAGGATCACCGAGAGTTTGAGACCACCCTGAGACTACATAGTTAATTCCAGGTCAGCCTGGACCAGAGTGAGACCCTACCTTGCAAAAACAAAAAAAAAAATATTTTATTAGAGAGAGAGAGAGAGAGAATGGGCACACTAGGGACAATAGCTCTACAAACAAATTCCAGACGCATGTGCCACCTTATACATCAGGCTTATGTGTGTCCTCTGGCTTTGCAGGCAAGTGCCTTAACTGCTAAACCATCTCTCCAGTCCTCTTCTTTGTTTTCTGACAAAGCCAAGTTGATATGGACAGGTTCATTGGTAATGTGAAAGACATCACAGAATGCTTTTCATTGTTTTCTGAGCAGAACTCCAGACATTAAGTAACTGGCCTGCGCTGCTCCAGATAAGAAGCAAAGACCTGCAATTCCATCAAAAGGCTGGTCTCATTAGAGGATCTGATGGTAGTGAACATGAGTGATGATACTAGCATGGCATGTCCTGTGAAGTGTCTATAGATTTCTTTGGTCTCTAAAACCCATGGTTTGATAGTTCAGCCAGCTGAAAGGAACATCTTTCTATGTGGACTGATACACAGGAAACTGACACTACTATTGTCTCTTTTCCATTTGCACTTTACTCTGCATGTCTATAAATTCCACTCCACAATATACTTATTATCTGAACAACTATACAAACAACCATTGTCTTCATGACACTGTATGCAACTGGTTCTGTTTTCATGTCCTCAACTTATTAATTTACTGCACAATTCTTTCACTGTGCTGTACAATAAAATGTTCTGGAGAGAAAGCATATGGAAATCCTGCAGGGGTCAGGGGGTCACAGCTACTGCTGCTCTGTCTCTGTGGCAACCATGTGTTCACCAGGGCAGGGCCCCTAAATCTTTTTTTTTTTTTTATATGTATATAAAGTATTTTGGTCATAGTCACTCTCATTAACCTCTCTTGCTCTCCTCCCCCTCCTGCTAATTGTCTTCCTTTTCCCAACTATTTTTCATCCTATTCCCATGTCTTTTATTGTGAACCAATGAGTTTAAATTAGGCTTACTTTATAGGAGCATGGTAAGGGGTTATTTACAGAAGCATAGGCAGCTTGCCAGGGCTGTACCACTAAAGAGAACGTCTCTTCCTACCCCTACAGTTATTAACTACTAATAGTTCCTCTTAAAGAGGTGGAACCTTATGAACCCCTATCCCATCCATGAAGGAATGCCAATATGCTAAATCTTGTGCAGATTTTGTGCCTGTATCCATAGCTGCTAAGTTTATGACTGCAATGAAATGTCATGTCTAGAAGATAGCATTATACCCCTTACTTCGGATCTTACCTTCTGTCTATTCCCCAACTCTGTGATGTTCTCTGGGTCTTGGAGGTGGTGATATAGATGTTTCATTTAGAGCTAAGCACTCAACATCTTTTATTCTCAGTTATGAGGTTCTGCAGTAACTGCTACTGAAAAAAAGCAGCTTCTCTGGCAAAGCTGACAGGAATAATCCATAGGCATAAACATAAAGATTTAGAGGGCAATGTCATGGGAACAATATGTCCACTTAGCAATACATCAGGCAGTGGCTTCTGCACTAGGCCTATGATGTCCCCAGCCATGGGCTTTTGACAGGTTTACAGTACCAAGCACAATTTCTCTCGTGTGGAGGGGGCCTGTGAAATAGCTCACATGTCTCCATATTAATCACCTTTCTGCCACTGTGACAATATACCTGAGTGCTATAGCTTGAATCTGAAAAGTCCCCCACAGGCTCATTTCCTGAGTACTTGTTCATCAGCTTGCAGGGCTATTTGGAGAGGTTATGGAACCTTTAGGATATAGGATTGGGTCTGACTGGTGGAAATAGGTCACTCAGGGGTGAACTTTTGAAAGTTATATCCTGCCTCCAGTTCCTGCTTTGTCCTCTGCTTCCTGGTCTACTGTGCTATGCTCCATCATACCTTCCCTGCCATGATGGACTCAAACCTTCTGGGATCATGAGCCAAAATAAGTCTTTCTTCCTTCAGGTAGTGTGGTCACAGTCACAGAAAAGCAACTCATACACTGAGATAACCAACTTATAAGACGAAATGTTAATTTTGGCTCACAGCTTTATAGGTTTAAGTCCATGGACAGTTGACCTACTGGTTTTGAGCCTGTGATGAGGTAGCATATCATGAAAGGATTAACTATTCACAGGGGAGGCCTGTTCACTTCTTTGGGTCCAGGAAACAAATGACGGGGGGGGGGGGAGGAAGGGACAATAACCCAACAGCCCCTTAAAGGAAATGCCCTTAACTTAGCTTCCTTCTACTCTCCTCCCAAAGGTTCCACCACCTCCTGCCTATCATTTTGAAGGGCATTCAAGATCCAACCTAGGGGCTGGGAAGATGGATGGTAACGTGCTTGTTACACAAGTGTAAGAACCCGAGTTTAGATTCCTAGCACCCAAATGAAAGCCAGGCATGGTGGTGCACACCTATAATCCCAGCACTGGGGAAACAGAGACATGAGGATCTGTAGGGCTTGCTTCCTAGCTAGACTAGATGAATTGGTGATTTCCAGGTTCAGTGAGAGATGCTGTTGCAAAAATAATAAGGTGTACATTTGCTCAGGGAGTATGATAATTAGTAACCACTGCAATCTCATAAAATTTAAAAACTTTTGTACAGCAAAAGACACTGTGAGTAAAGAGGAAGCCTACAGAATGGGAGCAAATTATTGTCAGCTACACATCTGACAGAGGATTAATATCTAGGATATACAAAGAATTTAAAAATAAATAAATAAGAAGAAATCAAACAACCCAATCAAAACATGGGCAATAGAACTGAATAGAGAGAGTTCTCAAAAGAAGAAATACAATTGGGGCTGGAGAGATGGCTTGGCGGTTAAGGCGCCTGCCTGCTAAGCCAAAGAACGCTGGTTCCAATCTCCAGGTCCCATGTTTAGCCAGATGCAAAAGTAACACAAGGGCGCAATGCCACACTTACCCACAAGGGGCACACACATCTGGAGTTCATTCACAGCAGCTGAGAGGCTGCTGGAGAGTCCATTCTCTATCTGTCTTCCTCTCCCCTCCCCCCCCCGTGTGTGTCTCTCTCCAAAAGAAGAAGAAGGAAAAGGAGGAGGAGGAGGAGGAGAAGAGAAGAAATACAATTGGCCAATAAACATATAAAAACATGTTGTACATGTACAGCCATCAGGGAAATGCAAATTAAAACTACTTTGTGGGCTGGAGAAATGGCTTAGTGGTCAAGGGGCTTGCCTGAAAAGCCAAAGGACCTAAGTTCAATTCTCCAAGACCCACATAAGCCAGATGCACAAGGTGGTGCATTCATCTGGAGTTCGTCTGCAGTGGCTGGCGGCCCTGGCACATGCATTCTTTATCTGTCTCTCCCTCTCTGCTTCTCTATCTCTCAAATAAATAAATAAATTTTAAAAACTACTTTGCAATTCTATCTCACTTCTGTCAGAATGGCTATCATCAAGAAATCAAATGACAATAAATAATACTGGTAATGAGGGTGTGAGGAAAGAGGTACCTTTCTTCATTGTTGGTGAGAATGTAAACTGGTACAGCCATTGAGGAAATTGGTGTGGAGGTTCCTGAGACAACAAAATATAGATTTAACATATGACCCACTTCTTGGAATATACCACAATGATTCTACTAATTATTACAAGAGATACTTGTTCATCCATGTTTATTGTGCTCTATTCATAACAGCTGGGCAATGGAACCAGCCTAGATGTCCTTCAACTGATGAATGGATATGATGGTTAAGTTCTGTTGTCAACTTTATCTAATTAGGAATCCACAGACATTCCTCTTAGGTGAGTCTCTGAGGTTGTCTCCAGGAAGTATTAACTGAAGAAGGAAGTTCTTTCCCCAGAGTGTGTGGCCCTGGAGGGGAGGCTTTATGTAAGGAAGCTATGGAAGAAAAGAGCCTCTTCTTCCCACCTGGCTGACAGTGCTGCTGCTGGTAAGTGTCTTCATTTGCATATGCATCTATCCAGTCCAGCCATCCTTTGTCATAGTTGGAACCAAGTTTCCTCAGCCTTCCAGCAGGGACTGAAGACCAGTGGCTCTCCAGGAAGCATCTGGCCTTTAGTGCTGGATTGGGACTGCTGAGGCATCCAGCCATGTGGACTGAGCAGCTATGGGTTCCTTGACAATCAAACCTGCAGACTGCTATTGTTGGACTACTGTAAACTAATCCAACAATTTCCCCTTTTAATACAATTCATTCTTCTAGAGAACCCTGACTAATACAATGGATAATGAAGATATGGTATATTTACACAATAGTTTTATTCAGCTGTAAAGAAAAATGAAATTATGAGGTTTTCAGGAAAATATATTCACCCGGAAAAGATTATACTAAGTTAGGTAACCCAGGCTTAGAAAGTCAAATACCACATGTTTTCTTTCATAAGTGGATTATAGTTTCAAATGTTTGGATTTGTAGGTGAGTTGAATTCACTATTAGAGGCCAAGAATCTATAAATGGGCTATAAGGGAGGAAGTGAGGGGAGGGCTTGAGGGGAGGGTACAGTAGATATGTAAGTAGAGGGGCAAAAAACTGGTGGAGGGAAATGTTCTAAGGGGAGGGGATGGAAGAAAGGAGGGTGTGGTTTGATTCAGGTGTCCTCCATAAACTTAGATGTTCTGAATGCAAGGTTCCCAGCTGATGGAGATTTGGAAATTAATGTCTCCTGGAGGCAGTGTATTGTTGGGGCAGGCCTATGGGTGTTATAGTCAGTGTCCCCTTGCCAGTGTTTGTCACACTCTCTTGTTGCTGTTGTCCATCTTATGTTGGTCAGGGGATGATGTCTACCCTCTACTCATGCCATAATTTTCCCCTGCCATGATGGAGCTTCCCCTTGAGTCTGTAAGCCAAAATAAACCCTTTATTTTTCCCCAAAGCTGCTTTTGGTCAGGTGATTTCTGCCAGCAATGTTGATACCTGAGAGCAACAGTCATTTGCTGCTAGACACCTGACTGTGTGGCTTTGGCCTTTTGGAGCTGATTTTCAAAGAGGAATGTGGAAGGATTTGAAAGCCTGGCCTCAGAGACACCTTGCAGTGCTGTAAGTACAGCTTAATGGACTATTCTGGTCAGAGTTGAAACATCTGAATGCAGTAAGAACTATGGACTGTGAGATTTAGCCTATGAGTATGAGAAAGAGCTTTACCTGGACTGGGCTAGAAGCAGTTTGTGTGAGAGGCTTGCTGTTATGCTCATGTCCTAAGAATTTGTGCAGGATTGCATTGTGTAGAAATGGACCGGTGTGAGTAGAGGATATAGCACAGAAATGAAATCTTTGGGCTGAAACTTCTGCCCATTCAGCTGCAATTATATGAGATTACAATTTGGAGATTGGGCCAGCTGACCTGCACTGGGGCAACAGGAAGAATGTAGAACTCTTTTGAAGGGGCCTGAATGCTCAAGGAGTGTCCTGTTCTTCAAAGTCTTCTTTATCCTCCTCCCCTGGATTAACAAATTGGCACCCCTACCTGGTATTGTGGAATATAAGAAATGCAGGAAAGAGAGGGTCATTGAATTTTCAGCATGGTCTTGTGTTTTGGAAATGACCACAGGCAGTGTGAAGCAGGTTTTCTGGTTACCTGCATGGAGATCTGATGGAGCCATGAGGATGAACCATGGGTTGCAGAGGAGACCCAGTGGAAATGTTGGGACCACAAGATGGCTGCTAAGGAGAGCTGCCAGCCCCGTATAAAGTTTGCCAGAACTATGAGTAGCCTAGCTGGAGGGGTGGAAATGGAACTCCAGACACTTGTTGCTGGTTAGAATTATTGGACTTGGAGACTTGTTACTGGCTGGAGTTGTTGAACTTGGAGCTACAGAGTTTGATGTTTGCCCCGTTTAAATTTTGTATTGATTATTTGTTTTGCCCAATGCCATCTTTTGCAGTGTGTTTATTCTGTGCCATTATTATTATTATTTTGGTATTATGGCTCAGTTAAAAGATCTTGGACTATGGGATGTATGAACATCATTGAATTGATTAAAAATATGGGGACTTTGCCAAGTGTTGTGGCACATGACTTTAATTACAACACTTGGGAAGCAGAGGTAGGAGGATTGCTATGAGTTCAAGACCAGCCCAAGACTACATAGTGAAGTCCGGGTTAGCCTAGGCTAGAGTGAAACTGTACCTTGAAAAATAAAAATATGGATATTATTATAGCCAGTTTCCTCTTGCCAGTGTTTGTCACACTCTCCTGTTGCTGTTGTCCATCTTATGTTGGTCAGGGGATGATGTCTACCCTCTACTCATGCCATAATTTTCCCCTGCCATGATGGAGCTTCCCCTTGAGTCTGTAAGCCAAAATAAACCCTTTATTTTTCCCCAAAGCTGCTTTTGGTCAGGTGATTTCTGCCAGCAATGTTGATACCAAGAGTGGGGTCATTTGCTGCTAGACACCTGACTGTGTGGCTTTGGCCTTTTGGAGCTGATTTTTCAAGAGGAATGTGGAAGGATTTGAAAGCCTGGCCTCAGAGACACCTTGCAGTGCTGTAAGTACAGCTTAATGGACTATTCTGGTCAGAGTTGAAACATCTGAATGCAGTAAGAACTATGGACTGTGAGATTTAGCCTATGAGTATGAGAAAGAGCTTTACCTGGACTGGGCTAGAAGCAGTTTGTGTGAGAGGCTTGCCGTTATGCTCATGTCCTAAGAATTTGTGCAGGATTGCATTGTGTAGAAATGGACCGGTGTGAGTAGAGGGATATAGCACAGAAATGAAATCTTTGGGCTGAAACTTCTGCCCATTCAGCTGCAATTATATGAGATTACAATTTGGAGATTGGGCCAGCTGACCTGCACTGGGGCAACAGGAAGACTGTAGAACTCTTTTGAAGGGGCCTGAATGCTCAAGGAGTGTCCTGTTCTTCAAAGTCTTCTTTATCTTCCTCCCCCTGGATTAACAAATTGGCACCCTACCTGGTATTGTGGAATATAAGAAATGCAGGAGAGGGTCATTGAATTTTCAGCATGGTCTTGTGTTTTGGAAATGGCCACAGGCAGTGTGAAGCAGGTTTTCTGGTTACCTGCATGGAGATCTGATGGAGCCATGAGGATGAACCATGGGTTGCAGAGGAGACCCAGTGGAAATGTTGGGACCACAAGATGGCTGCTAAGGAGAGCTGCCAGCCCCGTATAAAGTTTGCCAGAACTATGAGTAGCCTAGCTGGAGGGGTGGAAATGGAACTCCAGACACTTGTTGCTGGTTAGAATTATTGGACTTGGAGACTTGTTACTGGCTGGAGTTGTTGAACTTGGAGCTACAGAGTTTGATGTTTGCCCCGTTTAAATTTTGTATTGATTGAATATTTGTTTTGCCCAATGCCATCTTTTGCAGTGTGTTTATTCTGTGCCATTATTATTATTATTTTGGTATTATGGCTCAGTTAAAAGATCTTGGACTATGGGATGTATGAACATCATTGAATTGATTAAAAATATGGGGACTTTGCCAAGTGTTGTGGCACATGACTTTAATTACAGCACTTGGGAAGCAGAGGTAGGAGGATTGCCATGAGTTCAAGACCAGCCCAAGACTACATAGTGAAGTCCAGGTTAGCCTAGGCTAGAGTGAAACTGTACCTTGAAAAATAAAAATAAAAATAAAAAAAAAAAATACATGGGGACCGAATGCATTGCATTTTACATCATGGATGGTTATGAGTTTATGAAGGCCAGGGTTAGAATGTGGTGCTTTGATTCAGGTGTCCCCATAAACTTAGATGCTCTGAATGCTAGGTTCCCAGCTGATGGAGATTTGGGAATTAACACTTCCTGAAGGCAGTATGGGGTGAGCTTATGGGTATTATAGCCAGTGTCCCCTTGCCAGTGTTTGGCACACTCTCCTGTTGCTGTTGTCCACATTATGTTGGCCAGGGGATGATGTCTACCATCTTCTCATGCCATCATTTTCTCCTACCATGATGGAGCTTCCCCTCAAGTCTGTAAGGCAAAATAAACCCTTTTTTCCCCAAAATCTGCTTTTGGTCCAGTGATTTCTGCCAGCAATACGAAACTGACTGCAACAGAGGGTATGGGGGAGGGGAAATCAAAATTTAAAATAAAAAAAACCTGGGCCCCCTCCCTGCACCGCTCCCTTCAGGGCACCCCTGTGCTTCCCTCAGATCCTCATCCCCCCCGCACTGGCCATTGCTCAGTTTGTTTTGCTGCGGGCCACCACAGCCTCCGCCTCCACCAGCCTCTGGAGCTCATTTGTGCCAGGCTCCTTTGTCCCCGCTCCTTTCTCTCTCTCTCTCTCTCTCTCTCTCCCCCCAGTGCCGAGTGTCTGAGCCATTGGCTGCTTGGAACTGTTTGGCTCTTTCCCTTAGTAACAGCTTTCCCCTTCTGCCTCAATTCCTCTCTGGGGAGCCCTTCTCCGGCTGCCCCCACCTGCCACCCCCACCACTCCGCACCTCCCTCCTCCTCCTCCTCCTCCTCCTCCTTCTCCTCCTGCTCCCTCCTCCCTCCCTCCCAGGCAGGAGCACCTCCGTGGCCACCTGGGGACCCGGGCGCCTGCTCACCGGGGTGAGATTCACTGCACACCACCCCCCCCATTTATTTTGGGGGTGGTTGGCGGCGAGGAGAGGAGTTTCCTGTGCCTCAGTTCCAGGAGGGGATGGCCTCCGAGGCCACCAAGTCCCAGCATCAGCAACTTGGGTTGGCGATTGGACATTGAATTCCACATCCTCCCATCAGAGCACTGCCAATGGATTATATTCTGTGTTGTGACCTCATGGTTTAAGTGGGAATAAAGATGAGTATATACAGTGATGAGGTCAACTTCTTGGTATATAGATTCTTGCAAGAGTCAGGATTTCCTCCTTCAGCATTTACCTTTGGTACAGAGAGCCATATAAGTCAGTTTAATATAAATGGCGCCCTCATCCCACCTGCTGCATTGATATCCATCATCCAGAAAGGCCTCCAGTATGTAGAGGCAGAAGTTAGTATTAATGAGGATGGCACCTTGTTTGATGATCAACCCATAGAGTCTTCATCCCTGATAAATGCCATCATGCCTGATGTAGTGCAAACCAGACAGCAAGCCTACAGAGGCAAGCTGCACAGCAGCATGCTGCCACAGCCACCACAAACCAGCAAGGGTCTGCGAAAAATGGAGAGAACACAGCAAATGGAGAATGGAGCACACAGTATAGCAAATAACCATATTGACATGATGGAAGGGGACTGGGATGTTGAAATCCCTCCTAATAAGACGGTTGTGTTAGGGGACCATGAGTCTGAAGTCTTCATCTGTGCCTGGAACCCTATTTGTGATCTACTAGCATCAGGGTCTGGAGACTCAACAGCAAGAATATGGAATCTTAGTGAGAATAGCACTAGCGGCTCCAGCAGCTAGTACTTAGACACTGCATAGGAGAAGGCGGGCAGGATGTTTCCAGCAACAAGGATGTAACATCTCTAGATTGGAATAGTGAAGGCACACTTTTAGCCACTGGGTCATATGATGGATTTGCCAGAATATGGACTAAGGACAGTAATCTTGCTAGCACCTTAGGACAGCATAAAGGCCCTATATTTGCATTAAAATGGAACAAGAAAGGAAATTTCACCTTAAGTGCTGGAGTAGATAAGACTACAATTATTTGGAATGCACATACTGGAGAAGCCAACAACAGTGTCCTTTTCATTCAGCACCAGCCCTGGATGCCGACTGGCAGAGCAACAACACCTTCGTTTCTTGTAGTACAGATATGTGCATCCATGTCTGCAAATTAGGACAAGACAGGCCTATTAAAACATTCCAGGACTTCTGGTTAAGATGGCGGCATAGGAACCACCAAAACACCTTAGGGGAGAAAAAGCAAAAAACAAACAAACAAACAAACAAAAAAAAAAAATGCAAAATACACTCTTCTACTAAAAAGTGAGGTGTATAGTAAATTATCAACCACAGCAGAGAAGTAGGAGAGATCCAGAGTGTCTACAGCCCACAGAAGCAGGCAGAAGTGGCTCCAGCAGCGACGGTGAGCTCCACGTAGCCGTAGCGCAGGCTCGGCCTGAGCAGCAGGATTTTAAAGCCAGATGAGGGGATTTTCCAATCACACTGGCCTCCTCACAAACTCAAGAAATGTGAAAGGAGAATGGCAGAGACCAACGGAGCAGCTTGTGAGGAGGAAGAGCACGCGGTCCAGCGGGCAGCCTTCAGCCTCCATCCACAGCCTCCACTTCCCCACCACCAGCTCAAGCACCAGCCCAAGCACCAGCAAGCACCAGAGACCTGGGGAAGGAAGCTCACCTACCTAGCACCCAGCACGATCAGAGCAGTGACCCACAGCCACAGCCGGCATTTCTGAACTCACAGCACAGCAAAGAGGAACCCAAGTGGCCATGCAGCATAGCTGAGATCAAAGCCATCCCAAAAGGTAACTGGGATTATACCAATTCAGTACCGGCCAAATAAGCCTGGTATATAGGCTTTCATTGGAAGGACTAATTGCACCATCCATGTCAGGGTAAATTATATGTTAAATCTGATAGATGGTCGGATTTGACATTCTTAAATAAGCTATATTTTGGGTTGCTCATTTGTTGCTTCCTGATTTATAGTGCCTCTGTTTTCTCTTCTGTCATTCATTGGGGAAGGGTCTCACTTGATCACAAGCTGACCATGGAACCCTCTACAGACCAGAAATCTTAGCCTCCCAGTTGACAGGATTAAGGGTGGGGGCAACATACATCCTTAGGAACTGTGACTTTGTTAGAGGATCTCTTTGTCATAATACCTACTTTTGCTCAAATACTCTGTGCTATTTTTCATTGAATGGATACATTGTTTAGTTAAGTTTTTGGAATTTGTCTGTATTTTGTTCCACTCAGCCTACTTGAATACTCTCATAGCAGGCAAACCCAACACGTAGGGTCACTTTTGTGGTTACTCTGAGAGTCTTAAGAGCCACACCTAGCACCTTTAGCTCCTACCCTGAAGATATATAACATCAGATTGATTTATACATCTAATATTACTGCAGATAATTAGAAAACCTAAGCATTAAATTAATATAAGATGCAAAAATCTCTACATTATAATACAAGAAACACAAAAAATCAAGACAATATAAATCCACCAAAAAGTATTAATGCATCAGAAATGACCTTCAGTGAGACTGAATTAGAGGAAATGCCTGAGAAAGATTTCAAAATAATGATTATAAATATGTTTAAAGAACTCAAAGAGGAAACCAAAGGGTTCAAAGGCCTCAAAGAGGAAATCAAAGGATTCAAAGAACACACAGGAAACCAATTTAATAAAATAAAGAGGTTAATACTAGACATAAATAAGGAAATAGAAATAATAAAGAAAAACAAGTAAGAAAAACTAGCAATAAAGAACACAGTCAGTGAAACAAAAAGCTCTGTAGAAAATCTCTCTAGTAGAATGGATGAAGGCGAGAACAGAATATCTAAACTAGAAGATCAGGTGGCAGATCTAATACAGTCCAACAAAGAGAAGGACAAACTAATAGGAAGGTATGATTGGGAATTTCAAGATATTCAGGACACTATGAAAAGATCAAACATAAGAATTCAGGGTATAGTAGAAGGAGAAGAATTTCACTCCAAAGGCATAGTAGGTGTTTTCAACAATAGCATACAAGAAAACTTACCCAAAATTGGTAAAGAGATGCCAATGCAGATACAGAAAGTCTTTAGAACACCAAACATACAAAACCTGGAAAGAACCTCTCCCCACCATATTATAATTCAACTACTAAACATATAAACCAAAGAAAATATACTGAAAGCAGCTAGAGAGTAAAAAGCAAGTCACCTACAAAGGCAAGCCCATCAGAATCACAGCAGATTACTCAACACAAACTTTAAAAGCCAGTAGGGTTTGGAGTGATATATTCCAAGTTCTGAAAGATAACAACTGTCAACCAAGGTTACTTTATCCTGCAAAGCTATCCATTCAAATAGATGGAGAAATAAGGACATTACACAACAAAAGCAGGATAAAGGAATATTTGAAGACAAAACCAGGACTACAGAAAATACTTGAAAGGATCCTCCATGCTGAAGAGAAAGAACAGCACACATATACAGAACCTGTAAAAAACAAACCATACTCCAATACTAGTTAATACAAGAGCAAAGGTAAAACTGGAAGAACTATAAAACAAGAAAAATGGCAAAAATAAATACATGCTGTGGTAGTTTGAATAGATGGCTCCCAATATCTTCAGTGTTTTATTAGTTCACAGTTTGCATCTGCAGCCACCTGGCTGGAGGAAATGTCACTGGGCAGATCTTAAGGTGTGGTGGTGGGTTTGAGATTTCAATCTAAAGGTGTGAAAGTGTGCCTAGCTGGAGTTCCTGATGTGTGTTATGTTTTTTTTTGGCTTTTGGCTTGTGGCTTCTCTCTTGGTGTTTGGTCCTGTGAAAGCAGGACAGGTTCTTCTGCCATTATGGAACTTCCCCTGGATCTGTAAGCTATAATAAATCTCTTCCTCCATAACTGTGACTTGTCTGGAAGTTCATCTCAGTGAACCTGAAGCTGTCTACTACACATACCTTTCAAATAATAACTCTTAATATCAATGGCCTAAATGCCCCAACCAAAAGACATAGGTTTGCAGACTGGGTTAAAAAGCAGGATCCTTCAATTTGTTGCCTCTAAGAAACTCATCTTTCTACAAAGAATGGACACTATCTTAGGGAGAAAGGTTGGAAAATGGTGTTTCAAGCAAATGGGCCTAGAAAACAAGCTGGGGTTGCTATCCAAATATCTGACAGGGTAGACTTCAGACCAACATTAATTAGGAAAGATGAGGAAGGTCACTTTATATTGATTAAAGGAATGCTCCAATAGGAGGACATTACAATCCTAAACATATATGCACTTAACACAGGGACTACCAATTTCATCAAACAAACTAAGGTCACAGATAACACCAAACACACTTGTAGTGGGTGACTTCAATACTCAACTCTCACCAATTGACAGGTCATCCTGTCAGAGATGCTTCTGGATTAAATGAGGTCATAGAACAAATGTACCTAACTGATATATACAGGACATTTCATCCAAATGCTGAAGAATACACATTCTTTTCAGCTGTACATGGCACATTCTCTAAAATAGACCATATATTAGGACACAAAGCAAATCTTAACAAATATAGGAAAATTTAAATAATTTCTTGCACTCTATCAGATCACAATGGGATCAAACTACAAATCAATAACAAGAAAAGGTATAGATCATACACAAAATCATGGAAACTAAATAATACACTACTCAATGATGAATGGGTCAATGAAGAAATCAAGAAGGAAATAAAAAAATTCATTGAGTCAAATGATAATGAGAACCAAAACCTTTGGGACACAATGAAAGCAGTCCTAAGAGGGAAATTTATACCTTTAAGTGCCTATGTTAAGAAATTAGAAAGGTTGCTGGTAAACAACTTAATGCTGTACCTTAAGGCCTTGGAAAAAGAAGAACAAGGCAAACCAAAAATCAGTAGATGGGAAGAAATAATAAAGATTAGGACAGAAATTAATGAAATAGAAACCAAAAAAAAAAAAAAAAAAAAACAATCCAAAGAATCAATGAAACAAAGAGTTGGTTCTTTGAAAGGATAAACAAGATTGATAAACTCTTAGCAAACCTGACTAAAAGAGAGAACAGACACAAATTAATAAAATCAGAGATGAAAAAGATAGCATTACAACAGATACCAGAGAAACTTAAAGAATCATAAGGACATACTATAAGAACATATACTCCACTAACTTTGAAAATCTGAAAGAAATGGATGATTTCCTTGATTTATATGACCTACCTAAATTAAATCAAGATGAGATTAACCATTTAAATAGACCTATAACAAGTATGTATATTCAAGCAGTTATAAAAAAAAAATCTCCCAACTAAGAAAAGTGCAGGCCCAGATGGATTCACTGCTGAATTTTACTGGACCTTCATGGAAGAACTAACACCAATGCTTCTTAAACTTTTCCATAAAATAGAAGAGGAAGGAACTCTACCAAACTCCTCCATTGAAGCCAGAATCACCCTGATCCCCAAACCAGACAAAGATAGAACAAAAAAGGAAAATTACAGATGAATCTCCCCCATGAACATAGATGCAAAAATTCTCAATAAAATATTGGCAAACAGAATACAAGAACGTATTAGAAAGATCATTCACCACAACCAAGTAGGCTTTATCCCAGAGATGTGGGTGGTTCAACATACGCAAATCAATAAATGTAATGGACTGAAGGAAAAAAATCACATGATCATCTCATTAGATACAGTAAAAGCATTTGACAAAATCCAACATCCCTTCATGATAAAAGTCCTACAGAGACTGGGAATAGAAGGAACATATCTCAACATAATAAAGGCTATTTATGGCAAACCCACACTCAACATAACACTAAATGGAGAAAAAGTTGAAGCTTTTCCACTAAAATGAGACACAAGGCAAGGGTGTCCACTGTCCCCACTTTTGTTTAATATAGTACTGGAAGTCTTATCCATAGCAATAAGGCAAGAGCTCCATATAAAAGGGATACAAATTGAAAAGGAAGAGATTAAGTTATCATTATTTTCAGATGATATGATTCTATACATAAAGGACCCTGAAGACTCTACCAGCAGACTGTTAGAGCTAAATACACCTATAGCCATGTAGCAGGATACAAAATAAACACACAGAAATCAGTAGCCTTCCTATATGCTAGCAACAATCACACAGAGGATAAAATCAGAGAATCACTCTAATTCAGAATTTCACAATTGCATAAAAAAAAAAGTACCTTGGGATAAACCTAACCAAGGAAGTGAAGGATGTCTACAAGGAGAACTTTAAAACACTCAAGCAAGAAATTGCAGAAGACACTAGGAAATGGAAAAACATCCCTTGTTCTTGGATTGGTACAATCAATATTGTGAAAATGGCAATCCTACCAAAAGCAACCTACACATATAATGCAATCCCCATCAAAATTCCAATGACATTCTTCACAGAAGGAGAAAAAACAATCCAAAAATTCATTTGGAACCATAAAAAACCTAGGGTATCTAAAATAAATTTTTGAGCAACAAAAATAAGGCTGGTGGTATAACCATACCTGATTTTAACCTATACTACAGAGCCATAGTAACAAAAATAGCATGGTACTGGCACAAAAACAGACGTATAGATTAATGGAACAGAATATAGGACCCTGATGTAAGTCTGGGTAGTTATAGCCACCTGGTCTTTGACAAAAGTGCCTATAATACTCATTGGAAAAACGACAGCCTCTTCAGCAAATGGTGCTGGGAAAACTGGATATGCATCTGTACAAGGATGAAAATAGATCCTTATCTCTCTCCATGCACAAGAATCAAGTCCAAATGGATCAAAGACCTTAATAACAGACCTGAACTCTGAAACTGCTAGAGAAAAAAGTAGGGATAACTCTTCAACATATTGGTCTTGGCAAAGACTTTCTGAATATAACCCCAATCACTCAGGAAATAAAACCACAGATCAACTGCTGGGACATAATGAAATTACAAAGCTTTTGTGCAGCTAAGGATGCTGTGAATAGAGCAAAGAGGCAACCTACAGAATGGGAGAAAATCATTGCCAGCTATACATCTGACAGAGCGTTAATATCTAGGATATACAAAAAACTCAAAAACTTAAACAATAAGAAATCAAGCAACCCAATTAAAGAATGGGCTTTGGAACTAAATAGAGTTCTCAGAAGAAGAAATACAGATGGCATATAAACATCTAAAAAATGTTCTACATCCCTAGTCATCAGGGAAATGTAGATTAAAACTACCTTGAGATTCCATCTCACTCCTGTCAGATTGGCTACCATCATGAAAACAAATGACTATAAATGCTGGTGAGGATGCAGAAAAAGAGGAACCATTCTACACTTTTGTTGGGAATGCAATCTGGTCCAGCCATTGTGGAAATAAGTGTGGAGGTTTCTGAGACAGCTAAATACAGATCTACCATATGACCCAGATATACCTCTCCTAGGCATATATCCCAAGGGTTTGTCTCACTACCTTAGAGATACTTGCTCAACCATGTTTATTGCCACTCTATTCATAATAGCTAGGAAAGGGAACCAGCCTAGATGTCCCTCAACTGATGAGTGGATAATGAAGATGTGGCACATTTACACAATGGGGTTCTACTCAGTGGTAAAGAAAAATGAAGTTATGAAATTTGCTGGAAAATGGATGGATCTGGAAAAGATTATACTTAGTGAGGTAACCCAGGCCCAGAAAGCCAAATGTCACATGTTCTCTCTTATATGTGGATCCTAGCTACAAATGATTGTTCTTCTATGTGAGTAAAAATAAATCTCAGTAGCAGAAGACAGTAAGCTAGAAAGGGGAAATAAAGGGACTAGAAAGGGAGGAGGGACTGAATAGGATGTTATTGTATATATTTAAGTAGAAGAACAGATTAATGGGGGTGAAAGGCCTAAGTGAGGTCAGGGGAAAAGATTGAGTAAAGGAGCAGTGGAGGGAGGGCTAATCAAAATCCAAGAGGATATAAAGAAGTCATATGGAAACCTACTTTTCTGGACAATGGAAGACTCAGAAGCCATCGATTGTTACTAGAAAATTTTCAGTGCCAGGGATGGGATACCTTCCAGTGAGTAGTTGGCCAGGGAGGTCACAGATACCCCCAAAACATTATAAGCCATTGCCGAGGCCCTTGGTTTCCCACCAGGAATAGATGGTAAGACCCTATTGCTGAAGACTCCACATACTTGGGTGGCAAGTTCACAGAGCAAACCTGCTGGAGCTGAGCTGAAAGCCTCCTCCATGAGGACCAGATGACAAAAAGTTGGAAAAAGCTACACTACATGCATGCAGTTCAATGGGAGAGAGAAAACAGCAGTGAAGGTACTCAACAGTGAACACTGCAAGCTTTAAATTTGGCCAGCCAGGCCAAATGAGCCAACAGATACAATGGTGTCATGTCCATTATGGGGGAAACCAGCTGCTCTCTAATTGGACTGGAGCCCCCTCCATGGGAGGGAATACATCCCTGATACTGAAAACATATGACAGGGGTAGTCATGAGCCCTAAGGATGTAATGTCTGCTGGAGTCTCACTGAATGTATATACTATGCTCACCAAACTGCCCAGTAAGCACTTCTCTTAATGTTCACACCCATATATTAATCCCACTCTCACTTTTGGTTAGAGAAGCTTCTCTTTTCAGATGGTGGCAACCTTGGGATGACTCAGAAGGCACCATGGTGCTGAGAAGTGACAGAGGAGTGTGCTCAGCACTGAAACATTTCAAACCTACCTCCCAAGGCTCAGGGTCCATTGCAGAACACAGGCCAGAAAGAATGTAAGAGCCAAAGGAAGAGTAGGACTCCTTACAACATGTTCCTCCAGACACAAAATAGCCTGCATATCCATGACCTCATAGTGCCTGACACTACCTACATAAGACCATCATAATAGGAGAAAAGATCATGACATCAAACTGAAAAGAGAGACTGATTGAGAGGGGGAGGGTATATGATGGAGAGTGAAGTTTCAAAGGGGAAAGTGGGGGGAGGGAGGGAAATAACATGGGATATTGTCTACAATTAAAGAAGTTGTCAATAAAAATAATAAAATAAAATAAAATAAAATAAAATAAAATTTAAACAGGCTGGGCATGGTGGCACAAGCCTTTAATCCCAGCACTTGGGAGGCAGAGGTAGGTGGATCACCATGAGTTCAAGTCCACCTTGAGACTACATAGTGAATTCCAGGTCAGCCTGGGCTATAGAGTGAGACCTTATCTCAAAAAAAAAAAAGTTAAACAAAGAGCTGGGTGTGATGGTACATGCCTTTAATCCCAGCACTTGGGAGATAGAGGTAGGAGGATCACTGTGAGTTTGAGGCCACCCTGAAACTACATAGTTAATTCCTGATCAGCATGGACTACAGTGAGACCCTACCTTGGGGAAAAATTTAAACAGAGGGGCTGGAGAGATGGGTCAATGGTTAATGCACTTGCCTGCAAAATCTAATGACCTGTGTTTGAGTCCTCAGTACCTACAGAAAGCCAGATGCACAACAGAGCATGTATCTGGAGTTCATTTGCAGTGGCTGGAGGCCCATGGAGGTAAGGATGATGAGCCACGTATTACCTCAGGGCTGGGGGGTTCCAAGGACACTCCGGACCCCCATCTAGTGGAGCCAGAGGGCTCCCGTGTGACTCTGGTTTTAATAGACACTGACGGGTTGCGCCTGTCTGGTGGAGCCCGTTCATGGGACAGGCTGCCGTCAGCAGCATTTTAGTGTCTTTTTTGGTTCCAAATTTGTTTTGGTGTCTGTGTGTCTATATCTTGTTTGTGCTTTTCTACTTTCTTGAAAGTTTCCTTGAAAGGTACAATGGGACAGGTAACAAGTTCCACTCCACTGGACATAGTCCAGTCATACTTCAAGGACGCCTGGCAGACAATCTGAGTTTGACAGTACGGCCATGAAAATTAACCATCTTTTGCAGGAATGAATGGCTGACTTTCAATGTGAGGTGGCCAGAGGGAGGCACCTTCCACTTTCGCACCATTTATCAAATTAAAGGTATTGTGTATGGTAGTCTTGAGCATCCTGACCAGGTCCCATACATCACTGTTTGGCAATATCTGGTGGAAAGCCTCCTTCTGGGCATTTCCAAGTGTGTTAGAGATATTGATAAAGATTATCCCCAAAACAGTTGTCATGTTTTCATAGAAAATGTATTTCATGGAGTTTATTAATAGGAGCTATGTCAAATCAATGGGTCATATAAAATCTGAAGGTATATATATTGGTGTCATAAAGCAAGTCTGGTTGTCAGTAGAGTTTTTTTTTTTTTTTTTTTTTTTTGGTGACCTAAATACTAAGGCTTTTTCTGTACAAATTTCCAATAGTAAAATGTTTTACTTTTTGAAGCCAAACTACTTGCTCTTTGTCAATGGGTAATAAGATTAATTGACTTGATGTATGAAATTCCCTATATTTAAGCATTTTTTTTTGCTCTACCTGCCTGTCCTTCTCTCTGCTCTGCTCTCCCTATTCACCAGATTCTTCTGACCAAGGCCTTGGGGTTAAAATCAAATTCAACACCTCCTTCTTATTCTCCCCCTCCTTTAGCTCTCAATCCCAACACCATTGATGAGTTTACCCCTACTGTACATCTGCCTTCATCCCTTCTTCCCTTCTGCTCAATGCACTTGCTCACACTGACAGAGATTTTCCTTTACATGAGGTGGTGGGGACAGAGGGAATTGTATGTGTACATGTCCCATTTTCTATGCCTGATCTGTCTCAAATTGAAACACACATAGGATCCTTTTCTTCTGACTCTACTCGCTATATTAAAGAATTCTGCTATTTTATTAGGCCTATGATCTTACCTGGCATGATATCTATGTCTTTCTGTCTACCACTCTCACCCCAGATGAACATGAGCATGCCTGGGTCACTGCCCAGGCCCACACCAATGATATCCATCTAATTGATCCAGCCTATCCAGTCAGTGCTGTGGCACTCCCCAGGGAAGACCCAAACTGGGGCTACCAAATCCCTGCCCCTGCCACTCAAGACCCACATCTCCCCCTCCACAGGGAGGGTGGCCAGGAACCGTATGGTTGTCCACCTCTTGGCGGCCTCCAGAAGGCTTCCCACAAAGTTGTTGACTTTAATAAACTCCTCTCAATAACACAAAAACATGATGAAAAGCCAGCAGAATTCATGGGATGCCTAACAGAAGTACTTACTCAATACATCTGCCTCAATCCTACTTTCCAGAAAGGAGTTTTGATTCTTAACTCCCACTTCTTATCTCAACCTGCCCCTGACATTTGTAAAAAACTCAAATGCCTTGAGAAGGGCCCTCACCTCTACCTCCCAGGGAGATCTGCTTGAAATGGTCTTTAAGGTTTTTAACAGCCTACAGGTCCAGGAGCAGAAAGATAGGCTGGCCAGAGACAAACAAAAATACCAACTCCTGGCTATGAGTTTCCATGCTCCTCCAAAGAAAGCACTGGGGCCTCAACGATCACCACTGGGACCCTGCTTCAAGTGTGGTTCCACTGGTCACTGGGCCAGAACTTGCCCCAACCCACACCCACTGCCAGAATCCTGCCCTCACTGTGGACTCCAAGGACCCTGGAAGGTTGACTCTCCCCTCTCCCTCACCAAGGTAGGCCACACCCTTCCCCTTAGCCCCCACAGGAGTTGCTCAGTGATATCCTTGGCCTGGTGGCTGAAGACTGATGGTGCTCTGGGACCTCCGCCCCCACAAGACTCTCCACATCACAATGGAGGAGCCCAAGGATAACAGTCAAGGTGGCAGGTGGCCTGTCTCATTTATATTAGATTGGGGGGGGGGCACATGGTCAGTCCAGCTATCCTGCTCTGGCCAGACTTTTCCTTCACAGATGTTGATGGTGGGTGTAGATGGCTGACTTCATTCTCCTCATATTACTGCTCCTCTGCTCTGCAATATTTGGGACACTCCACTCTCCTGTTCCTTTCTTGTGATGCCTTCTTGTCCTGCTCCACTTCTAGGCCTAGACCTCATGCAAAAACTCTCCCTCTCCCTGACCTCCACTCACCCTCCATCTTCACTCTCACCCCTGGTCTCTCCCTTACTAAGACCCCCAACTTTTCCCTTCTTGCTTCTTAGGTTGATCCCCAAGTATGGGACACTTCACCTCCTCTGGCCTCTCATCACCCACCTGTATGTATCAAAATCAAGGATCATATTGGCCCCAGTATCCAATTTCATTCAAACATCATCAGAGACTTAAACCCATTATCTCTTGGGTCCTTCAGGATGGCCTCCTCCACACTACCAATTCTCCCTGTAATCCCTCTATTGTTCCCATCATCAAGCCTGACGAACCTATTGCTTAGTCCAAGGCCTCTGTTTAATCAATGCTGCTGTCTTGCCTATTCACAAGGGATTGCCCAACCCATACACCCTTCTCTCTCCCATTCCTTCTTCTACCACTCATTTCTCTGTGCTTGACCTCAAGGATGCTTTCTTCTCTATACCCCTCCATCCTGACTCCTATGATCTCTTTGCTTTCACCTGGGAAGACCCTGAAACCCACACTGCAACTCAACTGACCTGGGCTGTTCTCCCCCAAGAGTTTAGAGACAGCCCTCACCTGTTTGGCCAAGCTCTGTCTACTGACCTCCTGTCCCTCAACCTGTCACCTAGCACACTTTTACAATATGTTGATGACCTTCTTCTCTGCTCACCCACTCTTCCAGACTCAAGATGACACATAAACAAACCTCTAAACTTTCTAGGCTCCAAGGGCTATAGATTTTCCCCCACTAAGGCTAAACTCTCTCTAACCCTAGTTAAGTACCTTGGTTTCCTCCTTATTCCCACCTCATTGAGAACTAACCCTAGACCACAAACAGCATCTTTGCTCCCTCTCTCTTCCTACCTCTAAGGAAGATATCCTATCTTTTCTTGGTTTTGCTGGGTTTCTCAGACCATGGATTCCTGATTTTTCCCTCATGGCAAAACTCCTCTATGACAAAATTTAAGGGGGACCCACATGAACCACAAAATTCCAAGACTGAGATAGACGCTGCTGTTTTTGCCTATGAGACAGTACTAACCCTAGCTCTTCCCAATCTCCAACAAGCATTTCTTCTCTATAGCACTGAAAAGGGAGGAATGGTACTGTGAGTTGTGGGACAGATGAAAGACCCCTCTTGTCCAGGGTGTGGTGGCGCATGCCTTTAATCCCAGCACTTGGGAGGCAGAGGTAGGAAGATCACCATGAGTTTGAGACCACCCTAAGACTACAGAGTGAATTCCAGGCTAGCCTGAGCTAGAGTGAGACCCTACCTCAAAAAACCAAAAACTAACTAAATAATACATATATAAATAAAAAGAAAAAAAAAAACAAAACAAAGAAAGACCCCTCTTTTGCCCTGGTGGCCTAGACTCTCCAAGCAATTAGAAAACTCTGTCCAGGGCTGGCAACCTTGCCTACTTGCCTTAGCCTAAGCAGCCCTCCTGGCCCAGGAAGCACAAAAACTCACCTTTGGCCAAAAGCTCACAGTTGTTTTACCTCCTGGCTCAAAGATCTCCTCTCTAACTCCTACCTGTCTGTGGGTCTTTACTGTTTCCCGGGGTCATTGGCCACTGATGTCCCAGGTGAGGAAGGGAGGAGTTGGGGAAAACCAGCAGGGTCCTGGAGCAGTGGGTGAGTGTGACGACATGATGGGCAATGAGCACCCGGGAGACTGTCTGATGGACAGCACTCGTTTATTCAAAAGGGGAGTGGGTTTATAAACACTTGGGGAAGGTTGAGATGGCACATACAGACTATATGGCAATCGGATGCATAGTTTATGGGCTGCTATTTAAGTGGCAGTGGGGGGAGGAGTTGTGAAAGAAGATAAGGGGTATGGCAGAAGGCTGTGACTTCAAAGCTGTGGGGGTGAGAGAGATGGTGGAAAGGCTACATGACTTCAGCCACATAAGGGTCTCTTGGGCAGCTAGCTACAAGGCCAGGAACTGTGGGGGGACAAAGTGTGATTTATGAAGTGGTTAGAGCCTTTTGGGGTCCAGGGCAGGGCCTCCCCAGTTCTGCCCACTCTGGGCGATGACGGGGCACGTTACAACCTACAACGTACGGAAGGCCAGTCACCATCGCCAGGGACTCCTGACGATAGGGCCAGCTGCAACCCCACAGCCTAAGGTCCCTGGCCATGTCCAAAAGTTCAGGCCAGCCTCCTCATAGTCCCAGCCTGTTTTTCACAATGCCCAACACCTGTTAACGCTAACCTCATCCAAACTTTAACTTTTTCATATTTCCAATTATTTTATTTTATTTTTATTTATTAGAGACAGAGAGAGGGAAAGAAAGAGAGAGTGAGAATGGGTGCACCAGGGCCTCTAGCCACTGCAAACGAACTCCAGATACATGTATCCCCTTGTGCATCTGGCTTACGTGGGACCTGGAGAATTGAACTGGGGTCCTTAGGCTTCGCAGGCAAACACCTTAACCACTAAGCCATCTCTCCAGCCCATATTTTCAATTCTTCACTCATCCTTCTTAATCAACTTAATCTTACCTACTGCACTGCCGGCTTCACTGGAGCAACGCCTCATAACTTCAGCTCCCTTATTTAATGCCACTTCCACTTTGGGGTCCTTATCCCTCTTTCTCTTCCAAACTGACTTGACTGTTGGCATAAAGACATCTCTCAATGCTGTCCAGGAACTTTTAAAAATAACTCTATTATTAAAAAAAAACCACACTTTGCCAAAGGGAATCTATTTCTGGTGTGATTCCACTCTGTGAACCTACATCTCCCTGCCACACACACAGGCCCCTCTGTCCTGGCCACTCTGGGGCCCAGGCTTACTATATATACAGAAGAGGAACTGATGCTTCTCCTCCCCAACCAGGCTTACCAGTATAGGAGGGCCATTCATCTGCCTGTGATGGTAGGGATGAGGATAGTGGCCTCCATAGCTGCTGTGGGGATGGCCATGGGAGGGCTCAGTCATAGCTTTCTCTCCTATGAGAAACTCTCTGCAAAACTCAGAATCATAGTCCAGGGGTCCACTGAAGCCCTATGACTGCTCAGGAACAACTTACCTCCCTATCATCAGAGCATCAGTTGTCTTACAGAACTGCTGAGCCCTAGGCCTTAACAACTGACAAAGGAGGCGGCGGCTGCTGCTGCTGCTGCTGCTTCTTCTTCTTCTTCTTCCTCTTCCTCTTCCTCCTCTCCTCCTCCTCCTCCTCCTCCTCTTCCTCCTCCTCCTCCTTTCTTTTTTTCTTTTTTTTTCTTTTTTTCTTTTTTTTTGAGGTAGAGTCTCGCTCCAGCTCAGGCTGACCTGGAATTCAGTATGTAGTCTCAGGGTGGCCTCAAACTCACAGCAATCCTCCTACCTCTGCCTCCTGAGTGCTGGGATTAAAGGCATGTGCCACTACACCCAGCTGTTGCCTCTTCTTAAATGAAGAATGCTGCTATTATGTTAACCAATCAGGCGAGGTGGAATTTGGAATAAAAATACTTAAGCTGGGCGTGGTGGTCCACGCCTTTAATCGCAGCACTCAGGAGGCAGAGGTAGGAGGGTTGCAGTGAGTTCAGGGCCACCCTGAGACTATGTAGTGAACTCCAGGTCAGCCTGGGCTAGAGTGAGACCCTACCTTGAAAAAACAAAACAAACAAACAAACAAAAAGGCGAAAAATACTTAAAATCTGGCAGATCATCTTCAGGTAGGAATGTCACCTACTGCAGGGTCATGGAAGTTTCAGAACTGTTTGGTCCTAGCTTTTGCCACTGCTGGGATTCCTGACTAGAATATGCCTACTGTTCCTCCTGGTCCCCTGCCTCCTGAAGTGCATCCCAAATCAGGAAGACCAACTTACCCATCAAAAGTTTAACCAACTATTACCGACCTCTCCCTCTCGTATTCCATATCAGCCTTTAGCCACCACAGGCTCCTAGAGGGCCCACTGACCGCAGGATCCCGCATCTCCTAGAACACTCGTTATCCCCCCACCCTCAGCAAGAAGTAGATACGCAAGCCTGAATGGTACCCCATGATCATTAATAAAAGGCTGGCATGTTAGGTTGGACCAGGTCTGAAGATGGAGTTGCTGTGGATGACAAAATGGCAATGAGATGAGAAGTGGCCTTATGGGAAAATACAAGAACCAAGCTGACTACATTTCTAAGAAACCACCGGAAGCATTGTTTCCTCTTGCCCCTAGGCCACAGTTTCCTGTTTACCTTATCTCAAGAGTCACCTGACCTCTGTTTTAGTGACACACCCTAACTGCCTTACTATAATCTTGTGATTAACAAAAAAATTCCCCTAAAGAAACTCCCCCACCTTACTTCACAAACAAGTCCCCCACTCCCCTATCACTCAGTCAGTAGAAAGGCCTTATAAAACCTAACCTTTGCAAGCCCAAAGGTGCTGTGCTCTTCTCTCATGAGGCAGCTTGGCAGCTCATGTCTTTACAGAATAAAACTTTTGCTTTGCTTCAGAGTGGTCTTGCATGGTCTGGTCATTTATGAACCTTACAGCCACGTAAGCAGGAGGGCCTCTCAGGCCAGTACCTGCCAAGTTTGGCTCCACAGAACCCAAATTAATAGCTGAGTCCTGCCACATGTTGTAACCCCAGTGTGTAGAGGGGGTTGTTGCTGAGAATCATTATGGCTTGCTGATGGACAACAGCTCTGGTTGCATGAGAGACCCTGTCTCAGGAAAGAAATACAAGCATGAACAATAAGAGAAGGACACCCAAAGTTTTCCTCTGGCCTCCACATGCATGGGGTGTATACATCTGTACACAGCCATGAATGCAATGCACATCACACACAGTATACACACCACACCATACACATATTCTCTGCACACACAAGAAAAAAACAAAGAAAACCAGGTGTGGTGGCACATGCCTTTAATCCTGGCACTCAGGAGGCAGAGGTAGGAGGATCACCATGAGTTCAAGACCACCCTGAGACTAGGTAGTGAATTCCAGGTCAGCCTGGGCTAGAGCAAGACCCTACCTTGAAAAACAAAAAAAAAAAAAACAAAAATTCTGTTATGGATGGTAAAGGAGCTCATGTGGCCCACATCCTCCTTGAGGAGCTATTGGCAGTTAATGGTTGCTGAGGGAGGGAAAGACATTTTCTATTTTCTTCTGTTGGTATATGGCCACTGGTAAATAACCCACCACGATTATCCAAACAACCCTAATTAAACACAAAAAAGTAAAAGATCTGGGGCTGGAGGGATGGCTTAGCAGTTAAGGTGCTTGCTGATAAAGCCAAAGGACCCATGTTCGATTACCCAGGATCCATGTAATCCAGATGCAAAAAGTGGTGCATGCTTCTGGAGTTCATTTGCAGTGGTTAAAGGCCCTGGTGTGACCCTTCTCTCTACCTGCCTCTTTCTCTCTCTCTCTCAAGCAAATAAAATTTAAAAAAATTTAAAAAAGAAAAAATATCTGTAGCCAGGTGTGGTGGCACACCCCTTTAATCCCAGCACTTGAGAGGCAGAGGTAGGAGGATACCTGTAAGTTTGAGGCCAGCCTGAGACTGTGAATTCCAGGTCAGCCTACTTTGAAAAACCAACCAAACAAACAAACAACCAAAACAAAAAACACAAAAACAAAAAGAGACATCAAAATAAGAGTGGGACTAGTGGGCAAGAAGAAGGAATTCAGTGAAAGGAGGAGCAAGACAAGAAAAGGTAATGGGAAGTAGATTTGGTCAAAATACATTATATACATGCATAGAACTAATAAGTGAATTAAAAATAATTTTTTACAGTTTCCAATAAATAGATGAATAATAAAATAATCATTGCGAATGACTAAATTGGTCTAATCAAATTATTTTTAGGGTTGGGGAAGTGGCTCTTGCCTCTCAACACCCAGGATAAGGGGCAGGTAGATAGTGGCCTGGAATGTGAGTGTTTCAAAAGAGATGGCTAGGGGTAGACTCTGGATTGGTTGGTTTGCATATAAAGGGCACACTACCAGTGGATTTTACCTTTAGGGATGGGCTAGTTCTGGGAAGGGCTATTTTTCTAGGATCTGAAAGACTGCTGTCAAAGCACCACAGTTAAAAAACAGGGTTGGGGAGATGACTCAGTGGATAAAGAATTTGACACAGACTCTGAATACCTGAATTTGAGGTTCAGGGGTGGCTCAATGGCTAAACACACTTGCTTGAAAAGCCTACCAGCCTGGGTTTGATTCCCCAGTATCCATGTAAGGCCAGGCATACAAAGTGGTACAAGGGTCTAGAGTTCTTTGTTTGCAGTGGCAAGAGGCCCTTTCTCTCTCTCTTTCTGCTCACAAATAAATAAATAAAAATATTTGAATTCCTGAGCTTGGATCCATAGCCAGATGTTGTGGTGGGTTTCTGTAATCCCTGTGCACCTACAGCAAGAAGGGAGATGGAGACAGGAGAATTTTCTGGAAACTCCCTAATGGAGTGAAAAAATGAGAGATCAAAAATGAGGTGGAAGGTGAGGACCTACCCTGAAGGTTGCCCTCTTGACTTCCACATGTGTGTTGTGGCATACACATGCTTGCAATCATACACATGAACATACACACATGACTTTAATATAGCACCTAATGGTGAGGCCATTTAGAGATGACAGGGTCTGAAAGTAAAGGGAGGAATGTTTTTGAGCCTGATGTGGGAGAATATGATATAGGTCAAGATTGTCAAAAGGGTCTAGCTTCTCCTGTCTCTTTCTTTAAAAAAATTTTTGTTTATTTTTATTTATTTATTTGAGAGCAATAGACAGACAAACAAAGAGAAAGAGAGAGAGAGAGGGAGGGAGAGAAAGAGAATGGGTACACCAGGGCCTCTAGCCACTGGAAATAAACTCCAGATGCATGCACCATCTTGTACATCTGGCTTAAATGGGTCCTGGGGAATTGAGCCTCAAACCAGGGTCCTTAGGTTTCACAGGCAAGTGCTTAACTGCTAAGCTATCTCTCCAGGCCCTCCTTGTCTCTTTCTGTCTAAAGGAGTTTCCTGGGCTAGAGAGATGGCTTAGTGGTTAAGGTGCTTGCCTGAAAGGCCAAAGAACCCAGGATGAGACCCGGGAGGCTACATGCTTAGTGGAAGTTTGGTTGAGATCATGATACTCACTCTGTCTTGAGTTAAAGCCTGAGAGTCAAGAAAGGCTCCATTGCTCTCAGAGACATGCCAAATTCCCTTCTCAATAGTGTGTGTGAATGAAGGTATCAGGTTAAGATTTGGAGGTTGGAACTTCCCGGTAAGATGGCAGCATACTAGCCACACCAAAGCAGCCTAGGGATGGATATAAGCAAAAACACAACACAATACACTCTTCTACTGAGAAGTGAAGGCATATAAGGTATTATCAGCCACAGCAGAGAAGCAAGAGAGACCAAGATCTTCCAGAAAGGAGGAAACCAGCCAGAATCCTGCCAAGGCGCCTGTGGCCCTGATCCATGTGGCTGGCTGCTGGTGCAGAGTGGCAGGAACAGAAACAAGGTGAGGGGATTTTCCACTCACATCAGACTCCTTTCAGTCAAGACACCTGAAGGGGAAGGCATCAGAGACTAGCTGAGCGGATGCTGAAGGAGAATACAGATGAGACCAGCTGAGCAGCTTCAGTAGGACTCCAGGCACAGCATAACCTCCCATCTCCCAACTGTCAAGGCCATAAACCTCTGGAGAACTCATTCAACCCTGGCCACCCGGCACCAAGAGAGATCAAGGAGGGCACTCAGAATAGATGAGATTGGAAGCCACCCCCAAAGGTAACAGGGCCTACTTACACAAAGCCAGATATGCAGGCCTACACTGGAAGTGCTAATCTCCCTTTCCATGTCAGGAAAGGTTATGTATTACATTTGAATGTATATTATGGGTTGGCTTTACCATTCTCAAATAAACTGTATTGTGGTGTTTACTATTGCTGCCTTTGATGTTTCCTGATTTTTAGGGCCTTTGTCTTTTTATTTTGTAATTATTGAGGACAGGGTCTGACTGCTCCAGGTTGACATGGACCCCATTTCAGACCAGCAATTCCAACCTCCTAGTTGGGAAATACATACCCCTAGGGACTTTGGCTTTATTAGATTATCTGTTTATTTTAATCCCCATCCTTGTATAAATACTCTCTACTGGTTTTGATTATATGTGTGTATTGCTCAGTTGAATTTTATAATTTGCCAGTAATTTGCTCTACTCAGTCTACTACAATACTTGAATAGCAGGCAAACTTAACACCTAGGGCCACTCACTTCTGCTTTTTCTCTTGGAGTATAAGAGCTACACTTGGCACCCTAAACTTCTATACTGAAGATATATCACTGCAGATAATTAGAAAACTCAAGCATCGAATTAACTCAATATGCAAAAATCCCACCAAAAATTATAAATCCATCAAAAATGACCTCCAGTGAGACTGATTTTAGATGGAATGCCTGATAAAGAGTTCAAAAAATAATAATTATATCTATGTTCAAATAATTCAAAGAAGAAATAAAAGGAATCAAAGAACAAACTTCTGAAGGAATCCCAAGCAAACATAGGTAACAAACTTAATGAAATAAGGAGGCCAATATAAGTCATGAGTAATGAAATAATGAAAATATACCAATCAGAAATACTACAAATGAAAAACAGAGTTAATCAAATAGAAAACTCTGTATAGAAACCCTCACCAGTAGAATGGATCAAGGAGAGGACAGAATATTTAAACTGGAAGACCAGGTGGCAAATCTGATATAGTCCAACAAAGATAAAGACAAACTAGTAGGAAGGCATGAATGGGAATTTAAAAACAATTTGGGGCACTATGAAGAGATCAAACATAAGAATTCAGAGCATAGTAGAAGGAGGAGAATTTCACTCCAAAGACCTAGCAGGTATTTTCAACAAAATCATAGAAGAAAATTCCCCAAGTAGAGAAACTGATGCCAATACTAATACAGGAAGCATATGTAATGCCAAACAGACAAAACCAGGAAAACATACAAACAAAAGGCAGGCACTTACAGAGAAAAATCAGATCATATACAAAGGCAAGCCCATCAGGATAACAGTAGATTACTCAACACAAACTTTAAAAGCTAGAAGGGCTTGGAGTGATGTATTCAAAGTTCTGAGAGGCAACAACTGTCAACCAAGATTACCTTATCCTGCAAAGGTATCCATCCATATAGATGGAGAAATAAGGACATTCTACAACATAAGCAGGCTAAAAGAATATATGAACACTAAACTAGCTCTACAGAAAATACTTGAAAGGATCCTCCATGCTGAAGAGAAAGAAAAGCACACACAAGGAACCTGGAAAAAATAGACAATACTCAAATACTAGTTAATAAAAGAGAGTAAAGGTAAAACCAGAAGAAATACAAATCAAGAAGAATGGCCAGAATAAATACACACTGTGGTAGTTTGAATATATGGCTCCCAATATATTCAGTGTTTTATTAGTTTATAGTTTGCATCTGCAGCCACCTTGCTGGAGGCAATGTCACTGGGGGGGATCTTAAGGTGTGGTGGTGGGTTTAGGATTCCATTGTAAAGATATGCAAAGTGTGTCTAGCGGGAGTTCCTGAAGTGTGCTGTGCTGTGTGGCTGGTGGCTTTTTCTCTCTTGCCTGGTCCTGTAAGAGCAGGCTGCTTCTCCTGTCATTATGGAACTTCCCCTGGATCTGTAAGCTTCAATAAATAATATCCCTTCCTCCATAACTGTGCCTGGTCTGGAAGTTCACATCTCAGAGAACCTGAAGCTGTCTGCTACACACACCGTTCAATAATAACTCTAAATATCAATGGCCTCAATGCCCCAAACAAAAGACACAGGTTTTCAGACTGGGTTAAAAAGCAGGATCCTTCAATTTGTTGCCTCCAAGAAACTCACCTTTCCTCAAAAGATGGACACTATCTTAGGGTGAAAGGTTGGGAAATGGTGTTTCAAGCAAATGGGCCTAGAAAATAAGCAGGTGTCACTATCCTGATATCTGATAGGGTAGACTTCAGACCAACATTAGTTAGGAAATATAAGGAAGATCACTTTATATTGATTAAAGGAACACTCCAACATGAGGACATTACATTCCTAAACATATATGCACCTAACATGGGGGCTCCGAATTTCATCAAACAAACATGAGTAGAACTAAGGTCACAGATAACACACACAGTTGTAGAAGGTGAGTTCAACACTCTACTTTCATCATCTGAAAGGTTATCCCAGCAAAAAAGAAGAGTAGCATCTGAATTAAATGAGGTCATAGAACAAATGGACCTGACAGATATCCACAGAACATTTCATCTAAATGCTGAAGAATACACATTCTTTTCAGCAGCACGTGGAACATTCTCTAAAATAGACCATATATTAGGACACAAAGCAGCAAATGGAACATTCTCTAAAATAGACCATACATTAGGACAAAAAGCAAATCTTAACAAATAAAGGAAAATTGAAATAATTCCACACATGATATCTGATCACAATGGGATTCAACTACAAATCAATAGGAAGAAAGCTATACATGATACACAAAAATCATGGAAACTAAATAAATAGAGAGTTCTCAAAAGAAGAAATAAAGATGGCATATAAACATCTAAAAACTGTTCTACATCCTTAGCCATCAGGGAAATGCAAATTAAAACTACTTTGAGATTCCATCTCACTCCTGTTAAAATGGCTACCATAATGAAAACATATGACCATAAATGCTGGCAAGAATTTGGAGAAAGAGGAACCCTTCTGCACTGTTCATGGGAATGCAATCTGGTCCAGCCATTGTGGAAATTATTGTGGAGGTTCCTGAGACAGCTAAAAATAGATTTACCATATGACCCAGCTATACCACTCATAGGCATATATCCTAAGGACTCGTCTTACTACCTTAGAGACACTTGCTCAACCATGTTTATTGCCACACGTTGCAGTCAGGTTTTCAATGCTGGTAGAAATCACCCAAACAAGAGCAGCTTGTGGGAAACAAGAGGTTTATTTTGGCTTACAGACTTGAGGGGAATCTCTAGTATGGCAGGGGAAAATGATGGCATGAGCAGAGGGTGGACATCACCCCCTGGCCAACATAAGGTGGACCACAGCAACAGGAGAGTGTGCCAAACACTGGCAAGGGGGAGCTGGCTATAACACTCATAAGCCCGCCCCCAACAATACACTGCTTCCAGGAGGCATTAATTCCCAAATCTCCATCAGCTGGGAACCTAGCATTCAGAACATGTAAGTTTATGGGGGACACCTGAATCAAACCACCACACCGCTCTATTTATAATAGCTAGGAAATGGAACCAGCCTAGATGTCCTTCAACTGAGGAGTGGATAATGAAGATGTGGTACAATTATACAATGGAGTTCTATTCAGTAGTAAAGAAAAATGAAATTATGAAAATTTTAGGGAAATGGATGGGTTTGGAAAGGATTAAACTTAGTTAGGTAATCCAGATCCAGAAAGCCAAACATCACATGTTCTCTCTTATATGTGGATCCTAGCTACAAATGTTTGGACATCTATGTGAGTTGGAATAAAACTCAGTAGCAGAGGCCAGTAAGCTAGAAAGGAGATATAAAGGGAATAGAAAGGAAGGGAGGAGGGGATACTTAAGATGATGGTATTGTATATATGTAAGTAGAAAAACAGATTACTGGGGGTGGAAAGGCCTAAGTGAGGTCAGGGGAAGAGATTGAATAAAGGAAAGGGGGGAGGTCTAATCAAATTCTGAGGGTATGAATAAGTCATATGGAAACCTACATTTTTGGACAATGGTTTACCCAGAATCCATAGATTGTTACTAGAAAATTTTCAGTGCCAGGGATGGGATACCTTCTAATGATTTGTTGGCCAGGGAGTTCCCTGGTACTCCCCAAAACATTACAGGCCATTGCCGAGGCTCTTAGTTTCCCACCAGGAATTGATGGTAAGACACTATTGCTGAAGACTCCACATACTTGGGCTGCAAGGTCACTGAAAAATCAAGCTGGAGCTGAGCTGAAAACCTCCTCCCTATAGACCAGCTGTCAGAAAGCTGGAAAAAGCTACAGTGCATGCAGTTCCATGGGAGAGAGAGAAAAATCACCAGTGAAGATAAACAACAGTGGACACTGCAAGGTTTATGATGGGCCAGCCAGGCCAAATGAGCGAATTGGTGCAATAGTGGCATGTCTATTATGGGGGAAAGTGGGGAGGCCCACTGCATGGGTAGGAATACATGCTGATATTGAAAACCTATGACAGGGGAAGTCATGAGCCCTAGGGGTATAACATCTGCTGGTGTCTGGCTAAATGTATATACTATGCTCACCAAACTGCCTGGTAAGCACTTCTCTTAATGTTCATACCCATCTATTAATGCTACTCTCACTTTTGGTTAGAGAAGCTTCTCTTTTCAGATGGTGGTGACCTTGTGATGAGTTAGAAGGCACCGTGGTACTGAGAAGAAGTGACAGAGGAGTGCTCAGCACTGATACACCTCTATCACACCTTCCAGGGCTCAGGGTCTATTGGGGAAGAGGCAGAAGAAAGAATGTAAGAGCCAAAGGAAGGGTAGGACTCCTTATTATGCACTCTTCCAGACACAAAATGGCCTGGACATCCATGACCTCACAGTGCCTGACACTACTTTAACTAGACCACCATAATAGGAGGAAAATATGATGACATCAAAATAAAAGAGAGACTTATTGAGAGGGGAAAAGGGTATGATGGAGAATGGAGTTGCAAAGGGGAAAGTCATGGGGGGAGAGAATTGCCATAGTTTATTGTCTATCATTATGGAAATTGTCAATAAAAGTTATCAAAAAAGAAGATAAATAAATAAAATATAAAGAAATATAAAATATAAAAAAATATATAAAAAAAGATTTGGAGTCTGAAGGATGTGGTCATTTCATAATAAAATGTCCTCATAGTCTCAGGTGTTTGAAAGTTTCCTACTTAGTCTTCAGCTTGGAGCTCTTCAGAAGTGGAGCCCTGATGGAGGAGGTGTGTCACTAGGGACAGAAATGGAGGTAGAGTCTAGTCCTAGGTGTGTGTTTAGAGGCAGGTTGTGCTTGCTGGTGCTGGCTGTTGTCTCTCTGTTATGGATGTATGATGTATTCTGCCATGATGAAGCTTCTCCTGGTATCTGTAAGCCCAAAATAAACCCTTTGCTCCAATGAGCTGCTTCTGTTGGGTGTTTGTCTAGCAACAGAAGGTACCTGCAACAAGAGGGAATATGCTTAATATACAGTATGTACATGTACAAAAACTTAAAAAACATGAATAGTTTAAGCCTTGAGAGATTGGTCTGTGATTAAAGAAGTTTGCTTGCAAAGCCTGACAACCCAAGTTTGATTTCCCATTACCCACATGAAGCTAGATGCACAAAATGGCACATGCATCTGGAGTTTGTTTGCAGTGATGGAATGCCCTGGCACACCTATACTCACTCTATCTGTGTGTTCTTCTTTCTCTGTCTCTATCTCTATCTCTCTCTCTCAAATAAACAAATAAGTAAAATATTTTAAAAATACCCCTCCAGCTTCCCACAGGGCAGGAGCTCTTTAAACTTTCTTTTCTCTCTTTTCTTTCCTTGGTTTTCCCAGACACTTCATGTGGGATCACTAGCCATGTGATTGCCTTTTTCCGTGGCTCTGTACTACCCTAAATAAATATAATAATTTAATAAAAATTTAAAAATAGTTTAAGAATTATTTATTTATTTATTTGCAAGCAGAGCAAGAGAGAAAGGGGGGAGGCTGGGCTTTCCAGGGCCTCTTGCTACTTGCAAATGAACTCTAGATACATGTGCCACTTTGTGCATCTGGCTTTACTTGGCTACCAGGAACTCAATCATGGGCTGTATGCTTTGCCAACAACCAAGCACCTTTAATCTATGAGCCATCTCTCCAGCCCCCCTTCTCAAATAATTTTTTTTGTTTTTATTTTTCGAGGTAAGGTCTCACTCTAGCACAGGCTGACCTGGAATTCACTCTGTATTCTCAGGGTGGCCTCGAACTCATGATGATCATCCTACCTCTGCCTCCCAAGTGCTGGGATTAAAGGCATGAGCCACCATGCCCAGCTTCAAATAATTTTTTTTTTTTTTTGGTTTTCGAGGTAGAGTCTCACTCTAGCCCAGGCTGACCTGGAATTCACTGTGTAGTCTCAGGCTGGCCTCGAACTCAATGGAGATCTTCCTACCTCAGCCTCCTGAGTGCTGAGATTAAAGGTGTGCACTACCACTCCCGGCTCAAATAAATTTTTTAAAAGATTTTATTTTTATTTATTTATTTAGAGACACAGAGAGAGAGTGAGAATGGGTGCTCCAGGGCCTCCAGCCACTGCAAATGAACTCCAAATGCATGTGCCACCATATGCATCTGGCTTATGTGGGACCTGGAGAATTGAACCTGGGTCCTTAGGCTTCACCTTAGGCATGCACCTTAACCCCTAAACCATCTCTCCAGCCCCTCAAATAAAATTTTTTTTTTTTTTTGGTTTTTCGAGGTAGGGTCTCACTCTGGTCCAGGCTGACCTGGAATTAACTATGTAGTCTCAGGGTGGTCTCGAACTTGCGGTGATCCTCCTACCTCTGCCTTTAAAGGCATGTGCCACCACGCCCGGCGGTCAAATAAAATTTTTAAAAGAGGCAGTGGCTTGGAAGATGGCTCATAGGTAAAAGCAATTGACATGAAAATGTGATGACCTGAATTTGGATCCCCAGAATTCATGTAAAGCTGGACACAGTAGTAGACAGGAAGTGAAGGCAGGAGAATTCTTGGAAGCTTTCAGAGTAGCTAGCCTGGCATACACACTGGCAAACAAGAGATCATGCCTCCATCAAGGTGGAAGGTAAGGACTACCACCTCCACATGCACGCTATGGCACATGCATGCCTATACTCCCACACATTCTCAAACAGACAGAAGAAGTGTGGGAAACGATGGGTAAGAGCTTTTATTTTCTGTCTTCTTCTGAAAGCAATAAGTGAGGCAGAGTAAACTTGTGGCTAAGTATCCAACTTCATACTTGGTATGCAATAGGTGCTTTCTAAGTGTTTGTTGTGTGAATGAAATACCAAATGATCCCAAACAAATGTTCAATGAGGAGTCAGTGACATCACTGTTAGTTTTGGTTGTTCTTGAGACAGAGGATCAAGGTGGCACATGCATTTGGATACTGACTCAAAGCAAGACCAGGTGGAAGAACAATATATCAGTTCACCCTACATTGCCCTCTGGTCTCATCAGGCCAACAATCCCACTGCAGGCAAGCATAAGGGCAGTGTGAGAGCACATACATATGCAGCATACACCATACCTCCCCACACATAAGAGCATGATTTTGAGACCACCCTGAGCCTCAAATAAAAAAATTTTAAAGGTTTTATTTTTATTTATTTATTAGAGACACAGAGAGAGAGAGAGTGAGAATGGGTGCTCCAGGGCCTCCCCCCTTCTCTCTTGCTCTGCTTGCAAATAAATAAATAAATAATTTTAAAACTATTTTTAAATTTTTTATTAAATTATTATATTTATTTAGGGAAGTACAGAGCCACGGAAAAAGGCAATCACATGGCTAGTGATCCCACATGAAGTGTCTGGGAAAACCAAGGAAAGAAAAGAGAGAAAAGAAAGTTTAAAGAGCTTCCACCTGGTCTTGCTTTGAGTCAGTATCCTTTTATAAATTCAGGAGCTTGCAGGACTCCAAAGATTCTCAGTTCCTCTGCAAGACTGGCCACACCCAGGTGTTTTACATGGGATCTGGAGATTTAAACTCAGGGCCCCTCAGGCCCTCATCATCAAAGTTGGTGACTAGATGCCAGACCATGGAGACAATTAGGTCTCACTATCCAAGTATGACTTCATTTCACACTTGAAGAGGAGACAACCTCTGTAGTAGCAGCATTTTTGCTTCTAAAAGCTGCAGGGATGGAAAAGGTGTGGCCTGACCAAGACTACACAATCCTCACACCTATCTACCATCATACTCAGAACTTGAAACTATTTATTTATTTAAGAGCCAGGCCATTTGGCTCACATCTATAATCCTAGCACACAGGAGGCTGGGGTAGGTTTGCTGTTGAGTTCAAGGCCAATCTAGACTACATAGTGAGTTCTAAATTTGTTTTTATTTTTTTGGGTCAGAGTTTTATGCAGCCTAGGCTGGTATCAAAAACTTGCTACGTAGCTGAGGATGACCTTGAGTTGCTGATCCTCCTGCCTCCACCTTTGCTGAGATTAGTTATGTAATGCTGTAATAAACTATGCTGTGACTGGTTTGTGCAGTGCTGGAGATTGAACCCAGCACTATCTACTGAGCTACATTCTTAGCATAGAACTTTTGAATTTTTAAAAAAATCTTTAAAAATTATTATTTAGTTCTACTTCAGTGATGAGGTTTTGGGAGCCTCTGTGTCTCTGGAACCACATTCCCCATTGATGAGGGTCCCTATGGAAGAGGGAGGACAGGGAGGAGGATAATGGAGTCACCACTATGAATGTAAAACTAGAATAATATACATAAAAAATTATTATTTATTTGAGAGAAAGAGAAAGAAAGCAGAGAGAGAGAGAGAGAGAAAAAAATGTGTGCACCAGGGCATCTAGCCACTGCAGACTAACTCCAGACACATGTGCCATCCTGTGCACCTGGCTTTACATGTGTCCTGGGGAATCAAACCTGGGTCCCTTGGCTTTGCAGGCAAGCACCTTAACTGCTAAGCCATCTCTCCAGCCCTTGAGTTTTAAAGTCTAGTAGTCCCTTAAGCATCCTGACTCCCACCTCAACACTTGCGTCCATCAATGTTCTTCTCTCTAAGTCCATACCCCATAAAGGATGCTGGTGGGACAAACCCTGAAGGGCAGGGTGAGGAAGTGGACTCATACTCCAAGGATCTCCTAACAAGTCTTGGCCACTACACAGCGCAGCGAGGCTGGGGGGTGGAGGGCAGTGGACTGTAACTGTAGCCTGGTCCTGGCCCAACACGCCGCGTCCCCAAGCCTGCAGCCACGCCGAGGGGCATCACAACCCAGCCTCAACCATCCAGATCAAAAGACCCAGGAACTTGATCCGCTCAAGGGCATCCCTGAAATAAAAGACAGCTGGGTTCATCTGCTGCTCCAGCAGGACTGAACCCATAAACCATGCCCCATCCCGCCCCCGAGTGCTACCCCCCAAGTCCCGCCTCCCCGTCCTAAGCCACGCCCACACCACTGCAGCACTCACAGGCGGTAACCCCTAAGCTCGTCCCTAGCTATAAGCCCTGCCTCTCACCTACTCAGCTGCTGGCCAGCCCTGAAGCCTAGGGAGAGGCTGTTACTTGGTAAAGCAGAAGTAGGATCTTCAAAGTGTGAGAAAAATATTGAGAGGTCAGATGTAGCTACGAGATGCGGGCAAGCAACCCTGAGGTCCCTACAGCGGGCTCCCTCTCCTCCCACACTTCCATCTCTCCTCATCCTTGCTCTTATTCCTCGTAGGTCATAAACGAAAAACAAGGAATGCTTGTAAATGAATCTTGCTTTGCTTCTGCTTTGCTTCTGTTACCTGGAACTCTTGGTTCTGCATTCCAAGCCATTATTCTCTTCCTTCCTCTGTCCTTCCCTTCCTCTGTTCCTTCCTTCTTTCCTTCCTTCCTCCTTTTTTTC
Organism: Orientallactaga sibirica; assembly: GCA_036365145.1. Classification (NCBI taxonomy): domain Eukaryota; kingdom Metazoa; phylum Chordata; class Mammalia; order Rodentia; family Dipodidae; genus Orientallactaga; species Orientallactaga sibirica. The sequence continues at coordinate 22,090,547 of JAEOAD010000015.1, read as the reverse complement.
CCCTTCCTTCCTTTCTTCCTCCTTCCTTCCTTTTGTTGTTTTGTGAATGTTAATAATAGTTTTACTGTGACTGTTCTGTGTATAATACTGAAGAAAAATTCACATGTCACTTACTTTACCACTGAAAGTGTCCCATTACCACAATCTGATTTAAGAACAGAAACCTTTGAATAGCTGCCCTCTTCCCTTTCTTTCTGGCCCAGTCCTTGGCCACCAGTGAAGTACTTTCTATTTCCATGGATTTGTCTGTTCTCAAAACCAAGGCATTTCTGTGGCATGATAAATCACCCGCTGTGCAAAAAGACAGGAAGATGGGAATGGTCACTGAACCATGGGAACAGGTGGCATGGGAGTGGGCAGTTATAGTTTTTTTTTTTTTTTTTTGACATAGGTCTTATTCTAGGCCAGGCTGAGCTAGAACTGTCATCCCAGGCTGGCCTCAAACTCACAGTGATCCTCCTACCACTCTCTGTAGGGACCTCAGAGTGCTGGGACTAAAGGCATGTGCCACCATGCCCCTCCCAGTTATAGGGTTTTTAAATAATGGTTTTCTCTAGGGATCTAGCAGCTTGAGGCTTGTCAAAACCCCAGGTGTTTGCAGGTGAGGGATCTGATGAAAGGAAAGGGGCCTGCAGTGAAGGACAAGATGGGTGCTGGCTGAGAGGCCTGGAATGGAGTGGAAGGAATCCCTAGGGCACATGGGGCAAGCCAGACTCTGAGAAACAGGTGGAGTTTATACACACTTTGATCTATCTATGCAGTAGGGAGAAACCCAGGGTTCTGAAGAGCAGGCAGGGAGGAAGAGGGAGGGAGAAAGAGAGAGTAAAAGGAGGGTAGGACATTGTAGGGTGGGGCTCTGTTTTATATAAAGGGTGTAGTTAGCCTGTTGACTCCTCAAGCAGTACACCCCACAGTAGGCATCAACTCCCAGGAACCAAGAAGCATTGGTGAGTTCTTTCCCTGACTACAGTAGAGACCACCATCAGGTCCCTGGTGTACCACTAATGTCTTTCCTGTGCCACCTGCTTCTCTTCCAGAGAGCCCCAGGGCCTGGCCAGAGATCCTGCTATCCTCATCTCGCACTCCAGCTCTCCATTTGATCCCATTAAACCTTCAGGACCCAGAACAAGCTCTAACCTGCAGCATGAAATTGTGGCTCTTTTCCTGTTTGGTAGCTTGCTTCGTGGAGGTCTGGATCCCCACTGTCCACACTCAAGGTATTGTCTTCACTCATACCTAACCCTGCCTCAGCCCCTGGGCACTCCTCTCCCTATCCACCCCTTCTTCTTTCTTTGTACCTTTCACTTACCCCTCATTTTCTGAAGTCTCCTCTGGTTCCATTTCCTTTGAATTCTCCAGTGGCTCTTTTTCTGGGCATAGCAGGAGTTCTTGGCCTTTGTATAATCTCTGGGGTGGAGGAAATTGGAAAATCCCATTTCTTATTCCAGAGCCCTTCATCCTGACCCTGGAGTGCCTACTTTGCAGGACTCCAGTGGCCTAGGGGCTGTGGAAAGTAAGGGAGTGGCTTCTAGTCATCAACAAAGCAACATACAGCTAAGGACACACTAGAGTGTCCTTCCTCCCCTGCAGAGCTGGGGATGGGATTGGAGACCTTCCAAAGTGGACTCTCATCAAAGCCTTGACCCACCTTTCCTGTGCGGTCCAAGAGGTAATATTTTCCCTTTCAACCATTGAGGGGGCCTCAGTTTCCTCTTTTACTAAGTGGGAATCTGAAATTCCTGCTGTGAGGAGCAGACATTAGGATTCAATGAGCTATCTGCTACAAACCACTCTTAGTTCTATGCTCAGCAAAAAGGATTACCATTGTTATAAATGGGGAACTGTGTTGGACTTTCCTCCTCACCTCTACTCCAGAGCAAGTACTTGAAAATTTCAATCATCCAAGATGATCTAGGCATGCAACAACCCTAAGGAACCCTGATGATAGGTGTTACATCCCTGGGTACTGTACAAAACCAAAGTCCCAGCAGATGGCTACACAAGTCCCCTGGACAGATTAAGGGTCCAAGACTTCCACACTCCTGTTCTGCCTGCTCCTATACTGGGTCCTACAAGTTCTATCCTGGCTCCAAGAAGAGCCTACCCTTTGCCCAGGAGTGAGGCTTGGCTTTTTTCTCAAGTCTGTTATCAGAGCCAAGCCCAGCCTCTGCCCTTTGATCCTGGGGGGAAAGTGGCCCCCAGCATTGGACACCACCTGCCAAGAAGCCCTGGAGCCCCAGATCCTACCAGATACCAATAACCCTTGCCCTCAAGGGCCAAGGTTGAAGGTTGTACAGAGAGCTGGGCTCTCTTCCTGGACAGTAATGCTGGCAGAGGGGGGATTTCAGATGACCCTGAAGGCTGGCTGAAGAGAAGAACCCACCATCTCATAAAAACCTCCTTGGTTAATTCATTCTTCCTGTTCCTCTTACAGATTTTTCTGGAATCATATCCTTCTGCTTGTGTTCCCCCATCACCTGTACAATTTCCTTTTGTTTCTCTGTCTTTCCATCAAGCTAGAGCTCCTTCCCTCACAAAAACTCTATCCCATTTATTTCTGTGTTGTTTGAACATTTGGTGCATCAGGGAATCTCTCTTTCTCTTGCATGTGTGTGTATGTGTGGTGTACTTGTGTGTTGATTATGTATGAGTACAAATATATATGCATGTATGTGGAGGATAGAGATTGGCATTGGATGTCTTCCTCAATCTCTCTCCATCATATTTATTTACTTATTTTTATAAATATGTTTTATTTATTTATTTGAGAGAGAGAGACAGAATGGGCACATCAGGGCCTTCAGCCATTGTAAATGAATTCCAGACGCATGTGCCTCCTTGAGCATCTGGCTTATGTAGGTCCTGGGGAATTGAACCTAGGTCGTTTGGCTAAATGCCTTAACTGGCAAGCCATCTCTCCAGCCCCTATTTATTTATGTTTTAAAATATTTTATTTATTTATTGGGGTGGGGGATGAATGTATGGGTGTAACAGGGCCTTCTGCCGCTGCACATGATCTCCAGATACAGACAGTACTTTGTGCATCTGGCTTTTCATGGATATTAGGGAATCGAACCCTGGCCTACAGACCTCACAAATAAGAGCCTTTAACCACTGAGGCATCTCCTCAGCCCTCCATCATATATATATTTTTTGAGATAGGGTCTTACTGTAGCTCAGGCTGACCTGGTACTTACTCTGTAGTCCCAGGCTGGCCTCAAACTCACTGCTGTCTTCCTACCTCTGCCTCCTGAGTGCTGGGATTAAAGGCTTGAGCCACCATACTCAGCCTTTTTTTTTATTAAATATTTTTGAGACAGGGTCTCTCACTGAGCCTAGAGCTCACTGCTTTGGCTAAACTAGGTAGCCAGTGAGCACCAGAGATTCTCTGGTCTCTACCTTCCAAGTTCTGGGATTATAGACATGCATGACCACACCCATATTTTATAGGGGTGCTGGGTATCCAAACTCAGGTCCTTATGCTTCCATGGCAAGCACTTTACTCATTGAGCCCTCACCCCAGCTTCTTAGAAGAAATGCTTTTGTTAGACCAACAGGAAAACCAACATAGAACTCCTTATCTGGTTGGGTAGGCTGAGTGGTCACTGTGATGAGGACCGAAGAAAGAGGGATTGCAGTCAGTTCATATAAGGACAGACCAGTGTGCAGCTAGAGCTAGGACTTTAGGAAAAGCTCAATAAACCTGCATATGTGTTCATTTAGAAACAGAATCAGGTTAACCTTGAACTCTATGTTGTCAAGACTGGCCTTGGACTCTTTTGATGTGTTTTTAAAAAAATATTTATTTATTTACTTTCAAGGAGAGAGAGAGAGAGAGAGAGAGAGAGAGAGAGAGAGATAATTGGTCTTCCAGGGCCTGTAGCCACTTCAAACAAACTCCAGACACACACACACCACTTTGTGCAGCTGGCTTTACCTGGGTACTGGGGAATCAAACTTGGGTTATTAGGCTTTGAAGGCAAGTGCCTTAACTGCTGAGCTATCTCCCCATCCCATGAATTTTAATATGACATTTCTATACATGTACATAATATATTTGATCATATTCTTATCCTCTCTCATTGATCCCTTTCCTCTTTCCAACTTGCCCTCATTCTACTTCTATGTCTTTTTTAAACAATTCGTTTTAGTGGATTCTCTTCCCCCTACTTTCTCCAACACCATTCTCTCACCCTCCCTCAGCTTCTTTCCCCTTCTGTTTACATGTTGTATGTGTTCTTTCATTCTTCTCTTTGGCCTACTCATCTCTATACTTGCTCTTCGTTGCCATTCTATCTTTATAATGACTCTAGCTTGTAATATCTATGTGCATACACATAAAGGTGTACAAATGTTGCTTTGAACTCTTGATCCTTATGTCTCCACTTCCCAAGTTCTAGGAGTTACAGACACAGCTATGCCCAGCTATTTATTTATTTAAGTTTCTTTTTTTGAGTCAGGGTTTTGTGTAGCCCAGGCTGGCCTCAAACTTGTGATCCTTTGCCTCAGCCCTTTATTATTATTATTATTATTATTATTATTATTATTATTATTATTATTTATTAACAACAGGCAGAGAAAGAGAGAGAGAGAGAGAGAGAGAGACTATGCCAGGGCCTCCAGCCACTACAAATGAACTCCAGATGCATATGCCCCCTTGTGCATCTTACATGGGTCCTGGGGAATCAAGCCTTGAACAAGGGTCCTTATGCTTCACAGGTAAGCGCTTAACCACTAAGCCATCTCTCCAGTCCTTTTGATTGTTGAGATTACAGGCCTGTACCACCATGCCTAGTTATTTATTTATTTATTTATTTAGATGTGATTGTTGTGATTATAGGCCTTTACCACCTTTCCCAGATATTTATTTAGGAGTGTAGTAAGTGTGGTGTGTATGGTGTATGCACATGTGTACACAGCTGTGCACACCTCATGTGCATGTATGTCATTGCTCATTCATCTCCTTGCAACAGGGTCCTCACTATACTTGGAACTCATCATCTTTTAATTAGACGAGCTGATCAGTGAGACCTAGTGATCCTTTTGTCTCTGTCACCCTCAGTGCTAGGATAACAGGCATGTGTAGCCATGTACATCTTTTTACGTGGGTACTCAGGATCAAACTTAGGTTCTCATGCTTATGCAGCAAGTGCTCTGACCCTCTGAGGTATCTCCCCAGACTATTTAGGTTTCTTGAAATAGGGTCTAGTGTAGCCCAGTCTGTCCTCAAACTCATGATTTTTAGCCTCAGCCTCCTGATTGCTGAGATTACAGGCAAATGCCATCTCATTCAGCTAACCTGTCCTTTTTTTAGGAAAGTAGGATTAGACTGAGTGGTCTGAAGGCCCTCTTCAGGACATGTATCTGCTATCTGCCCTAGAGCAAGTGTACAATTAACCTTGGGCTGTTTCTTTCACTATGCACCCTCTCCAATTCTTGCCAGCTGTTCCCATAGCAAGATGTAAAAGTGAGGCAGTGATCTCTGGAAGTTTAGCAGGATTGCTTGTATGGCTATATGTGCACACAGGGGCCCATATTTCTGACATCTCTGACTGTCCCAGCCAAGCACACCACCTGGATTCAAGCATGTGGATGGCCATGTGGTTGCAGGTGCCTTTGAAGACTGCTGCCTGGGTTACCAATCCAAGGTCAAATGGTCTATTCTCCAGCGTGCCAGGTATTACCAGCACCAGGAGGTGAGCGGAAGCTGCAATCTACCCGCTGTGATGTAAGCCAGAGTGCAGGTGGTGAGGTGTGGGGCTCGCATACAGATTTGTCTCCGATTTATACCCCTCCCCCCCCATTCTTCATAGATTCTACTTTCCCCAGAAAGGCAGGATGGTGTGCGGGAAACCATGGGACAAGGATGTAAGGAAAGCAATGAAGATCCTGAATGTCAGGATCAAGCATGGCCACAACCCACAGCTCTCCCAAGGTGAGTGGACACCCATCGGGCATCTCAGTCTCCAAGGGAGGGAACCAGAGCTCAGCACACTGCCAGCTGTCCCATCCCCAAAGAGAGCCAGTTGCTGGTGACTGAATGGCCAACTGATCAGACTTAAAAAAAAATGTTTTTACTCCTTCCTGTCTTCTCATGGGCAGGAGCTCTTTATACTTTCTCCTCTTTTCTTAATCAAATAAAATCTCTCTAAACCTTAAAAATATAAAATAAAAAATTATTTGTGCATGTGTATATGTGCATACATGTATGTATGTGTATGTATACATGCCAGGGGCTCTTGCTGCTGCAAGCCAATTCCAAACACATGTGCCTCTTTACATTCAGTTATTTTTTTCTTTTTTGGTTTTCCAAGGTAGGGTCTCACTCTAGCTCAGGGTGGCCTGATGTGACTCATGATGATCCTCCTGCCTCTGCCTCCCGAGTGCTGCGATTAAAGGTGTGTGCCACCACGCCTGGCTACATTCAGTTTTATGTGGGTGCTGGGGAATTAAACCCTGAATGGCAGGCTTTATAAGCAAGTGCCTTTACCTGCTGAGCCATTTCTCCGGCCTGCTTTTTTTTTTTTTTTTTCCTTTGGATCTTACTCTAGCTCAGGATGGCAAGTAAATCTTAGTGATCCTCCTATCTCAGCCTTCGGAATATTGGGATTATAGGTATGAACTACCATGCTGGCTTTTTTTGCATGTGTGCATGCTTATGCTTATGCATGTATGTGAAGGTATATGCATGTGTGTAGCCAGAGGACAATCTCTAGTATGGTTTCTTTCTTTTGAGACAGGGTCTCACTGGCATGGAGCTCACCACATAGCTTGACTGGCTGGCTAGTGAGCTCCAGGGAATCCACCTGTCTCTACCTTCCCAGTGCTAGGGTTATAGATACAAGCCATCACACAAGCATTTTGTGTGGGTTTTTAAAAACCTTTCTCTAAAATTATTTTGAGAGAGAGAGAGAATGAAAATGGGAACACCAGAGCCTTCAGCCACTGTGAATGTACTCCAGATACATTCACCTCTTGCATGCATGTGTGACATTGTGTGCTTACATCACTGTGTGTCTAGTTTACATGGGACCTGGAGATTCAAACATGAGTTCTTACGCTTCACAGGCACGCGCCTTAACCGTTAACCCATCTCTCCAGCCCACGTCCTCATGGTAGAGAGGCAAGCACTTTACTGACTGAGCCATCTCGCCAGCTCATTCCATCTAGTTCGTTCGTTCTTTCTTTCTTTCCTTCTTTCTTTCTTTCTTTCTTTCTTTCTTTCTTTCTTTCTTTCTTTCTTTCTTTTTTTGTTAAGGATTTTATTTTTATTTATTTGAGACAGAGAGAGGGGGAGAGAGAGAGAGGGAGAGTAAGAATGGGTGTGCCAGGGCCTCTAGCCACTGCATATGAATTCCAGACACATGCACCACCATGTGCATCTGGCTTACATGGGATCTGGAGATTCAAACCAGGGTACTTAGATATAGCCTCAAGAAAAGTTTCACCAACACTCTCAGTTCCCAAGATCCTGCCAAGCCTAAAACTCTTGGCTGATTATTTGAACTAATAGGTTTTCCCTTTGCTTGAATTTTCCATCTGTAGCAACTGAAAGTATCTTGATTAAAAGAACTAGATGGGGGCTGGAGAGATGGCTTAGTGGTTAAGGCACATGCCTGCAAATCCTAAGTACCCTGGTTTGAATCTCCAGATCCCATGTAAGCCAGATGCACATGGTGGTGCATGTGTCTGGAGTTCGTTTGCAGCAGCTGGAGGCCCTGGCACACCCATTCTCTCTCCCTTTATCTGTGCCTCTTTCTCTCTCTCTTAAATAAATAAATACAAATAAAAGATGTCATCTCAAATGGTTTTCTGCTTGGCCTTGAACTAGCTATGTAGCACAGGCTAGCCTTGAACTTTTGATTCCCCTGTCTCAGCTTAGTGCTGCATGGGACTAGCTGTTGGAATGCTTATATATTTCTCTCTCTGCTCTTGGATAGCCTCTCAGACTGACAGGAAAAAGTTAAACCATGGAAAGTCCAACGTTAAGTACCCTAGCAGCAGTAGCGGCATGAGGAAAGCCTACCCAAGCCATTCCAGGTAAGGTCTCTTGGTCACATGAAACCCCTTCATCCACCACCACCTATGATAATGGTTAAGCGCTTATGATGGTGTCAGACTGGGCCACTGGGCATTTACCTTCAGGACCAGGGTTTGCTGTATAGTTAGCTCCACAGGTTTATATGTGAGGGGTCTAGTTGCCTGTTTATGCAAACCAACCCCATCTAGGGGGCTTTAGTAAATGCCAAAGTGAAAATACCAGGCAGGTGGGCTAAGAGCTACAGAACTTCATAAGACAGAAAAACAATTGTTTTTTCTCCTCACACTATTCAACACAACACTTTCTTTGTCCCCTCTCCAGCTTTCCCTGTAGTACTAAGGGTTAAAGCCAGGGCCTCACACATGCTAGTCAAGCACACTACCATGCACATGAGTCAAGCAATCTATCACACAATGTACCACACACTAGTTGTTGTAGTCAAGTTTGCATTGCTGGCAGAAAACAGCCGACCAAGAGCAGCTTGTGGGAAAAAAGGGGTTTATTTTGGCTTACAGACTCCAGGGAAGGCTCCATGATGGCAGGGGAAAATGATAGCATGAGCAGAGGGTAGACATCAACCCCTGGCCAACATCAGGTGGACAACAGCAACAGGAGAGAGTGCCAAACACTGGCAAGAAGAAGCTGGCTATAACACCCATAAGTCCGCTCCCCAAAATACACTAGTTCCAGGAGGGTTTAATTCCCAAATTGCCATCAGCTTGGGGACATGACATTCAGAACACCTAATTTAATGGGGGATACCTGAATCAAACCACCACATTCTGCCCCTGGCCTGTATAAACTGAAAACCATCCATGATGTAAAATGCAATGCATTCATCTAACTTTAAAAGTCCCCATAGTTTTTATCAATCCCAATGATGTTCAAACATTCCCATAGTCCAAGGTTTTTTAACCGAGCTGCAATATCAAAAAAACCCAAAAAAACCCATAATGGCACAGAATAAACATTCAATATGCAAAAGATGGCACTGGGCAGAGCAACAAAATATTCAACCAATACAAGATTTAAATGGGCAAACATCAAACTCTGTAACTCTAAGTCCAACAACTCTAACCAGTGACAAGTTTCCGGAGTTCCAATTCTGCCCCTCAAGCAAGGCTACTCATAGTCCCAGCAAACTTCATCCAGTTCTGGCAGCTCTCCTTGGCAGCCATCTCATAGTCCTGCCATCTGCATTGGGTCTCCACTGCAACCCACAGTTCATCTTAATGGCTCCATTGGGCTCCATGCAGATAATTTAACAAGCCTGCTTCACACTGCTCATGGCCATTTCCAAAACACAAAACTATGTCGCAAATTCAATGACCCTCTTTTTCCTGCATTTGTTATTCTCCATAATATCAGGTGGGCTAACAACTTGTTAATCAGGAGGGAATAAAGCAGACTTTGAAGAACAGGCATGAGTGACTCTTGGCCTGTTTTTTTTTTTCTTTTAATTAATTTTTTGTGAGTAAGTGTAGGGGGTGTATGTATGTGTATGTGCCCATGTGGTGCTCCATGCACTCCTATTTGAGCTGTAGTTTCTTACTGATTCTGGAGCTTGACTTTTTTAAATAAGGTCCAGGGAGTCTCTGCTCCCTCATGGGATTGTGTACAGATACATATGGTTATTCCCAATTGTTTATATGTGTTCTGGTGATCTAACTCAAGCATCTGTCAGGCCTTCTTAGGCCCTTATATCTGCAAAGAAAGTGCTGCTGATTCACCTCTCCAGCTCCTAATTTTTTTTTTTTTGGAGACAAGATATTATTTAATCCAGAGTAGCCTTAAATTCACTGTGTAGTTGAGGATTACCTTAAACTTCTAATCCTCTGCCTCCACCTCTGGAGTGCTAGCATGACCGGTGTGTGCCACTCTGCTGGTTTATGTGGTTCTGAGATGGAAACCAGAGCTTCCTGCATGCTAGGCAAGCACAAATGAGCTACCTCACTAGTTCACTTTTGTGGGTGTGGTGTATATGTATATGTGTTTGTATATGTGTGGGCATACATGTGTGGGTACATATACAGGTGTGTACATATGCATGGAGGCCAGAGGTTGATGTTGGGTGTCTTTAATCACTTTCTACTTTATTTTTTAAACTGGTATTTCTCACTGAACTTGGAACTCACTGAGTAGGCTAGACCATCTAACTAGTAAGCCCCAGGACTCTCCTGTTTTCACATACCATAGCTGGGGTTACAGGTGCCCATTGCCATGATTAGCTTTTATGTGGGGTCAGAGGACTTGAAATCAATCCTCAGGCATGTGCATCAAGCACTTTACTAGTAGGAGCATCTCCCCAGCTCCCAATATAAAACTTCTGATGTCAAATGTGAAAGGAGTATCTCCTTTACATATCAAGTAGACATCAGTAGGATCCTCTGCAATTTAGTTCATTTCTTTCTTGTTTTTTTTAAAGGTATTTTTCTTAGTATTTATTTTTATTTTGGAAAGAGACACAGAGACAGAGAGGGAGAGGAAGACAGATAGAGAATGGGCACACCAGCAGCCTCTCAGCTGCTGTGAACGAACTCCAGATGTGTGTGCCCCCTCGTGGGCAAGTGCGGCATTGCGCCCTTGCATCACTGCATCTGGCTAAACATGGGACCTGGAGATTGGAACCGGTGTTCTCAGGCTTAGCAGGCAGGCGCCTTAACCTCTAAGCCATCTCTCCAGCCCTTTTTAAGGTACTTTTTTTGAGGCAGAATTTCTCACTGTAGGACCAGCAGATCTGGAACTCATTCTAGCTCAGGCTTACCTTGAACTTAAAGCCAACATTTTTCCTACCTTAGTCTCCCAAATGCTGGGATTAAAGCCATGTGCCTTTTATTGCCTTACTAACAATTCATTTCTGATACTACATTTATCTTCCTATGGGTTAAGAACTCAGTTCTATGAGACTGTCCTTCCCCCTTTTTCTTTCTTTTGGTTTTTTGAGGTAGGGTCTCCCTCTAGCTCAAGCTGACCTGGAATTCACTATGTAGTCTCAGGATGGCCTTAAACTCAGGTAATACACCTACTTCTGCCTCCCGAGTGCTGGGATTAAAGGTATGTGCCATCATTCCTGGCCATTTTAACACCCAAACTATGAGCCTCAGTTTTCTCCTTTGTAGAGTGGAGACAATAATAATAAAATTGTCTATTTCACAGGGTAGTTTCAATGACCAAAAAGGATCAACAATTAAATTACTCAGAAAAGTGTATGTAATATGCAGTGAGGTTGATACTCAATTTCTGACCAAGCAGCTATAAATTGGGGTCTCATGACTCAGCTCCTTGCATTTGATCATTAACTAGACCATTCATTCCCAGAACTCAGGGAAACACTTTCCTGAAATTCCCTAGTTCTTTTTTTTTTTTTTTTTGAGATACAGTCTCACTCTAGCCCAGGCTGACCTGGAATTCACTATGTAGCCTCAGGATGGCCTCGAACTCAAGGTGATCCTCCTACCTTGCCTGGCTCCCCTGGTTCTTTTTTAAAAATATATTTTATTTATTTGTTTATTTGAAAGAAAGACAAAGAGAAAGAGGAAGAGAGAGAGAGAGAATGGGCACGCCAGGGCCTCCAGCCACTGCAAACAAACTCCAGATGCATGCACCCTCTTGTGCATCTGGCTTACGTGGGTCCTGGGGAATCGAATCAGGGTCTTTTGCCTTTGCAGGCAAATGCCTTAACCGTTAAGCCATCTTCTCCAGCCCTCCCTGGTTTTTACAAAGGCTATTGCAAAGAATATGGTGGTGTGCATATGTAATCCCAGCATTCAGGAGGCTGAGGCAAGACACAACAGCTAAATGAAAGAAATATATAAAGTCAGGTCTAGAAGAATTTGAAACTTAAGCTGTCTTGTCCCTGTGTGGTTGAGGGGTGCCACCCTCCTGGTACACACATGTGCTTGACAATCTGGAAATTCTCTGAACCCAACAGCTGAGGGACTTTTATGGAGGTATTATCACACAGGCCTGACTGATTATTAACTCCCCTAACAACCCTTCTCCTTCCTGAAACTTAAGGGGTGGAACAGAAAGTTCCAAGTTTGTGGATCAGTGGCTTGGTCTCTCTTATGCGTAGCCCCATTCAGAAACAAAATTGCTATCATCCAGGTGGCTGTCATCCAGGAAATTCTAAGTGTCTAGGAGTGATGGGTCAGAATCTGGAGCAAAAACCAACTGTTAGAAAAAAAAGACGCTAGGAGCTGGGGAAGTGGATAGAGTTCTGGTGTGCATGTAGCCCTGGGAGCATCCTTCTACTATATGAACTGGTAGTTATGGTGACACCTGACAAGATGGCTCAGAGGACAAAGTACTCACTGCTCAAGGAGGAGTACCTGAGTTCTATCCTCAGACCCCACACAAACAGTCAGAAGCAAAGAATGAAAGCAGCAGAGCAAGACTGAGTGAAAACCTTCCTCAACTCAGGTGGAATGAATGTCAAGGATGGACTGGAAAATTGGCCTTTGACCATGACATGCACATGCCTGCACTCACGTACTTGAATATACACACAATATAAATTTTTAGAAGTTTTAAAAAGAAGTTCAAGGTCATCTTCAGATGCATAATGAGTTTGAGGTCTTTAGAGACTCTTGTCTCCAAAAAAAAAAAAAAAAAAAAAAAAAAATGCTTCTACCATCTTTATCTATCAGATTACAAGGGATTGAGGAGTGCTGTGCCAGGGATGGGGACAGAAACCAAAATATGTTTCTTACTATTTCACAGCCTCCAGCATCACTGAGAGCAGACATCTCTAATCCTGATCCTGCAGGACCGAGTCTCTCAACTCTGGGATTTCACAGCTTCAGACAGTCTGGTTCTCTGCCACAAATGTCATACTGCAGCTGTGCCTGCCCTGCACCATTGCCTCTCAATCCAACCTTTTTATTTTTCTTCGTGCTGAGGATTGGAATCAGGGCCTTGTGCAAGATAGGCAAGCAACCTACTACTGAGATATACCCATAACCCTCTATCCAAATTCTTTCTCATGTAGCCCAGGATGGATTTGAATTCACTATGTAGCCAAGAATGACATTGAACTCCTAATCCTTCTGCCTTCACCCTCTGAGTGCTGGGATTACAGATGTGTAGCCACTGTATTGGTTTGGCTCACATCTTAATTTCTATGCCTGGTTGGGTTTCTTCTTTCAGTGATACCACCTCTTGTCCCCTTGAGCTTCTTAATTCTCCAGAGACCAGTGTCAATGATGGATAGAGGCCCTTTTTAAGAAAAACATCCCAAGGGATACATGACCTACCTACTTTTGGCAGCACCCCCCAAGCTATCTGCCTCTATGTATCATTAAATAAACTTCAGTGGCTAATATGTTTTACTTTTTTTGCTTTGTGTATGTATGCATGTGTGCCATGGTACATGTGAATGGGAAGGCCAGAAGTTAACTTTGTATGTTGTTCCTGAGAAGCCACCTTTTTTTTCAAGGTAGGGTCTCACTCTAGACCAGGCTAACCTGTAGTCTCAGGGTGGTCTCGAATTCTTGGCGATCCTCCTACCTCTGCCTTCCAAGTGATGGATTAAGTGTGTGCCAGCATGCCTGGCCCATCCATCATTTTTGAATCAGCATCTTTCATTGGCTTGGAGCTTGTCATGTAGGCTAGATTGCCTGGCTAGTGAGCTCCAGTGAGCCTGTTTCCACCTCCTTAATGCTGGGATTATAAGCTTGTTTGTGTAATGTGTAATGTGTATTGTATATGGTGTATGCATGTGCCCCATGCCTTATTCCCTTGAAACAGAGTCTATCACTAACCTGGCACTGGCTATTTTTTGTATAGACTGGCTGACCAGCAAGCACCAGCAATCACCAGGGTGTCCCAGCCATTCTCCTATCTTCACCTGCCACCTTAGTGCTAGGGTTATATACCCAAGCAGCCATCCATAATTTTTTTTTGATGCAGGGTCTCACTCTAGCCCAAGCTGGGCTTGAAGTCATGGTAATCCTCCTACCTCAGCCTCCTGAGTGCTGGGATTAAAGGTGTGAGCCACCATGCCTGGCTCACACCTGGCTTTAAAAAATTTATTTATTTATTTATTTATTTATTTATTTATTTATTTATTTATTTATGAGAGAGAAAGAGAGAGCAGGGAATTGTCATGCCAGGGCCTCTGCAAATGAACTCCAGATGCATGTGCCACCTTGTGCATCTGGCTTATGTGAGTACTGGGGAATTGAAGCTGGGTCCTTAGGCTTCACAGGCAAGCACTGTAATGGCTAAGCCATCTATCTTTCCAGCCCCACACCTGGATTTTTTACATTGGTACTGGGGCTTGAACTTAGGTTGCATTTACCAACTAAGCTATCTCCCTAGGCCTTTAGTTTTTGCTTTTGAGACAGAGACTTAAAGGCTGGCTTTGAACTTGAGATCTTCCTGCCTTAACCTTTCTATCTATTTTACTATGGCATGCCCCTGACTGAGGTGAATCCTGTGTTAGCTTCCTTGCCCTAATATCTGTGCCCCAGGCAGAGTGAATGCATTCTGAGCTTCCCAGCTCATGACCTTGAGCCAATTCCCCCTTTTCTTGGTGCTGCTTTGTCTATCTGTAAAATAGGGGTTATCACACTTACTCTGCCCAGATACTGAGGCTGTGCCTAATGGATGTAGCAGCTCTGTCATTCTTTTTTTGGTTTTTGTTTTTTCAAGGTAGGGTCTCACTCTAGCTCAGGCTGACTTGGAATTCACTATGTAGTCCCAGGGTGGCCTCAAACGCTCAGTGATCTTCCTACCTCTGCTTTCCGTGTGCTAGGATTAAAGGCATATGCCACCATGCCTGGCCCTCTGTCATTCTTCAGAAGTTTTTTAAAAAAATATTTTATTTATTTGAGTGAGTGAGTGAGAGAGAGATACAGAAATAGGCAGGTAGAGAGAGAGAGAATGGGCACACCATGGCCTCCAGCCACTGCAAACGAACTCCAGATGCGTGCACCCCCTTGTTCATCTGGCTTATGTGGGTTCTGGAGAATCAAGCCTTGAACCAGGGTCCTTAGGCTTCACAGGCAAGTGTTTAACCGCTAAACCATCTCTCCAGCCCCCTCTGTCATTCTTAATGGGCTTCCTAGAGGCAACTGGTAAGCAAGCAGCCAACTAGAGCCTGGGGACTGGCCACTAGAGACCTTC
Organism: Orientallactaga sibirica; assembly: GCA_036365145.1. Taxonomy (NCBI): domain Eukaryota; kingdom Metazoa; phylum Chordata; class Mammalia; order Rodentia; family Dipodidae; genus Orientallactaga; species Orientallactaga sibirica. The sequence goes on along the minus strand of JAEOAD010000015.1, from coordinate 22,075,378 downwards.
AGGTAGAAGTTTGGTCCACTTGGCTTTGCTTCCCTTAGCATTTGGCAGCCTCATTTCCCATGACAAAAGATGAAAATCAGGGCTGGAGAGATAGCTTAGAGGTTAAGGCACCTGCCCACTAAACCTAAGAATGCCAGTTTGATTCTCCAGGTCCCACGTTTAGGCAGACACAAAGTGACGCAAGGGGGCAATGCCACACTTTCCCACAATTGGGCGCATGCATCTGGAGTTCGTTCACAGCAGCCAGCATCCATGTAAAGCTGGTCTCAAAATAGTGCATGCATATGCTATCCCAATGCACTTATAGCAGTGGGAGGCAGACCGGGCAATTTTGGAGCTTATGGGCCAGCTAGATGGGTGCACATGAAGCCAGATGGATACATATGAAGTGGCAAGAACAAACAAGCAAATAAACAGAAACTCTAAAAACCAATAAGGGAGACCCTGTCTCAAGCAAAGTACAAGGAGATGACAAACACCCCAAGGTTTTCCTCAGAAACTTCACACATGTGCTGTGGCATGTGTGCCCACACACATCATATACATCTATCCATCCACACATAATAAAAACAAGCATAAAAAAAGGTCAAACTGTTTCTGGGCTATGGAATGGGTTTAAGGACAGCCTAGCCAATTTAGTGAGACTCTGAGTCAAAATACAGACTAAAAAGATGGCAGTGGGCTGGAGGGATGGCTTAGAGGTCAAGGTGCTTGCCTGCAAAGCCAAAGGACCCAGGTTTGATACCCCAGGACCCACGTAAGCCAGATGCACAAGGTAGCACGTGCATCTGGAGTTCGTTTGCAGTGGCTGGAGGCCCTGATGCACCCATTCTCTTTTCCCCTCTCTCTCTGCCTTTTTCTCTCTTAAATAAATAAATAAATAAATAAATAAATAAATAAATAAATAAGAAAGTCATTAAAAAAAGATAGCAGGGATATAGATAAGTGGTAGAGCCTAGCATATATTAGTTTTGGGGTTCAATTCCTAGTGCCACCAAAATAACACTATAACATAAAACACACACACACAGCCCCAAACATGTTTTTTTTAATATTTATTTGACAAAGAAAGAGGGGGAGAGAGAGAGAGAACATGGGCATGCCAGGGCCTCCAGCCACTGCAAACGAACTCCAAACACGTGTGCCCCCATGTGCATCTGGCTAACGTGGGTTCTGGGGAATTGAACCTGGGTCCTTTGGCTTTGCAGGCAAACACCTTAACCACTAAGCCATTCCTCAAGCCCCCAAACATGTTTTATTATTTTATTTTGTTATTATTTTTATTGACAACTTCTTTAATTGTAGATAATATCCTATGTTATTTCCCTCCCTCCCCCCACTTTCCCCTTTGAAACTTCACTCTCCATCATATACCCTCCCCCTCTCAATCAGTCTCTCTTTTCAGTTTGATGTCATGATCTTTTCCTCCTATTATGATGGTCTTATGTTGGTAGTGTCAGGCACTGTGAGGTCATGGATATCCAGGCCATTTTTGTGTCTGGACAAGCACATTGTAAGGAGTCCTATTCTTCCTTTGGCTCTTACATTCTTTCTACCCCATCTTCCCTGGACCCTGAGCCTTGGGAGGTAGGTTTGAGATGTTTCAGTGCTGAGCACTTTTCTGTCACTTCTCAGCACCATGGTGCCTTCTGAGTCATCCCAAGGTTGCCATCATCTGAAAAGAGAAGCTGCTCTAACCAAAAGGTATCTCTAAGGTAGTGAAATGAGTCCTTAGAATATATGCCTAGGAGTGGTATAGCTGGGTCATATGGTAGATTTGTATTTAGCTGTCTCAGGAACCTCCACACTGATTTCCACAATGGCTGGACCAGATTGCATTCCCACCAACAGTGTAGAAGGGTTCCTCTTTTTCTGCATCATCGCCAGCATTTATAGTCATTTGTTTTCATGATGGTAGCCAATCTGACAGGAGTGAGATGGAATCTCAAGGTAGTTTTAATCTACATTTCCCTGATGAGTAGGGATGTAGAACATTTTTAAAAGATGTTTATATGCTATCTGTATTTCTTCTTCTGAGAACTCTCTACTTAGTTGCATAACCCATTTTTAATTTGGTTGTTTGATTTCTTATTATTTAATTTTTTGAGTTTTTTGTATATCCTAGATATTAACCCTCTGTCAGATGTATAGCTGGTAAAGATTTTCTCCCATTCTGTAGGTTGCCTCTTTGCTCTATTCACAGTGTCCTTAGCTGTACAAAAGCTTTGTAATTTCATGAGGTCCCAGCAGTTGATCTGTGCTTTTATTTCCTGAGTGATTGGGGTTATATTCAGAAAGTCTTTGCCAAGACCAATATGTTGAAGGGTTTTCCTGACTTTTTCCTCTAGCAGTTTCAGAATTTCAGGTCTGATATCAAGGTCTTTGATCCATTTGGACTTGATTCATGTGCATGGGGAGAAATAAGGATCTATTTTCATCCTTCTACAGATGCATATCCAGTTATTCCAGCACCATTTACTGAAGTGGCTGTCTTTTCTCCAATGAGTATTGTTGGTATTTTTGTCAAAGATCAGGTGGCTATAGCTATCTGGACTTACATCAGGGTCCTCTATTCTGTTCCATTGATCTACAAGTCTGTCTTTGTGCCAGTACCATGCTGTTTTTGTTACTATGGCTCTGTAATATAGGTTAAAATCAGGTATGGTGATACCACCAGCTTTATTTTTGTTGCTCAAAATTATTTTAGATATCCAAGGTTTTCTGTGCTTCCAAATGAATTTTTTTATTGCTTTCTCTATTTCTGTGAAGAATGCCATTGGAATTTGGATGGGGATTGCATTAAATGTGTAGATTGCTTTTGGTAGGATTGCCATTTTCACAATATTGATTCTTCGGATCCAAGAACAGGGGATGTTTTTCCATTTCCTAGTGTCTTCTGCAATTTCTCACTTGAGTGTTTTAAAGTTCTCCTTATAGGGGCTGGAGAGATGGCTTAGCGGTTAAGGCTCCTGCCTATTAAGCCTAACAACCCAGTTCCAATCTCCAGGTCCCACGTTTAGCCAGATGCAAAGTGACACAAGGGCGCAATGCTGCACTTGCCCACCAGGGGGCACATACATCTGGAGTTTGTTCACAGCAGCTGAGAGACTGCTGGCATGCCCATTTTCTGTCTCCCTGTCTGTCTCTCTCTTTCTGTGTCTCTCCACAAAAATAATAAATATATAGATAGAGAGAGAGAGAGAAAGAAAAAAAGAAAGAAAGAAAGAAAGAAAGTTAGTTAGTTAGTTAGTTCTCCTTATAGAGATCCTTCACTTCCTTGGTTAGGTTTATCCCAAGGTACTTTATTATTTTTTTTTGATGCAATTGTGAATGGGAGTAATTCTCTTATTTCATCCTCTGTGTGTTTGTTGTTAGCATATACGAAGGCTACTGATTTCTGTGTGTTTATTTTGTATCCTGCTACATGGCTATAGGTGTTTATCAGCTAGAACAGTCTGCTGGTAGAGTCTTCCAGGTCTTTATATATAGAATCATATCATCTGCAAATAATGATAACTTAATCTCTTCCTTTCCAATTTGTATCCCTTTATGTGTATCTATTGCCTTATTGCTATGGCTAAGACTTCCAGTACTATATTAAATAAAAATGGGGACAGTGGACACCCTTGTCTTATGCCTGATTTTAGTGGAAAAGCTTCAAGTTTTTCTCCATTTAGTATTATGTTGGCTGTGTGTTTGTCATAAATAGCCTTTATTATGTTGAGATATGTTTCTTCTATTCCCAGTCTCTGTAGGACTTTTATCATGAAGGGATGTTGGATTTTTGTCAAATGTTTTTTCTGCATCTAATGAGATAATCATGTGATTTTTGTCCTTCAGTCCATTTATATAATGTATTACATTTATTGATTTATGTATGTTGAACCATCCCTGCATCTCTGGGATAAAGCCTACTTGGTCGGGGTGAATGATCTTTCTGATATATTCTTGTATTCTTTTTGCCAATATTTTGTTCAGAATTTTTGCATCTATGTTCATGAGGGAGATTTGTCTGTAATTTTCCTTTTTTGTTCTATCTTTGTCTGGTTTTGGTGATTCTGGCTTCATAGAAGGAGTTTGGTAGGGTTCCTTCCTGTTCTATTTTATGGAAAAGTTTAAGAAGTGTTAGTTCTTACATGAAGATCTGGTAAAATTTAGCAGTGAATCCATCTGGGCCTGGACTTTTTTTAGTTGGGAGATTTTTTTATAACTGCTTGGATCTCTATACTTGTTATAGGTCTATTTAAGTGGTTAATCTCATCTTGATTTAATTTAGGTAGGTCATATAAATCGAGGAAATCATCCATTTCTTTCAGATTTTCAAAGTTAGTGGAGTATATGTTCTTATAGGATGTCCCTATGATTTTTTAAGTTTCTCTGGTATCTGTTGCAATGGTGCCTTTTTCATCTCTGATTTTATTAATTTGTGTCTGTTCTCTCTTTCTTTTAGTCAGGTTTGCTTTCAAAGAACCGACTCTTTGTTTCATTGATTCTTTGGATTTTTTTTTTTTTTGGTTTCTATTTCATTAATTTCTGCCCTAATCTTTATTATTTCTTCCCATCTACTGATTTTTGGTTTGCCTTGTTCTTCTTTTTCCAAGGCCTTAAGGTGCAGCATTAAGTTTTGCCAGCAATCTTTCTAATTTCTTAACATAGGCACTTAAAGGTATAAATTTCCCTCTTAGGACTGTCTTCATTGTGTCCCAAAGGTTTTGGTTCTCATTATCCTTCAAGAGCAGTGGTTCTCAAACCTTGGCAAACATTAGAATTTCTTGGGGGAGGTTTACTAAAATAAAGATTGCTGATCCACCTCCAAGTTTCTGACACATGTCCAGGTAAATCTGATATTGGTTTGACTACTGTGAGAATTAGTCAGCTTTAACAACTTGTCTCTAAATTCAAGTTAACAATGTTATATAAATAATAGAAAATTTCAGATATGAGTTCACCCAACCTTTACCTTTAGACTCTCAAAATATACTTAAATAGAAAAGAACATAAAACTTATTTATGTTGATCCACAATGATCTCCATAAGCTCAAAAGGTATCTACAGGGACACTCTAGTAAGTTTGATAATCTGACTATATAAAAACATTTGCTGACACAATATACAGCTGCTACTAGCCTATGGGAACCTTGGTCCTTTCCTCTTCATGCTTCTTCTCCATGACAATCCATCAAGATATCATGAGTGCTGTGATCAGAACAAGCATTCGAACAATTATAAATTACACACAAATATTCACAGTGTATTCTCTCATTCAAGACTAAGACTCAGGAACTTCTTCATCAGGGCAGCAGTAATACTCCACAAAACATATCTGTCCATCTTCATTTCTAATCATATACTGTAGGGAGAGGAATCCTCAGTTATCAGTCTGAAAAGAGACCTTACAAGATAAGACTAATGCCTTTGTGGAGGGTTTCAGTAACAAAATCTTGTATCTGTTGACTTGGGTCTCATTACAGTGAAATGCTTCCACCAAATCAGAATCTTTGGGATAGTCAAGGTGGGAGCTCCTGCATTTCCAAAAGTAGATAACCTGAAATAGGGTTTATTAGGAGACATGGTGATCTCTGTAGGACTTCACTTGTCATGTCCAACTCAGAAAATGCTTCCCAGAGTCCTCTGACTGCAGGATAATTTTATTGGTAACATTGGTGCTGCAGAAATCAAAATCCAGAGTCTCCTCAGGCTCTTGAGTGTTAATTTTGCAAACTGTCAGTACTCCTCCTTCCTCCAGAAACAACATCAGAGGGTGACCATAACCTTGGTAACCCATCTGAAGTGCAGTTAACGTCCCTGGCATAGGACTTGATCCAAAAATAGACAAACAGTCTAAAAGGACAGTTAAATTAATTCGAAAAGTAACAGACTCTTCCTGAACCATAAATTCTTGAAACACTTCAGCCTGATTAAAAGCATTTGCTTGCACACATTTTGTATTTTCCACTGTCACCTTGAGTCCATTTTTTGTTGCAAAACACGTGGCATGTTCTCTGAAATGAATGGCTTTCAAGATAGTGGAGAGATTCCTAACGTTGTCAAGGCTGGCCCACTAAGCTGTACTCATCACCGTCGTCTTCAGTCAGCTGGGTTAGGAGAGGCATGGTCCAGAGGGAAGGTCCTGCTTCTGGGGCCAACACCTGCTTCTCCCAGAGATCACTGGCCACTGGCCTGCTGCTTAGGGATGGAGCCTGGGACGGCGGGGACAGAAAGAAGGAGGGCTCCTTCCAGGCAAATCCCGGGCGAGATGAGCTGCACTCTGATGTCATGATCTTTTCCTCCTGTTATGATGGTCTTGTGTAGGTAGTGTCAGGCACTGTGAAATCATGGATATCCAGGTCATTTTGTGTCTGTAGGAGAATGTTGCAAGGAGTTCTACCCTTCCTTTGGCTCTTACATTCTTTCCACCACCTCTTCTGCAATGGACCCTGAGACTTGGAAGGTAGGTTTGAAATGTTTCAGTGCTGAGCACTCCCCTCTCCCTTCTTCTCAGCACCATGGTGCCTTCTGAGTCATCACAAGGTCACCAACATCTGAAAATAGAAGCTTCACTAACCAAAAGTGAGAGTATCATTAATATATGGTTATGAAAATTAAGAGAAGTTTTTACTGGGAAGTTTGGTGAGCATAGTATATACATTTAGCCAGACACCAGCAGACATTACACCTCTAGGGCTCATGACTACCGCTGTTTTAAGTTTTCTGTATCAGGGATGTATTCCCTCCCATGGAGCAGGCCTCCAGTCCAATTAGAGAGTGGTTGGTTTCCCCCATATAATACATGCCACTATTGCACCTGTTGGCTCATTTGGTCTGGCTGGCCAAATTTAAAACTTGCAGTATCCACTGTGGAGTATCTTCACTGGTGATATCACTCTCTCCCATTGAACTGCATGCAGCATAGCCTTTGCCAGCTTTCTGTCAGCTGTCCATATGGAGGAGGCTTTCAGCTCAGCTCCAGCAGGATTTCTCAGTGAACTTGCTGTCCAAGTATGTGGAGTCTTCAGCAATAGGGTCTTACCATCTATTTCTGCTGGGAAACCAAGGGCCTTGGCAATGGCTTGTAATGTTTTGGGGGTATCAGGGATCTCCCTGGCCAACAACTCACTGGAAGGTATCCCATCCCTGGCACTGAAAATTTTTTAGTAACAATCTATGGCTCTGTGTGTTCTATTATCCAGGAAAGTAGGTTTCCATATGATTTATTTTATCCTCTTAGATTTTGATTAGCCCTCCCTCCACCTTTTCTTTACTCAATCTCTTCCCCTGACCTCACTTAGACCTTTTCATCCACATTAATCTGTTCTTCTTATATACAATACCATTCTAGTAAGTCTCCTCCCTCCTTTCCTATACCCTTTATGTCCCCTTTCTAGCTTAATGGCTTCTGCTACTGAGTTTTATTCCTCCTCACATGTAAGTCCAATCATTTGTAGCTAGGATCTACATATGAGAGAGAACATGTGACATTTGGCTTCCTGGGCCTGGGTTACCTCACTAAGTATAATCCTTTCCAGATCCATCCATTTTCCTGCAAATTTCATAACTTCATTTTTCTTTACTGCTGAGTAGAACTCCATTGTGTAAATGTGCCACATCTTCATTATCCACTCATCATTTGAGGTACATCTAGGCTGGTTCCACTTCCTAGCTATTGTGAAAACAGTGGCAATAAACATGGTTGAGCAAGTATCTCTAAGGTAGTGAGATGAATCCTTAGGATATATGCCTAGGAGTGGTATAGGTGGGTCATAAGGCAGATCTATTTTTAGCTGCCTTAGGAACCTCCACACTGATTTCCACAATGGCTGGACCAGATTGCAGTCCCACCAACAGTGTAGAGGTGTTCTTCTTTTTCCACATCCTTGGAAGAAGAACATTTTTTAGATGTTTATATGCCATTTGTATTTCTTCTTTTGAAAACTCTCTATTTAGTTCCAAAACCTATTTTTAATTGGGTTGTTTGATTTCTTATTATTTGTTTTTTTTTGAGTTCTTTGTATATCCTACATATTAATCCTCTGTCAGATATATAACTGGCAAAGATTTTCTCCCATTCTGTAGGTTGCCTCTTTGTTCTATTCACAGCTGTACAAAAGCTTTGTAATTTCATGAGGTCCCAGTGGTTCATCTGTGGTTTTATTCTGAGCAATTGGGGTTATATTCAGAAAGTCTTTGCCAATACCAATATGTTGAAGGGTTTCCCTGACTTTTTCCTCTAGCAGTTTCAGAGTCTAATATTAAGATATTTGATCCATTTGGACTTAATTCTTATGTGTGGAGAGAGATAAGGATCTATTTTCATCCTTCTACAGATGCATATCCAGTTTTTCCAGCACCATTTGCTGAAGAGGCTGTCTTTTCTCCAATGAGTATTATTGGCATTTTTGTCAAAGATTAGGTGGCTATAACTAACTGGACTTACATCAGGGTCCTCTATTCTGTTCCATTGATCTACATGTCTGTTTTTGTGCCAGTACCATGCTGTTTTTGTTACTATGGCTCTGTAATATAGGTTAAAATTAAGTATGGTGATACCAACAGCTTTATTTTTGTTGCTCAAAATTATTTTAGATATCCAAGGTTTTTGTGTGCTTCCAAATGAATTTTTTATTGTTTTTTTATATTTCTGTGAAGAATGCCATTGGAATTTTGATGGGGATTGCATTAAATGTGTAGATTGCTTTTGGTAGGATTGCCATTTTCACAATATTGATTCTTCGGATCCAAGAACAGGGGATGTTTTTCCATTTCCTAGTGTCTTCTGCAATTTCTCACTTGAGTGTTTTAAAGTTCTCCTTATAGGGGCTGGAGAGATGGCTTAGCGGTTAAGGCTCCTGCCTATTAAGCCTAACAACCCAGTTCCAATCTCCAGGTCCCACGTTTAGCCAGATGCAAAGTGACACAAGGGCGCAATGCTGCACTTGCCCACCAGGGGGCACATACATCTGGAGTTTGTTCACAGCAGCTGAGAGACTGCTGGCATGCCCATTTTCTGTCTCCCTGTCTGTCTCTCTCTTTCTGTGTCTCTCCACAAAATAATAAATATATAGATAGAGAGAGAGAGAGAAAGAAAAAAAGAAAGAAAGAAAGAAAGAAAGTTAGTTAGTTAGTTAGTTCTCCTTATACCGATCCTCCTACCTCTGCCTCCCAATCCTTCACTTCCTTGGTTAGGTTTATCCCAAGGTACTTTATTATTTTTTTTTTTTTTGATGCAATTGTGAATGGGAGTAATTCTCTTATTTCATCCTCTGTGTGTTTGTTGTTAGCATATACGAAGGCTACTGATTTCTGTGTGTTTATTTTGTATCCTGCTACATGGCTATAGGTGTTTATCAGCTAGAACAGTCTGCTGGTAGAGTCTTCCAGGTCTTTATATATAGAATCATATCATCTGCAAATAATGATAACTTAATCTCTTCCTTTCCAATTTGTATCCCTTTATGTGTGTCTATTGCCTTATTGCTATGGCTAAGACTTCCAGTACTATATTAAATAAAAATGGGGACAGTGGACACCCTTGTCTTATGCCTGATTTTAGTGGAAAAGCTTCAAGTTTTTCTCCATTTAGTATTATGTTGGCTGTGTGTTTGTCATAAATAGCCTTTATTATGTTGAGATATGTTTCTTCTATTCCCAGTCTCTGTAGGACTTTTATCATGAAGGGATGTTGGATTTTTGTCAAATGTTTTTCTGCATCTAATGAGATAATCATGTGATTTTTGTCCTTCAGTCCATTTATATAATGTATTACATTTATTGATTTATGTATGTTGAACCATCCCTGCATCTCTGGGATAAAGCCTACTTGGTCGGGGTGAATGATCTTTCTGATATATTCTTGTATTCTTTTTGCCAATATTTTGTTCAGAATTTTTGCATCTATGTTCATGAGGGAGATTTGTCTGTAATTTTCCTTTTTGTTCTATCTTTGTCTGGTTTTGGTGATTCTGGCTTCATAGAAGGAGTTTGGTAGGGTTCCTTCCTGTTCTATTTTATGGAAAAGTTTAAGAAGTGTTAGTTCTTACATGAAGATCTGGTAAAATTTAGCAGTGAATCCATCTGGGCCTGGACTTTTTTAGTTGGGAGATTTTTTATAACTGCTTGGATCTCTATACTTGTTATAGGTCTATTTAAGTGGTTAATCTCATCTTGATTTAATTTAGGTAGGTCATATAAATCGAGGAAATCATCCATTTCTTTCAGATTTTCAAAGTTAGTGGAGTATATGTTCTTATAGGATGTCCCTATGATTTTTTAAGTTTCTCTGGTATCTGTTGCAATGGTGCCTTTTTCATCTCTGATTTTATTAATTTGTGTCTGTTCTCTCTTTCTTTTAGTCAGGTTTGCTTTCAAAGAACCGACTCTTTGTTTCATTGATTCTTTGGATTTTTTTTTTTTTTTTTTGTTTCTATTTCATTAATTTCTGCCCTAATCTTTATTATTTCTTCCCATCTACTGATTTTTGGTTTGCCTTGTTCTTCTTTTTCCAAGGCCTTAAGGTGCAGCATTAAGTTTTGCCAGCAATCTTTCTAATTTCTTAACATAGGCACTTAAAGGTATAAATTTCCCTCTTAGGACTGTCTTCATTGTGTCCCAAAGGTTTTGGTTCTCATTATCCTTCAAGAGCAGTGGTTCTCAAACCTTGGCAAACATTAGAATTTCTTGGGGGAGGTTTACTAAAATAAAGATTGCTGATCCACCTCCAAGTTTCTGACACATGTCCAGGTAAATCTGATATTGGTTTGACTACTGTGAGAATTAGTCAGCTTTAACAACTTGTCTCTAAATTCAAGTTAACAATGTTATATAAATAATAGAAAATTTCAGATATGAGTTCACCCAACCTTTACCTTTAGACTCTCAAAATATACTTAAATAGAAAAGAACATAAAACTTATTTATGTTGATCCACAATGATCTCCATAAGCTCAAAAGGTATCTACAGGGACACTCTAGTAAGTTTGATAATCTGACTATATAAAAACATTTGCTGACACAATATACAGCTGCTACTAGCCTATGGGAACCTTGGTCCTTTCCTCTTCATGCTTCTTCTCCATGACAATCCATCAAGATATCATGAGTGCTGTGATCAGAACAAGCATTCGAACAATTATAAATTACACACAAATATTCACAGTGTATTCTCTCATTCAAGACTAAGACTCAGGAACTTCTTCATCAGGGCAGCAGTAATACTCCACAAAACATATCTGTCCATCTTCATTTCTAATCATATACTGTAGGGAGAGGAATCCTCAGTTATCAGTCTGAAAAGAGACCTTACAAGATAAGACTAATGCCTTTGTGGAGGGTTTCAGTAACAAAATCTTGTATCTGTTGACTTGGGTCTCATTACAGTGAAATGCTTCCACCAAATCAGAATCTTTGGGATAGTCAAGGTGGGAGCTCCCTGCATTTCCAAAAGTAGATAACCTGAAATAGGGTTTATTAGGAGACATGGTGATCTGTAGGACTTCACTTGTCATGTCCAACTCAGAAAATGCTTCCCAGAGTCCCTCTGACTGCAGGATAATTTTATTGGTAACATTGGTGCTGCAGAAATCAAAATCCAGAGTCTCCTCAGGCTCTTGAGTGTTAATTTTGCAAACTGTCAGTACTCCTCCTTCCTCCAGAAACAACATCAGAGGGTGACCATAACCTTGGTAACCCATCTGAAGTGCAGTTAACGTCCCTGGCATAGGACTTGATCCAAAAATAGACAAACAGTCTAAAAGGACAGTTAAATTAATTCGAAAAGTAACAGACTCTTCCTGAACCATAAATTCTTGAAACACTTCAGCCTGATTAAAAGCATTTGCTTGCACACATTTTGTATTTTCCACTGTCACCTTGAGTCCATTTTTTGTTGCAAAACACGTGGCATGTTCTCTGAAATGAATGGCTTTCAAGATAGTGGAGAGATTCCTAACGTTGTCAAGGCTGGCCCACTAAGCTGTACTCATCACCGTCGTCTTCAGTCAGCTGGGTTAGGAGAGGCATGGTCCAGAGGGAAGGTCCTGCTTCTGGGGCCAACACCTGCTTCTCCCAGAGATCACTGGCCACTGGCCTGCTGCTTAGGGATGGAGCCTGGGACGGCGGGGACAGAAAGAAGGAGGGCTCCTTCCAGGCAAATCCCGGCGAGAGATGAGCTGCACTCTGATGTCATGATCTTTTCCTCCTGTTATGATGGTCTTGTGTAGGTAGTGTCAGGCACTGTGAAATCATGGATATCCAGGTCATTTTGTGTCTGTAGGAGAATGTTGCAAGGAGTTCTACCCTTCCTTTGGCTCTTACATTCTTTCCACCACCTCTTCTGCAATGGACCCTGAGACTTGGAAGGTAGGTTTGAAATGTTTCAGTGCTGAGCACTCCCCTCTCCCTTCTTCTTAGCACCATGGTGCCTTCTGAGTCATCACAAGGTCACCAACATCTGAAAATAGAAGCTTCACTAACCAAAAGTGAGAGTATCATTAATATATGGTTATGAAAATTAAGAGAAGTTTTTACTGGGAAGTTTGGTGAGCATAGTATATACATTTAGCCAGACACCAGCAGACATTACACCTCTAGGGCTCATGACTACCGCTGTTTTAAGTTTTCTGTATCAGGGATGTATTCCCTCCCATGGAGCAGGCCTCCAGTCCAATTAGAGAGTGGTTGGTTTCCCCCATATAATACATGCCACTATTGCACCTGTTGGCTCATTTGGTCTGGCTGGCCAAATTTAAAACTTGCAGTATCCACTGTGGAGTATCTTCACTGGTGATATCACTCTCTCCCATTGAACTGCATGCAGCATAGCCTTTGCCAGCTTTCTGTCAGCTGTCCATATGGAGGAGGCTTTCAGCTCAGCTCCAGCAGGATTTCTCAGTGAACTTGCTGTCCAAGTATGTGGAGTCTTCAGCAATAGGGTCTTACCATCTATTTCTGCTGGGAAACCAAGGGCCTTGGCAATGGCTTGTAATGTTTTGGGGGTATCAGGGATCTCCCTGGCCAACAACTCACTGGAAGGTATCCCATCCCTGGCACTGAAAATTTTTTAGTAACAATCTATGGCTCTGTGTGTTCTATTATCCAGGAAAGTAGGTTTCCATATGATTTATTTTATCCTCTTAGATTTTGATTAGCCCTCCCTCCACCTTTTCTTTACTCAATCTCTTCCCCTGACCTCACTTAGACCTTTTCATCCACATTAATCTGTTCTTCTTATATACAATACCATTCTAGTAAGTCTCCCTCCCTCCTTTCCTATACCCTTTATGTCCCCTTTCTAGCTTAATGGCTTCTGCTACTGAGTTTTATTCCTCCTGACATGTAAGTCCAATCATTTGTAGCTAGGATCTACATATGAGAGAGAACATGTGACATTTGGCTTCCTGGGCCTGGGTTACCTCACTAAGTATAATCCTTTCCAGATCCATCCATTTTCCTGCAAATTTCATAACTTCATTTTTCTTTACTGCTGAGTAGAACTCCATTGTGTAAATGTGCCACATCTTCATTATCCACTCATCATTTGAGGTACATCTAGGCTGGTTCCACTTCCTAGCTATTGTGAAAACAGTGGCAATAAACATGGTTGAGCAAGTATCTCTAAGGTAGTGAGATGAATCCTTAGGATATATGCCTAGGAGTGGTATAGGTGGGTCATAAGGCAGATCTATTTTTAGCTGCCTTAGGAACCTCCACACTGATTTCCACAATGGCTGGACAGATTGCAGTCCCACCAACAGTGTAGAGGTGTTCTTCTTTTCCACATCCTTGGAAGAAGAACATTTTTTAGATGTTTATATGCCATTTGTATTTCTTCTTTTGAAAACTCTCTATTTAGTTCCAAAACCTATTTTTAATTGGGTTGTTTGATTTCTTATTATTTGTTTTTTTTTTGAGTTCTTTGTATATCCTACATATTAATCCTCTGTCAGATATATAACTGGCAAAGATTTTCTCCCATTCTGTAGGTTGCCTCTTTGTTCTATTCACAGCTGTACAAAAGCTTTGTAATTTCATGAGGTCCCAGTGGTTCATCTGTGGTTTTATTCTGAGCAATTGGGGTTATATTCAGAAAGTCTTTGCCAATACCAATATGTTGAAGGATTTCCCCTACTTTTTCCTCTAGCAGTTTCAGAGTCTAATATTAAGATATTTGATCCATTTGGACTTAATTCTTATGTGTGGAGAGAGATAAGGATCTATTTTCATCCTTCTACAGATGCATATCCAGTTTTCCCAGCACCATTTGCTGAAGAGGCTGTCTTTTCTCCAATGAGTATTATTGGCATTTTTGTCAAAGATTAGGTGGCTATAACTAACCAGACTTACATCAGGGTCCTCTATTCTGTTCCATTGACCTACATGTCTATTTTTGTGCCAGTACCATGCTGTTTTTGTTACTATGGCTCTGTAATATAGGTTAAAATTAAGTATGGTGATACCAACAGCTTTATTTTTGTTGCTCAAAATTATTTTAGATATCCGAGATTTTTTGTGCTTCCAAATGAATTTTTGGATTGTTTTTTCTATTTCCATGAAGAATGCCATTGGAATTTTGATGGGGATTGCATTAAATGTGTAGATTGCTTTTGGTAGGATTGCCATTTTCACAATATTGATTCTTCCAATCCAAGAACAGGGGATGTTTTTCCATTTCCTAATGTCTCCTGCAATTTCTTGCTTCAGTGTTTCAAAGTTCTCCTTTTAGAGATCCTTCACTTCCTTGGTTAGGTTTATCCCAAAGTACTTTATTTTTTTTGATGCAATTCTGAATGGGAGTGATTCTTTGATTTCATCCTCTGTGTGTTTGTTGTTAGCATATAGGAAGGCTACTGATTTCTGTGTGTTTATTTGTATACTACCACATGGCTATAGGTGTTTATCAGCTCCAACATTTGGTGGTAGAGTCTTTGGGGTACTTTATGTATAGAATCATATCATCTATAAATAATGTTAACTTGATCTCTTCATTTCCAATTTGTATCCCTTTTATGTGTGTCTCTTGCTATGACTAAACAGTCCCAGTGGAACTGCTTCCCCATTCCCTCAACCTTCAGCATCATGGAACCACCATGCATTCTCATCCTTGCCCCCCCCACAGCCCAGCTGCATCACCAGTCTGCTTTGTCCCATTCCCCCTGGCCCCCTGTCTTCTCAAGCCACCTGACCATGCAGTCCCATACCCCAAACCACTGAATAACAAGCCCCTTCATCAGGTCTTACAGGCTCCTTCCCTCTGAGCAGGCAGGCCAAATTGCCATCAGAAGCCTAATTAAAACAAACATAAAAGGGAATAATCACTGAAGACACTACAAGGGTAAAATACAGCTACCTCCTAAATTTAATAAGATTCCTTCACTATGATGGGCAGACCACAGTGCAAAAGGAATAATATGAAAAATCAAATGCAAGTAAATCCAATAAGATTTCCCAGTCCCACATTGGATATCTCCAATCAAAACACAGAAGAGGCCTAAAGAGATGGCTTAATGGTTAAGTGCTTGCCTGTGAAGCCTAAGGACCCAGGTTTAAGGCTTGATTCCCCAGGACCCATGAAAGCCAGATGCATAAGGTGGCACATGTATCTGGAGTTCGTTTGCAGTGGCTAGAGGCCCTGGCATGCCCATTCTCTATCTATCTGCCTCTTTCTTTGTCTGTCACTCATAAATAAATAAATAAATAAATAAATAAACAAATAAAATTAAAAATATATAGAAGAGGGCTGGAGAGATGACTTAGCAATTAAGGCACCTGCCTGCAAAGCCTAAGAATGCCCAGTTTGAATCTCCAGGTCCTATGTTTAGCCAGAGGTAAAAGTGACACAAGGGCGCAATACTGCACTTGCCCACAAGGGGATGCACTCATCTGGAGTTCATTCACAGTGACTGAGAAGTCACTGGTGTACTCATTCTCTGCCTCTTTGTCTCTCTCAAATACAAACAAAAAAACAAAAAGAGACAATAGGATTAGAACCCCCAAAATGAAGATACAAGCTATGCAACCCTTGCCAGCAAATAGCAGAACTTGCAAAAAATCAACAAAGGGCCAATAATTGCATGAGTGCCACCCTTGCTAGATTAGACCTAATAGAAAAGAACCAGGAAGGTTTCCAATGAGAGGAAAAAAAAAAAAAAAAAAAAAAAAAAAAAAAAAAAAAAAAAGGACCTCAATAACCAGCTGGCTGAGCTCAATGAAGACATAAATAAATGCAGGGATGAATTCCAAGAAGCATTAAAAAATCAGAAAATGATGTGAAAAGGGAACTTGACAGAGGGAAGGAAACTATACATAAAAAAGCAGTAGAAAATACAAACCAAATTGAACAAGCCCCAAACTCTATAGAAGCTCTCAAGAATAGAGTTATCCATGTGCAGGATAGACACTCAGAACTGGAAGACAAAACAGAAGAAACAGTTTGTGAGTCCAAAAGAATCAATGAGTTCAAAATTTCTGTAAACAGAACATGAGGGAACTGTGGTATACCCTTAAACATCTCAACATTTGGATCATGGAGGTACCAGAAAAGGAAGAAATTCAGACCAAAGGCATGGAGAACTTATTCAACAAAATTATAGAAGAAAACTTTCCCACTCTCTCAAAAGAAAGCCCCATCAAGTTACAAGAAGCTAACAGAACTCCAAATAGACTGGACCAAAGGAGAAGTTCTCCAAGGCATATTATCATTAAGACTCTAAACATCGATAACAAAGAGAAAGTCCTAAAAGCAGCTAGGGAGAAACAACACATTACATATGAAGATAACCCCATCAGAATTACTTCAGACTTCTCAATGGAAACCTTGAAAGCAGAAGGGCCTGGAATGGAACACTGCAAAGTCTAAGCACTTACGGCTTCCAACCCAAACTACTCTACCCTGCAAAAGTATCCCTCCTAATAGATGGTGAAAGAAAAACTTTCCATGATAACACTCGGCTTTACAACTATATGAACACAAAGCCAAACCTAAAGAGAGTACATCAGGGAATTCTACACACAGAAGAATCAAATAACCAACCTCAAGTGCCTACAAGAAGCAGATCACAATAACCAAACTCAGAGAAGGCACAAAAAACTACAAAGTCCAAGAAAACACCACACAACATAAACCACCCCAATATGGTAGGGATTAAATCAAACCTCACAGTTATTACCCTAAATATTAATGGCCTTAATTCACCCGTCAAGAGACATAAGCCCTCAATTTGCTGTCTTCAAGAAACCCACCTTACCAATCAGACAGACACCTCTTCAAAGTAAAAGGGTGTAAAACAATATTCTAAGCAAATGGATATAAGAAATAATCAGGCCAATTTGATCAAGCAAAAAAAAAAGAGACACTTCAAATTAACAAAATTATAAATGAAAGAAGAGAGATCACAACAGATATAACTGAAATTGGGAGATCATTAGGACTTATTTCTAAAACCTCTACTCCACAAAACTGGATAATATGAAGGGAAATGGATAAATTCCTGGACACATACCACCTTCCAAAGCTAAACTCAGAGCAGGTTAATCTCCCAAACAAACCTATCACACCCATTGAGATTGAAGGGGTAATCAAACACCTCCCCAAAAATAAGAGTCCAGGCCCAGATGGCTTCTCAGCTGAATTCTATCAAACCTTCATGGAAGAACTGAAACCAATTTTTCTCAAACTGTGCCACATAATTGGAGAATAGGGAAAGCTCCCCAACTCCTTCTATGAAGTTAGTATCACCCTAATACCAAGACCAGGCAGAGACACTACAAGAAAAGAAAACTATAGGCCTATTTTCCTGATGAACTTAGACACAAAGATCCTGAACAAAATCCTTGCAAACAGAATTCAACAACACATCAAAAGCATTATCCACCTTGATCAAGTAGGCTTTATCCCAGGAACGCAGGGGTGGTTCCACTTATGGAATTCTGTCAATGTAATAAACCACATAAATAAGCTTAAACACAAAACCACATGATCATTTCAATAGATACAGAAAACGCCTTTGACAAAATACATCACTTCATGATCAAAACGTTGGAGAGAATAGGCATGGATGGTTTATATCTCAACATAATAAAGACTATATATAAAGCTCCTAAAGCCCAAATAATACTTAAAGGGGAGAGACTGAAGGAATTCCCATTGATATTTGGAACAAGACAGGGGTGTCACTCTCACTTCTGTTCCTTAACATAGTACTGGAAGTCCTAGCTCAAGCAATAAGACATGAGAAAGAAATAGAAGGGATACAAATTGGAAAAGAAGAAGTTAAGTTAGCCATATTCACAGACGACATGATCCTATACATAAGTGACCCAAGAACCTCCATCTCAAAACCCTAAAAGGTGATTAACTCCTTTCAGCAAAGTAGCAGGATACAAAATCAATGCACAAAAATCAGTAGCCTAAGCCAGGAGTGGTGGCACATGCCTTTAATCCCAGCACTTGGTAGGCAGAGGTAGGAGGATCACAGTGAGTTCAAGGCCACCCTGAGATTACATAGTGAATTCCAGGTCAGCCGGGGCTAGAGCGAGACTCTACCTCAAAAAACCAAAAAATAAAAAATAAAAAATAAATCAGTAGCCTTTCTATATACAAAAGACAAAGATACAGAGAAAGAAATAAGCAACATTTTCTACAGCAACAAAAAATAAAATAACTTGGAATAACATTAACCAAGGATATGAAAGACCTATACAATGAAAGCATGAGAACACTCAAGAAAGAAATTGAGGAGGACTTGAGAAAATGGAAAGACCTTCCATGCTCTGGATAGGCAGAGTTAACATTGTGTAGATGGTAAGCTTACTAAAAGCAATATACAGATTTAATGCAATACCAATAAAAATCCCAACATTTCTTTTTACAGAGATTGAAAAAAATGATCTCAAAATTCATAAGGAGTGGCAGAAGGCCTTGGAGATCCAAGCATATCCTCAGCAAAATAAACGCCTCTGGAGACATCACCATATATGATCTAAAGCAATATTACAAAGCCATAATAATAAAAAACAACATGATACCAGCATAAAAACAGGAATATAGACTAATGGAACAGAATTGAGGACCCATACTTTGAAGTAACTACAGCTACTTGATCTTTGACAAAGACCCTAATAATGTAGACTGGAAAAAAGACAGCATCTTCAACAAATGGTGCTGGACAAACTGGATAAACATATGCAGGAAAATGAAATTCGATCCACACATCTCACCATGCACCAAAATCAAATCCAAATGGATCAAAGACCTCAATATGTGACTGGAAATTCTGCTACTACTGGAAGAAAAATATAGGAGGAACTTTCCATGATATAGGAATGGGAAAAAACTTCCTGAACAAAATCCCAGTAGCTCAGGAAATTAAACAATCACTCAACCATTGGGATCCCAGGAAGCTGAAAAGTTTTTTTCACAAACAAACATACAGTAAGCACAGCCAATAGATTACCTACAGAATGGGAGAAAAATTTTGCTGGCTATACAACTGACAGAGGCCTAATTTCTAGAATCTACAAAGAACTCAAAAACCTAAACAAATAAAACGTCAAATAACCCACACACAAAATGTGGCAGAGAACTGTACAGGGAGTTTTCAGAGGAAGAAATACAAATGGTAAACACATACTTTTTAAAGAAAAAGTTCAACATCCCTAATCAAAGAAATGCAAATTAAAACAAGAATAATACAACCACTATGGAAAGCAATATGGAGACTCCTAGAAATGATGACTATAGAGTTACCAACAGATACATTTATTCCCTTACTGGATATTTACCCTAAAACCTCTTTGCCTCAACCATGAGAGAGATTTGCTCAGCCATGTTTATAGCTGCTCAATTCATCATAGCTAAGAGCTGGAATCAATCCAGATGTCCTTCATTAGACAAATGGATAACCAAGATATGGTCAAACTTGGAACAGATCATTCTCAGTGAACTCACCCAATCACAGAAAGATAATCATCACATGGTCTCACTCATCTGTGGCTCCTAACCTGAATCTGCCTGAGATGCTGACATACCTAATAAGCATCTCCAGGACCCAACAATATGGAGGGTGGGATGGGAGGGGAAGTTAAGTGTAGGGGTGGTGGTGGGGGGGACACAAAACTGGACCAAATGGAAATGGTACCATAAAATCCTATATCCTGAAAGCCAGACTAAAAGGTTGAACCTTCATCAGGTCCTTAGAGGGAACACCTGAATCACAGGGCCCTGGCGAAGGTATGATGAAGGCTAACCTTAATCTTCTCATATTCCTCTCTGTCTTGTTCCCTCTTCTCTCTTTCTCTTTTATAGTACCTATCTTTTTCTGTTGGACACAGGCAGGGCCCTGGGTGAAAGCAGGCCTAAACTATCAGACATGACTAGGGCCCCAGGCATCGGCAAACAACCTTTGAACCCACCAATCCCCTTGGGACCCTTTTCCCACTCTCTCAAGTGCTTATAAAAACCCAATTCCTTGTTGAATAAAGGAGAGCTGTTCTCCGAAGCTGTCTCCCAAGTGTTTCTTCCACCACACTCACAGCCACTCGAGACCCTGCTCTGCTGTTGCCTGGATGTCCCTGGGACTTGGCCCCAGGACAACCAGGAAGCACAGTTGGTGCCCTGTTTGGAACCTCTGAGATGCACTGGGGTAAGTGAGTGCTCCCCAGAGGGACAATCTTCATCTAGGGGGACATCAGCCCCTGTGGCCTGTGCCTCCATGTTTTGAGGGCTGGCATGATCTTTCCTTTTCCTCCTTTACTTTTGGTTTGCACCATTCTTGGCTGAGAATACTCTTCAGCATTGACTGAAGGCTCCTAGCCCCTTTCCTAAACCCTGATAGCCCACTTGGGCATTGCAACAACCTAGTTCTCTTCAAAACAAAAACTAGTAACACATTAACCATTTAAAAGCCCTTAGGGAAGTCACTGGACTCCCAAACTTGCAGACAGCCTTGCATCTGGACCTTTGGGGAATCCCCCCTGGTGCTATTAAGCTCTTGGGACTGTTGCCCTCTGGTCTTGGCATCTCCACTCTTTTTCTATCATGGGCAATATTGCCTCCCACTAAAAGGAATCACAGATTCGTGGATTAAGGGCTTTCCTGAAAGTTAGGGGAATTATGCTCTCCCAGAGAGAGGCTATCTCCTTCTGGGAAGAAGTCCTCCAGATCTCCCCTTGGATGATTTCTGGGGATCCATGGGACCCAGACAAGTGACCCTGCATAGCTTATTTAGCCAGGAGATAGGAGGGTCAGGAAGGAAACCCCCACCCTCTCTTTTCTCCCAATCATAGCAGCTGTTAGGCAATGCATTAGCCCATCTAAGACTTCCCTCCAAAATTAGATGATGACTCTGATGAGCAGAGTCCCAAGGACCAGCCAGTGGTGGACCTCATTTCCCTTGAAGAGGCTATAGAAGAAATTAGAAAGAAAATTACTCCAGACTTCTCCACGCCCACCCCCCTTTACCCACCCTTACCACCCTACCCACCTCCAGGACCCCGCCCCACACATGCACTCTACAGTGTTGGCATAGTCTGCTTGTATCTGGGCCACTGCTGCATCTCGTTTTTGGCAGTGCTCCCCAGCTGTTCCCAGGCCCTTCTGCACTCTCTGTGCCTGCAGCTATGGTGCTGCCTCCTGAGGCCATGTGCACCCTGTGCCAGCATGTGTCCTGGGAGCCAGTGCGTGCCCACTGCAGCCACAGCTTCTATTGGGAGAGCATGGTGCACTTCTGGGCCAAGGAGGATGGGGCCCTCCCATGTCCAGAGTGTGCCAATGATTGCTGGCAGTGTGTTGTGGAGCCCAGCCACCTGCTGTTCAGCTGCTGCTTGTTGGCTGCCCAGCCAACAGCCCAGCCAGTGAGGCAGTGATGCAGATTCTGTGCCAGGAAGATGGGGAGGACTTTGCTTTTGTTTTCCTACAGGACCAGCCCAGGTCTATTTGGGTCCCAGCTTGAAATGTCTGATTCCACCCTTCTGACTAAAAGAATGGCCTGCCTGTCAGTGACAGACTGGGAACCAAGGAGGTGGGATATCCACCACTCCATGCATGAACTCTTCCTCCCTTGTTTATTGTTCCCCAGTCATGGTTCCACAGCTATTTCTCTATGAGGAAGAATAAACAGCCTATCCACTCTGCCCATGCTTACTGATGGAGATTTTCATCCCCCTGTTGGTAGGCATTCTCCCTTAGGGCCTCCAGAAAGCTGCTCTCATCCAAACCAACCACCTTGTGGGGGACTTCCAAAACAAGCTTGACCAGGCCATGATATCCACTACCAACAGCTTTGAATCTCTCCAGAGACAATTGAACTCTCTCACGGTGTGGCACTCCAAAACTGTAGAGCCTTAGACCTCATTACTGCTGAACATGGGGGGACATGTGTGGTCTTGGGAGAAGAATGTTGTTTTTTTTGTTAATGATTCCAACATTGTTAAACAAAATGTTAAAACTCAAACAACCCCACAAGGATCTGCTTGACTGCTACAAGCCTGAGGACCCCACCACCTGGTTCTCTAACCCTTTAGTCACTTGGCTTCTCCCTTTCCTTAGCCCCCTCCTTGCTATAGTAACCTTATTACTTGTAGCCCCCTGCCTCATTAAAGTTCTCAGAAAACAAATAACTAATATTGCTAAAGTGGTTACTAATCAGGTCCTGCATCATCTAGCTCTATCTGAACCTATGATAGACTATAAAGATCTCACTCAAAATGATGACACCACCCCATTATAAGAACAAAGGGGGTTCCAGGCATGGTGGTGGATGCCTTTAATCCCAGCACTTGGGAGGCAGAGGTAGGAGGATTTCCATGAGCTCGAGGCCACCCTGAGACTACCAAGTGAATTCCAGGTCAGCCTGAGCTAGAGTGAAACCCTACCTTGAAAAACCAAAACAAACAAACAAACAAACAAACAACAAAGGGGGAGCTTTCAGACACAGGTAGGGCCCCTGGAGAAAGCAGGCCTAAGCTATCAGATACAACTAGGGTCCCCAGGCTATGGAAAGGTCACAGCAGCCTGGACCCAGGGTGAATCTCGGGTCCTGGAAACTGGCAAGAGTAAGGCCTCTTTCCCTCCCAGGGGTCACAATGAGCTTGGCCCCTGGATGAATTTTGAGTCCTAAGACTGGCAGGAGGAGGGCTGCTCCCTCCCTCCAGCCCAGGGTGCCTGAACATCCTGATAAGACTTAGGCTTTGCTCATAGCCCTGTAACTTTTGGCCAGTTACCTAGAAAACTCGCCACTACATAGATCTCCTGACCCTCTCCCTATGTGCCAACTAGGCATTGGCAAACAACCTTTGAACCCACCAGTCCCATTGGGACCCTCTTTCTGCTCTCTCTCTCTCTCTGTCTGTCTCTCTCTCTCTCTCTCAACTGCTTATAAAATCCCAGCTCCTTGTTGAATAAACGAGAGCTGTTCTCTGAAGCTGTCTCCCAGGTGTTTCTTCCCATTGCATTTATGGCCACTTGAGATCCTGCTCTGCATTGCCTGGATGCCCCTGGGACACCAAGGCACCATGGCCCCAGAACAACCAGGAACCACATTTGTCTTCCTTCTGTTTTTGGTGCTGGCCTGTAACTCCCTGTACCAGCATGCAGTTAACATCCACAATGAGCTGTTGATCATAGAGACCTACAAGGTTTCCCAAAAGAAGATAGATTTCTGTCAGAGTACTTGATGACCCACCAAAGGTTAATGGTAAGACCCTACTGCTAAAGATACCATATACTGTTGGTATGGAACATGAAGTGACCTGGCTGGAATTTGGAAGAGTCAGTCCCCAGACAGTTAGCTTGTCTAGTGACAGAAGGTGCTAAATGACCAACATCTGTCCAAGCAACTTGTGATCTAAGCTACTCAGCAGTAAACAAGCTGATGTGATGCTCACACAAGTGCAATAGTGGCACACAGCCATGATGGGTCACAAACTGCTCTTTATTTGGCTAACAGATCCGCTTAGTGGAGTGGCACTCATAGCTGGAACTGGGAAACAAGTCAGAACCATATTCAAGAAGTCAGTCTGCTCTCCAATATCAAGCTCCAACCAATCGTGTGATACAAGAGGGCCCACACCTATTAAATTCTCTGTAAAATAATAATGGTTATCCCATTTATCTGATGCTGACTTCACTCTCCGTTGGAAATTTTGCTTCTCTTTTTCAGATGGACACCAACCCTGAGGACAGAATCAGGCCATCACACCTCACCAGGGCCCCAGCTAAAACCACAGAGTAATTGGGGAAATGAGAGAGAGTGCTGCTTTCTTGGTGAACATGAGACCAACATAAGGGTGAAGGAGATAGACACAGAGAACACTCCACTCCTACCAAACCAGATATCCAGACACACAGAGGCTCCCAAGACCTCATCACTGAAGTAGACCTAAAACGAACCCAGCATGGCTCATGGAAATTCACTGAAGAGGGGGCGGAAAGATTGATAGAGCCACAAGTTGGGTCCTTATGCACAGAGACATTGCCTCTTCCACATTAACTGATAGCTACCCCCACAATGCACGACCCATATTCCCCAACTAGGAGGGTCCCTTCAGAGGGGGGGAGGTCAGGAAGGAGGCTATCGATGGCACCAACATGAATGTATTCACATTATGTGCATAACTAATAAAAAAAAGAAACTGCTTCTTTCTGGAGTGTGGCTCCAGACATATGTTCTTACTGCCATCTGCTGGTAATATTTGGGTATTGCAGGAAAAAGCACAAAGCATTGCCCTCTCCACATCTCAGTGTCCATCCCAGGATCCCTGAAGATCATTTCTACTCTCACTGAAAACGAAGGGCAAGTCACAGTAGCTATGGAATAAAGTATACAGTGAGTTTCTTCCAAGCAAAGAGAAAAATGACTGAACTTAACCCTGAAAGAGGGTTAGGTAATGCACTCACATTTAGTTTATCATATATTAAAATCTTCTCAGACTCAACATGCTTATCCCACTCTGTAACGTCTATTATGATTCACATTTATCATGTGCTATAAAACATACTTCTTTTCATTCACTGATTTCTTGTCTTTCCCCCTGTCAGAATATTAGCCCCATAAGAGTAGGGACTTTTGTTTTTCTGACTAATTTACTCAATCATAGTCTGGCTAGCATCTGTATAAGAGGTGCATGAATTGTAATAGGAATGAGGTAAAGTGCCCAGAGGGTTTGTTCCCCCACAAAGTTTTCAAGGGAAATACCAGCGCAGAAAAGGAAAATACCATGGGCAGGCACCATGATGTGAGGGACAAGTTTGGACATGGAGTCTAGTCCATGAGGGATCATAGCCTTGTTCCCACTGTCATGCAATCCCTTGGCTTCCTTCACTCAGTGCAGCCTCCGTGGACCTGGTGGTCCCCATGCATGCTGCATTATGGCTGGTTCTGGGGGGAGAGGCCATTGTTCTTGTATTCATAACAGGTCTCCTTTTCATTTGGGGTGTCTTGGGACCTGGGACTATTGCTCAGGCTGAAAATACAGTGCCTGGGCTAAAATGATGGGATGGGGTGGGGAGCTTTGGGGAGTCAATTGGTGGCACCTCCCCAGACATCTCTGACCATTCTCTTCACTCCATCTGAGTCATGGGGGCAAATACTGTCATGGAAATGTACCTGCATGTGTGTTCTTGCACAGGTCTGCATCATGCCTGTACACCCACATGAGAGATGTGTGTGTGTGTGTCCCTTGGTTTACCTCAGCATCAGTGTGAACACAGGAATGGAATGACATGCATTCACCAGGAAAGATGAATGTACTTGTATGTACTGGGGGGCATGTGCCTGTATGAATACATGGAGAACTGTGTATCCACTGGAATGTATGAATCTACATGAATATGTTTGTGATGTGAGTATAGTCAGCCCTCTATATCTACAGTCAATCCTCTATATCCATGGAGTCTGCATCCCCATTTCAACCACCCAAAGACTGAAGATGTGTATATTACTGATGTATATAACTCAGTAAGGCTTATCCTAGTTACCTCTGTACTGAAGATGTAGACTTTGTCCTTTGTCAATATTCCCTAAATGATACAATATAACAATTATGTACACAGTATTGAAAAAAGGTGTTACAAATCACAGATAGATACTTTACTTATTCATATTCACTTCTTTCTGGAAGCTTTTTTTGTTGTTGTTGTTTTTTTGAGCAGTATCTTACTCGAGCCCAGGCTGAACCTTTGTTTGACCTGGAACACCCAAGCTGCCCTCAAACCCATGGCAATCCTTATACCTCATCCTGAGTGCTAGGATTATAGGTGTGAGCTACCACATGTGGCATTTTTGTTTTTGTTTCTCAAATGTGTATATGTATGTGCATGTATGTGTGTGGGCACATGTGTGTGTGGGTGCACATGAATGTATGTGTGCATGTATGTAAAGCAAGATGTGGTAGTTTGAATAGATGTCCCCCAATGTATTCAGTGTTTGCATCAGTAGCCACCTGGCTGGAGGCAATGTCACTGGGCGGATCTTAAGGTGTGGTGGTGGGTTTAGGATATCAATCTAAAGATATGCAAAGTGTGCCTAGCTGGGAGTTCCTGAAGTGTGCTGTGATGTGTGGCTGGTGGCTTTTCTCTCTCTTGCCTGGTACTGTAAGAGCAGGCCAGCTTCTCCTGCCATTATGGAACTTCCCCTGGATCTGTAAGCTACAATAAATATCCCTTCCTCCATAACTGTGCCTGGTCTGGAAGTTCTTCTCAGCGAACCTGAAGCTGTCTGCTACACAAGAGGTTGATATTGGATGTCTTCTACTATTCTTTACCTTATTACTATTATTTTTGAGAGAGACACAGAGAGAGATAAGAGAGAGGGAGAGGAAGACAGAGAATGGGCATGCTAGCAGCTTCTCAGCTGCTGGGTACGAACTCCAGATGTGTGTGCCCCCTTGTGGGCAAGTGCAGCATTGCGCCCTTCCCTCACTTTGCATCTGGCTAAACATGGGACCTGGAGATTGGAACTGACGTTTTTAGGCTTAGCAGGCAGGCGCCTTAACCGCTAAGCCATCTCTCCAGCCCTCTTTACCTTATTTTTGAGACAGGATTTCTTACTGATACCGAGGCTCACTGATTTCACTAGAGAAACTGGCCAGCAAGCTCTGGAAATCTTCCTGACTTCACCTCCCCAGAAATAAGATTATAAGGGCTTGCCACCAAGTTCAGTATTATTTTAAATTTTTCCTTATTTGTGTGTGTGTGTGTGTGTGTGTGTGTGTGTGTGTTTGTGTGTATAAGAGAGGGGGCATGTCAGGGTCTCTTGCCATTGCAAATAAACAATAGACATATGTCACATGTTTGGTTCTTATATGGATGCTGGAGAATTGAACCCAGGATGGCAGGCTTTGCAAACAAATGCCTTTAACCACTAATCCATCTCCGCAGATATATTTACTTATTTTCGGGACAGGGTCACATGTATCCCAGGTTGGCCTTGAACTTGCTATTTAGCCAAAAATGGCCTCCTACCTCCACTTCCAGAAAGTTCTGGGATGAAAGGTGTGCAGAATAATATCTGATTTATATGGTACTGCGGATTGAATCCAGGCCTTTGCGCATGCAAGGCAAACACTGTACCAACTGAGCTACATCACTAGCCTAAGATAATCAAGAGTATACATCAAGATGTGTGCAGGTTCTATGCAAACACTATGCCATTTTATATGAAAGACTTGAGTATCTTTGGATTTGGATATCCTTAAGTGGGGGCAAGAACTAATTACCCAAGAAAACTGAGGGATGACCATATGGTGTGAGCCAGCAACAAAGATGACAACTGAGATTAACCATCTCAGTTGGTTAATGAGCAGTATCCCAGGCCTCTAGTTCTTTCCTAATTACCACCATTGAAAACATCTCCAGAAAGCCAGGTGTGGCTGTTACCTGCACATCAGGGTTTAGGGGGTCCTGCAAGGGGATGACACAGCTTATTAAAGCACACTGGACACTTTGGCTAATTTGAAATGGGAGCTCTATCTCAGAGGACAGACGATCCAGGCCTTGGCTCACTGAGCTTTTATTATTTAGCTTGCAAATGCTCATTAATTATTAACTGTTAGCTTAGCATAGATTATCATAAGAATACTTTTTCATGAGATTACTTGCTATGTTATTTTGAGATCAAGCAGATGTTTACAGAGAAAGAAGTGAGTTTCTCAGCAAAGTGTAATGACCTGAAGCTGCAAGGACAAACTCCTTATCAGACTGGGAGAAAAAGGCACTGCATCCCAAACTTGCATTGGCATATGTTCATCTGCTTTGTCATAATAAAAATTTTTGACTTGAGGTCACATGAAGAGCCAACCTGACTCCATTTTTAATAGCAAGAGTCATTTTTTTTTGAGATAGGGTCTCACTCTAGCCCAGGCTGACCTGGAATTCATTATGTAGTCTCAGGGTGGCCTTGAACACAATGATCCTCCTACCTCTGCCTCTTGAGTGCTGGGATGAAGGTGTGTCACCATGCCCGGCAAGAGCCATTTTGAAATAATGACTAAGTTAAGTCTCTGTTTCTCTAAGTTTCTATGTCTGAGCTGGGGCCACAAATTGTTCCCTGGTTACTGTTCCCAGGATTGTGTATTCATAACTTTCTAGAAAGTAGTTTAACTATAATGGCTGGTCTGCTTCTGTCACCATGCTTGCTTGCCTCTGAAAAGCCCATACCCTGTGATTTCTATGGTTTCACCCTATAAAAAGATCCTGGGAAGCTGACTTGGGGCTGCTTTCTACACCCCTACCTTAGGGAGGCAGCTTCCAGACCAGCTCTATTGTGCACAATTAAAAGCTTGCTTCAATTTGGCCATGATTTGTGATTGGTGGTCTTTATTCTCATGAATTCGGGGTTAACATAATGGAGGTCCCACCAAGATGGAGATCCCAACCCAAATTCAAAAGTCAGATCCTTCTCTCTGAGCCTCTGGGACTGAAGCATTGCTCCCAGGGGGTGTGCACCTTGAAGATGTTCCAAGGCCCTGGGGTATGCTTTCTGCTACATGGACAGCCAAGATGAATGGCCACACAAAATGAGACCAGCAAACACCTGTCTGGGGAGGCCTCCAAGGGTAAGTCATAGTAAAGCATTTCCTTCTATGACATCTGGTTCTGGTTCTGGTAAATTCACTTCTGGGACAGAGAAGTGTTTGACATGGCACATTCACACTCTTGTCCAGGGGGGAAATTACAAGTCATTACACTGCTCACCTGGTTCAGGACAACTGCGGAGCCTGCGTTGTCCACTTGGTCTTGGTTCTAGACAATAGCAAGACATCACATTGTCTACTTGGTTCTGGTTTTTGGGCCCATGAATCATTGATTGTTGTCTGTCCTTTTTCTTTCATTCATTTGTTCTTTTGTGTCTTGCCCTTCTGTTTAGTGTTTGTTTTATCCTTTTGTGCTTAACATTTTTGGATCCTCCTAGGAACTGCATATCAAATCACAAGTTGTCCTTGGGTGACCTGGACTCCCTGACCACCCTAGGTAAATTAAAAATTGAAATTGAGACTAATCAAGCTTTGGTTTGAAAATTTTGAAATCTGAAATTATACTTGAAGCAACTTTGAGGTTTGGTTTTGGTCTCTGAAGTTATAAATAGAATAGAAATTTAAAATGGAAATACACAGCTTATAAATAAATAAATAAATAAATAAATAAATAAATAAATAAATAAATAAATGTGAGAGGGGAACATGTACCTGAAGTCTATAGAAAGCATACACTTGGGCTGGATGGATGGCTTAGCAGTTAAGCCATTTGCCTGCAAAGCCAAAGGACCCAGATTTGATTCCCCAGGACCCATGTTAGCCAGATGCACAAGGAGATGTGTGGGTCCTCACCGTTGCTGGGAGTCATTGGCCACTGATGTCCCAGGTGCAGGAGGAGTTGGGAGGAAGCAGGGTCCTGGAGCAGGTGAGTGTGACAATGGGCAATGAACCACCCTGTTGTTGGGCATTGCTAAAAATGGGCTGGATCTGTTGGACATGGCAGGGGACCTTGGGCTGTGGGGGTTGCAGCTGGCCTTATCATCGAG
Source organism: Orientallactaga sibirica (assembly GCA_036365145.1). Classification (NCBI taxonomy): domain Eukaryota; kingdom Metazoa; phylum Chordata; class Mammalia; order Rodentia; family Dipodidae; genus Orientallactaga; species Orientallactaga sibirica. The sequence continues at coordinate 22,045,370 of JAEOAD010000015.1, read as the reverse complement.
AACCCACCCTGGTGATGGTGACTGGCCCTCCCTGCCCTCAGGCAAGGTTGTAGTGTGCCCCGTCATCGCCAAGTGGGCAGAACTGGTGAGGCCTCCCCCTTTGATCCCAAAAGCATCTGACCATTCCATAAGTCAGGCTTTTCCCACCCCCCACAGTTCCTGACCTTGTGGCTAGCTGCCCAAGAGACCCTTATGTGGCTGAAGTCACGTAGCTTCTCCCACCACTTCTGTTATCTCCCTTACAGCTACTCCCTCACAACTGTGAAGTCATGTAGCTTTTCCCACCACTATCTTCCTTGCACTTCTGCCTTTCAACCAATTAAATAGCAACCCATAAACTATGTATCCAACTGTCATATAGTCTGTATGTGCCTTCTCAACCTTTCTCAAGTGTTTATAAATCCACTCCCCTGTTGAATAAGTGAGAGCATGCTATCCATCAGACTGCCTCCCAGGTGATTCCTTGCCAGTCGACCTCACCTGCTGCTCTAGGACTCTGCTTCTGCCCAACTCCTCCTGTGTCCGAGACGTCAGTGGCCAATGGCCCCCAGGAACAGTGAGGGCCCACAGCTGGTGCCCAAACCGGGACCCTCTGGGCATGTGGTTAATAGGTGAGTGCCCCCTTGAGGGACATCTCCTCTTGGGATTAACAGCCCTCTATGGCTGCCTCCCCATCAAGGGCTGGCAAATTTTGGTTTCTCCTTCCTCCTTCAGAGGAAGGCGGCTTGTCTCTCCATCAGAGAGAGACAGGTTCCCCCTTCTCCATCAGAAAGAGGCAGGTCTCTCTTTCCTCCATCAGAGGGAAGATATTTTCTCCTTTTCCTTCTTTACTTTTGGTTTGCACCATCACATGGGATTGAAGCAAAATGAAAGGGCAATTGATGTCATTTGGCCGGGGCTACACTCCAGTGTTTACTGAAGGCCCTAGCTCACTGTTCGAACCCTGACAGCCCAGTTGGGCGTTGACAATAACCTTATATTTCTCTTCACTATCAACAAACTGGTAAAGCATCAACCAGTAAAAGCCTCTAGGGCAGTCACCAGTCTCTTAAACTTGCACCTAGGCTTGCGTCTGGACCTTTGGGGAATCCCCCATGTGGCCACAGCACCCCGGGAACATTGCCCTCTGGTCTTGGCATTTCTGCTCTTTCTCTATCATGGGAAACACTACCTCCCATCAAAAGGAATCCCAAATCAAGGCATTGAAAACACCTCTCAAAGTTAGGGGCATAAAACTCTCTCAGAAAGAGGCCAATTCATTCTGGGAAAAAGTTCTCCAGATCACAGCCACTTCCAGGTCACAGTGGCTGCTGGCCCATGTCCCAAAGCTGCTGGCAGTGGAGGTGGCAACAACAGCAGTGGCTGAGGACAGAATGGCCCCTCCCCTACTCCCTGCTTCTCTCCCTGCTCACTGCTGGGTTTGTGACCCAGGTTCTGTGGCCATGGCTGACAACATAGGCTCAGGTGTGGGGGAACCTGATGCCTTTCAGCCACACCCACCCGACATGGTGGACAAGGAGATGGTAGATTTAAAAAAAAAAAAAAAAAAAAAAAAAATTCCCCTACTCTTAAAGAGTTGTAAAATGGCAAGATCAGAAAGCTGTCTTGTAGTCTGAGGGAAGTCCCAAACCCTCCCTGGAATTTAGGTGGAAAAAAGCTCTTTCTTAGCTTCCCTGGCTTGCAGAGCCTAGGGCCTGCAAGCACATGAAATCTCAAGATCCTGGCCCCAATAGCATATTCAGTGAATGCCAGATTGCTTTGAGTAGGAGGGGACCTCTTATAAGAATTTGCAACTGTTTTAAGTTTACTTTGTCTCTCTATGCTTCTCTGGGACTACTAACAAAAAACAGTCTCAAGATTCATGTTTAAATTTAAAAGTGCAGGCTGGAGAGATGGCTTAGGGGTTAAGGCGCCTGCCTCCTAAGCCTAAGAACGCTGGTTCCAATCTCCAGCGGGTCCAATCTCCAGGTCCCACGTTTAGCCAGATGCAAAGTGACACAAGGATGCAATGCCGCACTTGACCACAAGGGGGTGCACACATCTGGATTTCGTTCTCAGCAGCTGAGACACTGCTGGCGCACCCATCTGTCTTCCTCTCCCTCTCTCTCTCTATCTCTGTGTCTCTCTCCAAAAATAAATAATAAAAAATAAATTTAAAAGTGCTCGATACTAAATTTGTAAGACAATTTCTAACAATGTTTGAATCTACTTTTATATTTAAAAAATATATTTCAGAAGTCAAGTCTGATCTACTCTTTTATAAAAAAGTTATTTCAGCCAGACGTGGTGGTGCACACCTTTAATCCCAGCCCTTGGGAGGCAGAGGAGGAGGATCACTATGAGTTCGGGGTCACCCTGAGACTACATAGTCAATTCCAGGTCAGCCTGGACCAGAGTGAGACTCTACCTTGAAAAACCAAAACAAAAAAACAAAACAAAACAAAACAAAACAAAAAACAAAACAAAACAAAAAGTTATTTCAAAAGATCTTTTTGCTGGTAGTAATGAGATGAACTGACCAAGAAAGGTAAACTGGAGAGGAAACTTTAAATGTTGGTAACTGATGAAAAAGATTGCTACAGTATGGTTACATAGATTGTAAGGAAAAAGTATGCAAATGAAGGTATGAGTAAAGTATATGGATGAAGGTATGAGTAAGCTTAAACAGAAGGTTAAAGACAAAATAATCAGAATACAGACTTCTTGAGATATATAAAATGATTATTAACATAGGGCTTGCATCAGACTAACAAAGAATGGCCCTGGCTGATAGCAGGTTACTATGGTATTCAGGTTGTAAACTTAAAACTTTAATTTGTTGATGTTAATCTGGTCATGATAATGGTTATGAATTTAGAGTACCCAACCAAGTTAGTTAAGTTCCTCTATTTGCCAATGTTTTAACTATATCTTAAGGTTAAAATTGGCTCATTAGTATTTAATTCTCTCACTTGGTTAATATATATAATATACAAAAACTCCGAGCATCTCCCTATCTCCCTCCATTGGCACACCAGTAGCTTCCTCCTCTATTCTGGTGCAATGGCAAAATCCTTTAGATGGAATATGGAAGGGACCAGACCCCCTCCTAACTAAGGGGAGAGGATTTGCTTCTATTTTCACAGAATCAGCCCAGGCCTATCTGGATCCCAGCTCAAAATGTCTGATTCAACCCCACTGACCAAGGAGATGGCTCATCTGACACTGAAATGGAAGCATTCCAGGCCCCCCAGAAGGAAAACGTGCCAAGCTGGGGCCAAATTGAGGCCCTGTGCTAACAAGGAGTCATGCTGGTACAAAATTCACAACAGCCTCTATCTCCAGAGACTCTGTTTATATCCTTACTTGCTATCCTGACCTTAAAAGTAGTGCAGGCTCAACAAGCATATTGGGCTTATGTACCTGACACCCTCTAGCTAGGGCTGCTCTTTGGAAAGAACCCCTACCTAAGATATTTTCCAATGCTTCCCTTACCACTGCCAATTATGACCTAGAATTCATGCAAGAAGCTACTAAACCAATTAACTGGACCTCTCTCACAGCAGAGCTACCTATCTGCTTTTCAAGCAATAGGTATCATAAGGGATGTTACATAATTTATACAAACCACCCATTAATTACGGATGGTGAATACCAAAATAAATATAATTTACAATTATAATTGGGTACCCAGGAAGGCAAGCAATCAGAGATACCACCCATCTTGAGCCCACAAGGGCAGCCTCAACCAGAATTATGGAAAGTAGTACTTACCCTAAAAGAGAGAATCATTTTAAGTTTTGGACGTGTCTGCCCCTCCCTTACCTTTTCCTAGTTGGGTCTGGGTGGGTCAATCACCAAAATAGGATTTACTTTGTCTTAGTTGTACCCGGTGTATTATCACAATTGTATCAATTCTAAGAGAGGCACAGCTACATACTACTCCTCCAATGTAGTCTTTATTGTCATGTGGCCTCCTTAATTAAACCAGTTAAAATGACTGAGCCCTGGTACTCCAGCTTCAGAGCTCAAGTGTTCCAGCAGCTCAACAGATTGATGACACAAAAAAGAAGATTCATAGAATGGCTAATTATTGCTACAATTACCATCATCACCTCTTCCACCGTGGCAACAATAGCCCTAGCACAATCAATGAAGACAGCTGATCATGTTAATGGACTGGCTAAACATGTATCTCAAGCCTTTTCATCACAGATAGATATAGATAAAAAGGTGTTAGTCTGGTTAGATGCTCTAGAGGATGCTGTTATGTATTTAGGAAAATGGGTTGCCAATCTGGCGGTTCAAATACAGTTGGTCTTTCATGCTAATTATCAATTCATATGTGTTACTCCTCTACCCTACAATGGGAATTCTACTGAATGGTGGAAAGTTGAAAATCATATTTGGGGTATTTGGAATCATAATAATCTCAACATAGATGTACAAAGTTTACAAAAGAAAGTATCTGTTAGTTCACATAGTCACTTGTCTTTTGGTGATCCTGCTAAGGCAGCTAAAGGATTTTTTTTTGTTGTTGTTGTTGCCTTACAGAACACATTACAAAAATTATCTCCCAAACAGTTTTTTTCTCAGCTTTTTGTTTGGCTACTATTGGTGTCAGGCACCCTGCTACTATTCTTATGCATAATTCCCTGTATGCATAAATTAGGGCTCAAACAATATAGACAAATCTTGACAGATTGGATCCTTATAAATCATCTGGCTCTAACTGGACCCGCAGTAAGCCACAAAATCCTTACTCAAGATGACACTGCCCTATTTTAAAAACAAAGAGGGAGTTGTTGGGCATTGCTAAAAATGGGCTGGGACTGTGAGGAAGCTGGCTTGGGCTGTTGAACATGGCCAGGGACTTTGGTCTATGGGGGTTGCAACTGGCCTTATCATTGGGAACCCACCCTGGTGATGGTGACTGGCCCTCCCTGCCCTCGGGCAAGGTTGTAGTGTGCCCTGTCATCTCCCAGAGTGGGCAGAACTGGTGAGGCCTTCCCCCCTTTGATCCCAAAAGCATCTGACCCTTCCATAAGTCAGGCTTTGCCCACCCCCTCCAATTCCTGACCTTGTGGCTAGCTTCCCAAGAGACCCTTATGTGGCTGAAGTCACATAGCTTCTCCCACCACTTCTGTAATCTCCCTTACAGCTCCTCCCTCACAACTGTGCAGTCATGTAGCTTTTCCTGCCACTATCTTCCTTGTGCCTTCCTTCTGCCTTTCAACCAATTAAATAGCAACCCATAAACTATGTATCCAATTGCCATGTAGTCTGTATGTGCCTTCTCAACTTTTCTCAAGTGTTTAAAATCCCCTTCCCTGTTGAATAAATGAGAGTGTGCTATCCATCAGACTGCCTCCTGGGTAGTTCCTTGCCTGTCACACTCACCCACTGCTCCAAGACCCTGCTTTCCCCCAACTCCTCCTCCTGCACTCAGGACGTCAGTGGCCAATGACCCCCCAGGAACAGCGAGCACCCACAGGGGTGCTTGTGTCTGGAATTCACTTGCAGTGGCTGGAGGCCCTGGTGTGCCCATTCTCTTTCCCTTTTTCTTTGTCATATAAATAAATAAATAATAAAATATAAAAAGTTCACTTAGAATGAATATGTATACATATGAGTGTGTGGCTCAAAGACCTAAAGCTACAGAATGATAAGGCTTTGCCTTTGTGTCTGATCTACAGTACAAACAACAATCTCAGGCAGATACTAAAACCAGAAGAAAAAAGAAAAGAAACACTGTATTGCTCTCACATGCTGTGGCTGGGACAGTTCTCCACAACAAAGATGAAAGTAGGGGACTACACATAAACAGGCACCTACAATGTGTCACCTAATGCTTTTCCCTGAAGTGCTTGATCTGGCCAGATGGCTCTGGAAATAAGTGAGGAGGAGACTAATACACAAGGCTCACTGTTGGACAGAAAGACAAGACACAGACCTCTCAGGAGTTTAAGCTACTGCAGGAGAATCCTTGATGGCTCTTGGCTTACCTGCTAAGGGGGTTACAGGCACAGGGAATCTCAGGATACTGGCCCCAGCATGATGATGGGTGAGTCCCAAATTGCTACAAACATATGGGGACTTCTTATAAGAAATTTGCAACTATTTTAAAGTTTACTTTATCTCTCTATGCTTCCATGGGACTACTAACAGACAACAGCCTCAAGATTTAAGTTTAAATTTAAAAGTACTCAATAATGAGTCTGTAAACAATTTCTAAAATTTATAATAATATTCAAATCTGCTTCCATATTTAAAAATATGTTTCAGGATATTCTGGGCAAATAATATAAATCAAATCTGATTTACTCTTCTATAAAGAGCTAATTCAAAAAGCCTTTTGAGAAAAAATACTTAAATAGTCATATTAAAAGTTTTATGGTAAGGACAATAAAAGTTTTGTTGGTAATTATAAGATAAACTGACTAAAGAGAATAAACTAAAAAAACTTTAAATTTGCATATTAAATGTTTGATAAAAATTATTACAAAGTGGTTACATAGATTGTAAAGTAAATGTATGTAAATAAAAATATAAATAAAATTAAGCAGAAAATTAAAGACAAAGTTAATTAACTAACTCTTAAAGTACTTGAATAGATTACAGATTTCTTGAGATATAAAATGACTATTAACCTAGGGCTTACATCAAACTAACAAAAGATGGCCCTGGCTGGTAGCAAGTTACTATGGTGTTCAGGTTGTAAATTTAAAACTTTAACTGACTGATGTTAATCTGGTCATCATAATGCTTGTAAAAGACTGACTTTAGAGTATTCAAACAAGTTAGCTAGGTTCCTCTATTTGTCAACCTTTTAACTAAATCTTAAAGTTAAAATTGGCTCATTAATATTTAATTCTCTTCTAAGGTTATTATATCTAAAATCCTGCCTCAAAAAATTGCACAGAGAAATTATTTAGTTTCTTTTCCTATTTTATAAGGCAAATAGAACACATTTGGAGACACAAAACAACATTTATCTGTCATAAACTTGGGAACTATTCCTCAATTCTTCCAACAATCACAGTCTTAATACTTTAGATTATTATTAATCATTATTGAGTAAGTTTACCAAAGTGCCACAGACAAAATTACAAAACTGATTAAAATTTAAATAGTTATAGATTGTGTCATAAAGTTTTGTATATATTTAAATTCACTATATAGTTACATAAAATTAATTTAGAAGAGATGATATATATTATATAAAAATATCCCAATTCTAATGAGCTTTAACATTTATTATTTATTTATTTATTTATTTATTTATGTTTTTTTGAGGTAGGGTCTCACTCTAGTTCAGGCTGACCTGGAATTTGCTATGTAGTCTCAGGGTGGCCTTGAACTTATGGCATGCACCACCATGCCTAGCAAAATGTATATATTTTCTATGTTACAGATGTAGCTTACACTGTCACCTGACAACTAAATACTTAAATACTAATCAAAATGATTTTAAACTACTGTGTCAGTCTCTGTCCAGATCTGCTTTGATAACCAGATATGTTCTATACCTTTTTAACTAAATCTGTTTTGCTAATCAGATATGTACAGTCTTTCTAAGTGATTAATAACCATATATAAAAGCCAAGGTCAATTGGAAACATCAGAGTTAAAAGGATAACCAACATTTTGGTTCCTGCCCCCAGTTCAGAAGGTTACAAAAGATTATAGAACACTTGCTAACTTCTAACCTCTGGAAAGTCACCTGTCTTCTTGACCAGAGAAGATATGGAGGCCCAGAGATAAATTCCAAGTCAGTGTATCTACCACAGGAGAGTCACAGTGGAAAAAAAAAAAAATCAGTCCTCCAGGCTTCCCAAAAGAGGGAGGACCACTTAGTCAACACAGCCTTGACTTACCCTAACAGATGACAATGCTGCAAGTCATAAAACTCCTCACAGGTCCCTAAAAGTCTCTCCTACAGTGTCATTATTGACTTCAAAAGTATATAGTTAATTTTGACAGCCTACATGGTCTTAATCACTCAGTAAAAATTATTACACTATAAACAAAAATCAGGCTAATAGGGTCCCCTGTCTGATGCTGGCTTACAATACTAAACTCTGACATTAACTCATGCCTTCTGCCTCTGCCTGTCCCTGATCAGTCAGCCACTGTTGCCTTTAAATAAAAATTCCAAAAATTGACCTCACTGGTTATGTTCACCTGATAGTTATCGATTTGTATTAGTCCAATCTATCCTTGATATGTTTTTTTATATTTCTTTTTTTTGTTGTTGTTTGTTTATTTGAGAGTGACAGACAGAGAGAGAAAGAGGCAGATAGATAGAGAGAATGGGCATGCCAGGGCCTCCAGCTACTACAAATGAATTCCAGATGCATGTGCCATCTTGTGCATCTGGCTTACGTGGGTACTGGGGAATCGAGCCTCGAATGGGGTCTTTAGGCTTCACAGGCAAGTGCTTAACTGCTAAGCCATCTTTCCAGCCCATGATATGTCTTATTAAAAAGAGATATATCACTAAAAACAGAACTCAGACCTCATCCTAACATGTAAAAAAATTCAAAATTCTAAGTATTTGTACTTGTTGATGTGGGTGGTGTTGGTTGTTCAAAGGTGTCTCTTTGCCCAGATTTATAGAAGTAAACCAGATTTGCTTGCCATTGATGGTGCTCCCTTAAAATTTGTAACACAAGGGGACTCACATTCCCCCAGGAAATTGGGCCTATGCCCATCAGCCAAGGAGTATAGATTCATCATACCAGAGTCAAGAGGACAGTGTCCTCAGCTAATTGTAACAATTAACAGATTACCAGGAACCCAGAGGGTCCCCTTCAAGTAAAGATCCAAAGGACACCTGCCCCTGACAAGGAGACTACAGCCCTGCTCTAGTCACTCTGGAAGCTGACTAGTGTACACATGACAAAAGCTTGAGAAATTCAACATAAAATTAAAAAAATAGAAATAATATACACTATAAACATTATCAACCAATACAGCCAATAAAAATTAAAAACCCCTATCAATGATTTTACAGGGATATCTAAAAAAGAGGGAAATAAAGAGCCAACCTGACTCCATTTTAACAACAAGAGCCATTTTGATATAATGACTAAGTTAAGTTTCTGTTTCTCTAAGTTTCTATGTCTGAGTTGTGGCCACAAATTGTTCCCTGGTTACTGTTTCCAAGATTGTGTATTCATAACATTCTGGAAAGTAGTTTAACTTTAATGGCTGGTCTGCTTCAGTCACCACACTTTCTTGCCTCTGAAAACTCTTTACCCTATGATTTCCATGGTTTTGCCCTATAAAAAGAGCCTGAGAAGCTGACTCGGGACTGTTCTCTAGACCCCCCAGCCTTAGGGAGGCAGTTGCTGGACTGGCTCTATTGTGCACAATTAAAAGCTTGCTTCAATTTGGCCATAATTTGTGATTGGTGGGCTTTAGTCTCGCAATGTCTGGTTTAACAGCACAGTAAAGGTGCTATCAGCACAGTTACAGGTAGGGCAGTGGTCTCTGATGTAGTGATCTTTAACACCTTTAAACATAGCACTCCAGAGGCTGAAGTAGAAGAATCATCATGAGTTCTAGGCCAGCATGGGCTACAGAGTGAGTTCCATGTCTGGATTATAGTGAGACCTTCCTCAAAACAAAAACCAAGCCAACATAAAAGTTGGACTTGGTGACTCAACAAATTAGAATATATCAATGCCCCACAAGTATCCCCAGGTTGTGGGTGCACACAAGCCTGTGTACATGCTGGGATAATGGGATGGACATATACCCATGCATATTGGTATTTATGAATGTTTGAGCATGATTAAATTGTGGCATAGGTATGTGTGGATAATTATGCATTACACATGCACTCAGATACTATTGCCTGCATGTGCAATTCTCCATGAACACATTCACACACTTATATGCACATGCAAAGGGAGTTTTCTGGCTCCATGTAAACATGAGCCAATATTTTGTGTATATACCTACAGGGAATAGAGTGGGTACCTATTCTATCTCCACCCACCCTATTGAGCCTCTTATCCTTGCCTAGCCTGAAGGTAGCCTTGGGGGCAGGCACACAAGAAACCACCTGGAGTGTTGGTACAGCCATAGCTGCAAGGACTGCCCTTCCCAGCACACTCATCTATATCTTCACAGCACCCAAGTCCTGGTCAAAGTTGAAGTCAGAAGGGCAGACACAGTGGAAGCCACCAAGAGTGTTGTATCAAGAGGCACTACTGCTGGTTATGGGTAACAATGCATACTCATTCTTGTCTATGAGTAGAGAAGAGAGAAAGCATGGGACTGGGGAAGCTTCATATCCTTGGAGCCTTCCACCTGTCATACACATCATTCTATACACTCATGGAAGACAAAACCAGTCATACTACTTTTTACTGTGCAAACCTTCTAGCAAGATCCTCAGGAGTTCTCAGACTATATATGTCTTCCTCTATCCCATGCCTATCACAAACCCTCAAAATCCACAGCCCCTATCACAAAGCCCACGGTTCTCCTTTATCGCATTTCTTAAAATTTTCCCTATATCTTAAATGATGGGATGTACTAGAATAAGCTTTCTCCTCCTTTACCCCTATTAATATATAGAGCCAGGCAATTACATGAGTGGGATGCAATCACTACAGGATGCTGACATCATCCCTTGCTTTTGCTCCCATGATGCCAGGAGTACCTCCTTTCCTAGATGCCATTACTACAAATGTTTACAGAAGACTTCAAAATGTCCCTGTGATGGGTAGTATCAGTTGTCAATTTGACAGAGTTTTGAATTACCATGGAAAGAAATCTCTGGGCATGTCTTTTCTAGATCATGTTAATTGAGGTGGGAGGATCCACCCTAAATGTGAGTTACACTATTCAATGGGCTGAAGTACTGGCTTAATAAAAATGAGACAGATAGTTGATCAGCAGCATTCATCTCTTTCTGTTTCCTGATTGTAGACTCAGTGTAACTAGCTGCCTCCCATTTGGGCCTTCCTTGCCATGGTGTACTGTATTCCTTGAATTGTAAGCCAAATTAAACCCTTCCTCTTAAGTTTCTTCTTGTTTGGCATTTGGTCACAACTAGCAAAGTGAATAATACAGGGGTAAAATTATCTCCAGTTGAGAACACACTATATCAATGAACCTAATTAATGAATCCCCATCTATTGCTGGCAGTCTGTTTGGGGCTCATGTCTGCATCCTTAGAGCTTGGTGCAAGCAATTCCTCAGCAAGGAGTCAAGAAGGACCAATAAGCAAACATGCAGTAGAGAAGATGAGAATGAGGCCAATGGTTTGTGACATCTATGATATCCTTGGGGACAAATGCCTAGGGGAAGATGGAAAAGAACTCAGCTGAAAGAGGAGAGACACAAGGATGACAGAGAAGGTGTCCCAGCCAGCAGGTACAAGTCAACCTGAAACTCAAAGAGGGGAGTGGGGATTGAAAAGACAAGACACAAGGAATGGAGTCAAGCCTGATCCTGGTCAAGACTCAAAGAAGTCTTAGCTAATATATTAGTAAACAAAACAAAGAAGCTCCTGAGAGCAGAGACCTTGTTCCAGTTACAAGATGCACAAGGAGAGAAACTCAGATAAATGTATATCAATGATATTCCTTGTGGCTGAACACCCTGACCTACATAAACTTTCCCCTCAGGCTGGAACATGTTGCACTCTTTATCTCAGCAAACTTTCTTAAATCCTTAGGCTGTCAGCCAAGCATTTTGTACAAAAGGCAAGTTATTTCACCATGGCTCTCCACAGTTCCCCCTTCTTTATAATTTAAAAATAGTCTCCTTGTGAATACTCCTGTCTTAGGTTGGGGTCTTTATTGATCCTTCTTACCCATCATGGAAGACACACCTAGGTCTGAGATGTGTTTCTGTCTTAGGTTGATAAGAACTCAAGACCACTCTTACCCATCTCTGGCTATATTCACATTATATTGGAGATGGGGAAGTTCTTAAATGGAGACTATGTAGTTGAATCTGTAAGAAAGTAAGTTGATGTGCCAAATATTGTACAACACAGGGCAATAAAAGACAGCCAAGGACAATCATACCAATTATTACCACAATAGCTACACTGTGCTGAAACATGTTAGTCCAAGAAGGAAACATCCACTTAAGATTAACAAGAATATCATTAGCTGTTTGTGTAGAATTAAAGTGTAAAGGTTCAGCATCTTGCATATTCATGATATCTTTATGCAGATGTAATAAATCAAGGGAAAGATTTGTATTATGCCATAGACCCCTCAAATGGGCCTTTATATGTCCCCAATCTGATATGTTCTGATTGTATTTCATATTTGTAACACAAATCCAATTATATGATGCATGACAATTGAAAGACCCTCATAATTTTAACCCTTGTATTTCATCTCCCAGATACATAATCATGTCATATAAAGCATTTAATATACATTCCATTTTTTCATCAATACATTCTTGTTCTTCCCAAGAACTAGTGCTATTGTGAGCCAAATCATTAACGAATTGTGCCATCTGAACTTCCTGAGTTAAAGCCACAGTAGCAGTAGCAAGTGATACAAGCATAGAAATGAACGTAACAATACCAAGAATAGCTAAACCTATTTCCCTGCATGTATGGGTTATATCATTTTTAATTTCTTCCAATATTTGTAGTCCCTTCTCCGTAAACCAAGGACCAGATACATTCACAGAGGACCATCACAAATGCAGGTCAATAAACAATCAAACTTTGAGAGCCAGAAGGCATAGCAGTAATACAATTAGACAAATTGCAATTGATGCATGTGACATAATAATGTTGTTCTTTCATAGTTACATTCATTTTTCCACTAACAATAGCATAGGGGGCAGCCACACAAGCAGTGACATGTCCATAAATGGGGCATGTACATATTACCTCATTGTTAAAGGTCTTGCATCCTGGAGGAGCAAAAAGGTAAAGGAGTGGAATGATAACTAGAACCTTCTCCTTTTATAGAATCCATAGATGCAGCTATTTTCCAAACATATATCTGAGGATGACCTTCTGTAGTAAACCATAGTCCTGCTGAAAGTCCCTTGTCCCAGTCCTCAGAAATAGTCTGAGGTGCTTCTTCAGTTCCTCCAATTTGATTACCTGACCAATCCAAAATCGTGAAATCACCACCTGAACGAAATTGCATGGGCTTATCAGCTCTACATCTTCTCCAAAGTAAAGTCTTATTACTGAACCTTAAATCTTTCGAGCAAGATATAAATTCTGCAGGAGGGAGGTGTTCTTCTGTAGACAAGTTACCTTTTGGCTGCCACCATCAAGCGTTACCACATTGTCTTCTCACTCCGATTGCATAGCTTTCATAAATTGAGAGGCAGCCAGGAGTGCTGACATTTTTACTAAAGCATATAGGAAATCCTTCCCCTTGACCAGAGAAGTTAAAAGAATGATAAAAGGGATTTGATATAGAAATTCCAGTAAGTCCTAACAGATTGGAGTCATTCACAAATACTTGAAGTTCAGGATGATGCTATGACACAGGATGTAATAAAGGTGGATCATGAACATATGCCCAATAAACTTCACTCAGCGCTGGAACCATTAGGCTGCACATCAGGATTGGCAATAGTAGTATCCACTTGACGGACCAATCTTTCTGGTAGCCATCATGCAGCATCATTCTCCTGCGAGAAAACACAAACATGACCTTGTCCCCATATTAATACAGGGTCGGGTCCATGCCATGAACTACCCATAGGATCTTTTCATTTTACCATAGCCAAGGTGGTTTTAGTCTGAGGATGCCAAAACCTGTCTGCTGCAGAACATCCGACTTTGTCTAAAATTTAAAAAAAGTAAAACAAATAAAGTGTGTAATAAGGAATTCTTTGGAGAGGAAGGATACCATTCCCCCTTGTTTTATTTTAAAAATCTGATTTTTTAAGGTTCCATGAGCATGCTCTACCATACCTTGTCCCTGGGGATTATAAACAATTCCTGCTTTATGTTGAATAGAAAACTGGTCACAAAAACTTCTAAAAGCTTTACTAACATACCCTGAGCCATTATCTGTTTTAATTTGCTTAGGAATACCAATCATAGAAAAACAATACAAACAATGCTGAATAACATGTTTTGTTGCTTCCCCTGTTTGTAGAGTAGCAATGATAAATCCTGAAAATGTATCAATAGTAGATGTACATATTTCAGTTTACCAAACTCTGAAATATGGGTAACATCCATTTGCCACATTTGATTCGGCAAAAGCCCCCAAGGATTGACTCCAAAATGAGGAACTGGATGAAGCAAAGGACATACAGGACAAGTTTTAACTATGTGCTGTGTGACTTCTCGTGAAATGCCAAATTGTAATCTTAGACTATGACTATTTTGATGATGTATCGTGTGAGAATTTTGTTCTTGTTTTTCTTGAGACATAGCTACAAATAGATGAGTATGTTCATCAGCTAACTTATTTCCTTCTGATAATGGTCCAGGTAAATCAGTATGAGCCCTTAAATGTCCTATAAAAATGGATCGCTTCTTTGCCAAATTAAATTTTGAATATTAACAAACCATTGGGAAATGTGAGAATGCCCATCTATTTGTGCTACAGTTTCCAATTGAGATAAAGCTCCTACTACACAGGCACTATCAGTGTATAAATTAAATTTATCATTAGGCAAAACTTTAAAGACAGCAGCAACTGCCATCAATTCTGCAATTTGAGCTGAAACCCTAGGACAGGAGATAGTTGTAGGATTACTATTAATAACAAAACTAGCATATCCAGAAGAAGACCCATCTGTAAATACGATCTTTGCATCACTTAAAGGCTGAAAACTAGTAACTTTGGGAAAAACAACTTCATGCATACATAGCAACTGAATTAGTTTGTCAGCAGGATAATAATTATCTATTTCACCCAAATAATGTGCTGTGGCCAAGGACCAATTATCTGTATTAATATTCAACCAGCCAATCTGTTCTTTCAAATAAGGTTGAATTATAACCTCAAGTTATTTACCAAAATATTTTTTTCCTCCTGTGAGACCTTGTTCAATAAGCATGCATATAGCCTCATAATAAGGAGATAACACTTTAGCAGGAGAAGCAGGTAAATGAACCCACATTAAAGGTCCTTGTTGCCAGAAAACTGCAGTAGGAGTATGACTAGTAGCTAAAATAATATATATCAATTTTTTATCATAATCAATATAGGTAACACATTGTCGTGATATAGCATTTTCAACCAAATGTAAGGCATCTTGAGCCTCTGGGGTTATGTTTCTCAAAGAATTGGGATCAGCATCTTCTTTTAGAATTTGAAATAACGGTTTCAATTCCCCAGTCATCAATTTTAAATATGGTCTTAACCAATTTATGTCCCCTAATAGCTTTTGAAAATCATTTAGTTTTTAACTGATCTTTTCTTAAAGATACCTTCTGAGCTTTAATCATTTTTGGAAACAACTGGAAACCTAAGTATTGATATGGGTCTTTTTGTTGGATGTTTTCTGAAGCAATTAATAATTCAAACTCCTTCAGGGAGGATTGCATTTTTGCATAACATGATAATACTTCTTCCCCTGCATGACCAGCTACAAGAATATCATCCATATAATGGATAATATACAAATTTTGGAAATTACATCTTGTCTGTTTCAAAGCTTGATCAACAAATTTTTAAAATAATTTTTTTTTTTGTTTTGTTTTTCAAGGTAGAGTCTCACTCTGGCCCAGGCTGACCTGGAATTCGCTATGGAATCTCAGGGTGGCCTTGAACTCATGGCAATCCTACTACCTCTGCCTCCCAAGTGCTGAGATGAAAGACGTGTGCCACCATGCCCAGCTTTAAATAATTTTTTTATTGACAACTTCTGTACTTACATACAAAAAGTGCATGATTTTTTCCCTCCCTCCCCCATTCCCCTTTAGAACTCCAATCTCCATCATATCCCCTCCCTCTCTCCACTAGTCTCTCTTTTAATTTGATGTCATCATCTTTTACTTCTATTATGAGGGTCTTGCGAAGGTATTGCTAGGCACTGTAAGGTCATGGATATCGAGGCCAGTTTCTGTCTGGGCAGTTGCATTGTAAGGAGTTGTACCCTTCCTTTGGCTCTTCCATTCTATCCGCCCCCTCTTCCGCAATGGGCCCTGAGCCTTGGAGGGTGTGACAGAGATGTTTCAGTGCTGGGCACTCTTCCATCCCTTGTTCTCAGCACTATGTTGCCTTTTGGGTCATCCCAGTGGTCATCGCCATCTGAAAAGAGAAGCTTCTCTAACCAGAAGTGAGAGTAGCATTAATATGTGAATATGAACATTAAGTGTAGTGCTTTCAGGGCAGCTTGGTGGGAATAAAATATACATTTAGTCAGACAAGAGCAGGCTGTATACCCCTAAGGCTGATGACCTCCCCTGCCATAGACTTTTGCTTAGGTTTTTTCAGTACCTGGTATGTATTCCCTCCCATAGAGAGGGCCTTCAGTCCAATCATGAAGCAGTTGGTTACCCCATGAGTAGACATGCTACTATTGCACCCGTTCAGTCATTGGGCCTGTATGGCCAAACTTGAATATTCAGTATCCACTGTTTTCGCTACTGATGACTTCTGTCTCCTATACAGCTGCATGCAGTGCAGCTTTTTCCAGCTTTCAGTTGGCTGGTCTACAGGGAGAAGGGTCTCTGCTCAGCACCAGCTTGCTTTCTACGTGACCTTGCCTCCCAGACAAGAGATGTCTTCAGCAATAGGGTCTTACTATCTGTTTCTCAAGGGAAACTAAGGGCTTTGGCAAAAGCCTTTAATGTTTTGGAGGCTGCAATACCTCCTTGGCCAACAACTAACTGGCAGGTATCCCATCCCAGGCACTGAAAATTTTCTAGTAACAGTCTACAGCTTCTAGATGTGCCATTATTAAAAAACGTAGGCTGACATAAGTCTCATTCACAGTATCTTGAATTTTGAATGACCCTCCCCCTGCCCTTCTTTTACGCATTCTCTTCCCATGGCCTCACTTAGGCCATTCCCCTCCCTATAATCTGTTCTTCTACTTACATATGTGCAATACCATACACTTAATTCCTTCCCTTTCCTCCCTCCCTTATATCCTTTTACCAGCTTACTGTTTTCTGGTACACAAGTCTATACATTTGTAGCTAGGATCCACATATGAGAGAGAACATGTGATGTTTGGATTTCTGAACCTGGGTTACCTCACTTAGTATAATCCTTTCCAGATCCATCCATTTCCCTGAAAATTTCATAATTTCATTTTTCTTTACCGCTGAATAGAACTCCACTGTGTAAATGTACCACATCTTTATTATCCATTCATCTGTGGAGGGACATCTAGGCTGCTTCCATTTCCTAGCTATTGTGAATAGAGCAGCAATAAACATGGTTGTGCAAGTATCTCTAAGGTAGTGAGAAGAGTCTCTGGATATATGCCTAGGAGTGCTATAGCTGGATCATATGCTAAATCTATTTCTAGCTGTCTCAAGAACCTCCACACTGAGCCGGGTGTGGTGGCGCATGCCTTTAATCCCAGCACTCGGGAGGCAGAGGTAGGAGGATCGCCGGGAGTTCGAGGCCACCCTGAGACTACATAGTTAATTCCAGGTCAGCCTGGACCAGAGTGAGACCCTACCTTGAAACCCCCCCCCAAAAAAAAAGAACCTCCACACTGATTTCCACAATGACTGCACCAGATTACATTCCCACCAACAGTGTAGAAGTGTTCCTCTTTTTCTGCATCCACGCCAACACTTATTGTCATTTGTTTTCTTGATGGTAGCCATTCTGACAGGAGTAAAATGGAATCTCAAAGTGGTTTTAATTTGCATTTCCCTGATGGCTAAGGATGTGGAACACTTTTTTAGATGTTTATATATGATCTGTATTTCTTCTTCTGAGAACTCTCTATTTAGTTCCATAGCCCATTTTTTAACTGGGTTGTTTGAATTCCTATTATTCTGTTTTTTAAGTTGTTTGTATATTCTGGATATTAACCCTCTGTCAGATGTATAGCTGGTAAAGCTTTTCTCCCATTCTGTAGGTTGTCTCTTTGCTCTATTCACAGTGTCCTTTGCTGTACAAAAGCTTTGTAATTTCATGAGGTCCCAGTGGTTGATTAGTGGTTTTATTCCCTGAGCAATTGGGGTTATATTCAGAAAGTCTTTGCCTATGCCAATATGTTGAGGTTTCCCCTACCTTTTCCTCTAGCAGTTTCAGAGTTTCAGGTCTGATATTAAGGTCCCTGATCCATTTGGAGTTGACTTTTGTTCACGGAGAGAGACAAGGATCTATTTTTATCCTTTTACATACAGATATCCAGTTTTCCCAGCACCACTTGTTAAAGAGGCTATCTTTTCTCCAATGAATATTTTTGGCATTCTTGTCAAAAATCAGGCGGCTATAGCTGCCTGGATTAATATTTGGGTCTTCTATTCTGTTCCATTGATCTACCTGTCTGTCCTTGTGCCAGTACCATGCTGTTTTTCTTACTGTGGCTTTGTAATATAACTTAAAATCTGGTCTGGTAATACCACCAGCCTGATTTTTGTTGTGCAAAATTATTTTGGCCATTCGAGGTTTTTTGTGTTCCCAGATGAATTTTAGGATTGTTTTTTCTATTTCTGTGAAGAATGCTATTGGGATTTTAATGGGGATGGCATTAAATGTGTAGATTGCTTTTGGTAAGATTGACATTTTCACAATATTGATTCTTCCAATCCAGGAACATGGGATGTCTTTCCATTTCCTTGTGTCTTCTGTAATTTGTCACTTGAGTTTTTTAAAGTTCTCATTGTAGAGATCCTTCACTTCCTTGGTTAAGTTTATTCCAAGGTATTTTTTTTTTTGAGGCAATTGTGAATGGGAGAGATTCCCTGATTTCATCCTCTGCATGTTTGTTGATAGTGTATAGAAAAGCTACTGATTTCTGTGTATTTATTTTGTATCCTGCTACATTGCTAAAAGTGTTTATCAGCTCTAACAGTTTGCAGGTAGAGTCTTTAGGGTCTGTTATGTATAGGATCATATCATCTGCAAATAATGATAATTTGATCTCTTCCCTTCCAATTTGTATCCATTTTATGAGTGTCTCTTGCCTTATTGCTATAGCTAAGACTTCCAGTACTATATTAAATAGAAGTGGGGAAAGTGGACACCCTTGTCTTGTTCCTGAATTTAGAGGAAAAGCTTCAAGTTTTTCCCCATTTAGTATTATGTTGGCTGTGGGTTTGTCATAAATAGCTTTTATTATGTTGAGATATGTTCCTTCTATTCCCAGTTTCTGTAATACTTTCACCATGAAGGGGTGTTGGATTTTGTCAAATGCCTTTTCTGCATCTATTGAGATGACCATGTGATTTTTGTCCTTTAGACCATTTATATGGTGTATTACATTTATGGATTTGCATATGTTGAACCATCCCTGCATCTCTGGGATAAAGCCTACTTGGTCGGGGTGAATAATCTTTCTGATATATTCTTGTATTCTGTTTGCCAGTATTTTGTTGAGAATTTTTGCATCTATGTTCATGAGGGAGACTGGTCTATAATTTTCTTTTTTTGATCTGTCTTTGTCCGGTTTGGGTATCAGGGTGATGCTGGCTTCATAGAAGGATTTTGGTAAAATTCCTTCCTTTCTATTTTCTGGAAAAGTTTGAGAAGCATTGGTGTTAGATCTTCCAGGAATGTCTGGTAAAATTCAGCAGTGAATCCATCTGGGCCTGGGCTTTTTTTAGTTGGGAGACTTTTTATAACTGCTTGGATCTCTGTGGTTGTTATAGGTCTATTTAAATGGTTTATATCATCTTGATTTAATTTTGGTAGGTCATATGAATCAAGGAAATCATCCATTTCTTTCAGGTTTTCAAACTCAGAGGCATATATATTCTTTTTTTGTTTGTTTGTTTGTTTGTTTGTTTTTTGTTTTTCGAGGTAGGGTTTCACTCTAGCTCAGGCTGACCTGGAATTCACTCTATAGTCTCAGGGTGGCCTCGAACTCACGGCGATCCTCCTACCTCTGCCTCCCGAGTGCTGGGATTAAAGGCGTGTGCCACCATGCCCGGCGGCATATATATTCTTAAAGTATGTCCGTATGATTTTCTTAATTTCTTTGGCATCTGTTGTGATGTTGCCTTTTTCATCTCTAATTTTATCAATTTTTGTCTTTTCTTTCTTTTGGTCAGATTTGCTAAGGGTTTGTCAATCTTGTTTATCCTTTCAAAGAAACAACTCCTTGTTTCATTGATTTTTTTTATTGTTTTTTTTGTTTGTTTGTTTCCATTTCATTAATTTCTGCCCTAACCTTTATTATTTATTCCCATCTACTGACTTTGGTTTGCCTTGTTCTTCTCTTTCCAAAGCCTTAAGGTGAAGCATTAAATTGTTTCGTTGTGAACTCTCTAATTTCTTAATATAGGCACTTAGATCTATAAATTTCCCTCGTAGGACTGCCTTCATTGTGTCCCAAAGGTTTTGGTATGTTGTATTCTCATCATCAGTTGATTCTATGAATTTCTTGATTTCCTTTTTAATTTCTTCAATGACCCATACATCGTTCAATAATGTACTGTTTAGTCTCTGTGAATTTCTGTGTGCTCTGTAGTTTTTCTTGTTGCTGATTTGCAGTTTAATCCCATTGTGGTCAGATAGCATACAAGGGATTATTTCAATTTTCCTGTATTAGTTAAGATTTGATTTGCATCCTATTATATGGTCTATTTTAGAGAATGTCCTATGTGCTGCTGAGAAGAATGTTTATTCTGCAGCATTTGGATGGAATGTTCTGTATATATCTGTTAGGTCCATTTGTTCCATGATATCATTTAATGCAGATGTCTCTCTGTTTATTTTTTGTTGGGTAGACCTGTCAAGTGATGAGAGTGGGGTATTGAAGTCACCCACTACTATTGTGTTAGGAGTTATCTCTGACCTTAAGTCCAATAGTGTTTGTTTGATGAAATTGGGAGCCCCCCTGTGTTGGGAGCATATATGTTTAGGATTGCAATGTCCTCCTGTTGGAGTGTTTATTTTTATTTTGGAGACACACACACACACACACACACACACACAGAGAGAGAGAGAGAGAGAGAGAGAGAGAGATAGGGAGAGTAAGACAGATAGAGATGGGCATGCCAGCAGCCTCTCAGCCACTGTGAATGAAGTCCAGACACATGTGCTCCCTTGTGGGCAAGTGCCTCCTTGCGTCCTTGCATCACTTTGCATCTGGCTGAATGTGAGAAATGAAATGATTCAACTACATTGTACAACTTCTTAGATTATACAAATGAGGAAACTTTGAACTTGCTGTAATCAACCCTATTCTTATGAAGGCAACTCTTTCAAGAGCTGCACAAGCTTATTTCCAACAATACAAAATTCGGAGATAGAAATGTTTCTTTTCCTACAAAACAACATTAGAAATGAAATGATTGTACTATGTTCTACATCTTGTTAGATTATACAAATGGGGAAAGTTTGAACTTGCTGTAATCAAACTTCTTAATAAAGCAACTCATTCCAAGAGCTGAACAAACAGTTCACACAGTGCAGTGTTCGTCAACTAAGATGCCTCTTTTCTAATGAAACTACATTAGAAATGAAATGAATCTAGTAAGTTGTATATCTTCTTAGATTTCACAAATGAGGACAGTTTGAACTAGCTGTAAGCAACCCTCTTTGTATGAAAGCAACTCATTTCAAGAGCTTAACAAGCTTATTTCACAAAGTACAGTGTTCAGCAATGAAGATGTTTCTTTCCTTAGAAAACTACATTAGAAATGAAACAAATCTACTAAAGTATACATCTTGTTAGATTGTACAAACGAGGAACGGTTGAACTAGCTGTAATCAACACTCTTCATATGAAAGCAACTCATTCCAAGAGCTGAACAAGCTTATTTCACAGAGTGCAGTGTTCAGAAATGAAAATGTTTCTTTTCTTATGAAACTACAGTAGAAATGAACCTATTCAAATACATTGTACATCTTGTTAGATTATACAAATGAGGAAAGTTTGAACTTACTGCAATTAACATATTTATATGAAGGCAACTCATTCCAAGAGCTGCAAAAGCTTATTTCCAACAGTACGGTGTTTGGCAATAAAGATGTTTCTTTTCTTATGAAAGTACATTAGAAATGACACGATTCTACTACTTTGTACTTCTTGTTAGATTATACAAACCAAGAAAGTTTGAACTCGCTGTAATCAACCCTATTCATATGATGGCAACTCATTCCAAGAGCCGCATAATCTTATTTCCAACAGTACAGTGTTCGACAATGAAGATGTTTCTTTCCCTACAAAACTACATTAGAAATGAAAGGAATCTACTCAGTTGTACATCTTGTTAGATTGTAAAAAAGAGGAATGTTTGAACTAGCTGCAATCAACCCACTTCGTAGAAAGCAACTCATTCCAAGAGCTGAACAAGCTTATTTCACACAGTACAGTGTTTGATAATGAAGATGTTTCTTTTCTTAGGAAACTACATTAGAAATGAAATGAATGTCCTAAATTGTACATCTTGTTAGATTGGACAAATGAGGAAAGATTGAAGTAGGTGTAGTCAAGCCTCATCGTATGAAAGCAACTCATTCCAAGAGCTGAACAATCTTATTTCAAACAGTACAGTGTATGGGGATGAAGATAATTCTTTTCTTATGAAACTCCAGTAGAAATGAAACTAATCTACTACGTTGTATATCTTGTTAGATTATACAAAAGAGGAACGTTTGAACTTGCTGTAATCAACCCTATTCATACGACAGCAACTCATTCCTAGAACTGCACAAGCTTATTTCCAACAGTACAATGTTCCGCAATGAAGATGTTTCTTTTCTTATGAAACTACATTAGAAATGAAATGAATCTACTAAGTTATACATCTTGTTAGATTGTACAAACGAGGAAGGTTTGAAGTAGATGTAATCGCTCCTCATCATATAAAAGCAACTCATTCCAAAGCTGAACAAGCTTATTTCCAACAGTATACTGTTTGGCAATGAAGATGTTTCTTTTCTTATGAACCTACATTAGAAATGAAACAATTCTACTACGTTGTACATCTTGTTAGATTATACAAACCAAGAAAGTTTGAACTTGCTGTAATCAACCCTATTCATGTGACGGCAACTCATTCCAAGAGCTACACAATCTTATTTTCAACCGTACAGTGTTCGGCAAAGAAGATGTTTCTTTCCCTACAAAACTACATTAGAAATGAAAGGAATCTACTCAGTTGTACATCTTGTTACATTGTACAAATGAGGAATGTTTGAACTAGCTGTAATCAACCCACTTCGTAGAAAGCAACTCATTCCAAGAGCTGAAAAAGCTTATTTCACACAGTACAGTGTTCAATAATGAAGATGTTTCTTTTCTTAGGAAACTACATTAGAAATGAAACGAATGTCCTAAGTTGTACATCTTGTTAGATTGTACAAATGAGAAAAGATTGAAGTAGGTGTAGTCAAGCCTCATCGTATGAAAGCAACTCATTCCAAGAGCTGAACAATCTTATTTCAAACAGTACAGTGTATGGGGATGAAGATGATTCTTTTCTTATGAAACTCCAGTAGAAATGAAATGAATCTACTACATTGTATATCTTGTTAGATTACACAAATGAGGAATGTTTGAACTAGCTGTAATCAACCCTATTCGTACAACAGCGACTCATTCCAAGAGCTGCACAAGCTTATTTCCAAAAGTACAGTGTTTGGCAATGTTTCTTTTCTTACGTAACTACATTAGAAATGAAACGAATCTACTAAGTTGTACATCTTGTTAGATTGTATAAACAAGGAACATTTGAAATAGGTGTAATTACTCCTCTTCATATGAAAGCAACTCATTCCAAGAGCTGAACAAGTTTATTTCAAACAGTAGAGAGTTAGGCAATGAAGATGTTTCTTTTCTTATGAAACTACTGTAGATATGAAACTGTTCTACCACATTGTACATCTTGTTAGATTATAAAAACAAAGAAAGTTTGAACTTGCTGTAATCAAACCTATTTGTATGAAGGCAACTCATTCCAAGAGCTGCACAAGCTCATTTCCAACAGTACAGTGTTCAGCAATGAAGATGTTTCTTTTCTTATGAAACGACATTAGAAATGAAATGAGTCTACTAAGTTGTACATATTCTTAGATTGTACAAATGAGGAAAGTTTGAACTAGCTATAATCAAGCCTCTTCTTATGAAAGCAACTCAGTCCATGAGCTGAACGAGCTTATTTCACACAGTACAATGTTCGGCAATGAAGATGTTTCTTTTCTTAGGAAGCTACATTAGAAATGAAATGAATCTACTACGTTGTACATCTTGTTAGATTGTACAAATGAGAAAAGCTTCAAGTAGCTGTAGTCAACCCTTATTGTATGAAAGCAACTTATTCCAAGAGCTGAACAAGGTTATTTCAAACAGTACAGTGTTCGGCATGAAGATGTTTCTTTTCTTATGAAACTACAGTAGAAATGAAATGGTTTGACTACATTGTACATCTTGTTTGATTATACAAATGAGGCAAGTTTGAAATTGCTGTAATCAATTTTATTCATACTAAAGCCACTCATTCCAAGAGCTGAACAAGCTTATTTGACAAAGTACAATGTTAGGCAACAAAGATGTTTCTTTTCTTACAAACCTGCAGTAGAAATGAAATTATTCTATCAAGTTGGACATCTTCTTGGATTTTACAAATGAAGAATGTTTGAACTAGCTGTAATCAACCCTATTCTTATAAAAGCAACTCATTCCAACAGCTGAACAAGCTTATTTCACACAGTACAGTGTTCAACAATGAAGATGTTTGTTTTCTTAGGAAACTACAGTAGAAAGGAAATGATTCAACTATGTTGTATATCTTGTTAGATTATACAAATGAGGAATGTTTGAACTTGCTGTAAAAAACCCTATTCGTATGAAGGCAACTCATTCCAAGAGCTGCACAAGCTTATTTCCAACAGTACAGTGTTCGGCAATGAAGATGTTTCTTTTCTTACAAAAGTACATTAGAAATGAAAAGAATCTACTAAATTGTACATCTTGTTAGATTGTACAAATGAGGAAAGTTTGAACTAGCTGTGATCAACCCTCTTTGTATGAAAGCTGCTCATTCCAAGAGCTGAACCTCATTTCCAACAGTACAGTGTTCAGAAATTCAGAGGTTTCTTTTCTTACAAAACTACATTAAAAAGGAAGGGAATCTACTAAGTTGTACATATTGTTGGATTGTACGAACGAGGGAAGTTTGAACTTGCTGTAATCAACCCTCTTCATATGACAGCAACTCATTCTAAGAGCTGCACAAGCTTATTTCTAACAGTACAATGTTTGGCAATGAAGATGTTTCTTTTCTTATGAAACTACATTAGAAATGAAACTATTCTACTAAGTTGTAAATCATGTTTGATTTTATAAATGAGGAAAGTTTGAACTTGCTGTAATGAATCCTCTTCGTATGACAGCAACTCATTCCAAGAGTTGAACAAACTTATTTCACACAGCACAGTGTTCGGCAATGAAGATTTTGTTTTCTTACGAACCTACAGTAGAACTGAAACGGTTCTAATATGTTGTACATATTCTTAGATTAGACAAATGAGGAAAGTTTTAACTTGCTGTATTTAATCCTCTTCATATGAAAGCAACTCATTCTAAGAGCTGAACAAGCTTATTTCCAGCAATACAGTGTTCGGCAATGAAAAGGTTTCTTTTCATAGGAAACTACAGTAGAAGTGAAACTATTCTACTAAGTTGTACATCTTGTAAGATTGTACAAACGTGGAAACTTTGAACTTACTGTATTCAACCCTTTTCTTTGAAATCAACACATTCCAAGAGCTGAACAACCTTATTTCCAACAGTACCGTGTTCAGGAATGAAGAGGTTTCCTTTCTTACGAAATTCCATTTGAAATGAAATGAATCTACTAATTTGTACAACTTGTTAGATTTTACAAATGAGGAAAGTTTGAACTGGCTGTAATCAACCCTCTTCATATGAATGCAACTTATTCCAAGAGCTGAACAAGCTTATTTCACACAGTACAGTGTTCGGCAATGAAGATGTTTATTTTCTTACGAAACTATGTCAGAACTGAAACGAATCTACTAAGTTGTACATTTTGTTAGATTGTACAAACCAGGAAAGTTTGAACTTGCTGTATTCAACCCTCTTCATATGAATGCAATCATTCCAAGGGCTGAACAAGCTTATTTCACACAGTACAGTTTTTGGCAATGAAGATGTTTGTTTTCATACAAAACTATGGTAGAACTGAAATGAATCTACTAAGTTGTACATCTTGTTAGATTTTACAAGCCAGGAAGGTTTTAACTTGCTATAATTCAACCCTCTTTATATGAAAGCAACTCATTCCAAGAGCTGAACAAACATTTCACCCATACAGTGTCCGGCAATGAAAATGTTTCTTTTCTTAGGAAACTACCTTAGAAATAAAATGAATCTACTTAATTGTACATGTTCTTAGATAATAAAAGCAAGGAAAGTTTAAATTAGCTGTAATCAACCCTCTTCATATGAAAGCAACTCATTACAAAAGTGGAACAAGCTTATTTCCATTAGTACAGTGTTCAGCAATTAAGAGGTTTCTTTTCTTATAAAACTACATTAGAAAAGAAACAAATCTACTAAGTTGTACATCTTGTTACGTTGCACAAACAAGGAAAGTTTGAACAAGCTGTAATCAACCCTCTTCATTTGAATGCAACTCATTCTAAGAGCTGAACAAGCTTACTTAAAACAGTACAGTGTTCAGTAATGATGATTTTTCTTTTCTTATGAAACTACAGTAGAACTGAAACAATTCTGCTAAGTTGTACATCTTGTTACATTATACAAACAAGGAAAGTTTGATCTTGCTGTATTCACCCTCTTCTTTGAAAGCAACTCATTTCAAGAGCTGAACAACCTTATGTGCACCAGTACAGGGTTTGGCAATGAAGATGTTTGTTTTCTTAGTAAACTACACTAGAAATGAAATGATTATACTAAGTTGTACATCTTGTTAGATTGTACAAATGAAGAAAGCTTGAACTTGCTGTATTCAACCACATTCATATTACAGCAATTCATTCCATGAGCTCCACAAGCCTATTTCCAACAATACAGTGTTCAGCAATGAAGATATTTCTTTTCTTATGAAACTACATTAAAAATTATATGAATCTACGAAGTTGTACATCTTGATAGATTGTACAAACTAGGAAAGTTTGAACTTGCTGTAATCATCCCTCTTTGTATGAAAGCAACTCATTCCAAGAGCTGAACAAGCTTATTTCACACAGTACAGTGTTCTGCAATGAAGATGTTTCTTTTCTATAGAAACTACATTAGAAATGAAAAGAATGTACTAAGTTGTACATCTTGTCAGATTACACAAACGAGGAAAGTTTGAACTTGCTGCACTCAACCCTCCTCGTAGGTAAGCAACACATTCTGAGAACAGAACAAGCTTATTTCACACAGTACCATGTTGGGCAATGAAGATGTTTCTTATCTATAGAAACTTCATTAGAAATGAAACAAATCTACTAAGTTGTACATCTTGTTAGATTACACAAACGAGGAAAGTTTCAACTTGCTGAAATCAACCCTCTTCATAAGAAAGCAATTCATTCCAGGCAGAACTAGATTATTTCACACAGTACAGGGTCCAGGAATAAAGATGTTTCTTTTCTATACAAACTACATTAGAAATGAAAAGAATGCACTAACTTGTACATCTTGTCAGATTACAAAAACGAGGAATGTTTGAACATGCTGCACTCAACCCTTTTCGTAGGAAAGCATCTCACTCTGAGAGGAGAACAAGCTTATTTCACACAGTATCGTGTTCGGCAATGAAGATGTTTCTTTTCTATAGAAACTACATTAGAAATGAAATGAATGTACTAAGTTGTACATCTTTTCAGATTACACAAACGAGGAAAGTTTGAACTTGCTGAACTCAACATCCTTCGTAGGAAAGCAACTCATTCTGAGAACAGAACTAGCTTATTTCACTCAGTACAGTGTTCGGCAATGAAGATGTTTCTTTAGTATAGAAACTACATTAGAAATGAAAAGCATGTACTAAGTTGTACTTCTTGTCAGATTACACAAACGAGGCAAGTTTGAACATGCTGCACTCAACATTCTTTGTAGGGAAGCAACCCATTCCGAGACATGAAAAAGCTTATTTCACACAATACAGTGTTCAGCATTGACGGTATTTCTTTTTTATCGAAACTACATTAGAAATGAACGACTCTACTAAGTTGTACACCTTGTTAGATTACACAAACGAGGAAATATTGAACTTGCTGCAATCAACCCTATTCGTAGGAAAGCAACTCATTCTGATAGCTGAACAAGCTTATTTCACACAGTACTGTGTTTGTCAAATAGGATGTTTCTTTTCTATCGAAATTACATTAGAAATGAAATGAATCTACTAAGTTGTACATCTTGTTTGATTACACAAAGGACGAAAGTTTGAACTTGCTGCACTCAACCCTCTTCGTAGGAAAGCAACTCATTCTGAGAGCTGAACAAGCTTATTTCACACAGTACAGTGTTTGGCAATGGGGATGTGTCTTTTTTATTGAAACTACATTAGAAATGAAATGAATCCACTAAGTTGTACCTCTTGTTAGATTACACATACGAAGAAAGATTGAAGTTGCTGCACTCAACCCTCCTAGTAGGAAAGCATCTCATTCCAAGAGCAGAAGAAGCTTATTTCACACAGTACCATGTTCGGTAATGAAGATGTTTCTTTTCTATAGAAACTACATTAGAAATGAAGCAAATCTACTAAGTTGTACATCTTGTTAGATTACACAAATGAGAAAAGTTTGAACTTGCTGAAATCAACACTCTTTGTAGGAAAGCTACTCATTCCAGGCAGAACAAGCTTATTTCACCCAGTACACTGTGCGGCAATAAAGATGTTTATTTCCCAACGAACCTACTTCAGAAACCAAACAGATCCACTAAGATGTACATCGAGTTAGATTACACAAACGAGGAAAGTGTGACCTTACCCCACTCAACCCACTTCATAGGAAATCAATTCATTCCGAGAGCAGAGCTAGCTTATTTCACACATTACTGTGTTTGGCAATAAAGATGGCTCTTTTCTATAGAAACCACATTGGAATTAAAATGAATCTACTAAGTTGTACATCTTGTTAGATTACACAAACGAGGAAAGTTTAAACATGCTGCACTGAACCGTCTTCGTAGGAAAGCAACTCATTCCGAGAGCAAAACTAGCTTTTCTCACTCAGTCAGTGTTTGGCAACAAAGATGTTTCTTTTCTAAGGAGAAAGCAACTCATTCCAATTTGTCAAAACTAGCTTTTTCTCACTCAGTCAGTGTTTATTTCACACAACAAAGATGTTTCTTTTCTGTAGAAACTACATTAGAAATGAAATGAAACGATATTGTGTTACTAAGTTGTTGCTGCACTCAACCCTCCAAGTTGTCATTCCGAGAGTAGAACAGATTACAGAAATTAAGATGTTTCTTTTGTATAGAAACTACAATAGAAATGTTTGAACATCTTGTTAGCTTACACAAATGACTTGCAACACCCTCTTCCTAGGAAAGCAACTCATTCCGAGAGCAGAACTAGCTTATTTCACACAGTACATTACAGTGTTCTTTTTATTGAAACAATTAGAAATGATGTTTCTTTGTACCTCTGTTAGAAACTACATTAGAAATGAAAAGCATCTCATTCCAAGAGCAATTTCACACAGTTGTATAATGAAGATGTTAGCTATACACAAAAATGAGGAAAGTTTGAACTTGCTGCACACTCTTTGTAACCCATTCCAAGTAGGAAAGCATGTCATTCCGATGTTTATTTCCCAACGAGTAGAACAAACAGATCCACTTGTATTTCACAAACAGAACCATGTTTGGAAATTAAGATGTTTCTTTTGTATAGAAACTACAATAGAAATGAAATTAATCTACTAAGTTGTACATCTTGTTAGCTTACACAAATGAGGAAAGTTTGAACTTGCTGCACTCAACCCTCTTCCTAGGAAAGCAACTCATTCTGAGAGCAGAACCAGCTTATTTCACACAGTACAGTATTCGGCAATGAAGATGTTTCTTTTCTATACCAACTACATTAGAAATGAAACGAATCTACTGCAATGAAGATGTTTCTTTTCCAAGTAGGAAAGCATATTCCAACTACATTAGTTTGGAAATGAAAAGGAAAGGTTGAACTTGCTGCACTCAACCCTCTTCCTAGAAAGCAACTTTCTGACATCTTGTCAGAAATGAAAAGAATGTACGAAATTTTACATCTTGTCAGGTTACACAAACGAGGAAAGTTTGAACTTGCTGCACTTGACCCTCCTCGGAGGAAAGCAACTAATTCTGAGAGCAGAACTAGCTTATTTCACACAATACAGTGTTTGGCAATGAAGATGTTTTGTTTCTATAGAAATTACATTAGAAATGAAAAGAATGCACTAAGTTGTACATCTTGTCAGATTACATAAACGAAGAAAGTTTGAACTTGCTGCACTCAAACCTCTTCGTAGGAAAGCATGTCATTCCGAGAGCAGAACAAGCTTATTTCACAATGAACCGTGTTCGGCAATGAAGATGTTTCTTTTGTATAGAAACTACATTAGAAATGAAATGAATCTACTAAGTTGTACATCTTGTTAGATTACACAAATGAGGAAAGTTTGAACTTGCTGCACTCAACAATCTTGATAGGAAAGGAACTCATTCCGAGAGCAGAACCAGCTTATTTCACACAGTACAGTGTTCGGCAATGAAGATGTTTCTTTTCTATCGAAACTATATTAGAAATGAAGCGAATGCACTAAGTTGTACATCTTGTCAGATTACACAAACGAGGAAAGTTTGAACTTGCTGTACTCAACCCTCCTCATCTATGAAGATGTTTCTTTTCTATAGAAATTACATTAGAAATGAAATGAATCTACTACATTGTACATCTTGTTAGATTACACAAACGAGGAAAGTTTGAACTGCTGCACTCAACACTCTTCATAAGAAAGCAACTCATTCTGAGAGGAGAACCAGCTTATTTCACACAGAAACGTGTTCAGCAATGAAGATGTTTTTCTCTAGAAACTTCATTACAAATGAAATGAATCTTCTAACTTTTACATCTTGTTAGATTACACAAATGAGGAAAGTTTGAACATGCTGCACTCAAACGTCTTCGTAGGAAACCAACTCATTCCGAGAGCTGAACAAACTTATTTCACACCGTACAGTGTTTGCCAATGAGGATATTTCTTTTATATCGAAACTACATTAGAAATGAAAAAAATCTACTAAGTTGTACACATTGTTAGATTACACAAATGAGGAAAGGTTGAGCTTGTTGCACTCAACCCACTTCGTAGGAAAGCACCTCATTCCGAGAGCAGAACAAGCTTATTTCACACAGTACATTATTTGGCAATGAAGATGTTTCTTTTCAATAGAAACTACATTAGAAATGAAACGAATGTACTAAGTTGTACATCTTGTCAGATTACATAAACGAGGAAAGTTTGAACATGTTTCACTGAACCATATTCGTAAGAAAGCAACTCATTCTGAGAGCAGAACTAGTTTATTTCCCTCAATACACTGTTCAGGAATAAAGATGTTTCTTTTCTATAGAAACTACATTAGAAATGAAACGAATGTACTAAGTTGTACTTCTTGTCATATTGCACAAAGGAGGGAAGTTTGAACTTGCTGCAATCAACCCTCTTTGAATGAAAGCAATTCATTCCAAGAGCTAAACAAGCTTATTTCACACAGTACAGTGTTTGGCAATGAAGATGTTTCTTTTCTATCGAAAGTACTTCAGAAACGCATCTACTACATTGTACATCTTGTTAGATTACACAAACAAGGAATGTATGAACTTGCTGCACTCAACAGTCTTTGTAGGAAAGCAACTCATTCCAAGAGCAGAACTAGCTTATTTCACACAGTACTATGTTCGGCAATGAGGATGTTTCTTTTCTACCTAAACTACATTAGAAATGAATCGAATCTACTAAGTTGTACATCATGTTAGATTAAACAAACAAAGAAAGTTTGAACTTGTTGCACTCAACCCTGTTCGTAGGAAAGCAGCTCATTCTGAGAGCAGAACTAGCTTATTTCACACAGTACGGTGTTCGGCCATGAAGATGTTCCTTTTCCATAGAAACCACGTGAGAAATGAAACAAATATACTAAGTTGTATATTGTGTTAGATTATATAAATGAGGAAAGTTTGAACTTGCTGCACTCAACCCACTTCGTACGAAAGCAACTCATTCCTAGAGCTGAACAAGCTACATTACAAATGAAATGAAGTGACTAAATTGTACATCTGGTTAGATTGTACAAACGAATGACGTTTAAACTGGATGTGATCTACAGTCTTTGTAGGAAAGCAACTCATTCCTAGAGCTGAACAGTCTTATTTCGCACACCACAGTTTTTGGCAATGAATATTTTTCTTTTCTTACCAAAGTACATTAGAAAGCAACTCATTCCTAGAGCCAAACAAGCTTTTTTCACACAGCACAGTGTTCGGCAATGAAGATGTTTCTTTTCTTACCAAACTACTTAGGAATTAAACGAAATTACTAAATTGTAAAACTTGTTGGATTGTACAAATGAGTGAAGTTTGAACTTGCTGTTATCTACACTCTTCCTAGGAAAGCAACTCATTCCTAGATCTGAACAGTACAGTGTTTGGCAATGAAGATGTTTCAAACACAACAGTGTTCGGCAATGAAGATGTTTCTTCTTTAATGAAACTACTTTAGAAATGAAACGAATTGACTAATTGTACATCTTGTTAGATTTTGCAAAGGAGGAAAGTTTGAACTTGGTGTAATCAATACTGTTCATACAAAAGCAACTCATTCCAAGAGCTGAACTAGCTGATTTCACACAGTACAGTGTTTGGCAATGATGTTACTTTTCTAACAAAACTACTTTAGAAATGAAATGAATCTACTAAGTTGTTGTACATCTTGTTAGATTATACAAATGAGGAAAGATTGAACTTGCTGCAATCAACACTCTTCGTACGAAAGAAACTGATTCCAAGAGCTGAACAAGCATGTTTCACATAGTACAGTGTTCAGAAATGAAGCTGTTTCTTTTCTTTAAAAACTACATTAGAAATGAAATGAATTTACTAAGTTGTACATCTTTTTAGGTTGTGCAAATGAGGAAAGTTTAAACTTGCTGCAATCAAACCTCTTCGTATGAAAGCAACTCATTCTGAGAGCTAAACAAGCTTATTTTACACAGTACAGTGTTCAGAAATGAAGATGCTTCCTTTCAAAGGAAACCACATTAGAAATGTCACAAATATACTAAGTTGTCCATCCTCTTAGATTATATAAACGAGGAAAGTTTGTACTTGCTGCAGTCAACCCTCTTCGTACCAAAGCAACTCATTCCAAGAGCAGAACAAGCTTATTTCACACAGTACAGTGTTTGGCAATGAAGATGTTTCTTTTCTAATGAAACTACATTAGAAATGAAAGGAATCTATCAAGTTGTACATCTTGTTCAATAATGCAAATGATGAAAGTTTGAAGTTGCTGCTATCAACCCTCTTCGTATGAAAGCAACTCATTCTGAGAGCTAAACAAGCTTATTTCACACAGTACAGTGTTTGGCAATGAAGATGTTTATTTTCTAACAAAACTACATTAGAAATGAAATGAATCTATTATGTTGCACATCTTGTTAGATTATACAAATGAGGAAGGTTTGAACTTGATGCAATCAATACTCTTTGTACGAAAGCAATTCCTTCCAAGAGCTGAACTAGCTGATTTCACACAGTACAGTGTTTGGAAATAAAGATGTTTCTTTTCTAACGAAACTACTTTAGAAATGAAATGAATCTACTCAGTTGGATACCTTGTTAGATTGTACAAACGAGGAAAGTTTGAACTTGCTGGAATCAATCCTCTTCGTACGAAAGCAACTGATTCCAAGAGCTGAACAAGCATGTTTCACACAGTACAGTGTTCAGAAATGAAGCTGTTTCTTTTCTTCAAAAACTACATTAGAAATGAAACTAATCTATTAAGTTGTACATCTTGTGAGATTTTCCAAATGAGCAAAGTTTGACCTTGCTGCAATCAACCCTCTTTGTACCAAAGCGACTCATTCCAAGAGGTAAACTAGCTGATTTCACACAATACAGTGTTTGGCAATGAACATGTTTCTTTTCTAACTAAACTACTTTAGAAATGAAATGAATCTAATAATTTGTACATCTTGTTAGATTGTGCAAATGAGGAAATATTGAAGTTGCTGCAATCAACCCTCTTCGTAGGAAAGCCACTCATTCCGAGAGCTAAACAAGCTTATTTCACACACAACAGTGTTTGGCAATGAAGATGTTTCTTTTATAATGAAACCACATTAGAAATGAAACGAATCTACTAAATTGCACACCTTGTTAGATTATACAAAGGAGGAAAGTTTCAACTTGGTGTAATCAATACTCTTCATACGAAAGCAACTCCTTCCAAGAGTTGAATTAGCTGATTTCACACACTACATTGTTCGGCAATGAAGATGTCTCTTTTCTAACTAAAGTACTTTAGAAATGAGTTTAGAAATAAGTTGTACATCTTGTTAGATTGTACAAACGAGGAAAGTTTGAATTTGCTGCAATCAACCGTCTTAGTACGAGAACAACTCATTCCGAGAGGTAAACAAGCATATTTCAAACACAACAGTGTTCGGCAATGAAGATGTTTCTTCTTTAATGAAACTACTTTAGAAATGAAACAAATCTACTAATTGTACATCTTGTTAGATTTTGCAAAGGAGGAAAGTTTGAACTTGTTGTAATCAATACTGTTCATATGAAAGTAACTCATTCCAAGAGCCGAACTAGCTGATTTCACACAGTACAGTGTTTGGCAATGATGTTACTTTTCTAATGAAACTACTTTAGAAATGAAATGAATCTGCTAAGTTGTACATCTTGTTAGATTATACAAACAAGGAAAGTTTGGACTTGCTGCAATCAACCCTGTTCGTACCAAAATGACTCATTCCATTAGGTGAACTAGCTGATTTCACACACAACAGTGTTTGGCAATGAAGATGTTTATTTCTAATGAAACTACACAAGAAATGAAATGAATCTACTAAGGTTCACATCTTCTTACATTATACAAACAGGAAAGTTTGAACTTGCTGTAATCAATACTCTTCATACAAAAGCAACTCATTCCAAGAGCTGAACTAGCTGATTTCACACAGTACAGTGTTTGGCAATGAAGATGTTTCTATTCTAACTAAACTACTTGAGAAATGCAATGAATCTACAAAGTTGTACATCTTGTTAGTTTGTACAAAGGAGGAAAGTTGGAACTTGCTGCAATCAACACTCTTCATATGAAAGCAACTGGTTCCAAGAGCTGAACAAGCATGTTTCACAGTACAATTCTGCAATGAAGATATTATTTTTCTAACTAAACTACATTAGAAATGAAATGAATCTACTAACTTGCACATCTTGTTAGATTTTACAAACAAGAAAAGTTTGAACTTCCTGCAATCAACCCTCTTCCTAGGACAGCAACTCATTCCGAGAGCTAAACAAGCTTATTTCACACACAACAGGGTTTGGAAATGAAGATGTTTCTTTTCTAATGAAACTACATTAGAAATGAAACTAATCTGCTAAATCGCACATATTGTTAGATTAAACAAATGAGGAAAGTTTGAACTTGCTGCAATCAACCCTCTTCGCATGAGAGCAATTCATTCCAAGAGCTAACCAAGCTTATTTCAAACACAAACAACAGTGTTTGGCAATGAAGATGTTTCTTTTCTAACGAAACTACTTTAGAAAGGAAACAAATCTACTAGGTTGTACATCATGTTAGATTGTGCAAACGAGGAAAGTTTGAACTTGATGTAGTCAACACTCTTCGTACGAAAGCAACTGATTCCAAGAGCTGAACAAGCATGTTTCACACAGTACAGTGTTCAGCAATGAAGATGTTTCTTTTCTAACTAAACTACTTTAGAAATGAAACGAATCTACTAAATTGCAAATCTTGTTAGATTATGCAAACCAGGATAGTTTGGACTTGCTGCAATAAACCCTCTTCATAAGAAAGCAACTCATTCCGAGAGCTAAACAAGCTTATTTCACACACAACATGGTTCAGAAATGAATATGTTTCTTTTCGAATGAAAGTACTGTAGAAATGAAATGAATCTACTGCATTGTACATCTTGTTAGATTGTGCATACGAGGAAAGTTTGAACTTGGTGTAATCAATACTCTTTGTGAGAAAGCAACTCCTTTCAAGAGCTGAACTAGCTGATTTCACACAGTACAGTGTTCGGCAATGAAGATGTTTCTTTTCTAATGAAACTACTTTAGAAATGACACAAATCTACTAAGTTGCACATCTTGTTAGATTAAACAAATGAGGAACGTTTGAACTTGGTGAAATCAATACTCTTAGTATGAAAGCAACTGATTCCAAGAGCTGAACTAGCTGATTTCACACAGTACAGTGTTCGGCAAGGAAGATGTTTCTTTTCTAACTAAACTATGATAGAAATGAAATGAATCAACTAAGTTGTACATCTTGTTAGATTGTACAAACAAGGAAAATTTGAATTTGCTGTAATCAACCTTCTTCGTATGAAAGCAAACTATTCCGAGAGCTAAGCAAACTTATTTCACACAGTACCATGTTTGGCAATGAAGATGTTTCTTTTCTAATGAAACTACTTTAGAAATGAAACAAATCTACTAAGTGGTACATCTTGTCAGTTTATACAAACAAGGAAAGTTTGAACTTGCTGCAATCAACCCTCTTCATACAAAAGTAACTCATTCCAAGAGCAGAACAAGCTTATTTCACACAGTACAGTGTTTGGCAATGAGGATGTTTCTTTTCTTTTCTTTTCTTTTAATTTTTTAAAATTATTTTATGTATTTTTGGAGACATACACAGAAAGAGACAGTCAGAGCAGGAGAGGGAGACAGATAGAGATGGGCGCGCCAGCAGTCTCTCAGCTGCTGTGAACGAAATCCAGATGTGTGCACCCCCTTGTGGGCAAGTGCAGCATAGTGCCTTTCCATCACTTTGCATCTGGCTAAACATGGGACCTGGAGATTAGAACCAGCACTGTTAGGCTTAGGAGGCAGGTGCCTTAACCGCTAAGCCATCTCTCCAGCCCAAGATGCTTCTTTTCTAACAAAAGTACATTAGAACTGAAATGAATCTACTAAGTTGTACATATTGTTAGATTGTGTAAACTAGGAATGTTTGAACTTGGTGTAATCAACACTCTTCTTATGAAACGCAAATCATTCCAAGAGCTGAACTAGCTGATTTCACACAGTACAGTGTTCGGCAATGAAGATTTTTTTCTAACTAACCTACTTTAGAAATGAAATGAATCTACTAAGTTGTACATCTTGTTAGGTTGTACAAAGGAGGAAAGATTGAACTTGCTGCAATCAACACTCTTCGTATGAAAGCAACTGATTCCAAGAGCTGAACAAGCATGTTTCACACAGTACAGTGTTCGGCAATGAAGATGTTACTTTTCTAACTAAACTACTTTAGAAATGAAATGAATATACTATGTTGTACCTCTTGTAGATTATACAAACAAGGAAAGTTTGAAGTTGCTGCAATCAACCCTCTTCGTAAGAAAGCAACTCATTCCGAGAGCTAAACAAGCTTCTTTCACACACAACATGGTTCAGCAATGAAGATGTTTCTTTTCTAATGAAACTACATTGGAAATGAAACAAATCTACAAACTTGCACATCTTGTTAGATTATAAAAACGAGGAAAGTTTGAACTTGCTGCAATCAACCCTCTTCATACGAGAGCAACTCATTCCTAGAGCTAAACAAGCTTATTTCAAACACAACAGTGTTT
The DNA here is from genome assembly GCA_036365145.1 of Orientallactaga sibirica. Lineage (NCBI taxonomy): Eukaryota > Metazoa > Chordata > Mammalia > Rodentia > Dipodidae > Orientallactaga > Orientallactaga sibirica. The sequence goes on along the minus strand of JAEOAD010000015.1, from coordinate 22,007,456 downwards.
GGCAATGAAGATGTTTATTTTCTAACAAAACTACTTTAGAAATGAAATGAATCTACTACATTGTACATCTTGGAACATTATACAAATGAGGAAAGTTTGAACTTGCTGTAATCAACACTCTTCGTACAAAAGCAACTCATTCCAAGAGCAGAACAAGCTTATTTCACACAGTACAGTGTTCGGCAATGAAGATGTTTCATAGAATGAACCATTTTTGTTAGATTGAAAATCAGGAAAGTTTGAAATTGCTGCAAAACGAACAAGGCAATTAGTGGAAATTTGAGTAAAATCTGTGAAAGAATATAGCTTTGACAGTAATGTTCTTAACTTAGTAGTGACAAATGTAACTGCACTGACAAAGATATTAACTTTAAAGAAAATTGAGTAAGTTAAAGGTATAGAGGAACAACTTTTTAATGAATAAGATAATATTAAAACTTTTAGTTAATTTTTTCATGGTTCATGCCCTTCATGGTTTGCTACAATTGATCTATTTTGTTGTAGTTTGATGTGTCTTCTAATGTGTGGTTGTTTGATTTCTTATCTTGATCTGGAAAGCACCTCAGAGCTGATCTAGTCCAAACTGTGTTTCTATTTAATATATCTATATGGAAATAAGTGGTGAGATTTTGTTGGGTTGTAGCAGTTATATCAATCTTTATCTCATTATATTTGCTCTAATTTTTTTAAAAAAATATTTATTTATTTTCAAGGAGAGAGAGAGAGAGAATGTAGTGCACCAGGACCTCTAGCCAATGAACACTAGATGAATACTAAATGGAACTGCCTGAATGTGAGTAGAGTTTAAGGACTAGACGTGTCTTTGGCCTACTTCCGCTTCAGCATAAACCAAAACTTTGGTGAAATGTAAACACCTTCCCATTACAATAAACCGAGTTTTCTGCTCCCGGCTCAATGTGCCAGCTTTTTGTGGGTACTAAGGAATTGAACCTGGGTTGTTAGGCTTTGCAGGCAAGAGCCATAACTTCTGAATCATCTCTCCATTTTAAATTTAGAGCCACTGTTGTGGTTTCTGTACATTTCAGCTCCCTTTTTTTTTTGCACCTACATGGCAGCATACTATTGGGTTGCTATGTGAAACTTCCAAATTACCAGGCCCAATCCAGGCTAAGGTTACTGTTAGGTTGAGATGGGTTCCCAAGATGGAGTCACCATGGATTGGGAGACAGTGGAAGGAGATAGGCATGAGTTCGATGCCAGCCTGAGACTCCCTAGTGAATTCCAGTCAGCCTGGGCTAGAAAGAGACCTTACCATGAAAAAATAAGAGTCTCTCTCTCTCTCAATCTCTAGCCCTCATTTTACTTTTTTTTTTTTTTTTTTTTCTTCAGGTAGGGTATCAGTCTAGCTAAGGTTGACCTGGAATTAACTATGTAGTCTCAGGGTGGCCTCTGCTCTTGGTGATCCTCCTACCTCTGCCTCCCTAGTGCTGGGATTAAAACTGTGTGTCACCATGCCAGGCTTTTGTTGTTGTTGTTGTTTATTTGTTTGTTTTATTTGGTGTTTTGAGGTAGGGTCTCGCTGTAGTTCAGGCTGACCTGGAATTCACTCTGTAGTCTCAGAATGGCCTTGAACTCATGGTGATCCTCCTATCTCTCCCTCCCAAATGCTGGGATTAAAAGTGTGCACCACCAGGCCAGGCTTCTACTTTTTAAAATTTATTTATAGAACCTGAGTCCCTTGGCTTTGCAGGCAAGTGGTTTAACCACTAAGCCATCTATCTCTCCAACCCCTTCTTGGTTTTTCGAGGTAGGGTCTCACTCTAGCTCAGGCTTACCTGGAATTCACTATTTCATCTCAGGGTGGCCTAGAACTCACAGCAATCCTCCAACCTCTGCCTCCTGAGTGCTGGGATTCAAGGTGTGTGTCAACACGCCTGGCACTCCAGCTCTTTTTTTTTAAGTTTTTTTTTTTTTTTTTGTTGTTTATTTACTTGAGAGACAGGCATATAGAGAGATAATTTAAAATTATTTTACCCACTATCTACTTCTGTTTTCAGATGTATTGTAATGTTATCTTCAGATGTATGGTTAAACTGTGTGTGTTGGCACACACTTGTAATCCAATTATTCCAGAGACTGAGGCTGGAAGAGAGTTTGAGACTATCCTGGGATACAGAGCAAGACCTACTTTAAATAAATGATAAACAAACCAACATATAAGTGCGAAGTGTGGTTTCTGTTGTGGTTTCAATGGGAACTGTCCCCCCACAGGCTCAAGTGTTTGAACACTTGGTGTCCACCAGGTGGCGCTGTTTTGGGTGGTTTGGAACCTTTGGCACTGTGACCTAGCTGGAGGAAGATGGAGAATGGGACTTGGAAAGTAGTACCCACCTCTGGTTCTGACAAAATCTCTCAGCAGGGGATGGATGTGTTAGAGCTTTCAAGAAAGTTCAAGAAAGCGGTTAAGGTGTTTGCCTGCAAAGCCTAGGAACCCAGGTTCAATTGCCCAGTTCCCATGTAAGCCAGATACACAAGGGGGCACATGTGTCTTGGGTGTGTTTGCAGTGCCTGGAGGCCCTGCTGTGCCTGTTCTCCCTTTCTCTCTGCCTCTTCCTCTCTCTCCCTCTCTCTCTCAAGTAAATAAATAAATAAAATATTTTTTAAAACATCACCTGACAGTCAAGAGGATGTTAGGTCAGACACACAGGTGGACAATACAAGGATTAAGATTAGTTCTAGACAGTTCAGCTTTGAATATGACCATCCCATCTCTCCACAATCAGAAGTTCTATCTTCGAAGTGTAGATGTGGCTGCTTTTTGGGAACTTTGGTTCACAAAGGCAATGGGTTAAAAAGGGCATCTGGGGTGGGAAAGATGGCTCAGTGGATAAGCATTTGCCTGTGAAGCCTAAGAACCCCAGTTTGAGGCTTGATTCCCCAGGGCCCATGATAGCCAGATGCACAAGTTGGTGCATGTATCTGGAGTTCATTTGCAGTGGCTAGAGACCCTGGTGCACCGATTCTCTCTCCCTCTCTCCTTCTCTCTGTCGCTCTCGTATAAATAATTCAACAAATATTAATTTTATAAAAAGGAAGACTGGGCTGGAAAAATGGCTCAGCAGTTAAGACAAGTGTTTGCAAAGCCTAAGAACCTAAGTTAAATTCCCTAGTATGCAAGTCAAGTCAGATACACAGCTTGGGACAAGAGAGGAAGTTACAGGTCAGCCTAGGCTGGCCACCAACTCACTGAGATCCTCCTGCCTCTGCCTCCAACATCTACTGGGATTAAAGGTGTGCACCACCGCATTGATCCAGATTTTAAAAATATTTTTATTTTTATTTATTTATCATTTGTGTGTGTGTGTGTGTGTGAGAGAGAGAGAGAGAGAGAGAGAGAGAGAGAGAGAGAGAGAGCTGCATGCTGGGATTAAAGGCATGCACCAACACACCCGGCTAAAAAAATATTTTTTTTTATTTGCATGCAAATAGATACAGAAACAGAGAAGGAGAGAGAGAGAGAGTGAATGGGAGTGCCAGGGCCTTCAGCCACTGCAAATGAACTCCAAATGCCTGTGCCACTTTGTGCACCTGGCTTCCATGGGTACTGGGGAACTGAACCTAGGTTATTAGGCTTTGCAGGCAAGCACATTAACTGCTGAGCCATTTCTTCAGCCCTATAGATATTCTTTTTTGCAGTACCAGGGAGTCCAGGGTGTTGCATGCGTCAGGCAAGTCCTTTCCACTGAACTATGCCCCCCACCAGTTCCCAGTGCCCTAATAATGCTAGAGAAGACTGTAATCAAGAACTGGAGAGGGTGGTGGCTGCAGCCTGATGGCATATTGTAAGCCAGGGCCTTCACTGTCCAGACAGAGAGTAACCAGAGTCAAGCAGCCAGAAGCATTTGTGAGTTGCACTTTCCTTTACCAAGGTAGTAAATGGGAAAGACAGAAGAAGGCCATGCCATCCCCTACAGCTGTGGAAAATCATATAAACATCAGGCCCTGGGCTTTCATTATAACACCCCCTTCTTAGCTAATTACTGCCAGCATTAAATTACAGAGTCAGGAGGCCCCACTCAATCCCAATTCATTCATTTTAGGTCACACTTTGGCAGAAAACCTGTAATAAAAGGCCAAACCTTTATCCACTAAGTCTTTTAATTGTGACTAAACAAAAGTTTTGACAAGTAGTATAATTTGCATCAAGCAGGGCTATGCCAAAGGCTGATTAGTAGTTTTTCATTTTTTAAAAAAATAAAGATTTGCTTGAACTTGGAGTGTGTTGTGGAGGGCTTCTCATTTTTGAATTTCAAAAGACTTGGAAGCTAATGGGTCATTTTCTTACCAGTTTAAGCACTGTATTTTTATCATTATGAATCTGACCAAGAACAGGCAACACAATTTTAAAAAATTAATTTATCTGGGCTGGAGAGATGGCTTAGCAGTTAAGGTGCCTGCCTGCTAAGCCTAAATGCCCTGGTTCATCCAGTGGTTCCAATCTGCAGGTCCCACATTTAGTCAGATGCAAAGTGACAAGGGATGCAATGCTGCACTTGCCCACTGGGGGCATGCATCTGGATTTCATTCACAGCTGCTGAGAGGCTGCAGGTGCCCATTCTGTCTCCCTCCCCTCTCTCTCTCTCTCTCTTTCTGTGAATCTTAAAAATAAAAAAATAAAAAATAAAAAAATTAATTTTTCTTTTTATGTATTCATTTGCAAGCAGATAAAGAGAATAAAATAAATTACAAAAAATGGGCATGTCTTATTTGCCACTGCAAAGAGACTGCTGATGCATGCACCCTGTATATCTGGCTTATGTGGGTCCTAGGGAATCAATCTGCTGAAAGGGCTGCACAGGCAAGCCATTCTTGTGCCATCTCTCCAGCCCAGGCAACATCATTTTAAAAAAAAGATAAAGAAATAAAAAGAGAAAAAATAATTTCTTTATTTATGTATGCCTGCAAAGCCTTAAGGATCCCAGTTCGATTTTTTTCACTTTTTTTTATTTTTTGCAAAAATAGTTTAAATGCTGGAGAGATGGCTTAGTGGTTAGCGCTTGCCTGTGAAGCCTAAGGACCCTGGTTCAAGGCTCCAGCAGTTCCCCCAGGAACCATTTTTAAAAGAGATGCATGAGGCCAGACATGCAAGTGGAGTTCGGGTGGCTGGAGGCCTTGGCATGCCCATATCTCTCCCACAAAGCCTGTTTCTCTCCTTCCCTGTCTGTTTCTGTATCTCTTTCACAAATAAATTTAAAATAAATTAGAAAAAAAGTTTATTTGCCAGCAGAGGGGAGAGGATGGGTGTGTGAGGGCTTCTAGCCACTGCAAACAAACTCCACATACATGCCACTTTGTGCATCTGGCTTTATGTAAAATACTGGGCAAGCGCTTTAATGGCTGAGCCAGCTCTCCAGTCTAAAAATCACTTTTGAACTAAGTTTGAATTAAATATTCTAGGACTGGAGCCTGGCTCAACGGTTTAAACCGCTTTCAATCTACAAAGCCTGACAGACCAGGGTTCAAATCCCCAAGTACCCACTTAAAAGCCAAATTTAAGATGCACAAAGGGACACATGCATCTTAAATTCCTTTGCTGAGACAACAAGAGGCAAGAATGACACCCATTCTCTCTCTCTCTGCTCTGCTAATAAATAAAAATTTTTAAAAAAAAATTTAAAAATCCATTTTTGAATCAGTCACAACAATGCTTTCTAGAACTCAATGTTAAACATCTTCAAAATTCTTTAAGATTCTCAACTGGGAAGCCTGAATAGACCTGATTCAAAGCAGACCAGCTCAAAAGCCAAATTTAAGATGCACAAAGGGAAGGCATCAAAAATTCCTTCCCAGGAACAGTGCAAGACATCTGATGCCTACCTCCATTTCACCACTTCTCTAATAAAACCTCTCCCCAATTTTAAAAAAAAAATTTAAAAATCCATTTTCAATCAGTCACAACAAAGCCTTTCAGAACTCAATGTTAAACATCTTCAAAATTCTGAGATTTTCAACTTCAGTGTAACTGGGAAGCCTGAATAACAGCTCTGATTCCACAGCAGAGCAGCTCAGGAAGTTTGTGGTGGAGGTTGAGTGTCAGTGAAAGAGGGAAGGTACAAAGTCTTCCCAGGAATCAGTGCTCCTGACATCTGCAAGCCTACCTCCATCTCACCACTTCTCTAAGAAAAGCTCTCCCCAACTTAAAAAAAATATATTTATTTATGACAGAGAGAGACAGACAAGCATAGAATGGGTGCACAAGGGCCTCTAGCCACTGCAAATGAACACCATACACATGCACCACCATATGCATCTGGTTTAGGTGGACTCTGAGGAGTCGAACCTAGGTCCTTTGGCTTCACAGGCAAGTGTCTTAACCGCCAAGCCCTGGTTTTTTTATTCTTATGACTTTGGATGTTTCAAAATATTGAGGGATTTTCCCAACAATTTTTCTGCCTGACACGCACCAAGATTTCAGGATGCTTCTTTAATAAGTAATCTTGTTCAAAGAGCAAAGCCTTTCACTTGATACAAACATCCACTGTCTAAAATAAAAATATAATTATAACTGCAACTTCTATCAGGAAATACTGGAAAATAACTACCACGGGCTCTCGTCCACGATTTTTATCTCTGGGCTTTCCTCCTCGTGGAGTTTCTCCTTCCTCATTTCCCGCCTCAACCTATGCTCTCCTCCGGGATGGGGGGGAAGAGGGGGGAGAAAGAAAAAAATTCCACACCTGGAGAACTCCATACTTAAAGCCAATTTACAGAGGAAAATAAGTACGAGCTTCCTCCTTCCAACCACCCCCCAGGCCCCAATTATTTCTTGTTCTCAGATCACTCCGGAAAAGTTAAGACAAATACTTTTAGTCTAATGTCCTTCCAGGAAGATGATGCGCTAATACTACTGCTTTCCCAAAACAAGTGGTGTCTTGTTAAAATAATAATAATAATAATAATAATAATAATAATAATAATAATAATAATAAACAAAAGACTCTGGGTTGAAGGTCCCAGGAGAAGAAGAAGAAAGGCTCCACAGGGACGGATGTGCAATGGGAGGTGGAAGTGCCCTATACAAGAAGTGCACCAACCCCGCCAGCAGCAGCAGCCACTGCAGCTCCAACGTGTCCCTGGGGAGCCGGGCCGCCCCTCCCTTCCCCCGCTTGGGGACCCGACCACGAAAAAGGAGCCCGGCGGGTATGGGGGCGCGGGGCGGCCGGCGACCGCCCGCAGGGAGGCCGGGCCCCGTGGAGAGACTCAGCCGGCTCTGGGGGCGCCTGGGATGGAACAGGAGAGGTGGGCACACGGGGGTGGGGAGCCGGCTGGCGGCCAGGGACCCTCCCCCCGCAAGGATCCCCACCTCTGCTCACCTCAAGCTGCCCAAGCCTCGGTCTTGCCCGCAACCCGAGCCGGCCGCCATTTCCTGGCACGCATTTCCCCGCCATTTCCCTGGGCTGCTGGTCCCCCAGCACAGGCACAGGCACACAGGCACGATGGACGTGGTGGCGCTCAGCCGGCTGCAGAGACACTTTTGGCCAACTCCCCAGTTCGATTCTCTAGATCCCAAAATTTAAAAGAATAGATTGAAGCCAGATGCATGTGGTGGCGTGCATAAATAAAATATTTTTTTAAAAAATTGTGTTGCCTGTTCTTGGTCAGATTCATAATGCTAATAATACAATCCTCTGTCTCCCTCTCTCTCTGCCTTAAATAAATAAATAAATAAATAAATAAATAAATAAAATAAATAAAATTTAAAAGAATAGATTGAAGAGGTTGTCTTTTACTATTGTGTGGAGAGACAATATTTTTGGTGGTATTGGCTTTTTATGATATGTGGATTAGACAGATGCACTATTCTATCCCTTTGAAATTCCATTGCTATTGTGCACAAGTTGTCAGTCCAAAATGTGTTTTGAGACATGTAGAAAGGTTGTAATCTGCTTAGGTATTTTCTGGGATATAAAGATACATAAAGTTACTAACCTGCCAGTGAGTTAGTTTACTTTTTTATTATCTAGCTGACATTCTTCAAACGTTTTATTCTATGGAGAAAAATGGGTTATCTGACAGGAAATTCCTCAACTTCTTCATCTAGCACCCGCAGATACAGTATACTGTATCCTCTTGGTGCCTACTATTTTAAGACTCCTTCTTCTCAAGGTCAATCTGACTTTTCATGTAAACTCTCAGTTATCTGCCCATCTCCTCTGGGGCTCCACTTCTTACAGAATTCCATTTCCTTTTCCTTCCTATGCTTTATTCATTCCCTCTCTGTTGGATCCTTTAGTTATCAAATATTCTCAAGTGTCTTTGTCATTAACCCACAAACTCCCAAAGCTTTTCTCAGTCCACGCCCTTTCCTACAGAGTCATCCTGGTCTCCTACTCTTCTCCATCTCCGTCCATCCACTACTGTAGTGGAAGTGTTTTCATCACGATCACCAAAGACCTGAATATGGTCAACTCATAATTCTTATTTGTTTTGTCCTAGACACAGTTGACATGTATTAACTGCATAAAGCTTCCGATTTAGTTTGTTTTTGCAATATCTTTATGTATTTGAATCATCTGCTCACATCTGTCTGGGACCTCCAGAACTGACCAAGGATTTCAGACACTCGATATGAGTTTGGAGCATGCTCTCTGCCTGAGGACCACCCTTCTGGTAATCCAGCAGACACTGGGGAGAGTCCTAAGTTCTCAAAGGAAAAATATTCATTTATTTATTTATTCATTTATTTATGAGAGAGAGAGAGAGAATGGGAACAATTGTGCCTACAGGCCCTGCAAATGCACTCGAGATACTTGCACTAGTTTGTGCACATGGCTGTATGTGGGCACTGGGCAATCAAAACTTTGCAAGCAAGCACCTTTGTCCACGGAGCCATTATACCAGCCTTCTCCTTTTCCCCCCGTTTTTCTTTTTTCATTTCCCCTGTACATGTTTGGACACCTTAGTATCTCTTTCCGCCAGACATATCCACTACGTTTCCTTTAAAATTTTATGTATTTATGTCTGTATGCATGTATGTATGTACGTGGGTGCGGGTGTGTGTGTGTGAGACAGAGAGGAAGAGAGTGGACACTACCGTTTGTGCACATGTCTGTATGTGGGTACTGGGGAATAGAACCTGGCTTTGCAGGCAAGCACCTATTAAGCACAGAGCCTTTTCTCCAGCCTTCCTCCTCTTTTTTTTCTTTTTCCTTTTTACTTAAACTTACATGAATGTTGGGTGCCCAAGGAGATCTTGCCCTAAGATACATACACTACTTGTTCTTTGAAATTTTGTTGTTTATTTTTTATTTATGTGTGTGTGAGAGAGAGAGAGAGAGACAGAGAGAGAGACAGAGAGACAGCAAGTACCAGATAGCATCCTTTTTTTTTGGTTTTTCAAGATAGGGTCTCACTGTAGCTCAGGCTGACCTGGAATTCACTCTGTAGTCTTGGGGTGGCCTCGAACTCATGCTGATCCTCCTACCTGTCTCCGAAGTGCTGGGATTAAAGGCGTGCTCCACCAGGCCCGACCCTTTAAAAAATTTTTTTACTATTATTTATTTATTTGACAGAGAAAAAGCTAAAGAGAGGGAGAGAGAATGAGCACACCAGGCCTCCAGCCACTGCAAATGAACACCAGATGCATGCACTCCCTTGTGCATCAGGGTAACATGGGTCCTGGGGAATCGAACCTGTGTCCTTGGGCTTTGCAGTCCAACGCCTTAACAGCTAAGCCATCTGTCCAGGCCCAGAAAGCACCCTTTTTATCCAAGTTGAAGGGAGTCTTCAACATGACTTCCCCTCCAACATTTTCTTTTCCAATAACCATCAGGCCATTTGTAGCCCTATAACTCTATCTTTTTTTTTTTGGGGTTTGAGGTAGGGTCCCGCCCTAGGCCAGGCTGACCTGGAGTTCACTCTGTAGTCTCAGGCTGGCATCGAACTCATGACGATTTCCAACCTCTGCCTCCAGAGTGCTGGGATTAAAGGCGTGTGCCAGCAAAGGCAAAGGATCCCACTTCGATTCCCCAGGACCCACGTTAGCCAGATGCACAAGGTGGCACATAAGTGTGGAGTTCGTTTGCAGCAGCTGGAGGCCCTGGCATGTCCATTCCCTCCTCTCTCTCTCTCCCCTCTCTGTCCCTCTCTATTTCTGTCTCTCTCTCTAATCAATAAATACATAAATTTTTTGAAATTATTTTCTTTTATTTACTTACCAGACACACAGGGAGGTTGTGCACTGGACAGGCCTTGAGTGTCAGCCACATGGCCTTTTAAGATTTCTTTTTTTATTTCTTTCTTTAATATTTACAGTTATTAATTCATTTATTATTTACATTTGTTTATTATTATTTAGATTTATTTATTATTTACATTTATTTATTATTATTTATAGTTATTTCTGTTTATTGATATTTATTATTTATACTTGTTTAATATTTATACTTATTGATTTGTTATATTTATTTACTGTGTTTTTTCATGTATGCAATATTTATACTTATAAGTTTATTATATTTATTTATCATTTATATTCATTCATTTAAGATTTATACTTGTTAGTTTATTATATTTGTTTTATTTATTTATTATTTACATTCATTCATTTAGTATTTATCCTTATTTGTTTATTATAGTTATTCATTTATCATATGTATTTATTGTATTATTTATTTATTATTTATATTCATTTGTTTAATATTTATCCTTATTTGTTTCTTTACCATATTTATATACTGTTTTATATATTCATTATTTATACTCATTTATTTTATATGTATACTGCTTTGCTTATTATACTTATTTATTAAATATATTTTTTGGTTTATTACTTTATTAATTGTTTTCTTTTTCTCTTTTTTTAAAATTTTATTTATTTTTTTCTGACAACTTTTTTAATTGTAGACAATATCCCATATTTTTCCCCTCGCTCCCCTGACTTTCCCCTTTGAAACTTCACTCTACATCATATGCCCTTCCCCTCTCAATCGGCCTCTCTCTTTTTTTTAATGTATGTATGTATGTGTATGTGTGTGTGTGAGAGAGAGAGAGAGAGAGAGAGAGAGAGAGACAATGGACACTACCGTTTGTGCACATGTCTGTATGTGGGTACTGGGGAACAGATCATAGCTTTGCAGGCAAGCACCTTTTAAGCACGGAGCCTTTTCTCCAGCCTTAATCCTCTTTTTTTTTCTTTTTCCTTTTTACTTAAACATACATGAAAGGTGGGTGCCCAAGGTGCTCTTGCCCCCAGACATATACACTAATTGTTCTTTGAAATATTGTGGTGTGTTTAGTTATTTACTTTATTTATTTATTTATTTATTCATTCATTTATTTATTTATGTGAGAGAGAGAGAGAGACAGACAGACAGACAGAGAGAGGAAGAATGGACACTACAGGGCTTCCAGGCAGTGCAACTGAAGTCCAGATGCATGCGACCTTTTGTTCATATGAATGTATGTGGCTACTGGAAAATGGAAGCTAGCATTGCAGGCAAGCACTTTTAACCTTTGTGCTGTTTTTCCAGCACATGCTCACCTGGAAATCACAGGGATCCTCCTAAGTCTCTGGGCCCCTCCTGAGTGCTGGGCCAACAGGTGTCTCACTCTAATTCAGGCTGACCTGGAATTCACTATGTAGTCTCAGGTTGGCCTAGAACTCATGGCAATACTCCTACCTCTGTCTCCCCAGTGCTGGGATTAAAGGTATATAACTAAAAGACAAACGACAACACAAAATCAAACAGAGCCACCAATGGTCAGGAAATTGTGCAGAAGAGAGTGTGCAAAAATGAGAGGGGGGTGGGGCAATATGCATAGGCACTGAATCCCTCAATTGAAGGGCTGCTCCTTCCAAAAGTTAGGAACCAAAACACCATGGGGAATGCCCACAATCCCACCATGATGGGCCCTGCATGGCCTGGCACGAGTGAAGACGGGCATGAGAGTACCAACTTATGATGGCTACTTCCAAGGTTTCCTCTGAAAGAAAAGGCATAAAAGAACCCTAAAAATAAACCAACCAGTCAGCGAAAATGACAATGTGATTGGGGTTCACCTTAGGAATAAGGTTCCTACTGGCCTGGGTCAGCAGGTAGAAACAGAACCCTGCTCCTTGTATGTCATGGAGTCCTGCCTCTCCTGCAGCACCCTGCACCAACAACCAAGCGCACTTGAGAAAAGCTGAGTCCCTCTCGTCATTAACAACAATGATAAGCGAGTAAGTGGTCCAAGTAATTGAACTCAAAGCTCCTGTCAGATTTTTCAGTCTCTGTACCTTAATCTTTGAAGCAGGCTCTCACCCTCTAACATCTGGCTTCTAACTCCTACACATCCTCGTCCGTCAGCCATATAAGATCATCTTAGCTGGGCTGGGAGTTCCCTAGGGAAACACACCCCTGGGATCCTTTTCATTCATTTTTCAGACATCCCCATTACAGTAGGCTTGTAACGTCAGAGTGAAGGGATGAAATCTAAAATATTGCTCAATTACAAAAAAAGGATTCCGTGCACCACCTGTCCACTGGCTCAGCCGTCCTTTTTCTGTCAACCAATTTGACGCTTTATTTGGAGACAGCAGATTCTCTAACCCAGGGGTACAGCATCTGGAACGTTCAGGGAAAGAGAATGCCAGGAGGGCCCAGGGAATCGCTCTGTGATAGAATTGGGGCTCCTGACAAGCATCTGAGTCATCTGCTCACATCTGTCTGGGACCTCCAGAACTGACCAAGGATTTCAGACACTCGATATGAGTTTGGAGCACGCTCTCTGCCTGAGGACCACCCTTCTGGTAATCCAGCAGACACTGGGGACTGTCCTAAGTTCTCAAAGGAAAAATATTCATTTATTTATTTATTCATTTACTTATGAGAGAGAGAGAGAGAATGGAAACAATTGTGCCTACAGGCCCTGCAAATGCACTTGAGATGCTTGCACTAGTTTGTGCACATGGCTGTATGTGGGTACTGGGCAATCGAAACTTTGCAAGCAAGCACCTTTGTCCACGGAGCCATTATTCCAGCCTCCTCCTTTTCCCCCCATTTTTCTTTTTTATTTCACCTGTGCATATTTGGACACCTTAGTATCTCTTTCCGCTGGACATGTCCACTACTTTTCCTTTAAAATTTTATGTATTTAATGTGTGTATGTCTGTATGTATGCATGTATGTATGTATCTCTGTTCTGAGACAGAGACAAAGTGGACCACATTTGCACATGTCTGTATGTGGGTACTGGGGAACAGAACCTGGCTTTGCAAAATGTTTTCTCCAGATTGATTAAACTTACAGAATGTTGTGCCCTAGGAATCTTGAAACATGTTCTTTGAAATTTTGTTGTTTATTTAATTCATGTGTGTCTCAGATAGCATTCTATTTTTTCATTAAAAAAATCTGATAGGGTTCACTGTAGCTCAGGCTGACCTGGAATTCACTCTGTAGTCTCAGTGTGGCCTTGATATTACCTGCCTCCCAAGTGCTGGGATTACTTGACACCTATTTTTTTAAACAAATGTTGGTCTGAAACCAGATGCATTTTGGTCATAGTAATATCTAATGGAAAATAATGATAAATGAAATTCAGAATTATTTCTAGAACTTCATTATTTTACAATATTCTAAACCTTCTTTGTTGTCGTTTTGGATTATTTAAAAATTATTTGTGAGTAGAGAGAAAGAGAAAGAGTGCGTGCATGGGCATGCCAGGGTCTCTCGCTCTACAAATAAACTTCAGATTGATGTGTCACTATGTTCATTTGGCTTTACCTGGGTATTGGGGAACCAATCTTAGGCCAACAAGCTTTACAAGCAAGGGCCTCTAACCACTGAGTCATCTCCAGCTCTTCTTACTTATCTTTTTTTTTTTTTCTGAGTTAGGGTCTCACTCTACCACAGGCTGACCTGGAAATCACTATGCATTCTCAGGGTGGCCTCGAACTCATGGCAATCCTCCTACCTCTGCCTCCTGAGCGCTGGGATTAAAGGCGCACACCACCATGCCTGGCCCTCTTCTCAGTTACCTTAAAGCAACCTTTAACAGAAGAGTTAAGATAATGAGGCAGAGGAGCCTGATTCTAAAACACACATGCAGAACATACAAACAAACAAATGAAAATCCCTAAAACCTAGAAGACAGCACTAAATGTGATATGGCTGGTCATACATATTAGTCCAATACTTATTTCAGATATTCAGGATAGAATCAGTATTTCATAAAGCCTGTCCAAGCTGTGTCATGAGATTAGTCTTGTAGATAAAAATATGAATAAGTTATATCAGAGGAAAACCTAGAGAAAACCACTATCTTTCTACATGCTTTGGTTGTTTGAGTTTATCTGTTTTATTTCTAGACAAGGTCTTGCTTTCTTTCTTTGACTGGTGTGATACTTGCTATGTAGCTCAGACTGGCCTTGCTGAACTGTGGGCAGTCTCCCTGCTTCATCCTGCATAGTGCTAGCATTACAAACATGTATCACCTTGGTCAGCATAGCCTTGGATTCTCTAATTCTGGACTATTTCTTCACAGATTGAAGAGCAGGTTGAAAAAAATTTCAGGGAGAAAGCAATTACTTGCACTTGTGTTTTTAAAGTATATTTAATAAATACTAAAAATTCTTCCATTTCAATCATACTTTTGAAGTTGTTAATGAATGCATTTCCTTATTACTTATTCTCTGTGTGTCTACTGAAAACAGATGTTTTCTACATTAAAAGGACCATTTTCTCAGAGCTGTGCACCTAATTGGCATGCAGTGTTTGCTGTATTCTACTCTATAGCCACACTTCTTCATCACTTAAGATAGAGTTAATTTCTCTAACAGGATCATTAATAAAGATATTATTTTAAAGAAAATTAGAGAATTGACATGTATAACTGGTAATATTATTACAGATTTGAAGAGAAAGGGAAACTTATCCATTTAACCTTCATTGTACCCAAAGCAGATACAATAAACTGTCACTATGAAATGCCTATCATTTGTTTTCTTTTCAAAAAAATAAATAACTTAGCTGGGCGTGGTGGTGCTTGCCTTTAATTCCAGCACTCAGGAGGCAGAGGTAGGAGGATCACTGTGGGTTCAAGGCCACCCTGAGACTACAGAGTGAATTCCAGGTCAGCCTGGACTAGTGTGAGACCCTACATGGAAAAACCAAAATAAATAAATAAATAAATAATAAATAATAAATTCTAATTGGCAAAAAATGAAATTTTATTGGACTGACACTATTATAATAAATCTAGGTAACATAAGCTTAAACGTTTAACATCAAACATGTTTTTAGAAATGGATATATTTGGGAAACTATGAAATCATTTGTTATCATGTTCTTGCTTACCATTTCAAGTTAAAATAACAGAAAAACAATTATATTGAATTCAATGAGAAAGTCAGATAAAAAGAAAAATTCAAAAAAATAAAAGTGTAATACAAGTAATGCAGATTAATGAACTGCTATACAAATGAGTGACAGTTGAAAAATACAACCTGTAATCCTACTCCACTCACTTAATTAATGAGTTAAAATGAATGCCAAAACTTGTTTGGCTTGAGGGAGAAAATATATATAAATTTGAATGGCTATACTTTCATATTGATAGATTAATCATTAAGCATTCTGTTTTGGGGATGGTTTCTGTACTACATACCCTAAATGGGGAAGTGAAGTTAGCCCCTCAACGTCCCCTCTCTCTTAACATCAAGCCTAGAGTCAAGCGCCACTAATCTGGTATTTCTTTTGAGATAATTTCCATGTGCATGAATCGAGTTATGGTAATATGTACCTTGGATTGACTTACCACTCTGTGCATTACTCTGACTAAACACAGATTATCATCATCATCAAGTATGTTCTTTAATAGTTTTCCCATGTCATTAGTACACAGAAACGTCATGCATTTTCAGTGGGAGTTATCAGGCAACAAAAGGCAGAAGCTATGCATAGGTAGGAATGGAATAATTAAACCTATATTTAAAGATCCATAGTAACAATTGGAGCCTAGGTCTTGGTGTGTACATGTGTGTGTTGTATATCTCCTAAAATGATTACATACAGTGTGATCTTGATGTGTTCAGCATAGCACACTTAGTAAGACACACAGCACAATGAACCCTCAATTCTTTTTATACTTTTCCTTTCCAGGAAAGATATATGAACACCAGATCAAAATACATATATATTTTTTGCATTTGGAACTAGACATTAAAAGTTGACAGGGCAAAACTTGACCAGGTGGGGCTCATTGGTAGCTTACTATAAACTTCCCTTTAATAGTGCCCATTGTTCCCAAGAAAACAGAGCAATCTACTTCCATTAATTCCTTCCCCAAACATCACTTTGTAATATAATTTGAGTAATGTTTTATTATTAATCACTATGTATCAATGTTGATTATTTAATCCTAGTAAAATGCATTCCTTCATTTGGATTGTTATTTTAAATAGAATGCATGCATAGAGCTGGAGAGATGAGATGGCTTAGCAGTGAAGGCCCTTGCCTGCAAAGCCAAATGACCCAGGTTCAATTCCCCAGGACCTACATAAACCAGATGCACAAGGTGGTGCATGCATCTGGGATTCATATGCAGTGGCTGGAGGCCCTGGCATGCCCATTCTCTTTCTCTCATTCTATCTGCCTATTTCTCTCTCTCCCTCTCTCAAGTCAATAAATAAATAAAAATAAAATATAGAATCGTATGCATGAAAGGGCAACTGGGATTCATTATGAAACTTTAATATCAACACAGTAATACAGGAGTTTGCAAAAACAGAAAAATCATCTGACATAGAGGGTCTTTAATCTTAGGAACCAAGAGCTCTGGAAGAATCATGGAACATGACTTCCTCTTCTTAGCCTAGGAAGCATTCTTAAAACGTGTAAAGCTCTTCAGTCCTTAATATCAAAAGCCTTGTCTATGACTTAGCTATCTAGCTATGTAGTTCTGAAAGTAGTCTTTAGTGCTCAGATCTACTTTCCTCCATTTTTCCCCTCAGGCAACAATGGGGGTGTAGCAGACAGCTTCAGGTTCACTGAGAATAAGCTGGCCTGCCTTCATAGGACCAAACACAGAGAGCAGCAATGATGTCTTCTCAGCTCCCCTCCGGCAATATCCGAGGTACACACCTGACAGCATGTCCCGGTCACGCCTTCCCAAAGCCCCGGCGCTGGCAGGAACACGAACGCGTGCACTCTCTCTCTCTCTCTCTCTCTCTCTCTCTCTCTCTCTCTCACACACACACACACACACACACACACACACACACACACACACACACACACGTCTGACACTCAGGGATACATCCAGGACAGGATATGCTTTGGGTCCCTGTGCCTGTCCCAGGGCAGTTGCACTGCAGCCAGCCCATTACAGAGACACAGGCGAGAAAGCCATCGCCTTCCTGCCCACACACACCGGCTAGGCGGCCTCATCACCACACGCTTCAAACTCCCCTGACATGCCCTCCGCACCCCCTCCCCGTCCTCCAATCTAAGGGGGGACATGTCAAAAGGCAAAAGCCCTTCCCACCTTGTCTCCTTCTGCACCTCTTCTTGGAGCCAAAGTGTTGGACCCGGAAAAGACGTTGGACTTGTTTTGTCGCAGCTGGTCTTGCCTTCACTCGGGCCATGGACCCGGGGCAGGCAGTGGATTTCTCGTGCTCTCGGGCTTGTCTCTTCTGAAGGAGGCGCGAGCAGGGACAGCCGCCGCCACTGCCATGACGCCCACACCAGCCCTTCATTCGGGGCCTTCGGTGGCTTCGCCTCGGGCTCCTCCTCTGTGCCGCCGCCTTCCCCGCCTGGGCTCTCCTTAGCCTGCGCTGTGCCCGGGCTTGTGCGCGCTCGGGTTTCCACCGAGGAGGGCTCAGCACAGCCCCGGGGGCTCCTCTGCCTGTGGGGCGGCGCCTGCGGGCGGCTGGCGGTCTGGGTCCGAGCTGACACCCCAGCTCCGGGCCGGGAGCGCAGGCCATGCTGACTGGCTGGCTGAGGAGACCGTGGTGCGCTCCCGGGCGTGCTCTGGGCCCTGAGCCCCGAGGACACGTGCAAGTCCAAGAGGCTCGTGCTGAGTTGAGGCATCCCCCGCCCTGTGCGGCGTGCAGAGGGCCAGAGGAGGGAGGCGGGGGAGGGAGAGCGCTGGCGCGCGCGGGTGGGCGGGGAGGAGGGGCGGGAGGAGGCAGCACAGCTGAGCGCTCAGGCCCTGGCCCCCTCCCAGTCCTCTTCCACTCGTCCTTGCAACTTCTAGGCCTGATCATTGCAAAAGTTGGCCCGTGCCAGCTTTCCGACTGTGATCAAACAGGTGGCCTCACACATCCTCGGTGTTGTTGCTGCTGCTGCTGTTGCTGTTCCTCTGAGCACAGAGCAATACCAGGATGGGAACTCCCTCTGCCAGCCCCCTCCCTCCTCCCTCCTGAAGAGCCAGAAGGCCCCCTGCCAAAGGTCAGTCCCCTCCTTCCCTCCTTCTGGGAGCCCAGCTACCCACTGTCTCCAGCAGGCTGCCCCACCCTCCCCATCCCCCAAATCCCCAGCGGGTCTCTCCGCCTCACACCTGTAAGTGCTTAAGGTCTGGCCTCGCCCCCAAAACTCCCCCAAACTGGGGCTTTCCCTAAAGCATCTTAAGGATGCCTGTTGAATTATTCATTTCTGGTGGATATTGGAGAGAAACAGACCCATGGAAGGCTTGCAGATATATAATCAGGAGGAGGAATGTATGAGAAAGTTGAAAGCACCAACATGGAAACATGGCTGCTCACTTTCTAACTTCTATTTATCACCCATTGCACTTTGTAGAGAATTAAACATGACACAGGGAGCTTGTGTGCCCACTAGGCTAAGATGGACAAGTTGATTCTACAGGTCACTCTTTCTTGCCCTAAGCTCTCTCTCCTCAATTATTTTTAATTGACTTTATTTTTCTGATGCATAAACATAAAATTACACAGATCAGTGGGATACCAAAATGTTTCAATATAGGTGTATGTTGTACATTGTTTACATCAAGTTAATATATTTCATTCATTATGAAAATATTCCTATAGCCTTTCTAGTTTGTTAAATGTATAGTACATAACATGTATCACCCTACTGTGCAATAACACACAAGAACTTCTTGCTCCTATCTAACTGTAACTTATCCTTATTGATCAACTTTACCCCAATTAGCCTTAAAATTACAAAAATGGAGACTTTTGGGAGAACAAGACATATTTCTTGTCAGCTCCCAAAAGGTATCCACCTTTTCGTGTCCCCTCCATACACACATCTCGTTCTTTTACCTTTATGGACAGAAAAAAAATCTGACCTACCACTGATGAGACTGGCATAAGGGCTCTCCAATTTTCTGTCTGGCACATGCTTTTCTCTTTCTCTTCCACTAAGAAAGATCACAGAGGCCTGTGACTAAAGGTTAAATTTAGTCCAGGACATAACGTGAAGGATGACCATCCTGAACTTGGGTCCATTTTAATACTATGATCTAATCAACTCCTGCTTTCCTAAAACATTTATCAAGTTCCTAGGTGCTTAGCAAGTCAAAGATGACTGTGACTATCACGTCAAAATCCTCAAAGAGGAACTGTGCCCAAGCCCAAGACGTCTCAAAATGGCATGATGAAAGACAGAACGGCAGCCTCTCCTAGAAAAGCATGTTTTACCTTTTCTTTCTTCTCCATTGCCATCTCAGACCAATAGAATGGTGTTTGAGTGGGAGGAAGAATAAAGAACTCTCTTGGTCTCAACACCTATTTCCCAAACCCGTTTTTCCCGGTTTGTTTCATGCCCAGGAATTCAGCTATGGAATTTCTAGATCTCCTCCAGATTCATAGTGTTTGAATGCTCTCTACATAACCTCGATGTTGCACTCTCCTCTAAGCTGGGGGATGGGGGTCTACTCCCCTTTGTTCTTTGTAGACCTCCTGTCCTCCACTGCACTGCCCACCAAGCTTACTTCTTGACCATGTTCAGTAAACAGCATTCTTGGCACCATCTCCACTTCCATTCGCAAACAGTTGTAGTCTGGCTGGAAGATGGAATATGTTTTCATCCTACCTCTGCCACTAACTGCAGTAACTAACTGTGAGTTGGGGTATGCCATTCTTCCTGTTAGCAGGAACCTTAGTTTACCTTATCTTTAAAGCAAAACAAACAATATGGGTGAGGTTCAAATTGTACACTTTACTTCCCTAAAAGTTCACAGAAATGGCTGAAGTTCCCTCATTACTTTTCCAACCACAGCACTTAGTCCTTAAAAAGCCACAACTAAAATTAAATGATTTGAAAACCCTAGATGAGATGCTGCTTAAAATCCTTTTTGGCTCTGGGAGTCTATGATTATATTGTGTTTATCTATACTCCTTCAACCGCCTCATCTTCCTCAGTTTATACTTACTATTTCTCTCTTCCCTCCCCACTCCCCCAAACATAAAGTTTTTACTGAAAACCTACAACAGAGGTAGTCATGAGCCCTAAGGGTGTAACGTCTGCTGTTGTCACGCTAAATGTATATACTATGCTCACCAAACTGCCCAGTAAGCATTTCTCTTAATGTCCACTCCCATATATTAATGTTACTCTCACTCATGGTTAGAGAAGCTTCTCTTTTCAGATGGTGGCAAACGTGGGAGGACTCAGAAGGCACCATGGTGCTGAGAAGAAGGGACAAGACGTGCTCAGCACTGAAACATCTCAAACCCACCTTCCAAGGCTCAGGGCCCATTGCGGAAGATGGGGCAGAAAGAATGTAAGAGCCAAAGGAAGGGTAGGACTCCTTACAACATGCTCTTCCAGACACAAAATGGCCTGGATATCCATGACCTCACAGTGCCTGACACTACCTATGCAAGACCATCATAATTGGAGGAAAAGATCATGACATCAAACTGAAAAGAGAGTCTGATTGAAAGGGGAGGGGATATGATGGAGAGTGAAGTTTCAAAGGGGAAAGTTGGGGGAGAAAGGGAAGTACCATGGGATATTGTGTACAATTAAATAAGTTGTCAATAAAAATAAATAATAATAAAAAAACAAAGTTTTTCATGGATTCCAAAGACAAATGCAAAAGGCCTTCAGCTCCACTCTTCAGGAGTTCACCTGAGAACCAGGTTTTAAGATTGTTTTCAGAGTTATGGGAGTTATCAGAGCATAGAATGCTCATCATTCTTTACCAGTCTTTTTGGCCTGCCTCAGATGAGCTGTCAGAAGCTGAGAGGACCAGCTCTCAAGAATCATCTCTAGGTGAAAGAGAGAAACCCAAACAGATGGGACTGTGCTGAGTAAGTACAAAAGAACTGAGACAGCATAATCAGGAGCAGTCTCAGTACCTTTTGGGGAGGAAGGAATTGACTGTCTGAAACTCTAAAAATGAGAGATTTCCAGATTTCCTTCAAGGTAAATATGATCAAAACCACTTGCCAGTTTGCTTTCTATCTCCATTAGCAGTTCATTGAAACCAACAAGAATAGAAAAGAAAAAGAAAAAGAAAAAAACCTCTGAATGGTCAGCTACATTTTAAGAACTGATAATCAACTCTGAGAGGAAAGGGGATGGTTCAAATACAACAGGGTTAGGCTGTTTGCAGTGGCTGGAGGCCCTGCTGTGCCCGTTCTCTCTTTCTCTATGTCTCTTCTTCTTCTTCTTCTTCTTCTTCTTCTTCTTCTTCTTCTTCTTCTCTCTCTCTCTCTCTAGTAAATAAATAAATTAAAATTTTTTTTTTTTAAAATCACCTAACAGTTAAGAGGATCTTAGGTCAGACACACAGGTGGACAATGCAGGGATGAAGGTTACTTCTAGACAGTTCGGCTTTGAACCTGACCATCCCATCTCTCCACAATCAGAAGTTCTATCCTCAGAGGTGTAGGTGCAGCTGCCTTTTGGGATCTTTGGTTCACAAAGGCAATGGGTTCAAAAGGATGTCTGGGGTGAGAAAGATGGCTCAGCAGATAAGCGTTTTCCTGTGAAGCCAAAGGACCTGGTTTGAGGCTCGAGGTTTCAGGAAAAAGCTTGAAACATTTGCTACAACATAAATGGAAGTGGAAGGCTCTGTTCAAACAGTAGCAGCAACAACAAAATGCACTGCCATCCAATGTACTCCAAACATAACCTTTCCCTTTCTTTCCCCTTAGTTCTCTTCCCCTGTCACAGTGCCCTGTACTTCTACTCAATGCAGTGCTTCCTTGAGTGGAAAGCTGGGTCCTGTCCTGTGACCTCTGTACATGTGCACTGGTGGCTACCAAGCTTCTTTTACTGAAAAAAAAAAAAAAGATTATTGACAACTTACATACACATACATAGTGTATTTTGATTATAATCCTCTGTAATTACTGTTTTGGATGCCCACCTCCCAATCCTGAACAACCCTTTCTTCTTTCCAAATAGTCCTATTTTGATGACTTTTCATTTCTCCCTCCTCTGCCATCCATGAAGAAATGTCAGTGGGCCACTGTGAGGTCATGAGGGCAACCATCATTTTGTGTCAGGAAGACTGTGATCCAAAGTACTCCTCCCCATTCTTTGACTCTTAGATACTTTTAAAAAATATTTTATTTATTTGCTTATTTTAGACAGGGAGAGAGAGGAAGAGGCAGAGAAAGAGAGACAGGGAGAGGGAGAAAATGGGCACATTCTCAGCCACTGCAAACAAACTCCAGATGCATGCACCACCTTGTGCATCTGGCTTGCATGGGTCCTGGAGAATCGAACCTAGGTCCTTAGACTTCACAGGCAAATGCCTTAACAGCTAAGCCATCTCTCCAGCCCATGCTCTTAAATTCTTTCTGCTCCTGTTCTGTAACATCCCCTGATGGGCTGCCCCTCCTACCAGCACTAAACCACCAAGAACAATGGCTCATCCTTTCCTGTGGGAGGGATGGCTGCCTTAGTCAAAGGACAGATGAAATAAGTGACTGCAACTTCCACATCAGGGTGGAACAATGGCTCTTCCTTTCCTGTGGGAATGATGGCTGCCTTAGGCAAAGCACAGTTGAAATAAGTGATTGCAACTTCCACCTGGGGGGGACTACAGCCTCCACCTGGGGATGTATGCATCCATGGATGGATGGTGGGTGAGAGCCACTGCCTGCCATTTTTTCTGCTAATTATGCTGGGGAAGTAGTAGCTGGGAAGAGAATGGCCACTGACACCCCACCTCTGAGAGAGAGCCACTTGCACTTAAATATATATACATATAATATTTTATTTAAAAATATTTATTTCTTTATGAGAGAGAGAGAGAGAGAGAGAGAGAGCGCACCAGGGCCTCTAGCCACCCTGCAAACAAACTCCAGATGCATGTGCTTGTGCACG
This sequence comes from Orientallactaga sibirica, assembly GCA_036365145.1. Lineage (NCBI taxonomy): Eukaryota > Metazoa > Chordata > Mammalia > Rodentia > Dipodidae > Orientallactaga > Orientallactaga sibirica. The sequence goes on along the minus strand of JAEOAD010000015.1, from coordinate 21,984,204 downwards.
CCACACTGCTGGAAACAAACTCCAGATCCTTAGGTTTGTGCCAAGCACCTTGCCGCACGTCATCTCTCAGCCCCAACTTGCACTGGATGCTGGAGAATTCTTTCAACCTGCTCTGGTCCTGTGGGGAGAGATAGGTTTGGGGACAAGATGGCAAGAACCTTAGAGCCACTGAGTCATCTCTCTGGCACCAACTTGCACCCTTTTGATTCTGAAAGTTCTTTCTGTCCTGCTCTGGCTCTCCAGTGTGTGTGTTTGGGGGGATAGGATGATCAGCTGCCTGACAAGATGCAGAGAACCTCAGGAAAATTAGAAGACTGAGTAGTTTCCAGAGACACATGTCTCCTGGGGGCTTTGAGAGAGAGCAGGACCCACCTTCCCGCTCAGCCAAGGATTCAGGCACCCGCGCCCCCTCAGGCATGTTCCACTGCACCATGGGGCTTTATTTACAAAACAGAAATTCAAAGATCAAATTATTCGGGAAAGGGAGGTGGCTCAGTTGGTACAGTGTTTGCTGCACAAGCATGTTGACCTAAGTTCAGCTCCTCAGCACCCACGTAAAAGCCAGGCACAGGGGCACATGCTGGCCATCTTGGCACCAAGGAGATAGAGGCAGGGGGACTCCTGAGATTCTCTGGCTAGCTAGTCTAGCTGAACTGGGCAAGCTCCTGGCTCAATTAGAGTCCCTGTCTCACAAAATAAGGTAGAGGACTGGAGAGATGGCTTTGCTATTAAGGGACTTGCCTGCAAAGCCAAAGGACCCAGGTTCGATCCCCCAGGACCCAGGTAAGCCAGATGCACAAGGTGGCACATATGCCTGGAGTTTGTTTGCAGCAGCTGGAAGCCTTGACATGCCTATTTTCTCTATCTCTCTCTCGACCTTCCTATTTCTCTCTCTCTCTCTCTTTCTCTCAAATAACTAAATAAAAATAAAGATGAACACTTAGAAAAACAAGGTAGAACAGCTGAGGAAGACACATAATGTCAACTTGTAGCCCCTATATGCATGTGCACACATTCTCATATGTACTGTCACACACCTGTGCACCCCCCCACAGAAACATGCACACATACATGTATGCACACCACATATGCCAGGCACAAATACATGTGCAAAAATATGAAATTATTAAGAATTGTAGGAAGAAGACAAACCCCAACCACCTGACACAGAAATGTAATTCGTGTTTGTGGCACAGATGCCCACTCCTGTGAGGCCAGCCCAGTGCAGTCTCTGGGTCTTGCATATGTGAACAATGCTTTAGATTGAAATAGTAAATCCTTTAAAATGTTTTATTTATTTATTTTGAGAGAGAGAGAGATACAGAGAAATGAGAGAGAGAGAGAGAGAGAGACAGACAGACAGAGAGAGCCTTAGCTAAGCCAATCTCCAGCACAAATCCTTTAAAATAAACCAGTTGTGGTGGCTCATGCATATAATTCTACCATACAGGAAGTTTTGGCAGAAGTGTTTCCAGTTCAAGGAAAGCTTGAGATACACAGTGAGCTCAAGGCTAACCTGGCTTCAAAGTGAGATCCCTGTATCAAAAAAAAAAAAAAAAAAAAAAAAAAAAAAAAAAAGAAAGAAAGAAAGAAAGAAAGAAAGAAACAGCCGGGCATGGTGATGCATGCCTTTAATCCCAGCACTTGGGAGGCAGATGTAGGAGGATTGCCATGAGTTAATTCCGGGAGTTAATAGTTAATTCCAGGTCAGCCTGGACCAGAGTGAAACCCTCCCTCGAAAAACCAAAAAAAAAAAAAAAAAACCAAGAAACAAAACACCAGGCATGGTGGCCTATGCCTTTAAGCCCAGCACTCTGGGAGGCAGAGATAGGAGGATCACTGTTAGTTCAAGGCCACCCTGAGACTACATAGTGAATTTCAGGTCAGCCTGAGCTACAGTGAGACCATACCTTGGAAAAAAAAAAAGAAAGAAAAGAAAGAAAAGAAAAGAAAAAGAAAGAAATGACATGAATGAAATGGTGTTGACAAGAATGCTGCAGTGAACAGGCTTTGAGATACAGTGATGAATGGCCCTTTGTGGTAGTGATTGTCTCTCATTTCTCCTTCCCATCTTGGCCCTGAAAAGCAAAGATACTCCACACTTTCCACCATGTCTGGCAAGACTCTTTCTAGGTATCTGGCTTTGGAGTGAATTTAGGGAAAAAGAGAGAGAAAAACTGATTGCAGATAAAAAGTTTTATTGGCAGCTTCTTGAAGAATTGATTTCTATTCTCTCTCTCTCTCTCTCCATATATATATATATATATATATATATATATATATATATATATATATATATATATATATAGTGCTAGCAAGATACTTTGTATGTTTGCATGAGGCCTTCCTCAGTGGTATTGCTGGTATTCACTATAGGGTTGTGTGTTATGAGTTGTGAGGACAGTAGTCATTCATTGTGTGTGGTGGGAACGATGCCTCTGGATATTGCCTCCCACAAAGTGGCTTTTACAATCCTTCCACCCTCCCTCTTCTGCAAAATTTTCTAAGCTGCTGAGAGCTAAACACTAAAGTAGACTTAAAATACACCCACCAAGGCTCAGGGAATAACCCCTTTAAGGCTACTTCATAGGCAGTTTGCGAAGCAATTTTCTATATATTTTTATAGATTTGATAGTCTTTTGTAAAATCAAACTATATCTAGTTATAAAAACAAAATCTTGAACTGGGCATGGTGACACACGTTTAATGCCTGCACTCTACAGGCAGAGGTATGAAGACTGCAGCAAGTTTGAGACCACCCTGAGAATACATACTGAATTCTAGGTCAGGCAGGGCTAGAGGGAGACCGTACTTTGAAAAACAAAACAAACAAACAAACAAACAAACAAACAAATCCCTGGGAACTGTAAATACAGAATATCACCATGATTGTGGAAAGCTCTAGTGAGCAGTGCTATCTAGACAGCTAGGCCTTACAATGTTATACATTTGCAATTAATCAGTCAAAATTTAAAAAATAAAATAAAATCATTGAACATGGTGGTGTAGACCTTTACTCACAAAGATGTAGGAGGATTGCTGTGAGTTTGAGGCCAGTTTGAGACTAAAAAGTGAATTTCAATTCAGACTGGGCTATAGCAAGCCCCTACTTCAGAAAAAAAAAAAGTAAAGTCTTAACTTTACCACTATGCTTATAATTAAATGTCAATATACTTAAAAATGATTAATGTTGCCCCATGTTATTTACTCAATTGTGGCCTATATTGTTAATAAATCCACCTGATAAAACGTTCCTGGGAGTTTTATGAAGAAATAGGTTAACTTGTTCTTGAAAAAAAGGTAGTGTGGATATATCATGAACTAATAGGAGCTTGAAAACTCCAGATAATGGTGTTAAAGACAAGAAATATTAATTATCCTGATACGATTAGTGAATATTGTATAAGTGTACTGAAATAGCATGAAGTACATGAGAAATGGTTATATTAATCAAAAATTATTTACAAAGTCTTTAACAAGATGGAAATGAAAACTTTTCAGTGAATTTTTGCTTTTATAATAGTCACATTAACTTCAAATGATTAATTAGTTAATCTTGCTTTTCCAAACCAATCAATTTCCATACAAACCAAGATTCATCTCCTCACCAAAATCTGACCCGCCTACACAGACAGAACATTTTATTTCATAGCAGATGAAAAACAGGATAGTAAAAGCATGCACACAAAGACTTACCAAGTTGTGCAAGTGTCCCTCACTGTTCTCTGCCAAATACAGCTTGGTTTGAACTCCTTGAAAAGCGACCACTCGAAGACCCACAGGGATGAGGTTAAACAGAGCTGAAAATTCATAGAATGTGAAAAGGTTACACTTCTTGATTTCATAGTTTTCCAATGTGTTCCACAGGAGTATCTGGCTCCCTAAAGGTAGTATGGACTGGACAAGTATATACATAGACATGTAGGCACATAAAAACTAAAGCCTCATTCTACCTTCTAGTGTATTTGACTCATGGTTTCCATTACAGTCATTTAACTGGGGCTATAAGTACATATTCTCAAATGCTCCATTTATAATGGAAGATTCTAGACTCAGTCCCCTAGTTTATAGAATCAGAAGTGAGGAATATTGATGCTTCTTGGGTGATCTACAACCAGGAATTGTTTTGCACATTAAATAGCATCAAACTTTATAAAACTAAGCTATTTTAAATAATTTTTTCTTAAATTTATTTATTTGAGAGAGAGAGAGAGAGAAGAGAGGCAGAGAGAGAGAGAGAGAGAGAGAGAGAGAGAATGGGCATGCCAGGGTCTTCAGCTGCAACAAATGAACTTAAGATGCATGTGGCACCTTGTGCATCTGGCTTCCATGGGTACTAGGGAATACATCCTCAGACCTTTGGCTTTGTAGGCAAGTACCTTAACCACTAAGCCATCTCTCCAATCAAAAACTAAGCTTTTAAACTGCTTCCCTAGGTAGTTGACCACATTTACACAGCCAAGGTCAGAGATATCAGTCAGTTGGGAAGTGATTCCTACACTCTTAGAAGAGACATTATTGGTCCAATATCTTCATTTAAATAATCTATATAATTTCCAATCTAACCCCCCCTCTGAACATATCTTGACCTTGCAATAATACGTCATATTCTCCCAGAGAAGATTTTATTATAGAACAGAAAATTTCTAAGTCAGTCTTGAGAGTTGTCCTAGCTTTTAGTCTTGAAGAACAAAGATTAAATCAATAAAAACAAGGAGGCAGGTTTTGTGGTGCATGCCATTAAGCCCAGCACTTGAAACACTGAGGCAGGAGGATCATCATGAGTTTGAGGTCAGCTTGGGGCTACAGAGTGAGTTCCAGGACACCCCACACTAGAGTAAGACACTGACTCAAAAAGAAGGTGTATTTTATCCATTTTTTTCCTGCAAAATAGTTACAAGTGGGAATCAAAATGGTGCCAATGAGGCCTTCATCTCTTCATTTGAACATCTGACTTCATGAAACTTACACCCAAGCTCTCCTCACCACACACCACACACCACTCACTGGAGACAACCAGTGGGTGTCCCCCACTACTAGCTGTCTACTCCCTCCCATACCATGAACAAAAAGAAGACTACATTTTTAAAGCATAGTGCTTATCAAACACATCTTGTGAAAATAGCCTGTGCACCTTTCTCTCAGGAGTCATGGACCGAGGCTGATGATTTTTGTCTTGCTTTGTAAGTTTACTGAGGATGATACATTGGTCCGTTATTTCCATGAACAAAAATATAGAGATGTCAGTGCATGCTTAAGAAGAGTGTTCTCAGGGTCACTCGTTTCTGTGCATATATATTCTCTGCAGTAGATAGGATAATAGGGATGAAAAATATTAATGAGGAAGGAAGTACTCCTTGCTGAGCCTACAGTGTATCTTTCCCTTAAAATCAGGGTACTTACCAAAGAGGAGCTAGGACATACTATACAGTTCAAAGTACAAGTGTTCCCACCACAAGCCACTGGTGGTGCTTTATGCAATACTTGTCATATTAAAAGCTGTGCTCTTTTGTTACATGAGATAAAGGAAACTAATCACACAGATTTCAAGCCAGGATTCTGTGCTATATCTGACAATGCAATGTACAGGAAATAAGTGTAGCATCTTGAGTATGTCGTGTATAAGTCACATATTTTTTGAAGATGCCTTGCTCACAGCAGGTGCCCAAAACATTGGTAGATTGATAAAAAACTGTACAATGAAACATGATAATTATTTTTGAGAAGTAATAAATCACAATCCCATTATATAAGCCCATCATTTAAAAAATCTGAAAAAGAGATCCAAGGCACTTGCCTGCAAAGTCATGGACTCAGTTTTTTTTTTTTTTTTTTTTATTGATTTTTAATCTTACATACCAAAAACCCCACCTGATATTTCCCCCCTCCCCATTCCACTTTAGAACTCCAGTCTCCATCATATCCCTCCCTTTCTCCATTAGTCTTTGATGACATCATCTTTCTCTTCTATTTTGAGGGTCTTGCAAAGGTATCCCATGCATATATAATCCTTCCTTTGGCTCTTCCATTCTATCCCCCTTCTTCATTTGAGCCACTGGAGGATGTGAAAGGTGTTTCAGTGCTGGGCACTCCTCCATCCCTTCTTCTCAGCACTATGTTGCTTTTGGTCATCCCAGTGGTCATCATGAAAAGAGAAGCTTCTCTAGCCAGAAGTGAGAATAGCGTTAATATGTGGACATGAACATTTAGTGTAGTGTCCCCTTGGGAATAATATATACTTTAGTCAGACATGAGCAGGCTTATACCCCCAAGGCTCATGACCTCACCTCATAGACTTTTACTTAGGTTTTTCAGTACTATGTATTCCCTCCAGGACAGTCCAATTATGGAGCAGTTGGTTAAAACTGCAGAGTAGACACGCCACTATTGCACGCGTTCAGTCATTGAGTCTGGAGTTTCATTTGATGGCTTCTGTCTCCCATTCTCTCTCTTTCAATCCTGGCAAAGGACTCTTTCTTCCCAGGACTCAAGTAAATAAATAACTAAAAAATAAAAAATAAATAAATAAATATAAAAAAAATCTGAAAGCTTAAAACTAAATTTTTCCTTATGGTTTCCTTATGCATTACTTGACAACTATAAAACAAATGTAGGTCTGAAACCAGGTTTGGTCATAGTAATATCTAATGGAAAATAATGATAAATGAAATTCAGAATTATTTCTAGAACTTCATTATTTTACAATATTCTAAACCTTCTTTGTTGTCATTTTGGAATATTTAAAGTTTATTTGTGACTAGAGAGAAAGAGAAAGAGTGCGTGCATGGGCATGCCAGGGTCTCTCGCTCTACAAATAAACTTCAGATAGATGTGTCACTATGTGCATTTGGCTTTACCTGGGTATTGGGGAACCAAACATAGGCCAACAATCTTTACAAGCAAGGGCCTCTAACCACTGAGTCATCTCCAGCTCTTCTTACTTATTTTTTTTTTTTTTTTTTTTTTTTTTTTTTTGTTTTTGGTTTTTGAGGTAGGGTCTCACTCTGAGTTGGGGTCTCAGGGTGGCCTCGAACTCTCGGCGATCCTCCTACCTCTGCTTCCCGAGTGCTGACCTGGAAATCACTATGCATTCTGACTCTAGCACAGGCTGACCTGGAAATCACTATGCATTCTCAGGGCGGCCTTGAACTCATGGCAATCCTCCTACCTCTGCCTCCTGAGTGCTGGCATTAAAGGTGCACACCACCATGCCTGGCCCTCTTCTCAGTTATCTTAAAGCAACCTTTAACAGAAGAGTTAAGATAATGAGGCAGAGGGAGAAAGTGAAGAGAGATTGAGATTTCAATATATTTTTTGAGTTCTTTCTAACCACTCAAGGGTGGCCTTGAACTCACAGCCATGACCATTCTACCACTGCCTGCCCTTTCTGCATGAGGACCACCCTTCTGGTAATCCAACAGACACTGGGAGAGTCCTAACTTCTAAAAGGAAAAAAAATAATTTATTTATTTATTCATTTATTTATTTGAGAGAGAGACAGAGAAGGGAAACAATTGAGCCTTCGGGCCCTGCAAATGCATTTATGTCTGTATGTCTGTATGTATGCATGTATGTATGTGCCATGTGTGTGTGTGTGTGTGTGTGTGTGTGTGAGAGAGAGAGAGAGAGAGAGAGAGAGAAAGAGAATGGAAACTACCATTTGTGCACAGTGGCTTCTAACTCCTTCACATCCTCGTCCATCAGCCTTGTAAGATCTTCTTAGCTCGATATGAGTTTTGAGCACCCTTTCTGCCTGAGGACCACCCTTCTGGTAATCCAGCAGACACTGGGGAAAGTCCTAAGTTCTCAAGGGAAAAATATTTATTTATTTATTATTTATTTATTTGAGAGAGAGTCAGAGAGAATGGAAACAATTGTGCCAACAGGCCCTGCAAATGCACTTGAGATGCTTGCACTATTTTGTGCACATGGCTGTATGTGGGTACTGGGCAATCGAAACTTTGCAAGTAAGCACCTTTGACAATGGAGCCATTATTCCAGCCTTCTCCTTCTTCCCCCGTTTTTCTTTTTTATTTCACCTGTGCATGTTTGGACACCTTATTATCTCTTTCTGCCGGACACGTCCACTACTTTTCCTTTAAAATTTTATGTATTTATGTCTGTATATATGCATGTATGTATGTGCGTGCATGCGTGAGTGTGTGTGTGTGTGTGTGTGTGTGTGTGTGTGTGTGTGTGTGTCAGAGAGAAAGAGAATGGACACTGCCATTTGTGCACATGTCTGTTTGTGGGTACTGGAGAATAGAACCTACCTTTGCAGGCAAGCACCTTTTAAACACTGAGCCTTTTCTCCAGCCTTCCTCCCCTTTTTTTCCTTTTTCCTTTTTACTTAAATGTACATGAATGTTGGGTGCTCTAGGAGCTCTGGCCCGAAGACACATACACTAGTTGTTCTTTGAAATTTTGTTATTTATTTATTTATTTATTTATTTATTTATTTATTTATTTATTTGTGTGTGTGTGACAGAGAGAGGGGGGGACACAGGGAGAAAGAGAGTGTGTGTGTAAGTACGAGATAGCATCCTTTTTTTTATTTTTTGGTTTTTCGAGGTAGGGTCTGACTGTAGCTCAGGCTGACCTGGAATTCACTCTATAGTCTCAGGATGGCCTCGAACTCATGCTTATCCTCCTACCTGTCTCCCAAGTGCTGGGATTAAAGGCATGCCCCACCAGGCCTGACTCTTTTAAAAAATATTTTTTACTATTATTTATTTATTTGACAGAGACAGAGGGAAAGAGAGGGAGAGAGAATGAGCACACCAGGCCTCCAGCCACTGCAAATGATCACCAGATGCATGCACTCCCTTGTGCAGCTGGCTAACGTGGGTCCTGAGGAATCGAACATGTGTCCTTTGGCTTTGCAGTCCACCGCCTTAACAGCTAAGCCATCTGTCCAGCCCCAGATAGCACCCTTTTTATCCAAGTTGAAGGAAGTCTTCAAAATGACTTCCCCTCCAACATTTTCTTTTCCAACAACCATCAGGCCATTTGTAGCCCTACAACTCTATCTTTTTTTTTTTTTTTTTTGGCTTTTCGAGGTAGGGTCTCGCCCTAGGCCACGCTGACCTGGAGTTCACTATGTAGTCTCAGGCTGGCATCGAGCTCATGGCGATTCTCCTACCTCTGCCTCCTGAGTGCTGGGATTAAAGGCGTGTGCCAGCACCAGGACCCACGTTAGCCAGATGCACAAGGTGGCGCATAAGTCTGGAGTTTGTGTGCAGTGGCTGGAGGTCCTGGCATGTCCATTCCCTCCTTTCTCTCTGTCTGTCTCTGTCCCTCCCTATTTCTCTCTTTCTCTCTAATCAATAAATACCTAAATGAGTTTGAGGCCACCCTGCAACTACATAGTGAATTCCAGGTCAGCCTGGACTAGAGTGAGACCCTACCTCAAAAACAAACAAACAAAAAGAAAGAAGAAAGAAAGAAAGAAAGAAAGAAAGAAAGAAAGAAGAAAACAAAACAAAAGAAAGAAAGAAAGAGAGAGAGAGCAAAAGAAAGAAAGAAAGAAAAAGAAAGAAAGAAAGAAAGAAAGAAAGAAAGAAAGAAAGAAAGAAGGAAAGAAAGAAAATATACAAGAATGAGCCAGGCATAGTGGCATATGGCTTTAATCCCAGCATTTGGGAGGCAGTAGGAGAATCACCATGAGTTCAAGGCCACCCTGAGACTACATGGCAAATTCCAAGTCAGCCTAGGCTAGAGCGAGATCCTACCTCAAAAAGAAAGAAAGAAAGAAAGAAAGAAAGAAAGAAAGAAAGAAAGAAAGAGAGAAAGAGGAAAGGAAAAATATCCAAGAATGAAATTCTAAAATCATATGGAAAGTTAATGGTTAACTTTATAAGTAATTGTTAAAAAATGTTTTCAAAAATGATTTTTATGGTTTTGCATCAACAGTGTTTGAGAGTTCCAGTTGCTCAACATTCTCACCAGCACTTACCATTGTCAGTATTTATTATTTATTTATGTATTTATGTATTTATTTATTTGTTTGTTTATTTATTTATTTATTTATTTATTTATTTATTTATTTATTTATTTATTTGAGAGAGAGAGAGAATGGGTGTTCCAGGGTCTCTAGCCACTGCAAATGAACTCCATATGTATGCGCTACCATGTGCATCTGGCTTACGTGGGTACTGAGGAATTGAACCTGGGTCCTTAGGCTTCACAGGCAAGTGCCTTAACCACTAAGTCATCTCTCCAGCCCCACTGTCATCTTTTAAATTGAATCGATTTCAGTGGGTGTGTAGTGGTGTCTCCTTTTCCCTAATGACCATTAATGTTTACAATTAAAAGTTTTATTTATTTATTTGAGAGAAAAGTGGCAGATAGAGAGAATGGGCATGCCAGGGCCTCCTGCAAGCAAACTCAGATGCATGCACCACCATATGTACCTGGCTTTATGTGGGAACTGGGAATTGAACCTGGGTTCTTTGGCTTTTCAGGCAAGTGCCTTAACTGCTAAACCATCTCTCTAGCCCATATTTACATTTTCTTTTACCCAATTATATTTATTTTTTTGCTTTTTTACTATTATTTATTTATTTGACAGAGAAAGAGGGAAAGAGAGGGAGAAAGAATGAGCACACCAGGCCTCCAGCCACTGCAAATGAACACCAGATGCATGCACTCCCTTGTGCAGCTGGCTAACGTGGGACCTGAGGAATCCAACCTGTGTCCTTTGGCTTTGCAGTCCAATGCCTTAACAGCTAAGCCATCTGTCCAGCCCCAGATAGCACCCTTTTTATCCAAGTTGAAGGGAGTCTTCAAAATGACTTCCCCTCCAACATTTTCTTTTCCAACAACCATCAGGCCATTTGTAGCCCTACAACTGTATGTGTTTTTTTTCTTTTTGGCTTTTCAAGGTAGGGTCTCGCCCTAGGCCAGGCTGACCTGGAGTTCACTATGTAGTCTCGGGCTGGCATCGAACTCATGGCGATTCTCCTACCTCTGCCTCCTGAGTGCTGGGATTAAAGGCGTGTGCCAGCACCAGGACCCACGTTAGCCAGATGCACAAGGTGGCGCATAAGTCTGGAGTTTGTGTGCAGTGGCTGGAGGTCCTGGCATGTCCATTCCCTCCTTTCTCTCTGTCTGTCTCTGTCCCTCCCTATTTCTCTCTTTCTCTCTAATCAATAAATACCTAAATGAGTTTGAGGCCACCCTGCAACTACATAGTGAATTCCAGGTCAGCCTGGACTAGAGTGAGACCCTACCTCAAAACAAACAAACAAAAAGAAAGAAGAAAGAAAGAAAGAAAGAAAGAAAGAAAGAAAGAAAGAAAAAAAAAAAAGAAAAAGAAAGAAAGAGAGAGAGAGCAAAAGAAAGAAAGAAAAGAAAAAAGAAAGAAAGAAAGAAAGAAAGAAAGAAAGAAAGAAAGAAAGAAGGAAAGAAAGAAAATATACAAGAATGAGCCAGGCATAGTGGCATATGGCTTTAATCCCAGCATTTGGGAGGCAGTAGGAGAATCACCATGAGTTCAAGGCCACCCTGAGACTACATGGCAAATTCCAAGTCAGCCTAGGCTAGAGCGAGATCCTACCTCAAAAGAAAGAAAGAAAGAAAGAAAGAAAGAAAGAAAGAAAGAAAGAAAGAGAGAAAGAGGAAAGGAAAAATATCCAAGAATGAAATTCTAAAATCATATGGAAAGTTAATGGTTAACTTTATAAGTAATTGTTAAAAAATGTTTTCAAAAATGATTTTTATGGTTTTGCATCAACAGTGTTTGAGAGTTCCAGTTGCTCAACATTCTCACCAGCACTTACCATTGTCAGTATTTATTATTTATTTATTTATTTATGTTTTATTTATTTATTTGTTTATTTATTTATTTGTTTGTTTATTTATTTATTTATTTATTTATTTATTTGAGAGAGAGAGAGAATGGGTGTTCCAGGGTCTCTAGCCACTGCAAATGAACTCCATATGTATGCGCTACCATGTGCATCTGGCTTACGTGGGTACTGAGGAATTGAACCTGGGTCCTTAGGCTTCACAGGCAAGTGCCTTAACCACTAAGTCATCTCTCCAGCCCCACTGTCATCTTTTAAATTGAATCGATTTCAGTGGGTGTGTAGTGGTGTCTCCTTTTCCCTAATGACCATTAATGTTTACAATTAAAAGTTTTATTTATTTATTTGAGAGAGAAAAGTGGCAGATAGAGAGAATGGGCATGCCAGGGCCTCCTGCAAGCAAACTCCAGATGCATGCACCACCATATGTACCTGGCTTTATGTGGGAACTGGGGAATTGAACCTGGGTTCTTTGGCTTTTCAGGCAAGTGCCTTAACTGCTAAACCATCTCTCTAGCCCATATTTACATTTTCTTTTACCCAATTATATTTATTTTTTTGCTTTTTATATATTTTTTTCAAGGTAGGGTCTTACTCTAGTCCAGGCTCACCTAGAACTCACTGCAGTCCCAGGCTGGCCTCAAACTCACAGCAATCCTACTACCTCTGCCTCCTGAGTGCTGGAATTAAAGGCACCACAACACCTGACTTTCCCTTTTCTTATTTCCATTGGTGCTTTCACAGAGCAAATATTTTAAATTTTGATGAAGTCCAAGTTGGTGATTATCCTATTTTATATCCTATTTTTAAATTTTTAATAATATTTATTTACTAATTTATTGTGATATATTTATTCATTTATGAAAGAGAGAGTATGGGCACACCAGGGCCTTTAAACTCCAGAACCATGTGCCATACTTTGTGCATCTGGCTTTATGTGAGTACTGGGGAATTGAACCCAGGCAGGTAGGCTTTGCAAGCAAGTACCTTTAACCACTGAGCAACTCCCCAGCTCTATTTTTGTTTTTTTTTAATTTTAATTTTTCTTGGCCATATATATATAAATTTGTTTGTTTGGTTTTGGTTTTTCAAGGCAGGGTCTTTCTGTAGCCCAGGCTGACCTAGAATTCACTATGTAGTCTCAGAGTGGACTTGAACTTATGGCAATTCTCCTGCGTCTGCCTCCCAAGTGCGTGTGCCACCACTATTGCTTTCTGTTGTCTCCCCACCCATACCCTTTACACTGAACCCTTTCTTCTTTCCAATTAGTTGTCCCTCTTCTAATTTTTTATTCTTATCATTTTTTTTAAAGTTTCAAGGTAGGGTCTCACTCTAGCCCAGGCTGACCTGGAATTCACTATGTAGTCTCAGGATGGCCTTGAACTCATAGTGATCCTCCTACATCTGCCTCCCAAGTGGTGGGATTAAAGGCATGTGTCACCACACCCAGCTGGTTAGGTAATCTTTTAACATGATTGGTTGATATACAGCAGCTGAGGAATGTTAAGCAAACTTATCTACAGCTACAGAGCCACAGGAATGTATAACATCTGCTTGGTTTTGTCTAATTGGCCCATTATGGGGTTGTTTTGGGATAGTGTGGTTTTTCCAGTAACTGCAAAGTGCCGTGTCAGTAACTTGGGCCCTGCAGGGAGATAGAAATTTAGGCCTACTAACATTTTTAAAGCCTGTCATGGCGTCACTTTGGTTTGGGCTCTTCAGAGGTAGGAGGACTACTGTGAGTTTGAGACTAGCCTGAGACTATACAGTGAATTTCAGGTCAGCCTGTGCTGACCCTACCTCAAAAAAAAAAAAAAATTAGCAGAGGTGGGAGGATTGCCATGAGTTCAAGGCCACCCTGAGACTACAGAGTGAATTCCAGGTCAGCCTGGGCTAGAGCTAGACCCTCGGAAAAAAAAAGAGTACCTAACCAGCCTGGAATTCCCCCTAGCTATGTTTAAAAGAGGCCTGCATGCTCCTCTGGAGGTCACCATTTTGTACGAGTGGTTGACCCCCACTTGCTGGCTAATTCTGCAGAATAAATGCTCTTTGCTTTTACATACTATTTGACTCTGGCGTCTTTCTTCACCTATTTTCGGACCCTTACAACCTCTGCCTTCCAAGTGTTGAGATTAAAGGTGTGCTCCACCATGCCTAGCTCATTTTCTTTTAATATTTGTTTTTTATTTATTTGAGAGAGATCGAGAGTGAGAAAGATAATGTATATGCCAGGGCATCTCGCCACTGCAAATGAACTTTAGATGCATGAGCCACGTTGTGTATATGGCTTTATGTGGGTACTGGGGAATCAAACCCAAGCTGTCAGGCTTTGCAAGCAAATGCCTTTAGCCACTGAACCATCTCTGTGTCCCCCTCTTCTTTTTTTTTTTAATTTGGGAGAGAGAGAGAGAGAATGGGCATGCCAGTGGCCTCTCGGCTGCTGTGAACAAACCCAGATGCATGCACTCCCTTGTGCACATGTGCGACATTGTGCCCTTGTGTCACATTTGCTTCTGGCTAAACGTGGTACCTGGAGAATTGAATGGGCGTTCTTAGGCTTCACAGGCGCCTTAACCACTAAGCCATCTCTTCAGCTCCCCCTCTTCTATTTTGATGTCATTTTTCTCTTTCCATCACTCATGATGTCATGTTGCTAGGCCCAATGCTGTGCACATCTTGTATAGGTAACAAAAGCCACTGTGAGGTCATGAACGCAATGACCACTTCATGTCCAGAAGACAGCATTCCAAAGCACTTCCTCTCCATCCTTCGGCTCCTATCTTTTATCCGCTACCTCTGCTGAAACGTTCCTTGAGCATTGTAGGATGTGTACATCCTATTTTTAAAATGTCTCCCTAAATTCAACATCACTAAGCATCTCTTGTTCATTATTATTATTATTATTATTATTATTATTATTATTTTTTTTTGGATTTTGAGGGAGGGTCTCCCTCTAGCCCAGGCTGACCTGGAATTCACTATGTAGTCTCAGGTTGGCCTTGAACTCACAGCTATCCTCCTACCTTGGCCTTGGGGCTGGGCTTAAAGGCGTGTACCACCACATCTGGTTTGTTTATATTTTAAAGGTTTATAGTTCGATGGGTGTGGTAGCACATGTCTTTAATCCCAGCATTTAGGAGGCAGAGGTAGGAGGATCGCTGTGAGCTCAAGGCCACCCTAAGACTACATAGTGAATTCAGGTAATCCTGGGCTAGAGCGAGACCCTACCTCAAAAAACCAATTTAAACAACAACAACAACAACAAAAGATTTATAGTTCCAGCACTTACAGTGTGCTAGTGGTATGATCTACTTCAAATTAATTTTCAAGTACAGTGGGAGATAAAGGTAAAGATTAATTTTTGTTCACACAGCCAACCAACTTTTCCAGCACCTTTCATTGAGAAAATGATCCTTTTCCATATTTGTGTTGGCATCCTCACTCACCGAGACACAGTTGACCATTAGTAAAACGAGTCTGTGTCTGGACCTTTGCTCCGTTCTCTAGAACTCTCTGTCAGCTGTGTTAGTTATGTTACTACTGTAACCTGCCAAAGACCTGCCAAGGAGCCACTTAAGGAGGAAAGGATGTGTTTCAGCTGACAGTTCCAGGGAAGGCCTAACAGCAGGATCTCAAGGAAGATGCCTTTGTGGTGTGTGCCAGCTGAGCCAACCACTCCATCTGTCCAAGCTCAGGCTCCTCCCCTCCAAGTCAGAAGCCACAATGCTGACCTCATGGGACAGTTGAATATGGTAATGGAGGAAAAGGTCTTTGTAAATATGGTACACCAAGTATTACTATGTAAATGATATGTTTTTATATTTTTTTAGAGAGAGAGAGAATTGGTGCACCAGGGCCTCAGCCACTACATTTGAACTCCAGATGCTTGTGCCACCTAGTGGGCATATGTGACCTTGTGCTTGCCTCACCTTTGTACCTGGCTAATATACAATCTGAAGAGTCCAACATGGGTCCTTAGGCTTTGCAGGCAAGTGCCTTAACTGCTAAGCCATCTCTCTAGCCCTATAAACAATATATACTTTTAAGAGTTTATTTTTATTTTTAATTTAATTTATTTAAGAGAGTGGGTGAGAGAAAAAGAGGCAGATAGAGAGACAGAGAATTGGCATGCCAGGGCCTCCTACTACTGCAAATGAAGTCCAGATTCATGTGCCACCTTGTGTATCTGACTTACATGGGTACTAGGGAATTGAACCTGGGTCCTTAGGTTTCAAAGGCAAGAGCCCTAACCACTAAGCCATCTCTCCAGCCTATATAAACAATATTAAATAAGCATAATATTGATAGAGATGCAACCTCTTTAAGGCACTGAGATGAGGTGCCGCTGGGTTTAATGTACATAACCATAGAACTACATTTGAGATCCTAATCAAGAATACTACTGCTGGACGTGGTGGTGCATGTCTTTAATCCCAGCACTTGGGAAGCAGAGGTAGGAGGATGGCCATGAGTTAGAGGCCTCCCTGAGACTATATTGTGAATTCAGGTCAGCCTGGTCTATAGAGAGACCCTACCTCAAATGACCCCTCCAAAAAAGAATGCCAATGGAAGGTTTCCCCCAAAATTGAAAATAGAACTATCATCTGATCCAGCAACCCCATTCCTGGGCATATATCTGAATGAGAAGAGACATCTGCTCATTGCAAAAACAGCCAAGATATGGAAATAGTCCAAGTCTCCATCTACTGGGGAATGGATAAAGACAGTACAGCACAAATATTCAGCAATCCTATTCAGCCATAAAAACAATGGGATCCTGTCCTTCTGTGGTAATATGGATGGAAATGGAGATCGTGTATTTAGTGAAATAAGCCATGCACAGAAAGACAAGAGCCACATAATCTCACTCACATGGAATTTAAATATGCTGATTTCGGGCAGGAGAGATGGCTTAGTGGTTACAGCTCTTGCCTGCAAAGCCTAAGGACCTAGGTTTGATTCTCCTGTACCCACGTAAGACAGAAGCAAAAGGTAGCTTTATGTGTCTCTAATTTGTTTGCAGTGGCTGGAGGCCCTGGCACACTCATTCTCTCTTTCTCTCTGCCTCTCTCAAATAAATAAAAGTAAAAACAATAAGTTGATCTTATAGAAGTTGACAGTAAATAATAGTGGTTATCAGAGGCCAGAGGGGTAGGGGTCAGAAAAGAACTGGGGAAGGTTGATTAATGGATACTGAGTTTCTTTTCTTTTCTTTCGTTTCTTATTTTTCAAGGTAGGGTCTCACTCTAGCCCAAGCTGCCCTGGAATTCACTACGTAGTCTCAGGCTATCCTCAGATTCACAGTGATCCTTCTACCTCTGCTTCCTGAGTGCTGGGATTGAAGGTGTGTGCCACCACACCTGGTTTCTTTTCTTTTAAATTTTATTTATTCACTTGCGTGTGTGTGTGTGCGCGCGCGTGCACACGTGTACGTATGTGTGCATATGTATGTGTGGTATATGGGCATGCCAGGATCTCCCACTGCTGCAAACAAATGCCTGTCTAACTCCACGAGGTGGCTGGGGAATTGAACTCCGGGCTGGCAAACCCTGCAAGCAAACACACTTAACTGGGGAATCGAGCCCAAGTCATTAGGTTTTGAAGGCAAACACCTTAACCTCTGAACCATCTCTCCAGCCTCAAGTTCTCAGGTTTTAAATATCTATATCAATCCAGCTTAAAAGGAACCCAGCACCCACATAAATCCAGATGCACAAAGTGGCACATGCATCCAGAGTTTGTTTGCAGCAGCTAGAGGCCCTGGTGCCCATTCTGTCTTTCTTGTAAATAAATAAATAAGAATTTTATTTTATTTTATTTTATTTATTTATTTTTGGTTTTGCAAGGTAGGGTCTCACTCTGGTCCAGGCTGACCTGGAATTAACTATGTAGTCTCAGGGTGGCCTCGAACTCTCAGCGATCCTCCTACCTCTGCCTCCCAAGTGCTGGGATTAAAGGCGCGCGTCACCACGCCCGACTTTAAGAATTTTATTTTTAAAAGTGAATAGGAGGGTTGGAGAGATGGCTTAGCGGTTAAGGCGCCTGCCTGCTAAGCCTAAGAACGCTGGTTCCAATCTCCAGCGGTTCCAATCTCCAGGTCCCATGTTTAGCCAGATGCCAAGTGACACAAGGGCGCAATGCCGTACTTGCCCACAAGGGGGCACACACATCTGGATTTCGTTCACAGCAGCTGAGAGACTGCTGGCGTGCCCATTCTCTATCTGTCTCCCTCTCTGTCTCTCTCTGTGTCTCTCTCCAAAAATAAATAAAATAATAAAAAAAAATTTTAAAAAGTGAATAGGAATGCCGGGTGTGGTGGTACACTCCTTTAATTCCAGCACTTGGGAGGCACAGATAGGCAGATCACTTTGAGTGTGAGGCCAGCCTGGGACTACAGAGTAAGTTCCAGGTCAGCCTGGGCTAGAGTGAGACCCTACCTTGAAAAAACTGAAAGAAAAAAAAAGAAAAAACCAAAAGTGAACAGGGCTTCCAGGTACAGTGGCACATTTCTATAATCCCAGCACTGAGGATGATAAGGCAGGAGCATCATGAAGTTGAAGCCACGTAATGAAACCTTGTCTCAAAATAAAACAAAACAAACCATCAAAACCCTAAACCAAAACAAGTAAACAGGGCTGAGGTAAGAGATGCTGGCAAGCTCCTCTGTGACCACCTAGCCTTTCTGGGAGGCAGGAGAGATCAGAATCAATCTACTTGCCAACCTCTGCCTTGGTCTGACATGCCAGCTCAGCTTTCCCATGTTCAACCTGTGCTCTTCCAGGCACCCTTCTCCACTGACAGCTGGACAGAAGCTGGGGACCAGGGAGGTAGATGGATGCCAGCCAGATGGAGGCTCTGCAGAATGTCCAGCCACAGGTCTTGGTGGCTCTCCTTTTCTCCCCTGTGAAATGGGAGGCTGGCCTAGATCATGGCTACTGGGAACCACCCCAAACCCACGGCACCTGGCCTGTGCAGTTCCCAATGTTCTTGTACACACAACAGCTCATTATGGCATTATGGAATGAGTTCTTTAGCCTGAGGGAACTGTGGAGATCAGAGCACTCCTCTGTCACTTCTCAGCACCATGGTGTCTTCTGAGTCATCCCAAGGTCACTGCAATCTGAAAAGATAAACTTTTCTAATCAAACGTGAGAGTAGCATTAATATATGGGTATGAACCTTAAGAGAAGTGCTTACCGGGCAGTTTGGTGAGCATACACCCCTAGCGTTCATGGCTACTCCTGTTGTAGGTTTCCAGTGTCAGGCATGTGTTCCCTCCCATGGAGAGGGCCTCCAGTCCAATTAGAGAGCAGTTGGTTTCCCCCATAACAGACATGCCATTGGCTCATTTGGCCTGGCTGGCCAAATTTAAAGCTTGCAATGTTCACTGTTGAGTACCTTCACTGGTGTTTTCTCTCTCCCATTGAACTGCATGCAGTGTAGCTTTTTCCAGCTTTCTGTCAGCTGGTCCACATGGAGGAGGCTTTCAGCTCAGCTCCAGCAGGTTTTCTCAGTGACCTTGCAGCCCAAGTGTGTGGAGTCTTCAGCAATAGGGTCTTACCATATATTCCTGGTGGGAAACCAAGGGCCTCGGCAATGGCCTGTAATGTTTGGGGGTATTAGGGACCTCCCTGGCCAACAACTCACTGGAAGGTATCCCATCCCTGGCACCAGGTTGGTGTGTACCTCACATGTAGTTTAGCCTGGTTTTGAACTCATAGTAAATCTCCAGTCTCAGCTTCCCAAGTGCAGGAATAATAGGCCGGAACCACTATGTCCCTCAAGAATAGGGAATTTCTGATCACTGATAACTGCTGTTTAAAATTAGGACCTTTCAGGCTGGAGAGATGGCTTAGCAGTTAAGGCGTTTGTCTGCTGCGCCTAAGGAGTCCCGGTTCCACTCTCCAGTACCCATGTAAACCAGATGCACAAGGTGGCACATGGGTCTGGAGTTTGTATGCAGTGGCTAAAGGCCCTGGCATGCCCATTCTCTCTCTCTTTCTGCCTCTTTCTCTCTCAAATAAATAAATAAAAATATTTTTTAAGTTTAAAATTAGAGCTGGGTGTGTTGGTTCATGCCTTTAATCCCAGCACTCGGGAGGCAGAGGTAGGAGCATTGCTGTGAGTTTGAGGCCAGCCTGAATTAGTGAATTTCAGATCAGCCTGGGCCAGAGGGAGACCCCACCTCGGAAAACAAAACAAAACAAAAGCTTAAAATTAGGACCTTTCTATTAGGTCAGGATTCAGATGGAGCAGAGGGGTAAGGTAATACGTCTCTCAAATGCAGGGGTCCTTCAGCTTTGCAGACCTTTCTCCTTTCGTTACTTTCTGAGACCTCCCCCATCCCATCCCTGGCCCCCAGATCCTTAAAGGCCTAATGACGCTTTGTCAGAACTAGCTCTGTTTACCTGGGTCTTGATGCTTATGGCCAAGTGAGGAGGGATGAGCGCGCCGCCTTGTGGTATCATTACTTCATTGCGCTGATCACCACCTATCCCAAAGCTGCAAGCCCAGGATGTAGGTTAGGAAGATTCTGTTCTCCCAACCCTGCTATTCTGTCTTCCTAGCCAAGTTACCCCAGGCTGGCCAAGTACCTACCTTCAGTCAGGAGGGTCCCAAGTGTTTAGGTGTTTGAAGAGCTCAGTGAGTTGGTTAATGTGAGCGGTAGATGGATATATGTCAGATTAGGACTCCTGATCCTGGAGCTGTTAGCCCAGAATGAGGCAGATCAGATCTTAGGCATCTTACGAAGGAAGCAAGCACTTGGAAGAACTGCCCATCTAATCAGGGGGACAGAGTCTTACCCATGATTAGAGTAAAGCCATAGAAAATGCACCTGACCACCCTGTCTTCTGCAGGGTTGAGGACTTCCTG
The DNA here is from genome assembly GCA_036365145.1 of Orientallactaga sibirica. NCBI lineage: Eukaryota > Metazoa > Chordata > Mammalia > Rodentia > Dipodidae > Orientallactaga > Orientallactaga sibirica. Next base: position 21,963,523 of record JAEOAD010000015.1, on the reverse strand, counting down.
GAAGATAGCACTGGTTTGTGTGAGCCACTGAGCAAGGATGACTTCTAGAATTGTCTGGAAAGGAAGGGACTACTTCTGGCCCTTTTTCTTGCCCTCTTCCACATGGCCTTCCAACTCTGGGTGGAAAGATGAGAAGTGGAGGCAGAGATGGCGAACTGCCAGGCAGCCTTAAATCCTCCATCATAAGGGGCATACTGGGTCTGCAGGGCCTCTCCAGGTACATAAAGAAGGACACTCGAGGAGCTGGAGAGATGGCTTAGAGGTTAAGGCTTTTGCGTGCAAAACCTAAGGACCCAGAACCCACATAAGCCAGATGCACAGGGTGACATATGTGTCTGGAATTTGTAGTCACTGGAGGCCCTGGCATGCCCCTCACTCAAATTTAAAAAAAAATTTTTAAATAAGAAGGACTCAGCATCGGAGCAAGGCCACAGCCTCACCCACCCCAGGGTGCTTGACAGCCTGCTGGGCAGTGCTCAGGAAAGAGGCATCCTTGGGGAAGGGAGATATCAGCAGTGGTGATCTTTTCTGCCAGGAGAACAACGTGTAGTCTCCCTGTGCACACTGCCCTTGCTAGCATTGTGATCAGGACCAGGGATGCCCTGGCACATGCCAGTTACCCTACTGGGGATTCCCCTCTGGCCAGCTGACTGGACCAGGGAGGAGATATGGGCAGAGCTGCACCAGGACGTTTGGGCATGTCTTTCCTGGAGAAGGTGGCTTCCCTGCTGGAGCTCCAGAATGTGCTGGGGCATTCCCAGAACCAACACAGTATTGGAGACGGTTCATCTTGATTGTCAACTTGACTGGATCTAGAGTCACCTAGGAGAAGTCTCTGAGCGTGCCCATGAAGGAGTTTCTAGATTAGGTGGGTGGTGCCATCGGGTGGGCTGGAGTCCCAGACTGAATGAAAAGGAGAAAGCTACCTGCTGGAGAGATGGCTGAGCCGTTAAGGAGCTTGCCTACAAAGTCAAAGGACCCAGGTTCAATTCCCCAGTAGTCTCGTAAGCAAGATGCACAAGATGGCAAATGAGTCTGGAGTTTGTTTGCAGTTGTTGGAGGCCCTGGTGTGCCCATTCTCTCTCTCTCTCTCTCTCTCTCTGCTTCTTTGTCTCTTTCTCTCAAATAAATAAATTAATTAACAATGTATGAAAAGGAGAACGCCTTTTGAGCACCAGCATTCATTGCTTTCCGAATCCTGCTGGCTGACACCTCCTGCCACCACGCCTTTCCTGCCATGGTGAACTATATCCTGGAACTGTGAGCCAGCTATTTTGTCACAACAACCAGAAAAGTAACTAATACAGGAGCATTTGGTCCAAAGTTTCATTTTTGCTTATTTTTTATTTTGAGGTAGCCCAGTTTGACCTGGGATTTGCTATGTAGTCCCAGGCTGGCCTCGAACTAACTGTGAACCTTCTACCTCTGCCTCTGCCTCCTGAGTGCTGGGATTAAAGGTGTGTACCATCACGTCCAGCCCAGAGTACTTTTAAGCCTCCATCAGGATGTGTGGGAGAGGTCCCTGTAACCCTCCTCCTCTCCAATGATTAGGTGAGACCCTCTGCCCAGGCTGCGTGCCCAGAGTGTTCCCACTCCCAGGCCTCGCAGAACCTTCTACTTTCCTTCTACTTAGTTTTGACTCACCTCCACAAACACTTCCTGATCCCCTGCTCCGTGCTAGACGCTGAGCTCAATGACCTGAATCTGGTGTGGTTCTAGGTGACATGATGAGTCTGTCACTGGGAGTTTACACAGATGCAGAGAATACAGATCCTATTAATGAAACTGCCCCTCCCTGTGGTGGCCTGAACGCCTCTTCCTCCAGGAGGAAACCTATCTGCCCTCCACCCTACAAAGATGGTTTCTTTGCAAGAAGGGAGCCCTGGATATCAGCGGATGCTCAACAGGGTTGCTATGACCTTATAGTCACAGCTAGAAGCACACGGATCATGCAGCCTCCAGACCCAAGAGCACAGATTTCTCTAGGTCTGGTCTGGGTCCCCAGGCTTAGGACCTGCCTCTAACTTCAGAACCAGAGCCCTAGGAGTCTGAGCTCAGTGGCTGCATGATCTTGTGGCACCTTTGCCACAAACCTGAGCCCTCCTAGGTATGAAGGGGAAGGGTATGTAGGCTGCCAGCCTGAGGCTCACTGTCATTAGGTATGACTGGTTGTGGGTCTACTGTTAACAATTACAACGGAGATGTTAATAATAGCACGTGGAGTACCTGGCTGGCCAGTAATAGGCCAGATCCAAGTGTGGAGGACACAGGTCCACAGTGGGAAAGTGACACTGCTACCAGAGGCTTCTTCCTACTTTGTCTGGCCAGCATGCCCTCCCGTCCTTTTGTTTGTTTGTTTGTTTTTGTTTTTTTGTTTTCTCAAGGTAGGGTTTTGCTCTAGTCCAAGTGATTTGGAATTCACTATGTAGTCTCGTAAGCAAGATGCACAAGATGGCAAATGTGTTTGGAGTTTGTTTGCAGTCGTTGGAGGCCCTGGTGTGCCCATTCTCTCTCTCTCTCTCTGCTTCTTTGTCTCTTTCTCTCAAGTAAATAAATTAATAATGTATGAAAAGGAGAAAGCCTTTTGAGCACCAGCATTCATTGCTTTCCAAATCCTGCTGGCCTCAAACCCATGGCAATTCTCCTTCCTCTGCCTCCCAAGTTTTGGGATTGAAGGCGTGTGCCACCATACCCGGCCTTCCCGTCCTTTCTAACTCAAGAAACCTTAGTTGCCATAATGAAGTGCTGCAAATGGGATGCTCCCAAATGAAAGAAATTGATTCCCATACAGTTCTGAGCCTGGAAGTTCAAAGTCAAGGTGTCAGCAGGGCCACAACCCTCCATGACTGGTTAAAACCCTTCCTTTCCCATGCAGCTGCTAGTGTGGCCATCAGTGCCCGGCATTCCTTCGCAGGCTTGGCATCTGTCCTGAGTAGCATTCTTTTTATTTTTGCTTTGTTTTTCGTTGTTGTTTAGTGTAGGGTCTTGCCCAGGCTGACCTAGAATTAGTCTCAGGTTGGCCTCAAACTCACAGCAATCCTCCTACCTCAGTCTCCAGAATGCTGGAATTAAAGGCATGCACCACAACGCCAGCTTGAGTGGCACTCTTTTTTTTTTTAATTATTGTTTTTTATTGACTTTTATACTTACATACAAAAAAAAAAAAAAAAACCACCTGATATTTCCCTCCCCTCCCCCCGAGTGGCACTCTTTAGTAGCATTCTTTCTGACTCTGCCTTTACATAGCACTTCCTTCTCCCTACAAGGGCACAGTATATGGGATTAGGGCTCACTTCTATGGCTTCATTTTATCTTGGTTAATCCGCAAAGACCCTATTTCCAAACAAGGCCATGGTCAGCACATCTTTTTGGGGATTACAAGCATCCTATCAGAGGGAGCAGCTAAGTTCTGAGGGGGTCAGAAGCAGAACCTGGCTGAGTTCCAGGTTTGAAAAGTTTTGTAACTCCTCAGTTTTCTCTTTAAATTTTTGCTTTGTGCCCGCCATGCATAGTAGTTCATGCCTGTCATCCCAGCACTGGAGAGGCAGAGACAGGGAATTCCTGAGGCTCACTGGTCAGCTAGTCTAGCTGAATCAATGAGAAACCCTTCTTAAAGAATAAGAAGGCAAGAGAGATAGCTTAGTGGTTAAGGAGCTTTCCTGCAAAGCCTAAGGACCCAGGTTCAACTCCCTAGTATCCAAGTAAGCCAGATGCACATGGTGGCACGTGTGTCTGGAGTTCGTTTGCAGTGGCTAGAGGCCCTGGTATATCCATTGTCTCTCTGTCTCTCTCAAATAAAGAAATAAATACAAAAATTAAAAAAAAAAGAAAAAGGTATAGTGATTGAGGAAGACTCCTGATGCTGGCCTCTACACACAGACACACAGACACACACACACACAAACACACAGACACAGAGGCATATTCATACATGCTACACACATACAAATTCTGTCACTTTTGAATTATTCTCTATTTTAAGTCATGTTTGTTTTAGTTTTTTTTGTTGTTGTTTGTTTGTTTTTGTTTGAGGTATGGTCTTTCTCTAGCCCTGGTTGAACTGGAATTCACTATGTAGTTCCAGGCTGGCCTCTAGCTCATGACAATTCTCCTACCTTGGTCTCTCAAGTGATGGGATTAAAGGCGTGTGCCACCACTCCCGGCCATGTTTGTTTTAATTCAAGATATTTTGTCTTCCACTCTTTGACACTTTAATGAGAAAGCCTGTATTTGTTCTATGGCTTCTTAGACCTTCCATACATTTCTGAATTTTATCTAGGGAATTTATACCACAATTTGGATGGTATAAGCCAGTGTCAGCTCATTCAGTTCCTACAAGGATTCAATAAGATGTGTATTGAACAGAAGAGGAAATGGACATTCAGAGAGGTAAAGATCATAGCCCATTAGGTAAGAGGCATAAATTCAGGTCTTCGAAGTACTTGATCAGATTTTTCTATTGTAGCAAGTTCAGGACAAGGGGAGATAAGGAAGGGAGAAGCGGTGAGAGCATTGTGCCCTTCAGAAAGCCCACAAATGTGGTAAAATTTATTTTTATTTTTTATTTTTTCGAAGCAGAGTCTTACTCTAGCCCAGGCTGATTTAGAACTCACTCTGAAGTCCCAGGCTGGCCTTGAACTCACAGTGGTCCTCCTACCTCTGCCTCCTGAGTCCTGGGGTTAAAACTGCATCTGGCTGTAAGTAAAAATTTTTTACATGTTATGTAATCAATTACTTGAGTTTCTGAAACAAATGCAATTTGCTAGCAGATAAAACCAAACATTTTGCTGGGCACAGTGGGCAAATGCCTTTCATACTAGTGCTGCAGAGGCTGAGGTAGGGAGATCACTGTGAGTTCAAGGCCAGCCTGGGACTATAGAGTGAGTTCCAGATCAGTCTGAGCTACAGTGAAACCCTGCCTTGACAAAAACAAAATAAAACCAAACTAAATAACACAGCAACAACTATAAAATTTTCGTTAAGGAGCTGGAGAGATGGCTCAGCAGTTAAAGACATTTGCTTATAAAGCCTGAAAGCTGGCGGCCTGTGTTCCATTCCTCAGTCCCCATGTGAAGCCGGGTGTACAAAGTGGAGCATGTGCCTGGGAGTTTGTTTGCACTGGGCAGGTGGCCCTGGTGTGCTCATACTTACTCGCTTTCTGTCTGCCCCTTTCTGTTTCTGTTTCTGTTTCTCTTTCTCTAATAAATAAATAAAAATAAATAATTTGTTTAAAGAGATTTTCAGCTGGGTGTGGTGGCGCATGCCTTTAATCCTAGTACTTGGGAGGCAGAGGTAGGAGGATCACTATGAGTTCAAGGCCACCCTGAGACTACATAGTGAATTCCAAGTAAGCCTGGGCCAGAATGAGACCCTACCTAAAAAAAAAAAAAAAAAAAAAAAAAAAAAAAAAACAAAACAAAACAAAAAAAAGAGAGAGATTTTCATTAAGATAAAAAGAAAGCCCACCCAGACCACATTCTTTTCTTTTCTTTTCTTCTTCTTCTTTTTTTTTTTGTTTGTTTGTTTTTCCGAGGTAGGGTCTCGCTCTAGCTCAGGCTGACCTGGAATTAACTATGTAGTCTCAGGGTGGCCTTGAACTCATGGCGATCCTCCTATCTGTGCCTCCCGAGTCCTGGGATTAAAGGCGTGCACCACCATGCCCAGCTTCCAAAAAAACTGCCTTTCAGTGCTTTCATGTGAAGGGAGCACTGTTACAGTCAATGTCACTTAGGGACAGAGACACTGCTGAGACCAGCACTGTTAAGTAAGTTCTTCTGTTGTGTAAACAGCACAGAGTGCACTTACTCACACTAAAACAGCTATGATGTCACTGGGTGATCTAACCTTGTAGGAACACCATCATATATGTGGTCTGACATTGATCAAAATGCCTTTAGGCAGCACACGACTGTGTGTTTAGTTGTACTTGTTAACTTTATTTTAAAGGTCATTGCAGCTGGCTCAAATAGTGACTCTCAGCCACCGCCATGAGCTTCTCTAAGTGAAATTACCACAAATTAAATAAATAGGTAGGTGCCCCATTGTCTTGATCTGTCTGCACCCATCCATCTGCCCTTCCTTTGGCAAACACGCACTGGCACCTAACCGCTACCAGGAGACTCATCATGAAAGGGTGCCACCTTTGCCTCTAAGAAGCTCTACACGGAGGAGCATGTGGTCATAGCATGAGGTGTCCTAGACCCCTAAAGAGCCAATGGAGAGGAATGGGGGTACTGTAGCTACTGCCCTGTTTGCATGCTGGAAAAGCTGAGAGAGTGTGTGTGTGTACATGTGTTTGTATGTGCACGTGTGACAGAGAATGTGAGTGGGTGTGAGCACGCACACACACCCATTCGTCCCCATTTCATGGCTCAGAGTCTCCTGTACCTTCCTCCACCACTCCCTGTAGCCTGCCTCCTCTCCTCTGGCTGGAGAGTGTCCCCCATTTCACTCCCAGATCTTAAGGGCTCATGAGCAGGATTTGCTCAAGGAAGGTGGTAAATGAGGCAGAACCCATGTAGGTGGATCAGGGCGCGTCTGAAGCCAAAGGGAAGCTTTAGGTTTTAGTTCTGCCATCTTTCAGGGTGAAGGAGCACCACCTACCTATTGCCTTTGTGCTGGGCTCCAGGCTCACTCATCACCACACAACTGCTTCTCCTTTTAGCATCGAAAGGCAGGTATTGCCTGTTTCCTTTCCCAGAGATGTTAAGTAACTTGTTCAGCATCATACAGCCACAGAGTAAAGGCAGTTCTGGTCCATGGTCACTGACCAGGAAAGAATCTCCATGTTAGATGAGAAGTGAACCATCTGGGTGGTCTTCCTGACCACCTCAGCCTTCTCTGGGGATGCCTGGGAGCCCTTGAGGGGACCTCTGAGGTCAAAGGTCCCAGAGGAACAGGGGTATTAAGGTGTAGCTCTCCCAGATCCCTAAATATATCTTCAAGCATCCACAGATCCATCCACTCAACGAATTTTTCTAGAAGGGCTACTTGAGCCTCATTGTCTTTTTGTTTGTTTGTTTGTTGGTTGGTTGGTTGGTTGGTTTATTGGTTGCTTGGTTTTTTGAGGTATGGTTTCAGTCTAGCTCAGGCTGACCTGGAATTCACTATGTAGTCTCAGGGTGGCCTCAAACTCATGGCGATCCTCTTATCTCTGCCTTCCAAGTGCTGGGATTAAAGGTGTGCGCCACCACATCCGGCTTTGTCTTCATAAAATAATTTTCAGAATATTTTTTTTCTTTTTCTTTTTTTTTGGGGGGGGGTTCATTTTTTGGTTTTCAAGGTAGGGTCTCACTCTAGCCCAGGCTCACCTGGAATTCACTATGTAGTCTCAGGGTGGCCTCGAACTCATGGCAATCCTCCTACCTTTGCCTCCCAAATGCTAGGATTAAAGGCATGCACCACCACGCCTGGCTTATTTTATTTTTTTTCTTGGAAAAAATGGGGTTTATTGATTTTTTAAACTGCAAATAGTCTATACAAAAAGTTTTTTTCTTTTAAATAAATTCACACAAAGAAAGAGAAATAGAAAGCGATAGTAGTGACTAGCAAGAGGAATAATAATTACATTCATCTATACGTGTGTATGCGCGCGTGCCAGTTCTGTTTATGTTAACACTGGAAACTCCAACCTAGAGCCCAGAACCTCGAATCTGCGAGTGGAATGTCTTGAGATGAGCACGTGGAAGTCAAAGGGTTTCTGCCCACCCCACCCCTCTAGAAGATATACATTGTTCTCCTTCTATACTGTCACAGAACTTTTACATATATTCTCAGTCCTACTTGTGAAAGGCCTAAAGAGAAAGAAACTCAATTTGCAGCCCAACCCAAAGGGGGGAATTTTTTAAAATAAATAATCCAACAGTCTTTTGCATTTTTAAAAATTAATTTTTCATTTCTTTAAAATAAAATAACCAAAAAGTTACATTAATATTGAAGAATAATATATTAAAACTGTGGGAAAAAAGGAAAAGATACATCACAAAATTTTAAGATTAATATGAAGATCATAACAACATAAAAATACATTCTGTGGATTTTTCATCCCAATAAGTATGAACAAAATTAACAAAAAAGCATAGTATGGCAATAAATAAGTTTTTTTTTTTTTTTTTTTTGCTTTGCAAGGTAGGGTCTCACTCTGGTCCAGGCTGACCTGGAATTAACTATGTAGTCTCAGGGTGGCCTCGAACTCTCGGCGATCCTCCTACCTCTGCCTCCCAAGTGCTGGGATTAAAGGCGTGCACCACTACACCCGGCTCAATAAATACGTTTTGATAAGTTAAATAAGTTTTAAATTTTAATTAATTAATTAATTTATTTATTTATTTTGGCTTTTTGAGGTAGGGTCTCGCTCTAGCCCAGAGCTGACCTGGAATTCACTATGCAGTCTCAGGGGAGCCTTGAACTCCTGGCGATCCTCTTACCTCTCCCTGCAGAGCGCTGGGATCAAAGGCGTGATCCACCACACCTGGCTTTTTTTTTTTTTTTTTTTTTTTGGAAGCTTTTTTATATTGATGTGCAGTGACAAGTAAAATTTTTGCTCTCCAATTTCTGAAAGTTATATGAAGTTTAAACCCAGGGAAAAAAGCAGGGAGTGAGTGCTCTAAGGGAAAACCTGAGGTATTCTAGAGCAAAACCCCTTAAGGCTACTTCTACAGGAAATTGTTTACACAGATATTGTATGAGGAATGAATAAAATTAACTGCTCACCCCTTGCATGTTTTTTTTAGCTTTTCTCTCATTTTTTTTTTTTTTTTTTTTTTTCCTGAGGTAGGGTTTCACTCCAGTTCAGGCTGACCTGGAATTCACTCTGTAGTCTCAGGGTGGCCTCGAACTCACAGTGATCCTCCTACCTCTACCTCCTGAGTGCTGGGATTAAAGGCGTGCGACACCACGCCCCACACTCTCATTTTTTGTTGTCATTTTTAAAAGATGTCACATATGAATTGGGGAACTTTAGCACCAAAATCAAGTCTCTTATAGTCCGTTCTAGCTTCCCCTTTGTCCCCACTTTACAAAAACAAAAAATTAAATCACAAAGTCCCACTTCCATCAAAATCTTCGTCCATTTGTTCAACCTTCCTTCCTGAAGACCTACACAAACCCAGGCAAGATTAGCCAACAGGGGGTCGGCTGGGAAGAAAAAGATTTTTTTGTTGTTATTGTTTTTTCGAGGTAGGGTCTCACTCTAGCTCAGGCTGACCTGGAATTCACTATGTCGTCTCAGGGTGGCCTCGAACTCACAGCAATCCTCCTACCTCTGCCTCCCCAGTGCTGGGATTAAAGGCATGTGCCACTATGCCCTGCAAGGAAAAGGTTTAAAAGAGAGACTGATTGAGAGGGGGAGGGGATATGATGGAGAGTGGAGTTTCAAAGGGAAAAGTGGAGGGAGGGAGGGAAGTACCATGGGATATTGTCTACAATTAAGGAAGTTGTCAAATTAAAATTAAATAAAAATAAAAAAAGAAAGGTTCCCCCCAAAATGCAAGTCCAGCAACAACTCTCCAAGGAGGAGGTGGGTAATTAACTACAGGAAGAAGTGTGAGGGACACTGAAGGGAAGGTGCCCTTGTGTCGCCAGTTGGGGGAGCTTCTGGTTCCGGGTCTCACCCGGACCCCCTTCTCCCCACCCCATGGGCAGAGGCTTGGGGAAGGACGCTTAAGAGGTAATGTAGTCACAGTGCCAAAGTTAGATTACAAGGCATTAAATTGCTTCTGTAAACTGTTACTACTTTTTCTTTTGTGGGTTTTGTTTTGTTTTGGTTTGGTTTTTCAAGGTAGGGTCTCACTCTGGCCCAGGCTGACCTGGAATTCACTTTGTAGGCTCAGGGTGGCTTGGAACTCACAGCGATCCTCCTACCTCTGCCTCCCGAGTGCTGGGATTAAAGGCGTGGGCCACCACGCCTGGCTTTCTTTTGTGGTTTGGCACTTAAGGCTTAAGCCGGAAAAGGGCATCTCGCTGACAAAATATGGGCTTTTGTTATGCGTGGTTAAGTGGGCTATGAAATGGAGGGAAGGGGTTTCAGCCAGAAGCTACTGACAAATTATATTAGGAAGGGGGGTGGGTGAGAGAGAAGATTCTGGGGAAGGGATTGAGTTTAAAACTTGTCAATGCAGGGGCTGGAAAGGTGAGGGTATGGGGGTGCAGGATGGGGCAGCAGAGGAGTGGGGGGAATCCCTTTCTACACTGGCTTAGTCATCTGAGATGGAGAGCTTGCTGAAAAAGGGCTGGCGTCTTGAGGCGTCCAAGGTGGGGGAGCCCGAGCCACTGTGGCTACTGCTGGAGCTGCTCCGAGACAGAATCCCGAGGGCTGGGGGGAGAGTCAAACATGTGAGGGGACTCGGGCATGGGCCGGAAGAGGAGGGTAGTCGGGAGCCGCCCCGGGCAGGCCCATGCTGGGGCAAAGAGACATGCCAGCTCCTGGCTGGAGAAGGCGAAAGGGTTATTGGTGCCATCGGGCAGGGTGGGTGAGCCCAGGAGGTCATCGGCGCTGAGGATGGGGGGTTGGGGGTGATGGACGTGGGGCTGTCCAGCAGTCCGGTGGCAGCCTGCCACTGGGAAACCCAGCCAAGCTAAAGCTGTGTTGGGGGCGGGACGGTCAGCGGAGAAGTCCCCGGACGGTGCCAGGGCGCGGCGTCGCGGACGCAGCAGCAGCGGGCGGGGAAGGGCAGAAGCCGGGGCATGCAGGGGGCGGCACAGCTCTGTCTTGTACTCGACGAGGCGGCCCAGGCTGCGGAACTCGTGGGTGCCCTGGCCGCTCCCAGGCCGCTTTTTGGGTGGGCAGCAGCCGTTCACCCCCTTCGGAGGAAGAGCGGTCTCGGAAGCGGCTGTCTTGGAGCTCAGGGCTGGGGTCCGTTAGTCTTTAAGGCTGTCCAGCAGCTGGTTCTGCTGAAACTCGGGAGCTGCTGGGCAGGGTAACCAGTGCCTCCGGGGAAGCTGCCACCAGCGGGGGTGCCCACGGCCTTCCAGTCCAGCAGGCAGCCCCCTTGCACTGGGAGTACTAGAGATGAGCATCTTGCTACCCTTGCATAAAACTTTGGCCAAGCCGGGCGTGGTGGCGCACGCCTTTAATCCCAGCACTCGGGAGGCAGAGGTAGGAGGATCGCTGAGAGTTCGAGGCCACCCTGAGACTATATAGTTAATTCAGGTCACCCTGGACCAGAGTGAGACCCTACCTTGCAAAAAAAAAAAAAAAAAAAAAAAAAAACTTTGGCTAAGGCGAAAATAATGGCAGACACTCAAGGGTGGTGGTCATCATGGGCGCTCGCGCGGGGCAAGGCAAAGGTCTGGTGTGTGTGTGTGTCCTGAAGGTCCCCATGGGGGGAAGGTGCATGCCACCCACTCCCACTCCTGCTCCTGGCGCCCCTAGTCTTTCAGACTCTTCCCCATATTTTATTTATTTATTTATGAGAAAAAGAGAGAGGGAGAGAGAATGGTGTGCCAGGGCCTCTAACCACCGCAAACTCCAGACACATGCGCCACCGTGTGCATCTGGCTTTAAGTGATACCAGGGAATCGAACTCTGATCCTTAGGCTTTGCAGGCAAGCAACTTAACTTCTAGCCATCACTCCAGTCCCCCTCCGTGTCTTGTCCATATGCTTCCTGGGCTGGGAACCTGTCTGGGCGGAGGAGTACTGAGCGGCCTTGCAGAGTGGGGGAAGAAGGAGGAAGTGCCACCTGAGCTCAAGAGGGCAAGCATGGTGACAATTTTAGGAGCTTAGAAGAGATTAAAAGGACCTCTCAGGACACGACCCGGGGGAGGGGACACAGATCACCTTGTTACCATGCTTCTGCCTATAGCTAGATGCAACTGACATTTTAGAGTGTGAATCTGTGAGAAGAAGAAATGTCATTTAGAGAGAGGTAAGGACATGAGGTCAGGAGCAGGTGCCTTTGAGGCCTCATCGCTGAATACAACCAGGGTGGAAGCCACCACACTAATTCTTGAGAGCCAGGCCACAACAGGGTGGCTCTCACTCCAGGTTGGATGACTCAGGGAGAGGCTTCTGAGTAGAAAAAGTATGGGAGCACAACCAGGGGTCAGTCACCAGCTGGGGGCCACCACGGGAAGGGGGGGAGCGGGGCATAGCAATGCAGCCTTGGTGTCTGCAGGAGCCTAAAGCCAGCATTCCAGGGTGTACTACAGGACAAGACATAAGATGCAGGCACTGAGGTGGTTGAAGGGATCTGAGGGCATCTGGGTGGAGCTGGATAATGCCCAGCATAGGAAGTAAGCTGGAGGAGGGCTGAGGTCTTCAACTTACCTCACTCTGACTTTGTCCTGTGTCTCTCCACAAGCTATCACCAAGTCCAGAGTCTCCTGTCCCCTAAGGCTCCTCTCATGGAGGAGGATAGATAGGTCATTGGGCTGCATGGGTTTGGGATGCAAACTAGGGGTCAAAGTTGGTGTAGACTTTCCACCATGCCTCTCTTTTCACTGGCAGGCTTCTGGGGTTCCATCCAGTTCAAGCTCTGCAAGATCTCCAAGATCAAGGAAAAGTGAACTTTGAACCCCGCCATGATGTGCTGCGGGCCCTGGGGTGTGACTTTGGTTACCTTGGCTTTCCTTCCTGTCTTTCAAGAGGTTGGAGGACTCTCTTCTGCTGCTGTCTCTGTCTCTGTATCCCTGTCATTCCCCCAGCCCAGGAAGCACAGTTTGTGAACACACTGGCCTATAGCCAATGTGCTTTCTGTTCTCCAGCTGGCCTGCTGAGGACCAAGGTCAAGATTCTGACTCAGGCAGACAGGACTTGCTGAGAAGAGGTCAAGGTGGAGGACAGAGGCATCAGGTGATTGCCAGGCCAGCCCAAGAAGTGGATGCGTCAGCCTGAGCCCAGCATACATAACCTGGGGCTTTGACAAGAGCAGGGTGAGGGCTGGGCATGTAGTTCAGTTAGTAGAGGTTTTCCTAGCATGCACAAACTCCTGGGTTTACTGGGTGACTCAAAACCCACAGTAGTGCTGAGAAGTGACAGTGGAGTGGTCAGCACTGAAACGTCTCTGGCACACCTTCCAAGGCTCAGGGTCCACTGCGGAAGAGGTAGAGGAAAGAATGTAAGAGCCAAAGGAAGGGTAGGACTGCTTCCAGTGCAATCTTCCAGACACAAAATGGCCTTGATATTCATGACCACACAGTGCCTGAAACTACCTACATAAGATCTTCATAACAGGAGGCAAGGATGATAACATCAAAATAAAAAGAGAGACTGATTGGAAGGGGGAGGGGATTCAATGAAGGATGGATTTGAGAGGGAGAATGAGAGTAGAGAGGGGAATTATCATGGTTTTATTGTCTGTTTATGGAAGCTGTTAATTAAGTTATTTTTAAAAGTCCTGGGTTTGGTTTCCAGAACTGTATAAACAAGGATTGGTGGTGTGTGTCCATAATTCCAGGAGGTAGAGTATTAAAAGTTCATGGTTAGCCTGGGTCACCAAAAATCTGGTCTCAAAACAAAACAAAAAAAATTTAAAAAGTAGGGTGAGCAGTCAGGGCTGACCAAAGATGTGATGACTCAGTGGCAGGAAGCTGTCAGGTGTGTGGACCCGAAGACCTGTAGGGGAAAGGTAGCTCATGAAGAGCCAGGAGTCAGAGACAAGACAAGACAGATGGAGTGCAGTGAGGCCTGGTGCTCCTACAGGCTGGCAGCCAGGTGCCCAGAGACGGCGGAAGCAGAGGGTGAACTCAGCTCCTAGTCCTTGGCCTTCTGAGAGCACCTGGTCAAGATGGGTCATTGGCACTTAGGTCTAGAGTGATACAAACAAGACAAGGTACAAGATGAGGCCCAGGGAGGATAAGGCTGTGCCAGCCTCACATCATGGGAATTAAAAAAAAAAAAAAGAAAGAAAAAGAGGACAGACATGCCTAGAATTGAGAGGATGTCACTTTGGAAGTGTTTTAATGGTAAGAAGACCTGCAACATGGTGGTCTCTCCTCTAGAGAGGCCCATGGGATTATTCACAGTTGCAGTTGAAAACCCTCTCTGCCTGCCCCATGGAGGTGTAGATACACTAGACGGTGCTTTATGCTTTCAGAGGCTCAGAGGAAATGTCATGAGTCTTTTTAGTGATTCTATAACAGAATACCTGAGATTGGGTAATTTATGAAAAATATTTTTCCTTTTTTTCTTTTTTATTTATGAGAGGGGAGGGACAGATAAAGAGAGAGACCAGGGCCTCCAACCACTGCAAACTCTACATGCATGTGCCACCATGTGCATCTGGCTTCTGTGGGTCCTAGGGAATTGGACCTAGGTCCTTTGGCTTTACAGGCAAGTGCCTTAGTTGCTAAGGCATCTCTCTAGCCTGAAAAAAAAAAAAAAACATTTTTCACAGTTCTGAAAGTTGGGAAGTCCAGGACCAACAGTAAGTTTCGTTGTCTGACGTTGAGAGCTGTATCCTCCAGAGAAGAGGAAAGCTGTGTTTCCACACGGAGAGGGTTGAAGAACAAGCTAGCCAACACTGTGCCAGGCCTCTTTAATGTGGGCCTTAAGTGTATCACCCAGAGCGAAGAACTCTTGGGGCTTAATACCATCACATTGGCAGCACCTGCATCTTAGCCACACTAGGTGTGATGTGTCCCCAGAGCACATGTGTTGATACATAGGACTTTTTAAAAAATATGTGGGGGCTGGAGAGATGGCTCAGTAGTTAAGGCACTTACCAGCAAAGCCAAAGGACCTAGGGTTGATTCCCAAGTACCTATGAAAAGCCTGATACATAAAGTAGTTCTGGAGTTTGTTTACAGTCGCCAGAGGCCCTGGCGCCCATTTTCTCTCTCTTAAATAAAATAAATAAATAACATTTTAAAATATGTGTATGGGGCTTGAGAGATGGCTTTGTAGTTAAGTGCTTGCCTGTGAAGCCTAAGCACCCCGGTTCAAGGCTCAATTCTCCAGGAACCATGTAAGCCAGATGCACAAGGTGGCTCATGCATCTGGAGTTCATTTGCAGTGGCTGGAGGCCCTGGCATGCCCATTCTCTCTCTATCTCTCTGCCTCTTTCTCTGTCACTCTAAAATAAATAAGTAAAGTAAACAAAAGGAATATGTGTGTGTGTGTGTGCATGTTGTGTGTGTCCATGTGTGTATGAGTGTGTGAGCATGGGCATGGCAGGCATGCACCTGCCACAGAGCATGTGTACAGCTCAGGGGACGGTTCTCAGGTTGGTTCTGGCCTGTCCACCTCATTGTCTTTTCTATTGCATGTGTATATGCAGGTGAGCTCTGTTGCCCTTCTGCCCTCCACCAGATGTGAACCCTCAATCATGGACTTCCCAGCTTCTAAAATTGTGAACCAAATAAATTTCTGTCCATTGTGTATTAGCCAGTCTTAGGTATTTTTAAAAATTTTTATTTATTTATTTATTTATTGGTTTTTCAAGTAGGGTCTCGCTCTAGCCCAGGCTGACCTGGAATTCACTATGTAGTCTCAGGGTGGCCTTGAACTTATAGCAATCCTCCTACCTTTGCCTCCCGAGTGCTAGGATTAAAGGTGTGTGCCACCATGCCTGGCTTAGATTTTTATTTATTTTATTTGAGAGTGACAGGCAGTCAGAGAAAGAGGCAGAGAGAGAGAGAGAGAGAGAATGGGCGCGCCAGGGCCTCCAGCCACTGCAAACAAACTCCAGATGTATGCGCCACCTTGTGCATCTGGCTTATATGGGTCTTGGGGAATTGAGTCTTGAACAGCAGTCCTTAGGTTTCACAGGCAAGCACTTAACTGCTAAGCCATCTCTCTAAGCCCCAGTCTTAGGTATTTTGTTATAGCAAAATGCCTAGTGAACTAAGACAATGGTCTGTCCTTAAGTGTACCCTACGATGTGGGGAGGATCACTCATCTAATGTCAACAGAGGCCAGCCAGAGAGGGGTGGTGCCAAGCTAGGGACAGACAATACACTCCTTTTCCAGACAGGTTGTTTCAAGAGCCTGCACTAAAGGATGTACAGATGTTAGTTTTTCAGGCTCCGGAAGATCTGTCAGCTTGACAGGATAGAGACTTTGGTGTAGGCAGGACCTCTACTGACTCAGTGACTGGTGAATAAAATGGCAGCATATGAATTCATAAGGAAAATGAATATTCTATGGATCCACTTTTGGCATAGGCATGGCTGGCCCCCCTCCCCTTCTAGAAAACAGAAGGCTGCCTCACAAACATGGACCCAGCACACTGGAACTGGACTGCTCAGGTGGCTAATGCCTCAGCTGCCCTGGCATATACTTTCATAGCCTGCGACCTCTCACCCCCTCTGGCTTTCCCGTTCTCCTTTTTCTGTTTCCATGAAGCACTTAGCTCTTCTGAGTTAGTACTTCTAAAAGCTGTGTTAATAAGTGCAATTGAGGGCTAGAGAAATGGCTTAGTAGTTAGGGCGCTTGCCGGTGAAGCCTAAGGATCTAGGCTCAACTCCCCAGAATCCACATAAGCCAGATGCACATGGTGGTGCATGCATCTGGCATTTGCAATGGCTAGAGGCCCTGGCGTGCCCATTCTCTCTTTTTCTCTCTCCCTTCCCTCTCTCTGTGGGAGGTGAGAATTCTACTACTGAACCTAATGCATCCTACCTTCCCTCTCTCTGTAACAAATAAAAATAAAAATATAAAAAATGAGTTCAATTGAATTTTTTTTTAGGTAGGGACTCACTCTAGCCCAGGCTAACCTGGAATTCACTAAGTAGTCTCAGGGTGGCCTGGAACTTACGGCAGCTGTCAAGCCGACAGTTTCTTTGACCCAGTGATTCACAGCTGCAGTTGGATTTGCAGATGGAGCTCTAGAACTCTTGAGGCCATGTGGCTACAAGATCAGCTATCCCGAGAGCGCTGCTTGGGGGACTGGGGGCAGACATGGTAGCTGATGTGGAAGATTGGATCACCATGGCTCCAAGAGACAGTGGCCAGGTAGTCCTCTGGAGAAACAAGCCATTTCTCTGGGCTGAGCTGACTTGAGGTCCTCCAAGAGCACATTTAGAGCCACAAGCAAGCAGCTGATCTCAAGCACTCAGCACACTGCCCTAGGTCTGTGCCTTTAAATGCCATTGGTGGGTGCTGCCCATCTGTACCCATTGAGAGGCTCTGAGCACTGGTTCTGAGTTGTCATTCCTAAGGACCTGTCACCCTAAGCCTTTTAAGGAGGAGTGGAGCCTGTCAGGGCCAAGCAGCCACTGGGAAGATTCACTCCAACCCTGCCAAGGGTGGTACTGGGCTCCACCTGGGTAGAGGGAGGTTGGGTCTCTGTGATGTTGGTCACGGATTCTGTTTGGGCTCTGAGACACCACGCTTTGCCCCACCCTGGAGCTGTTGACAGAATGGCCAGGGAAATCTAGGTCAACAGTGGGCGAGGCCCTGTAGGTGGGACCCAATGCCAGGAGAGATGGCAGGCCCAGCTGGGAAGGGAGCCCTCACTGTTATGACACATGTCATTTCTGGGCCCTCCCAGAAACCCTTTCCCCTGGAGGCTGTGCAGCGTGGGAGGACAGAAGCTTAAAAGTCCCAAGGTCTGGACCTAGCATTTCTGGGACTGTATTATCGCTTCTTTCTGGGCTCTCTGGCTCGGATTTCAGCCCATGACTTCTCTGATTGGGGTTCTATGGGAAAGCAAGAACCAGCTTTGTACTCAAGAGCTGCCTCCTCAGAGCGGACTCCCCTTCCCTAGCATTCCGGGGCTCTCCCACATCCACTTGGGACTCCAGAGGGAGGGGGCTGGGCTGTGTTTGTAGAATGAGGAAATAATTTTTTTTTTTTTTTTGGTTTTTCAAGGTAGGGTCTCACTCTGGCCCAGGCTGACCTGGAATTAACTATGCAATCTCAGGATGGCCTTGAACTCATGGCGATTCTCCTACCTCTGCCTCCCGAGTGCTGGGCTTAAAGGCGTGCGCCACCACGCCCGGCTGGAAATAAATTTTTACATGAAAGAGTCAAGCCTCCCAGTTGGCAGAATGCTCACCTGCACCCTCACCCTGAAAACTTAGACCAAGAGTCCCCTGGAACCACTGCCAGAACTATGTCCCAGAGACAAAGGGACTCAAAAGGAGTCACCCTTCAATTGCCTTGGCTTTGATCCTGGCTTCAAGGAGCTTAAGAAGACTTTAGGGCTCTGCTGGAACTCAGTATGAAGATCTTTTTGTGGGGCTGGAGAGATGGCTCAGTGGGTAAAGTGCCTGCTGTGCAACATGAGGATCTGAGTTTGATCCCCAGAACCATGTAAAATGCCGGGCATGGCAGCATGCACGTGTAATCCCAGCCTGGGGAGGCAAAGGCCAGAGCTTGCAGGAGCTCACTGATGACCAATCTAGCCTAATTGGTGATCTCTAGGCCAATGAGAACCCTGTCTCCAAAGAGCTGGACAGCCTTACTGAGGGTAACGCCAGAGGTGGTCCTCTGGCATTCACATGCATCCACACACAATCTTGCACACCACACACACACAGGAAAAATAAATTCCCTTTGCCACATGTTCTGAAAGGATGAGTGGATTCCATGCATTCGTTCTTCCTGCCCACATGCTCATCGGTTCTGGAACAGAACAGATCCCATGAATGTTCTGCATGTAGCCTAGCATAGTGGTACTTCCCAGGGAGTGGTTACTCTAGTCTGACCATTCCAGCCAGAACCTTAAAGCACCTTCTACCAGAAATGGAAGCCTGATGAGGCAGCTCATAGGTGAGGAGGGTGGGGTGCCTCATTTTGCCTAGGCCACAGCCTACAGCTCCTTCCTGAGTTGCTGTGTGCGCCTGCCCTCTGGTGGCACCATCTGGAAGTGCAAGCGTTGCTGGTCCTAGCACTTCTTACGGGTATTTGGTGTGGAAGTCATCCAACTCCCCTGGCATGCCAGGCATGGGGCTGGAGATGTAAGGAACATGGCCTGATTCGGAGAGTGCCAGGCTTATAGAACAGGCTGACAATACAGTGATGTAGGGATTCTGCTGGGTGAATTTCAGGTTCCATTAAAACACACACACACAGTTGGGCATGATGGCACATGCCTTTAATCCCAGCACTCAGGAGGCAGAGGTAGGAGGATCGCCATGAGTTTGAGACCACCCTGAGACTACATAGTTAATTCCAGGTCAGCTGGGACTAGAGTGAAACCCTACCTTGAAAAACCAAAAATAAATAAATATAAATAAAATAATATAAAATAAAATACACACACAAACACACACGGAGAGAGAGAGACAGTGCAGTGTTGGGGATGGAAGACAGGACCTAATGCCTGCTAGGTAAATGCTGTACTACTGAGATACATCCTCAGTCCAATAAGATGGCTTTAAACAAGCAACACCAAAGCTGATGGAACATGCTTGTACAACCTGCACTTGTGAAGTTGAGGCAAGAGGAGGATCAGAGCCAGGTGTGGTGGCACACATCTTTAATCCCAGAACTTGGGAGGCAGAGCTAAAGAGGATCACTGTGAGTTCGAGGGCAGCCTGGGACTATAGTGAGTTCCAGGTCAGCCTAGGCTACAGTGAGACCCTTCCTTGAAAAGAAAAGAGGGGGAGGATCAGGAGTTCAAGGTCGACCTTCACTATATAACAAGTTCAAGGACAGCCTGGGCTATATAAGATACTGTTTTGAGAAACTAAAAGAGCAAGACCCCACATAAGTAAATAAATAATAAATAAAAGAGTAAGACACCCAAGAGACCAGGGACAGTGGACAGTATTTCTGTGACCTGCCCACTGGCAGGGTGTAGTAGTCTCAGGGTGTCCTGACACTGGTCCATCTTCAGCCAGGACCTCAGAGAAAAAGGTTTGCAAGATGGGCGAGTGTGGTATGAGGAAGTATCCCACCCTTCCCTTCCCCTTAGCCTAGCACAGCCCTGGCTCCACACTGGATGGGCAGAATGATAATTTGGTTAAATCCAAGGACTTTGGAGCTGACTGCCTGGGGTTATAACTGGCATTGTGTGTGAGCCTGGCCAATCCCATGTATAAAGTGGTAAAAGGAACCATGCCCACTCCCGGGGCTGCTGTGTGCGTTCTGGACAGTGAGGCAGGGAACACACACAGAGCAGCATTGGCCATGTGCTGAGAGCTGACCATATGTCGTCATCAATCTTGTCACCTACGTTGACCCTTCTTCCTTTGAAAGGGTTTCCTAGCTCCTAACGGCAGGCAGTACCCCCAAGGGTCAGAAGCCCAAAGAGAGAAGGCCACCCACCTAAAGACCAGAGAGGTTGTGCGGGGCCCCGCACCTGGACTCAACCGTTGCCTTCTCAGGAGCCCTGATCCTGATCCGAGAGCCTGAGCGGTCTCCACGGTGCAGAGGTGGCTTGCCACTTAGCTTCTCCCACAGTGCCATCAGTGTCTGCTAAAGTGTTGGTTACAGATGACACTTCTACCCAACGTGTCTTTCTGGAAGAGAATGAGCCCTAGTGCCTCTCCACTCCAAAGCCAGCAGCATCAGCCTCGCCCAGGAGCTAGGCAGAAATGCAGACTCCCAGGCCCTTACAGACCTCCAGACCCAGAAGCATCAGTTGAATAAGAGTTCAGATGTAGCCAGGTGTGATGGCGCACGCCTTTAATCCCAGCACTCAGGAGGTAGAGGTAGGAGGATCGCTGTGAGTTTGAGGCCACTCTGAGACTACAGAGTGAATTCCAGGTTAGCCTAGGATAGAGTGAGACCCTATCTCGAAAAACCAAAAAAAAAAAAAAAAAGAGTTCAGAAGTTCAGATGAATCTAGTACCCTTACACATTGAAGAACCAGGAGGTCCTAAGCTCCTGGCCTGACTTGGGCAAATGAAGAATCAGTGGATGGTCCCTGCATCCACCAAACCCCACCTGAACAGCAGGGAGTCTGGGGGTGCTGGGAGAAGTCTTCCAAGCTCAGAGCCTAGGAGGATCCCCTGGCTCATGTTGGCAGTTGGCCTTCCTGGGCCACAATGCAGGCCCATGAGTGCTGAGAGAAGAAGGAACAAAGACGCACTAGAGTCTGCGTTTGCCCATGAGAATCTGGAACCTCAGCTAAGACTCAAGAGAAGAGTCTGGAGGGCAGGGCAGATATATGGGGAAGGTACCTAGGCAGAAGACAGCCTGTCGGAACTTGGTCAACCTGCCCGGGACACTGCCAGGGTCTAAGGCAAGCAGATGACAGGAGGTTCCATATCTACTCTGAAATATTTGAAAGTTAAACAGCAAGTTCACAAGCTCTCAAGTAAAATGTACTCCAGAGCTGGGCGTGGTGGCACACGCCTTTAATCCCAGCACTCGGGAGGCAGAGGTAGGAGGATCACTGAGAGTTCGAGGCCACCCTGAGACTACATAGTTAATTCCAGGTCAGCCTGGACCAGAGTGAGACCCTACCTTGCAAAAAAAAAAAAAAAAAAAAAAAAAAAAAAAAAAAAACAAAAAACAAAAAAAACAAAAACAAAAAAAAAAAAACAAAACAAAACAAAAACAGTACTCCAGCCTCTTACTTTGACAGACATACCTTCATAAGACATTGGAAGGCCTGGTTCAAATTTAGAATTTGGGATCCTGGGAGTTCTGCCTGTGTCCCGTCTGCTCCCTCTCCAACACTGCAGCACACCATGAGGAAACAGCATACATGCACAGCATGCATACATCCATGTTGCCCTGGCCACACACATGCATGTATACAAACCTGGGACTAATGGAGCTATCATTCACTCCCCTAGTCCCACCTGTGAAGGTGGTGTGATAGTCATGATTAACCATGGGTTACATATTGGAAAACTGAGTTTGGAGAGGTTGAGAATCCTCACCTAGGACTTGAGGAGATGGCTCAGCTGACAAAGTACTTGCTGCACAGCATGGGGATTTGGGGCTGGGTCTCCAGCAACAGCACAAAAGCTGGGTATGGCAACACCTGCCTGGAATCCCACCCCTGGTGAGGCAGAAACAGGAGGATCCCCAGGACTTGCTGGCTAACTAGTTTAACTGAATTGGTTAGCTTCAGGTTTAGTGAGAGATCCTGTCTCAAAGAATAAGGTGGAGAGCAACTGAGGGAGATAGTTGCCATTGACATCTGGTTTCTGTGCACATGCACCCACATACACACTTACCTATGCACATATGAACACACTTATGCCTGTGCATACCACACCCATGTACTATCTATAACCTCAAGAGCTAGAAAGGGAAGCTTTATCCCCAGCCCCCAGCAGAACTGGGGCTGGCACTTGTTCTGGCCCAGCTGCCATCAAGGAAGCTGCTGACCAACCCGACTGATGAGGAGCTGGGTTGGGGCCAGAGTGAACCTCTCAGAACCAAGGACAGGGTTCTCCAGGCAGGGCGTCTCAGCCTGTAGCTGCAATGAAGATCGCTTGAGCACTCACTGATGTCCAAGGGTGAGTAACTCATCCTTTGCGAGCAAGGACAGGGAGCCCCTGATACTGCAGCTGCCCTGGGGAGTGTGCAGGCAGGCTGGGATCTGTGGTGAGTGCCTGAAGCTGTTCATCCTTGGCTTATAGCCAGTCCACTCTGCTGTAGCTTGCATCAAGCTGGGACACAGTGTGTCAGTCTGCAGACTGAGTGAGGTTCCTATGAAATAAACCCTTCCATGGGTCATAGCACAGCCAGAAGGAAGCTGCTTGGCTGACTTTGTAGGTGAGGAGAGTGAGGCTGCATGGGTAGGAGGTTTGTGGGATGAGGGAAGGGACAGGCTCAGCCTCTTACCACTTTCCAGGCTGAGAAGGAGGAACAGTGTTGGGAGTGGTAAAGACTATGGGGGCTGAGTGGGGAGGGGATATGATGGAGAGTGGACTTTCAAATGCGAAAGTGGGGGGAGGGAGGGAATTACCATGGTTATTGTCTGTAATTATAGAAGTTGTCAAAAGTTAAAAAAATAAAACTGTATGTATAAGAAAAAAAAGACTATGGGGACATTTTTAAAGCCTTTTAAAGTTTTAAATGAATTTTTTATTTTATTTAGAAAGAGAGAGAGAGAAAAAAAAGCAGAGAGAGAGAGATGCACACCAGGGCCTCCAGGCATGCAAATGAACTCCAGACCCATGTGCCACCATGTGCATCTGCCTTTCATGGGTCCTGGAGAATCAAACCTGGGCCATTTGGCTGTGCAGGCAAGTGCCTTAACTGCTAACTCATCTCTCCAGCCCCCAAGACTATGGTGGCCTTTAAAGCTGAACTGAATTTTGCATCATGAAATGATCTATGGAGGCCAGAGGTGAAATGTGATGGCTTGAAATGTTCCCTATAGTCTCATGTGTTTTGAATACCGGGGCCTCAGCTGGAAGCAATTTGGGAAGGTTGTGGGGCCTTTGGGAAATGGGGCCTTGCTGAAGGAGGTGTGTCACTGAGGACAGATGATGACATTTATTAGCCCACGGTGTGTTCAGAGCCAACTCACTCTGGGACTACTTCCTCCCTGCTGCTAATGTATGAAGATGCGAGCCAGCTGTCTGCTCTGCTGTGCTTTCCCTGCCATGATGAAACTTCCAAGGGCTGGAGAGATGGCTTAGTGGTTAAAGCTCTTGCCTATGAAGCCTAAGGACACATGTTCGACTCTCCAGATCCCATGTAAGCCAGCCACACAAGGTGATGGAAGTGTGCAAGCTTGCACATGTGCACAAGATGGTGCATGCATCTAGGTTCAGTTGCAGCAGCTAGACATCCTGGCACATCAATTCTTTCTCTCTCATTAAAAAACAAAACAAAACAAAACTGTAAGCCAAAAATAAACACAATCCTCCCTTCTGCTGCTTCTGCTTGGGTGTTGTCTCAGCAATGAGAAGGTAACTGCCACCCCCTAGATTTTCTTGATTCTGCCCACCTGGAAAGCAGTGCCTTCGGCCTCTGCTCCTGCACACCAGCAGAACACATGCAAAGAATGGCGGGAAGGACAGGGGAGAAAGTTTGGGAGGAACTAATGACCAGGCTCCCCTGGTCTTCATGGGGGACTTCATGGGATGGAACAGGGCCCTGAGACTTTGTAGTTAGGTGAGCTTCCAACTGCAGAATCGTGAGACCCTGAGTTTGGATCACCTGCACCTACATAAAAGCTGGGCATGGTGGAGTGGGCCTGTAATTCCAGTGCTGGAGAGATGGAAGCCAGAGGATCCTTGGGACCTAGATGGTGGATAGTCCAGCTGAGTTAAAGAGCTCCAGGTTCAGGGAGATCCTGTCTCAAAAAAGGGGTGGGGGAGTGCTGGAGAGATGGATTAAAGGTTAAGGGGCTTGCCTAAAAAGCCTAAGGACCCAGGTACAAATTCCCAGTATCCACATAAGCCAGATGCACAAGGTGGTGAATGCATCCGGAGTTCATTTGCAGTGGCAGGAGGCCCTGGAGCACCTATTCTCTTACTTCCTGCCTCTTCCTCTCTCTCTTTCAAGTAAATAAAATATTTAAAACAAGAAGGACAGCCATAGAGAAAGACACCTGATGTTAACCTTGGCACATGTACCCGCACACATGTGCCCACACACACATGCAAAAAATTTTTCAACCCGTCAAAATAGAAAAACCAAAGTCCAAATCAATTATCTTTCCAATTATACCTATTAGTAGTTTTAGTAGCTCAACTTCAATTTCAAACATCAATTAAGAGGATTTACTATGTTCTACTATTTATTCCTTGCTTTAAATTTTTTTGAGGCAAGCCCAACAGACTGGCCTTTGTGTGTGTGTGTGTGAGAGAGAGAGAGGGAAAAGAGAGAGAGAATTGGTATGCCAGGGCCTCAGCCACTGCAATCGAACTCCAGTTGCATGTGCCCCCTTATGTGCATGTGTGATCTTGCACGCCTTTGTCAAGGTACATCTGGCTTACATGAGTAACATGAGGTCCTTAGGCTTCGCAGGCAAATGCCTTAACCGCTAAGCCATCTCTCCAGCCCTGAATTTTTCTTTTTAATCTTCATCATTTGCCTAAGATATTATTTTTTAAAAGCATTATTTATTTAAGAGAGAAAGACAAAAAGAGGTGAATAGAAAGAGAATGAGTATGGGCACACCAGGGCTTCCTGCTACTGCAAACAAACTCCAGGTGCATGTGACACTTTGTGTATCTGGCTCTGTGTGAGTACTGGAGAATTGAACCCAAGCCATTGGGCTTTGTAAGCAAGCACCTTTATTTTTATTTTATTTTATTTTGATTTATTTATTTGAGAGAGACAGAGAGAGAGAGAGAGAGAGAGAGAGAAAGAGAGAGAGAATGGGCATGTCAGGGCCTCTAGCCACTGCAAACTCCAGATGTATGCACCACCATGTGCATCTGGCTTATGTGGGCACTGGAGAATCTAACCAGAGTCCTTAGGCTTCGCAGGCATGTGCCTTAATAACTAAGCCACTTCTCCAGCCTAGCAAGCACCTTTAAACCACTGAGCCATCTCTCTGGGCTCCTAAGATATTATTGGTTGTTTCAAGCATCAAAATAAAGGTGTATTCTTTGAAATAAAAAAGGATTAATTTTGGCTGTATACTTATAGTGTTCCCTGAAGGGAGATATACCCTGAGAGCTCTTCCATGGTTCCATCCTAACCCTTCCCGTTGCAGCTGGGAAACAGAGGAAGTGAGGTCCCAGAGGAGCAAAGCAAAATAAGAGCAAAGCCTCCACGAGAAGCCGGGTCCCTTAGTGCCCAGTCCAAGAAGGACAGCTTTGAGCAGTCAGCTGCATCAGGAGAAGACTAAGGTTCTCACGTTCCACCTGTGATTATAAGAAACCACAGTTGGGGCTGGAGAGATGGCTTAGTGGTTAAGGCATTTGCCTGAGAAGCGTAAGGACCCAGGTTCGATTCCCCAGGTCCCACGTAAGCCAGACGCACATGGTGGCACCTGTGTCTGGAGTTCGTTTGCAGTGGCTGGAACCCCTGGCATGCCCATTCTTTCTCTCTCTGCCCCCCTCTCTCTGTCTCTAATAAATAAATAAAAAATAAATCTTAAAAAAAAAAAAAAGAAACCACAGTTGTCTTTGTGGTGATCTCTAAAGTGAACAAGTAGAGTCAGCCCCTTCTACCTGTTTGCAGCCTGGCCTGATGTTACCATGGAAACAACTATCAACCAGGAACATGTTGTCCTGTAGGCACATGCATCTGGAGTTCGTTTACAGTGGCTAGAGGCCCTGGTGCGCCCATTCTCACTCTATCTCTCTCCCCCCTCTGTCTCTAATAAAAAATAAAATAAATCTAAAATTGATAATCAGCTCCTAGACTATCCATGTAAGAGGGAAACTGCAGGGCCAGGCTAGGTCACCCTATCTCCTAGTAGTTTTTCGAAAGAATTATATGGGCAAGTTGGCAAGGTCCCCACTGTGAACGAAATCATGTTTTTCTGAAGATGGAGATAGCACAACACACACCTACAAAGAAAACCACTGCTAAGATTTAAGTTCTGTGAATTTTTGTGCATTTGTGGTTGCTAACTGCCTCCAGATAGCATTTGACAGTCATCAGTATGATTGGATTTATATAGAAGATCAGTTAACACAGATTACGTGAACTGGACAAAACACTTAGGAAAGTAAAAATATACTTGCTGTTTGGTTTGCTCCACTTGTACAACCCAGTAAGAATGATAATGGCAAACCAGATTCTGTGGGACCCCACCATGCTGCCAGAAATCTACAAGACTTGGCTCTTATTTACATTTGTTGCACGTTTAGAAATTTCATAAATGATGAGATGCAGGCCAAGGGGATTCCTCAGAGGGCTTCACCCAAGAGAAAAAGAAAGAGAGTTAAGCAGAGAATTAACACTTGGGTATTTGTGGGTAATCGGCTGATTCCTCTGCCTCAAGACAGTGAGGAAGATGAGAAAATGGAAGAAGATAGCAAAGAAGAGGAAGAAAAAGACCCCAGGGAAGCCACAAAGCCAGACGGGCCACCACAGAATCTACTGAGAGAAAAAAATCATGAAGCTGCCCCTCCCTGGATCTTTAAAAGCCTACTTGACCTATTTTACAGAAAAATAACTTAAACCAATAAGAAAGAATGCCTGCTGATAATTCCTTTAGTTTTGAAAATTGTAGCATTTATTAGGAAAAAAAATTTTTTTAACAGGGCTGGAGAGATGGCTGAGATGTTAAGGCGCATGCCTGTGTGTGTACATACATATACATGCATATTTATATCTCCTTCTACCTGTGCCTTTTTTTTTCAGTTGGAGCTGGTGTCCAGATTTCTGAAAGTACATGTTATTCGATGATCTTACTACTTAGGAAAGTTTTGTTGAGGATATATTTGAAGAGTGATACTTTCATATTGTCTTTCATTCTGTTGAGCTTGGTGCAGTATATAAATTTGATCATTGTCTATTTTTGTCTTTGAAGTGTACCTTTTGTGTTTCTAAGTGCATTTTTTTTGAGGTAGGGTCTTACTGTAACCCAGGCTGACCTGGAATTCACTATGTAGTCTGAGAGTGGTCTTGAACTCGTGGCGATCCTCCTATCTCTGCCTCCCTAGTGCTGGGATTAAAGGCATGTGCCACCAGGCCTGGCTCTAAATGCATTTATTTTATAAGTGTGATTTTCATTATTGACTTTAAATAAAGACGTGAAAATAAATGAAAATTCAAGGGGGAAAAAAAAGCTGGATGGCCTAGCATGCCTGTAACCTTAGTGCCGGGGGAAGGGAGGGTGTGGAGACAAGAGAATCACTGGGGCTCCATGGTCAGCCAGTCTAACTGAAAACTGGGGAAACCCAGGTTATTGAGAGACTTTACCTCAGATAAATAAGGCAGAAAAGTTAATGATAGAGGAAGACACCCTCCAGTTTTTCTGGCCTCCTCACATATGTGCACATGGCATGCACATCTACACATAAGTGCATTTACCATATGTATGCACACATATCATAGCTCAGCGGGTAAAATGCTTGCTTTGCAAACATGAGGGCCTGAATTTGATCTCCAGAACCCATGTAAAAATATCAATACCAGTTGTGGTGGTTCTTAAAAATGTCAAGTCATGCCTGTAATCCTAGCATGTGGGAGGCAGAAGCAGGCAGATTCCCTGGGTTCTGTTGTGCAGCTAGTTCAGGCTAATTGGTGATCTCCAGGTGAATGAGAGATGTCTCAAAATTCGTCTGAGTGGAATATGTAACCAGGTGTCAGGCAAGGTGTGGTGGCTCATGCCTATAACCTCAGCCCTTGGGAAGTAATAGCAGGATGATCAGGAGTTCAAGGTCATCCTTGGCTACTTGACAAGTCCAAGGCCAACATGGCCTACATGAGACTTTCTGTCTCAACAAAATAAACAAGGGGCCAGGGAAAGTTGAACTGTGCCTGACAGGAACATCACACACACACACACACACACACACACACACACACTAGTAGATATAGCTTACTTGGCAGAGTGCTTGCAGAGACTACATGAAACCCTGGAAGTAGTGGTGGTGATGCATGGCTGCAATTCCAGCACTCAGGAAGTTGAAACAGTGGGGTCAGGAGTCAAAGTCATCTTCAGCTACACAATGAGTTCCAGGCCAGCTTTCCTTCCTTTTTAAAAATATTTATTTGAGAGACAGAGAGAATGAATGATGTGGCTGCAGATGAACTCCAGAAGTATGTACCACTTTGTGCATGTGACTTTACGTGGGTACTAGGGAACTGAATCCAGGCCATTGGGCTTTGCAAATCAAGTGCTGTTAACTGTTGAGGCATCTCTCCAGCCCTGTTTGTTTTTGTTTCATGTAGTACTGGCTGGACTTGAACTCACTATGTGGCTGAGGTTGGCCTTGAACCCCTGATACTCATGTCTCTATGTCCTAAGTGTTGGGATGACACTGGCATGGCTGGCTCCTCACACCACACAGACTTAGCACAAAGAATATTTGTTCATTAGAACAAAACTCAGCAGGAAGTTGGGCGTGGTGGTGCACGTGAGAGGCAGAGGTAGGAGTTTGAGGCCATCCTGAGACTACATAGTGAATTCCAGGTCAGCCTGGAACAACAAAACAAAACAAAACAAAACAAAACAAAACAAAACAAAAAACAAAACAAAACAACAAAAAGCTCAATGGGCTCTGAGAGGCGGGGTAGTTCAGAAGGTAGCCACGGGGGGCAGTGGTGGACAAGTTTATCTCTCAGGCTGCTGGTCTCTCAGCAGGGGGTCCACAAAGCTTCCTCCCAACAGGAAAAGGAGGGATGAAGGGAGAGGAGGAGAGGAGGAAGGGCTCAGTGGAAGAGCAGCTGTCTAGCATGTTCAAGGTTAAATCTCCAGCTCTGAAAAAAAAAAAAATATTGGCACGGAGAGGACATGTGTAATCCCAGCCCTCAGGAAACCAAGGGCTGAGGGAAACTTTTCTCAATAAAATAAACTTCAGGGAAATTTCACCTTTGGAAATAGTTTCCTGAAACCCCAGTTACAATTACAAGCACCCTGTTGCTTCTGCGTCTGCCAAAGTAGACCCCCACTTTCAAGGGGACATTGCATATTTGAGACCATTTTCAAATTTAGGGAATTGAGCCATGCCTGGTAAGGTAGAGGCAGGAGGATCAGGAGTTCAAGGTAATCCTTGGCCTGCCTGTTGGAGGCCAGCCTGAACTACATGAGACTAAATGCTTGCATTTATTTTTATTTAATAGTGTGAGGGGTAAAAGTTTTTCAAAATTCTTGTTTGTTTGTTTTCAAGGTAGGGTCTCACTCTAGCTGAGTCGGACCTGGAATTCACTATGTAGTGTCAGGGTGGCCTCAGCTCCCTACAATCTTCCTACCTCTGCCTCCCAAGTGCTGGGATAAAAGGCATGTGTGGCCAAGCCTGGCTTCAAAATTCTTTTAAAGTAAGTATTTTGATGGTGTTTGTGTTAGAAAGCCCACAGCCTCATCTGAGAGTGGAAACAACAGTGTAAGTGTTTTTCTTGATAAACTATATAATGGGAGAGAGAGAAACTTTCCATAGACTAATAAGGCCAATCATTAAACTGGATCTGAGCTTCACTTTAGATTAGATTGGACCCCTCATTTCAAAAGCATCAAGAAATCCAAAAGCTTTGGGATAAACAACTTAACAATGTATTTTTTTTTAACTTTTAAACTTGTTATTGACAACTTTTCGTGTGTGTACATATTGTATTTTGACCATAATTTCCTCGCATTACCTTCTTTTCCCCCTTTCCTCCTTCCACTGAACCCCTGTGTAGTAGTCACCTCTCATTGCTGGGATGAAACACTCAAACAGAAGCAGCTGATGGAAGAAACAGTTTACTTCCAGCTCACAGCTTCAAGGGAAGATTCATTCTGGTTGAGAAAGCACGGCAGAAACAGACAGCTGGACATCACACCTCCACATCACCAGAGAGGAAGTAGAGTGAGCTGAGTAGGGCAAGTGGGGCTGGGCCATCACACTCCAAGGCCTGCCCACATTGACGCACTTCCTCCAACAAGGCTCTGCTTTGTATATCTTTCAAAAGTCAGGGTCCTTTTCCTTTAGTTAGTTCAACTGAACAGTGTGAATGAGCAAAGGAGAAACCACAGTGGGTACCTAATTAGAGAAGTCTGTAGGCAGTCTGTACATACCAAGATAGGGGTAAGGCAGTAAGTGCCTCTCCTTATCCATAGAACCTTCAAGAATGCATTCCAAAGCTGGGTGTGGTGGCACACTCCTGTAATCCCAGCGCTCAGGAGGCAGAGATAGGAGGATCACCGTGGGTTCAAGGCCACCCTGAGACTACATAGTGAATTCCAGGTCAGCTTGGGCTCGAGACCTTATAGAAAAAAAAAAAAAGAATGCATCCCAGATATCCTCAGAGATCCTAGGGAAGAGTGTGTTTGTGTGTGTGTGTGTGTGTGTGTGTGTGTGTGTGTGTGTATCAAAACAGCTTTGTTGATGTGAGCAAAAATATTTTTAAAAAAAATAATTCGGGTATGAAGGCATTACTCAGTGATTGCCTGCAAAGCCTAAAAACTCTGGTTCAATTCTGTAGTACCCACATAAAGCCAGATGCACAAGGTGGTTGTATATGGAGTTTGTCTGCAGTGGCTGGAGGCCCTGGTGCACCCATTCTCACAGCCCCCTGAACTTCATTATGACATTCAGTAATCAAAATTATTACTGTTCTGGAGGATAGAACAGCATTTAACAAAGTTTATATTTGTAAATATACTTGTTATTATTTTTAGAGACAGAGTGTCTACGTAGCCCAGGCTGGCATCAATGGCAAGCCTACAGGTACACGGCAGTTACGATGTAAAATCAAACACTTCCCTCAGCATGCTCTTTAAAATAGAAACTGATGTGAGCTCTAAAATGCATTCAGAGGGCCAGGGAGGTAGGTCAATTAGCAGAATGCTTGTCTAGCATGCACATCCCTTGATTTGATCCCCAGCAGTGCATAAACTGGATATGATGGTGCATGCCTGTAATGCCAGCACAATGAAGGTGAGGAGAGGAAGAGGATCAGAAATCAAGGCCATTCTCAGCTACATAATGACTGTGCTGCCAGCCTATGGTGCACAAGACCCTGTCATGAAATAAAATTAAATTCATACAGAAATTCCAAGAATTTGGGGTAAACACAATTTTGAAAAAGGTAACAAACTACCTTACTTGATCTCCTGATTCATTCACTCAAGAAAATGGTATTGGGGCTGGAGAGACGGCTCAACAGTTAAGGTGCCTGCCTGCAAAGCCTAACAACCTGGGTTTGATTCCCCAGTACCCATGTTAATCCAGATGCACAAAGTGGCACGTGTCTGGAGTTCCTTTGCAGCAACTGGAGGCCCTGGCACGCCCATTCTCTCTGTCTCTCTTCTATCTCTCTTTCTGCTTGCAAATAAATAAAAGTTATTTTAAAAAATTAAAAGACAGTGGTATTGAATTGCACAAATTGATCAACAAAAGTGAATACAAGATCCAGTGACAGACCATTCATATATGCACACAACTGATTTTTGATACAGATGCAGAAGTGATACTCTTCAACACATGGTGCTGGCACTATTAGATTCATTTTAACAACATATATAAAAATTAATTGCAAATGGGTCACAGATCAAATATGAAACTTCAAGAAGAAAACCAAACACCTTTGCAACCTTGGACTAGGCAAAGATTTCTTAGATGCAACATGAAAAGCTGATTCCCCCCCCCCAAAAAAAATGGTAAATTGGCTATCTTCAAATTAAAACCTTCTGCCAAGCATGGAAGCACATGCTATAATCATAGCACTCAGGAGGCAAAGGCAAGATGAGTTTGAGGGCAGCCTGGGCTACTTAGTGAGTTACAAATTAGGCAGGGCTACATAGTGAGACCTTGTCTCAGAAATAACAAAACAGGAGCTGGAGAAATGGCTTAGCGGTTAAGGCGTTTGCCTGCAAAGCCAAAGGATCCCAGTTCGATTCTCCAGGGCCCACGTAAGTCAGATGCACAAGGGGGCACATGCATCTGGAGTTCGTTTGCAGTGGCTAGAGGCTCTGGCGTGTCCATTCTCTCTCTGTCTGCCTCTCTTCTTTCTCTCTCTCTCTCTCTCTCTCTCTCTGCTTGCAAATAAATAAAAAATTAAAAAATAACAAAACTTTAAAACCTCTGCTCTCCCAAAGACACTGATAATAAAAGCCACAGAATACAAACGTGAGCATCTTATCAAGCCTCAACAAGAAACCAATACTCCAGCGCGCAAGGCATGGGGACACGCGTGGACGGTCAGAAGGGGCCATAGCTTACAGGCGGAAGTGTTTCCTACGGTCCTGCGTCACAAGACCGCCATGGTGACAGTCGCCAAGGAGATGAGCACCACGCTGGAGCTGAAGCGCATCTTCCAGGGCATTGTCAAGCGCTGCTGGAGGAGCAGCGGCTGTGCAAGGATGACCAAGGGCTCCTTGGTGATGGAGAAACGCCGGTGAGTGCGGAGGCTGCGCTGAAGCACTGAAGCGCCTGGTGGGGCTGACACCCCAGGACGTCAACAAAGGAGGCTGCCTGGCTCCAATCCCGCCAGTCCTGACCAATAGTCAGCTCCCTCTCCGCTCACCGAGGAGCAGCTCTGCACGAAGAATCTAAGGTAATTGGCTATGTTCAAACCAACTTAATGGGGAAGCGTTACCTGGAACAAGAGGACAGAAGGTTGTAGAGCTATTGGTGGGCCAGTTGAAAAGGTGTCTTGAGTGCCAGGCCTATTTGTACCTCCATGATTTTTTTTAATGGTTTGTAGAGTATCATGGTTGAAGTCATTTGAATTTTTAAAAATATTATATTATATTATATTATATTATATTATATTATATTATATTATATTATATTATATTATATTTGAGAGAGAGAGATACAGAAATAGGCAGGTAGACAGAAAGAGAGAATGGGCGCTCCAGGGCCTCCAACCATTGCAAACGAACTCCAGATGTGTGCTCCCCCTTGTGCATCTGGCTTAAGTGGGTCTTGGAGAATCAAGCCTCAACCCAGGGTCCTTAGGCTTCACAGGCAAGCGCTTAACCGCTAAGCCATCTCTCCAGCTCACCTCCGTGATTTTTGAGGGTGTGTGTGTGTGTGTGGCACGTCCCCGCCCATCCACAAGAAAGGGTTTGCAAAGCTGGAGATGGAAAACGCCTCAGTGTGCCACCGATGTGTGCAGAAAACACAAGGTACCAAAGGTTCATAGGACAGATTCCCCACCCCAGTCCTCCAAGGCTCCATCAAGAAAGGTCCATAGTGTAGACTTGCCACTGAAGTGACTGGGTCTAGGGAACTTCACCAGGGACAAACCTGCAATCCTTGTATACTAGCTGTATGCCCTTTGCAACCACTATAGCCATTACATAGCCTTGCACTGGTGCCAGGCTGGTTGGTATGTCTGCAGTGACGCAGGTGTCTCCTGTTAGTGAAGAGCAGGTGACATCCAGTGAGGGTGATGCGCTGCTCTCCTAACTGATGCAGGAGCCACCTTGTGCCTGTGACACCCCCTGGAGCCCTGGCACCTGTGAAACTCTTTCATCAAAACCCTTAATCTGCCAGGCACCCCATTTACCCCAGAGATGTCTACTTTTGTGTCTTTTTGTTGTTGTTTTTTGGTTTTTAGAGGTAGGGTCTCACTCTGGTCCAGGCTGACCTGAAATTAACTATCCTCCTTTCAAGGTGGCCTTAAACTCACCACCATGCCCAGCTGTATCCTCCTACCTTTGGAATCTTGCTCCATCCTTTAATAGAGAAAAATCTGACGTGTCTGGGATTATAATGTGGACACCACCATGCCCAGCTGTATTTTTGTGTGTCTTTTAATTGGGAAGGGCTGAGAGGTTTTGCCACACTCAATTAAGAATTATCCCTCCCTTGTCTCTCCACCCCATGTACAAGCCTTACCTGCCCGCCCCTATGCTGTCCCTAGAACCTCTGCAATCTCACTTTTTTAAAATTTATTTTTATTCTTTATTTTTGGGAGAGAGTATGGATTCTCTGGGGGTGGGGAGGAAGACAGAGATCTATAAGGTCTCTCTTCTACAGCAGTGTCTCAGCTGCTGAGAACACAATAGTCTGTCTTTCCTAAAGAGATGTGTGGGCCCTCCTTTGCTGCCACTCTAAATTGCTGAAATGAAGGTCAAGTTCTTTCCTGCAGTTTCATTGTTACTGAGATCATTTTGGGAAAATCACTGCATCTGGCTAAACGTAGTTCTTGGGACCTGGGCCAATTGGAACCTCTGGAGATTGGAACCAGCATTCTTAGGCTTAGGCTCCAGGCAGGCTCCAGGATTTGCTAACCCCACTAAGCCATCATCCCAGCTCAATCTCACTTTTTGTTTTGGAAAAGTGAGCCCAGGCCTAAAATTGCTCTGCATTCCACAGCCATTCTGGCTGAAACAGCTTAATAAAAAAATAAATAAAACTAAAAAAAAAAAAAAATCAGTACACTTTTGTTGTTTTACTAATCCTCTTGTCAGTTGAAGTTGACCAAGCTGGCCTTGAACTCATAGTGGGCCTTCTACATCAGCCTCACTGATGCTGAGATGAACCTCTGCAATCTCACTTTTTTAAAATTTATTTTTATTCTTTATTTTTGGGAGAGACGGGGGAGAGGAAGACAGAGATGGGCGCGCCAGCAGTCCTCAGCTGCTGAGAACGCCAGGCGCAATCTCACTTCTGGGGAAGAAATTAAGAAAAACTTTTTGGGAAAAAACACTCACTGAGCGGATCTAACCAAACACTCACTCTGGGCCCAAGGGCATTGTCCAGTGAGACTGAGTTTCCATGAGTTTCTGTTTGCCCTTTGATTCATCACAGTTATATTGACTCCTAATCCTCCAGTTGCATTGATCCCAAATGTGACACTGACCTGTTATAAAATATGATCTTGACTTGTGAACTTCAGATATATGTGTTACCTATATACTGATCAAGGCAAGACACCAGCAAGTCTATGTCATTTTTAATGAGCATTCTACAAGTAAATTACACCATTCCAGTTCAGACAGAACACACATAATGACATTAAGATGCATTCATTTTATTTAGACTCTCATTTAATGATTACATGAATATGCTTAAAGGGACAATGTTTTATTGAGAACTTTATTGTCTGAACATATTGTATATTGGTCATATTCCCATGGTGTTATACTTTTATGTTTCCTCTCCCTCACCCCACTCCACTGAGGGTCCTCCTCATATTCACTGTGTGGTCATGAGTGTACAAGTCAGTCTCTGTAGGTGGTGGGCAGTTCCTCAGAATACACCTTTGCATCATGTGGCTCTTACATTCTTTCTGCCATCTCTTCCCCATTGTTCCCTAATTCTTGGAGGGCATGTTATATGTCTCTAAAGGGACAATTTTAAAAATATTTTATTTTTATTTATTTATTACAGACGGAAAGAGGGAAAGACAGATAGAGTGAGAATGGGTGTGCCAGGGCCTCTAGCCACTGCAAATGAACTCCAGACATGTGTGCCACCATATGCATCTGGCTTACGTGGGACCTGGAGAATCGAACTGGGATCCTTAGGCTTCACAGGCATGTGCCTTAACCGCTAAGCCATCTCTCCAGCCCTAAAGGGACAATTTTGACACGAGTAATATTGAGGTATTGTCCTCCATACATCTTCCAAACTTTTCAATTATGTTTCATCTTTTTAAATCTTGTTGACACTTTATTTACATCTTCCCAAGCAGTTATTTTAACTGTTTATTGATGACTTCCATACATATAGACATTATAACATGATCATAATTCCCTCCCACAACCCTCCCTTTTCCCTTCTGAACAACCTACTCCATTAAATCCCTGCTTATTTCCAAAATGTGTAGCTTAGGCTGGCCATGAATAGGAGCCACCCATCACTTGTGAGGGTGAGGAGTGTGTGGCACAGGAGCCACGCATCACTTGTGAGGGTGAGGAGTGTGTGACACAGGAGCCACGCATCACTTGTGAGGGTGAGGAGTGTGTGGCACAGGAGCCACGCATCACTTGTGAGGGTGAGGAGTGTGTGACACAGGAGCCACGCATCACTTGTGAGGGTGAGGAGTGTGTGGCACAGGAGCCACGCATCACTTGTGAGGGAGTGTGTGACACATGCTCCTTCCCTGCTAGTCCCTAGAAACCTGTGCAAAGGTAGGAAATCCGTGTGAGCCAAATTACGATAATGCACCTACTAATCTACAGGGATTTCATACTTTGATTATTTTGAATTTCTAATTTAAATCCTGTATACTTTTCATTATTTCTATTCTTTTTAAAAATTTTATTTTTATTTATTTATTTGAGAGTGGCAGACAGAGAAAGAGGCAGAGAGAGAGAATGGGCGCACCAGGGCCTCCAGCCCCTGCAAATGAACTCCAGAAGCATGAGCCACCTTGTGCATCTGGCTTACGTGGACACTGGGGAATTGAGCCTCAAACCAGGGTCCTTAGGCTTCACAGGTAAGCGCTTAACCGCTAAGCCATCTCTCCAGTCCCTCATTATTTCTATTCTTGAGATCATTTAAGAACTTTACTTTGCCAAAGAGTCCATTATGTCTGAACTTTAAACTTTATTTGAAGCTGATGTAAAAATTACACATAGTGATTGGGAGCTATGTGAAAATCAGAGTTAGCACATGCATCTCCTCAAACACTCATGATTTCACTATGGTGAAACCATTCAAACCCCATCTTCTAGTTTCTGGTATACACACTGTTACCCAGATCACAATCACTGCTGTGTAATAGACAGCAGAGCCGCTTCCTCCTGCACAACTATGACTTAGCACCCACTCATAAATCTTTCCCCAGTAATTAGTTAGTGGCTCAGGGCAGAGCAGATGACAGCACTAGTGAGGGGAGAATTGGCAGGGCTAGAGCCTAGCTAGGAAGGAGATAGGGCAGGTGAGGAAGAACAGAGAGATGTGCAGGGCAGAGCAGTGCTGAAACATAGCTGAGCACTCCTAGGTATGTAACAATGCTCATGTTACCAAATAATCTAAGACCCTTTATCACAGTCATGGTACTCTGTGCCAAAGCTTTGAGCGAGTAAGAGCTGTAACTGGCATTTAACTTCTTCCCACAGCAGAAGCAGCTAGATTTGAAAGCACTGTAGGGTTTGTGATGAGTGTTTGGCCTTCATGCCTGGCTCTGTGGTGATGTTTTTATCCCATTGGTAATGGAGGGAAGAGCCTGTGCATGCAGAAAGAAGGTATGTGAATAGTGAGATAGCAAGAATATGGTGTTTTTGAATGTGTTGCTGTTCAAATTATTTACTACTCTTTCCTACTAAATTTGCCTTCAGCAATGAAATAACTGAACTTACGTATGTAATTTCTCAACAGCTCCAGCACTTGACGTGGTCTTGCTTTCTGTGTGCCACGGTCCCATGCACCACTCCACCCACTGAGAATCTAGATGTGGGTGTGTTTCACAGAGCTACTGATCACATTTATGACCAGGCATGAAATGTGATATTGGCTATTATAAGTAATTATAATTTTTTCACATTTTTAAATTTTTAGATGGAGTGAGGAAGAGAGAGAGAGAATTGGCACCCAGGACCCCAGCCACTGCAATCCAATTCCAGGCACTTGCTCAACCTCGTGGGCATGTGCAACCTTGTATTTGCCTCACCTATGTGCATCTGACTTGCATGGGATCTGCAGAGTTGAACATGAGTCCTTAGGCTTCTCAGCCAAGTACCTTAACTGTTAAGCCATCTCTCCAGCCTAGCAATTAAGATTCTTTAGTCACGTGTTAGAGCATATTTTAAGATAACTTGAATTATAAGTAGAAATACTCAAAACTATCATTTTAGAAAATAGTTACCTCCTTCTAGCTCATCCTTAGAGAGAAAATGATGACATTAGAGCATGCATTCCATCTATTGCCATTTTATTCTTGAGCCTCATTTTAATGATCAGATGATGATGATGGGGCAAGTTTGATAAGAGAAACATTCAAATGAATATTTCCCTTCATACACCTTCCCAAATCTTTTTTTTTTTTGTTTTTTTGGTTTTTGTTTTTTGAGGTAGGGTTTCTCTTTGGTCCAGGCTGACCTGGAATTAACTACGTAGTCTCAGGGTGGCCTCGAACTCATGGCAATCCTCCTACCTCTGTGTCCAGAGTGCTGGGATTAAAGGCGTATGCCACTATGCCTGGTGCCAAATGTTTTGTTAACAGTTTCATCTTTTTGAATCTCATTTGAAGTTTTTTCACATAGTCCCAACTGATATTATTTTCACTTTGAAAATTTTAGACAACTACCTAATTCATACATTTCAGGAAAAGGTAGTTTAATATAATATTTACAGAATGCTGAAAGGGCATGCCAAGATAGTTGATTTTCAGTAGAAATGTAAATGTACATACTTTTGCACTATATGTGTTTAATTTTTAAAATATAGCCCATTACTATATAATTAAAATCACAGAGTGTTGGAAGGGGAGGCAGAAAGAAAAAGGTGCCTAGGAAAGATGCTGAGACCTGCCAGGATGGCAGACTCTGAGTCCAGAGACCTGCTGGGATAGCTCAAAGTCCAGAACCTTCCTGGCTTGCTGACTTTGCCCTGCAGGAACAGGAGCAGTGCCCGCCCTGACTACACAGAGTGTCACTGTCCACCCCACCCTTGTCAAGGCAGAGGCAGAGTAGAGCCAAACCTCAGCAGCTTTGGAGCTGACCATGAAGCTGAGTGAGAGGAGGCAGGTGGGAGGAGCAGTGGCCCAGGGACCAGTGAGTCTTCACTTTGACCTTCAGTAAAACCAGGGTAGCTGCCCTGGCAGAGGGAGCCTCTGAGCTAGCTGCTGACAGGACAAAGCAGAGCAGACACCTCCCCATTCACAAGCCTGGGTTCTCAGCACAGTTGGACCAGCTAACAGAATACCCAGGCATGAAGTGGACATGCAAGACCTAAATTCATCCCTGAAAACCCTTTACTAGGACCCACATCACAGCGCCCCTCCTACAGGGCAGTCACTTCATAATGGCTCCCAGCACATAATGGTCTCCATGACGCTGCCCCGGCAGCACTAAGTGTCCTGGAATCAGAGACTACAGTGTTCCCAGGCCAGTCACATCCTGCTGTCAGTGGCTTTAGGAGAAAGACCTGCAGTTCAGAATGTCACTCTGCCTGCCAATCCTAATCCCATCCCTGAGCTATTGGCCTGGGAAGTCCCCTGTTCTAACTCTGGGCTCCTTACATCTGAATTTAAAGCCAATGCACTCTAAAGTTCCAAACCAGATCAGGGAGGGATTTAAGCAAAACTACACTCTTCTTCAGAAAAGAGCAGAATATTTTTTCCGGAAAGCAGCGGAAAAGCAGGAGATGGGCAGAAAACCACTTTGGAGATTGTGGCCCGACCCGCTCCACAGCGGCTGGAGCAGCTGCTCCAACCTGTGGCGCTAAGCCACCGCCCAGATCAGCTGAGCCTCGCTGAGCCTCCACTGCAGCCGCTGTGGCCATCACCCAAACAAACAACAACAACAACAAAAATAATAAATAAACGGGGGACTTTCCAACCTCATCAGTCTCCTCACAGAGCCCAGGAATTGAAGAAAAGTCTGCTGAGCTACTGAAAGAGCTACAGGCTTCCTGAACTCTCCCATCCCCCAACCATCAGATCCCCAGCGAATTGGCAGAAATCAGCAAATAGCAGCAGCCTGTACCACATCACCAACACTGGACCCAGCACAGCTGAGCCAAGCTCCACAGCCCAGGGAACGAGGTGGGCACTCAGCATTGGTGAGTTTGGAAGCCACACCAAAAGGTAACAAAGGCCTGCATTGGAAGTGCTAACCTCTCTTTCCAGGTCAGGGCAGGTTATGGGTTACATATTTGTGGTTGGCCTTACCATTTTCAAATAAGCTGAATATGAGGTGTTGAATATTGCTGCCTGTAATACTTTTAGATTTAAAGGGCCTTTATCTTCTGCTTCTGTCATTATTGGGGGCAGGGTCTGATTCCTAGCTGACAAGATTAAGGGTGTGGAGCAAACACACCGTTAGGGATTTAGACCTTATAAGACTGTTTCAATTCCCACACTTGTATACTCTGTGCTCATGTTAATTGAATGTGTATTTGGCTCAATTAAAGTTTAGATCTTGCTACTAAATTGTTCCACCAGTCCACTACAGTACTTGCTTACCAAGCAAAGTCAACAGCTAGGAGTACTTCTGAGGTGGACCTGGGTACAAGTGCTACACTTGGCACCTTAAACCCATATCCACACCTAAGAACACTGCAGATAACTAGAAAACCTAAGCATTAAATCAATCCAGGATGCAAAAGTCACTACATTATAATACAAGAAACACAAAGAATCAAGACAATGCAATCCCACCAAAAATTACAAATCCATCAGAATTGTTCACCAATGAGACTGTTTTAGATGAAATTCCTGACAAAGATTTCAAAAGAATGATGATATCTATACTCACAGAAATAAAAGAAGAAATGAAAGCAATCCAAGAAGAAAACAAAGGAATTAAAGAAGAAAACAAACTTTTGAAAGAGATTACAGAAAAACAGTTTAATGAAATAAAAAGGTCATTAGAGGACATGAATAAGGAAATAGAACTACTGAAGAAAAACCAGGCTGAAATCCTAGCTCTGAAGAACACAGTCAGTGAAATAAAAAACTCTGTGGAAAGTCTCACTAGTAGAATGGATGAAGGAGAGGAGAGAATATCTAAACTAGAAGACCAGGTGGCAGACCTGTCACAGTCCAACAAAGAGAAAGACAAGCTAATAGAAAGGTATGAATGGGAACTCCAAGACATGCGGGACGCTATGAAAAGATCAAACATAAGAATTCAAGGTATAGCAGAAGGGGAAGAATTTCAATCCAGAGGCTTAGTAGGTGTTTTCCACAAAATCACAGAAGAAAATTTTCCCCAATTTGGGAAAGAAATGCCAATGCAGGTACAAGAAGCATTTAGAACACCAAACAAACAAAACCTAGAAAGATCCTCTTCTCGCCATGTTATAATTAAACTACTAAATATGCAAACCAAAGAAAATATATTGAAAGCAGTTAGAGAGAAAAAGCAAATGACCTTCAAGGGGAAACCCATCAGGGTCACAGCAGATTACTCAATGCAAACTTTAAAAGCCACAAAGGCCTGGAGTGCTGTATTCCAAGCCCTGAAAGATAAAAACTGTCAACCAAGATTACTTTATCCTGCAAAGCTTTCTATCCAAATTGATGGAGAGATAAGGACATCTCACAACAAAGACAGGCTAAAGGAATTTATGGCAACTAAAAAAGCTCTACAGAAAATACTTGCAGGAATCATTCATGCTGAAGAAAAAGCAAAAAACACACACAAAGAAATAGGAAAAAAGAAATCATACTCAACAGTTAGAACAAGTGAGTAAAACGAAAACCAGGAAGAACTACAAAACAAGAAAAAAGGAGAGATCAAATACATATCTTTTAATAATAACTCTTAATATCAATGGCCTCAATGCCCCAAGCAAAAGACATAGACTTGCAGACTGGATTAAAAAGCAGGATCCTACCATCTGTTGCCTCCAGGAAACTCATCTCTCATTAAAAGATAGAAACATTCTTAGGGTGAAAGGTTGGAAAAAGGTATTTCAAGCAAATGGGCCTAGAAAACAAGCAGGGGTTGCCATCCTAATTTCTGACAGGATAGACTTCAAACCAACATTAGTGAGGAAAGATAAAGCAGGTCACTTTATACTGATTAAAGGAACACTCCAACAGGAGGACATTACAATCCTAAACTTATATGCTCCCAACACGGGGCCCCAATTTCATCAAACAAACACTATTGGACTTAAGGTCAGAGATAACTCCTAACACAATAGTAGTGGGTGACTTCAATACCCCGCTCTCATCACTTGACAGGTCTACCCAACAAAAAATAAACAGAGAGACATCTGCATTAAATGATATCATGGA
Organism: Orientallactaga sibirica; assembly: GCA_036365145.1. Classification (NCBI taxonomy): domain Eukaryota; kingdom Metazoa; phylum Chordata; class Mammalia; order Rodentia; family Dipodidae; genus Orientallactaga; species Orientallactaga sibirica. The sequence goes on along the minus strand of JAEOAD010000015.1, from coordinate 21,921,307 downwards.
ACAAATGTACCTAACAGATATATACAGAACATTCCATCCAAATGCTGCAGAATATACATTCTTCTCGGTAGCACATGGGACATTCTCTAAAATAGACCATATACTAGGACACAAATCAAATCTTAGCAAATACAGGAAAATTGAAATAATCCCTTGTATGCTATCTGACCACAATGGGATTAAACTGCAAATCAGCAACAAGAAAAACTACAGAGCATACCGAAATTCATGGAGACCAAACAGTACTTTACTGAATGATGTATGGGTCATTGAAGAAATTAAAAAGGAAATCAAGAAATTCATAGAATCAAATGATGATGAGAATACAACATACCAAAACCTTTGGGACACAATGAAGGCAGTCCTATGAGGGAAATTTATAGCTCTAAGTGCCTATATTAAGAAATTAGAGAGTTCACAACTAAACAATTTAATGCTTCACCTTAAGCCCTTGGAAAGAGAAGAACAAGGCAAACCAAAAATCAGTAGACGGGAAGAAATAATAAAGGTTAGGGCAGAAATTAATGAAATGGAAACGAAAAAAATAAAAAAAAAATCAATGAAACAAAGAGTTGGTTCTTTGAAAGGATAAACAAGATTGACAAACCCTTAGCAAATCTGACCAAAAGAAAGAGAGAAGAGACAAAAATTGATAAAATTAGAGATGAAAAAGGCAACATCACAACAGATACCAAAGAAATTCAGAAAGTCATATGGACATACTTTAAGAATATATATGCCTCTAAGTTTGAAAACCTGAAAGAAATGGATGATTTCCTTGATTCATATGACCTACCAAAATTAAATCAAGATTAGATAAACCATTTAAATAGACCTATAACAACCACAGAGATCCAAGCAGTTATAAAAAGTCTCCCAACTAAAAAAAGCCCAGGCCCAGATGGATTCACTGCTGAATTTTACCAGACATTCCTGGAAGATCTAACACCAATGCTTCTCAAACTTTTCCATAAAATAGAAAAGGAAAGAATTCTACTGAAATCCTTCTATGAAGCCAGCATCACCCTGATACCCAAACCAGGCAAAGACAGATCAAAAAAAGAAAATTATAGACCAATCTCCCTCATGAACATAGATGAAAAAATTCTCAACAAAATACTAGCAAACAGAATACAAGAATATATCAGAAAGATTATTCACTCTGACCAAGTAGGCTTTATCCCAGAGATGCAGGGATGGTTCAACATACACAAATCCATAAATGTAATACACCATATAAATGGTCTGAAGGACAAAAATCACATGGTCATCTCAATAGATGCAGAAAAGGCATTTGACAAATTCCAACACCCCTTCATGGTGAAAGTATTACAGAAACTGGGAATAGAAGGAACATATCTCAACATAATAAAAGCTATTTATGACAAACCTACAGCCAACATAATACTAAATGGGGAAAAACTTGAAGCTTTTCCTCTAAATTCAGGAACAAGACAAGGGTGTCCACTTTCCCCACTACTATTTAATATAGTACTGGAAGTCTTAGCCATAGCAATAAGGCAAGAGACACTCATAAAGGGGATACAAATTGGAAGGGAAGAGGTCAAATTATCATTATTTGCAGACGATATGATTCTATACATAACAGACCCTAAAGACTCTACCAGCAAACTGTTAGAGCTGATAAACACTTTTAGTAATGTAGCAGGATACAAAATAAACACACAGAAATCAGTAGCTTTTCTATACACTAACAACAAACGTGCAGAGGATGAAATCAGGGAATCTCTCCCATTCACAATTGCCTCAAAAAAAAAAAAAATACCTTGGAATAAACTTAACCAAGGAAGTGAAGGATCTCTACAATGAGAACTTTAAAAAAACTTGAGCGACAAATTGCAGAAGACACAAGGAAATGGAAAGACATCCCATGCTCCTGGATTGGAAGAATCAATATTGTGAAAATGTCAATCTTACCAAAAGCAATCTACACATTTAATGTGATCCCTATTAAAATCCCAATAGCATTCTTCACAGAAATAGAAAAAACAATCCTAAAATTCATCTGGAAACACAAAAAACCTCGAATAGCCAAAACAATTTTGCGCAACAAAAATCAGGCAGGTGGTATAACCATACCTGATTTTAAGTTATACTACAAAGCCATAGTAACAAAAACAGCATGGTACTGGCACAAGGACAGACAGGTAGATCAATGGAACAGAATAGAAGACCCAAATATTAATCCAGGCAGCTAGCTACTACCTGATTTTTGACAAAAATGCCAAAAATATTCATTGGAGAAAAGATAGCCTCTTTAACAAGTGGTGCTGGGAAAACTGGACATCTGTATGTAAAAGGATAAACATAGATCCTTGTCTCTCTCCATGCACAAGAGTCAAGTCCAAATGGATCAGGGACCTTAATATCAGACCTGAAACTCTGAAACTGCTAGAGGAAAAGGTAGGGGAAACTCTTCAACATATTGGAATAGGCAAGGACTTTCTGAATATAACTGCAATTGCTCAGGGAATAAAACCACTAATCAACCACTGGGACCTTATGAAATTACAAAGCTTTTGTACAGCAAAGGACACTGTGAATAGAGCAAAAAGACAACCTACAGAATGGGAGAAAATCTTTGCCAGCTATACATCTGACAGAGGATTAATATCCAGAATATACAAAGAACTCAAAAAACAGAATAATAAGAATTCAAACAACCCAGTTAAAAAATGGGCTATGGAACTAAATAGAGAATTCACGGAAGATGAAATACAGATGGCATATAAACATCTAAAAAAATGTTCCACATCCTTAGCCATCAGGGAAATGCAAATTAAAACCACTTTGAGATTCCATTTCACTCCTGTCAGAATGGCTACCATCAAGAAAACAAATGACAATAAGTGTTGGCGTGGATGTGGAAAAACAGGAACACTTCTACACTGTTGGTGGGAATGTAAGCTGGTCCAGCCATTGTGGAAATCAGTGTGGAGGTTCTTGAGACAGCTAGAAATAGACTTACCATATGATCCAGCTATAGCACTCCTAGGCATATATCCAGAGGACTCTTCTCACTACCTTAGAGATACTTGCAAAACCATGTTTATTGCTGCTCTATTCACAATAGCTAGGAAATGGAAGCAGCCTAGATGTCCCTCCATAGATGAGTGGATAATAAAGATGTGGTACATTTACACAATGGAGTTCTATTCAGCAGTAAAGAAAAATGAAATTATGAAATTTGCAGGGAAATGGATGGATCTGGAAAGGATTATACTAAGTGAGGTAACCCAGGCTCAGAAAGCCAAACGTCACATGTTCTCTCTCATATGTGGATCCTAGCTACCAATGTATAGACTTGTGTGTGAACTGGAACCAAAAATAGGTACCAGAAACCAGTAAGCTGGTAAAAGGCTATAAGGGAGGGAGGAAAGGGAAGGACTTAAGTGTATGGTAATGCACATATGTAAGTAGAAGAACTGATTACAGGGAGGGGAATGGCCTAAGTGAGGCCATGGGAAGAGAATGCATAAAAGAAGGGCAGGGGGAGGGTCAATCTAAACTCAAGATATGGTGAATAAGACATATGTAAAATTACTTTTTTGAATAAAGGCACGTCTAGAAGCTGTAGACTGTTACTAGAAAATTTTCAGTACCTGGGATGGGATACCTTCCAGTGAGTTGTTGGCCAAGGAGGTCCCAGTAGCCTCCAAAACATTAAAGGCTTTTGCCAAAGCCCTTGGTTTCCCTTGAGAAACAGATAGTAAGACCCTATTGCTGAAGACATCTCTTGCCTGAGAGGCAAGGTCACTGAGAAAGCAAGCTGGTGTGGAGCAGAAAACCTTCTCCCTGTAGACCAGCCAACTGAAAGCTGGAAAAAGCTGCACTGCACGCAGTGTATGGGAGACAGAAGCCATCAACAGTGAAAACAGTGGATGCTGAATATTCAAGCTTGGCCAGACAGGCCCAATGACTGAACAGGTGCAATAGTGGCATGTCTACTCTTGGGGTAACCAACTGCTCCATAATTGGACTGAAGGCCCTCTCTATGGGAGGGAATACATACCTGGTACTGAAAAACCTAAGTAAAAGTCTATGGTAGGTGAGGTCATGAGCCTTAGGGGTATAAGCCTGCTCTTGTCTGACTAAATGTATATATTACTCCCACCAAGCTGCCCTGAAAGCACTACACTTAATGTTCATATTCACATATTAACGCTACTCTCACTTCTGGTCAGAGAAGCTTCTCTTTTCAGATGGTGATGGCCACTGGGATGACCCAAAAGGCAACATAGTGCTGAGAAGAAGGGATGGAGGAGTGCCCAGCACTGAAACACCTCTGTCACACCCTCCAAGGCTCAGGGACCATTGTGGAAGAGGGGGAGGATAGAATGGAAGAGCCAAAGGAAGGGTATGACCTCTTACAATGCAACTGCCCAGACAGAAATTGGCCTCGATATCCATGACCTTGCAGTGCCTAGCAATACTCCACAAGACCCTCAAAATAGAAGAAAAAGATGATGTCATCAAATTAAAAGAGAGACTTATGGAGAGAGGGAGGGGATATGGTGGAGACTGGAGTTCTTAAGTGGAATGGGGGGAGGGGAGGGAAATATCAGGTGGGTTTTTGTATGTAAGTATAAAAGTCAATAAAAACAATAAGGCTACTGCCCACAGCACTCCTGGCACCATCTCCCTCCATCCTGTTTGCTTCAGCTGTCACCCCAAGCTCCTGCACTGATCCCCCACTTGACAGATCCCAAAAGTAGGAAGCTGGCTACTGTGTCAGCTCAGAATATTGGAAACATTCAAAATCCTGTCATGTAGATTACTGGCATATATAGCATATTATGATGTATAGTCACAGCGCTGTGTAACAGCTAACCAGTGCTTCATACTTCCATAAGAATAGGACCTAGCACTCATGACTAACCTTTCCCAATCATTAGCTAGTGAGGTAAGGCAGGTTTAGTGAAGGGTCAAAAGAAGTGGGAAGAATGAGGATTGGAACATAGCTAGGAAAGGGCAGGGCAGGGCTTGAACACAGCTGGGTATTCCCAGGTACGTAACAATGCTCATATTACCAAATAATGTAAGACTATTTAGAATAGCCATGGTCTTTTTTTTTTTTTTTTTTTTTTTTTTTTTTTTTTTTTTTTTGGTCCAGGCTGACCTAGAATTAACTATGTAGTCTCAGGGTGGCCTCAAACTCTCGGCGATCCTCCTACCTTTTCCTTCCGAGTGCTGGGATTAAAGGTGTGTGCCACCACGCCAGGCTGCCATGGTTCCTTTTGCCAAGGCACTGTGTAGGTAGGGATTATAACAATATTTGACTGTAGAAGCATCTAGATAACGGAATCTATCTCTTATTATTTTTTGTTTATTTTATTGAGGAAGGGTTCTCATTCTAGTCCACACTGATCTGGGACTCACTTTGTAGCCCCAGGCTGACCTTGGATTCATGGTGACCATCCTACCTCTGCCCCCAAATGTATACCACCATGCCTGGCTACAGAATCTGCCTCTTAAAACAATGTAGAAATCATGACGAGCCCCGTCGTGAAGCCCAGTTCTGAGTTGAGATGTTTTTAATCCCACTGGGAAGATACTTTGTATGCACAAGGTGAGTGAATATTATATGATGTTAAGAATATATTGTCTTAGAATGTATTATGGGGCAAGATACTATTTTTCCTGTTGAAGGGCAGATCATGAACTTGCCTTCATCAATGAACTGAGTGAACTGACACATGTCATTTCTGAACCGCTCACAGGTCCAGCATGTGATGCCACCCTTGTTTTCTGTGTGCTGTGGTTGCAGCACTCCCCTGTTTGGCACAGCTCCACCGGCTGAGGATCAGGATGAGGGTGTGCGCAGCAGTGTTTCCAGTTACAAGTATGTCTATGTATGAATAGTAACACTGGCTGCTATAAGCAATTAAGGTTCTTTGTCTTAATTACAGCTTCTAAAACAATTAAATATTTCTATTGATTTACTTGACAGAGGGCATGAGCACACTGCTGCAGATGAACATCACACGCATGTGCTACTGTGTGCATCTGGCCTTTACATGGGATCTGGGGAATTGAACCTGGAGCGGCAGGCTTGGCAAGCAAGCGTCTTTAACCACTGTGCCATGTCCCCAGCCCTAACCACAGCTTATTTTATGGTAACTTCAAATGTAAGTGAAAATACTAACCAAAGACCATCATTCTACAAGAAAATGACCTTCCAGGTCTGCCTCAGGCAGAACAGAGATAATGACTTTAAGATTCACTCATCATTTCTCTTGGCATTTTATTTTGTTTTAAATATTTTTCTATGTATTCATTTGAAAGAGGGAGAGAGAAAGAGGCAGATAGAGAGAATGGGCATGCCAGGGCCTCTAGCCTTTGCAAATGAACCCCAGACATATGTGCCACCTTGTGCATGTGGCTTATGTGGGTTCTGGGGTATTGAACCTGGGTCCTTAAGTTTCTCAGGCTTGTGCCTTAACCACTAAGACTTCTCTCCAGCCCTCTCTTGTCATTTTATTCTCGACTCTCATTTTAATTATAAAAAAAGGAAGAATGGGTTACTTTTGATGAAAAATATTCAGGTAAACATTTTCCTCCATATATTTTAAATATTCTGTTTCATATCATTGAATCTCATTTACTCACATATTTACAAGCTAATGTTATCTTTTAATATTTCATTTTTATTTATTTGAGAGAGGTATATATATAAATATATATGAGAGAGAATGGGCACACCAGGGCCTCTAGCCACTGCAAGTGAACTTAAGACACATGCGTCTCCTTGTACATCTGGCTTATGTGGGCACTGCGGAATCGAACCTGAGTCCTCAAGCTTCACAGGCAAGATTCACTTCACTAAGCCATCTCTCCAGCCCTATTTACAAGGTAATATTATTTTTACTGTGAAAAAAAAAAAGCTAAATACTTGATTCATGGATTCCCCCCAAAAGATAATTTATACAATATTTACTGAACATTTAAAAAAGCATTTCTAGATAATTGGACATGGTTTTAATAGAAACCTAATAGTACAAATCCTTACAGAAAGGAGAAAGGAAGGGAAGAGAGAAGTGAAAGGAAGGGGAAGGGAGAATGGAAGGGAAGGGGGAGGGGAAAGGGAAGGGGGAAGGGAAGATAAAGGATAATGGAAAAGGGAAGAAAAGGGACAGGTAGAGAGATGGGAAAAGGGAAGGGAAGAGAAATGGGAAGGAAAAGGAGAAGGGAAGGAAAGGAATGGGAAAAGGGAAAAGGGAAGGAAGATGGGAAGGGAAGGAAAGAGAAGGGAAGGGAGAAAGGAAGAGAAGGAGGAAGGAAAAGATAGGGGGAAGTGAAGGGAAAAGAGAATGGAAGAGGGAAGGGAGATGGGAAAGGAGGGATGAAGGGAAGGGAGAAGGGGAGGGAAAGGAGGGTGAAAGGGAAGAGAAGGGAGATGGTAAGGAAAGGGAGGGGAGAAGGAAAAGGAAGAAAGAATGGGAAGGGAAGGAAAAGGGAAGGGAAGGGAAAAGGGAAGGGAGAGGAGAAGGGAAAGGAAGGAAGAATGGGAAGGGAGAATGGAAGGGGAGGGAGAAGGAAGAAAGGAAAGGAAGGGTGAAGGGAAGGGCAGGGGGAAGGGAACAGAGGAGGGAAGGGAAGAGATATGGGAAAGGAGGGGAGAAGGGAACGTAAGGGAAGAAAAAGGAGAAGGGAAGGGAGGGGATTGAGAGAAGGGATATAGGAAGGGAGAAGAATGGAAAGGAGAAGGGATGGGAAGGGAAGTGAAGGGAGAAGGGAAAAGGTAAGGGAGGGCAGGGAGAAGGGAATGGAAGGAAAGAGTGAAGGGGGAAGGGAAAAGAAAGGGAGAAGGGAAGGGAAGAGAGAAGTGAATGGAAGGGAGAGGGAAGGGGGAGAAGAGAAGGAAGGGGAGAAGGGATGGAAATGGGAAGGGAGGGGAGAAGGGAAGGGAAGGAAGAGAGAAGGGGAGAGACAAGACAAAAGGGAAGGGAGAAGATGGGAAGGGTGAAGGCAAGGGAAGGGAGAAAGGGAAGGAGGGGAGAAGAGACAGGAGAGGGGAACGGAAGGGAGGGGAAGGAAGAAGGGAAAAGGGAAGGGAAAAGAGAAGGGAGAAGGAATGGGAAGGGTGAAAGAAAGGGTAGGGAAGGGTGAAAGAAAGGGTAGGGAAGGGTGAAAGAAAGGGTAGGGAAGGGGGAAGGAAAGGTTGGGAAGGGAGAAGGAACCTGAGAGGGAAAGCAAAGGGAGAAGGGAAGGGGGGAGGGTGGGGAGAAGGGGAGGGAATGGAAAAGGGAAAGGTAGAAGGGAAGGGAGAAAGGAAGGGAAGGAGGGGAGAAGGGACAGGAGAGGGGAAGGGAGGAGGAAGGGAGAAGGAATGGAAGGGTGAAAGGAAGGGAAGGGGGAAGAGAAGGGTAGGGAGAAGGAAAGGTTGAAAAGGGAAGGGAAGGGAAGGGAAGGGAAGGAGAAGGAGAAGGAATCTGAGAAGGAAAACAAAGGGAGAAGGGATGGGAAGGGAAAAGGGAAGGGAAGGAAGAGGGAAGGGGGAAGGGTGGGGAGAAGGGGAGGGAATGAAGAAGGGAAAGGAAGGGAAAGGTAGAAGGGAAGGGAAAAGAGAAGGGAAGGGAAGGAAAAAGAAGGGAGAAAGGAAAAGGAATGGTAAGGCAGAAGAGATGGGGAGGGGAAAGGGAAGGAATAAAAGGAAGGGGAGGAGAAGGGAGATGGGAAGGGAAGGGAGAATGGAAGGGGAGGGAAGAGAGAAGGAAAAAGGGAAGGGACAGAGGAATGGAGGGGCAAGGGAAGGGAAATGGAGAAGGAAGGGAAATGGAGAAGGGAAGTGTTGCAGTCAGGTTCACATTGCTGGCAGAAATCACCCGACTAAAAGCAGCTTATGGGAAAAAAAGAGGTTTATTTTGGCTTACTGGCTCGAGGGGGAAGCTCCATGATGGCAAGAAAAACAATGGCATGAGCAGAGGGTGAACATCACCCTCTGGTCAACATAAGGTGGACAACAGCAACCGGAGAGTGTGCCAAATCCTGGCAAGGGGAAGCTGGCTATAATGCCCATAAGCCTGCCCCCAACAATACACCACCTCCAGGAGGCTTTAATTTCCAATTGCCATCAGCTGGGGAGACTAGCATTCAAAACACTTAAGTTTATGGGGGACACCTGAATCAAACCATCACATTCCACCCCTGGCCCCCATAAACTGATAACTGTACATGATGTAAAATGCAATGTATTCATGCAACTTTATAAAATCCCCATAGTTTTTATCAATTCCAATGATGTTCGTATGTCTCCATAATCCAAGGTCTTTTAACTGATCCATAATACCAAAAATATCCCCCCCCCTCAAAAAAAACCTACAATGACACAGAATAAACATTCACACTGCAAAGAATGGCATTGGGCAAAGCAAAGAAATATTCAACCAATACAAGATTTAAAACAACCAGGGCAAACGTCAGACTCTGTAATTCCAATCCAACAACTAGTCAGTGACAAATCCCCAAGTCTGATAATTCTAACCAGCAACAAGTCTCTGGAGTTCCAATTCTGCCCCTCCAGCTAGGCTACTCACAGTCCTGGAAAACTTCAGCTGGGCCGGCAGCTTTTCTCAGCAGCCATCTCGTGATCCAGGCATCTCCACTGGGTCTCCACTGCAACCCACGGGCCATCCTCATGGCCCCATGGGATCTCCATGCAGGCATCCAGAAAACCTGCTTCACACTGCCCATGGCCATTTCCAAAACAAAAGAACGAGTTACAAACTCAATGACCCTCTCTTTCCTGCATTTGTTATACTCCATAATACCAGGTAGGGTGCCAGTTTGTTAATCCAGGGGGGAATAAATCAGACTTTGAAGAACAGGACACTCCTTCAGCATTCAGGCCCCTTCAAAAGAGTCTGCATTCTTCCTGTTGCCCCATTGCAGGTCAGCTGGCCCAATCTCAAAGGTTGTAATCTCTCAACTGCAGCTGAATGGGTAGAGTTCACCCAAAGATTTCATTTTTTTCTGTGCCATATCCCTCTGCTCACACCAGTTCATTTCTACACAAAGCAACCCTGCACAACTTCTCAGGACATGTGCATAACAGCAAACTTGTCACACAAACTGCTAGCCCAGTCCAAGTAAAGCTCTTTCTCACCCTCATAAGCCAAACCTCACAGTCCACAGTTCTTACTGCATTCAAGTCTTTCAGTTCTGACCAGAATAATCCATCAAGTTATACTTACAGCACTACAAGGCATCTCTTAAGCCAAGATTTCAAATCCTTCCACATTCCCCTTGAAAATCAGCTCCAAAAGGCCAAAGCCACAGTCAGGTGTCTAGCAGCAATCCCACTCCTCAGTACCACTTTACTGTTACAGTCAGGTTCGCATTGCTGGCAGAAATCACCTGACTAAAAGCAGCTTGTGGGAAAAAAGAGGTTTATTTTGGCTTACAGGCTCGAGGGGGAAGCTCCATGATGGCAGGAAAAACAATGGCATGAGCAGAGGGTGAACATCACCCTCTGGTCAACATAAGGTGGACAACAGCAACCGGAGAGTGTGCCAAATCCTGGCAAGGGGAAGCTGGCTATAATGCCCATAAGCCCGCCCCCAACAATACACCACCTCCAGGAGGCTTTAATTTCCAATTGCCATCAGCTGGGGAGACTAGCATTCAGAACACTTAAGTTATGGGGGACACCTGAATCAATCACAAGAAGGGAAATGGAAAAGGAAAGGGAAGGGAGATGGCTTCCCTTTCTCTTCGTTCCCATCACTTCTCCCTTGCCTTTTCCCTCCCCCTTCCCTTCCTTTCTACCTATACCTCCCTCCTGCTTCTCTTCCCTTCTCCATTCCCTTCCCCTTCCCTTCCTTTGTCACTTCACTTTTCCTTCTCCCTTCCTGTCTCTTATCTTCCCCATGCCCTTCCCTTCCCTTTCGCCATGTCTCCCCAACCTCCTTCCCTCTACATTTCCCTTCCCCTTTCTCTTCCCTTCCCTTCCTTTCTCTTCTCCCTTCCCTTCCCTACTCCTTTCACTCCCCCTTACCTTCCATTTCTACTTCCATTCCATTCCCTACTGTTTTCTGTTCTCTTCTTTCTCTTCCCTTCTCCTGTCCCTCCCTTCCCCCTTCCTATCCCTTCCCTCTTCTTCCTTCCATTTCCTTCTCCCCACTCTGTTTTCCTTTTCACCTTCACCCTTCCCTTCCCTTTTGCCGTCTCTCCTTTCTTCCATGCCATTACCCTCTCCTGTGTCTTCTGCCTTCCCTTCCCTTCTCCCCTTCCTTTCCTGCTTCCATTCCCTTTTCTATCTTTTCCCTTCTCCCTTCCCTTCTCCATTCCCTGCCCCTCCCTATTCCATTCTAGTCCCTTCTGTTTTTTTCTCTTCTTTCTTTCTCCTTCTCCTGTCCCTCCCTTCCCCCTTCCTATCCCTTCCTCCTTCCATTCCTTCCATTTCTTCTCCCCTTCTCACCTTCTCCCCCCCCTCCCTTCCCTTCCCTTCCTTCTCCTTCTCTCCTTTCTTCATTGCCATTCCCTCTCCTGTCCTTCTCCTTCCCTTCCTTCCTTCCCCTTTCCTTTCCTTCTTCCTCCATTCCTTTTCCTCCTCTTTTCCTTCTCCTTCCCCTCTCCATTCCCTGCCCTCCTTCCTTCCATTCCTCCCCTTCCTCCCTTTCCATTACTTCCTCCCTTCCTTTCCCTCCTCCTTCCCTTCCTTCTCCCTTCCCTTCTTCTTCTCCTCCATTCCCTTTCCATCCTCCCTTCCCTTTCCCTCCTTCTCCTTTCCCTCTCCCTTCCTTTCCCTCCTCCTCCCCTCCTCCTCCCTTCCTTTCCTTCTCTCCTCCATTCCTTTCCCTCCTCCCTTCCCTTTCCTTCCCCCTCCTTCCTTCCTCATCCTTCCTGCCCTTCTCCTTCCCTTTCCTTCTCCTCTCCATTCCTTTCCTCCCCTTTCCTTCCTTCTTCCTTCCCTTTCCTCCTTCCCTCTCTCCTTCTCCTCCTCCTCCTTCCCTTCCCTTCTCTCCTTCCTTTCCTTCTCCCCTTCCTTCCTTTCCTCCTTCCTTCTCTCCCTTCCCTTTCCCCCCCTCCTTCCTTTTTTCCTCCTTCCCTTCCCTTCTCCCTTCCCTTTCCTTCTCCCCTCCCTCCCTCCTCCCTTCCCCTTCCTTTCCTTCCTCCCTCCTTCCTTTCCTTCTCCCTTCCCTTTCCTTCTCCCTCCTTCTTTCTCCATCCTCCTTCCTTCCCCTTCCTTTCCTTCTCCCCACCCTACCTTTCTATCCTCCTTCCCCTTCCTTTCCCCCTCCTTTCCTTCCCCCCTCCCTTACCTTTCCTTCCTCCTTCCCCTTACTTCCCCCCTTTCCTTCCCCTCCTTTCCCTTTCCCTCCTCCTTCCTTCCCTTCTCCTTCCCTTCCCTTCCTTTCCCTCCCTTCCTTTCCCCTCCTTCCTTTCCCTTCCCTTCTCCCTTCCCTTCCTCTCCTTCCTTTCTTTTCCCTTCTCCTTCCTTTCCTTCTCCCCACTCAACCTTTCCATCCTCCTTCCCTTCCCCCTTCACTTTCCTTCTCCCCACCCTACCTTTCTATCCTCCTTCCCTTCCCCCTTTCCTTTCCTTCTTCCCACCCTTCCTTTCCCTCCTCCTTCCCTCTCCTCTCCCCCCTTCTCTCCTCCCTTCCTTTCCTTCCTTCCTCCTTCCTTCCTCCTCCCCTTTCCTTCTCCACTCCCTTCCTTTCCCTTCTCCCTTCCCTTTCCTTCTCCCCACTCAACCTTTCCATCCTCCTTCCCTTCCCCCTTCACTTTCCTTCTCCCCACCCTACCTTTCTATCCTCCTTCCTTCCTTCCCCCTTCCCTTTCCTTCTCCCCTCCCCACCTTCCTTTCCTCCTCCTTCCCATTCCTTCTCCCCCCTCCCTTCCTTTCCATTCTCCTTCCCTTCCCTTCTCCCATGCCTTCCTTTCCTCCCTTTCCCCTTCTTCCCACCCTTCCTTTCCATCCTCCTTCCCTTCCCTTCTCCCTTCCTGTTCCTTCTCCCCACTCAACCTTTCCATCCTCCTTCCCTTCCCCCTTCACTTTCCTTCTCCCCACCCTACCTTTCTATCCTCCTTCCCCCCTTCCCTTTCCTTCTCCCCTCCCTTCCTTTCCCTCCTCCTTCCCTTCCCTTCTCCCTTCCCTTTCCTTCTCCCCTCCCTTCCCTTCTCCCTTCTCTTTCCTTCTTCCCACCCTTCCTTTCCCTCCTCCTTCTCTTCTCCCTTCCCTTTCCTTCTCCCCTCCCTTCTTTTCCCTCCTCCTTCCCTTCCCTTCTCTCTTCCCTTTCCTTCTCCCCTCCCTTCCTTTCCCATCTCCTTCCCTTCCCTTCTCCCTTCCCTTTCCTTCTCACGACCATCCTTTCCCTCCTCCTTCCCTTCCCTTCTCCCTTCCTTTCCTTCTCTCCCCTCTCTTCCTTTCCCTCCTCCTTCCCTTTCCTTCTCCCTTCCCCCCTCCCTTCCTTTCCCTCCTCCTTCCCTTCCCTTCTCCCTTCCTTTCCTTCTCCCTTCCCTTCCTTTCCCTCCTTCCCTTCCCTTCTCCCTTCCCTTTCCTTCTCCCCTCCCTTCTTTTCCCTCCTCCTTCCCTTTCCTTCTCCCCTCCCTTTCTTTCCTCCTCCTTCCCTTCCCTTCTCCCCACCCTTCCTTCCCCTCCCTTCCTTTCTCCTTCCTTTCCTTCTTCCCACCCTTCCTTTCCCTCCTCCTTCCCTTCCCTTCTCCCCACCCTACCTTTCTATCCTCCTTCCCTTCCCCCTTCCCTTTCCTTCTTATCACCCTTCCTTTCCCTCCTCCTTCCCTTCCCTGCTCCCTTCCCTTTCCTTCTCCCCTCTTCCTTTTCCTCCTCCTTCCCTTCCCTTTCCCTCTCACCACCCTTCCTTTCCCTTCTCCCCTCCCTTCCCTTCCCTTCTCCATTCACCCCTCTTCCCCACACCCTTCCCTTTTCCCTTCTCTTCCTTTCTTTCCTCCATTCCTTTCCCTCCTCACTTCCCTTCCTTTCTCCCTTCTCCACTTCCTTCTCCCTTTCCTTCCTTTCTTTCTTCCCTTGACCTTCTTCCTTCCTGTACTTCTCCCTTCTCTTCTTCCTTCCCTTCCCTTCTTCCTTCCTGTTCTTCTTCCTTCCCTTCTTCCTTCCCTTCCCTTCTTCCTTCCTGTTCTTATCCCTTCCCTTCCCTTCTTCCTTCCTTTCTCTGCTTCCTTCCATTCCCTATCCCCTTTCCTTCCGTTCCCTTTCCCGTTCCCTTCTCACTTTGGTTCTCTTCTCTCCTTCCTTCCCTTCACCTTCCCTTCTCCCTTCACATCTTCTTCTTCTCTTCCCTTCCACCTTCCCTTCACCCATCTCTTCCCTTTCCTCCACTTCCTTCCTTTCCTTTACCCTTCCCTTCTCTTTTCACAACCCCTTTCCTTTCCCCTTCCATTCCAATCTCTCTTCCATTATCTTCTCCTTTCCCATCTCCCTTCCCTTTCATTTTTCCTTCTCCCTTCCCTTTCCTTCCCCTCTCCCATTCCTTCCCCCTTCCCATCTCCCATTCCTTCCCTTTCCATTCCCATCCCTTCTCCTTTCCATTCCCATCCCTGCTCCCTTCACTTCCCTTCTCCCTCCCTTCCCTTTTCCCTAATCTCTTTCCTTTCCTTCTCCTTTTCCCTTCCCTTGCCCCTTCCCAGCACTTGGGAGGCTGAAGTAGAAGGATCACCATTAATCTGAGGACTGCCTGAGACTACATAATGAATTCCAGATTAGCCTGGACTAGAGCTAGAACCTACCTTGAAAACCAAAAATAAATAAATAAATAAATAAATAAATAAATAAATAAATAAATAAATAAATAAAGTGAGAATGGTTGAGGTGATTCATAGACTGGGTCTACCCATTGATTATGCCATCACCAGGACCCCCCATGAAACATGCCATCACCTGAACATTTTCGATTAACCATCACCTCTCACTGCCATCAGAGATGCCATCAGGTCTAACCATTTTAAATGCCATTACTTGGGCTCATCATTGGGAATGCCATCACCTGGACCTACCATTAGAGAATCTATTATCTAGATTTCAGGAGATACTGTCTCCAAATAAAAAGTAGAAAAAAATACTAAGTGACAATGCCTGGCCCTCATTATTCAGAGATGACATCGCTTGGCCCCCACAATTACAGATGTCATAGCCTGGGTCTAAACACTGGCAAATCTTTCACTAGGACCCACAATGCAGATGCCATCACCTGTACATACCATTAGAGATGTTATCAC
Organism: Orientallactaga sibirica; assembly: GCA_036365145.1. Classification (NCBI taxonomy): domain Eukaryota; kingdom Metazoa; phylum Chordata; class Mammalia; order Rodentia; family Dipodidae; genus Orientallactaga; species Orientallactaga sibirica. The sequence goes on along the minus strand of JAEOAD010000015.1, from coordinate 21,906,085 downwards.
CCAAAATACATGAGATCTTGTATAAGAAAAGGAAAATGATTTACAGCTGACAATGATTGGTGTTCACCAGTAGAGATGCCTCAACCTAGACCCAGCCATGGAGATGTCATCCACTGTACCCACCATTTAAGAGTCCATTCCCTGGACATGAGACCCTGTTCAAAAGAAAGAGAAAAGAAAAGAAAAAAATATCACTTACAATGACTGATGCTAGCCTGAACCCATCATGAGAGATAGGATAGCCTGGCCATTGCCATTAGAAAGTTCATCACCTACACTCACCATAAGATATGTCATTCCCTGTCCCCCACCACCATGATTGATATGATAGATGGGGCCCAACCATGCAAGCTGCCATCACCAGCACATAACATAAGATGCCACTTGGTGACCCCTGGGATGACCCAACAGGCACCATAGTGCTGAGAAGAAGTGACAGAGGCATACTCAACACTGAAACATCTCTACCACACCTTCCATTGCAGAAGAGGTGGCAGAAAGAATGTAAGGGCCCTTTACCCACCATTAAAGATGCAATCTCCTGGACTGAATATTAGAATTACCATAAGCTGAACTTACCATTAAAGACAGCGTCACTGTGATCTAACCACTGGGGATACCATCACCTTGATCCTCCATTCCCGATGACATCACCTGAAAGCACCATTAGAAATGCCATTAGTGCAGGCTTGGTGGTGCACGCCTTTAATCCCAGCACTCAGGGGGCAGAGGTAGGAGGATCACTTTGAGTTTGAGGCCACCCTGAGACTACATAGTGAATTCCAGGTCAGCCTGGGCTAGAGTGAGACCTTACCTCGAAAAACCAAAAAAAGAAAAAAGAAAAAAAGAAATGCCATTAGTTATCTGCCAACATTAGAGATACCTTTTCTAGAATGAACCATGAAAAATGTCATCACTTGCCATTACCTGGACCCACTAGAAATGCAATACCTAGTCCCTCCTTTAGATGTGTCATTGCCTGGACTCACGATTAGAGATGACATTACCTGGACCCTTCGTCAGATATACTGTTGCCTGGATCCACCGTGAGGTATTGCCCTCACCATTACAGAGGCAATCGCCTGCACACACATGAGCAATGCCATTGTCTGACTCCTACCATTAGATATGCCATAGCCTGGCCACCACAATTCGAGTTGCCATGCCTGGACCTGCCACTACTGATGACATTGCCTGACCACTAGAAATGCCATCACCTGACCTTCAGCTAGAGATGCCCTCACCTGACTCCCTCCATTAGAGTTGACATTACCAATATAGATATCACAGCCTCGGTCTATCCACTGGAAATGCCACTGCCTGCATCCAACCTCAGATATGCCACCACCTACACCAGCCTTTAGGTATGCCATAATTTGGACTCACAGTGAAAGATGTCATAAACATGGATCTAATCATTGTTAGTGCCATCACCTGGGACTATCATAGAGATGCCCTAGCCTGGACCTACCATTACAGAAGGTGATGGCCTGTACCCAACCCAAGATGACATCTCCTAGACCCCCACCATTGGAGATGCCATAGCCTGGCACTCACCATTAGAGTTGCCATCACCTACACCCACCATTAGTGATGGCTCCTTCAATATAGATGACATGGCCTCGGTCTATGCATTCGAGATGCCATTGCCTGGACCCAACATATATGAGGCCATCACCAAACCCAACATAAAACATACCTGGACCCAAAATAAGATATGCCATCACCTGGACCCATCTTTAGACATAGTATAATTTGGACTCATTACAGACATCATTCCCTGGATCTAACCTTTGGAAGTGCCATCACCTGGAGGCAACATAAGTGATGCCATCTGCTGAACCACAATTACAGATGTCATTGCCTTTGGACCTTAACTTTATACCTGCCATCTCCTGTTACCAGTAGAGATGCAGTCTCCTGGACCCTCATTTAGATAGGGCCTGGCCCACATAATTAGAAATGCCACCACCTACACCCACCATTAGAGATTCAGTGTCCTGAACACCAAATATTAGGCTTGCTATAACATGTACTCACCACTAAAGATGCCATTGCTTTGGAGATGACATCACTTGGACACTTCATTCCAGATGATATCACCTAGAACCACCATTATAAATTCCACTGCCTGGGGCTGGGGATATGGCTTAGCAGTTAAGGTATTTTTTTAAAAAATGAAAAAAGAAATGCCACTGCCTGGGCTCCCAACATCTGGAATGCTGTAACTATGGCAAACATGAAAGTTGCCATCACTTGGACCTACTAAAAGAGATGCTCTACCCTGGACCCACCATTAAAGTTGCCATAACTTGCATTCACCATTAAAGATGCCATAGCCTGGATCTAACCATTGGGGATGACGTCACCTAGAAGTACTATTATAAATGCTGTTGTCTTATCCACCACATTCCCTTGTCTATCACATTCTCCCCCTTTAGCTGGCACACCAAGTCAAACCTTTGACTCTCCCATGGATAAGGAAATAATATAAAGAAATGTTGCCTGTGGTATGCGGGATGTGGTACCTTGCAAATGTTATCTTTTTTTTTTAAGTTTTTTTTTTAATTTTTGGAGAGAGAGACAGAGAGAGAGAGAGGAGAGGGAGACAGATAGAGAATGGGCGTGCCAGCAGGCTCTCAGCTGCTGTGAACGAAATCCAGATGTGTGCGCCCCCTTGTGGGCAAGTGCGGCATTGCACCCTTGCATCACTTTGCATCTGGCTAAACGAGGGACCTGGAGATTGGAACCAGTTCTTAGGCTTAGCAGGCAGGTGCCTTAACCGCTAAGCCATCTCTCCAGGCCGCAAATGTTATCTTTGTTATGCAGAATACCAGGCCATCTGCTTGAATGAGATAACCACTAACCTTTTCCCCCTTTTTGCCTTTGTAACTAGGCTTATGACTGTCATCCTGTGTTACTTGTTTAGCAATTTGTCCTGATAAACCCTGACCTGATGTAGCTGGGGGTTGCACTCTCGAGTTCCTGGCTTGAAGTGTAGTCCTGGGCAGAAAGAAATGCCTCTATTTACTAATATTAAAGAAAAATGCTATTGCCTAGCACCAAACATTAGAGATGTCTTTCCTGGAACCAACCTTGAATAATGCCATCACCTGGGCTTATTATAAGAGACACCTTTGCCTGGAACCACCATTAGAAAGGCAATGCCTGGTTCCACCATTAGTCCCACCATTAGATGTACCATTGTCTGGACCCACAATTAGACATGCCATCTCCTAGCTCCCACTGTTAGATATGCAATCACCCTGCATTAGATATGCTGTCACTTGGACTCACCATCAGAGATACCATCACCTGGCTCCCTCCATTAGATATGCAATCACCTGGACCCCCCATTAGAAATGCCAGTGCCTGCCCGTACCACTGCATATGCAATCTCCTGGCTATCACAATTAGAGTTTCCATTGCCTGGACCTACCATGAATAAATCCATTACCCAAACCCACCATGAAAGATGCCATCGCCTGGACCCACCATAAGGTATGTCACCATTTGGTTTATCATAATTTACACTCATAATGAAAGACACCATCCATCACATGAATCTAGCCATTGTAAGTGCCATCACCTGGACTCACCATAAGAGATGCCATCACCTTGAACCACCATTAGGTACATCATTGCCTAGCCCTCAGCACTAGAGATGCCCTAGACTGGCCCCATCATTAGAGCTGCAATACCTGGACCCATTATTATATGTGCCATTGTCTCAACCCACCATTAGAGATGCCATCACCTGGAGCCAACTTTCAAGATGCCTTTGTCTAAACCCAGCATTTGAGATGACATCATCTGGACTTACCATTGGAATTGCCTTCACCTGAGCTTAACTGTTAAAATATGGCATCATCAAGCCAGGTGTGGTGGTGCATGCCTTTAATCCCAGCACTTGGGAGGCAGAGGTAGGATGATTGCCGTGAGTTCAAAGCCACCCTGAGACTACATAGTGAATTCCAGGTTAGCCTGAGCTAGAGTAAGACCTTACCTTGAAAACCGAAAAAGAGAGAGAGAGAGAGAAAGTAACACCTAACAGATGACAGGACAATTCATACCCTGGATGAGTTAGGGAGCAGCAGGAGGATGGAACTAGGGCTACCATGAGAAAGCGCTGCAATCTGCACAGCTTTGGGGCAGGCAACAGTTTTCTACAACATTCAGATCAAATTCAAGGAGCTCTGAAGAGACAGGGAGAGGGGAAGAGTGTCCCACCAGGAGGGTCTCCTGAGTATTTCTTTTAAATCCACAGACTTTCTATGAGGTATCTTCAACTATGACACTTAGAAGCAGAGCCAGGAGATAGTGAATCAGCTCACTTCTGGTGATTTATACTGCTCTCTCTGATGGGGACGCAGCAAATGAACCAAAACAAACAAAAGGCCTGTGAGCCTGATTCGTTGTTTTAGAGACAGTTTCACTACATAGCCCAGGTTGGCTTCAAACTCCTGAGCCTCCCACCTTAGCCTCCCCAGTGCTGGGATGACAAGGGTGTACCACTACCCAGCCAGCAAAAATAGAAACTACCTCAGTGTGTGGGCCCAGGCTCCATGCTAGCACTTCATGGCTGCTGGGCCCACCAGGGATGCCCTCTTGTGGGCAAGGGAAGACAAGCAGGTCAAGGAGAAGCTGTATATCATCGGGGGATGACATATAGTTGGTGTGAGGGCCACCTACCATGACACTGTCATAGCAGCCATTTTCTGGGGTTTGAGAGAGAACTAAGATCCATACGATTCCACAAATGACAGAAATGCCTGAACTAAGTAAAAACAACAATCTTATTGAAACACTGTTGTTGGTGCCAAGGAGAGGATAAAAATCAGGATGACTTGAAGTTTATGTGTTGTGGGAGGGGAAAATAATAATTTTGGAACTGACCAGTATCCTGTAGTCCAACAGGATTCATTTTCTTTTTAAAAAATTATTTATTTATTTATTTATTTGATCAGAGAGCCAGAGTGGATGTATGTTGAAACTGGTCACCTTTTACAGGAACCAGGACCACAATCTAGCTGCTTCCTCAGAAACCCTCCATCACTCTACAGCTTGATTCATCTTTTTCCTCAATCCAAATACAATATTGTTTTTAACAGCTTGGATCTTTACAGCCCAAACATTCATTTTAAAATGCCTTTCTAAACCTGACAGAGTGGTGCACGTCTTTAATCCCAGCACTTGGGAAAAGAAAGTAGGAGGATTTGCATTTTTTTCTTCCAAACAGAGACTACAACAGTGAATTCCAGGTCAGGTTAAGCTAGAGAGGTCATACCCAAAAAAACAAACAAATAAATAAATAAATAAATAAAATAAAATGCCTTCAGACCAGATGTTTTCTCTTACTCAGCAGAGTAAATCTGTATGTAAAAAACTCACCTTTTCATAATCACCATGCAGAGACAATCACAGCAATTTGCTGCTTGCCAGAAATCCTCCCTCCCCTACAGAGGATTCAAAATGACAATCCATCATTCCAAATTTTTTTTTTTCTTGACAGCTTGGATATTTACAAAGTCCAAACAAAACTAACGTCTTTATAAATATCTAAACCTTCTGACAAGTGCCTCCCAAGTACAATTAGAGGCCAAAAGAAAGAAACCACATTTGTGACTTTTTTTTTTTTTTTTGAAAACAACACATTATCAGACAGTTACAGAGAGAGAATCACACCCAATAAAACTAAGCAACCTCATTGGTATATTTCTTCAGCCACATTCATTTCTCTTATTCAACAGAGCGAATCTCCTCTGAAGAACCCATGGATGGCACAATCACACATGCAGAAACCAAAGCAGGAATGTGTGTGCAGCTGGTACCCATCCAGTCAGGACCATTTGCCACAGAGGGAGGAGAAGTGACAATCATTTAAAGGGGAGCATCAAGCTCTTGAGACAGCATATATCTGTAAAGCCGAATGAAGTTTCAGTAAGGTGTCTCCACAACAGCAAGATTCTTTGCCTCTAGGTTCCTAAGAAGGGCTCAGTCTCATTCTGTGGGATGGAAAAAAAAAAAAACAAAACAGAATTGTTTGCAAGAAACTTAACTTTTAAGAATAAGAAATGTTCTTGTCCCTGCCCAGCAGTAGCAGACCTCTGCTTGGCATCAGTGAAAAGTTTTGGCCTTGGATTTCAGAAGCAATTGGAAGTCATATTCAAAGAGCTTATGGAATTTTATTATCTTCAATTTAACTTGGATAAAATGCTTTATGACTTGTGGTTTCCTACCAAATCTGTATTAAAATCTTACTTCCAAGGATCAATAATGAGGTCTGTCTTCTGTGTCCTTGGACACTGCTTCTCTGTCTCCTTTATTCTCCTTACCCCCTCCCTCCATCCTATATGAAATGCTGTACTGTCCCTAAGATCGGTCGTGGACAACTGTCTAGATCCTTTCCCTAGGCAATCCCATCCAATCTCAAGGCTATCAGACTTAACTTTCAAAGGTAAGTTGTCCAACCACAATTTCCCTGTGTTCTGGACTTGATAGTGTCTGTTGACTTCATATCTCCACTTGATAATTCTTCAAACTTCACATGACCAACCCTGAACTCCTGACATTCCCTCTAGGTGAATTTCCTAGGAATCATTAATTCCACCCTGTACCTTATTCCCCTCATTTAGTTAATCATTAAGTCCTGTTAAGTTTGTTTTTAAAATGCGCCCCAGGGCTTGGGATGTAGCTAATTGGTAGAGTGCTTGCCTAGCGTGCACAGAGCCCTGGGTATTATCACTAGCACCATGCAAATAGATCTTAGTCCAGCATGCCTGTAATCCCATTATCTGAGATGTGGAGGCAGGAGGATCAGAAGTTCAAGGTTATCCTCGGCTACACAGGGAGATTGAGGTCAGCCTGGGATACATGAAACCTTGTTTCAAAAATATATAAATAAGGAACTGGGCATGGTGGCACACGCCTTTAATCCCAGCACTCAGGAGGTAGAGGTAGGAGGATTGCCATGAGTTCGAGGCCACACTGACAATACATAGTGAATTCCAGGTCAGCCTGGGCTAGAGTGAGACCCTACCTCGAAAAACAAAACAAAAACAACAACAACAAAATATATGTGGGCTGGAGAGATGCTCAGTGGTTAAGGAAGGTGCTTGCCTTCAAGGCCTAATACCAGAATTGGATTCCCCAGTACCCATGTAAAGCCAGATGCACAAAGTGGCACATGCATCTCGAATTTGTTTGCAGTGGCAAGAGGTCCTGGTGTGCCCATTCTCTCTGTCTGCCAGGTGTGGTGGCACATGCCTTTAGTCCCAGTACTGAGGAGGCTGACATAGGAGGATAGCTTTGAGTTCGAGGCCACCCTAAGACTACATAGTGAATTCCAGGTCAGCCTGAGCTAGAGCAAAACTCTACCTTAAAAAAACTGGGCAGGCCAGGAGTGGTGGCACACACCTTTAATCCCAGCACTTGGGAGGCAGAGGTAGGAGGATCGCCGTGAGTTCAAGGCCACCCTGAGACTAACAAGTGCATTCTAGGTCAGCCTGGGCTAGAGCCAGACCCTACCTCGAAAAAAAAAAAAAAAAACTGGGCTGAAGAGATGGCTTAGAAGTTAAGGCGCCTGCCTGCGAAGCCTAAGAAAGCCCATTCATATCTCCAGGTCCCACGTTTAGCCAGATACAAAAGCAACGCACAATGTCACACATGCACACAAGGGGGTGCATGCGTCTGGAGTTCATTCACAGGGGCTGAGAGGCCCCGAGTGTGCCCATTCTCAACTTGTCTCTCTCTCTCAAATAAAAAAAAAAACTATATGTACAGTTATATACAGTTATGTAGTAAACAGATTTTATTTATATATATATACATATACACATACATACATACATACATATCCTACATCCCCAGCTCTTGTCCTCTGGCACTAACCTATTCCAGACTGCAGAGCTCTCATGACCAAACTACTACCTTCTAGCTCCCTCAATGACCTCTCTGCTTGCACTCCCGTCTCCCTAAATGCCTTTTCAATAAAGTGACCAGAGGCAACGTTTGAAAATATGAATCTGATGTCTCTAAGGCTTAAAGCCCTTCCATAGGCTCTTCTTCCACTTAGGTTGTGGGACACTGGAAGAGAACGCAGAGCCTACACATTAGAAAGTAGCAGAGACGGATGGAGAAATGGCCCAGCGGTTAAGGGAATTGTCTCAAAGCTTAAAGACCCAGGTTCAATTCCCTAGTACCCACATAAAGCCAGATGCACAAAGTCGTGCATGCATCTGGAGTTAATAGCAGCTGGCGGCTCTGGTGCGCCCATTCTGTCTGTCTCTCTTCTATCTCTCTGCTTGGAAATGAATAAACAAAAAAATTTAAAAAATAGCAGAGATCTGAAAAACTATGACTCTTCTTTGAACTCATCCAAGAGTTGCCATCAAAAAGTAACCAAGTACACCCACCTCCAAAGCCTGGCCAGCCCTATGAGGAAATGGGGACACAAATATCACGTCACCTTTGGGAGTGAACAGCATTAGGAGCTGGCGGCCATGCATGTGGGAGATTTATTTGAAATTTTAACTCTTTATTTGAGACAGAGCCTCTACTCTGTAGCCCAGGCTAGCCTGGAACTCACTACATCATCTAGGCTGGCTTCCTGTCTTCACACTCCCAAATCTTAGGATTATAGATGTGGGCCACCACACCCAGCTTACCATATTCTTAAACGCAAGTGTAACACAGGTGTCCCTTTGGGACAGTTAGTATCAACAAATACTAGAGGAGTTTGCACTTGCTGCAAGCTCTTCACTGTTGGCATCTGTCTGATACTCATGGGAAAGCTTAGGGGGAAAACCAGAGACCAGAGAAGCTCTTAGTGCATTAGCTAGAGATGAAGCCCAACTAAAATGCCAAGATTGTCAGACTGGCTCTTGTTTATAAAACAAGATTCAAATATATGTCACTCATAAGAAATGTGCCTTGTGCTGTGGTGATGGTTCAGCTGTTAAAGGCACTGGCTTGCAAGTCTGCCAGTCCAGATTCGATTCCCCAGTACCCACATAGAGCCAGATGCACAAAATGACTCACGTGTCTGGAGTTGTGTTGCAGCAACAAGAGGCCCTGGAGCACTCATTCTCTCCCTCCCCCTCTCACACAAATAAATAAATAATTAAAAATTAAAGAGGGGCTGGAGAGATGGCTTAGCAGTTAAACGCTTGCCTGTGAAGCCTAAGGACCCGGTTCAAGGCTCAATTCCCCAGGACCCACGTAAGCCAGATGTACGTGGTGGTGCATGCATCTGGAGTTCATTTCCAGTGGCTGGAGGCCCTGGTGCGCCCATTCTCTCTCTCTCTGCCTCTTTCTCTCTCTGTCACTCTCAATAAATAAAAATAAGCAAAATAATTTTTTTTTTTTTGACTTTTCAAGGTAGAGTCTCACTCTAGCCCAGGCTGATCTGGAATTCACTATGTAGTCTCAGGGTGGCCTCGAACTCATGGCGATCCTCCTACCTCTGCCTCCCAAGTGCTAGGATTAAAGGCATGCACCATGCCCAGCTAACAAAAAAACTTTTTAATTAAAAAGAAGTTAAAATATTAAAAATAGAAATGTGCTTTAAAAATAAAAGCACAGGGCTGGCAAGATGGCTTATTGGTTAAAGTGCTTACCTGTGAAGCCAAAGGACTCAGGTTAGATTCCTTAGTACCCACGTAAGCCAGAGGCACGTGTCTGGAGTTCATTTGCAGTGGTTAAAGGCCCTGGCATGCCCATTCTCTCTCCCCTTTCTCTCCCTCAAAAATAAAGAAAAATAGAAGTTTAAAAAAATAAAGGGCTGGATAGATTGCTTAGTGGTTAAGGCACATGCCTGCGAAGCCTAAAGATCCAGGTTCAATTCTCCAGATCCCATGTAAGCCAGATGCACATGGTAGCGCATGTGTCTGGAGTTTGTTTGCAGTGGCTTAGAGGCCCTGGTGCGCCCATTCTCACCCTCTCTCTCTTTCTTTCTCTCTGTTTCTCTCTCCCGCTATCTGTAATAAATAAATAAAAATTTAAAAATAAATAAATTACTTAAAAAAATAAAAACACAATGTGTCTAGTGATGAAAGAATGGGATATATATATATATTGAAATCACTAATATTTACCCAATAGAATATTAAAAACTAGGATTCCTTTGAGATGGGAGAAAGAGCATGAGGGCGGAAAGGAGGAAAAAAGAGAACTAAAGAGTTATGTCAATGTTTCTTGGTGTGTGTGCATGTGTGTACATGCGTGCCGTAGCGCACATGTAGAGGTCAGAGAACAAGCTGGATATTAGTTCTCACCTTTCACCTTGTTCGAAGCCGAGTCTCTTGTTGCTGACCGCTGCATTTGCCTAGCTGGTCCTTGAGCTTCTGAGGGAGTCTCCTTTCCCACCTCCCATCTTCACCAGAGGTGCACTGGCATTACAGGCTCCTGCTACAGCTTCTGGCTGTTTTTTTTTTTTTTTTTTTTGTTTTTTTTTGGTAGGGTCTCACTCTAGCTCAGGCTGACCTGGAATTCACTATGGAGTCTCAGGGTGGCCTTGAATTTATGGTGATCCTCCTACCTCTGCCTCCCGAGTGCTGGGATTAAAGGAATGCGCCACCACTCCCGGCTTTGCCCCACCACGCCTGGTTTAGCTTCTGGCTTTTTACATTAGTTCCTGGAATCCAAACTCAGGTACTGAGACTTATAGAGCAAGAACTGTATCCAGTCAGTCATCTCCCCAGCCCTATGTTAAGTAGGCTTGTTTGGTGACCCAGAATAGGGTCTGGTTTGGCAACTATTTCCTGAGCATGACAGGTGAATATATATTGGAGTGTTGTTGGAGTATTCTTTAAATGTCAGTTCAGTAGTGGTAGGCACTCTAGTCTTCCTGACTTTCTGCTTGCTTGTCCTGTCAATCACTGAGAGAGGCCAGTAAGTATATGAAAAAGAGCTCAACATCACTACAAATCAGGAAAATCAAAACCACAAAGAGATAAGATTAAAACTTATTAATATACCTATTACCAATCAGAGAATAAATGAATGAAACCGGGCGTGGTGACGCACACCTTTAATCCTAGCACTCAGGGGAGGCAGAGGTAGGAGGATCACGGTGAGTTTGAGGCCACCCTGAGACTACATAGTTAATTCCAGGTCTGCCTGAGCTAGAGTGAGACTCTATCTCGAAAAAAAAAACAAACAAACAAACAAACAAAAACCTAAGAGATAACAAGTGTTGGGAAGGATATGAAGAAAGGAGAACTCATACAGCATTGTTATGAATTTAAATTGTGGATGTCACGGAAAACTCTATGGCTGTTCCTCACGAACTGAAAAGTCACCATATGACCCAGTAATCACTCCATCTTCTATTTGCTCACATGAAATGAAAGCAGTACTTCAGCAAGAGTTATACTCTAGCTGGGCATGGTGGCGCATGCCTTTAATCCCAGCACTCGGGAGGCAGAGGTAGGAGGATTACTGTGAGTTCAAGTCCATCCATAGACTACATAGTGAGTTCCAGGTCAGCCTGGGCTAGAGTGAGATCCTACCTTGAGGAACCAAAAAAACAAACAAACAAACAAACAAACAAAAAAAACGATCTTTTATACTCCAGGAAGGGAGGGAATTACCGTGAGTTATTGTCTATAATTATGGAAGTTGTCAATAAAAAAAAAATAAAAAAAGATTTATATTCTCTAATTTTCATTGCAGTCAAGAGGTGGAAACCACCTAAGTATCTAGTGATGGATAAATACATAACTTATCATGATACACATATTTTACATGTGCATATATATGTATATGAATTTAAACACATACAATAAAATATTGTACCACTTTTAAAAAGTAAAATCTCGGGCTGAAGAGATGGCTTAGTGGTTAAGATGCTTGCCTGGGAAGTCTAAGGACCCAGGCTTGATTCTCCAGGTCCCACGTAAGCCAGATGCATATGGTGGCACATGCATCTGGAGTTCGTTTGCAGTGGGTCCTGGTGGACCCATTCTCTCTCCCCACCCATCTCTAATAAATAAATAAATAAAAATAAATCTTTTTTTAACAAGTAAAATCAGGGCTGGCGAGATGGCTTAGCAGTTAAGACATTTGCCTGCAAAGCCAGAGGATCCTGGTTCGATTTTCTAGGACCCACATAAGCCAGATGCACAAGGAGGTACATGCGTCTGGAGTTTGTTTGCAGTGGCTAGAGGCCCTAGCATGCCCATTCTCTCTCTCTCTCTCTGCCTCTTTCTCTCAAATAAATAAAAAATATTTTTTTAAAAAAGTAAAATCCTGGGCTGGAGAAATGGCTTAGTGGTTAAGGCGTTTGCCTGCAAAGCCAAAGGATCCCGGTTCGATTTTCCAGGACCCACATAAGCCAGATGCATGAGGGGCACATGCATCTGGAGTCCGTTTGCAGTGGCTAGAGGCCCTGGCATGCCCATTCTCTCTCTCTCTGCTTGCAAATAAATAAATAAATAAATAAAAAGTTAAAAATATATTTTTTTTTAAAAAAGTAAAATCTTGTTATTTGAAACATGGATGAAACTGAAGGACATTATGCTAATGAAATAAGTCAAACAAGCCCGGCGTGGTGGCTCACACCTTTAATCCCAGCACTTGGGAGGCAGAGGTAGGAGGACTGCTGTGAGTTTGAGGCCATCCTGAGACTACGTAGTTAACTCCAGGTCAGCCTAGGCCAGAGTGAGATCCTACCTCAAAAAAACAAAACAAACAAACAAAAACAAAAAAAAAATAAGCCAAATACAAAAAAGAAAAATACTGAATGACCTTTTTTTAAATGGAATCTAAAACTCAGGCTCAATACATAGGAATAACAACTAGAGGGGTGCTTAGCACAGTGAGATGGGAGTGGGAAGGAAATGAGAATGTGTGTCAAAGAGTACAAAGTTGCAGTTATGAAAGGTGAATAAGTGTAGAGTATAGAGCAAGAGGACTATCCATAACTATGTTTACAGCTTATGCTGAAAGCTTGCCAAGACCATAGATTTTAGATGCACGCACACACAATGTGAGCTGATGGATATTTCAATCTGTTTGATTGTAGTTCCCTTTAACTATGTACATCTAAACATCATACCACACATCCCAACCATATTAAATGAAATCAAAAATTGAGAGGTATGTGAAGAGCTCCAATTATAATTCTGTATTTGTCAAGGTCTTTTTAAATTTTTATATTTATTTATTTGAGAGAGAGGAAGAGAGGCAGAGAGTGTGGAATCAAGAGAGAGAGAATGGGCGTGCCAGGGCATCCAACCACTACAAATGAACTCCAGATACATGCGCCACCTGGTGCATCTGTCTTACATGGGTCCTGGGGAATCGAACTGGGGTCCTTTGGCTTTGCAGACAAGTGCCTTAACCACCAAGCCATCCCTCCAGCCCTCAATTTCTTATTCAATTAGTTTCTGCTGCATATATTTTGAAGCTCTGCTAAAGGCATATACATGTTTGGTTTTTTTTTTTTTTAATTAGCTGACCAATCTGACTTTATCTTTGTCTCTCTTTACTCAAGATAATATTCCTTCTTTTTTCTAAAATGTACTTTGTAATAAAACGCTGTGATTGTCTCAAAATTTTAATATTTTATTAAATATTTTAATTATCAATATACATTACATTAATATTTTATTAAATACTTATTGTTTTTGAGAGAGACAGAGTGTAAGAATGGGTGTGTCAGGGCCGCCTGCCACTGCAAATGAAATCCAGACACATGTGCTCCTTTCTGGGGGCGAGGTTTAAATTTTTTAATTATTTTTTATTTATTTTTGGAGAGAGAGACAGAGAGGGAGACAGAGATGGGCACGGCAGCAGTCTCTCCGCTGCTGTGAACGAACTCCAGATGTGTGCGCCCTCTTGTGGTCAAATGTGGCATTGCACCCTTGCGTCACTTTGCATCTGGCTAAACGTGGGACCTGGAGATTGGAACGATCGTTCTTAGGCTTAACAGGCAGGCGCCTTAACCGCTAAGCCATCTCTCCAGCCCTTAAATTTTATTTCAAAAGCTTGGGTAGCTTCAATTGGGGGGGGGGTGTTACATCATATTTTTTTTAAATGTTTTTAAATTTTTATTTATTTGAGAGAGAGTGTGGTGCAGATAGAAAGAATGGGCACACCAGGGCCTCTAGCCACTGCAAAACAACTCCAGACACATGCACCACCTTGTGCATCTGGCTTTATGTAGGTATTGAGGAATCAAACCTGGGTCCTTAGGCTTCACAGGGAAGCATCTTAACTGCTAAGCCATCTTTCTAACACTACATCATATATTTTAAGATAATAACCCTTGAAAACCATGATTAATAGTAAGAGTGGCCTTGACCCAAGGTTGAACAGGTGTTAGGAAGATGCCCTTGCAGAATTACTTTGTGTATAAATCTGAGGCCTCTGGGTTAGATTGTTAGTAAGAATCTGACTTCCATAACCTCCCAGCTCTATTGCCTTTTTTGTTGTTGCTGTTTTTTCCAAGTAGGGTCTACTCTGGGCCAGGCTGACCTGGAACTAACTCTGTAGCTCCTGGCTGGCCTCTAATTTACAGAGATCCCACTATCTCAGCCTCCTGAGTGCTGAGATTAAAGGCATGTGCTCCATAGATTTTTTTTTTAATTTCTTTCACAACTGGATACTGAGGCAGGATTCGGACAGGGAAATGTTGGGGGACAAGAGAAGGGGAAGGAGATCCTACTCAGGATTTTTTTTTTTAATTTGACCTGGAATTCACTCTGTATTCTCAAGGTGGCCTTGAACTCATGGTGATCCTCCTACTTCTGCCTCCCGAGTGCTGGGATTAAAGGTATGTGCCACCACACCCAGCCTCAGCAGTCTAAATAAAGCTTCTCACCAGCAGAGAAGCAAGAACTCCAGCATAATTATCAACTACTGAAGGACTTTTCTCCCTTTCCCCAGCTATAAATCTAGTTTTCCAGGAATCTCACCCCAAACCTCATTTCCCATGAAATTCATGCCCTTTATCATCTTGTGCAAACCGAGTTTTTCATTGTTTTATCTTATTAGATTGTGGCATGTCTAGAGCCAACACATAATCTCAACTATCAAAAACGGAAACAGAAGAGGAAGGATCTGCTAGGACCCCATTAAACAATGGAATTCCAAAAAGATTTTTTTTTTTTTTGAGGTAGGGTCTCACTCTAGCCCAGGCTGACCTGGAATTCACTATGTAGTCTCAGGGTGGCCTTGAACTCATAGAGATCCTCCTACCTCTGCCTTCTAAGTACTGGATTAAAGGTGTGTGCCAGCATGCCTAGCTTTAAAGTATCTTTTTTTTTTTTTTTTTTTTTTTTTTTTTTGGTTTTCCAAGGTAGAGTCTCACTCTAGCCCAGGCTGACCTAGAATTCATTCTGTGTTCTCAGGGTGGCCTCGACCTCACAGTGATCCTCCTACCTCTACCTCCCGAGTGCTGGGATAAAGTATCTTTTAAAAAATTATTTATTAATTTATTTGCAAGGAGAGAGAGAGAGAGGGGAGAGAATGGGTGCGCCAGGGCTTTCAGCTGTTGCAAACTCCAGATGCATGAGTCACTTTGTGCATCTGGCTTTACCTGGGCACTGGGGAACTGAACTCAGCTCGTTAGGCTTTCTAGGCAAGCACCTTAACAGCTGAGCCATCTCTCCAGCCCTAAAATATCTTTAATGAAATCTTCATCTCTGCTTCATACCTGCTCTTTCTGGAATGCTTTCCTGTGTAGAAGCCACAAATCCTGGGTTTGCCTGAGTTCCTAAAAGTTTAGGGAAACTCCTTAAGCTGCTAAAGGTGACCATGTAGAGCTGTGTCCCAGTCACCTCTCCATTGACAGATACTAGATGATGTTAGAGAATTATTGCGATTTTTCTTATGTGTAAATGTTTTACTGTGGGGATATTAGAGAACACCTTTATTTTCAGGAGCTACTTGTTGAAATATTTAGGAGTAGAGGGTCATACCTGCAAGTCACTTTCAAACGATCTGAAGAAAGCAGTCACGTTCACACACATAGAAAAAGGATAAAACATACAATGATAAATGGATTGTTGGACCCTGTGGTGGGTGAACAGCTAATGTTTTACTTTTGCTATATGTTAAAAATATTTTTTTTGGGGGGGGGCGGTTCAAGGTAGGGTCTCGCTCTAGCCCAGGCTGACCTGGAATTCACTATGTACTCTCAGGCTAGCCTCGAACTCACAGTGATCCTTCTCAGCCTCCCAAGTGTCACCTGACTAAAAGTGAACATCCTCTGGTCCAGCTGCTGTTGCCATCATTTTTTTAAACTTTTTTTTTTTTTCGAGGTAGGGTCTCACTCTAGCCCAGGCTGACCTGGAATTCACTATGTAGTCTCAGGGTAGCCTCGAATTCAAGGTGATCCTCCTACCTCTGCCTCCCAAGTGCTTGGATTAAAGGCGTACGCCACCACGCCTGGCTTTTTAAGCCACCACGCCTGGCTTTTTAAACGTTTTTAATTGATAGCTTCCACAATTGTAGATAATAAATCAAGATAATTCCCTACCCACCTTCACTTTCTCCCTCACAAATCACCCTCTATCATACCCCATCCCCTCTCAATAAATCTTTTATTTTAATATTACCTTTTTTTTTTTCCGAGGTAGGGTCTCACTCTGACCCAGGCTGACCTGGAATTCACTATGTAGTCTCAGGGTGGAATTGAACTCTCAGCGATCCTATCTCTGCCTCCCGAGCGTTGGGATTAAAGGCGTGCGCCACCACACCTGGTATATGTCACCATTTTTATGTCAATCTTCAGTACAGTGTCCGGTGCACAGAGTGCTGAGTGGCTTTGGAGAACCACTTGTATTACCGGGAGACATGGTTATGGAGATGAACCGCCGCCTTTAAGGCCGGCGCCCAGAGTGCCCCAACTTGTAGGTGGGGCTTCGGGGAGCTGGCTGCCGGGGGAACCGCGCGGAGCTCGCAACCTGTTCCAGGAAGGGGGCGGAGCCTGCTCTGCAGGCCAATCTCCGAGTGCACTTCAGACCGGCGCCCAAAGCAAAAGAGAGTAAGTCCAGGCACGTCCTGCACTTGGGGGCAGTGGCCCGGCCGCCGGGTCTCCTGGGGCGGGGCCGCCGGTGGAGCTTCCGGGTGGGGACAAGGATTGCCGGTTTAGCAGGAAAGACTCGAGACTGGGGGGTGGGGTGGGGAGCGGAGAATGGCGACCTTCCTTCCAAGTTTTCTTCAACCTATAGATGTTGCTTTAGTCGTTCGGACCTCATTTCTAGTTTAACCCTGTGTTAAACACAACTTATTAGGCATTAAAGAGCATCACTAAGGCTACTGATGATGGGGAATTAGAATGTGAATTAGGCATAAGACGATACCAAAAATCCATAACTTTACTAGCGGCGATCATGGCATGATGAGGCAAATACCTGCTTTTTGGAAATGGATGCGAGATTATGTGTGAATCTGACAGTGCCTGCCAGTTGATTTAAACAAATGATGATAGATCGAAGTTTTAATTTTTTTTTTGCGAGGTAGAGTCTTACTCTAGCCCACCCAGGCTGACCGGGAATTCTCTAGGCAAGCACCTTAACAGCTGAGCCATCTCTCCAGCCCTAAAATATCTTTAATGAAATCTTCATCTCTGCTTCATACCTGCTCTTTCTGGAATGCTTTCCTGTGTAGAAGCCACAAATCCTGGGTTTGCCTGAGTTCCTAAAAGTTTAGGGAAACTCCTTAGCTGCTAAAGGTGACCATGTAGAGCTGTGTCCCAGTCACCTCTCCATTGACAGATACTAGATGATGTTAGAGAATTATTGCGATTTTTCTTATGTGTAAATGTTTTACTGTGGGGATATTAGAGAACACCTTTATTTTCAGGAGCTACTTGTTGAAATATTTAGGAGTAGAGGTCATACCTGCAAGTCACTTTCAAACGATCTGAAGAAAGCAGTCACGTTCACACACATAGAAAAAGGATAAAACATACAATGATAAATGGATTGTTGGACCCTGTGGTGGGTGAACAGCTAATGTTTTACTTTTGCTATATGTTAAAAATATTTTTTTTGGGGGGGGGCGGTTCAAGGTAGGGTCTCGCTCTAGCCCAGGCTGACCTGGAATTCACTATGTACTCTCAGGCTAGCCTCGAACTCACAGTGATCCTTCTCAGCCTCCCAAGTGTCACCTGACTAAAAGTGAACATCCTCTGGTCCAGCTGCTGTTGCCATCATTTTTTTAAACTTTTTTTTTTTTTTTTTCGGGTAGGGTCTCACTCTGGCCCAGGCTGACCTGGAATTCACTATGTAGTCTCAGGGTAGCCTCGAATTCAAGGTGATCCTCCTACCTCTGCCTCCCAAGTGCTTGGATTAAAGGCGTACGCCACCACGCCTGGCTTTTTAAGCCACCACGCCTGGCTTTTTAAACGTTTTTAATTGATAGCTTCCACAATTGTAGATAATAAATCAAGATAATTCCCTACCCACCTTCACTTTCTCCTCACAAATCACCCTCTATCATACCCCATCCCCTCTCAATAAATCTTTTATTTTAATATTACCTTTTTTTTTTTCCGAGGTAGGGTCTCACTCTGACCCAGGCTGACCTGGAATTCACTATGTAGTCTCAGGGTGGAATTGAACTCTCAGCGATCCTATCTCTGCCTCCCGAGCGTTGGGATTAAAGGCGTGCGCCACCACACCTGGTATATGTCACCATTTTTATGTCAATCTTCAGTACAGTGTCCGGTGCACAGAGTGCTGAGTGGCTTTGGAGAACCACTTGTATTACCGGGAGACATGGTTATGGAGATGAACCGCCGCCTTTAAGGCCGGCGCCCAGAGTGCCCCAACTTGTAGGTGGGGCTTCGGGGAGCTGGCTGCCGGGGGAACCGCGCGGAGCTCGCAACCTGTTCCAGGAAGGGGGCGGAGCCTGCTCTGCAGGCCAATCTCCGAGTGCACTTCAGACCGGCGCCCAAAGCAAAAGACAGTAAGTCCAGGCACGTCCTGCACTTGGGGGCAGTGGCCCGGCCGCCGGGTCTCCTGGGGCGGGGCCGCCGGTGGAGCTTCCGGGTGGGGACAAGGATTGCCGGTTTAGCAGGAAAGACTCGAGACTGGGGTGGGGTGGGGAGCGGAGAATGGCGACCTTCCTTCCAAGTTTTCTTCAACCTATAGATGTTGCTTTAGTCGTTCGGACCTCATTTCTAGTTTAACCCTGTGTTAAACACAACTTATTAGGCATTAAAGAGCATCACTAAGGCTACTGATGATGGGGAATTAGAATGTGAATTAGGCATAAGACGATACCAAAAATCCATAACTTTACTAGCGGCGATCATGGCATGATGAGGCAAATACCTGCTTTTTGGAAATGGATGCGAGATTATGTGTGAATCTGACAGTGCCTGCCAGTTGATTTAAACAAATGATGATAGATCGAAGTTTTAATTTTTTTTTTGCGAGGTAGAGTCTTACTCTAGCCCACCCAGGCTGACCGGGAATTCACTTTGTAGTCTCATGATGGCCTCGAACTCACAGCGATCCAACTACCTCCCGAGTGCTGGGATTAAAGGCCTGCGCCATCACGCCCAGACAGTTTTTCTTTTTTAGAAACAAAACAATCTGATGTAGGACCCTGCATAGGGGGAACAGGGAGCACTAGCAGCACGAACAGACGGCCTGCCCAGACTCAGTTTCTGCTTCCATTTTGGGCGAGAGAAGTGACGTCCACGACGTCTGACTTGAGAGAACTTTGGACAGTTTGTAGAGACGTTCCCTACCCCAACCTCTCTCAAGCATTCCATCTAGAAGAGTCCAATGTCCCCCGTTTCAGCCCCAAGGGTGTCTACAGTTGGTGGACAAGGTGAATCATTTATTTCTACCCAGGATCTTAACTTTTCTTTCTCTATTTCCGGAGTCTTGGCCCCGCAAGCCAAAAAACATCTCCAGCAAATCAGAAAGAAAGCCACGTACACAAACAGATGAAAACGGTTAGGGAGTTCACGGCTCCACCTTCACCCACAGGAGTTTTCAAATCCCTTTCCCTGCTATTGGGTGACCATGGAGTCTGAAATGAATGCTTAGTTCTACAATCATTCTTTGAATTTTGTGGAAAGTTTTGATCGGCTTGCAATTTTTTAAAAACAAATGAGACACAAGAAGAGTGACCAAAAACTGCACCAGAGAGCCCTCCCTGTTTGGATCACCTAGTGAGTTTGAAGGATTACAAAGGAACGCACACTTTATACGAATTCTTTCTTTCTTTCTTTCTTTCTTTCTTTCTTTCTTTCTTTCTTTCTTTCTTCCTTTCTTTCTTTTTTGGGGCAGGGTTTCGCTCTAGCCCAGGCTGACCTGGAAGTCACTATGTTGTCTCAGGGTGGCTTCGAACTCACGGCGATCCTCCTACGTCTCCCTCCACGCCCTTCTGCGTGCGCCACCACGCCCGGCATCCTCACTTTATTAATCCCACAAGGGAGATAAAGTTACAAATTCCATTTTATCCAGGGGACACGGAGCCAGGAGGAGACCAGATCACTCGTCCAAGCCACAGGGAACTGCGGGGCTCAGCCTCTAGCAGTAACTCTGGCGGATCCCGCGAAAACCTGTCACCCTCACCCCGGGGACACCGCGGATTAAATGGCCGCGAGGACGCACCGCCAGCAGCCCGCAGCGTTTGTTGGGCATTTGCACCAACCTCAGAGGCAAAGCCCTCAGCGCGGTCGGAGGACCGGTCCCGAGACGTTTCGGTGGAGGTGGAGCTTGGGGCCGCCGGGCGCGATCCCAAACGGCTCCGGCCCAGCGAGTGCCCGCGCGCGGCCTGGGTGCTTAAGGCCCGCGGGTCTCGGCAGTCCCGAAGCGTCCCGGAACTCCCCGCGCTTGAATTTCCCGCGCGAGGCGACGGTGGGCGGGGCCACGCTCGTCCAATAGGAAGCTCTGGACACGCCCCTCCCGCGGACTCGCGCCATTCGATGAATTTAAAGCGTGCCGGGCTGCGGCCGCAGCCAGTGCCTCCGGCTCCAGTTACCGCTCTCCTAGCCGCTCCGCCGCCGCTGTCGCAGTCGCCATGCTCTCCGTCCGCGTCCCGCTCGCCACCATCGCCGACCCACAGCAGCTGCCGCTTTCGCCGCTCAAGCAACTCAACCTGGCCGACAAGGAGAACACGGTGAGCCGACCGGGCGAGGGCCACCGGGGACGGTGGGTGAGGGCGGGCCCGGACCTTGCAGGGCGGGAAGGCTTGGAGGAGGGTTCCCGCCATCTCTCACGCGCGTCTCTCTGCAGCCCCCGACCCTCAGCGGGACCCGCGTCCTGGCCAGCAAGACCGCGAGGAGGATCTTCCAGGAGCCCGAAGAACTGGTGAGTGGCCCGCGAGCGACGGGGAAGAAGAAGGTATTCCAGGCCGGCTCGAGCTGCCGGCAGATGGCGCGCGCCGCGCTTCTTGGCGCCAAAGTTGCATTGTGTCCTCAGCTGTCCGGGCGCCTTTCCCCTCCCCTCCCTTCTTTCCCGCCAAACTTGTCTCCTCCCTAGAACACCCTACTTTGTACTTGGGGTACATCGATCAGTCCAAGAGGCCTTCCTGTGAGGGTACGTGGAGAATGCAACGTGACAGCTAACGTTTTGTCCACCCGACACTTAACTGGTTTGTTTTCTTACCCAGCAGGAGAGTAAAGCCCCCACCTCCAGCGTTGAGGAAGAACCATTACTGCGAGAAAACCCCCGCCGCTTTGTTATCTTTCCCATCGAATACCATGACATCTGGCAGATGTACAAGAAAGCCGAGGCCTCCTTCTGGACAGCTGAGGAGGTAATCCAGTTCAGAGCTTGCCCCACCAGAGACCCACTTACATTCCCCTTGCTGATAGTTGCCCCCTGTGGACGGGAAATGTGTATGTGTGAGGTTCTACATACTTGGATGCCTTCCCTTTATGCTAAAATTGTGAATTTTTAAACTTCAGGTGGATCTTTCCAAGGACATTCAGCACTGGGAAGCCCTGAAGCCTGAGGAAAGATACTTTATATCTCACGTTCTGGCTTTCTTTGCTGCCAGTGATGGCATAGTAAATGAAAACTTGGTGAGTTTGCACAAAACATTTGTAATTCATTTATTAAAGTTTGTTTATTTATTTATTTTTTGAGGCAGGGTCTCACTAACACAGGCTGACCTGGAACTCTGGAGCTCCAGACTGGCCTTGAACTCAATGGCAATCCTCCTAGTTTTTCTCTGTGAACGTCTGTAGGTGGTTTATGTCGCTTGATATTTCCTGTTTTGAAACACATTGCAGATGCTCCCTCATCTTGATATTTTTTCCCCACTGTTGAGTGGTAATGATAAGTTTTCTCCTTGTAGAACCATATTATACTCTGCTTTTTTTGGGGGTTGCACGGTAGGGTCTCCCACTCTGGCCCAGGCTGACCTGGAATTAACTATGTAGTTTCAGGGTAGCCTTGAACTCCCGGTGATCCTCCTACCTCTGCCTCCCGAGTGCTGGGATTAAAGGCGTGCGTAACCACGCCCGGCTATACTCTGCTTTTTGTGGCTTTCCTATCAAATACTATGATACCTGACAGACATACAAGTAACTTATGTATGTCTTACTATAAGTGGATCCTTGGAATGAATCAAAGAATGAGTCAATAATCAAGTGTTGCCAAAAACTCTAAAAAAGTGGTTGTGTTTTCCTGATATGTAAATCGAGAATATGACAAAATGAGTTGCAACGCAGATCCTGAAGATTTTTATTTAACTTACAGAGTCAACCTTTTTTTAGTGATACAAAGAGTAATGCCACCATTGACTTAGTTTTTTTCCTCAAGCCTACTTTTTTATCTATTTTATTACCACTAGGTGGAGCGATTTAGCCAAGAAGTTCAAATTACAGAAGCCCGCTGTTTCTATGGGTTCCAAATTGCCATGGAAAACATACATTCAGAGATGTACAGTCTCCTTATTGACACCTATATTAAAGATTCCAAAGAAAGGTGAGTATCCAGATAGTATGCCAAAATGTTTTAGACTCCATAGTTATTACTTTACTTGAAGTATTTTAATTCATAAAGGGAAAATGTTGCAGAATGACTGAGCAGTCATTGTGCCTTTTTAAAAAATCCCCATGGGGCCGGCGTGGTGGCGCACGCCTTTAATCCCAGCACTCGGGAGGCAGAGGTAGGAGGATCGCCGAGAGTTCGAGGCCACCCTGAGACTACATAATGAATTCCAGGTCAGCCTACACCAGAGTGAGACCCTACCTTGCAAAACCAAAAAAAATCCCCATGGGCTGGAGAGATGGCTTAGTAGTTAAGGCACTTACCTGCAAAGCCAAAGGACCCTTGGAAGCCAGATACATATGGTGCATGCATCTGGAGTTCGTTTCCAGTACCTGGAGGCCCTGGTGCACCTTTTCTCTCTCCCTTTCAAATAAATAAATAAAAATATATATATATATATATGTATATATATATGTATATATATATATGTATATATATATATGTATACATATATGTATGTATATATTTTGGAGAGAGAGAGGGAAAGGAAGACAGATGGGTGCGCCAGCAGCCTCTCAGCTGCTGTGAACGAAATCCAGATGCGTGTGCCCCCTTGTGGTCAGGTGCAGCATTGCACCCTTGCGTCACTGCATCTGGCCAAATGTGGGACCTGGAGATTGGAACCGGCACTTTTAGGCTTAGGAGGCAGGCGTCTTAACTGCTAAGCCATCTCTCCAGACCAAATAAAATATTTTTTAAAAAAATAAAAAATAATCCCTAGAAATTAGATATGATAAACTACTGGGTCTGGTAATCTTTTTTTTTCTGCTTTTTTTGGTTTTTTAAAATAGGGCCTTGCTCTAGCCCACGCTGGCCTCAAACTCAGAGCCATCCTCCTATCTCTGCCTCCCAAGTGCTGGGATTAAAGGTATGTGTGTGTCACCATACCCAACCCTTTTCTTTCTCTCTCTTTTTTTTTTTTGGGTTTTTCGAGGTAGGGTTTCACTCTTGCTCAGGCTGACTGGAATTCACTATGTAGTCTCAGGATGGCCCTGAACTCGTGGTGATCCTCCTACCTCTGCCTCCTGAGGGCTGGGGTTAAAGGCGTGTGCCACCATGCCTGACCCCTTTTCCCCTTTTTGTAGTTTGTTTGTAGCCAATATGGCCTGGAACTCTGTATGTAGCCCAGACTAGTCTTTAGGACTGATAAATTTTACTCAGGGGGAAACCCTCAGAGTAGGGCTATGACAGGGTAATGGGGGGGGGGATACAAAATAAACCTAACTTGTATCTTAAGCTTTGATATAGTATAGGAGATAAGACCCAGTAGCTGGGTCTGGTGGCTGGCTCATACCTATAATGCCAGCACTTGGGAGACTGAGGCAGGATTATATGAGTTTGAGGCCAATTAAGAGCATGGAATGAGACCATATATTAGCATGGTAGAAAAATGATAGGGGCTGGAGAGATAGCTTAGCGGTTAAGGCGTTTGCCTGCAAAGCCAAAGGATCCCAGTTTGATTCTCTAGGACCCACGTAATCCAGATGCACAAGGGGGCACATGCATCTGCAGTTCATGTGCAGTTGTAGGAGGCCCTGGAGCACCCATTCTCTCTTTCTTCTCTCTCAAATAAATAAAATATATATAAAAAAAGAAAAATAGTGCAGGGTGTGGTGGCGCATGCCTTTAATCCCAGCACTCAGGAGGCAGAGGTAGCAGGATCGCTGTGAGTTCTAGGCCACCCTGAGACTACAAAGTTAATTCCAGGTCAACCTGGGCCAGAGTGGTGAGACCCTACCTCTAAAAAACAAAAAAAAAAAAAAAGAAAGAAAAATAATGAAATAATGATAGCTGAAGACTGACTTTAGTACAGGTACTTAGTCCGCTTGAGGACAAGAACCTGAAAGGAATGGAAATGGCAGAGCCTAAACTATGCCTGTTTTAGATTGGAAGGCTGTGTCAAGAGAAAAGATGAATGAAACAAATGCTAACTAGAAAGGCTTGCAGAATTTAAGCGATTGGAGTAGAAGATTTGGACCACTTTGAAAATAGTGTTTGAGGGACAGGCCATGTCATGGAATGAGAGCATAGCAGTTAAGAGATTTATGGTTCTGAGCTGGGCGTGGTGGCACACGCCTTTAATCCCAGTACTGGGAGGCAGAGGTAGGAGGATCACCGTGAGTTCAAGGCCACCCTGAGACTACAGAGTGAATTCCAGGTCAGCCTGGGCCAGAGTGAGACCCTACCTCGAAAAAAAAAGATTTATGGTTCTTCAGGCTGAAGAAAGGTGGGCCTATGAGATATGATCTAGTCTTATAAAAGCCCTGGATGGGATGGAAAGTTTTCATGGAAGTAGACCTTGGAGCTCAGTTTGAACTGAAAGAATACCAAAAAAAATTTCTTTTTGTTTTTCTTTTTAATTTTTTTTTTTTTTTTTTTTTTTTTTTTGGCTTTCCGAGATAGGGTCTCGCTCTAGCCTGGGCTGACCTGGAACTCACTCTGTAGTGTCAGGGTGAACTCAAACTCCTGGCGATCCTCCTACCTCTGCCTCCCGAGTGCTGGGATTAAAGGCGTGTACCACCAAGCCTGGCCCAAAAAATTTTCTTTAAGAGAGGGTGGATGGGGGACCCCAGGGCCTATTATTGTGAATGAATGAGTTTTTAAATTCCAGAGGGAAGAGCTAACCAGTGAAAAGGAGAAAAACAAACCAATGTTTCCTTCTTTGGGGATAGAATGGGAAAATGTTCGCATTTGGTCTTTACCTCAGTGTTCTGGTTGAGAAGTTTGGGGTCAGAGGTCTGTGCTGTTGTTACTGATGGTTGGTATCCGTATGCCTCCAGGGAATTCCTCTTCAATGCCATTGAAACGATGCCTTGTGTGAAGAAGAAGGCGGACTGGGCCTTGCGCTGGATTGGGGACAAAGAGGCTACCTATGGTAAGGATGCCATTAGCTCATCTTAAAACTGAGCTTAGCTTTTCAAGTAATGTTGTTGGCCTTTTGACACCAGGCTCCTCACCAGGGACATTTGGTATTTCTCTCACCAGGAGAACGTGTTGTAGCTTTTGCTGCTGTGGAAGGAATCTTCTTTTCTGGTTCTTTTGCATCAATATTCTGGCTCAAGAAACGGGGACTGATGCCTGGCCTCACATTTTCCAATGAGCTTATTAGTCGAGACGAGGTGAATCTAAATAAAATTCCTAACCCATATCCCTTAGACACATGCTCTTGTGTTTATTGAAGGAGACCTGAGAAAACTAAGTGACATTATAGGCACCACCCCCACCTTTTTTGAGAACAGTCTCATTTTGTATACCTTGATGGCCTGGAACTCATGGGTGATCCTCCTGCTTCTGCCTCCAGAGTGCTAGGCACCACATTCAAACACCTTCCTGTGTGAATGTGCCCTTCAGCCTTACTTCCCTGAGACAGTCTAGCACCGAACCCAGAGCTCACTGACCACCAAGTGCCGGTGGTCTTCCTGTCTCTGTCCCCCCTGGAGTTACAGGCATGTGCAGTCATGACCAGCTTTTTATGTGGCACTGGGGATTGACTCAGGTCCAGGTCCTCATGCTTGCCATCTCATGATTGAGCCATCGCTTCCTTAGTCCCAGTGCTTGCCTTTTGACAGTCTTTAGTGTTCTCTATTGCCAGGCAAGTTACAAAAGGATAATCATTTATATCCATGTTAATGATAATCTTTTAGCCTTAGAGTGACCTTGAACTTTCTTCCAGGGTTTACACTGTGATTTTGCTTGCCTGATGTTCAAGCACCTGGTACACAAACCGTCAGAGCAGCGAGTCAAGGAAATAATTGTCAACGCTGTCAGGATAGAACAGGTGGGTGATGTGTGCGGGTTGCACACTTGTGGGAAGGTGTCCTTTAGCTTCAGTATGTTCATAGCTGTGTTTTGATCTTTAGGAGTTCCTCACGGAGGCCTTGCCTGTGAAGCTCATTGGAATGAATTGCACTTTAATGAAGCAGTACATTGAATTTGTGGCAGACAGGCTTATGCTGGAATTGGGTTTTAACAAGGTAAAGTATTCTTTATTGGCTTCTTTTGCTTAATTTTTAATTTTTTGTTTATTTATTTACTTATTTATTTGAGAGCAACAGACAAAGAGGCAGATAGACAGAGAAAATGGGCGCGCCAGGGCTTCCTGCCACTGCAGACAAACTCCAAATGTATGCGCCACTTTGTGCATCTGGCTTACATTGGTACTGGGGAATAGGGCCTTGAACCGGGGTCTTTAGGCTTCACAGGCAAGTGCTTAACTGCTAAGCCATCTCTCTAGCCTGGCTTTTTTTTTTTTTGAAACTTGTTTTTGGGATTTATATCACAAACCTATTGATTTCTGTGTGGTGTGTGTGTGACTCCATGGGCATAATGTGGACTTCTTTTCAGATTTTCAGAGTAGAAAACCCATTTGACTTCATGGAGAATATTTCACTGGAAGGGAAGACTAACTTCTTTGAGAAGAGAGTAGGCGAGTATCAGAGGATGGGAGTGATGTCAAGCCCAACAGAGAATTCTTTCACCTTGGACGCTGATTTCTAAGTGAACGGAATGAAGATGGGCTCTGTATTTGCTGATTTTTTTTTCCCCTCTTGTTAAGAAAAATCAGCTAAAGTTAATCCAGCTACACCATGCACTGTCATTAAAGTTCATTAACGGCATTTGTAAAACCGTGTAGCTACCTCAAAACCAATCCTGTTCACTAATGCTAGTGGTATCACCTAGAAAGAAAAAATGTGTGTTTAAAACAACAGCTACTTGGATTCTTAGAGAAGACTGTATCCTTGTTGGCTTTTGCAAGCCTGCCGGCTGCCCATGACTTCATCCTAGCACTCAATGGCAGCCTGGGCTTTAACCTGAGGTGACTCACATGCACAAGGTTGAACATGTCACTTCCACAAGCAGTCTAGGAGATGCTAGCCTTCTGCTTCAAAGCAGGCTTTAAAGTTTACTTAAGTAGTTTTGTAAATAAAACTGGCACTTTGCACACAAACATTGTACTGTCAGGGGGAAAGCCTGATTTATTATTATCTAAACAAGTACCGAGCATTCTGTTTACCACTGGTGGTAGGTAGCCCATTCAACATTTACTTAGTGATTCAAACAGGTTAAGATTGACCAAGCATAATTTTTAAGCTTTTGTTTTCTTTAATGAATTTGAAATGATCTTCATTTAGCTTTATAGTCAGTCCAGTGCTTATCTAAATCTAGTCTGGTGTCAGTAGTAGATAGGATGTGTCTTACCCTGTAGCCTGGTGCAGTGTCATGGCATCTCCTGTCTCTGCCAAGGTCTTTCAGCACAGGGACCTTCTAACTTGGAGTCACAAGGAATGATCTGCACCAACTGCTGGTGGCTAACTGAAGCAGTGTTATCCTGTTTCTCGAGTTCCACTTTACCCACTATCTAGTTGGTATGGAAAGATTCCTGAACAGGCTTCATAGGTAACAGCTAACTAAGACTGTATTTCAACTTTTCAAATCATCCTTGAACAAAAGGAGCCATCTAAGATTTTGCTCCTGTGAAGTGTTAAGCCAGGACTAAAGCTGGCTCTCCTAAAAGTTTTTGTTTTTTCTCATTTTCATGTGCAAGTAGGTACTGTTGAGACTTGATCCATTTATGTTATGACATGTCTCTTAAATTGGAGGGTTTTTTAAAAAATTATGTTTGCTCTTATTTTACGTGTTTATACTTTGGGGGGGAAAGTCACCCAGTATTATCTTGAAGTTTGTAAATGGTAAAATTACTATAAATTCTAACATTTGCCTAAGTGTAAGTATCACCTGGTGGATTTTTACTTTATCCTTTTGAGACAGGGTCTCATACAGCCTTGACTGGCCTGGCACTCACTGTGTGGACCAGGCTGGCCTCAGATTTGCTAGGATGACAAGAATGTGCCACTGTGCCCTGTCTCACCAGGTGGATTCTTAAACATCAGTAGAAAACTAGTGCTGTGTAAGCTATGTGCTCCATTCAAATATTAATTTCAGATGGAAGTATAAGTAGAGTTAATAAAGCTAGTTTGAATTAATCTGCTTTTTATGCTTGGGAAACAAGTGAGAATGTGGTATGAGGCCTAATTTATACATACTCCAGCTCTGTTAGCTGATTGTATGGTCCATTGGCTGTGTGACCACTGATCTTCATTTCTTGTATAGTCATTTCTGTAACATGAGACCCTTTTAAATTATTGTTCCTAAAGTTAATAAATTCAGTTTATATGCTCTGTACTTGTGTTGTTGGTATGGGTAGAGGTTGGGGTCCAGTTTTGGGATTCTGATGAGTGCAGTAACATAAGAATTAACTTCTGCCAACTCAGATTGTGTTGCTTCATATACCTAAGGGGAACGTTTGTAGTGTGGAATATTTTAGAATCTCTAAGAGATGGAAACTACATAAGTACTGAATGAAATGAAACCCATGTCAATTCCTTGGGTAAAGTTGACATTTTAACTTCAGAAAGAAAAAAGTCTTTTCATAGAGGCTTATGAGTTTATTTGCTTTTTGTTTTGTTTTGTTTTTTGTTTTTTTGAGGTAGGGTTTCACTCTGGTCCAGGCTGACCTGGAATTATCTATGTAGTCTCAGGGTGGCCTCGAACTCTCAGCGATCCTCCTACCTCTGCCTCCCGAGTGCTGGGATTAAAGGCGTACGTCACCATGCCCGGCTGAGTTTATTTGCTTTTTGTTGATTCTGAGGAAGTAATCTTCCTCCTGTCCTGGCACTGGGTATATAGGAGCTGCAGGAAAAACCTACAAGGCCATACTTGCAAAGCATAGTGTGGCAAGGTAATGGGATTAGTGGAGCCAGTTTTTGTATTTTGAGACGTTCTGTAGCTCAGGCTGGCCTAAAATTCTACTTGCATGTGTATGTCTAGGCACACCAGGGTCTCACTGCTGTAAATAAGTGTTTCAGTTTTACATGGGTCTGGGGAACTGAACCCAAGCTAGAAGGCTTTGTAAGCAAGTGCCTTTAAGTGCTGAGCCCCACTTTTTTAGACAGGATTTCATGTGGTTCAGGCTGGCACACATGTGATCCTCCTGCCTCTACTCTTGGAGTGTCGGGATTGCAGGTATGTACCATCATCCACCTGCTTTATATAATGCTGGGAATTGAGCCCAGGGTTAGTGCAAACACTATCCCCTTTTATCTGC
This sequence comes from Orientallactaga sibirica, assembly GCA_036365145.1. Taxonomy (NCBI): domain Eukaryota; kingdom Metazoa; phylum Chordata; class Mammalia; order Rodentia; family Dipodidae; genus Orientallactaga; species Orientallactaga sibirica. The sequence goes on along the minus strand of JAEOAD010000015.1, from coordinate 21,876,010 downwards.
AAACAAAGATACAGAGAGAATGGCCACGCCAGGGCCTCTGGTCACTGCAAACAAATGCCAGATGCATGTGCCACTTTGTGCATCTAGCTTTATGCGGGCACTGAGGAATCAAACTGGGGTTGTTAGGCTTTGCAGGCAAATACCTTAACCACTAAGCTGTCCTAGCACCTCTTTTTTTTTTTTTTTTTTTAAAGGTTTTATTTTTATTTATTTGAGACAGGGAGAGTGAGAATGGGTGGACCAGGGCCTCTAGCCACTTCACAGCAAACACCTAACTGCTAAGCTATCTCTCCAGCCTTTTTTTTTTTTTCTTTAAATTTTTGCAGAGTATGGATGTGGCAGGGCCTCTTGACACTGCAAACAAACTTCAGATGCATGTACCACCTTTTTGCATCTGGCTTTACAAGGATGCTAGGTAATTGAACTTAGGCTTAGCAGACTTTGTAAGCAAGTGCCTTTAATGGCTGAGCCATCTCCTCTGCCCCTCCCCACTTTTCTTGTTTTTTTGAATAAGGTCTCATGTAGCTCAGGCTATCCTTAAATTCCTGATCCTCCCAACCATGGCCACCTGCTTGTGTTTGGTTTTTGTTTTCCCACATATGGTTTCACTCTAGCCTAGGCCGACCTGAAACTCAGTCCCAGACTGGCCTCTAAAGTGACATTTGATCCTCCTACCTCTGCCTTTTTAAGTATAGACTAGGGTCCATAACTTCCCATTTTCATTGGTGGTGTTCCTGTCCCACTGACAGGAAAATAAGGCATTGAAATACAATTTATTTGTTTGTTTTTTCGAAGTAGGGTCTCACTGTATAGCTCAGGCTGACCTGGAACTCACTATGTAGTCTCAGGGTGGCCTCGAACTCCTACTTCTGCCTCCCAAGTGCTGGGATTAAAGGCGAGCGCCACCACGCCCGGTTTTGGAATCTAATCTTTCCCAGGGAATTTGCAGGGTGTTGTCTCCAGGGAATTGGAGGCACGTCACAGAACTTTCTGGAACACTCAGGTTGTGCTTCTCTGCCTTCTGAGCTCTTCTCAAAGACTTTCGCTAGACCTCCATTCTTCCACCCTGGAGATCCACCATGTTGAGGTTTCGCCTGGAGTTGCTGCTGTGGGGTAGCGTGGGCTACAGTGTGGGACCAGGGCTTGAAATTGAGCTTCCTCACTTAGGGTGTGTGACCTGCAGACAGGCAGTGGTTGAGTTTAGGGGTACCTTTGCCCCAGTCAGGTTCCTGGCATAGTCCCTTTGTTACCATCCTGGAGCCACAAGCTGTGCCAAAGACCTGATGGACTGCTGCCCGGATAGGTCAGCGACTTCAGGTGGTGGTGGAATATTGAAGTAGACAGTGCGGGGGAGGGGGGAAGAACCACTGTGTCCAGTGTTTGCTAGAACGTCTCCCCTGCTGGTCCTTGACACTCAAGATGGGCTCAGCAAGGAGGAACGGCCCTTAGGCCTGACCCAAACCACACCTCGGATCCACTTAGCTCTCCGGAATTCCACTCGGCTGCTCTTTCCCAGCTCAATGAATGGCCAATCAGGACCGCTGCTATTTCATCTGCGGCCAGTTGGGGGAGCTCCTAGCTTCCAATGTCTCACCCCACACCAAGCAGTAACATTCACCTTATCTCCGTGACCCCAGAGCCACGTTCCTCTGGGTTCTGCATTATCCCACCGAAGACCAAGCTCCCTCCCCAACTTTTTCCCTCCTCCAGGCCAGAATGATCTCTTGGACTGAAAATCAAATGATGCCAGTGCTGGGAGCTGGGGAGATGGCTCAGTTGATAAAGGTGTTTGCTTGCAAAGCCTGCTGGCCTGGTTTCAGTTCCTCAACCAACCATGTAAAGCTGGATGAGTATTTACAGCAGTAGGGGAGACCCCTGCGTCCCCATACACAGACACACACAGGTACAAATACATATATATTTAATATTTATTTATTTGAAAGATAGAGAATGGGCTCATCAGGGTCTTCTACCACTATAAACAAACTCCAGACACATGCACCACTTTGTTCATCTGCTTTATGTGAGGTACTGGTGAATTGAACTAGAGCCATCAGGCTTTACAAACAAGTGCCTTTAATTGCTGAGCCATCTCCTCAGCCCTTAGAAGAGTAATTAAAAAAAAAAAAAAAAAGATGCTGCCAGGCGTGCCTTTAATCCCAGCACTCGGGAGGTGATGGTAGTAGGATCGCTTTGAGTTTGAGGCCACCCTGAGACTACATAGTGAATTCCAGGTCAGCCTGGGCTAAAGTGAGACCCTACCTCGAGAAACCAATAAAATAATTAAAAAATAAAAATAAAAGATGCTATTGTGGGGCTTAGAGAGATGGCTCAGAGGTTAAAGGCACTTGCTTGCAAAGCCTGATGGCCCAGGTTCGATTCCCCAATACTCAGGTAAAGCCAGATGCACAAAGTGGCACATGCATCTGAAGTTCATTTGCAGTGGCTAGAGGCCTTGTTGTGTCCTTTCTCTCTCTCTCTGCTTGCAAATAAATAAATATATATATAAGATGCCACTGTGTTGTATGACCCAGCCCCCAATCACATCTCAAGAGATCCCCTGAGTCCAGTTACCTCACTGCCTTGAACCCCCCTGAGCTTGAATCTTTCTCATATCGTCCCCTCCTGCCTTTTGGCTTCAGTCTTTCTGCTTGGCCCTCACCCTGTATATCTGTTCCCAACATTTCAGGCCTCCCTTAGAGCCCACTAGTAACTTTCCCAGACCCAGCTAGGCCAGATCAGGACCTCTCCGTGTCCCCTGAGTCTCCAACAGTGTGGGGATGAGCCTTTCTCATCCCATGAGGGACTCGGGCTCCCTCAAGAATGTTCATTGAATGAACAGGGTAGGAAGGATGCTGTGTCTGATGCAATAACATGACATGAGGTCTCACTGAAGTTGTGACTATGGAGCTGGCCCCACAGGGGGTGGGGGCTACATGGATATTGTCATTTCTTTCCTTTCTTCCCTGTCCTCCTCTCCCATCCAGGCTGCCTTGTGAGTGGCTGTGGGTGCTAACTACGCACACACACATTGTCATCTCTGCTCACAGGCCCGCTGGGACAGTCCTACATTCCACCAGAGAGGCTAGAAATGGGAGTTTTAGGTCATGGGGTCAGAAAGCTGACCCAAAGCCTGAGTCCCTGGGGGAGCCCGGCTGTTCCTTCCACAAGTGTCCCTCATTTCTGAGCCAGGCCTGTGCTCAGTTCTTGGTTTTGTCTTTGGAGCCGCAGCCAGCAGCCTCTCCCAGCCCTTCTCCACCTTGAGCTCTTCCCAGGGCAGATGCTCACTGATGAACAGTTTCTCTCTCTTTCCATTTTCTTAGGAACCTGGGTTTGTGCAGATGTTCACACGACATGGTGGGGAAGAGTTTTATGAAACTGGGCAGAGAGAGCATCTTTTGGATCTCCCGTAGGTTCTCGAAATTCTAGGGCCTGGGCTGCAGCTCCCAGCTCCAGACATCTGTCTGTCATCTTCAGCATTCGGCCTTTGAGTCCAGTAGCTTTTGGGCTTCAAACACACTCACAGCCTTACGATTCTAGCCCTTCAGTGATCTCCAACAAACTGCTTGGCATGTAGGTGGAATTCTTGTTTTTATAGCCAAGTTGCTAGAATTTGGAGGCCTTCTACTTCCTTTGGAACAGAAGGCTTCCAGAAGTGTTTGTGTCTTTGTTTCTGCTGAATCCAGGAGGTGATCTTTGCTTAGGGAGGGTCAGCAGGTGTGTGTGGCAAGGAGGCATTGAGCATAGATCCCCGTGTCAGTGTTCATGAGCTCTGGTGGGGTGAGGGAGGCACACACTGGCTGGGGTCAGGTGGGTGATGCAATTTGGGCAAACTGTAGTGTTAGACCAGGTGGAGCCACCAAGGCTGCTAGAGGACAGAGGGGACATCCAGAGGAGGTGGTCTTTGCTGTGCAAAGGAAGGCTGGGGGAGGGGAGAGAGGGCAGGTACTGAGCAGGGCAAGAGAGGAGGCAGTTCTTTTGTTTTTTTTTTGTTTTCCCCTGAGGTAAGGTCTCACTCTAGCCCAGGCTGACCTGGGATCACTCTGTAGTGCCAGGCTGGCCTCGAAATCACAGTGATATTCCTACCTCTGCTTCTCCAGTGCTGGGATTAAAGATATGTGCCACTATACAAGGCTGTGTTTTTTTTTTTAAATATTTATTTGTTTTAGAGAGAGAGAGAGGCAAATATTCAGAGAGAATGGGTGCACCAGGGCCTCCAGCCACTGCAAACAAACTCTGGACCAATGTGCCACCTTGTGCTCTGGCTTATGTGGGTACCGGGGGATCAAACTTGGGTCCTTAGGTTTTGCAGGCAAGCACCTTAACCCCTAAGCCATCTCTCCAGCCCCATATTTATTTTTATTAGCATACAAAGAATTAAGTTTCATTATGTGACTGGAGAGATGGCTTAGTAGTTAAAGGCACTTGCTTGCAAAGCCTGCCAACTTGGGTTCAATTCCCCAGTACCCATGTAAAGCCAGGCACACAAAATAGAACATGTATCTGGAGATTGTTTGCAGCAGTAAGAGGCCTTGGGGTGCCCACACTCACTCTCCCACACAAATAAAAAAAGTTGGGACTGGAGAAATGGCTTAGTGTTTAAGGCGCTTGCCTGCAAAGCCAAAGGACCCAGGTTCAATTCCCCAGAACCTACCTAAACCAGATTCATAAGGGGGTGCACGCATCTGGAGTTCATTTGCAGTGGCTGGAGGCCCTGGTGCACCCATTCTCTCTCTCTTTCTCTCTCTACCTATTTCTCTCCCTGCCTATTTCTCTCAAATAAATAAAAAAATAAAAATAAAACAGCCGGGTGTGGTGGTGCACTCCTTTAATACCAGCACTTGGGAAGCAGAGGTAGGAGGATTGCTGTGACTTTGAGGCCACCCTGAGAATACATAGTGAATTCCAGGTCAGCTTGGGCCAGAGTGAGACCCTACATCAAAAAAACAAAACAAACAACAACAAAAAAAACTAAACAAACAAAAAACACAGGAGGCAGAGGTAGGAGGATGGCCATGAGTTGGAGACCACCCTGAGACTACATAGTGAATTCCAGGTCAGCCTGAGCTACAGTGAGACCCTACCTCGGAAAAAATAAAACAAACAACAACAACAAAAACAGTTTCAGGGCTGGAGAGATGGCTTAGTGGTTAAGGCACTTGCCTGTGACGCCTAAGGACCCATGTTCACTCTCTGTCCAGATCCCATGTAAACCAGATGCACAAAGGTGATGCACTAGGTGGCACTCATGTCTGCAGTTTGATTGCAGTGGCTGAGGCCCTGGTGTGCAAATTCCCTCTCCCTCTCTCTCTCATTCTAAAAAAAAACAAAACTAATATGAACAGTTTCATTATGTTGTATTTCAAGCAAATTTTGTTTCTTCCCTCCCCACCTCCTTGTGTCTTTCCCCCATTACACCCTCCTTTCCATTTCATATATGTTTCCTTTTGTTCTCCCCCTACCTTTCTCATCACCTCTTCTTCCTCTCTTGTGGTCTCCTCTGGATTCATAGTTTGTACTCACTCTCGCAATCCCTTATTCACTTATATACAAATATTAAAAGGAAATCATTGTGGAGGTTTCTCAAAAAGCTAAAATTTGGGGCTAGAGAAATGACTTAGCAGTTAAGGTGCTTGCCTACAAAGCTTAAGGACCCGGGTTCAATTCCCCAGAACCCACATAAGACAGATGCACGTGGTGGTGCATGTGCCTGGAGTTTGTTTGCATTGGCTAGAGGCCCTGGTGTGCCTATTCTCTCTCTCTCTCTCTTTCTCTCTCTCTCTCATAAATAAATAAAGATTTTTTTTTAAAAAAAAGCTAAAATTTAAATTACCATGTGACCCAGCTAGCTATGTACTCCACGACTCTAGATCCTACCACAGAGATACTTGCATATCCATGTTCACAGCTGCTCTATTAACAATAGAAAGGGAATGTAATCAACCCAGATGCCCATCAAATTGATGACTAGATAATGAAAATGTGGTACATATACACATGGAATTTTATGTAAAAAAATGAAATTTGTAGGAAACTGGGTAGAATTGGAAAAGATTATACCAAGTAAGGTAACCCAAGCCCCAGAAAGCAGGTAGGTTTGCAGAAGCCAGCCACTCAGTGCGATTGGAGTGAGTGGGGAGGGGGAGAGGGAGGTGAGGCCTAGAGGACTTATAGTGCCACACAGTGGGGTCTGAGCTCTTTCTAACCTGGAGTCCTCCAAGTTGGATGGGGAACCACATGATTAAATTGCATTTTAGAAAGGTCTCAGGGCTTCAAGCTCATTTTCTTTTCCTTTCTTTCTTTCTTTCTTTCTTTCTTTCTTTCTTTCTTTCTTTCTTTCTTTTTCAAGCTCATTTTCCATGGAAACCTAGCGGGTATGTGTCATGGGCAGCAGTCTGTCCCCCACCATGTGCAGGGTGCTCCCCTGTGCTCCGCTCTATTCTGTTTCATTTGTCATATTTTAAATGTTCCCAACCCTCTGCATTGATTTCCTGTCTGGCTGAATAGTTTTGAGCTGCTGTGTGCATGGCCCTGGATGGCAGAGGGGCATGAGGCAGGAGCCCAGGCCAATGCTGTGAGTCCAGCTTGCTCTGGGGGAGCACAAGGGATTCAGAATGAAAGGTCTATACAGGTTGTGTTGCTCCCAGGACAGAGTGGCATCTATGGTCTGCAGATGCAGCATATTCCCCTAAGGGGACATGGGACATTTCCCCTCACCAATGAGGGCCCCGCCTTCCACTGGATCAGAACTATCATCTTATAACTCAGACGCAACATGTGGTGTCTGAAAACCATTTCATTAAATGTCACATGCAATCAAAATAGAATCATATCTTTGGGACAAAGCCCATTAAGCCAGGAGCCAGGCACTCACATTGGAATAGGTAGTACCATCTCACAGAAGCAGGGATTACAAACTGGCTGCTGTCTAGGGGCAGCCTCCATGCTCCCATTCACTTAAGTCTGGCCTCCCCAGATGTGGCAGGTGGTCCTGGATCCTGGTGGTCTACAGCAAACAGGAGGCAGCCAGGGAGATGGAGGATGGGCCTTCTGTTACTCCCCAGGGGATAATTATGGCTATGGGTCTTCAACTGCCTGGGAGGTGAAGGCTTTGGCCTGATACTACATGACCAGTGAGAGACAGAGATGGATTTGGACACCAAGCTCTGCAGCTCCAGAGCCCAGTCTCTTTCCCTGACCCAGGCTGCTTGCCTTTAAGAACAAGATGATTCAAAAGCCGGGTGTAGCCGGGCATGGTGGCGCATGCCTTTAGTCCCAGTGCTTGGGAGGCAGAGGTAGGAGGATCATTGTGAGTTCAAGGCCACCTTGGACTACATAGTGAATTCCAGGTCAGCCTGGACTAGAGTGAAACCTTAACCCGAAAAACAAAAAGAAAGGAAGAAAGAAAGAAAGATCCTTTGATTTTGCAGGCAAACACCTTAACTGCTAAGCCAGTATTTTTTTTTTTTGTTTTTCGAGGTAGGGTTTTGCTCTCCCTCAGTGCCTCATTCCCCACATTCTTGACTATTTTCAGCTCTGCTGAACTTTCCAATTTGCCATCCCTTTAAGATGTTATTTCTTCCTTCGTGCCTTAGTTCTGTCAGCAAATCTACCACCAAACCCTAATATCTCTTTAAAAATTTTTTTGCAAGGTAGGGTCTCACTCTAGCCCAGGCTGACGTGGAATTCTATAATCCCAGACGGTCCTTGAACTCACAGAGATCTTACCTCTGCACCCTGAGTGCTGGGATTGAAGGTGTGTCCCGGTACACTGGCTAATATCTCTTCTTAATGCTCCCACTTTCCAGAGATGACTATGTATTCATTCTTTGTTTAACTGACTGTAAAAGGCTCAATGGCAGTTTTTGTCTGTTCTGGTGACATTTGCAACAGCATGTTGTTATTTGCTGCATGTCTTTCCTGTCCCTTTATATTGTATGATTTATTTTTATTTTTATTTATTTATTTATTTATTTTTTTGAGGTAGGATCTCACTCTAGCCCAGGCTGACCTGGAATTCACTATGTAGTCTCAGGGTGGACTTGAACTCACAGAGATCCTCCTACCTCTGCCTCCCTAGTGCTGGGATTAAAGGCGTGCACCACCACACCTGGCATGATTTCTTTTTTTTAATTAATTAATTTATTTGTTTTTTAATATTTTATTTTTATTTATTAGAGAGAGAGAAAGAGGAAGAAGGAGAGAATGGGCGCACCAGGGCCTCCAGCCACTGCAAACGAACTTCAGATGCATGCGCCCCCTTGTGCATCTGGCTTACGTGGGTCCTGGCGAATCGAACTGTGATCCTTTGACTTTGCAGGCAAACGCTTTAACCACTAAGCCATCTCTCCAGCCCCTATTTTATGATTTCAATAGTAGCTTCTGTAGAGTCTGTGCTCTTTGCCTTTTTATTCTTCCACCATTTATTTGTCAGGGGTTGATGTGGGAGGTGAGGCCAGGAAGGGCTTCACTCTAGTCCAGGATGGTCTCCAATTTATGGTGATCCTTCTACCTCTGCCTCCCAAGAGCTGGGATTATAGTCTTGGGCCACCACGCCCAGCTGCTATCAGATGTCCTGATGCCCAAGGCATGCACTTGTTGTAAGGTCTTCCTCCTCCTGCTCCTCCATGAATCATGTGAGACCCCTCACTCTGCTTCTTGGAAACAAAATGAGCTGGGTTTCAGGGCTGCTGCCATGCACTCATGTGCTTTGTGCTTCATTCTTTTTTTTTTTTTTTTTAAAAAAAAAAAGATTTTATTTTTATTTATTTATTTATTTATTAGAGACAGAGAGAGAGAGAGAGTGTGTGAGAATGGGCACGCCAGGACCTCTAGCCACTGCAGATGAACTCCAGATGCATGCACCTGGCTTGCGTGGGACCAGAGAATCAAACCAGGGTCCTGGCTTTCTCTCCAGCCCTGTGCTTCATTTTGGCATGATTTCTTTTTTAATTAATTAATTTATTTGTTTTTAATATTTTATTTTTATTTATTAGAGAGAGAGAAAGAGGAAGAAGGAGAGAATGGGCGCAGGGCCTCCAGCCACTGCAAACGAACTTCAGATGCATGCGCCCCCTTGTGCATCTGGCTTTACTTTGCAGGCAAACGCTTTTTAACCACTAAGCCATCTCTCCAGCCCCTATTTTATGATTTCAATAGTAGCTTCTGTAGAGTCTGTGCTCTTTGCCTTTTATTCTTCCACCATTTATTTGTCAGGGGTTGATGTGGGAGGTGAGGCCAGGAAGGGCTTTCTAGTCCAGGATGGTCTCCAATTTATGGTGATCCTTCTACCTCTGCCTCCCAAGAGCTGGGATTATAGTCTTGGGCCACCACGCCCAGCTGCTATCAGATGTCCTGATGCCCAAGGCATGCACTTGTTGTAAGGTCTTCCTCCTCCTGCTCCTCCATGAATCATGTGAGACCCCTCACTCTGCTTCTTGGAAACAAAATGAGCTGGGTTTCAGGGCTGCTGCCATGCACTCATGTGCTTTGTTCATTTTTTTTTTTTTTTTTTAAAAAAAGATTTTATTTTTATTTATTTATTTATTTATTAGAGACAGAGAGAGAGAGAGAGTGTGTGAGAATGGGCACGCCAGGACCTCTAGCCACTGCAGATGAACTCCAGATGCATGCACCACCACGTGCATCTGGCTTGCGTGGGACCCAGAGAATCAAACCAGGGTCCTTAGGCTTCGCATCTCTCCAGCCCTGTGCTTCATTCTTTTTTTTTTTTTCTTTTTTTTTTTTCCCGAGGTAAGGTCTCGCTCTAGCCCAGGCTGACCTGGAATTCACTCTGTAGTCTCAGGCTTCCTTCATTCTTTTTTTTAAAATTTTTTTATTGACAACTTCTATATTTACAGACAATAAACCATGATATTTCCCTCCCTCCCACCCCCATTCCCCTTCAAAACTCCATTTCTCTGTCATATCCCCTCCCTCTCTCCATTACTCTCTTAATTTGAGCTTCCTTCATTCTTTTTTTTTTTTTTTTTTTTTTTTGGTTTTTCGAGGTAGGATCTCACTCTGGTCCAGGCTGACCTGGAATTAACTATGTAGTCTCAGGGTGGCCTTGAACTCTCGGCGATCCTCCTACCTCTGCCTCCCGAGTGCTGGGATTAAAGGCGTGCGCCACCACGCCCGGCCCTGAGCTTCCTTCATTCTTGTTGGACCTGAAGGAACTTGTGAGCCACTGCCTCCTCTCATAACTTCTTCCAGAGCTCTGGTTTGGCAATGGCCCTTAGGCTTTTTAAGAAAATATATATATTATTTATTTATTTGAGAGTGAGAAAGAGGGGGAGAGAGAGAGAGAATGGGTGCACCAGTGCATCCAACCACTGCAAACAAACTCCAGATGAATGCACCCCCCTGTGCATCTGGTTTATGTGGGTTCTGGACAATCGAATCAGGATCCTTTGGCTTGGCAGGCAAACGCCTTAACTGCTAAGCCGTCTCTCCAGCCCTAGGCTTGTTTTAAAAGGGTTTGGAGTTTCATCTTGCTTCTATGTTCATGGAAACTGGAGTTCACATCAGAGACAGGTTTTACATCCTCAGTTTGGCTTTCTCCTATTTACTTTGGGATGATTTTCTTTTTTCCTGGTTCATCGAAGTATGATTGACATACAATAGATGGGTTGTGTTTAATGTTGCACAGTTGTGTTACCATCATGAGATAACCTGAGGCTGGTCAACTTTATAAACAAAGGAGGTTTATTTAGTTTGGGAGCCTTAACATCTAAACACCATGCTGCAGATTCTGGCACAGGGCAACTGACAGGGCCAAGAAGTCACATCAGTGCTCACTTCAGCAGCACATATACTAAAATTGGGACGATACACAGATTAGCATGGCCCCTCCATAAGGATGACACACAAATTTGTGAAGTGTTCCATATATATATATATATATATATATATATATATATATATATATATATATGGTTTGTTTTTGTTTTTTCGAGGCAAGGTCTCGCTGTAGCTCAGGCTCTCCTGGCATTCACTACGTAGACTCAGGGTGGGCTTGAACTCTCTGTTATTCTCCTACCTCTGCCTCCCAAGTGCTGGGATTAAAGGCGTGTACCACCACACCCAGCTAAGTGTTTCATATTAAAAGAAGAAGAAGAAGGAGAAGGAGGAGGAGGGGAGGAGGAGCAGGAGGAAGAGGAGGAGGAGGAGGAGAAGAAGAGGAGGAGGAGGAGGAAGAGGAAGTAGTCACATCACAGAGAAGTCAAGAAGCTGGGTCCCACAATTTCAAGACCCTCCCACTAGGCTCCAGCTCTTGGAGGTCCCAGTTCCCAACCTTGCTACACTGAGAGCCAAACTCCCAACACACCAACATGCAGACCTTGGAGGACGAGCCACAGCCAAGCCATAGCAAGCATGTACTACTTAATACGTTGTTTTGTTTTGTTCTGTGGTTCTTGGGGTTGAGCCAGGGCTTTGCACATGCTAGGCAAGTGCTCTACCACTGTTATAGGTACAGATCTGAGTCAAGGGGGCATCAAGGAGATTTCCAGATTCTTGTGTCTCAGGATAAAGAATTGGACTGGAGACACATAGTTAGTGATAGAAATAGAGACAGTTTGAGCCGGGCGTGGAGGTGCACAATTTTAATCCCAGTGCTCAGGAGGCAGAGGTAGGAAGATCTCTGTGAGTTCAAGGCCATCCTGAGAATACATAGTGAATTCCTGGTCAGCCTGGGCTAGAAGGAAACCCTACCTGGAAAAAACAAAATAAATAAAATAAAATAAAATAAAAAAGGAAGGGGCTGGCGAGATAGCTCAGTGGTTGGTTAAAGCCTGACAGTTTGGATTCAATTCCCAGTACCCATGTAAAGTGAGGCACAGAAAGTGGTGCATGCATCTGGAGTTCATTTGCACTGGCAAGAGGCCCTGGCAAGCTCATTCTTTCTCAAGCAAATAAATAAATCTCACAAGGTCTGGTGTATGTCAGGCTGGCCTTAAGCTCAAAGAATTTTAACTCAATATATAGTCGAGGATGACTTTGCACTCCTGATCCTCCCAACTTCATCCCTAAGTCCTGAGATTACAGCTGTGAGCATCAATGCCCAATTTATGCAGTCTCGGGGATCCAATATAGGACTTCGTGCATGCTCAGCAGGCACTCTATCCACTGAACTATATCCTCTGTCCTAAGGACTATAATTAGTTTGTAAAAACATAACTTCCTGAGAAACCTTGTCACTTAAAATACTTCCTCATTGTCTGTGATCTCATCCAGTACATACCAGGAACTACCCTGTGATCTCGTTTCAGTTCCTCAGCAACCCTGTATATGTAACTTCAGAAACCACTACAATCTATACAGGGCTACTGTTAAGACAATTACAAAAACTGTCTCTTAGGTCTGGCATGGTGGCGCGCACCTTTAATCCTAGCACTTAGGAGGCAGAGGTCAGAGGATTGCTGTGAATTCACGGCCAGCCTGAGACTTCATAGTGAATTCCAGGTTAGCATAGGCTAGACCCAGACCCTACCCAGAGAAAAACCAAACTAACAAACTGAGGCTGCTGCAGCTGGAAGTGTGGAGCTGTGATTCCAGCTCCTGTCCTACCCCCACCCCTGGCGGCTGACCCAGTGACCATGAATGAATCCCATATCCAGTCTGCTCAGACATACAGTTGTGGGCCACATTGTTGCTGGAGTTTTGACAGAATGCAATGGGTGCTAAATGAAATGCAAGCACAATTGCAGTCACTGAGTTAGTGACGGCAGTGAATAATTCACAACCGAATGGATGCAGCATTCAGTCTCATCCCTGTACTAATGGCCTTTGCCCAGCCAAAAACAATAAGTAGTTGGAGAGGAGTGAGTTATTACATAGGAGAGGAGATTTTTGAGGTAAGCTTCAGAATTACATGCCGGGACAAGAGAAGAGAGAGGGAAGAGCTAAGATCTCCAAAGTATCTGCTGTGTGTCAGGATGTAGGGCTGACAGTCCTTGTCCTAAGAAGCACCTGGCTCACTGTCCCTGTTGGAGGACATCGGGAAGTAAAGGAGCCTTAGGAGGCTGAGAGCTATGGTAGGAAGGCTTCCTGGAGGTAGTGGCATTGAGCCAGGTCTGGGAGGAAGAGAGGATGAGTGAATGAGTAGGTCTCAAAGGACTTACACCCTTTCTCCTCTCTTCTCACTGCAGCCAGCTGCTGACCTGGAATTCACTGTGTATTCTCACTGTGGCCTCGAACTCATGGCAATCCTCCTATCTCTGCCTCCCAAGTGCTGGGATTAAAGGCGTGTGCCACCACGTCTGGCCCAGCCTGACTTTTATCCCCTCTTTACCATGCCCCCCATGCTTTTATCAAATGACCTTCACATTGTCACACCCAAAGATGGGGCCTCTGTCCTCCTTTTCTTTGACCTGAAGAAGCATATGCTTCTGGAAGTTTCCACTGGCCTCAAACACCCACCCTTCATTGCTCCTCATCAGTATCACCAACTCTGCCCTTTGTATGCCTTCGTTGGATCCTGTCCACTTCCAACCACTGACAACCTGCTGCTCCCCGGAGCTTGGTTCTCAACACCTCTTTTCTCCCATTGCTGGTTTCCTGGGATGACACAGATGGCTTCAACATCACAGCTCCATCCTTGTTTCCTGGCCCCACATACAAAGATCTCATTGTCCATGAAGTACCTCCTTTGGGAGATTATATGTATATTTGTGTGTGTGTGTGTGTGTGTGTGTGTGTGTGTGTGTGTGTTGGTTTGGATGATCTGGTGTTACTGGTGGTTTTGGCTGGACTGGGTGTTTCCAGGTTCTTAGCATCTTACGAATTGGCAAGTTAAGGCCTGGAGAAATGGCTTAGTGGTTAATGCACTTGCCTGCAAAGCAAAAGGACCCAGGTTTAATTCCTCAGGACCCACATAAGCCAGATGCACAAGGGGGGCATGTGCAGCATCTGGAGTTTGTTTGCAGCAGCTAGAGGCCCTGATGCATCCTGATGCACTCTCTCTCCATGCCTATTTCTCTCTCAAATAAATAAAGAAAAAAAATATACAGAGAGAGAATTGGCAAGTGCATACAAATAGCAAAGCAGCAAGATTTACTTGAAGCTACAGTAGGAAGCACTGCAAGAACAGGAGCTGGGAGCAGGATGGATTTGCTGTGAGAGAGCAGTCAGTGTTTGAACAAAGTTGCTCCAGAGCAGTGGGTTACTGCTTGGGGTTTCCTTTGGTAGGCTGAGGAGGAGGATTTGGTTGCTAGAGTGGGCATTACACTGTTACTCTGTTTAGAAAGAGGTGTGTGTGTGTGTGTGTGTGTGTGTGTGTGTAGCTCCACACAGGTGAGGGTCTTGGCTTGCCAAGGGCTTTGTTAAGCAAAAGGTATGTGGAACTGAACCCAAGTATAGATTCTACTGTTAAACTAAAATCTCCAGTTCTCTTTTCACTTTTTTTTCTTTTTTTTTAGTTTTTGGTTATTTGAGGTAGAGTCTCACTCTAGCCCAAGCTGACCTGGAATTCACTCTGTAGTCCCAAGCCTCAAACTAACAGCTATCCTCCTACTTCTATCTCCCAAGTGCTGGGATCAAAGGCTTGTACTGCCATGCTGAGCTCACTTTTTATTTTGAGAGAGGGTCTCAGTAAGTTGCCTGGGCCATAAACTCACTGTAGCCAGGCAGACCTTGAATTTGCAATCCTCTTACCTCAGCCTCCTGAGTAGCTAGTGTGCACCATCACTTGAGGCCTAATAGATTCTTTGTTAAAATATATATTTTATTTATTTATTTGAAAGACAAAGAGGCAGATAGAGAAAGATTATATGTAGATAGATAGATAGATAGATAGATAGATAGATAGATAGATAGAGAGAATAGGCACACAAGGGCCTCCTGCCACTGCAAATTAACTACAGGCACAGGCGCTACTTTGCATCTGGCTTTATGTGGACATTGGGGGAGTGAACCCCGGCCATCAGGTTTTGCATACAAGCACCTTAAACTGCTAAGTTAGCTCTCTAGTCTTCTAATAGCTTTTGTATTTGTTTGTTTGTATGTTTGTTTGTTTTGTTTTGTTTTGTTGAGGTAGGGTCCACTCCAGTCCAGACTGTCCTGGAGTGGAATTCACTATGTAGTCTCAGGGTGGCCTTTAACTCATGGCGATCCTCCTACCTCTGCCTCCAAAGTGCTTGGATTAAAGGTGTGTGCCACCATGCCTGGCTCCTCTAATAGCTTTTTTTTTTTTTTTTAAAAAGGGGGGCTTGAGATATGTTTAGTGGTTAAGGAGCATGGCCGCAAAGCCTAAGGACCCTGGTTCAATTCTCTAAGTCCCATGTAAGCCAGATGCACATGGTGGCACATGCATCTAGAGTGGTTTTGCAGTGGCTAGAGGCCCTGGTGCACCCATTCTCACCCTTTGTCTCCCTCTCTATGTCTCAAATAAATAAATAAATAAATATTAAAATTAAAAAAGAAAAAAAAAGCTATCACAGCTGGAGAGATGGCTTAGCAGTTAAGGTGCTTGCTTGCAAAGCCAAAAGACCCAGGTTCAAGTCCCTAAGATGCACAAGGTGGCACATGTGTCTGGAGTTCTTTTGCAGCAGCTAGAGGTCCTGGCATGACCATTCTCTTCTAATAAATAAAATAAATAATAAATAATATATATTTTTTAAAAATGGGTATCTTGCCAGGCGTGGTGGCGCACACCTTTAATACCAGCATTTGGGAGGCAGAGGTAGGAAGATTGCCCTGAGTTTGAGGCCACCCTGAGACTACATAGTTAATTCCAGGTCAGCCTGGGCCAGAGTGAGACCCAACCTTGAAAAACCAAAATAAATAAATAAATAACAGGTATCAGCCGGGTGTGGTAACTGGGATTACAAGTGTGTACCATCACGTAAAACCTCCTAGATTAAAAACAAACAGGTATCACCGGTGTTCATAGCACTCACCTTTGGTCTCAGCACTCAGGATGAGGTAGGAGAGTGAAAGTGAGTTCAAGGACAACCTGGGGCTTCAGTCTGCCTAAAAAAAAAAAAAAAAAACAACTGGAGAGATGGCTGAGCGGTTAAGGCGTTTGCCTGCAAAGCCAAAGGACCCTGGTTCAATTCTCCAGGACCCATGTAAGCCATATGCACAAGGGGGTGCATGCATCTGGAGTTCATTTGCAGTGGCTGGATGCCCTGGCATGCCCATTCTCTCTCTCTCTGCCTCTTTCTCTCAAATAAATAAAATAATACACACACACACACAAAATTTAAAACAAAACAAAACCCAAATCAGGCATCATAACTCAGAAAAGAGCACAGCCTTGTGTCTTTTCTCCAATGAATGTGCTTGCCAAGTCAGTTCCAGCTGGAGACACCAACATGCAAGAAGCTCCTTCTGTGTCCAGTACTGCCTCGCTAGGTGCCACCACCCTGATTCCATTGCAGGAGATAAGTGCCACCTGGTCTTCAGCTTCAGAAGGGGAAATCTTGGCAGAAGCCCCTCTTTGGCTCACTGAGGAGCGAGGCTCATGCAGCAGCTGGTGGCTCTGGATGCAGATGTCTTTGTCACGGGCCTGGTGAGTAGTCCCTTGCACGAGTATACCAGATCTGATCGCCTACTCCTAACCCACGTGGGCGGTGTTTCCGTTTTTAGACGTATGAATAATCCTCTTAGAGGGAGCTAGTGGCTCTTACTCTATAGACCAACTCTGCCCTACAGGAACTGAGTTTGGCACAGATGCATGTTATGTATTTATTTATTAATTATTTTACTGTAGATAGTCTCATGCAGCCAGGCTGGTCTTGAATTTACTAAGTGGCTGAGAATGACCTTGAACTTTTCTGGAAGGCAGCTATGCTAACCACTGGACCACCAATGTTTCTAATCTTGAACGACTGATCCTCCTGCCTCCGCTTCCCAAGTTCTGAGATGACTGGCGTGTATCACCATGCCTGACTTATGTGGTGTGTCAACTGAGCTACATCCCAGCCTCTAATAGAAGCAAAAAAAAAAAAAAAAAAAAAAAAAAAAAAAAAATCAAACAACCCTATTAAAAAATGGGCTATAGAACTAAATAGAGAGTTCTCAGAAAAAAGAAATACAGCAGGGCGTGGTGGCACACACCTTTAATCCCAGCACTCGGGAGGCAGAGGTAGAAGGAGTGCTGTGAGTTCAAGGCCACCCTGAGGATAGAGTGAATTCCAGGTCAGCCTGGGCTAGAGTGAGACCCTACGTTGAAAAACCAAAAAAAAAAAAAAAAAAAAAAAAAAATACAGATGGCATATGAACATCCAAAAAATGTTCTATATCTTTAGCCATCAGGGAAATGCAAATTAAAACTACCTTGAGAATCCGTCTCACACCTGTCAAAATGGTTTTCAAGAAAGCGAACGACAATAAATGATGGTGAGGATGCTGAAAAAGAGGAACCCTTCTATACTGTTAGTGGGAATGTAAACTGGTACGGCCATTGTGGAGGTTCCTGAGACAGCTAAAAATGATTTACCACATGACCCAGCTATACCACTCCTAGGCATATATCTTAAGGACTCATCTCACTACCATAGAGATACTTGCTCAACCATGTTTATTGCTGCTCTGTTCACAATAGCTAGGAAATGGAACTGGCCTAGATATCACTCAACTGATGAATGGATAATGAAGATGTGGCACATTTATACTATGGAGTTTTTTTCAGTAGTAAAGAAAAATGAAATTATGAAATTTGCAGGGAAATGGATGGATCTGGAAAGGATTATACTTAGTGAGGTAACCCAGACCCAGAATGCCAAACACCACATGTTCTCTTTCGTTTGTGGATCCTAGCTACAAATGTTTGGGCTTGTATGTGAATTGGAATAAAACTCAGTAGCAGAGACCAGTAAGCTAGAAAGGGGCTATAAAGGAGGGAAGAGAGGGGAGGAGGAGATGGTATCCCATATATTTAAGTAGATGAGCAGATTACTGGTAGAGCAATGGCTTAAGTGAGGTTTTGGGAAGAGACTGAGTAAAAGGGGGGGGGAGAGTTAATCAAACTTTAAAAAATGAATAAGCCATATGAAAACCTGCTTTTTGGATAATGGTGCACCCAGAAGCCATGTATTGTTACTACAAAAATTTCAATGCCAGGGTTGTGATACTTTCCAGTGAGTTGTTGGCCAGAGAGGTCCCTGATACCCCCCAAAACATTTAGGCAATTGCTGAGGCTCTTGGAATAGATAGTAAGACCCTATTGCTGAAGATTCCACGTGCTTGGGCTGCAAGGTCACTGAGAAATCCTACTGGAGCTGAGCTGAAAACCTCCTCCATGTTGACCAGCTGACAGAAAGCTGGAAAAAGCTACGCTTCATGCAGTTCCATGGGGGAGAGAGAAATCATCAACGGAGATAAACAACAGTGGACGCTGCAAGCCTTAAGTATGGCCAGACAGGCCAAATGAGCCAACGGGTACATAGTAGCATGTCTGTTCTGGAGGAAACCAACTGCTCTCTAATTGGACTGGAGTCCCACTCCATGGGAGGGAATATGTGCCTGGTACTGAAAACCTGATCAAAAGCCTATGGAGAGGGAGGTCATGAACCCCAAGAATGTAACACCTGCTCTCATCTGGCTAAATGCATATATTATGCTCACCAAACTGCCCTGTAAGCACTTTTCTTAATGTTCATACCCATATATTAATACTACTCTCACTTTTTTTTTTTTTTTTTTTTTGGTTTTGCAAGGTAGGGTCTCACTCTGGTCCAGGCTGACCTGGAATTAACTATGTAGTCTCAGGGTGGCCTCAAACTCTCGGGCGATCCTCCTACCTCTGCCTCCCGAGTGCTGGGATTAAAGGCGTGCGCCACCACGCCCGGGATGACCCAAAAGGCCTCATAGTGCTGAGAAGAAATGACAGAGGAGTGCTCAGAACTGAAACATATCTATCACACCTTCTGCGGCTCAGGGCCCGTTGTGGAAGAGGTAGTGTAAGAATGTAAGAGCTAAAGGAAGGGTAGGACTGCTTACAATACAATTGTTCAGACACAAGTTGGCCTCCATAACCATGACCTTGCAGTGCCTAGCACTACCTTTACAAGACCCTCATAACAGGAGGAAAAGATGACAACATCGAAATAAAAGACTAAACTACTAGGCATGGTGGCACACTCCCAGCGCTTGGGAGGCAGAGGTAGGAGGAGCATCGTGAGTTGAGGACACCCTGAGACTATGAATTCCAGGTCAGCCTGGGCTAGAGCGAGATTCTACTTTGGAAAAACAAAAACGAAGACAAAACAAAACAAATAAATAAGACTAACTGAGAGAGGGAGGGGATATGGTGAAGAGTAGATTTGTGAAGGGGAAAGTGGGGGAGGGGGGAGAATTATCTTGGTTTATTGTCTATAATTATGGAAGTTGTCAATAAATTTAAAAATATATATATATGCTATCTGTTTATTTGAGAAAGAGGCAGAGAGAGCATAAGCACACCAGGGCTTCTAGACACTGCAAATGAACTCCACATATGTGTCACCTTTGGCATTTGGCTTATGTGGGTACTGGGGAATCAAACCTGGGTCCTTAGGCATCACAGACAAGTGCCTTAACTGCTAAGCCATCTCTCTAACATACTTTTGGTTTGTTTTGGTTTTTCAAGGTAGGGTCTTGCTCTAGCCCAGGCTGACATGGTATTCACTATGTAGTCTCAGGCTTGCCTTGAACTCACGGCAATCTTTCTACTTCTGCCTCCCTAGTGCTGGGATTAAAGGCGTGCACCACCACACCTGGCCTTAGCATACTTTTTAAAATTTATTTTTGTTGTGTATGTAAGTGCGCAGGTGCACGTGTGTGGAGGTCAGAGGACAACCCCAAGGTGTCTGTGTTCTTTTTCTACATTCTTTCTTTTTGTTTTTAAAGCAGGTATTTTAAAAATATATTTTATTTTATTTTTTATTTTTTAATTTTTTTTAGATTTTATTTTTATTTATTTATTAGAGATGGGGGGGAGTGAGAATGGGCACGCCAGGGCCTCTAGCCACTGCAAACGAACTCCAGATGCATACGCCACCATGTGCAGCTGGCTTACGTGGGAACTGGAGAATTGAACCAGGGTCCTTAGTCTTCACAGGCATGCGCCTTAACCGCTAAGCCATCTCTCCAGCCCCAAAATATATTTTATTTATTTATTTATTTGAGAGAGAAAGAGGCAGAGAGAAAGAGAGAGAGAGAGAAAGAGAGAGAGAATGGGTACTCCAGGGCCTCCAGCCATTGCAAACGAACTTCAGATGCATGCGCCCCCTTGTGCATCTGGCTTACGTGGGACCTAGAGAGTCGAACCGGGATCCTTTGACTTGCAGGCAAATGCCTTAACCGCTAAGCCATCTCTCCAGTCCCTGGTTTTTGTTTGTTTGTTTGTTTGTTTGTTTGTTTGTTTGAGGCAGGGTCTCACTCTAGCCCAGGCTGACCTAGAATTCACTATGTAGTCTCAGGGTGGCCTTGAACTCATGGTAATCCTCCTACCTCTGCCTCCCGAGTGCTGGGACTGCAGGAGTGCACCACCATGCTTGGCTTTTTTCTATCTTCTTTGAGACAGGGTGTCTTGCCACTGCGAATGAATGCTAGTCTAGCTGGCTCCCAGCTTCAGATTCTCCTGACTCCACTTCTCCTTGTCTTAGATTCCTTGTAATCACAGATGCATATGTCACTTTGTGTCCTGCTTTATGTGGGCACTGGGAAATCAAACTTAGGCAGACAGGCTTTGCAAGTAAATGCTTTTAGCTACCAAGCCATCTTCTCAGCCCCCCAGTAGAAGCATTTTAATGGGACCAGTAGCATTTATGTTGTTACCTCAGCATCATATATGGCTGGATTATTTTAAATAGACAAGTGAGTTAATTGAAGAAAGATTAAGAAAACAAACAAATGAATGGAGAGACCTGTTGAAAAGTGAATGCTGGGCTCCAAGGAGAGATGGCTCAGTGGTTAAAGGCACTTGCATGCAAAGCCTGATGGCCTAGATTCAATTCCCATGTACCGATGTAAAGCCAGATGCATAAAATGATGCAAAAATCTGGAGTCTGTTTGCAGTGGCAGAAGGTCCTGGCTCTCTCATTCTTTCTGTCTCTCTCTTTCTCTCCCCTTGCAGAATTTATATATATAATTTAAAGTGAATGCTTTTTCGGAAAGAGCATTGTTATTGTTCACCTGGGTCAAATACTGTGCTAGCCATTTGCCATTTTCACAAACATTGCCATAGCTAAGCCTTACCCTAGTCCTCTGAGATGGAGTTAATTCTCTTGAATTTTACAGATGAAAAACAAAAAAAAACCTAGTGCCAGGTGTGGAGGGACATGCCTGACAATCCCAGCACTCAGAAGCTAAGGCAGAGGGATCATGGAGAGAGAAGGAGAGGAGAGGAGACCAGAGGCCTTCGGAGGGTTGTAGAAAGAGACTCCGAAGTCTGGCATGGGAAAGCCGGGGAGAACGTCCTTCTCCTTCTTGAGGTTTGTGCTCGGGAAACTTCTGAATGGCCTGACTGGGATTTGAAACTGCACACCTCTCATCCCACTGTCCAGTTGTGTTGTTGTTTGAGGGTCTTCCTCTAGCCCAGGCTGATCTGTAATTCACTATGTAGTCCCAAACTGGCCTGAAACTCACAATGATCCTCCTACCTCTGCCTCCCGAGTGCTGGGATTAAAGACGTGAGCCACCACGCCTGGTTTGCACTACCTAGTTTGTATTGGTCGGCGCAGCCTGCCTTCTAGAAGCCGTGCAGACAGCAGGTGTTTGGTGGTATTTTTCCAGCTGTGCTTCAGAATCTTGTCTTCCTCTCCCTGTGGAGGAGCGTGAGGAGCCATCCTGAGCCAGTTCTGTCTTCCTTGGGTCCATATCCTTTGGGTGATGATGACACAGCTGGTTTAGGGCTAGCCCAGAGACAACCCTCTTCCTCTGACCTGCCTCACAGAGGGAATAGGAGATTAGAATACAATTGCAGAGGTCAGGGCTCGCTAATTTTATTTCCTGTGTCTGGAGTAATAGAGCCTCTTGAACTTATTATGTTAATTTAATTTCAAATAACAGCTAGCCTCAGGAGTGGCTCCGAGCTGGGGCCGAGGTTGGGTCCTGAGCTGCTTCCAGCCGGGAGACCCTCCTCACTGTGTTCCTGAGGAATGTCTCCTCTTGACCCAGGATGAGTCAGCGCCCAGCTGGGACTCTGCCCTTAACCCCCACCCTGCAGACTTGGAGAGTCCCTTTAGCATTTTCCATGCAGCTAACCATCAGGCCAGTGCCCTGGGGACTTCGGGGACCAGCTCTGCCATGGCTTCTTCCTTGAATCAGTCATTTCTAGCACACAGGTCAGTTGTGAACAGGTACTAAAGCTGGTCTTGGGTTTTAATTATGTCTGGCACTGAGAGCTGAGGTGGAGGGTGGGAGACATTTTCCAAGGGGGTCTATGCTCCTACACGAGACAAGATGTACTTTCTAGCAAGCAGGGCCTCCTTTCTCAAGGGCTTGAGCCGTTGGGAGCTGAGATGATGTCCAGGCTCCTGGCCTCTCTCTCTGGCTCATGGAGGGGTCCCAGGAGGTCACTGTAACTCTCACTCATTTTTGAAATTTTTTATTTATTTGAGAGACAAACACACACACAGAGAATGATTATGGGCACGCCAAGGTCTGTTGCTGCTGCAAATGAACTCCAGACTCATGCGCCACTTTATGCATCTGGTTTTACGTGTGTACTGGGGAATCAAACCCATGCTGGCAGGCTTTGCAAGCATAAGCCTTTAACCACTAAGCAATCACTCCAGCCCATACCTCACTTTTCACTGTTTTTTTTTTTTTTTTTTTTTTTTTTCGAGGTAGGGTCTCACTCTGGCCCAGGCTGACCTGGAATTAACTATGTAGTCTCAGGGTGGCCTTGAACTCACGGCGATCCTCCTACCTCTGCCTCCCGAGTGCTGGGATTAAAGGCGTGCATCACCACGCCCGGCTTTCACTGTTTTTTAAAGAACTTTTTAACTTATTTATTTGAGAGACAGAGATAGAGCGAAAGAGGTAGAGAGAGACAATGGGTGTGCCAGGACCTCCAGTCAGTGAAAACAAACTCCAATAGCATGTCACCTTATGCATCTGGTTTAGTGGATCCTAGGGAATCAAACCTGGGTCCTTAGGATTCGCAAACAAGCGCCTTAACCATTAAGCCATCTCTCCAGCCTTCTTCACTGGTTTTTATGGTCAGCCTCTGGGAAGCGCTGCGTCCCTCATTCCCTCTGCAAGCTTCCTATGTGGACTGGGAGAATTGACTTAGTGTCTACGCTTTGGTCTAGTTCTTAGGGGCCCAAGGCCAGGCCTAAGTGGGATCTCTTCTCTCCAACCTAGCTATCCTGGTGACTTTCACATCAGACCTGGGTCATCCTAATGAGGATCTCATCAAGAGGGTGGGCTTGGAGAATTGTGTTTTTTTCTTTCTTTAAATTTTATTTATTTGCAAGCACAGAGAGATAGAGAGAGAAGAGAGACAGACAGAGCATGGGCATGCCAATGGGTAGCCACTGCAAATGAACTCCAGACGCATATGCCCCTTATGCATCTGGCTTATGTGGGTCCTGGGGAATTGAACCTGGATCCTTTGGCTTCACAGGCAAACCCGTTAACTGCTAAGCCATCTCTCCAGCCCAGAGAACTATTTTTTTCTTGTCCTTTCCTCCTTTCCTTTTCCTTCCCCTCTTCTCCTTTTCTCTATTTTTCTTTAGATATTTTATTTATTTTTATTTATTTATTTATTTATTTATTTGAGAGAGGGAGAGAGGAAGACTCAAACAGATAGAGAGAGAAAGAGAGAGAGAGAGAGAATGGGCATGCCAGGGCCTCCAGCCACTGAAAATGAACTCCAGATGCATGCACCACCTTGTGCAGCTGGCTTACATGGGTTCTGGGGAATTGAACCTGGGTTCTTAGGCTTTGTGGACAAATGCATTAACTGTTAAGCTATCTTTCCAGCCCTTCTTTTCTTTTTTAAGACAGGGTGTCATGTGGCCCATGTTGGCCTCAAATTCATTAGGTAGCTGAGAATAGCCTTGAATTCCTGATCCTCTTGCCTTCACTGCCTGAGTACTGAGATTACAGGCATGTGCCACCATGCCCCATTTATGTGATATTGGGGATCTAACTGAGCTACATTCCCAGAACCTGGGAGGACTACTTTTTATTTTTTTATTTTTATTTATTTATTTGAGAGGGTGTGAGAGACAGAGAAAGAGAGAGAATGAGCTGCCAGGGCCTCCAACCACCGCAAACATATACCAGACGCATGCGCCACCTACTGCATCTGGCTTATGTGGGTCCTGGGGAGTTGAACCTGGTACCTTTTGTTTTGCAGGCAAGCACCTTAACCATTAAGCAATCCCTCCATCCTTTATTTTTTATTTATTTATTTATTGGTTTTTCTAGATAGGGTCTTGCTCTAGCCCAGGATGACCTGGAATTCACTATGTAGTCTCTGGGAGGCCTTGAACTCATGCAATCCTCCTACCTTTGCCTCCGGAGTGCTGGGATTAAAGGCGCATACCTGCCTGAGAGGCAAGGTCACTGAGAAAGCAAGCTGGTGTAGAGCAGAAAACCTTCTCCCTGTAGACCAGCCAACTGAAAGCTGGAAAAAGCTTGGCCAGACAGGCCCAATGACTGAATGGGTGCAATAGTGGCGTGTCTACTCTTGGGGTAACCAACTGCTCCATAATTGGACTGAAGGCCCTCTCTACGGGAGGGAATACATACCTGGTACTGAAAAACCTAAGTAAAAGTCTATGGTAGGTGAGGTCATGAGCCTTGGGGGTATAAGCCTGCTCATGTCTGACTAAATGTATATATTATTCCCACCAAGCTGCCCTGGGGACACTACACTAAATGTTCATGTTCACATATTAACGCTACTCTCACTTCTGGCTAGAGAAGCTTCTCTTTTCAGATGGTGAGGACCACTGGGATCACCCAAAAGGCAACATAGTGCTGAGAAGAAGGGATGGAGGAGTACCCAGCACTGAAACACCTCTGTCACACCCTCCAATGGCTCAGGGACCATTGCGGAAGAGGGCGCGGATAGAATGGAAGAGCCAAAGGAAGGATATGACCTTTTACAATGCAACTGCCCAGACCTCAATATCCATGATCTTGCAATGCCTAGCAATACCTTTGCAAGACCCTCAAAATAGAAGAAAAAGATGATGTCATCAAATTAAAAGATAGACTAATGGAGACAGGGAGGGGATATGATGGAGACTGGAGTTCTAAAGTGGAATGGGGGAGGGGAGGGAAATATCAGGTGGGGTTTTTTTGGTATGTAAGATTAAAAGTCAATAAAAAATAATAATTAAAAAATATATATAATATAATATTTTTAAAAAAGGCACATACCACCATGCCTGGCTCCATCCCCTTTTTTTTTTTAATTTGGGAGAGACAGAGGGGGGCGGGGTGAGACAGAGAGAGAATAGGCCTGCCAGGGCCTTTTCAGGGCCTTTTCCAGACTCTTGTGCACATATGTGTTACATTGCGCACTTGCATCACTTTTGCGTCTGGCTATACTTGGGACCTGGAGATTTGAACAAGCATTCTTAGGCCTCACAGACAGGCGCCTTAACCGCTAAGCCATCTCTTCAGCCCTCCATCCCCTGTTTTTAAAACCAGAGAACAACCAGCTTCAAGATGAACAAAACTTTGGCATGGGAATTGTCAGGCTTGCACAGCTCAGCAGGCCTCCTGCCTGCAGGACAGCTCAGTGCCTTTGCCAGCTGCAGGGCTGAGAGCCCCAAGGCCAGGTGAGCAGAGAGACACCGTAACACCAATCTCTGCCTTCCAGCCTCTCAGGAGAGAAGAGCACTCTGCAGTTGAGAAGTCAGGCTGTGGGTCTCCGACTCAGCTCTGTTCTCACCTCCTCTGCTCAGGGAATCTTTACTGCCCATGAGAAGTGCAGCCACGCACGCGGCTTTCATAGCACCCCATGATGGGCAGATCCTGCTCTAGCATGGGTCTCCGTGTGTCTCTATATCCCCTGTAGGCTAGGAGTGCACTTTCTTTTCCAAACTGTGGCTTCTGCTCATGCCGAGCCGAAGCATGGCGGTCTCATCCCTCCACTGTCTTTTTGGTTAGATTTTGGGGGGGTGGGAGGGATCTTGAGATAGAGTCTCATGTAGCCTAGACTGGCCTCAAACTCACTGTGTAGCGGATGGTAACCTTGAAGTTCTGATCCTCCTACCTCTGCCTCCCAAGTGCTGGGATTAAAGGCATGCGCCACCATGCCCAGCTTTGCTTTTTTTTTTTTTTTTTTTTAAACAAGGTAGGTTCTTACTCTAAACCAGGCTAACCTGAAACTCACCCTGTAGCTCTAGGATGGCCTCAAACTCATGGCAATCCTCCTACCTCTGCCTCCTGAATGCTTGGATTAAAGGCTGCGCCACTATGCCCTCCCTGGCTTGCTTTTGATTTTCGGAGACAAGGTCTCGGTATGGAGCCCAGGCTGGCCTTGAACTTGTGATCCTCCTGCTTCAGCCTCCTGAGTGCTGAGTTCAAAGGTGTGTACCCCCACTTCTGACCTCCCCACATCCTGAGTGTGCTTTGGGCTCCACCTGTGCTGTTCCCCTCCAGCAAGTCTCCCCTGTTGCCCTCTGACACATCGTTCCCTCTCCCCAGTCCCCAGCATTTGGGTCAGATAAAAAGAATCTCCTGAGCCAACAGCATCCCTCTCCTGAGGAGAAGTGGGAACAAAGCTACCAGGCCCACTCAGAATGTGTGCACTGCTAGAATGATCTGTGATTACCTATCAATGATGCTAACCTTCTCAGTCTATTAAAATATCATGCCAGCATTCCAGATGTAGTATTTTGGATAAGGGAGTGCAGTGGGGGCTTAGTGACATTAGTCGGGAACACTGACCAAAGATTTATGGCCCCATGATATGCTTCAATTCTGTTTTCTTTAGGCTTTATGATATCTGGACTTGTGATTTTTTTTTTTTCAAGGTAGGGTCTCACTCTAGCCCAGGCTGACCTGGAATTCACTAGGTAGTCTCAGGGTGGCCTTGAACTCACAGCCATCTTCCTACCTCTGCCTCCCAAGTGCTGAGGTTAAAGATGTGCGCCACCACACCCTGCTCTATGATTCTTTTTTATCCTCCTCCAAAACAAAATACCAAACAAACTACAGATTGTACTTTCTTGAGCCTGCAGACATTGCTGTATAGCCAGTAGTTTGGTGGTAAAGCTGTCCTCTGTCACTGGCTGGGAGACCCAACTTTCTCAGCCAGAAGGACGGTACATCTTAGCTGCTCCATCACACAGGGACAAGAGCAACCACTGGGAGGCCCGGATGTCAGTTGTGATCAGCTTGACTCTGAGCTTGGTGTGTGGCCTTAAGGCAGGGCATCTCTGCTTGCTGGGCCATCGATTCACTCACTGCTCTTCCCCACCAGCAGCTGATGACTGGGAGTGTTAGGCAGTGACTTCTAGCCTATAGGGCAGCTGTCAGGCCTGACTCGAGAGATGGCTCTGGGATACTGCCTCCCCACCCCCACATGCTTCCATGAGATAGTGAGGGGCTCTGCCTGGCTGGCTGCTAACGAGGGGAGGCCTGGGGTCTGGCAGGAGTGGAGTATTGGGCACCCCATCCCCCTTGCAAGAAGGACCCAGGGTCTTGAGCTCATCAGCTGAGCAGGTAATTATGTGTGCGCTTTGTTCACTGCACAAAGGAGCCCTCGGAGAACTTCTGAGAGGCTCTGCTTCCTGGCTGATTGGATTTTTTTTTTTCAGAGCCAGAGTGTGAAAGTCAAGCTGAACCTGCCTAATTGTGCCTGCGAAGGCGATTCAGAGAGACTGCTCTTGGAAGGAAATCAGGACAATTAGCTCTTGGCTGCGCGAAGAGGGGAAGAGGGGGCGTGAGTTTACCACAGTGAATGTCAGCCTGTCCCCAGGGAAACGGAAGGGCAGCACTGGGTGAGAATCACAAAAGAAGGGTGTGTATGCTCCCTCTTAGGGTTGGGTTAGCACCCACCGTCTACACTGAGTAGATGGTTTCAGGTGTGGGGGGTGGGAGTAGAGACTGTTCAGGAGAGGGAGAGCTCAGGATTTCTACCCTCAAACGCTGAGAGGGTATGGCTGTGTGACCTTGGGCAAGTCACATCATCGTAGAGAGTCTCCGTTTTCCTGCGTCTTCCAAATGAGCACTCTGTAAACAAACAAAATAAAACAAAACAAACAAACAAGGAAATATATCCCTGGAAGGGGCAGGCAGGAGGCCAGGGAAGATGGTGAGGGAAGGAGCAACCCTGTAGCCAACCACAAGCCCTACCCTACTGTGTCCAGTGGCTTGGCGACACCTGCCAACTGTTCTCTTTCTGCCTGGATCAGACAAAAATGTTTCTAATTCTTGTCCTTTTGGGGGCTTCCAAGTCAGGAAGCTACAAGTTCAAATCTCAGCCTCGCCTCTCCTTAGCTTTGTGCCAAGGGGGATATAAGTTCCTTTGCCTCTGAATCAGCTTCCTACCTCCATATTTCCTACTGTATTTAATGCTCTGTCTGACACCAAGTAGGTAGGTGACAAATGTTCATCTTTCCAGTGGCACCAGGAAATGGGTGTTTACTTCCCACTCATCAAGGTGTGTACTTGCACATGCGCATGTGTCTATTTTAGAAATGTCTCTAGATGGAGTATGTCTACCTGCTTTGAATGTGGCCCAGACTGTATATTCCAGTTTTAGCTCATGTTAAAACGAAGCAGCTCCATAAGAATGATGGCCATGACGTGGGACACCACGTCTGAGACTCAAGATGTATCATAATCACCTTGTTCCTCAGTTCACATTCACTTGCTAGTTGTGTTCTGAGGAGCAAATGATACACACTTGGGAGACACTTGGCACGTGCTCAGTAAGTTTTAGCATCACCACTACCGACGCTGCTGGTGACAGGGACTGAATAGGACCACATAGCTGGAATGAGGGTAACAGGGTTCAAGTACATTCAGTGCCTTCCTGCAAGGGGCATGTTGGTGATTGCTCAGATTGGTCTATGCTTGAGCCATGTCAGTTGTTACATAGTTTATTTTATTATGTATTTTATTTATGTGTTTATGATAGAGAGGCAGAGAGACAAAGAGAGAGAAAGAATGGAATGGACACACCAGGGCCTCTTGCCACCTCTAACGAACTCCAGATGCATATGCCACCTTGTACATCTGGCTTTTTACATGGATACTGGGGAATTGAACCTGGGTCCTTAGGCTACGCAGGCAAGTGCCTTAACTGTTAATCCATCTCTCCAGCCCAAGTTGTTGCATAGTTTAGATACCACTTCTGGGTGGAAGGGAAGAAATCTCAGGGCTACTTACAGATACAATGTGGACTAACGTGCGTGTGGCCAGAGAATCCAGCCCTGGAGGCTACCCCCTTCTCCCCAGTTAGCAGCCAGCCCTCTCCCCACTCACTCCATTCTCCCCAGATGTGAAGCTAAGCTGGGCTTAGTTGTTGTTGTTGTTGTTGTTTTTATATTCAGCCCAGCATGAGGACCGACTGCCTCCCCTTGACTCCCCATTCTCAGCCCACTTTATTCTGTTGGTTAGGTGCTCCTGGAACAGGTTTCAAGTTGTGCCCGCACGGGGCCAGCCCCGCGTCTGCTCCTAGCTACTTTAATCTCAGCTTTTGCAGGGCAATTTGGAGCTCGGGCAAACAAGTCCTTAAGGAGCACTCTCCCTGGATCCTGTGGGATGGAATTTCCATAATATGTAATGTAGGAGAAAGGCTGAGACTGCCACGTGGGGGCCTCCCCAGACCTGGGCTGGTGACTCGCTGTCCAGGAGAGATGTTCTTTGGGGGGACAGGAGGAGGAAGAAAGCAAATCCAAGCGATGGGGAGGAGGTGGATAGGATGGTGAGGCCGCATTTAACCCGCGGCCGTTTGTTTCTAAGGCTCTCTCCAGCCATTCACGGTGAACACAGGGGAGATGACCAATATCACGAAGCCTACGCAAAATCATGCATGAAACAAAGTGAGCCCGCAGGCGTTGGGCAGCTTTGACAAACGATATTATCCTCTCCTGGAGACCAGGACAGTGACGAGGGAGAGGCCCAACAGATGAGAAATGATGTGCGAACTCTACCCAGAGAGACTGGATGTTGCCTACAAAACTGTTCCTGGCTAAGCGCCGGAGACCTGGAGGTGTTGATTGCTCACAGCGTCCCGCATGCGCACTGCACGTCAGGACTCCGTGTTGCCCAGGGTTGGGGTGGAAAGGAAGCAGGTTTGGGCTCCAGGCGGAGAAGCTCTTCCTGGCAGTCCAGTCCCAGGAAGGCAGCTGGGTGGGCCCGCGACGGTGGAAGTTTGCTGGGTCCTCAAAGAGGCTCTGGAAGGTTCTTTCTCCTTAGAGGTTGGCGGCCCTGGCTGTAGCAGGCAGAGCCCTCTGTAGCCCCGGCCTCCCCCTCCTCGCTGCCCACCTGCGAGGAGCACGCCGTTCCATCTTAATGCCTTTTCAATAAAGCCTCAGAGACGACAAGCCCCATTTCCTGAGTGGAGCTGCAGTTATTTTACACTTCATCTAATTGATTAAAATGACTCCTCTGAATTAACTGGGCCTTCCAGAGCTGCGTGGGGGAGGGAGACTCAGCCAGAGCTGGCTGCCAAGCTGGGTAGTGGTCCTCATGATGTGGGAATGGGGTGTGGTGAGGCGGGTGTAGGGAGAGACAGACCTTGTGGACTCTGGTGTGTACAATCCCTGAACCCCCCCTTCCACTGGCTCCCCAGTTTCCCAATAATCTGCATTCTCATGTTAGTCTGTAGCCCAGGCTGGCCTTGAACTCACTGCAGTCCTCCAATCTCAGCCTCTTTTTTTTTTTTTTTTTTGGTTTTTCGAGGTAGGGTCTCACTCTGGCCCAGGCTGACCTGGAATTAACTATGTAGTCTCAGGGTGGCCTTGAACTCACGGCGATCCTCCTACCTCTGCCTCCCGAGTGCTGGGATTAAAGGCGTGCGCCACCATGCCCGGCTTCAATCTCAGCCTCTTACGAGTGCTGGGATTATAGATGTGAGCCGCCCTCTTTGGTTTGGGATTCTATTTTCTAGCTGCAAACACAGCCTTGCTTGTGGCTCGCAGCCAGGAGATGGCCAGGCTGGGGCTGAGGCCAGCCATACCATTTGCTGACGCTGTCCTGGGCACACTGACAGCTGTCATCTATTTCAGACACTGAGAGATCCACAGCATCACTGCAGCTGGGCTCCAGGACTCAAGACATGTGTTTGGCAGGCCTCTGCACTTTGCTGGGGCTGATGTCAACGTGACATGATGGGAACTGTCACCTTGTCCAGGGGCTTGTCACGCTGCCGGGAGTGGTGGTACATTGCTATAATCCCACCATTTAGGAGGTGAAGGTAGGAGGATCAGGAGGTCAAGACCATCCTCAGCTATATAGAGAGTTCTAGGTCAGCATGGGCTACATGAGACCCTGCCTTAATACCCCCCCCCCAAAAAAAAAGAGTCCTGTCACAGCCTTTGTGAAAACACAACTCATGTGTTACCTCTTCTAATGCCCCCTACCCCTCAACCAGGCACCTAGGTCTGGTGTCCTCTTGTTACCAGGGTGATCAGACCCTCACTGCATCCTCCTCACTGTCTTCTTGCTTCAGATTCCCCTGGGCTAGTTCGCTCCTGCCACACAGTAAGTGCTCAGTAAATGATGGTTAGTTAAAGGAATGAATCATTAAAGAATGAATAAGCTGGGCGTGGTGGCTCACGCCTTTAATCCCAGCACTTGGGAGGCAGAGGTAGGAGGATCTCTGTGAGTTCGAGGCCACCCTGAGGCTACCTGGTGAATTCCAGGTCAGCCTGGGCTAGAGTGAGACCCTACCTCGAAAAAAGAATAAAGGGAAAAATGAACTGTTGAACTGCAGGAAACAGGATCTGGTCAGAGGAGTCTAGACCAGGCAGAATGGAGGGCTTAGATGCTTTTGTCACCAAAGCCTCCCCAGCCAGGATCCTTCATTCCAGTCTGGCCTGGTTCTGGGCCTGCTGGCTACAGGGGGCTGACTGAACACCTTCTGACCCAGCCCAGCAGTGCCCTTGACCATGTGCGAGTCTGGTTGAAGATTTATATATCAAAAAGGGTGTGGAATGATCTAGAAGGCAGATACCATGTCGTCAGGTGCACGCATGTATGGGGGTATGCTTGCCATGTGTCCTGTAAGTCCTGTACACTCAGGCTGCGCACTGTCCTTGGCCCATGGCGAGGAGGGCCTCTGTGTCTCGTCCCCCTGACTCTGTCCTCTCACCATCTTTCCCTGGGATCAAGGCCAGTGTCCCCAGCCAGGGTGGCAGTGTCTCTCAGGCCGTAGCTTCCTCATGGTGAATATTTATGGCCTGACTCTTCTCATTCTCCAAATTGAAGCTGATGGTGGCTCTTGTGATTCGCCTTCCCACACAAAGCCAGGCGGCTGGCTGCCTCAGAGCATTTAATAAGCCCTTAGGCCAAATGTCTGCTTGCCCTGAGGGACTGTCTCCAGGGCTTTCTTGCAGATGGCTCTCATAGCAACACACCCAGACTGCAGGGGAGAATTTCTTCTTTTACCCACTTAGCTTCAGTTTTTTTTTGGGGGGGGGGGGCGAGACAGATGAACAGGAAAGAAGCCAAGGTTTGTTTATATGTGCAAGGAAGCTGGAGCGTGGTGGCACCTTTAATACCAACACTCAGGAGGCAGAGGTAGGAAGGCAGCTGTGAGTGTGAGACCACCCTGAGAGTACATTGTGAATTCCAGGTCAGCCTGGTAGCAAAACCCTACCTCGAAAAACAAAACAACAACAACAACAACAACAACAAAAAAAAAAAAAAAAAAAAAAAAAACTAAACTAAACTAATGGGAAATAAGCCAGTAAATGCTAATATGTTGCTACATTATGATGGATTGTCCATTGACCAAACCTTACTCAGGCCCTTCATCTTTCCCAACTCTTTCTTCATTTTACACGTCCTGTTTTGTCCCTGCATGGTCAAGCTTTAGCAAGAAGCCTGTGGAAGCCAGATGTGGTGGCTCACACCTGTAATCCCAGCTCTTCGGAGGCTGACACAGGAGGATTGCCATGTGTTCAAGGCCAACCTGGGCTACAGATAAGAACCCCTCTCAAGAAACCAAACCAAACCAAACACCAACAGCAACAAAAACTCCACAAAGGCGCATGCCTTTAATCCCAGCACTCAGGAGGCAGAGGTAGGTGGATCGCCATGAGTTCGAGGCCACCTTGAGACTACATAGTGAATTCCAGGTCAGCCTGGGTACAGTGAGACCCTACTTTTAAGAACCAAAAAAAAAAAACAAAACAAAACAAAACTCCATAACAAAACAGGAAGAACTACCTTGAAAGAGGAGGGTCCTCAGGGAATGGGGGGGGGACCAAAAAATTTAAGGATCAAATTACTGTATGTTCATATATTAAAGTTCTCAAGTGGGACTGGAGAGATGGCAGTTAAGGTGCTTGCCTGCAAAACCTAATGACCTGGGTTCAGTTCCCCAGTACCCACATAAAGCCAGATGTACAAAGCGGCGCATGCATCTAGAGTATGTTTGCAGCAACTGGAGGCCCTGTCTCTCTTGCTTCTCCCCCATCTCTCTTCTATCTCTCTGCTTGCAAATAAATAAAATAAAAAAGTTCTCAATTAAAAAAAAAAGAAAGAAAAAGGCTGGTGTGGGCAGGGTATGGTGGCACACACCTTTAGACCCAGCACTCAAAAAGAAAAAAGAAAGAAAGAAAGAGAAAAAGAGAAAGAGAGAGAGAGAGAAAGGGTGTGTATGATGCATGCCTTGGATCCCAGCACTTGGGAGGTGAAGGCAAAAAGATCTGTTGTTCAGGGTGAGCCCCCGCTACATAGTGAATTGGAGGCCAGCCAGAGCTACATGAGACCTTAACTAGAAAATATGTATATATTAGCCAGGCGTGGTGCACGCCTTTAATCCCAGCACTGGGGAAGCAGAGGTAGGAGGATCTGTGAGTTTGAGACCACCCTGAGACTATGTAGTGAATTTCAGCTTAGCCTGAACTACAGTGAAACCCTACCTCGAAAAAACAAAACAAAAAAAGAAGAAGAAGAAGTGAAGAGAGGAGATAGAGGAGGTGGAACAGCAGCCATCAGCACACTTTCGTAGCTGCTCAGGAGATGGGAGTCAGAGTTGGCATGAAGAGTCTTTAAACTGAAGTCATTTGAGATTCAATAGATGCAGAAAGAAGCTGTTTGGGAGCCCCCTTATCCAAGGGAAGATAGAAAAACCCTTTCCCTGAAGGAAGGCAATGTTTCACTTCTTCCAGAAAGGAGACCTAGAAGGAACTCCATAAATCCTCCTAGGGTGGGGTGTCTAGCCAGAAACCGTAGGGAGTTCCCAGGTGCTTGTGGAGCATTAGGGAGGCAGAGATGAACTTCTGTGAGTTCAAAGCCACATAGTGTTCAAGACTACATAGTGAATTCTAGGTCAGCCTGGGCTAGTGCAAGACCCACCTAAAAAACAAAAAACAAAAAAACAACAAGAAAAAAGAAAGATCAATGACCATTTTGAAGATGGTAAGAAATTTGACATTGGCAGAGAGCCACTGAAATGGGACTTGATAAGTGAGCAGGGGGGAGATTGTTCTCAGCCAGGAATACCAGGAAAAGTGGGAATTTACAGCCAAAGGGCAAGCAGGACAATGAGGGAAAGATATTAAAAGAAGCTTCGGGGTGAGGAACTCTGGTTCAACTGACCTAGTGGCATTCTTTTTTAAAAAAATATTTTATTATTTATTTATTTGAGAGAGAGAGAGAGAGAGAGAGAGAGAGAGATAGGCAGGTAGAGAGAGAGAATGGGCACACCAGGGCTGCCAGCCACTGCAAACGAACTCCAGGTGCATGCGCCCGCTGGTGCATCTGGCTTACGTGGGTCCTGGAGAATCAAGCCTTGAACCAGGGTCCTTAGGCTTCACAGGCAAGCGTTTAACCACTAAGCCATCTCTCCAGCCCCCTAGTGGTATTCTTGCTGTAGTTTGCACCAGCTGTCTCCTGGGGGAGCCTAGTCAGCTGAGGAGGTCAGGTGAGTGAGACAATCACGGAGGGGGATTTCTGACTAAATTGACTGTATAGTGTTTTGTTTTTTTTGTTTTTGTTTTTCAAGGCAGGGTGTCACTCAGGTCAGAATCCCATGTCCTCCAGCAGGGAGTTTCTGCAACCTCCAGGACCCCTTGTGATACTTTCTTTTCTCTATTTTTATTTATTTTTTGGTTTTTCGAGGTAGGGTCTCACTCTAGCCCAGGTTGACCTGGAATTCACTATGTAGTCTCAGGATGGCCTCGAACTCATGGCAATCCTCCTACCTCTGCCTCCCGAGTGCTGGGATTAAAGGCCTGTGCCACCACACCTGGCCCTTGTGATACTTTTCTACCTCCCAGGATGACCCATCTGCTGTTTCCTCATTTAATATGCTCATTTCCCCCTTGCCTGGAACCTGGAAGTTGTTTCTGAGGCTGAGCAGGTGGCTGGAGACCCAGAACATAAATATATCATGATTTGGGAATTGACTTGCTCATCACAGAAGTAAATGTCTCTTCTCCTAGGCGGGAGAGGGGGGGAGAGGGAGTGTTTGGCCAGGTCTTTGAGTAGTCCTTTCATTGCTGTGCTTTTGCCTTGTGGTGAAAACAGACAGCCCCTAGCCTGTGGGTGCTAGACCCAGGAAGGTGTGAGTCACTGATGCTGGGGGCAGCTGAATGGAGGTATTATCAGCCTTGATTTCCTGTCTAGGGGGAGGGATGGAAGAGAGGGAGAAAGACAGAGAGAGAAGGGAGAATGGTGCCAAGGAGACATCTGGCCAGCTGATTAGCTTGGTCACCCTTGGTGACTACTGTCACTGGGTTTGTTATAGGTCTGACACAGACCCTGCTGGGAGGTGGCGCGTTCACGGCCCTAGGCTCAACCTGCTCTGCCTCCTACATGTGCTCAGACAGCCCACAGAATGGTGGCTGGTTAAGAACCGGGCACAGGAAGAAGCCAAGGCTGTTCCAAAATGATGGGGGCTTTGTACAGACAGAGTTGGAGGCGGGGTGGGACTCATGTCCCCAGCTGCCAGGCCCTGGGGGATACAGCTCCTTTGAGCTTTGAGGCATAGCCTCGTGACAGAGGAGAGGCCTTGCAAGTGAAGCTGCATTGAAGTGAGGCTGCCGGAGGGCAGATATGGATGGCCGGGAGGCAGCCTGCTCAGGCTCTTCCCGTCTGGGAGTCATATCTGCCCCAGGGTGGTGGGAGAAAGGTGTGAAATCACGCATACAGCCACCCGTGGTAAAAGTCATGTGGAAATCAGAAAGATGCAAGCATGTATTTGGGTGAGGGGTGGGGACAGACCAGCATAGGCACGTGGCCTAAGGAGCCATAGATTAAAAAAAATTTTTTTTATTTGTTTTGGTTGTTTTTGAGGTAGGGTCTCACTGTAGCCCGGGCTGACCTGGAATTTACTATGTACTTTCAGGGTGGCCTCGAACTCATGGTGATTCTTCTACCTCTGCCTCCTGAATGCTGGGATTAAAGGTGTGCGCCACCACACCCGGTGAGCCATAGATTTTTGCATGCTGTTGTCTGCCTTTCCTAACAGCTGGCCTTGCCTCCAGAGCCTGCATCTGGTCTAAATGAAGTCTTCTTGCAGGCCTGTGATGCTTCTGCCATTGTCAAGACTGGGAATGTAGAATACTTGCCTAGCGTGCAGGAGGCCCAGCACCACATAAATGTCAGCACCATATAATCCAGGTGTGGTGGCACACACTGTAATCCCAACACTTGGGAGGTAGAGGCAGGAGAACCAAGAGTTCAAAGACTAAAAAGCTGGGCTTGGTGGTAACGGGCCTATTGCAGTCAGGTTCACATTGCTGGCAGAAATCACCTGACCAAGAGCAGCTTGTGGGGAAAAAAAGGTTTATTTTGGCTTACAGACTTGAGGGGAAGCTCCATCATGGCAGGGGAAATGATGGCATGAGCAGAGGGTGGAGATCACCTCCTGGCCAACATCAGGTGGACAATAACAACAGGAGAGTGTGCCAAATACTGGCAAGGGGGCACTGGATGTAACATCCATAAGCCCACTCCCAAAATACACTGCCTCCAGGAGATTTTAATACCCAAATCTCCATCAGCTGGGAATCTAGCATTCAGAACACTCAAGTTTATGGGGAACACCTGAATCAAACCACCACAAGGCCTATAATCCCAACACTATGGAGGCAGAGGTAGGAGGATCATTTTGAGTTTGAGGCTAACCTGGAACTACAGTGAATTCCAGATCAGCCTTGGCTAAAGTGAGACTCTATCAAAACAAATAAACAAACAAACAAAAAGGTCAAAACAGAAAAGATTGAGTAAAGGAAGGGTGGGAGAGGGTTAATCAAAACCTAAGAGGGTATGAATAAGTCATATGGAAACCTACTCTTTTGGACAATAACATATTAGAAAATCTTCAGTACCAGGGAAGGGATACCTTCCAGTGAGTTGTTGGCCAGGGAGGTCCTTGATGCCCCCAAAACATTATAGGCCATTGTTGAGGCTTTTAGTTTCCCACCAGGAATAAATGATGAGACCATACTGCTGAAGACTCCACAAGCTTGGGTAGCAAGATCACTGAGAAATCCTGCTGGAGCTGAACTGAAAATCTCCTCTGTGTAGACCAGCTGACAGAAAGCTGGAAAAAGCTACTCTGAATGCAGCTCCATGGGAGAGAGAGAAGTCATCAGTGGAGATAAACAACAGTGGACACTGCAAACCTTAACTTTGGCCAGCCAGACCAAATGAGCCGACAGGTACAGTAGTGGTGTGTCTGTTATGGGGGAAACCAACTGCTGTCTAATTGGCCAGGAGGCCCACTTCATGGGAGGGAATATGTGCCTGATACTGAAAAACTATGACAGGGGAAGTCATGAGCCCTAGGGGTGTAACATCTGATGGTGTCTGGATAAATGCATTTATTATGCTCACTAAACTGCCTGGTAAACACTTTTCTTAATATTCATACCCATATATTAATGCCACTCACTTTTGGTTAGAGAAGCTTCTCTTTTCAGATGGCGGCAACCTCTCAGATGACTCAAAAGGCTGAGAAGGGACAGAGGAGTGCTCAGCACTGAGACATCTCTATCACACCTTCCAAGGCTCAGGGTCCATTGCGGAAGGGGAGGCATGAGAATGTAAAAGCCGGGCTGGAGAGATGGCTTAGCAGTTAAGGCATTTGCCTGCAAAGCCAAAGGACCCAGGTTTGACTCGCCAGGACCCACGTAAGCCAGATGCACAAGGGGCACATGTGTCTGGAGTTCATTTGCAGTGGATAGAGGCCCTGGAATGCCCATTCTCTCTCTGTCTCTTTTCTCTCTATCTCTGCTTGCAAATAACTTAATAAATAAAAATTTAAAAAAATCGTTAAAAAAATAATGTAAAAGCCAAAAGAAGGATAAGACGCCTTACAATGCACTCTTCCAGACACAAAATGGTCTGGATATCCATGACCTCACAGTGCTTGACACTACCTACACAAGACCATCATAATAGGAGGAAAAGATGATGACATCAAAATAAAAGAGAGATTGAGAGGGGGAGGGGATATGATGGAGAGTGGAGTTGCAAAGGGGAAAGTTGGGTGGGGAGGGAATTATCATGGCTTATTGTCTATAATTACGGAAGTTGTCAATAATAAAAAAAAAAACTTAAATGTGTTAGAGAGATGGCTTAGTGGTTAAGCTTGCCTGAGGAGCCAAAGGACCCAGGTTCAATTCCCCAGTACCCACATAAACCAGATGCACAAGGGCGCGCATACATCTGGAGTTTGTTTGCAGTGGCTGGAGGCCCTGGCATGCCCATTCTCTCTCTATTTCCTCTCTATCTCTCTCTCTCTGCTTGCAAATAAATAAAATAAAATAAAAATTATAAAAAGAGATGCAATAAATATGAGATGCATGAGGCAAAACAAATAAACAAACAAAAGAGTTCAAAGTCCATCTTTAGCTATACAGTTTCTGCCAACCTGGGCTACATGAGACCCTATCTCAAAAAAAAAACAAAAAAAACCTACTGGGCATGGTGGCACATGCCTTTAATCAGGAGGCAGAGGTAGGAGGGTTGCTGAGAGTTCAAGGCCACCCTGAGACTACATGGTGAATTCCATGTCAGCCAGAGCTAGAGTGAGACCCTGCCTCGAAACCACCCACCCCCAGCCAAAAAAAAAAAAAAAATGGCTGGGGAGATGCTCATCAGTGAAAGGCACTTGTTTACAAAACCTGTCAGCTGTGCTGACCCCTCTCCTCCATTATCTCTTGTGACCCCCCAAGGTAGTCCCCAGGGTCCTAAGCATCAGAAGTCTTTTTGTTCTTTTTCTTTGGTTTTTGAGGTAGGGTCTTGCTCTAGCCCAGGCTGACCTGGAATTCACTCTGTAGTCTCAGGGTGGCCTTGAATTCACAGTGATCCTCCTACCTCTGCCTCCTGAGTGCTGGGACTAAAGGTGTGAGCCATCACGCCCGGCTACATCAGAAGTCTTGATTCAGCTCAGAAATCTTATGAACTCATCTGTAGTCATACAGCTGGTTAGTAATGGGAGGCGGGGTGGGGGAAGGGTAGGGGGGGCGGAGGGCACAATCCAAGCCAGGCTTAGGTGACTCCCAATCCTGGGCCCTGCTAACCCACATGATCATGCTATGTATGTGAATCCTGGAAGGATCTACAAAACCCTCATCCTTAGACCTTCACAGAGGAGATGGCACAGGCCTCTGGGTCTGGCTGCCAGGCTTTCTAACCCTTTGTCGTACACTGAAGTTGCACCTTCTCAAGAGTCATCCAGACCCTGGCAGGGTGGGGACACCCTCAGGGCACCCTATTCTCTCTTTTTCCATCCTAAACTCCACAAGGGCTGGCTCTTGGTCTGTCCCTTTTTCCCTATTTTCCTTCCACTATTGCTCCTTCCACCAGACCCAGCTCTGGGCAGGTGCTCACTGCAACCTCTGCTGATACCCCTCTCTGCCAGCACTGATTTAAGAACAGCCTGCCTGCTCCACACAGCGCTCAGGGGAGACAGCGATGCCCTTTTGTTTTTAGTTCAATTTGGTGAGGAGAATGCTCCTGGGGCCAATAGATATTTCCAGTAATGAAATTGTAAAAAGAATTGAGTTTTGCCTTTCCAGCGTAAAGGACAACCTATGCCCTTTCCCCAGTCTCAGGATGATATCACCAAACATTTGCTTCCCCATCTGATCTTGGCCCTTCCCCTCTTCCTTCTAGAACATAATCCCTGAGAGAGAGGGACATGGTGCATTTGCTTTTTCCCAGCCCCTAGAAATGGCTGCATAATTTACAGAATTAAACCACAGAAGAGGTTCAAGGATTTCAGAAAAGCTGCACAGAGCATTAGGCTGGGATTATGCCCATCTCTACAGGGGACCAGGGTGACCACCTGTCACACATCTTTGACATAGGTCCAGGCTACAGCCCAGGCCCAGGCCCAAGCCCCAGAGAAATGCCTGACAAGTAAGAGGTGCTCAGAAAATATCTGTTGAGGCTGGGCATGGTGGCGCATGCCTTTTATTCCAGCACTTGGAAGGCAGAGATAGAAAGATTGCTATGAGTTCAAGGCTACCCTGAGACTACATAGTGAATTCCAGGTCAGCCTGGGCTAGAGTGAGACCCTATCTCAAGAAACCAAAAAAGAAAAAAAAAATCTTTTGAGGGCTGGAGAGATGGCTTGCATTTAAGGCACTTGCCTCCAAAGCCAAAGGACCCAGGTTTGATTGCCCAGTACCCATGTAAGGCTGGATGCACAAGGTGGTGCAGATGTCTGGAGTTCATTTGTAGTGGCTAGAGGCCCTGGCACACCCATTCTCTATCTGCCCCCCTTCTCAAATAAATAATTTTTTTTTTGAGGTAAGGTCTCACTCCAGCCCAGGCTGACCTGGAATTCATCATGTAGTCTCAGGGTGGCCTCCAACTCATGGCCTATCTTATCTCTGCCTCCTGTGTGCTAGGATTAGAGGCATGCACCACCACACCTGGAAATTAAATACACACACACACACACACACACACACACATTTTTTAAAGAAAGAAGTCAGGTGTGGTGGCGCATGCCTTTAATCCCAGCACTCTGGAGGCAGAGATAGGAAGATTACCATGAGTTCGAGTCTAACTACATGGTGAATTCCAGGTCAGCCTGGGCTAGAGTGAGACCCTACCTTGAACCCCCCCCCCCAAAAAAAAATGAAAGGAAATATCTGCTGAAAAGCTTGGTGTGGTGGCACATACCTTTAATTTCAGCACTCAAGAGGCAGAAGTAGGAGGATCATTGTGAGTTCCAGGCCAGCCTGGGACTATGGAATGTGTTCTAGGTCAGTCTGGGCGAATGTGAGACCCTACCTTGAAAAAAACAAAACAAAACCAAAAAAATCTGTTGAAGGAAAAATGGAGCCTTCTCCTCCATCCTTTGCCTCTCCATTGTTCCTCCATTCCACTTTTTCCTCCCAGCATTCAACAGATGAACTCTGGTCTCTGGGATCAGACAGTAGCTCTCCATCTACTGGTTATAAGTCCTTAGGCCAGTGACTTGAACTCTGACCTCACTTGTCTCATCTGTAAAATGGGGAGAGCAGTGACCCTTAGCTCAGATGATGCTTATGAGAAAGAAGGAAGGAATTTGGACAGCACTGTAAGCTCCTTTGGGGTGGCAGTTAATATTCTTTCTCTTCTCTTTTCCATCTTGTTATTTATTTCCTTCTGTTTCTTAAGGCTCCCAGCCAACATTCCCAGCATATACAGCTAATGTCCAACTTGTTATTGATATAGAATGCTTAGCATTTACCTGAAGTCACCTGGGAGTAAACTGGGCCATTTCCACCAGTGACACTGCCCAGCCCTGGTACTCTATGGCAAGCTTAATCAATTCCTCCTCCACCAGCAGCCTCTTGCTGGTTCCAGAAGCTTCCCTTCACTTCAGAAGAGGGCTTTGGAGCACTTTGGCTCCTGTCTCACCCAGAATCATCCTTCCTGCTTCAGATAAAGAGGGAGAAGAGAGAGGGGATGGGAGCTTCCCCTGGGCTCCTAGCTGCGCATCTTCTTCCTCGGTCACACAGCTAGTGCAAAACCTACCTGGAATAATTAAGTATGAATAATTCAGAGACTGGGAGCCGAGGAGGCCCATGCCTGGTGGGCAGACTCATGACTCCTGCCTTCTGGGAGTCTTCAGTCAGGCAGGGACTAGTGGGCCTGGGATTCGTCCAGCTGACTCAGAGGGTTTTCCACTGTTCCACCAAAGATGTGCCCTGAGGAAGGAGTAATGGGGCAGGGCCTTGGAGGTGGGAATGTGGAAGTGGGTCCTGTGTATGGAATCATATACCTTCCACCTTCATCGACTGAAGGCTGACCCCTCCACCAGAGAATAGCTGTACTCGGAGCAAGTATCCAAGGTGAACGGAGGTCATAGGGTGGGTTCTGATCAGATAGGATTAGTGCCCCAGCCTTGAGCTCTCAGGGCACCACATGAGGACTTGGGGAAGGCAGCCATTTGCAAACCAGGAAGAGACCTCACCTGACCAACTGAGCCTTAACCCCACCTTGATCTCGAACTTCAGAGAAATGACTTCCTTGTTAAGCCAGCCAGTCTGTACACTTCACTGTGGCAGTCTGAACAGTGTTGGCAGAGGATATTGTTCTACAGCAAGTCGGCTTCCCTCACCACCTTTCAGTGAGCCCCTCAGGCAAGGGAACCAAGGTTCAATCAGCAATGTGTCAATCAACCCCACAGAGGCCTGGTGGGGATGGGGTGTAGGGAGAAAGAAAGGATTTTCAAAGGACCACTCTTTTTCTTTCTTTTTCTTTTCAAGGTAGGATCTCACTCTAGCCCAGGCTGACCTGGAATTCACTATGTTCTCTCAAGGTGGACTCAAACTCACAGCTATCTACCTACCTCTGCCTCCTGAGGTTTGGGATTAAAGGTGTGTGCCACGGGGCTGGAGAGATGGCTTAGCTGTTAAGGCACCTGCCTGCTAAGCCTAAGAACCCGGTTCCAATCTCCAGGTCCCACATTTAGCCAGATGCAAAGTGACACAAGGGCACAATGCCGCACTTGCCCACAAGGGGGCGCATGCATCTGGATTTTGTTCACAGTAGCTGAGAGACTGCTGGCACGCCCATTCTCTGTCTCCCTCTCCCTCCCTCCCCTCCCTCCCTCCCTCCCTCCCTCCCTCCCTCTCTCTCCCTCTCTCTCT
Source organism: Orientallactaga sibirica (assembly GCA_036365145.1). Taxonomy (NCBI): domain Eukaryota; kingdom Metazoa; phylum Chordata; class Mammalia; order Rodentia; family Dipodidae; genus Orientallactaga; species Orientallactaga sibirica. The sequence goes on along the minus strand of JAEOAD010000015.1, from coordinate 21,832,829 downwards.
CTCTCTCTGTCTCTCTCCAAAAATAAATAAATTAATTAAAAAAAGAATAAAAAGGTGTGTGCCACCATGCCCAGCATCTCTCTTTTATTTTGATGTCACCATCTTTTCCTCCTATTATGATGGTCTTGTGTAGGTAGTACCAGGCACTGTGAGGTCATGGATGTCCAGGCCATTTTGTGTCTGGAAGAGTGCATTGTAAGGAGTCTTACCCTTTCTTTGATTCTTACATTCTTTTGGTTTTTCGAGGTAGGGTCTCCCTCTAGTCCAGGTTGATCTGGAATTCACTCTGTAGTCTCAGGGTGGCCTCGAACTCACTATGATCCTCCTACCTCCCAATTGCTTGGATTAAAGGTGTGCACCACCACACCCAGCTTGGCTCTTATGTTCTTTCCACCTCCTCTTCTGCAATGGACCCTGAGCCTTGGAAGGTGTGATAGAGATTTCTCAGTGCTGAGCACTCCTCTCTCACTTCTTCTCAGCACCATGGTGTCTTTTGTGGAGCAGAGTCTTAAACACATGAGAAGTAGGAAACATGCTTGCATGTGAAAACAGTGCATAATTTATATGGTCCATTTAAGAGAAATTGAGGCTTTCAAGGAGCAGAGCCTCAAGCATGTGGAGGATTGTTTTAAAGAGCTTGTGTAGGGAGATTTAGAAGGAACATACATGACATCTGCCATGTGATTTCCCAAGGATGGAAGTTAAGGCAAATGGTGAGGCTCAAGGAAAAATTAGAGGGAAAATATCAAAGCAGAGACCAAAAAAATTCAGAGGAGAAATGAATAATGGTACCCTGTGTTTAAAGAAATTATACAGGGGCTGGAGAGATGGCTTAGCAGTTAAGGCGCCTGTTTGTGAAGCCTAAGATTGCTTGTTCAAATCTCCAGGTCCCATGTATAGCCAGACACAAAAGTGATGGAAGCATGCAATGTTGCACATGAGCACAAGGGGGCGCACACATCTGGAGTTTGTTCACAGTGGCTGAAAAGGCTCTGGTGTGCCCATTCTCTCTCTGCCTCTTCTCTCTGTGTCTCTCTCTCAAATTAAAAAAAAAAAAAAGAAATTATACAAGTATCAGGCCTAGAGTTAGTGAAAACACCCACGTGGTGAGTTAGTGAAAGCATCTATGTGGTAGATCTGGAGTGTAAGGGAAATATGAGTGGTAGATTAGGAGACAAGAGGAAAATCATGCATGTAATCAAAGTGAAAAGTTACCCCAAACTATAAAGCAGAGGCAAGCAGAAGAGTCTTCCCAGACCAAGAAACAGCGTTATGCTTCCCCCATACTCAGCTAGGCTGGGTGAGGGGGAAGGCAGACTCATGTATATCCAAGCAGCACAGGGTAAGTCCAGGAGAATCCCACAGAGAGAAAAAAACAAGACAGGAAGAAGATGGGAGCCTTTATATGCGAGGGGAAGACTAGGTTGGTTTGTAGATTTGGAGGGAGGACCCCAGAACCAGCCCACCTGAGCCAGCCCATCTAGGTAGCGCACTAGGCTGTGGGCAGCAGAGGGCATGTGATCCTCCCACCTCTGTCTCCCAAGTGCTGTGATTAAAGGAGTGTACCACCATGCCTAGCTGGCACTATAGATCAGTCTTGATCAGACACAAGTTCTATTTCTGCCAAGAGTTCTGTTCTTGTGCCAGGGTGAGGTGGCATCTCCTGGTTCTCCCTTGGCCTCAATCTTTAACTGAAACTACCTAAAAGAAGCCAGCTTTCTCCTATCCTCCTTCAAACTCCAGATACATGTGGCACTTTGTACATCTGGCTTTATGTGGGTACTGGGGAATTGAACCCAGGTCATTAGGCCTCATGGGCAAGTGCCTTAAACCACTGGGCCATCTCTCCAGCCCTATTTTTAAATTTTGAGGAACCTCCATTCTGTTTTCACCAGTGGCTGTGCCATTTTATATTCTGAGTCTGGCTTCTTTGGCTTTTCACTATATCAGGCAAGTTCATTAAGGTTACACAAACTTAGTGTTTATTTAAATTGTCATGTGAAGAATTACCTTGTAGGAACAGAACATAATCTGTGAATTCCACCAGCAATGGACATTTGGATTGTTGCTAACTCTTGGCTTTTATGAATGAAGCTGTTATTATCCCCTTTTTTGCATGTATGGTATGTGTAAATGTATGTGGACGCATCTATGTTTGGAGGCTAGAAGACAACCTTGGGTGTCGTCCTTCTGAGTGGGGGGTCAGAAAGCTTTGTTAGATAGTTTAGGGTGAATGGGCCCCAGAAAAATAAAAAGCAGAAACGTGATTGAGTCTGTCCTTGCAATCTCCACTTTATTAGAGACCAGAGAAGGATCTCTCCTTTCCTTATCTCTTGACTAAAGGAGTTCCCTAGACCTAATTTTCCATGAACAACCTGAGCTCCTCCTGGGAGGGAGTTCCCCTTTCCTAGAATTTAAATCTGGTCCTGGCATTGTGGTTGGTTAAGCTCAGCCCCAAAACTTGACGTCATGGCTGGCCTCTTCTTGAGCCAGCCCCTAGCCCAGACCAATCAGCCCTTACTTTAGCTCACATGAACCTGAAGGTAAGGCCCACCACAATAAAGTTCTAAGTAGACGCTTACCAGGTAGACAGACCCCTTTTCTTTCTTTCTTTCTTTCTTTCTTTCTTTCTTTCTTTCTTTCTTTCTTTCTTTCTTTTTATTTATTTATTTATTTATTATTTTTTTTTTTTGGTTTTGCGAGGTAGGGTCTCACTCTGGTCCAGTCTGACCTGGAATTCACTATGTAGTCTCAGGGTGGTCTCGAACTCTTGGCAATCCTCCTACCTCTGCCTCCCGAGTGCTGGGATTAAAGGCGTGCGCCACCACGCCCAGCTGAGTCTACCCCTTTTTGAGAAGGTGTGTCACTGGTCTAGAGCTCACTGATTAGGCTAGACTGGCTGGTCAGTGAGCTCTAGGGATCCACCTGTCTCTATGTCCCCAAAGCTGGGATTATAGGCAAATACCACCACACTTGGCATTTATGAGGGTTCTAAGGATTGAACTCAATTCCTTGTGCATGTGAGGCAAATACTTTATCAATTGAGCCATCTCTCCATTCCCTGTTATTAGTACTGCACACATTGGCTGTTATCACATGAACCTATTTCTCTAGACAATATACTGAGGAGTAGAATTGGTGAGTCATAGGGTGGGCAACTGTTTCACTTTAGTAGATATGAAGTGTAAATTTTGGGGTGATTTTGTGGGGCTGGAGATTTAACTCAGGGATCATACATGCTAGACTGAACTATATGCCCAGACTCTAAATTTTGGAGTCTTAAAATAGCTCTGTTCCTATTATATATAAAGCTTTGTAGCCTACCTTTTCATTGAACATTAAATCATAGTTATTTTTAAAATTAAGCCTTTTATCTTGAGATAATTACAGATTCAAAGTCATAAGAAATAATACAGAAAGGTCTAGTGTACCTAGTAACCAGTTTTCTCCAGTGTTAACATCTTGTAAGACTAAGTTTAATATCACAATTATATCCACACTGATACAACCAACCTACTTTGTTCAGATGCCCCCATTTTTTTTCCAGGCAGGATCTCTCTCTAGCTCAGGCTGACCTGGAACTCACTTTGTAGCCCCAGGCTGGCCTTGTACTCAACAGCAATCCTTCTACCTCAGTCTCCCATGTGGTGGCACATGCCTTTAGTCCTGGCGTGTGCCACCACATGGGACTCAGATACCCCAGTTTTATCTGTGCTTATGTGTGTATGTATGTGCTTTGTTTTGTGTTTCACCACCACAGTCACCATGCAAGGATTCCTCTTGCTGTTCATGCTGTTCGTTTGCAACACAATCATCATCTCCCCTGACCTGCTTCCCATCTTGTTTTTTTTTTTTTTTTTTTTTTTTCCGCAGTAAGGTCTCACTCTAGCTCAGGCTGACCTGGAATTCACTATTAATCTCCGGGTGGCCTCGAACTCATGGTGATCCTCCTTCCTCTGCCTCTTGAGTGCTGGGATTAAAGGCATGCACCACCACGCCCGGCTATGGTGAATCTTCATTATCGAGGTAGGGTTACCTTAGGAGATCACCTCTGGGCATGTCTGTGAGGAAATTTCTGGAGAAGTTTAGTGGAGGTGTGAAGTCTCAGGGCTGGGGTCCTAGGCTGAATAAAAAGGGGGAAAAGGGGGCTGGAGAGATGGCTTAGTGGTTAAGGCGCATGCCTACGAAGCCTAAGGACCCCAGTTCAATTCTCCAGGTCTGACGTAAGCCAGATGCACATGGTAGTGCATGCTTCTGGAGTTCATTTGCAGTGGCTAGAGGCCCTGGCGTGCCCATTCTTATTCTTTCTCTTTCTCTCCCTCTCTCTGCCTCTAATAAATAAATAAATAAAAATAATTTTTTAAAAAGGGGTGAGGGACTGGAGAGATAGCTTAGTGGTTAAGGCTTGCCTGCAAAGCCTAAGGACCCAGGTTAGATTCCCCAGTACTCATGTAAGCCAGATACACAAGGTGGCACATGTATCTGGAGTTTGCTTGCAGTGTCTAGAGGCCCTGGCACACCCATTGTCTCCCTCTCTCTTTCTCTTTCAAATAAATAAGATAATTTTTAAAAGAGGGAAAAGGGAAAAGCGAGCTAAGTGCCAGCACTCATCTCTCTCTGCTTCCCGACTTCCCACACAGTGTGAGCAGCTGCCTCCTGCTCTATGCCTTCTTCACCATGGTGGACAGTCTCCTCAAATCGTGAGCCAAAATAAACCCTTCCTCCTTTACTTTGCTTCTTGTCAGGCATTTGGACATAGCAAGAGGAAAAGTCACTTTTGTCATCACAAGAATGTTCTGCTATTGTGGTGGGAAATTTGCTATTCTAAAGCCCCTCTGCGAAGCCCTTCTCTCAAAGAAAATCCTGATCTGTGAGAAATGATGCTGTGCAAACGCCTCAGAGTCTAAGCTAAAAGGAATGTGAAACCCCGCCCTTCTCATGACTTGGCAAACCTGCATCCTCTCCAGCAGCCAAGTTTCCTTCAAGAACCGGACCATGGGCAAAACTCCCTTGTGCAAGACACTTTCTGCTCTGCCGTTTCCAAATTTGCTTATAACTGGCTTATTGCTAAGGAATTTTCTGTTTATGCCCCCCCCCAAATCATGTAACTTTAGAAACTTGTAGCCCACCAATAATATAAAGAACTCAAGATGCGTGTTGGAGAGATGGCTCAGCAGTTAAGGTGCTTGCCTGCAAAGCTTAATGGCTTAAGTTCTAGTCCCATGTGCATCAGGAGTTTGTTTGCAGTGGCCGGAGGCCCTGGCACACTGTACCCAGTCTTTCTGTCTCTCTCTCTCTCTCTCTCTGTCTTTGCTTGCAAACAAAAATGAAAATATTAAAAAAAAAAAAAAAAGGAGAACTCACCTGGCATGGTGGTGCATGATTTTAATCCCAGCACTTAGGAGGCAAAGGCAGGAGGATTGCCATGAATTTGAGGCCACCCTGAGACTACATAGTGAATTCCAGGTCAGCCTGAGCTAGAGTGAAACCTTACCTCTAAAAACTAAAGCAAAAAAAGAACTCAAGGGCTGAGAGATGGCTTCATGGTTAAGGCACCTGCCTGCCAAGACTAAGAACGCCTGTTTGATCTCCAGGTCCCACATTTAGCCAGACACAAAGTGATACAATGGCACAATACCGCGCTTGCCCACAAGGAGGCGCAGGCGTCTGGAGTTCGTTCACAGTGGCTGAGAGGCTGCTGGCGTGAACATTCTCTCTCTCTCTCTCTCTCTCTCTCTGCCTCTTTCTGTCTGTCTCTCTCAAATAATTAAAAAAAAAAAAAAAAAAACACCTCAAGATGATGTCAAACTGCCTGCCTAACAGTTCATATTCTCCAAAGCTAAGTGCTGAAGGAACTTGGAATTTTTTGTTTGTTTGTTTTTCAAGGTAGGGTCTCACTCTAGCTCAGGCTCACCTGGAATTCGATATGTAGTCTCAGGGTGGCTTTGAACTCTTGGCAATCCTCCTAACCTCTGCTTCCCAAGTGCTGGGATTAAAGCTGTGTGTCACCAGCTGAACTTTGAATTTTTAACTCTCCTCAGCCCTCGTATAAATAAACTTGAGTTCTCCAGCCATTCTGAGTGGTGCTTGGTTATTCTCGCTGACTTGAACGCAAGTTTCTGAAACACTATTGCCTGAATGTTGGTGCCCGCCCAAATTCCTATGCTGGCACCTGAGAGCCAGTGAGATAGTATCATGAGGCAGGCATTCAAGAAGTGCTAGGTTTGTGAGGGTTGCCCCCGTGAATTAGATTAGCTGTCTCATATAAGAGGTTGAAAGGTGTTCCTCTTCTGTTATAGCCACAAGGTGCCATCTATGAAGCAGAGAGCTCTCACTAGATGCTGAGTCTATGATATCCTGACCTTGGATTGCTCACGCCCTCGCACTGTGAGTAATTCACTTCTGTTGTTTATAAATTACAGTTTCAGGTATGTTGTTAGTTGTTGGGCTAGACTAAGACAGCATGCATCGTCTTTGTGTTCTCCCTCACCTGAGTGAGGTTCCAGGGTGTGGAGTGTCTAAGTGTGTTTGTACTCACCTTCATCCCTGAGAGGATGCCTGTGTGCTGGTAGCTTTTATTTATCATAAGGGGATTTTTGAGGTAGGGTCTCACTCTAGCTCAGGCTGGCCTGGAATTCACTATGTTGTCTCAGGGTGGCCTTGAACTCTTGGTGATCCTCCTACCTCTGCCCCCTGAGTGCTGGGATTAAAGGCGTGCACCACTGCCTGGCCTTTTTTTTTTTTTAAATATTTTTGGGCTGGAGAGATGGCTTAGTGCTTAAGCACTTGCCTGTGAAGCCTAAGGACTCCGGTTTGAGGCTTGATTCCCCAGTACCCACATAAGCCAGATGCACAAGGGGGCACATGCATCTGGAGTTCGTTTGCAGTGGCTGGGGCCTTGGTGCACACATTCTCTCTCTCTCTTTCTTTCTCTCTGCATCTTTGTCTGTCTGTCCCTCTCAAATAAATAAATAAATAAATAAAATATTTTTGTTATTTATTTGAGAGAGAGAAAGAGGCAGATATATAGAGAGAATGGGTGTGCCAGGGTCTCCATCTGCTGCAAACGAACTCCAGACTCATGCGCACCTTGTGCAGCTGGCTTATGTGGGTCCTGAGGAACTGAACCTGGGTCCTTTGGCTTTGCAGTCAAGTGCCTTAACCACTACACCATCTCTGCAGCCCATTTTCACCATTTTTAAAAATTGTTATTTATTTATTTGAGAGAGAGAGAGATACAGAAATAGGCGCACACACACACACACACACATACAGAGAGAGAGAGGGAGGGAGGGAGAGAATGGGCATGCCAGGGCCTCCAGCTACTACAAATGAACTCCAGATGTGGGTGCCCACTTGTGCATCTGGCTTATGTGGGTCCTAGGGAATTGAACCTAGGTCCTTTGGCTTTATAGGCAAGTGCCTTAACTGCTAAGCCATCTCTCCAGCCCAATTTTTTCACCATTTTTGTCGCGGGTGTGATTGCTGCATTGTTTGATACTCACTACACCACTATTTTTAGGAGATCCCATTAACATATGCTGCTGCAGTCTTTCTCTGTGACCTTGAAGTCTTTATGGTTTCGATCTCCCTGTCCCACAGTTCTGGAGATCAGAGATACCCTCTGTATAACCTAGGTGTAGGGCTACTTCTCCACAGGGAGGCCCTTCACCTGGAGCAGCCTTCCCTCCCATGGGGTGGGGTGACAGACTGAGGCGGGCCAAGGCCACCACCAGATTGATTGCCTTTCTCCCCAGGTGCTAGCTAAAGTCTGCAGCCTGGCACCCAGCTTGACACATCAAATGCTTTGCATCTGGGAAATTGCAAATCAAGCGTCCTTGTTGTGTAGACAGAAAGCCTTTGTGAGCTGGAGAGGACATCTTCCTTCTGAGAGAAACTGATTTGGTCTGATGGATTCTGTTCACTTGCTCCCATCAAAAAATAACTTCTTGGGGCTTTTGCAAAGCCAAAGGATCCTGGTTCAATTCTCTAGGACCCACGTAAGCCAGATGCACAAGGGGGCACATGCATCTGGAGTTCATTTGCAGTGGCTGCTGGAGGCCCTGGCGTGCCCATTCTCTCCCTCCCTTCCTCTCTCTGCTTCTTTCTTTTTCCAAATAAATAAATAAATAAAATATATTTAAGGAAACTTTTTTTGTTGTTTGTTTGTTTTCAAGGTAGGGTCCCACTCTGGCCCATGCTGACCTGGAATTAACTATGTAGTCTCAGGGTGGCCTCAAACTCACAGTGATCCTCCTACCTCTGCCTCCCAAATGCTGGGATTAAAGAAGTGGGCCACCATGCCCAGCCCATAAAACATATTTAAAAAAAATAACTTCTTGGGTTGGAGAGATGGCTTAGTGGTTAAGGCGCTTGCATGTGAAGTCTAAGGACCCAGTACCCACGTAAGCATAAGGTGGGCCATGTGTCTGGAGTTCGTTGGAGCAGCTGGAGTGCCCATGTGCTAGCTTTCTCTCTCTCTCTCTGCCTCTTTGTCTCTTTACCTCTTTATTTAATATTTAAATAAAATATTAAAAATAAGGAGAATAACTCTTGGTTATAGAGATAGCTCAATGGGTAAAGTGCTGGCTGCACAATGAGAACCTGAGCTCCGATCTCCTCCCAGCACAGGGGAGGTGTAGACAGGAGGATTCCTGGGACTAGCTGGCTAGCTTGTCTAGCTGAATTGATGAATTCTGTGTTGGGTGAGAGACTCTGCCTCATAAAATAAGATGTAAAGGCAATAGAGAAGGGCTGGGGAGATGGCTTAGTGGTTAAGGCACTTGCCTGCAAAGCCAAAGGACCCAGGTTCAATTCCCTAGGACCCACTTAAGCCAGATGCACAAGTGGTGCATGCATCTGGAATTCATTTGCAGTGGCTGGAGGCCCTGGTGCGCACGTTGTCTCTCTATCTGCCTCTTTATTTCTCTCATAATAAATAAATACAAATAAAATATTTAGAAAACATTAAGGTCAACGGTTTCAAATGAAATATTTAAGAAGAAAAAAGCAATAGAGAAGACATTGGACAGCAACCTCTGGCCTCCAGGTGCACTTACACACATGCATATGCATGTCACCAATACCTATGCACACATACAAAACCAAAAAAGAAACTTGGGGGCTGGAGAGATGGTTAAGCGCTTGCGAAGCCTACGGACCCTGGTTCGACGTTCAATTCCCCAGTACCCACGTAAGCCAGATGTACAAGGTGGCACATACATCTGGAGTTCGTTTGCAGTGGCTGGAGACCCTGGTGCACCGTTCTCTCTCTCTCTCTGCCTTTCTCTCTGTGTCTGTCACTCTCAAATAAATAAATAAAAATAAAAATAAAATTTTTTTAAAAGAAACTTGTCAGTGAGTCTAGAGAAGACTATGATGAAGCCAGCCATTCACTGGATTACAGACACAGACTGGGTGGGGTCATTATGTTTCCAACACCTTGGAAAGAAATTGGTAAGCATGTGATTATAAAGAAATTCTAAAGCTGGGTATGGTGGCACACGCCTTTAATCCCAGCACTTGGGAGGCAGAGGTAGAAGGATCACTGTGAGTTCGAGGCCACCCTGAGACTTCATAGTGAATTCCAGGTCAGCCTGAGCTAGAGTGAAACCCTACCTCGAAAAAAAAAAAGAAAAGAAAAGAAAAGAAAAGAAAAGAAAAGAAAAGAAATTCTAGCGCACGCCTTTAATCCCAGCACTTGGGAGGAAGGAGGATCGCTATGAGTTCAAGGCCACCCTGAGACTACATAGTTAATTCCAGGTCAGCCTGGGCCAGATTGAGACCCTACCTCGAAAAACCAAAAAAAAGAAAAAAGAAAAAGAAAAGAAAAGAAATTCTAAACCACTCATTATTCGGGAGAATAATGTAGGAAGCATGGGCTGGGCCCACTCAGGTTTTCAACATGGGCTTTTAATTTTATTGTTACTTAAGAGAGAAAAAGAGGCAGGGACAGAGAAGAGAAAGAGATGGAAGGGGTATGGTCCATCATGGCTAGAAGGCATAAGGAGGAGCTGCTCACATCTAATCTGCAGTCAGGAAGCAGACAGAGATGAATGCTGGTGCTCGGCTCATTTTCTCCTTTTTAGCTAATCCAGGATGGCAGCCCATGGAACGGCATCATCTACCATTCGGGTGGTCTTCCCACCTAAATTAACCTAATCTGGAAAGTCCCTTACAGAGGGCTGGAGGGTTAAGATGTTTGCCTGCAAAGCCTAAGGACCCTGGTTCAATTCCCCAGGAGCCACGTAAGCCAGATGCACAAGGGGCACATGCGTCTGGAGTTTGTTTGTAGCGGCTAGAGGCCCTGGCACGCCCATTCTCTCTTTTTCTCTGCCTCTTCCTCTCTCTCTCTCTCAAATAAATAAATAACTAAAAAAAAAAAAAAAAAAAAAAAAAGCTGAAGGATTTGTCTCCTAGGTGATTCTAGATCCAATGAAGTTGATAATTGGGAGTAACTATCACAAATAGCAAAATAAAAGTTTTTAGACGTCAGAAAGAGGGCATAAAAATATGATACAAATTATGAACTGAGAAACAATAAAATGTAAATTTGATTTCTGGAAAAGACCCCAGACTAATAGTTTCTGATGAAAATGACCAGGGGAAAATGGGATGACCGCCACTCCCATCCTTTGGACCAGTTACTGTTATCCTGTCTTTGGATGTGTTAGCTGACCTTCTAAGGCCCCTTGCCATAAAACTGAGCAACGTGATGCTGGTCCCATCAGCTCTTGGGACAAGACTGACAGCTAGATTTTCAAATACTGGGACTTTAAAAAAGCTGGTCTGAATGAGTGGCAAGTCCAAGTTCTAGAATTGGAAGAGGCAGGATTAGGGTTTGCTGTGTATGACTAGGTAGTGTAGGCAGCATGGTAGCTCCCCAAAGGTGTCCCTGTCCTGGTGCCTGGCCCTGTGAATGTGCCATTATGTGGGGACATCACAGGAGTCAGGATTGCTGGTGATCTGATCATTCTACAGCCTAATGTGACCACAAGTGCTCTTTGATGTATGTGGGATAGAATGAGAGACCAGAGGAGGTGATATGGGCTGCTAGAGAGGGATGAGGCAGGGGCCATGAGCCAAGGGAGGTGGCGCCCTCTAGAGGCAGACAAAGCTAGGGAAGGGACCTTCTCCAAGAGTTGGGACTCTCAACATCACCCAGCTAAGCGCCACTGGACTTGTGACCACAGAACTGTGAGGTATTTAGCTCATGATATTGGCAACAACTTATCACAGCAGCCATAAACAGTGAATATGGGGCTGGGAGAGATGGCTTAGCAGTTAAGGTGTTTCCCTGCAAAGCTTAAGGACCCAGGTTTGATTCCCTAGTACCCATGGAAGGCTGATGGCTCAGTGAGGGCAAGCCCCTCTGGCCAAGGTCTCTCTGCACCTGTGGACCTCCCATAACATCCCACACAAGTCTCTGTCACTCTCTGGCTGGCTATCAGGGGAGGGCACCCCCAGTAGTGGCTCATGAGTGCCCTTTCTGCTTGGGGATGCCAGGAACACAAACATACTGATCAGGTTTTCCTGGGTGACTGTTTATAAGCAGTTTGCTCATTTCCCAAAGCCAGGTGATCCCCACGCCACTCAAACTTCTCCCCTGATAACATTCCCTGCTAAGGACTTGCATAGCAGACTTCTCTGAGAGTAGAATGACCAGTGTGCTGAACTACACTGACTGCCCTGGTGTTGATGTCAAATAATCCAGTGTGTTTGTTATGGGAATTTTGGGGTATTGTTCTTGATAGCCATGGAGCCTTTCTCAGCTATTGGCTGAGCAGTAACACAGGAATTAGGGAGCTATAAAAGTCAATGGTCACACAAAACTTCCACTGAATCAAAGGCCTCTGGGATTTTGTCTTATGAATTTGACGAATGAAATCCACAGACTAGAGGATAAGGTACAGGAAGATTTTATTATAGCTGAGAGATTTAGGAAAAAGCATTTTAATTTAATTTAATTTAATTTTAATTATTTTCATTTATTTACTTGAGACAGAGAGGGAGGGAAGGAGGAGGGAAAGAATGAGTGCACCAGGGCCTCCAGCTGCTACAAATTCCAGACACATGCACAACCTTGTGCATCTGGCTTACATGGGTCCTGGGGAATTGAACCTTGGTCCTTTGGCTTTGCAGGCAAGTGCCTTAACCATTAGGCAACTTCTCCAGCTCTATTTTTATTTTTTTATGAGGTAAGAGAGAGAGAATTGGCACACCAGGGCCTCTAGCCATTGCAATCAAACTCCAGACATGTGAGCCATCTTGTGTGCATGTGCCACCTAACACATGTGTCACTTTGTGCATCTGGCTTATGTGGGATCTGGGAAGTTGAACATGGGTCCTTAAGCTTCGCAGGCAAGCACCTTAACCTCTAAACCATCTCTCCAGCCTAAAAGCATTTTAAAAATAGATTTATTTATTTATTTGGTTTTCCAATGTAGGGTCTCACTGTATCTCAGGCTGACCTGGAATTCACTATGTAGTCTTAGGGAGACCTCAGACTCACAGCGATCCTCCTACCTCTGCCTCGTGAGTGCTGGGATTAAAGGCATGAGCCACCACACCTGGCTTAAAATATTTATTATTTATTTTAAAAAAGATTATTTATTTATTTATTAGAGACACAGAGAGGGGAGATAGAGAGTGAGAAGGGGGTACTCCAGGGTCTCTAACCACTGCAAAGGAGCTCCAGACACATGCACCACCATATGAATCTGGCTTATGTGAGACCTGGAGAATTGAACCTAGATCCTTAAGTTTTGCAGGCATGCGCTTTAACTGCTAAGCCATCTCTCCAACCCCCAAAAGCTTTTTTTTTTTTTTTTTTTTTTGGTTTTTCGAGGTAGGGTCTCAGTCTAGCTCAGGCTGACCTGGAATTCACTATGTAGTCTCAGAGTGGCCTCAAACTCATGGTGATCCTCTTACCTCTGCCTCCCAAGTGCTGGGATTCAAGGTGTGTGCCACTATGCCCAGCCCCTAAAAGCATTTTTAAAAAAATATTTTTATTTATTTTCAAGCAGAGAGATGGAGAGAAGAGAGACAGAGAGAATGGGTGCATGAGAGCCTCCACCCACTGCAAATGAACTCCAGATGTACATACCCCTTTGGCATCTGGTTTTGCATGAGTGAGTGGGGGAATTGAACCTAGGTGGTTAGGCTTTTTCAGGCAAGCACCTTAACTGCTGAGCCATCTCTCCAGCCCTAGGAGAAAGCTTTCAGAGAAGGGGAGCTTAAAGGAAGGAAGACATAGTTCTTGCCCAAGGATGCAAAGAAAGGGTTTGAGAAGCCCGCTTCTAGATTTGAAGTCGTTCAGGCTGATCTGGAATTCACTATGTAGTCTCAGGGTGGCCTCGAACTCATGGCCACCTCCTACCTTTGCCTCCCCAGTGCCGGGATTAAAGACCTGCGCCACCACACCGGGTGGTTTTTTTTTTTTTTTTAAATGTTGAGCCCCCTGGATGGGTGGCTGGCCTAATCTGGTCAGGTATCCTGAGTCAGGATTTCTGCAAAAGGACAATCTTTCCAGAATCTTTGTTTTCCTTGGTTTTTTGAGGTAGGGTCTTGCTCTAGCCGAGACTAACTTGGAACTAACTCTGTAGTGAGCAGTCCTATCTCCAACTCCTGAGTGCTGGGATTAAAGGTGTGCATCACCACACTGGCTCCAGAAATCTTCATTCTGTTGGAAGGGCCTTCTCAGAAGACACCCTAAGGGGGCAGAGAAGAAAAGGCCAGACCCTTCTGACATTTCTGATATATAGATTTCCCCTACAAACCCAAGGATAATTCCACCTTTAGCCAAGAGAAAGGTATTTACTTTGGGGTCCTGTTACCCTAAACTGCCTAGTAATTTCTCTTTTTTAAAAAATATTTTTTATTTTTCTTTCTTTATTTATTAGAGAGAGACAGAGAGAGAGAGAATGGGCATACCAGGGCCTCTAGCCACTGCAAATGAATTCCATATAAATGAGTAACCATGTGCAGCTGGCTTATGTGGGTTCTGGGGAGTTGAACCTGGGTCCTTAACCGCTAAGCCATCTTTCCAACCCTCTATTTCTTTCTTTCTTTCTTTTTTTTTTTTTTTTTTTTTTTTGGTTTTTCGAGGTAGAGTCTCACTCACTCTAGCTCAGGCTGACCTGGAATTCACTCTATAGTCTCAGAGTGGCCTTGAACTCATGGTGATCCTCCTCCCACTGCCTCCCAAGTGCTGGGATTAAAGGCGTGTGCCACCATGCCCAGCTCTCTATTTCTCATTCTTCATTGTGGGAGGCCTTAAGTCCTGGACACAGAGGGAGCATTAGCCATGAGAGGCCCTCATGGCAGGTGGGACAGAGAGGCCAGAGGGAGGACCTGAATCAGAGGCCTCCCCATAGCTCTCCCCACCTTCCATTCATCCGTCTCCCTGCAGCTGAGGGGGACATGGCCCAGTAACAGCAGCTGCCCCTGGAAAAGGCAAGAGTCAAGCACTGGGCTGGAAGGCCTTCCAAGAACATCTCCTTCCATTTTTGGTACAGATGAGGAAACTAAGTCAGAAAAGGGTGGAACCTTCTTTGCCACTCACCTTTGTTGCTGTTGTATTGGTCCAGCTCTCATTACTGGGACAAAATACCTGAAAAAGAAAATCAGTTTAAGGGAAGAAGGGTTTATTTCAGTTCCAGGTTACAGACCATCATGGTGGGGAGGGCATGGTGGCAGGAGCTTGGGGCAGCGGCTCACATTCAGCCCACGGTGAGGAAGCAGAGAACAGCGAGAACTACTGCTCAGCCCGCTCTCCCCTTTTCATTTAGTGCAGGACCCCAGTACGTAACATGGTGTTGCCCACAATTAAGGCGAGTTGTCCAACCTTAATTCACCTCATCAAGATAATCCCTCACAGACTTTCACAGAGGCCAACCTAATCTACTTAATCCTTCCCAGGTGATTCTAGTTCCTGTCAGGTTGACAATCAGTATAAACCATCATCACACCGATAGAGCATTTGTGGCCACGAAAACAGTGCTTAAGGTTCTGAACTGACGACTTGGGAGTCATGTGCCTCTCTGTCCTGGGCTCCAGCCTCACAGAAGAGGTCCATGTGCCCAGACTTGGAGGCACCCAAAGCCAATTTGTCAACAGACATCAGATTTACTGGTTTCTCGGATCTATTTATACAATTTAAATTCATGGTAAATCCTCTAAGATGTGGTGGATTCGGGAGATTTCTGTGATGCTCTGTTTAACTAATATTTATTTCCCCCTTGCAACTGTATTTTAACAAATGCTTTGGAGTCTGTCCAAGCAGAGGAGCTTCTGGATGTGGCTGCGCTCCGGGCTGCAAACTCCGGGATGTGGGGAGGCAGGTCAGGCCCTGGTGGGGAGAGGAGAGCAGTGGGTGTCGATTCATTCGTATGTTGATGCTTCTTTAAAAAGAAGATTATATTCAAAGCTTTCGTTTAAAAATATTGACTGTGTACTTCTCAGAAACTTTCTATAATGGAAAATTACAAGCATATGCAGAGGGAGTAACATGACCAGCCAGTGTGTTGTCTGTCTCGACCCCGACCCCCACCTGTTTCCTCATGATCCAGATTATTTTTGTCAGGTGTCTAGGCAGACATTAGGCTTAGAGGTCATTGAAGGACAGACCCAACCTCCTGTTTCCCTGGCAACATTAGAAAGGAACCATCACAATTGCTCCTGCATAGGATTTAAAAAAAAAAAAAAACACACAAAACAAACATGGGAAAGGAAGGAGGGCAGAAATATTAGGGTTTTGTTGAGGGAAAGCTAATTTGAGTTTTACCTTTGGCCCTTGGAGGGTACATGACATTCTAAGTGACCCAAAACACAAGATTATAGTTCCCTCCCTTAAGAGTTAATCCAACTGGCCAGAAGACTGCCCATCACCTACGGAGGGACGGAGGGACGGGCATGCTGGAGGTGGTAGGACACTGATCTGAATGGTACTATGTACTGAAGTCTCCACAAGCCCCTTGCTCTGTGCAGTTCCTCATAGCCTCTCACTGCTGAGCCTGCCAGTTTTTCTGAATTCTAACTCAAAAATCATAACTCTTCCGTTTCCCCTTTTCTTTCTCTTCTCTGGATGATGGCCAAAATCCTAAGCACGCTTGCCTTGACATTTTGGGGCTTTTCCACCTTTTTAAATTTTTAAGTATATTTTATTTATTTATTTGAGCGAGAGCAAGCGAGCGAGCTAGAGAGAGGCAGAATGGGTGGATGCATGTACTACCCAGCCTAAAAGCATTTTAAAAATAGATTTATTTATTTATTTGGTTTTCCAATGTAGGGTCTCACTGTATCTCAGGCTGACCTGGAATTCACTATGTAGTCTTAGGGAGACCTCAGACTCACAGCGATCCTCCTACCTCTGCCTCGTGAGTGCTGGGATTAAAGGCATGAGCCACCACACCTGGCTTAAAATATTTATTATTTATTTTAAAAAAAGATTATTTATTTATTTATTAGAGACACAGAGAGGGAGATAGAGAGAGTGAGAAGGGGTACTCCAGGGTCTCTAACCACTGCAAAGGAGCTCCAGACACATGCACCACCATATGAATCTGGCTTATGTGAGACCTGGAGAATTGAACCTAGATCCTTAAGTTTTGCAGGCATGCGCTTTAACTGCTAAGCCATCTCTCCAACCCCCAAAAGCTTTTTTTTTTTTTTTTTTTTTTTTCGAGGTAGGGTCTCAGTCTAGCTCAGGCTGACCTGGAATTCACTATGTAGTCTCAGAGTGGCCTCAAACTCATGGTGATCCTCTTACCTCTGCCTCCCAAGTGCTGGGATTCAAGGTGTGTGCCACTATGCCCAGCCCCTAAAAGCATTTTTAAAAAAATATTTTTATTTATTTTCAAGCAGAGAGAGATGGAGAGAAGAGAGACAGAGAGAATGGGTGCATGAGAGCCTCCACCCACTGCAAATGAACTCCAGATGTACATACCCCTTTGGCATCTGGTTTTGCATGAGTACGGGGGAATTGAACCTAGGTGGTTAGGCTTTTTCAGGCAAGCACCTTAACTGCTGAGCCATCTCTCCAGCCCTAGGAGAAAGCTTTCAGAGAAGGGGAGCTTAAAGGAAGGAAGACATAGTTCTTGCCCAAGGATGCAAAGAAAGGGTTTGAGAAGCCCGCTTCTAGATTTGAAGTCGTTCAGGCTGATCTGGAATTCACTATGTAGTCTCAGAGTGGCCTCGAACTCATGGCCACCTCCTACCTTTGCCTCCCCAGTGCCAGGATTAAAGACCTGCGCCACCACACCGGGTGGTTTTTTTTTTTTTTTTTAAATGTTGAGCCCCCTGGATGGGTGACTGGCCTAATCTGGTCAGGTATCCTGAGTTAGGATTTCTGCAAAAGGACAATCTTTCCAGAATCTTTGTTTTCCTTGGTTTTTTGAGGTAGGGTCTTGCTCTAGCCGAGACTAACTTGGAACTAACTCTGTAGTGAGCAGTCCTATCTCCAACTCCTGAGTGCTGGGATTAAAGGTGTGCATCACCACACTGGCTCCAGAAATCTTCATTCTGTTGGAAGGGCCTTCTCAGAAGACACCCTAAGGGGGCAGAGAAGAAAAGGCCAGACCCTTCTGACATTTCTGATATATAGATTTCCCCTACAAGCCCAAGGATAATTCCAGCTTTTAGCCAAGAGAAAGGTATTTACTTTGGGGTCCTGTTACCCTAAACTGCCTAGTAATTTCTCTTTTTTAAAAAATATTTTTTATTTTTCTTTCTTTATTTATTAGAGAGAGACAGAGAGAGAGAGAATGGGCATACCAGGGCCTCTAGCCACTGCAAATGAATTCCATATAAATGAGTAACCATGTGCAGCTGGCTTATGTGGGTTCTGGGGAGTTGAACCTGGGTCCTTAACCGCTAAGCCATCTTTCCAACCCTCTATTTCTTTCTTTCTTTCTTTCTTTTTTTTTTTTTTGGTTTTTCGAGGTAGAGTCTCACTCACTCTAGCTCAGGCTGACCTGGAATTCACTCTATAGTCTCAGAGTGGCCTTGAACTCATGGTGATCCTCCTCCCACTGCCTCCCAAGTGCTGGGATTAAAGGCGTGTGCCACCATGCCCAGCTCTCTATTTCTCATTCTTCATTGTGGGAGGCCTTAAGTCCTGGACACAGAGGGATTAGCCATGAGAGGCCCTCATGGCAGGTGGGACAGAGAGGCCAGAGGAGGACCTGAATCAGAGGCCTCCCCATAGCTCTCCCCACCTTCCATTCATCCGTCTCCCTGCAGCTGAGGGGACATGGCCCAGTAACAGCAGCTGCCCCTGGAAAAGGCAAGAGTCAAGCACTGGGCTGGAAGGCCTTCCAAGAACATCTCCTTCCATTTTTGGTACAGATGAGGAAACTAAGTCAGAAAAGGGTGGAACCCTTCTTTGCCACTCACCTTTGTTGCTGTTGTATTGGTCCAGCTCTCATTACTGGGACAAAATACCTGAAAAAGAAAATCAGTTTAAGGAAGAAGGGTTTATTTCAGTTCCAGGTTACAGACCATCATGGTGGGGAGGGCATGGTGGCAGGAGCTTGGGGCAGCGGCTCACATTCAGCCCACGGTGAGGAAGCAGAGAACAGCGAGAACTACTGCTCAGCCCGCTCTCCCCTTTTCATTTAGTGCAGGACCCCAGTACGTAACATGGTGTTGCCCACAATTAAGGCGAGTTGTCCAACCTTAATTCACCTCATCAAGATAATCCCTCACAGACTTTCACAGAGGCCAACCTAATCTACTTAATCCTTCCCAGGTGATTCTAGTTCCTGTCAGGTTGACAATCAGTATAAACCATCATCACACCGATAGAGCATTTGTGGCCACGAAAACAGTGCTTAAGGTTCTGAACTGACGACTTGGGAGTCATGTGCCTCTCTGTCCTGGGCTCCAGCCTCACAGAAGAGGTCCATGTGCCCAGACTTGGAGGCACCCAAAGCCAATTTGTCAACAGACATCAGATTTACTGGTTTCTCGGATCTATTTATACAATTTAAATTCATGGTAAATCCTCTAAGATGTGGTGGATTCGGGAGATTTCTGTGATGCTCTGTTTAACTAATATTTATTTCCCCCTTTGCAACTGTATTTTAACAAATGCTTTGGAGTCTGTCCAAGCAGAGGAGCTTCTGGATGTGGCTCGCTCGGGCTGCAAACTCCGGGATGTGGGGAGGCAGGTCAGGCCCTGGTGGGGGAGAGGAGAGCAGTGGGTGTCGATTCATTCGTATGTTGATGCTTCTTTAAAAAGAAGATTATATTCAAAGCTTTCGTTTAAAAATATTGACTGTGTACTTCTCAGAAACTTTCTATAATGGAAAATTACAAGCATATGCAGAGGGAGTAACATGACCAGCCAGTGTGTTGTCTGTCTCGACCCCGACCCCCACCTGTTTCCTCGCGATCCAGATTATTTTTGTCAGGTGTCTAGGCAGACATTAGGCTTAGAGGTCATTGAAGGACAGACCCAACCTCCTGTTTCCCTGGCAACATTAGAAAGGGAACCATCACAATTGCTCCTGCATAGGATTTAAAAAAACAAAAAAACACACACAAACAAACATGGGAAAGGAAGGAGGGCAGAAATATTAGGGTTTTGTTGAGGGAAAGCTAATTTGAGTTTTACCTTTGGCCCTTGGAGGGTACATGACATTCTAAGTGACCCAAAACACAAGATTATAGTTCCCTCCCTTAAGAGTTAATCCAACTGGCCAGAAGACTGCCCATCACCTACGGAGGGACGGAGGGACGGGCATGCTGGAGGTGGTAGGACACTGATCTGAATGGTACTATGTACTGAAGTCTCCACAAGCCCCTTGCTCTGTGCAGTTCCTCATAGCCTCTCACTGCTGAGCCTGCCAGTTTTTCTGAATTCTAACTCAAAAATCATAACTCTTCCATTTCCCCTTTTCTTTCTCTTCTCTGGATGATGGCCAAAATCCTAAGCACGCTTGCCTTGACATTTTGGGGCTTTTCCACCTTTTTAAATTTTTAAGTATATTTTATTTATTTATTTGAGCGAGAGCAAGCGAGCGAGCTAGAGAGAGGCAGAATGGGTGTGCCAGGGCCTCCAGCCACTGCAAACAAACTCCAGATGCATGTACTACCTTATGCATCTGGGTTATGTGGGTACTGGGGAATCGAACCTAGGATCATTAGACTTTGCAGGCAAGTGCCTTAACCACTAAGCCATCTCTCCAGCCCTTTTCCACCTTTTGTATTTCTCCCAGCAAATCTCCTTTCCATCCATTTTGCTTGTTGTCCCTGTGCCTAATTTTTCATGGTCATGAGACAAAAAGCTGGACAGTTTGAAAACCTAAAACACTTTGAAGATTTCATCTGTAAGGATGACTGAGGGCGACTGTCAAGTAAATGGAATAAGGTTCTTGAAAATACCACTCAGTGGATGGGAATAAGAATTCTTACAATTTATGTCCCCAAGTCTCCCATCCCTTCCCTTTCAAGGTCTGTTTTCTCATCTACAACCTGCCCTCTCTGTCTTCCTCAGGCTCTCCTCCCGTCCCCCTCTGACCTTCAGGCAGTTTTGCAGGCACTGGCAGCCCAGCCATGCTGAGCTGACCCTTATCTCTGCTGCTCTCCACTCAGAACTCCTTGAGTCAGTTTCCTCCAGCAACCAGCTGGAGAGAGATGACTCCAAATTCCTCCAAATATTGTTATGAAGTCAAATGGAGAGGAATTAGTCTGAATGTGAAAGAAATCTTTACTTTATTTTATTTATTTTTTATTTATTTTTTTGAGGTAGGGTCTCTCTCTAGCTCAGGCTATCCTGGAATTCACTCTATAGTCTCAGGCTGGCCTCAAACTCATGGCGATCCTCCTACCTCTGCCTCCCAAGTGCTGGGATTAAAGGTGTGTGCCACCATACCTGGCTAATCTTTATTTATTAGACACACACACACACACACACACACACACACACACACACACAGTAAGAATAGGCGTACCAGGGCCTCTAGCCACTGCAAACAAACTCCAGATACATGCACCACATGTGCATGTGGCTGATGTGGGACCTGAAGAATCGAACCAGGGTCCTTAGGCTTCACATGCATGTGCCTTAACCACTAAGCCATCTCTCCAGCCCAAAAGAAAGCTTTAAAAAACCTTTTAAAAATCCATTATGAATCACACTACAGAGTCTGTGACTGCATAGACTAAATTGGTCTAATGATGTACAGTACTCAGAGCTGTGTGATCCTGGCCAAGCCACTCACTATATCTCCCAGAGCTTCAGTTTCCTTGTCTGAGAAGTGAGGAGGTTGAACCATTATAGTGAACTTCTCGAACTGCTTTGACTCCTGGTTAAACCCTCATGAACTCCAGTGTTCACAGCACTTAAAAGCAGTGTCCAGTGCTGCTCAGTTGGTAAAGTGCTTGACACATAGTATAAGGACCTGAATTTGGATTTCCAGTGTGTTCCAGTGTGTTCCTCTTCTAATCAGTGCTGGGGAGCCAAAGATAGGGAAACCCTGAGGCTCATTGGCTAGGTAGTCTGGCTGAGTTGGTGAACTCTAGGTTTGGGGAGAGATGCTGTCTCGAAGAATAAAGTGGTGAAGACATGAGGAAGACAAATTGACATCAACCTCGGGCATCCACTCGCAAATGCAAATATACAGAAACAGCGTATACCATTTACTCACAACACACACGCCATGCACACACACAGGCGCCATCGTTCTTACTGTGCTGTGTCGGAAGCAGGGTGGGTGAGGCAGGGGGCATCAACTAGGTCTTGCCCACAACTCCTCTTCTCACTTTGAGCTAGCCCCTATCTCCACAAACACCCAGGGGCTCAGGGACAGTAGCTCCTGTGCTGAGTTTTTCGCATCCTAATGAGGTTGGGTATGAATTACCCATGGGGGCCAGGGCAGGGCAGGACAAGGACCTGGGTGGGCTCTGGTGGCCAGGATTCTGCCAGGAGATGTTTGATGTGAGCGTGGTGCTGGCTGCCAGTGCCCCTGCGGAGGCCCTGTGAGCTCTTTGCCCATTCAGGTCCCTCCAGCCTCCAACAGCATTTTTCTCTACGGCCTGGGTTACTGAAGGCTCCCAGATGAGTGAGCACAGGCTTGGCTGAGCCACCCCCTTGCTTCCTGCCATGCAATCTCCTCCCTCCCCAACACAAGGAAGGGCCCACGAGGTCAGCCCTCGTGTTAGTTGTGATTATGGTCAGCCCTCATATTAATTGTGATTATGGACAACTGCAGCCTGGTTGCCATGGAAACCTGCTTGGTGGCTCTTCTTTCCAGGGAGGGTCCTAGAAGCAGGTGGGACAGAATGAGGAAGAGTCCCTCACAACAGAGAGATGCTCTCTCCATTCCAACAGTGGCACTGCGCCATTGGGGCGCATGGGGCCACCTGAGACAAGGGAAAGGCAGGAGTTCTGGCCGTGTGGGGATCTGTGTGTGAACCTCAGTCTGAGGGAGGTTTCCTCATCTGTAACACCACCCCATGACTGTGTTTGCAGGAAGAGATTGAAGGGAGAGCCTGTTCCCCACTCTGACTTTAGCCATTTGATCATTTAACTATTTGGCTATGATGCAGGAGTTGTCAAAGTGGCTTCTAGCAGCATCTGCCAGGGACTTCTGGGTTATTGAAAATGCCCATGCCCCATTCTAGACCCAGCCAGTCTGAACTTCCCAGGCTGGCACCTAGCCATCTGTGTCTATGGGGCTGAGGGCCTCAAGTCAGAGGCCCTACTGCTGCTCCCTTCCCCAGATGCCCTCCCTCAACTCATCTTCTCTCACTCCTGGAGAGTCGGAGCCAGATCCTGGTTGTGGGGGACACAATGGGCAGGGCCATGGCTGCCTGGTGGCCTCTGTGTGGCATCTTATCTGCTGGGTCTACCATAACAGAATGCTCAGGATGCGCTGCATGCACCGTGGGAGTGCATTTGCTCCCGGTTCTGGGATCTGGAAGCTCAGGGCAGATCCAGTTTCTAGGGACACTTCTGGCTCACAGATGGCCACCTTCTCACTGTGTCTTCATGTGACCTTCACTCTGGGCAGGTCCCTCCTGCCTTTCCCTCTTCCGATGAGGACAGGCCTAATGACCTCCTTTAACTTCAGTCTTCTGAGACAGCTGAGATGGGGATGGGGCCTCGTCAAGGGAACTGAGAAAGTCGCAGTGCAGTCCATGGCACCAGCCTCGCTGAGGCCCCGCTTGTAGCATCTTCGGGCATGAAGAATCACTCAGCTCCATAGTGATCTCTGGAGCATCCATGACAGTACTCCCAGTCTTCAGAGGAGGCTTGGTGGCTAGTTAAGCACATCCCAGATCTCAAGATCCCCACTCCCACCCCGAACCTTGCCTGCCTCCAGAGAGCCCATGACCTTCACTACCCAGCTGGACCATCACCTGCTTCCGGAAACAGAGGAGCCACTGGGGGGAGGCACTCCCAGGTGGGTATCCAATGGGCCCCTCCTGCGGGCAGTGGCTCCGCTTCCTGAGGTAGGTCAGACTGATTGAATGCTGGGGCTGAAAAGGTCAGGTGGAAAACAGTGAGACAGGGAGAGGATGTGAGGAGTTGTCCTGTAGGAGGGAGGAATGACTCATGGGCTGTTAAACAAGAGCAATTTGGAGACGGAGGAACCAAAGGTAACAATGTCAGGTAGTGAAGGAAAGGACAAAGCATGCTGAAATTTGTGCTATTCCAGGACTTGGGCATTGGCTCATCTTGAAATGGCCCCCTAAGCTTCTAGCAGAATGATCCTTGTTGACATGGGAACCTGAAAGGAGACCCCAGCAAGCCTGGGAGTGGGCTGGTTTGAATCTCCAGCACAACCCCTGCCCCACCACCCACTTGAGAGAACAGCGTGAGAAGTGCTCAGTCCAGTGACTTTGGCAGGTCTGATTTTCTTACTTGTGTCAAGGGCATATAGGTACAGACTTCACATGATGGGGCTCAAATGAGATGCTGGGTTTAAAACATCTGGCATGAGATGAGGCATGCTCCTTCTAGATTGTTCCTCCTGCCAAGTTCTTCTGGCAAGTCACATGATAGCCACTCAAGAAGTGTCCCTTCCCTTCTCTTTAGAGCAGTTTCAGGTGATGATGGTGATGGTAGTCGGGCGTGGTGGTGCACACCTTTAATCCCAGCATTTAGGAGTATCACTGTGAGTTCAAGACCACCCTGAGACTCTATAGTGAATTCCAGGTCAGCCTGGGCTAAAGTGAGACCCTACCTAGAAAAACAAACAAACACAAAAAAATGGTGATGGTAATGGTAGTGGTGACGATGGAGGATGACAATGGTGATAACAAAGGTTCCAGGGCAAGCTTCTCATGGTGGAAGAAGCTGGCTCACTTTGTCATACATCACAGCAGAGATATAACAGCCAGTATTAGCAAGCACAAGCTGACTCTGAGCACATACCTCAGGGCTAGACTCACTACCTGCCCCCAGTGACACACCTCCTCCAGCAGGGCTCTGCCTAGTGGGGACTTAAGTGGGAAGCTTAATCTTAATCAAAATTCCTGAGGTTGGGGGGACATTTACATTCAAATCACTATAGAGATGGTGATGGTGCTCCAGATGCTGGTGGTGGTGCTGGTGATGGTGGTGACAGTGATGATGGTGATGACGATGGTGATGATGATGGTGACATGATGATGGTGACAGTGATGATGGTGACAGTGATAACAGTAATGGTGACAGTGATGCCAGTGATGTCAATGGTGATGGTGATGGTGATGATGCGATGGTGACACTTATGATGGTGATGACAATGGTGATGGTGATGATGTGACAGTGATGGTGATGACAATGGTGACGGTGATGATGTGATGGTGACAGTGATGATGGTGATGGTGATGATGGTGGTGATGGTGATGACGGTAATAGTGATGATGACAGGAGTGATATTGAGGAATTGTCATGCAAGTCCCTGTGCACATTTCTTATTCTCTCTAGCTCTGTCTCTCACCTGCTCCTGCCGGAGTTCCACTGCGGCCAACCATCTATGACTGTAAGGATGGTTTCTAACCATGGAAGGAGATTAACTCTTCATCTTTTGGCTTTTCAAGGTAGGGTCTCACTCTCTAGCTCAGGCTGACCTAGAATTCACTACGTAGTCTCAGGCTGCCCTCAAACTTGTAGCAAGCTTTCTACTTCTGCCTCCAGAATGCTGGGATTAAAGGCATGCACCACGATGCTCCAGCAGGGAGAGTAATTCTAGTTATAACATTTCCCTAGAAAGAACACAAGCTACTGGGTTTCTCTGGCATTCATAGGCACAGGCCTAGTAAGAGGTAAAGTTTGCCCCACAGGCCCCTGACCTTGCCCTCTTAGCTTCTTTAAAACTACAAGTTGAGCACAAAGAAGGCAGAGAAGCCAGGAGTGGTGGCACACACCTTTAATCCCAGCACTCAGGAGACAGAGGTAGGAGGATCACTGTGAGTTTGAGGCTAGCATGGAACTACAGAGTAAGTTTCAAGTCAACCTGAGCTAGAGTGAGACCCTGCCTTGAAAAAACAACAAAACAACAACAGCAGCAGCATCAACAACAAACAAAAAGAAGGCCGTGATATGGCCATAATTGAATCAGTTCAGATATCCCTGTGCACATACCTGGAGCACCTGCTAGCCTGTCACTCTCCATGGGGAAGGCTCTAGATGTAGCAATGAGCCTTTCAGAGCCAGAGGTCTTGATCCAAGCTGTATGTTGGGTTCTGTCATTTATGAGTTGTGTGACCTTGACATGTTCCTTAATCTCTCTGAACTTCAAATGCCACTCTAGAAGATTAATAAGATTATGACTTTGAGAGCCCACGGTGCCAAAATAAATCAACATCAGGGATGGCAGGACTTAGCCCTGTGGCTTGGGAGGTGCTGGTGGCAGTGGGCAGACATCAAGCTCGACCCAGAGGGCTGGGAATGGGCTTGGGATGCTGTTGTCTAGGCACACTGCAGAGAGGGATAATTGCCTACAGGAAAAGTCTCAGCTGGAGCCACTGCTTGGAAGGGGACAGATGAGAAGGGACCTGGGGCACATGGCAGTACTTCCTTGTGGGTCTGGAGGACACTCAGGAGTCCAGAGTTCTGTGCTCCAAGAATAAGTGAGGCCCCAGCTCCCAGGCCCAGCAGGGACTGGGACATTTCCAGGGCCTGGCCAGTACTAGCCTTAGCACTGAATGAAAACAGGGACAGATGTGGACATACCTAGGACGGCTCTGTAGTGTGATGGCAGGAGGCTGGTGAAAATGCCCTTAGGACTTCTTGACCTTTGAGAAGTCTACATGTCACTCTGTGCTGTCTTGGCATCTGGTGTGTGTCTTGAGATCTGTACCCTGTAAGGGTCTTACGGAGGCTGCAGTGAACATATCGGTGGTGAGGGAGGATAGGAGTGCAAAAGGCTGTAGGCAGGGGATACCAACTGGAGCTTGGCACACAGTGCTCCCCGAGGCTGCTGCTGTCATGGGAGATGGCACAAAAGAGAGAAGGGAGTGGGGAATAGAGGCTGGGGAGCTGACAGCTGTGTTTGCCTCATTCTGTGTACACCCCAAATGTATGGATGACTTTTGTGGTGCTCTAATTCAGGTGTCCCCCATAAACTTATGTGTTCTGAATGCTAGGTCCCCAAACTGATGGCAATTTGGGAATTGAAGCCTTGCTGGAGGATGTGTGTTGTCGGGGGCGGGCTTATGGGTGTTATACCAGCTTCCCCTTGCCAGTGTTTGCCAGACTCTCCTGCTGCTGTTGTCCTCTTGATTTGGGTGAGGTCTGGCCTCTTCTCATGCCATGTTTCCCCACCTTCATGGAGCTTCCCCTTAAGTCTGTAAACCAAAATAAACAACTTTCCTCCCATTAGCTACTTTTCGTCAGGTTCTTTGTGCCAGCAACGTGAAGCTGACTGTAACACCCTTGGTACAGAGCAGTGGACAGTGGGCCAATCAAAGTCTGCACCAGTGGGCTTCTCTCCTGCAGATGCTCTCATACCCTTCACTGAACCAGGGATGCCCAAAGGCAGGGCTTTCCAAATTTAGGCCCCAGAACTCTTTCCCAATAGCAATCTGTGGTGGAACAGGCTTTGGGAAGTCCTGCCAGGGATGAGGGTTTCCTTTTCTGGCTCTTAGACTTGTCCACAATGGTTGTGGTTTTTGGTCCCTCTGGTGTAGCAACATATTTAGAAAGCGTAAGATGAAAGAGGGGTCCAGAGTTAGGAACCACTCTTTAGCTCCTAGGAATTAGGCTTGTGGTTCTTTTTTCTTTTCTTTTCTTTTCTTTTCTTTTCTTTTCTTTTCTTTTCTTTTCCTTTCTTCTTTCTTTTTCTCTTTTTCTCTTTCTCTCTTTCTCTCTTCCTCCCTCCCTCCTCCCCTCTCTCTTTCTTTCTTTTCTTTCTTTCTTTCTTTCTTTCTTTCTTTCTTTCTTTCTTTCTTTCTTTCTTTCTTTCTTTCTTTTGGTTTTTCAAGGTAGGGTCTCACTCTAGCCCAGGCTGATCTGGAATTCACTCTATATTCTCAGGGTGGCCTCGAACTAACGATGACTCTTCTACCTCTGCCTCCCAAGTGCTGGGATTAAAGGCGTGTGCCACCATTCCTTTTTTTTTTTTTTTTTTTAAACAGTGACATTTTATTTGATTTATTTTGGGTTTTTTTTTTTTTTTCAAGATAGGGTCTCACTCTAGCGCAGGTTGATCTGTAATTCACTTTGTAGTCTCAGGGTGGCCTAGAACTCACAGCAATCCTCCTACTTTTGCCTCCTGAGTGCTGGGATTAAAGGCGTGAGCCACCACTCCTGGCTCGGCTCGTGGTCCATTTATTGTCTGAGATCTAGGAGGATCTCCAGTTCCACCTGCCCAGCATGTGGGCTGAGAGAGTCATGCACCTGTGTTTAGTAAGGTTGGAGGCTCCATCCAAGAGGGTGCCCAGAAGCGGGACATTTCTACCTAGACCCCCGCCCCCAAGTCTATGGCTTAGCTTCCAACCCAAGACCCACTCCTGACACCTCCATCCTCCAGGTGGGCAGATCCAGTCTCTCTTGGCCTCCCATGTTGCTCTAGGTTCAGCATCCTCCTCCAGCCTCTTCCAGGGAGGCCCCATCCTGCTCTTGTGTGTGACTCCCCTCTACTCTGAGCAGCACAGACTCCTAGACCCTCGTGCAGAAGAGCTGAAGTGACAAGTTAGAGGTCTCGGGGGACTTTACTCCTCCGTGCCCATCTCTGTTCCCTTGCTGCTCTTCTCTACCCTGCTTGGATCTTGGAATTTCCCTGTGGACTTCGCCAGTCTTTCCCTGTCCTGCAGCATGTGTTGGACGTGGCAAGCTTTGGTCAGATACAGCCTGGAATGCCCCCTGCTCTTCCTTAGCACTGCCGTTGCGTGGCTGAGCGCCTCCCCCATCGACCATGTCTCCTCTAGCCTGCTCTGGCCTGGAGGTGGTGCCATTTCCACCTCAGGTAGCTAGCTGCCAGATTCCTCATCTCTCTTGTCCACCTCTGTCCAGCACAGCCTCTTCCTGACCTCTCTTCCACCTGGCAGCTAAGTGCACCTAAGGGGCCCTGTCTGCCTCACTCACTACAGCACCAGGAGTTCTGTAGCAAACATCTCTGAGTGTTCCGGACCTCTGGGCATGAGTGAGCCATAGACTTCACTGCCCTTTCTTCTTTCTTTTGTCCCAAGTTCCGGGTGCCTAGACCAAGGTGGGCATTCTTCTATGGGCAACAGTGGACCTTGGACTTCAGGATTTCTCAGCAAAGGCAGCCTCCCCACTCAAGGGACTGGCTGGGTCTCATAAGGACAAGCATGAAAACACGGTACTCAAATAAAAGCCGTCAAAACACCTAGGGGAAAAGACAGGCTGGGTTAATCGGCCCAGGGAAATGGGTGCTGGTGCTGAGGTCCTCAGACATTTGTGTCATGCGGGTCCTGGGCTGGATATAAGGGGCTCTGGGAAATACTGTCCACAAATCCTGTGACCATCTCTGTGCTGAATACAAAACATAAACTCAGTACAGGCATTTCAGAATCTGGAGGAGTTTGAATAATTCCACCTCATTATCCTTTACGCCAAACACTTCATTTCATCTTAGGAGTTTCCTTTGAGAGAAAGCGGAGGTGGGTGGTGGGCAATAACTCGGGACGGTAACCAAGGCAGCCGTGGGAAGGAAACAGAGAGCTGTTGGTGCTTTGGATGGAGCCAGCCCTGGCAGCTTGGGGGTCAGTCCAAGGGAAGGGCTGTCAGGCAGGCACTGGAGCTGCCCCAAGGAGAGGCCGTGAGGGGAGCTGGTGGACCTGAGGCCAATTCCTGGTTCTTGTCCTGCTTGGTCTCCGCTTGCTTATCTCTGACACAGCCATGAAGATTCCTACTCCCCAGCTGCCGTGGGGTTGAACTGGACTTGTATGCAGGTGAGGGTGGAAATGTAGAGTCATATACACAGAGCGTAGATACAGCTCTCCCCTTGAGCCTTAGAATGTGTTCCAACGCTCAGGAGGATGCCTGAAACTAGAGACAGTACTGAAACCTGTGGATACTATACTTTTCTTATATGTGTACACCTATGAGAAAGTTTAATTGAAAATATTTTTACTTAGGGCTGGAAAGATGGCTTAGTGTTTAAGGTACTTGCCTTGGAAGTCTAAGGACCCAGGTTCCACTCCCCAGTACCCAGATGCACATAGTGGCACATGTGTCTGGAGTTCATTTGCAAAGGCTAGAGGCTCTGGTGTACCCATTCTCTCACTATCTGCCTCTCTCTCTCAAATAAATAATAAATAAGTAAAATATTTTTACTTTGAGAGGGAAAGAATAAGAACATGGGCACACCAGGGGTTCTTGCCACTGCAAACAAACTCCAGATGCATGTGCCCACCACTTTGTGCATCTGGCTTTATGTGAATACTGCGGAATTGAACTTGGAGCATCTGGCTTTGCAAGCAAGCACCTTTAACTCTGCACCATCTCTTCAGCCCTGATAAAGTTTAATTTAATTTATAAATCAGGCAGAGTAAGATTAACAATAACTAATTATAAAATAGTATCATTTTCTCAACCTATGGGATCTTTGTAGGTGAGGACCAGGGCTTCTTGTATCCCTGTGTCCAGCATGGACTCTAGGTCTAGTCGGTGCTTCTTGTCTAAATGTATTCTCCCTTCTGGTTACCCTCATCTGGAGTGGGCTCAGCAGGGGCTTCTGCTCAGTGTCTGTGGCTACTCAGACCTTGACCTTGACCAGCCTCACATCCCTTGTGTTTATCTTGGTTCCAGAGTCACCTCCTGACTCTTCTCCTTGCCTCCACTACTGGGTATAAAAAAACCAGAATTCAAGTTCTGGGTCTATGCCATGCTTGACTTTGGGAGAGGCATCAAATTAACCCTTTGACAGTTTGCAGTGGGGAATAGTGGTCCCTTGGGTCCTGATGCCACTTCCTATTGATTTAAAGCTGAGGTACCAGCCCTCCAAGACCCTCACAAGACAGCAGGAGAGGTTGCAGCTACTACTTTCATCTATACTTGATTTTATTTTATTTTAATTTTTTTAAAGTTTTATTTATTTGAGAGAGTCAGACACACACACAGAGAAAAAGAAAGAGAGAATGGGCACCCCAGGGCCTCCAGCCACTTCAAATGAACTCCAGACACATGTGCCGCCTTGTGCATCTGGCTAATGTGGGTCCTGGGGAATTGAACTAGGGTCCTTTGGCTTTGCAGGCAAACACCTTAACCACTAAGCAATCCCTCCAGCCTGATTTTATTTTTTTTTCAATTTCATTTATTTATTTTGCAAGCAGAGAGATAGAGAGATAGAGAGAAAAGAGACAGACAGAGAGAGAATGGACATGCCAGGGCCTGTAGCCACTGCAAACAAACTCCAGACGCATGTGCCCCTTGTGCATTTGGCTTACGTGGGTCCTGGGGAATCAAACCTGAGTCCTTTGGCTTCACAGGCAAATGCCTTAACTGCTAAGCCATTTCTCCAGCCCTACACTTGATGTTATATCCTTCTGTCTCCGAGGCCCATGTCTTGATCAGGGAGCAGTGTCCAGAAAAGAATGAAGTGTAGTTTGACTCCCAAGGAGCTAGCTTACTAAGGGTGACAATATGTACTGAAACAGTTGCCATATGTGGGAGTATTTGATGGGTGGGTTTGGGATGAGGTGGAAAGTGGGCTCTTAGTGAAGGAGAAAGTGGTCTGATAATCCTAAAATGACCAGTAGGGTTTGGAGGCAGAATTGGGTATAGAAAGGTAGATGAGTAGTGTTGGGGTCCCCTCCAAGGCCAGCTCAGGAGGGACAATAGGGTCTCTGCCAAA
Organism: Orientallactaga sibirica; assembly: GCA_036365145.1. Classification (NCBI taxonomy): domain Eukaryota; kingdom Metazoa; phylum Chordata; class Mammalia; order Rodentia; family Dipodidae; genus Orientallactaga; species Orientallactaga sibirica. Next base: position 21,801,576 of record JAEOAD010000015.1, on the reverse strand, counting down.
TTGGGGCGAGCAGCGCGGAGTCACGACACAGACTCCGGGAGTTGGGTGAAAGCAGAAGCGAGAATCCACAAACTCGTTTATTTAGCACAATGCACATAGGGTTTAAGGGGCTGTTAATCCTTGTTTGGGGTGGTCCCCTTTTGGTGACCAATGACAGCCTGTCTCTGGACAGGACATCTCGTAGTAGGCTTCTCGCGAGCATGGGACTGTAACTGTTGTCACATCAAGCCTGCGCAAAACGCCATATTTACAGAAGCCACTTCCTGTTTTCTTCTGCCATGCGGTCTGACTAGGACCAGGCCTGTATTGTGCCATACAGAGTAGGGTTAAGAGGGTCATTCAGAAAGAGCCTTGGTCTCTTCCATTGCAGAAGAGGTGGCAGAAAGAATGTAAGAGCCAAAGGAAGGGGAGGAGTGGTTACAATGCTGTCTTCGAGACACAAAGTGGTCTAGGCATTCATAACCTCAAAGTGGCTGATACTATGTCCACAAGACCTGCATAATAGGAGGAAAAAATATGACATTGAAATAGAAGAGAAACTCGTTGGAGAGAAGGGATTCAGTGGAGGAGGAATTTGAGAAGAGGAAAAGGGGGGTGGTAGGAGGGGTTTATAATCATTGTAAATTGTCTATATTTGTGGAAGTTGTCAATAAAAAGTTAAAAAAAGAGAAGGCCTTGGGGAATGCTGGGTCCCCAGCTTCCAGGTGCTCTAACATGAGTGAGTGGGAAATGTCTGCTGAAGGAGACCTAAAGCCATCCAGGGGTCAGGCATGCAGGGAGGAGTTTCTTGAGCTGGAGGAAGGGTGTGACAGGAAGATGACTCCAGGTAAGCAAACAGCACTCCCTCCAAATCTAAGGTTGGGAGTGAGGGTGAGCCTTGGGTGGACACAGTGGTGGACACGAGTCACTACTGTATCCCCCTGCTTTTCTTTTTGATATTGACTAGCAGCAATATACCCAGATCCAAAGGGAAAACTGAGATTGGTCTAAGGTTATTCTGTCCATGAAATTGGTTTAGAGATGAGTACGTGACCTGGCCTGACCAATGAGTTATTAGGGAAAGTCTGCTGGAGAGATTTTGGGAAAGAATTTTCCTGTTTGATCAAAACACAAAAACATAGAACCACACAAAGAAAATCGTTTGTGTCTGTAGTCTTTTTCCAATTTTTTAAAATTTTTATTTATTTATTTATGAGAGAGAGAGAGAGAGAGAGAGAGGCTGAGAATGGGCATGCCAGGGTCTTCAAATACTGTAAACAAACTCCAAGCACATGTGCCATCTTGTGCATCTGGCTTACATGGGTCCTAGAGAATTGAACCTGGGTCCTTTGGCTTTGCAAGCAAGTGCCTTAACCACTAAGCCATCTCTCCAGCCCTGTTCCAGTTTTTAAAACTGTAATACCTCCCCCCCCCCAAAAAAGGATGGCTAGTACAGGTGAAGCCATCTTGCAACCATTAGGACAAAACAGATGTCAATCCAGTCATTTGATGCCATGAAGTTGTTGAGATTGCAGACCTATGTACTGTCTGTTTTTAAATGACTTAATTCTTTTAAAGTTTTATTTTAGAGAGAGAGAGAAAGGCAGAGAGAGAGAGAGAGAGAGAAAGAGATAAAGGGAGAATGGGAGGAGTGCCAGGGCCTCTAGACACCACAAATGAACTCCAGACACATGTACCACCTTGGGCATCTGGCTTACATGGATACTGGGAAATTGAATCTGGATACTTTGTCTTTGCAGGTAAGTATCTTAACCACTAAGCCATATCTCAAACCCAATGACTTAATTTTTAAAAAAATATTTTATTTTATTTATTTGCAAGGAGAGAGAGAGAGAGAGAGAAAGAAAGATGACAGATAGATAGATAGATAGATAGATAGATAGATAGATAGATAGATAGAGAAAGGAGGTATGGGCATGATGTCAGGGCCTCTTGTTGCTATTAACAAACTCCAGATGCATGCACCACTTTGTGCATCTGGATTTACATGGGTAAAGGGGGAATTGAAGTCATGCCAGCAGGCTGTGCAAGCAAGTGTCTTTAACTGGTGAGTCATCTCTTCAGCCCTAAATGTCATTATTATTTGAGCAATTAATCAAACTTGCCGTTTCTCCCAGATAAACGCATTCCTAGTTGATTCATTGTATTGAGGATTTTGATTTTACCCTAGGAGCAATGAGAATCTATTAGATGGTGTGAAAACTTAGAGAGAACAGTGATGTGACTGCATTTGTGCTTTCTCCTTATCACTCTGAAAATAGCTCAATATCATCTATCATTTCAACAGAAGAGCAGGTGATTAGCTCAATAGGTTCAGAAGCATTTGACAGAATTTAATAATAATTCATGATAAATACTTTGAACTAATTAGGAATAGAAGGAAACTTCCATAACCTGGTAAAAGGCACCTAAAAACCTCACAGTTAAGGGCTGAGATGGTTCCGTGGGTAAAGCCATGCAAGAATGAGGACCTGAAAGGGAGGGAGGGGGGACTTAATAGGATGGTATTGTATATGTGTAAGTAGAAGAACAGATCAATGGGGTGAAAAGGTCTAAGTGAGGTCAGGGGAAGAGATTGAGTAAAGGAAAGGTGGAAGGAGGGCTAATCAAAATCTAAGAGGATATAAATAAGTCATATGGGAACCTATTTTTCTCGACAATGGAACATTCAGAAGCCATAGATTGTTACTAGAAAATTTTCAGTGTCAGGAATGGGATACCTTCCAGAGAGTTGTTGGCCAGGGAGGTCACAGATACCCCCAAAACATTATAGGCCACTGCGGAGGCTTTTGGTTTCCCACCAGGGATAGAGGGTAAGACCCTATTGCTGAAGACTCCACATACTTGGGCTGCAAGTTCACTGAGAAATCCTGCTGAAGCTGAGCTGAAAGCCTCCTCCATGTGGACCAGCTGACAGAAAGCTGGAAAAAGCTACACTGCATGCAGTTCAATGGGAGAGAGAGAAAACACCAGTGAAGATACTCAACAGTGAACACTGCAAGCTTTAAATTTGGCCAGCCAGGCCAAATGAGCCAATGGGTGTAATACTGGCATGTCTGTTTTGGGGGAAAACCAACTGCTCTCTAATTGGACTGGAGGCCTGCTCCATGGGAGGGAATACATCCCTAATACTGAAAACCTACGGCAGGGATAGTCATGAGCCCTAGGGGTGTAACGTCTGCTGGTGTCTGGCTAAATGTATGTATATACTATGCTCACCAAACTGCCTGGTAAGCACTTCTCTTAATGTCCATACCATTTATTAATGCTACACTCACTTTTTTTTTTAACTCTCACTTTTAATTAGAGAAGCTTCTCTTTTCATATGGTGGCGACCTTGGGATGATTCAGAAAGCACCATGGTGCTGAGAAGAAGGGACAGAGGAGTGCTCAGCACTGAAACATCTCTAACACACCTTCCAAGGCTCAGGGTCCATTGCAGAAGAGGTGGTGGAAAGAATGTAAGAGCCAAAGGAAGGGTAGGACTCCTTACAATGTGCTCCTCCAGACACAAAATGGCCTGGATATTCATGACCTCACAGTGCCTGACACTACCTACACAAGACCATCATAATGGGAGGAAAAGATCATGACATCAAAATGAAAAGAGAGACTGATTGAGAGAGGGGGAGGGGATATGATGGAGAATGGAGTTTCAAAGGGGAAAGTGGGGGGAGGGAGGGAAGTACCATGGGATATTGTCTACTATTAAGGAAGTTGTCAATAAAAAAGTAACTAATTAGCCGGGCGTGGTGGCACACACCTTTAATCCCAGCACTTGGGAGGCAGAGGTAGGAGGATCGCTGAGAGTTCAAGGCCATCCTGAGACTACATAGTTAATTCCAGGTCAGCCTGGACCAGAGTGAAACCCTACCTCGAAAAACCAAAATAAATAAATAAATAAATAAATAAAATAAATATAAAAAAAGTAACTAATTAAAAAAAATGAGGACCTTCCAGGTGTGATGGTACACGCCTTTAATCTCAGCACTTGGGAAGCTGAGGTAGAAGGATCCCTATGAGTTCAATGCCACCCTGAGACTGCATAGTGACTGGGCCTGGGCTAGAGCAAAACCCTACCTCGAAAACCAAAAACAAACAAAAAGAATGAGGACCTGAGTTCACATCCCCAGAACCCAGGAAAATGCTATTTGTGGTGATGTACATGTGAAATCCTGGCACTCAGAAGGTGGCTCCTCGCAGCAAGCTACATAGCTAGACTACCAGAATCAGTGAGCTCTGGGCTCAGTGAAAGACCTCCACCTCAAAAAATAAGGTGGAGAGTGATTGAGGAAGACACCCAACATCAACCTCTAGCCACACACACACACACACACACACACACACACACACACACACACACATCCCCCACAGTTAACATGGAATTTAATGGTTAGTGTTTCCCTTTAAAGCAAGGGTAAGGCAAAGATGTTTTCTCTTGTTGCTCATGATCAACATCAACTGGAAGTCCTAGCCAATGTAATAAGACAAGAAAAAGATCTGGGTGTGGTGGCGCATGGCTTTAATCCCAGTGCTTAGGAGGCAGAGGTAGGAGAATTGCAATGAGTTTGAGGCTACACTGAGACTACATAGTGAATTCCAGGTCAGCCTGGGCTAGAGCGAGACCCTACCTTGAAAAAAAAGGAAAAGAAATATTCTTTCAGACTGGAAGGGATAAAATATAATTATTTCTACCATATGATATGATTATCTATGAAAAATACAAGTATTTAATTTTTAAATTTATTTGACAGAGAGAGAGAGAGAGAGAGAGAGAGAAATGAATGGGCACACCAGGGCTTTTGCCTCTGTAAATGATCTCTAGATGTATGAACCACTTTGTGCATATGGCTTTACCTGGGTAGTGGGGAATTAAACCCAGGCCAGTAGGTTTTGCAAGCAAGTGCCTTTAACCACTGAGATATCTCTCCATCCCTTAAGCATTTCTTTAAAGAAAAGCAACCTTCTAGGACTAACTGAATATAATAAGATTATAGGATAGAAAGATAACATACAAGCCAGGCATGGTGGTGCACACCTTTAGTCCCAGCACCAGGGAGGCTAAGATAGGAGGATAGCTGTGAGTTACAGGCAAGCCAGACGTTACAGAGTTAGTTCTAGATCAGCCTAGGCTAGAGTGAGACCTTACCTTCAAAATAACCAAAAATAAAAAAGAATTCAAGGTTGGAGCTGGGCATGGTGGCCCATGCCTTTAATCCCAGCACTAGTAAGGTAAGGCTGAGGTAGAAGGATCACTGTAAGTTCAAGGCTAGCCTATGACTACAGAGTGAGTTCCAAGTCAGCCTTGGGTTAGAGTGAGACCCTGCCTTGAAAACAAAAATGGACAAATAAAAAAGAATTCAAGGTTGTCTATATAGTGAGTTCAAGCCTAACGTGGGCTACCTGAGACCCTGTTTCAGAAAACTTATATTTTATATACTAGTCAAAAGTGATTAAAACTTTTTTTGGAGGGGGGATGGAGAGATGGCTTAGCAGTTAAGGCACATGCCTGTGAAGCCTAAGGACCCAGGTTTGATTCTCCAGGTCCCATGTAAGCCAGATGCACACGGTGGCACACACATCTGGAGTTCATTTGCAGTGGCTAGAGGCCCTGGCGTCCCATTCTCTCTCACCTCCCCCCGTCTGTCTCTAATAAATACATAAATAAATGAAAATCTTAAAAAAAACCTTTTTTTGTTGTTTGTTTTTCAAGGTAAGGTCTTACTCTAGCCCAGGCTGACCTGGAATTCACTATGTATTCTCAGTGTGACCTTGAATTCACAGTGATCCTCCCACCTCAGCCTCTTGAGTGCTGGGATTAAAGGCATGTACCACCATATCAGGCTGATTAAAACTTAACAAAAGTATAATACCTCCTCAAAGTGTGACATGCCTTGGTATTATTCTAAAAAAAATATGTAGCTAAAAACTATAAAATGTAGAGAAAAGAAAGTAAAGACAACTTTAAAAATAAAAGGAGAACTATACTGTACTCCCAAATTATAAAAATTCAGTATTTCTTAGGTGTCAATTGTCTCCAGTGATCTCTAAAGTCAACACAATCCTAGTCAGTATTGCTATAGCCAGAGCCTCTGGGACAGATAGTATAACCAATGAAGATGGGAAGGGAAATACAAGCGGAGCTGAATGAAGGTGAACATGGACCAGAACAACTACGCTGGAGCTGGTAGGGCAGGAGGGGTCCAATGTCATGAGAAGGTGGGATCAACACACCTGGGTTATGGGCGGCTTGACTGTGCAGAGTGGACCACAGACATGTCCAGGACAACAGGTCCCTTGGTTTCTGCCTCCTCAGTTGGATGTTCAGAGATGCTTTCAGGAGATGGGGTCATTAGGCAAGGTCAGTCAGAGGACACATGATTGTGATCTCAGACACAGCCCACAGCTAAACCTGGGTACAGCCTCATCAGATAACTTTGGGGCAGTAATCCTCATGTTCTGGTTTTGAAAGCATTTGATGCCAGAAATAGAGGGTCGTGAAGTGCATGACCTGGGGATGCAAACTCGGGTCCTCATGCTTGCACAGTAAGCAGTCTACCCGCGGAGCCACCTCCCCAGCCCTTCACTCAACCTCTGAACCACAGTGGGTCTGCTTCTGAGTGGGGACAATGTACCTGCCTCAGAGGGCTGTTAAGTGGGTTAATTGAAGCAATGGGAAATGCTGTGTAGGGAGCAACTCAGGGGCTCTTAGAGCTACTGTTGGGAGGGGGACCATTTCTGCCAAGGAGGCATAGGGCTATCTGGGAGGGGCTCCCAGACTTGCCTTCTGTCTCCCAATTCTTCCTTGCTGAGTTTTTAAAGTCATCCTATTCCTGCTTCAACCACTAAGGACTGTCCAGGTAGATGGGAGGGCAGAGGGAGTCAAAGGAGGCTAGGGTGGCATCAGGTAGAGGCTGTAGAGACAATACCAGTGACAAGGGGCAGCTGCAGGTGAGGTCCTAGTATGCTGTAATGCTAGGTGACAGTGACAGTGCTAGCAGTGGTGGCTGGCTCCTCATTCATTAGCTAGCCCCAAGAAGATCTCCATCCCTTAGCCTTTGAGTTTAAGGTGGCATATCTATAATGGGACATGCTAACAAATCCCAGTGTTCAGTCCCCATGCAGGGAGTGAGTTCTGCCCCACATATTCTGCCCCATAGGACCCTCTAGCCTTGGCCACACTTTCTTTTTTTAAAAAACTATTTTATTTTACTTATTAAAAAATTTGTTTTTATTTTGTTTTTATTTATCTGAGAAAGCGAGAAAGAGAGGAAGAGAATGGGTGTGCTGGGGCCTCCAGCCACTGCAAACAAACTCCAGATGCATGCGCCACTTTGTGCATCTGGCTTATGTGGGTCCTGGGGAATTGAACCTGGGTCCTTTGGCTTTGCAGGCAAATGCCTTAACCACTAAGCCATCTCTCCAGCCCCTAAATATCTTATTTTCATTTATTTATTTGAGAGAGAGAGAATGGGCACACCAGGGTCTCTAGCCACTGCAAACAAACTTCAGGGGCATGTGCCACCTTGTACATCTGGCTTACGTGGGTCCTAGGGAATTGAACTTGGGTCCTTTAGCTTTGCAGGCTAGCACATTCTCCATCCAGAGAAATGAGTCTTTTAAACATTTTCTATTCTTGTCCTTGCCGGGTCTGTGCCTAGAGTACTCTGATTTCAGATTCTTCTCCTACAGACTTCACTAAGACCATAATTAAAACATCCAAGATCTGTGCCACCTTATCTCAGTTACCTGATCCTGAGAGATGGCAGCTAGCTAGGCCATCCACCCCATCCACCCACCCACCCATCCATCCATCCATCCATCCATCCATCCATCCATCCATCCATCCTTCCATGTATCCATTCATTCATTTTCCGTCCTCAAAGAAAAGTCACTGAATGTTGCCTGTGGCCATGCGCAACTCTTGGCATACTTTTACTGCAAACATTACAGAGCAAATGAAAAAAGAAAAAACAAACCAGACACAAAACCCCTGCTGTCATGGACTAGCCTATCAGAAGCCCATGAGTAAAATAACCGAGCAGATGCATGGTGGGCAGTGGTGAGTGCTAGAGAGAAAAGCAGCAAAGAAGGAGGTTAGGGCTGTTAGGCAAGGAAGCTGCTGTTGAAAGCAAGGGAGAGAGGGCAGCTTCTCTGAGCAAATGGCATTTTAGGAAAGTCTTGAAAGAAGAAAAGACATGAGCAGTGAGTAAACCCAGAGAAGAATGTTCCAGTTGAGGGGTGGATGCAACACTTGTCCAGTGTTGAGTTACACCCATAACTGGAAAGTTTGAACAAGAATAGGGTGGTCAGGGGCTGGAGAGATGGCTTAGCGATTAAGGCGCTTGCCTGCAAAGCCAAAGGACCCCAGTTCAATTCCCCTTCATCCATGTAAGCCAGATGCAAAAGGTAGCACATGCATCTGGAGTTGGTTTGCAGTGGCTGGAAGCCCTGGTGTGCTCATTTTCTCTCTCTTTCTCTCATTCTGCCTCTTTTTCTCTCTCAAATGAATAAATAAAAATAATTTTAAAAAAGAATAGGATGGTCAGTAGGGGCTGGAGCAGAAAGAGGATGCATAGGAGACGGAAGGGGAGTACTTAGTGGATGATGCGTCCTTCCCAACATCAGAGCTACATCTTCTGGGATCATTTAGCCACACTTTCTGAAGGCCAGTGTGAGGTGGAGACTTTGAGTGCAGCAACTGCTGCAAAAAGTTTCTCAGAGGCTGTCCCTGGGGCCCTCTTGGGCTTGCCACCCTGTCTGACCTCAGAAGCCTCCTCTGAGGAGGGATCCAGGTTCCTCCCACTCTCTTACACACTCAGCACATCTTCCTTGGGATGGATTTAGTCCTCACAACCACAAACCCTGAAGAAGCAGACAGTCTGCACCTCCCCAGCCCACTTCCTGCCTCAGGGCCTGCCCTTGCCCACACATGTGCCCCTATGTGTCATATGGGAGTAGGTGTGAGCTTCAGGGAAGCCCACCCACAGGGTGTGCTGTCAACCGGGTAGTCCAGCAGCGTGCCGCAGGCAGGATCCAATTTCCAAGTTTGTGGTGTGCATTCTGGTTCAGAGAGAAACCCTGGCTGGGCTCATAAGAGGAGACCTTGCGTGACCCTGGCTCTCACTGTGTTCCTGATCCGTTTCTGGGGCTTCAGTCTTCCTCCCACAGCCCTGAACAGTCCGGATTTCCCACCTGTCTTTTTTTCACTTCCCATTGGCTCTCACTGCAGATTCTGGAGAAGGAACCCAGTAACTCTTCAGGACAAAGGTGGGAGCACTAATTAGCTCTGTCCAGGAAAGATGGTTGCTTTTCTGCGCCCCAGGAAATATCACCCATTTGCCAGGATAGAGGAAGGGCCACCCTCCACTGCAACCCCCCCACTGGCCTGGGAAAGCAGAAATGTGCCAGTAAGCAGGTCGGTTCTCAGAATCCCCACGCTATGTGATTCCTTTCTGCACTGGTTCAAAGCAGATGTGCTCCTTGTGTGACTCCAGGGACAGCCTAGCTTCGAGGAGGGGTCAGGGACCAACATGTTTTTTCTGACTCGTGCAAGTTGCTTAGCCTCCTCCCAGCTCAGTTTCCGCAATTGTAAATTGAGGCCTAATGATGGCATCCACTCATAGCTTGTTAGTGAGGTTGGGCCTGGCTGGCTAGGCATGGAATCCTGCTTCCCACAGGGTCAAGTCAGGCCACTCAGGGTTTTTCTCCGGAGAATCTCAAGTCCTGGCCTTGGCTGAGGACCCAGTGGTGGGTGAGCCCACTCAGGTGGGTCCTGAGGATTTCACTGGTTCCTGTTGGATCCCTGGAGCTGCCTGGAACACTTGGCCCTGATCTAGCTGAGGCCGCTCCACTCTGTGATGCAGATTCTTCTTTTCTTCTACAAGTAGCCAGAGTGGGCTCTGTTGCTTATGCCTTAAGAACCTACCTGGTGTAGAAAGTCGACGGTCTCCCATACAGTAGATGGACACTTTTTTTTGTTTGTTTTGGTTTTTCAAGATAGGGTCTCACTGTAGCCCAGGCTGACCTGGAATTCACTATGTAGTCTCAGGGTGGCCTTGAACTCATGGTGATCCTCCTACCTCTGCCTCCTGAGTGCTGGGATTAAAGGCTGCACCACCACACCTGGCTTAGATGGACACTTTTTACCTGGGGCCTCGCCTCCTTCCCTGGTAACAGAGCCCTGCCTCTCATGGCCAGGAAAGGGTGAGGCAGGAGAAGACTCCAGTCCAGCCTATGAGGTTAGAGAAGTTTCCTAAAGGAGGCAGTGCTTGGGGCTGGGTGAATGGTGCTGGGAAGGAAACGCTAGATGTCAAGCAGCCAGAAGGGCTTCAGCAAACAGTTGCTGGGTGCAGGGAGGTGGGACTGCTCAGAGGAACGATGGACAATGGACAATCCTGAGAGCAACTGAGCCCATTAGGGACAGGATGCTAATGGATGGCTCCCCATTGATTCTGCCTGGCTTTTGTGAACATGCTTGCAGTGACTAATGTGTTTAATTACCCATTGGTACTGGCTCAGCAGGCAGGGCAGAGCAGATACGCAGTCTGCAGCTGGAAGCCAACCCTCAGGGTCCCTTTCTCTTGTCCAAAGTGGGTGACATTGGAAACTAGGCCATGTCCCTGCTGATAGATTACTCATGTCACCACATGCCACTAACCTTCAATAAACATAAGCAAGATCAGCAAGGTATAGACCTTGCGTGGGCTCAATGGGGTCCTAGAGAAGCCAGAGGGGCCGATCCTATTGGGCCAGGTCCCTGGACAAGGCGGGACATGAACAAACCTAAAGCCAGTGGTCACAAGTGGGGAGCCCATGGACTTCTTTATTAATCCCCTCCTCTGGGCTCTGCTGTCCCTGCTTCTGAGTCTGTGTGCTTCATTGGGTCTTGGTTGTTGTCCTAAGTTGAGAAGGGGACAAAGGGTGAGGGCCAGGAGAAGGGGACACACGTCTGCGTGGAGCAGGACCCGAGGCTGAGCAGCCAGGACTGGCTTGGTGGTGATGACCATGAATCAGCCTAAAACAGGTGGGTGTGAGCGTGGAATGAGGTCCGGGGCTTCATCAATCATGGTCCTTGGTGTGGCCTGTGAATCTTCCGTTCCCAGCTCTCTACAGCATTTGGGGCAGAACACGCACTTTTCAAGGCTAGCTCACTCAGAGATGGTAAAAGCATCAACATCATCTAGAGCCAAATGCCTCACTCCCCTCCTTTCCTTTCCGGCAGTACCTTGGGACTTTTTTGGCCTTGAGGACTTGAAAGTGGGAAAGAGGCCTGGATTCTTCATATTTTGTTCTTGTTTTTCTCAGGAAATAAGCAGGAAGGAAAGGGACCCCAATTCTTCAATCCTTTGACCCTCTTTTGTAGGAATATGTCATTTAGCTATCTGGAAAAAGACTTAAATCAGAATTGCTGGGTGTATAACAGACAACAGCTGGGGAGTATTTTATACTTAAACCCACATCTGATCTATGACCCAGAAATTCTACTCCCAGATATGTATTCATAAGAAATTAAAATGTGGGGCTGGAGAGATTGCTTAATGGTTAAGGCACTTGCTTGTGAAGTCTAAGGACCTAGAGTCAATTCCCCAGAACCCGTGTAAGCCAGATGCCCATGGTGGTACATGCATCTGGAGTTTGTTTACAATGGCTAGGGGCTCTGGCGTGCCCATTCTCTCTCTCTCTCTCTGCCTCTCTCTCTCTCAAAATGGATAAATAAAAATTTTTTAAAAGGAATATGAAAAGATGGTAGTTAACTGGGTGTGGTAGTACATGTCTGTAATCCCAGCAATTAGAAGGTAGAGGCAGGACTATAAGGGATTCAAGGCCATTATCAGCTACATAAAGAGTTTGAGGTGAGCTTGGACTACATGAGATCTTGTCTCAAAAATGAATGAAGGAGGGCTGGAGAGATGGCTCAGCAGTTAAAGCGCTTGCCTACAAATCCTAAGGACCCAGGTTCTATTCTCCAGTACCCACGTGTGGTGGTTTGATTCAGGTGTCCCCCATAAACTTAGCCATTGTGAATTCTAGGTTCCCAGCTGATGGAGATTTAGGAATTAAAACTTCCTGAAGGCAGTGTATTGTTGAGGGTGGGCTTATGGGTGTTATAGCCAGCTTCCTCTTGCTAGTGTTTGGCACACTCTCCTATTGCTGTTGTCCACCTGATGTTGGTAAGGGGGTGATATGCACCCTCTGCTCATGTTGTCGTTTCCCCCTGCCATCACGGAGCTTCCCCTCGAATCTGCAAGCCAAAATAAACCTTCTTTCCCCCCCCCAACAAGCTGCTCTTGGTCAGGTGATTTCTGCCAGCAATGCGAACCTGACTGCAACACCACGTAAAGCCAGTGACACATGCATTTGGAGTTCATTTACAGTGGCTGGAGGCCCTGGTGTGCCTATTTTCTCTCTCTCTTTATCTTTTTCTTTCTCTGTGTCTCTCTTTATATTTCTCTCCTTGCAAATAAATAAGTAAAAATATTTTAGGGACTGGAGGGATGGCTTAACAAGGCACTTGCCAACAAAGCAAAAGGATACAGGTTGGATTTCCTAGTACCCACATAAAGCCAGATGCACAAGTAGTGCGTGTGTCTGGAGTTCACTTGCAGTGGCTAGAAGCCCTGGCATGCTCTTTCTCTCTCTCTCTCTCTTATAAATATATAAAATATTAAAAATATTTTTTAAAGAGCCAGGCATGGTGGCATACGCCTTTAATCCCAGCACTGGGGAGGCAGAGGTAGGAGGATCACTGTGAGTTCAAGGCCACCTTGAGAATACAGAGTGAATTCCAGGTCAGCCTGGGCTAGAGTGAGACCTTACCTCAAAAAACCGAAAAAAAAAAAAAAAAAAAAAAAAAGAGGACATAGAAAAAGATAACTAAAATACAGTTTGGAAACAAATGCATGAAAAATATAAGAAAGAAGTACGTAGATGGGTACAGTGAGGACGAATGTGCCTCCCAGGTTCAAGAAGGAGAAAACACAGAAGCAGAAATAATGTTCAAAGGAGACCCCACACTTACCGTGCCATTCCTAATGAGGCTAAGTGGACAGAAATCCATAGTAGATCCCCCATGTGAAGCTGTAGAATGCCAACGACAATGAGGAGATTTCAGACATACTGCACAGTGACCTGGGGCGGGGGATAGAATGGGGGACTCCTCTACAGCCACAGCATGAGACAACATGCTGAGAGAAAATGAATGCCAGCCTGGAATCCACCAGAATATTCTTCAAGGAGAGGACCATTAAAATAAACACATTTGGGGCTAAAGAGATGGTTCAGTGGTTAAGGATGCTTGCTTGCAAAGCCTGACAGCCTGGGTTTGATTCCCCAGTACCCATGTAAAGCCAGATACACAAAGTGGCTCATGTGTCTGGAATTTATTTTGCAGTGGCAGGAGCTTTGGCACATCATGTTCATTCTCTCTCCCTCTTCCACATAAAAAATATTTTTAAAAATACTTTTTTGGGGGAGGGGTTTCAAGGTAGGGCTCACTCTAGCTCAGGCTAGCCTAGAATTCACTATATAGTCTCAAGGTGGCCTCGAACTCTTGGCAATCCTCTGCCCCTGAGTGCTGGGATTAAGGGTGTGTGCTACCACGCCTGGCTTTAAAAAAAAATAACACACATTTTCAGAGAAGCACAAAGTGAGAACAGGCATTCTAAAAAGGTAGCCAATAAGGGCTAGAGGGATGGCTTAGCTGTTAAGGTGCTTGCTGGCAAAGCCAAAGGACCCAGGTTCAATTCCCCAGGACCCACATAAAGCCAGATGCACAAGGTGACACGTGCATCTGGAGTTTGTTTGCAGCGGCTGGAGGCTTTGGTATGCCCATTCTCTCTCTCTATCTGCTTCTTTCATTTTCTCTCTCTCTTAAATAAATAAATACTAAAATACTTTTGAAAAAGGTGCCAACGAAAGGAAGTAGGCTCAGAAGGAAGGTACAGACAGGAGAGGGAAGGGCCACCTCAGTGGCCGTTCACTCTGTGTCCACCCTGACCTCACCTGTGCCCCTCTCTTCCCCTGCTCCTGAAGTAGCTGCCTCAATGCCTGGTGACTGTGGACTATGAAAATGCAGCCAGAATCAAGGGAGTCATGTTGCCAGCTCCACTGGGTCAGTGCCCTGGTCCTGCTCTTCCCAGGCCCTACGTCGCCTTCTTCACCTCATAGCTAAGTAGCGCTGCCAGGGTCTGAGAGCTGCTACAGCCAGTTTCCTGGTACCCACGTGGCCTGAAAGCTGTTCTCCACGTGCAGCCTGGTGGCACATGCCTTCAATCTCAGCCCCCGGGAGGCAGAGGTAGGCGGATCACTGTGAGTTTGAGGCCGGCCTGAAGCTACTTAGTGAATTTCAAGTCAGGCTTGGCTAGAGTGAGATCCTGCCTTGAAGAAAAACTCCAAAACGGTACAAATCAGATTGTGTCTCCCAATGTTTAAAGAGGGGAAAGTGCACCCCAGTTACTCTTGGCATAAACAGAAAAATCTTGAGGTTGAGGACATGGCTTAGCTGGCAAAATGCATGCTGTGCAAGCACGAGGACCGAAGTTGAGATCTCAGCGCCAGTGTAAAAGTTGGGTATGGTGGTGCACACTTGTAATGCCCATGTTAAGGAGACAGAGACAGGTGCATCCACAGGACTGGCTGGGTAGCTAGACTAGCCCAATGAGTGACAGCCCCTATCTCCACACTAACTAACTAGCTGAGGCGGAGAGAAATTGAGGAAGACATCTGATGACTTCTAGCTCTCACACATACGTACACACACATGTACCTACACATATGGACATGCATACATATGCACACAACATATGTAACCTGGGATAGAAAATCCCTGACAGATTTGAGAAGGCTCAGCAGCCCAGGCCCTCCCTACACATGTCTCCAACTGTACCGCTTTGCCATCTCCCTACCCCAGTCACTCTGGATTCTCTGTCCTTCATCTGGGCCACCCAGTCCACTCACATAGACTTCTGCTCATGCTGTTTCCACCATGTAGAGGGTCTGTGTCTGTTTAATGAGTGAACCTCAGCTTTCGGTTCACTGGACAGTTCCTCTGGGAAGTCTGCGTTGACCTCCCTGTCAGTCTCCCCCATTAAATGCCCTCCCAGTGCTGCGGCCCCTCATCTTATCACAGGAACAACTTCGCATTTCCTTGTAACGACCTGTTGTCTGGTTCCTCCACTGCACTTGAAGTTCAACAAGGAACAGCCTACCAATACTTCTCCATGACTCATATAAGTGGACTTACAAATGAGTGGGTGGGGTGAGCCATCCTGGAGCTTCCCTTATGGCAAGTTCTAGAGTGTGTGTTTCTTTTTCACCCTCCCGAGGTTCAGTTCTTGTATGGATGAATCAGGAGGCGATGCTACAAGGTGGAGCTGGTAAAAGAAGGAATTGGGAGCTGGGAAGACAAAAGGGAGAGAGACCTAGAGGACAGGCCATTGGTCATGACCCTTGGGGAAAGGAAGCTAGTGAGGACTGAGGGAGTGGACAGCAGGTGTTTGGCCTGAGGCTATAGGGGGAGCAGAGCCAAGACCACCCAGTCCAACACAGGAACACAGGGCAGGGGTAGATAAGGAGCATTGTTCTGGTTGACACATGTGTATGAGTGTGTGAGTAAAGTGTGTGTTGTGTGCACACGTGTGTGTCCTTGAGCTGTCCAAACGGCTTGCCTGCACTTGAGATCATTTGCCTGTGGTGGCTGAAGTGGAATGTTGGACATCTATCTGTTCCATCACTCTTCTGCCTGGTCTTGTTTTCAGCTGGAATCTCTCTCTGTGTATCTCTCTCTTTCTCTCTCTCTCCTGTTTTCAGGACTTGCTGGGCTCCAGGCACCTTTGATTCTCAGTCGCTGCTCCCCTGTAGGACTGAGGTTACAGGTGTGCATAGCCATGTTTTACGTGGGATCTGGAGATTTGAATTCTGGTGGTCTCGGGCCCTGATGTTTGCGTAGGAAGCATACTTAGCCCCTGAACCATGTCTCCAGCTTGCTTTTCCCATTTTGAAAATGCGTATTGCTTCTGCATCACTGGGACTGTGGTGAGCGAGACCCGAGAGGCGGGAACCAACAGTTCTGAGTCACAACAGCATTGAGGCATCAAACACTGGGATTGATGAGCAGACACAGAAAATGAGCTTTCTGTGCAGATGCGCAAGGTGACCTTCTGACAAGGGTCTTTGGTGGAGACGCTGCCTGAAGAGCAATTGTGTGGAACTCATCATGTTTAATAAGAGGGATAAAGGCCTTGTGATACACTGTTTCATGAGCTGCAAACAAAATATTTTTATAAGGGTTTGCATTCACTCTTGTGACCTTCACCTCGCAGGCTGCATTGTTCTTTCTCCAACTTCCTATTGGAGAAGCTCTACTCATGCCCGGCACCTGTACCCACCATGGGTCCCATCTCAGCACCTGGCACTACCACCCACCCAGAGCCAATCTGGACCCTTGTGTACCACCCTTGATGATTGCTACACCTCCTGTCCCATGCCACAGATGTCCAGATCCTACTGTGCCCCTTGACCTCCCATCATCTTCTACTCTGCGGCTTCCTTTCCACCCACTGCATTCAGACAGTTCAGACCTGCCTATCTTTCTTGACCTGGTTGCCAGAGTGGTTTCAATTCCAGTCTCCTTCTCTCCAGTCCCTTGCCCGGCCTACCAAACTGTAGAGGATAAATTTCCAAAGTGTAGAACAGTGGTGTGACTCCTCCACTCAACACACCTTAATGACTTCCTATTGCTTTCCCTGTATAGTGCACGCTATTGTTTTATCTGCCCAACTCCCTCTTTTTTTTTTCTCCAAGGTTGGATCTCGCTGTGGCCCAGGCTGACCTAGAATTCACTATGTAGTCTCAGGCTGGCCTTGAACTCACGGCAATCCTACCACCTCAATCTCCCTAGTGCTGGGATTAAAGGCGTGTGTCACCAACTTCTCCCTCCCCCCCTTTTTTTTGGTTTTTGGAGGTAGGGTTTCACTCTAGTCCAGACTTACCTGGAATTCACTATGTATCCTCAGGATAGCCTTGAATTCACAGCAATCCTCCCAGCTCTGCCTCCCAAGTGCTGGGATTAAAGGAAGGTGCCACCATACCAGGCACCAGCTCCTTTTTTAATGGAATATACTTCTGGAATATTGTTCTGGGAAGCATTCTTTTTTTGGTAACTGTCTTGCCTACTTTGGTAACTATAAGCAGTGTGTGTGTGTGTGTGTGTGTGTGTGTGTGTGTGTGTGTATGTGTAGAATAGGCTTTTAAATCTTCCTACTGGGGAATACCTATTATGTACCCCTAGGGAACAGGCTGGGTCACCCCCCCCTTCAGTGAACCAGTGGGCTACCAAGGGCCTGTGCTCACTCCATCCTTCACAGCCAGGAGCTGATAAATAACAATCTGGGCTCCTCAGTCACTTGGGTATGTCTGCTGAGGGCTGATTCCCAGAGAAGAAGAGTGGACTACCTCTCAGTTCTTAGGGCATGGCAAACGCAGCTGCCCGTGCCTCATGCCATCCTGATCCTTCCACGCTGAACCTGTTGCCTGGGAGCCTGTACCAATCCCTTCTCTAACTCTTTCCCAGAATGATCACCCTTCCTTTGCAGTGAGTGATGGACCCTCTAGCTGTTCCATGGTGCTCCAGCCTGACACCCTTATGCTGGGATCCTCACCACAAAGTCTTTCTTTGTCCAACTCCATGTCCCTGTAGTCAGGGAGTAGCCCTTGTCACCCAGGGCCTCTAGCCACTACAAACGAACTCCACATGCATGTGCCACCATGTGCAGCTAGCTGATGTGGGCACTGGGGAATTGAACCTGGGTCCTTAGGCTTCCCAGGCAGCCTCTTAACTGCTAAGCCACCTCTCCAGCCCAAAAGTTTAGTTTGGTTTTAAGGGTCTCAACTAAGTATCTCGCCATTAGAAGGGTACAGCCTTCAGCATAGAGGGATTTCAGATATGTGCGAGGTTCTGCAGCAAAATGCCCCCAAGTCCTCTCTGAGCAGAGGCTTGTGGGACATGCTGGAAGCTACTGTTTCCATGGAGAGGGCTTGAGTGATAGAACTTGCCATGCATGTTTCCACAATTTTTTTCATTGAACCCGACATCACTGTAACAGTTACTTTCTCGTTGCTGGGACAAAACACATAAGCAGAAGCAGCTTGTGGAAGGAAAGGTCTCATTTACAGCTTACAATTTCAAGGGGAAGTTGCATCATGGCAGGGAGAGCATGGCAGGAGCAGACAGCTGGCATCATGTGTCCACATCAACAGGGAGGAGGCAGTGAGAGCTAGCTATGTGGGGTAAGGGCAGTCGGGCTATAACACCCCAAGGCCCACTCCCAATGACACCCTTCCTCCAGCAAGGCTCCACCTCCTTAA
Source organism: Orientallactaga sibirica (assembly GCA_036365145.1). NCBI lineage: Eukaryota > Metazoa > Chordata > Mammalia > Rodentia > Dipodidae > Orientallactaga > Orientallactaga sibirica. The sequence continues at coordinate 21,783,210 of JAEOAD010000015.1, read as the reverse complement.
GGCTCCACACCCTTCCCCAACAGTGTCACCAACAAAGGATTAAGTATTCAAACACATGAGGTTACAGGGGGCATTTTACATGCAAAGCCGTCATAGCCTCCTTGGCAAGCGCATGGGACCCCCATTTTCAGAGAGGTTAAGTCATGTGCCTGTGGCCCCATAGCAGAAGATCTGCTGTGATCCTGTGTTCTCCAACTATACCCACTGCCCGGCCAGCCCAAGGAAGGAACTGGAAATTAAAAGGCCCAGAGGGTCATGGAGGATGGGAAGTATGGGTGACTAGAGCTTTCTGGGCAAAGTGTATATGGATGGTATACTTGGGTCCCCTGGATTTGTATGCTGAAGTCCTCACTCACAGGTGATGGCATGAGGCAGGCTGTCCAGGAGATGATGAAGTCTTGACAGGGCCCATGATGGCACCAATGCCCCTATAAACACAAGAGGAGACTTAAGTTGTCTCTGCCTGCTACATGAGGAAGCAGCAAGGAGAGGGCTGTGTGCAATCCCTAAGCCAACTCTCCGACCACCTTGATCTTGGACTTCCAGCCTCAGAACTATGAGGACTATCTGTTCCTCAGGCTGCCAGGGTTTTGTTACGGTAGCCCAGGCTGACTTAGCCAGATGTGCACATAGCATGTGAATTTTGATCCCTGCTTCATGCATACATAAAGAAGGTCAATTCCACATAGGCCTTGGATAAAAAAAATTTAAGAGAAAAACAATATTTTAGAAAGAAACAGGAGAATATCTTCATGACCTTTAGTAGGCAAATGTCTCTTAGGACACAAAAAGCATGAGCCATGGTGATAAATTGGACTCCATTAAAATTAATAACACCGGTTGCACAAAGGCAGCATCGGGAGTGAAAAGGCAAACCACGGAGGGGAGAGAAACCTTCTTTATGTACATTTGACCTAGGACTTGAAATCAGAATACAGAAGAACTCCTTCCAATCAGCGAGAGGAGAGATCAGCCAACAGAAAGCAGACACAGGGTTTGGGCAGATGCTTTATAACAGAGCACATTCAAATGGATACTAAACATTTGATAGTACTCAATGAGTCACTGGGAAGTAGAAATTAAAGCCACAATCTGGGTCTGGGTCTGGTGGTGCAGGCCTGTCATCACAGTTTCCTGGAATGCTAAGATAGGAGAATCAAAACTTTAAGGCCAGCATCAGGCATGGTGGTGCACACCTTTAATCCCAGCACTTGGGAGGCACAGGTAGGAGGATTGCCGTGAGTTCACGGCTACCCGGAGCCTACATAGTGATTCCAGGTCAGCCTGGGCTAGAGCTAGACCCTACCTCGAAAAGCCAAAAAAAAAAAAAAAAAAAAAAAAAAAAAAAAAGAAAGAAAGAAAGAAAGAAAGGCTGGGAATGTAGCTCAGAATAGAGCTATGCATGAGGCCCTAAATCCAATCCTGAGTACCACCAAAAAGAGGTAACTAAAGCTACCTGGGAGTCCTAACTCCTGGAAAGCTGAGGCAGAAGTATCATGAGTTTGAGACTAGCCTGGGCTATAAAGCAAGAGTCTGTCTCAGAACCTCCCTTTAAAGCCAGAGTGCGCTGCACACGTAGCTCAGTTGGCAGAGTACTTGCTTCGCATGCATTCACATACATGAAGCCCTGGGGTTTGTTCTCCAGCCCTGCATCAACCAGATATGGTGGCACATCTGTAATCCTAGCCCTTGGGAGGTGGAGGCACAAGGATCAGAAGTTCAAGGTCATCCTCTGCTACATAGCAAATTCAAAGCCAGCCTTAGATACATGAGACCATGTCTCCAGAAAAGAAAAAAGGAGACTGTAATGAGGCTGGGGATATAGCTCAGTAGTAGAACACTTGTCATGCACGCAAGCCCTTAATCCCGGCACTTGGGAGGCAGAGGTAGGAGGATTGCTTTGAGTTTGAGGCCAGCCTGGGACTACAAAGTGAGGTCCAGGTCAGCTGGGCCTAGAGTGATACCCTGCCTTGAAAACAAACAAACAAAAAAAAAGAACTATAATAAGACAACACTACACACACACGAGAATAGCTACAATTGAAAAAGTAGCAAGACCAAGTGTCACACTGTTGATGGGAGCGTGTAGCAGAACACAGCAAGCCAAATATAAGCTTTCCCCACGATGTAACGATACTGCTTCTAAGTGTATCATCAACACACAAGTTCACGTTTAAGTTCGCCAAAAGACATGCACAAAATGTTCAGAGCAGCTACTCACAATAGCCCAGAACTGAGAACTACCCACATGTCCACCTACGCAGAATAGGTAAGTACATTGTGGTCCATTTGTGTAATAGTAGATCACATGGCCATGAGAATAGACCAACAATATCTACACAGCAATGTGGATGACTGAGTTCAAGTCCAAAACAGGTGACACCAGTTGATCATATTAAAAATTTGTGTGTTATACAGTTCTCTATTGCTGTGATAAAACACCCAGAAAAAATCAACTTAAAAGAGGAAAGAAAAAACAGGAAGCTGTGGGGATTCACCGGACCAGATGCGGTGGTTAGTATGAAGTCTCTGAAAACTGGGGGGTCACAGTGAGTGCTATGGGTCCAGCAAATGAAGTCCCTGAAGTTCCAGACAATGTGGGAGACCGGTACTGTAGTGGCAATCACTTTGCAAATAGGAATGATATTTTTTTCTTTTGAGGCAAGCCCAACAGACTGGCCTTGTGTGTGTGTGTGTGTGTGTGTGTGTGTGTGTGAGAGAGAGAGAGAGAGAGAGAGAGAAAGAGAGAGAGAGAGAGAGAGAGAATTGGCATACTAGAGCATCCAGGCACTGTAATCGAACTCCAGAGGCGTGTGCCACCTTGTGTGCATGTGTGATCTTGCCTGCCTGAATCACTTTGTGCATCTGGCTTATGTGGGTCCTGGAGAGTTGAACTTGAGTCCTTGGGCTTTGCAGGCAAACATCTTAACCACTAAGCCATCTCTCCAGCCCAGGAATGATTTTTTTTTTTTTTCGAGGTAGGGTCTCACTCTAACTCAGACTGACATGAAATTTACTCTGTAGTCTCAGGGTGGCCTTGAACTCATGACGATCTTCCTACCTCTGCCTCCCAAGTGCTGGGATTAAAGGTATGTGCCACCACGCCCAGCCAGGGATATTTTTTTAAAAAATATTATTTATTTGTTTAAGAGAAAGAGAGAGAATGGGTGTGCCAGGGCCTCTGGCCACTGCAAATGAACTCCAGACACATGTGCCACCTTGTGCATCTGGCTTATGTGGGTACTGGGAAATCGAACTTTCTTGAGTCCTTAGGCTTGGCAGGCAAGTGCCTTAACCACTAAGCCATCTCTCCAGCCCAGGAATGATTTTAAGAGGAACTTGACCCTCAACCTGGGACTCTTTGCTTGGCCAGGAACTTGAGTGACATTGCCCTGATGGCACTCAGCCAGGGCTATAGTCAAAGGGATGGAATTCCTGTGTTGGACCCAAACTTTCCAAACGAGCTTACAGTCTGTAACCACTGCAAGACCATGCATAGAGGATGGCTGAAGTTTGATTCAGGCAGGCATCTTCTTCCCTTTTCCTGACTGAACCCCACTCCCTGTCAGCAGTCAGCTTCAACTCAAGTGCTACCTTTGTTCTGTAAAGTCCTATATGTTGTCTCTGAGTTTCTGCAAGGGGTGACTTTGCTCCTTATTAGTGTAATGGTGAGCTAACAAACATTGGAAATAAAGACTACACACACATACAGAGAGAGAGAGAGAGAGAGAGAGAGAGAGAGAAAAGATTTATTTTGCTTCATGGTTTCAGAGCTTTCAGTCCATGGTTGGCTGGCTCCATTGCTTGTAGGCCTCTAGGGAGATAGAAATATCATTGTGATGAAGGAGAGATGGCTCAGTGGTTAAGGCACTTGACTGCAATGCCTAATGACCTAGGTCCAATTCCCCAGTACCCATGTAAAGCCAGATGCATAAAGTGGTGCATATATCTGGAGTTCATTTGCAGTTGCTAGAGGTCTGGTGCATCCATTCATTCTCTCTCTCTCACTGCAAATAAATTTTTTTTTTTTTTTTTTTTAGGGCTGGAGAAATGGCTTAGTGGTTAAGGCACTTGCCTGCAAAGCCTAAGGACCCAGGTTCAATTCCCCAGATTCCATGTAAGCCAGATGCATATGGTGGCGCATGTGTCTGGAGCTCATTTGCAGTGGCTAAAGTCCCTGGCATTCCCATCCTCTCCCTCCCCCTCTCTCTTTCTCTCTAATAAATAAAAATAAAATATATGAGCCAGGTGTGGCACATTCCTTTAATCCCAGCACTTGTGAGGCAGAGGTAGATGGATCACCATGAGTTTGAGGTCATCCTGAGACTACATAGTGAATTCCAGGTCAGCCTGGACTAGAGTGAGATCCTACCTCAAAAAAAAAAAAAATTTAAAAAAGAAATATCATTGTGGAAGGGCATGATGGAAGAAAGTCATTCACATCTTGACAGCCAGAGAAAGAGAGGGAAAGAGGCAGGAAGGGATCAAGAACAAGATATGCCTTTCAAAGACACACGCCCCAGTGACCCACTTCCTTCAACCAGGCTCTACCTCATACCTGTCTGCTCAGCTATGAATTCATCAGTGGATTAATCCATTGGATCCTGGTGATCCAATAATCTCTCAGTAGTGCCATCAGTGGGGTCCAAACCTTTTAGCACAAGAACCTTTGGGGCCAATTTATGTTGCAATCACCATACCTTGGAAGGGGAGGGATATATATATATTTTAATTTAAAAACTTCTTTATTGACAACTTCTATACTTACAGACAATAAACCACGTTATTACCCTCCCCTCCCCCCATCCTCCTTCAGAACTCCAATCTCCATCATATCCCCTCCCTCTCTCCATTAGTCTCTCTTTTAATTTGATGTCATCGTCTTTTTCTCCTATTATGAGGGTCTTGTGAAGGTATTGCTAGGCACTGTGAGGTCATGGATATCGAGGCCAATTTCTGTCTGGACAGTTGCATTGTAAGGAGTCGTACCCTTCCTTTGGCTCTTACATTCTTTCCACCACCTCTTCCGCAATGGACCCTGAGCCTTGGAGGGTGTGACAGAGGTGTTTCAGTGCTGGACATGTCTGGAAGGGGAGGCTTCTTGAGAGGGGCTCTGGTATGTATGAGTTCTACTTGTTGACCTGGGAAATGGTTCTCCAGTGCTCCCCGGGTGAAAGTTGGTAAGTGGAATGACATTGCCTTCTTTTTAGTTTTAACTCTTTTTGTGTACAGAGGATGTCTAGTGTCTGTGGTATATGAATGTGTGTGTGTGCAGGTGTGCAGTGCATGTTGGATGTCCTCTGCCACTCTTTCTCCTTATTTCCTTAAGACGGAGTCTCTCACTGAACCTGAGCTTGCTATTTTTTAAAATTAAACTGGCTAATTAGCAAGCCCCAGTAATTGTCCTATCTCTGTCCCCTTAGTACTGTGGCATATATGGTCATGCCTGACTTTTTATGTGGGCACTGAGGATCAAACTCGGGTCCTCATGCTGTGTAGCAAGTGCCAGCTGAAACATCTCACCAGCCTCCAGCCTCTTTTTTTGTTTTGTTTTGTTTTTCGAGATAGGGTTCCACTCTAGTCCAGGCTGACCTGGAATTCACTGTGTAGTCTCAGGGTGGCCTCGAACTCATGGTGATCCTCCTACCTCTGCCTCCCGAGTGCTGGGATTAAAGGCATGTGCCACTATGCCCAGCTCTTTTGTCTTATTTGAGAGAGAGAATGGGCACACCAGGGCCTCTAGCCACTGCAAATGAATCCCACACGCATGTGCCACCTTGTGCATCTGGCTTACATGGGTCCTGGGGAATCGAACTGGATCCTTAGGCTTTGCAGGCAAGTGCATTAACCACTGAGCAATCTCTCCAGGCCCCCTTTTTATTTTTAAATTTGTGTTTGTGTGTGTGTGTGTGTGTGTGTGTGTGTGTATACCCGCATGCCATGGTACACATGTGGAGGTCCGCACCTTCTACCTTGTTTGAGGTAGGGTGTCTTGTGTTTCCCTGCTGTTTATGCCAGGCTAAGTGGCCTCCCTGCTTCTGAGGAGTCTCCTGTCTCTGCCTCCCATCTTGCTGTAGATGCACCTGGATTTTAGATGCATGCTACTATGTCCCTCTTTATGTAGGTTCTGGGAACCCAAATTTGGCTCATTATGTTGGAGCAGCAAATGCTTCTTGCCCACTGAGCTTTTCAGTTTGCATTTTATTACATTTTACACACAGAACCAAACTCCTGGTGGTCCTGTGAGTGACAGAGTTGCACACCTCCCATGCTAGGGTGGAGTTTTATAAGCTGGCTTGACTCCATCTCCTTCTAGGAGCTTGAGTTGGGGTGTGTATGTCTCATCTGCATATCCAAGCTCTGTTCCCTGCAGATGCATCCAGAGGAGGTGAGAAGGGGCACAGGGCTCTGAGTAGAAATATCTCTTAATCCTATATGGCTGGAGGGAGCCTAGAGCTTTCTAAAGACTGGTGCCTGGAGCAGCAGCATCCTTGGCTGCCTGAACCTGGAGCAAAGGGTGAGTGTGGTGTGTAACTGAGACCTCAGGTAAGTTCTGTAAGAAGTTGTTCTTGGGCTAGAGAGATGGCTTAGTGGTTAAGGCACTTGCCTGTGAAGCCTAAGGACCCAGGTTTGATTCCCCAGTACCCATGTAAACTGGATGAAAAAGATGATGCATGTGTCTGGAGTTTGTTCGCAGTGGCTAGAAGCCCTGGCGTGCCCATTCTCTCTAGCCTCCATCCCCTCTCTCAAAATAAATAAATAAATAAATAAATAAATAAATAAATAAATAAATGTTTTCTTTTTCTTTTTTCATTTTGGTTTTCCAAGGTAGGGTCTCACTCTAGCCCAGGCTGACCTGGAATTCACTATGTAGTGTCAGGATGACCTCCAACTCACAGTGATCCTCCTACCTCTGCCTCCTGAGTCCTGGGATTAAAGGCTTGCGCCACCGTGCCTGGCTCTTTTTTTTTTTTTTTTTTTTTTTAAAAGAAGTTGTTCTTTGTTACCCAGGATGGGATTCTTCCTTCTAGATTCCTTTCTTCATCTGATGGATGGCCTGAACGTGATAAGACCTTGCTGCCTCCACCTTGCTGCTCTGTAGAGGAGCACTCTCCTGTGTTTTGTGGCATGTGTGTATGTGTGTGCTTCATATATTAGTAAGTCTTTTGTTGTTGTTGTTGTTGTTGTTTGAGGTAGGGTTTCACTCTAGCCTAGGCTGACCTGGAATTGACTATGTAGTCTCAGGGTAGCCTCGAACTCATGGTGATCCCTCTACCTCTGCCTTCTGAGTGCTGGGATTAAAGGTGTGCTCCACCATTCCCAACTTAGTAAGTCTTAATAATTAAAAATAGACTCCTTGGTCAATTAAGTTCATTAGAAGTCTGGGTTAAGCAAGCAAGTCCCCTGTTACTAAAGTCCTCAGGGCTTTTGAACATATATCCTCAATCGCCAGGACACAAGTACTTAACTGGTGTGTCTTAGACATACTTGTCCACAGAGGAGTGAGCGTGTGTGTGTGTGTGTGTGTGTGTGTGTGTGTGTATGTGTGTGTGAGAGACCTCATGGGATTGGTTTGGAGAAATCCAGTGTGAATTCCAACCCAAACTAAAGATCAACTTATATGGACACATAATCTCTCTCTCAATCTGTCTCTCTCAGGATTGGCCTTGTACATATTAGTCAAGTGCTGTACTATTTAGCTACAGACCAAGCCTTTGGCTTTTGAGACAGGGTCTTGCTATGTAGCCCAGGCTGACCTGAAACTCACCATTCTCCTCCTCTAGTGTTGAAAGGCATTTTTTGTCCTCTACTCGTTTTGAAAGCAAACTGAATTTAGCAAGGACTGATTTGGGAACATGCAGGGCTCTTCGTGACCATTGCTACATGAATAACAGGGGTGACAGGAAGCAGTTAGTGTGTTTGTGTGGTGGTGGGGAGGTGGTCCAGACCCTGAGCTGCCTAGGGGATTCTTTTTCCAGAAGGACTAGGGATGGCAGGTGGGCTGTGATGGGAGGAGCCCATTTTGCTTGTGAGCTGAGTTTGAAATATGAGTTCCAGGGGCTCCTCAGCATGGGGCTCGCAAACTGCAAATGAGAATAGGGCTATTTGAGTGAACTCTTTTTTTTTTTTAAATCTTATTTTTGGTGTGTTTTGGTCAATTGCTTTACTTTATCTAGAATGCAATTGAAAAGCCCTTTTATTTGAAAACATTTTAATTATTTAAATTCCTGCAAGGAAGAAAATGTATTGTTGCAAAGCTGAAAAGACTTTGGGTCTAAAGGCCTACTTTTCTGCATTCCAGTCGTTTCCCTTTGGGGGTGTCTCCACCATAAGATGTTACTTAGGTGACCAAGGGTCTTATAGCAGAGCAGAGGGTGGGCAGGTGGGGACCTAGGCTCCAGGTAAGGGTGTGGAGTAGAGAGCCGAGACACTTCTTTATCTGAAGGAGGGAAGCCTCTAATCTAATTCTGTCACCAGTACTAAATGGCCTTTCTATATTTTGACACACTGAATCATCTCCATGTCCGAGTTTGTTCCATTATTTATGACGGCCCATGTTCGGGATGATGAATCATGGCATGGTTCCCAGCAGCTGCCTCCCGGGCAGGGCCCTCCCACCACTGCTTCTGAACCTTCTTTGAAGTTTGATGGATGCCCCCTCCCCTTGCTACGCAAGGCCTGGGACCCTCCAGGAGCCCTGTGTGGGGTGGAAATACAGATGAGAAGGACCTTCTGGAACCTCTCAGGCCTGCACGCACACAAATCCCAGCTCAGCAGACAAATGGCAGGCCAGTTCCACTATGCAGCCTGTAGCTGGGGAGAAGAGCATCCGTGGTCGGGTCTCCATGGCAGCTGGAGCAGAAAATAAGCATCTTCTCTCAGAGCCCCTGTGGAGGAGGGATCTGTGGGAGCCGGAGGGCAGACAGTCACACATAGTGCCCCTTCCTGCCATACAGCTGCCCTGTGTGTGGCATCCCCTTCTGGGGGTCAACTCTCCTGGGAGGATCCCAGCTTCCTCCCCCCAAAGCCAGTCTCCCAGCTGGCTCCTTTCCTACGGAGCAGGCACAACTCTCTGTGTAGCTTGGGTGTTCTTAGCTACAGCGACCTGAGTTCTGGTGAGGGTCTGAAGACTGTGTGGCCCTGAGGCTGTGCAGGGTCCCAGTCATCTGGAAATGGTCTTCACTGGGACCCTGCAGCCCTGCTGAGTGCATGGCCCACTTCTCTCTGAGCCTGGATTTCCATACTTCCAGGGTCTGAGGCATGCCCCAACCAGCCATGGGAGAGCCTCACCATGCCAGCCCTCTTGTAATTTACTATCTCTTTAATTTTTCCCTCCTTCCCAGGAAGCCCGAGGCAGGGCCTTCCTCTCCCCTTTGCTTCTCTCTGCCTTGCACATACCCAGCTCTGCTCTACCGTTGCTGTCAGTCTGAGCTGCCTCCCCTGTTACACCAGAGGGTTTTGAGAGGGATAAACACCTCAGAGCACCTGGGAAATGAGGAGCCGGGATCTTTGAGGTCTAAAGCCCCACACACCACAGTGTAGGTTCCTCTCTGGAAGCATCAGGTCCCCTGAAGCTCTGCCCATGGTTGCCTGCTGCTCCATCCCAGAGCCTGCCTGGTAGTGCAGAAGGCTGTCCAGATGGACGAGAGGGTAGCCCTGGCAGTTCCACCTGATGCTGACTAGATCTGTCATGTGGAGCCCAGTTCCTGCGGTTTCTGTCCAGGTGGTTGTCCATCTGGGAATGTCTCCTCTGTGCCTCAGGCTCACAGTGGTTTACAATACTCTGCCACAATGAGGAGTTCAGGAATGTGCATAGCCTTGGCCACCAGCCCTGGACATCATTCAGGACAGGGAACAGAGTTTACTTGCTCCTCAGGGCCTGGTATTCACCAGGCTGGATCACCTTTTAGGTCAGGGTGTGCCACCTTCATTCCATGTGTGCATATTGCCAAGCATCAACACTGCTCTGTAAGTGTGGGGAACTGGGCCCCCAGAATGGTGTACCACTTACGGCCCTGTAGGAAGAAGAAGCACTGAGTCTAGCCAAATGGGCAGGCATTCCTGTTTCATGAGCCAAGAACAGAAGCCATGGCACCTCCAATGTGCCAAAGCTGGAATTCAAAGCCAGGCACACCTGTCTCTATCAGTTAGCCATGTCAGCCTAGGGGAGATTCTCGGTCACAAGACCTCACAAAACTACAGCAGAGAGACACGATGAGATTTGATATTGAAATGCAATTACTCTGTAAATGTCAATGTAAAATGCTCTGTAAGGTGGGTTCTTAAGAGGTGGTGAGGCCTCTGCCTTGTGGGTGGATTAATGCTGATAAAAGTGCAAGCTTAGTCCCCTTTGTCACTACCCTTCTACTTTCTGCCACCTTGCAGCAAGAAGGCCATTGCCAGGAGCCAGTGCCTCTAGACCTGTGAGCAAAAAAACCCTGCTTATTATAAATCATTCCACATCAGCTACTCTGAGGCATCTCCCCAAATACACTGAGACACTACTTCTGTCTCTGTCCCCCCCCCCCCAGGTAGGGTCTCACTCTAGCCCAGGCTCACCTGGAATTCACTATGTAGCCTCTCTGGTTGGCCTCAAACTCTCATCGATCCTCCTACCTCGGCCTCCCAAGTGCTGGGATTAAAGGCATGCATCACCATGGATGGCTGGCTGTTAGTATTTTTTTTTTTTAAATTTATAACTGGGCCATCAAGCTTTGTTAGCAAGCAGCAAGCACCCTTACCTGCTGAGAGAGAGAAAAGAATATGGGCACACCAGGGCCTCTAGCCACTGCAAATGAACTCCAGAAGCATGTGTTACCAGGTGCATCTGGCTTACATGGGTACTGCAGAATCAAACCTGGGTCCTTAGGCTTTTTAGGCAAGTTCCTTAACCACTAAGCTATCTCTCTAGCCCGTTTTTTATTTTATTTTATTTTATTTTATTTTATTTTATTTTATTTTATTTTATTTTTTTTAAGGCAAGCACTCGCTCTAACCCAGGCTGACCTGGAACTCACTCAGTAGTCTTAGGCTGGCCTTGAGCTAATGGTGATTCTCCTACCTCAGCCTCTCAAGTGCTAGGATTAAAGGCATTCACTACCACACCCAGTGAAGTTCTCTCTGTTTTACAGGTGAGGAAATTGAAGTCAGAAACATGCAGCAACTCATTCAAGGTCACACAGAGGTGGTAGGGTGGGTAGGATTTGATCCCAGTATCTGGCTAGCACTCTGACTACCCAGAGCTTCCTCCCTACTCTAATCCTCAGAGATGTCTGTCACTCTTTAGGCCCCATCTCCATCTACATGTTATGAGCTCTGTTTTCCTTTAGGGGGACACCATGGCCTGATTCTTGAAGAAACCAGGTCTGCTCACTATGTATCTTGGGTGCAAGCTTTCACCTCCCTAACACATGCTAAGCCTGTCAACAGAGAAGTGTAATTAAGGCCTCTGAGCCACTGGTGCTGATTTTCCCATTAAGCCATTGTTAACATCAGGGGTGGGAGGGCCAGGGTAATGACTGCTTTTGTAGCTCAGTAGAGTGTGAAGGAGACTTGTTGTTGGTAAACACTTTGGCGATTTGAAGAGCAAATTGTGGCTTGCACAAGCAGCCAGAAGAAGGCCGGGTCTTGCTTCTGGAAACCCAGAGGAAAGGGAGCCATCGGCAGTGGGAGGTCAGGGCTGAGGGAAGGATGGGAGGGAAAGGGAGACTGACAGAGCAGGGAGCAGAGGAACCACCTGTCGCACACACTTTCAGCCTTGTGGCCCGTGCTCTGCAGGGTTGAGGACTCTTGCCCTGGGCCTCTCGTCCAATGAGGGACTAGCATATAACTTGGTCCTCAGAATTCAGCAGTGCAATGGTAGCACATTCATTGGGAATAACAAAACAAAAAAACAGAAAACCAGAAAATAGCCAGGCGTGATAGTGCACACCTTTAATCCTAGCACTTGGGAGGCTGAGGTAGGAGGATCACGGTGAGTTCAAGGCCACCTTGAGACTAAAGAGTGAATCCCAGGTCAGCCTGGGTTAGAGCAAGACTGTACCTCAAAAAAAAACAAAAATAGGGCTGGAGACATGACTCTGGTTAAGGTGCTTGCTGGAGAAGCCTAAGGACCCAGGTTCGATTCCCCAGTACCCACATAAGCCAGATATACAAGGTGGCTCATGAATCTGGAGTTCATTTGCAGTGGCTACAGGCTCTGCTTCCTCCTCCCTCTCTCAAATAAATAAATAAAATATTTTTTAAAAACCAGAAAATAGAGCTGGGTGTGGTGGTACATGCCTGCAATCCCAGCCCTTTCAAAGCAGAGGCAGGAAGATGGTATATTCCAGAAGATTGTGTAGCCAGCCTGGGCTACACAGTGAGACCCTGTATCAACCATTCTCCCCCACCACCAATAAGAGGGAGGAAGTGGTACTAGATGGATGAGCCGATGACATTATGCTCAGTGAACTAAGTCAGTCAAAAAGACAAGCCCTGCATAATTCTGCTTTTCCGAGACATGGAGAGCAGTCAGACTCATAGAAGGGTGGCTGTGGGGGAGGAGGGGGAGCAGCTCTTGTTTAAGGGTATATAGAATTTCAGTTTGGATGTGGGGCTGATGATGGTTGCATACTTAATATAGTTAATGTCACTGAATTGTGATCGCTTTTGGGTTCTGTTTTACCCACTACAAAACAAAACGATCTGGTTGCATCCTGGAGTCTAGACCAGAAAGGCAGCAGCCTGTTGTCCTGGGGGATTGAGGGGCAGAGGGGTCCAGGGACAACAGTATCTGCCTACAGATGTCTGTAGCGAGGACCAGTTTATTTATTCCCCAGCGAGGGTTGACTGTACCTTACGAGATCGTTGCTCTTTGGTGACCCCATGACATGGCCCCTCTGGGTTTCCAGGCTAATGCTGCCCAGGATGGAGACTCAGAGAGGAGGTGTCCCCAGGCTAGAGGCCAGCAGGCCCTGTCACCATCAAGCACTTGGCAGAGCTCCCTGCAGGGGACTTTTGCCTTTCCCATTAGGCCTCCATCAATAGCACGAGTAATTTTGGGTTTGGCTGAGAAGAATGTGTTCAATCAGCCAGCGTCTATCATTTCTGTAATGACTGTGTTTTGCTCTTGCTGTGAGATGCCCTGAAGCATTTATTTTCTTGAACTCCGCAGCAGCTGCAGGACTGCGTGTGTGAGCTCTCGTTTCAGGGGTTGAAGTGCCGCCTGTTCTTTCTTCTGCTGGAATTTGGTTGCCGACACCAGATGAATCAGCTCCCGGTGGCGGTGGCGGGTTCCGTCCCCAGTCACCTGCTCAGCCTGTGGGGTGGAGGCTGGGTGTCACCTGCATACTGGCCTCCTCTTGGAGAGAGGAGGTAAATGCGGAGGGTGATGATGATGCTTGACTGTGGCCCTTTGAGGTGCATAGCCCTTTACAGTTGGTAGAATATTCCATGTCCACAGCCATGCCGGGGGTCATAGGTTAGTCTGATCTTCCAGGGGAGGCTTAGAGAGAGGCAAGAAAGGTGTCTCCCCATCTGTGTGAAAGATACAATACTTCCTCCACGTAACCAATTCCAGGACAGGGTTCATCCTACTACCGTGGAATGTAGGACTTTGCGGCTGTGTGATATACACTTTTGTGTGTATATGTACGTGTGAGTTCATGCACGTGGGTGTGTGTGTGTGTGTGTGTATGTAGGCCAGAGGACAACCTAGGTGTCTCTCCTTAGGCACTATCCAACTTTGCTGAGACAGAGTGTGGTGGTTTGAATGTAAAGTGTCCCCATAGCATCATGTGCTTGTGATTAAGCCTCATACCCAGTCCCCAGCTGGTAGAGCCTTTGGGTGGTGGGACCTTGCTGGAGGAGGTGTGCCACTGGGGGCGGACCTTGAAGTTGATTAGCTCAGTTCCAAGCCCAGTACTTGGGCTATTTCCACCCAGATTTGGGACTAGATGTGAGCCAGCTTTTTGCTCTGCCACGCTTTTCCCTGCCATCATGAAGCTTTCCTTGAGGCTGTAAGCCAAAATAACCCATTCGTTCTATCAGATGCTTTGGGTCAGGCGTTTTGTCCCAGCGACGAGAAGGAAACTGCAACACAGAGCCTCTCACTGGCCTGGAGCTTGTCAAGTAGGCTAGACTGGCTGGCCAGACAGCCCCCACCCCACCCCGGGCTCTGCCACCTTAGCTCTGGGATTACAAGTACATGCCCCCATGCTTGTTTCCTCGCCTTCTCCTCCTCCTCCTCCTCCTCCTCCTTCTTCTTCTTCTTTTTTTTTTTTTTTTTTTTTTTTTTGTCTTTTTGAGGTAGGGTCTCTAGCCCAGGCTCACCTGGAATTCACTATGTAGTTTCAGGGTGGCCTTGAACTCATGGTGATCCTCCTACCTCTGCCTCCCAAGTACTGGGATTTAAGGCATGTGCCATCACGCCCAGCTTCTCTTTAAATTTTTGATGTGGAATTTTGCTTGCTCCATCTCCTTTTGTTTTTGTTTTGTTTTTTTTTTTTTTTTTTTGTTTGTTTTTTGTTTTTCATGGTAGGGTCTCACTCTAACGCAGACTGACCTGGAATTCACTCTGTATTCTCAGGATGGCCTCGAACTCACAGCGATCCTCCTACCTCTGCCTCCAGAGTGCTGGGATTAAAGGTGTGCACTACCATGCCCAGTTTCTCTTTTCCTCCTCCTCCCCCTCCCTCCTCCTCTTCTTCTTCTTTTAAAAATATTTTTATTTTTTTATTTTCAAGCGGAGAGAGATGAGCGAGACAGAGACAATGGGCATGCCAGAGCCTCCAGTCACTGCAGATGAACTCCAGATGAGCCATGTTGTGCATCTGGCTTTACATGGGTACTAGGGCATAGAACCCGGATTGTTAGGCTTTGCAGGCAAGCAAGCGTCTTAACCACTGAGCCATCTCTCCAGCCCTGGTTTTTTCTTTTTACATGAGTTCTGACTTACACTTTCAAGGCAAGCACTTTACTAACTGTGTCCTTAGCCTTGTGTTAGGCTTTTTTTTCCCTCTCTCTCTCTTCTAAAACAAATGTTACCAAACCTTTCCTACCTTCCTCACAGGTGGGATGAGAAGAACCAAAGTGAAATGGAAGGGACAGGAAGTGACACATTAGAAGGCAGACCATGTGGACTGTCCTGTGACAACCCTGCTGAATCAGGCTCTGAACCCAGGAATAGGCCTGTGGGGCCTGTTTGAGAGCACAGCGAGATGTCAGTTGGCATGAGATGCAAGGGACAGAAGGAGGGTATCCTCCTGAGACATAGTCATGTAGGTTTCGGATAGAAGTCAAGGTCACAGAGGGGAGCCGGGCAGAGTTCACTGTGGGAATCGCTGGTTGAGACAGTCCGGACGGAGGCTGGACACAGTGAGTGCTAACAAGTTCAAGGCTCCCCTCTGCTGCTGGGGTCAACAGAGCTGATGGTGTCATTTGCAGAGACCACGGTGACCTGGGATCGCTTCATGGGCTTGTTCCTTGGGCTTCCAGGAACTGAGTTGAGTATGACTAAGAGCACACTGCATTCAATCGAGCCAAGAGAAGCTCAGGGCTGGGGGAGGGTAAAGGAGGTTACTAAAGGCTCAAAATCAATATGCCTAGGGCCACAAGTTTCCCAGAATCTCTCTTCTTTTGGCGATCCATCCTTCACCCGTTCACAGACCTTACATTCTGTCCAGGGTAATCCCCTGACCTTGGGGGAATTTCGGCCCCTTTGTCCCAGAGATGAGTATACAACCAAGTGTTGGTTCCTGGGCTGAGGATAGCAGGGACCTGGGCCAGGGACGCTGAACACAGGCTGGTACCTTCCCAGGGGTGAGGCGTGGGGCGACAGAATGGTGGGGTAAAAGGTTGGAAAACCCCAGCCAATGCCTCTGCTACCTTATGAGTCCCCTGCCCAAGAACACGAGTGGCTCCCAGGAGAGCACTGACAGAGCACCTGACTCAAGGACAGGATTTGGGCCCCTTGATCCCATGGCCCTCAGAACTTCGTAGCGTTGAGCTATTCAGTTTCCTTTTCTGTTTAATCTCGTCAGACTTAAACACTTCATGTATTCCAACTAAAAAAAAAACACTGGGTATTTTAACGTCTTTAAACTTTGTTCTAAATTATGTATTGCCCTTTTAAATTTAATCACCGGTGGTTGGTAATAGTATATCCTCAAGTCTTTTAATCAAATGTTCGGTTTCATAGAAAATGCAAATTGAATGAAGAGACACTTAAAGGCGGTCTTCATCCACCATGCCTTTGGGAAACCTTGCTTGTAGAGGTGGGTGCTTCATCCGGACCCCTGATAGCCAACACTACTGGGGAACCTGCTATATGGTTTGGGTGGTGGACCTTATAGCCAGTGATGATGAAGGAAGCCCTGACGGTATATCCGTGTGTGTGCGCGCACTGTGCCGCTCATTAGCTTAGAAGGTTCCAGACCCCCAGAAACAGCACCACCACCTTTCTCAAGTACCAGCGCTTGCTGGGTTCACCAGGGCTTTTCCTGCCCAATATTCTGGTAGCAGGGAGCTATGGCTAGTGCACCCAGCTGCTAGGGACTGGAGGTTTTTAGCCCCTCGACCTGTCTGCTTCTTTCCATGTTCCCTTATGAGTTGAAGGATATTTGTCACTGCCTCTAGTACTGTTGGTATTTGTGAAGGAAGAAGAACTTGTTCTTTATCTGCAGTTGAGCAAACTGTGGCCTCAGGGGGTTAGGTGCCTTCTCCAGGGGCTCAGGCCTTCCCTCTGCCCCAATTGCCCCTAGTCCTCTGCTGTGTGGTTAAGTTTGATCCCAAAGATTTCAAATTCCTAACCTCCTGTTACCTTCTTTACAGACAGGCCTTTGCAGGTATAATCAAGTTAAGATGAGTTCCTATTACAGTAGGGTAGCCTTAAGTGATTGGTGTCTGCAATGGTTTGATTCAGGTGCCCTCCATAAACTTAAAGGCATTTGGAATGCTAGGTTCCCAGTTGATGGTGATTTGGGAATTAATGCCTCTTGAAGGCAGTGTGTTGTTGGAGGTGGGCTTATGGGTATTATAGCCAGCTTTCTCTTGCCAGTGTTTGGCACACTCTCCTGTGGTTATTGTCCATCTGATGTTGGCCAGGAGGTGATGTCCACTCTCTGTTCATGCCATCATTTTTCCCTGCCATCATGGAGCTTCCCCTCGAGTCTGTAACCCAAAATAAACCTCCGTTTGTTTTTTTTTCCCACAAGCTGTTCTTGGTTGTTTTCTTCCAGCAGTGCGAACCTGACTGCAACAGTGTCCTTTATAAGAGGAGGAGAGAGCAAGACTTCACCTCCTAAAGATCCTACAACCTTCCCAAACAGCTTGGGGGCCAAGTGTTCAAACACATGAGCCTATGGGGACATTTCCCATTCAAACCACAATATAGTCATAAGCCAGGTAGCCCTTGCAGCCACCAGAAACTAGAGGAGGTGGGGGGGGGGTCTTCCACAGGGTCTTGAGAAGGAGTGTGGCCCTTTGGATACTTTAATCTTGGATTTCCAGCCTCTAGAACTAAGAGATGTTATACCGCCTTTGTCTTAAGCCTTGCAGTTTGCAGTTTGTGGAGGCAGCCCAGAGGCGCTCACATGGCCCAGAAGCCCAGCAAGACCTGGCTTCCCCTAGAAAAGTAGTATATGGCATTGAAAGCTAGGAGAAGGAGAGAGGAGGGCAGGGGAGGAGAGTGTCTATGATGGAGAAAAGCTGTCTGCCTTGTCCCCCCAGGCTCTCACACAGGGGCCTGTTCAGCCCATTAAGCAATGACTAATATACTAGTGCAGTGCCCGTGCCCTCTCTGTTTCACAGGGCACTAATGACACCTTCTCTTTGAGACAGAAACAATGGCGTCTCAGCTGCAGCCCATGGATCCTTCCAGAGGAAGGAGGTCCTGACCCCAAGACATACTGAGATGGATGGTTCTGACGCAGGCTGGGTAGTCCCTCCTCCCGAGGCTGCACGCTAGGTAAGGTGGCCCAGGGCCAAGCGCAATGGCCAGGAGACTGTTCCTCTCTCTGGGGGAGGAGGCGGAAGTGACCACTCTCCCTGCATGCTGTGAGAAATGCACATGTTCAGGCCCATAGTCTCCTGAGTCAGACTTCCCCCCCTTTATTTATTTTTTTAATCTATTTTAGAATTGTTCTTAGCATATATTGATTCTACCTAATAAAGGGTTTCATGGTGACATTTTCATATACATATATAATGTATTTTGATCATATTCATCCTCATTAACCTCTTAGATCCTCCTCCTGCTCAATGAGTATAATCAGGATTGCTTACAGGAGCCTGGGTGGAGGGGTGATTTTCCAGAGCATCACTGAAGAAAACATCTGCCCCCACCCACCATCGACCACCCACCACTGCCTATGAATCCTCAGGGAGGGGTGGAGCCTTGAGATCCTCTTCAGTCTCTGATTTTGGAAGAGGCTTCCAGGACATAAATGCCCAGGTGGAGGCCAGGAGGTGGCGGCACAGAGCTCTGTGGAGTCCCAGGCCTGGGCTCCTGTCCCTGTTTTTCTATGGAAACTGACTGAGCTACTGTGGCCACTCCCCCACCCAGGCCCTTTGGTGGATTAGGCCACTGGCTCATTTAACATGCACACCACCAGGAGCACGTGTCCCCAGTCCCCATGGTACAGGTGAGGAGACAGGGTCTGGAGGGGGTCAAAAGATTTCCCCCTTGGGAAGAAGCTGAGTGAGTTTCAACTTAGGCCCCTTGGATTCCAGAGCCAGTGGTTCTGTCTCTGTGGGATGGTCCATGGGGTGGTGGGGGTGCATGCCGGGCATCTTCTCTGGTGGGCTGGCTTCCTTCTTCACACAGTGCCTGATAGATGACCTTCAAGGTAGGCCCAGGAGGAAGGGCCTGAAGCAGGTGGTGTCCAACTTTGCAAGTGGCTCAGACAGAGGCTTGGGGGTGTTGCTCCGTTGTTATCTGCCTAACATGCACGGAGCCCTGAATTTGATTCTCAGCACCAAATAAAACTGTGTATGATGCTGGGGAGATGGCTCAGTTGGTAAGCTGCTTGTCTTAAAAGCACAAGGAACTCAGTGTGCTCCTCAGATTCCACATAAAAAAGCCAGGCATGTTGTCACACACTTGTAATACCAGTGCTGAGAAGGCAGAGAGAGACAGGTGGATCCCTGGGGCACCATGGTCAGCCAGTCTAGCCTACTGGGCAAGCTCCAGGCCAGTGAGAGACCCTGTCTCAAAAAAGGTGAATGGGATTTAAAAACAAAAGGTGGGGCTAGAGAGATGGCTTAATGGTTACAGCATTTGCCTGCGAAGCCAAAGGACCCTGTTCATTCCCCAGGACCCATGTAAGCCAGATGCACAAGGAGCGCATGTGTCTGGAGTTCGTTTGCAGTGGCTGGAGGCCCTGGCGTGCCTATTCTCTCTCTGTCTGTCTCTCTTCTGTCTCTCTCTGCTTGCAAATAAAGAAATAAAATTTTAAAATAAAAAAAGCTGGATAGTGCCTGACACCTAATGTTGTCCTCTGTCTTCTGTCCTTCACATGTTCATGCATAAACAGGTTTATGCACGCCCATGTGCATACATGTGCACCCACTCACATGCACACCCCATATGTTCACCCATGCACACATGCACACACACAAATTGGGCATGGTGGTTCACACCTGTAATCTCAGTACTTGGGAAGTGCAGGGAGGAAGATTGGAAGTGCAAGATTATCCTTGATTACACAGCAAGTTTGAGGTTGGCCTGGGCTACATGAAAACCTATCTCAAAAAATAGAGAGCAGCAGGCTGGAGAGATGGCTTAGCAATTAAGGCGCATGCCTGCGAAGCCTAAGGACCCAGGTTGGATTCTCCAGGTCCCATGTAAGCCAGATGCACAAGGGAGCACACACATCTGGAGTTCGTTTGCAGTGGCTGGAGGCCCTGGCACACTCATTCTCACTCTCCCTCTCTCTCTCTTTCCCTCTCTCTGTCTCTAATAAATAAATAAATAAATAAATAAAAATAAAATCTTTAAAAAATAGAGAGGAGGGGGAAGAAAAGAAAGAAGGAAAGAAAGAAGACACAGAGAAGGAGGAGGTAGGTATGGAGGCATTGGACAGAGGAACAGAACTAGAAATCCTCTATAAGCCACCAGCCCTTTTCTATTTTCCACCACCTCCTCCTTTCTTTCCTCCCTTTCTTCTACATTAAAAAAATATTTTATTTGGGCTGGAGAGATGGCTTAGCGGTTAAGGTGTTAGCCTGCAAAGCCTAAGGACCCTGGTTTGATTCTCCAGGACCCACGTAAGCCAGATGCACAAGGAGACACATGTATCTGGAGTTCGTTTGCAGTGGCTGGGAGGCCCTGGCATGCCCATTATCTCCCTCTCTCTCTCTCTCTGCCTCTTTCTCTCTCTCAAATAAATAAATATATAAAACATATTAAATAAAAACATTTTATTTATTCATTTTCAAGAAGAGAGAGAGAGAGAATGGGCATGCCAGGGTCTCTAGCCACTGCAAAGGAACTCCAGACACATGTGCCATTTTGTGCACCCAGCTTTACATAGGTGCTGGGTAATTGAATTTGAACCCCATCGTTAGGCTTCACAGGGAAGCACCTTAACTGCTGCTCTATCTCTCCAGCCTCCTTTCTTCTACATTTTGTCTGCATTTCCTCTGTGCCAAAGCCCAGGGTGCAGAAACAACTCCAACTCCAGTTGCCTGGTGAGTGGGGGGAGGCATCTCTTTCTCATCATGGCTTCTTGTGAAGGAGAGGGTCTGCTGAGGGATTCTGGCCGGAGGGAAGAACTCGGACATTAATGCAGGTGAGGGGCCCGGCACTTCAAGTCACTGCACAGGTCATGTGAGTAGGTCACACACTAGGTTCTGTCTGCCCCCAAGATTGCTGTTTCCACTTTCAGGGGGAAGAATATTCCTGAAGACTGGATAAATGGCATCTAAAACCCAGATCATAGTAGGAATTGAAGAAACACTTCCCCTGGGCTTTGAATTTCCATAGTGGACGCCCATTGATAGCCCATTCAGTTCTTACAGCCCTTGTCCTACCCCAATTTATAAACCAGGTAATTGTCTCCACAGAAATAACCTGGGCTAGTTCAAGTTGAACAGTGTCAAGTGAGAGTTAAATGAGCCCTTAGTGTCTCTCTTACTCCCCACTGATGTTCCCAGCCCAGGAGCCCTTGGACAGTCCTAATGTGACAGTCCTCAATCAGAGGCCTATGAGTGAATGAGGACACTTGGAATTTTCCATCATCATCTCTGATGCCCTGGGGGCCTGTTCAATTTGATTTCATTGAGTCTCATTCTCTTCCTCTCAGCACTGCATTACGAGAGTTTTTTAAAAGTCGGTTTTGCTGATTTTGAAGTGTAAGGGTTTGAACATGTATATAGACAGTCTGGGAGGGTCCATTTTCCTGAATTCTCCATGTGGGCCTGGTTTCAAGGACCCAGGGACGAGGTGGCTTTTCCAACCCCTTAAGTCCTCCCCACCGCTCCCTGCAGTTGATGACTGCTGCTTTGATCTAAGGCTGAATCTTGTCCTTGCCCTGTCCCTGCTGCTGTAGCCTGGCCAGGAAGCCCTGGGCTGAGGTGACAGTCCCTTTGCTCCCAATGCCCTGCT
Source organism: Orientallactaga sibirica (assembly GCA_036365145.1). Classification (NCBI taxonomy): domain Eukaryota; kingdom Metazoa; phylum Chordata; class Mammalia; order Rodentia; family Dipodidae; genus Orientallactaga; species Orientallactaga sibirica. Next base: position 21,761,624 of record JAEOAD010000015.1, on the reverse strand, counting down.
GCTGATGTCCGGGATCCCGTGGTTTCCCTTCCCCTGTGCATCCCCAGCTCTGGGGTCCCCTTGAGCCATGCAAGGATGTGGCCGTGCAGGAACTGGACCTGGGTTTGTCTGTCTATATCACCCACCAGACACCTCTTACACCTGAAGGTCAAGAGGTGACTGGAGCCCATGTGAACTGCTCCCATGCCTTAGTCTAGAAGGCACGGTGAGCAAATGATAATGTCTTCCCTGAACTCTGTAAGCCTCGGAAACAGTGTTTCAGCTATGCCCTAGAAGCTTCTGAAATATTAAAACCTCATTAATTCCCAGAGCTTCTCTGGTGCGGTGGCATTCGGTGGCTTCCTTTGGTTTCACAAGTCAAGTTCAGGACACTTCTCTGTGGGCTGAGCCTGGGCTGGGGGTGGGGTGGGGGATGTCATAGCCTGCCCTTAATCCTGGGTCTCTCCTGACCTGTCCCTGCTGCTCACTCAGGCTAAAGACATCTGGGAGAGGATCTTGGAAGCAAAAGTGACCCCCCCCCCACCATTGCCACCACAGCAGGGAGAAGGTCTGCTCTTCCCTCAGTGTCATCAGTGGGTGCAGCCTACACAGGCTCAAGTTGGGATTTCTGTCAGGGTTCCCCAGGTCACATGAAGCAGTTGTCCCAGTGAACTATGTATGACTGTGTAAGAAATCAGCCCTGGGCTGGAGAGATGGCTCAGTAGATAAAGCACTTGCTGAGCAAGCATGAGCACCCGAGTTCAAATCCCCATCATGCCAGATGTTCTAGTGGGAGTCTATACTCCTGGCGCATCTACAGAGAGATGGGCAAGAAAGACAGGAGACTCCAGTGGAAGCTCACAGGCCAGCTAGCCTGGAGAAGAACGTAGCAGTGAATGAGAGACCCTGCCTCAAACAAGGTGGAAGGTGAGGACCAACACCTGAAGTTGTCCTGACCTCTGCAAGTGTGCAGTGGCATATATACTTCCTCCAACACACACACCGAAAGAAGAAAGAAAAACAGAAATAAAGAAGCCAGCCCCAAATAAGACTAACATAAATAAATAAATAAATAAATAAATAAATAAATAAATAAAGCACCCAACAGACATGTTCTCGTCTCTCACGGTTTCTGTAGAGCCTCATGCAACTATAGCCAGTCCCAATACTGGAGCAAAGCTAAAGCTGGAGTCCTTTCTGTAGCTTCTGGGATTGTGTTAGAGTTTGTGTATGAATTGTCCCCTATCGACTCATGTGTTTGGTCCCCAACTGGTGGTGCTGTGTTTAGAAGCTGAGGATCCTTTGTGGGCGGAGTCTAGCTAAAGAATGTGGGTCACTGAGAGGTGGACCTTGAGGGTTCTAGCTTGCCCGCTTCAAGCTTTCTGCTTCCTGGACAGTGCTATGTAAGGCACACAACAAGTAGTTGCTGCATGGAGCTGTCTGCTGTGCTGCAATCAATGGTGTTCTCTCATACTGTGCATTCAAATGATCTAATACAGCTGGTTTGGGCTTCTCATAGCCCAGGTACCTCAGGCTGCTTATAGGGTGGTTGAGGGGCTTCAAGAGCAAATAGTGCATCATGCACGTGAGGGGACAGTTGTGGCATTTTGATGAAAGAGAGTGTGAGCTATATCACAAGAGGAACCTCCCAAGAAGCCATGTAGCCTCTGGCCTCTCTGTGCCTCCTGGATGGCCATTGCTGGCTTCAGTGCAATGGGCAGTTCCAAAGTCCTCAATTTCTTTACAGAGGTGTTCTTAGAGATACCATGGGCCTCTGGGGTGTAGGTGGGGTGGGGCTAAAGCAATGGAGATGGTGAGCATGGAATAAATGAGGGGCCTTTGTTACTTTTATGTCTCCCCCTGGCACTATGCAGCATCCTCTGCCCCCTCCCAGGCCTCTGGAGCATTCTTCAAACTCTTACCAAGGCCTTTTTTGTTTGGAGGGGGGGACGTTGAGGTAGGGTCTCGCTCTAGCCCACGCTGATCTGGAATTCTCTATGTGGTCTCAAGGTGGCCTCGAATTCATGGTGATCCCTCCTACCTCTGCCTCCCGAGTGCTGGGATTAAAGGCGTGTGCCACCATGCCCGGCTACACTAAGGACTTTAAAAAAATCTTATTTATTTATTTACTTAGAGGGAGAGAAAGAGACACAAACAGAGAGAGAGAGAGAGAGAACAGACAGAGAAAGAATGGGCACACCAGGGCCTCTAGCCACAGATGCATGCACCACTTTGTGCATCTGGCTTTATGTGGGTACTGGGGAATCAAAGCCAGACTTTAAGCTTTGCAGGCAAGCACCTTAATTGCTGAGCCATCTCTCCAGCCCAAGTACTTTTTAATTTTATATTATATTATTTTGTTTATTTTTATTTATTTATTTATTTGAGAGTGACAGAGAAAGAGGCAGAGAGAGAGAGAGAGAGAGAGAGAGGGAGAGGGAGAGAATGGGTGCACCAGGGCCTCCAGTCACTGCAAACGAACTCCAAATGCATGCGCCACCTTGTGCATCTGGCTTACGTGGGGACTGGAGAATTGAGCCTTGAATCCGGGTCCTTAGGCTTCACAGACATGGCTTAACCACTAAACCATCTCTCCAGCCCCTTTTAAATTTTTTTCCAAGTACTTTTTTTTTGGGGGGGGATGTTTGAGGTAGGGTTTCACTTTGGACCAAGCTGACCTGAAATTAACTATATAGTCTCAGGGTGGCCTCGAACTCATGGCAATCCTCCTACCTCTGCCTCCCATGTGCTGGGATTAAAGGCATGTGCCACCACGCCCGGCTGCCAAGTACCTTTTATTTTATGTTATCTTTGCATGTATGTGTGCCCACATTCAGGTGCATGTGTGTGTAGGTGCATGTGTGTGTGGGTGCATGTGTGGAGGTCATAGGTTGACAGATGGGCATCTTTCTCAATCACCCTCCTCTTTATTTTACTGAGGCAGTGTTATAGACAGCTTCACATTGTTGGGGTGAACCTTCAAACCAGACACAGTTTATGGGAGGGATGGGATTTATTTGAAGTTTACAGATCCAAGGGGAAGTTCCATAATGGTGGAAGAAGCTGGTCTCCATTCACAGGTCCATGCAGAGAGAAATACCACCACAAGCACCATAAGCATGTACACTCCAGGAACCCAGGCAGAGCTCAAGCACTCTGCGTATCTTAGGCTGGAATTCCAGATCTGCCCCCACACCTTAGGGCTAGACCCTAGGATCTACTCATAGTGACACCAAGTTACAAGCTTGAATAAAACACCTGAATCTACTGGAGAACATCCATTCAAAGTACCATAGGAGCCTGATGTAGTGGCGCACGCCTTTAATCCCAGCACTCAGGAGGCAGAGGTAGGAGGATCACTGTGAGTTTAAGCCACTCTGAGACTGCATAATGAATTCTAGGTGAGCCTGGGCTAAAGTGAGACCCTACCTTGATAAAACAAAACAACAAAACACAAAAAAGTTCCACAAGTAGGGTCTCCCAGAACTAACCAGTTTGCCTCAGGGATTCCTTGTCTCTACCTCCCAAACCCTGGGATTGCAGCCAATATATAATCCCAGGGCGTGGGAGGTAGAGACAAGGAGTCCCTGAGGCAAACTTGGGGAGGGGGATTTGAACCATTCTGGTCAGTTATCTCATCTGGGAGGCGGGTCTTTTATACACTGAGCCATCTCCTCAGCCCTATTTAAAAAACAATCTGTTTTATTATTATTAATTTTATGTATTAAGTTGAGAGGGGGAGAAACAAGCAGAGAGAGAGAGGCAGATAGAGAGCATGGACGTGCCAGGGCTTCCAGCCACCACAAAGGATCTCCAGATGCATGCGTCACCTTGTACATCTAGTTTACATGGGTCCTGGGGAATCAAACCTAGGTTCTTTGGCTTTGCAGATAAGTAAGTGCCTTACTGCTAAGCCATCTCTCTCCAGCCCCTCCCCCAATTTAAAAAAATATATACTTATGGGCTGGAGAGATGGCTTGGCAGTTAAGGCGCCTGCCTGCAAAGCCTAAGAATGCTTGTTCAAATCTCCAGGTCCCATGTATAGCCAGACACAAAAGTGATGCAAGCATGCAATGTTGCACATATGCACAAGGGGGTGCACATGTCTGGAGTTTGTTCACAGTGGCTGAAAGGTCCTGGCATGATCATTCTCTCTCTTTCTCTCTCTCTCTCAAATAAAAAATAAATATATTTCTTTTTTTCTTTTCTTTTCTTTTCTTTTCTTTTCTTTCTTTTTTTTTTTTTTTTTTGGTTTTTCGAGGTAGGGGCTCACTCTAGCACAGGCTGACCTGGAATTCACTATGTACTCTCAGGATAGCCTTGCACTCATGGTGATCCTCATATCTCTGCCTCCTGAGTGCTGGGATTAAAGGTGTGTGCCACCATGCCCAGCTATTTATGTATTTCTTTATTTGCAAGCAGAGAGAGAGAGAGGGAGAGAGAGAGAAGATAGGGTGAATGGGTGTGCCAGGGCCTCCAGCCACTGTAAACAAACCTCAGATGCATGTGCTTCTTTGTGCAACTGGCTTTACATAGGCACTGGGGAACTGAACCTGGGTCATTAAGCTTTGTAGGCAAGCACCTTAACCACTGAGCCATCTCTCCAGCTCCCTCATACAACCTTTTTTTTTTGTTGTTTTTTTCAAAATAAGGTCTCACCCTAGCCCAGGCTGACCTGGAATTCACTATGAAGTCTCAAGGTGGCCTCAAATTCACAGTAATCCTTCTATCTCTGTCTCCCAAGTGCTGGGATTAAAGGCGTTTGCCACCACACCTGGCAAACAACCTTTTTTTGATACATAAAATATTTACAGAAAACTCCCTAAGTCATAGCCACTGCCCTGGATTCTAATGCATTGCATTGGTTTGGCAGTGTTCCAACCTAAAAGGACCCACTCTGTGTTCTTCCCATGTATGCATCTCTGCTGCCTGGCTTCCTTTGCTTCATCTTCTGTTTGCGGGTGACACCATATTGTTGTATAGATCCCCTGAAGGCTGACCTTGTGCTCCTAGGACTGTGGTGGGGACCCCAGCACTTGGAAGAGGGAGTAACACAGCAGGCTGTGTCAAGTCCTTTAACCATCTTCGGCCTTCATCATAAAAGTCGCCAGAGGGGCTGGAGAGATGGCTTAGTCATTAAGGCACTTGCCTGCAAAGCCAAAGGACCCAGGCTCAATTCCCCAGTACCCACGTAAGCCAGATGCACAAGGCGGAACATGCATCTAGAGTGCGTTTCCAGTGGCTGAAGACCATGGTACACCCATTCCCCCCACTGCCTGTTTCTGTCTCTCAAATAAATAAAATAAATAAAATAAATAAAATATTTTGGGCTGGAGAGAATGCTCAGCAATTAAGGTGCTTGCCTGCAAATCCTAAAGACCCACATTTGATTCCCCAGGTCCCACGTAAGCCAGATGCATAAGGTGGTACATGCATCTGGAGTTTGTTTGCAGTGGCTAGAGGCCCTGGCACACCCATTCTCTCTCCCCCCTCTCTCTGTCTCTAGTGAATAAATAAATAAAAATAAATCTGAAAAAATAAAATCCTTTTTAAAAAAAAAATTAAAAAAGTCGCCAGAAGCACCAGCTAATTCTTTTTTTTTTTTTTTTTTTTTTTTTTTGGTTTTTTGAGGTAGGGTCTCACTCTGGCCCAGGCTGACCTGGAATTAACTATGTAGTCTCAGGGTGGCCTCGAACTCTCTCGGCAATCCTCCTACCTCTGCCTCCCGAGTGCTGGGATTAAAGGCGTGCACTACCACGCCTGGCACATCAGCTATTCTTTCCCAGGGCTGGGCAGCTTCCAGGCACACAGATTCCTGGGTACTCACTCACTACCTGTGGAGGAGATGAGGGGAGTGGCGTTCCTGATGGCAGATGAATAATTTACAGTGATCACAGGGGAAACCAAAGCCATAGAAGATGCCAGCTGCTAGTAGTTCAGCTTCTGTGTCTGCCCAGCAACCATCCATATGACCGTGAAGAAGGCGTGGGGTGGGGGATAGGGTGTAGGAGTCCCTTTTCTGGGTCCAGTTGGAGCCCTAAGTGGCTTTGAGCTGTAGAGTGGGATCTTGTGAGGAATCAGTTTTCCCTAACTTGTTTATATGTTAGAAACACACAGGGAACTACAAAAACCCAGATACCTGAACCGTTCCAAAGATGGTGGGCCTGAGCTTGACTTGACAACAAGATCCCAGGTGTCAATCACAGGTATTCCGAATAGTAGATTCACACATGTGTGTGCAGTGTGTGTATGAGTAGGAAAAGTATATACAGTGACCTGTACTACGTATGCAGCACACATGTAAGTAAGTTCATGGTACACATCAGATAGCATTACTGTGTGCACATATATGCATGTGGCATGCATGTATGTTACAATCCGTTTCGCATTGCTGGCTGAAATCACCCAATCAAGAGCAGCTTATTAGAAAAAGTTTTATTTTGGCTTACAGACTCAGGGGAAGCTCCAGGATGGCAGGGGAAAACGATGGCATGAGCAGAGGGTGGGCATTACCTCCTGGCCGATATTAGATGGAAAACAGCAACAGGAGAGTGTGCCAAACACTGGCAAGGGGAAACTGGCTATAATATCCATAAGTCCACCCCCAACAATACACTGCCTCCAGGAGGCGTTAATTCCCAAATCACCATCAGCTGGGAACTTAGCATTCAGAACACCTAAGTTTAGGAGGGACACCTGAGTCAAACACCATTCAGCTGGGAAAACTGATAACCAGATTTAAAATGCAATGCATCGGGCTGGAGAGATGGCTTAGGGTTAGCGCTTGCACCTGACCCCGTCAAGGACCCACGTTAGCCAGAAGCACAAGGGGGCACATGCATCTGGAGTTCTGCCCCTGGCCTGTTCTCTCTTTCTCTCTACCTGATAAATAAATAAATAATAAAATATGATTTAAAAAATGCAATGCATCAATCCAACTTTAAAGTCCCTATAGTTTTTATCAATCCCAATGATGTTCAAACATTCCCATACTCTGAGATCTTTTAACTAAACCATAATTTTAAGAAAACTCTTCCAAAAACCCATAATGGCACAGAATAAACACACTGCAAAAGATGGCATTGGGCATAGCAAAGAAATATCCAACCAATACAAGATTTAAACAGGGCAAACATCAAACTCTGTAGCTCCAAGTCCAACAACTCTAGTCAGTGACAATAACAAGTCTCCAAGTCCTATAATTCTAACCAGCAACAATTCTCTGGAGTTCCAATTCTGCCCTTCCAGCTAGGCTACTCACAGTTCTGGAATATGTCATCTGGGGCCAGCAGCTCTCCTTAGCAGCCTTCTTCTCATGGTTCCAGTATCTCCATTGGGTCTCCACTGCAACCCACAGTCCATCTTCACAGCTCTATCGGGTCTCCATGCAGCCATCCAGCAAACCTGCTTCACACTGCCCATCGCCATTTCTAAAACACAAGACCGTGTTGCAAATTCAATGACCCTCTCTTTCCTGCATTTCTTATACTCCATAATATCAGATGGGGTGCCAATTTGTTAATCCAGTGGGGAATAAAGCAGACTTTGAAGAACAGGACACTCCTTCAGCATTCAGCCTCCTTCAAAAGACTGCGTTCTTTCTGTTGTCCCAATGCAGGTTAGCTGGCCCATTCTCAATGGTTATAATCTCTCAATTGCAGGTGAATGAGCAGCAGTTTTGGCCTCAAGATTTCATCTCTGTGTCATATCCCTCTCCTCACACCAGTCCATTTCTATACAATGCAACCCTGCACAAATTCTCAGGACAGGGACATAACAGCAAGCCTCTCACACAAACTGCTTCTAGCTCAGTCCAGGCAAAGCTCTTTCTCACCTTTTATAAGCCAAACGTCACAGTCCTTAGTTCTTAATGCATTCAGGTCTTTCTACTCTGACCAGAATAGTCCATCAAGCACTTACAGCACTGCAAGGCATCTCCTAGAACAAGGTTTCAAATTCATCCACATTCCTCTTGAAAATCAGCTCCAACAGGCCAAAGCCTCACAGTCAAGTTTCAAGTATCAATGACACACTCTTGGTACCAACTTCATAGTTGCAGTCAGGTTTGTGTTGCTGGCAGAAATCACCTGACCAAAGCAGCTTGTGGGGGAAAAAGGTTTATTTTAGCTTACAGACATGAGGGGAAGCTCCATGATGGCAGGGGAAAATGATGGTATGAGAATAGGGTGGACATCACCTCCTGGCCAATATCAGATGGACAATAGCAACAGGAGAGTGTGCCAACCACTGGCAAGGGGACACTGGCTATAATCCCCATAAGCCTGCCCCCAATAATACACCACCTACAGGAGGCATTAATTCCCAAATCTCCATCAGCTGGGAACCTAGTTTTCAGAACACCTAAGTTTATGAGGGACACCTGAATCAAACCACCATAATGTATGTATTGTGTGTGCATGTGCACCTGTATAGAGATCTATCATAGGGATGTGGCCATATGCAACTGTGGAAGCTAGTCAAAAAGTCTCTGCTGGGCTGGAGAGATGGCTCAGTAGTTAAGATAATTTCCTACAAAGCCTAAGGACCCAGGTTTGATTTTCCAGTATCCACATACGGCCAGATGCAGAAAGTGGCACATGCGTCTGGATTTCCTGTGCAATTGTTAAAGGCCCCTGGCACGCCATTCTCTCTCTACCTGACTCTCCCTGTCTTAAATAAGTAAATAAAATATTTTTTTAAAAAGTCTCTGCAGGGCTGGAGGGATGGCTTAGCAGTTAAGGCATTAGCCAGATGCACAAGGGGGTGCACACATCTGGAGTGTGTTTGCAGTGGCTGGAGGCCCTGGTGTGCCTATTCTCTCTCTCTCACTCTCTTTCTCCCTCTTTATCTGTCAAATAAATAAATAAAAATAAAAATATTTTTTAAAAAGTCTCTGCAGCCAGGTGTGGTGGTGCACACACTTTAATCCAGCACTCAGGAGGCAGAGGCCACCCTGAGACTACATAGTGAATTCCAGGTCAGCCTGAACTAGAGTGAGACCCTACCTTGAAAAAACTGAAAAACAAACAAACAAACAAACAAACAAACAAACCTCTCTGCAAAGCTGTTGCCTTCTGTTTGAGGCTATAGCTTGAAATCCCCAGAACAGACAGGTGGGAGGAAGTTGGAATATCAGGTAGGGACAGTAAGAATAAGCTGAGTGAGACAGCTGATGGAGGTGGACTGGAGAGCAGTCCTTGTTGGCCCTGACTTGAGGTTTGAATGGCCAGTAGAAAACTTGTCATGGAATTAACAGGATAGCTAATTCAGGATTCAAGGGAGGGGAACAACCTCAGGTTCACAAGCGGAGTTGATGGACCAGTGTCTGCAAAATCTCACACAAATATCTCTCTTAAAACCATCCACATAAGCCAGATACACAAGGTGGCGCATGCATCTGGAGTTCATTTGCATTGGCTAGGGGCCCTGGTGTGCCCATTCTCTCTCTCTGCTTCTTTTTCTTTTGTTGCTCTCAAATAAATAAATAAAAATAAACAAAAATTAAAAAAAAAAAAAACACCAGTAGGAAAAGTCCAGGCCTCTGATTTCAATAGACAATGCCCATGAAGAGCAGCTTTCTTCACTACGGGTTGGGATAAGATGCAGCAGGCGGAGCGTCGGCATGCTGGGCATCGGCCCTGTAACTGTGGCTGGCTGCCTGGCAAAGCGGAGGCATTATGATGTCTTCTAGATTCTGCTTTTACTTCCTGACATCCTTTGCCTGAGCCTTGCCCTCTCAGACTGCCCCTTGCTCTGAGTCCTGCCCAGCATGCCCCTGGCTGTGCTACGCTCTTCCTTTTGATTTTCTGCCAAGCACTTTTTGCTCTGTAATTAAGTGATCCTGCATGGTGGTGTGCTCCCTTCATCTTCTATTTTCAGTAAAGCTTTATTTTCTGTCTCCCTTCTTAAAAGCATCATTTTAAATCAGATCTCAGCTGCAGAGCACAGGCTTTGTGGCTTTTTGTTTTGTTAGCCTGGAAACTTCCTTCTTTTTTTAAAAAAAAATTATTTATTTATTTATTTTTATTGACTATGTCCATAATTATAGACAATAAACCATGGTAATTCCCTTCCCCCACTTTCCCCCTCAACAACTCCACTCTCCATCATATCCCCTCTCCCTCTCAATCAGTCTCTCTTTTATTTTGATGTCATCATCTTTTCCTCCTATTATGAGGGTCTTATGTAGGTAGTGTCAGGCACTGTGAGGTCATGGATACCCAGGCCATTTTGTGTCTGGAAGAGTGCATTGTAAAGAGTCCAACCCTCTTTTGGCTTGTACATTTTTTCCACCACCTCTTCCGCAATGGACCCTGAGCCTTGGAAGGTGGGTTTGAGATGTTTCAGTGCTGAGCACTCCTCTGTTCCTTCTTCCAGCACCATGGTGCCTTCTGACTCATCCTAAAGTCAATGCCATCTGAAAAGAGAAGCTTTTCTAACCAAAAGTGAGAGTAGCATTAATATATGGGTATGAACATTAAGAGAACATTAAGCAGTTTGGTGAGCATAGTATATACATTTAGCCAGACACCAGCAGGTGTTATACCCCTAGGGCTCCTGACTTTCCCCATCCTTTATTTTCAGTATCAGGGATGTGTTCCCTCCCATGGAGCGGGCCTCCAGTCCAATTAGAGAGTGGTTGGTTTCCCCCATATCAGACATGCCACTAATGTACCCATTGGCTCATTTGGCCTGGCTGGCCCAACTTAAGGCTTTCAGTGTCCACTGTTATCTCCACTGGTGATTTCTCTTTTTCTCATTGAACTGCATGCAACATAGCTCTTTCCAGCTTTCTGTCAGCTGACCTACAAGGAGGAGGTTTTCAGCTCAGCTCCAGCAAGATTTCTTTGTGATGTTGCAGCCCAAGCATGTGGAGCCTTCAGCAACAGGGTTTTACCATCTACTCCTAGTGGGAAACCAAGAGCCTTGGCAATGGCTTGTAATGATTTTGGGAGCATCAGGAACCTCCCTGGCCAACAACTCACTGGAAGGTATCCCATCCCTGACACTGAAAATTTATAGTAACAATCTATGGTCTTTCAGTGCAACGTTGCCCAAAAAAATGGGTTTCCATATGACTTATTCATATCCTCTTAGATTTTGATTAACCCTCCCCACCCTTCCTTTACTCAATCTCTTCCCCTGACCTCACTTAGGCCTTTCCATCCCCATTAAGCTGTTACATATATATAATACTATTCCCTTAAGTCCCCTCCTCCCTTATATCCCCTTTCTAGCTTACTGCACTCTGCTACTGAGTTTTTTGTTTTTTTTCTTAACGTAGGGTTTCACTGTAGTCCAGGCTGACCTCAGGGTGGCCTCGAACTCACAGTGATCCTCCTACCTCTGCCTCCCGAGTGCTAAGATTAAAGGTGTGCACCACCACACCCAGCTGCTACTGAGTTTTATTCCAACTCAGATACAAGTGAAGTTTCCTTCTTCTTCTGTTCTAGTCTAACCAGAGAGGTCATTGTGCAAGTGCCCTGTGGAAATGAGAGCATGTGGCAACAGCACCTGAGGACATGGCATTCGGCTGGGGGCCTGTGTGAACCACTTGTTAGACCTAGTAACCTGGCTGGTATTCACACACTGGAAATGGAAAACATGGCATACATTTAACATCTTGCGTTTGGGTCCTGGCTCCTGCTGGGGCCACCAGGGGGCATTTAAGTCAATGGCCTTGTCCTCACCACAAACCATTTGAACAGGCTCTCAAAGTGGGAGGGTCATGTTAACATTTTAAATTGTCCAGCTGATTTGAACACACACCTAAGGTTGAGGCTATGGGTGTAACAGACACATTCATGGAAAAGTCAGGAAAAGATTTATCAGTCATTGAAGAAAGCTGGTTTGAGTCCCAGTCCAGCCTCTGAGTCCAGGTCTGGTTATTTACCTAAGATTTAAGTGACTCTTTATCTCCCAGTTAATAAAAAGCACCATGGAAACTGTGACATCAGGGGAGGCCTGACACACCTTTCATGGGAAGCACAAATACACCTTGTTTATTAAGGTGCTTGATGACCTTGGGTGAGTCCCTGCCCTGCCTGGGCATATGTCCTTGAGTCAAGAGAACGTTAAATGTAAGGTTGGCTGGACCCTGCCAAGTTTACCATCAGTTAGGCCTGAAACCACATAACCCATTTTCTTTCTCCCTTTCCTCTTTTCCTTCTCCCTCTTTTTTTCTTTGTCTCTCTCTTTTTCTTTCTTTCTTTTTCTTTCTTTCTTTCTTTCTTTCTTTCTTTCTTTCTTTCTTTCTTTCTTTCTCTCTCTTTCTTTTTCCCCCTTCCTTCCTTCCTTCCTTCCTTTCTTTCTTTCTTTCTTTCTTTCTTTCTTTCTTTCTTTCTTTCTTTCTTTCTTTCTTCTTTCTTTCTGTTTTTTAGTTTTTCATGGTAAGTTATCACACTAGCCCAGATGGCCTTGAACTCACAGCGATCCTCCTCCCTCTGCCTCCTCAGTGCTGGGATTAAAGGTGTGTGCCACCACGTCCGTCAACCCTTTTTCTTTTAAACAGGTAGACTCAGAGTTGGGGGTGGGGGAGATCCACAGAAGACTCCAAGCAGGAGAGTAAAGGCTAGGCCTAGAGCCAGGCCTTTTTCTAGACATGGCCTCTGGGCTGTGGGCTCTGAGTTCCCTATCTCAGTCTACCCAGCAAGGAATTTCTGACACTTGGGTTCTAGGAATTGAGGACTATGGTCTGAAGGGAGAAATGGGCAGCCAGTGCAGGAGCCCTCCATGTCAGGGAGCTTTCATTTCTCTACTCAGCAGCTTCCTCAGCAGTCTGAGTGGGGCCAACTCTGACTTCCTCGTTGAAATGACTTGACCACAATGGGAGCCTCATTGTGGCAGTCTAAAACTCCAGCGGGTAAGTGACTCCTGGGTCTTCACTCTCCCAATCTGTTCCTGGAAAGGGCTGCGCCCTGTGCATGATTTGGGATCTGAAATGTTCCCCCAAAGGTCATGTGCTAAAGGCTTGGTTGAGAGCCCGTGGTGTTGGGGAAAGTGATACAATCTCTAAGGATGTGGAGCCAATGAAAGGTGCAGCTCCTGTCCCCTTTCTCTCTTTGCCACATGCACCTGCTGTGATGTCCTCCTGCTTGCCACAGGCCCAGGGCAATAGGGCCAGATAGCCACTGACTGAAACCTCTAAAACTGTGAGCCACAACAAACCTTGCCACCATGTAAGCTGATTCTCATTCTGTGATGACAGGAAACTGACTGACACGATCTGCTTGCCACAGCATCGAGAGCCATGCCCTCTGGCTCACACTTCTCAGAGGTTGCTTCTGCTCCCACAGTCCCATGCTGCCATTCCATCACCATATTTAACTTCTCAAGGTCATACATTCACCTGTACCAATTGGGGCTGTGTGGCTATTGTCACGGGACAGGTTTACCAAATGTGTAGACTCCTTTCCTAAAACCTCAAATCAAAAACACTGTTTATTTTGTCCTCAAGGCCAGACAGATGGAACATCAGGCCTGAAGGACAAACCAAAGGAACTGGGGAATTTGGACTCGAGGAAGCTGTGAGAGGGGCCACCTCCTTGGAGCACAGCATCTCGTCTAAAAGTATGCTGAGCTGCTCCAGGAAACCCATGCAGCTGAAATGGAGGAAGCAGTTTTGGAAATCAGGGCGTCCCACGCTGGCAGGGCTGGCCCAGGATATGGGACATTCTGAGCACTATGGTGAGAAGGAATAAAAAATGTGGGGTTGAATGAGGGCCGATCGTCTGGCCAGCTGCTGCTTCTCAGCACAGTGCACCTCCTTGTGCAGCGATGGAAGGAGTATAATTACGATGGTGTTTGGCAAACAGCAACATGTTAAATCTGCTCACACTCAGCCCAGGAAGTCCAGGGCAAAGGTTAACTAGCACTAGGGGCACTGTGGAGGGTGGAGCCAGCCCCTAAGGCCTTGGAGCTCCTGATGCCAAGAGGTGCCACAAAAAGGCAGGACTGGAGCTGCAGAGATGGCTCAGTGGTTGAGGCGCTTGTCTGCAAAGCCTAATGACCTGGGTTCAATTCCCCGGGACCCACGTAAAGCCAGATGCACAAAGTGGCACATGCATCTGGAGTTCGTTTGCAGTGGCTGGAGGCCCTGGCAAGCCCATTCTATCTGTCTTGTCTCTCTACTCTCTCTCTCTCTCTCTATCTGCTTGCAAGTAAATAAATAAAGTTAAAACAGTATTTTTAAAATGCCAGGGCTGGGCTGGAGGGATGGTTTAGTAATTAAGGAGTTTGCCTGCAAAGCCAAAGGACCTAGGTTCAATTCCCCAGGACCCACGTTAGCCAGATGCACAAGGGGGCATATGCGTCAAATAAATAAATAAAAATAAAATATTTTAAAATTCCATGGCTGATGCTGGGCATGGTGGCTCACCTTTAATCCCAGCACTTGGGAAGCAGAGATAGAAGGATCGCTGTGAGTTCAAAGCCACCCTGATACTACATAGTGGGTTCCAGGTCAGCCTGAGCTGGAGTAAGACCCTACCTCGAAAAACCAACCAACCAAACAAACAAACAAAAAGCCAGGGCTGGACCTTCACCACAAGGGCACTTCTACTCTAGCGGGCAGGGGCAGAGATCTGGCCCAGATGCAAATGTCTCAGGTAGGTCCTAAGAAGTGTGAGTATGGGCGAGTGTTGTTCATGTGAGGGTTTGAGTGTATGAATGAGTGTGAATGTGTTGTGTATGAATATTTAGTGTATGCTAAGTGAGAATGTTATATTTTTGAATGTGTGTGTGAGACTACTTGTAAGTGTATATATGGGTATTTGTGGGTGTGTATGAGAGTGTGTATGAGTGAGTGAGAGTAGATTTGCGTGGGACTGTTGGGCATATGAGTTTGTGAGTGTATACATGAGCGAGCATGTATGAGTGAGTGTGAGTGTGGGGCTGCAGTAGTAATTACCCCAGGAGACACCTCAAGGTGAAGCTGTGGGTTCAGGGAGAAGGTGAAAACTGGAATGAGAAGCTTCTAGCTGGACCTGCCCAGCCACTTGGAAGGCTCCAGTGGCCCTTAGTTTCAGTTCTGGAACCCTCCTCTAATGCTAGCTGTGCTCAGAGCCCCTTGAGAGGACAACTATGGGGTGCTCTTACTATTGGGGCCAAGATCCAATCTGGGCTAAGAGAACCTTTTCCATCGTCTCCAGGAATCATGCCTCCATAGTGAAGTGGCCCAGATTAGAGACAGCTGCAGCTCTTGACCTTGGGGTACACCTTCATTCACCCTCAGCTGCTGTGTAGCAATGACCAGGTCCAGCCCAGCCCAGGCTGCAGCCTGCAAGCCCAGGAAGCAGAGCTGTTGAAGGGGCCTCTTGTGGACCATGGTTATAAGAGGCTCCTGAGTAAAGCGGTCTCTGGGCTGAGGGTTCAGTTAAGGAGTAGCCCTGAGTCAGAGCTGGCCCAGGGACCACGTCTGGCAGAGCTTCTCTTGGTGCACAGGAAGATGGAGCACTGACCCCCTTGCCCGGCTTTCTTGACTCTTTAGGAAAAGAGCTTCCTCTGGTCTTCATGACTTTGCCACTAAAGAAGACATGGGACTTCCGTCTCATCTTTGGGCTGCAGAGAGGCTGGGCCACTCCCAAACCAGTGGATTATGAAGGGCTTTGTTACTAAGAACCAGGGGGAGAGGGACTCATACACTGGTCCCAGGTGCAAAGGAGAGTAGCCAGTGGGTCATGTTCTGCAGAAGCCAGGTCACTTTGGGTCACCTTAGCTAGGGGCAGATTCCCCAAGTCAGACAGCCCACTCCACTCTACCAAATCTGCTGGAAATCACATCCAAGTGGGTGTCTCTCCATTGCTTCCCACCAGTTGAGCTCCGGGCCAGACCCTCCCTCCTTTCCTCGGGCCATCCTATAGGGATGCTGTGGCTTTAGAGTCCGAAACCAGGCCAAAGTTGGGCAAAGAGGGTCTTAACCCCAACTTGGCTTTATCTTTGCCACCCTCATATCCTTCTCTGAAAGTGGACAACAGAGCCCCTCCTCTTGGCTTGGGAATGTCTGATCCCAACTACGACCATGAATAAGGCTGTTAGGCCTGGCTTGAGGGAATTACTCAATCAGTCTAAGTGTCTGCAGTCGTAAGTCTCAGCCTGCGCTTCAAGAGGTCTGGGCTCAGGTCCCAGTGCTCCCAATGAACACCTTGTGGTAGAACAAAATAGTCTGTCAACCTCTTAGGGACTGAGTTTCCTCATCTACTCTGGCCTTCCAGGCAGATTTTTCCAAAGGACTCTTAACTTGCTGACAGCCCAGGTATGTCCTCCCTGTTCTTTGTAGGACCACCCCTGGAGGGTGGGGAAACCAGCCCACACCCACTTTGCTATGCTCTCCTGGTTCACCCTGGTAACGGGGCACGTGGTGATGGACTGGGACTTGTGGCTACGGCTTCACTTTACCAAGTAGAGACATACTGATCTTCTCGTGACGCCCTCTGTGATAGCTAATTTTAATTATCAACTTGATTGGATCAAGAAAGACCTAAGACATTAGTAAGCCATATATTTTGGGTGTGTCTGTGAGACCCTTTCCAGGGAAGAGGAACAGAAGTGGTAAGCCTTGCATAGGATGTGGGTGGATTATTACACATGCTAGAATACCAGACTGAATGAAAAAGGGAAAAGGGAGAAAGCTATCTGAATGGTAGCATTCCCTTTTCTTGATTTTTTGAGAAAAAAATTATTTACTTATTTATTTGCAAGGAGAGAGAGAGAGAGAATGGTACACAGAGTCCCTAGCCACTGCAAATAAACTCCAGATGCATGTGCCACTTTGTACATCTGGCTTTATGTGTGTACTGGGGAATTGAACGCAGGTTGTTAGGCTTTGCAGGCAAGCGCCTTAACCACTGAGCTATCTCTTCAGCCCTCTCTTTCTCTGTTTTTTTTTTTTTTTTTTTTGAGGTAGGGTCTCACTTTAGCTCAGGCTGACCTGGAATTCACTATGTAGTCTCAGGGTGGCCTCGAACTCACAGCAATCCTCCTACCTCTGCCTCCCGAGTGCTGGGATTAAAAGCATGCACCACCACGCCTGGCTGTTTTTTTTTTTTTAATCTGCCAAAATGTGAACAAGCATATTCCAATTGTCACAGACAGGAACTGGTCCCACTGCCATGCCCTCTCCTCCAGATGGGTTTTATTCCCTGAACCATGAGTCCAAATAAACCTCTCATCCCTTAAATTGCTTATGCCAGCTATTATGTCACAGTAAGAAAAAATGGTAACATACAGAAAATTGGTACTGAGAATGGTTTTTGCCGCGTGTACCTAAACTTGGTTTGTGGGAGGAATATGAAGTCTGGGACTATAGAGCTCTCACTTTTAAATTATTAATTAACTAATTAAAATCAATTAATTTGAGAGAGACAGAGAAAGAAGCAGACGCAGAGAGACTGGGTATGGGCACACCAGGGCCTCTTGCCATTGCGAATGAACTCCAGATGCATGCACCAGTTTGTGCATCTGGCTTTACACAGATATTGAGGAATTAAAACAGGGTTGTTAGGCTTTGCAGGCAAACACATTAACCATTGAGCAGTCTCTCCAGCCCTAGAGCTCACACTCTTGATCAAAGAAACTTCTTTTTGCAGATGGAAGTGACTACTTATCAAAGTGCTGAAGAGAAGGGACAGTTGAGGGCTCAGCACTAAATGAGATCTCTTTATTATACCCTCAAAAGCTTAGGGAACATTGCAGAAGAGGTGGCAGAGTCTGTCGCAGAAGAGGTACTGGAAAGAATGTAAGAGCCAAAGGAAGAGTAGAACTGCGTACAATGCACTCTTCCAGACACAAAATGGCCTGGATATCCATGACCTCGCCGTGCCTGACACGACCTTCATAAGACCCTCATGATAGGAGGAAAAGATGATGACATCAAAATAAAAGAGAGACTAATTGAGAGAGGGAGGGAAGATGATGGAAAGTGGATTTGTGGAGAGATGGCTTAGCGGTCAAGGCATCTGCCTGCAAAGCTAAAGGACCTTGGTTCAATTCCCCAGGACCCATGTAAGCCAGAGGCACATGGTGGTGCATGCATCTGGAGTTCATTTGCAGTGGCTAGAGGCCCTGGCACGCCCATTCTCTCTCTCTCCCTCTCTCTCTTTCTCTTAAATAAGTAAATAAATAAATAAAATTTTTAAAAAAGAAAGTGGATTTGTGGAGGAGAAAGTGGAGGAGGAGAGGGAATTATCATGGTTTATTGTCTATAATGATGGAAGTTGTCAATAGTTAAAAAAAAAAAAAAAAGTAAGCCAGGCGTGGTGGCGCATGCCTTTAATCCCAGCAGGACTTGGGAGGCACAGGTAGGAGGATCACCATGAGTTGGAGGCCACCCTGAGACTACATAGTGAGTTCTAGGTCAGCCTGGGCTAGAGTGAAACACTACCTCAAAAAACCAAAAATAAATAAGTAAATAAAATAAAATGAAACTAACAGAAAGAAAGAAAGAATATAAGAGCCAGAGGATGGGGAGGAATCCTTTGGAATGCTGCTTCCCGATACAAAGTGTCTCACAGCAGCTGTTGTTACCTGCATAGACCTGCATAATTTGGACTCTTCGCCATGTTGCTATGGATGAGGGAGAGGGCAAATAAATGAAACCGGAACACAAAGACTACTTGAAAAGAAGGGGCTCATTGCAAGAGGAAGAGTAGAGAATAGAAAGTAATGGGAGGGGATTATGATCTAAATATGTTATATACATGCTTGAAAATTGCCAATAAAGAGTGAGTTTGAAGCTGCAAAGTAGAGAATCCCTAGAATGCTGGAAGCAGATTTTTTTTTTCTTTTTTTGGTTTTTCAAGGTAGGGTCTCACTCTGGCCCAGGCTGACCTGGGAATTAACTATGTAGTCTCAGGGTGGCCTCGAACTCATGGCAATCCTCCTACCTGTGCCTCCCAAGTGGTGGGATTAAAGGCGTGTGCCACCACACCCAGCTGAAAGCAGATTTTTTTTTGTGTGTGGTTTTTCGAGGTAGGGTCTCACTCTAGCCCAGGCTGACCTGGAATTCACTATGTAGTCTCAGGGTGGCCTTGAATTTACGGTGATCCTCCTACCTCTGTCTCCCGAGTGCTGGGATTAAAGGTGTGCGCCACCAAGTCCGGCTTAGAAGCAGAATTTAATGGTAGAAGATTTTTTTAAAAAATTATTTATTTATTTAATTGAGAGAGAGAAAGAGGTAGAGAGAGAGAGAGAGAGAGAGCACCAGGGCCTCCAGCCAAAACAAACGAACTCCAGATGCATGCGCCACCTTGTGCATCTGGTTTATGTGGATCCTGGGAAATTGAACCTGGGTCCTTTGGCTTTGCAGGCAAGTGCCTTAACCACTAAGCCATCTCTCCAGCCCTAATGGTAGAAGTTTGAAAGACCAGAATGCTTCTGGGCATGATGGCACATGCCTTTAATCCCAGCACTTGGGAGTCAGAGGTAGGAGGATTATTGTGAGTTCAAGGCAAGTCTGGAAGTACAGAATAAGATTCAGTTTAGCCTTGGCTAGAGTGGGACCCTACCTCAAAAAAACCAAAAAGAAGAAAAGAAGGAAGGAAGGAAAGAAGGAAAGAAGGAAGGAAGGAAGGAAGGAAGGAAGGAAGGAAGGAAGGAAGGAAGGAAGACCAAAATGCTGAGAGAAATGCAGACAGTGAAGGCTGGCCTTGTGAGGTTTCAGAGGATAACAAGGACCCTAGAAGGAACTGGGCTAGAGGCAATTTGTGTTAAATTCTGGCAAAGAATTGTGTTACACATGCTCTTCCTAGGAGGGGGGTTACAATTTCAGTTAAGCACTCCTGTATTATACACCATTTCCCTATTTATTTATTTATTTATTTTGGTTTTTCAAGGTAAGGTCTCACTATAGCCCAGGCTGACCTAGAATTTACTATATAGTCTCAGGGTGGCCTTGAACTCCCAGTGATCCTCCTTCCTCAGCCTCCTGAGTGCTGGGATTAAAGGCGTGCACCACCATGCCTGGCTCCCTAATTTTTTTTCAAGGTAGCTTCTTGCTCTAGCACAGGTTGACCTGGAATTAGTCTCAGGCTAGCCTCAAATTCACAGAGATCCTCCTACCTCAGTCTCCTGAGTGCTGGGATTAAAGGCATGTGCCACCATGCCTGTGAGAGAGAGCAAGAAAGAGAGAGAGGGAGAGAGAGAAAAGGAGCACCAGGGCTCCCAGACATGTAAGTGAACTCCATATGCATGAACCTTGTGCATCTGGCTTTATGTGGGTACTGAGGAATCGAACTCAGGATGTTCGGCTTTGCAGGCAAGTGGGCAAGTGCCTCAACTGTTGAGCCATCTCTCCAGCCACCCCCCCGCCAATTTATTTTAATGTGGATTTTTTTCTTTGAGAGTAGTGTCTTGTGGGATTTGTGTTCTAAGAAATCCACGTAGGAAAGCATTGCCTAAGAGCAGTTTTGGTTATCTGTGCTCCTTGCGGAGATCTCTTACTGTTTGGTGCTTTTCTGGTGAGGGTGAGGGCAACTACATATGTCTACTGCACTTCAGAGCATAAAAGCAACTCACTGATGAGGCGTAAGAGTTCGTATTTTTGCCACTTACACAGCTGAATGTTTGAAACGTCCATGTTGTGGCTGTGTGTTTGAAGCAAAGCCTGCCTTTGAGCTGTGAGTGGTGTAATGTGAACACCTCTCCACATGAAAAGCAGTTGGATCTTTGTTGTGACTCTTCAGTTTTCCTCTTGCATATTCAGAGAAGGGACTTTTGACCATTGAACTTATATACCCCCGATCCTTGGAGATCCCACATGTCTCACCAGAGTTGGCATCGGTCCTCAGAAAGTCATGCACTGGAGGGAGGCTGTGCCTGTGTGCTCTGGACCCCAGGCTGCCTGTCCTGCACTGCTGGTGTCTTTGTCTGGGGGACAGAAGTGTGTACTCAAACTTTTAAGTGCATGGAGATGAGCTCTATTTCCCTTCTGATTCAATCTTTTAAAAAAAAAAAAATTATTTATTTATTTGAGACAGAGGCAAGTAGAGAGAGAGAGAGTGACAGAGAGAATGGGTATGCTGGGGCCTCTAGCCACTACAAAGGAATTCCAGATGCTTGCACCACCTTGTATATCTGCCTTACATAGGTACTGGGGACTCGAACCTGGTTCCTTTGGCTCCGCAGGCAAGTACCTTAACTGCTTAGCCATCTTTCCAACCCCCCCTTTTTTTTGTTTTTTCAAGATAGGGTCTCGCTCTAGCCCCAGGCTGACCTGGAATTTGCTCTGTAGTCTTAGGGGGGCCTCAGACTCATGGCAATCCCCCTACCTCTGCCTTCCCAGTGCTGGGATTAAAGGAGTGCGCCACCATACCCGGCCCCCCAAGTTTTATAAAATAGAAAATGTTTTTGGGCTGAGGGGATGGCTTAGCGGTTAAGATGTTTGACTGTAAAACCAAAAGACCCTGGTTAGATTCTCCAGGACCCACATAAGCCAGATGCACATGGTGGCGAATGAGTCTGGGGTTTGTTTGCAGTGGCTGAAAGCCCTGGTGCACCCATTCTTTCTCTCTATATATCTACTTCTCCCTCTCAAATAAACAAACAAAAATAAAATTTTTTTAAAGAAAATATTTTTAAGTGGGAATGTGAAGTGTTTAAAGTGCAACTAGCTTCTGGGAAGATTGACAGTGAAAAAGACAAGAAATACATATGTATGCATGTTGGTTTTGTCTTACTGAACCTATCTTTGAATGGTAAACATTTAAAACATCTGTTCTAGTATGCAAATACTATAGTTTCATATAAAGTAAACAATCTTAAAATCAGCAGTGTTGGCCATGATCTCAATATGCTAGACTTGCCTACAGTGAAAACATTTTATTCAGAGACTATGTCTAATACTCAGAAACCGAAATGATGGTCAGTGTTGTAAAGAATTTATTCTGATAAATGAGAATCTGGATATGATGGCAAAATAGCTATTTGCTTAATAAAAAATTAAATTGCAGCGTGGTGGTGCACGCCTTTAATCCCAGCACTCGGGAGGCAGAGGTAGGAGGATTGCCGTGAGTTCAAGGCCACCCTGAGACTACATAGTTAATTCCAGGTCAGCCTGGGCCAGAGTGAGACCCTACCTCGAAAAACCAAAACCAAAAACAAACAAACAAAAAAAAAATTAAATTGCAAAAAAATAAAAATAAATGAATTGTTACAATTTGCTTAGGTCCTGAAAATTTAAGTGAGGCCAAATTCAAAATAATGGACTAGAGCTGGGGAGATGGCTCAATGGTTGAGTGCTTGCTGCTTAAACATAAGGGCCTCTTGGGCCAGACATTGATGAAGTCACATGCACAGTGTGACCACAAATGCCTTTAACCCCAGTACACGGAGGGTGGAGACAATACTAGAGAATACTAGAGTTCACTGATCAATAGCAGGAAATATGCAGATGACACCCAATGTTCTCCTCTGGCCTCCTAACACAGGTACCTGGGGCATGCACATCTGTATACTCACATCCATACACTAGACCACACACACTCTATACATTTGTTTTTGGCAGAGGAAATTTCTTTATTTTTAAACAATTAGCTGGTTGTGGTGGCACACACCTTTAATCCCAGTACTTGGGAAGCAGAGGTTGGAGGATCACTATGAGTTTGAGGCCAGCCTGACTACAGAGTGAGGTCCACATCAGCCTGAGCTAGCGTGAGGCCCTACCTAGAAAACAACAACAAAAAAAAAGTATTTATGTGTATGCACATGCTGAGTCATCTCCCCAGACCTCGGGAAATTTCAACATAACATAGTATTCAGGCTGTGGTATGGTTATTGCTCACTGCATTTATCCAGATTTACACACACACACACAGGAGGGTGAGAGAAGTATAGCAAAAATAAGTTAAAACGTGCAGTTTGGCAAGTAAAAGAGTATGAATGCAATTAAAGTTGAGGATTGGGTGGACAAGGCCAGTATGGCTGAAATTGTTAGAGGTCTGCACAATTAAGAAGAAACCTTGAACTTTGAAATTGGACCCCCCCCCCCGAAAAAAAAAAAGTGTCTTAAGGGCAAGATTCCAAGTAGGAATCTTTCATGAGAGATTCTGAAAAGACAGATGCTTCAGGGTACCCTACTGGAAAATTGCCACCTAGTTCAGAGGCAAGGGCAATGTTGATCAAAAGGTGCCAGGCTACACCTTGAGCTGGTGACAGAACTTGGCATTGTCCACAGGAAGCTGGTATTGCAGGCACGCTAGAGGCAACAGTGTTGAGGCCATGGAGACTTGCACTCTTGAGGGCAGGACATTTGTGACAGGGTCAGTTTCCCTGCAACAAGGCCCACAGGGTCATTATGCAAAGCTGTGGAAGTGAAGGTTAAGTTGCAATGGAAACCCCAGGACTCAGGAGATGCCAGGATTATGGGATGTCTGTCAAGGAAAGCTGTAAGCACCTAGGGCAGCCAGCACTACAGGCAACAGCACTGGTGAGGCAGAGTTACTCAAGGCCTTTGGAGCCCAGATGATGGCACCAGGAGCACCAGATGCCATTCATGGCGCTATAAGGTTTGATGTTTGCTCTGCTGCATATTAGTTTTGCTTTGGCCTGATCTTTCCTTTCCTTCCTTTGCCCCATTCCTGTCTTTTGGAATGAAATGTTGACTCTGTGCCATTATGTATTGGAAGTATGTAACCTTGCTTTGATTTTACACAATTCTTTTTTTAAAATATATTTTATTTATTTATTTATTTATTTATTTATTTATTTATTTATTTATTTATTTTTTTATGAGAGAGAGAGAGAAAGAGAGAGAAAGAATGGGCGTGCCAGGGCCTCCAGCCATTGCAAACAAACTCCAGATGCATGTGCCCCCTTGTGCAGCTGGCTTACATGGATCCTGGAGATTCGAACCAGGATTCTTTGGCTTTGCAGGCAAATGCCTTAACCGCTAAGCCATCTCTCCAGCCCCTTGCTTTGATTTTATAGGGGCTCACAGCTAAGAGATTGACTTTGAGTCTCAGTGGAGACTCTGAACTTAAACTTCTGAGCAGTGTTAGAATTGTTAAGACTCTTCCATATAGACTAAATGCATTTTGTATTATGGGATGAACATGAGACTTTAGGAGCCATGGATAGAATGTTATTGCTTAAAGTGAGATGTTTGATGTCAAGTTGACAGGGGGTAGGCTTGTGATGGTTAATTGCCAACATGACTGGATAAAGTAAAACGTAGGGCATTCAAGAGACACATTTCCAGAGAGGATTAACTGAGATGGTACAACCCACCTTGACAGCAGATGGCACCATCATTATGGCCGGGGTTCTGGGATAAATTAAAAAAAAAAAAAAAAAGGAAAAAGGAGGAAGGCAGATGAGTGCTAGCATTCTTCTTTTTCTGCTTTCTGATTCATAAGACATGAACACAGCCACGCCTTCCCCATCACGATCAACTGCATCCACTCAACCCACTCCTTCCTCAAGCTGCTTGTGTCAGGTGTTCTGTCACAGCATTAAGGAAAGTCGCTAATACACCCTTGGATGTCCCACTTCACCAGTGAGACATTGGAGGTCCAGCAGCTCAGGCCAGTGCTCTGGGGCACCAGCTGTTAAGTGCTGACTGATGCTGGACAAGGTCTTCTTAGCATATGACCCTTTGTGTTGGAAGGTTCTGGTTTATGTGTGACCCCACACACAACAATTGGGAGCACCCTCTTTCCCTCTCACAAGGTCCTTGTTTTGATGCTCCATTCCACGTCCTCTAAGTCCGTTATAGTTTTCTAAAAACTCAGCTGTTTTTGCAGGGGTTATGTTGAAAATGGGGGCTGGAGAGATGGCTTAGTAGTTAAGGTGCTTGCCTGTGAAGCCTAAGGACCCATGTTCAACTCTCCAGGTCCCACGGACACCAGATGCACAAGATGATGCAAGTGTGAAAAGGTTGCACATGTGTACAAGGTGGCACCACATCTGGAGTTCGAATACAGTGGCTGGAGGCCCTGGTGTGCCAGGTCTCTCTCTCTTTCATTAAAAAAAAAAAAAAAAAAAAAAAAAAAAAAAAAAAAAAAAAAAAAAAAAGGCCAGTCTGTTGGGTTTGCCTAAAAAAAAAAAAAATTCAGAAAAAGGGATCACAGGCCACCCTGGAGCAGTGAAGTGGAAGGGAGTAGCCTGCTCCTAGGTGGTCACCTGTCCTTGACCTCTGCATCAGGCAGTTTTCCCAGTCTAGCCTGTTGCAGCACAAACATGGTGATATCCCTTCTACCACTAGGCCACCCATCTGCCCCCTGCTTATCCTTCCTCCCCACGGCTCCCTGCAGCTTTGGCCACCTGCTCCCCACAACTACCAGAGTGTCCAAGCAGCCACCTCAAGAGATGGTCCTCTGCGCTGGGTATTTCCCAGGGACAGCACAGATTAAATTACAGATAGACCATTGGTCACGACCTGTCCCCTCATCAGCCTTGGGGGCCATCTTCATTTAGCTCTCGCACGCACTATGGAGGAACATTTCCATTCACCCCACCTCACCACCAGGAATCTTCTTCCCTCGGCCCCTCTCTCATTACTAAGGGATTCATTTTCATCCATATGCAGAGCCCAGGACCAAGCAGCTCAGCTAGATGCCACTAGACTGCACCCCGTCCTCCTTGTCCCACTAACTCCCAGTACCCAACAGATCATAATGTGGGTGTCTAGATTCAGGGGCTGAGCGAGGTCTGCCGCAGCATCTGCAAAGACACCCCAGACACTCACATCTCACTCTGGTTTAGGATGAAGCAAGCAAGAAGGGCCAAATGCTGCCCTGGACAAACCAACGCCAGGACAGGCACCGGAAGGCCTAGATTCAGCCTAAGCCCCACCCACTATGGAAAGTGGGTTCCAAGCCCACGGAGAATAATGTTCAGAGCACAGGAGTGCCTTCTGAGCTGAGCGCCATGTGGCTATGCTCAGGTAATGGGTGCGGGTGAGTCAGGCCCTGGCTCGGCTTCGGGCTTCTTTCTGGAGTAGCCTGGAAAAGTGCAAGGTCATTGCTCTCGGGACAGCATGGAGGCGGCTTTCATGGCATTGTCTGGGCTGCCACTGCTGGATCCACTTCTGAAAATGCCTCTGCTAGGAGACATTTATCAAATCAAATCAAATCTAGTCCCAATACATAGTCAATTCTGTTTGTAGATGGTGTTGCCAGGCTATCCAGTATGTGCCACGGAGGATCTAAATGGAGAAGACCTGTGAGGTTTTGATTGCAGGGTGTAGGTGGGGAGGGGGCTCAGGGACTTGCCTCATGTGAAAGTAAGCCCTGCTTATCCCCTGTCACCTTTCTGTTTTCCTGAGGTGGTGATAGGGAGGGTAGAGGTTCCTGACTAGGTGCTATGTACCTGGCTACCTCTTGCCTTGCTGCCATCTTTTCCAGTGCATGGGCACTCAGGCTTGACCTTGTCTGGTAAGTCAAAATGTATGGACAACACCTGCCTTTGGCTATGCAGCCTTCTCAGCTGACAGGGCCTCTGTTATGGGCCAATGACCAGAGCAGTGATGAATGCTATAACTCCACCCTGACTGTACCTTCCTTCCTTCTACCTGTATCATATACTTTTGCGTTGCTGTGACCAAGTAGCTGACAGAAACAATTTAAGGGAGGGAGGATTTCTTTTGGTTCATGGTTTCTGAGGGTACCATCCATGGTTGCTTGATCCCAGTGTTGGGGCAGAATGTAATGACGACAAGGGCGTCACGGAGGAGAGGGGGAGACTGTTCACTTCACGTTGGTCAGGAAGCAGACAGAAGGCCAGTATTCTACGGGCTTTCTTCTCTCTTCTCTTTTATTCTGCTTGGGCCCACAATCTATAAATGATCTCTCACCCTCAATCCTTTCTGGAAACACCCACCCACACCCATACACCCCCCACACCCATACACCCCCCCACACACACACAGGGTGTGCCTCACCAGTCTCCTAGGTGATTTATAAATCCAGTCAACTTGACAATCAAAATTAACCATTAGGCCACCTAGTCAAGCATGAGTTGGCCAAACAGAATGTGCTGGAGCCAGCTTGCGGTCCTCCCAGGCTGTGGTCACCCAGTGACACAACAGTAATGCTTATTGTACTTGCATTTCTTACCAAGGCTTTATGTGGCTGCCCCATTTACCCTGACGAGGTGATTTTGTTCTCTTCACATCCTACAGGCAAAAATACAGGGCGCTTCCTTGTCCAAGGTCACTTCTCTGGTATGAAGTAGTAGTGCTGGGGCTTTGTGGTTCCTTTGCCTCTGCCTTCCATTTTTGCTTTTTTG
This sequence comes from Orientallactaga sibirica, assembly GCA_036365145.1. Taxonomy (NCBI): domain Eukaryota; kingdom Metazoa; phylum Chordata; class Mammalia; order Rodentia; family Dipodidae; genus Orientallactaga; species Orientallactaga sibirica. The sequence goes on along the minus strand of JAEOAD010000015.1, from coordinate 21,734,426 downwards.
AGGTAGGGTCTCACTCTAGCCCAGGCTGACCCTGGAACTCACTCTGTAGTTCTAGGCTGGTCTCAAACTCAAAGTGATTCTTCTACCTCTGCTTCCCAAGTGCTGGGATTAAAGGCGTGCGCCACCATGCCCGCCCATCACCTTCTACATTTGACATAATTAGCCTTGCTCTGCTCAGTGCTCGCTCGCAGGGTAGACAGATGTCCACACAGACTGCTCAGTGGGGTTAGTGAGGTTAACAAAGCACAGCCACCCTCATGTTCTGGTTCAACGGCTGCTCCTCACCGTGCCTTCTAAGCATGACAGGAGGTCCACCCACACTTAATGACAGATAAGACAATGAAGGCGGGGTAAGCGTGCACACCTCCCCCTCCCTGGGGTGAGAGCCCCATCTGTCTCTGCGTGAACATGACTGATTGCGGTCATCTGATTCTACTCCTCTTTCTGCTGTTAAGAAAACTGTGGCTTTGAGTGGGTTTGTGATTCGCCCAGGGACACCCGGAGAACCATCTGGAAATCATGCTGTCTTGGGTGGCATCTCTGCTGGTCACATGCCTTTGTGTGGCTGAGTCCGTCAAGGCAGTGTCTCTCTCCCTGGCTCTCCCCTGCTGCCCTGTGTGGGTCCTTGGGTCAGTGCTGGTGGTTCTTCCCACTCTGATGACCACAGCCGGGCTTATCTTGTTGGCCTTGGTTCGTTTGGGCCTTTCTTGCTCATTCAGTCCCGAGGTGTGTTTGTAGATGCCGTGGCAGTCCCTTCCTGGTGCCCTGTCACCTGGGGTAGTGTCAAAGGGGCTGATGCTATGTGTCCTGCAGGGGTCTGGGTCTCCTGGATCTCACAAAGCAGGAAGGACCACAGGCCACCACTCAGGCTCTGGGACTAAGCTTTTCTACAGCCAGCAACAGGGGTTTGTTCAGTCACTGGATGAGAACAGGAGCCAGTTGATGGATCTTGGTCTCTACAGTGCGTTTTCCTCTTTGGTTGAGTTCCAAGCCATCCCCTTCCACTCTTTTTCTTTTTTAAAATATTTATTTATTTATTTGCAGAGACAGGGAGAGAATGAATGGGAATGCCAGGGCCTCCAGCCACTGCAAATAAACTCCACCTTTGTGCATTTGACTTACGTGGGTACTGGGGAATTGAACCTGGGTCCTTTGGCTTTGCAGGCAAGTGCCTTAACCACTAAGCCATCTCTCCAGCCCTCCTTCCACTCTGTTCAGGGTCTTCAGGTAACCCAGGCAGCTGAGGATGGGTCTCGCTGCATCTCCATGTGGGCCTGTCATCGCTGGTTGGGGGGAGTGAGCATGTCCTAACTCCACGGGCTTTCACCCTACCCCCACCTCAGGGTCCTCAGGTGGCACTTTCCATACCTACTTAATTCTCTTTCAAATTGAAGGGAAAAAAATAGAAGAAAGATCCCAGAGGCTCTGAAAGGCTTTCATGGGCTCTGTGCAATTAGAAGGCTGAGCTGTGGGAAGTGGCAGGGGCTCTAGGGGCAGGTTACTCCGGGAAGCTAAGGCGAAGATGGAATTTTCCATGACACTCACTCAACTCATCGTGGGCTGTGTCTGAGGGAGGGGTGTCCCTTGGGGGCAGATTCTCTGAAGGTGATATCTCTCCAGAAAGGAAAAGTACCCAGTACCCAGCCATCACAGCTTCTGTCTACTGTCTCATGCTTAGCCTAGCCACTCACCTGTGTCTGCCCCCTCTGGGGGAGCCAGCCCCAAAACAAGAGGGCGGGGACTATCCATAGGCCCCACTCATAGTGTTGGTGAGGAGGGGACAATCACCCACATGCCTCATACCCAGCCCAAAGCTATGGAGGGCCTACTGTGTGCAGCATGCATGCCAGGCAGTTAGAGGACTCTCAAGAGGTGCGTGTGGCCTGCTCTTGAGAATCCCCAGCTTCCTGTTGGCAACAGTCCTAGAGGCAGTGACTCTGCCCTGGGAACCCATGGCCTCCCCTGCTAAGGTCTCAGGGCACTGAGTTCCACAATGTGACTGCTGGCTTTAGGGGCTTTGCCTGGCACATCATGGCCACACACACTGTAGCAGACAGCTTCAGGTTTGCTGAGATGAACTTCCAGACCAGGCACAGTTATGGAGGATGGGATATTATTTATTGAAGCTTACACACCCAGCAGAAGTTCCATAATGGCAGAAGAAGCTGGCCTGTCTTCACAGGGCCAAGCAGAGAGAGCAAAGCCATAAGCTGAAAGACAAAAGCCACACAGCACAGCACACTTCAGGAACTCCAACTAGGCACACTTTGCATATCTTTAGATTGAAATCCTAAACCCATCACCACACCTTAAGATCCGCCCAGTGACACTGCCTCCAGCCAGGTGGCTGCAGATGCAAACTATAAACTAATAAAACACTGACTATATTGGGGGCCATGTATTTAAACTACCACACACACCAACACAGACCAAACTTAAAACCACTGGTTCAAGCCAGGCATGGTGGCGCACACCTTTAATCCCAGCACTCAGGAGGCAGAGGTAGGAGGATTGCTGTGAGTTCAAGGCCACACTGAGACTACAGAGTGAATTAAAAAAAAAAAAAAAAAAATCACCGGAGGCAGGGAGGCCTGGGCCTTGGGCATGTGCTTGAGTCTCAGGTGCATGCATAGCTGGTGACACTGACTTTTCTGGGAAGTTCCATCAAACAGGTCTGTGCACCATGCTGGGGGGCCTGACTCTCAGAGGCCTTGTGTATAGTGTGTGTGCGTGTGTGCATGACACACAGCTACTCACATTCATTTATGCACATCTCCACACATTTACTGAAGTACTGGCATGCAGACACACACCCATTTACAATTACACACACACACACACACACACACACACACACACACACACAAAATCCACAATTGCCAGGCATGGTGGTGAGCGCCTTTAATCTCAGCATTTAGGAGGCTGGGGTAGGAGAATCACTGTGAGTTCAAGGCCAGCCTGAGACTACATAGTGAATTCCAGGTCAGGTTGGGCTAGAGTGAGACCCTACCAAAAAAAAAAAAAAAAAAAAAAAAAAAAAAAAAAAACCACAATAGGAGAGAGAGGAAACTGAAGCTAATTCTTGGGGTCCTGGGTCAGAATGTCTAGGGAGGGAGCAGTGCTGGTGGGTGGGAGGAGAGGGTCTTGGAGAGTGTGGGCCTGTGCCTCCAGTTCCTGGTCTCCTGAGAGGAAATGAATGGAATCCATGCAACTGCAGGCCACCTTCCTCCCCCATCTCAGCTGTGGTGGTTTGATTCAGGTGTCCCTCATAAACTCAGGTGTTCTGAATGCTAGTCGCCCCAGCTGATGGCAATTGTGAATTAACGCCTCCTGAAGGCAGTGTATTGTTGGGGGTGGGCTTACGGGTGTTATAGCCAGTTTCCCCATACCAGTGTTTGGCACACTCTCCTGTTGCTATTGTCTACCTGATGTTGGCCAGGGGATGATGTCCACCCTCTGCTCATGCCATCGTTTTCTGTGCCATCATGGAGCTTCCCCTTGAGTCTGTAAGCCAAAATAAATCCTTTTTTCCCCAAAAGCTGCTCTTAGTTGGGTGATTTCTACCAGCAATGTTAGCCTGACTGCAACATCAGCTAACCTGTCCCTGTCCTCTGAGCTGTCCTCGGGTACTGGCACCTCTTAGCCCAGGTGACTAGAGTCAGATTTGGAGGGAAAAGGTCCCTGTGAGGCTTCTGACAGGCCCAGGCAGGCGGGTGCACGGGTGCTAAGGGACACTAGTTCCTGTGTGAGTTAAACCCTTAGCCCTTTAGATTAGGGTCCTGGGAGCACACTCCACCCCTGAGCTGAGAATCCCACACCCTCTCTGCAGGAGATCCTGAGGCTTCTCCCTTTCCCAGTCCTGAGGGCTGTGACCAGCATCGTCCAGAGCAGTGACTGGAAGATTAATTCGCACCAGCCAACCTTGCTTCCTCTCAAGACCCTGCCACTGACGCTCCAGAGGGAAGGAGGCCAGCGCTGCAGCTATGGGCGGAAGCCAGAGAGGCAGTTAGCATCTACTCTGTACATGAGTTGGAGATCTTGACCTGCTAGCCCAAGCAGGCTGCCCATAGCCACTAAAGGTGCCAGGAAACAGGGCTGGGATGAAAGTGAAGACCAGACTCAGGGACCAGAGCAGCTGCAGCAGCCAGACAACTTTAATTTCTCTTCACTGCTTCTCACAATGAAGTTCAGATGGGCTGTTTTATGAAATGTGCCCTTGACACTCCCTGACCATTCCCCTAAACCCATTCCACTCAGCTTCTTTCCAGTGGCTTTATGTACTGTCAAGAGACCTCTTTTTGGGTTGAGGAGATAGCTTAGTCAATAAGGTGCTTGTCTTGCAAGCATAAGGAACTGAGTTCTATCCCTAAAACCTATAATAATAATAATAATAATAATAATAATAATAATAATAATAATACTCAGGCTGGGATTATGGCTTAGATGTTAAAGGCACTTGCTTGCAAAGCTTGACAGCCTGGGATCAATTCTCTAGTACCTATGTAAAGCCAGATGTACAGTGGCACATGTGTTTGGAATTCATTTCAGTTCAAAAGACCATTATGTGCCCATTCTCTCTCCTCACAAATAAGTAAATAAAATTAAAAAATCAAAAAACAAGGGCCAGGCATGGTGGCTCATGCTTTTAATCCCAGCATTGGAGACAGAGGTTGGAGGATTGCCATGAGTTTGAGGCCACCCTGAGACTACATAGTGAAGTCCAGGTTAGCTTGAGCTAGAGTGAGACCGTACCTTGAAAAACAACCCCCCCCAAAAAAACCCCAAAACCAGGTATGGTTATGTGCGTGTAGTCCCAACACTGGGGAGGCCAAGATAGGTGAATTCCTGGGGCCAGTCTACCCTACTTGGCAAGCTCCAGGACAGTGAGAGACCTGTCTCAAAAAAAAAAAAAAAAAAGGTGGACAGCATTTCTGAAGAAAAACACCGGAAGTTGTCTTTTGGTCTCCACATGCACTTGTACATGTTCCTGCACACACATATGCATGCATACAGACACACAAAGAAGCCTTTTCTTAATAGTACAGGGCTGAGCATGGTGGCGCACGCCTTTAATCCCAGCACTCAGGAGGCAGAGGTAGGAGGATTGCCATGAGTTTGAGGCCACCCTGAGAATACAGAGTGAAATCCAGGTCAGCCTGAGCTAAAGCAAAACCCTACATCAAAAAAAAAATATATATATAGTACAGGGGATTCTTGTGAACCAGGTCCATTTAGGGCAATTTCTACTGGACCTTGCATTTCTTTTTCTTTCTTCCTTTTTTTTTTTTTTTTTTTTTTTTTTTTTTTTTAATGTTTCGAGGTAGGGTCTATCTCTAGCCCAGGCTGACCTGGAATTCACTATGTAGTCTCAGGATGGCCTTGAATTCATGGTGATCCTCCTACCTCTGCCTCCCAAGTGCTGGGATTAAAGGCGTGCGCCACCATGCACTGTTTGGACCTTGCATTTCTAATAAATGCTCAAGTTCATGTGCAGACTGGGCCTATACCCTGCTGTGGAACATGTTTTGGTTTCTGTCTATCTCTATGTCAGGCCCATCCTGAGCCAGCCATAGATGTAAAGAAGAATCAAGGGGGTTGCTGCATCTCCTACTGATTAAATAGCTGCTCGTTTCCTTTGGTACAACACACACTGCATGCAACTATGTGTATGCCAAGAGTGACCCCATTTCTCCTTCATCATCTGGAAAGTAGATCATGGAACTGAAGCTCAGATTTTTTTTTTCTTTTTTTTTTTGAGGCAGGCTCTCACTGTAGTCCAGGCTGACCTTGAGCTCATGGTGATCCTCCTACCTCAGCCTCCCCAGTGCTGGGATTAAAGACATGTACCACCATGCCAGGCTTGAAGCTCAGATCTTAACTGAATCTTGGCCTGCTTATATAAGGCCTCCCCATGTCTCAGTGTTACCAATGGTTAGTGAGAACTTTGCAATGAAGACCACAAAGGCCTTTGGCATCTCTGGGCCTCTGTCTAGTGAATTTGCGTCCTCTCTGAAAGCCAGCACAGTGTCCACCAGGCAGGAGCCCATGTGGCAGTATAGCTGAGCAACAACTTTGCCAGCTAGAGGTCCGTACTTTCGGCCCTCTCTCTAGTCCCAGTGCCCCTTCCTGAAATAGCATTCTGCTGCCCCTCTTCTCTGCAGGTCGGGAGGGGGCTGGGGAGAAAGGAGGCTGCCCCAAGAACTGCATTTGACCTTCGCTAAAATTAGGTTGCAAGTCCCAAGGGGTGAATGAAATGAGGATGAAAATGAGAAAACAAATTGAGGGCATTGGGAACTGTTAAAAATATGCGTCTATATTAATGGAGGCAATGAAAATGAAGAGTCCCATATGCCAGTAAAGCCCCGGTGTGACTGTCATCATTTTAGTATAGAATCTGAGTGTGGGTCAAGAAGGGATCCCGAGAGCACTTTGTTCCTCCAGACAGGGAAACTGAGGCCCACAGAAGGTGGTGATGTCCAAACCTATCACACAGAACAATGCCAAAGCAGGCCGTCTGCATGAGTCAACCACTCCCCCTCCCTCCTCAGGAGTTGCCTATGGTCCAGGAAGTTCCCTTGGAGCCCCAGACCCTACCTCTCCTGTCCAGGAAGGAGCCTGACTCTGTGTGTGGGGGGGCACCTTAGTCCCTCATGGACAGCTAAAAAGTGATGGCTTAGAAGTGCTTATCATAGGGCCAGCCATATGGTAGCTAATAAGCCTCGGTTATTACTTTATTATTAATATTGATTGGTGGAGTGGAGTGAAGTGAGAACAATGATTGCAGGAAATTATTTCTTCTCTGGCAAAAGTAGGGAGAAATGTAGAGCTGTCCCAGCCAGAGGAGGCCCCATGTGGGCAAGGTATAGGAGGAGTGAGAGAGGGGCAGGGGGCAAGAGAGGCAAGGAGGGAGGTGGTGTCCACACCACAGCAGCTGGTCAGTGACAGGGCCTTTTTGGAGCACTATAAAGGGGTGGTCTTGAGCTGGGCTGCCCCTCTCTAGAAGCTACCACCAGCTCATGGCACAGCTGAGAAGCTGGCTGGGGCTCTGTCTAGGTCCTAGAATCACAGCTCTGTCTGATTTCCTGCAATGGTCCCCTCTCTCTTCTCTGTCACCACTGTCCCTGAGCTGATGCTACTGGCTCACCCACCCCCATGCTCTCCTCAACCACAGTGGATCTTACCACCTTCGGGTCTATGGTGTTGGGAGCTGGCTATGTCCCTCCATAGCCTTTTTTTTTTTTTATTATTTTTTTTGGAGAGAGACACAGAGAGAGACAGAGACAGAGAGAGAGGAAGACAGAGATGGGTGTGCCAGCAGTGCCTCCGCTGCTGTGAACAAAATCCAGATGCGTGCGCCCCCTTGTGGTCAAGTGCGGCATTGCGTCCTTGCGTCACTTTGCATCTGGCTAAACGTGGGACCTGGAGGTTGGAACCACTGGAGATTGGAACCAGTGTTCTTAGGCTTAGGAGGCAGGCGCCTTAACCCCTAAATCATCTCTCCAGCCCCATAGCCTTGTTTTTAACCAGAGACCCCACAGCACTAGGCCTGTCTGTCAAAGCTCTCTTGGTGGTTCTGTGTTAGGAGCCTGTCTACAAAAGCTCCCATGTGAGATGTTCCTTCTGGTGTTCCCAGCTCCAGGAGTGAGACCAGTTCGGTTGTTCTGGTAATGTTGTCCTTGCTGGGCCTTAGTCTCCTTGTCTGGGACAGGAGCCAGCCAGGTAATATACAAGCACCTGCTGGGGTGTGAAACAAGCCTATGATTCTGACCCAGGCTGTCTTCTGGCCTAGCCTGAGCCCTGAGTCCATGTAAAGTCTTCTTTCTAAAGAGAGAAGGGAGCTGGAGAAATGGCTTAGTGGTTAAGGTGCCTGCCTGCCAAGCCTAAGAATGCCTGTTTGATTCTTCAGGTCCCACGTTTAGTCAGACGCAAAGTGACACAAATGCGCAATGCCGTGCTTGCCCACAAGGGGGTGCACACATCTGGAGTTCATTCACAGAGGCTGAAATGGCCCTGGTGCACCCATTCTATCTCTCTCTCTCTGCCTGTTCCTCTCTCTCTGTTTCTCTGTCTCTCTCTCTCTCAAAAAAAAAAAGAGAGAGAGAGAGAAGGGAAGAAAGGCAGAGATAGGTGACTGGCCCCTCTCCCCACACCTAACCTTCTCCTAGGAGCTCAGGCCACCCATGGGGACAATCCACAGGGTGACATTGGTGCAGGAACAGAGTTCAGGGTTAATTGATCTCGTAGTCACAGAGTACTTGTTCTTATGTCTGCTGTGGTTTGAATGCTTATGTCCCCTCCAGAGCTCAGGTTGGAACTTAATGCCAGTGAGAAAGAACAGGAAGGCTCCTTAGGAGATGATTAACTTATGAAGACTCAGATGATTGGATTGGCATTCTTCTAGAAAGACTAGAGGAGGGGCTGGAGAGATGTGTTTGCTTGCAAAGCTGGATAGACGGGGTTCGATTTCCCAGTACCCACGTAAAGCCAGATGTGCAAAGGGGCAAATGCATTTGGAGTTCATTTACAGGAGACCCTAGTGCACCCATACTCACTCTGTGTGTGTGTGTGTGTCTGCTTCTCTCTTGTAAATAAATTAATTTAAAAATTTTTTGAAGACCAGAGGAACTAGTGAGAGCCTCTTTGCCTCGGCCCCTTCCAGTATGTGAGCATGCAGTGTTCTTCCCTCAGCAGGATGCAGTCTTCAAGATGCCATGTGGCAGCAGAGTAGCCCTCACCAGAATCCACTCCAAACCAGCTACTGCTTTGATCTTCATCTTCCACCTACAGAACTGAGTCATAGATTTCTATTCTTTTAAAAATATTTTTTTATTTAGTTATTTGCAAGCAGAGAGAGCTAGAAGACAGACAGAGGGAATGGGCACGCCAGGGCCTCCAGCCACTACAAATGAACTCCAGACCCATGTGCCACTTTGTGCATCTGGCTTTATGTGGGTACTGGGGAAATCAAACCTGGGTCGTTAGGTTTTGCAGGCAAGTATCTTATCTGCTGAGCCATCTCTCTAGCACCAATTTTCTGTTCTTTATAACATACCTACTCTCAGATACAGAATGGGCTCTCAGAAACACGAATGGGCTAAGACATATTATTTGTGATATTTCATAGTACAAATGTAAGAATGTATACTGAAGCGGAGAATGGTTCCAAGAACTGTGAGGGGGACTCCTGGCTTGTATGACCAGGGCTCAGTTGTGGCAGTTTGCAGACACGGCTTGAGAGGTGGCATGCTCTGGTCTCAGTCCCTAGGTGTTCTGACTCTGCCCTTCACTTACTCTCACATGGAAGCTGCACTCAGCTCCTGGGGTGGCAACTTCCTCCTTATTCTCTGGGGAGAGAGGCTTCTTGCCATGATGCTGGCATGGGACAGGGCCCTTACCAAGGCCTAAGACAGTATCCGCTCACAGCTTAATGGGGCTGATTAAGCTGGAAAGGGCTCCCAAGCCCTAGAGTTTGTGCTCTTGGCTCCAAGTGGGCACAGGAAGTGCTGATTATCGCCAGTGGTGACGTGAGCTTGGCCACTGTGTGCACAGAGATGTTTTTCCATCTGTGGTCCAGGAAGAGTGGTTGGTGAAATGCTTGGCCCATCGGTCAACCTACAAGCATTGAGGGAAGCCTGCTACATGGCAGATACCTCATTGGCCTCAAGGAGATGCCGTGTCAAAACAAGTTTATTGGGGTTTGTGGTGGTTTCAATCATAGGTCCCCCATAAACTCGTGTGTTTTCAGTGCTCAGTACCTGGCTGCTGGCAGTTTGGGAGGTGGGGCCTTGCTAGAGAGGAGGTGTGTTGCTAGGGGTGGGCTTTGGGGTACTGTAGCCCAGCTCCCCCTTGCCAGACCTTGGCTCACTCTCTTGCTTTCTGCCAGTTGCTGTGCCAAGAGGTGATGTCCAGCCTCTGCTCTACCATCCCTTCCCTGCCTTGCTTCAAGACTATAAGCCATGGGCTGGAGAGATGGTCTAGTGGTTAAGATGCTTGCCAGCAAAGCCAAAGGACAAGGGGGCACAGGCATCTGGAGTTCTTTTGCAGTAGCTAGAGGCCCTGGTGTGCCTCTCTCTCTCAAATAAATAAAATATATATATATTTTTAAAAAGACTGTGGGCTGCAGGAATGGCTTAGCAGTTAAGGCACTTGCCTGTGAAGCCTCAGGACTCAGGTTTGATTCCCTAGTACCCATGTAAGCCAGTCACACATGGTGGTGCATGCGTCTGGAATTCATTTGCAGTGGCTAAAGGCCTTGGTGCTGTCTCTCTCTCAGTTAAATAAATAAAACCTTTTTTTTTTTTTTTTTTTTTATAAAAGACCATAAGCCAAAATCAACTTTTTTCTCCTATCACCTGTTTTGGGTCAGGCGCTTTGTCCCAGCAACGAGGAGGTAACTGCAACAGGGTCACTTACAGGAACAGCAGCAGCATGGGTGACTCCAAGGCAGTTGCAGCACCACAAAGCCCAGCTCAACGGGGCGGGGGGGAGGGGGGATAGATAACTCATGAAAATGTGCCCTGCTCAACTTGAAGGCAACTCCCCCAAAGAATCGGGCCCCCACAATTGTTTATTATTTATACAGTCTTGGGGAGAGTCCTTATAAGTCCTGTAACTTCCATGAGCTTTCTGAGCCTGTAAATGTCATGGGCTTCCTTGAGTCTTATGAGTCTGTGTCTTCCCTCCAGAAGAGAATGCTTAAATTCAGAGGACTAGTTACAGCACGGATCCATGGCCAGAGGAAGCGCGATGTTGGCAGAGAGTGCTCAGAACCAAGGGTCTTGCTGTATGGACCAGGCAGGTTTCAAACGCTCAGTCCTTCTTCCTCAGCACTTGGATTACAGGTGTGTGCTGCTACACCCAGCTTTGGTGTTTTTCCTAAAAGGTTTGTTTGTTTGTTTTATTTTATTTATTTATTTCTTATTTTTTGAGGTAGGGTCTCACTCACGGCAATTCTGCATCCTTGGCCTCCCAAGTGCTGGTATTAAAGGTGTGCACCACTACACCTGGCTCTAAGAGGTTTATGATGTTCATTGTAACATCTAGGTCTTTGATACATTTTGAGCAAATATCTGTATGTGATATGAGGCAAGGATCCAAACTGATTTCTTTTGAATGTGCATATCGAGATCCAGCACCATTCATTAAAAAAAAAAACAGTTATTATTTTGGCTCAATTGTCCATAAACACAGGAGTTTAGTTCCAGACCTTCAGTCCTGCTCCATTGACCAATATGTGTGCATCTTATGCCAGTACCACAGTGTATTGATGACTATGGCTTTGTAGTGAGTTTTGTTCTTTTTTTTTTTTTTCAGGTAGGGGCTCAGGCTGACTTGGAATTCACTATGAAGTCTCAGGCTGGCCTCAAACTCACAGTGATCCTCCTACCTCAGCCTCCTGAGTGCTGGGATTAAAGGTGTGCACCACCATACCTGGCTCAAGGTTATTTTTGACTGTTCTAAATCTCTTGCATTTTCATGTGATATTTTAGGATCAATGGATCAACCTCTGAAAAAAAATGTGGGGGCTAGGGAGATGGCTTGGCAGTTAAAAGACACTTGCTTGCAAAGCCTGCCAGACAGGGTTCAATTCCCTAGGCACCCACACAGTCAGATGGGCTTTTTTTTTTTTTTTTTTTTTTTTTTACAGTAGCAAGAGACCCTAGCATGCATATGCACACACATGTGCAGATAAATAAATTTAAAAAGAAGGTGGGGGGCTGGAGAGGTGGCTTAGTGGCTAAGGCGCCTGCCTCCTAAGCCTAAAAACACTGGTTCCAATCTCCAGGTCCCACGTTTAGCCAGATGCAAAGTGACGCAAGGGCGCACTGCCGCACTTGACCACAAGAGGAGCACGCCTCTGGATTTTGTTCACAGCAGCTGAGAGACTGTTGGTGCGCTCATCTCTATCTGTCTTCCTCTCCCTCTGTCTCTCTCCAAAAAAACAAAAAGAAGAAGGTGGGATTTGATCAGGATTGCATAGTATGTGTAGAACAATTTAGGGAGCACTATCATCTTAATATTTTCTTCTGGTTCATGGTAATGGGGTGTCTTCCCATTTATTGAGGTCTTTTATTTCTTCCAAAATTGTATAGTTTTTCAGAGTATAAGCCTTTCATTTTTTTTTTGTTAAATTTATTCCTAAGTACTTTATTTATGCTATTATAAATGAAGACATTTTCTAATTTTTGGTTTCAGGCTGTTCACTGCTAATGTATAGAAATATTGCTGAGTGTGATGGTTTGCTCCTGTAATCCCAGAATTTGGTGGGGCTGAGTAAGGAGTATTGTGTGAGCTTAAGGCCAGCCTGGGCTACATAGTGAGACCATGTCTATTTCTCTCTGCCCCTCTCTATATACATGCAATACACATTTATGCACTGACTTTGTGTCCTGAGACATTGCTAAACTTATCTATTAGTCTTATAGCTTTTGTCACTGCTATGGTTTTATTTTTTCCTTGGTAGGTTTAAAGTTATGTATGTATCATGTCACTTGTGAATAGAGATAGTTTTGCTTCTCCATTTTCAGTTTATTTTATTTATTTATCCATTCATTCATTCAAAAAGGGTTCTCCTTCCCTCACTCCTTTCTCTCTCTCTCTCTCTCTCTTTCTTTCTTTCTTTCTTTCTTTCTTTCTTTCTTTCTTTCTTTTTTTTTTAAATATTTTAAGCCAGGCATGGTGGCACACGCCTTTAATCCCAACACTCAGGAGGCAGAGGTAGGAGGATTACACTGAGTTCAAGGCTAACCTGAGACTACATAGTGAATTCCAGGTCAGCCTGGGCTAGAGTGAGACCTTACCTTGAAAAACTAAAAAAATAATAATAATAATAATATTTGCTGGGTGTGGCACACACACCTTTAATCCCAGCACTTGGGAGGCAGAGGTAGGAGGATCACCATGAGTTCAAGGCCACCCTGAGACTCCATAGTGAATTCCAGGTCAGCCTAGGCTAGAGCTATACCCTACCTCGAAACACCAAAAAAAAAAAAAAAAAAAAAAAAAAAAAGTCATTTAAAAGAGAAAGAGAGAGAAAAAATGGGCATAGCAGGGCCTCAAGCCACTGCAAACAAATTCTAGAGACATGCTCTACCTTGTGCATCTGGCTTTATGTGGGTATTGGAGAATCAAGCCCAGGTCATTAGGCTTTATAGGCAAGTGCCTTAACTGCTAAACCATCTCTCCAGCCTCCCTAGTTTCTTTTAGTTGCCATGGTGAGCCCCTCCAGTTCCCTGTTGAGAGGAAGAGACACTGCAGACATCCTTCCCTTGTTCCTGATCACGGGGGTGGTGGGGGACAGCCCATCCTTCACCATTAACTACAATGCTGGCTATGAGGTTTTCATGGATGCCCCTTGTCAGGTGGAGGAAGTACTCTCTTATTTTTATTTTGTTGAGTGTTTCATGAAAGAGTTTTAAATTTTGTCAAATGTTTTCTATGTATTGTTTATTATATTTGTGTGTATGTATTAAACTGAGTTATTTTCATATGTTGAACCAACTTGCATTCCTGAAACAGATACATTTTGTCATGGTGTATAATCTTTTTTTCAATAGCCCTGGATTTTTTTTTTTTTTTGTATTTGAGGGACTTTTTCCCTCCACATTCGTGAGGATGTTGGTCTGTAGCTTACTTGTCTTGAGATGTCTGTTTTTATCAGGAATAATACTAGTGGCCTTATAGAATGAATTGGAGAGTGTTCCTTCTTTTCCTATGTTTTGGAACAGTGGGTGAAGAGTTAATGATTGTTCTTTAATTTTCTTTGATATCATCCATCAGTGAAAACTTGGGCTTAGGCTTTTCTTTGTGGGAAATTTAAAAATAAAATTAATTCAATCATTTGAGTTTATTTTTTGTTTGATCTTGAGTCTGTTTTTTTTTAAATTTTTTTAAAAATTATTTTATTATTTTTTTTAATTTATTTATTTGAGAGAGAGAGATACAGAAATAGGCAGGTAGAGAGAAAGAGAGAGAGAGAGAAAGAGAATGGGTGTGCCAGGGCCTCCAGCCACTGCAAACGAACTCCAGATGCATGCACCTCCTTGTGCATCTGGCTTACGTGGGTCCTGGAGAATCGAGCCTCGAACCGGGGTCCTTAGGCTTCATAGGCAAGCATTTAGCCGCTAAGCCATCTCTCCAGCCCTTGAGTCTGTTTTGACAGTTTGCTCATAATTTATTTTTATTTACTTATTTGAGAGAGAAAACGAGAGAGAAGGGATAAATATACGGGGTGGGCGGGGGGGAGAAAGGGAGAGAGAGAGAAAGAAAATTAGAATGGGAACACCAGGGCCTCACTTCAGTTTGGAGAATAGCAATGTTTATGGTTTGCTGTGAGAAGGTTGAAGACATAATTCTTAATCCTTTGCTTATAGTTTTTCTTTTTGTTTTCAGGAAGCATTTTCAGAACTCCTTTATCCCAGGCCTTCTGGACATGTTCAGTGGTGCATGCTCATGTTCATGGTCAATGGTCTTCAAGCGTTCCCAGACACCAGAAGACTCTCTCTATCCTACACTTCATTTGCCTAGCATTTGATGAGTTGGTTTTTCACCTTCTGAAATGCCTATTTGCATGCTGGTCCTCCTAGAATAATCATTTTATTGATTTTCCTTTCCTTTAAAAAAACTTTATGTCTGGAGAGATTGCTTAGTGGTTAAAGCATTTGCCTGCAAAGCCAAAGGACCTTGGTTTGATTCCACAGGACCCAGGTAAGCCAGATGCACAAGGTAGTGCATGCATCTAGAGTTTGTTTGCAGTGGTTGGAGGCCCGAGTGTGCCCATTCTCTCTCTCACTCTCTCCCTCTTTCTTTCAATATATAAAAATATTTTTAAAAACTTTTTATTTATTATTTTGGGTTGTACAGGTGGCTTAGTGATTAAGGTACTTGCCTGCAAAGCCAAAGGACCCTGGCTTGATTCCCCAGGACCCACATAAGCCAGATGCACAAGGTAGCACATGTATCTCTCTCAAATAAATAAATAAATAAATAAATAAATAAAAGAAAAATATATTTAAAAACATTTTATTCATCTTGTAAGGAGAGTTTAGCTTCCAACTCATCTATTCAACTTTCCCTTTCAACTGTCACATGTTTAATTTTCAGGAGCATGATCTTAACCATGAAATTTTAACCCCAGCCCCCTGGTTTTTCTTTAATATATTTTATTTATTTGAGAGAGAAAGATAGAGGCAAAGAGAGAGGGAGAGAATGGGAATGCAAGGGCATCCAGCCACTGTAAACGAACTCCAGATGCATGCTCTCGAGGGAAGGACTACAGGAGCTGGCCGTCCTTCATGCCTGCACCCTCTGCCCCACCAGGCTCCACACTCTGAAGCCCTTCAGTCCCCATGGAAGCTGCTCCTCCGGGAGCCTTGCTTTATGGTCCTTACCAACACTGGACTGGAAAGGACCAAGTCCTGCTGGAGGTTAGGGAATGTATTTAGTTAGGTTGCTCGTTGCTGTGACGAAATACCTGACACAAACATAGAAGCAAGGGTTATTTTGGCTCACAGTTGGCAGTACAGTCCACCATGGCGGGAAGGGCATGGAAGCAGGCTGTGAGGCAGCTGGTCACGTTGCATCTGCCATCAGGAAGCAGAGTGATGAGTGCCGGTGCTCAGTCACTTTCAACTTTTTTAAATACTTTATTTTATTTATTTATTTGAGAAAGGAGAGAGAGAGAGAATGGGCAAGCCAGTGCCTCCAGCCACTGCAAACAAAACTCCAGACATATGTGCCACCTTGTGCATCTGGCTTATGTGGGTCCTGGGGAATGGAACCAGTGTCCTTTGGCTTTGCAGACAAGCTCCTTAACCACTAAGCCATCTCTCCAGCCCACTTTCAACTTTTTATTCAGTCTGGGACCCCATTCCATGGGTTGGTGTTACCCACATTTACATGATGTCTTCCTACTCTTCCCATATCAATTAACCCAATCTAGAAAGTCCCTTCCAGACAGGCCTGGAGGTTTGCCATCAGGTGATGCTAGATCCTGTCAAGTTGACAACCAATATTAACCATCACAGGGAGTGATATTGTCTCCACATAATGGGAGTGTGTAAATGCACTAGAATCTGCAGTGGGCTGGTTGCCATGAGCCCAGAGCAGTGGGGTTAAGAGCAGCCTTTGGTTTGATTCAACCCAAGCTGAGGGTTAGAACTCTGAGCCCCGTGAACGCATCCCCACCCACCTTGTCTTGCACTGAATGATGCTGCACCATTCCGGGCTAATTCATTTGTGATGTCCTGTACTTGGCAGACATGGCTATATTCTATCTCTCTTTCTCCTCTATCTCTCATATATTATGTTTGTGCGGCCCCAAGCAACAAATCTCAGGCCACAGTGGACACAAAATATCTAGTGACATGGCATATGCATGAAGTCTTATTGTCATTGCGCACAGATGGCTGTGTGTGCAGAAAGGGAAGGAAAGAATGAAGTAAGACTGTCAACCTGTGGCCTGATGGCAGTGGGGGAGGGGAGGCAGAAGGCAGAATTCTGCAGATCCTTCCTGTGCCCAGCTAGGTGTCACCCCACACCATCTAGCTGCTTACTGGCTACCTGGGTCTGCAGACATTGCCCAGTTGCCTTCCCAAACAAGCCCCTGACCCTCACAGCTTGCTAAGGATTCTAGAATATTCTCTCCGGAGTTCCGAGATGGATTCTAGCTGTCTCTGTGTCTGGAACACAATGGTCTCTGGCTAGCTGGGTCTGACTTCTCTGTGGGCCAGAAACCATGGCATGGTGAACTGGCTGGGGAGGGTTAATCTGTTGCTAACCCATGGGATCCAATGTGGCAGTGCCAGCAGCTGGCACCCTTCTGGTCGGCTGATGTGAGAGGTCACAGTGTGCAGCAGGAAGTGCATAGTCTGCTGCAAAGCTGGGCTGATGGGCTGTGCCAGGAACTCTCTGGGAATCTCATAGCTGGTAAAATGTCTGGGCTTTGCTCTTGAGAGACCTGTGTGCCTCCTTCTTCTGGGGCACCTAGGGGACTCCTATTCTGTACAGTGTTGCCTTCTATTGTGGGACAACTTCCAACTTACCCTCTGCTAAAATGCTTTCGAAAAACTGTCTGGAGGGAAATGAAGGATGTATATTTGCTTGTTAAAAGGAATTTGAAGATCCCAGAAGACCCTGAAAAGGCAAGAGCCATGCAGAATGAAGAAGGGGACAGGGCCCTGTCCCACTGTTCCTCTTGAGACCATCTCCCATCCTCCTCCACCCACCACCATGCTGGACTACTTGGCTAGGGGCTGTGCTCCAGGGGTGATCCTTGGCTCATCTTCTCTGAGCGGAAGGCAGGCAGAAATGGCCTTGACTTCCTTATGAGAAATACTCACTTCTCCACCCTGCCATCTTCTAAGAGTGAGAGGACCCTGCAAAACATTTGCACAACAGAGCTCCAGCAATGGTACACTGGGCAGGAAATGGTGGCTTTATCATCCCTTTAACTGGAGCCTGAAAATTCAGATGACATTAAATTGAACCAAAGCAAATTGATTTATTCATGCAACAAATATTGGTTCAGTGTCTGTTGCATGTGTGGGGCTCACTATAGTAACCAATGCCCTGGGACCAATGCGCTCCCTTGAATACAAGACTTTTGATGTTAATAGGCAACGTGAGACAATGGTCACTCCGATGAAGTTGGGGGTCTCTCTTCTGATAGAGCTCACCCCAGGATGAAGAATGGAAGCCTACCCTCCTCCTGCAGGGACTCTCCCTGCAGCTGAGCAGCTCTGCAGGTCCTCTCGTCCCTGTGGCTGCTGAGAGGCCCATAGGTAGTCTAGGTAGGAGCAGGCATGCCTCATACCAGGTGTACTATATTGACTTAGGAAGAAAGCAGAACTGTAACTGTTAGGTGGGTCAGTAACTCCTATTTCTTTTCCCTCCATTCCTCCTTCCCTTCCTTGATTTTTTTTCCAGTACTGGGAATTGAACCCAGGGCTTCCAGTGCTTCTAACAACTATACCACTGAGCTATATCCCCAGTCTTCATTTGCTTTATTTGTGTTTTGTTTTGTTTTTCAAGGTAGGGTCCACTCTAGCCCAGGCTGACCTGGAACTCATTTTGTAGTTGCAGGCTGGCCTCAAACTCACTGCAATCCTCCTACTTCAGCTGCATTTGCTTTCTGGAGACAGAATTTCACTATGCAGCCCAGGCTCAACTTGAACTCATGATCCTTCTGTCTCAGTTTCCCTCATACTGGAATTACAGGCATACCTCTCCACTCCTGGCCAGTAGTTCTTTTTATTTTATTTTATTTTATTTTATTTTATTTTATTTTATTTTATTTATTTATTTTTGTTTTTCGAGGTAGGGTCTCACTGTAGCTCAGGCTAACTTGGAATTCACTATGTATTCTCAGAGTGGCCTTGAACTCATGGCAATCCTCCTACCTCTGCCTCCAGAATGCTGGGATTAAAGGCGTGTGCCACCACATCCAGATGGCTAGTAATTCTTTTATTCTCTAATGTTTTTATTTATTTATTTGTGAAGAGAAAAAGTGTGTATATGTATGGGTGCTCCAGGGACTCTTGGCACTGCAAAATAAGGCTAGATGCATGTGCCACTTTGTGCATCTGGCTTTACATAGGTACTTGGGAGTTGAACCTGGGCCAACAGGCCTTGCAAGCAAATGTTTTTAGCCACTGAGCCATCTCCCAGCCCAATAATTTTTGTTGTTGTTTGTTTTTGTTTTGTTATTCAAGGTAGAGTCTCACTCTAGCCCAGGCTAACCTGAAATTCACTATGTAGTCTCAGGGTTGTCTTGAACTCATAGTGATCCTCCCTCTTCCTCCCGAGTGCTAGGATTAAAGGCATGTGCAACCACACCCCACCTTATTTCTTTTCTTAAAAAAAAAAGTATTTTTATTTATTTTCAAGCAGAGAGACAGAAAGAGAGAATGGGCACACATGCCAGGGCCTCCAGCCACTGCAAATGAACTCCAGATGCATGTGCCACTTTGTGCACCTGGCTAATTCTTATTTCTTAAACTATAACAAAAGTACACTTATCAGTCATTACTTCTACCCAGAACTCTCTAAAGGCACATAAGCCTATGACTTAGTGCATGACTGTGTCATGGGTTCCCAACCAAACACTCTTGGACACTGCCTAGTGTAATCACAGGATGTTCTGTGTGCTGCAAGCATTGGGCTATATGAGATGACAGGGTTTCCTTGGAGCTCTAGAATCTTCCTGACCAGACAGAGACACTGAGTAACGTGCAGCCTGGGTCTGCAGGCAGAAGCCTTGGAGCCAGATTCCAGGAAGCCAGTACAAAGCCATCACTAGCTTCTCTCTACCCTGTGGCCTCCAAGACATGCCACAGGTATTCTGCTACAGGCCCCACTTCAACCCCTCGCCACTCATAGCCTCTGCTTTGCTCCCCGAGTTCCCATTGCAGTCCAGGGTAGCAGGGAGATGGTCTCTAGGGAGGTGGGGAGGGGGTCTTCAAGGGTTCAGGTGTCTGTGCACAAAAATGTGTAAGGTGGCTGGGTGTAGTGGCGCACACCTTTAATCCCAGCACTTGGGAGGCAGAGGTAGGAGGATCGCCACGAGTTCGAGGCCATCCTGAGACTACGTAGTGAGTTCCAGGTCAGCCTGAGCTAGTGTGAAACCCTACCTCGAAAAACAAAAATAAAAAAATGTGTAAGGTATGGCAAATACCTAATTCTAGCATTTGGGAGGCAGAGGTACAAGGAATGAAAGTTCAAGATGACCAGCTCAGACTACTTGGCAAGACCCTGTCTCAAACAAAACAAATAAGTGTGTGGTAAATAGCGAAAATCAGAGGATTTACTGATGCTGGGCCCCTTGCCCCAGATGACAGAGCCAGGGATGAGGAAGCCAGAACTTGAATTAGCCTTTAAAAAAAAAAAAGATTTTATTTTTATTTATTTATTAGAGACAGAGAGAGGGGGAGAGAGAGAGTAGAGGGAGAGAGAGGCATGTCAGGGCCTCTAGCCACAGCAAACGAACTCCAGATGCATGTGCCACCATGTGTAGCTGGCTTACATGGGACCTGGAGAATAGAACCAGGGTCCTTAGTCTTCACAGGCATGAGCCTTAATTGCTAAGCCATCTCTCCAGCCCTAATTAGCTTTTTCAGAATTCAAAGGGCCTTTTTACTTGAGGGTTCCCTGACTCTTCAAGCTGAGTCTGCCTAGAGAGACCCCAAGAGGGCGGTAGAGGAGATCAGAGTCCCCCTCAGTCTCCTTCCACTCAGGCACAGTGACCTCCCTCTACCTCCGCCTACCCACCCCAGGGGCCACCAGAGACAATGCAAGTGAGGCCTTTGGAACTGCAGGGCACAGCCACTTTCGGGAAGGGTGGTTAGTACTCATGTTTTTTTTTTAAAGATTTAATTTTATTTATTAGAGAGAGAGAGAGAGAGAGAATAGGCACGTCAGGGCCTCTCGCCACTGCAAATGAACTCCAGACACATGCGCCACTATGTGCATCTGGCTTACGTGGGACCTGGAGAATCAAACTGGGGTCCTTAGGCTTCTCAAGCATGCACCTTAACCGCTAAGCCATCTCTCCAGCCCAGTACTCATTTTTTTTTTTTTTTTGGTTTTTCGAGGTAGGGTCTCGCTCTAGCCTAGGCTGACCTTGAGTTCACTATGTAGTCTCAGGGTGGCCTCGAACTCACGGTGATCCTCCTACCTCTGCCTCCCGAGTGCTGGGATTAAAGGCGTGCGCCACCACGCCTGGCTCCAGTACTCATTTTTTAGAGTATACTTTGTCTGGCACCCAGGGATTGGGGAGCAGTGTGGGGAGGGGTGACATTAAAACTGTTATTGCTCTATTTCTCTAGGAACACAAAGAGCTTCCATCATTTCAATAGCCCTGCAATTACAGCTGAGCGAATTATTGCCCTTTAAACTGGATTCATTTCTGCAAAGCTCTGCAAAATACATCCCCTGTTGGTAAATCACACCCACCTCACTTCCATTTCCAGGCCCCCCCCACTTCTTCTTGATGTTCTTTTTGTCATTCTTTACTGCCCTCCAATTGCCTGGGGACATTCTTGTCAATATTTGTGGTGAAATCTCCATAAGCTACACTATGGTGAGAATGCACCTTTTAGATTTATTGATTAAAACCTAGAGTGCCTCAGAAAGCAAAGGGGATGGGATGGAACTATGACCCCTGGGCCCGAGGCTGCCACCCTCCCACCATGTTCTAGAATTTTCCAGGAAAAAAAAAAAAAAAACTCTTCAATCCCCAGGGGCAGGCTCTTGCAACTTTTCTGGTACAAATCAGACAACACTGGATAGTTCTTTCTGATTGAACACTTACTATGGAAAAACTTACATTTATGAAGCAAGTGCCCTATGCCAGGTACGTAATGCTATGGAGAGGTAGAGGAAAAATTAAGTTAAGTTGCTGTCCTTGAGAAGCTTGGAGTACAGAGAAAGTTTTAATAGCCATGAGCCTTGGGGAGAAGTCTAGATGGAATGCCTGTCTTGGACTTGTGTAACTAGGCATTCAGGGGCTTCAGTGAGCTTATCTGGGTGCCTTCCACCCTTCCAAAGAAGGCGGAGGAGGGGGGAAGAGGAAAAAAGAAGAGGAGGAGGAGGAAGAGGGGGAGTAGGAAAAAGAGGGAGAGGAAGAAAAAGAGGAGGAGGAAAAAGAGGGGGAGGAGGAAAAAGAGGGGGAGGAGGAAAAAGAGGGGGAGGAGGAAAAAGAGGGGGAGGAGGAAAAAGAGGGGGAGGAGAAGAAAGAGAGGAGGATGAAGAGGGGGAGAAGGAAAAAGAGGGAGAGGAGGAGGAGGAAGAGAGGGAGGAGTAGGAAAAGTGTCACCTAGCAGGGAAAGCACAGGAAGAGCAGTTCGGCTCCGAACACATTCAGCAGGAATGACTGGAATTGCCTCATTGAAAAGTAGAAGACACAAATAGCAAACAGCAGATCGATAACAGAATAGTATCAGATTGGGTGCTTACAACATCCTGCGTGGTGGTGCACACCTTTAATCCCAGCACTCGGGAGGCAGAGGTAGGAGGATCGCCATGAGTTCAAGACTACCTTGAGACTACATAGTGAATTTCAGGTCAGTCTGGACTAGAGTGAAACTCTACCTCAAAAAAAACAAAAATAAAAATGAATGACTGGAGAAGCTCTTTAATAGTCAGCCGGAGTCACCCACTGAGGGTCCCAGGCAGAAGCCTCCTTGGCTGAGGTTTCCCATGAGCAGTTCTCAGCACAGGCATCCTTACACCATGGGAGAAGCAATAGTGACCACTACTCAAGTGTTCAGATTGGCAGGAGGGGGTACCAGACAGTCTGGAAAATTGCTTACTTTTCAGCTGTTCTCAAGGGCACAGTGTTCTGAACCCTTGAGCTGTAAAAACATACTTGGGTCTGAGATGGGTGGGGGGAGATTAACCCATTCCCAGAGTCAGCACTCAACAAGCTGTAGCAGCACATGACATTTACCAGTATAACACATTACAATCACATCTGTCTTTTCTATTTTTAGATTCTCTCTTTTAAAAAATATTCTAAATATTTTTATTTATTTGAGAGAGAGAGAGAGAGAGGGAATATGAATAGGTACACCAGGGCCTCCAGCCACTGCAAATGAACTCCAGACATATGCATTACCTTGTGCACATCTGGCTTATGGGTCTTGGGACTTGAACCTTGTCCTTGACCTTGCAGGCAAGTGCCTTGACTGCTAAGCTCATCTCTAGCCCAGATTCTCTCTTTCTCTCTCTTTTGGCTTTTCAAGGCAGGGTCTTGCTGTAGCCCAGGCTGACCTGGAATCAGCCTGGTGTCTCAGGTGGCCTTGAACTCATGACAATCCTCCACCTCTGCCTCCCAAGTTCTGATTCTCTTGTTTGTACTTTATGAACCCTTTCTGAAGTCATGTTTCCCACTCTAAATGTGGGCTTCACACTGTCTCATTTTGCCTTATCTGGTTTTCTGAGGTTGTTGAAGAAATGCAAGGCTTGATGGCTTAGAGATTTGGCTCAGTGGTAGAGTGTGTGCCTTTGCATGTACAAGGTGCTGGGCTCAAACCCAGGTGTACCACAAAAAATTTTAAATGCATTAAAATAAATAAAACTTTTAAAATATGATGTCATCAAAATAGAAGCGAGAGTAGTTAGAAAGAAGAAGGGATTCAGGGATTCAGTGGAGGAGGCATGGGAAAGGAAAAGGAGGGTGGTGGAGGGACTATGATCATGGTATATTGTTTATATGTAGGAGATTGTAAATAAAAGTTTAAGAGACTGGAGAGTGGTTTAGCAGTTAAGGCACTTGCCTGCAAGGCCAAAAAGGACCTTGAAGTTCGATTCCCCCCAGAAGGCCCACCCACATGAGCCAGATGCACAAGGATGGCGCATGCATCTGGGATTCGTTTGCAGTATTTAGAAACCCTGGAAGATAACCCATTCTCTCTCTCTCTCTCTCTCTTTCTGCCTCTTTCCCTCTCTCAAATAAATAAATAAAAGAAAATATTTTTAAAATATTTACCAAAAAGTTAAAAAGCCGGACGTGGTGGCACGCGTCTTTAATCCCAGCACTTGGGAGGCAGAGGTAGGAGGATCGCCATGAGTTCAAGACTACCTGAGACTACAGCGAATTTCAGGTCATTCTGACTAGAGGAAACTCTACCTCAAAAAAACAAAAAATAAAATGAATGACTGGAGAAGTTCTTTAATAGTCAAATGAGTCACCCACTGAGGGTCCCAGGCAGAAGCCCCTTGGCTGAGGCCTCCATGAGCAGTTCTCAGCACAGGCATCCTTACACCATGGGGAGAAGCAATAGTGACCACACACCAAGTGTTCAGATTGGCAGGAGGGGGTACCAGACAGTCTGGAAAATTGCTTACTTTTCAGCTGTTCTCAAGGGCACAGTGTTCTGAACCCTTGAGCTGTAAAAACATACTTGGGTCTGAGATGGGTGGGGGGAGATTAACCCATTCCCAGAATCAGCACTCAACAAGCTGTAGCAGCACATGACACTTACCAGTATAACACATTACAATCACATCTGTCTTTTCTATTTTTAGATTCTCTCTTTTAAAAAATATTCTAAATATTTTTATTTATTTGAGAGAGAGAGAGAGAGAGGGAATATGAATAGGTACACCAGGGCCTCCAGCCACTGCAAATGAACTCCAGACATATGCATTACCTTGTGCATCTGGCTTACGTGGGTCTTGGGGACTTGAACCTTGGTCCTTTGACCTTGCAGGCAAGTGCCTTGACTGCTAAGCCATCTCTCTAGCCCAGATTCTCTCTCTCTTCTCTCTCTCTTTTGGCTTTTCAAGGTAGGGTCTTGCTGTAGCCCAGGCTGACCTGGAATTCACTTGGTGGTCTCAGGGTGGCCTTGAACTCATGACAATCCTCCTACCTCTGCCTCCCAAGTTCTGATTCTCTTGTTTGTACTTTATGAACCCTTTCTGAAGTCATGTTCCCCACTCCTAAATGTGGGCTTCACACACTGTCTCATTTTGCCTTATCTGGTTTTCTCGAAGGTTGTTGAAGAAATGCAAGGCTTGATGGCTTAGGATTTAGCTCAGTGGTAGAGTGTGTGCCTTGCATGTACAAGGTGCTGGGCTCAAACCCAGGTACCACAAAAAAATTTTAAATGCATTAAAAATAAATAAAACTTTAAAATATGATGTCATCAAAATAGAAGCGAGAGTAGTTAGAAAGAAGAAGGGATTCAGGGATTCAGTGGAGGGAGGCATGGGAAAGGGAAAAGGGAGGGTGGTGGAGGGGACTATGATCATGGTATATTGTTTATATGTGGAAGTTGTCAATAAAAAAGTTTAAAAAGGGCTGGAGAGTGGTTTAGCAGTTAAGGCACTTGCCTGCAAAGCCAAAGGTCCTTGGTTCGATTCCCCAGTACCCACATAGGCCAGATGCACCGGATGGCACATGCATCTGGAGTTCATTTGCAGTGGCTAGAAGCCCTGGTGCGCCCATTCTCTCTCTCTCTCTCTTTCTGCCTCTTTCCCTCTCTCAAATAAATAAATAAAAAGAAAATATTTTTTAAAATATTTTAAAAAGTTTAAAAAAAGCCGGACGTGGTGGCACACGTCTTTAATCCCAGCACTTGGGAGGCAGAGGTAGGAGGATTGCCGTGAGTTTGAGGCCACAGTGAGACTACATAGTGAATTCCAGGTCAGCCTGAGCTAGAGTGAGACCCTACCTCGAAAAACCAAAAAAAAAAATAATAAAATAAAATAAAAGAGGATTCCTGAGGCTCTGGAGGTCTGACCCAGAGCTGTCTGAAGATCAGCTGCAGGAGGGTCCAGTGCAGCCCACTGCCCAGGTTCACAGGTCAGGCTAACCAGTGGCCTGCTGCTTCAGTCAAAATGCTATGGGACTATGGACCTGCAGGGCACAAAAGCAGCACTGAGTTCTGAGGAACTCCAGGGAAGGGACCAGATATCCCACAGTTCTCAGACTTTCCACAGTCCATTGGGAGGGACTCTACTCCAAGGTTCTGGGAGCCTCTCGCATTAGTGCATCCTACTCCCCATGGTCACAGCTGTCACAGGACTTTTCTTTTTTTTTTGGTTTATCGAGGTAGGCAGGGTCTTGCTCTAGCCTAGCCCAGGCTAACCTGGAATTTGCTTTGTAGTCTCAGGGTGGCCTCACTTTCAGAGATCCTCCTACCTCTGCCTGCCAAGTGCTGAGATTAAAGGTGTGCACCACCACGCCTAGCTGACTCAGGACTTTTGAGGTATGGCAGGAAGGGTATCACACCCTCTGACTGAATGAGGCCTTGCCCTTCTCAGACCCTGGCACTTCCAGCTCTGCTGGCACACAGATCAACTGTCTCTTCTTTGTAGGGATCTTTGCCTGACCCCTGCCTTGTGTCTTCGACCCATCTGTCACATTTGCCAGAATGTTCCTGAGCATGGTGATGTCCTGAGTGGGAATTTTGGGATGTCGTTAATCATGGCTGGAGGTTAATCTCCTCTGTGAATGGTATGTTGGTTTCTATGACTCCTGGAACAAATTGGCACAAATTTATCAGCTTAAAACAACACACATATTTGTAGCCTTATTCTTCTTTGGTTAGAAGTCTGAACTTAGTTTCCTGGGACTAAAGCCAAGGTATTGCAGGGTGCTGGTGAGAGCCATTCCCTGACTTCTCTATTCTCCGGAGCCATACCCTGTGTACTCTGGGGCCCCTCTTCCATCAACTCCAAGGCCTGAGCATCTCAAGTGTCCTCATAAGGCCTCCTCTCGGCTACAAATTCCTTTGTGTCTCTCTTGGTGAGACACGTGCAATGGTGTTTAGGACCCACCAGGATAATCAAGCGTATCATCCTACTACAGCATCCTTAATTCCATCCCACCTGCACAGGCCTGGTCCATGTAGGGGCCATCTGTGGATCCCAGGAATATGCATGAATTGTCTTTGGGGATCACAGGTGGGAAGGACTGACATCAGATTCAGAGACCAGAGTTCCTTCAGGGGTCAAAGTCATCCTGCCCTACCCCAACCCCAACTCAGTGTCTCATCCCAGAGTCTAGGACCAGAGCTGAGGACAAGAGAGATCTTCGCCGTGGTCTGTACTCTGGAGGTAAGCTGCCCGGGGGCCTCCTGAAAGTTTGAGAACGTTCAGGACTAGTTCTAACCACCAGCTGCAGTGCCCCGGGGTTCTGACCCTGGGAGCCTCTCTCGCTCTGTCAGCAGTTCATGGAAAGGGTTTAGATGGAGTGGGCAGGCTTGAGTACAGCTGTGCTCCCTGGGCTGGACAGCCACATGCCCCTGGGCTGGGGGTTTGGCTCTCAGTCCCTGCCATAAACAGTCCCTGGCTCCATGACTGGTAGACTGTGGACTTGGACTACCTGACACTGATGACTTCTTGGCCTTGAATGGTCTAATAAAGTGCTTCTTACACCTTCACTCAGCAGCCGCTGGTGGCAGAAAGTTGTGAATTAGTAAGGGGGATGGGAACAGCTAAGTATCGCCCGGGGGGTTCTGCCACCCACCTGCCATCTACCAGTGTCCTTGATTTCTGCCTTTGATCAAATGCACACACTTTTTTTGCATTCATCTCCAGAGTTATTCATATTTATTTATTACTTATTTTTGCTTTTCAAGGTAGGGTCTCACTCTAGCCCAGCCTTACCTGGATCTCACTCTGTAGTCCCAGGCTGGCCTCTAACTCACTGCAATCCTCCTACCTCAGTCTTCTGAGTGTTGGGATTAAAGGCATGCACTACCATGCCTGGTTTATTCATATTTATTTTAGCATTGAGCTTTCTCCCTGAGTTTGTGAGTAAAGGAAGCCTAGAGAGATGTAATGTCTGGCAGTAGTTCTCTGTTCCCTGGCAGCCCAAGGCCCATTCCCTAAGACACCAACACCCCTATCTGCACTAACCAGTTTCCCCAGATACAATGTCATTTGTAAAATGGATCTCTGTAGTCCTTGTGATGTTTAATCTGCTTTAAAAATATTTTTATTTATTTATTTGCAAGCAGAGAGAGAGAGAGAGAGAGAAATAGAAGAGAGAATGAGAATGGGTGCTCCAGGGCCTCTAGCCACTGCAAACGAACTCCAGATGCACATGCCACCTTGTGCATCTGGCTTACATTGGTACTGGGGAAATTGAACCTGGGTCCTTAGGCTTCGCAGGCAAGCACCTTACCCACTAAGCCATCTCTCTAGCTTCGATGGTTAATATTGATTGTCAATTTGACAGGATCTAGAATCACTTGGGAAACAGACCTCTGGCCATGTCTGTGTCAGAATGAATGAAAAGCAGGAAGCAAGCTGACTACCAGCACTCATTCTCTCTGCCTCCTCACTATAGTTCGAATGTGCCCAGCTGCTTGATGCTCCTGTCACCATGCCTCCCCTCTGTGTGAGCTGGAATAAACCCTTAATGATTTCTTCTCAGGGATTTTGTCACAACAAGGACACTCACTCTTACGGGGCTGGTAGAAGCTCTTCTGGGATAAAAGCAGAAAAGCAGGGAGCTGTCTTCCTTGTGCCCTCATGTCACGACTCTCTTTCTCCCTTGTCCTCCTGGGCCAAACCCAGAGCCAATCCTTTCTCTGTGGAGGTGCCCAGCAGTTTAGAATTATCCAGGAATCTCCTCGAATGTCTGACCTTGTTCTCCTTTGACTTTTCCTGCCTTTTCTTTTTTGGGGGGAGGGGGGTTCAAAGTAGGGTCTCACTCTAGCCCAGGCTGACCTGGAGTTCACTGTATAATCTCAGGTGGTCTCAAACTCACAGTGATCCTCCTATCTCTGCCTCCTGAGACTGGGATTAAAGGCTCCTTTGGTTTGAAGGTCTCTGAGATTTCTACAAGTTTCCAACTTACAGTTGGCAACTCCATGAGGAAATTTCCAAAGGCCTGAAAGAGTCTGGAGTTGGCACTTCCTTGAACCCTGATATGACCATTTTCAGCAGAAGAAATGTATTTTGATCAGAATCCTCCCAAGAGCTCAGGCCCACTGGACATCTGGAGCCTTGCACGGAATCCCTTCTTCCCAGCTAGTTCCTCTACTGCCTGTGTTTTTTCCTTTCTTTGCAGGCCTGACTGATCAGAAGGGCAAAGTGCAAAGGAGTTTGGTTGGGCACCCCTGAGCATGTGCCCATCTACTAGTGGCTACACCACTGCAGAAAGTGTCTCCTGTTCCCCCAGCAACCATTCACACTGTAGACTTTCAAGGCCTGACCTATGAACCTTGCGCTGACCTGGACTCATTCCTCATTCTCTTCCAGAACTTTCAGCGTGGGAATTGTTCACCTCTAAGGAGTTCCTACCAGAACTTACAAAGAATTCCTGAACATTCCAGTTGCCTTAGCTAGTTGTGGCCAGTGTGTGCTATTTTAAGAGCACCTAATACAGAGCTGCTGAGGAGCTGGGCTCATGCTGTAAATAGTGAATAAGCATGAACCTGAGCTTGAATGCTTGTCAGGCAGCTGGGCATGAGCACCTCTGTTTGAGGTAGGAGGAAGTTCAGCACTCATGTAAAAGACTATGGCATGGTGACACCAGAGTCCCCACTCTGTACAGTCCCAGAATGGACAGCTGGAGGAGCAGAGGTAGGCCTATCCCTGGTACTTGCTGGCTGCTGCAACTTAGCTTCTCATTGCTGGGACAAAAACAGCCATCCAAGAACAGCTCATGGGAGGAAAGCGCTATTTCAGCTTATACTCTCAAGGGAAGTATCACCATAGTGGGGAGAGCATGGCATGAGCTGGAAGCAGACCTGACATTGTGTCACATGTCTGGGAGAGGAGGAGTGTGAAGAGTTAGCTAGCACCAACGAGCAGGGCTATAACCTCAAATCTGCCCCTAGGGACGCACCTCCTCTAGCAAAGCTCCACCCTAAGTGAGGAGGCAGCTTAATAAAAAAACACATGAGGTGGGCTGAGAGATGGCTTAGCAGTTAAGGCACCTGCCTGCAAAGCCTAAGAACACCTGTTCACCCCTCCAGGTCCCACGCTTAGCCAGACACAGTGATGCAGGGCGCAATGCCACACATGCTCACAAGGGGAGCACATCATGGAGTGAAACAAGAGGCTGCTGGTGCACCCATTCTCTCTCTCTCACTCTGACTCTCTCAAAAAAAAAAAAACACATGAAGTGAAGCCAGGTGTGGTGGCATACTCCTTTAATCCCAGCACTTGGGAGGCAAAGGTAGGAGGATCCCATGAGTTTGAGGCCACCCCTGAGACTACAGTGAATTCCAGGTCAGCCTGGGCTATAGCATGAGACTATCTCAAAAATTGAAAAATCAAAAACAAACAAACAAATACCATGAGGTAGCTGGATGTGGTGGTGAGTTCAAGGCCACCCTGAGACCACATAGTAAACTCCAGGTCAGCTCAGTTGAGCAAGATCCTGCCTGTGAAGTCCAGGGAACCCAGGTCCACCCCCAGTACCCACTTAAGCCAGATGCACAAGGAACCTGCATCTAGAATCTGTTTACTTGTGGTTGAAGGCCCCTGGTATGTCCATTCTCCTCTCTCTCTGTATCTGCCTCTCTCTCTCTCAAATAAATAAAAATATGTCTAAAAACACATGAGGCTATGGGGGGAGACTTACATTCAAACGCCCACACTGGCCAACAACAAGTCTGGCTGAAATGGTTTAGTGAAAGACTGTTTCAAAAATAAATGGAAAAATAAAGTGGAGAGTAACTGAGGAAGATAGCTAATATCATCCTCCCCACATGCCCCCACATGTTTCCACATACATACACATACATGCACACCCACACATTATAAAAAGAAAATCTGGGGGTATGGTAGTACACCTTTATTCCCAGCACTTGGGAGGCAGAGGTAGAAGGATTGTTGTGAGTTCAAGACCACCCTGAGACTACATAGTGAATTCCAGGTCAGCCTGGGCTAGAGGAGATCCTACCTGAAAAACCAAAAAAAAAAAAAAAAAAAAAAAGGAAGGGAAGAAAGAAAAAAAGAAAGTCTAATGCAGCAAAAAATGTGAGTGAGGGTGCTACTTATGCTCTGGTTTCTGTACTGAAACCCCATGGCAGTTGATCCATTTTATAGTTTCTTTTAATCTGTGTTTTCCTCTGGGCACACATACTTGCTGGCTGCTGCAATTAGCTTCTCATTGCTGGGACAAAACAGCCATCCAAGAACAGCTCATGGGAGGAAAGCGCTTATTTCAGCTTATACTCTCAAGGGAAGTATCACCATAGTGGGGAGAGCATGGCATGAGCTGGAAGCAGACTCACATTGTGTCACATGTCTGGGTGGAAGCAGTGTGAAGTAAGTTAGCTAGCACCAACGAGCTGGGCTAAGTAACCTCAAATCTGCCCCCAGGGACGCACCTCCTCTAGCAAAGCTCCACCCCCCAAAGTGAGTATGAAGCTTAATCAAAAACACATGAGGTGGGCTGCAGAGATGGCTTAGCAGTTAAGGCACCTGCCTGCAAAGCCTAAGAACACCTGTTCAATTCTCCAGGTCCTACGCTTTAGCCAGACACAGTGATGCAAAGGTGCAATGCCACACATGCTCACAAGGGGGCACGCATCTGGAGCAGCTAAGAGGCTGCTGGTGCACCCATTCTCTCTCTCTCTCTCACTCTGACTCTCTCTCTCTCAAAAAAAAAAAAAAACACATGAAGTGAAGCCAGGTGTGGTGGCATACTCCTTTAATCCCAGCACTTGGGAGGCAAAGGTAGGAGGATCCCTATGAGTTTGAGGCCACCCTGAGACTACACAGTGAATTCCAGGTCAGCCTGGGCTATCGCGAGACTCTATCTCAAAAAATTGAAAAATCAAAAAAACAAACAAACAAATACCATGAGGTAGCTGGATGTGGTGGTGAGTTCAAGGCCACCCTGAGACCACATAGTAAACTCCAGGTCAGCCTGGGCTAGAGCAAGATCCTGCCTGTGAAGTCCAGGAACCCAGGTCCAATTCCCCAGTACCCACTTAAGCCAGATGCACAAGGTGGAACCTGCATCTAGAATCTGTTTACGGTGGTTGAAGGCCCCTGGCATGTCCATTCTCTCTCTCTCTGTATCTGCCTCTCTCTCTCTCTCAAATAAATAAAAATATGTCTAAAAAAACACATGAGGCTATGGGGGAGACTTTACATTCAAACGCCCACACTGGCCAACCAGTCTGGCTGAAATGGTTTAGTGAAAGACTGTTTCAAAAAATAAAATGGAAACAATAAAGTGGAGAGTAACTGAGGAAGATAGCTAATATCATCCTCCCCACATGCCCCCCACATGTTTCCACATACATACACATACATGCACACCACACATATAAAAAGAAAATCTGGCTGGGTATGGTAGTGCACACCTTTATTCCCAGCACTTGGGAGGCAGAGGTAGAAGGATTGTTGTGAGTTCAAGACCACCCTGAGACTACATAGTGAATTCCAGGTCAGCCTGGGCTAGAGTGAGATCCAACCTTGAAAAACCAAAAAAAAAAAGGAAGGAAGGAAGAAAGAAAAAAAAAGAAAGTCTAATGCAGCAAAAATGTGAGTGAGGGTGCTACTATGCTCTGTTTCTACTGAAACCCCCATGGCAGTTGATCCATTTTATAGTTTCTTTTAATCTGTGTTTTCCCTCTGGGCACACCAGTGCACACCTGTACCCAGAAGGCCAAGGTGGATCACTTGAGCTCAGGAACCCAAAGTCAGCCAGGCAGCATAGTGAGATACCATCTCAAATAAAAGAAAAGAAAAGAATATCCATTTCAAATATTCAGTTCTGAGCTGGATGTGCTGGATCATGCCTTTAATCCCAGCACTAAGAAGATGAGGTTGGAGGATCACCATGAGTTCCAGGTCAGCATGAGCTAGAACAAAACCCTGCCTCAAAAAAACAAACAAGAGAAAACCCACAAGCAATATTCAGTTCTGGGCTGGAGAGATGGCTTAGCGGTTAAGTGATTGCCTGTGAAGCCTAAGGACACTGGTTCGAGGCTTGATTCTCCAGGACCCACGTAAGCCAGATGCACAAGGGGGGGCGCATGCATCTGTAGTTCATTTGCAGTGGCTGGAGGCCCTGGCATGCCCATTCTCTCTCTCTCTACCTGCCTATTTCTGTATCTCTCTCTCTCAAATAAGTAAATAAATAAATTAAATTAAATAAAAAATTCAGTTCTGTCCAGGCATGGTGGCACACACTCATAATCCTAGTACTTGGAAGGTAGATGCAGGAGGATAAAGTCAACCTTGGCTGCATACTGGCTTACATGAGACCCACTCTGCCTCAAAACAAAAAAAAAACCATTAAATATTCAGTTCCATAAATCCTTATTAGATGCTAAGCATTGTATTGCATATTGGGCCGTGTGTGTGTGTGTGTGTGTGTGTGTGTGTTGTTTGTTTTGTTTTTGTTTTTTGAGGTAGGGTCTCACTCTGGCCCAGGCTGATCTGGAATTAACTATGTAGTCTCAGGGTGGCCTTGAACTCTTAGCAATCCTCCTACTTCTGCTTCCTGAGTGCTATGATTAAAGGTATGTGCCACCACACCCAGCTAGGGCCTAGTGTTTGAGAGACAAGAAGGAGAAAGAAAAATCCCCCAGAACTGTGATCCAGCAGGGCATGTGTCCAGGAGAGAGAGGTCAGCTTGGTGTAGGGATGCAGGGCGAGGACACATGTGTGCTTCCCTAGAGGCCTGCCTTTCCAGGTGCATGCCTTCCAGGCTTCCCAGCAGCCACCCCCTGCTTATCTTCTAAGGCTGAGGAGCCGCCAGGCATAGCTTCTCTGGGTCCAATTACACCCATGGCTGTGCCAAGTGACAGCTGCCCTGCGTGCAAGGGCCTCCACCTGCTGTGTCTCTCCACCTGCTATAAGAGAATGGTCTTTGGAAACTCAGGTTTCTCTAGTTATTGGCAGATCCTGCTCGCTTCCTTTCACCTGCAACTGAGGGCTGGCATGGCACCAGCTCCTGAGCTATAAGGATGGACCTGAAACTCCCCCTCCCTGTAGATGCCCACAGCCAGGTGGGGAGGCAAAGCCACAAATAAATAGCTTGTTCCCAGAAAGCTCACCCATCCCAGAAGGGTTAGTGGAGAGCCCCACATGGGCTGGGTGGGGAGGAGGAGTAGGGCAGGCTTCACAGAGGCGCTAACGAACCCCAGGTATTTTGGGGGGGCTCCTCTTGCATATTGCATGCTGTCTTGGTAACTGCTTCATGCCTGCTTTTATTTGAGTGTTGGATCAACGCTCCAAGCTTCCAAGGGAAGATGTGTGTGGGAGCAACCCCTGTCCCAGAGGGATGGCCTGCTGCAGTGGTCGGCTATCTTGGTTATTATACAGTGTCTGATCTGATCCCATATGCCAGGCACGAAACGATGGAGCACCCGGCGAACAGCGTGCAAGAACAGAGGGAGGAGTTGTTGCAGATACATGAGCATTTCACACGTGCTCTGATGCATCTAGGGTAGGAAGATGCATCTTAGTCAAGGAGTCACTGGGATTTGTTTTGTTCGTAACCCAAACACATGCAGAATCCAATGCAGTCGTTCTCAAACTGTGACCCAAGGGCACCCCTGTGGAATCCCTGACACCATTTTAGGAAATCTGCAAGACATTCCATATCAACGCTAAGACAACGTTTGCTTTTTGGTTTTATCCGGTCACAAGTGCTCCGTGGAGTTTTGCAGATATGTGTACTATAGCAATAGATTAAATGGACAAGCCAATAGAGGACTCCTCCATCAAGCCAGATCTTTGCGGTAGGGTAAAACCATGGCATACTTCTCCCCCCACCAGACATATTTGTTTGGGGAAAATGCAGTTACTTTATTCATCAGCAATGTTATCTTAGTAACGTAGATGAGATTTTAAAAAATTTTTTTTCATTTTATTTTTATTTATTTATTTGAGGGAGGGAAAGAGAGAGAGAGAGAGAGAGAATGGGTATGCCAGGGCCTCCAGATGCATGTGCCAACTTGTGCAGCTGGCTTAAATGGGTCCTGGGGAATCGAACCGAGATCCTTTGGCTTTTCAAGCAAACTCCTTAACTACTAAGCCATCTCTCCAGCCCATAGAAGGGATTTATTTTTTAAGTCAATCAAAACTATTTCTGAAAGTTTTAAGTTTCACTTTCAAGCAAAGGCAAAAATGGATTGGTATGACTCACATACACAAAACTTTTCCCTGGTCCTTGGTAAGTTGGACACATGTACTGAGGCCCTGAAACTAAAACATTGAGAAGCTGGTCTTAAGCGGCTGTCGGAACAGATGGCTCCTGAGAAATCACATGGGACTCCAGCCAGCCCTGAACTTGGGGCAGGACACAAGGGTTGGAGTGGTTTCAGGTCAGTCGCTTTATCTTTTTACCTCCTGTGCCCCAGAGACAGGAATGCAGACTCACTTCAGCACCACTGAAAGGACCCAAGACCGGCAGGGGAGGGGAGTATTGCTTCTGAGCTGCTATCTCTGTGCAAATAATAATTACTTCACTGCCTGCCGTGTGGTTCTGCATGATTCCCTGGGTACCAGGAGCTGTTCCCAAAGGAGGACATGGTAAATGGCAAGGAGGAAGTCACTCTCCTGCTTTCCCTTGCCTGGGCCTTCCCCACCCCCACGCTATTCCTTAGCACCTGTCTCTGCCTCTGGAGCCTGACCTGAGCAGGTGAGCGGCTTCTTGGACTTGGAAATGTGGGAGCCGGTGCCTTGGAGCATTCCCCTTGCTTGATACCCAGTCTTGAAAATGGTCCCAGGTAGGTAGGCCTGCCACAGGCCTGTGAGGGCTGCAGGGAAAAAAGATCCTCCCCTCTGGCCAGCTCCATGTTAGCTTCCCCTACCAGACCAACAATGGCCTTGGGTATCCAGGTGGACTCAGAGACACAGAAGGGGCAAGCCAGCCTGGAGACGCTGTAGAAGAAGCACCAGGCTTGCAGTCTAAGCGGGGCACAGGAGCTGATGGACAGGTGGGCTTGGGCATGTCCTTTCTTTCTGGGCCTCTGCCTGCCCAGCTGTAAGAGAGGCCTGGCCTTTGCTCTAGGAACCAGAGCTTCTATGAGGCCTCACCCAGGCTCTGGGCTTCTCCAGCAGGAAGGTGCCCATAGCCTGAGCCCAGGATTTATGATGCCACTTGGTTCCACCTGGCAGATGGGCCAACAGTGTTAGCCAAGGCTCCTGATCCGTGCCAGCTGGTCATGTGCCACCACCTCCCTTATCTGGCTAGTCCTGCCCAAGCACCCCAGCCCAGATCTTGCAAACCTGGCAGGTGTGTGTGTGTGTGTGTGGTGTGTACATGCATGCACACTCTACCACAGTTTAGGCTAGACCTCCTCACTGACCTCAGGAAAGGGCGGAACCCAAAACTTGTCAACTCCTCCCTCAGCAGAGAGCCTGTCTCCAAGAGCCTGCAGGAGAGGAGCAAAAGGGAGAGGCTTCTGGGGCCCAGGAGCTGGAAAACTGCCCAATGCCTTGAGTGCCAGACCCTGCGCGGTCCAAGGTGGTGTTCTGAAGCCTCTGAGCTCTGAGGGCTGTGATCCCTACTAGAAAAGAGGCCCAGCACACAATCTTCAATGTGCACATGCTATCCATGTGCATTCCTGTGCAAGTATTCTTTTCTTCTTAAATATTTTATTTACTTATTTATTAGAAAGAGAGAGAGAGAGAGAGAGAGAGAGAGGAAGAGGCAGATAGAATGAGTGCGTTAGGGCTTCCAGCTGCAGCAAATGAACATGTATCACCTTATGCATCTGGCTTATGTGGGTCCTGGGGAATTGAACCTGGGTCCTTTGGCTTTGCAGGCAAGCAACTTAACTGCTAAGCCATCTCCCCAGCCCATAAGTATTCCCATAGTGAGGTTTATGGCAAGTTATTCCCCAGATAAAAGTCCATAAGGATGGGATCAATTGTCAAGTGAAGTTAGGTTATTTTCTTCCAATGGATTACCTGCCCATGCCTACCCCTGCCTGTTTCCTGACCCCCATATGTCCACACACCATGTAGGAGAACGGTGCCCTTCTCAGGGAACCCTGAGTCCTGTGGACTATCACGAGCCTGCACTTGGTCCCTACCCTGGCTGTCTCCTGCAGTCTGCACTCTGTCCAGGGGTTGTGCAGCCTGAGTCAGACTAGGCGGGAGGCCATGAGCCCAGGGCTCAGCATGATGGTTGCATAGTGACCCCACTTCAGAGGCAAGACACTCAGACCCAGCAAGTCTGTGGGTGAGGGAGGCTTGGTGTGGGTCTGCACTGTGCTGGTGTCCACTTTCTGGGTGGCATTTGTTTGGTAATGTCCTATGCCCACGTGAGGTTGTGCATGTCCCATGTGGCTTTGTGAGCACCTCTAGGGATGGCTCAGGGAAGAATGTGATAACTGCCTTTGTCTTTCCACACTGGTGTCACAGGCTGCAGCAAAGCTGGTGTGAGGGTGGTGAAAGCAAAGGACCTGATAGTGAAGGCTTTTAATTGTTTCTTTATGCACATGTGTAAGTGTGTGTGTGTGTATTTATGGAGGCCAGAAAACAGTCTCAAATGTTAGTCTCAAGAATGCTATCCAACTTTTTTTTTGTTGTGGTGGTTCTTTTGAGGTAGGGTTTCACTCTCAATTTTTTTTTTTTTTTTGAGACAGGGTTGCTCATTGACTTGGAGCTTACCAATTAGACTAGACTGGCTGACCCCTGAGCCTCAGGGATCCTCCTGTCTCCATCTCCCCAATGGTCTTCCCAACACTGGTATTACAGACACATACACACACCCCTATGCCCAGCGTTTTACATAGGAACTGGAAAGCAAATTGAGGACTGGATTGATTCTTCAGGCTTGGAGGCAAGCCCCTTACCCACCGGGCTACTGTTGCAGTCAGCTTCCCATTGCTGGTAGAAATCACCTGACCAAGAGCAGCTTTTGGGAAAAAAGGGCTTATTTTGGCTTACAGACTTGAGGGGAAGCTCCACGATGGCAGGGAAAACAATGGCATGAGCAGAGGGTGGACATCACCCCCTGGCCAACATCAGGTGGACAACAGCAACAGCAAAGAGAGTGTGCCAAACACTGGCACGGGGAAACCGGCTATAACACCCATAAACCTGCCCACAATGATACAGTGCCTCCAGGAGGCTTTAATTCCCAAGTTTCCATCAGCTGGGGAGACTAGCATTCAGAATATCTAAGTTTATGGGAGACACCTGAATCAAACCACCTCAGCTCTCTTCTCAGCTCCATGAAGGCTCTTGTGAGCAGTTTCAGGGATGCAATGACCTAGGGCCAGACCCTCCTATACGCTGGGCTGACAGGCACCCAGAAAGCAGTCCTCAACACAAGCACCCCTGACCCCTCCTGAGTGCACACTTGAGTCAGAGAGTTACAGGGCAGGCTTGCCTTGCTCTTTTCCTATGGATTTTCTGGGCAGCTCAGCTTTTTCAGGTGGCCTCGTGGCCTCACCATCCCTTTATCGCTCCCATGCTCGTGATTGGATTAAAATTTTTCCAACTTCCTTTTACTCTTTCCAGTTGATTTAACTTTCCATGCTGGAGGCCAAATTACACACAAGGCACTCCCTCCAAGTCACCATGACGGCGGCTGTCCCACACCTTCATGGCCTTGGTTCTCTTTTTAGAAATGGCACCTATATATGAGTGACCCTGGAAAGGAGAGCAGACTGGGTGGAGGGGCTCAGAGCTGTGTCTAGAACCAGGAAGGTGTCTCCCACATCATCCGTAATGGGGGACGTGGATGGCTGTGACCTTTCCTTCTACAGAGCACGAGTAGCAGGCAGCCCCACCCCTCTCTTGCTTTGCCAAGAAAACTCAGCTCAGCAGTGCCTGTTCATGGAAACCCGCAAAGGCCTTCCAGGATGGACTGGATGCCTTTTCCTTGCTGTTCTGGGTGAATTGGGGGCCCCCCTCAAATTCACAGGTTGAAGCCCTAGGCCTTAGAACCTCAGAATGTGACTGAATTGAAGGAGGGACCTTAGAGACATAATTAAGGTGAGTCTCAATCCAATATGACCCATTTCCCATCAGTAGTGAGGACGCAGACATACTGAGGGAAGACAGTGAGGCTATAGCGAAGAGGCACCTTGACCTCATACTTCAGCATCCAGGACTCAGAGAATAAACTTCTGTTGCTCAAGACACCTGGCCTGGGGTGCCTGTCATGGAAGTCTGAGCAGACCTCTCTACTCCCCTGGACTTCCCTCTACACAGCTAACATGCTGGGTTCAATGTTCTCTTTACCTTGATGTCACTACCACTGATGTGACTGTCCCAGAATAGACTGATCATTCATCTTCAGTGCGTGGTTCTGGGTGTTCTGGACACTGTTTAAAGAAGTGAACTAAACTTTTCTTGGCTCAAACACACATGCTTTAAGGCAGCTTTGAGACTCACCAAAGAAAAAGTCAACCTGGGGCTCGAGAGATGGCTTAGTGGTTAAGGTGCTTGCCTAAAAAGCCTAAGGACCCAGGTTTGATTCCCCAGGTTACCCATGTAAGGCCAGATACACAAAGTGGCATTTAAGTCTGAAGTCTATTTGCAAATAGCTAGAGGCACTGAGACACCAATTCTTCTCACTCACTCTCTTTAGGAAGGAAGGAAGGAAGGAAGGAAGGAAGGAAGGAAGGAAGGAAGGAAGGAAGGAAGGAAGGGAAAGATGGAGAGAGGGAAGGAGGGAGGGAAGGAAGGAAGGAGGGAAGAAAGGAAGGAAAAAAGGAAGGGTCAGCTTTGTTAACTCTTGAACCAACTTGAAGGCTCCAGAGCCGCATTAAAATACACTGCACTTTGCATAGTTGAAGCTTCATAGTCCCTGACAAGGCTCAAGTTGGCTTGCTGCTCCAGGACTGGCTCCCTGGCTGTCTTATGTGTGTTTTGGGGGCCACCACAATTGGATGTATCTCTTTACTTGGTTATATTCCCTAATCATACATGGTACTCATGCTTGTTATCATAGTTAACATAAAATAGTTTGTTTAATATAATGTAAATGCAAAAGAGTTATCTCTTTGAATATTCAACTTAAATGCCTAGAAAATGATATAAATGCAAATTACTCTTAAAATTAGTTGTTGAGTTAAGCTCGGTATGTTATCTAATCTCCAAAATTACACCTAATTATTCTCCCTTCTTGATATTCATGCCATTGTTTTGTTCTCCACCACACTGAATGAAGACTGGTTAGTAAGAATATTTTACAAGCAGTACTACATCTTCTAGAAATCTGACTACAGGGTTGGCAGCATCTTTCCAGTTCTCCTGGACCATGTGTACAGGGGGACACTTGAGGACAGCACGTTGAAGAGGCCGCTGTGCAAAGAATCTGAGGCCTCTTCCCAACAGTTGGTGCCACACCTGTAAACCACTTTCAGAGTGGAGTGCTCAGTCTCACCATTGTCATCATGAGAACATCCCTCTCCATCACGTGAGCACAGTGATCTCTTGATGAGAACATCCCTCTCCATCACCTGAGCACAGTGATCTCTTGATGAGAACATCCCTCTCCAGTACCTCAGCACAGTGATCTCTTCATGAGGACATCCCGCACCATCATCTGAGCACAGTGATCTCTTCATGAGAACATCCCTCACCTTCACCTGAGCACAGTGATCTCTTCATGAGGACATCCCGCACCATCATCTGAGCACAGTGATCTCTTCATGAGGACATCCCTCACCATCATCTGAGCACAGTGATCTCTTCATGAGAACATCCCTCACCTTCACCTGAGCACAGTGATCTCTTCATGACCCTCACATCCCTCACAGTGATCCCTTCATGAGAACATCCTCACCATCACCTTAGCACAGTGATCATCACCTGAGCACAGTGATCTCTTCATGACCCCTCACCATCCCACAGTGATCCCTCCATCACCTGAGCACAGTGATCTCTTCATGACCATATCCCTCTCCATCACCTGAGCACAGTGATCTCTTCATGAGGACATCCCTCACCATCACCTGAGCACAGTGATCCCTTCATGACCATATCCCTCTCTATCACCTGAGCACAGTGATCTCCTCATGAGGACATCCCTCACCATCACCTGAGCACAGTGATCTCTTCATGAGGACATCCCTCATCATCACCTGAGCACAGTGATCTCTTCATGACCATATCCCTCTCCATCACCTGAGCACAGTGATCTCTTCATGAGGACATCCCTCACCATCACCTGAGCACAGTGATCCCTTCATGACCATATCCCTCTCCATCACCTGAGCATCCCCTCACCATCACCTGTGATCTCTTCATGACCATATCCCTCTCTATCACCTGAGCACAGTGATCTCCTGAGGACATCCCTCTCCATCACCTGAAGATCTCTTCATGAGGACATCCCTCATCCATCACCTGAGCACAGTGATCTCTTCATGAGGACATCCCTCACCATCACCTGAGCACAGTGATCCCTTCATGACCATATCCCTCTCCATCACCTGAGCACCGTGATCTCTTCATGAAGATATCTTTCTCCATCACCTGAGCACCGTGATCTCTTCATGAAGACACCCCTCTCCATCACCTGAGCACCGTGATCTCTTCATGAAGATATCTTTCTCCATCACCTGAGCACCGTGATCTCTTCATGAAGATATCTTTCTCCATCACCTGAGCACCGTGATCTCTTCATGAAGACACCCCTCTCCATCACCTGAGCACAGTGATCTCTTCATGAGGACATCCCTCACCTTCACCTGAATGTATCCCAGTGAGAAGCCCTGGGCAGACTAGGTCCAAATATCTGTCAATTCCTTCCCACAGATCTTGTGAGAGAATAAAATACCATGACTGTGGGAAGACACTCTGTACTGATGTTATTTGGTATGTGGCAATTAATAAGCAGCTCACACAGGAAAGACAGTAGTAGAAGAATCACAGAAGAGTGGCTCTAAGTGGAGGCCACATGAAGTTTTTCAGTCCTCAGTCACATGTTAAAGAAATGGAAACTAGGGGCTGGAGAGATGACTTAGCTGTTAAAAGGTGCTTTCCTGCAAAGCCTTAGGACCCAGGTTCGATTCTACAGGTCACAGGTAAGCCAGGTGCACATGGTGGCGCATAAGTCTGAAATTCGTTTGCAGTGGTTAGAGGCTCTGGTGCACCCAGTATCACTCTCTCTCTCTCTGTATCTCTCTCTCTACCATAAGTAAATAAAATAAAATAAAGTAAAATAAAATAAAATAAAGCAGAAAATAATTTTAAAAAAAGAAATGAAAACTGGATGGTGTGGGTACTGTGGATGCCAACCAATGCTCATCCCACCAATGTGTAGATGTAGAGAATCCTTCCTGCTGGCATTAAAATCAGACTGATGGGGGCTGGAGAGCTGGCTTAGTGGTTTAACGCTTCCCTATGAAGCCTAAGGGCCCCAGTTCGAGGCTCGATTCTCCAGGACCCACGTAAGCCAGATGCACAAGGGGGTGCATGCATCTGGAGTTCGTTTGCAGTGGCTGGAGGCCCTGGCACACCCATTCTCTCTCTCTCTCTCCCCCTGCCTGCCTATTTCTGTATCTCTCTCAAATAAATAAATAAATAAATAAATAAATAAATAAATAAATAAATAAATAAAATCAGACTGATGGGGCTGGAGAGATGGCTTAGTGGTTAAGGTGCCTGCCTGCCAAGCCTAAGAATGCCCATTTGATTCTCTAGGTCCCACATTTAGCCAGATGCAAGTGACACAAGCATGCAATTCTGTGCTTGCCTACAAGGGGTGCGCTCATCTGGAATTCATTCACAGCTGCTGAGATGCCACTGGCACACCCATTCTCTCTCTCTGCTTCTTCCTCTCTGTCTCTGTTTCTCTCTTTCAAAAAAAAAAATCAGACTGATGAATGGACTGCTTGTATGTTTTAGGTTAAATATTAATTGTCAAACAGCCTTTGTTAAATATAACTAACACCAGCCCTAAAAGCTTGGGAAAAGTGTTGCTTTGGAATGCAGAAATACAAGTGGATGTGCCTTTGTATAGAGATCTGAAAGGTGGTTATGTTGATCAAGCTTGAAAATATTTGAATGATGCCCCACAGGTAGCATCACTGAGAAAGATCAGGAAGAGTGTTTTGACTTAGTCTGGGCTCGAAACAAGAAGGTACATCTCTAGTGTGATGGAGTACAGAGAGGGGTTTTCTTCCATGGCACCTGTACTTACCTGCCTGTTTGATGCTGCCAACACTTGAAAAGGACTGTGAGATTCATGTGTGTGTATTAGTCTTTGGCATGCATTGTGGTATGGTGAGTGTGTGTGTTCACACATGTGTGTATGTGGGTGTGTGTGTCCCACGCCCATGTGTGTGGAGGCCAGAGGAGAATATCAGATGCCCTTCTCTATTGCTTTCCCATTTTATTTCCTTGAGACAGAGTCTCTCACTGAACTTGAAGCTGCATTTTGGGTTGGACTAGCTGACCATTGAACCCCAAGTGATTCTCTGGTCTCAGCCCTTCATGGGACTGAGGTTACAGGTGCACATGGCCACACCCATCTATTTATATGGGTGCTGGGGAATCAAACTTAGACAGTCTCAGGCCCTCATGCATGTGTAGCAATGCACCCTTAACCCACTGAGCCAACTCCCCAGCCCTGGCTGTGGGTTGTTGTTTACCATACGTGTTCATGAGCTGAAGAAGATAGAGAAAAAGCCAGACAGCTCTCCCAACCCTTGTCCCTTCTCCTTTTCTGCTCTCCTGTCATGGCCGAAGCCAATACTCACAGGACACTTACTGGGCCAGGTGTTGGCGTTGTCTCCACTTGAGGAAGCTCACACTTGGTGGGGGATATGACACTAAACAGATAATCACACACCAGAGCTCATACAGTGGAGTGAAGTTCCAGATGGCACTTAAGTTGGGACCTGAAAATGAGGCAGGGACTGTGGAGGAGGAGAACTGGGGCAGGAGCATGACAGGTAGAGATGGTGGTCTGAGGGGAGACCCAGAACCCACTGGGAGGACTTGCCTACTTGCCTAGGGCTACTCACATGGTCGCTACCTTGTCAGAGAGTGCAGGAAGGGAGGTGGGAGGCCTGTGGTGGCAAGCTCTGGGCAAAACCCTGCAGGCCACATCCCTGAGATCAGGAAGCTGAGGGCTTTAGGCAGCAGAAAGCACGTTGCCTGGGGATTTAAGTGCTGGCTTGGGTGGATACCAGAGTTAGGGCAAAGCACTTCTTTGTGGACTGAGTGCGAGAGGCTAGCAGTGGCTATGAAAGGGGAGAGAAGCAATAGACACGAGACCGGACATGGAGCTAGTGACTTGATGAAGGAGGATAGGGCCAGGAACCAGCTGACTCCTAATTCTAGGCATAGGGCTTCAGGTAGATGCTGACACTGGCTGTCAATGTAGGGAACACAGGGAAGAGACAGGCCAGAAGGAACGGTCAGGGATGAATGCAGCAGGTGATACCTGGTTCAACTTTCCAGGACTCATGTAAGCCAGATACACAAGGGGGCATATGTATCTGGATTTCGTTCGCAATGGCTGGAGGCCCTGGTGCGCCCCTCTCTCCCTCCCTCCCTCTCTCTCTCTCTCTCTCTGCCTCTTTCTCTCTCTCAAATAAATAAAATATTTAAAAGTTAAAAAAAAAAAGAAAGGATGCTCGAGGTGGGCATATCAGATGGTTAATGCTGACTGTCAACTGGAAAGCATCTAGAGTCACATAGGATTAAACCTCTAGGCTTGCCCGTGAGGAATTTTCTAGACTGGATTAACTGAGATGGGAAGGCTACCCTGGATGGCACCATTCCTCAGGCTGGGGTCCAGGTCTGAATAAAAGGAGAGAGTTAGCTGAGCACCAACATTCATCTCTCTCCACTTCCTTACTGTGGACACATTGTGACCAGCTGCCTCACGCTCTGCTGCTTTGCCTTCCCTAGGATGATAGACAGTGCCTTCCAACTGTGAACTCAAATAAACCTTCCTCCCTCCCTCCCTCCTTCCCTTCTTTCCTCTCTCCCTTCCTCCCTGCTTTCCTTTGTTGTTTTTGTCAAGCATTTTGTCACAGCAATGAGAAAAGGAACCAATACAGTGGCTATAGTGAAATGGCAACACCCTCAACACCAGGCTTCCAAGCTCCTTTTTCTTTTCATCTGCCTTCTTTGCACCTGCTGCCTTCACCCCACTGGCCAGACCTTCTTCACCTACCCTCACCTGCTGCATAGGTATCTGTTGCTAAGGAAGACAAGGAGAGTGGTCATTATGGGCTCTTGGCTGCCTCTCTCATTTTTACTGAAATATTACAATGTTACAGAGAGAGGAAGATGACTTCAGTTTCCTAAGAATTGGGAAGTAGGTAGGGGGCTGCCA
The DNA here is from genome assembly GCA_036365145.1 of Orientallactaga sibirica. Taxonomy (NCBI): domain Eukaryota; kingdom Metazoa; phylum Chordata; class Mammalia; order Rodentia; family Dipodidae; genus Orientallactaga; species Orientallactaga sibirica. The sequence continues at coordinate 21,689,740 of JAEOAD010000015.1, read as the reverse complement.
AAGGCTCAGGTTAAGGTCCAGGTTTGAGTTAGATGCACAGACAGAACACATTTTATTTTATTTTATTTTATTGTCACCCTGGGAGGACAACTATGACCAGAACAGAGCACATTCTTTTTTGAAAAATATTTTTATTTATTTATTTGCAAGGAGAGAGGGAGAGAGAGAATGAGAGAAAAAAAGGGGGGCCTCCTGCCACTGTAAATGAACTCCAGATGCAAGTACCATCTGGCATCTGGCTTTATGTGGGCACTGAGAAACTTGAACCCCAGGCCAACAGGCTTTGCAAGCAAGCACCTTTAACCACTGAGCAATCTCTCCAACTCCAAGCAATCCACACTCTTGCAGGGGTTGAGAAGACACTCAGATTCAGAGACAAGGTGGAGGGAACTGAAGGTACTTTTTGTCTGATGGCTTCTATGTCACCAGGAGACTTAGAAGCTCATCTGCCCAGTGTGAGGTTGTATAACAGAGGTCAGAGGATTTCAGAGTCAAGAAGGCATTAAATACTTGTTAAAGAAAATCGGTAGAATCGGGAAAGATGCAGGGTGGCAGGGTGGTTCTAAACAGAATTCATGCAGTAGTCACACTGTATAGAAGGACCCTGAGCATGCTGTGAGGTACACTGGGTGGTATGGGCATGAGGACAACCCCCAGAGTGGGATCCCAATGGATGGACTGATGGCAGTGGTGGATAGACAGCCAGGGGGAAAGGAGAAGAGGTCAGGCAGAGAAGGTGTGAGCTGAGATGTGGGAGGTAGGACAGGCCAGTGGCAAGGAAGCCAGGCTCTGTGGACATCCTCTGTGGCCTCCCCTGTCTTTGTGGGTTCTCTGCTGGCAGCAGATCTCAAAGGCCCAAGATGGGTCTAGAGGAGGAGTTAGCCCCCCAAATGCGGGAGAAGATCATATGATGACCACAGCCTGACATGGACCCTCAGGCTGTCCCTTTGAGGCTGCCCCTCCCCTGACTCACTTACTATGGGTGTCACAAGCCCCACTCAGCATAACCTGTCCTTTGCTTGCTGAGAAAAAGGGCATTGTAGGGGGGTCCACGGGGCTTGCCTGTGGCGAAAACTGCTATGTAAGGACCAGCTCCCTGGCTGTCTGCTGCATCCTTTGCTCTTTTCCCTCATATGCTTCTCCCCAAGGTTCACTCAGAGCCCCTCTAAGAGGCTCCTCACTCCCATTCACCCCTCTTTGCAAGTTCAGTCTGGGGGCACACACTTGCCCTGGGAATTCCCTGTCTCTGCCTCTCAAGCCCTAGGATTACAGTCAGGCCACCACACCTATCTGATGTTTATGTGGGTTCTGGGGATTTGAACTCTAGTCCTCGTGCTTTATTCACTGAGCCATCTCCCTAGCCCATAAACTGTAGTTTCGTTTTATAAAATATTTTTATTTATTTATTCGAGAGAAAGACAGATGGAAAGATAGGGTATGGGCACGTCAGGGCCTCTTGCCACTGTTAATCAACTCTAGAAGTGTGTGCCGCTCTGGGCATCTGGCTTTACATGGGCATTGGGGAATCAGCCTCAAGCCAGCAGGCTTTGCAAACAAGCACCTTTAACTGCTGAGCCATTTCTCCAGCCCCCAAAGATAGTTTCTATACCAAATACGATCCCCTGAGTCACATGATTCAGGCCGTTGTTGTCTGGACCTTACAGTGAGTCCAGATGAGAGGTGAAGAAGGCCTGCTCTGGCTCTCAGCTCTCCTTAGGTAGAAATTGAGCCAAGGCAGGTCTCTGAGCACTGGAATGTCAGCCAGTCAGAAGGTTGCCCAGGTATCCTAGTGACTGCACCTGGCCCAGGTAGAAGGGTAATGCTCAGGCCCAGCTCCAAGACCCAGACTCTGAGGCACTGAATGGGGAGTCTGTCACTACCACTGCGAGGGGGAGACTTAGCCAGATTCAGGCTGTATCTAAGGTTCCCCTCAGGAAGACCATGAGAGACCACACCTGTGGCTTAATCTGAGGGCCCTACTCCATGCTCAGGCCCCTGTCTGTCAGGGTGAGGGAAACTGAGGCCTGTGAAGTATCTGCTTTGTCAGAGCTGGGCAAGGATGCCAGGGCGAGCACAAAGCCACATTGTGTTCTCTGGCAGGTGCCGAGGGATCCGTACAGTCAGATGAAAACCAGTTCAGCTCTAGGGGGACCTGCACTCGGAGAATGCGCTCCACGGTTCCAGGAGGGACTGACAGTCCTGTCATCTGAGCTATCCTCCCTGCCTGCTGTCCACAGAGCTGACCCACTCACCAGAGCAGCTTGGGGACTCATATTCTCCAGCATGATTCCCAAGTTCAAAAACTTTCTCCCAAGGTCAGACCCAGTGTCCTGATTTTGGGTTTGGAAAATAAAGACACAGGGGGGAAAATGCCCCAAAACATCTTTAGGGTTCCTATCATCTTAATAACTGTCCCACCCTGACTATACTTTTCCTAAGCTTCCATCTGTTAAAAATTTTTATTTGGGGCTGGAGAGATGGCTTAGCAGTTAAGGCAACTGCTTCTTACACCCAAGAACGCTGGTTCCAATCTCTAGGTCCAGATGCAAAGTGACGCAAGGGCGCAATGCCACACTTGACCACAATGGGGCGCATGCATCTGGATTTTGTTCACAGCAGCTGAGAGACTGCTGGCGCGCCCATCTCTATCTTCCTCTCCCTCTCTCTCTGTGTCTCCAAAAAAAAAAAATATTTGGGCCATAGTGGCACGTCTTTAATCCCAGCACTCAGGAGGCAGAGGTAGGAGCATTGCCATGAGATTGAGGCCACCTTGAGACTACAGAGTGAATTCCAGGTCAGCCTGGGCTAGAGTGAGACTCTACTTCCAAAAACCGAAAAAAAAATTATTTGGGCTGGAGAGATGGATTAGTGGTAAGGCCTTGCCTGCAAAGCAAAGGACCCATGTTTGATTCCCAGTACCTTCATAAAGCTGGATGCGCAAGGGGGCACATGCATCTGGAGTTTGTTTGCAGTGACTAGAGGCCCTGGCATACTCATTCTCTCTCTCCCTCTGGCTCTTTCCCTCTCTCTTTCTCTCTCTCTCTCTCAAATCAATAAATAAAATATTTAAATTTTTTTATTTATTGGCACGTGCCCGTGTGTGCGTATGTATGTATGGGTGCTATAAGCTCTTACTGGTGCAAACCAACCCCAGACCCTTGTATCATTTTCTGTGGCTGGTTTATGTGGGTGTCTTGGGAATTGAACCTGTACCAGCAGGCTTTGCAAACAAGCGTCTTTAAACGCTAAGCCATCTTCCTAGCCCCAATCATCTTATTTTATTTATTTATTTATTTATTTATTTATTTATTTATTTATTGATGTTTTGATGTTTTGAGGTAAGGTCTCACTCTAGCCCAGGCTGACCTGTAATTCACTATGTAGTCTCAGGGTGGCCTCAAATTCACAGCAGTCCTCCTACCTCTGCCTCCCAAATGCTGGGATTAAAGGCGTGTGCCACCACGCCCGACCCCAATCATCTTTTTTAAAAATTCCTTTTAACAGGGCTGGAGAGATGGCTTAGCAGTTAAGGTGCCTGCCTGCTAAACCTAAGAACCCTGTTCCAATCTCCAGGTCCCACGTTTAGCCAGATGCAGTGACACAAGGGTGCACTTGCCCACAAGGGGGCGCATGCATCTGGATTTCATTTGTAGCAGCTGAAAGACTGCTGGCGCACCCATTCTCTGTTTCCCTCTCCTTCTCTCTCTCTGTCTGTCTCTCTCTGCATCTCTCTCCAAAAATAAATTTAAAAACTTAAAAAATTCATTTTAACAATAATTTTTTGTGTATATGTGTGTGTGTGATATGCATATATGTGTTTGTGTGGGTGCATGTGTGCCAGTGTGTGTGTGGAGGTAAGAGGACCCCAGGTGTTGGCGCTCACCTTTCACTTTGTTTGAGATAGGGTCCCTTGTTGTTCACTACTGTATATGTCAGGCTAGCTGGTCCATGAGTTTCTAGAGATGCTCCTGTCTCTGCCTGCTGTCTTATCACATCTGACTTTACGTGGTTCTGGGCATCCAAACTGTGGTCCTCATGCATGGCAAGCACTTTACCCACTGAGCCATCTCCTCAGACCATGCTTTTTTTTTTTTTTTTTTTTTTTTTTTTTTTGGTCTTAGTAGGGTCTTACTCTAGCCCAGGCTAACCTGGAACTCACAGTGACCCTCCTTTTTCTGTCTCCTAAATGATGGGGTTAAAGGCATGCACCACCACGCCAGGCTTTTATCTTTTAGAAGAATCTCAACATAGGCATTCATTCACTTTTCATCAGGCCCCGGCACACTTGCTGCAGGAAGCTGTGGGAGCACACCCGTCCTGTTGATATAAGGTGTCACTTTCTCTGCCCCGAGGACCAGCGGGTGTGGTTCTGCAAAAGTGGGAGAGAGTGTGGATGGAGTCTGCAGACAACGAGGCCAAAAAGCTCAGGGAAGGGTTCCATTTTTTCATTCTCCAACAAGTTTCTGGAAAGTCATGGAGTTCTAAACCCTGCTTTAGAACTTCCGACTCAGGGAGGTTATGCAACACACCCAAGACTACACAGCACTGCACGCAGACTAGGCCATGGTCCAGGGTGCCATTTCAGAAGTGTCAGAGCCTAGGCCATGAGAAGGCATCTAGGCCAGGGCTGGGGTGGGGCATGTGAGTGTATGTAGAAATGACAGCCACTCTCACTCAGCAGGAAGCCTGTCTGCGGTGCTGAGTCATTCAGGCCCCTGGCTGACACGGGGCAAGAGGAAGGTGGCTGCCCAGGCTGCGGCGGTCACCCAACCCTTAGTGAACCTGACCCCCGTGACCCCTGGATCCCACCCAGCTGCACTGTAGCCAGTATAGTGACCGCTATAAAGTCCTTCTCCCCTTTCCCCTACACACTTCCTGATGGCCATGACCAGCCCCCACCACACACACACATGCTTCAGGATGGGGTGGGCATACAGGCAAGTAACCAGTCTCCCCAAAGCTCAGTCACACGTGCTAGGAGCGGGTTGGAGGGGGACTCAATCGGAAGTTCAGGGCTCATGGATAGTGGGGGAGCAGCAGGTGCTGGCTGAGGGTCAGCAAAAGGGAGGGAAGTCAGGAAGGGCCCTCCCAGCAGGATGAAGAGCCGGCTGTACTCTCTTAGACTACTGTTGTGGACCAGGCATTGACCCTGAGATACCAGCGGAGAGGGCAGGATTGGGCAAATGGGCCATTACGGCTGGGGACCCTGTTTAAACATGGCAGGCAGCCTCAGATGGTGATTCGAGGACTTCTGAGTTTTGGGTACAGTATTTGGTCCTTTTGATGCCTTCTCTGTGGCTTCAGAGAGGGTCATACAAGCATGCTGGATAGATGCAAGTAGCAGCCGCTTGTCATGGAAGCATCAAGGAGTCCTCTCCCTCAGACAGGGGCTCAGTGACCCCAGCCCCCGGCCTGCACACTGATAGCATATAGCAATTCAGAAAGCCAGGGAGGGCCTCTCCTGTGCACAGAACTGAGCATCTTCAGGTTCTTCTTGCTGTAAACCTATCTTCTCTCTGCTGGAGACAGTGAAGGGGTCAGCTTCTGTCCCAGGAGGCTGGGTGTGCCTGCCTGGGGATAGCAGCCCACAGTCTCCATTGTCATCTAGAGCTCTCAGCCTGGCCTGGGAGCCATCTTGCCTCCCTGTACCTGCCCTGCCTCAGAGGGCATCTGAAGACTTTCTAGAGACTGTGGTGCTTGAGGGGTTGGGATGGCTTCTGGATGAATCTCAGGCGAGTGGGCCTAGGAAGGATCAATAATCTGTTTTCTCCTGATGCTGCCCAGCTCGTCCAACTGAGTCCTGAGGATGAAGCCAGACTGCTTGGTCCCTTGGACACCAAACAGCTTTACCTGGTAATGCCTCTGCTTTATTCTCTAGAGGGGAACAGGGGACAGGGAATAGACAAGGGACTTGGGATGCTAAGACAATGGAGTGGAGAAGAGAAAAAAGCTAAGCCAGTCCGTGAATTCAGTAAGTGTTTGCAGGGCACCCTCTGAGTGCTCTGAGTCACAGGCTCCTCAAACTTTGTGTACAGAGATGTGTACATGAGACAAGTCCCTGACCCCAGGGAGCTCACATTTTTGGTGGTGGTGATAGGCAAATACCAAGCTCATAACAAAACAAGGTGATCAGACTTTCCTAGAGCAGGTATAAGTACAGAATGGAAGGGAAAGGCTTTGCAGGGACAGGCTCAAGGCAAAGTGGGTGCCAAACCCAGCCATCATGAGAAGCACTGCCTTAATGGGCTGGGGTGATAGCTCAGTTGGTAGTGTTTGTCTTGCTAGCATAAGGATCTGAGTTCCACTTCCAGAATCCATATAGAACTGTTCTGCCTAAGTGATCCCAGCACCTGGGATCCCAGCCCTGAGGAAATGGAGAAAAGTGGCTCCCTGAAGCTCTCTGACCAACCAGTCTAGCTTTAGTTGACTCCAGGCCAATGAGATACCTGACTCAAAAAAAGGTAGAAGCCAGTTCACCATTAGTCATCCCCCCGCACCCCCGTATTCTCCATGACCGTCACCATCAACATAGCACTTAGCAGGTGCAAGCACAGTATTACCTGACTCCTCACAGTTGCACCATGGGATCAATATAGTATTACTTATAGTTTGAGCGAGAAACACTCAGACATGTAAGGAAATTTTCTATCTAAAAAATAAAGGAGGTAAAATTAAAAGCCAAGTCCCTGGCTGGGAAGACGTCTCAGTAGCTAAGAGCACTTGTTTGCAAGACTTGATGGCCTGAGTTTAATTCCCCAGCAACCACATAAAGCCAGATATACAGAGAGGCTCGTGCATCTGGAGTTTGGTTGCTGTGGTGGGAGGTCATGGTGTGCCCACTTCTCTCTGTGTGCTTATAAATAAGGTGTTCCTGAGGATGTCATTCAATGCTGTCCTCTGTCATTCACATGCATGTGCACACACATGCAGACACATATACCAAAAGACTCTGTTTTAATATATACAGTATATTAATTAATATATACAATATATTAAATATATAATATATATGCATATTATTTTTAAGCAGAGAGAGAAGAGAGAATGGGCCCATTAGGGTCCTATAGCCACTGCAAACAAAGTGGCATGAGCCACTTTGTGCATCTGGCTTTATGAGGGTATTGGGGGAAATCAAAGCCAAGTTGTTAGTGCCTTCATCACTGAGCCATCTCACCACACCACCATCTATTGTGTGGCCATGTGCTTTAATGTACACAGAGTCAGGGTCTTTGGTCAGCCTTCAATTGCTGGCATGTGGACAGGTAATCCACATGGACCCAGGGTTGACAATGAACAGATTGCAATTCAGGGCCTTCTCTGGACTTGTAGCTTTTGGTGTTAGAATTTGTTTGCTGTTTGGAGCTGAGTTTGGTAAGTGTATGGAAGAGGCATCATTTTCCTACAGCCCAAGGTTCTGTCCAGTATGGCTTGATAAGAAACTGTTTACAGAAGAAAACTAAAACTAAAGGGATTTCAGGGGAGGAAGGGAGGGAGGCTGCTGGAAGAGTCTCTGTTCAAAAGACCTGCAGGCAGGAATACCATGCAGCTGGCCTGCCAGCACACTGAAAAATGAAAAAAATTTCTAAAATGCCTTGATTGAAACAGACATCATTCAATTCACTCATTACAAGTGTATTTTCATCCGGGCATGGTGGCGCATGTCTTTAATCCCAGCACTCAGAGAGGCAAAAGTAGGAGGATCACCATGAGCTTGAGGCCACCCTGAGACTACATAGTAAATTCCAGGTCAGCCTGAGCTAGAGTGAGACCCTACCTCAAAAAAGCAAAACAAAAAAAAGTGTATTTTCCATGGGTACTGAGGAATTGAACCTGGGTCATTAGGCTTTGCAGGCAAGCACTTTAACTGCTGAGCCATCTCTCCAGTCTAGTAATAGCACTTTTAATCATTGAACTATTCCTCCAGGCCAGAGCTGCCATTTCATTCCATATTTCTTACTTCTGGGCTACTTAAAATTATTTTTCAATCAACTTCATTGAATTATGACTTGCAAAAAAGAATGACAAGTGCCCATTTTAAGTGTGTAGTTTAATGATGTGTGCCAGATGTTTATACTCATTTAACAGCATCTCAAGGTCTAAAGCGTCCCATCACTTCCAAAGGTCCTTGTGTCCCATCGTGGCTGTTCTCCACTACTTTCAACACATCCACCTGCCGCAGGTAACCCTCATCGACCTGCCTTCTGTCCCATAGCTTTATTTCGCCCGGAGCTACTTTGGCCTGAGAAAGAACAAACCATCTACCTTGCTGAAGTCAACATTTTTCAGACTTCTCTTATTTGCAGTTGATTTTACACAGAACTGCATATAAGTGCATTCCACCCAGCTAGACTTCTAAGCACAGTGTGACATTTTCTTGAAAACCCCATGTTTTCCTGAAAACTCTGATTCCCTATGCTTTGGGTCAGTTCCCTGGGGAACAGATTCAGAGAAGAGATTTGCAGGCAGAAAGCTTGCTAGGGAGGCATTTGTGTGTTGAGGGAACAACTGTGACAGAGCCAGCACTCACCACACAAGGGGGCTCTAAGACCAGGGCAACCTTTAGAGATATCCTGCGTGGGGGCTTGGACCTGGTACCCTGATATTGGCGGGTCTTCAGATGTGGGCTAATCCTGGGGACTGATGGGCCAGGCAGCCTCTTCCATTAAAAGGCAATTCCTGGGGCTGGAGAGATGGCTTAGCAGGTAAGGCATTTGCCTGCAAAGCCAAAGGATCCTGGTTCGATTCTCTGGGACCCACATAAGCCAGATGCACAAGGGGGCACATGCATCTGGAGTTTGTTTGCAGTGGCTGGAGGCCCTGATGTGCCCATTCTCTCTCTCCCTCTCTCTCTCTCCCTCTCTCTCTCTCTCTCTCTCTCTGTGCCTCTTTCTTTCAAATAATAAATAAAACACACACACACACACACACACATACACACATATATATGGCAATTCCCTAGGAAGGACTCAGTCAATAGCCATCAGCAGCCACTGACAGAAATTCAGGAGGTGCATCACAGCAAGTAAGGCGGTGTGTGCGGGAAGTGTCCTCTGGGACCACTTAGGAGTGTGGGAGATGTGTGCACCCAGCAGTCACATCCCACTATGCACCCTGCTTGGCCCTGGTAACCAGGCATTCCACAGCTGTCTCTGTGGACTTCCAAGACACACCCATGCTCTGTGCCTGAACGACCTGCTGTGCAGATGCCTGGCTCTCTCTCCATGGGTCCCGATGCTTGGAGAGCAGTAGAGGCCTGCTCTTCGATACCTGGCAGTGTGTTGTCAAAAGCAGCTCTGAGGCTGGGCAGATGTCTCAGTGGTTAAGGCTCTTGCCTGCAATGCCTGGCAGCCAGGGTTCAATTCCCCAGTACCCACATAAAGCCAGATGCACAAAGTGGTACATGCATTTGGAGTTCTTGCAGCAGCTAGAGACCCTGGCATGCCCATTCACTTGCTCCCTCCCTCCCTCCCTCTCTTTCTCCCTGGGCTTGCAAATAAACAAATAAATATTTTTAATTTTTATTTTATTTATTTGAGAGCAACAGACACAGAGAGAGAAGGAGGCAGAGAGAGAGAGAGAGAGAGAGAGAGAGGGAGAGAATGGGCACCCCAGGGCCTCCGGCCACTGCAAACGAACTCTAGATGCATTGCCCCCTTGTGTATCTGGCTTATGTGGATACTGGGGAATCGAGCCTCAAACCGGGGTCCTTAGGCCTCACAGGCAAGAGCTTAACCGCTAAGCCATCTGTCCAGCCCCAAATAAATATTTTTTTAATTATTGTTTTTTATTGACTTTTATACTTACATACAAAACCCAAATAAATATATTTTTAAAAGATTTTATTTTTATTTAATTATTTATTAGAGACAGAGAAAGGGAGAGAGAGAGAGAAAGTGAGAATGGGTGCACCAGGACCTCTAGCCACTGCAAACGAACTCTAGATGCATGTGCCACCATATGCATCTGGCTTATATGGGACCTGGAGAATCGAACTGAGGTCCTTAGGCTTTGCAGGTATGCGCCTTAACTGCTAAGCCACCTCTCCAGCCCCCAAATAAATATTTTTTAAAAGCAGCTCTGTACCTCGGAAGCACTCTGCTCAGCCCCTCCATGCTGTATAATCTTCCAGGTCCCCCACCCCAACATCACCCCACACCAGGGAGGATGGGGTTCTGAGGCTCTATTGATCTGGACTTTGTCATGCTTGTCCTCAGCTGTCATTTCTGCATTCTTTCATGTAGGTGACTTGATGGTTAATATTGATTGCCAGCCAACAGTATCTAGAATCACCTAGGAGACAAACCTCTGGGCATGTCTTGTGAGATTTTAGATTGGGTTGAGGTGGGAAGATCCACCCTATGAGTGGCACCATTCCATGGGTGGGGGTCCCAGCGCTAAGCATCAGCATTTGCCTCACTCTCTGCTTCCTGCCTCAAGCTCCTGCTGTCGTGCCTTTCCTTCCATGATGGCTCATACCCTCAAACTGTGAGCTATCAGAAACCCTGCTTCCCTTAAGTTGCTTTTGTAACTGTCCTGCCTCCTTGTCCTGGTTCCCCCTTATTTTATGCTGCTTGGTGCCTTCTTGCGTCCTACTTGAGAGCAGTGACATTTTACCTGCTTCTGAGCCACTCACACTCCCCTGCCCTTGGATGGTCTACTGTGTCTATGATTCTGCCTATTTTCCCCACTCCCTGGGATTCTGCAGAACTTGGCATGCTGGCTCGCTGCCTGCTCCTCCAGGCAAGAGTGTGCCCTCTGCCAGGCTGGAGGTTTGTCTTCCCAGTGGTGACCATCCCTGGAACTTTGACATTTAGATGACATGCCTATTGCCATAAACCCAAATCCAGACTTATACAATAGAAAAGGGGATGGGAATAGTATTCATGCTACTTTTAAAATAAATGTGTGTGAACCGGGCATGGTGGCGCACACCTTTAATCCCAGCACTCGGGAGGCAGAGGTAGGAGGATCACCGTGAGTTCAAGGCCACCCTGAGACTACATAGTTAATTCCAGGTCAGCCTGGACCAGAGTGAGACCCTACCTCGAAAAACCAAAAAAAAAAAAAAAAAAAAAAAAAAATTGCACTCAGGAGGCAGAGGTGGGGATTGGAGTTCAAGGCCACCCTGAGACTTTACTTCCAGGTCAGCCAGAGTGACACCCTACCTCGAAAAAAAAAAAAAAAAAAAAAAAGTGTGCAGTTAAGGCTCTTGCCTACAAAGCCAAGGGGCCTAAGTTTGATTCCCCAGTACCCATGTAAGCCAGATGCACAAACTGGCACATGCATCTGGGGTGTGTTTGCAGTGGCTAGAGGCCCTGGTGCACCCATTCTCTCTCTCTCTCTCTGCCTATCTCTCTCTCAAATAAATAAATAAAATTTAAAAAAATAAAATGTGTGTGTGTGTTTCACTCTACAGGCTTTATTACTGTCTGAAGTAGTATTTCTTTTTTTTTTTTTTTTTTTACATTTTATTGACAACCTCTATGCATATAGACAATATACCATAACCATAATCACCTCCCACCATCCTCTCTTTAAACATAAATAATATTTTAAAATTCAGAGAAGGGCCGGAGAGATGGCTTAGTGGTTAAGGAGTTTGCCTGCAAAGCCAAAGGATCCTGGTTCAACTCTCCAAGATCCATGTAAGCCAGATGCACAAGGGGGCGCATGCATCTGGCGTTTGTTTGCAGTGGCTGGAGGCCCTGGTGTGCCCATTCTCTCTCTCTTTCTCTCTCTCTCTCCCTCTCTCTCAAATGAATAAATAAATAAAATATATTTTTAAAAAATTCAGAGAAGTACAGAGAATAAAGTATGAAACAGGTACATATCCAAGAAAGATTGCCTACTGTGATGTGTTTGTTTCCTGCTTTGAGAAATATACATCAGGTACCAGACGTTCCCTTCATATCATCCAGTCTCTTCCTCACCACTTCCACTAACTTGAACATGTGGCATTGTCTTTCTGTTTTGGCACTTTTAGTAGATTTGTATCTACAGGAATATACATTGTTAGTACTTTACCAAGAAATAACATACTTTACCCTGCTAATCCTTGCCTGTTGTAGTTAATGCTGAGATCTGTCCATATCCATCCACAGCCATCTAGTGAATTTGAACTGAAGTCTCTACTAGTCCATGGTTTGGATGTAATGTGTCTTATTTAAATATTCACTCCTGGGCTGAACAAATGGCTCAGCCATTAAGGTGCTTGCTCGCAAAGCCTAATAACCTGGGTTCAATTCCCCAGTACCCACGTAAGGCCACATGCACAAAGTGGTTGGTGCATGCAACTGGAGTTCATTTACAGTGGCTAGAGGCCCTGGTGAGCCCATTCTCATTCTTCCTCTCCCTACAAATAAATAAATAAGTAAATAAATACATACATTCATAAATAAATATTCACTCCTCTGGTCTTACAATGACATCCTGGCATGACTTTTTTTTTTTTTTTTTTTTTTTTTTTGGCTTCTGCAATTTTTCTTAGGGTCTCTAACTAAAAAGGGCAATTACTATGCTAAGAGAACTCGTCTTTTCATCTTTGCTAGATATTGTCAAATTACTCTCCAAAACAATTGCTGGGTACATGCCTCCTCACAGTATGGGTATGCCCCTTGTTTATGCCCCTCCAGACCTGTGCTGCTAGCTAGGAAATGCATCTTGCTCTTGCTAGATTATGGCTTTTCTCTCCCCAGATGAGACTGAGCATTTCTTATACGTTTGATGGACATTTGCACTTTTTTCTTCTTTGTGAAATTCTGTGTTAATGTTATAAAAGGATTTTGGGTTTTGTTTCTTTTAATGCCATGTTCTTGCAATAGTTATGGCCATGTAAACCCACAGGCCAGGTGAAGCATCTATAGTCCAAAGCCTAGCTTCCTCTGAATGTTTATTATTTATGATTTAGGATAGACATTTTCCTCTCTTATTTTCAGCTTATTCATTTATTTAGCACACAATTTAGCAGGTTTTAGTAGATTCACAAAGTTACGCAGTCATCATCACCACCTCTAGAAAGAAACCCTGGACTCGCTGACTGTCGTTTCTCTTCTCCCCTCCATGGCCAGCCTATGGCAAGCACGAATCTACTGTCTGTCTCTCTGGATTTGCCTATTCTGGACTTTTCATATAGATGGGCTCATTCAATACACGGCTTTTTGCATTTGGTGTCTTTCCCTTGGCATAATGGTTTCAAGGTTCACATCTTAGAGAGTGTAACAGCACTTTGGTTTCTTTGTTTGGCTGAACAGTATTCCCTTGTTGATAGACGACATTTTGTTCACATATTCGTTAGCAAGTGAATTTTGGGAGTTGTTTCCACTTTATAAGTATTACAAATAGTGCTGCTATCAATATTCATGTTTGGGTATTTTTGTATGAACACATATTTGGGGGGTATATACCTAGCACGATGGTTATTTTTCATTGTCAACTTCAGAGGATTTAGAACCACCCTTATAGAAGTTGCACCTCTATGAGGGTGTTTCCAGAGATGATTATCTGAGGGGGTAAGACCCACCCTCAACCAGTGGGTGGTCCAGAAATAGAGAAGGCCAAGAAGAAGCACCTGTCTTCACATCTTCCTAAGGAACTGTACCCAGCCATGTGGTCATCCTGTACTGACACCAGACTCCAGCTGCTTTGCCCTTCCAATGTGAATCAACCACTCTCCAGGAATCCTCCAGGCCTTCAGGGCCAGACTGGGACTGCTGAGGCATCCTGCTTCATAGACTGAGCAGCTAACATGTTCTCTTCCCCTCCACTATGCAGATGGGCATTGTTGGAATACCCAGAATCCCTTTGTGAAAGCCAATTTGATAAATTCCCTTCTCTCTCTCTCTCTTCTGATTTGTAGAACCATGGATAATATACCTAAGAATTGAAATGCTGGGTCATGTGGTAACTTGTATGTTTTAATTAATTTTTTTGAAGAACTGTCAAAGTCTTTTCCATAGCTCATCTACCATTTTACATTCCCACATCTGGTTTCCAGTCCTCATTTTCTTAGCAATCAGGTTATTATCTTTCTGACTCTAGTGTCCTGGTGGGTACCAAGTAGCCTCTCCTTGGGGTTTCTTTGTTTAATTTTTAAATTCTACTGTCACTTTTTTGTATTGTTTGTTTTCCCTTTCCATTCTCTCCTACTCTCCCTTCCCCCTCTTCCTTTTCTTTTCCTTCTACCTTTCCTCCCTCCTTTCTTCCCTCTATAGGGTCCAAGGTAGGTAGCCCAAACTGGCCTCAAACTTGCTATATAGCCAAGTATGAACTTGAATTCCTGATCCTCCTGCCTCCACCTTCCAAGCACTGAGATTACAGTCTTAGATCTCCATGCCTGGCTTCTTGAGTTTCTGATTTGCCTTTCCCTGATGTGACATGATGTTGAACTCCACTCCATTTGTTTATTGGTCCTTTATGGATCCTCCTTGGAAAAATGTCTACTCAAATCTTTTTTATTCTTAAAAACTGGCCAGGTGTGGTAGCACATGCCTCTAATCCCAGCACTTGGGAGGCAGAGGTAGGAGGATCGCTGTTGAGTTCGAGGCCACCTGACACTACATAGTGAATTCTAGGTCAGCCTGGGCTAGAGTGAAACCCTATGTAGAAAAACCAAAAGAAGGGAGGGGGGACTTAATAGGATGGTATTGTATATATGTAAGTAGAAGAACAGATTAATGGGGGTGAAAAGGCTTAAGGTGAGGTCTGGGGAAAAGACTGAGTGAAGGAAAGGTGAAGGGAGGGCTAACAAAAATCTAGGAGGATATAAATAAGTCATATGGAAACCTACTTTTTTGGACAATGGAACACTCAAAAGCCATAGATTGTTATTATAAAATTTTCAGTGCCAGGGATGGGATACCTTCCACTGAGCTGTTGACCAGGGAGGTCACTGATATCCCCAAAACATTACAGATCATTGCCAAGGCTCTTGGTTTCCCACCAGGAATAGATGGTAAGACCCTATTGCTGAAGACTCCACATACTTGGGCTGCAAGGTCACTGAGAAATCCTGCTGGAGCTGAGCTGAAAACCTCTTCCATGTGGACCAGCTGACAGAAAGCTGGGAAAAACTATACTACATGCAGTTCAAATGGGAGAGAGAGAAACCACCAGTGGAGATACTCAACAGTGGACACTGCAAGCCTTAAATTTGGTCAGCCAGGCCAAATGAGCCAGTGGGTGCAACAGTGGCATATCTGTTATGGGGGAAACCCACCACTCTCTAATTGGACTGGAGGCCCGTTCCATGGGAGGGAATACATCCCTGATACTGAAAACCTACAACAGTGGTAGTCATGAGCGTAGGGGTGTAACGTCTGCTGGTGTCTGGCTAAATGTATATAATATTATGCTCACCAAACTGCCCAGTAAGCACTTCTCTTAATGTTCATACCACTATATTAATGCTACTCTCACTTTTGGTTAGAGAAGCTTCTCTTCAGATGGTAGTGACCTTGGGATGACTCAGAGGGCACCATGGTGCTGAGAAGTGACAGAGGAGCGCTCGGCACTGAAAAATCTCTAACTCACCTTCCAAGGCTCAGGGTTCATTGTAGAAGAGGTGGCAGAAAGAATGTAAGAGCCAAAGGAAGAGTAGGACTCCTTACAACGTGCTCCTCTGGACACAAAATGGCCTGGATATCCATGACTTCACAGTGCCTGACACTACCTACACAAGAACATCATAATAGGAAGAAAAGATCATGATATCAGAATAGAAGAGACTGATTGAGAGGGGGAAGGGGAATGATGGAGAGTGGAGTTTCAAAGGGGAAAGTGGGCGGGGGAGGGAATTACTATGGGTTATTGTCCACAATTATAGAAGTTGTCAATAAAAAAAAAAAGTTGCGCTGGAGAGATGGCTTAGTGATTAAGCACTTGCCTGTGAAGCCTAAGGATCCTGGTTTGAGGCACGATTCCCCAGTACCCACGTAAGCCAGTTGCACAAGGTGGCACATACATCTGGAGTTTGTTTGCAGTGGCTGAAGGCCCTGGTGTGCCCATTCTCTCTCTCTCTCTCTCTGCCTCTTCTCTGTCTGTCTGTTGCTCTCAAATAAATAAAAATAAACAAAAAAATTGAAAACAAGTAAATTAAAAAAATAATGATACTGACCTTGTCCAAATGGTGAGGCACTGAATAATAAAAATAAATAAATAAATAAATAAATAAATAAATAAATATCATTGCCTAATTCCAAGCCATGAAAATTTATACTTATGTTTTCTTTTTTAAAGATTTATTTGTATTTATTTATTTATTTATTTATTAGAGACAGAGAGATGGAGCAA
Organism: Orientallactaga sibirica; assembly: GCA_036365145.1. Taxonomy (NCBI): domain Eukaryota; kingdom Metazoa; phylum Chordata; class Mammalia; order Rodentia; family Dipodidae; genus Orientallactaga; species Orientallactaga sibirica. Next base: position 21,673,453 of record JAEOAD010000015.1, on the reverse strand, counting down.
AATTCATTGCTTGTTAGTTTGTTTTTCCTGAGACAGGGTCCTTTGTAGTCAAGGCTAGCCTCAAAATTGCTTAAGTAGCTGAGGATGGCCACTGCCTCTGCCTCCTGAGTGCTGGGACTGCACCATCATGCCTTGCTTAAAATTTATTCTTTTTTGTTTGTTTGTTTTTTCATTGAGAAAGACAGGGAAAGAGCAAGAGAGGGAGAAGAGGAGAGAGGAGGGGAAAGAGAGAAAGGATGGGCACACCAGGACCTCCTGCTGCTGCAAACAAACTTCAGACACATGTTCAACTTTGTGCATCTGGTTTTACATGGGTACTGGGGAATCAAACCTGGGCCTTCAGGCTTTGCAAGCAAGATCCTTTAACCAGTGAGCCATCTCTCCAGCCCAAATTCATTCTTTAAAAAAATTTTTTTTTTCGAGGTAGGGTCTCACTCTGGCCCAGGCTGACCTGGAAGTAACGATGTAGTCTCTGGGTGGCCTCAAACTCTGCCTCCTGAGTGCTGGGATTAAAGGCATGTGCCACCACGCCTGGCTCCTTTTAAAAAATTTTTAAGAATTTTTTTTATTAATTTGAGAAAGACACAGAGAGAGAGAGAATGGAAGAGAAAGAAAGAGGCAGAGAGAGAGAGAGAATGGCCATGCCAGGACCTTCAAGCTGCTGCAGAAGAACTCCAGATGCATGTACCAACTTGTGCATCTTGCTTACATGGGTCCTGGGAATTGAACCTGGGTTCTTTGGCTTTTCAGGCAAGCGCCTTAACCGCTAAGCCATCTCTCCAGCCCTTATTCTTTTTTTTAATTTATTTGTGCCGGGCGTGGTGGCGCACGCCTTTAAAATTAATTAATTTATTTGAGAGAGCCTGAGAGAGAGACCCTACCTCACAAAACCAAACAAAAAAAAAATTAATTTATTTGAGAGAGAGAGAGAGAGAGAGAGAGAGAGAATGAATAAGAATAGGCATACCAGGGCCTCCTGCCATTGCAAATAAATTCCAGATGCATGTGCCACTTTGTGCATCTGGCTTTGCATAGGTATTGGGCACTTGAACTTGGGCCATCAGGCTTTACAAGTGAGTGAGTTTAAGTACTGAGCCATCTCTTCAGCCCCAGTTTATCTAGAACCAGGCGTGGTGCCACATGTCTTTAATCCCAGCACTTGGGAGGCAGAGGTAGGAGGACTGCTGTGAGTTCGAGGCCACCCTGAGACTACATAGTGAATACCAGGTCAGCCTGGGCTACAGCAAAACCCTACCTCAAAATAATAATAATAAAAATCTGTTTATCTAGAAGCATTACTTGGAAAGACTATTCTTTTCATCATTGAATTATCTTTGTAATCTTGTCAAAAATCACTTGACAACGTGTGAAGATTTATTTCTGGATTTTCAGTTTTATTCCACGCATCCAGATGGTGATTTTATGCCAGCACCATGCTGTCTTGATAACTGAAGCTTTGTAGTAATGACATAACTTTCCCATGTGTCTAGGAAGCACATTTATTGCTTGCCTCAGAGAAATGTGTAGGCCAGTGGTTCTCTAAGTGTGGTCCCCCACATCACCAGTAGCAGCATCACCTAGAAACTGTACATTTGCAGGTAGCACCCCAGAGTTGTTTCATCTGAAACTCTTGGGCTTAGGGCCTAGCAGTCTGCATTTAACAAGCCTTTCAGGGGATTCCAATGGGCCTGGAAAACTGGGAGTTACTGTAATGCATCTGTACTTTCCACTAGTATAGCCACAAACAGTGCTCATATGGCTACTGAGCACTGGAATTGCAGTCAATCCAAACACACTGAATATCGGAGTTAATATGGAAAGAATACGAAATACCTCATTAATAATTTTCACATGGAGTTCACATTGAAGAAGAATAAAACATATAGGATTAGGAAAAAATGCATCATTAAAATTAATTTCATGTGCTGGGCATGGTGGTTCATGCCTTTAATCCCAGCACTCAGGAGGCAGAGGTAGGAGGATTGCCATGAGTTCGAGGCCACCCTGAGACTACATAGTGAATTCCAGGTCAGCCTGGGCCAGAGTGAGACCTTACCCAAAAAATTAAAATAATAACAATAATTAATTTCACATGTGATTTCACAAAGAAATATGCCTACAAAGAAATTTTGAGTTATATATAAACTGTGGGCCAATAAAAAATTTTGGGTCACATACATGGACTGTTAACATTTGGGCAGTTTCTTTCTTTCCCTTCCTTCCTTTTCTTTTCCTTTCCCTCCCTCCTCCCTCCCCTCCCTCCCTCCTCCCCCTCCCTCCCTCCCTCTCTCTTTCTTTCTTTCTTTCTTTCTTTCTTTCTTTCTTTCTTTCTTTCTTCCTTTTTGGTTATTCAAGGTAGGGTCTTGCTCAAGCCCAGGCTGACCTGGAATTCACTGTGTAGTCTCAGGGTGGCCTTGAACTCATGGTGATCCTCCTACCTCTGCCTCCCAAGTGCTGGGATTAAAGGTGTGCGCCACCACACCTAGCCATTTGGGCAGTTTTGAGCTGGCAGATTACAAAGACGACATGCAAAGCCTTGGTGGCGGGGGGGGTGTGTCATCATGTCCACCCCATATTAGCTGTGCAACTGTGTTTTGTGAAGAAACTTCTCTAAGAGCTGTGTAGGATGATGGCTAAGTCTTTGGATACCAGGAGAGGCTATTGGGAACAAAGTTGCAGAAGCAAGTAACCTTTGCCAGTTTAAACTGGTTTGGAGCAGTGGTCAAAGTCATGTTTGTGTTTGACTTTGGGGTCTATGCTTCCACGTGAGCATTCACCTGGGCTACTCCTTTCATACTTATGGACTAAGAAAAGACAGCTGTATGTCACGCGCTGCCTGTGGGGGCCTGGGAGGCTGTGGATTCCTCCTTCAGCCAGAGCACAGAGCGGTAACTGAACTTGTCGATTCTTTACTGAGCAAGTTCTATCAAGATCAACATTTGCAGCCGCTCAAGTGCACTTCATGGTTTACACAGCCATTTCCCATTCTTTAGTGGACCTGACCTCCCTGTTTTTGGTCACCTCAGACTACTCTGAGGAAGGCAGCTCAGTGAGACTAGCTGTCTTGTTTAGTCATAACAGCCAAACATGGTGCAGCTGGGACTAGCACCCAGGCCTTCTGACTTTTGGGATTTAAAAAAATAATGTATGTACAGAATAATTCACTATGGAAGAGATGGGAGTTAGGGGTGGGGGTGGGCAGAGGAGAAGAAAGAGGAAGAGGAGAAAGACAGTAATGAAAGGATCATATCTATTATATACTGGAACTATTGGCCCTTTGCATACATTAACTTTTGTAATCCATTACTCTCCACACTTTATAAAGAAGGTGGAAGTCTGGGTTAAGGCTCAGAGTGACTAAAAAGAATATTCCAGGCTTGCTAAGAGGAGGGACAGACGAAGATGTGAAGGAAGGAGTTTCTCTGAGTATCCAATGTTGGTTCATTTAAATCTCTCAGTCACTCTGTGTGAACTGTGTCTACTTGGAGTTCTGCTCACTTTCCTTGGTCCCTGCTCTGTCATTCATATGGCGGTGCACCTCTGGTCATAGCATCGAGAAGAGCCTGGCTTAGGAGCCTTGACCCCACAAGTCCTGCTCCCTCTCCACTGGTGCTTCTGCAGCCAAAGTAGGGTAAAGGATCATGAAGGAGAAGTGAGACCAGGAATTGCTCAAGGAGCTTAGCCACCTCCTTAAAGCTATGGATAGGTCCTAGCACCCCAGCCTTGACGCTAAAGAAGGGTGGGGTAGGTCAGACAGAAGGGGAAATAGAAGGGAAAATATATGGAGCATGTCTCAGGTTTTACACTTAGGTTGCCACCATAGCAAAAATACCACAGACTGGATGACTTAAACAAATGGTATGTATTTCTCATAGGCTCGGAGTCCAAGGTCAAGGTACTGACCAGTGGCTCTCTTTTTGGCTTCCAGCTTCTTGCTGCGTCCCTATACAGAATTTTCTTAGTGGCATGAAGAGTGGAAAAATTTCTCTTCTTTTTCAAAGACCATCAATCCTGTTGTGTTAGAAACCCACCCTTATGGCTCATCTAGCCTTCTTTTACCTCATACTGTCATTCGGATCTCGAAAGTCCTCCAAAGGCTCAATGTTAAAAGTTTGGTCCCTACAGTGGTACTACTGGGACCTAGTGAGAGGTCTTTCAGTCACTTTGGGTGTGCCCTTGAATGGGGTTGTGGGACCCTTGCTCCTTCTGCACTCTCTTTTGTTTCCTGTCTATAAAGGACAGTGTTTTTGTTGTATGTTGTGTGTATGTTTTATGCATGTTTGTATGTGTGTGAATGCACATGTGTGCCTAGGTGTGTGTGTGTGTGCATACAAGCACATGTGTGTGCATGTGCACGCAGAGGCCAGAAATTGATGTTGGCTCTCTTGCCCCTCTCCCCTCTCCACTTTATTTATGGAGACAGAGTCTCTCGCTGAACCCAGAGTCACTGATTCAGCTTGCCTAGCTAGCCAGCTTGCCTAGCTAGCCAGCTTGCCCTGGGGATCCCACAGATCTATCTCCCTGCCTCCTCAGAGTGAGCAGTTTTGCTCCTCCATCATGTGTTGTCCTCATGATCTCAGGCCCAAAGCAACTAGGCCCATCAAGGGCAGACCAGAACCTCCAAAAGTGTTAGCCAAAATAAGCTTTTTCCCTGTGTAGGTTCTAAAGCCCCATCTCAAAGTACAGTCATGTACTCTAGCGCTCTTGTATGTGAGGCAAGGATACACACATAATTCAGTTCATAGTGGGCCAACTGCTCTAGAACAGGGGACACTTATCTTTACCTCCTAGAGCATGCAAGGATAAAAGAGCCCTGGGACCCCATGGAAACCTGCTTCTGAGTCACAATGCCTGGATGACCCATAGGTTGAAGCCCTTGTCTCAGGAGCAGTCATACACATGATGTGACTCAGGAATTAAAAATTGGACCCAGTGATCCAGTTTCTCCAGCCCTGAACCATCTAAGGATTTAAGGTGTGACCCACTGATTCTGTTGCCTAGCATATCACAATGCCCCGACTCTCCCCTTCTCGGGCACATCCTTGGCTTCACTCCTCGTGCTGCAAGGGAATACTCTGCCATTCTCTCTGCCTATGAACTTTTGGGGTGAGAGGAAGGACAGGTACCTTCAGCAGGAATGAGCCCTGGCCCACTCTAACCTTGGCAGCCAAATCTTTCCACTCTGTGATTATAGACAGAATGGGATGTAGAATCCAAAGAAGTCCTGGAGACAAGTTGGTTTCCGCTTTCTCACTCATTCTGGAGCAAGAGTATGTGAGCTGGAAACAAGACTTGAAAGCTTTTTCTGAGTAAGATACACATTCAGGCTTATTCAAGTACTAGAAGTAATGTGCTTAAAAAGCAGTATTTCTTTCAGTCGCTTTGCGGGTTCAGCATGGTAAAAATCTGGCTTTAGTCATGTCCTTCAACTGGTTTGGTTGGTGGTCATAGCACAGGCCTTGAGGACAGTAATTATCACACTTATATGACATCTGTTGCCCTGTCTTTGGCAGGACATTGCCCACGTGTTCACCAAACTGGCTCAGGTTTCACTTGGGCCATCAGGAAGATCATAGCTCCCAGAAGCCTTGCACCCAGGTGGGGCCATATGACTAATTCTGGTTCATGAATTAGGGCAGAAATGATGTGGACTACTTCCAGGCCCGACTTCTAAAAGATCCCCTGGAACTCTACTTTTTTTTTTTTTTGAGGTAGGGTTTTACTCTAGCCCAGGCTGACCTGGAATTCAGTGTGTAGTCTCCGGCTGGCCTCTAACTCACAGTGATCCTCCGACCTCTGCCTCCCAAGTGTTGGGATTAAAGGCGAGTGCCACTACACCCAGCATGGAACTCTGCTTTTGCTCTCTTCTCTTCTCGGAAATCAAGGAACCAGTGGTGGCCTTGGTAGGCCCTGAGGGAGATGCTGGGGTCACTAGTAGCGGCTGCCAGGTTCCTGAGTCCTGAGTGCCCCCCCCTTTCAGGCCCAAATGTTACCTGGGTGTACATAGGGGCTCACAGCATAATGAAATCTACCCTGGGTAACACAGGACCTTATCACCTGCCTCTCACCTGTAACCTCACTTACCTTGTGCAGAAGAGTGACACAGAGAAGCTGTGGAATGACCTTAACTAGGGTCTCCGTTGAGAGGGGAGTCATCGTGCCCCTAAAGAAACATCTCCACGGCTTTACAGAAGGTTCTGTAACCCTCACAGCATCATTTCCTTGAATCTTCAGGGCTGGCTATGGGACTAACTTGCTCGAGGCTCTGTTTTGCCATTCTGCACCCAGACAGGGAGGAAGTGAAGGGTCTTGAAGCCCTGGGGCTGTCCCCATCCTCAAACCTGCTCTACTACCAGTCCTCCTGGCACCCTCCTGTGTAGTAGGAGTTCACGCATGTGGTTTTTGTGGAGGAGGACTTTGAAGGAGGGCTTTGAGTTTTTCCCTAGAGACGCCAGAAAGACAGTTTTGTCTCTGCACAACAGGATCGCCCAGCTCCACATATATGGCTGTTTCTGTGGTTACCTGTCTCCTGGGATGTCTGTGGTGGGTGGGCATGTGTGAGCTATAAGGGTACTTAGGGAATATGAAGAAAGCAACATTCTGTCCCTTCCTAGAACCCAGAAGGCCACTTGTTCTTGTCATGACATAGCTGTGAAGCAAGCCACTTTCTTAGGAGCCTGAAGAAGCCTGCCCCTCTTCGCTGTCCATTTTATAGGTGGGGAAACCAAGGCTTAAGGTCTTGCCAAGTCGACCAGATGAGTTTATAGAGGTAACCAGAGCTGGAGTGGAGCCCAGGGCTCCGCTGCAAGTCGGGCTCTTTCCCTTAAAGAGGCGCAGGAAGGTGGGTGGTAGCTGCACACGGGACTTGGGTGAGGACAGAGAAGGCCTGGCAAGCAGCCCAGCACGGTGCTGCGGTGCCTAGGGCGACTCAGGCCGCTTCCCCTTCCCAGGCCACCCTGGCCGCACTTCCTGCGGAGGACAGCGGGGGCGGACTGGGGACGCCAGCGCATGGCCTGCCGGCCTTTCCCGGGGCGCCGCCTCTTGGCCTCTCCCATACCCGCAGGCTAGAGGCCAAGGGTTACGGAGGCGGGGCTGGTGCCGCGTCCCGCCCCGAGGCTATTGTTGCTGCTAGTGGATGGAGCAGTCAGGGCCTAGGGGCTGCACCTCGAGGGTCCAGCAGGGGGCGTGGCAACGGAGGGGGCGTGACCATCCAGCAGGCGGATGGGCGGGGCCAATTCCGGGGGCGTGGCCGATTTGGGGGCGGGTCTGCAGGAAACTTGAGTGCCCGCCCCCCGCTGCGCGCCCCGCCCCGGCCTCCGCCTCCGGGTCCCGCCTTCTAGTCCCTTCCTTCCCCGGCTGGCGGCGGCTGTAGGCGGTGGACCTACGGCTCGGCCCGCGCCAACCTCTCATTCCTTCCCTGGCCACCGGTTTCCTTTTTGTCTCTCCGGACGGCGATGATCGCCGGTCCGGCGCGGCTGCTGCGGGCGCACGGACTCCCGCGCTCCTAGTCACCTCTCGGGCCTCGACTCTACCCGGGCAGCGGCCCGCGCTCGCCGCAGCCGAACTTGGGCTTGGGGAAGCCGGCGGACCGCGCGCCGTCCTGCACCGGAGCCGGTAAGGGTGAGGGAAGGAAGGAAGGAAGGGGCGGGCTGCGGGGCTGCGGGGAGCACGGGCGTGTGCACTGGCTCGCGCCGAGACCGGGCTTTCTGCGTGCGTGCGCGAGTGTGTGTGTGTGTGTGAGTGTGTGTGTGTAGGTGCACGAGCCGGTGCCGGTGGTGCCCGGTTCTCTGCGTGGCGGACTTGTAGGTGGCCGCGGACTGTGGTGTGTGTGTGGAATGGCGTGTCCCCGTGGGGGTCCGTGGAGGCTGTATCGGGTGTGCACATTTTGGACTGCGTCGGTGGAATTGTGTGTCCGGGCGCAGTTGCTGGTGAGGACTGATGTTAGGCGAGCGTCGTGTCGTGTGCGAGCCGCCGCCGTGCGCAGAGCTAGCTAGGGTGGTGGAGTGGGTGTGGGCAGGGTGGCCCTGCGCGCTGAGAGCCCCCCTCACCCAGTCCTCGCGGGTCGGCGCAATGCGGAGCCCAGGATCTTCGAGGGACGATGGATAGGCTCCGACGGTGCTAGCGTCCTCCCCTCGGGCAGCTCGGGGCGACCCCCTCCCCGGGGACAGGTCCGTGCGGCCCACGTGGATGGCCTGTGAGCTTCGACGAAGGAAGGATGGGGGCTTGTGCGATGGCCATCAGCTCCCTTCTTCCCGAACCGTGGCGAGGAGAACCCAGCCCTGGCCACGCCATGGCTCGCCCTTGCAACCGGACCGACACCCCACCTTCCTGGGTCCAGTTTGCTCGTTTCAAATAGAGACAGCCCTTCCCTCGGGGCTGTCGTGACGGAGTAACACTCTAAAGATAGTTCTTGGCCCAGAGCCTTGCACACAGTAGGCGCTGTGTTAATTGAAGTCGTCTCTTACAAAAAAAAAAAAAAATCTTTGCCTTTACTGCGGGTGACGCGGTCCCATTTCCTCTCCTGCGATGCTTTGTGCCTTCTTCCTGGCTCTAACTTCCCAGCGGGGCTTGGAAGCTTGAGAAAGTTTTAGGCTGCTGGGTGCGCTGCTTCCTCGCCGCACCTCCCCGCGGCGTGGCGTGGCGCGGGCCCCCGGTGTCCCGGAGCCCGCGGCGCTACTGGGCAACGGCCTCACTCCAGCCGGTTAGGCTCCTGCGCGGGAGCAGGGGATTTTCTCCTGGCCGGAAGGCTGGAACGACGGAATCTGGAGTCCTTTTGTTCAACAAGTGCCTTAGTCCCTGGGGAATGCAGCTGGTGGCATCAGAGCAGCGGTGGGAAAGTGGCGTTCACCCTCCCTCGCCCCACTGCAGACACGCTTCTGGGGCTCCCCAGAGCTTCCTGCGCGCTCTGGTCATCTCTCTTCTCCCGGCTGCTACTGCTGTCACCCCAAGGAAAGATGTTAGCTTGGAGGCCTAACCCTGCCACGGGACTAGGATTTGGACTCCCTTTAGCCCCACCCCCAGCCTCTGTCGCCCCTCAGCTCTTACCTTCAGCCAGGTTGATCCATGAGGCTGGGGCTCTCGTGGGACCCTTCCTTCTAGCTTCAACCCTTGATTGCAAAATATTTAGTGTTGAAACCTATCGCTGGCGAGACTGCAATGCAAGAAAGGTGCACACTGCTCCTAGGGGAGCGCCCTGCCCATGGCATCTCAGCTCCAGCCAGGCAGCCCAGGGCAGCATTGCCCAAAGGCAGATTCAGTGATTCCGTCCCTCCACTGCTTTGCTCTTCCCTTCAGGACCCTGCCAGGTTTGAAAACAGCCTTTCCTAGGGAGAAACAAGACCCCATCGGTGCCCGAGGATCTCAAAATGGAGCTCTGGCGAGGAATAGGCTGGGAAGGGGGTGTCTGCTGTCTTTGTGGGGGATATGTTCTGGAGCCTCAAGTGTTCTGGGTTAGTGCGCTGCAAGAAGCTGGGGTGCTTTCATTGAGACAGGCGAGCAGAAACGTCTGGATTGAGTCCTTTGGTTTGTCTCCAAGCAGGACCCAAGCCCTGAGGTCTTTGGCATGATGGCCATCCAGGGACGTCATAAGCAGATTTTTCATCTTGATTTGATGTCAGCCGCTCACTTAGAATGAAGCCTGTTCTCATTTTATAAAATGATTTTATATGATAAAGGAGAAAGGGGGCTTTGGATCTGAAGTCTACTCTTTCCCTCAATATTCAGATTCAATCATAAAAATAAGGGCCAGCTTTCTCAGCTCAGAAGACAGGGTAAGAAGCAGTCTTGTTTTGTTTTGTTTTCCTGGTTAAAACCAACCCTTTGTCTCAAGCAAACTGGTGTTTTGCTTCTCAGACTATTTCTGTTTCACTTTTGAAAGCGACTGTAATTACTGAACTCTTGAGGTTTTATTGGATAATGTGCCAATGGGAAGGCCCACTGCCTCTCCCTCTTGTGGGATGTGGTGCCATCACCTAACCTTGCCTGCTCCTTTGGGTCCCACTTTCACCATTTCAAAGGTGGAGCCTAACTGTCAGTGTGTGTCATAACAGCCAGGAAGCCATGGCCTTGGGAATCAGATGTCTGGAAGGTTATTGGCCTGTAGAGAAAGCAGAACAAGTAGAAAGCCGAGTAGAATAGAGGTTTGGCCAAACTCTGGCCAAGGACCCATTCATTTCCAGCAAGCTCTCCTAGAGAGAGAGTCTAAGAGAAATAAAAGAACAAACTTAGGGGAATTGCTTCACAGTTTTTCGCAGTCCTTCTTTCTGGCCACAAGGCTGGGCAGGATTAGAAATCCAAGCCAGCAAGGAGAAGAAGTAGGACTTGGTTACACAGACATTGCCCAGCCCAGGACCTCATGCTTGGGCTAATTCCATCCATATCCAGAGCCAGTGTGTTTCCTTCCCCCAAGCTTCCTTCTGCCAGGTGATGGACCCACACCTCCTGGCTTCTGGCCTCCACACTCACAATTCCAAAGGCTGCCACTCATGTACTGTTTGTGGATGAGCTGCAGGGTAGTTCTAAAACCTTGTGCAGATGCTCATATACGATTGCGTTCCACACTCACCCATGAATGAGCGATTATCGTAGGTCCTCACGGGGAGCCCCAGCATTTATTTAGGTTTGAAGATAAAGCTACTTGGCAGCTCAATTTTTAATCTAGATTTTGATCAGGTTTGTATTAGACCGTTGCGTTCTGGCAGATCCTGAGCCAGGCTCGTTGCAGTTTACGAGTTGCCAGCCCAGACTTGATGGGGGATTATGTGTGTTTGGTGAGTTTGTCAGTACCTGATGTCATTGTGCTCAGGGAGGGAAGGATGGTAGAGTTAGGGTAAGCCAATGCCTGTAGATTTTAATCTCTGCTCTGAGGCTCCACACTCACGCACAGAGTTCTTGGTTTCGCTAGGGCTGCTGTGTAGCCTTGCACAGCTCTTGTCCTTTTCACTTCAGGTTGGTTTCCTGAATGGGGAGCAGAGAGTGGGTAATTGCATAGGGAGATACTGGGATGGGTTTAGGGTTTCCTTAGTGCCCCTTGCCTTATGGAGGGGGTTGGGGAGAATGTTTCTTTCAAGTCACTTACTACCAAATTGGAAAAAAAAAATCGTGTGGCTCTAGTGGAGCAGGTTGTAATATAATTTTAGGTAATAAATAGTTTGACAGGTGAAACATTTCTTAGGTGCTGATGAGCAAGCTGTAAGAAGGATTATTTTATATACGTCTATATCATCTGAAAAACCTTTGGAGAGCTCTACCTTGGTCATGTCGCTTCAAGTAAAATTGAATTTCTGACGCAAAGCCTCACATCTCTGCGTTTATGAGGTGTGAAGAAGTGAGGACACCTTTCCTTGAGACTGAGGCCTCCGGGGCCACCTTCCCTTGCCAGCCTCAGGGCAGGAGGCAAGGCCTTCTTACCTCTTACCTCAGTAAGCCTGGTGCACTCCCAGTCCCTGTTAATCCAGTGGCCATGTCTTCGTGGTACTGTATTGGTTTCTTGTCAAGGCTGGAAGTACAACCTAAGTTGGCAGGTGGCCAGGAGCTTGGCAGTGGAGGTGCAGGCTCAGGCCCACCTATCCTATCCCAGGAGTTGAGTCTTCCCGGAGCCAGCAGTGGGTTGTGAACTCCATGGTGAAGACTGCAGTGAGCCTAATAAAAGGAAGGAAAGGAAGAAGGCCTTGGAGCAGAGGGAGTTCAATTTTCCAAGTCTTCCCTGATTTTGCTTCAGGGTCTGGGTCTGCATCAGAATTTCTTTGCTCTAACTCCTTCAGCCAGGGACATGTCCCCTGCCCCCATCATAGGCACCATATTCAGCGCACTTGCCCAGTCCCTCAGTTGAGTTCATCTGCATCCAGGTCAGTGTACAGGCAGGTGATCCTCACGTGCCAGCCCTGATGCTGTGTTCCTAAATGGAACTTCCCAGCAGGGCTAGGATGGTCCCCTGTGTTGAAGCTACGTCTTCTGTTAGCATCCCTCTACTTGTTTGTGAAAGCTAGGCATGACAGGCTTTTCCTTCTCTGTAGCTGCCAAATCCTTTCAGTGTCTCCATGGTCCTGGCCTCTTCTCCCCAGCCCAGCCCCTCCTGTCCTGGTGCAGCATAGCCTGGGGTGTGGCTTCTTGTCCCTTCCCTTCAGCCCCACTGCCAACGGTTCCCTATTAAAAACACTAATTTCATCATCTTGCCCCCTCTCACCTCCAGGCTCCTCTGTTTACATGGTGAGTGTTGCTGCCTGGGCTCTGGGAAAGCTGGCCCGAGGCTTCCACACTGTGGGTATGGAGTTTAAAACCTTGAACTTGGGGGTAGGGGTGGGGAAATCATTGCCAAGCCTTAGGAGCTCCAGGTCCCATGGAAGGGAGCGCTATTGCAGGATAAGAGCAAGGGGACTTCTGGGAGAAATACTGTGTGTGTGTGTGTGTGTACGTGTGTGTGTGTGTGTGTGTGTGTGTGTGTGTGTACGTGTGGAGGTTACAGGACAACTTTGAGTGTCAGTCCTCACCTTCCACCTTGTTTGAGGGAGGAGTGAGTCTCCTGTTCACTGCTGTGTTCCCCGTACTAACTGGCCAGCAAGCTTCTGGGCAATTTGTCCTGTCTGTCCAGTTGTCGGGATGCTGGGATTAGATGTCTGGATTTTACTTGGGTTTTGAGAATCTGAACTCAGGCACTCATGCTCGTATAGCAAATCCATCGAGCCATCTGCCCAGCCTGAGAAACACCTTCTAAACTAATACCCGGTAGGGGTGGGAGGTGGAGGGGGTGGAGGTGGGTTTGGGTGGTTTAGTTTTTTGTATTCTCTCCTCAGTTTTTTTTTTTTTTTTGTTTTGTGTTTTTTTTTTTTTTTTTTGAGAGAGAGACAGAGAGAGAGGGAGAGGAAGACAGATAGATGGGCACGCCAGCAGCCTCTCAGCTGCTGTGAACGAAATCCAGATGCATGCAACCCCTTGTGGTTAAGTGTGGCATTGCGTCACTTTGCATCTGGCTAAACGTGGGACCTGGAGATTGGAACCAGCGTTCTTAGGCTTAGGAGGCAGGTGCCTTAACCACTAAGCCATCTCTCCAGCCCTGTTTTGTGTTTTTGAGGTAGGATTTCACTCTAGTCCAGGCTGACCTGAAATTCACTATGTAGTCTTAGGGTGGCCTTGAACTCACAGTGATCCTCCTACCTCTGCCTCCTGAGTGCTGGGATTGAAGGCATGCCACCATGCCCGACTTCTCCTCACTTTTGTATCTGCAAGACTCCTATTCAACCCATTTAAATTAACAGTTACATTAAGATAAAGTCGGATATGTTTGGGGCATACCTTTAATGCCAGCACTTGGGAGGCAGAGGTAGGAGGGATGGCCTGAGTTCAAGGCCATCCTGAGACTACATATTGAATTCCAGGTCAGCCCCTGGGCTAGAGTGAGACCCTACTTTGAAAAACAAACAAACAAACAAACAAACAAACAAACAAACAAAAAAAGACAATGCATATAAAAAAGACAATAATTCATATCAAGTAAACCCATTGTAAGTGTAGCTCACTGCTTTTCAGTGAGTTTACAGTTACATAACCATTACCATAATTTAGTAAAGGAGCCTCAATCATTCCTGAAAGATTCTTTGTCCTTATTTGTATCACTGTCGGGCCCCAGCCCCTCACCACGCAAGCCCTTAATCAATCGGGTTCTCTGGTCTTGTCTTTCCTCCTCCTTTCTCCTTCTAGGTTTGGCTCAAGGTCCTGTTCTGGGAGGCCTTCCTGTAGTCTTCTAGTTAGAATTGATTTTTCTCTCTGTGTTGACCAAGGGAGCTGGGCACTGTCCAGTCTCTCTTGCACAAGATGAGCTAGCTGTCTTGCTTGCCTTCCCAGCCTGAACCTAGCACAGCACTGGTACCTCCAGTATACCCAAAGCACATTGTCTGGACCACCTGGAGTTGCTTTGCTCACAGTTCTTTTATCTAAGTATCAGTATGTAGCAGAGTGTTGAAATTTGGAATATAGGGAGCGTAAGCTGTCGGGTGACACAGGGCCCACTACATTCACCATCTTGTTTCATTAAAAACTTGGGAAATAGCCGGGTGTGGTGGCACACGCCTTTAATCCCAGCACTTGGGAGGCAGAGGTAGGAGGATCACCATGAGTTCAAGGCCACCCTGAGACTACATAGTGAATTCCAGGTCAGCCTGAGCTACAGTGAGACCCTACCTCGAAAAACCAAAAAAAAAAAAAAAAAAAAAAAAACTTGGGAAATAAATGGCATCAAACTTTCAAATTTATTTTTAAAAATGTTTTACTTATTATTTATTTGCAAAGAGAGAGAGAATGAGAATGGGTGCGTCCAGGCCGCTTGCTTCTGCAAGGGAACTCCAGATGCATGCATCACTTTGGGTATCTGGCTTTATGTAGGTTCTGGGGAATCAAACCCAGACCACTAGGCTTTCAAGCAAGCACCTGTAACCACTGAGCCATCTCTCCAGCCCCACCTTTTAAAAGCAGGGTCTTACTCTAGCCCGTGCTAACACAGAACTTACTCTGTAGCTCAGGCTGGCCTTTAACTTATAGTAATACTCCCTCAGCTTCCCTAATGCTGGGATTAAAGGTGTATGCAACCACACTGGTCTGTTCAAACTTTTTTTTTCCAGGTAGTGTCTCACTTTGTTGTCTAGTCTCAGGGTGGCCTCAAACTCACAGCGATCCTCCTACCTCTGCCTCCCGAGTGCTGGGATTAAAGGCGTGCACCACCATGCCCAGCTCCAAACTTGTTTTTTTTTTTTAAATTAATTAATTAATTAATTAATTGCTTTGACACACACTCACAGAGAGAAATTTGACAGACAGAGAGAGAGTGGATGCGCCAGGGCCTCTAACCAGTGCAAATGAACTCCGGACACATATGCCACCATGTGCATCTGGCTTTGTAGGATATGTCAGTGTAGAGTATAGAGTGAATTTGCATAGCTAAAAGGACTTAAGAAAGAAAGAAAAAAAGAAAGAACCTCAGCAAATTCAGACACACCTTGGCAGCTGCCCATATCAAGAGGGAGTGTTGAGGTCTGGAGAGATGGCTCAGTGATTAAGGCGCTTGCTTGCAAAGCCTAATGACTTGGGTTCCATACCCTGGTACCCACGTAAAGCCAGATGCACAAAAGTGGCCCACGCGTCTGGAGTTCATTTTCAACAGCAAGAGGCCTTGGCACGTGCCCATTCCCCCCCTCCCCTCTTCTATTTGCAAGTAAATAAGTTTTTAAAAAAATTAAAAAGGGCTGGAGAGAGAGCTTAGTGGTTAAGTGCTTGCCTATGAAGCCTAAGGACCCCGGTTCGAGGCTCGATTCCCTCATACCCACGTAAACCAGATGCACAAGGTACACACATCTGGAGTTTGTTTGCAGTGGCTGGAGGCCCTGGTGTGCCCATTTTCTCTCTCTCTCTCTCTCTCTCTGCCTCTTTCTCTCTGCTTGTCGCTCTCAAATAAATAAAAATAAACAAAAAAATTTTAAAAAAAGAGGCAGTGTTGTGATGAAGAAGAAATTGAGAGGGACCAATGTGTGGTGCATAGAGAAGAAGGAAGTGTAACAGCAGAAGGGCTGAAGCCAGAGAGATGAGCCCTGTTGGTTCTGTCATGTCATTGTGTGGCTTTGCTTTTAACTTCCTGCACTATGGAATTATGAAGGCTGAGTTCCTGGGCGAGGGGGAGGCAGTGCTGGAGTGGAGAGCTTGCAGTAGGATTGTTGCCGTGGGAGCCTGGTGGAAGGTTGGCAGGTGACCCTCATGCCTTATTTAGAAGTTTCCTGTTCCCCCAGGATACTCTAGCAAGAAAAGCTACTGTTGAGGAGGTTTCCCTCCTCTTATGATGCAGAGAGAGTGTGTATGTTTTCTTGGGAGGGCACACGCTGACTATCTCAGATACTGGTAGATCAAGTGCCTTGTTTGGATTAATTGTGAATCAGGGGAAAGCCAGCTTTAGGAAGTTATTTGCACAGGACAAGCAATCACATTTTTTTTCCAGATAAAAGTATATTCAGTAATATAAACTGCTGATGTGATTTTTGTCTCACATTGGTTTTTTTTTTTTTTTGATTTTCTAAGAATTCTTTTGAAGTTAGCTCATTAGTGGTTGTAGGACAACAAGAATTAGTTAAAGGGGTTTAACACCAGGAGTTTAAGCATATCTTCTGAGTATGGGTCTGGAAAGCAAAATATAAAATTTAAAGACAGTTTTATTTCCCTTATGTTTGGGAGGGGAAAAGAGAAAACAGGAAATGCACTAAGCTGGTTACATATATATATATATATATGGTTGTTGTTGTTATTGTTTTTGGTTTTCCAAGGTATGGTCTAACTCTAGTCCAGGCTGACTTAGAATTTATTATGTAGTCTCCAGGTGGCCTTGAACTCATGGCCATCCTCCTACCTCTGCCTCCGGAGTGCTGGGATTAAAGGCGTGCACCACCACACCTGGCTTTAAGCTCTTAACAGTCATTGCATGTGATGAAATCATGGGTGATTTCGCTGTCTGGTTTTTCCATATTTCCTATAGGCATGTATTACTTGTGCATGCAGAAAGGAAAAAAAATGGTGTTGGACATGGTGGCACATTCCCAGCACTGAAGAAGTGGAGGCAGGAGGATCAAGAGTTCAAGGCCATCTTTGGTAATACAGTCTCAAAAAAAAAACTGAGAGAACCACCAGGCTTGGTGACACACATTTAATTCCAGCACTCAGGAGGCTGAGGTAGGAGGATCTCCATGAGGCCAGTCTGGCACTACAAATGAGTTCCAGGTCAGCCAGCCTGAGCTAGAGTGAGACCCTGCCTTGGAAAATTAAAAAAGAAAAAAAGAAAAGAAAAGAAACCTAAAAAAGGAAAGGAAGGTAAGAAAGAAAAATGGTTTAAAAAGGAACCTCAAGCACCTATTTCTTGCTTCCCTTCATCCATGTGTATTCCCTTAATTTACTTAGCAGACTTCCTCTTTATTCTCAGACTGCCTGGAACCCACAACTTCCATCCTTCTGACTATTTGAATTAATGGAAATTTACCCTAATACATCATTAGAATTTGTTAATTGAATCTTAATTCAGTACTAAGTAAAATGCATTAACTGACTATAAATAAACATGTTTCAGGCTGGAGAGATGGCTCAGTGGTCAAGGCGCTTGCCTGCAAAGCCCAAGTACAGTTCCCCAGTACCCACATAAAGCCAGATGCACAAAGTGGGTGCACACATCTGGAGTTCATTTGCAGCGGCTAGAGGACCTGGTGTCCCCCCCCGCCCCCACTTGGAAATAAGTAAATAAAATAAAAAAATATTAAAATAAAAAAAGAAAACTGTTTCAAATCTTCCAAGAAATTTACCATTTCACTGTCGCTGAGTGCAGGTTTGTTCCTGACTCACATGTATTTCTTTTTTGTTTGAATTTGGGCATTCACTTGTCTGACCTGGAAGGAAGCGTCATGGCTTCTGTTGGGTTTTTGTTTTTAATTTGAGACAGGGTTTCCTGTATCTCAGATTGATCTCAAGGGAACTCCACATGTAGCTAGGGGTAACCTTGAACTTCTGCTCTTCCTACCTTACTGCGAGTGCTGGGATGACCAGCATACACTGCTTTGACCTATGTACATGGTGCTTGCTGGGCAAACATTCTACCACCTGAGCTCACCCCCAGCCCAGCTCCTGCTGCTGTGCCGTGTGCTGTTGTAAGGTGGTATCTTTTTTGAAGTCTTGGTACCAATGGCTCCAGTGCAGTTTTTACTGTCTCTATGAGTTTGTCTGTCCTGCTAATATGTTACAGCTTCCTTCTGTGTCCCATCTCTGCCCCTCCCTCCTGACTCTCAGAGACAGGACCTGCTGGTCCTCAGTCCTGCCAGTCTGAGGTTCCTGGTGGGGATCTTTTCTCCCTGTGACTCAGACAGACTTTGTGGTCTGACGTTGGCTGGGCTGTATTTATCTGCTGGCTGGGGGTGGGCCATTTCAACCCTTCTTAGACGGATGCCTGACTTTTGGTGGCATCACTCCAAAAGCTGTTATTCCCTTGTTTTTCAGAGGTTTAATCTGTTGGAGTCCAGGATATTGAGTCAGCAGTGGAAAGTTAGAAGGATGAGGCAGCCATCAGAGAAACGAGCAAGTATGAAAGATTAATTTCAGGGTGGATGAGGGAGAGAGTTGCTGGGGGCTGGGCTGCCTCCAGTCTAGTGGATTGCTATGAACTGTGGGAAGCCTGAGGCTGCCTTTGCTACCAACTGCTTATTGTTTCTTGGATTAGATATGTTACAAATCACATCTTTATAGTCCAATCTCTGTATTTATGATCTGAAGAAAGAAAATTGTAGTTGTCGTCAAAATTCCATGGTGTCTGGTACAGGACTCTCACCATTAGGACCAAATGAAAAAAATGAATATAGTTCTAGTTTTCAAAAATTGTTCTTTCGCTGGGTGTGGTGTCACATGCCTTTAATTCCAGCACTCAAGAAGCAGAGGTAGAAGGATTGCTGTGAATTTGAAAGCAGCCTGCAACTATAGAGTGAGACCATACTTCCAAAAAAAAAAAGAAAGAAAGAAAGAAAGAAAGAAAGAAAGAAAGAAAGAAAGGAAAAGAAAAAAAAAACCAACAGGAAAAAAAAAAAAAAGAAAAAAAAATCCCAAAAATCATTCTTTCAAATGTTGAATGCTCAGGTTATTCCAGGATCCAGCATCAAGGCAGGAAGCAGGCTTGCCCATCACTGGAGACAGGTGTGTTGCTATAGAGACCAGGTGTGTTACTGTGGTTTCCTGGCTGTCCCAGTCATCCTCGAAAAGCAGTCTCACTTTAGGTGATGTTTCTTAGAAAATGTGTGTGGGGCCGGGTGTGGTGGCGCACGCCTTTAATCCCAGCACTTGGAAGGCAGAGGTAGGAGGATTGCTGAGTGTTCGAGGCCACCCTGAGACTACATAGTTAATTCCAGGTCAGCCTGGACCAGAGTGAGACCCTACCTCGCAAAACCAAAAAAAAAAAAAAAAAAAAAGAAAGAAAAAAAATGTGTGTGAATTAAGGTTTTCTAAACAAAGGTCAAATGTTTTGTTTGATGTGTATCATGATTTCTAACTTAAAATTTCCCTCAGTTCTCATTGGCTTAATTATTAAGACTGTATAACCCTCCTTTACCTTCCAGCAGCACTTAGCATTGAGACCATCTGTGGAAAAGAACAACAAAATTTTTTAAAGTATTTCATTTATTTATTTATTTGACCGAGAAAGAGGGAGAGAGAGAGAGAGAGAGAGAGAGAGAGAATGGGTGTGCCAGGGCCTCTAGCCACTGCAAACAAACTCCAGATACATGCGCTCCCTTGTGCATATGGTTAACGTGGGACCTGGGAAATCGAACCTGGGTCCTTTGGCTTTGTAAGCAAACACCCCGACCGCTAAGCCATTCCTTGAGTCCCAAAATTTTTTTAAATAAAAAAATTTTTTATTAGCCAGGCATGGTGGTGCACACCTTTAATCCCTGCACTCTGTAGGCAGATATAGGAGGATCACTGTGAGTTTGTGAGTTCTAGGCCTCCTTTAGACTACAAGGTGAACTCCAGGTCAGCTTGAGCTAGTTTGAAAAACCAAAAAAAAAAAAAAAAAAAAAAAAAAATTTACTTATTTGAGAGAGAGAGCAAGGGAGAAAGAGAAAGAGAGAGAGAGAGACAGGCAGATAGAGAGTGAACAGGTGAACCAGGGTCTCTAGCCATGCAAACTCCAAATGCATGCACCACCTCGTGCATCTGGCTTATATGGGTACTTGGAAATTGAACCTGGGTCCTTAGGCTTTGCAGACAAGCGCCTTAACCACTAGGCCATCTCTCCATCCCCAACAAAACCTTTTAACAAAGCTAGGAAGCGTGTTTAGTGTGAATGGTGAATACTGAATAGAATTCAACAAACAAGTTCAACAGTTATATACTGTATGACAAGCCTTGATCTGGGCCCTGGGACACCATTGGAGCTGGACTGCTGGGACCCTGCCCTGTAAGCTTGTATTATGGTCATGACTCCTGTGTTAGTCAGCTATCCCAAAATACCTGAGGTCAATAACGTAGAAGGCAGAGAGATTTGTTTTGCTTCACTGTTTCAGAGGCTTCAGTATGTGGTTGCGTGGTTGCTTGGCCCCGGTACTTTGGATCTGTGGTGGTGCAGCACATTAGCCGTCAGCACGTCATGATGGGAGCACGTGGAACAGGAAGGCTGGTCTGTGGTAGATAGGAAGGAAAGAGAGGGACATGAAAGGGTCAGGGTCTTGTTATTCCTTTCTAGGGCATGCCCCCAATGACCTAACTTCTTTCCACTTGGACTTGCTTCCTGAGGGTCTCACCAGCTTCTAACAGCGTCAAAGACTGACAACTGAGCCTCTAGCAAATGGTCTTTTGAGGGACATTTGATCCAAACTCTCGTAATCACAGGCTCTGTGAGGCCAGGGAGTACCCGGGCTGATTGGCTCTTGGCTCACTGCTGACCTGTATGGGCAGCCTCTCTCCTGTCCCTGAAGGGAGAGTGGGTGTGTGTCTTCTTGGACGGATGATGCATCGATCAACTGCCTGGTGGGATCTGCTGTTATTCACAGTCATTTCCTGTGCTTTCCCAGTCTTCTGGCTTCTGATCATGTTGTGCCCTGAAGCAGTGCCATTCATTCCAGCCCTGGGGATTGCCCCTCTGAGTCTCTGAAGACAGCCCTAGGTTGTTGGTTGTGGACTGCTCATGCGATGCCCAGGTCTCCTTGAGTGCTGGTAGCTCCCTTTCACCTTTCACCTAGCTGGTTTTCAGAATCATGGCCTCCAGCCCATGGGAGCAGCATCGTCCAGCTCAGCCTGGCTTCTGAGGCGGGCATCTACCCTTTGCCCACAATCTCTTCCTCAGTAGGCTAGTGGCCACTCTTTTCCCTTCTGTGCTATCCCTACAGATAGTCCTTTGGGCACATGCTTGGTCATGTGTGGGAACCTTGAGGGGAGCACTGTATCACCAGCCTAAAGACATGGGTGTGGACATTGGTGGCTGAGTAGGACATGGGTGATGTGGAGAAAGTGACAGGCCCCAGCCTTTGCATACAGCAGTAATTAGATAGGCAAGCTCCACCTCTCGCCACAAAGGAAACTGCCATCCAAAAGAAAAGACAAACCTTGGGCCTCAGTGGTCTGGGGATTCCGGATAGCCCTCGCTTTCCCCATGTCCACTTGGGAGGACCAGCTGTCTTTGAGGAGCAAAATGACCATTCTTTGTAGAGGCAAAAGGGCATCCCGATGGGATCTGTTTCTGTCCTGCTCCACCTAGAGGCTTGTGTAGCACTCACCCTTGCTTGCTCCATGTGTCCCTTGCGTCTTCCAGTCCTGTGCTTGCTGTGTGTGTGTGTGTACATGGGTACATGGGTACATGTGTGCATGTGGAGGCCAGAGATCAACCTCAGATTGTCATTCCTCAGGTTCATTTTTTTTTTAAGGTGGGGTCTCACTCTAGCCCAAACTGACCTAGAATTCACTATGTAGTCTCAGGGTGGCCTCAAACTCACGGCAGTTCTCCTACCTTTGCCTCCCAAGTGCTGGGATTAAAAGTGTGTGCCACTGCGCCCAACCAAGACTGGCCTTTTAATTAAAAAAATTTTTTTTAAATTTTTTATGAGAGAGAGGTTGGGGAATGAATGAGAATTGGGACACCGGGGCCTCCAGCCACTGAAATAGAACTCCAGCTCTCCATCCCCAACAAAACCTTTTAACAAAGCTAGGAAGCGTGTTTAGTGTGAATGGTGAATACTGAATAGAATTCAACAAACAAGTTCAACAGTTATATACTGTATGACAAGCCTTGATCTGGGCCCTGGGACACCATTGGAGCTGGACTGCTGGGACCCTGCCCTGTAAGCTTGTATTATGGTCATGACTCCTGTGTTAGTCAGCTATCCCAAAATACCTGAGGTCAATAACGTAGAAGGCAGAGAGATTTGTTTTGCTTCACTGTTTCAGAGGCTTCAGTATGTGGTTGCGTGGTTGCTTGGCCCCGGTACTTTGGATCTGTGGTGGTGCAGCACATTAGCCGTCAGCACGTCATGATGGGAGCACGTGGAACAGGAAGGCTGGTCTGTGGTAGATAGGAAGGAAAGAGAGGGACATGAAAGGGTCAGGGTCTTGTTATTCCTTTCTAGGGCATGCCCCCAATGACCTAACTTCTTTCCACTTGGACTTGCTTCCTGAGGGTCTCACCAGCTTCTAACAGCGTCAAAGACTGACAACTGAGCCTCTAGCAAATGGTCTTTTGAGGGACATTTGATCCAAACTCTCGTAATCACAGGCTCTGTGAGGCCAGGGAGTACCCGGGCTGATTGGCTCTTGGCTCACTGCTGACCTGTATGGGCAGCCTCTCTCCTGTCCCTGAAGGGAGAGTGGGTGTGTGTCTTCTTGGACGGATGATGCATCGATCAACTGCCTGGTGGGATCTGCTGTTATTCACAGTCATTTCCTGTGCTTTCCCAGTCTTCTGGCTTCTGATCATGTTGTGCCCTGAAGCAGTGCCATTCATTCCAGCCCTGGGGATTGCCCCTCTGAGTCTCTGAAGACAGCCCTAGGTTGTTGGTTGTGGACTGCTCATGCGATGCCCAGGTCTCCTTGAGTGCTGGTAGCTCCCTTTCACCTTTCACCTAGCTGGTTTTCAGAATCATGGCCTCCAGCCCATGGGAGCAGCATTGTCCAGCTCAGCCTGGCTTCTGAGGCGGGCATCTACCCTTTGCCCACAATCTCTTCCTCAGTAGGCTAGTGGCCACTCTTTTCCCTTCTGTGCTATCCCTACAGATAGTCCTTTGGGCACATGCTTGGTCATGTGTGGGAACCTTGAGGGGAGCACTGTATCACCAGCCTAAAGACATGGGTGTGGACATTGGTGGCTGAGTAGGACATGGGTGATGTGGAGAAAGTGACAGGCCCCAGCCTTTGCATACAGCAGTAATTAGATAGGCAAGCTCCACCTCTCGCCACAAAGGAAACTGCCATCCAAAAGAAAAGACAAACCTTGGGCCTCAGTGGTCTGGGGATTCCGGATAGCCCTCGCTTTCCCCATGTCCACTTGGGAGGACCAGCTGTCTTTGAGGAGCAAAATGACCATTCTTTGTAGAGGCAAAAGGGCATCCCGATGGGATCTGTTTCTGTCCTGCTCCACCTAGAGGCTTGTGTAGCACTCACCCTTGCTTGCTCCATGTGTCCCTTGCGTCTTCCAGTCCTGTGCTTGCTGTGTGTGTGTGTGTGTGTACATGGGTACATGGGTACATGTGTGCATGTGGAGGCCAGAGATCAACCTCAGATTGTCATTCCTCAGGTTCATTTTTTTTTTAAGGTGGGGTCTCACTCTAGCCCAAACTGACCTAGAATTCACTATGTAGTCTCAGGGTGGCCTCAAACTCACGGCAGTTCTCCTACCTCTGCCTCCCAAGTGCTGGGATTAAAAGTGTGTGCCACTGCGCCCAACCAAGACTGGCCTTTTAATTAAAAAAATTTTTTTTAAATTTTTTATGAGAGAGAGGTTGGGGAATGAATGAGAATTGGGACACCGGGGCCTCCAGCCACTGAAATAGAACTCCAGATGCATGCGCCACCTTGTGCGCATGTATGACCTTGCATGCTTGTGTCACCTTGTGTGTCTGGCGTATGTGGGATCTGAAGAATCAAACATGGATCCTCAGGCTTCGCAGGCAAGCTCCTTAACCAATAGGCCATCTCTCCAGCCCCCAGGTTCACCTTTTTTGGTCAGGGTCTTTCATTGGAACTCTCCAAGTTGGCTAGACTGGCTGGCCAGTGAGCCCCCGAGATCCACCTATCTCTTCCTCCCCAGCCCTGGGCTTACCTGTACATGCCACTGTAGCTGGCTTTTTACTTGGGACTGGGGATTAAACTCAGGTCCCCATGCTTGTGAGGTAAGCACTTTACTAAGCTATCTTTCTACCCCTCACTCTTGCTTTAATGGCCACTGTCTGGTGGAAATGGTACCACTGCCCTTCCATAAGCTACAAAGTGCCATGTCCAGCCCATCCTTGCAGCCTCTCCTCCTCTCCCTCTCCCACATCCTCTTTCCTTCCTGGGTCCTCATGGTCCTACTTGTGTAACGTGGAGTTCTGAGCCTCAGTCCTTCTCCTTCTTCTGCACTAGGCTTCCCCCATGTTTCTCAGTTCCCTGTGCACGAACTGAAGCCTGGAGCATGGCTGAGGAAACAGAATATTTGCATCTGCTCAGTGTCCGTGTCCATCACTGTCTGCCAGGTTGGCAAGTAATGTGTCCAGCTCTGAGGAGCCCGGGAATAAATGCTCACATTCATAGCACGTGTGTGGTTGTGGATGCAGGCCTATGCTCAGATCATAGTGTGGAGTTAGCAGGCGGCTCCCCTCAAACCTGCCCAGATGGCAGTCAGCTCTGGGGTCACCTGCACGGGGAACATGGGGCCAAATGCTGAGAAGGGTGGACCACTCTTGTAGCTTAAAATTCTCAGGGACATGGGGCTAAGGGTGTTGCCCATAGACAGAGCACTTGCCTACATGCACACGGCCCTGGGTCCCATCCCCAGCACTGTAGAAATAAATAAATAAATAAATAAATAAATAAATAAATAAATAAATAAATAAATAAATAAGCAAGCAAATAAACATCTTGGGGCCTTGTTTCACATCTTAACGAATGCCTCACAAGTAAAACTGGTCCACAGTACATAGGGTACACTACATAGGGTACACTACTGCACGTCTCAGCCTTAATTTGTGGGTGGGGATAGTGGTGTTGGGGGAGCAGAAAGCTCCTTTTGGTTCTCAATGACATGGTTGAGGTGAGCCAGAATGAGGGCTTATTGGTCTGGGCTAGGGGCTGGCTCAAGAAGAGGCATGATGTAGCCAACCACAATGTTAGGAGTAGGTTTAAATTCTAGGAAAGGGGAACTCCCTCCCAGGAAGGGGCTCAGGTTGTTCATGGAAAAACAGGTCTAGGGAACTCCTTTGGGCAAGACAGAAGTCAGATCATTCTTTCATCTCTAGCCAAGTGGGGATTGTGAGGACATTCCTGTCTTTCTTTTGGGGCCAAGTCACCTTAAACTACCTCACAAAGTTACCTGACTTCCTCTCAGTCGGTTTATATGGTAACAGGCTTGGAGAAAGAATGTCCAGGTGGGGAAGGATGCTCTTCCATCACAGGGCCCTGTGCTGCTTCCTTAGCTAAGCATTCATTCATTCATTTGCACAATACCTGCTGTCTGCCAGATTGCATGAAGGGAATGGTCCAGGCAGATCTCCTTTCCTCCCAAGTTTGTTTCTAGCAGGAAGCAATAGACAGTGAACTAGCTGTGTAGATTACACAGTATTAGTGCACTAGTGATCAGAAGTTAGGAGTCTGTGGCAAAGATAAGTGAATGACAGAGGAAGCATACTTAATACAAGTAAGAAATGGAATTTTTAAAAATAATTTTTGAAATTATTTATTTGCAAGGAGTCAGAGAGAGAAAGAAAGAAAGAAAGAAAGAAAGAAAGAAGGAAGGAAGGAAGGAAGGAAGGAAGGAAAGAAAGGGGACAACAGGGTCTCCTGACACTGCAGACAAACTCCAGACACATGCTCCACCTTGTGCATCTGGTTTATGTGGATCCTGGGGAATTGAACCTAGATCCCTTAGCTTTGCTGGCAAGCACCTTAACCACTAAGCCATCTCTCCAGCCCAAGAAATGGAATTTTTTTTTCTTGAAGGGATTTTTTTTTGCATGTGTGGTATGTGTGGTGTGTGCATGTATAATGTATGCACATGTATGTGTATGTGTGCACCCAATATGCACAGAGACCAGAGGAAAACATCAGGTTTTCTCCTCTTTTCACTCATCTATGTGTTTTCTTGAGATGGAGTTTCTCACTGAACCCAGAGCTATTGTTTTTGTCTAGACTGGCTGACCAGTAAACCCCAGGGATTCTCTGGTCTCCACTCCCCCTAGGACTGAGACTGCTGGGGTATGTGGCCTCATCCAGCTATTTACATGGGTGCTAAGGAATCAAGCTTGGGGCAGATTAGGCTTCTGTTTATGATGTGTGACAAGTGCTCTTACCTACTGAACTATCTCCCAAGCCCTGAAAAATTTATTTAATTAAGGTAAGGGACAAGACATGTCAGTAAATGCCTATAATCCCAGCACTCAGAAGGCAGAAGCAGGAAAATAGAATGTTCTAGGCAAGCCTGGACTACATAGCAAGACATGTCTTAAAAAAATAGAGGGACTAGAGAAATGGCTTAGAAGTTAAGGCACTTGCCTGCAAAGCCAAAGGACCCAAGTTTGATTCCCCAGGACCCACGTAAGCCAGATGCACAAGGTGGCACATGCATCTGGAGTTCGTTTGCAGCGGCTGGAAGCCCCAATGTGCCCATTCTTTCTCTCTCTCTCTGTCTTTCTGTCTGTTTATCTCTCTCTCTCTCAAATAAATAAATAAATAAATATATAAAAAAAAAGAGCTGGGCATGGTGGTGCACGCCTTTAATCCCGGCATTCGGAGGCAGAGGTAGGAGAATCACCATGAGTTCAAGGCCACCCTGAGAATACAGAGTGAATTCCAGGTCAGCCTGAGATAGAGTGAGACCTTACCTCAAAAAAAAATTTTTTTAAAGTAAATTAATAAATAATTTATATACCACAAAAGCCACCATTTTTTTAAGCCAGGTGTGGCAGCACATACCTTTAATACTAGCACTCAGACTGAGATAGGAGAGTTGCCAGGAGTTTGAGGCCAGCCTGGGTTACAGAGGAGTTTGGGTCAGCCTGGGCTAGAGTGAGGCTTTGCCTAGAAAAACAAAAGTACAATTCAGTCATTTTTAGTATAGTCACCCAGTTAGATACCACTGATACTATCTGAGTCTAGAAAGTTTTCATTACCCTAAGAAAGAAATCCCATAGCCATTAGTAATCATTCCCCAATCTCTTGTCCCAGGCCCTGGAAGCCAGTGATTTATGCTTTGTTTCTATGATTTGCCTGTTATGGACATTGCAAATAAATGGAACCATAAAGTATGTGGCCTTTCATGTCCTTGCCTGAGCACGCTTCTGTGCTTTGCTCCATGTGGCTTCGGGTGTCTGTACTCCGTGTCTTTATATGACAGTAATATTCCACCGCATGGGGAGACTGCTGCCTTCTTTCCTCTTCTTCCTATTTTGGATCATTTATCTGTTGGCAAACACTTGGGTTGTTTTTGCTTTGGATGATTGTGAATAATGCTGCTAGGAACATTTGCCTACAAATTTCCTTATGGGCATTTCTCCTAGGTATGTAGAAAATTGGAGTTTTACAGGGTGTGGTCAGAGAAGGCTTAGAGAAGGTGACCTTTGAGGCTGCTGACCTCCAGGAAGCCAGGAAGTGGGAAAGCAAAGGCTCCACACCAAACCTGGAAAAATGAAAGCTGAACTTCTCTGGCCCCTCCCAGCCAGGAAATCACACAGAGTCTGGCTATGAGTTAGTCAAAGTGAATTTAAAAACTTCCCTTTCCGAAAGAAGAGCCCAAGTCCCAAGTCAAAGGTTTTTGACCTACCCATCTTCTTCTGGCTTGGAAAGCTCGTAGAATTTCTGGAACTAGGGACTCCTGTGACCACAAGGTTAAAGACCATGTGCCAAGAACAGTGGAAAAGAAAAAGCTAGGTCCTTGATGGCCTCTTGAACACTGCTGAGCCCTGGACCCTCGGCCCTATGGTCTGTGCAGTGACATAGAAAACTCTTTATTCTAAGTCACTGTTTGCAACCAAATATGATCTTCATGGATTGAATGTCCCATACTGGAAATATCATTCCCAAGTTCTCCAGATAGACCACTGCCTGCTAGATGCCCACCACAGCAGGCCTGAGAGACGGTCTGGCCCCTTCTCTGCTTTACTTTCCTCCACTCTGCAGGCTGGTTCTCCTGTTGGTCAGCAGGGTGACCAACTGGCAAACTGATTCTTGGTTTAGTGTGTGTATGTGTTGTGCATGCACACATGTGTGCACATGCATGTAGAGGCCAGAGTATTGGGTGTCTTCCTCAATCCCTCTTGACCTTTATTGAGACAAGATCTGTCATGGAACCCAGAACTCACTGATCTGGCTAGATTAGCTGGCACAGAAGCCCTGGGGATCCTTCTGTCTCCATCCCCCCCCCGCCCTGGGATTATAGGTATGCACCTCGATGCCTAGACTCTTACCTGGTCTGAACTCAGGCCTTCATGTTTGTGTGGCAAGCTCATTGCTAACTGAACAATCTCCCCAGCTCCAGTAATTACCTCTTTCTTTACCTCTCTGGGCCTTTGCACATGTTGCCCCTTCTCTTGAAACTCAACCTCCCCTCCACTCACCGACACCTCTGGTCCAGAATCAAGCAGGGTTCTCAGGCAGCTGGTCCCCTTTCCCAGGTGTACCCTGCACCTGCAGTCCACGTCAGGGGGAGTGGCATTTTCTAAATGGTCTTCTCAGTAGACAGAGTTCCCTGAAAACAGGGCCCAAACACATTCAGTTCTTCTCCTTCTGTTCTCCTTGCCCTAGCCTGCGGGCATGGGGCTGAGGTGATGGTGACTGAGACATGGCAGGTGCTGGTGTTAGGTGAAGATCCCTTTCCCCAGAGCCAGACCCCTTACCATGGAGATAGCCAGGCATGAACCACACACACCTCAATCACATAGAGAACAGTGAAGGCGCTCACATGCTTCCTACACATTAGCTCAGGCAATGATAATTTCTCCACACTTGTTCATTCCACTACAAATAGCTACAGAATGCCCACTGCCTGGGATTCTTCCAGGCATTGGGGGTGGCGGAGGCTATACCAGTGGACAAACAACATCCTTTTGCTTCAGAGATACCTTGAGCATCTGTCTGTCATTCCCACCGCTCATTTTTCACTGGGATCCAAGAACCCAGAGTAAAGGATGAACTTCAGCACGCTCAAGGGCTCGCAGCTCAGGAAAGAAAGAAAGAACTGAGCAGCGTGAACTTGAGAATTTTCATCATCAGGCTGTTTAAAAGGATGAGCGGCCTCTTGCTGGATGCAGGATTTCCCCTGTTGCTGGCCCTGTTGTTATTAAGGGTGAAGCGCAGACACACCGTTATGTAAAAGCCAATTAAAGTAAATTAAATGCAAATACGGATTCATTGTAATGTTAATTTTAAGCCCTGGATCAATCAGAGGTTGTGAAAATGCCAAAGTTGTTCAGTCTGTGGTTGCCATGGCAGCAGTGCGGAGTCCTTCCAGGCCAGCTCTGTACTGACCTCTGGAGGGCAGGGTGGGTGCTGTGCAGGCAGGACTAGGGGCTGTACACTTAAGATCCAGTTCATCCAGAACTACCTGTTGATGACCTTGGGAGGCTGAACCTTCCGCCTCAGCTTTCTCACTTTGGGAATAGCCACTCTCAGATGTGAGTGCGGTCTGCCTGTGACATCTGCCACTCTCTTGCTCGGCAGGGTTGGTTAGGCTGATCTGGCAGGCTAGGTGGATGTCCCCTTCTTCCCTTACCGCTCCATGTGCGTCCCTCCCGAAGCTGCACACCTGGCAGAAGAGGATGGCCTTCCTCAAATAGAGGTGTTCGGTCAAGGGCATGCGAGTAACCGTGCTCCCCTGCTAGAGCCTCCACATCAGCCCTCAAGGCATAGCCGCTCTATCATTGGAGTATCACGTGGCTATTCAGCACTTCTTGAAAGTCACTATATTAGTTCTTTTTATTTTTATTTTATTTATTTTTATTTATTTATTTATTTGAGAGAGAGAGAGAGATACAGAAATAGGCAGGTAGAGAGAGAGAATGGGTGCGCCAGGGCCTCCAGCCACTGCAAACGAACTCCAGATGCATGCACCCCCTTGTGCATCTGGCTTACGTGGGTCCTGGAGAATCGAGCCTCGAACCGGGGTCCTTAGGCTTCATAGGCAAGCATTTAATAACTAAGCCATCTCTCCAGCCCCGAAAGTCACTACATTAGTTCTTGATGGGCCTCCTTCCCCCATTTTCAGCCCACATTTTGGAGAAATGTGAAGTCCAAAGACAAGGCCGGTGCAGAGATGGCCAGCCTATTCAGTTGACCTTTGATGGTCATTGCAGGGCTTCTGTTCTGCTGCTAGGGTCAGAGATCCCTGCTGGGGGGGGGGGTTGGAGGTGGGGCTGGGGGTGGTTGCTGGTTCTGTGAGGCTAGCTGGCTTTTGAACTCTGAGTGTCCCTCACCTGTTCTGTCACAACTCCCTTTTGGCTCAGGTCCCTCCCCCACCTCATCACTGAAGTTGACTGGTCGGTCCTGGCTCCTAGGCTACAGGAAAAACAAGAATATTGGGGCTCAGAGGACTCCGATGTGGCAGTGCAAGACAAGTCTGGGGCAACATGGTTTGGGAAGGTGGCTGCCCTTCTCCTAGTGCTCCCCTCCCCCTCCCCAACACAGCTGTTTCTGCAGAGCCTACTCAGAACGGGTCTGCAGTGACCCATCATCCTGTTGACTGGCTCAGGACTGTCTTGATGCGTGTGCAGAAGCTCTCTGCAAAGTGGCTGCATGTCACACAGCCTGCGACTTTAAGACACCAGGAGAACAGCTGCAGGTGCATATTAAACATCTGCCTGGGGTGCACCCGGTTTCCAGCCTCTACGCAGACTCTCCTTTCTCTGGCTCAACTGGGGTAATCAGTGCCACTGCCTTCAGGCTGTGGGTCCATTTCTTGGTTACCTCTTCCCACTCTGTCAGGGCAGCTGGGAAACGAAGCAGCTGTTGAGAACTTTGCAGCTGCAGGAGCTAGGCTGTTGCATTGACATGTAACCTGCTATACATCAGTCTCTAAGCCTTTGCCTACAAGTGTAGCCTCAGAGAGAATAGAAGGTTGTGAGACCAAGGGATGAAGTTCACCAGAGGCCTGACCTTTGTTGTCCTCATGCATGGTGACAAGACTTCATGTCAGGGTCCATGTGAGAACATCCTGGACAGAATAAACCCTTTGAGGCTTGCAGACTGCATGGGGGTGGTAGCACCTTTGCTCCCGCCTTGCTTAGGGCTGTTAGTTAACATAGTCATACTTTCTTGGAATTTCTTTTCTATGTAAGTGCGGAGGGGGGTGCGAATCTTCCTGTCCACAGTGCCACTGGCCAAGCGGCTGTGCACGAATGCTCTTCAGCTCATCCTGATGAGGTGATGGGAAGGTGGAAGGTGATGTCAGTGTGTTAAAGGAGGCTGGCATGCCACCCTTGTGTTTTTTTTTTTTTTTTTTTTTTTTTTTTTTTGGTTTTTAGTGGTAGGGTCTCACTCTGGCCCAGGCTGACCTGGAATTAACTATGTAGTCTCAGGGTGGCCTCGAACTCATGGCGATCCTCCTACCTCTGCCTCCCGAGTGCTGGGATTAAAGGAGTGCGCCACCACGCCCAGCTCCCCTTGTGTTTTTAAGAGTAGATGGTGGAACCCCATGGTGGGTTCTTTTAAACCCTTGATGGGCTTCTGTGGGGGGTGGGGATGGGCAGTGTTGGCGGAGAATTAGCCACCAGACCTCTTGGGTGTGTAAGCTGGCTTGCCTGCCTTTGTATCCTCACCTTGAGCTTCACCCCTCACCTGTGAAGGCAAGTGATGCTGCCCACCTGGCCAGTGCACCAGGTAAGGGTAACAGAGGCAGCACGATGCCTGCTGAACCTGGGCCACATGGGAGAGATTCATCCAGCCTCGCTGGTGCTTACTTTCCTTTCCATGGCATTAATACGGAAATGATATATGTGTCCTTCCCCCTCCTTGGGCATTAAAATTGGCCAGGGTTTGCTAGCAGATGCTTGAGGCTCCCAACCTGGGCAGCTGGCCATTGGAGCCTCTCATCACTTATCCACCGTGTATCCCAGTGAGCTGAACCGTTGCCATTCCCCAGAGGCGCTGTCCTTTCCATATAGCCTCCAGCTCTCTGCTATCATGGTCCCTTCCGCTCAGTCCCGGGCATCAGCGCCCCTGTGAAGCCCACAGATGAGAGGCAGTGCTCCCGCCATCAACCTTTGGGTCTCACACCTTGGAGGAAGGAGTGAGGGAATGTAAGCACCCTTGCTTTGTGAACATTACCCAGTCTGGGTGTCCTCCTCCCTGGGGCTCCACACCCTGTCCCATGTGTTACCTGAGTGCACTTGGAATCCAGTGTCACCTGCCCCACCTGTGACCTGATGCCACGGCTAAGGTTGGAGGTCTGCTTTGCATGGCTCCAGCTTGTGCCCAACAGATTTCAAAGCATGCGTTCTGCAGAGAGCAGTTCTGCTACACCACAATGTTTAATGTCACTTTTGGGGTCACTTGCTCTCAGGGGCAACCTATGAGAGGGACGTGCCAGTGAGGCTTCTCTCTAATGCTGCTGAGTGGTGAACGTGGTTGGGTTAGACTTCCGGTCTCTGCTTCTTGGTTCTGTGAGCTTTGAGCAAGTCACTACTACTTCTACTTCTCCTCCTCCTCCTCCCCCCCTCCTCCTTCTTCTTCTTTTTTTAATTTGAGAGAGAATGGGTGCGCCAGGGCCTCGCAGCGCTGTGAACGAACTCCAGACGCGTGCACCCCCTGTGCGCATGTGCGACATTGTGTGCTTGCGTCACTTTTGCGTCTGGTTAAACGTGGGATCTGGAGAATCGAATGGGCGTTCTTAGGCTTTGCAGACAGGCATCTCAACTGCTAAGCCATCTCTCCAGCCCGCAAGTCATTTCTTTAAGCCTCAGTTTCCCCACCGATGAATCATAAGACTGGTCAGATTACCGGGAGGATTATATTTTCATTTATCAAAGCACTGTGTTCATGTTAACATTGGAAATTGATTTTTTTCTGATTTGATTTTTATTTTTTTAAGTCTAGGACAGAAGCCAGTTTGCCACAGTCATCTGTGGGTGTCGGTAGCCTTACCTTCGGTAGGACTTCATTTTGGCCAGGAGCCCTGGCTAATTTCAGTAGAGAATGGAGTTATTTAGAGCCAAACTGCAGGGGGCTTAATTCTCTGGGGAGTGTTTTCTGCAGATGGTGTTAACGTTAATGACTTACTATATATGTCTTCCTAAGTGGGTGATTTGTGGCTAACGCCAGACCCATAACTTTCCCTTTCCAGCAGCTTCATTTAAAATGTCCTGTTAGGTTTAGTAAGTGTGAAAGGCTTAAGTTGAGGTCATTTCTGGCCACTAGATGTTGGTAGTTGTGGAGCAGGACCGCTGTGGGAGGAGCTGGCCTTGTGGGACATGGAGGGATAGCCACACAGGGGACATCACCAGTGAATGTGGCACTTGGCTCCGTGTGTTTCCGTTTGTCTCCTCAGGAAATCTCTGTAGTGGGGAGGTGAGGCCACCACCCTCCTCTCCTCTCTCAGACACTGGACTCCTGCACACAGGCCTTTGAGCTCGGACTGGCGTTCCCACCGCCAGCTTGCCCTAGGCTCTTGCTTGCAGACAGCAGGTTGTGGGACCTCTCTGCCTCTACAGCCATGTGAATGCGCCACTCCCTTGTAAGAGGCTCTGTAGTCTGTACACATCTTTCTGGCTCAGATTCCTTGGCGATCCCTGATTACCGTAGTCCACATCTACCTGAATAATTTCAGGCCCAGATGTTTAGGCATGGGGATAATGTTGGTGGGTCTGTTATCACACAAATTCAGAGACATTCTGAATTTTCAGAGACATTTTGAGGGAGGATTTCACTCTAGCACAGGCTGATCTGGAACTCACTCTGTAACCCAGACTGGCCTCACACTCACAGCAGTCGTTCTCCTTTGACCTCCTCAGTGCTGAGATTAAAGACATGAGCTACCACCACCCCTGGCTAGAGCTTTAATGTATGGGTTTGTGTTTGGGGGTGTGGGGTGTCCGCAGTTCAGCCCATTACACAAGGAAATGATAGGGTTCACCTAAATAGGCAACAGTCAGTGTTAACCCTACAGAAGGACAAGCCATCTTTCTTGGGGTTCTTTTCTATAGCAGTTCTCTTTCTTTCTATGAATTAGCTCACTGTCCACACGTTTGCCCACTAAGCCAGTGTTTCTCCAAGCATGGACCTTGCCTGCCTGTGTGAGAATACAGATTCCCAAGGTCCATGCTAGACTTGGCCAGCCAGTGGTTGCTGGGTGGCTGGACAGTTTGCACTTTCGGTGTGAATTCCAAGCCCACCACCTGCTGCTTGGTGTCGCTTTAGCAGCTCCTGTAGGTTCCCCACCTTCTGTCACAGCTCATTCTATCCTCTCTCTCAGGGCAGGGGATGTCCCCTTCTCTTCTGTCACCTACTTCCAGAGCCATTTCTTTAGCCCTCGGGGGAGTGTGTGGTCCTCACGATGCTTTCTGAGGACTTGCCTGCAGGCCACAGGGTACATGTCCCCTCTGGGACTGGCTGGTGTCCCTGTTGTGCTTCTGGCCCCTTTCCCAGGAGTCCTCAGCTGCCTACCATTTGCTGAACATGCAGTCTCTGCCCCTGGAGCCTCACACCCTGTGCTCTACCCCTCCTCCTATTCCTCTTTCTTTTCTCTCTTTTCTCCTCCCATGCTTCTCTCCTCTCCCTTCCTATCTCTTCTCTTCTTCCCTTCTTCTCTAAGGTCTCATGTCATCTAGACTGGCTTTGAACTTGCTGAGTAGCTAAGGTTGACCTTGAGCTTCTGGTCCTCCTGCCTCTTCCTCCCAAGTGCTGACATTATAGGTGTGCCCCATCACACCTGGTTTGATGCCCTGCCTGGGTTTTATATGATGCTGGCAGTCCGTCTCAGGGATTCGTGCATGTTAGCACTGTGCCAGCTGAGCTATCCTCCCAGCCCCTGCTTTCCCGTGTTGTGAGGGAGCCTTGTCATCTCCAAGCACAGGGCTGAGTCTTTCCTTAGTGTCCTTTGTCACCTTTCTGAAACCAGAGACCCGGGAAGTCCTTGCCGGTAGAATAGCGGGGAGCAGCAGGCTTCTCCAGGGAGGGCCCTGTGCTCTTGGGGCCGTTCTATGTTAGCAGTGGCAGCCTGGCTGGTGCCCTGATCCTGTCCTGGGGAACAGTTTAACATCTGCTTTTCCTCAGCACCCAAGCCTCTGCAGTTCACCTGCCCCTTCCCTGACAGGGTTCTGCCATGGCTGTCAGTTCCCTCCAACTAATGACCAGTTTCTAGTCTTCTGTGCACCTAGAAATGAATGAGCTGTCATTGGCTTGGCTATACTATTGGCCACTCCTGCGGAGATCCTCACTAAGCTTGCTGCTCTGGCTGGCCTTGTGTCCTTGGCAGGGCTTGGTAAGAAAGCCTGCATGTCCCCTGTTGAACCAGCTCTGCACATCTCTGGACTGCCAGCGCCAGGCCTCAGCTCGGGCTCTGGCTTGCTCGGGGCTGGGATAGAGTGGATGGTTTTCAGCTCCTCTCCAGAGAAGCTACCAAGAATGTGGAGAAGAGAAACCATGGAGTGGACCTCCGAGTTTGCATTTATTTGCATGTGCATGCGTGTATGGTATGCATGATTGCATGTGTGTGTGTGTACACAGAGGTCAGAGGTTGGCATTGTCTTCTTTGATTGCTCTCCAGAAGAGAGAGAGAGAAACAGATAGAGAGAATGGGCATGCCAGGGCCTTCAGCTGCTGCAAGTGAACTCCAGATGCGTGTACCACCTTGTGCATCTGGCTTATGTGGGTCCTGGGGAATCAAACCTGGGTCCTGTGGCTTTGCAGGCAAGTGCCTTAACTGCTAAGCCATCTCTCCAGCCTCATCTTGTTTTTTGAGGGAGGACTTTTCACTTCAACCCAGAAATTGCCAGTTTAGCAAATGTAGTTAGCTGGCCCGGGGATTCTCTCCCCTCCTCCCTGCTCCCCCACCATCTCTACGTCCTGAGCTTTGCATTTACAAGTGAGCCACCACACCCACCTGGCATTTATGTGGATGCTGGGAATCTGAAATCAGGTCCTCACACTCGTGCAACAAGCACTTTATCAACTGAGCCATCTCCCCAACCCCTGAGCTTGTATTTTATTCATATTTTGGAAAATTCTAAGTTTTAAATTCCTTAACTCAAGTGTTGGAAAACACTTTACTTGACAGTCTCTAGAGACTAGACCCTTATACCTCTGTCTATTGCTCCTGAAACCCACCCTTTCATACCTGCAGGTGTGCTTAAGAGGGCCTAGGTGCTGTCATGGCAATCCCAAGAGCCATGTATGATATGACCAAGAGGGAAGACATCTCTGGAACTGGGGAGCTGGTCCTGGGCTTGTTACAGGCAGGACTGATGTTTGTCCCTGGCATTAACTTCCCCAAACACCTCTGACTGGT
Source organism: Orientallactaga sibirica (assembly GCA_036365145.1). Lineage (NCBI taxonomy): Eukaryota > Metazoa > Chordata > Mammalia > Rodentia > Dipodidae > Orientallactaga > Orientallactaga sibirica. The sequence goes on along the minus strand of JAEOAD010000015.1, from coordinate 21,637,281 downwards.
AGGTTACTACTGGGCAGGAGAGGCAGGCGGGAGCCCCACCCTGCTTCAGGACATTAGCTGGGCCTTGGGCTGTCTCTGTCCCTTGCCTTCAAGGCCCACACTGAGAAGGGATGGACATGGCTTTGTGGCATAGTGACACTTGAGAGTCCACTCCTAGCTGGACAGAGGTGGCAGGTGCTGGGAATGAGATACTCAGCAGATGCACCTGTAAGAGGAACCTGTGACATCCAAAGTCCCACTGACAAATCCTGGGAGAATCCACGCCTGTCACTGAGCTGCAGCAAGCTTCCCAAATGGCACAGGCCTGTAAAAGGATGTTTCAGAAGGGGCTTAGTATCAAGGGTAGATTTGGTCTTGGCCTGTGGAGACAAGTCTGGAATTTGTAGATTCACTTTGTCATGCACTTGATACCACACAAGAATGTTGACTCCAGCCGGGCATGGTGGTGCATGCCTTTAATCCCAGCACTTGGCAGGCAGAGGTAGGAGGATCACCATGAGTTCGAGGCCACCCTGAGACTACATAGTTAATTCCAGGTCAGCCTGGACCAGAGTGAGACCCTACCTCGCAAAACCAAAAGAAAAAAAGAAAAAAGAAAAGAAAAAAAAAGAATGTTGACTCCTTCAAGGACAGGTGCAAGGCCCCTCTGCCCTGGACAGTGAAGCAGAGCTATTGTGTGGACTGTCAGGGACCATGGTTCCTTAACACTGTGCCTGCTTACATCCTTCCCCTCATACCTCTATGGACGATGTCCTGTTCTCAGGGGTGAAGTGACGTGGCTGATCACATTGTTAGGAGCAGAGCCTCTGTCGTCTTCCTGCTTTCTCAATCTGTTGAACTTTCCTTTTTGTCCTTTTTCTTGACCTCAGAGGCATTGGATATTCCCTTCCACTAAACGTCAGTAGGTTAGAATCATTTCTGCTACTGTGTTTCTCAAGGCTCCTCTACCCAACAGCTATCTTATTTTCTCTGGAACCATCTTTCTGTTCCAGCTGCTGCTCCATGCCCCAGTGTTTCTCTGCAAGTCCCTGGTGGGTCCCTCAGCGTCTCTTTACTAAACTTTTGCCCAAGGTGCCAGAGAGTAGGGGGGCAGTCATGCCATGAAGTGTGTAAGGCTGGCCCTGGTACTCCCAAGCTAAGCTTCGATTTTAAAGAAAAAGTACCCTAATACTTGTTAACATGTAGAGGAAAGTTATTCAAGGCTACTGCTCTAGGGGATGGCTCCATTGCGCCAGGTAGAGAGATGGAGTGTAACTCTTAATACAAGGAGAACATGTGGGGTTTGTAGCCAGGAGTTGTGGGGGAGGAGAGACTTGGTAGATAGAAAATGACCAATAGTACACATCAGTGGTAGTGAATTCTTGCCAGGTCAAAGCCTCTGACTCCCAAGTTGGGGAATGAGGAACTGGGTTGGATGTCAAGGGTTGTCAGACAGGAAGGGTGGGGTGTATTGCTCAGCCAATTTAACACACTTCTCACTAGGCTCTGTTTAGCAGGCCAAAGGCCGGATTGAGGCCCAGCCAGCAAGGCCTCAGAGGTTCCTGGCTGAAGTATGCCCAAGGAGGACATCTCAGGACTGAATTTAGTGTCTTCCTGACCCCTGCTTTCTAATATTTTTTTTTTTTTTTAAATTTTATTTGTTTACTTGAGTGAGTGAGAGAGAGAGAGAGACAAGAGAGGCAGATAGAGAGAGAAAATGGGTGCAACAGGACCTTCAGCCACTGAAAATGAACTCCAGATGCATGTGCCACCTTGTGCATCTGGCTTACATGGGTCCTGGGGAGTTGAACCTGGGTCCTTTGGTTTTGTAGACAAGCACCTTAACTGCTAAGCCATTTCTCCCGCCCCTGACCCCTGCTTGCTTGCCTGCGTGCTTGCTTTCCCCTTCCTTCCTTCCTTCCTTCCTTCCTTCCTTCCTTCCTTCCTTCCTTCCTTTTTTTTTTTTTTTTTTTTTTTTTTTTTTTTTCGAGGTAGGGTCTCACTCTGGTCCAGGCTGACCTGGAATTCACTATGTAGTCTCAGGGTAGCTTCGAACTCACAGTGATCCTTCTAGCTCTGTCTCCCCAGTGCTGGGAATAAAGGCGTGTGCCACCACCCCCAGCCTGAACCCTGTTTTCTGAGAGTCCTGTAGGGACACTTGACCTGTGTTGGAGGTCAAGAGTGCCAGAACCTTGGTCTTGTAACCCCTCCTTTCAGCACAAGTGGCAAAAGCTCCAGGCTCCCTACAAGGTGCTGGGAAAGTGTACCCTCCAGACATCTAGGGCAGGACCCCGTCTGTCCATACGCCCAGGGCAGGAGCTCCCAGTGCCTGACATTTTCCCTGCTCACAAAGATACCACCCCCACACATTCCCCTGTTTGGGTTGGAATTCATTTACTCAAAGCTCATGTGTTCTGATGGGTAATTGTGGCCATTTGGATTTTGAGTTTGATTTTAATTTTTTGTGAGAGAGTGAGAAAGAGAGAGAATTGGCACACCAGGGCCTTAGCCTCTGCAGACAAACTCCAGACACATGTGCCATCTTGTATGCATGTGCCACCTTTATCCATTCGTCACCTTGTGCATATGCATACATGGGTTCTAGGGAGTCAAACCTGGGTCCTTAGGCTTCACAGGCAAACACCTTAACCACTAAGCAATCTCTGTAGCCCTTGATTTTGATTTAAAATTTTTAAAAAACATTTTATTTGAGAGAGAGAGATTGGTGGGGAAAGAGCGAGAGTGAGCCAGGGCCTCTAGCCACTGCAAATGAACTCCAGACACATGCGCCACCTTGTTCATCTGCCTTATGTGGTACTGGGGAATCAAACCTGGATCCTTAGGCTTCACAAGCAAGCACCTTAACTGCTAAGCCATCTCTCCAGCCCTGATTTTGATTTTTGAAGGAATGTTTAATTTAGTTTTTATACACAAATTCTGTGTCACCTTAGTAAGACTGGAAATTGCTGAAAGAAGAAAAATCCTGCATCCTGCATACCCCTCCCCAATGTAACCTTATTAGCATTCTGAGGAATTGTCCTCCTGTCTCCTTCTGTCCATATAAGGTGTCCTGAATCCTGGAAACAGGGCCCATGAGCTGGTGTTCTGAAGAGCATCCCAGTCTGTACAGGAGTAAACTCATGACACTCTTGTTCAGGCATCATAGACACCTTATTCATACATGTCACAGAAATGTGCGTGTTTTTAAGCAAAAATGAGCAGTAGAATGTTCCAGTCTCATGGACTTGCTCTTGACTTGCACTTGACTCTTTGCTTCCCCAGCGAACCCCCATGCCCAGGGAGGAGCGGAGGTCACGCCGTGCTTGCTTTCTTTCTCACGCATGCGCACTGCCTTGAGTGAAGCAGCTCATTCAAGGCTGTTTTTTCAGCATTAGCCATGTTGACACAGTTATGGTTTGTGGTCCTGTCTCCTTCTTCCCTGGACCTACTGCACAGAGGGCCACCGCCACCACCACAAACACCATTGCTCATTCTCTTGGGTTGTATGTGTTCGGGTCTGTTCCCTTTTCCCGTTATCAGAACACTGCCAGGAACGTCTGATTTTCCCATGTGCACAGGAGACCGCCTCACCTCTGCATCCTTCCCTGTGTGCCCTCCCTTCTGGGGTCCCTACTACTGGGTATTATTGGTCTGATTCTAATAATAGGATACAGCGGGTGTTGGGGGGGTATCACTTTTTTTTTTTTTTTTTTTTTTTTTTGGTTTTTCGAGGTAGGGTCTCACTCTGGCCCAGGCTGACCTGAAATTCACTATGTCGTCTCATGGTGGCCTCAGATTCATGGCAGTCCTCCTACCTCTGCCTCCCCAGTGCTGGGATTAAAGGAGTACACCACCACTCCTGGCTGGGCTATCCCTTTTGTCACCTGGGTATAAGATGGTGGCTTCCATTTGGGCCTTTTCACTTGCTTTTGTCATCTTTCAGGCACTAACGGTGAAGCCCAGGGCCTCACCCTGGCAGGACAAGTGCCATTCCACTGAGCCACCAGCCGTCAGCTCATGGAGAAGCCCTCATGGGTGGGAAGGATTGAGCCCACCAGTGACCCTGCCTGGGAGCTTAGAGGCAAATCTCCATGCACCTGAGGTTCACGAGAACTTGCTGGGTCACTTAGCAATTCTGTATTGAGTCATTTGAGGAACCAGCAAGCTGCTTGGCAAAGGAGCTGTGCCATCTCCCAGTTCTACCAGCAATGAACTGAGGTTCTAATTTCCCCACATCTTCACTGGCACTTATTGTCTGCTTTCAGTTCTACCCATCCTAAGGGTGTGTCCTTTCACATCTTAAGCATATGGAATTTCTACTATACTGCTCTGAGGTCTGTGGAGCTCCTCCCAGCAACCCTGTGAAGTAGGTAGAAGAATGCTATCTTAAGGGATGACAGTCAAGCTGGGCGTGGTGGCACATGCCTTTAATCCCAGCACTCGAGAGGCAGAGGTAGGAGGATCACTGTGAGTTCAAGGCCACTCTGAGACTACATAGTGAATTCCAGGTCAGCCTGGGCTAGAGTAAGACCCTACCTCGAAAAACAAAACAACAACAACAACAAAGATGACAGTCAAAAGAGAATGAGCAAACCTCCTTGGGAAAGAACAAGCCCAGTTACCATCATTCCTGGCTCAGTTTCTTCTCTTTTCCAGAAACCCCAGCCTTGTAGCTCCACAGGACCCAAGGAAGTAGCTTGTAATTTGACCGGAAGGGAGGGTTACATACATTTCAACATCTTAGATATCACTCCAACCACGGGACTTAAGTCTACTGTGAACATTTCATATAAACGGAGTAACAAAATGTGGGGTCCTTTACTAATTAAAAAAAAAAAGTCACTCTCCTTAACAAGTTACCCTATCTCTTCAGGTCTGTAGACTAAAAGGATTTATCATGCTCCCTGACTTTTGCTAAAAATAGCAAATCCGCTCCCTGAGTCCAATGGTGGTCAGCAATACCTTAATACAGATTAAGCTGCTGTAGCCGCAAGCCACTGGACCTCGGAGGGCAGACCCTGAGGTGCTACAGGGACAGGACCGAGGCTTTCCTGAGGACTGAGCTCCCCAGGGAGCTCTAGAATCAGCCTTAGGGGCCCATGCACCAGCTCAGAACACCATGCAAGTGAAGAATCTGTTCACAGCCTACAAAGGCCAAATGGAAGAGAGAGGGGTCAGGGATCAGAGCCTTGCCCCAGCATTAGCTGTGAAGGCCTGAGCCAGGGGTACACCCTCAAGTGCATGGAGATGGAGGGCTGGAAAGATGGCTCAGTGATTCAAGGTGCTCACAAAGCCTGCATCTAGGGTTCAGTTCCCAAGCCACCCATGTAAGCTGGGCACAAACTGGCACAAAGATCTGGTGTTTGCTGTTTGCAGATGCAAGAGGCCTTGGCGCAACCCCCCATATGTGCAAATAATTTTAAAAACTTAAAAGCACACAAAGCAAATATGAATGGGCAGTGTTCTGACAGGCTATGTGGCAGTAAGAGAATAAGAAGTGAACTTGGGGTCAGGAAGGTGGGACTGTTCATTGTGTGATGTTGTACAATAGATGGCTTAAGTTTTTTTTTTTTTTTTTTTTTTCGAGATAGGGTCTCACTGTAGCCCAGGCTGATCTGGAATTTACTATGTAGTCTCAGGGTGGCCTCGAACTCACAGTGATCCTCCTACCTCCGCCTCCTGAGTACTGGGATTAAAGGCATGTGCCACCATGCCTGGCTTGCTTAAGTTTTTTGAGCCTTGGTCTGCCCATCTGTAAAGTGGGATCATTTCCACTTTGTGGGGTTGAAGACTCAAGAGGTGATGTTTGTGTATCATCTAGCTTTGGCAGGTGTCATGGGGTGGTGGCTATGTTGCTTAACCCCTTTTTTGTGACTGACTCTGGGATAGGTACCAGTTATGCATGAAGATAAGGCAGTGTCAACCATGGGGCAGGCTTCATTTGCACCCCGAGTCAAGACCCCTTGACGTGATGTGCTTAGAGGTGCGGTTCCAGAGCCCAGCTCACACCGTGTGTCCTGCCTGAAGGCTTACTCACAGAGCCGCTCAAGTGGGCTTCTGACATAGAGACACTGACAGCGACAGCTGAAGCACAGCATCAAGGGGGGAGTGGCGACATCAGCTCCTTCCTGCACAGCAGCAAGAAGTGTGAGCAGGAGCTGCTGATGTTGCCTGCGTGCCCGCTCCTCGCATCCAAGGGCTTCACTTGCATGCTCTCACCTGACTCTCCTGGCAATCCTGGACACACTGAAGTAGCAAGTGATGGAGTGATGGGATATCAGGGACACCCTCTCCAGAAGTACACAGACGATGCTATGAGCTGGGTACAGGACACTGGGCTGTAGAACTCATCATGTGTTATACTAGTCTCTGTTCATTATCTATTTGAAGTTATTTTAAAAAAATATTTTATTTGAGCTGGAGAGATTGCTTAGCAGTTAAGGCATTTGCCTACAAACCCAAAGGACCCAGGTTCAATTCCCCAAGACCCACGTAAGCCTGATGCACAAGGTGGCTCAGGTATCTGGAGTTCATTTACAGTGGCTAGAGGCACTGGCATGCCCATTCTCTCTCTTTCTCTATCTGACTCTTTCCAAAATAAAAATAAGTAAATAAATAAATGTTTTATTTGGGAGGAGAGAGAGAGTGTATGGGCATGCCAGGGCCTCTTACTGCTGCAAAAGATCGCCAAATGCATGTGCCACTTTGTGCATCTAGCTTCAGATGGTGCTGGGGAATGGAACATGGACCATCAGGCTTGCATGGTGGCTTAGCAATTGGCCTGGAGGAGCAATTCCCTGGGCCAGCAGGTCTCTTGGGGTGACTTGAGCCCCAGTTCTTTCTACTGCTTGAGTCATTTAGGCCCTGAGGTTTCTGCAGGCCCAATATTTTCATCTGCCCCTGTCTTAGGAATGGTAGGCTTTATGGGTGTGTGCAAGGGGTTAAAGAGTGGGGTACTTTTCTTCTGTCCCTTGATGTGAGGCATTCTCAGTTAGCTCAGGCTTATGACACTTGGATAATATATCAATTATGTTGATCTGGCAAAAACACTAGCCATGTGTATCAGTTACTTTCTTTCTTTAAAAAAACAAATTATTGCCGGGCATGGTGGCGCACGCCTTTAATCCCAGCACTCGGGAGGCAGAGGTAGGAGGATTGCTGAGAGTTCAAAGCCACCCTGAAACTACCTAGTGACTTCCAGATCAGCCTGAGCTAGAGTGAGACCCTACCTCAAAAAACCAAAAAATAAACAAGAAAAATAAAAAACAAATTATTTATTTGCAAGCAGAGACAGAGAGAAAAGAGAGAGAGAGATGGGGGGAGGGGAGAATGGGCATGCCAGGACCTCCAGCCACTGTAAACCAACTCCAGATACATGCGCCACTTTGTGCATCTGCCTTTACGTGGGTACTAGGAAAATGAACCAGGGTCATTAGGTTTTGCAGGCAGTTATCCAGCCCTCAGTTACTTTCTTATTGGGGTGAACAAATACTCAACCAGAAGGAACATACAGAAGAAAAAGGGTTTCATTTGGCTTATAATTTCCAGGGGTAGTTTCATCATGGCAGGGGTTGGGGAGGAAAGTATGTCAGGCTGGAGCAGGGAATAAGGGTCACATTAGCATGCAAGAAGCAGAGAGCAAATAGGTCATGGCACTGGTCTACCCCCCCCAGTGATGTGCTTCCTAAAGTTTCTACAATCTTCTGGAACAGCACCACCAGCTTGGGACCAAGAGTTTAAACTTTACACAAGACCATAGGGGACATTTTATATTCAAACCACAATATCATGTGACCTTACTTTGTTTCTCATACTTATGACCCTTCAAAACTTTGGAAGTCGGATGTGGAGTGGTTACTGTTTCTCCTCCCGTAGCAGAGCAGAAGGAAGATGTAGAACTGAGGATGTATTTGAGCCACCGAACCAGCTGTGAGGCTTTGGGTAAGCGGCTTAGTGCTGATGAACCCAAACGCCTCAATTGAACAGGAGGGACTAACACTTCCTGCGCTGATGTTCTTCCATTTGGTGCAGGGTTCTAGATTGTTCTGACCACATTAAGATGGAGCATGAGATTGTAGGTCCTGTTGCTAAGAACTGAGCTACAGAATTTAATAGGCATGGTGTTTCCAGGGATCTACAGAGGAATGCTGTAGTTATTAATGTGCCTTTAATGGTGCGTGACTCAGAATATCCTTTACCATAGTACAAGAGATGACCTCAGAGGTCACCACCCGCTGCTGGGTACAAGCATGCCCAGAAGGGGTAATACCCTGCTGGCACAAGGAGAGGAGGGACAGGGCAGAGCAGTCAGGGGCTGCTGTGGTCTGGAGGGGACAGAGCTGATCTACACGAGTTTCCAGAGCTCTGCTCCCACACTCTCACTTGGAGCTGAGGTAGTCTTTCAGATCCCATCTCACTTCTCAGGACTGAGCTGGGCCCTCGATGCAGACTGCTTGAACACCCTGATTCCTGCCCCTCAAGCTGTTCCCATCTCCTGATCACACCGCCTGCAGCAAATGAGCCTCTGCTTCTCAGGGTTAATTCATCACACTTTGTCTCCCTCACAGAACATCTGTTATACATTCTAGATGCGACATCGGCTGTGTAATAAACTTGGAATAAATTACACGGGATGGCCCACTAAGCCAAGGTCTTCTTCACACACCCAGGGCAGGTTCTCCTCTGAGTCCTGCTTTGAATCTACTCTACTGGGCATTCTGACAACTCCAGGGTCTCTAGATCTGCAACAAGAAATTGCTGCACAAACTCACCACTGGGTACTGTTAGGTTCCTTGGTTTCAGACTGGGTCATGATGGCAGGGTGGGAGATTTGGGGAAGGGGCTGACATCTGAAAGCAGAAGTTTTCCCTGCCATGTAGAACCTGCTGAAGGATGCAGAAACCAAGGTTGGGGGTGGGGGTTGCTGATTTTACTAAACAGAGAAGCGATTCTGTCTCTGCTGAGTTGCCTTATGAGGCTGTCAAAGGAGGAGAGGATAGGGAGAGCCCATGTGGCTGGCCCCATGCTCCCCAAAGAGTATCACTGGGAAAATCCAGCCTTTTCCAGAGATCTTCCCTGCTTGGAGTTAAAGGGTCCTTTATTTTGAAGCATCTCTGCCCATTGCTCTTAGACAGGGTTTTGTAGGTTTGGAGACAGCTTGTTCATTGCTGAGGAATGATCATGAGCTCAGCATTGAGTGCATACCAATATGAGACGAAGTCCCACATTATATGCCCTGCATAGGTACCCCAGAATGCCCTGCCCTTTAGCTCGTTCAGATCAGCCAGCCTTGGCTCCCACAGACATCCCAAGACACAGTCCTTGGCCTTCAGTGCTCACCCAATGGGGGAGGACACATGTGGATAACACTGTCTAGGGTAGAGCAACCAGCCTGAGCGTGGGGAGAAGCCTTCCCGAGGGAGGAACTGCACCAGGCCTCTCAGGACTTGACAGTTGGCATGGGAGAGCCCTGGGTGAATGCATTCCAGGCCCAAGGAGCAGCATGTGCTCAGGCTCCTGGGCCTCAGAACCCTTCCTTGGTTCCCCTCAGTCTAGTTGGGTTTTGTTTTGTCTTCCAACCCAACCCAACTCAAGGAGAGGTAGTCCGTTCCTGGGCTCAGGTGTTCCTGATGCTGTGGCAAGTCTATCTCAGTGCTGGAATCAAGGCTGTGGCTTGGAAGTGGACATTTGCCTCTCCTTGCATCCCCCCACCTTCTCCCCTCTCTCCCTGCAGCTGCTGCTTTCTCCTAGCTTCTGGTCCTCACCCCCTATAACCCTGTCCCCCATGAGGACAGGCAACCAAATCCTCCTGGCAAAAATCCCCACCCCACCTTTTCTTAAAAGCATTTTTTTATTTGCAAGAGATGGGGTGGGGATGGGGTGGGGAGGGGAGAAGAGAGAGAGAGAGAGAGAGAGAGAGAAAATATGGGTGTGCTAGTTCCTCTAGCCACTGCAAATGAATTCCAGGTGCATGAGCCACCTTCACATGGCTTTACATGGGTACTAGGGAAGTGCAGGGAAGTGCATTAACCGCAGAGCCATCTCTCCCCTCCTTGCCCCTTTAAAAATATTTTTATTATTTATTTGCAAGCAGAGAGAGAGAGAAAGAAAAAACGAATGCCAGGGCCTCTTGCCAGTGCTAATGAACTCCAGATGCACGTGCCACTTTATGTATCTGGCTTTACATATGTGAGGTTCTGGGGAATTGTACCTCAGGCCATAATAAGGCTTTGCAAACAAGCGCCTTTAATCTCCAAGTCATCTCTCCACAGAGCATTCTGCACAGAGCTTTCTAACCCTCTGAGCTGTGGAGGACCAGGGCTGAAGCTTCCCTTGTTGAAAATTAAACAAAGCATAGAAAGGCAGGAAAATCGCATAGATCACCGAGTAATTGAGTTCCGTGATGAACTCGTCAACCTGCCGCTTTGATCTTCCTGGCTCAGGGCTCTTGTGCAGAGGACCAGGGGACATGGTCTGTGATGTTAACTCTGGCACCACCATCTTGAGCTGAGTTGAACTGTCTGTCAGAAGGTGTGGTGGCCCAGAGCCAAGGACTGATTATATAATGGAGACTAGATCCCAGTCCTTACCTGCACAGGCTTCGTGCCAGCTAGGGGCCCCCCAAGTGCCACCAGGTGCCTTGGGATTAGTGTAGGACCTGTTTCTCCTGGAAATGAGGACTCAGGCACATCTGTGAAGCGGTGTTTCTAAAGTTGCATAGCCAATGTCTTTGTGGACTTGCTGAATAGCTTCTTGGATGTCACTCTTTCAGTGTGCAGTGGAGCCCTGTACAAAGAAATTAAGAAAAGCGATCAGGGGCATCTGCAACCCCCATTATACCATCTGGTGGTTCAGAAATCTTTTACAATCAAATGAGTAAGGCAGCTTCTTGTGCTGTACACAGTTGGCTCCAGCCTCGCCTCTCCTCTCCTCTCCTCTTCCTCTCTCCCTTTCTTTCCTTGTCCCCTGTTCTCTTCTCCCCCTTTATCGTTCTTTCTTTCTTTCTTTTTTTTTTGGAAATGCTTTTTTAAAAAAGATTTTATTTTTATTTATTAGAGAGAAAGAAAGTGAGAATGGGTGCGCCAGGGCCTCTAGCCACTACAAATGAACTCCAGCCCCTTCATCTGTCTATCTTTCTCATCAAGGAAAGTTTTCTCCCATGAGTGAAGATATCAGACTCTTATGGTCTAGAAGGGTGACCCTGGGCAGCTCCCTCAAGTCCACTGGTTGATTCACTTGTGAAGTGGGGGCACTGCTGGGGGTCCAATGAGATTAATGCTGAGTGTGACCTCCTAAGATGCTATTTATTGCCAATCTTAAACCTTAAAATATTGTACACTTTAGCTTTTCTGGCTATCCATGGGATCCATGCGTGTTCACCATGGAATACTGAGAAAATATAAAGAAACTAGAAAACAACTTGATAATTTATACCACCCCACACACACACACTAAGGGACACCACAGAGAATGATTTGCTATGATTTGGAGGCTTTCCTAAGTAGCCTGAGTGCACAGATGGTGTGTTTAGCCAAAGCATGAGGATAATTTGGAAATAAATGCAAGTTTGCATCTGTAGGCACAGATGAAGGTGTATGTGCTCTCTGTGTCTGTGTGTGTGTTTGTGTGTGTGTCCATGTGACAGGCAGCCAAAGCTGCCTCCTGGGTCAAAGCAGTGGCTTCCCTGAAAGGTACTAGCCTAGGCAAATTTGTTCCCTTCTTTTGGGGCTGGATGGGGGGAGGAAGTAGGTTAGTAATGAGTGGTGATGAGAGTCCTTGGGTACTTTGGGGCTTCCCTAGTGATCTTTCTCAATGGCTCTAGGGACAAACTGGACAGCTATAGTACATGCCAGGTCAGAAGGGTCATAGAACATAGTGGAAAAAATCCTTGCCCTAAGGCATAGGAGGAGGTAGAAGGAGACAGACTTAACCTTCCATGGACCGCCATGGTCTCTTCAGAGCCATGGGCCTGTTCTCGGCAGGCCCTGGGGAGGCATTCCCTCATCCCATATAAGAACCCTTTCTGCTTGGCCCTCTCTCTGCTCCTTTGTGGAGGTGGTTTTGTCCCCTGGACCATTTATTTTTATTCATTCACTCATTCATTCATTCGTTCACTTTTAATGTATGTTTGCTAGGGAAGGAGGGAGAAAGAGAGAGAAAGCACACAAACACACACCAAGCATGATGGTGCACACCTTGAATTCCAGCACTCAGGAGGCAGAGGGAGGAGGATAGCCACGAGTTTGAGTCCAACCTGGGACTACAAAGTTAGTTCCAGGTCAGCCTGGGCTAGAATGAGACCCTTACCTTAAAAAAGCCTGAACGAGGGCTAGGGAAATGGCTTAGCAGTTAAGGCGTTTGCCTGTGAAGCCTAGGACCCCAGTTCAATTCCCCAGGACCCATGTAAGCCAGATGCACAAGGGGGAGCATGTGTCTGGAGTTTGTTTGCAGTGGCTGGAGGCTCTGGAGCACCCATTCTCTCTTTCTCTCTGCCTCTTCTGGAGTACCCATTCTCTCTTTCTCTCTGCCTCTTCCTCTCTCTCTCTCTCTCTCTCAATAAATAGAATAATTTTTTAAAAAGCCTGAAAGAGAGAGAGAGAATATGAATGAATGAGCATACCAGGGCCTCTAGCCACTGCAAAGAACTCCAGATGCATGTGACACCTTGTGCATCTGGCTTTACAGGGGTACTGGAGACTCAAACCCAGGCCGTCAGACTTTGCAAGCAAACACCTTTAACAGTGGAGCCATCTCTCCAGCCCTGTTTATTCATTTGTACTGGTGTGTGTGCATCCATATGTGCATGTGGTATGTGAGTGTATGCATGGATGCACATGTGCCATGGCACATGTGAGGAGGTCAGAGGACAGCCTGAGGGTGTTGGTCTTCTCCTTCCAGCTTGCCTGAGACAGGGTCTTTCTTGATTGGCTGGTGGGGAATCTGGACTAGCTAGCCCCATGGACTTCCGAACTCTCTTGACCCTGCCTCCCATTGCACACTGGGGTTATAGACAGGTGTGCCACTTTGTGTCCTGTTTTAGAAAGGTGCTGGGGATCCGAACTCCAGTAGGAAGGTTTGCAGAGCAAGTGCCTTTAACCACCAAGCTACCTCTCTAGGCCTCCTTAGTCATTTAAATAAAACAAACTTTCAGGTGCTCTGGAGGTATCTGTGCCAGGAGCCAGTGAGGATGTGGAGGAGGCTGTCCAATTGGGCCGAGAGCCAAGGACTGGCACTGGCACTGCTTTTGTGTATCGCTAGGCGGAACCCCATGGGCAGTGCTTCCATGACAAAGGAAAATGTACATGTAATCCCTTCTCTCTCTCCTCCCTTCCTCCCTACCCAGCACGTGTTGTCTCCCATCCCTGCCTTCTTGTGGCATCGGGACCTCCTGGAGATGTGAGAGTTTAAATGTGTTCTCTCCCTCTCCACACCCCACCCACCATTTGCTTGCAGACTGCCGCACGCTGTTTTTGTCCTCCGAGAAACAGTACTCATCACTAAGCCCCGGATTGTATGACAGGCGTTCAGAAGTCTCCCCAACACTCTGTCCCTCTGTCGCTCACATGAATTCAGTTCTACACGCAGTTCTCCCTGGGGAACAGGGAGTATCCTTGCTCCCTGGGTCCTGCCCCCCTGCGCTGAGTGCCCGTCCTTTGGGATTTCTCACCTGCTCACTCAGCTGTCCCACTTGCTTCTGAGCACCCTTGTAGGGCAGGGAGAGCCACTGTTGGGATCACGTGGTGGACAGTGGATGAGGAGCAGGTGGCTGAAGGACCTCTCTTCACCTGATAAGTCACTCCTTCAAGCTGTGGCCCCAGGTGTGGGTCAAGGTGTGGTGGAGATGGTAGAAGAAGGAAACAACCTTAAAACCGCTGTATCTGCTGACTTATGAACTATTGTTTGGAAGTGACTCTTACCACCTTGGGGTCCCAGGTCCTGATCTGGGGTGGAGGTCAGTCTTCAGAAATCACCCCCTGCTCTTCCTTCAGGCCCCCTCATACTCACTGGAACCTTCCATGGGTTCTTATCTCTCCAAGTGTAAGCATACCTTGGCTGCATCTTTCTCCATGGCATTCTGGCTTCTTATTGCACACCCGGGGAAGGCTGTGAGTGCCCCAGGCAGGCCTCCTTTGTGTTTGGCACAGAGAGCATGGACTAAGTTGACTTAACACCCAGCTTCCTGTGCCCTTCACTTCTGTGTTCTCATTGGTTCACGTAGGGCCTAGCTCCACAGACTATTTCCAACATAAGAAAAAGTTACTATTGAGGATGAGGAGGGAGGAACAAGATGACAGGAGCACTTCAGAGTCTGGCTTAGGGAAGGACCGGTGTCCTGGTAAGTCACAAGCATGTGTTCATCATGCTTTTCTTCAGTTTTTATTTATTTTTATTATTTATTTATTTATTTGCAAGCAGAGAGAAAGATAGAAGAGAGGCAGACAGAGAGAGAATGGGCACGCCAGGGCCTCCAGCCACTGCACTGCACCACCTTGTGCATCTGGCTTACGTGGGTCCTGGAGAATCGAACCGGGATCCTTTGGCTTTGCAGGCAAATGCCTTAACCGCTAAACCATCTCTCCAGCCCCTTTTCTTCAGTTTTTAGACACTTGCTGTAGGGTATCTTCACTGGGGAGATGTTTAGTGGATAAAGTGCTTGCCACAAACATTAGGAACTGAGTTTGGATTCCTGGATCCACATAAAATGCTGGATCTATTCCAAGGCTCAGAGTACACTGCAGAAGAGGTGGCAGAAAGAATGTACGAGCCAAAGGAAGACTAGGACTCCTTACAGTGCAATCGTCCAGGTACAAAATGGCCTGGATATCCATGATTGTTGTCAATAAAAAAGTTTTAAAAAATGCTGGGTGTGGTAGCCCACACCTATAACCCCAACACTGAGGAGACAGAGACAGAGGAATCCCTGAGGCTCACTGGCTCGCTAGTCTAGTCCAGTCAGTGAGTTCTATCTAGGTTTAGCAAGAGGCCTTGTCACAAAAGTAAGATGAGGCAGATATGGTGGCGTATGCCTTTAATCCCAGCACTCCGGAAGGCAGAGGTAAATGGATTGCTTTGAGTTCAAGGCCAGCCTGAGAGACTATATAGTGAGTTCCAGATCATCTCAGGCTAGAGCGAGGTCCTGCCTCAAAAAACAACAACAACAACAAAAGAAACAACAAAAAGAAAGAAAGAAAAAGAAAGAAAGAAAGAAAGAAAGAAAAAGAAAGAAAGACATAAAACACCCAACACACCTCTGATTTCCAAATGCATATGCACAACATGCACACACATGTGCCTACACAGGCATACATATCACACACACACACACACACACACACACACATGATACACGATACCTGCTATAAGTCTAGTATTGCTAGGGATGGAAAAGCAAGGCTGAGACTCAGAGGCAGTGGGACCAACCTGCATCCAGAAATTTTGTACACTTTGAGCAGCAAGCATTACTGCATTTCTTTTTAAAGTGCCTCGCTCCTTGCTTTCTCCCAGGAAATCTGCTTGTACAGGGTGTGATACTGCTCATACCGAAATTTGGTCTGGTAGCCTGGCTTTCTCTCCAAAGCATGTCATGATGTACCCAGACCACAGCCGTGCATGAAGGGACCATCTGAATCCTGACTAGATGAAGGAATCCATTTCAACTGTGACTGATGCTGGATGGAGAGCCATGCTCTGGACTCCTGACCATTCTGTGTGGTGACCATTTCAGGTCTGACTGATGCTGGATGGAGAGCCATGCTCTGGACTCCTGATCATTCCATTTGCACGTTTCCTACTTGTTTCGCTTCTGTTGCATTGAAGAACCTTCTTGGCTGCAGCAGTGCCGCTGGCCATGGCCACGGGTGTTTCTGACTTTCTTCCTGTTATTACTTCACAGTAATGGAATATAAACCTTAAAAAAGAAACTCTATCATACTTCTTGTGTACTACAAAAGTAATAAGCTAGCCATGATGGTTCATACTCTTAATCCAGCACTCAGGAAGTTGAGACAGGAGGATTACCATGAGTTCCAGGCTGGCCTGGAACATAGGTTGAGAAAGTAATATGTATCATTACAAATACATACACACACGTATAATTCTGTCCAGGTAACTACTGTTAAGTTTGAGTGTTCAGGAGAACTTGAGTTTTCTGGTATCATCAGCCCTGGCATGGAGTTAGGTAAAGCAATAAAATCTATTAAGTGATACAGGTATACTAAGCATGTTTAATATAAAGTACATCAGGGCTAGAGGGGTGGTTTAGTGGTTAAGGCGCTTGCCTGCAAAGCCTAATGATCCAGGTTCAACTCCCCAGTACCCATGTAAGCCAGATGCACATAGTGGTGCATGAATGTGGAGTTCCTTTGCAGTGGCTAGAGGCCCTGGGGTGCCCATTCTCTCTCTCAAATAAATACATAAAAATATTTTAAAAGTACTTCAATTTAATATAAAACCCATCTATTTAAAAGCTTTCTTGGGCCACAGGTTCACCGGATGATATTCTGCTCATCTTTTCACGTTATCCATGCCATTAATGCATTTTCCAAGATACTGTTGAGTGGAGCAGGAACCGACCACCCGATCCTGTGGATTTCCCTCTGTGCCTCTGGTATTAAACAGAAGGGTTACTTTATCTAGTTCTAATTGAACAGCTGTCTTCCCCTTTCAATCTTGTGTCATAAGAACCATTCCTTTTTAACTCCTACTCCAAAGCAAGTTTGAGAAACACAACTGAGTCTTGGTGAGCTCAAGAGCAGCCAGCCTGAGGGACCAGCATGCTCTGCACCTCATCCCATAGTCCCCAGGCAGCCCAGCGTACGTGGTTAATGAAGTCTTCTGTCATCTAATCATTTGCTCATCTAGACCTCTTTCTAATACAGAGCATTCTCTGTGATTGCCCTCCCTTAACTACAAGAAACAGTGTCTCATAATGTCTATTCAAGACTGAAGTCCTAAAACTTAAATAGAACATTGATGGTCAAACACTGAAAGATTTCTTCCTGAGATCAGGAATGAGACAGTGATGTCAACTCTTTTACCTTTTATTCCCCTCCCTCCCCTTCCCTTCCCCCGCCCTTCCCTCCCTCCATCCCCTTCCTTCCCCTCCCTCTTCTCTCCTCTCCCTCTCTCTCTCTCTCTCTTTTTTTTTTTTTTTTGTTGAGACATGGTCTCATGTATTCTAGACTGCTCTCAAACTCAATATATACCTGAGGATAACCTTGAACTTCTGATTTTCTTCCAAGTGCTGGAATTCCAGGTGTGTGCCACTACATCCAGCTAGTAAATCCATTCTTGCTACTTGTACTCAACATTGCCCTGGAGGTTCCAAGCAGAGACGTTAAATGAGGAAATGAAATAACTTGTGTATAGATTAGGGAGTAAGAAGTATGATCATTGGGCTGGAGAGATTGCTTAGTGATTAAGACACATGCCTGCGAAGCCTAAGGACCCAGGTTTATTCTCCAGGTTCCACGTAAGACAGGTGCACATGGTGGCGCATGCGTCTGGAGTTCGTTTGCAGTGGCTGGAAGCCCTGGCACGCTCATTCTCACTCTCTGTGTCCCCCACCCCTCTCTGGTCTCTAATAAATAAATGGATAAGTAAAAAAGTATGATCATCTGTTTGCAGACAAGACGATTTTGCATGTAAAAAACCCTAAGGAATCTACTTAAAAGTTTAGAGCTAATGAATGGGTTCAGCAAGGTTGTGGAATATGTGACCAGTCTGGAAAAGTTAATTGCCATGAGTCATCTGAAAGTGAAATTAGACTATGTTCCATTTATACTGACATTGAAAATAATAAAAAAAAATGCTTAGGAGTATATTTAACAAAAGAGATGAAAGACTTGTTCTCTGAAAACTATAAGATGGTTTCGGAAGAAATGAAAGGAGATGCAACTAAATGGAAAGACGCCCCATGTTCAAGGATTAGAACAGTTACCACTAAGATAGCACTGGGTCCAAACTGACCCACAGTTTCCACTTATATCCTGTGAAAACTCCAGCTAGTTGCTTTGCAGAAATTGGCAAGCTGATTCTAAAGTTTATGTAGAAGGGCTGTGAGTATAACTGAGTGGCACAACATCTGCCTGTCGGTGACTAGGTCCTGGGTTTGACCATTAACACCAGAAATAAATAAATAGGGCTAGGGATGTAGCTCAGTTGAAGAGCACTTGTTTAGCATTTACAAGGACCTGGTTTTGATCCTAGCACCAAAAAAATAAGTCAATCAGTACAATGCACATGGAAATTTAAGGAACCCAGACTAGCTAAAATACATTGAAAAAGAAGAACTAAGTGGGTAGGCCCATGCTTCCTGATTGTAAAAGTTATAAAATGGCTGAAGAGATGGCTTAGTGGTTAAGGCACTTGCCTACAAAGCCTAATGACCCGAGATTGATTCCATAAGTGCCTGCGTAGAGCCAGATGCACAAAGTGGCACATGTATCTGGAGTTCATTTGCAGTAACTGGAGACCCTGGCATGCCCATTCCCTCCCTCCCTCCATCCCTCCCTCCCTCCTCCTCCTTCTCCTTCTCCTCCTCCTCCTCCTCCTCCTCCTCCTCCTCCTTCTTCTCTCTCTCTCTCTCTCTCTCTCTCTCTCTCTCCTGTGTGTGTGTGTGTGTGTGTGTGTGTGTGTGTGTGTGTCTGCTGGGCATGGTAGCATAAGCCTTTAGTCCTAGCACTCAAGAGGCTGAGGTAGGAGGATCACTGTGAGTTTGAGGCCAGCCTGAGACTGCATAGTGAATTCCAGGTCAGCCTGGCTAGAGGGAGACCCTGCCTAAAAAAAAAAAAAAAAAAATAGGGCTGGAGAGATGGTTTAGTGGTCAAGGCACTTGTCTGGGAAGCCGAAGGACTCAGGTTCGATCCTCCAGGTCCCATGTAAGCCAGATGCATATTGTGGTACATGCATCTGGAGTTTGTTTGCAGTGGCTAGAGTCTCTGGCACGTCTATTCTCTCTCTCTTTTCTCCCTTTCTCTGTCTGTAATAAATGAACAAATAAAAATAAAATCTTTAAAACAAACAAAAAGTTACAAAACAATAGTAGTAAGGTGGTATCATTTTAGTCAAAGGACAGACATACAGATCAGGAGGATAGACTTGAAAGTTCATAAATCAACCTGCATGGTTTTGGTTAATTAATTTTCAAAGGGAGCAAGTAACTCAGTAGGGAAAGATTAGGCTTGACAACACATTTGAAGTGTGGGACAGCCAGATATCCATGTGTTTCATGGTATTTAAAAGAACTCAAAAGAGACCAAAAAACTACATATAATACTTAAAACTAAAAAACTCTTAGGAGAAAAATAAGCATAAAATCTGATCCTGAGTTTAACAATGGCCTCTGAGACAGGACACCAAGGCACAAGCAACCAAGAAAATAGATAAACTTGTGCTTTCAAGGGCACACAGAGTAGAAGAAAAAAATGCTTGTAAGTCACATACATTCTGGACCTGTATCTGGAACATATAGATAACTGTTTTCTTGCATGTTTTGTTATTTGTTTGGAGGCAAGGTCTCACTCTAGTCCAGGCTGACCTGGAACTCATTTTGTAACCCCAGACTGACCTTTCACTCATGGCAGTCTTCCTAACTTTGGTCTCCTGAGTGCTATGGTTATAGATGTGGCTAGAAAGAACTCTTACAACTTAGAAAGGAAGCAAAAAAGGAAGGAGGAAGGAAGGGAAGGAGGAAGAGAGAGAAGAAGAAAAAGAACTCTTACAACGTAATAGTAAACAATTTCCCAAGTTAAAAAAATGGGCAAAGAACTTAAGTAGGCATTTCTCTTTAAAAAAAAATATTATTTGAGAGACAGAGAGTGTATGGGCACACCAGGGTCTCTTGCCACTGTAAACAAATTCCAGATGCATGTGCCATTTTGTGCATCTGCCTTTATATAGATACTGAAATCAAACCTGGACCAGCAGAGTTTGCAAGCAAGTGCTTTTAACCACTAAACCATCTCTCCAGCCAATCAAGTAGTCATTTCTTCAAAGAAGACATAGAAGGGGCTTGCTGTCATCCATCACTATAAATGCAAATTTGCTGTGAGAGTCTGTTCTGTACCACTAATATCCTGAGAACAAAGACAGATACGCACAAATGTAGGTGAGGATGTGGGGAAATCGGAACCCTCCTCCAGCTCAGGGAAAAATGGAAAGGATGCAGCACCACGGGAACAGCCCATCAGTTTCAGAAGATTACATATGGAGTTCCATGTGACCCAGCAATTCTACTTCAGGGCACATCCCCAAGAGAACTGAAAACTTCTGTCCACACACAGACTTGTACCTGAATGATCATAGCAATGTTATTTGTAATAAGCCAGAGTGGAAATGAGAGAGCTATCCATCATCCGAAGACAAGACAGACCAACTGTGTTATAGCCACACGACGTAGTATTATTGGCAAAGACAGGAACAGAGAGCAGGTTCATGCTGCAACATGGGTTCGCCCTGCAAACAGGGTGCTAAGTGAACAAAGTTGAGTCACGAAAGACCACAGATGTGTGATTCAATTTCGTTTTTATTTTTATTTGTTGATTTTTTGGGGGGTTTTCGAGGCAGGGTCTCATTCTAGCTCAGGCTAACCTGGAATTCACTATGTATTCTCAGGGTAGCCTTGAATTCACAGCAATCCTCCTACCTCTGCCTCCCAAGTGCTGGGGTTAAAGGTGTGAACCACCATGCCTGGTTCCCTTTTTCTTTTTCTTTTTCTTTTCTTTTCCTCTTTCTTTTTCTTTTTCTTTTTCTTCTTTTCTTTTCTTTTCTTTTCTTTCCTTTCCTTTCCTTCTCTTCTCTTCTCTTCTCTTTTCTTCTTTCTTTCTTCCTTCCTTCCTTTCTTTCTTTCTTTCTTTCTTTCTTTCTTTCTTTCTTTCTTTCTTTTTTTTTTTTGAGGTAGGGTTTCACTGTAGCCCAGGCTGACCTGGAATTCACTATGTAGTCTCAGGGTGGCCTTGAAATCATGGCAATCCTCCTACCTCTGCCTCCCGAGTGCCAGGGATTAAAGGCATGTGCCACCACACCCAGCTCCTATTTCTTTTTTTAAAAAAAAAAACACATTTTATTTATTTATTTATTTGAGAGAGAAAGAGAGGGGAGAGAGAATGGGCATGCCAGGACCTCTAGCCACTGCAACTAAACTCCAGACACATGTACCATCTTGTGCATCTGGCTTTACATGGGTTCTGGGGAATTGAACCTGGGTCCTTTAGCTTTGCAGGCAAGTTCCTTAACCACTGAGCTCTCTATCCAGCCCCATGTAATTCCATTTCTATGAAATCTCCACAACAGGCAAATCCATACAGAAAGCATATGGAATAGTGATTGTCAGGGGCTGGGTGATTGGTAAGGCATAAGAAGTGACTGCTAATGGATCTGGGGTTTCTTTAGGAAGGAGATGAACTTGTTCTAAAATGGATTGTTGGGCTGGGGAGATGGCTCAGTGGTCAAATGTGCTTGCTTGCAAAGCCTGACAACCCAGGATTTATTCCCCAGTACTGACGTAAAGCCAGATGCACAAGTGGTACATGCATCTGAAGTTTGTTTGCAGCAACAAGAGGCCCTGGGCACCCATAGTCAGTCTGTCTGTTTGTTAATAAGTAAATAAAAATATATTTAGGGCCTGGAAAGATGGCTTAGTGGTTAAGCACTTGCCTGTGAAGCTAAGGACCCTGGTTCAAGGCTGTGTTCCCCAGGACCCATGTAAGCCAGATGCACAAGAGGGCACATGCATCTGGAGTTTGTTTGCAGTGGCTGCAGGCCCTGGCGTGCCCATTCTCTCTCTATCTGCCTATTTCTCTCTGTTTGTTGCTCTCAAATAAATAATTAAAAAGTAAACAAAAAATCTTTTTAAAAATATATTTTTTTAAAAAAATAAAATGGATTGTATACAACTGCAGCATTTGAGGCACATACTTCAGACATGAATTGTGTACTGTGTGCATTGCATCTCTGTGAGGCTGTGCATTGGTTATTTTTCTCACTGCTGTGACAAAAGCAACCTGAAAAATGGGTTTACTTTGGCTCACAGGTGGAGGAGACAACAGTCCACTGTGGCGAGGAGGTGGGAACATGACACAGCTGGTCACATTGCATCCACAGTCAGGAAGCAGAAAGTGATCAATGCTGGTGCTCAGCCCACTTTCTCCTTTTTTATTCAGTGTAGGACCCCAGCCCATGGGGTGATGTTGCTCACGTTCAGAGTGAGTCTTTCCTCCTCAGTTAAACCTCTCTGACACACCCAGAGGTGTATCTCCATGGTGATTCTAAATCCAGTCAAGTTGACAGTGACGATTAACTACCACAGGCTGTTATTTAAAAAACCTCAAGCAGTTAACCACCAGAGTGCTGCTTCCTGACCGCATGCTTCCCTTTCCCCGCCTCACAGTTTAGTTCGTAGAGCTTTTTCCTCAATGCTTTTCCCCTCAACCTGTCTGGGATCTTTTCTTCCCACCCAATCCCTTGTTGCCCTGTTCAGGATGTAGAAGGTCCCTTGATTCTCCATTTGTATCCTAACCTAATATCTTGCTTGCTTTCCTAATGGGCTGGTTTCCCAGTGGGGCTTATGTCTGGGTGTGAACCAATTATCCTGGAATTGGGTGTCTGCATCCCCATTAGCTGTTGCACCACCAAGGCCTTGCAAGCTGGGGCAAGATCCAGTCCTACCCCTTCCTCTTCAGCCCGCAGAGAAGCGAAAGATCTGGTTCACGGTCAGGCCACACATACCTCTCCTCTCCATCTGTAGGTGCCTGAGCACCAGGGCTTCAGGATAGTCCCAGCCACCAGCCCAGGCCTTCCTAGGGAGAGCAAGGGTGGAGCAGCTCAAGGCCTGTACTTTCCCAGCAGGAAGGGCCTTCTGCCTCTTTCTCACTGCCCTGGCCTTCTGCCCAGATGTAGATCATTCCAGCCCTCCATCTCTGCAGCAGAATGAAAAGAATTTGCTAGTCTTCTGGCCAACTATGAAGCATTTAAAAAAATATATTTTATTTATTTATTTGAGAGAAAAAGAGGGAGGGGGACCACCAGCATGCCAAGGCCTCCAGCCACTACAGCCGCACTCTAGACACATGCATCACCTTGTGCATCTGACTTTACAGGGGTTCTGGGGAATTGAACCTGGGTCCTTTGGCTTTGCCAACAAGTGCCTTAACCGCTAAGCCATCTCTCCAGCCCTATGACGCTTTTAAAAAGTGAGTTACATTCCATTCCTGACTCTAAAAAATAACTGGAGCAGGTTGGCTCCTTAGTGCTTTCTAATTTTGAGCATGTGTTGTCAGTTCTAAGAAAGGGGCTTGGATTTGGGTTGATCAGGTTAAGCTAAGGGCCGCCTTTGTCTTAGCATGCAGAGCAGTGAAGACAGTTCTCAGCCTTGCTGTTCTCCTGGAAGACCTTAGAAAGGCTACCTCTCCCTTCTGCACATAGTTTCCTCATCTCTCAAATAGGGAAAGATTTCTGCCTTACTAGTTTTGTAGTCTGAGAACCCACAGGGGTCTGTGCAAGTGTGTCGGGCATGGGGCCTGCTGCTGCACACTCTGATGCCAAGGACTCTAGGAGATTCAGTTGGCTTGGCTGGCTTGCAAAGACAATTGAACACTGGACCCCACGCAGATGACTACATTTGCTAAGTAGATCAAAAGCAGCCTCACCACATGTTAGGCTGGCACTTTATTGCTAAGCTATGCCTCCAGCCCTGCACCTCAGCAATTTTCTGGAGTTTGGATTAGAGCCCAAACAAAAATTACAAATATAATGAAATTAAGTTGAAGGATCAGGATAAACTCAGAAGACTGGTATCACTGTGGTATCTTTGGGCTGTGCAGGGTGTCTCCCAGAGTATTTCAGAAATGGATCCTCTTTCCTCTTCTTTGCGGATGGAAGCCCGTGGCTGAGATGTTACGGGGGGAGTGCTGGGCCCTGTCTTGAAGAGTGCATGTTCATCCCGGGGATATGAGTCATGACATAGTCATGTACCTCTGGGATTGCAGAGACAGTGGGATGGTACTGATTTGTGGGCCTTTGGGCAAAACATACCGGCTCATAGCTGGCGAGAGAACTGGCCTGCAGACATTCCTAGCAAGGCCAGATTGTGGGGCCATAGATCAGGACTCTCTCTGCCCTCCTTCTCCAATTGTCTCCCAATGCGGGGGAGATAGTGAAGGAGAAATATGCACAGCAAAGGTAGTGGACAGGAGCACTGAGGGATAAGGAGGGAGTAGAAGAGGAGAGAGTAGGAAGAGAGAGGAGAGAAGAGGAAGAGGAGGGAAAAGAGTAGGAAGAGAGAGGAGAGAAGAGGAAGAGGAGGGAAAAGAGTAGGAAGAGAGAGGAGAGAAGAGGAAGAGGAGGGAAAAGAGTAGAGAGAGGAGGAGATTCCACCTCCCCTGTGAGCCCCTGAGATTTCTCAGCCTTTCTCCCCATAGCCCTTGCTCTCCTAACCATGGACTGCACAGGTCTCGTCTTTTCTACCTGCTGTGAGTCTCCCCTTCCTTTTCCCTGGTCCTTAGTGAGAGCTGGCCTGTGGCACCACCCTCCCTGCTCTGGCACTCCCAAGACATTTGGTTAGCAGGTCTGAAGAATTTGGGGTCTTGAACAACAAGGTCTTGGCTCTCTTCAGTTCTAACAGTCCCAGTTTTACAAGAATGCAGTACGTGAAGCCTGGTTCCTGCCCTCTGGGGGTGGGTAGATCCTTTTCTTTTTGCCCTGACCTTCCCCTGTGGAAAAAAAAACAGTGCCCATCCTTCTACCCACCCATTCACTCCCATACTCAGTCATTCCTGTGCTCTTCAGACTCCAGCAACAACTCTTTGAGAGGTTAAGTGACTCACCTAAGGACACGCAGCTCTTAAGCTGCTAAATCTCACTTCCACGTGGAAGATGGAACCTGTGTAGAGTGACCCACATGTCCAGCACAGAAGGGTTAAGGGCCCCGAAAAGGCCAACTTCTTACTAAAGGAGTCCACAAGGGAGGAACTTGTGTTTGAAGGCCTAGGGAACTAGCTTTGAATATATATTTGTGTGTGTGTGTGTGTGAGTGAGAGAGAGAGAGAGAGATAGGGAAATGTGTATGGTTGTGCCATGGCCTTCTGCTACTGCAAACCAACTCTATACTCATGTGCCACTTTGTGCATCTGGCTTTAGGTGGGTACTGGGACTTGAACCTGGGCAAGCAAGGGTTTTCCACCACTGAACCATCTTTCCAGGCCCCAAGAACGTAGCATTCAAATGAACCTTGCAAGCCAGCTGAGACACCAGCAAGAGAAAAAGCTTAAGGAACGCTAGGACAGTGGGTTTCCGGGAGGGTTGTTCTGAGCCAGGCACCAGGTAGGGTGGCTCACACATTGTCCCCTTCACTTCACAGCTACTCTGAGGTGTGGTTTCTCCAACTTAGAGCTAAGGACTCCCGGGCTCAGGAAGTGGGAAATCACAATCCAGGGATCAGGGCAGGATCTGCACTCAGGACTGTCTGACTTCACTGTGTCCCCACACACCACCCTACAGCACCCTGTAGCTTGGTGACAGGAACCTTTTGCGCTGGGGGGCGGGCAAAGCCATAGAGGGTAGAAGCACGGAGAGACCCTCACCTGGGTGGGCTTCTGGGCCTCCCTGGCCTCTGACCACCCACCTGCCTCTGGCACCACACTTGCTGGACTCCAGAGCATTCATCATGTAAACTCTTCCCTGTCTGGCAGCACCAAGTACTTGCACCCCCACTGGACACTTGTCCCCCAAGTCCTCATTGCATGTCCACATTTGGAAAAAAAAATACTAAGAACAAATGATGTCAGCCAGACATGGTGGTGCATTCCCATTGTCCCAGTCACTTGGGAGGCTGAGGCGGTAAGATTGCTTGAGCCCAGGAGTTCAAGTCCAACATGGGCCACCCATGCCAATCACCCAGTCAGGTAAAATAACAGGAATGGCAGAGAAATCTTCTATTCCTACCCAATGCCTATACTAGTCAGTTCTGGAAGAGTTTTCTTGTATTCATGGCTGAAGAGGAGATAACAGAAGGACTCAAGCCCAAGCCAGTAGTGGCAGGTGATAGCCACATGGCCAAATTCCCAACCCCTGCCCCCACCCAGGTGGTCCACTGTTGTAGGTTTTTTTTTTTTTTTTTAATCAGAGAGTGAGAGAGGAAGACGCAGGTAGAGAGAGAGAATGGGTGCTCCAGGGCCTCTAGCCACTGCAAATGAACTCAAGACACATGTGCTACCTTGTGCATTTAGCTTATGTGAGCACTGAGAAATTGAACCTGGGTCCCCAGGCTTTGAAGGAAGTGTCTTAACCACTAAGCCATCTCTCCAGCCCCTTATTTATTCTTGTTTGCATATTTTCTCTGTATTTCCCGATGTTAACCTTGTTTTACTTATTTTTCTGAAATGGGAGCTGCATGTGCACCTGGCTGGGGAGGCTGACTGAGCACCCCAAAGGGATGTTGATGGGGTAGAGGATAGGGCTCAGCACCTGCAGAATCCTGCTCTGAGGTTCAGACATCTCTGGGATGGCTTTTCCTCCAAAGAGCATGCTAGAAAGAGTGGAGAGGCCACGGACATCTTTATTAGATCACCCTAAATTGAGATTCAGTAGGAAGTCGGAGCATTCTTTATACATCACGATGCTTCCTTCCGCCTCACGAGGTGTGTGCAGAATGATGTTACTTACTCCTCTTGTTTTCCCGCCTGCTCGTTAGAGAAGAAAATCAAGAAATCGTGTTCTACCTCCCTTTCTAAGCCCATCCCTTACAGTAATAACAACAAACCTGTCTTCCTGTTATGAAAGACCAACAGCCTTTTCAAGTAGAAAAACGGGTGTTTGTTTGGCCGGGGAAGAGAAAGTGTGAAGGAGCCACAGGGAGGGGAGGGGACTAGAGGGGTCAGGCCCAGCCTTCCTGAGGCCCCTTTCTCCCTTTGTGAGACCCTGGCTGTGAGCAGGCCCAGCTGCTGGCTCACTCCATGAAGGGTGCTGAAGCTTCACCCTGCCTGAGGGCTCTTTTTAAGTTTAGATTTTTGTGACCCACCTGCAGTTGCTGTGTGGACCCCTTCGGGGAAGGAGCCTCTCCTGCTGGAAAGAGAACAAACACATGAGCCCCCACTTCTGGCTGAAAAAACAAAAACCAAAATATGACCCTATTGCTGCATTCCTCTGACCCCACCTTAGTAAGTGGAGGACAGGCACACATAGCCCGGCGTTGAGACAGTTCTGTTTTTTAATAGAGAATGAGGAGGGACACAACAATAAATTGGCAGTGAAACAAGCTGTCTTCAAAATTTCTGGTAACTCACGTAGCTGCTGCATGGTGGGTGGCTGAGCAGGTGGCCCAGCGAGGTGGGATAGAACCTCACAGCTCTGTGGACATGTGACTGCAGGACTTGGTGGGCTCTGTTTGCCTTTTGTTCAGTGGTAGATCCTAACAGGCAGGTGGTTCTGAAGCTGAGGCTGAGAAGTTGAAAGGAGATGGCTTTGTTCTCAAAGTGCCTTTGTGTGCCCATCTCATGGCCTGCCTCCCACTTCCACCACCCTCTTTTTCCCCACATGTCTATGGTTTTTTTCTCTTTCTCTCTTAAAAATATATTTATTTATCTATTTGAAAGCAGGGAGGGAGAGAGAGAGAGGGAGAGCTAGAGAATATGGGTAAGGCCAGGACCTCCTGCTACTGGAACTCGTGCTGGAGGTTGGTAAAGGTCTGGATGGGAGGATTTGGGTTTGGCGTCAGTGCTGGAGGCTGTAGTGGTTGTGGGGCAGGTTCTCCAGGCAGTTGATGGGGAACTGCAGCTGGGGGCTCCTGGGAGGGTGACAGCAGGCTGGACCTTAAATGCTGGAGTCCTGGCTCCCCAGAGGCCCAGGATCTGAGTTCCTCAGTGTCCTCTGCTGTGGATTCACCCCGGGGAGGGCCAAGGACCAGATATCCCAGAGAAGAGAATGAAGAGGAGAACTTTCTGCTACGCCCTTGGCTCTGGGTTGCTTACATGAATCTTGCAGTTTTCATTGCTTGATGAAAGGTGAGCCTTGTTGTTCCGCCCCAAGCTACTGCCACTCAGCAGCTCACACCACCCATCAGTCCCTGAAGAAAGGGATCCGTTTCTGTTGCTTCCTGCAGAAAGCAGGGAGGGCAGGCCCTGCTCAGTGCAAGATGCCAGTTTGTTTACAGAGGGGCTTCCTGTCACTCTGAAGAGGGAAGCTGCCGCCCACCTGATCCCTATTGTTTAGAAGCATTGAGGAATAAGATGGTTTGAGCAATGACTTCAGCACACACATGCGTGTGTGCGTGCATGTTAGAGAGGACGAGGTCAGAGGATTCCTGAGCCCAGAAAGGCTTCAGAACTGTATGCATGATGGGCAAGTGTCCGACCCAGAGAAAGAAAGTGTTTTTCCCAGACTCACATAGCCCTGGATTATGGTTTTAAAACCCATCCACCTTGAGGCTGGGAAGACGGCCCCGTCGGTAGAGGTCTTAATGTGAGGAATTGAATTCGGATCTGTGGCGTCCACTAAGTGTCAGGTGGGCAGCCCACTTGTAATCCCGGTGCTTGGGAGACAGACTCAGGGGCCAAATGGCTAGCTAAACTAGCTAAAATGAGGAGCCCTGGGTTCAAGTAGGAGACCCTGCCTCAGTTAATAAGGAGGAATGCATTTAAGGAAGATCACCATACTCGAGGCGCATAGGCACACACATCCCCACCCACACACCCAAACATGCATGTACAGCACACACAGCTCCTCATTTGAAGTCATACTGTATCTGAAGTAGGCTTTGAGATGGGAGCTCTTTCACTTTCACAAGGGCAGGAGGGAAGGAAGGAGGGAGGGAGAGAGCGTGAGAGGGGAGTAAGGGGAGAACTGAGTGAATCTCCTGGTGCCCTGGCTGTCATGTGACATCATGGCAAGGAAAGTGTTTCTGACTCCAGAGAACTCTGCAGAGTGGTGGGTGAGCAGGAGTCCCGGGGTTTCCCTCTAACACTCCCACTTCTGCCTCGATAACTTAGAACTCCACCTGCTGTTTGTGGGAGCTTCTAGAATGGACTTCTCAGGAAGTGTCTAACATCGCCCCCCCCCGCCACACCCACACACTGGTGGCTTCTCACCTCACCCACCCTACCCCATGCAGAAGCAGGTGTTGTGCTGGCTGCTTGTGAAAGGCAAGGAGCTGAGTCCCATCCTCTTAGGCTGAGTGGAGTGTCCAGGACTGGGCCAGGAACCTGCGTTTGAAAGGAGCTTAGGCCAGCTCTGAGTAGCTGCCGGTGTATCCCTGGCAGGGTGAGGGCCTCGTTTTCTCTTGTCTGCCCCTCAGGGGCTGTGACTGGTGGGCTGGTCCCACCTCTGAGCCTTGATCCTCTCTGTTGAGCAGGGTGTCACCCTTTCCTGTTTGCCTGCTATGGGGTCACCTAGAGTGTACCAAGCGCGTAGTGCCTCGAGCCTGGTTCTATGTGTGCGCTAGGTGAGTGGCGCCTATATCAAGCTTGTTAAGTGATGGGCAGGACAAAGTGATTTAGGGTGCCAGTATGTGGGATGGTTCCCTGAGAGAGTGCCAGGCCAGGGTCACAGGGCAGGCCTCCTGGAGGTCAGCTGGGTCTTGAGAGCAGGCTTAATGCTGCACTAGGGCTTCAGGGCCTCGATTTGGGAAGAACTTCCAGCGAGCCCATAGATGGAGTTCTTCCCAGATTGAGCAGAGGTTCCCAGCACCCAAGGTGAGGAAGGCATAGAGCCTGAAGATTGGAGTCTTAGCCGGGCGTGGTGGTGCACGCCTTTAATCTCAGCACATGGGAGGCAGAGGTAGGAGGATTACTGTGAGTTCAAGGCCACCCTGAGACTACATAGTGAATTTCAGGTCAGCCTGGGCTAGAACAAGACCCAACCTCAAAAAAAAAAAAAAAAAAAAAAAGAAGAAGATTGGAGTCTTGCTTGGAGCGCTCTGGGGGAGGTGACCCTCAGCCTTGCTCTCCTGTGAGAGTGACATTTTCTGAGCAGGAAGGAGTGGCTCAGAGCTCTGCACACTGGGATTGGAGTGACACTCTCCTCTCCTGGATGGGTGCGCCTGGCCTGCCTAGAAAGGGAGGTGATGGTGTGGCCTAGTGGCTGGAATGCTGCTTCTAGAGGTCATTCTCTTTGTTAAGTCTCAGGGAAGTGTCCCTGCCATTGTTGGGGAGATTCTGTTTTCCTCGACTGTCGAAGTCTCTCTTTGTGGGGCTCTTTACTTGTGTCACCTTCTCCTCTCGTGCCCCCTTTTCCTTCTCTGAGGGGGAACCCTTGCCGCCCAGTTCTGCTAGTAAACTGGCTCCATTGTATCTGTGATGTCACCTGTGTGCCGCTAGATGTGCATGGGATGTCTGCAATCCTTTCAACCCCAGCCTGAAATGACTTGGAGTCTCAGAGGCTGTGTAGAAGGAATTTGTGCACCAGCCTTCTGCATTCTAGAACTCAGTTAGCTGGTTTGTTTATAGAAGGGGGCAGTGAAACTTCCAGAGGTCTATGTCTTCTGATCCCCTCTGGGGTTGGATTGTTACTATTATTATTTTTTGATATATTTTTTTTATTTTTAGAGAGAGAGAATTGGCGCACCAGGGCCTCAGCCACTGCAGTTGAACTCCAGACGCTTGTGCCACCTAGTGGGCATGTGTGACCTTGCGCTTGCCTCACCTTCATGTGTCTGGCTTGCATGGGATCTGGAGAGTTGAACATGGGTCTTTAGGTTTCGCAGGCAACTGCTTTAACTGCTAAGCCATCTCCCTAGCCCTGATGTGGGATTATTGGACAGCTGGTCTCTGGTCATCCCGTGGCTCCCCTAGTCACCTGTCCTGGGGTGGAGTGGGTTTGCAGGAGCAGGAGCTCAGGTGTATTCTTAGGAACCTGTGAGTACAGCACAGAGGAACAGAATGGCGGAGGGTTGGGGAGAGGTGTCAAAGGCCTTGTGGGGAGAGATGATCTTTCCCCACTGGTGACTTTCTGGAGGCTAAACTAGGAGCCCTTGATCTTCTTCTTCCCTGTACCCTTGGCTCCCACAGGTCTGCTTTGGACCCTATACTGACCCAGCTTCCTCTCCTGGCTTCTCCATCAGGTCCAGCTTAGCGTGACTTTCTGCCATGTCTGTCTGTGAGCTAACAGGAAAAAAATGTCCATGATTGGGCCACCTGACTCAGGAACACTGGGCTGGGGCTCAAGGGTTTCCTGGGCCTGGCACATCCACCTGCTGATTCCCTATGTGTGGGAGGATGAGGACATTCGATGGGGCCAGAGAATCACACAGTGACTAACAGAGTAAGGAAGGGTGACCTCCCAGAGGAATCACAAGCAAAACCTGGACATGGTCCTGAGATACCTTCTGATTGTTTTTCTGGTTTGTTGTCACCTGAGGATAATAGAACACACTGATGCTTCTGACATTCAGAAATGGGGTGTATGGGAAGGGAGCAGATGGTGGCATGGTGTTGAGAGCGTTTGGTTGACTTTGTTTATTTATTTTTGGTTTTTTGATGTAGGGTCTCACTCTAGCCCAGGCTGACCTGGAATTCACTATGTAGTCTCAGGGTGGCCTTGAACTCACTGCGATCCTCCTACCTCTGCCTCCCGAGTGCTAGGATTAAAGGCGTGCACCACCACACCTGGCTTGTTGACATTTTTTAAACTAAAATTTAAATGCACATTGTGGAAAATTCATCAATATCAGAAAGGAACCTGTGAAGCAAAGTAATAATAATAATACAACCATAAGCCCACATATTGATTTAGGTGTAAATTTTAGTCCTCTTAGCAAAATACTGTTGTAAGTTCCAGAAAAGTCCTTGTCCCGTACTCTGGTGCCCTGAGTAAACATACTCACAGAACGTCTTGGAACTAATGTCTCAGCAGATGCTGTAGTGAATGGGAGGAGCTAGTGAGGTTTGGATGACAGCTGTCATTGGGATTCCACCTGTTCGGGCCAGCCACATGTGGCACATTCCTCCTGTGACCCTTCCTCTCCCTCCCCCCGGAACTGAGAGCCTGTGTGTACATGTGTGTCTGTTCACATGTGTGATCTGTGTTCACTAGCCTGGGCTCCCTGGGGACAGGTGTTTCTCACTTCCGTGTATCCCTAGCTCCTTAGTGCCCAGCTTGGCTTTCAACTGAACAGTAAGCTGAGCTTTGATACCTGTCTGTTTCCTTTGCGGGGGGGGGGCAGACCTTCCAGGCATGTGAAGTTCTTTCTTTGAGCTTATGGCAGCTTGGTGGCATTCCTGGATGGCACACCTCCTCAGCTGTGGCCAATATTCACCCAGCCTTTTGGAAATCTCCCTCCTGGGCTGAGGATTCCTGGGGCCCTAATGGCCTTGGCCATGCATAGGAGCAGCCAGCCTCTGCTGGGGCTCAAGGTCAGTGTATGAGTGGGCCCTGACAGAGGAGAGTATGTACTGAGCTCCGCAGCCTGCACCCACAGCTCTGAAATGACATTTCGGGAATTGAATTACCGACATTTCAGTACTTGCAGCATCCAGGAATAGATTATTTGATTATATCTGTTGGAAGTCATCGCAGCCACCACTGGCTTCGTTTTTCTCAGCCAACAGCTAAACCAAGTGGAGAGTGGGGAGGGGGAGCCAGCCCCAGAGCGCTGTAATTACTTGATTCTCTCAAAAGCACATCTCCCAAACTGGTGGCAGCTGGTGGTTTCTCCTCAGATAGGAAAAGCTCCAGGGTATGCTGCTCCAGGCAAGACCCAGACTGGCACTGCTTTACCAGGCATGCCATTACCCTTCCCTTACTTACTTGTCACACTGCTGAGGACACTAAGACTAGAAATGCCATTTTAATGGTGGCTGCCACAGCCAAAGGCAGCTCCCTATAGCTCTGGTGCTGGGGAAGAGCAGGCCAGTTACTTCTGCTGTATAAAGTCATTTAACATTTGTGGGCTGATTTCCTTGTTTGTTTATTTGTGTGTGGGGAGGTGGGTGGTGTGGGTGCACATATCTTGGAGGTTGGTAGACAACTTTGGGGTGTCTGTGCTCTAGTTTTTAAATTTTTATTTGCTTGTTTATTTATTTGTTTATTTATTTGAGAGAGAGAATGGGTGCTCCAGAGCCTTATGCCACTGCAAACAATCTCAAGATGCACGTGCCACTTTGTACATTTGGCTTTATGTGGTAACTGGGAAATCCAACCCAGGCTGTTAGACTTTGTTTGCAAGAAAGTGCCTTTAACTGCTGAATCGTCTCTCCAGTCCCCTATGCTCCACTTTCTTTGAGATAGGGTCTCTTGCCACTGCAAATGAACTGCCCAACTGTAGACCTCTGGATGTCAGACTAGCTGGCCCAGGAGGTTCGGATTCTCCTGGCTCTGCCTCCCATTGTCATAGGCAGTTTGCATCAGCCACTTTGCATGAGGCTTTATATATGGGGAATTGAACCCAGGCCAGCACCTTAACCACTGAACAAGATAGCTAGCCTTTGTGGTCTGATTTCTGTATGTCTTGCCTTGTTGATCTTTCGGCTCACACATCCTTGGAGACTTGAGAGTGACTGTAGCTGACCGCTTGAGGAAATCTCTGGTTTTCCCTGGCCTCAGGTATTTGCAAAGTCTTTGGAGATCTTGGGATGCCCTTTGAGGCCCTGCAGAAGTGTCGACTTTTGGTGCCATAGTCATGAGACTGACAGCTTGCAGAGATGAACTGCACACTGGGAGCTGCTGGCCTCCTGGCTTTCTACGTATTTCATAAGTCTGGAGTTTGCACTTACATGTGCCCTGGGTCAGGAACAAGTTCAAAAGCATCAAAACAGCACAGCTGTCTCCCAGAGACTCTCAGCATAGAGTGAGGTATACACCCAGGCTGGACTCTTTTAGGGCCTGATGGGGCCTCGGTGCAGTGGGGGACCCAGGAAGAAGGGGTCCCTGAGGCCTTCTTGAAGGATGTAGCCATCTTGCCACCAACTTGGACCTTGGGAAATTGTAACCAGTTGCCTATTAATCAAATAAAAAAATGAATATGCTAAGTTTGGGACCACCAGGGAAAGCTGGAAGTGAGCTAAAGGGAGCCACAGATTCAACCAGGCAAGAACTAGTGATTCAAGAAGCTCCACTTACAATTTTGCAAAAGGAAAGGCCCTGGCCTCATTAGGCCACCTCCAGTGTGTCCTTGAAACCTTCGTGTTCCTTGAAATGTGCTTCATGACATCCTGGAAAAACAATTCTCCTCTTCTATATATAGCCTTATCTCAATGTGCAGGCGCCTACCTGGGCCACTTATCTTCTAGAAAAGCACTGGGTTAGGCCTTTGGGGTGGGGTGGGGGACTTAGATATGGGGTTTGGCATTCTGCCTGTGAGAAACCCACACATTCTTTCATGGAGCCCGTGGGAGCCGCCTATAGTCCAGGATTCCCTTTTCTGCTTCCACTCCTTAATCTCACCTTCCCTTCGGGTGTGAGTGACTCCTCTGGTTTTAGCTTCTTCTAATCTGTTGCCCATCAGTCCTGGAGTAAGTGGGGCATATGTGTGGTGTGAGATGGGGACAGAGAACCAGCCTGCAGGTGCCAGTGGGTGTATACAGGGAACAAATGCCAGGAGAGATTCTGGGGTTATGATGTCCAATCTGAGAATAGGACTCAGCTGGCTGAGTGTGTGCCACACAAGTAAGTGTAGGAGCAGGGTTTGGATCTCCAGCTTCCATGTGAATGCCAGGCAGGTGTGCTGGCCCACCTGTAAGCCTAGCATTCGCTTGGAAAGCTGTGACACGGGATTACGGGGACAAGCTAGCAAACTAGCCAATCAGTGAGCTCTGGGTTCAAGGGAGAGACCATACCTCAATAAAGAGGTGGAAGGATGAACAAGGAAGACTCGATGTCAGCCTCTCTGTCTCTCTCTCCCTCTCTCTCTCTCTCTCTCTCTCTCACACACACACACACACACATACACGCACATATGTACCCTCACACGTGCAAACACACGCCACATACATATACACACACAATAACAGAAAATGTCTAGTCCATCTCAACTTGGCCTGTGTTGTGATTTTGTTGCCATCTGTAAGAGCCCTAAATCATTAAATCATTATAGACAGAACCCGCTGCCTCACTGAGGAATTCTTTTAAAAAATGTGTGTGTGTGTGTGTGTGTGTGTGTGTGTGTAAATTTGAGAGAATTACAGAGAAAGAGGGGAGGGAGACAAAGAGAGTGAGAAAGAGAGAGAGAGAGAGAGAATGGGTGCACCAGGGCCTCTAGCTACTGCAAAGGAACCCCAGACACATACGCCACTTTGTGCATCTGGCTTATATGGGTCCTGAGGAATCAAACCTGGGTCCTTTGGCTTCACAGGCAAACACTTTAACTGCTAAGCCATCTATCTCTCCAGCCCTAGCCATGATCTTTGACAGAGCTCAAGAGCCTGCCCAGGAGCTATGAGTCAAGGGCACATTGAAGGTCAGTGGGAGGGAGACATGTTCCCCAGCACCCTGAGTGTCAGAGAGAAAGTGGCAGGGGTTGGGAGGGGCTTACCGATAGCCTATAGTTGCTGAGACTTTGCTGTATGTGCTGGGGTGGGGGTGAGTCTGGGTGGTCCTGAAATCGAGGAATGCCATGTTTGGAAGTGTACCCTCTCCTTCTAAGTGACCAGCTCTGCAGCCAAGTGGATAGTCCAACGTGGGTCTAGGGCTGTCCTGGGTCCCTAACCCACTTGATGGTGCAGCATGCTGTTCTCCCTGCTCTCAGAGGCTCAGACAGCTCACCTGGCCTTGGTGCAGGTGAGGGTGTATTTTCTGAGAATGTCCTAAGTATGGTCCCAACCGGGACCCCACCCTAGAGTCCCATGGAGCCAAGCCTCCTTGAACTGATGGGTCAGTGGGCAGTGTGTAACTTCTGTGTTCTTCTCCTTGGGGCTGGGGACTGGACATTGCAGTGTAAGCTCTTCCCCTTGGCTCGCTTCTTCCCATCGTATGGGTCTGTTCCTCTCTGTAGTCTCCAGCCCACCTGGAAAGACATGACTTGGTGGCAGGGGGCGGGGCAGTCAGTGTGCCTGCATAGAGGTCTGTCACTCTGAAGGCAGGTGTGAGGGGGACAGGGGAGGCCTAGGCCCCTGAAGGCCTGGCTTTTTCTTTGAAGTTTCTCTGCTGCTTTACTGGCCTGGCTCTAAGTCCAGGTTTGGTTCTTTGACTGTTCAGGAAACTTCACATCTGAGGTCCACCTGCCTTTTTCAGATCGGCAGGCTGTTTGCCCTTTTCTTTTCTTTCTTTTTTAAAATTATTTTTATTTATTTATTAGAGAGAGAAAGTGGGCACACCAGGGCCTCCAGCCACTGCAAACGAACTCCAGATGCATGTGCCACCTTGTGCATCTGGCTTATGTGGTCCTGGGGAATTGAAACTAGGTCCTTTGGCTTTGCAGGCAAATGCCTTAACTGCTAAGCCATCTCTCCAGCCCATTTGCCCTTTTCTCTGGCCCTTAGAAGGCAATCCTGCCTCCCTCGTGTCTCTTGCCCTGATGCTCCTGGAAGGTGAAAGAACACACACAGTGCCACCATGGCTTGCCAAGATGCCTAGGAACCTCCGTATGCACCGTGGGCTGTACTGTGAGGGCATCTCTGCCTCTCACCAACCAGTCTGATTTTGTTTTTTTGTTTTGTCTTTCAAGTGGCGCTAGAGATCAGAACATCACCTTCCTGTGATCTGAGCCAAGGCAGGGAAGCTGTGTGGCTTCATGGCCACATGGGTTGAGGTTAGGGGGAATGAGGCACACTGTTCATCATGGATGCATTGGAACAACCACTGTCACCAAGGCAGGTACCTTATGCTGCCCCAGCCCTCTTTACCCAGTAGTCTCCTCCCTACCTGCCCATCACTCCCTTTGCTGCCAGACATAGTTTGAGCACTCACATTGCTCCTTATAGACACAGGGCTGGCCTTTTGTTTCCTGCCCTGAAAGCTGAACTGGGAGCCTGTGGGGTTATTTGGAGGACTGGGTTGTCACAATCCCTTGGCCATTGGCCTACTCTGGGAAGGTGCCCTTTGCCCTTCCCCAGCTCCATCACTTCAGCCCTCTCCCCAAGAGAAGTAGGTCAGTTCTGCAGCCTCCTCCCACAGGCCCTGTCTGTTCTCCCCTGCTGGCCTATCTTTGACCAGTGACAGCTACAGCAGGGGCTGAAGAGATGGCCCAGTGCTTAACGGTGCTTGCTTAAACAACTACAGTATCCAAAGACTCTGAGTAGATACAGTCAGTGACCGACAGGTGAGAGCAGCAGACCCCAGAGCTGTGGCTGAGCTGGGAACTTCCTGGAACAGCAGGAAGGATGAACTGGGTGTTCTCACTTACGGTACGTAATTCCAGGCATGTGGCAGGTGGGGCTAGATTCTCTGCCTGGGATGAGGAGCTGATGGGGAAACTGAAGAAGGGACAGCATGGAACTCGGGTTCTCTGCTCACGACACAGTGCCACTTCTTCCTGAATAAGTCATGAGGAGGAAGGGGGAGGGCCTGCAGTATCATCATCGTCTGACTTGATAATAGAAAAATTAAAATTTAAAGTGATCGAAAGTGATGAGTGACAGAAATGTTCCTAGAAACCGGAGATTGTGTGCCTTGCAGCTGTTTGAATGTTGCGGCATTCGAAGCCAAGGACACAGGAGCCTTTGTTCCCGGGCCCTGCGGGGCTCTCAGTTCTCAGCACCAGCCTGGAGAAACTGCTTCTTCTCAGCGGTGAGCCTCAGCCTGGTGGAACTGACAGGCCTCCTAGGGGTCCTCATTTGTCCTCAAGGATGTTACCCTGTATCTGGACTCTGGGGCCCTTGGGAACTTATGCTCCCGGCCTAGTCCCTCCCTTGCACTACTGCAGGGTTCACACTGGGATATACACACAGAGTGTTTGGGCCACAAGGTTTATTTGGGTTTTTGTTTGTTTTGTTTTCTTTGTGAGGCAGGGTCTCACTCTAGCCCAACCTGACCTGGAATTCATGCTATAGTCTCAACTGGCCTCAAACTCATGGTAATCCTCCTGCCTCCGCCAGTGCTCCTTCAGCTCTAGGAAAGTCCAGAACCTGCCCGTGTCCCCAGTCTCTGACCCCAGGAGCTCAAAACAACCTGGCTGGCCTGCTCAGTTCCCCAGGGTAACCATTTGTCTTGTGTTCATATACTGGGCTCCAGATGCCGCGGGCTCACTCCTGAATAGCATTCCAGGTCGTCCCCATGAGTCAGGCTGAGTTTCTCAGGTCAGTAGGGCAGAATGCCAGAGCCCTAGGGACAATGGGCTGCACAAACCACTTATTTTAATTAGAGTTATGTAACAACAGATCAGAATGTTGGCAAAAAATATAGGACAAAAAAGACTCACTGACGGCCCCTTCCTATCCCAGCCGCTCGTGGTGCCCTGCCCTGTGATGTGTTTGCTTTCCTTGAAATATTGGCACTGCACACCAGGATACTGCTTGTGGTCATTGCTCTCACACTCTGGATTGTGGAAGACATGGTTTCCCTCTCGGTGCAGGTGGAGGCCCACTTGCCAGGATGGAGGCAGTAAGAGGCTCCTGTGCACAGACATGATTATACTGAGTTCAAATGCAAACCATCACTAGTGTTAACTTTGAGGGCTGTGCAGAGTACTAGGGAGACTAGCTGTGCACTGACTCTGACACAGCTTTCTGTAAGGGGCCAGGTCACTGGGCAGCTGTCAGGACCAGAGAGGAGTTAGAGCACAGAGCTAGGCAGATGTTTGGACCTGCAGGCATAGAGGTGGTGCCCCACTCTTTCTTCCTAAAGGGGGACCCATGAGTGGAATTGTCTTGTTTATTGGTGGTTATGGGTAGATGGTCTGTGTCCTCTGCCAGAGTTGGAGCTCTGTGGGGCAGGGACACAGAACAAGTGTCTTAAGATGATGCTTGGGTATAACTGAAGGAAGAGGGGGAGGGAAACCGGCAGGTGGCTGTGTGGTGGCAGAATCCCGTGGACCAGCCACAGAAGGTCAGCCATTCCTGGGGTGATAGGCCTGGAGGGGCACTAATATCTATCCCCTAGTTAGCTGTTTATGAGAAGGAAAATCATATGAGAAAAGAAGTGGAGTGGGGGTTCTGCGTATCCCACCCAGCATAAGTAACTGGAGTGTCTGAACTGTCTAAGGGCACTCCTCTGTGTGGGTGCTCATGCCTGTAGGCAGGTGGTACCATTCCTTATTTTGGGCTTAAAGTCTACTTTTTTCATCTAGTAACACTGTATTCCTCTCTAGAATTCACCACACAGAAGGAGTTGGCTAGGTCTTCTGTCTCGACTCCCTTGGTCTTCCTTCTGAGGCATAGATTTGGGGCTACTCAGGAGCTTTTCTAAGGCCAGAACTGAGGAGCAACAGTTTGTATGTCAGAGCCATCTGTCAGGCAGAGGGGCTGGGTACCACCATCACTCCCTCTAAATGCCCTTAGGGTTAGCCAAGGACACAAATAGGACAATCACATTATTCATGGTGTGGCTATCGGATGAGCATGAACTTTGAAGTGGGACTCAAGATGGATAAAGCTCCCAGATCTTCCTCTTAGCAGCTACATGGCCTTGGACAAGTTATCTAACTTCCAGACTTTGGCTTCCTCCCCATAGGATAGGACAGAGACATTGCCCCCCTCCAAGAACTGGAGGGACAATGATCCAAATTCACCCTGTATAAAGCACCTTATGCATAGCAGGCACTCGGCAGATTGTGTCTGGAAAAATCAAGAGAATCAACTGGAAAACTAGCAATTAATAAAGTAATTCAGGAAAGTAGTTGAAGAGATAATAAATATTCATATTAGACAAACTACCTATTAACATAATTTGAAAAGATTCCATTCTAGTGCTTAAATTGTGTTCATGATTACAGAACTGGGTTCGTCTGTCAACACTCAGTGAACTGTACACTTAGAAAGGGTGAATTTTATCATAGGTAAATTATACCTTAATAAACTTGGCTTGACAAAAAAAATAAAATAAAAAGATTCTTTCTCAGCTGGGCATAGTGGTACATGCATGTAAAAGTATTAGTCAGGAGGCTGGGGCAAGAGAAGACGGTGCGTTCCAGGCAGGTTTGAAGTACATAGAGGGAAAGTGAGAGGGAAGAAAAGGAAATTCCTTTTTAATGCCAGCAAAGCAAATGACCAGCTCTGATATTAAGAACTATGCCTGATCTAGATGAAGAAAATGACGTCCACATATTTTGTTGGTGCTTCCCCAAGTTATTGTAAAAGCTAAACATGTTAATTTATCCATT
Organism: Orientallactaga sibirica; assembly: GCA_036365145.1. Classification (NCBI taxonomy): domain Eukaryota; kingdom Metazoa; phylum Chordata; class Mammalia; order Rodentia; family Dipodidae; genus Orientallactaga; species Orientallactaga sibirica. The sequence continues at coordinate 21,597,125 of JAEOAD010000015.1, read as the reverse complement.
CTAGAAACAGATGAATATAAAATATTCAGTGGTGAAAATAAATTCTACTTCATTTATTAAATGCCTGCTGGGTGCTAGGAACTACTTAACACTCTGGGGATTCACCTGAAAAAAAAAATGCATTAACAATCTCCTGCCTTCGTGGAGTTCACATTTACCAAAGGGAGACCAATAATAAATAGAACCAATTAGGAAATCATGTGACAAGTTAGGTGTCAAATGCCAGGGAAAGCATTAGAGTAGGACAGTGGTGAGGGGGGGCTGGAGATTAGAAGTCCTGCAATTTTAGATAAACCGGTATCTGTCAGATCTCAATAAAAAGGGGGATATGAGGGGCTGGAGAGATGGCTTAACAGTTAAGGCACTTGCCAGCCAGGAAGCCAAGGGACCCAGGTTCGATTCTCCAGTATCCACATAAAGCCGGATGCACAAAGTGGCACATGCGTTTGGAGTTTGCAGTGGCAGGAGGCCCTGGTGCACCCGTACTCTCCCTCCCTCCCTTAGCTCAGGTAAAATGAGCCAAGTATGGGGACCCCTGCCCTGGAGAGTGGCCCAGGCAACACCAGCGCAACCACCTGTCAGGGACAGCCCCGGGCCACATAGCCTTCTGTGACATGAATTCCATGTTTTTTTTTTTTTTTTTTTTTTTTTTTTGGTTTTTTGAGGTAGGGTCTCACTCTGGCCCAGGCTGACCTGGAATTAACTATGTAGTCTCAGGGTGGCCTTGAACTCACAGGGATCCTCCTACCTCTGCCTCCTGAGTGCTGGGATTAAAAGCGAGCACCACCACGCCCGGCTCCATGGTATTTTTAAAAAATTAATGTTTACCGTACTCACACTATAGATTTTTCAATCTGCCAACCTCTGGGTTCTGGGCCCACTACACTTCTGCTGGGCCACTCTGCTGCATGTGCACTATATATTTTTCTATACTTCATTGTAAGATGTTCAGCCTAACAAGCAATCAACCATGTATGTTTATTTTATTAAAATCACTTTTGTGGCCCACTTTTGAAGGATTTGGCAGTGTTCCAATCCTGGCCACGCACTATAATTTATTTAACTCACATCCTGCTGTTCACAATTTAGGCTGTATCCTTCCAGAAAACACTGTTTGTTGGTGGGGGTTGGGGACGAGTGGGAGGCTCCAGCTATAGGAGCTTTACCCTGCCACGACGAATGGTGAGATGCATTGGTAGATAAAGCCGGCCACTGCAAGTGCACAACAGACTTTGTGGGATTTGGGACACTGTTTCTTGCCCTCTTCCATGGTTTTATATATGGCGGTGCTTCACCTGACAAGGTGTGTGGATGGAATGTGAAAGTGTAACTAGCGTAGCGTTAGCTCCTCAACTTTGTGGATCCCTTGACACAGGCCACCTGCTGAAGGTCCACACAGCTGTGCCCATCAGGGGCTCCTTCTGTCTCCTGGCCTGGGATGTGCAGCTCAGCCACCTCACATGCTCTTCCACCCTCTTAGCAGCTGCTCTTTGTTAGAGTATTCCTGGCAGAGACTCAGGTCAGAGACAGTGTCAGGGCCTGGGTGACTCACTGTAACCCCACCACCACCCAACAAGCTTGCTTCTCTTCCCATCCCTGGGTCATGGGTGAGCACCCCTAGGGCCAAGCCCTAAGTTGAGCACAGGATGTAGAAGTGGTCACTGGGAAGATGGGGCCCAGGTTCAATTCCCCAGAATCCATGTAACCCAGATATACATGGTGGCGCATGTGTCTGGAGTTCGTTTGCAGTGGCTGGAGGTCCTGGCATGCCTATTCTCTCTCAACTGCCCCCTTTCTTTCTCTCACTTTCTCTCTTTCATAAATAAATAAATAAAAATATTTTTTAGAAGTTTAAAAAATGTAGTCATTGGTATGTACAGGTCGGGGGGGAGCAGGTCTGTCAATCCAAGGGGAAAAGTAAATTTGCAAACACAAGTGAACATTGCAGCTGGCTGGGGAGGGGACAAGAGAGCACGGGAAGGAGCAGGATGCAGTGGACAATGCTTAACTTGTGAAATGTGCAAGGGAGTCATTGCCACGCCCATAACCCCGTGACAGATGGCTGTAGGAGGGCAAGGCAGTGTCCCCAAATCCTCATGGGAGCTGATGAGCAGAATGAGGCCCTCTGTACCCACTTGTCTGAGGTGTTCAGAAGCCCCTGAGGTGGGCACTGCCAGAAGATGCAAGAATCTGAAATGTTAGTTAGGTACTTGGTCCTCAAAAGGCACCATCTGAGGTTTCTTAAAGGATTCCAATGGAGACAGTAAGCCCAGTCCTAGAAGTAGAAGATGGTCTGTCCTGGGACCTCGCACCTTCTTTCCCACTGAGAAAAGTCTGTCAGTCTCCTCCCTTCTCTGGCCTGGGTTTACTGATGGAGACATCTTGACACGAAGTGGATGTGACACTCCCAGATGAGTGCACTGTGTAGAGATGACAGTTCAGTCCCTGTTATGGTCTGCCAGAATGAGACTTGATGTGTTAGGCAGGACTCAGGGGATCACATTTGCTAGCTTGTCTCTTCCCAAACAACTTGGGAGTGCCCTAACGTCTTGCACAGGTCTTCAGTGCCACTAAGACACAATGTTGGTAGGTCCCCAAATAAAACATTTGAGATTTTGGTCGACAATAAAGATAGGTTCTGGGTAAAGGATGATAAGTATGATCAAAGTACATTACATTCATGGTTGAAAATGATGCAATGAAGCCCATAATTTTATGTAATGAATGTGTTTATTATAAATCCATTATATTGATAAATATTGTGTAATTAATATACTAATTTATACCTTGACAAACCAAAATAATAGTAATAATAAATTAAAAAATAAAAAATAAAAGAGATGGCTTAGCGGTTAAGGCACCTGCCCTCTAAGCCTAAGAATATCAGTTCCACTGTGGTGGCTGGAGGCCCTGGAGTGCCCATTCTTTCTCTCTTTCTCTCACGCTCTATTTGTCTCTCTCAAATAATAGATAAATATTTTTTTTTAAAAAAACTAAAAACAAAACAAATAAAAAGAACGTTACTTCCAATCTCCAGGTCCCACGTTTAGCCAGATGCAAAATGATGCAAGGGTGCAATGCCACACTTGCCCACAAGGGGTTGCATGCATCTGGAGTTCGTTCCCAGCAGCTAAGAGGGTGCTGGCGCGCCCATCTCTATCTGTCTTCCTCTCCCTCTCTCTGTCTCTCTCCAAAAAAAAACTTAATAATAATAAATAAAAGTAAAAAAGGAAGATGTGTGCCATTATGCCTGGCTTACACTTTTTTTTTTTTTTTTTTTTTTTTTGTTTTTTTTTGAGGTAGGGTCTCACTCTAGCTCAAGCTGACCTGGAATTCACTCTGTAGTCTCAGGGTGGCCTTGAACTCTTGGCAGCCCTCCTATCTCTGCCTCCCGAGTGCAGGGCTTAAAGGCATGTGCCACCATGCCCAGCTTTTTTTTTTTTTAAAAGCCTAGTGTCGCCAGACGTGGCACTTGGGAGGCAGAGGTAGGAGGATCGCAGTGAGTTCAAGGCCACCCTGACACTACAGAGTGAATTCCAGGTCAGCCTGGGCTAGAGTGAGCCCCTACCTCAAAAAAAAAAAAAAAAAAAAAGCCCAGTGTAGTGGCACATGCCTTGAATCCCAGCACTCAGGAGGGAGATGAAAGAGGATTTCTGTGAGTTCGAGGCCACCCTGAGACTACATAGTGAATTCTAGGTCAGCCTGGGCTAGAGTGAAACCCTACCTTAAAAAAAAAAAAAAATTAAAAACCAAAAGCTGGTTCTGTGTGATCTTAAAGTAACTAGATGACATTAAGGAAAGGCAGATGAAAGCAGTGAGATCACTGCTTACCTAGTAGCATAGCCAAAGTCCAAACACCAACATCAGATGATGACGGCTTGCAGAGCGACCAAACTTCAGTCACTGCTGCTGAGAAGTTGGCCACTTTGGAATACACCAGGGGATGTGCCGAGTGTCAGGCAAGGCCCCATCCCCTCCAGCATGCCCTCCCCTGGGGCTGCGGATGTAATCAGAAAATCCCAGGCAAGTTATAAATGTCATCAAAGGCAGAGTTTGAGGAAGTGTTTCGGCATGGACAACAGGAGCCGGCACCCTGGAGCTCCGGTCTTTGCTGGGAGACACTGGAGCCAGATACGAAGGACAGCAGCTCTCTGGAGAGATAAGGAGTGTTCTAGGCAGAAAGAGCCTGGTGATGGGTCAGAGCTTGGTGCATTTAAACAAAACCTCCACACTCTCCAGGTTGAGGTGAGCCAAGAAGTCAAGAATCAACATGGGAAGGTTAGAAAGAGGGAGTAGAAGGCCTCTGAGTACTGAGGGTATAAATTGTTTTGCAAATGCCCTCCTATTCTTCTCTACACCCATGGGACCTTTAGGGTCAGGAGAGGCTGAGACCCTGACCTTAGGCGGCCTATAGTGCAAGACTGCTGCTGTGGTTGTCTTACAAGGGTGACCCCAGGACCCTTGCATTACTGCTGGTGGCCTCAACTCTGGACGCTTATGGGAAATGCAGTGTCCTGAGCTTCCAGTGTGCCCAGTTCCTGGGCAAAAACTTTCTGTACAAGAGTGACTCTGGGACTTGAGGCCATCCTGAGTCAGAACTTGGCTTGATGCTCTAGGCTGGTTTCCTTCTCGATGCCCAGTGGACGCAGCATGGGCAGATCCTGGTGCTCCGTCTGCATGGGAGCCGCTGAATCTGAATCTGCTCCACAGAGCTGTGAAACTAATAGGATTCCCGGCGCCTTTGGGGCATTTGTGGTGAGGCGGCTGTTGCGTGAATGCTGAGGCTGCTCATTTGTAGGGAATGAATAATTTATTTCTGTTTTCATATGGCTTATCCCTTCATCACAGATGCACTGAGCTCCTGCGTGTTTTGTAGGCTCCTGATTAAGAGGCTTCGGCTGCAGAACTTGGCTTAATCCCCCACCGTTCTGACGTGGTTGCAGGCGACTGTTTGCAGGCTGCATTTTAGGAGCTTCTCCGTTTGGGGTGCCCTGTCCTTTTTGTCTGTGGGAAGCTACCCCCTCCTTTCACCTGCCTGAAAACGTTAATACTGATGGTCCATCGGTGTTCTGCCTCACAAGAAGACTGCGTTTCCAGTTTCTGTGTGTGACAAGCTGAACGCTACATATGGTCACCATCACCCTTGGTGATCTGACTGCCACATTCGTCAGCCTCACCCCTGTCCACGTTGCCCACCCATTTCCACAGTGGTCCCTCTAACAAGAGGCCTGACATGTGCCATCCATCCCACCCTGGCTGCAAACCTGGCCCTCCTCTTAAGTCCATCATTTGAGGATCTACCATGTCTCCCTGTTGCCAAAGGCTGCCTAACCTTTCATATTCATAAGCTGGCTTGGCCCCTTCTCCCCCTCCTAGCTCACATGGCTGCTTGCTTTGAGCTCCCTGCCCATTGACTCATTGGCTTAAAGGTTTAGGGAGTGTGTCTTCCTCAAGGAGGGCTTCCAGTCCTGCAAATGCTCAGCTTAGAGGGGCAGGAGCTTCCACAAACAGGTCACAGGTAGGCCCTCACAGATAGATGGTCAGGGCTTAGCCGGGCATGGTGGCACCCAGCTTTAATCCCAGAACTTGGGAGGCAGAGGTAGGAGGATCGCCATGACTTCGAGACCACCCTGAGACTACATAGTGAATTCCAGGTCAGCCTGGGCTAGAGTGAAACTCTATCTCAAAAAACAAACAAACAAAAAGATGGTCAGGGCTTGAACGAAACTGGAAGGTAGTATTGAGTGTCGGGAGTTGGACGGTGTATATATGTGAATGCACCTAGCATAGTGGTCTGGAGGTGGACTGTGGGATGCTACTCTCATTCTTTTGCCTGAAGGCTCATGAGTTGAGAGAGTGCTTCTGTGTGAATTCATCACCTTGTATGGGCCTCAGCTTGCCTGAGGAGAAACAGGGAGGAGGGTTGGAGGAAAAAGCAGTTCCAGAGGGAGAGGTGATTGCCTAGGGCCACCTAGTGACACATTAGAGTGACACATTAGGACCCAATATGCTTTGAGTTCCTCACCTCCAGCAGACACCCAGCATTCTTGGTGTTCTGAGAACCTGTTTCTGTAAGCCACCTAGGGTGGGCTCAGGGCACCTGCACAAGGAGCAGTGTGGCCATTGTACATGTGAACAGGCTACAATGACAGCTTGTTCAATACTGTATATTTGTCATCTTCTCTCTCCTCCGTTATCATTATGAATAAAACTGTCTGCAAGGAGTGCTCACAGAGTCCTGGTGGTCTTGGCTCTTGTGGCAGGTACCCAGTGGGTGACTTCAGGTGACAATGCCTGAGCACCTAGAAGGGCTGAACCTTGGCATCTGCTTCACTCAGGAGTTTTGCTCTGTCCTACACACCATACCTGGCCACACCAGTCATATGGCCTGGCCACAGTGGCTCTGTAACTTGGGATAAGATTCTTCCTGGGGTTCTGTGGTCAGCTGCACAGTGACAGGGTTGGACTATGGAGGATACCTTGAGAAACTGGGAAGATAACCTTCACCAGGACCCAACCATGTTGGTGCTTTGATCTTGGAATTACCCCCAAACTAAAATTGGACTTTTTTTTTTTTTGGTAGGGTCTCACTCTAGCCCATACTGACTTGGAACTCACTGTGTCGTCCCAGGCTGGCCTTGAGCTCATGGTGATTCTCTGTCTCCAAGTGCTGGGATTAACGGCACTCACCACCACATCCTTAACTAAAAATCTGGCGTTAAGCCACTCAGTTTTTGGGTAATTTGTTGTGGTAAGCCAAAGACACTAAGCTCTGTGTATGCCTATGTTATCTGTCAGGAGTCATTTTGATGACCTTATGGTATCCCATTATGAAGATACTACAGTGTCCCTGTCCATCTGGTATAGATGGACATTTGCATAGTTTCTATGTCGCGATCCTGCAGCTTTGAACTCTCTTGCACTTGCTTTTGGGGGCATATGTGCCCATCTTTCTTTTGTGTGCCTCATGGGGTATATGTGTGGTCAGAGTTTAGCAAATATACCAAGCCGGTTTTCAAAGTGGGCGTAGATGATAGGGTCTTTTGTTGTTGTTGTTGTTGTTGTTGTTTTCAGGCAGGGGCTCATGTAACCCAGACTTGGATTTCTGATCCTCCTGCCTCCACCTGCTGAATGTTGGGACTTTAGGCATGTGCCACCACGCCTCATTTATGTGGTGCTGGGAAATGGAACCCAAGGCTTCATACTTGCTAAGCAAGCACTCTCTACCACCTGAGCTACATGCCCAGCGGCCCTTTTGTTATGTGACAGTTGCTCAGCCATACCGGCATTGTGAGTGCAGGCAGGAGCCACAGTTAGACCTTGCACATATTCTGGAATCAGTCAGGACTGTGGGCCAGTGACCAGTGTCCTGGCGAAGGGATCCGTGGGGCTGGGCGCTGATCATGACCGTGTCTGGCTCAGGCTTGGGTTCAGCTCATTGTTCGTTGGGCTGCCCAGGATCTCCTGTGAAGTGGGCAGTCTGGGTGGTCTCCTCTAGAGTTAGCTACCAACCCGGCAGCAACCGGTAGGACCCATGGTCTCTGTTGTGACTCTGTTACTTTACTGTTGCTTTTATTTATTTATTTATTTATTTATTTATTTATTTATTTATTTATTTATTTATGTTGGTTTTTCAGGGTCTCACTCTGGCCCAGGCTAACCTGGAATTCACTCTGTAGTCTCAGGGTGGCCTCGAACTCAAGGCGATCCTCCTACCTCTGCTTCCTGAGTGCTGTGATTTAAAGGCATGTGGCACCACACCCAGCTACTGTTGCTTTTTAAAAAAATATTTTATTTACTTATTTGAGAGCGAGTGTGTGTGTGTGTGTGTGTGTGTGTGTGTCTGTGTGTGTGTGTCTGTGTATGGGCACACCAGGGCCTCAGCCACTGCAAACAAACTCCAGATGAATGGCACCACCTTGTGCATCTGGCTTATGTGAGTCCTGGGAAATCAAGCCTGGTCCTTTGGCTTTGCAGGCAAGCACCTTAACCGCTAAGCCATTTCTCTAGCCCTATTATTGCTTTTTTTGAAAGACAGAATCTCACTACCAGCTGAGGCCAGACCTGGAACATGTGATCTTTCCACTTCAGCTCCTTCAGTGTTACGATTTCAGATGTGTGCCATCATTCCCAGCTGTAATTCATTTTCTTGAATTGAGCAGTGACTGAAAGCGACTCTAGGAAGAGAGGTCATTGTTCGAAATGTCTGTATGACACTGTTCTGGGAGCAACTGTGCCCATTACCCTGGGGCTGTGGTGGAATGAGTCATTTCAAAACCACAGTCACCTCTGGAACAGTCATAATCCAAAAGCCATCTGTCCATCTTTGGCCTCAGACCCCACAATATTGTTTTCTCCCTAAGGGATTTTGCTTCCTAATTAAACTGAACTTCAGAATATATTGAGACAATTTGTTATCTCTTGTGCACACATCTGGTTTTGAGAACATGTGGGAGAGGCTATTTCCAGTTTCCTACAGGTCTTGGAGGTAGCATGAAGCCCATGCCTGGGCAGGAGGCAGGTTCTGGTCCTGGGAGGAAGAACTTCTCTAACAGCCTTCCCTGAGAGCTTGCCAGCCAGAAGGCAGGCACAGCAGCCTTCCAGGCCTGGGACATCAAGCACAGAAGGAGCTGGCTGAGGACCAGAACTTGAACTTCTTAGGCCCCAATTGCAATAGTGTCCATAGTGGCATCCTGGGCTGCTTGCAATACTGAGTTGAGCCTTCTTATGGACCATGTATATCCTGAGGACTTTCCATGGCACCCCTAGATCCTGCAGCGCCCCCTTCGGTGAGGAGACTCTGAAGAACTTGTATTTGATGGCACGCATTTGAGTGGACTCCATGAAGCCATGCGCTTCTGAAAATAGAGATGTGGCCTTGTATCTCATACCCATGCTGGGCCCTCAGCCTGCCTATGGAGCAGGTCCCAGCATGTTAGAGGCACTTTATTTATTTAGTCCTTTGTTTGAGAGACAAACAGAGCAAAAAATTTATTCAAGGGTTAAGAGAGGGAAAGAAGGGGCCTGGAGAGATGGCGCAACAGTTGAAGGTACTTGTTTGCAAAGCCTGCTGGCCCAGATTTGATTCCCCAGATGCACAAAGTAAAGACGGATGCACAAAGAGGTGCATGCATCTGGAGTTCCTTTGCAGCCACAAGAGGTCCTGACATACCATTCTTTCTCAATCTCTCTCTCTTTCTCCAATAAATAATTTTTTTTTAAAAAAAAAAGGAGGGCTGGAAAGATGGCTTAATGATTAAGGGGCTTGCTTGTGAAGCCTAAGGACCCACGTGTTCTAATCTCCAGATCCCATGTTAGCCAGAAGCACAAAGGTGAGGCAACCACAAGGTCACACATACCTACTAGGTGGCGCAGGCATCTGGAGTTGGATTGCAGTGGCTGAAGCCCTGGCATGCCAATTCGCTCTCTCTCTCTAAAATAAAAAAATTAAATTTAAAAAAGGGAGAAAGAGAAAGAAGGGAAGAAGGTAGAGCTCCTAAAAGAAGGAAGGGAGGCAAAACTCCTGTAACACAGGAGGGGTCCCAGGTCAGTAATCCTTGGAAGTTGGTTGGTGGTTGGTTGGTTGGTTTAGTTTTGGTTTTTCAAGGTAGGTCTCACTCTAGCCCAGGCTGACCTGGAATTCACTATGTAGTCTCAGGGTGACCTCAAACTCATGGTGATCCTCCTACCTCTGCCTCCCGAGTGCAGGGATTAAAGGCGTGCGCCACCACACCCAGCTCTGGAGGTATTTTAATAGCACAGCCCAAAGCATATTCCTTGAAGCCATGCCCTAGATGTGAGGCTGCGAAGTTCTCACAACCTGATAAGTGAACACTTGCTCTTCTATTTTTTTTTTTAGTTATGTACATAATGTGATTACATTCATGTTAGTACCATCGACAGCCTCCTCCCTGTCCTAAAGGGACCCTCCTCATTGGGGAATGTGGGTCGTGCATTGTGGGGGTAGCCATCAGTTATGGGGAAGAGGCAATGTCTCTGTGGATAATGTCCCAGCTTGTGGCTCTAACAATTTTTCCACCCCCTCTTCCACGAATTTCCCTGAGCCATGTTGGGTTTGTTTTAGGTGTGCTTCAGTGATGAGGTCTTGGGAGCCTCTGTGTCTCTGGATCTCTGGTTTGGTAGGAGTTGAGTGTTCTCTGTGTCTATCTCCTTCCTCCTTGCTCTGGTATCAGGTTCACCAAGAAGACATCACTCTTGCTTATTTCCCCAGTTACTCTGTGGTTTCAGCTGGGGCCCTGGTGAAGTGCGAAGGGCTGACTCTCTCCTCAGGTTCTGCGTCCATCTGAAAAGGGAAGCAGAGTCTCCAACATAGAGTGACTCTTACTATCTGTGAGAGGTGACAAGCGCTAAGACCCTACGTCCCCAGGCTGAAGTGCTGGAAAAGCTCTGTGGTTTGCCCCCTTGTTCCCATGACTCAGCTGTTTGCCCTTTGCCCTCTAGCCTAGAGAGGAGGGACATTAACTTAGATTCCTCTTCTCCTTTTGACAGGTTTCTGGAAATGTATACATTTTACCCATGTCATGTACATAATACCAATAAATATAGATATAATTCAGTTTTTTCAGTACTTTCACAAATATATCTAACCAACAGAGTAGTCAATTTTGGAATATGTTTTGTGGTTTCAGAGGAAGCCTCATTCTCTGTCTCCCTTGTTCCAGCCCTAAGAAGCCACTATCTTATTCCTTTTCTCTATAGATTCTTGTTCAGGACGTTTTAGAAAGATGGAGTCACACGACATCTGTTCTTTTGTGTCTGGTGTCTTTAATTTAGCATGATATTTCCAAGGCTGATGGGTGTTCAGTGTAAGCCAGTATTGCTCTGTTTTTTATGACAAATAATAATCTCTGTATGGATATCATTTTGTTTATCTGTTCATTCATCATCATATTTGAGTTGGCTCTACTTCTTCTTTTGGCTATTCTGAATAATGCTGCTAGAAACATTTATTTATAAGTTTTTGTATTAACCTGTGGATTCATTTTCCTTGAGTATTTGCCTAGGTGAGGAATTTCTGGTATGTATGCTAGCTGTGTGTTTAACCAGGCTACTTTCTGAAGTGAAGTACCATTTTACTTTCTTTTTTTAAAAAAGTGTGTGTGTGTGTGTGTGTGTGTGTGTGTGTGTGTGTATGCAAGAGAATGGGCATGCCAGGGCCTTTAGCCATTACAAATGAACTCCAGATGCATGTGCTATCTTGTGCATGTGGCTTTACATGGGGTATTGGGAAATCGAACCCAGGTCCTTAGGGTTTGCAGTCAAGTGTCCTTAACTGTTGAGTCATCTCTCCAACTCCTTCATTTTAATTTCTTGCCAGTAATGTATGAGTCCAGATGTCCCCAAATCCTTGCCAATGCATAGATTGATGTGATTTTTTAATTCAGGAGATGTTAGCCAGTATGAAGTGATATCTATCTAATTATAATTTTTATTTTTAGTTTTTGAGACAGGGTATCACTCTAGCTTAGGCTGACCCAATTTCGCCTCCTGACTGTTGGTGTACCAGGTGGGAGCCAATGCGCTGCCTTCGTTGTGCTTTTGATTAGTGTTTTTCTTATAACTGATGACACCGATTGGCTTCTCAAATACCTTTTGGAGAAATTTCTATTCTGCACCTTTGCCTGTTTTTTTAAAATGAGTTTTTAAATTATTGGTTGTAAGAGTTATTTATTCTAGACGCAAGTCCCTTACAGATATATGATTTGAAAATATTGACAATATTTTTCACCATTGTTTAAGTTCTTTCTGCTTTCTCGCTAGTATCCTTAGAAGCATGTGTTTAAATTTGATGATGTTCAGTTTCATCTCTCTTGTCATTGGTCACTGGGGCTTCGGTGTCATGTCTGAGAACCTGAGCAATCCCAGCTTACCCAGGGTTATCTTCTAAGAGCTCTTCAGTTTTAGCTCTTACATTGGATCTCTGATGATTCATTCACATTAACTTTTGTATTGGGTGAGATAACTTATGCATGTGACTGTTCAATCATCCCAGCAGCATTTATGGAAAAGAGAATCTTTTCCATTGGGTGGCCTTGGCACCCTTGTTAAAATAGATGCACAAGGGGGTACACACATCTGGAGTTTGTTTGCAGTGGCTGGAGGCCCAGGTGCACTCATATTCCTTCTCTCTCTCTCTCTCTCTCTCTCTCTCTCTGCCTATTTCTCTCCCTCTCTCTCAAATAAAAAAAAATGAAAAATACACTCTTTAAAATATATATATGGGTGGGGGAGAGATGGCTTAGCAGTTAAAGCGCTTGTATGCAAAGCCAAAGGACCCAGGTTCAATCCCCCAGGACCCACATAAGCACAAGGTGGCATATGCATCTGGAGTTCATTTGCAGTGGCTAAAGGCCCTGACATGCCCAATCTCTCCCTCTCCCCGCCCCCTTTGCTTCTTTCTCTCTCAAATAAATAAAAAATTAAAAATACATATTTGTATGGAGAGTTTTTTGTTTGTTTTTTGTTTTATTTTTCTTTGTGGTGCTCTGGTTTGAACTCAGAGCCTTGCACATGCTAGGTGAGTTCTCTACCACTGAGCTACATCCCCAGCCCCACATATGTGCGTTTGTTTCATTAGTCTGTCTCTCTGTGTGCCGGTGCCACACCTTTCCCAGTATTATTTCTTTACAATAAGCTTTAACATTTAGGAGGTGTGAGTCCTACTGCTTCATTTGCAGAACTGTTTTTGGCTATTTGAGGGTGTTTTTTCCTAAGTTCCATGTGAATTCGGAAAATTAGTTTTTCAGATTTTACAAACAAGTAAGCTGAGATTCTGAGGGGAATTACATGATATTTGTGGATCAAGTTTGAGTAGTAACAACTTAATGGGAAATCTTCCGATTTGTAAGCATAATTCTCCTAGTTATTTAGATCTTCCTTAATTCCTTTCAACAGTGTTTCCCTGCCAGGCGTGGTGGTACACTTCTGTAATCCTAGAACTTGAGAGAATGGAACAGGAGGAGAGCCAAGTTTGATGCCAGGCAAGTGCCAGACTAGCCTGGGTACATAACAGACCCTGTATCAAAAAACAACAACTAGAACAAAGCTTCTTAAACGTTTCCATCCCCCACAATCCCTTTTTACCTTAAAATTTTAGGTGACCCCAGGTAAATAGGTATATAAAATAGGGATATCGATAAGACATTTACTGATAATAAATCACAAAGAAATTGATTTTCATTCAGTTTTGTGTGTGTGTGTGTGGTGTGGTGTGTATACATCCTTGCATCACCCATGTGCTTGCTGCTGTGGGAGGCACTCACCTGCATGGCCAGGAGCACATCAGGTGTCCCACCCCATCGCATACATTCTTATTTGAGTGGGAGTCTCTTACTGACCAGAGCTTGCTATTTTTCTCAAGGCTAGGCAGTTCCCTGGTCTCTGCTCGCCTTTGCGGGACTGAGGTTACAGGTATGTGTGACCATACCCAGTTGTTTATGTGGGTAGTAGAGATTTGAACTTGGACATTTTCTGGTCCCTTCAGGCCCTCATACTTTGTAAAGTACATTTAACCACTGAGTTGTTTTAAGAAGCTGGGTACTGTTGATTTTCAGGTGGTAAACCATGTTTACGTTCCTGGAATAAATCCCTCTTGGTCATGGTATATGATCCCTTTTCTATGTTGCTGCCTTTCCTATACTACTTCATGAGGGATTTCCACCTGTGTATTCATGATGAATATTGGTCAGTAATTATGCTCTGTTTGAAGTCTTTCCCTGGTTTTAATATCAAGGGAATACTGACCTCTTTGAATCTATTAGGAAGTATTCAGGTCTTTCCTGGTTTGTGAAGAACTGATATTCTTTAAATATTTGTAACGTTCAGCCATTTGGGTCTTGGCTTTTCTTTGTGGGTGATTTTCTGATTGCTTTTTCTTTGTACTTTTCTTGAGTCAGTTTTTGTGTCCTTTTTTTTTTTTTTTAAACAAAGTACATTCATTATCTTTCTTGTTGCTGTGACCAAATGCCTGGTAAGAAGCACCTTTAAGGAGGAAGGATTTATTTTGCCTCATGGTTCTGAGAGGACACAGTGCATTCTGGTGGGGAAGGCATGGTGGCAGGAGTTATGGGAGAGCAGACTGGGACGTGGGGAGAGATTGGGGCCAGAGTGGGACTGGGGGGACTGGGCTATAACCTCAGTGCCTGTCCCCCAGGAACCCACTTGCTCCTGCCAGGCCCCAATTCCTAATGCTTCTCTACTTCCCAAATAGGCCACCAGCCAGAGACCCAGTGTTCAAACACGAGCTGATGCACTGTGTTAGCTGATGATATTTCACTGTTAAACCACAATGCTGGGTCTTCCTGTATAGCCTAAGTTGGTTTGGAACTCACGATCCTCCTGCCTCAGTCTCCTTCCTGAGTGTTGCGATGACAGGCATGTGCCACCACCTCCAGCTTAATTTGTGTCTTTCCATTTAGCTTAGGTTCCTCTGATCCTCTCCCTGCCCTTTCACTGCTGTTATAACTGAGTTCTTTTGATGGACTGAGCATTTGTTGTTCACTAGCTCTTTTAATCTTTACAAAAACTCGGTGAACTCGATAGTGTTATTGTGTCCATTTTATAAATGTGCCAAAGGAAGTAGGAAAAGTGAACTAACGGGTCACAGTCACCCATCAGGAATAGGATTTGAGCTCTGCAGAGGGCCACGTTCTCTGTTTGATCCTTCTGTCTCCAGCAGACCTGGAGCTCTCTGAACATGGTGGGAGGGGGAAGGTCACATCTGGTCACAGCCTACCAAAGGAGGGAATGGCCTTGAACCCTTGACAAGGAGCAAAGGCTTGGGCTAGCATGTCAGGAAGGGACCCCACAGAGAAAGCAAGGTACAGACAGAGCCTTGGAGGAGACCCCAATGCGTGGGTCACCTCCCAGGGGCTCTTGCACTCCATACCTCCTCTCTCCCACATAACAGAGCCCTCCTCCCAGGATGCCCTTGCCCAGTTCCCTGTCCATTCATGGCAGCAGGGCCTCACTTACCACTTCTGTAAGGATCACTGGGCCTCTGCATCAGGCATGACAGTTTGTAAGACAATTGCTAGACAGAAATCAGGAGCCAGCAGACATAACTCAACATAATTATTCCTGCCTAATGACTTCTGTTTCTTGATTCCGTCTCCAGCAATGACTGTAATCTTTATCTGTCACTGGAAAGCTGGTGGCCTGGGAGCCCCTGTGGCTGAGTGATAGAGCCAGGAGGAAATTTGCAATTCAAGTTAATGAAGTGTTCCCAAGCAGCCTCGAAGGCCTCTGGAAGCCAAGGTTCTCCTGCTGGGATGCCTGGGATCAGAGCTGGCCTGTCTTTTCCATGCCTGCTCATGTCAGGTGTGGTGTTGATGTGGCACAAGACACAGCCCAGCTCTGCCACTCATAGCCTGAGTGGTTCCTTGTGCACTCAGGTGAAACTGGACCCTTGATTTCCAGCAGAAAGAAATTTCAGGATGAGCCATTTGAAGCAGAGCTCGAGTTTACTAAAAAGAGCTGTGAGCCGGTGTGGTGGAGTACACCTTTAATCCCAGCACCTGGGAGGCAGAGGTGGGAGGATCACTGTGAATCCAAGGCCAACCTGAGACTACATAGTGAACTACCAGGCAGCCTGGGCTAGAGTTAGACCCTACGACAAAAAATAATAACAAATAAACAACAACAACAAAAAAAACATTTACGGGCTGGAGGGATGGCTTAGTGGTTAAGGCGTTTGCCTGCAAAGCTAAAGGACCCAGGTTTGATTCCCCAGGACCCATGTAAGCCAGATGCACAAGGTGACACATGCATCTGGAGTTCGTTTGCAGTGGCTGGAGGCCTTGTCGTGCCCATTCTCTCTCTCTCTCTTTCTCTGACTCTCTCAAAGAAATAAAACCTTAAAAAAATTTTACTTAAAAGGTTACCAACATAGAGATAATATTTCTCTCAACATAGAGGTATTTTCAGGACATAGACACAAACCAAAGGGGGGGGGGGAAGAATGTGCTTTTGTGGATTAGAAGCTGTGTCTTGTGGGCTGGAGAGATGGGTCAGTGGTTAAGGCGCTTGCCTGCAGAGCTTGATGACCGAGTTCAGTTCTCCAGTGTCCATGTAAAAACTAGTGCACAAAGAGGGACATGCTTCTGGAGTTCATTTGTAGCAGCTAGAGGCCCTGGTTCTCCCACTCTCTCTGTTTCCTATCTTTCTGCTTGCAAATAAAGAAATAAAATATTTAAAATATTTTGTTTTAAAAAGAGCTGTTCCTTATTGGCACTCAGTGAGGCATTATCATTCATGCAGAGCTGTCCCCAGCAGGCCTACATAGCTGGACTTTGTGCAACCTGTGGCCAGGTGAGTCTATAAGCATTAACAACATGTGCCTGGAGTGTGTACCCACCTTGGGGTGTCAGGTTGGGTACTTCCCCACTATGCTCAAGGCACCCTCTCACCTAGAGAGCTGCTCACGACATTCCATGGCTTTAAAATATTTTTTTCAGGTTAACATACACAGTAATGGATTTTATTATGACAGCTTCATGTAGAATGCCATTATACCCTGTTCTCATCCCCCCCACACTGCTTTCCACTCTAATTAGTTCCTCCTGCTTTTATGTCACATGTATTCCATTACCTTCTCTATTTCTCACTTCCCTTAAGAGTTCATCTTCCTCTCTCATGATTCCTTTTTCAGTTTCATGACCCCCCCCCCACATACACTTTGAACTCTAGGTTATGCATATAAAGAAAAACAAGCAGCGTTTGTTTTTCTGAGTTTGGCTTATTTCGCTTAATATCCATTTTCCCACAAATGTCATGGTTGTGTAAAATTCCTTTGTGCATACTCCATGGCCTCTTAAAAAGCCCCCTTGAGTTACAGCAGCAGCTGCTGCAGGAAAGAAAAAAGTGGTGTGAGGACTGAGGGGTTTGTGTTTTGGGCATCCCACTTGGCTGACAGGGACCTGGTCCTGTCCTGGAGTCTCTTCTTCCTCAGCAAACCCCCCTGAGGATGGCTCTTGGCCAAGGCACTGGGAAGGGTGGCATGAGGAAAGGCAACGGACACTAATGTACCTGGGACACATGTCATATGTTTGTTGACTTTGCACAGGGCTGAATAACCCTGGGTGTCAAGTCAGGATTCATGGAACCTGTTCACCGAGTCTGTGGAAGTACCTTGAGAAAATGTGGGACAAGGCACAGGCGATGTTAAGAGGAGTGAAGCCAGTTTGTACAACATTGTCATGACAGACACATGTCCATTTGTGAAACAGAATGTGAAATAGAATGCATGGCACCAAGAGTGATCTCTAGTTTAAGCTGTGGAGTTGGGCGACCACAATGACCCCTGATGGTGACAAATGTGTTTCTTTGCATGTTGACAGTGGGGTGGGCTGTGTGTTTAGGAACAGGGATATTTAGGGTGTTTCTGAACCCCTGTTTTGTTTTTTAAATGAACCTGAAACTTCCCTAAAATAGAGTTCATTAAAAATACATATCATACAGGCTGGAGAGTTGGCTTAGCAGTGAAGACGCTTGCTTACAAAACCAAAGGACCCAGGTTTGATTCCCCAGGGCCCATGTAAAACAGATGCACAAAGTGGCACATGCATCTGGAATTCATTTGCAGCAGCTGAAGGCCCTGGTGTGCCCATTCTCTCTATCTCTCTATCTGCCTCTTTCTCAAGTAAATATATAAAAATAAAAAGTAAAAAACAAATTCATATCATAGCCAGGTGTGGTGGCACACGACTTTAATCCCATACTTGGAAGACAGAGGTAGAAGGATCTCCATGAGTTCGAAGCCAGCCTGGAGCTACAGAGTGAGTTCCAGATTGGCCTGGACTAGAATGAAACCCTACCTCAAAAATACAAAACAGTCAGGCATGGTGGTGCATGACTTCAATCCCAGCACTAGGGAGACAGAGGTAGGAGGATCACCGTGAGTTCAAGGGCACCCTGAGACTACATAATGAATTCCAGGTCAGCCTGGGCTAGAGTGAGACTCTACCTTGAAAAAAATTTTAAAAAATAAAAATAAATAAAAAATAAAATATATATATATATATATACACACACACACATACATACATATATACACACACATACATACACACATATATGAAATGCATGTGTGATATATGTACACATATACACAAACACTACCATCCAAACATGGTGGCCCTGCAGTGAGAATTTATGGTGGGAAAGTGCATAACTTTTCTACTGAGATCTTGAATTTTAGGGCTGAGACTAAATTTGGAGACATTTGTTTGTTAAAGACTGATTATTTATTGAGGGCCTGCTGTGTGTAGGCTCCAGGCTGGGCACCAGACACAGGGAAATGAAGCTGATGTGTTACTGACCCTGTGAAGCCCCATTAGCTGAGTGGATATGAGGAAGGCAGAGATACAGAGCGAGGGGAGCCCCATGGTCTCCTGCAGTGTGGGGCCCGTGCTCAGGTAGACTGGTGCTTGGTGCAGTGAACACACATGAACTGGGATTGCTCTGTGGACAGAGGGAACATGTGCCAGGGAGGGAAATAAGCTGGGCCGTAGCTCAGGAAGAGAAGTTGCACTCAGGTGATGCACTCTGTCCAGGCTCTGGCTCTGCCCCATGAAGGATGCATGACCTTGAACAAATTAGTAGCTTCTCTGAACCTCCCTCCCCACCCTGGGAAATGCAGGTGATGCCACGCCTGCCTCCTAGGCTACCGAGAGATCCAGGTGGACAGGTCCAGCTTTGAGTGAGGCACAAGGCTGTTTAAGGACATCACCACAATACTGTTCACAAGGAAGGGGCCACCAGTGCCTGTGTGGGAGCAGCCCAGGAGGGAGGAGGAAGCTCTTGGAGCTGGCCCTGCTTGGGGACTTTGGGTTGCTAGTGTCAAAGGGCTGAGGGCAGCAATGCTAACTGTGTGTTTCCCCTCCTCACTTCCTGCATGGGTTTATGTGCTGGCTGAAAGTTTCCAATCCTTGCATGCTGTGGGGATTTGTAATTTAGATCTCCAGCCATGTGGCTGGAGGAGGTGTCACTGGGCAGATCTTAGGGTCCAGCCCTAAGGTGTGGATTTGAAATTCCAGTCTAAAGATACGCACAGTGCTTGAGCTTTGCCTGGAGTTCCCAAGTATGCTTGCCTGTGCTGGTGGTAGGTTGTGGCTTTTCTCTAACCGTGGGCCTTTGAAAGGGCACTCAGCTTCTTCTGCCATTATGGAACTTCCTCTGAATCTGTAAGCGTCAATTCATTGCCCTTCCTGGGCTGGAGAGAAGGCTTAGTGGTTAAGGCACTTGCCTGTGAAGCCTAAGGACCCAGGTTCAGTTCCCCAGTACCCATGTGTTGCAGACATGTTCGCATTGCTGGCAGAAATCACCTGACCAAGAGCAGCTTTTGGAAAAAAAAAAGGGATTTATTTTGGCTTATAGGCTTTAGAGGAAGCTCCATGATGGCAGGGGGAAATGATGGCATGAGCAGAGGGTGGACATTAAACCCTGGCCAACATAAGGTGGACCATAGCAACAGGAGAGTGTGCCAAATACTGGCAAGGGAAACTGGCTATAACACCCATAAGCCCGCCCCCAACAATATACAGCCTTCAGGAGATGTTAATCCCCAACTCTCCATCAGCTGGAAACCTAGCATTCAGAACACCTGAGTTTATGGGGGACACCTGAATCAAACCACCACACCATGTAAGCCAGATGCATGAGGAGGCACATGCGTCTGGAGCTCATTTGCAGCAGCTAGAGGCCCTAGAGTGCCTAATCTTTCTCTCTCTCAAATAAATTAATGTTTTAAAAAAATTAATGCCCTTCCTTCCATAACTCGTTTGGAAGTTCATCCCAGCAACGTGAGGCTGACTACTGCACATGTTTATATGTTTGTCATGTGAATGTGGGCCCATGCGTGTGTGTGTGTGTGTGTGTGTGTGTGTGTGTGTGCGCACATGTGCATGCGAAGGCTAGAGGTCAGCACTGGGAGTGACACTATGTTTTGAGATGAGATCCCTTGCTGAACCTGTAGTTCCACTGCTCAGGCCAGACAAGCTATCGCAAGCCGTGGGCAGCAAGCCTCCTGTTTCCACATCCCCAGCCCTGGGACTACAGATGTGTGCTACTGCACCGGGCTCTTACGCGGGTGCTGGGGATCCACACTCAGGTTCTCAGGCTTGTACAGTAAGCACTTGACAGATGGAGTCATCTTCCCAGCCCTCCAATCTTTTGTTCCTTGCACACTTCCGAGTGCCCTGCCTAAGAAGGCATGACTGGTACATGGTAGACCGTAAGGAGGCCTGGGATGAGTCAGGGCCCACCTAGTAGTTGAGAAACAGTAAGACCTAGAACAAGGAAGCCCTGGGAACTGGGGGAACCCTCACGGGGCCAGCGAAGGCAGTGGCTGTTCCAATGAGCCCACCCAGGCCTAGTTTTGATGTGAAGATTCTACTGTGTCTTTTTTTGTTTGATTGGTTTGGTTTATTGAGGTAGGGTCTCGCTCTAACCCAGGCTGACCTGAAATTTACTGTGTAGTCACAGGGTGGCCTCAAACTCATGGAGCTTCTCCTACCTCTGTCCCCCAAGTGCTGGGATTAAAGGCATGTGCCACCACGCCTGGCTTACTGTGTCTTCTTGATGGCCAGAGGGTGCACAGGCTGCATCTGTGATGGCCCAGAGCCACCCCACTGGGTCATGATGCTGCTGACTTTTGAAGCTGGGTTTGTGGATTACAGAGCCCTAGCCACGCTTAGTGTCCACACCAGCTTCGTGATAGATGAGAACTATCAAGTCTCAGAGGGCTTCTGCTAGTGGGGCTCACAAAAGCTGTGGCCCCCAACTGTGCCTGGTATTTGGAAGCAACTGGAGGGAAAGGCATGGGCTCAGGCCAGGCGCTTGCATCCAGTGTGACTTGTGGTCTTCCCTTCCAGGGGCATGGTCTAACAGCCTGGTCAAGTTCGTGCATCAGCTTCCAGTGGTTCTGACTCCTGCTCTGTCTTGGTCTCTGCTTTGGCCCCAGGTAAGCCACCCTAAGGCCCACAGGCCTGGAACTGGGTAAAGTTCAGGGTGGGAGTGGCTTCTGTGGGTACTGTATGGGAACTTGACCTAGGTCAGCAAAAATAACAGGGAAGGGGCTGAAGAGATGGCTTAGCAGTGAAGGTACTTGTCTGCAAAGCCTAAGGACCCAGGTTTGATTTCCCCCAGTACCCATGTAAGCCAGATGTACAGGGTGGCGCATGCATCTGGACTTTGTTTGCAATGGCTAGAGGCCCTGAGTGCCCATTCTATCTGTCTGCCTCTTTCTGTCTCTGAAATAATAATAAATAAATAAAATATTTATTAAAAAAATAACAAGGAAGACTGTGTGGGGGCAGTCTGCCAAACACTCCCAGGGGACAGGTCAGGAAACCAGGGCTCAGAGATGAAAAGAACCCACATAGGTTCCAGAGTCAGCTTGGTTCTTAACCATTTTGGATATCCCGTGACCTTGGTTCTTCTGCTTGGGGACTTGTCTAGGAAGCAGAGGTAGGGACTCAGCATAAAGGTCACCCAGAGGGGGAGCAGGAGTCATCTCGGTCAAGGTTCTTTTGTCGTCCATTCTCCTTGCAGCCCCTGTGCATGAGACTTCCCCTTCTCCAAGGCCTCTGCCTGCCACACCCCATAAGAGGACACAGCACCCAGATGGGGCCAGTCAGTGTGCCTTGTCATTTCCATCCTCCCACCCACAGTGTCACCATCTTCGTTTCAGAGGCTTTGGGTGTCAGGGTTCTTGCTGAGCCCAGCTGCTGGTACCTCCATGGAGGTTCATATGATGGGGGTCACATATCAGATGGTGCTCCCATATATGACCCTGGCAGATATGGTGTCCCAGCAGCTCCCAGCAGCCCTGGGCACAGCTGCATTTCCCCTAGACAGTCTTGCATCTGCAGCATTCGGCATGGGATTTCCAAAGCACAGGGTGCTCCTGCCTGCGGGCCACAGGAGGCCTTCCTGTGGGTGGAGTGGCCCTTCCTGCCTCTGTCTTCCGAAGGGAGGGGCTCTCTCCTGACGCCTTGTCCTTCCCTCCCTGCATCCTCTGCACATCCT
The DNA here is from genome assembly GCA_036365145.1 of Orientallactaga sibirica. Taxonomy (NCBI): domain Eukaryota; kingdom Metazoa; phylum Chordata; class Mammalia; order Rodentia; family Dipodidae; genus Orientallactaga; species Orientallactaga sibirica. Next base: position 21,575,078 of record JAEOAD010000015.1, on the reverse strand, counting down.
GTTGAGGTTGTCATTGGGTCACGTTGGCAGGAGGGTCTTTGAGTCCCCCTCCCCCCCGCCACCCACACACAAAGAAAATAGACGTAAGGGCATGTGGAGGGCACTGCTGGGGCTGCAAGATGGAGAAACAGTCTCTGGGTGTACATGGCTGGATGCCACCCAGCATAAACCTCCTGGCCAAGGCTCTTAGATCAGCACAGGGTCTAGGCTGAGCTTGGAGCTGATGTCAGGAAGTTGAAGCAGAGGTAGAGGAAGTGGCTGTGGGGTTGCCCCATCCTGAGACTCCAGGGGGACTTAAGGTACACTCAGGAAGTCCCCAATAATTTGTGCCCCTCCCCTAATCAAGGAGACCCTTGGGTATATGGTGCTTTGTTGTTTGTTTGTTTTTGAGGCAGGTTCTCACTGTAGCCCAGGCTATCCTGGAACTCTCTGTGTAGCCCCAGGTTGGCCCCTAACTCATGATCCTCCTACCTTTCAGTTTCCTGAATGCTGAGATTAAAATTGTGTACCACCATGCCCAGCTTGGTTCTTTCTTTTGTACTCATTCATTCATTCATTCATTTTATTTAAAGGAGAAAGTAAGCCAAAATACCTGGCCCATTCCCTTCCCTCTTCATGGCTTCAGCTTCTTTTTATTGATTCATTTGTGTGTGTGTATGTGTGTGTGTGTGTACACACACACCAGAATCTCTTGCCGCTACAAATGAACTCTAGACACATGTATCACTTTGTGTCCAACTTTATGTGGGTGCTGGGGAATCAAATCTGGCCCAGCCGACTTTGCACACAAGTGCCTTTAACCACTGAGCCATCTCCCCAACCTTCAGATGATGCACCTGCATGATAAGGGGGCCCAGCATCCCCCATCAGTAGACTGCCCCCAGGCACATAGTATCACTTACTCTTCCTGTATTTATTTATTTGAGAGACAGAGAGAAGGACAGAGAGAGAGAGACAGACAGAATGTATGCACCAGGGCCTTTAGCTGTTGCAAACAAACTCCAGACGCATGTACCACCTTGTGCAGCTGGCTTATGTGGGTCCTGGGGAATCGAATCTGGGTCCTTTAGCTTTGCAGGCAAGCACCCTAACTACTAAGCCATCTCTCCAGCCTTCTTCCTGTATTTATTGAGAATACTTTGTCTCCAGCAAGCTTGTAGGTTCTGGGCTTCTAGTGCTAAGGAAAACAGAATAAAGTGTGGCTCCAGTAGTCTTGCATTCCAGTACAGAGACACTGAACTCAATATGATGTAGAGGAAAATGAAGTTTGAAAGAGAGAGAAAGCAAGCATGTGTGTTGAAGCTTTTTTTTTTTTTTTTTTTTTTTTTTTTAAGGTAGGGTTTCACTCTAGCCCAGGCTGACCTGGAATTTGGAATTCACTCTGTATTCTCAGGGTGGCCTCGAACTCACGGAGATCCTCCTACCTCTGCCTCGCGAGTGCTGGGATTAAAGGCGTGCACGCGCCGGCTCTGGTTTTGGTTTTTGTTTTTTTGTGGTTTTTTTTTTATTGTTTTTTTGAGGTAGGGTTTCACTCTAGTCCAGGCTGACCTGGAATTTACTATGTAGTCTCAGGGTGGCCTCAAACTCACGGCAATTCTCCTACCTCCGCCTCCCAAGTGCTGGGATTAAAGGCGTGCGCCACCATGCCCGGCTGGACCTTCCATTTTGGATAAAGTACTCAGGTTTATATCCGAGGAACAGTCCATGCACAAACCCTGTGGTAGAAGTATGCTTATGTCGAGGAGCAGCCGGAAGATCAGTGTGGATGGGGGAGAGAGGAAGGTGGGCCAGACAGGTAGGGATGTGAGTCACACTGACTCAATGAGGACAACAGGGGTAGCTAGCATCTCAGTACAGCCCACAGGGTACCACTCTGCACCACATGATGGATCCTCTGAGTCTTAAAGATAGTGAGCCATGATTACAGGTTTCAAAGGTCTCTGTTGAAGCCGGGGAGACGGCTCAGCTGTTAAAGGCAGTTGTTTGCAAAACCTGCCCACCCAGGTTCAGTTCCCCAGTACCCACATAAAGCCAGATGTACAAAGTGACACATGCATCTGGAGTTCATGTGCAGTGGCAAGAAGCCTTGACATGCTCAGTCTTCCCCTGCCCCTCATTCTATAACTAAACAAACAAATATTTAAATAAAAGGTCCCTGTTGCCCCTAGCGATTTGTTTAGCCAACAAGTGTGGAAAATGTTAGGCTAATGGGCTGGAGATTAGGGGCTCTTCATGAAAGTACAATGTGGCTGACCTTCCTCTGTGAAGATTCCCACCCTGGGATAGCCATACTGCAGATCCTAGATGGATCTCAGACAGCAGACCACCCTGGCTTTCCTGACATGGCCTCCTCAGGAACACACATGGTCACGGGACAGGCAGCAGGGCAGGGAAGTCCTTGCTGTGTTGAAAATTGAGGCTTATTATTAGGCAATGCAGGATGACTTGGCAGTATAGATTCCTGTGGCATGCCCCCCTGATACTGTCCGACAAGCACTGTGGGAAGATGCACACATGTGCGTACATGTGTATGCAAACTTGAACTTGCATGCATGCACACATGTACACACACAGACACAATCCCCGGTGGGCCAGCATGATGTAACTTGAGACCTTCTTGTCCACTTGGGAATCTGGGGAGGGACAGGAACCACTGTTGGTACCATTCTGCAGGACTACAGGTGAACACCTGCCCTGCCAGGCTCTGCTGAGCACTTGCTGTGTCTGGTTGGGAGGGGCGAGGGAAGGACCACTTGTTTCCGGTCATCTGGGCTCAGTGTTGAGGTAGAACAGAGCAAGGGGCTCCCATAAGAAAACTGTGGTCCAGACCTGTGGGGTGCCTGGGCTGGAGCCTCCAAGCTGAGGCAGAGCTAAGCCCGTTCCTGCACCTTCTCTCCCATGTTCTGGCCTTTCTAAGCGGGGTCTATAGTGATCCTTCTTCCTGTCCCTGCCCAAGGCATGTAGCATGCCCTGTGCACATGGCCCAGAGTTCCCAGGATAGCCCAGGTTTCACATTGCTCTCCAGCTGACCCTTTGAGTGGTCTTGGTGTTGCCTGACCCCATCTGCCAAGTTTCAGAACACAAGAGATGCTTAACAAATGCTTGCCTGTTGGTAATTGGTAGGGCCTCTCCTGGAGGGAGGCTGTGGCTCAGAAAGGCTGGAGTGGCATGGGTAGGTCAGGAAGGTGGACCCTCAGAGGGCATACTGAGTAGTGTTTAAGTGCTGGGTCTGCCGGGACTGGAGGTGGACTGAAGGAGCGCCCAGGCAGCCAGCTTCTTTCCTCCCTGACTTCCTTCCTTCCTCCCTGAAACAATTAGTGTGTGCTTCCTGTGTTTGGGTTGCATGTTAATTGGTCATGGATCAGTCCCAACCCTGCTGTGCCCTGGGGAAATAGAACCCCACTCTTGGGTCCCAGCCTGGAACTTGAGGACATGACTTTGTTTGTTCTTGTGGAAATTGCAGCCTGTCTTCGCTTGTCCTCTTTCCTGACCCCATACCTGGGCACAGTGCCTGGCAGAGCATAGAGCCTGGTCCATGCAGAGGAAGGAAAGGCCCAGCAGCCATGAGCACTAAGGGCATCTTAACACTGCCATTTACCCCCACCTTCATTCTGGGTTGTGGCATAGCAGGTGTTCAGTGACCTACACTGACTATCACTTCAGTATTTAGGGGTGTGTGTGTGTGTGTGTGTGTGTGTGTGTGTGTGTGGGTGTGTGTTCCCCAAGGCTAGCTGACTAACTAGGCCAGCTGAATTGGTGAGCTCTGGGTTCGAGTGAGAGCCCCACCTCAGTGTTGTAGTCAGCTTCACGTTGCTGGGTGAACTTCCAAACAGACAGAGTTTATGGGAGGGAGGGATTTATTTAAAGCTTACAGATCCAGGGGAAGTTCCATTGATGGCAGAAGCACTTCACGTTGCTGGGTGAACTTCCAAACAGACAGAGTTTATGGGAGGGAGGGACGTATTTAAAGCTTACAGATCCAGGGGATGTTCCGTTGATGGCAAAAGAAGCCTGTTCCCTTTCATAGATCCAAGCAGAGAGAGAACTACACAGCCAGCAGCACAAAGAAGCAAGCGCAAAATAGCAGGGATCCAGGCAGAGGTCAAGTGCTCTGCATACCTTTAGGCTAGAAATCAGATTCTCCCCCAAACATACCTTTGGGCTGGAACCCCAGGTTCCACACCCAATGATATCTCTTCCAGCCAGGCTGCTGGAAATCCAAGTTACAAGCTCTAATAAAACTTCCGAAAGCCTAGTGTGGTGGCGCACGCCTTTAATCCCAGCACTCGGGAGGCAGAGGTAGGAGGATCACTGTGAGTTCGAGGCCACCGAGACTACATAGTGAATTCCAGATCAGCCTGGGTTAGAGTGAGCCCCTACCTTGAAAAACCAAAAAAAAAAAAAAAATTAATTAATTAATAAAAAAAATAAATAAACAACTCCTTCTGTAAAAAGCCAGGTATGGTGGTACATACCTTTAATCCTAGCACTCAGGAGGCGGAGGAGGTAGGAGGATCGCCCTTAGTTCAAGGCCACGCTGAGAATATAGAGTGAATTCCAGGTCAGCCTGGGCGAGAGTGAGACCCTACCTCAAAAAATCAGGGGAAAAAAATTCCGAATCTATTGGGGGGGGGCATAAATTCAAACTACCACACTCAGTAAATAAAGTGAAGAGCTATCAATGAGGACATCCAACGTCAGGCTCCAGCCTCCACATCCATGTGCACACGTGTACCCACACACACATGAACACATGCACATACCCATACACACCACAGACACATGTAAAAATAAGATAAATACTGTTCCCTCTGACACATGTACATATACAAAAGAAAACTGGCAGAGGGTGGCTTTTCTGAGCGGCCCACACTCCTCATTGTGAAAACATTCTCTAATGAACTCAAGACTCTGGCTGCTGGAGCCACCAAGGGCAGCTGGCACATCCATTCTCGGTCTTCGCATTTTCTGAAGGGATGATTTCAGTTTAATGAGAATGACTTACTGTTTTTATTTCTTCCCAAAGACATCAGACATGAGTCGAATAGCATATGAGGCAATTCTCTGGAGATTTTCTTCCAAGCTTTAAAAACAAAACAAACGCACAAGCTTTTGGGGTGGGGTGAAGGAGTTATTAGTACATATCCAAAAGTGCCCACAGCCCTCCCCTTCTGGCTCCATGAACTCTGCTGGGGACTGACAGCATCACAGAGTGGCCCTGGGGCCCAAGGACAGGACCATGCATCATCAGCATGCAGCCATCCCAGGCAAGGAGGCCCATGTTTTGAAGACACCTCTTCAGTCTAACATTTCCAGTGACTTTCTCTCTCCCAGTCAGCTTTCCAAGGCATGGTATTAGAACGTGGCTGTGCCTCATTTGTCTGGGGCACATGAATGCAGAGACTGCAGACAGTTCATTTGGGAGCCATGAGGTGGGTATTTAAGTCATCCTTCAAGCAGGGGCTTGGCAGAAATGTAGCTTTCTGTCATCGACTGGGAAAAGAACTAGGAAGTGAATCTGCCACACAGGATTGTGGGGAAAGGGAAGGGAACAAACTTTGCAGGCGCTTTCGAAGCCTGTGCTGGGTACAGTCTCTAGGACATGTGTTGGAGCTGGGGTCAGGGGCTGTGCTAGTCAAACGATGACGTGTTTGGACACAGGAGGAAAGTAAGTACTGTTGGGTGAATGCCTTCCCCAGCACTTGTCCTCCCACACCCTTGTGAGGTTGACAAGGACAAGGATACCTAGGCTAGTATGTGGTGTGTGGTGTGAAGTGTGTGGTACATTTGGTATGGTGTATGTGTGGCACGGAGGGTGTGTGTGTGGGGTGTGGTGTGCCTGTGGTATATGGCGTGTGCTTTGTCATATTGTGTATGGTGTGTCTCTGTGGTATGATGTTATGTGGAGGTGCATGGGAGGTGTGAATGAATGGGATGGAGATACAAGGTGTACTTGTGATATGCCTATGATATAGAGTGTCTGTGCCATAGAGGCTGAGGGTGTGCATGTACACACATCAAAGTATAGGAGTTAGAATGTCACTGTTTCCACCCCAGGGAATGTGTCTGGGCCACTGTAACCTCAGGTTCTCTGCCCATCCAAGCCATGAGGACTGGTTTGGTTTTTTTAAAAAGCTTACCATTAAAAAAAATTATTTATTTATTTATTTGCAAGCAGAGAGAGAGAGGGGAGTGAGACAGATAGAATGGGCATGCCAGGGCCTCCAACTGCTGCATAACAAACTCCATGTGCCACCTTGTGTATCTGTCTTTATGTGGGTACTGGAGAAATTGAACCCAGGTCATTAGACTTTGCGGGCAAGTGCCTTATCCGCTGAGCCATGTCTCCAGCCTGGGACTGGGTAAATACCTCAGTGCTTTACATGCTGTGCAAGATGAGCCTGCCAGAAAGCTCAGGAGGCTCCACTGGGCCTGGGCAAGGCTGTGGTCACTGTGACTGAGCCCATTAAGTGCCACCAGCATTTTTTTTTGTGGTAAAAACTGGGACAATGCCACCACATATTAACATGGTGTTTCCTGTTTATCAAGGTCCTTTGGCACTGTAAACTCAGCAGGCGGGACCCCCAATTCTCACTTTAAAGCCAGGGAAACAGCCAGAGAAGTTGAGTGCAGCCAAGAACACTGTGCCAGAGGGAAGGCTAGGGGACAGTGTCACCACCACAGGGGTCTCCCCACCTGGGTGCACCACTGTGGCCTCCTGAACAGCAGTCTGAGGACCCATCCCTGAAGTGGCAGTTCCACTCCTTTGTCCTCTGGAGAAAGACCCTTGTTTATATCCTGGCCTGTGGTGCCAGAGCATCACTGAGATGAACTGCCATCTGGCATATGCTAAGTCCCATGCCTGAGTGTGTGTGTGGCTGAACAAGGCAGAGGGGTCTGCCAGATCTGACTGCACAGGGGTCCCAAATGTGGAGAGGCTGATGGGACAGGCTACCATTGTGGAAGAGGGGGCAGATAGAATGGAAGAGCCAAAGGAAGGATATGACCTCTTACAATGCAACTGCCCAGACAGAAATTGGCCTCGATATCCATGACCTTGCAGTGCCTAGCAATACTTTCGCCAAGACCCTCAAAATAGAAGAAAAAGATGATGACATCAAATTAAAAGAGAGACTAATGGAGAAAGGGAGGGGATATGATGGAGACTGGAGTTCTAAAGTGGAATGGGGGGAGGGGAGGGAAATATCAGGTGGGTTTTTTTGTATGTAAATATAAAAGTTGTCAATAAAAAATAATAATTAAAAAAATGAAGGAAGGAAAAGAGCAAGTGTGTGTTGGGGGGGGGGTGGATACTGACACATGGGCTCAGTGGGTAAAGCACTTGCCACACAAGTGCAAGAACTGGAGGCAAAGACGGGATCCCCTGGGCAAGCTGGCTGGTAGCCAGGTCAGTGAGCTCTGGTTCAAATGAGAGATCTTACCTAAGTAAATAGAGTGGAGAGCCGGTGAGGAAGACACTGGACATCAACCTCTGGCCTCTGCGTGCATGCGCGCCCACAGGTTTCTTTTTCCTCTTTCTATGTGGCTGCAGGTAAAAGCTTACATTATAAATGACTGTGGCTTCCAGTGGGCAAAACTGGGCAGTTTTAAATGGATGGTTCCAGGGACTTGGGACCTACGGCCACCAAACAGGGGCTCTTTCCATGTTCATCAGCATCCTGCCATGGTATCTTATGCTTGTTTCACTCCTTGAGTGAAAATAACTGGGTTTTCATCTCACAGTTCCCCATGAGTCCTACAGGTGTTGAGTCCCAGCTGTGGGGATAGCATGGACTCTGCCAGGGGCCAGCTGCAGGGGATGTGGGACCTGGCTCAAGCCAAAAAGAGCAGGGGGCTGCAGAAAGAGGGGTGCTCCTCCAAGCCCCCGGTGAGATCTGGGGAAAGGGAGGCCAAGCAGTTGAAGGGTAGGGTGCCCCAAACAAACTCAGCCCACTGACTGAGCCTGTGTCTGCAGATCCCATGTCACAGATGGACAGACCCCAGCCCAGGACTTGACACTGCAAAACCTTCCTTACTCCTGCCCATCCCCAACAGCTCACACCAACAACTTTCCAGAGCCTCAGAGAATACAAGAGAGAGGCAGCAAAGCAAGGTGTGGAAAGCCCTACCTTGCCCTGTCTCTGCCCACCTTCTCTAGCATGCTCCCAGGCTGAAATGCCCTACACAAGTAAAGAACAAAAACAGGTGGAAAAAACGAAAGGAAATCCCCAAAGAATGTTCCTTCCCTGGCCCAAACTGTCACTGCAACTGGAAGAGGGACATGTGGGTGGCATGTCCTCTCCTTGCATACCTTGTGTTTCTGCAAACATGGGTTCAGCCATGTTATGCCCATTCAGTCACCTAGTGAACCACTCATATACCAAAACCCAATTCAAACAGTCTTTCTGTGTAGCCTAGACTGGTGTCATATCAGAATCTTCTTCCTGCTTTAGTAGGTGCACACCACTCCCACCTTCCCTTCCCTTCCCTTCCCTTCCCTTCCCTTCCCTTCCCTTCCCTTCCCTTCCCTTCCCTTCCCTTCCCTTCCCTTCCTTTCCCTTCTCTTTCCTGAGGGCGGAGAAGGGAAGGAAAATGGAAGGGAGGGAGGCAATAGGTGTGCCAGGGCCTCTAGCCACTGCAGATGAACTCCAGACACATGCACCACTTTGTGTATCTGGCTTACTGGGTTCTGGAGAGTTGAACCTGGGTCCTTAGGCTTCTCAGGCAAGAGACTTAACCACTAAGCCATCTTTCTCGCCCATGATGACTTCTATATTAGACAAAACCAAAGCATCCCTAGCTTAGAGATGGAGAAACTGAGGCACTGTGGGGTTGGCAGCAGAGAGAAGCAGTGGGAGGGCCTGGGGAGTCTGCCCACCTGTGCCCTCTAGTGTCCTTCCAGTCTCACTGCAGCCTGTGTGGCCCCAAGTGTGTCTCCCTCCTGCCTTACTTATCTGCCTCTTGGAGGCCAAGTCCCCTGCACAGAGAATTGCACCTAAAGCTGAGGCTGCAGGCTCTGTGACTCGTGCGTGTCTATTGGGAGCATTTTTGGAAAACAACGTAATAAGCCCCAGGCAGGATCTGCACTCCAGGAGGAAGAGCCCCACACCTGGCTGTTTTCTACCTGTTCCTTCTGCCCCATTCCACAGGGAACAGGCTCTCCACAAGTTTAGCCCCTCCACCCTTGAAGTTCAAGCCTCTTCTGGAGCCCTGTTGCCTTCCCTTCAAGTGTCTGAGTCCGGTGCCCATGAGCTTTGAAGATCTGACTGATGGGAGCTCCCCCCCACCCCCCAGGGTCTCATTCTAGCTGACCTGGAATTCACTCCTGGCAGCCTCACTCATGGTGATCCTTCTACCTCTGCTTCCCAAGTGCTGGGATTAAAGGTGTGCCTGGCTTGATGGGAGCTCTCTCTCTCTTTTTTGGATGGGAGCTCTTTTGAATGATGGAATGAAGTGCCACCGGGGCCTCCACCTGTGAGTTGTGGTTACTGGGGCTTTGGAGTTCTGGGTTCCCCCCAGAGTCTCATGGGCTTCACCAAGCAGCCAACAGCAAGGCTTTTATTTGCTGGCAGTACCGACTTTGGGTTAAATATTTTCATAGGGCTTCCCAGCGAGGTGTTTACTTTTGATTTTCTTTACAATTTAGCACATTAAGAACAGTAAGAGAGAAACAGAGACCCAGGGAGAGAGTGTAAGAGCTGCATTAGCTCCCTCCCCCAGTTCCCATTACCTCCAAGTCATACACAGTCCTTGATGCTCTCAGAAGACTGCTGCCTGTCTGATGCTAGCTGTGCTGGAATGTGAAGGACTTTAAGCCAGTAGGAAGTGGCTGTGCCTTCCCCAGGGAGAGTCCTCACCCCCTAGCCTTTCATAGATAAAGAGAACTCTGATCTGGCCTGGTGGCTGCTTCTGCTGGGGAGTATGAACTGGCTTTCTGTCCCTGCAGGATGGCTTGCTTTTTGTCAGGTGTCTTCCCAGACAGAGCATCAATAAGACTGGCTTATTTGCTTAATGAATAACCGAGGGGCCATGGAGTTCTAGCTTTTCCCCTAGGAGAGTTAAGATGAGGTCTTCTGTATGAAACATTTTATCTGGGCCTTTGTTAAGCTCTCTTTGTGAGTGCCGTTGGGTATGTGTGAGGCTGTTCACTGCTTCTAGCATACACGGGCGCCATCTAACTGTTTTATATAAGTTACAGTGGGGAGGTCATCTTGTGGCCTCTATAGCCAGTTGACTAGCTAGTGGCTGGCAACGGATACCAGCTTGAGAGCACCTCGGGGGGCCCATTGATACTCAAGACTTTGGCAGTGAAGGGGTCCAAGGAACAGCAGAGCCCTTTGGGTGGAACCCTACTGTGGCCTCAGCACACTGTCTCTACAACCTGTCAAGTTGTAGATAGATAAGCACCGTCCCTACCAGAGCCTTGTTCTTTATGCAGCCAAGCCAAACTGTAATGGAGTGCTAGGGGTTCAGGAAAGTCCTTGAACCCTAAACCTCAGGTCTGAGTCTACTTTTTTTTTTCGGGGGTGGTGGTGTTGAGATAGGGTCTCGCTTTTAGCCCACTCTGATCCTGGAATTCACAATGTAGTCTCAGGTTATTCTTGAACTCATGGCGATCCTCCTACCTCTGCTTCCCAAGTGCTGGGATTAAAGGTGTGCCACTATGCCCAGCTTGATTTATTTATTTATTTATTTATTTTCCTTTTTTTAGCTTTTCAAGGTAGGGTCTCACTCTAGCCCAGGCTGACCTGAAATTCACTATGCAGTCTCAGGGTGGCCTCGAATTCACAGCAATCCTCCTACCTCTGCTTCCCAAATGCTGGGATTAAAGACATGCACCACCATGCCCAGCTCCCATGTATACTTCTTTTAATTTTTTAAATTATGTCTTTATTTATTTTTTGAGGGGAAGAGAGAAAGAATGGGTGTGCCAAGGCCTTTTTAGCCACTGTGAATGAACTCCAGATGCATGTGCCCCCTTGTGCACATATGCGATATTGCACACTTGCATCACTTTGCATCTGGCTACGTGGAGCCTGGAGATTCAAACATTAGGCTTTGCAAACAAGTGCCTTAACTGCTAAACCATCTCTCTAACCCCCATGTCTACTTTCAATCAAAGAATTGAGTAAAATTTGACTGAGAAGGATAATTATTCAATTATTATATATTTGGGCTGGAGAGATCTTAGCAGTTAAGGCTCTTTCCTGTAAAGCCTAAAGACCCAGGTTCAATTTCCCAGTACCCATGTGTGCCAGATGCACAAAGTGGTGCATGCACCTGGAATTCGTTTGCAGTGGCTGGGGGCTCTGGTGCGCACATTCTCTTTCTATCTTCTCTTTCTCTCTGACTGTCTCTCAAATACATAAATAAATAATGAAAAAATTTTAAACTTATTGTATTTATTGAGGGAAGTACAGAACCAAGGGAAGATACTCACATGGCTTAAGAGCCCATAGTCGGATCATCCTTTGATTTCTAGCAAGTTCCTTTTAACATTCAGGAGTCACCTTAACTGCCTAAAAGAGCTATCTGACTCCCTCTCAAAGCCCGTCCTGGACTTTCTTTCTGCGCAGTCCTCCTGGGAGCCCTCAGCAGACTTCATAATCCTCATTACCCTTCCGTTTTGACCCCAAATGCCATCTTCTTAGGTAAATCTCCTAGCCCCCTTGCTCAGGAATGTACCACCACAGCCTAGGGCACTTGAAAGCTGGGACTGAACCTCAAGCCTCAACTCAGGACTCCACTTTCTGAGGGCCCAAGGGACCATGAGATGCTGGACCCAGGCCCTGGCCACATGCTGAGGTTTCAGCTTCTCTGGAGAGCCAACATCTTGAGCCCAGTGGTATCATATGTTCCCTTAAGGTGGCTCCATGCTTGTGTGGGTGGGGAAGAAGGCCGGGGTCTCTGCTTCAAGGAACCGCCTTCTCTTCACTATGTTTCAGCTTGCTTGCTTTGTTCCCCTGCCCTGAGTCTCTGTAGATAGTCTTCCTTCCCTTTGGAGATGGAGCAGGTATCACTGTCACTAAATTGAGGATAGGGCTGAGATTGATCATGGCTGGCTGGCTACTGGACAACCCTGAATCTCAGCTCAGTAGAGATGCGTTTCCCCATCCATAAGGTTCGGAAGTGAGCACGACCGTGCAAACCGCTCTGAGGCAAAGATGAAAGCTTTATTCGGGAAAAGCATGCGCTGCCAGGGCTGGCTCACAAGAGCGGAACACAGGCCACCTGAACTCCTGAGGTGGTGGGCTTTATAGGGCTTTCAGTTTGGTGAAGGTGAGGAATGGAAGAACTGAGGGGAGATCTGAGATAGCCAAGGTGTGACACCAAAACAGAGACCAGTGATTTATAAAATAAGGGGATAGGAAACCATGACCTGGGGGCATTGCAGGCAAAGAGGGAATAATGGCTGAGCGGTTTCTTGAGGAATGTGGATAATCCACCTCCTTATGTTTCTGTCTCCATCCTGCTGTCCTTGATGACTCTGCATTGGGGCCTGTCACACCTAACATCATCCAGTTACAATAGGACATGAGTAGGATGTGGAGGACTCTGCTCCATGAGGTCTATGGGGCTTCTTCTGTTTAGTGAGTCTGGCACCCTTCTCAGCAGGGACTTCAGAAAAGAGTCCCCCATGGTATTCATGGGTCGTTCCCCTCTGGTGCTCTTAGTTCTGCTCCCGTGCTCTTTGTTATGAACCATCCCAAAGAGCATTGTGATGACACTCTGGTCATTGACTGTGGGCTCTGCTTAAGGGACCCTACAAGGTCTGTGCCCACTGGCACCTTGGAGCCCTCCATGGACACAGCATTCACCTAGAGTCAGGAAAGAGTGCAGAGCAGGGACACACTGAGGTTGCTGAGGGCCAGATAGAATGGTGGGCTCAGTGACCGCAAGCCATTGGCCGTTTATAGTAACAGTCCCACGTGACTGCAAGGGACGCTGAGAAATGTGGGCCAGCAGTACAGCCAAGAAGGAAAGGTACCAGGATGAGGAAGAGGAGCCTGTTACCTCCCCATGCTGCTCAGTGAACGTGAAGAGAGTCCCAACGTATGACGGTCCAACCTGAGATTTTGTTGATTTCATGGTAATATAAAAGTGATACAGGGCTGGAGAGATGGCTTAGCGGTTAAATGCTTGCCTATGAAGTCTAAGGACCCCGGTTCGAGGCTCGATTCTCCAGGACCCACATAAGCCAGATGCACAAGGGGGTGCATGCGTTTGGAGTTCGTTTGCAGTGGCTGGAGGCCCTGGTGCACCCATTCTCTCTCTCTCTCCCTACCTGCCTATTTCTGTATCTCTCTCTCTCTCTCAAATAAATAAATAAATAAAACATTTAAAAAAAAAAGTGATACACATTCCGCAGGAGCCAGACACTACCAACCTCTCTCCATGATGGGCAGTGGTAGCCAACTGCAGCTCCCAGGCAGCCCCACAATCATGACAGAAAAATACCCACATTCCAGGGTACTGTGTGGCAGAGCTGTGATGTTGGCTGGAGTTGGGGTATACAATGTATTCTCAACTTACCTTCAATTTGTGATGGATGTGAAACATAGCTCTGTCATGAGTCCAGGTGCACCTGTACTTTTAAACTATATAGCCAGGCTGGAGAGATGGCTTAGCAGTTAAGGCACTAAGGACCCAGGTTTGATTCCCCAGAACCCCCATAAGGCAGATGCACGTGATAGTGCGTGCATTTGGAGTTTGTTTGCAGTGGCTGGAGGCCTTGGCACGCCCATTCTCTCTCTATCTGCCTCTCTCTCTCTCAAGAAATAAAAATAAAATGAAAAAATATATTAAACTATATTCTCATGCCTTTTGGGGTCTGGGAACCTTCTGGAACCAGGCATCAGTTGACTCAGTTTGCTCCAGTATGCCTCTCCCCAAGCACCTGGATGGGTTTGACTCCTCAATCCCTGCTTGGCAGTTTGACCTCTCCTGCCACTTTCCATCAGTGTGTTGGGGCTGGGGGGGTGTAGACATCATCTTGTGGACTTGATCAAGGTCATAGACATGACCTTCCCCCTTTGGTTCCTTGTTGTTAGGGATAGAGTTGCAACCCTCCCCCCCAAAATAAAGAAAAGGGCAAAAATTTTGCACCATGGGGTTGGGAAAATGGCTCAGTGGAGAAAACACTTGTCCTACAAGTGTGAGTACCTGAGTCTGGGTCCCTGGAACCCACATAAAGCTGGACACTGTGCCAGGTGTGGTGGCACATATCTTTAATCTTGACTCGAGAGGCAGAGGTAGGAAGATCACTGTGAGTTTGAGGCCAGCCTGGGACTGCATAGTGCGGTCTAGGTCATCCTGAGCTAGTGGGAAACTCAACCTTGAAATAAAACAAAAATATAAAATAAAAAAAGTTTTTAAAAAAAGTAGGCATCTGAAGTCCAAAGACAAGAAGGGAGGAGATGAGAGAACGATCAAAAACTTGCAGACCCGCCAACCTGTCCAACAGAAGAGTGACTGAGAGACCCTTTCTCAGACAAGGTGGAAGGCAAGGATTGACACCCAAGAATAGCAAGGATTGACACACAAAAAAATAGTCCTCTTACCTCCACATGTGTGCCAGGCACACTTGCCTGCATCAAGACACATGAGTATGTATGTATATATACTTATATCACATACACACACACATCTTGCACCATCTTGGAATCCTTCTACTGTTTATGCTGTTGGTCCAGGAGCCTTAAGAGAGAGACTTGTTTTCATGCAAATCTTTTCTTTAGCGCTGGAGAGATGGCTTAGCAGTTAAGGCGCTTGCCTGCAAAGCCCAAGGACCCAGGTTCAATTCCCCAGTGCCTACATACGCCAGATGCATAAGGTGGCACGTGTGTCTGGAGTTCGCTTTGTAGTGGCTAGAAGCCCTGGCATGCCCATTCTCTCTGTCTGCCTCTCTCAAATAAATAAATAAAAGTTTTTTTGAGGTGGGGTCTCTCTCTAGCCCAGGCTGTCCTGGAATTCACTCTAGAGTCTCAGGTTGGCCTTGAACTCATGGCAATCCTCCTACTTCTGCCTCCCAAGTGCTGGCTTTAAAGGCGTGCACCACCATGCTCAGCTTTTGTTTTTGTTCTTTTGTCTGTTTTGTCTTAATAATTTTTTTTTTAATTTTTTCTTTGCTGGGCATGGTGATGCACACCTTTAATGCCAGAACTCAGGAGGCAGAGGTAGAGGATCACCATGAGTTTGAGGTCAGCCTGGACTAGAGTGAAACTACCTCAAAAAAAAAAAAAAAAAAAAAGAAAGAAAGAAAAGAAAAGAAAAGCCGGGCGTGGTGGCACATGCCTTTAATCCCAGCACTTGGGAGGCAGAGGTAGGAGGATTGTCATGAGTTCAAGGCCAACCTGAGACTACATAATGAGTTCCAGGTCAACCTGGGCTAGAGTGAGACCTCAAAAAACCAAAAAAAAAAAAAAAAAAAAAAAGAAAGAAAGAAAAGAAAAGAAAAGAAAAGAAAAGAAAAAAAAAAAAAGAAAAAGAAAAGAAAAGAAAGAAAAAGAAAGAAAGGAAGGAAGACAAACTAAAATCTTTTCTTTGAGTGAGATCGGATGCAGAAGCAGACCTCAGGGCCATTGGTCTAGAGGTCATCCTTCTCCCTCTCTATATTCTCTGCACCCCCAAAACCTCTGAAATGTGAGCATAATTTGAAGGTTCCTAGGTGATATGTGAGTCCTCTGTTTTCAATGAAGGCCATCTGGTTTGCTGGAATGCCAGCTTCAATGACTTTTCTGCTCCCAAAGTTAGAGAAGCCTGAAAGCAGGGGCTTGCCCTCCCCTCCCTCCCTCCCTCCCTCTCTCTCTCCCTCTCTCCTGTATGTGTATGCACACACACGCACTAACCACGACAGCAAGAATGCCTCAGAGTAACACAAAACCTCAACTCTGCCAGGCCAAACAGATACCAGGAAGGTGAAGGACAGGCAGAGTCGACTCCCTCAGCACTCTACACGCCTGGCGCTCAAAGCTGGAGCCATCCCTGGGCAGATGCTAGGAGTTTGGCATTTCCCTAGCATCTGTCGGAGCATAGATGTCAGACACAGTGGTGGTGTGTGTTCAGTGAGGTGAGTGGATTTGGAATGCGTGAGCCAGAAACATCACTGAGCAGCTGCTGCAGAACGGCTCCTCAGAAAGGGAGGTGAGCTGCTGGCTACAACGTGGGCCTGTGACAGCGGCGGTGCTCACATCACTGCGTTGCTCTGCTCCCTGACCTCCCATCGACCACCCACAGCCAGGCATACCTTAGTCTCAATCCCAGACCTGGACTTCGCCTCTGACAGGCTCCATGGCTCTCTGAGGGTCAGTTTCCTCACGAGCAAAGTGCAGTTGATACATGAAGCTACCCACTAAGTGGATCCCACGGTCCAGTGACACTTATTCTGATTGTCCCTCCTCCCTGGGCACTGGTGTTTCACACAGTTTCTCCACACTGTGGGTCCTACTGAGGTCCTTCTGCGATGGTGACATTCTTCCCTTGTGTCCCTCCCCTGTGTAACCCTCCAGTTCCTTACTGCACTTTTCCTCTCAGAGTCAGCCACACATCCTCCATTTTCACTCCTGGAGCACCCTGGACAGCTCTCTTAGGGCAGCTGGTCACACTATGGGGATTATTTGGACGTTGCCACCCACCGTGAGTGGCCTTCTCCTTACCTACTGTGTTCCTGTTATAGTTTTAGATATTTTTTGTCTGTTAATTTAACTGAGTCTCCAAAGTGAATCATCTACAGTCAAACCAGGGCATTCCCAAAGCACCCTGGGAAGCTATCACCCCAAGTCCCAGGGTGGATCAGAGCACTGTGTGGTGGAGGCTGTGGGGAGCAGCTCCCCACCTCTACATTTGTCTTGGGTGTCCTGTGACCCCTGAGTTTCTTCATGAACCAGGGGCCACGTTGGTCCTCATAGGGCAGACTCCCTGAAGCTGGAGAAGTTGGCCTCATGATCTTGTGCTCATTGCTGGATGTGGCTTCCCGGGAACACTTCCCATAGCACAGGCCACCTGTCAAACTCAGTGCCCTAGTGGGAAAGCATCAAGACAGGTAGATATCTGCTGGCTCCCATGGTTGGGGGCCAAGGAGACAACCCTTGGTGATGAAAGAGGCTCCAAGATGGCAACTGGATGTGGAAAGAGGAGAAAAGATCCAATAGTTTGTCCTCTCGAGGTGAGAATGGAGTGGGTCTGTGCCCCCCTCCCTTCACATGCAGCCACTTACTCTCCATCCTCTTTCCTGGAGCACCTCAGACAGCGCTTAGAAGATAGCTTGTCCTGCTCTGTCAGTGTCAGGTTCTCTACCCGCCACCCCAATCCAGAAATACAGGCTGGGCCATTGTTGTTTGTATGTATTCTTTGGGGAGAAACTCCAGACAGTTAGACATCTTAAAATTACAGGCTGGGCCATTGTTCTTGGTAGTATTTATTCTTTGACTAGAAAATACAAACACAGTTCAGCATCTTAAAATTGCAAGGAACCACACCTGTAATCTCAGCACATGGGAAGTTGAGGCAGGAAAATGAGGAGTTCATGGTCAGTCTTGGCTATATAGTGAGTTTAGCCAACTGCAGCTCCCAGGCAGCCCCACAATCATGACAGAAAAATACCCACATTCCAGGGTACTGTGTGGCAGAGCTGTGATGTTGGCTGGAGTTGGGGTATACAATGTATTCTCAACTTACCTTCAATTTGTGATGGATGTGAAACATAGCTCTGTCATGAGTCCAGGTGCACCTGTACTTTTAAACTATATAGCCAGGCTGGAGAGACAGCTTAGCAGTTAAGGCACTAAGGACCCAGGTTTGATTCCCCAGAACCCCCATAAGGCAGATGCACGTGATAGTGTGTGCATTTGGAGTTCGTTTGCAGTGGCTGGAGGCCTTGGCATGCCCGTTCTCTCTCTATCTGCCTCTCTCTCTCTCAAGAAATAAAAATAAAATGAAAAAATATATGAAACTATATTCTCATGCCTTTTGGGGTCTGGGGACCTTCTGGAACCAGGCATCAGTTGACTCAGTTTGCTCCAGTATGCCTCTCCACAAGCACCTGGGTGGGTTTGACTCCTCAATCCCTGCTTGGCAGTTTGACCTCTCCCTGCCACTTTCCATCAGTGTGTGTTGGGGCTGGGGGTCGTAGACATCATCTTGTGGACTTGATCAAGGTCATAGACATGACCTCCCCCCCCCCTTTGGTTCCTTGTTGTTAGGGATAGAGTTGCAACCCCCCCCAAAAAAAATAGAGAAAAGGGCAAAAATTTTGCACCATGGGGTTGGGAAAATGGCTCAGTGGAGAAAACACTTGTCCTACAAGTGTGAGTACCTGAGTCTGGGTCCCTGGAACCCACATAAAAGCTGGACACTGTGCCAGGTGTGGTGGCACATATCTTTAATCTTGAGAGGCAGAGGTAGGAAGATCACTGTGAGTTTGAGGCCAGCCTGGGACTGCATAGTGCGGTCTAGGTCATCCTGAGCTAGTGGGAAACTCAACTTTGAAATAAAACAAAAATATAAAATAAAAAAAAAGTTTTTAAAAAAGTAGGCATCTGAAGTCCAAAGACAAGAAGGGAGGAGATGAGAGAACGCATCAAAAACTTGCAGACCCGCCAACCTGTCCAACAGAAGAGTGACTGAGAGACCCTTTCTCAGACAAGGTGGAAGGCAAGGATTGACACCCAAGAATAGCAAGGATTGACACACAAAAATAGTCCTCTTACCTCCACATGTGTGCCAGGCACACTTGCCTGCACGCACACATGAGTATGTATGTATATATACTTATATCACATACACACACACACATCTTGCACCATCTTGGAATCCTTCTACTGTTTATGCTGTTGGTCCAGGAGCCTTAAGAGAGAGACTTTTTTTCATGCAAATCTTTTCTTTAGCGCTGGAGAGATGGCTTAGCAGTTAAGGTGCTTGCCTGCAAAGCCCAAGGACCCAGGTTCAATTCCCCAGTGCCTACATACGCCAGATGCATAAGGTGGCACGTGTGTCTGGAGTTCGTTTGTAGTGGCTAGAAGCCCTGGCATGCCCATTCTCTCTGTCTGCCTCTCTCAAATAAATAAATAAAAGTTTTTTTGAGGTGGGGTCTCTCTCTAGCCCAGGCTGTCCTGGAATTCACTCTAGAGTCTCAGGTTGGCCTTGAACTCATGGCAATCCTCCTACTTCTGCCTCCCAAGTGCTGGCTTTAAAGGCGTGCACCACCATGCTCAGCTTTTGTTTTTGTTCTTTTGTCTGTTTTGTCTTAATAATTTTTTTTTAATTTTTTCTTTGCTGGGCATGGTGATGCACACCTTTAATGCCAGAACTCAGGAGGCAGAGGTAGAGGATCACCATGAGTTTGAGGTCAGCCTGGACTAGAGTGAAACTACCTCAAAAAAAAAAAAAAAAAAGAAAGAAAGAAAAGAAAAGAAAAGCCGGGCGTGGTGGCACATGCCTTTAATCCCAGCACTTGGGAGGCAGAGGTAGGAGGATTGTCATGAGTTCAAGGCCAACCTGAGACTACATAATGAGTTCCAGGTCAACCTGGGCTAGAGTGAGACCTCAAAAACCAAAAAAAAAAAAAAAAAAAAAAAAAAAAGAAAGAAAAGAAAAGAAAAGAAAAGAAAAGAAAAAAAGAAAAAGAAAAGAAAAGAAAGAAAAAGAAAGAAAGGAAGGAAGACAAACTAAAATCTTTTCTTTGAGTGAGATCGGATGCAGAAGCAGACCTCAGGGCCATTGGTCTAGAGGTCATCCTTCTCCCTCTCTGTATTCTCTGCACCCCCAAAACCTCTGAAATGTGAGCATAATTTGAAGGTTCCTAGGTGATATGTGAGTCCTCTGTTTTCAATGAAGGCCATCTGGTTTGCTGGAATGCCAGCTTCAATGACTTTTCTGCTCCCAAAGTTAGAGAAGCCTGAAAGCAGGGGCTTGCCCTCCCTCCCTCCCTCTCTCTCTCCCTCTCTCTCTCCCTCTCTCCCTGTATGTGTATGCACACACACGCACTAACCACGACAGCAAGAATGCCTCAGAGTAACACAAAACCTCAACTCTGCCAGGCCAAACAGATACCAGGAAGGTGAAGGACAGGCAGAGTCGACTCCCTCAGCACTCTACACGCCTGGCGCTCAAAGCTGGAGCCATCCCTGGGCAGATGCTAGGAGTTTGGCATTTCCCTAGCATCTGTCGGAGCATAGATGTCAGACACAGTGGTGGTGTGTGTTCAGTGAGGTGAGTGGATTTGGAATGCGTGAGCCAGAAACATCACTGAGCAGCTGCTGCAGAACGGCTCCTCAGAAAGGGAGGTGAGCTGCTGGCCACAACGTGGGCCTGTGACAGCGGCGGTGCTCACATCACTGCGTTGCTCTGCTCCCTGACCTCCCATCGACCACCCACAGCCAGGCATACCTTAGTCTCAATCCCAGACCTGGACTTCGCCTCTGACAGGCTCCATGGCTCTCTGAGGGTCAGTTTCCTCACGAGCAAAGTGCAGTTGATACATGAAGCTACCCACTAAGTGGATCCCACGGTCCAGTGACACTTATTCTGATTGTCCCTCCTCCCTGGGCACTGGTGTTTCACACAGTTTCTCCACACTGTGGGTCCTACTGAGGTCCTTCTGCGATGGTGACATTCTTCCCTTGTGTCCCTCCCCTGTGTAACCCTCCAGTTCCTTACTGCACTTTTCCTCTCAGAGTCAGCCACACATCCTCCATTTTCACTCCTGGAGCACCCTGGACAGCTCTCTTAGGGCAGCTGGTCACACTATGGGGATTATTTGGACGTTGCCACCCACCGTGAGTGGCCTTCTCCTTACCTACTGTGTTCCTGTTATAGTTTTAGATATTTTTTGTCTGTTAATTTAACTGAGTCTCCAAAGTGAATCATCTACAGTCAAACCAGGGCATTCCCAAAGCACCCTGGGAAGCTATCACCCCAAGTCCCAGGGTGGATCAGAGCACTGTGTGGTGGAGGCTGTGGGGAGCAGCTCCCCACCTCTACATTTGTCTTGGGTGTCCTGTGACCCCTGAGTTTCTTCATGAACCAGGGGCCACGTTGGTCCTCATAGGGCAGACTCCCTGAAGCTGGAGAAGTTGGCCTCATGATCTTGTGCTCATTGCTGGATGTGGCTTCCCGGGAACACTTCCCATAGCACAGGCCACCTGTCAAACTCAGTGCCCTAGTGGGAAAGCATCAAGACAGGTAGATATCTGCTGGCTCCCATGGTTGGGGGCCAAGGAGACAACCCTTGGTGATGAAAGAGGCTCCAAGATGGCAACTGGATGTGGAAAGAGGAGAAAAGATCCAATAGTTTGTCCTCTCGAGGTGAGAATGGAGTGGGTCTGTGCCCCCTCCTTCACATGCAGCCACTTACTCTCCATCCTCTTTCCTGGAGCACCTCAGACAGCGCTTAGAAGATAGCTTGTCCTGCTCTGTCAGTGTCAGGTTCTCTACCCGCCACCCCAATCCAGAAATACAGGCTGGGCCATTGTTGTTTGTATGTATTCTTTGGGGAGAAACTCCAGACAGTTAGACATCTTAAAATTACAGGCTGGGCCATTGTTCTTGGTAGTATTTATTCTTTGACTAGAAAATACAAACACAGTTCAGCATCTTAAAATTGCAAGGAACCACACCTGTAATCTCAGCACATGGGAAGTTGAGGCAGGAAAATGAGGAGTTCATGGTCAGTCTTGGCTATATAGTGAGTTTGAGGCCAGCCTGGGTTATGTGAGACCCTATCGCAAAAAAGTGGTAGTGGCTGGAGAGATGGCTTAGAGGTTAAGATGCTTGCCAGTAAAGCCAAAGGACCCAGGTTCAATTCCCCAGGACCCACGTAAGCACAAGGTGGCATATGCATGTGGAATTTGTTTACAGCGGCTGGAGGCCCTGGCACACCCATTCTCATTCTCTCTCTCATTCTCCTTGCAAATTAATAAATAAAAATTTAAAAAATGAAATGATCTTTTTTAAAAGAGTGAGCCTGGGCATGGTGGCACACACCTTTAATCCCAGCACTCGGGAGGCAGATGTAGGAATATCACTTTGAGTCCGAGGCCACCCTGAGACTACATAGTGAATTTCAGGTCAGCCTGAGCTAGAGTGAGGCCCCTACCTTTGGGGGTGGGGGAGAAGAGTGAAATGCCTGGGAGATTGCTCAGTGGTTAAAGTGCTTGCCAACAAGAATGAGGACCCAAGTTCTGTCCCTTGCACTCACAGAAAAGCTGAATAGAGTGGTACAGACCTATACACCCCAGTGTTGGGGAAGTAGAATTCCTGGAATCAGCAAGTTCCCAGGTCAGTGAGAGGCCCTATCTCAAAAGTCAGGGTGGAGAGTAACTGAGGAAGACACCCAATGTCAACCTCAGGCCTCCACACTCAATGCTCGGATGAGCTCCCACATTCCCACAAGCATGTATACATGCACTTACTGTTGTGAGCTGTTGTGAGCTCTTTCCTGGGGAGAAGCTGGCGAGCACTTGCTCCTCCAGGCAGGACACCCCTGGCAGGCTCGAGGCCAATTCCACCAGAGTTCACCCTGGTGAACCAGGAGGAAGGAACTGATTAGGCTTATTTACCGATTATGGGCGAGGAGTTATTTACAGGAACATGGAGACCCCAAGGCAACTATGGCATCCAGACGTCTCATCCCAGCATGAATGATGCCCTTCCCCCTAGTCCTCTTAGTCCCTTGTCTTCTACACTCTCTCCCCGGATGTAGCGGATCTCACGAATCATTGCGTACAGCTGGCACAGGGACACCTGAACTCTCAGAGACCCTTCCCAGCTTCTCCTATGGGAGAACATCCACGGACCCAGTCCTGAGAGTCTCTTGTGAGTGGTTGCAGCTACTTCTGATAAAGAACACATCTACAAATAAATAAGCAAAAGCAATTAATATATCCTAGCCCTCAGAGGATTGCTGGGGGTCGAGGCCACTCTGAGACTGCATAGTGAATTCCAGGTCAGCCTGTGCTAGAACAAGATCTACCTTGAAAAACGAAACAAAGCAAAACAAAAACGTATTTAATTAATATGAATTGCAAAGGACAATATAGTAAAAAAAAAAAAAAAAAAAAAAAAAAAGCCCTGTCCATCTGGTCCCATTTCTAGTCAGTCCTTCCATAGACTTCGCTGACAAGCATAGACGCACGGTCCAGTCCCAGTTTTCGCAGATCATCCTGAGTGCCATGTGCTTTTGTGCATTGTTTCTTTTCACTTGAAGATACATCTTTTTTTTTTTTTTTGGCATAGGTTCTCATATAGCTCAGGCATGTACCAACATTCTCTGTTTTCTCTTCTTAAAAAACATTTATTTTATGGGCTGGAGAGATGGCTTAGTGGTTAAACGCTTGCCTATGAAGCCTAAGAACCCCGGTTCGAGGCTCGATTCTCCAGGACCCACGTAAGCCAGATGCACAAGGAGGTGCATGCATCTGGAGTTTGTTTGCAGTGGCTGGAGGCCCTGGTGCACCCATTCTCTCTCTCTCTCTCTCTCCCTGCCTATTTCTGTATCTCTCTCTCTCAAATAAATAAATTTAAAAAAATAAAACATTTATTTTATTTTTTATTTATTTATTTGAGAGAAAGAAGCTGATAGAGAATGGGCATGCCAGGAATTCTAGCCCCTGCAAACAAACTCCAGACAACGTGCCACCACATGTATCTGGCTTACATGAATACTGGGGAATTGAACCTGGGTCCTTAGGCTTCTCAGGCAAGCGCCTAACCATCTCTCCAGCCTACTCTCTGCTCTCTTGAAGATGTATCTTGGGGATTATTTCTTCTTAGACATTATGGGGCATCTGACTTGTTTGTAGTTAGGGATGATGATGGTTGCTTGCACAGGTTGTGGTATCTGTAGATAAGCTTCTAGAAGGGGGTTCCTGGGTCAAGCAAAGGTGTATGTGTGTATGCAGGGGTAAGTAGTTTGAAAGCCAGTGTCAAGCTGTCCTATGTCAGGATTAAAGAGAGAATATTAAGGATATCAGTTAGCCATACAGATAAATAAACAAAAAACGTGTGTATCAACACTAACAGACCCTGGCAAAGAGGCCAAGAAGCCAGTGGAAACAGTATGAGGGGAATGCACCATCTCCAGGGCCTGCTGTTTGGAATTTCTAAACAATGGCAAAGCAGTTGAGGGTGGTTCCCTCTGGGACTTGGGTAGACATTCTGTTTTTTCCACCTATTGTGTGTGCTTCAAAAATAATTAAGCCTGGCTGGACATGGTTGCCCACACCTTTTATCCCAGCACTTGGGAGGCAGAGGTAGGAAGATCGCTGTGAGTTTGAGACCTGCCTGAGACTACCTAGTGAATTCCAGGTCATCTGGGGAGAGTGAGACCCTACCTTTAAAATAAAAAAAAAAAAAATTAAAAAATTAAAAAAGCTTAAGCTTGGGTCTGGAGACATGGCTCAGAGGTTTACTTACTTGCAACACAGGTTAGCTCAAGGTTTGATTCCCCAGCACCCACATAAAGCCAGATGCAAAATGGCATATAGTGTGCACCCACCCACACATAAATAAATAAAAATTTTTAAAAATGATTAAGCCTTAGGACTGGGGAGATGGCTTAACTAGTAAGCATGCTCGCTGCATAAGCATGAGGACCTGAGTTTGATTCCCAACATACACATGAAAAGATGAATGTAGCAAGTTTTTAATCCCAGTGTTTAGGGGAGAGAGACAGGAGAATCCCCAGGGCTTTTTGCCAGTCTGACAAAAAATACAGCGGCTGCAGGTTCAGTGAGATCACCTCGAGGAAATAAAGCAGAACAACAATCAAGGACAGCCAGTGTTTTCCTCTGGCCTCTGCACACATGTATAGGAGGGACACACACACACATTAAAAAGAAGACAAACTAAGGGAATCTGGGTCACCTGAGCTCAAGGAAAGATCACCATGACTTTGGCTAGAGATTTACATCCTTCCTTGGAAGAGGAAAAGAGAAAACATAAAACGAAATGGCCTCTTCAAAGCCCAAATTCCTACTTTATGGATGTAAAATGTCCAGGATGCTACAAAATTGCCCTGGTTTTCAGCCATGCTCAGACAATGGTTCTATGTGTAGGTTGTTCAACAGTGCTGTGTCAGCCTACAGGAGGAAAGGTCAGACTCGCAGAAGGCTGTTCATTCAGAAGAAAACAACATTAATGATCAATACAACTTGCCAAATTTATGTTTTCTCACAGAAAGCCTTATCTTAAAGTTCAGTTACTCTCCTAAGACAAGGTAATAATGTTTGGTTTTGTAAGGTACGCAACATTGGTCTATTTTGGTGTCAGTTTTTCAATAAAATTTTAATTATGGACAAAAATAAGACAAAAATGAGCAAGCCATGTACACCTGTTAACTGCTAAAGTCAGAAAATAAAATGAGGCACTCTCTGTCTGATCACTTGGTAACTTCCAGCTGTGGGTAAGTTTTTCCCTCTGCTGAGCCTAGGCTGGCTTGGCCCAGGCCCAGGCTCAGCTGGGAGGGCCCCAGCCCTTACTCTCTGCATGACAGGAGCTCCTTGAACTTTCTTTTCTATTTTCTTTTATGCTTTTTTCCCTAGATCTGCATCTGGTCACATGGACTCCTGAGTTACACATGGCCCACATGGGCTTTTGGGCTCCACGTGGTGTACATCTCTTCTCCACTTTATCTCCCCTGCCTCCCAGCCTTGCCCTTTCCACACTCCTTTGTAAAATTTGAATAAAATGTGGTATTTTAAAAATACAAAAAAAAAAAAAAAAAAGAAAAGAAAAGAAAAGGAGATAGTGAAGTGAATGATATTAATGTCTCATGGTAAATCATCCCGTTGTCTGGTACATGCAGGCCTCGTGGAAACTGCCGGCCTTGCCATGTGTGCTGTCAGATGCAGCTCAGTCCTGCGTTCCCACAGCTGCCTGCTTCTAGTATAATATTCAGCTCACATTCACCAGTTGAGTTAAGTCTAGACCCTTCCCTGCCAGAGTAGTCTCTCAGAGATGAGATAAAGACTGGCGACTGCTAAGTTTCTGGACCTCTCTACTCTTCTAAAGGTACAAACATATGGAACCTAGAAGAGAAAAGAGCCACTTAGAACATGCGGTCTGGGTTGGGTCCAGACCATGGCCACTTTGCCCTAAGCTGATGAGGCAAGGGATTTCTCTTAATCTGGAATCTTGTAAACTCCTGCTGGGGTTTTTATTTATTTATACATACCTATTTTGAGATAGGGTCTCACTCTCTCACTCTAGTTCATGCTGACCTGGAATTCACTATGTAGTCTCAGGGTGGTCTTGAACTCACGGCAATCCTTCTACCTCTGCCTCCTGAGTGCTGGAATTGAAGGCTTGTGCCATCAATGCCTGGCTCCTGGTAGTTTTTTTAAAAATATGTAATTATTTTTATTTTACAGATTTATTTTTATTTATTTCTTAGAGACAGAGAGGGGGGAGACAGAGTGAGAAGGTATGCACCAGGGCCTCTAGCCACTGCAAATGAACTCCAGACATGTGCGCCACCATATGCATCTGGCTTATGTGGGACCTGGAAAATCAAACCTGGGTCCTTAGGCTGTGCAGACATGCACCCTAACCACTAAGCCATTTCTCCAGCCCTCCTGGTAGGTTTTTTTTTTTTTTTTTTCGAGGTAGGGTTTTACTCTGGTCCAGGCTGACCTGGAATTAACTATGTAGTCTCAGGGTGGCCTCAAACTCTCGGCGATCCTCCTACCTCTGCCTCCCGAGTGCTGGGATTAAAGGCGTGCGCCACCGCGCCTGGCTCTGGTAGGTTTTTGACAATGCTTCACACCTTGGATTTTAGATTACTGCTACCTCCAGCCTCTCCTCCTTCCTTTTCTTTCTCCCTCCCTTCCTCCTCTTCCTCTACTTGTCCCTTCTCCTTCTCTTCCCCCTGTCCTCTTCTCCTTCACATTTCTGTGTTCTCTAAGTTAGACTGTGTCTTGCCATGTGATATTGTTATCTCTTGCTTTAAGTGGAGCATGTTGGCTTTCTGTGTGTGTGTGTGTGTGTGTGTGTGTACATGTGTGTGCACACATTCATGTGAAGGCCAGAGGACAACCCCAATGTCATTCCTCAGGTGTCATCCACCTTTTTTTTTTTTGGAGAGAGACAGAGAGAGAGGGAGAGGAAGATAGAGATGGACGCACCAGCAGCCTCTCAGCTGCTGCGAACGAAATCCAGACGTGTGCGCCACCTTGTGGTCAAGTGTGGCATTGCGCCCTTGCGTCACTTTGCATCTGGCTAAACGTGGGACCTGGAGATTGGAACCAGCGTTCTTAGGCTTAGGAGGCAGGTGCCTTAACCGCCCTCATCCACCTTTTTTGAGATGGAATCTCTTGCTGGCCTGGAATTTGCCAAGTAGACAAGACCTGAGCGAGCCCCAGAGATCTATCTGCCTGTCTCTCCCTCCCCAACAATGGGATTTTAAGTGTGTGCACCACCATGCCCAGCTTATTTTACATGGACTTTGGGGACCAAGTTCAAGTCTCATGCTTGAAAGACAATTTACCTATTGAGCCATCTCCCTAACCTTTGACCTGGCTTTCATCAGTATACATGAAATCATGGCATGCCTTCGACAGAAGCACCTGAGATACGCCACAAGCCAGGGCTTGTACGAGGTCTGGCTCCCTCCAGCCTGTGGCACAGGACACAAGAGGACATTGTTTGGCCAGCTCAGTGGTGTGGTAAGTGATGAGAAGTCAGAACCTGGGTCCCCAGGTGCCCACAGCCAGTCTCCGTGTCTTGCAGGTGTAGTCACCAGCCCCAGTCGCCATGGGCAAGCAGAACAGCAAGCTGCGGCCTGAGGTATTGCAGGATCTGCGGGAGAACACGGAGTTCACCGACCACGAGCTGCAGGAGTGGTACAAGGGCTTCCTTAAGGACTGTCCCACTGGCCACCTGACCGTGGACGAGTTCAAGAAGATCTACGCCAACTTCTTCCCCTACGGCGACGCTTCCAAGTTTGCAGAGCACGTCTTCCGTACCTTTGACACCAACAGCGATGGCACCATCGACTTCCGGGAGTTCATCATCGCACTGAGCGTGACCTCTCGTGGCAAGCTGGAGCAGAAGCTCAAGTGGGCCTTCAGCATGTACGACCTGGACGGCAACGGCTACATCAGCCGCAGCGAGATGCTGGAGATCGTGCAGGTACCGATCCTTGGCAGGGCGGGCTGGGCCGAGGGCCAGGATCGTGGGGGCATGCAAGGCAGCCCTGTCCAGCCTCATGTTCTTCATGTCACCGCCACATCCAGTCATTTATGCCTGTGGAAAGGGATCGGCTGTCCTGTGACAGGCCCTAGCAAAGAGTAATCTATAAAAGCAGGGCCAGGGAGATGGCTAGGCAAGTTAGAGCTCTTTCTGCAAAAGCAAGAAGGACTGAGTTTGATCCTCAGCACCCACAGAGAAAGCTAGGTCTGGCTGAAAACACCAGGAACCCCAGCTCTGAAGAGGACAGAGATAGGAGGAGTAGAAAACGGCAAAAGCTCCAGGTTCAGTGAAAGATTCCATCTCAAGGAAACAAGGCAGAAAAGTAACAGCGGAGGACACCTGGCATCCTCCTGTGGCTTCGTGCATGTGCACATGTGCCAGCATTTATTAATCACTTGCTAGATATCAGGCCCTAGCTGAGCTCATCCAGCAATTTATATTGTCACAGCCCTGCAAAATAGGTCATTTTCTACCTTTCATGAGCTCAGCTAGGTGATTTCCTAAGAATTACCAGAGCTAAGAATTGCATTCAATCAATCCTGTGGTGTCTGTGGAGATTGGGAAGTAGTTCCAGAATCCCTGCAGAAACCCAAATGGCACAGTAACAGATGAGATGATGGGCAGTCCCTGAGACGGTGAAATGTCTGCATGTGCACCATCCACTCGCCCCAGTGCTTTAAATCATCTCTAAATTACTTCTGATATGTAGTTCCTTGTAAATAGTTCACACACTGTATTATTTAAGGAATGACAAGAAAAAAAGACTGTACCTGTTCCATTCAGGTACAGTTTCTTTTTCCTGAATATTTCCTTATCTACTGTTGTTGAATCTGCAAGTTCTGAATCTATAGACATGGAGGGTTGACTGTATGTGCCCATGACCCTAACCCTCAGTGTTTCCCAGCCCCCCACCCCCAGAAGATCCCTTGGGCACAATCTCCCCTCCTGCAGCGTCCCTGTTCTCCACACACCATTACAGTGGAGCTGTTGTATGTGTTCTTGAGCCTTACTTAAACATGTCTGGCTTCCTTTACTCAATCTCCCATTTGTTGAGAAGTATGTAAAACTGGCTGCTTTTCAAAACCCGTGATGACGTTCCCACTCAATCTCCCATTTGTGAAATTAGGTTCTTCCACTGAGGGAAGGGTACTGGCCTGCCAGGGAGCAACCTGACCTGCCTGTGCCTTGCTGTGGGCTAGGTGGACCTGTTACCTGCTCCTTGTCCTCCTGAGCACACTTGTGCATGCTCTTTTATCAGGCAATCTACAAAATGGTGTCTTCAGTGATGA
Source organism: Orientallactaga sibirica (assembly GCA_036365145.1). Taxonomy (NCBI): domain Eukaryota; kingdom Metazoa; phylum Chordata; class Mammalia; order Rodentia; family Dipodidae; genus Orientallactaga; species Orientallactaga sibirica. Next base: position 21,545,604 of record JAEOAD010000015.1, on the reverse strand, counting down.
AGATGCCCGAAGACGAGTCCACTCCGGAGAAACGGACAGACAAGATCTTCAGGCAGATGGACACGAACAATGACGGTAGGAGCATGGGGACTGACTGTGTGTCACTATTGCTGTCACATATGTTTTGGGAACACTCCCTATCCCTTCTGTAGCCTTGGGACTTCCACAGCCAGCCTGCTTGGTTTAGCTGTATAAAGGGAAGAGTGGAATTCAGAGTCAAGGACGACTTTCCTGCATCCTGCTCCCTCCTGGTGGCTCAAGAACCATGGGCATGTCGCTGGCTCCTTTGAGTGCTAGACTCCTTTTACTTATGAGCAGGGCGGAATCTTCATTAGTCTTGTGGGTGTATTTGAGAAGGGGAGGCAGTGTGTCAATGGGCTGAGGACCAGGAGGCAGCAGACCAAAGGCCATGTGATCCTGGGAATCCAGGAAGTCTCTCTTGCCTTCACCCTAAGATGCTCAAGGGGGAACTGTGAGGATGTGCACAGAAGCCACACCTGCCTGCAGCAATGGTGCCTGGGACTTTGGGGTCCCACCACTGATTCAGAAAGATGGGTCTGTGGAGGAGGGAGGGTGGCAACCAGTCCATGCCCTTCTGTGCACCCGTTGTGAAATTCCGGTGGGACCTCACTGAGGTGAGGCAGCCGTGTGATTCTGTAGCTGGCTTTGGTTGCGCACAGCCACAGAGCAAGGGCACATTTGCTTTTGTCCACAAGGAAATGCAGTATTAAGAAATGAATGCGCCCTGGGTTGTGCTGAGATTAAAAGTATGCTAATGCACATGAAGTGCCTTGCGGAGCCTCAAGTGCACTGGGTGGGAGACTTAAGGACTGAGCCCAGCGGGACACAAGGTTCCCATAGAACTGCAGACAGCAAAGAGCTTTCCAGACAGCAAAGGAAACCATTTTCAAACCCTGTTCACACATGAAGTAAGACAACCCCTTGCCTAGTGCTGTTGCCTTTGGGCTGATTTCAGAAGTGTTTTCCACTCTCCACTATAGCAAGAGGGCCCAGACACTAAATGTTTGTTTGTTTGTTTGTTTGTTTGTTTGTTGTTTGTTTAGGTGTTTTCAAGGCAGTCTCACTCTAGCTCAGGTTGACCAGGAATTCACCCCAGGCTAACCTTGAACTCATGGGGATCCTACCTCAGGCTCCCTCGTGCTGGAACTGCAGACATGTGCCACCATGCCCGGCTCTTATTTTGGATTCCCTAACAAGTGACTAGGATGTGCCCTGAAAGTATGAACTTGGAGTTGCCCGATACTCTTCAAGGAGCAACCAAAGTACAAAGGGGGACTGGAGAGATGGGCTCAGTGGATAAGAGTGCTTGCTGTACAAACATGAGGGCCTTAGAGGGCCCCCACATAACAGCAGGTTATGGCCACACATGCCTGTAACTCCAGTCCTATGGGGGAGCAGAAACTGGAAAACCACTGGGGCTTGCTGGTCAGCCAATCTGACCCCCCAAAAAAGGGGAGCTCCAGGTTCAATGAGAGACTCCAGCTCAAGGAAACATACATTTAAGTGATAGAGAAAGACACCCGAAATCCCCCATGTGTGCACATGGAGTGTGCACATCTGTGCACACATGTTCATGTACCACACACCCACAAAGTACAGAAGGGTTTTTAAAAATATTTTATTCATTTAAATAAATAAATAAATAAATAAATAAATAAATACTTTAACAAAATTAAAAAAATATATTTTATTCATTTGAGAGCAGGAGAAAGAGGTAGGCAGAGAGAATGGACACACCAAGGCCTATTGCCACTGCAAATGGACTCAGATGCATGTGCCACTGTGTGCACCTAGCTTTCTGTGGGTACTGGGAACCCAAGCATAGGGCCATCAGCCTTCGCAAGCAAGTGCCTCCAACCACTCAGCCATCTTTCCAGCCCAGGTTTTATCTTTACTTTTTTTTTTTTTTTTTTTTCAGAACTATCCCATAAGAGCTGGGTAGATGGCTCAGCAGTGAAAGGTACTTGTTTGGAAAGCCTGCTGGCTTGGGTTTGATCCCCCAGTACCCACAGAAAGCTAGATGTACAAAGTGGCACATTCATCTGGTGTTCTTGTACAGTTGCAAGAGGCCCTGGGCACCCATGGTCTGTCAGTTTCTCTCATAAATAAATAAATAAATAAATAAATAAATAAATAAATAAATACTTCTTAAAAGAAAAGAAATGCCCTATAAGTGTTGGAGACCAGTTTTCAGAAAGCTCAAGACTTTGACCAGAGGGTATCCCTGACCTGAGCCGAGAGCCATTCCCAGTCTCCTTGGAAACACCAAGAACAATGTCTAATCCCATTTCCCCTTCCTCTGTTCTGCAGGCAAACTGTCTCTGGAAGAATTCATCAAAGGTGCCAAGAGTGACCCATCCATCGTCCGGTTGCTGCAGTGTGACCCCAGCAGTGCTAGTCAGTTCTGAGGGGATGGGCCTCTGGACAGTTGCCGAGAAACACAGGCTTGTCTTGCCATTTTCAGCTTTGCTTGCAAAAGTGGATGCCCCTGCTATCATATCTGCTCTCCCGGGACTGGGGCCCAGGCGACACATCACACCTACCCAGCCCAGCTGGCTGCACCTTCCTCCTCCACCTGACCAGTGTGATGTCCCTCCCCTCCAGTCCAGCCTGGTCCCTTCCAGAGCAACTCCCAAGGATGTGATCTCACCCAGGGTTCATGTGTCCCCGGCTCCCAGGTTCCTCTCGGCCTCCAGAGGACCCAGAGGTCAACATCAAGGATACCAGGAGGAACTTTCCAGTATCATATGGAGGCCAGCTAATTTATTTTGTGATCCCAGGTGACTTTATGGGCTAGGTGGGGATGAAGACAGATGAAGAATAGACAGACAAGCCCTTCCCGTGCATGGCTCCACCTCCCTTGTTCATTTTCTGACCAAAGCCGCTTGCACGTATATATACTGTGGTCTCCTTTCTTCAAATATATAAGTTATGTGTATGGTGAAGTGGAATGCATTGTGTAGGTCCCGTATTTAATGCCTCTGACTGCTTCTGAAGCATGGACCCCTGTGGCCTGTGATCCCTCCTCTGAGCCTGACCTTTGTGGTGTTTATGCATTCTCGACCTGCCTGGTTCTACAGGAGATGCATGCATGCCCAGGGCTGTGGACACCTGTCTGCTGTGATACGAACACAGGTGTTTGTGTGTGCTCTGTTCTCCCTTGTTGATTGGTCTGGCATTTCTGGTATTAAAATGATCGAATAAATGGAGTCCTCTATTTCATGTTTGTCATGAGGCCCTGTCCATGGTCCTGCCCAACACCATTCTCCAGCAAAGATGGGCTTTTAGGCAGCATCCAGCTGTTGGTGAACGCAGCCCCTCCTTGTACTCCTCTAGCTGTCACTGTGTCTGCAGATCTTGTACACCTGTCCTTCAATATCTGCCTCATGCCAAGAAATACCCTTGGAAGGAAACAACGACTGTTCTTGGCAGGTCTGACTGGTGCTTCTGCCTCCCTCCCTCTCCCTCTCTCTTTCCCTCTGTTTTTAATCAGGAAAGCCACATCCCAAGGGGACAGATGTGGCATAGGAGCATCTGCACAGCTGAGAGGGGACAGACTTGAGTTCTCACCCATCCCTTGAAGATGTTTCTGCTGTGGGGATGTCTGTGTGACCAGAAGTCACAAAGGACCGACAGGTTCCTTCCCACTTCCTCACCCTTCACACCCAGCCTCACCGAATCAGCTTTTGTCTTCAAACTCATCTCCTTGGGATCCCCACGGCTGCTGCCATACGCAGTGGTGAGAGGCAGAAAGGAAAGCAGCTGTCCTTTATTTAAGAGGAAGGTATTCCAGAATCTTCCTCGTCAGCCTCATGTCTCACTGGCTGAACTATGTCCCTCTCCTTTCCCAGGAGATAATCCTGAGGTGACCGTGACCAGTTGAAGCCAGGCAAGGTGAGCCTTGGGCTGAGGAGGTGCCCAATAGCCCCAAAAGACAGCCCCTCCCCCCGGAGAGAAACAAAATTGAGACTCTGTTAGCAGAAGGGCACCTGCAGTGTCTGCCCCATCTGCCCACCAAGCAGGGGTTTCTCAACATCCATGGCTTCCCCTGTACAGGGAACAGGAAGAGAGAAAGCCCAGTCACAGTACAGAATTCGTGCTTGGAAAATCCTCTCTCAAGCCTCTGCTGACGGCAGCCAGTAGGTTGGGTTTTTGTCATTTAATACCTCATGAGACTCCATGCCTCTTTTAATAGAAAGGGTGAGGCCATCTGCCAAGTGACTTCTGAGTCAGTCAGATCGTGGAGGCTGTCACTTGGTAAAATGCCCTACATACCAACAGCTGCCAAGCCTTACAGGTAACAGCTGGGGTGCAAAGAGTAAGGCAGGATGACCTGGGGGTAGATTCATCTGTTACAAAGAGAGAAGACTGCACCTTTGATAACTCAGCCTGGCCTGGAGGCATCGTGAATGGGGAGCTTGGACTTTACAAAAACGTAACTGGACCTGGCAAAATGTAAATGCTAGTGTTTTTTGGGAGGAGGGCTTCAGTTAGCATGGGGAACGGTGGTGAAAATGAATGCTGAATGAATCTGGGCTCTCCAGATAAACAGGCAATGGGAGAAATGGATGCATGGATAACATGGATAGATGAGAGAAATGAATAGATGGGTAGATAGAGACTGATTGATTCGTTGGTCGATGGTGAGGAGTTGAATGTAGGAGGTGTGATGATGAAGCTAGAAGATCCCAAGATCTGCATCCTGCAGGCCATCCACCCAGAACAGACAGTATGGTTCCATTTCAAGTGTGCAGGCAGGAGTAGACCAGTATCCAAGCTCAGGACTGTAAGGCAAAGGACGAATTCTCCCTGGCTCAGCCTTCTGTTCTGTTCAGGCCTCCGATGGATTGGGGAAGGCCCACCCACACTGGGGTAGGAGGGCATCTGCTTTACTCCAGCTACCCATGCCAGCATGGATCTCATCTAGGCACACCCAGAATAAATCTTGACAAGATGTCTGGGTACCCTGTAACCCAGTCAACAGATTAAAAATTCACTCACTGGGCTGGGGATATGCTCACTGATTAAAGGTGCTAGCTTGCAAAGCCTGCCAGCCAGGGTTTGATTGCCCATTGCCACATAAAGCCAATTGCACAAGTGGCACATGAATCTGGAATTTGTTTACAGTGGCAAGAGGCCTTAGCAGGCCCATACTCTCTGCTTGCAATAAATAATAAAATATTTTCTAAAAGTTAACTCAAGGGCTGAAGAGATGGCTTAGTAGTTAAGGCACTTGCCTGCAAAGCCTAAGGACCCAGGTTTGATTCCCCAGTACTCACATAAGCCAGATACACAAGGTGGCTCATGCATCTAGAGCTCATTTGCAGTGGCTAGAGGACCTGGTGTGTCCATTCTCTATCTGCCCCCCCTCAAACAAACAAACTATTTAAAAAGTTAACAAAAAGGCTAGGCATGGTGGTGCACTTGGGAGGCAGAGGTAGGAGGATCGCTGTGAGTTCGAGGCCACCCTGAGACTCCATAGTGAATTCCAGGTCAGCCTGAGCTAGAGTGAGATCCTACCTTGAAAAACCAAAAAAAAAAAAAAAAAAAAAAAAAAAAAATTAAAAAAAAAAAAAACCAAGTGGGGTGATGATACATGCTTGTAATTGCAACACTTAGGAGGCAGAGGCAAGAGGATTGCCACAAGTTCAAGGCCAGCCTGGGCTACATAGCAAGTACCCAGTACCAAGTACCAGGCCAAGCGGAGTTACACAGCAAGACCCTGTCTCAAAATGGAAGGAAAGCAGGGAGGAAAAAGGAAATTAACTGTCACAGCTTTTCTGTCCAAATGTGGATGATGTGGATCTGGGAGTTCCAGTGGAATTGGCCCCAGCAGAAACTCACTAGGTCAGAGTGGGTCCTCAGGAAGTCAGTCCACTGCTGCCTTGGACTAAAGAGAAGTAGCTGCATAGATGGTGACCACATGCACATGCATAGCTCATGAGATAAGGGGGAAAGCCAAGGATAAACCCGGAACCGTGGTTCAAGTAACCTGTGTGCCAGGAGTCCCTGCCAGGCTCCTCTGTCCGGTAACAGGCTCTTGGGTTGCCCCTGCCCCTCTCCCTAGTCCTCCTCAGAGCTTTGATGATGGATGATGGCACTGATCCTGTCTCTCTTCCACATGGCCCTCCTCCTCAAAGCTCTCTGACTTGTTTTCTTATCCCTGGGATCCCAGATGGACCCTGTACTGTCCTGGGCAGGTATCTGGAGCTGGGGGCTACAGGTGTATCTCTTATACAGATAGACCTGTAACTTACGTGTCTAGACAAGGTTTCGTGGGTGCAGACCAAGCAATACCTCAGGATAATGGCTCTGGGGCCAGCCTGCATGTCTCAAAACTTCCCCAGAAACCCAGTGTGATCCTGGCTTGCAAACAAGTTCTGAATGTGGCCTAGGAAGCTGCTCAAGTGAAGCTTATCCATTCTTCCTTCCTGTGGACCAATTGTCCCCATGTAATGACCCAGCTTCTTGGCTGGAACTAAATAGCCAGGGACAGAGCCCCTGAGACCCAGGTGCATATCCTAGCATGCTGGGAATGGGTCATGTGACCTTAAGCCAGGTGTTCATCCTCTCTGAGAACCTAGGAGCAGATGTGCGCATTGTGACTTATGCATAAAACAGCCACAGGACCCTTGGGGAGCTGAGGACCTACAGGTGCAGGACCTAACCTCAGGCTCTCAAGTACAGGGCTGTAGGATAACAAGTGGGTGCCAGCTCCATGGCACCCTGGCTCCAGGGAAGGGCCATGGGGAAAGACTTAGGCATCAGGGAAGAGGGGAATGAACTGGGGACCATGCAAAGATGGGGAAGGCCAACATGGTTAGGTAGACATAGGTGTGCGCTGCCTCTGGCTCAGGACCAGATACCAGGGACTGCCACATTGAGACACACAGAACCCCCACGACCCCATCCTCAAGGCCGCTCAGGGCAGTGTGGGGGTGGAGGGATATCTGTGCGTGCAGACCAGGAACAGTGATTCCAGGGTGGTGAGGGAGAGGTCTGGCAGGGCCATCCAGCACTGTTGGACACACAGGAGAAAGCCTGGGAAGTCCTCCGGAGGCCACGGCTACTGCAGGGTCGAGCAGAGGAGTAAGGAAAGAAGCTGAAGAGGACTTGCTGACCTGTGGGGTAAAGACTGGCGAGGTTAGGAAAGGGGCCTGCTCAGGGGACAAGTCGGCCTGGCGTCTTCTGTCACAGTGGAGTGCTGGCTGACTTGACCACATCTTAAACCCTAGGTGCTTTCGCCCCCTGGTGGCCACAGCCAGAAGGGCCGTCCAGGGCTTTGCTGTGAAGGCCTCCAAAGAAAGTCTCTTGAGTGGTCTGGGAGCTAGTCCTGCTGTAAGTAGAGGCTTTCTATCTCCCATTCCCTTGGACAGGTGAGAAAACAAGGCCGAGAGAAGCACCTGACTTGCAGGGGTCCTCACAGAAGCTGGAGCCAGGTTCTTGGGGTCCATGACTCAGAGGCCCTGTTACCCTATAGGGTTGTGATAAAACACAGCCACCCCTGGTTAAATATGACTTTCAAATAGACCATGAATGTTTCAGTTTACCAACTTACACAAGTACCATGGGACAGCATATATTTATTTTTTTATTTTTTTTATAAATGTGGCCACCCTTACTTGTCAAGCCAGTACTGACCCTGCATGGGTGGTTACACCTAGTAGAGGTATCCTCCTGCCCAGACTCTGGACCCCATCTCCCTCTGCCTTCTCCCAGACAGAACAGTATCTCAGCTGCCCATCATGAAGGCCCAGCAGGCTCCACCTCAGAAACCCCTGGTCAGGCCAAGCATATCTGGTCTCCTCCCCCTCCTAAACCCCGCAGTGAGCGTGGAAAAGGTCATCTTCCCTCTAGCAGCAAGAACTGTTGGGACGTTTGTACCCTGTGCTAAATTCTGGGCTCTACAGACCCGTCTATAGATCCTGCCAGGCAGGTGAGGAGGGTCCCTGCGTCTAGCAAAGGTGGAGCCTGGGCTCACCTTCGTTGGTCCACCTCCAAGCTCAGTCTATGGCAAGAATGAAGTTCTCGCTGCCAACTGGGGCTGAGTTCCAGGGCCACAGGGGCTCTGGATTGCCCTGCTGCTGCCACTTGGACAGGGAACAAGGAAAGGAGGAAAAAGGCTGCTAGTCGTGGTGTGTGGTTTTTTTTTTTTAATATATGTTATTTATTTGAGAGAGAGAATGGGCACATCAAGGCATCCAGCCACTGCAAACGAAGTCCAGATGCATGTGCCCCCCTGTGCTTCTGGCTTACATGGGTCCTGGAGAATCGAACCAGGGTCCTTTGGCTTTACAGGCAAATGCTTTAACCACTAAGCCATCTCTCCAGGCCCTGGGTTTTTTTTGTTGTTGTTGTTTGGTTGGTTGGTCGGTTGGTTTTTGGAGGTAGGGTTTCACTCTAGCCCAGGCTGACCTGGAATTCACTATGTAGTCTCCAACTCACAGTAATCCTTCTACCTCTGCCTCCCCAGTGCTGGGATTAAAGGCGTGCACCACCACACCCAACTATGGTGTGTGTTTTTGTTTGTTTATTTGAGAGGATAGACAAAGAGGCAGATAGAGAATGGACGTGCCAGGGCCTCCAGCCACTGCAAACAACTCCAGATGCATGCGCCACCTTGTGCATCTGGCTTACATGGTTCCTTGGGGAATCGAGTCTTGAACCAGGGTCCTTAGGCTTCACAGGCAAGCGCTTAACTGTTAAGCCATCTCTCCAGGCCTATGGTGTGTTTTTATACATACATAATATGTATGGATGGATGCACCAGAGTCTCTTGCTCCTGAAAATGCCTGTCCAGCTCTATGTGGGTGACTGAGAATTCAACCTGGACAGACAGACTTTGCAAGCAAGTGCATTTAACCCTCAGCTATCTCCCCAGGCCTCAGTCATCATTCTTGTTCTTCAGTAAGTAGGTGGTGACACAGGGACCTGTTTGCTCCCAGGTCCTTCTCTTAATTCACTGGCTTGCCTTGGGAATCACTGGCCTTTCTGGGCTTCACCCATCTCTAAGAGAAGAAGCTAGCAGAGTCAGGCTAAGCCTTCACAAGGCAGCCTAGCTTGAAGCCCCACGTACAACGTGGGATAAGCTGAGAGAGGGCAGAGGCCTTCACTGGCTCTCCACCAAGGCTACTTGGGACACTTCTTTTTGTAAATTATTATTTGTGTGTATTTAAATTATTTGCATGAGGAGGCTGGTGGTGGCACATGCTTTTAATCCCAGCCCTCAAGGCAGAATAGAGGGGTTAGGGTGAGTTCAAAGCCATCCTGAGACCACATAGTGAATTCCAGGTCAGCCTTCCCTAGAGCAAGACCCTGCCTCGAATAACCAAAAACAAAAAAGTTTGGTGGGGGTTTGGTGTTTGTTTTCTTACACAAATTTTAGTAGCTCACCTTGCTATTTTCACTTTATTCAAACGTCCATAAAGGCACATGAAGATGCAGACCACCTCATTCCTCAAACAGATGTGTATCCCATCCCATCCATCAACACCCTCTTGCAAATACATAGTTACCAACAAAGCCACCAGAAGTTGTCTTGTTTCAGGAAGCTTGGTATAATAGCACCCCCAGCTTCTCATAATCCTTGCACTTGCTTGGGAGACTGAGGCAGAGGGCCCTGATTTCAAAGCCAGGCCCAGCCTTAACTAGCTAGGCTGACTCTAAAAAGAAGAAAAACAAAACATAAGTACCTGATAATTTTTATAATTGCTAGGTCAAAAATTATGTGAGTGGCATTGCTATATTCCCTCCAAAGAGACCATTGCTTTCATGTCCCACCTATATATAATGAGCATGACTGTCCACCAGTGCTAGGGAACTAGGGATGGAACCCAGGGCCTTGTGCATGCTGGGCACTTAAGTACTCGAGAAGCACAGAGGAACCCTTTATCTTTGGCAGCCTGATAGGAAAGATATTTCTTCTGAGGTTGAAAACTTTCTTAGCCAGAAAGTTGTCTTTTAGCCAGATGTGGCAGTTTGCATCTGTAATTCCAGCATTCAGGAAGCAAAAGCAGAAGGGCTGCTACAAACTCTACGGCAGCCTGGTTTACATGAGTTCTGGGCCAGCTAGGGTTACATATGGAGATTGTCTCAAAAAGCGGTGAAGTGGAACTGGAAAAATGGCCCAGCAGTTAGGAGCACAGGAGGTCCCGAGACCAATGAGTGTGATTCTCCAGAACCCACATAAATAGCTGGACATGGCTACACCTATCTGTAGCACCAGTGCTGCTGTGGGGAGCAGACTAGTGAATTATTCACTGGGGCTTGCAGAAAATTAGCAAGCTCTAGTAAGAGATTCTGTCTCAAGGAAACAAGTGGATGAGCCATGGATGGGGACACCTGACGTTCTCTTCTGACCTCTACGCACACACGCAGGGCACTGCATGTACACACCATACATAAATCACAACTACTAAACACATAACTGTATGTTCATGTTCACCCACTTTCCGTTGGTTCATGTATGCTTCCTGGCTTTTGAGTTCAAATGTAGCCATCCGTACCTCACCCCAAGCCCAATCGTCTTGGCAAGCAGCTCCCTAAGTGATCCTACTGCACAGCTGCTTATACCACCTGTCCCTTGACCACCAATGGCTCCTTCTCTTGAGGCCTATAAGGAGACTGGCATCCCCACACCAGCAGCCTTAATAGGCTGCATTTGCTTTCATTCAACCTTAGGTGTACCCTAGACAGCACCATCTTTACATTACCTGCCTACAAACTAGAGCTTCCTGGAGGACAGCATCTGATATTAACAGTTTCTGGCCTCTGTGGCTAAGTTCCCTTGTCCACTCCCCCATCACTCAAGGGCTATGAAGGGCCCTCCAGCCTAAGCCCAGCTATAGTGTGAGGGGCACAGAGGACTAACTGTAAGTTTACAGTCTTTGCCATCCCTCATCAGTGCTAGGAACTTGCCTGTGCTTGTGTGTGTGCAGTGTGGTGTGTGGTGTGTATGCACATGCACATATGTGGAGGCCAGAGGTTTATTTATAGACCACAAGCAATCCTATCACCACCCATGTTGGTCTGTGGTCAGTTATGAGCATGGCCATACCTAGCTTTTTACATGGGTGCTAGGGACAGAACTCAGGTCTTCATTCTTGTTCAGCAAGCACTTTTACCCACTCACCCATGCTTTACCTAATTATCTGAGATTCTTCTTTGCAAACCTGCAGCATTCTGGGAAGACTTCTGTCCCCCTCCTCACTGAAATTCCTTTGTATGTGACTTAGTAGTGAGCCCCAGACCCTGAGACCTGGGTAGCTTAAAGTTATGTCACCAGAACTACTAGCAAGACACAGGACGCATGGTGGCCTGTTAGCTAGGACATTTCTTCCTACCCACTCCCATCGCCCCTTGCTCACCCCCACTTCAGCCACAACCTATCTTCTCTCTGGCTCCCAAGAAAGTTCATGTTTTAGCAACACAAGCCACAATCCTGGGTCCAGGAAAGGAGGTAGCTGGTAACAAGCCAAATGTTAGTCTAGCTGAACAGGCTGGAAAGGTGAAGTGACTTTGGAGAGCAGAAGTCCCTCCTGACTTGTGGGAGGTACACTCAGAGTACTGACTGGAGGGCTTGGGGACAGGAGTGGCTTACCTCCCAGGGCAACGGGAACTACAGCCTTCCCCCCTCTTCATCTTTTACTAACTTGTCTTGTGTCCCTTTAAGGAGACTGGCAAGACTCAAAAATGCTCACTGACTGACCTTACTAGGACAGGGTTTTGTTTTTTTTTGGTTTTTTCGAGGTAAAGTCTCACTCTAGTTCAGGCTGACCTGGAGTTCACTCTGTATTCTCAGGGTGGCCTTGAACTCATGATGATCCTCCTACCTCCCGAGTGCTGGGATTAAAGGCATAAACCACCACGCCCGGCTTAGGACAGGGTTTTTGTTGCTTGTTTTGAGGTAGGGTCTTGCTATATAGCTCAAATTAGCTTCAGATTTTTTTTTTTTTTTTTTTTTAAGTTTTTCGAGGTAGGGTCTCACTCTGGCCCAGGCTGACCTGGAATTCACTATGTAGTCTCAGGGTAGCCTTCAACTCATGGCGATCCTCCTACCTCTGCCTCCCAAGTGCTGGGATTAAAGAAAGGCATGCGCAACCACGCCTGGCTCAAGTGCTAGGATTATAGGAATGCCACAACAGACATGTAACTTTACATGACTCTCTCCTTCTGCAGCTACAGCACTGAGTTCATTTTGAAGGTTAATTAGTACAAGAGCCTGCCAATCTTCTGGAACTGGGAAGGGATGTAAAGCTAGTTTAAGTATATACAAGCTCACTGGTCAAGGTCAGATAAGGTAAAAATCTGCAACAGTAATTGCTGTTGCTGAATTTATTACAGGATGTTGACTGCCAGTGTTGCATATTATTTGTAACTTGTAACTAGGTAATGTGATGTAGATAGAGCTAAAGTAAGAAGAAGTGCCCATGGTTTCTATAGGCAAGGTTCAAAGGGTCTCATGTATCTTCCCTGAGCATTAGTCAGGCCACAAGTCTGCTAGGCATATGGCATTCCTCAATAACAGGCCTTGGGCCCTCGACTTCACAGCCAATTGCAGACACTCAGGATGGGCCAAGCAAACGCTATATACACAGGACATGGCCTCGGCCCACCCATCTTTTCCCTTTACTGTGGTGTGGGCTAGATGCACTGCTTGTGAAACTACAGCAACTATGTGGAATGTATGCACTGTGTGGAATGGATATGTTGACAAACATTTCCCAAAAACCAATTATTTCAAGATAGTTTATTTTCAAAATGGGTCACAACAGTAAGCTTTGGGCCCATTCTGCCATTGGACAAGCTACAAATGCTTGCTCAGCAGGTGAGGGGCACACTTTAGTATGTTTGAAAAGTGAATAAAAATCCATATAAAACAAATATTCAAATAGTTTCCATAGGAACACAGATAAGTGTGACCCCATTGCCTAGCTTTCCATACTGCTGCATCTGTGCCAGCCCTACTCTTACAGAGACATTTCAAAACTAGCAGTCATTAAGTTAAAATGGACCCCCCAAATCCCTTAATTCAAGCTACACTCGCAGTTAAGAGCTACAAGAATGGTATCTACACGTTGATACTAGTGGAAGCACAGGCTGCCGGGTGATGGTCCATCCCACTCTCCTGAGCACAAGACATGGGCAGAGTGCTGACGTCCTGCTCCTCCACTTCAGGCGGGAAGCCGTGCTTCTGAACTTGCTTCATGAGTTGCCTGAGAGACAAAGAAGTGGCATATTCAAAACCAAATCACTCCTAAGTGGACACTGTCCTAAGAGAATTCTTTACTCAGAGCAATTCCTTGGTTACTATACCAGTATGTTCCTAAAACAAGCACTTCTTCAGAATTACCTCTTTTGTAACAATGAAACCACAGGTCACACATACAGTAGTTTAACTAGTCTAGTTATTTTAAATATTCTATTTACCCAAAAACCTAATTGCTCTTAGTTCTAAAGCTTTTTTAAAGAAAACCTGAGACAACACAGATGAGCATTATTGGAGCATTTCTTTCCATTTGTCCACATTTAATTCATGGTAAAATAATCTCTTACTCAACTAGACAAGAGCTAAACAAATTCAAGGTGTCCTTTTTTGGCCTTATTTAAATCAATATCATGTAGCTCAGGCAGAACTCAAACACACTACTATGTAACACAATGTAGTAGTACTATGTAATAAAGATGACCTTGAACTCAGACCCTCCTGCCTCAGCCTCCCATATGCTGAGACTACAGGCATTTCACTACACCTGGATTTTTTTTCCTTCCTTTCTTTTTGGTGGTGCCAAAGAGCCCAGGACTGCTCTACACTGAGCTACATCCTCAACCCAGGTGCCTATGCTTGGTAGAACCACAAACATTATCTCACTCACCACATTGGTCGTGACATCACATAATAAATAGCAGGCCTCTGGAATCCATTGAAAGTAGAAGCAGCAGCAACAGTGTATGCGCCCATGTTTTCAAAGAGCATCCAATCACCCACATGCATTTCAGGCAGGTTGTAGCGCTCAACAATCCGATCAAGGCCATCACATGTTGGTCCCCAGATGCTGGAGGAGTAATACTTTTCATCTGGTTTGGGTCTCTTCTGCAGCAGGGGCTTTACATGTGCATGATCATAAAGGATGCAATTAAATGATCCATATACTCCATCATTCACGTAGTACATATAGGTTTGCTCATTCAATTCGTCTTCATCTAAAAAAAGACAGACTGACCTTAATTACCACTTTCTGGATCAACTTGCACCGATTCCTGCAATGACTAAACCTGACTATCATACATACCATCAGAGCCAGTCTGCTCCTTCAGCACAATTTTTTTGGCAATGATATTGACTGCAAGCGTGAAAGCTGATGCAACGTAGTATCTGCCTGGCTCAGCTATGATTCTCACTCCACAGTCTGATGGAAAGTACTTGTCCAGCGCTGGGTTGATCACATTGGTGATCTTAATAGTGAGAGAGAACGAACAGTCACTCATGATGTGTAATTCACAGAGACGAGAAAGATCACAGTCCCATGAGTAACAGGACTTGATGAGAGCCTAAGATCCCACATCAGGTCTGTCATCAAGTAACAAACAAAATAAACATCTCCTTGGAAACTAGTTGGCATACCCTATAGTTTCTCTTTCATTTCTCTCTGGCAACTGCTCTATTTTAAGGCAGACACCCCACTGAGGAGGGCCTTCAGTGGAATAGGAGAGGGGGAAACAAACAAAAAGAATAACAAAATGGGAATATGACCAATTTACATGTTCACATACTACCATTTCTAATAAAAATCATTTTTAAAAGACATGGGTAGGAAGCCGGGGGTGGTGGCACACGCCTTTAATCCTAGCACTCGGGAGGCTGAGGTAGGAGGATCACCATGAGTTTGAGGCCACCCTGAGACTACATAGTGAAGTCCAGGTCAGCCTGGGCTAGGGTGAGACCCTACCTAGAAAAACAAACCAAAAACGAAAAACAGACATGGGTAGATTTTTATCAGATAATAATACAAAATAAGTTACTGCTAAGTGAGGTGTCAGTCAAGGTGCCAAAATGATTTTGTTTAGCAAATACACACCAATAAGATAAAATTCCTTCCATTCTGCCTACCACACATAATTATAACAAATAAGATCAACATATTTTATAAACTTAAGCACCACACAAAAGCTTCATTTCGGGGATGAGATGGAGTACCCACATAAGCCAGATGCACAAGGAGGCACATGTGTCTGGAGTATGCTTGCAATGGCTAGAGGCCCTTGTGTACCCATTCTCACCCTTTCCCCCTCAAATTAAAAAAAAGAAAAAAAAGAGCTTCACTTCAAAAGGGACTCAACATCTTAATATGCTGTGGGAAGCCAGGCATGCTGATATACCTTTATAATCTCAGCACAGGAAGGCTAAGGCAGGAAGAATTCAAGGACAGCCTTGGCTACACACAGTGAGACTGTCTCAAAAGCAACACTGAAATGGCTGGGTGTGGTGTGCACATGTTTAATCCCAGCACTCGGGAGGCAGTGGTAGGAAGATCGATGTGAGTTCAAGGCCAGCCAGAGACTACACAGTGAATTCCAGGTCAGCCTGGGCTACAGTGAGACCTTACCTCACAAAACCAAAAAACTGAAACACTACATGAAAAATTGTTTTAGGTTTAACACATCTAGATTCTGGACTGTTCCTAAAAGGTGAAAGAAACTTGCCAAAATAGCTGCTGTATGTTATTTTTGTTATAAATTACCTCTTCGAATTTAAGCTTCACATCCTCAGATCCAGGAAAGCCACCACCAATATCAAGCAGATACATGCTGAAACCAATCTCAGCCTACATGAAAAGAAAATAAGTCAAACTGCTAGATTCGTAACAAGTACTCAAAGCAAATCTGTTCAACAGGAAGGAAGAATTAAAGAGTAATCATCACTAATGGGTCACATATACTCACTCCCATATCGAAGACACAGCGGGCATCAGACACTGCTTGAACAAAGGTCTCAGGATCTGTACAGCCACTCCCTACGTGGAAGCTGAGATTAAAAAAGAAACATGATGCCATTTCTTAGTAGTTCTCAAAATAGTAGGGAAATGCTATAAAACTAGCATAGCTCAATGTCTTAGCCTGTAACTATGCCAGCAAGATCTCACCTGACACCAATGACATCAATATTTAGCTCTTTTGCCCGTTCCAAGAGAAGTCTGCTGATTTTGAGTGTGGCACCAAATTTAACACTGAGACGACAGACTGCTTTGGAATCATCAGTAGCAATTCTCAAAACCAACCTAGAATTAAGAAAAGAGCATCAAATTGCATGACAAGTAAAGAGAATCCTGTCCTAAATATTGGTTCTGGTTTTATGAAGAATTTTATTTATTTATTCTGAGGCAGATTCTTACTCTAGCCCAGGCTGACCTGGAACTATGTAGTCCAGGCTAGCCCCGAACTCATGAAGATTTTCCACCTCAGCCACCAAGTGCTGGGACTAAAGGTATGTGACACCATGCCCAACTACTAAATTTTATTAACTAACCAAGGGTTTAACCTATTTCCCACAAAGGCACAAAAAAACTAAGTGGAAATTTAAGATTGCTTGGCAAGAACATCAAAGGCCCAGATAATAACTCACTTTGCTTTTGGGTGCACTCTGGCAACTTTCATCAACTCAACTTCACTATCAAAAGTCATCATCTGGACTCCACTACTGGCAGCATACTTAATTTGAGACACTTGTTTACAGGGATTTGCATAGATAATTCTCTCTGGAGGTACCCCAAGACTCTGCACCAACTGTATTTCAGTCTGAAAAAGAGTAGTGTTGTATTATGTATATATAATAAATTTGATTTAAAAAAAGCACAGGACAATGTAATGTGCTCTTCACCCTACGGGGAAGGGAAAACCAAGGTGTTTTATTTATCACTTCCACACCCTGCTGCTGTGGCTCACCTTGCTTGCACAGTCGAATCCTGTCCCAATGGCAGCTAGGGTGTTCACTATGGCTCTGCTGTCATTACATTTGACTGCATAAAAGGGAGTGACACGAGGAAGAGCTTTTAACCACCTTAGATGTTTCTTCAGAATGTCTCCAAGGTCCGTAACATAAAAAGCATCTTTATCATCCTGAAATGAGAGTGAGCACAGGTAACTCAATAGCAGTCCTATGGCATGCTTTCATTCTTTCCCGGCTATCATCAGATCCTTCTCCCACTAGTGGCTAATTAAATTCTAAACTCCCTACCTAACAGGACATTCATGCACCACTGTTTCCTTTCCAGGATGCCATCAGCACTAGCCAAGCATTCTTAGCTGAGCTGCCAGAATGAGCCTCGCATACTTACAGAAGAAGAAACTTCATTAATTTTTTGGTCCAGAATGTCCTTGGCAGTAAAGCCTTCATCAAGGATGTGGCAGTCAATCTCTTCCTTATTGAAGTTGTTCATGGTTTCTCAATGTACCTCTGAAATACAAATGCAAGTGAGGGTGAACAAATGCACTCAGAATCCTTAGCACTATGCTTATCAAGATGAACCTGCAACAACAGAATCACTAAGTTGAATACTTACATGGAAACTAAGAGATGGAATTAAGGAAATTATTTCCAGGTTCTCAAAGGCAATTATCCAGAAATTTCAAACTTTGTGTCCTTGAAGCAGCAGAGGAAACGTTCTAGTGAATAGAATCACATGAATTACCCAGTTAAAAGGTCAGGCATTATTAAACAGTATACCACAGTAAGCACTGAGAATAAAGCACTCAAGAAAAGATCACTCAGCCAGTGATTCCACCTCTGCTGCAGTGCTGGGATTAAAGGTATGCACTACCACACCCAGCCAAACAAAGCTATTTTGAGTACCAAAATATCAGCAATTTTTGTTTGTTTGTTTGTTTTGTTTTTGTTTTCCAAGGTAAGGTTTTACTCTAGTTCAGGCTGACCTAGAATTCACTATGTAGTCTCAGGGTGGCCTCAAACTCATGGTGATAGGTTTAAAGAGTGCTGGGATTGGGGCTGGAGAGATGGCTTAGTGGTTAAATGCTTGCCTGTGAAGCCTAAGGTCCCCGGTTCAAGGCTCTATTCTCCAGGACCCACATAATCCAGATGCACAAGGGGGCACATGCATCTGGAATTTGTTTGCAGTGGCTGGAAGCCCTGGAGTGCTCATTCTCTCTCTCTCTTCTCTCTCTCTCTACCTGCCTATTTCTGTATCTCTCTCTCAAATAAATAAATAAATTTTTAAAAAAGAGTGCTGGGATTAAAGGCATGTGCCACCACGTCCAGCAATCAGCATATTTTTAATGGTGTAACTTTGATATTTAGTGAGTTCTAAAATGGAAAAAAACTCAATTGCTTATATTTTAGATATACCAAGCATTATACTCTATAATTTGGGAAATATTCTCCTATATCTTTAATAACCAAGTTTTTGCCAGGTGTGATGACACATGCATTCAATTCCAGCATGTAAGAGGCAGAGGTAGGATGATCACTGTGAATTTGAGGCCAGCCCCAAACTACATAGTCAATTCCAGGCCAGCCTGGGTTACAGCAAGACCCTACCTTGGAGGAAGCCTATATATACACTCAATGGCATGTATAAAACTCCCAGTTAATCCTAGATATGTGATATGACCCCACAAGCCTCTGCAGTATCTGAAGACACCAGATTCCCCATGGGTTTTTAAAAAAAAAAAAAAAAAAAAACCACTTCAAAAATCCTCCTCCCTCCCACAAGTAATAGAATGTGGGTTTCAGCAGCTGTTTGCACACAGTCCACTGATAGGGATCCATCTAACAATGCCAGTCTTTATTTAGCGATGTCTCAGCTCTTTGCAGGCCTATCTATAGATACCTTGCCATTTCCTACTTTCTCTAAGTCTTATGAAGAATAATTTGGTGACTCAGATGCATCATAAATTATCTTGGGCACACAATTTAGCAAGTGATCACAAATTTCCTAAGAATTTCAGGAGTAAACTTCCATGCTGTATCAACTAGGCATGTACTTTTTTTAAATGACCTACAAATATCTACTATAATGTAATACAGTTGCTGTTACTTTATTGGAAGTCAGTGTTCATCAATCAGTGCTCCCTACCAAATTAGCACTCTGGGTATTCCAACTGTCCTCAGAGGTTCTGCCATTGGCTTAGTTATGGACAACAACCACAGGTAAGGAATTTCTGGCTAACCTTATGGAAAACAATAAGCAAGATCATGCTGTTAACATTAAAAGCTAATACCCTTAGCTTTCATGAAATGTGACAGTGGCAAATGAGTGAGTTCTTAGAATTACTTATTCTACCATTAAAAACTTCTTTAAATCCTAGCACTTGGAGCCACGCGTGGTGGCTCACACCTTTAATCCCAGCACTGGGGAAGCAGAGGTAGATCACTGTGAGCTGAGGCCACCCTGAGACTATATAGTTAATGCCAGGTCAGCCTGCCTGGACCAGAGTGAGACCCTACCTCAAAAAACAAAAACAAACCAAACCAAACAAAAAATCCTAGCACTTGGGAGGCTGAGATAGGATAGCCATGAGTTCAAGGACAACCTGGGCTAGAGTGAGGCCCTGCTTCAAAAAAACAAAAATAAATAAATGTTCTGCCAGGTAAGAATTTCCTTCTTTTCCTCTGTGCAGCCCACTTCACTGCCAGCAGCCTAAAGGGAAAAGCCAGGCAATGATTCAGGGCTACAGTTCGCTTTGGCATGGGACACTACGAGAGGCCCAGGGAGACAGGACTGCCATAAATCCAAACCCAAGCATGGTAAAACTTGCTTTAAGCCTCAACCTAATGTGACTTTTTTGGCACTATCAATGTCATATGCTATCTAAATCACCCCGAAGGGAAGGCCAAAGATCAGCACCAGCAAATTCATTTTTGCCTATAAGTGTAAAACATATATGCTCAAGCAGTAACTAGTTATTTAAAGTCTTGTTCAATATTTTTGAGGCAACCTTCAGACTTAACCTGGAAAGCTTTGTTTCTTTGAGATAGGCCACTATTTACTATTTTGCTTGTCTGTATCTTTTAAAGCTTTGCCTGAGTAATTTATCTGAAATAATGTTACTAACACCTTTTGGTCTTGGCTTAGAGAAGTCTTTAAACAATGACTCAATTACAGCACGATGGTAACGTTAGAAGAGGTACGAGCCAATGCAAACAAAAAGAATTCCTCAAGTCAAATTCTATCCGATCTTTGGTTTGACTAAAGTAAGCCACCACATTCTTTGTCTTCACCAGACATTCCTGGTCAAGCTCTGCTCCCCACATTTTCAGTTATTCAGGATTTTCAAACAACACAATCAACCCTTTTTTGTTGTTGAAAACCTCTGAGAGCTGGCTCCTACGAGTCAGGCTTTTTTCTTAAATTACTAAGTCATTCTAACAATCCTTAAACAACTCTCGAGACATGGCCGATCAGGTAAGGAAAAAAAAAATCAACAGGGACTCCTGGACTTTCAAGTCTAGTAATTTCCACATCGGGGTCACCAGGTCTGCCTACTCTGTACACACGGTGAAACTAAAAAAGCATTCACATTTAAACGAGGAAAAGGAAATTCCCGGGTGTCGAGGGTGACGCGGCGTCTCCATCTGGAGCTCCGTACCGACGGACAGACGGACGGACCGACGGGCCGGAGCGGCCCTGCACCTGCCGCGGGCCGGCCGCACGCCGGGCTCCCAGGGAAGCGGCGGTCGGAGGAGCGGATCGGCGTCCCCACCGCCTTGGGGCCGGCGCCCGGCTGCGGAACCCGCCGCTGGCGTGGTCCGGGACAACCGGGTGGATGATGTCGCCAAGGCCGTCCGAGCCCGGGCCCGGGAGACGCGAGCAGGACGCCGCAGCGGCCTCGGCGGCGGGCGGCCCGGGGCAGCAGCCCCCGCTCCTTCCAGGGGACGGACACCGGACCCCGAGAACCGTTCACCAACGCCACCGGCCCCGGGCGGCCCCCTCCCAGGTGGGCTGCGCCACCACGTGTCCCGTCCCCGGCGGCCGGTCGATGTGTCCGGGGACACGTGGCCGCGCGTCCCGGTCACCGCTCGCTCTTACCTCACAAGGCCCGGGTGCCGCGGGCCGGTCCCATGGACATGCCGCCCGTGCCGGTGCCCGTGCCGGAGCCCGAGGAGCGCTCGGCCGCCCGCCGCCGCGCCCGTCAGCCGCCTGGCTCCCGCCTGCCACAGACGCCAGCCGGCCCGAGGTGACGCCGAGCTGCTGGCTGAGGGCGACCGGCGGCGGTGGCGCTGGAGACGGTGGCGGCCGCGAGCGACTGACAAAGCCCGACGGCGCGCTGCGCCGCTACTTATACGCCGTGCGCGTCGTCATGGAGACGCACCAGCTCAAACCAGCCGCAATCGGTTCCGGCCGGGAGGCCGTGGGGGGGAGGGGCGGGGGCTCGGCGACCGCCAACCCGGGCCCGAGAGCGCCTGCAGCGGGGAGAGAGGTGGGGCGGGAGGGAGGGGGCGCGGGCCCGGAAACGTCAGTGCAGACGAGCGCCCGCGCGTGCCCTCCCGCCGGCGCCCGGGCCTCGCGCCCCACCCGGCCTCGCGCCCCGCCACGCCCTGCGGCAGGTCTGCGCACGCGCAGTATGCCTCTGGCCGCCGCGACCCGGAGCCCGCCCGCGCCCCTTGCCACCCGTGAGCCGCTGCGTCTTGGGCTTGAAAGTCGTTGGATTTCGGCATCCGAGCCGAGCAAAACTGCTTTTTCATTCAACGGAGACGCCCATCGAGGTTGTGTGCCCAGGCCCCCGGGAGCCGCGAGCTGTCGGCCGGTCACGTGGACTGCCCCGGGCGGACTGCGGCCCCGCTGCCCGGCGCGCGTGCGAGGGGACGGCAGGTCACTTCGCCGTCCGTCGTAACACCACGTGTAACTAGATGGCCGGCAGCGGTGGCGGGAAACATATGCGTGGAGGTGTGAGGGGAGAGGCCGGAGATGATGGGGTCCCGAAAAACCCACTGCCCCCCCCCCCGTCATCCAGGTGAACGGAGCGCATTAGTAACCAGTCTTTCGGGGTGGCCCGTCCTGCACTCAGGGAGTCACGGAAATCCCAACGTGAAAATGTGTGCACGGTGAATTTATTGGCAAAGATTACAACAAACCCCGGATCCGTTTTCTGGGACTGGAATTGGGCCACTCAGACCCGGGCTGTCCACCCCCAAGAGGGGACTAACGTTTGAAGGGATTTGGGACAATTTTCATTCATTTTTATCGTGCATTCCTTTGATTAAAGACAAAAATTTGAGGTCTAGGGAAATGGAAATGGCTTGGCTGTGAAAGGTGCTTGCTTCATAAAACCTGCCCGCAGGGGTTCCATCCCCCCTGATCCCACGTAAAACCAGATGCACAAAAGTGGTGCAAGATGCCAGTCGTGGTGGTGCAAGCCTTTAATCCCAGCACTTGGGAGGCAGAGGTTGGAGGATCACTGCCCTGAGTTTGAGCCATCCTGAGACTACATAGGGAATTCTAGGTCAGCCTGAGCCAGGGTGAGACCCCTACCTTGGAAAAACAAAAACAAACAAACAAAAAAAGTGGTCCAAGTGTCTGGTGTTCATTTGCAGTGACAGGAGGCCCTGGAACCCTTCCCCCTTTCCCTCTCTGTGCCTCCCACCCTCCCTCTCTCTCAAGTAAATAAAAATATTTTTTAAGCCAGGTGTGGTGGCCCACGCCTTTAATCCTAGCACTCGGGAGGCAGAGGAAGGAGTATCGCCCTGAGTTCAAGACCACCCTGAGACTACAGAATGAATTCCAGATCAGCCTGAGCTAGAATGAGACCATACCTGGAAAAAAAATTTTTTTTTAACTTTTGAGACATTTTTCTTTCATTTCAACCACTCATTTCTTTGAGGACAAATTCAGCTGATGCGATAAACCCACCCTAAGGCTTATGTGAGGATAATGCCTTCAGGTGTGGCAATGTGGGCCTGAAATCACTGGGAGATGAGAAGTTGAAGGTCATTCTCCAAACAAAAACAAGAAAGTGTGAGACTGGGGAGATGCTGTATGGGTAAAAACGCTCAAGGTGCTAGCCTGACAACCAAGTGTGGTGACACACGCCTTTAATCCCAGCACTCAGGAGGCAGAGGTAGGAGGACTGCTGTGAGTTCCGGCCACCCTGAAACTACATAGTGAATTCCAGGTCAGCCAGGGCTAGAGCAAGACCCTACCGCAAAAAATAAATTAATAAAATAATAATAAAAAGAAAGTGTGGGTGCTGGGCATGGTGGAACACACCTTTAATCCCAGCACTCAGGAGGCCTCCCTGACTTCAGCGTGGGACTACAGAATGAGTTCCAGGTCAGCCTGGGCTTCAGTGAGATCCTACCCTCTCCCCCGCCCCCAAAACAAAGTGTAGACTGGGGAGATGACTCAGTGGTTGAAGGTACTTGCTTGCAAAATTTGCCAGCCTGGCTTCAATTTCTCAGTACCCATGTAAAGCAGGATGCACAAAGTGGCACATACGACTGGAGTTTCTTTGAAGCAGCAAGTGCCCATACTGTCTCTCTCCTTGCAAATAATTAGATAATATACTTTGGGGAAAATGAAAGAAAGAAAGAAGGTGTAACCTGGCTGTCAGTTTTTCTGCAGGGGACTCTAGAGGGACTCGGATTTAGCTCTCTGTTCAACTTGCATTTTTTTTTTAATTTTAAAAATATTTTATTTTATTTTTATTTATTTGAGAGAGAGAGAGAGAGAGAATGGGTGTGCCAGGGACTGCAAAGGAACTCCAGATGCATGTGCCACCTTGTACTTCTGGCTTACGTAGGTCTTGGGGAATTGAAACTGGGACCTTTGGCTTGCAGGTAAGCACCTTAATCACTAAGCCATCTCTCCAGCCCCCAACTTGCATTCTTGCACAAGTCACCTTCCTTCTCTCTAGTCTCAGAGTCCAAAGAACCTTTACATCAAAATCCTGTGAAATTTTGAAAAACCTCCATGGTACCTATGGCCAGACCTAGAGCATAGTCTATATATTTTCTGAGGGAATGTGGACCTGAGTGCACAAATGACCCACCTTTCCCAGAGCAAGTATGCCTTGTGCAGAAGCAAGAGCAGGAAAAACAGTGTAAGCAAGTGGGTTCTTATGAAAAAGATGTGATGGGCAGTGTACACTTTTCTCTTGGGCATCTGCTGAACCTTCTTTTTTTGTTTGTTCATTTTATTTTTTTAATTTTAACTTTTTTGACAACTTCCATAATTGTAGACAATATCCCATGATAATTCCCTCCTTCCCCCTACTTCCCTCTTTGAAACTCCACTCTCCATCATGTCCTCTCCCCCTCTCAATCAGTCTCTCTTTTGTTTTGATGTCATGATCTTTTCCTCCTATTATGATGGTCTTGTATATGTAGTGTTAGGCACTGTGAGGCCATTTTGTATCTGGAAGAGCACGTTGTAAGGAGTCCTACCCTTCCTTTGGCTCTTACGCTCTTTCCACCACCTCTTCTGCAATGGACCCTGAGCCTTAGAAAGTGTGTTCGAGATATTTCAGTGCTGCACACTCCTCTGTCACTTCTCAGCGCCATGGTGTCTTCTGAGTCATCCCAAGGTCACTGCCATCTGAAAACAGAAGTTTCTCTAACCAAAAGTGAGAGTAGCATTAATATATTGGTATGAACATTAAGAGAAGTGTTTACTGGGAAGTTTGGTGAGCATAGTGTATACATTTAGCCAGATACCAGCAGACATTACACCCCTAGGGCTCATGACTACCTTTGTTGTAGGCTTTCAGTAACAGGGATGTGTTCCCTCCTGTGGAGCAGGCCTCCAGTTCAATTAGAGAGCCATTGGTTTCCCCCATGACAGACATGCCACTATTGCACCTGTTGGCTCATTTGGCCTGGCTGGCCAAATTTAAGGCTTGCAGTGTCCACTGTTGAGTGTGATTTCTTTCCCTTCCATTGAACTGCATGCAGTGTATCTTTTTCCAGCTTTCTGTCAGCTGGTCCACATGGAGGAGGCTTTCAGCTCAGCTCCAACAGGATTTCTCAGTGACCTTGCAGCCCAAGTATGTGGAGTCTTCAGCAATAGGGTCTTACCATCTATTTCTGGTAGGAAACCAAGGGCCTTGGCAATGGCCTGTAATATTTTGGGGGTATCAGTGATCTCCCTGGCCAAAACTTCACTGGAAAGTATCCCATCCCTGGCATTTAAAATTTTCTAGTAACAATCTATGATTCTGAGTGTTCCATTGTTCAGAAAAGTAGGTTTTCATGTGACTTATTTATATCCTCTTAGATTTTGATTAGCCCTCCCTCCACTTTTCCTTTACTCAATCCCTTCCCCTTACCTCACTTAGACCTTTTCACCCCCATTAATCTGTTCTTCTACTTACATATATACAATACCATCCTATTAACTCCCCCCTCCCTTTCTATTCCCTTTATGTCCCCTTTCTAGCTTACTGGTTTCCGCTACTGAGTTTTATTCCTACTCACACAGAAGTCCAATAATTTGTAGCTAGGATCCACATATGAGAGATAACATGTGACATCTGGCTTTCTGGGCCTGGATTACCTCACTAAGTATAATCCTTTCCAGATCCATCCATTTTCCAGCAAATTTCATAACTTCATTTTTCCTTACCACCGAGTAGAACTCCATTGTGTAAATGTGCCACATCTTCATTATCTACTCATCAGTTGAGGGACATCTAGGCTGGTTCCATTTCCTAGATATTGTGAATAGAGTGGCAATAAACTTGTCAACCTTGTCTTTACATAGTTCTGGGGCAGTCACTGGGTACTAACTGGACAAAAGCCATGGGGTGTGGTCTTTACCCTTAATGAGTGCCCTTCTTCCCCAAGGAAGATTGGCCATCAGAACCCATCCAGAGGGCTGGGGAGATGGCTCAGCACTTAAAGGCATCAGGGTTGGCCCATGTTCAATTCCCCAGTACCCATGTGAAGCCAGATACACAAAGTGGTGCATGTGTCTGGAACAAGAGGCCCTGGAGAGACCCTATTCTCTCTCCATCTTGCTTCCTTGCTCTATTCACAAGTAAATGAACTCATCCAGCGAACATGAGGCACTTCACGGGGTGTCTTTAATTCTGTGGTGTCAAAATACTTGAGCCCCTCTATGAGAATGCATTTCATTTTTCCTTCTTCCACAGTGTCCAGCTCCCTGACTATACTTGCAGTCACTTCAAACTCTGCCTGTTCTATAGCTCCCTCAAAAAGGGGAAAACTGAATGTTTCCTATGTGCAGTCTCATGGCAGCTGGTGTAGAAGGAAGGTTGGGGTGATATGATAGGATGGGCCTTCTGCCTTAGAATTAGAAGCATTAACTAACTGGAAGGGAGAGACCAGGACTTGGTCAGGAAACTCAGCTGGCTTAACCATCACACACATGAGCTACTCCTGCCCCGTCACACCCACCCAGATATACCAACTCCAACCCACACATTGCACTTTCCCCTGGGGTGGCCAAGCCTTGCACCATAACCCAGCTGACCAACAGGGTGGGGACAGAAGCAAAGGAAGGAGGGGCCCACTTCCTGGGTGCCAACCCTGATGGCTGCCTGTAGACAGGCTCTGGTTAGGAGAGGCCCCCGTAGCAGGTTTGGAGGCATCTGGGAACTGAGTCATAAAACTCAACTACTAACCTGCATTCTAGAAGACAAGACTGGTGGTGACTAAACCCAGCCTTAGTCAAACACGCAACATTATTGTCAATGTTATTTTCACTGGGCTCTGTTCGCTCCCTTCCCATTTTCCTTAAGAGGAAAACAACAAAGATTGTGATGCAGCTCAGGGAAAAAGCACTTGCCTAGCATGGAAGGCCTTGGCTCAGTAACCAACAATGCAAAATAAATAAACAGCAACAGAACCTTGTAAAACGAGTGATGTCAGACACCTAGATGTTACCCTAATGTAGGATCACACTTTTGTGTTTGGTGCAGAAGAATTAAAGAAGGTGATTGAAAGCATCATAACCACATTAGACCTCCTACTCTGAGCTTCAGCGATCCCACCTACTAGATTCTGGGAGGTAGCCCTAGATTCTGAGACTATCTCCTTAGCGCCTCATTTGTGATGAAGTACTGGGCCTCACTCCCCTCCTTAGGGTACAAGTGCCCTATCTACAAAAAGAGGTGGTTGGGCCAAATGAAAAATCAAGCCCATACAAGCTGAGGTTCTAAGAACCTCTGACCTCTTGTACAAATAAAGTTTTGTATAAACATACTAAATCAGAAACCAAGGCACAGCTGATGAAAGTGACATCTGTTTCTTAATTGTTTACTTGAAAGGATTTATAAATGTATGTAGTAAGGCCGAGCGTGGTAGTGCATGCCTTTAATCCCAGCACTCAGGAGGCAGAGGTAGGAGGATCTCCATGAGTTCCAGGCCACCCTGAGCCAAAAAAAAAAAAAAAAAAAAAGTTTCTTTGGAGCTGAGGAAATGGCTTAGTGGTTAAGACATTTGTCTGCAAAGCCAAAAGACCCTGGTTTGATTCCCCAGGACCCATGTAATCCAGTTGTACAAGGTGGCACATGCATCTGGAGTTTGCAATGGCTGGAGGCCCTGGCATACCCATTCTCTATGTCTCTCTTTCTCTCTCTGTCAAATAAATAAATAAATAAATAAATAAATAAATAAATAAATAAAATGTTTTAAAAAGAAAGAAAAAAATGTATGTAGTAGGCACAAATTTATGATATCATCCTTATTAGAATTAAATAGCACAAAAAGACAGTTCTGGGCTGAAGAGGTTGCTTAGTGGTTAAGGTGCTTGCCTGCAAAGCCAAAGAACCCAGGTTCGATTTCCCAGGACCCATGTAATCCAGTTGCACAAGGTGGCACATGCATCTGGAGTTTGTCCACCATGGCTAGAGGCCCTGGCACACTCATTCTCTCCCTCTCTCTCTGTGTCTCTCTATCTGCCTCTCTCTCTCTTGCTTTCAAATAAATGAAAATTTTTAAAAATTAAAAAATAAGACAGTTGTCAGCAACCACATAGGTATCTACTTATTTGATATTGGCAAATTTGAGACTGAAAGCTTTCTGGCAAATGAGTCCATGTCCTGCTTACAAGGGTAGATATCGTATTTTGCCTTACCAAATTTCTCCCAAAAGCATGTAAACGTTGACTCGGAAGTGAGATTCATGATATCTCGTCACATAAAATTAGTATTTTTCCTGGCAAGGCTGCCATAACTCAGGATGCCTGGGTAGTGGGAACCAGTCACAGAACACACTAGTCACATTTAGACGTTTGACCAAAAATAGTGTTCCGTCACTCAGTCATTCACCAAGACGCTAGCCTTGCCCTGGAATCATATTGGGTGTTTCCAAACATCTAATCTTCCCTCCAAGGCTGAAAGTGTGCCACCTATGCTGATAATCTGAATGATGTGCCCAAGGCAGGGAAGGCAGCTTCCAAGGAGGCCCTCCTTGCTCTGAGCAATGGTGGCATCATCAGAGAAGTGGCATTCCTCCAAGAGCCCTCTTGGAAGCAACAGACACTCATGCATGTGTGGAAGGTGCAGGATGTTTGTTTTAGAAATACTGTGGTTACATCATGGCCACATCACTGCTGCACCTCACCCCCAGCCCTGGCCAGGCTTGCTGGGAAAGGACCAGACAGCGGCTCAAATATAGAGACCAGGTCAGAACTAAAGCCCATAAAGTTCTAGGTCAGGAACCGCATAGAACATGGCAGAGAAGTAGTTTCTGTCCAGAGGTTCGTTTTGATGGCATGTGGGTGCCCAGCAATGCCTAGCTTCCTTGCCTTGTTGGTGGGTTGAAATCAAGAGTGTTGGTGAGTGCCGGGCATGGTGGCACATGCCTTTAATCCCAGCACTTGAGAGGCAGAGGTAGTTCGAGGCCACCCTGAGACTACATAGTGAATTCCAGGTCAGCCTAGCCTAGTGAAACCCTACCTCCGGGGGGGGGGATGTTGGTGAGAGTATAGGCTAAGCTGACATTCAGACAGGCCACCTAACATGGCCTGTTAACATGGACAGTTTGAGAGCTGACTGCTTTCAAACACTAATGGTCTTTGGTCAACAAAGTTTGAGCATCCCAGCCTAACACCAGGACCTATCCATTGAGCTCCACCTAATCACCCTCTCATCCCTGCCCCTGACACCTCACCCTAGCATATACAAGGTGGGCAACTTTGACTTCTTGCCTCACCCTTCCTGTCTCTGCCCTCCACTCCTGCTCTGAAGTCAGAACCATGATTTATTTCTCTTCAAACAATTTCTTTTCATTTGTTTATTTGCAAGCAGACAGAATAAGTTGGGAGGGGTGGGTAATGAATATGCCAGGGCCTCATGCCACAGAAAATAAACTCAGATGCATGTGCCACTTTGTTTATCTGTCTTTCTGTAGGTACTGGGGAATTCAACTCAAGCCATCAAGCTTTGCAAGCATGTGCCTTTAACCACTGAGGCATCTCTCTAGCCTTACTTTCCTTTATAAATCCAGTTCCTACCCTTGATCCTAGCCCACAAAAAAACAAAAACAAACAAAAAAAAAAACCACTTCATATTGTTACCTTAAAACTGGGGCTCATCTTCTGGGTGTCATGGGGCATGTATGTAGCCTATAATCTTAGCACTCTTGAGGCTGAGGCAGGAGGGTCTCAATTTATTGGGCCAACCTGAGCTACATACTAAGATCCTGTTTTAAAACAAAACCAAGCTGGGCGTGGTAGCACACACACCCTTAATCCCAGCACCCAGAGGCAGAGGTAGGAGGATCACCAGGAGTTGAGGCCATCCTGAGACTCCATCGTGAAATCCTGGTTAGCCTGGGCTAGAGTAAGACCCTACCTCAAAAAATCCTGGTTAGCCTGGGCTAGAGTAAGACCCTACCTCAAAAAAAAAAAAAAAAAAAAAAAAAAAAAAAAACAATGCCAGGTGTGGTAGTGCACGCCTTTAATCCCAGCACTTGGGAGGCAGAGGTAGGAGGATCATTGTGAGTTCAAGGCCACCCTGAGACTCATAGTGAATTCCAGGTCAGCCTGGACTAGAGTGAAACTCTACCTCAAAAGCAAACAAACAAACAAAACCCCCCAAAAAACAAAAAAACAAAAACAAACAAACAAACAAAAAACCCTGGAGCTGCCTTGAAAAAAGTCTGTTAAAATCTGTCACTATGGTTACTATGTGGGCAACTGGCTCACAGGAATTTCTCACGAGTACTCTAGAGTTAGGACCAAAAGGATTTGAGTAGTCATCCTTGGATTGTGTGTGAATTGTTCATTCAGGACATGTCTGTTGAACACCTCCTGTGTGTGAGGGACATGCTAGGCCAGGGGCACCCTCAGTGGCTGCTGCTAGGGACAAGGTCCTGGGGACTAGCAGGTCCTGACATTTAAGAAAACAGCCTCTTTGCTTTTATTTTCTCCAAAGTGCTTGACAACTCCCGCAAGTCACAGCACCTCTGTTGGGTTTTGCCACTGTCCCATTTTTGCTGGAGCCGCACCCTCGTGGGGCCCCACCTCTGGGAAGCCCCAGAGCCAGCAAGCTTTCTTCTTCCTTCTGTGGCAGGGAACTGTATGTGGATGGTCCTTGCACAACTAAGGCCTCTGGAAGGTGTGTACTTTTCCTGGAGGCCGTGTGAGTACCATTTCCTGCCCAAGCCACAGCCAAGACCACCCACAGGGGTCTATATTGAGGCTTCTGGGAATAGAGGCACATGGGCCTTGGGCCCAGTGAAGCAATAGGGAGGGGAGTGTGACAAGATACGAGACTCTGGTCTCCAGTCTACCATCTGTGAGTGGTAGGGCCCAAGAAGTTGTTGAGCCCAAGAAAGTCTCCATTCTTATACACATCTGGTTTTACATGGGTCTTGAGGAATTGAACCCTGGGCTGTCAGGCTTTGCAAGCAAGTGCCTTTAACCACTGAGCCATCTCTTCAGCTCGGGAGGTCTCCATTCTTAAGAAGCTCATGGCCAGAGGGGTGGCCAAGCCTCAGGTCTATGCTATGATGTGTTCTGCCAACTGGACTGTGGTCACATAGGTTACTACCACAGTGACCAGAGGACAGAAACATCATAAACAGCTCAGAGAAAGTAGCTCGGCTTAGGCAAGCTGGTCCAAGGTTGCTGTGAATTGACAGGGCCCAGGACAAGCACAAGACCTATAGGCGTAGAGAGAGGTTCCTCTCCATGTGCCCAGTTCTCTTAAGGGGTACATCCGTGGACTGTGAGTACAGAGCAGTGGGGAAGGGGCCTCTGAGAGCAGCACCCCACCAAAATTTTTTGTGACATCAACCTGCAGCTCCCATCAGGCAAGGCAATTATAAAAGGCACATCGGCCACTCATAAAGCCTTCCTGGTTTTTTTTTTCCTCTCTCCCTCTCTCTCTCTCTCTTTTTTTTTTTTTTTTTAGTTTTTTCATTTTTCAGTTTTTCAAGGTAGGGTCTCACTCTAGTCCAGGCTGACCTAGAACTCATGGTGATCCTCCTACCTTT
Source organism: Orientallactaga sibirica (assembly GCA_036365145.1). Taxonomy (NCBI): domain Eukaryota; kingdom Metazoa; phylum Chordata; class Mammalia; order Rodentia; family Dipodidae; genus Orientallactaga; species Orientallactaga sibirica. The sequence continues at coordinate 21,514,172 of JAEOAD010000015.1, read as the reverse complement.
GCCTCCCGAATGCTGGGATTAAAGGTGTGCGCCACCACACCCGGCCTCTCTCTTTTTTTAAGTATTTTGTGCCCTGTATTACCCAGAGCTAAAGCAGACAGTCCAGTGGAGAGAATGAACAGAAAATATCACAGCTTCACCTAGGAGCTAGCATGCTGGGACTGGGAATAGAAGGGAGCCTCAGTGGGTCCAGCACCCACAGAGAGTGGTGCCACCCTGTGGAGGGTGTTGGAACCACCAAAGGGCCAGAGGAGAAGAAAATCAGCCAGCTTTCCCTCCTCCGAGCTCCTAAGCTTGAAGGCAAGAGAGCTCCCTCCTTATCTTCAGAACTCAGTCCCCGCCCCCCAAAACACACACACACACCTAGGAACAGAGCCTGGCTGTCAGGTGGTGGGTACAGGTGGGTCTGAGAGCAGGCCGACTGACCTACCCCCAAAGTTAGGTGGAAGTCTTTCTGGTAAGTAATGTTTCCACATTACTTCCTAACAGGAGCTCTGAGCACTTGTGGATGCTTCGTGTTGGTCTGAGCCACAAGGAGAACTCACCATCTCACCACCTGCCATCTCACCAAACAAGAAGTCCCCAGGAGGGAGGCTCCAGGTTCAGTCGTTGAGAATCTCAAGAGCAACATCAAATACCTGCATCTGTATATCTTCATTCTTTCCATCTTTTTCTTTCTTTCTTTTGTTTTTTTCAAGGCTGGTCATGATTTAGCCCAGGTTAACCTAGAATTCACTATGTGGTCTCAGGATGGCCTCTATCTCTCATGTGTTGGGATTCAAAGCATGCACCACCAGGCCCAGCGCCCTCTTTCCCTCTTCCTGCATTTCCATGCCCAGCTGCTAGCCCAGCACTCCTCATGGTTCCAAGGTGGCTGCCCCAGCCCTTGGCATAATTTGTAGATAAAATGAAAGCTTATGGAAAGTGGGGAAGGGTGTTCATTCCTGTGTTTCTTTTACATTACTTAAAATAACTTACTAATTACTTTAGCCAGGACTGTCCCTTCCTGCTCATTAAAGAGAATATATCTCATCTTTTGGTTGCCCTGTCCCAAGAGAGGTAATTTATTTATTTAGTTTTTATTTTGTTTTGTTTTTCAATGTAGGGTCTCTCTCTACCCCAGGCTGACCTGGAATTCACTATGTAGTCTCAGGTTGTCCTTGAACTCACAGCAATACTCCTACCTCTGCCTTCCAAGTGCTGGGATTGAAGGAGTGCACCACTATGCCTGGCTTTTTTTTTTTTTTTTTAATTTATTTGAGAGAGTGAGTATGGGCAGGTCAGGGCCTCTTGCCACTGTAAAAAAAACTCCACACACAGCACCACTTTGTGCATCTGGCTTTATGTGGATACTTTGGAAGCAAGTGGCTTTAACCACTGAGCTATCTTCCCAGCCCTTGAGGAAAGTAATTGAAACATGAGCCACCCTAAATGCAGAAACAGGTGCAGGCCTCCTATGAAGAGCATGGGCAGTGGGAAAATGCAATCTGGTAGGGTTAAATAGCACTCCTTCCCTTGCAATTGTCACCCCCTGCCCTTAGAATGCCACCTTATTGGATGGAGACTGGCTCTTTCAGAGCACATCAAATCAAATGAGTCCTCAGGGTGGCTCTCAACCAACATGACTTATGTCCTCACAAACAGGGAAATGTGTACACCGAGACAGGCGCAGGCAGAGGGCAAAGTCCATATCTAGAGGAAGATAAAGCCTGGGGTGATGCTTCTAGAAAGCAAGGAGTGTCAAGGTTGGCCAGCAACCCCCAGAAGCCAGCACAGAGGCTGGGAACATTTCCCTTAGGGTTCAGCAAGAAGCAACCTGACCATACCTCCTCTCCAACTTTAGGCCTCCAGAGCTTTGAGGCAACAGATTTCTGTTGGTTAGATCCAGCTTATCTCTGTTACAACAGTATGAGGAAACTCCAATATTCTCCACAAAATCAGGATTCAGCTGCTGAAGGAAGAAGACCATGACAATAGGATGTGTGATTTGGGCTGACCCTGAGCTTTCTTCAACACTCCCAACACAGACTAGCAGGGCCCATCACAGAAGCTCAAGTGATGAGTAATGCCTGTGAAGCCACAGACCACAGAGGTTAGTTCCCAAATTCACTGCATCAAAGCAACACACAGTGCTGGGCATAGTGATCCCAGCTACTCAAGAGGCTGAGGCAGGAGGATCACTTGGGCCTGGGAATTCTACACCAACTTGGACAATACAAGATCCTCCAACACCTCCCTCCCCTGCCCCCCAAAACTTCAAACAAATCCTGACCATCCCCTGTTTCCTTCCCAGACATTGAAAGAGAAATTCTTGGGCTGGAGTGATGGCCATTAGGGCATTTGCCTGCAAAGCCCAAGGACCCAGGTTCTATTTTCTAGTAACCACATAGGCCAGATGCACAAGGTGGTGCATGTGTCTGGAGTTTGCTTGCAGTGGCTAGAGGCCCTGGTACACCCATTCTGTCTCTCTGCCTCTGTCTCTTTCTCTCTCTCATAAATAAATAAATAAATAGCTGGGCATGGTGGTGCACACCTTTAATCCCAGCACTCAGGAGGTAGAGGTGGGAGGATCGCCATGAGTTTGAGGCCACCCTGAGAATACAGAGTGAATTCCAGGTCAGCCTGGGCTAGAGTGAAACCCCACCTCGAAAAACCAAAAAAAAAAAAAAAAAAAAAAACCAAAATAAATAAATAGCCACTATGCCCGGCTAAAATATTTTTTTTCTAAAAGAAGAAAGAGGAATTATTTATTGTGGTGCTAGTCAGAGAAACTCTAGGGCTCCTTCATTCCTGCCCTAGATCCTTTCCAAAACAGTGGGGCTCCAGTTCCCTCAATGACCTGGTCACTCACTCCTGCACAGTCTTCACACAGAGCAGAGGTGTCCATGGGCAGGTGACCTTTTCAGTTCTTCTTCTTTGGTGGAAGTCAGGGGGTGTCTGAAGACAGGAAGCAGAACAAACAGTACCTTCAAGGAGAAAGGGGGGAAAAGGTGGTCTGGGACAGGATTGTCCATAGCTCCTCAGTGGGTTAGTTAGTGTGGGTATAAAATTTCTGGGTCTGAATACACTTTCATGGACAGTCAAGGGGACAGCTATATCACAGATACTGGTGATGTCTCAAAAGTTGACACACATCCTGGACTAGAGTAAGAGCCTACCTAAAAAAAAAAAAAAAAAAAAAAAAAAAAAGATCCTCTTATCTGCTGCCTATCCCAAAGCCACACCTCAAAATTTATCCAGGATGTAGCTGCTTAACAGGCTCGTGATAGGCCAGGTCCTAGAATAGGCCACAAGCCACAGAAAGAGCCCAAGGGGGTTGGCGAGATGACTTAGCAGTTAAAGCCCTTGCCTGAAAAGCCAAAGAACCCGGTTTGAATCCCCAGGAGCCATGTAAGTAGATGCACAAGGTGGTGCATGCGCCTGGAGTTTGTGTGCATTTGGCTGGAGGCCCTGGCATGCCCATTCTCTTTCTATCTGCCTCTCTCTTCTTCTCTCTCTCTCAAATAAATGAATAAAAATGTTTTTGGAGAAAGAAAGAAAGGAAGGAGGGAAGGAAGGAAGGAAAAAAGAAAGGAAGGAAGGAAGGAAGGAAGGAAGGAAGGAAGGAAGGAAGGAAGGAAGAGCAAAAGCTGGATGTGGTGGCACATGCCTTTAATTCCAGCACTGTGAGTTTCAGGCCACCCTGAGACTACATAATGAATTCCAGGTCAGCCTGGGCTATAGAGTGAGACCCTACCTTGAAAAAGCAAAAAAACAAAAAAACAAACAAACAAACAAGGGGAGCCTTGAGACTGGAAGAGGCCAGTCCAGAGGAGGCAGGGCTGGAAGAATCAGGGTGTGAAAGGAAAGCAGTGTGAAAGGGCACAAGGGGTTTACTGATGCAGCTGCCCTGGTCTACCTGGCCAACCCTGACAGAAGTAGTCTGTCCTCTAATCTGGTCAAGTTTGTGACTCACTTGAACCTAAGAGACTGTATCAAAGGCTGTATAAGATCACATCCCCAAATGTGATCAAGTTTCTACCTTGTTAGCAGGACACTGACCTAGGGAATCCGTGGTCTCCTTTTGGGGTATCAGGCTACGTGGGGAGCCATACACAGTTGTCCTGTTCACAGCAGAGTTGAGGTCTGAGCCTGAGAAAGAGAGAAAGGAAAGTATGAGCAAGCCAGGGCCTCTAGCCACTGCAAAGAAACTCCAGATGCATGTGCCACTTTGTGAATATGGCTTACATGGGTTCTAGGGAATTTAACCCAGGTCGTTAGGCTTTTCAGGCAAGCATCTTAACCGCTGAGTCATCTCCCCAGCCCAACAACTTTTTTTTTTTTTTTGGTTTTTCGAGGTAGGGTCTCACTCTAGCTCAGGCTGACCTGGAATTCACTCAGTAGTCTCAGGGTGGCCTTGAACTCACTGCAATCCTCCTACCTCTGCCTCCCAAGTGCTGGGATTAAAGGCATGCGCCACCACGCCCGGCTCCCAACAACTATTTTTGAGTGCTCGTCTCCTTAATAGAACAAAATTATTTTCTGTTATACCATGTCAAAATCAATAGTAGTCACTTTTTTTAGGCAGTCTCAGTCTAGCCTAGGCTGACCTTGAACTCACTTCAATCCTCGTACCTCAGGAGGAGTGCTAGGATTATAGGCATGTGTCAGCACACTGGGCTAGATGTCATTATTTTCCTGATTTGTTCTTTAGGTTAAAAAAAAGTATAAAGGAAGACACTTCAATTTCAATGGCATTCAAATTAAGTTAAGCATTTCATGTATAAATGAAAAATGTATAATTTAGGGATGGGGAAATGGTTCAGTGGTTATAGGTACTTGCTTGCAAAGCCTGCTGACCCAAGTTCTATCCTCCCCCCAGATGCTAAGTGGTGCATGCATCTGTAATCCCAACCCCTCTACAATAGAAGCAGAGCCAGGAAAATCCAAAACCAACAGGCCAGTTTAACTGGCATTTGCTCATAGTGACAAGAGACCCTGTTTCAAAGCAGGTGAAAGAGGAGCACAAACACCTAGAGGTTGTCCTCTGACCTTCACACAAGCGCCATGGCATGCATGCATGAGCCCAGGCCCACTTGTACCCCCTTCACATGCATGTACATACATGTATATGAATAAATCAATAGTAAAATAGCCGGGCGTGGTGGCACACACCTTTCATCCCAGCACTCAGGAGACAGAGGTAGGAGGATTGCTGTGAGTTCGAGGTCTCCCTGAGACTACATAGTGAATTCCAGGTCAGCCTAGACTAGACTGAGACCCTACCTCAAAAACAACAACAGCAACAAAAAAGTAATAAAATGTATAATTTATGTTTGCATGCATCAAATAAAAATATCACACCTTGCAAAGAACACTTTCTTTGTTTAAATTTTCAACACACTCCACATGTAATAACAGAATCAGCATAATTCAAACTCTGTTTCTTTGCTTTCAGGATTCTGGGAAGATCATTTCATGTGTCTTGACAGCTGGACTGTACTTAGGCTGAGCATAAAGGTGGAGATGTCCAAGAGTTAGAGACTGTCAGTGCTAAAATCAGAAAAGTCCCTGTGAGCTGGGATGACTTGGTCAGCTGGCTGAAAGATGGCAGCCCACAGGAAACTCCCTGCCAGGATGAACACATGGAGCCATGTCTGTGTGAATCAGGGGCTGTCTGGAACTGGGAGTTCTTGCCTTAATTTGGGTGCAGAATACTTTTATGAAAGGGCAAGTCATGAAAACGTGAAGCTCACATGCATACTATTACAGCTCCCTCGTAACCGCAGCAATTGTGTAGAACAAAGGAATGTTTTCAAGGAGGGCTGTTTTATCAGTGACATTGTTTAGAATTGCTGGGCACGGTGATAATAACAAGCACAGCAACTTTTAGCTGGCTTTATTATCATTTTTAAATGATCCACAGACAATGCCTGTCCTTATTGCCACCACCTGGGGCAGGCAGACATCGCCCGCTGTCCCGCCCTTCCTGAGCCACTGCACGTGGCCTGGTGCCAGTGCCCCAGAAGCACCTATGCGGGTTCTTAGAGCAGACAGTGGTGGGGGCTTGGGGAAGTCTTTCTACAACTCCGTGTTCTCGTGTTTTGTAGGGCTGTTGGTTGTAGGACTTAGCTGAACTGTAGGATGGTGAGCTCGGGTGGTGATTCGGGCAGGGGCTCAATCAACGACTATCCATTCCCTTCCTTCTAATGAACTCCTTTCTGCATCTATATGGAGCCATATCCCTTACCTGGAACACCTTGCCCTTGGATCTTTGTGGACTGACACACACTGCATCCATAACGGGTCATTCTTGCAGATTATCTGCCTCTGCTTCTCCTTCCCCCAAGATCTCGTGCTCTTGGTCATAGCTCTCTTGCCTGGTCTTTGTTTCTTTGACAAAATGGAGTCTTTCTTAGCCTGTAATTATGTGCTCTGCCTTGTCGCCTCATGGGGTAACATGACCATGCTGTTCTTGCATGCTGACGTTTTCTCTTCCTTGCACCCAACCGAACTCTTGGGTGAATGCATAGATCCCACAACCTCATAGTTCACATCTCACTCTACACAGACTGTGGGTGATGACTTAGGATGCACATAGACCCTAGGTGACATTCAAACAGGGAGTAGGTCCTGGTTTGCCTAATGCCAATAGTCCTGATGTCATGACGGACATTTCCCATCTCACTGCCAGTACCTGGCCCAGCTGACAAGTCACGTGCTACCTTCCCTCTTCTATCTCTCAGCTCTTACTTATGATCTCGTCTGAGCCCCACCTACTTCATGTTTCTTCAGAACATACCTGCCCAAATCTGGCCTGTGCTGCACCCCTACCTCAGTGATCCTGGGAGGCCTGCTTCCAGTGTTCCTTGGGGCAAGTCTAAGTTCATGGCTCTGGTCCCATTACTGTGTTTCCAACAAAAGCAGCAATACTTAAAAGTGGCTGACGGGCCAGATACTAACCAAAAAGCAGGGAAGAGAACATGGATGGTTTAGGGCCTTCAAAAATGATTTATGTGCTTGGGTTATGAGGCAGTTACAATGCTTTCTCAGGTATATTAAGGAGAGGAGGACAATGGACCACATTTAATTAATGCACTCTGGGAGCAGGTGACAAAAGATGCCATGTCTTCTCATCTGTGATTTACTTTCACCAGGACTCAATCCTCAAATACACTCTAGGTTTGTTTATTTGTTTGAGTTACACTTTTTTTTTTGTTTTGTTTTTAGAGCTAGGGTCTTTTGACCTGGAATTCATTCTGTATTCTCAGGGTGTCTTCAAACTCATGGGAATCCTGCTACCTCTGCCTCCTAAGTGCTGGAATTAAAGGCATAAGCCACCATGTCCGGCTCACTTTCTTTTTTATATACATATTTTTATTTATTTGAGAGAGAGAAAATGTATGGGTATGCCAGAGACTCTTGCCACTGTGAAAGAACTCCAGATGCATGCACCACTTTGAGCATTTATGTAAGTACTGGGGAATTGAATCCAGGCCATTAGGTTTTGCGAGCAACTACTTTAACTGTTGAGCCATCTCTCCAGCCCTGACCGAAAAATTAAAAAAATTATTTATTTACTTGCAAAAAGCAGGCCAGATGTGGTGGGGCATGCCTTTAATCCTAACACTTGGGAGGCAAAGGTAGGAGGAGATATATATATATGCAAGCAGAGAAAGAGAGAGAAGAGAGTTAGAGAGAGAATGGTTGTGCCAGGACCTTCAGACACTGCAGATAAACTCCAGATGCATGTGTCACTTTGTGCATCTGGCTTTTTTAGTTTTTGTTTTTCGAGGTAGGGTCTCACTCCAGCCCAAACTGTCCTGGAATTCACTATTTAGTTTCAGGCTGGCCTCGAACTCGCAGCGATCCTCCTACCTCTGCCTACTGAGAGCTGAGATTAAAGGTGTACACCATCACGCCAGGCTTCTTTCCAGATCTTTTTCATTATCCCAAACAGAACAGTAATATGTCACATGAATGCTCATGAATGGGAGGATTTTACTCTTTGTGTTGTTCCATGTTATTGAACTTTTAGTCAACAAGTAAATTACCTTGTTAATTGAAATGCTCAATTAAAAAAATTTATTTATTTTAGAGAGAGAAAGACAGAGGGAGTTGAGAGGGAGAAGCAGATAAATAGAGAGAGAATGGGTGCGCCAGGGCCTCCAGCCACTGCAAACTCCAGATACATGCACCATCTTATGCATCTGGCTTACGTGAAATTGAACCTGCGTTCCTAGCCTTCGCAGGCAAGCACCTTAACCGCCAAGCCATCTCTCCAGCCCAGATGCTCAAATTTTTATTGAGTGATTGATTGATCTAGCTATATTGCCCTGGCTTGTCTGGAATTCCTGGGCTCAAGTGATCTTCCTGCCTCAGCCTCCAAAGTGTTAAGACCACAGTCACTGGACACTTTGTGATTTATTTATTTATTTATTTTGAGGCAAGCCCAACAGATTGACCTTTGTTTATGAGACACACAGAGAGAGAATTGACACACCAGGGCCTCATGTGAGACCTTGTCCTTGTGTCACTTTATGTGTCTGGCTTATGTGGGACCTCGAGTGTCAAATATGGGTCCTTAGGCTTTGCAGGCAAGTGCCTTAACCACTAAGCCATCTCTCCAGCCCCACTTTGTGAATTTTATTTTATTTTATTTTTGGTTTTGCAAGGTAGGGTCTCACTCTGGTCCAGGCTGACCTGGAATTAACTATGTAGTCTCAGGGTGGCCTGAAACTCTCGGAGATCCTCCTACCTCTGCCTCCCGAGTGCTGGGATTAAAGGCGTGCGCTACCACGCCCGGCTTACACTTTGTGAATTTTAAACATTTAAAATGATGTTAGGCCAGGTGTGGTGGCACACGCCTTTAATCCCAGCACTCGGGAGGCAGAGGTAGTAGGATCACTATGAGTTTGAGTCCACCCTGAGACTACATAGTGAATTCCAGGTCAGCCTGACCTAGAGTGAGACTCTACCTTGAAAAACCAATAATTAAAAAAAAAAAAAAAGGTGTTGGAAAGGTAAAACTGTCTTTAAAAAATATTTTAAAAATTTATTTATTTATTTATTTGCAAGAGAGAGAAAGAGGCAGAAAAAACGGCTGTCCAGGGCCTCCAGCTACCTTGTGCATCTGGCTTTATGTGTGTACTGGGGAATTGAACCTGGGTCCTTTAGCTTTGTAGATAAGCACCTTAGCCACTAAGCCACCTCTGCAACCCATGAAACACTGTCTTAATCTTCAAAGTAACAGCACAAAGCGTCTTCTACTGTTCTTTAGAGTAAATGTGGATACGAGTACTGACTACAGTGAGGTTCAGAATGAAGTGGTTACTTGTTTACCTTTGAACTTTCTGCTTCTGCAAGACAAGATGAGCTGCTTGAGGAGGGCTGAGGGTCCATCTTTCATTGCTGCAGAAAAAGAGAACATTGACAACTTCATGTCCATTTTTTGTGCATAAAGACTTTTATTTATTTATTTATTTATTTATTTATTTATTTATTTATTTGTTGTTGTCTTTGTTTTTCGAGGCGGGGTATCACTCTAGCCCAGGCTGACCTGGAATTCACTATGTAGTCTCAGGGTGGCCTTGAACTTACGGTGATCATCCTACTTCTGCCTCCCGAGTGCTGGGATTAAAGATGTGCACCACCATGCCCAGCTCAAAATGATTGTTTTGTTTCTTTCTGTTTCTTTTTAAAAAAAAATATTATTTATTTATTTATGTATTTGTTTATTTGAGAAAGAGAAAATGGGTGCACCAGGGCCTCCAGCCACTTCAGACAGACTCCAGACGATTGCACCACCTTGTGCATCTGGCCAGAGTTAATATTCCATTTCCTCAACTCCTTAAAAGTAATCTCTCTTCACTTAATCTAGTTTAGTTTGGTTCTTTAAGAGTAAGCAGGAAATGGCTGGCTTGTTTAGCTGCATGAGGCCCTGGATTTGATCTGCAGCACTTCATAACCCAGGCATGGTTGTGCATACCTATAATCCCAGAAAGAAGATGGAGAAGAGGAGGAAGAGTAGGAGAAATGGGGAGGGGGAGCAAACAGGAGTCAGGTATGGTGGCCCACACCTATAGCCTCATCCACTTAATCTCATCTACTTGAGAGACTGAGGCAGGAGAATTGCTTGAGCTCAGGAGTTCAGGACCAGCCTGGACAACAGGCAGATCCTACCTTTAAAAAATAAAATTAAGAAGCTGGGCGTGGTGGCGCACGCCTTTGATCCCAGCACTCGGGAGGCAGAGGTAGGAGGATTGCCATGAGTTCGAGGCCACCTTGAGACTACAGAGTGAATTCCAGGTCAGCCTGGACCAGAGTGAGACCCTACCTTGAAAAACCAAAAAAAATAAAAATAAAAATAAAAAAAATAAAGAAAAAATAAAATTAAGGCCAGGTGTGGTGATTTAGGACTATAATCCAAGCACTTGGTAGGCAGAGATAAGAGGATCACTGTAAGTTTAAGGCCAGCCTGGCACTACAGAGTAAGTTCCAGGTCAGCCTGGGCTAGTGCAAGACCCTACCTTGAAAAACCAGAAAATAAATGTGTAAAATAAAATGAGGAATAAATAAACAACAAAAACAGAAAATACAAATATGCGTGTCATCCCGTGATTCCACACTCTGAAGAAGCAGGAGTTCAAGATCACGCTCAGCCACATAGGAAGTTCAAGGTCAGTCGGGGACACATGAGGCCCTGTCTATAAATAAATAAAAAAATCAGGAACTTTTATATTTCTGGAAGAATAGGATGTGATTTATAGAATCCAGTTATGGATGCATTCCTAGAAATAAAAATACATGCCGAGTAATTCCTTGGGCTTTCAAAAATAGCAAACAACTGAGTAAGGTCTGTACCAGACTTAGAATTGCCTTGATGCTGGAGCAGTCAGTGGGTTCCTCCTCAGCTGGTCCCAAGATGGGATGACCTGCACTCTCTGTGCAGGTGCGCTGGGTACTCCAGGGACATTGGAGAAAATTAAGGTGAGTACCCAAGTGCACCGTGTCACTCAACCCAGCTGTCCATCAAGTGCTCTGCTAGGCTCGTTGTGTCCGTAGCTGATGCTCCTGACATCCACTCCTGATGATGACCGCGCCCCCTCAGCTGGCATCCCCGATTCTGCACGGATGGATGGAAGTGCTCTGTATTTCCACTGTGCGAAGGGAAGCTATCAGCTCATGCTCAGAATGTGGCTAGAGTAACTGAGAAACAACTGTGTGTATGGATGTGGGTTGTGTGTGTGTGTGTGGATGTGGGTTGTGTGTGTGTGTACATGTACACATATGTGTGGAGGCCAGAGGACAACCTTAGGAGTCATTCCTAAGGAATACCATTTACCTTGTTTTTCTTTTTCTTTTGTTTTTTTAAAATGTTTTTTTATTTATTTATGAGAGAGAGAGAGTGAGGAAGGAAGGGAGGCAGAGAGAGAGAGAGAGAGAATGGGTGTGCCAGGGCATCCAGCCACTGCAAATGAACTCCAGATGCATGAGCCACCTTGTGCATCTGGCTTGTATGGGCCCTGATGAATTGAACTTAGGTCCTTTGGCTTTGCAGGCAAGTGCCTTAACCACTAAGCCATCTCTCCAGCCCTTCTTTTTCTTTTAACTTTTTATTTGACAACCTCCATACATAGAGAAAATACACTATGATCATAATCCTCTTTTCCCCTCCCTGATACCCCCTCCACTGGGTCATTTCTTATTTCCTACTAGTCTGTCTTCTATTTTAATGTCATCATTCCCCCCCGCCCCATTATGCAGGTCTTCAGTAGGTAATGTCAGCCCCTGCAAGGTCACGAGGACTGGGGCTACTTTGTGTCTGGAAGACAGTATTGCAAAGCACTCCTCCCTTCCTTTGGCTCTTACATTCCATCACCTCTTCTGCAATGGTCCCTGAGCCTTGGAAAGGGTGACAGATAATGTCTTAGTGGTGGGCTAGAGAGATGGCTTAGCAGTTAAGGTGCATGCCTGTGGAGCCTAAGGATCCTGGTTCAATTTTCCAGGTCCCACGTAAGCCAGCATATAGTGGCTGCATGTATCTGGAGTTTGTTTGCAGTGGCTCAAGGCCCTGGAGTGCCCATTCTCACACACACACTCTCTCTCCCTCTCTCTGTCTCTAATAAATTAATAAATAAAATAAAATCTTAAAAAAAGCTGGGCGTCTTCGGGAAAAAGGAGGATCGCTGAGAGTTCATGAGACTTATAGTTAATTCCAGGTCAGCCTGGACCAGAGTGAAACCCATTTCAAAAAAAAAAAAAAAAACATCTTAGTGCTGAACATCCCACTGTAACTTCTTCTCAGCGCTCTGGTGAGTTTTGTTTGTTTGTTTTAAATTTTTTTCTTATTTATTTTTATTTATTTATTTGAGACCAGGGTGGGGGTGAAGAAGGGAGGGAGAGAGAATAGGCACTCCAAGGCCTCTTAGCCACTGCAAACAAACTCCAGATGCATGCGCCACCATGTACATCTGGCTTACGTGGGTCCTGGAGAATCCATACGGGATCCTTTGGCTTTGCAGGCAAATGCCTTAACTACTAAGCCATCTCTCCAGTTCTGTTTGTTTGTCTTTTCGAAGTAGGGTCTCACTCTAGCCCAGATTGACTTGCAGTCTCAGAGTAGCCTTGAACTCATGGTAATCCCCTTACCTCTGCCTCTCAAGTGCTGGGATTAAAGACATGTGCCACCATGCCCGGCTTTGGTGAGTTTTGGGTTTCTCCAGAGGTCACCACCATATGAAAAGAGAAGCATCTCTAACCAAAAGTGAGTAGCATTCGTACATGAGCATTTAAGTATTTGGAGGGCAAATGTGTGCATTTAGCCAGACAACATGAGTAGCTTCCCTCTGGGTTTGTGACCTCCTAGCCAGAGGTTCTTAATTAGGTTTTCAGTACCAGGCATGAATTCCCTCGAATCCAGTCAGAAAGCAGCCATTCACCTGTTTGAGACAGGGTCTCTTACTGGCCTGCAACTGCCTAGACTGGCTGGCTGGCAAGCTGGAGAGATCCTCCACCTGCCCAACACTAGGATTATAAGCACACACCACTACATCTGTCTTTTTTGTTTGTTTGTTTGTTTTTTGAGGTAGGGTCCCATTCTAACCCAGGCTGACCTGGAATTCACTCTGTAGTCTCAGGGTGCCCTCTAACTCACAGCGATCCTCCTACCTCTGCCTCCCAAGTGCTGGGATTAAAGGCATGTGCCATCAAGCCCGGCTTTTAACATCTGTCTTTTTGTTTTGTTTTTTGCTTTTTTGAAGTAGGTTCTCTCTAGCCCAGGCTGACCTGGAATTTATCATGTAGTCTCAGGCTGGCCTTGAACTCACAATGATCCTCCTCCCTCTGCCTCCCAAGTGCTGGGATTAAAAGCATGTGACACTACACCTGGCTTATGTCTGTCTTTTTTTTTTTTTTTAAGTTTTATTTTAAAAAAATAAAAACAACAAAATGTTTTATTTATTTATTTGCAAGTACAGAAAGAAGCACAGAGCGAGAGGGAGACAGACAGAGAGGATAGTCACGCCAGGGCCTCCAGCTACTGCCACTTTGTGCATCTGGCTTCATGTGGGTACTGAGGAATTGAACAAGGGCTGTAGGCAAGTACCTGAACTGCTGAGCCATCTTTTTTTTCTTTTCTTTTTTTCTTTTTTTTTTTTTTTTTTTTAGCATGGGTTTTAGGGTTCAAACTCAGGTCCTCATGTTCAGGCAGCAATAACTTTACCAACTGAGCCATCTCCTCAGCCTTCCCAATAACCAGAATTTTTAATTACAATTGTCTTTGGATTAGGTTAAATGTATGTATACAGCCATGTCTGGCTGGTGGTTGCTTTGTTGGAGACTGCAGCTTTAGGCCAAACTATAAATGTTGACAAACGAGCAATATACTGAACAGCACTTGCAGGTTTTAAAGACAACTGGGGCTTAGTAGGACTGAGGTGCCTTTCAACCTGGTGCTTTGGTGAGATGGAGTTTTCTTGGGAAGTCTGTTAAGTCAGCACTTCAGAAGCACGTGGGATTGTCTCCCAAGCCACAAGCTGTGCACCCTCTGCTCTGCCCTCCCAGGGGAAGAAAGCATCTCTATAACTCACTAGTAAGGCATCATTCATGGCCTGAGAGCCACCCAATGACATAATTTTAACTTTAAACCCACTTTTTCCATGCTGTTGGACAAAGGCAATTCTTCCTCCTCATAAAACCAAACCTCTTATTATACTCTATCCACTCTTGGCTACCTATTAGCTTTTGTCAAGCGCATGAAGGGTCTGAAAAGATGCTGAGCTATGGACCTGAAGCAAAGGGGAGGCGTGTGTGACACTGCCTCACTTCCATGAAGTCACCTGTGGACAACTCCCGGTGACGTCACTGAGGGCTGCTCACACAGAGCAGCCTTGTGGCCCACTGACCTTCTTGCAGCTTCACTGCCCACATGCACCTAGACTTAGGGAGTGAGGGTTCTCCTGACCACATGGCTGGAGAAGGGGCACGTGGACATCCCAGGTTTCTCATGGGGGCCACAGGGCAGCATGCTGGGAGTCGGGAGCCGGGGGTCTGACCCTGCCTCTGCTCTATTGGTCATGCAGCTGTAGCCGAGTTGGTTTCCTATTCCAAACTCCTCTTTTGCCAGGTGTGGTGACATAAGCCTTTAATCTCAGCACTTTGGACTTGGAGCTGGTAAGTTCCTCCTTACAAGCATGAGGAAGTTAGGTTTAGATTAGTTTAGACAGCCATATCGGCTGGTGTTTGTTCTATTGGAGACTGCAGCTCTAGGCCAAGGTATATAAGCGTTGACAGCAGATGTACAAACTTCTCAGAAGCCATGTGTTGCGGACAGCTTCACGTTGCTATCTTCCAAACAGATCCAATTTATGGGAGGGAGGGATTTATTTCAAGCTTACAGATCAGGAGAAGTTCCATTAATGGTGGAAGAAGTTAACTCCCTTTCACAGACCCAAGCAGACAGAAACAACCAAACGTCTAGCAAACACCACAAAGCAAGCAGAGCAGCAAGCAAATACAAATGGGTTGCAGGCAGGACCCCCCACCCAAGCCCAGCTCTCTGCATACCTTTGGGCTGGAATTCAAATTCATCCTGGTGACATGCCCTCCAACCCCTACCCCCCAGTAGCAGGAGTCAGACTTCTAGGGAGCTGAAGCTGCAAATTCAATTTTCTTTTCTTTTTTGGCTTTTCGAGATAGGGTCTCACTCTAGCCCAGGCTCACCTGGAATTTATTATGTAGTCTCAGGGTGGACTTGAACTCACAGTAAGCCTCCTACCTCTGCCTCCTGAGTGCTGGGATTAAAGGCATGCGCCACCACAAATTCAATTTTAATGAAACACCTGAGTCTATGGGGGACATACATTTAAACTATCACACCATGTTAAAAAATTTAAAAAGCTAGGCTTGTGGTGCGCACTTATAATCCCAGCTCTGAGAAGGCAAGAAATAGGTGGACTCGCCTAGCCTACTTGAAGAGTTGCAAGCCAGTGAGAGGCCCTGTCTCTTAAAAGGTAGATAGAATGCTGGAGAGGCAGATGGCTCATTCGTTAAGGTGCTTGTCTGCAAAGCCTAACGACTGGGGTTCAGTTTCCCCAGTACCCAAGTAAAGCCACATACGCAAAGTGGCACATGTGTCTGAAGTTTCTTTGCAGTATCTGGGGGTCCTGTCATGCCCATTCTCTGTTTGTGTCTCTCTTCTCTGTTTGCTTGCAAATTATATATAAGAGACTGTATTTTTTTTTTTTTAAAAAATGTCATTCTCTCTATCTGCCTCTTTCTAGCTCTCTGTTTCAAATAAATAAATAAAAATAAAAAATAAAAAATAAAATATTTAAGGACTGAAGAGATGGCTTAGCAGTTAAGGTGAGATTCCCCAGGGCCCATATAAGCCAGATGCACAAGGTTGTGCATGTGTCTGGAGCTTATTTGCAGCGGTTGGAGGCCCTCACTTGCCCATTCTCTCTCTCTCTATCTGCGTCTTTCTCGCTCTGTTTTAAATAAATAAATAAAATAAAGAATAAAACAATTTTTAAAGGGGCTGGAGAGATGGCTTAGAGGTTAAGGCATTTGCCTGCAAAGCCAGAGGACCTCGGTTCGATTCCCCAAGGACCCATGTAAGCCAGATGCACAAGGTGGTGCATGTGTCTGGAGTTCATTTGCAGTGATTGGAGGCCCTGGTGCACCCATTCTCTCTCTCTCTGCTTCTTTCTCTCTCGCTTTCTCAAAGAAGTAAATAAATAAAAAATTAAAAGTAAAAAGGTAGAGTTGGGTGTAGTGGCTCACGCCTTTCATCCCAGCACTCGGGAGGCAGAGGTAGGAGGATCACTATGAGTTTGAGGCCACTCTGAGATTACATAGTGAATTCCAGGTCAGCCTGGGCTAGAATGAGACCCTACCTTAGGGGAAAAAAAAAAGGTGGACAGTGTCTGAGGAGCAATGCCCAGGGATATCTTCGGGCACAATATGTATGTATGAATATGCATGTGTGCCCATACACAGGTATCCCCACATAAATAAGTATAGATAAATTTAAAAGTCCAGGTCCAGCCTCTGGCTTGCAAGCACAGCTGTCAGCTTTGTGAGCCACGGTCATGAAGCCATTCAGGAGCAGGTAAGCTGTGGCCAGCAATCCTGTCCAGAGTTATTTTCCTGTGGATAGAGCTTTGGCTTTGAGGCAGATAGGCTTGGATTCAAGTCCCAGAGTCTCCACTGAATAGTTGTAGGGCATGGACAATCACAGCTCCGAACCTTAACTTACTGTTCTGTACAGTGCGGATGACAGTGGTTATAGGGAGACTGCTTCTTTTTTTTTTTCAGAAAAAATTTATTGACAACGTCCATAATTATAGACAATGAACCATGATAATTCCCTCCCCTCCCCACTTTCCCCTTCACAAATCCACTCTCCATCATCTCCCCTCCCCATTTCAATTAGTCTCTCTTCTATATTTTTTAATTTTTTAATTTTTAAAAATTTTTATTTTTTGTTTTTTCCATGGTAGGATCTCACTCTAGTTCAGGCTGACCTGGAATTCACTATGTAATCTCAGGGTGGCCTCGAACTCTTGGTGATCCTCCTATCTCTGCCTCCTGAGTGCTGGGATTAAAGGCGTGCGCCACCACACCCGGCTAGTTTCTCTTTTATTTTGATGGCATCATCTTTTCCTCTTATTGTTAGTAGGTTGAGAGACCATGAAAATCCAGGCCCATTTTGTGTCTGGAAGAGTGCATTGTAAGCAGTCCTACCCTTCTTTTGGCTCTTACATTCTTTCCAGACCTTTTATGCAATGGATCTTGAGCCTTGGAAGGTGTGATAGAAATGTCTCCTCTGTCACTTCTTCTCAGCACTATGGTGCCACTTGAGTCATCCCAGAGGTCACTGCCATCTGAAAAGAGAAGCTTCTCTAACCAAAAGTGAGAGTAGCATTAATATAAGGGTATGAACATTAAGACAAGTACATACTGGGTAATTTGGTGAGCATAATCTATACATTTAGCTAGACACCAGCAGGCATTACACATCTAGGGCTCATGCTTTCCCCTGTCATAAGGTTTTCAGTACCAAGCATGTATTCCCTCCTGTGGAGTGGGCCTCCAATCCATTTAGTGAGCAGTTGGTTTCCCCTGTAACAGACATGTCACTATTGCACCATTGGATCATTTGGCCTGGCTGGCCAAACTTAAGGCTTTCAGTGTCCACTGTTGTTTATCTTCACTGATGACTTCTCGTCCCCATAGGGCTGCATGCAGTGTAGCTTTTTCTAGCTTTCTGTCAGCTGGTCTACATGGAGGAGGTTTTCAGCTCAGCTCCATCAAGATTTCTCAGTGACCTTGCAACCCAAGCATGTGGAGTCTTCAGCAATAGGGTCTTACCATTTATTCCTGGTGGGAAACCAAGAGCCTTGGCAAAGAACTATAATGTTTGGGGGCATCAGAGAGCTCCCTGGTCAACAACTCGCTGGAAGTTATCCCATCTCTGGCAGTGAAAATTTTCTAGTAACAATGTATGGTTTCTGGGTATGCCATTATACAAAAAAGTAGGTTTACATATGGCTTATTCATACCCTCTTCGATTTTGATTAACACTCCCCCACCCTTTCTTTACTCAGTCTCTTCCCCTGATTTCACTTAGGCCTTTTCACCCCCATGAATCTGTTCTTCTACTTACATATATACAGTACCATCCCCTTTATAGCCCCTTTATAGGTTACTGGCCTCTGCTATTGGTTTTTACTCTAACACACATACAAGTCTAAACATTTGTAGCTAGGCTCCACATATAAGGCCTGGGTTACCTCACTAAGTATAATCCTTTCCAGATCCATCTATTTCCCTGCAAATCTCATAATTTCATTTTTCTTTACCACTGAGTAGAATGCCATTGTATAAATGTACCACTACTTTCTTTCTGTCTCTCCTTCCTTCCTTCCTCCCTCCCCCCTTTCTTTCCCTCCCTCACCCCTCTCTTTCTTTCCCTCCCTCCCTCCTTTCTTTTTCTTTCTTTCTTCTTTCCTTCCTTCCTTCCTTCCTTCCTTCTTTCTTTTCTTTCTTTCCTCCCTTCCTTCCTCCTCCTCCCTCCCTCCCTCCCTCCCTCCCTTCTTTCTTTCTTTCCTTCTTTCTTTTTTCTTTCTTTCTTTGAGGTAGGGTCTCGCTCTAGACCAGGCTGACCTGAAATTCACTATGTAGTCTCTGGGTGGCCTTGAACTCACAACAATCCTCCTATCTCTGCCTCCCGAGTGCTGGGATTAAAGGCATGCAACCACCACGCCTGCCTGTCTCTGCTTTTAAAAAAATAGTTGAGTCATGCTCGCTTCAGCAGCACATATACTAAAATTGGAACACTACAGAGAAGATTAGCATGGCCCCTGTACAAGGATGACCCGCAAATTTGTGAAGCATTTCATATTTTTTTTAAAAAGTAGCCGAAGTCATGAGAGTTGATATTCAAGTGTCAGGGCCATGCTGATTGCTGTAATGTTGGAAGAACCCTGAAGTCTTCAGCCCTTCGATTAGTACCCAGCTCTGCCCTGTCCCCTCCACACCTATGATTCAGTAACTAGAAGGCTAGTTCTTGCTATGCAGGGTGCCCGTGGGACTCCATATCCATCTAACTGGCCATGTCTATGTGTTATCAGTCATCTGTTTTTTTCAACTGGATAGACTGTGTGTGTGTGTGTGTGTGTGTGTGTGTG